>OU426987.1:128534577-131110708 GCA_911387755.1 Chrysotoxum bicinctum | reverse complement strand
ATGTTAAGCTCATGGTTTCTGACGATCAGAGATCGTGTGATCTGGCGCAGACTAAAGGTGTGATTAGGTTTGGGTTTGAGACCATCACAATGAAGGTAATTAAAAAGGACGCGGATGTTACTGGTGCATCCACTTCCTCCAACGTAGTCGAAACTCCGCTGCAGACCCTGGTGCATCCCATCACTGGAAGAAGATGAGGCATCCAGATCATCTTCGGCAACAGTGGAGGACAAAACAGTCAGCGACATGGAGATTGATGAACACAGACTAAGAAAAGACTCCAGAAAACTCTTTAACAGAGCGAAAACCTCCAGAGAAGCTTCTGATTGGGATTCCTATAAAGATTTCCTTAAGAGATATAAAAAAGAACTGAAGAAAACCAAGCGGATGTCATTTCTGTAACAATATATAGAAGGCAACTCAGAGGCAGGCATCAAGGTTAAGAAAAATCCTCCAAAAATCCAGTCATCCCAAGTTGCCTAAAAAACACTGACGGTTCCTGGACAAACTCAAGCGAGGAATCGCTTAATCTACTCCTGGATGTACATTTTCCAGATAGCTATCCTTTCGTTAATAACACTGATCCAAGCAACATCGACAGTAGTAAAACTCCTCCACAAGGTCTGATTACAAAGGAAAAATTAAAATGGGCAATCAACAGCTTCAATCCATATAAATCTGCTGGGCCGGATGGAATAATTCCATGGGAATAACTGAAAAATTCCGATATCTTAATACCCATTCCTGTCAACATCCTAATGGTTGTATCACTCTGGCTCACATTCCTTTGTCATGGAGAGAAGTCAATGTTATTTTCATCCCCAAAGCCTGCAAACCTAGCCCTGTTAATCCTAAAGATCTAAGACCTATTAGCCTTTCATCATTCCTTCTTAAAACATTTGAACGTCTGATTGAAATCCATTTGAGGGCAAACATTGATAAGTCCTTACTATCCAATGCTCAACATGCCTATAACAAAGGGAAATCCGTAGAAAACATTCTACATACGCTGGTTCGTACAATCGAACATTCCCTTTATCATAAAGAGTTCACCTTATTTGCTTTCCTAGATATATGTAGATGGAGCTTTTAACAATGTCGACGCGTCCGCAATCACATCTGCGCTGTCATCTCTGAAGGTAGATAAGTCAATCAGTAAATTGATAAATCATATGCTGATAAGCAGGATTATAAATTCAAAACTGGTACGCCGCAAGCCGATGTCCCCTTTTCTCCTTTGAACCTAGTCATAAATGAACTACTAATGATTCTAGAAGGGAAGGGGCACAGGGTGATTGCGATATCTGGTAAGCATCCTAACACTCTAAAGGAACTCCTACAAAATGCTTTAAGCAAGCTTACTACCTGGGCAGATCAATGTGGACGTGGTGTCAACCCCCACAAAACTGAACTTGTCCTATTTACCAGGAAATATAAAATCCCACACATAAACCCTCCTTACATTAAAGGTATATCGCTTAAATTTTCAGACAAAGCTAAGTTCTGGGTCTTATTTTGGACAAGAAATTAAGCTGGAAGCCCAATATACAAGAGAGAATCAACAAAGCCAACATAGCTCTATTCTCTGGCAAAAAAGCCGTAGATAACAAACAAACTCATATTACACACTGGCTATACATCTCAGTCATTGGACCGATACTTACATATGGAGTAACAGTATGGTGGACTGCGCTGGAAACAGCAACAAAGCGCGATAAGCTCAGCAAAATCCAACGAACAGCCTGCTTAATCATGAGTGGAGCACTCCGCTGCACTTGATGTTCTGTTTTATCTCATACCGCTAGATATCTTTACCAAACAATCGGCTGCCAGTACAGCCATTCGGCTTAAAGCCTCCTCGCAGTGGATCGATAACGATATTGGCCACTCCACTATACTGAACTCGTTCAAATCCCAACCTAGTAACGTCGATTACACCACCCCTCATCCAAAATTTAATAAAAACTTTCAAGTATCCATCCCTTCCAGGTCTACCTGGGAAAATGAGTCACTGTTGGTAGACGAAGCGATTCATTTCTACACAGATGGATCTAAAACCGATGACGAGGTCGGTGGAGGCGTATACTTCGAAAGATTAAATCTTTATCTATCTTTTCGTCTTCCCAATCACTGTAGCGTGTTCCAGGCAGAGCTTCTAGCAATAAAAGAGGTCCTCTCTTGGCTCAAAGAAAACGTTATATCGACTACTGATATACTTATTTTCTCAGACAGTCAAGCTGCCATAAGGTCACTGGACTCTGTCTCCATTAACTCACTAACAGCCCAAAATTGTCGATCATCTCTGGTGGAGATGTCAAAACAGTTTAACATTCACCTTATATGGGTGCCGGGGCATAAAGACATTCCAGGAAATTGTAAAGCCGACGAACTTGCAAAAAACGGAACAATATTACCTTTGTTGGATAGCAATTCTAACATCGGTATACCCCTAGCTACTTGTAAACTTATGCTAAAGCATGATACCATGAAGAAAGCTAACCACAGATGGACCAGCACCCCAACTTGCCGGTCTACTTAACTGATTTGGCCATTGTTTGATGCTAAACGCTCAAAACAACTAATTTTTATTGGTAGATTGCATATTAGCTCCGTTATAGGTGTCTTTGCTGGACACTGCCTACTAGGAAGACATGCCTTCCGTCTTGGAGTTCCTGCAAATGATTTTTGCAGAAGCTGCATGGATGAAGAAGAAGAGTAGTCAGTTCCTCACCTTCTATGTTCTTGTCCTGCCCTAGCGCAAAGACGTAGACTTCACTTGGGAGACTACTACGATAACGATCCTAGTGATCTAAATAATGCCGACATTCACTGTCTCAAACGTTCATTGTTAGCTCAAAACCGTTTAACGAGTAAGGGTGATTTTTGAAATCCTGTGGTATCACAACGCACCAAATATTGGTCTAAGTGTGTTGACATTTTCCGGTCAGCAGCCACCTAAACCATATCTAACCTAACCTAACCTAACCCTTCAAACTTCTTCAAAAGTAGGTATAAAGCACGCACACACAAATGAGTATAGCAATATAAAGTGTGTCCTTTAATTCGTGCATAATACTTTAGGGCGTGATTCTTGGGTATATTCTTAGAAAAAAATCGTTTCACAGTAAGGGCCTATCTCCAATTTGTATATCATATGGGAGATATAAAAAAGGCTAACTTTGGTGTATCCCGAGCCCATTTAACGGTAATTGCACTTTCAGTACTAATGATAGAAACTTTATTTAGGCCTTGATTTTAGAAGAAATACCAACCTTTGTAATTGTGTCCAAACAAATTTGATATCTTATCTCGGTTTGAGATATCCAGTATCTAGGATGTTCTAGGATCATTTTTTCTCCAGAAAATGTGTAATAAACATAACGTTTTACTATTCTTTTTTGAATGAAATTGGATATATGCCTTTACTTAAAACAATTTTTTTCTTATAATATACCCAAGAATCACGCCCTAAAATATTATAGACGAATTAAGGGATAGCTTGTATATTATAATACCTGCGGTTCCAAACCTAAGCTGTAGCCTAATTAAAAGTATAACAAAATAATATTTAATAATTTTTTTTATTAACACCCGCTGGTCCAGTAAAACACAATATTTTACGATGGAAGCTGTCGGTAGCCACACCTGCCGCTTGCTACAATTTACACCAAAAACCTACCCATCTTCAAAACTATATTAAAACTTTGGCATGCGGCAAAACTTTCTATTTCCTTTATTCACATTGAAAAATAAATGATCGATTCCTACTACCTATACTTACACACACTTCTTTATTTTTCAGCAGGCACGAAAATCTGTATCAAGAACATTGTGTAACCATCATTCATAAGCAATCTCAAAGCTAGCATACAAAATTAAACATATTTTCTGCCACGTCATTAGAAATATAACTCGACTGAAAAGGTAAAGTATCTAAAGTCGATTTAAGATATTTCGCGTTTTTTGTTGAACCTCAGTGCTGTTCTAAAGAGCTATAGTTCTGTCTTATCGGCATCCTTCTATCTCACTCCTTTGCTTTTTTATAGATAAAAACAATTTTATCGTATGTTCAAAAGACACGAGGTAAAATTTCTTAAGTCAATTGTGTGTTCTGCTTAATTTTAAAACCTAAAATAAACTTAATATTGGCTTAAGACTTTTTTATTATTGTGAAATCGTAAATAAAATTAAGTTGACTTAAGATGTTTTCGGGCGTGCAAACAGAAACAAAAGTCATCCTTAAGTCGACATATAAGATAAAATACTTAAAAAAGTTCCAAAAAAGTGTGAAAACGCAAATCATCTTATGTAAACATAAAAAGATTTTTTAAATTTAAAACTGAAATTTTTCGCTCCCTAAGTAGTTATAAGATATTTTATCTTTTGCAAACCTAAAACAATTCCCGTAATAATAAGGACATAAGATATTTTTATGCGTAGTTTGGTTCTGGATTTCATTTTGTGCGAACGTTAGATGAGTTGATAATTCAGTTCTTTTTTTTTCATTTAGTGTTTCAGAAAAATCACATACATACAACAAAAAAGAGGTATGTAAGTATTATTGAATCACTTATAAATTAAAAGAAAACTTTTTTGTTTCAAGGACATTTCTTTAAAATACGTTTTTTTAAATACAATGGCGCAAAATTTTAATTGAATTAGTACGATGCTAAAGCTGTTTTAGTATGATACTAGGTTAAAACAACGAATTTGCAAATTTTAATCGAATATAGCATCATACTTTCTCTACCCTTTTATTAAAGTTAAATCATCGAATACCTACTTTATTTTTTTTTTTTAGTATCGTGTTAGCTTGCAAACATCAAAAAAGGTTCGTGTACTTACTTTTTTACACGAAATGTCATTGTCAAATTTTAGTCGCGCAAAAAATGGCAACAAACTCGTGCTCCCCAACACAAAGCTAATTTAAATCACCTCAGTAATTTGCTTAAAAAGATGATATCAGATTTTAAAAACCGCGAAGCTGGAAATTACCTTGAAAACTTGACGGCAGGTAAAGAATCTAATTATTCTCTATGGAAAGCGATAAAAGCTACGAAAAAACCAAAGCTTCCAGCACCCCCGATTATGAAAGACCAAAATGAATGGGCAAGAAGCGATAAAGAGAAAGCAAACGTTTTCGCTGATTACCTAGAGGAAACATTTAAGCCGTTCAATGGGCAAGCATTGAATGATGATATAAGTGTGAATATAAATTCAAATGAAAGCTCCATCACAAGAAATGTTACGCTTGCCGAATTAAGCAAAGAAATTAAGAAACTGAAGTCAAAAAAAGCACCAGGATACGACTTAATTACTGCGGAAATTCTTAAAATGCTCCCACGGAAAGGTTTAGTAAACCTCCTTTACATAATGAACGCCACTCTAAGGTTAGAATATGTTCCAAATCAATGGAAAGTCGCAGAAGTAATAATGGTCTTAAAACCTGGCAAACCATCACATGAAAAGAAATCGTACAGGCCCATTTCACTTCTTCCTGTAGTGTCGAAGGTCTTTGAGAGAATATTTCTTCAGCGTCTTCAGCCCATAATAGAAGAAAGGGGTCTTATACCTGAACACCAGTTCGGTTTTAGAAGTAAGCACTTAATTAATAGATTACCAGTCTTTATTAATACAACTCAAGTTCCATTTGCAAATGAGGCAAAGTATCTCGGGATGACTCTTGACGCGAAATTAAAATGGAGGTCACATGTTAAAAATAAATGTGATCAATTAAATATTAAACTAAGGGAAATGTACTGGTTACTCGGACGACATTCTAAACTTAGTATCGAAAACAAATTATTAGTTTACAAACAGGTACTTAAGCCTGTCTGGACATATGGTATTCAACTCTGGGGTTGTACCCACGATACAAATCTAAATAGTCTACAAACTTTTGAAAACAAATTATTAAGGTCCTTTGTAAATGCGCCGTGGTATATTAGAAACGAAGATCTTCACAGGGATCTTGGAATCCCCACGGTTCGCGAAGAAATAAAAACTTTTTCGCAAAGGCATAGAAAGCGTTTAGTTGAACATACCAATAGAACAATCTTAGAAATTCTTGACGAGACAAATTTAGTACGACGTTTGAGAAGGACCAAACCTTCCGATCTAGTACGGTGAAATTATTGTACTGTATTATGTATATTTAAATCATCGCTTAAAATAGAAAGAAGCTATTCAACTAGCTTATAATTAAACCAGTAGGAACTTTCACCGGAAAGTTGCCTACAACACGTTACTTAACTTCGAGAAAGATAAATTGCTAGATAAGTTCCATATGAACTTAGTTGCAATCGGGAGGAGGAGGTGGTTTTAGTGCGGTCGGCCTGATTAACGGTCTGCTTGCATAGAGTCTTACCTTCCGTAAGGCTTTATGGGGGCAGAGTTGTTGGTCGGGAGAGTCCCACATATCTATGAGCGCGCGTTTTTCGGTCCTCATAGAATCTTTTGAAGATTTCAACACCTACCCACGGGAAAAAAAAAAAAAAAATTTTAGTCAATAATTGTTACATTGTTTACATTGTAGCTGTTTCAATATTACATATTCTACTTTAAATATTCAGTATTAAAACTTCATGAAGTAAGAACTTGGCGTACTTTTAGATGGCAGTACTTTTCACGGCTGACTTGTTACACAAAGGTTTTTGTATAGAAGAACTTGGCTCTTTTTTTAACATTTATGTTTTTGATCTGATCTCACTCCTTTTTGAAAAGATTTTAATATTTTGCCATGTCAAAATCTCGAAAGATACGGAAAGATAGAAGGGTGGACTCTACCTACTAAAATCAACTTAGTTTATAGCTTCCTATTTCTTTTGGTATATTTTCTTTTTGTTATTGGTTGTTTTGATTTGCACTTCATTTGTTTCTTCTTGTCCTGGCAAGATACCTAACACTAACATACCTACCTTAATTATAAATACTAGTACCTACATAGAGTACCAAATAGAGCGCTCTAGTTCTGAGAAATCATGAATTTTCAAGATGCATGTATAGTTTCAAAATGACAATCACTTGGAATGAAAAATCTTAGATTTTCTATTTTTCGCTTTGACTGTACATTAAGATATACCGCTCTATCAAATTTCATCATTCTACAGCAATCGGAAGTGCTCCATATAAATTAAACATTTTACCAGAAAGTGGGCGGAAACCACACCCACTGAATAGAAAACTTCATTTTTTATTCTTGGTCCTTTATATGCAATTTGAGCCCTACCGTTCTACCAAATTTCATTGTTCTACTGCAATCAGAAGTGTGCCATATATAATTTACATCAGTTTTGAGGAAGTGGGAGGATACTACGCCCATAAATGAATTTTTACTTGCGACTTATAGGTTCTATAAGGCAAGTTATGCATTCGTAAAAAAAAATCGAACTCGAGATTTTGATCAAAGTTGACATTACGATGATAGCGAAGACCAAAAAAGTGGGTCTCGCAATTCTGTCTGTCTGTCTGTCTGTCTGTCGGTTCGACTACAGCCTAAACGGCTCGGCCGATTTTCTTCAAACTTGGTAGATATGGGTTTTAATTTTTTCCCCCCGGACGTTTTTTTTTTGTTTTTTTTTAAGACCAAAAATAACGGTACCTGACATACGATTTTTTTCGAAATTTCATAAATATTTTTTTTTCTCAAAAACTGTCTCACAGAATTTTTTAAAAAAAATTTGAAAATGAAAATTTCATTTGGCTAAAACTAGCGAATGGTTGAAAAAAATTTTACAAAAAATTGTTATTTTTGGTAGCCCCCCTGGGTCCATTTTTTTTGTTTTTGATTTTCTCGAAAACGGTACAGCCGATTTAAATAATTTTTTTTATGCTAAAGCTCCTCCAAAGTTTGAATATTATTACATATTCAAATTTTCAATTTTTAATTTTTTGGATTTAAAAAAAAAAATCAAAATTTTTTTTTGGAAACTCAATATTTCGAAAACCCCATGCTCGATTTTTTCAAACTTGACAAAAAAAAGTTTTTTAACATAGTCTACAAGATTTGAGAAAAAAATTTTGTTTCATCTAAAACTAACGGTACCTTCCATACAAATTTTAAAAAATGGTTTTCGAAAATCGTATTTTTCTCGAAAACGGTGCCGAGAATTTTGCTAAAATTTTTTTTCTTTGGATTAATCTTTCCGATCTATAATTTAATAAAAAAAAATTTTAATCTAGATATTACTGACTGTACCTACCATAGAACGATTTTTTCGAATTTTGAATTTCTCATTATCGACATAACGGATTTTAATGAAATTTTTTATAAAAAAGCTCAAAAAAAGTTTAAAGAACATTGCATTTAAAAACTTAAGAAAAAATATTTTTTCAAATTTTAAAAAAAAGTCGTTTTTTTTTTTTGAAAAATTCGATATCTCAAGAACGGCTTAGTATATTTTTTTGGAAATTAGACTTTTATTCGTACAATAATAAATGCTTAAGGTTGGCGTACCAAAATTTTTTCTTAAAAATGTTTTAAAAATTTTGTACATAAACGGAACCACTACAACGACTTATAATTTTTGTTCTTGAATAAATTCATATTTGCATACATTCTGTTTTTATCTCTTACTACTAAAAGAATTTAAAAAATTAATTTTATCCTTATGAACAGTTTTCTCTAATAACATTCGGTTTTAAAATTCCTAGTCTATTACATAGGAGCAAGTTCGTGCGACCCAGTCGTGCATTTTATTTTCTTTGTATGCAATTTAAGCCCCACCGCTTTACCAAATTTCATCGTTTTACAGCAGTCGGAAGTGCTCCATTCAACCAACACCAATTCGGAGAAAGTGGACGGATACCACGCCCAATGAATTTAAAACCTCAAATTTTCGATATATTCCTCTGCTTACATGACAAGACCTACCGTTGTGCAAAATCACAAGATTCTACAATGTCGGGAAGTGCTCTATAATTTTGATGATCTGTCAGTCAGTGAGTCAGTCAGATCTTTGACGCCATACAATTCTTTTTATATTTTCTGTTCCTGATTGTGCGAAAAAAGGGACAGGAGATTGCGAGCTAATGTGGGAATATATTTTTTTTTTAACAAACTTCTTTGTGTGCTTGTACAAACAAATGTTTAGTTAAAAAACGCTTAATAGATCCTTTTTCTATGATTTGCTTGGAACTACTCGTAGATCATAAAATCATTAAAAAAAGAGTGTGTAGCAATTTTAATATTTATTTTCTTACAAAGAAACAATAAAACAAAATGATTTAAAATTTGCTCATTGAGTAAGGCAAAGTTAAGCCCCTCCGTAAATCAAAAGAAAAAATGAAATTTATCAAATCGCACTTTAAATTTTCACACACCTTATTGTTTCACACAAAATTAAAATTGAAAATCCAAAAATTACAACAATAAAAAGGACTTACATTAAACGTGAATGCATTTCGAACGCTTCTTTGGCGATCATCATCAGCACTAACTCGATTCCCATAATTGCATCGTTTTGTCAAACATCAGAGAGTTTATACGCGAAGTAACGGACACGGCCTAAACCAAAGAGAACAGCGGTGATCTTATTTCGCCCTCTTCTGCATTTAAGTTATTATTTTCTTTTTCAATAAAATAACTCTCATACGCATCCAGCCTGTTGCACTTGTTAACTTGTTTAATCAAGCTAATTTTGTGTTCATTCTCACCAATTCCATGACCTTCAGTTACAACATGATCGGCAAAAGCTGATTGTTTTAATTTTTTCTTTTTTGCACAATAACAATGTTCTTTATACCGCACTTGTATACTGCGTTTAGTTTGGCCAATATAACGTCTATTGCACACTCCACATTCTATAGCATATATGCCCGATTTTTGTTCATCAACAACTTTGTCTTTTGTAGATGCAAAAATATTTTTAAGTTTTTTATTATTAGAAAAAACCGGCATTATATTGTGTTGTTTTAAACGATTTTTCAATTTGTCCATTATTCCCGGAACATAATTAAAGACTTCTCTTTTCATTTCACTTGTCACTTCTAAAACACTTTGTCTAAATAAAGTAGTTATTTTATTTTGAGACACTTTTCGCGCGTGTTTTTTAACAAATGAGTCAATAAGAGTCTTCGAAAAACCATTTAAACCAGCCACTTCAACTATATAATCATATTCTTTTTTATAGTTTGTTAAAGAAAGTGGAAGATTAACAAGACGATGTACCATAGAATGAAAAGAAGCATGTTTGTGTTCAATAGGACAATAAGAATCACTTGTTATCACTCGTTTTGTACTGGTGGGTTTGTGGTACACTGCGATATCTATCTTTTCAGGTTTCCTTGTCAATTGTAAATCTAAAAAAGCAAGTTTTTGGTCTAGCTCTTTTTCAACTGTGAATTTTATGGATTCACATTGATTATTTAACACATTCAAAAAACTTCCGCTTTCAGACTCATTTAACACTGTAAAAATATCATCAACATAGCGATAGAATACTTTTGGTAATTTACCTTCCGACTTTAATTTCATTTCCAATTTGGCCATGTAAATTTCCGCCATAAACGGACTTAGTGGGTTGCCAATACTAGTGCCTTTTGTAGACTTATAAAATTCACCACGAAATTGAAAAAAATTGTCATTCATACACATCCTAGCTGCTTTTATGTAAATAGATCTTTTTTCACTTGACACACTATTTTCGATCAAATATTCACTAAACGCTTCAATCGCATCTTCTACAGGCACACATCAATAAAAAAGAAAGATTGTTTTTTCGTTAAGGCTGATAAAGGAAATAACTTAGTGATTCTTGATAAAGAGGATTATGATAATAGAATGCGGAAATTAATAGAAGAAGGAGATTATGAAAGAGTCGTTAAAAATCCTTTGCCAAAAATGATAGATGAAGTAAATAGTCTTAGAAAAGAAATTGGTGATGTTTTCGGTAAAAAACTACAGTTTTCTTTAATAGTGCCGAATCCAAAAGTAGCTCGTATCCACGGTTTACCTAAAATCCACAAACCTGGAAATTCATTAAGACCAATAATTCCGAGCATAGATACGGCGGGTAACAAAGTGTCTAAGTGGTTAGTTCGTGAAATGAATTGTTTGAATCCCATTCGTAGTACTTCGGTTAAAAATTCTTTTGAGTTCTGTAATAAGATTCAAAATATAGGATTTGAACCGGGTGAAAAAATGTTTTCGTTTGACGTTGTGTCCCTTTTCCCAAGTGTGCCTGTAGAAGATGCGATTGAAGCGTTTAGTGAATATTTGATCGAAAATAGTGTGTCAAGTGAAAAAAGATCTATTTACATAAAAGCAGCTAGGATGTGTATGAATCACAATTTTTTTCAATTTCGTGGTGAATTTTATAAGTCTACAAAAGGCACTAGTATTGGCAACCCACTAAGTCCGTTTATGGCGGAAATTTACATGGCCAAATTGGAAATGAAATTAAAGTCGGAAGGTAAATTACCAAAAGTATTCTATCGCTATGTTGATGATATTTTTACAGTGTTAAATGAGTCTGAAAGCGGAAGTTTTTTGAATGTGTTAAATAATCAATGTGAATCCATAAAATTCACAGTTGAAAAAGAGCTAGACCAAAAACTTGCTTTTTTAGATTTACAATTGACAAGGAAACCTGAAAAGATAGATATCGCAGTGTACCACAAACCCACCAGTACAAAACGAGTGATAACAAGTGATTCTTATTGTCCTATTCAACACAAACATGCTTCTTTTCATTCTATGGTACATCGTCTTGTTAATCTTCCACTTTCTTTAACAAACTATAAAAAAGAATATGATTATATAGTTGAAGTGGCTGGTTTAAATGGTTTTTCGAAGACTCTTATTGACTCATTTGTTAAAAAACACGCGCGAAAAGTGTCTCAAAATTAAATAACTACTTTATTTAGACAAAGTGTTTTAGAAGTGACAAGTGAAATGAAAAGAGAAGTCTTTAATTATGTTCCGGGAATAATGGACAAATTGAAAAATCGTTTAAAACAACACAATATAATGCCGGTTTTTTCTAATAATAAAAAACTTAAAAATATTTTTGCATCTACAAAAGACAAAGTTGTTGATGAACAAAAATCGGGCATATATGCTATAGAATGTGGAGTGTGCAATAGACGTTATATTGGCCAAACTAAACGCAGTATACAAGTGCGGTATAAAGAACATTGTTATTGTGCAAAAAAGAAAAAATTAAAACAATCAGCTTTTGCCGATCATGTTGTAACTGAAGGTCATGGAATTGGTGAGAATGAACACAAAATTAGCTTGATTAAACAAGTTAACAAGTGCAACAGGCTGGATGCGTATGAGAGTTATTTTATTGAAAAAGAAAATAATAACTTAAATGCAGAAGAGGGCGAAATAAGATCACCGCTGTTCTCTTTGGTTTAGGCCGTGTCCGTTACTTCGCGTATAAACTCTCTGATGTTTGACAAAACGATGCAATTATGGGAATCGAGTTAGTGCTGATGATGATCGCCAAAGAAGCGTTCGAAATGCATTCACGTTTAATGTAAGTCCTTTTTATTGTTGTAATTTTTGGATTTTCAATTTTAATTTTGTGTGAAACAATAAGGTGTGTGAAAATTTAAAGTGCGATTTGATAAATTTCATTTTTTCTTTTGAGTTATATGTTTCCACGTTGTTCAGTTTAATATGTCTTTTATGACTAAAGTTATCCCCTCCGTAAAGTTTAAATTATTTTTTTTTTCAAAGCAAACAAATATTTTTCAATCAAAAACCTTTGATTCAATAAAGTATCTACCCCTAATCGCATCGCGGAGACGAATATGTCAGTGGTTCGGTCTTAATTTGAAAAAAATAAAATGCACGACTGGGTCGCACGAACTTGCTCCTATGTAATCGACTGGGAATTTTAAAAACGAATGTTATTGAGAAAATTGTTCATAAGGATAAAATTAATTTTTAAATTCTTTTAGTAGTAACAGAATGCTATGCAAATATGAATTTATGCAAGAACAAAAATTATAAGTCCTTGAAGTGGTTTCTTTAAAAGAAGCTTTTATATACAAACTTTTTAAAAGCTTTTTAAGAAAAAATTTTGGTACGCTAATTTAAAGTTTTTTGTTATTGTTCGAATAAAAATTAAATTTACGAAAAGAAATATTGACCCATTTCGGAGATATCGAATTTAAAAAAAAAAAGAAAAAAATAGATTTTTTTTTTCAAAAATTCAAAAAATATTTATTTTAAAGTTTTGAAATGCAATGTGTTTTAGACTTTTTCGAAGCTTCTCTATAAAAATTTTCATTAAGATCCGTTATGTGGATAATGAGAAATTCAAAATTCGAAAAAATCGTTCTATGGTCGGTACAAGCTGTAATATCTTAATTTCAAAATTTTTTTTATTAAATTAAAGATCGTAAAAATTAATTGAAAGAATAAAAATTTTATCAAAATTCTAGGTGCCGTTTTCGAGATAAATACGATTTTTGAAAACCATTTTTTTTAATTTTTTAGCATTTGTATGGTAGGTACCTTAATTTTTAGGTAAAATAAAAAATTTTGTTCCACGTCTTGTAGATCATATTGAGAAACTTTTATTTATCAAGTTTAAAAAAAATCTAGCACGGGGTTTTCGAAATATCGATTTTTGAAAAAAAAAAATTTGAAGTTTTTTTTTAAAAATCCAAAAAATTTGTTTGTGAAAATTTGAGTACACAATTCTATTTATGTTTTTGGGGAGCTTTAGCAAAAAAAAATGATCAAAATCGGTTGGACCGTTTTTGAGAAAATCAAAAACAAAAAAAAATGGTTCCATGGGGGAAAATTTTTTTCAACCAATACCTAGATTTAATTAAATGAAATTTTTCTGTATCTTTATTTTTAAAATCTGTTGAACAGTTTTTGAGAAAAAAAAAAGTTTATAAGATTTCGAAAAAAATTCGTATTTTTGGTCTTAAAAAAAAAAGAAAAAAACGTGTGGGGGGAAAAAATTAAAAATGATATGTACCTACCAAGTTTAAAGAAAATCGGCCGAGTCGTTTAGCCTGTAGTCGAACAGACAGACAGACAGAATTGCGAGACCCACTTTTTTAGTCTTCGCTATCATCGTAATGTCAACTTTGATCAAAATCCCGAGTTCGATTTTTTTTACGAATGCATAACTTGCCTTATAGTACCTATAAGTCGCAAGTAAAAATGGTGATACTCCAAAATGCTTCAACTTCGCGCATCATAAGCGCGTATGAAAAAATTCATAGCTCTTACTTTTTTTGTTTCGGCGTCTGCAATTGTAATCGACATAGGTTTAATGTAAGAAAATCGACGATCAACGAATTAATATTATTGAAATTCAAAATAACTTTTTTTGGCCGTTAGTTTTTTTTTTGGCCGTTAGTTAACGATAATTTGCTTTTCGTCCCGGTGTAATCATGAACGCTGGAAGATTTTGCTCGTGGCATTGCTTCTATAAGAAGATTTTTATGATATAATTCAATATGTATTGATTTTTTGGCAGTGGGAGGACGGATACAATTTTAACATCAAAATGCTTAATAGATTAACAGGTAGGCAGATTTAACAATTTCAATGATATGAAGGTTTTTATAATACAAAATGTTCATATACTACTGAAATAAATAAATAAAAAAAAATATATATTTACAAGCAATAATTCAACAAGTCCAATAATAGTGCAAATCTTCTAATTGGCTGATTTATTTCAGTAGTATAAACATTTTGTATTATAAAAACCTTCATATTATTTATATGTTAATGTATTAAGTATTTTCTGCTGGTTATGTTATACCTAAATATCCTGCAAGGAATATACATTCAACTCGCTTGACAAGCAATATTATCCTTTTAATACGACTTAGAAACGCTGAAAGAAGAAAATGGCTTTGCTATCGCTATAACTGTTTCTTTCCTACAGAATACGAAACTTCTCAATGAAGCAATTACAAAGAAATCACAGACTTCAAAAACTGTCGTTGGAAAAACCTTCTATCTACCCTTGACAAAGCAAGCAAACCGTTCTGGAAAGTTTCCAAAATAATTAAGAAAAGAGGCGCAAGTATACCTCCTCTTAAAATACAGAATGAACTACATATATCTAGCTGCAAAAGATAAAGCTAACCATTTTGCTATAAATTTTGCAAAAAACCATGTAATTACTGCTGATTTTAGTGATTCTTTAACTTGTGCTGATGTCACTGATTCGTTGGATACTATTGCGCAATCAAACTCTCATCATACGATAAAGAATTTAATCAAAAACTTAAAAAGTAAAAAATGTCCTGGATTGGATACTATAAATAATAGACTATTAAAAGCTCTTCCTCAATCAGGACTAAATTATTTAACGGTAATTCTAAATGCTTGTTTAAAACTTAGGTACTTTCCTGATTGCTGGAAAATAGCTAAAGTTATACCAATTCCAAAACCAGGTAAGCCTAAGGATGAAATAAATAGCTATAGACCAATAAGTTTACTAAGTTGCATAGGAAAACTTCTCGAAAAAGTTATAAAAGAAAAACTCGAAAATCATTTAAATGAAAACAATATAACAATATAATTTCATAACACGTATCATCAAGTAGCTAGGATTAAGAAACATGTCAAAGATAAGTTTTAATCTAAAGAATCAACTGCTCTAGTTTTGCTTGATATAGAGAAAGCATTTGAAACCGTATGGCATAACGCACTACTATATAAGCTTTTGAAATACAGTTTTCCAATCAAAATTATTAAAATGATTCAAAGTTTTCTTAGTAACAGAAAGTACATAGTCAGTGTTCAAAATGAAAATTCTTCTGTGCAAAGCGTTGAATATGGAATACCCCAAGCCCCAAGGCACTGTATTTGGCCCTATTCTTTTTAATATATTTGTTTCTGATCTGCCTGACCTTGGGCCTAACGTAAAACTTGCCATGTTTGCTGATGATACCGCTATATTTAAATCAGGAACATATTACTTGGATGTACATCGTTCATTGCAAGTATCTCTAACTATGTTAGAAAATTACTTTTTTAAATGGAAAATTAAAGTCAACCCTACAAAAACACAAGCTATTTGGTTTACACGTCGACGAAGAGTGTTTCTTGTCAAATAATGTTCAATTTCAAATGGGCGGATTTTCTATTGATTGGTCCGAACACTACAGATATTTTGGCATTATGATAGATACAAAAATTAATTTCCAAAAACACATATCTACTACTGTCGATCTTTGTTGAAAAGTTGTTTATAACGTTCCATGTGTTTCTGGGATTGTATTGTGCATTTCAAAATTTTTGGTTGTAGTAGTTTGATTTTATAATTTGTATATTTCTATTTACAACGCACATATGTACATACAATATTGCAATATCTAAGGGGAAATAATTTAAAAAATGAAAATCTTTAAAAAGAAAAACCAATAACTCTCTGAGTAAATTGACAGCTGCAGGAATAGCCCCTGCATTGAATGACTTTTTATAAAGTTCTAAGATTTTTGCAAAGTTGTTTAGTGAAGTGAAAGTGATGGATTCTCGTAATTCAGATAAGCTTTTATGAAAAAAATTAAAATTTTTATTTTACTTTTGACTTTCGTTATATTTTTTGGCCATTTATCAAAACACCTTTTTCAAATAAAATAAAATGCACGACTGGATCGCACCAACTTGCTCTTATGTAAAAGTACTTTGGAATTTAAAATACATTTTACAAATATAAAACATGGATGTAATGAGATATCGGGTTTTTCAATAAGAGCGCTATAAAAGTTTTTTTTTAAATAAAACAAAAACGGTTTTAGATATCAATGAAATTCTTTATTCCTGTGAAAGTACGTTCGATGCCATTATATATGGAACTCGATTTTTTTTGCATGGCCTCCACGGGCACGCTTGCACAAGTCCAGACGCTGAACCCTATTTTCGACCCAATGCCCAAAATCCAAAATTCGCCACAACGACGTCACAGAGATGCCCAACGCTTGAGAACGACATGTGAGAGACACATTTGGGCTTTCTGCAACTGAAGCCTCAGCGGCAGCAATATTCTCGACACTACGGGCACTTCTTTGTCTCACTGGCACGGGAACATTTTGTACTGTGTCTGTGTATTCAAATTTTTCCACTAGATGCTCAATTGTTGATCTGCTAGGACGATTATGACGACCATAAATTGGACGTAGCGGTCTTAACGTTGAGGCCACTGACTCCGAATTTCGGTAGTAAATTTTAATAATTTCGACTCGTTATTGGCTCGTATATCTTTCTGTCATGAAATGGCAAACCTTACTGAAGAGAAATGTCAAAAGAGCGGCAAGAAAAATGGCGTGGTTTGCTGTCCCTTTCGCTCTACTTTTGTAGCGTCCCTGTTGAAAACCCCTTTACAAGTGTTCAAATGCATGGAATTGCCTAATTTCCGGAAAAATATGAATTTACGCAAATAAAGTTTAAAAATTCGTATTATTAAGTAATTTTTTATATAACGAACTTCTAAAATTTTTCTAGAACAAAATTTGGGATGTCAATTTTAAGTGCGCAGTTATATAGATTTTAGGAAATAATTTCAAAAAATAATAGTTCACATGTTTTCAAGATATTGATTTTTCAAAAAATAAATTGGATTTCTTTTTTTTTTAACAAGAAAAATATTTTTTTCGAATATTTTTATATACACAATTATTTGAAACTTAAGGAGCCCCCTGGTGAAAAGTTTTGGTTAAAATCGTTAGAGCCGTTAATGAGAAAGTCGAAAATCAAAAAAACGGTTCTATGACAGGTACCATTAATAATATTTTGGCCCATTTTTTTTTTACAAAAATGTATTCCATGTCCATAATATCACACATAGTTTTTCTTATCAAAATCTTTAGAGCCGTTTTCAATATAAATAAAATTTTGCAATACGGGTGTATAGGGGGTACCGTTAGTTTTGGAGCAAACAAAAAATTCAATTTATCCTCTAGGGAATCACCGAAGACCCTTAACTATCGGGATTGAAGAACATAGGTCTATAGTGGCTTAGGCTGGAGGGAGAGGTACAGAAATCAGAAACAGAAACATGTTTATTGTGTACTAAATTTTTCGTAAAATTTTTATAAAAAAATTTATAAGCAAATTGTTAGTATTCAATAAAATACATTTTATAACGTAATTTAAAAATTTAAATTTAAATTTAGAAAATATATTGAATTTTCAAAAAAAATTTGTATTATTTTTTTAAAAATCCAAAAACTATTTTTTGAAAAAAATTTTTAGATTTTATATTTCTGCATAAAAAATTTGGTAAGAATCGTTAGAGCCGTTAATGAGAAATTCGAAAATCAAAAAAAAAAAGTTCAATGAAAGGTACCGTTAATAACATTTCCTCCCAAAATTTCTTTTTACCAAAATGTAGTCCATATCTATAATATTACACCTATTTTTTTTATCAAAATCGTTAGATCCCTTTTCTAGATAAACAAGATTATGCATTAAGGGTGTATGGGGGTACCGTTAGTCTTAGAGCTAAAAAAAAATTTCGATTTCTCCTCTAGGGAATCACCGAAGACCGTTTAGTACCGAGTTTGACGAAAATAGGTCCAGTGGCTTAGGCTGTAGATCGAGGTACAGACATACAGACATACGGACATACAGGAATACAGACAGACAGACGGAATTGTCGGTTCCACTTTATTCGTCTTCGCTATCATCGTAATGTCAACTATGATCAAAATCTCGAGGTCGATTTTTTTCCAAATGCAGAACTTGCCCTATAGTACCTACATAAATGGTATATCGCAAGTAAAAATGATTGCTTTTTTATTTTAAAAGCTATTTTGTTATGATTTTTTATTTACACATTTAGAATTATTCTGCAGAAAAAACAACCGCATAATCCCACTTATTACTTATTGGCAGCAGTTCTGTGATGTTATCTAAATAAAACCCGTTTTTCTGTGTACTGTTATACTATTTATTAATACAACTATATGGCTATATAAAATAATCAATAAGTGCTCTGATTGACGAAGCGAACTGAACTCAGAGAACTGACATGAGCGTTGCTTATGTATAGCAATTTACGAGACGTTACTTGACAATTATACTGCAATATCCCCCTTAGTTTGCTTTGTCAAAGATTAATGAAACAATTCAATTATAAATCAATTTTTAACAAAAATATGTATGATAAGTCTTTAATCCTTGTAGTTAATTTTCAATTTTCTTTCTATTAATTATTTGTCTCTGTAAGAAGAAGAAGGTATATTTACTGAATTCACAGAAGGTGAACTTTCATATATATTATTTGTATTTATTTCAGGTTCTTCATTTTGGGAAGTTGAACAAACTTCTCTTTCAGTTGAATCTTCCAAGTGTTTAGCTACATATTCATTTAAATTCGTATCTTCTAAATAAGAATGCAATTGATTAATATGTCTTTTCCATATAATGTTATTTTTACAACATTTAACTAAATAAAACTTTTTACCTAGAACCTTGATGACTTTTGCTTTCAACCAACTTACTTTACCCGCCACGCTGTAATCTTTGGCAAGGACATAATCGTCAATATACACATATTTGATCTTCCCGCGATAATATTTTCGTTGCTTTTCTTGACTTTTCTGAATATTATTTTTAGCAAGTTCGATATCAGGCAAATCCTTATGTGCATGCATCGGATTAATGTATGTGCATGCATCGGATTAATGAAATCTAATCTCCCTCTTAAATTTCTATTCATCATCAGCTGAGCGGGAGAGTAACCAGTGGAGC
Organism: Chrysotoxum bicinctum; assembly: GCA_911387755.1. Classification (NCBI taxonomy): domain Eukaryota; kingdom Metazoa; phylum Arthropoda; class Insecta; order Diptera; family Syrphidae; genus Chrysotoxum; species Chrysotoxum bicinctum. Next base: position 131,091,024 of record OU426987.1, on the reverse strand, counting down.
AGTGAATGGTATTTCGGTAATCCAATAAAAAGTTCGACATACATTTAATTAGGTTTACATTACTTGATTCGTGTAAAGTGCGTTTGAGAGCAAGTTTAATCGTTTCACGGCATTCTCCGCCTGTCCATTGCTCGCAGGGTGACCAACCGGTGATGTTAAATGTTTGATACCATTACTCTGTAAAAAAAATTCGAATTCTTTCAAAACAAAAAAAAGGTCTATTATCAGTTACAACATGTGTTGGTAACCCAAACCGAGCAAAAACCGTGCGTAGAGCATCTTTAGTCCGAGCACTAGTTATATTGTTTCCCATAGGTATACACTCTAACCATTTAGAATGCGCGTCCATGAAATCTAAGTGGATTCTTGACCAAGGCTGTTGGGGCCAGTCCCAATTAATTAAATTAGTTTTCGGCTGTGAAGCCTTATAAGGTAAACATTGTTCGCATGACTTGGAAACTTCATTTTCACAATTCCAATGTCAGACCTATGAATTTCACTTAAAACTGCTGATCTTAAAGAAGAGGGTATAATTAACCGATAGTCCCAAAATAGACAATCATTTTCCAATGACAATTCGGACTTCCTCAAGAAATATAGTTTAAGTTCTTTGTCTGTAACCCCTCATGGCCATCCACTTACAGTGTACTCAGAGACTTTTTTTTAAAACAATGTCTTGTTCCGTCTCTGTCTTAACAATATCAAAGATTACAGGCAAAGCACCCAGTTCATTGATGTAATTTTTCAAGACCAATTACTTTGTCTTCCGAATTGCCTACTGGATTACGGGAAAGGTAATCAGCTATATTTTTTTTGAATTAATATACTCTATATCAAAATCGTACCCAGATAAAAATAAAGCATATCGTTGAAGCCTATTGGCAGTCATTGTAGGTATCCCTTTTTTCGGACCAAAAATGGAAATAAGGGGTTTGTTGTCGGAGACCAAAACAAATTTTCGACCAAAAATATAATGGTGAAATTTTCTCACGGCGAACACTATACCGAGCACTTCACGTTCAATTTGTGAATAACGTTGTTCAGAGCTAGACAATTTTCTAGAAATGTAAAAAATCGGGCGTTCAACACCATTTTGAAACACGAGCAAGAACTCCTCCGAGCCCCACCGGACTTGCATCCACTGTAATTTTTATTGGAACGGAAGGATCATAATGCGCTAGTATTTTATTCGATGTTAAAAGCAAATGCCTCGTCTTCTTCAGATCCCCACACAAATTTACTGTCTTTTTTTAAGAGATCGTATAGATCGTACATACCGCCGCAACATTTGGACAAAACTTCCTATAGTAGTTAAAAACCCCTAGGAACGATTGCAGTTCCGCTACATTCGAAGGTTTTTCAATTTTTACAATGGCATTAATTTTTCCTGGACATGGGTGTAATTCTTTACTGTCAATTACATGACCTAAGTAGGTTACTGACTTTGAGAAAAACTCACATTTATCTCTAGCTACCTTTAATCCGGAATCTTCTAAAACACTTAAAACTGCATCTAATCTTTTTAGATGCTCCACCTTGTTCCTCCTGTGACTAAGAGATCGTCCATAAAAATAACAACACCTTTAATTCCAAGTAAAAGTTTTTCCATTGTGGACTGGAAAATTGCCGGTGCAGACGCAACACTATACATTAGACGCGTATACCTCAATAGACCTAGATGAGTGGAAATAGTTGTCAAATCTTTAGATTTTTCATCTAACAGAAGCTGTTGATAAGCCATTGACAGATCGAGCTTCGTGAACATTTCACCGCCATGCAATTCAGCAAATAGCTCTTCAACTTTAGGAAATGGATGTTGGACTACTTTAAGTTGAGAGTTCAGTGTCAGTTTATAGTCGCCACAGATCCTAACTTCACCATTCTTTTTAATAATTGGAACAATTGGTGTACCCCACTCTGAGTAATCCACATGCTCTAGCACTCCTAACTTTATTAACGTGGAAAGCTGGTCTTCAACTTTTTCTTTGATTGGCAAAGGCACTTGCCGCGGCTTAAAAAACTTTGGTACTGCGTTTTCTTTCAATTGCAGCGAAACTATCATTTTATTGAAAGTACCTAATTTCCCATCGAACAAAGACCAATGCTTATTTAAGACTTTTTTTAAATCACAATCCAAATTTTCCAAAAAATTAATTTTGCTGAAACCAATGTTAAATTCGTGCATCCAATCTCTACCTAAAAGTGGTGGGCCACCATTGGAAACAACATATACATCTAGCACTTGGACTTGACTCTCATACCTGACATTCATTCTGCAATATCCTGCTGGCTCTATACTTCCACCGTTGTAACTGTTCAAAACCAAACTCGTAGGAAGCAATGTACAGGTGGAGAACAGTGAATCGTAACATTTTTGTGATATCACTGACTTTGATGCACCGCTATCTATTTCCATGCTTAACAAAACACCATTCACTTCCACATCTACGGTCAAAGGCTCTAAATTAGAAGAGGTTCTAAAATGAAATAAAGGCAAAGATTCATCATATTTATCACTACAACTACTATTTTTAAAAGAAAATTATAATGCAGCGACCTGGAACTGGAATCAGCTTTGCACATCTTCTGAAGGTGTCCTCGTTTCTTGCATTTTTTGCATCGGTAATTACGAAATTTACATTGGTTCTCCACGTGACTTTTATAACCACAAACTGTACACTGCATCGGTTTGTCTGCTTTGCTGAGGTTTACGGGATTCCATACGGTACAGTTCAGAATCTGTTGGTTCAGATTTTACCGCTGGTACTATGTATTGGTTTCGTATGCACTCCACTCTCTGCGTAATCTCGATCGCCTTTTCCAGAGTTAAGGTTTTTACGTTTTCAAAGAAAATTTTATCCTTCTCAGGACCTTTTTCGAGACCCATGATGAACTTATCTCGCACGGCAGTTGTTAGGAAGTTGTCGAAATCACAATTAATGGCAAGCTCTCGAACACGCGCTGCCCACTGCTGAATACTCTCCTGCTTTGATTTTGAGGCTTCATAAAATTTGTGCCTCTCTGCAAATCCACTAGTTGATGATTTGAAATAGAGGTTGAATGCAGCCTTTATACTTTCTGTGGTTGACTCATCTGGCTTAGTAGGATGTAGTAGGTTCTTACGCAATTTGTAAGAATTTTTGTGCAACGCGTTAAGAAGAATGGCTTTTTGCTTGCCTGCAGCGTCATCAATGTCGTTTGCAGAAAAAATTATTCTATTCTTATTAAGAATATATCCCAGCAGTTTTTAGCACAATTAATTGGAATAGGACCGAAAGACATTTTTTCTTTTCGCACGACTTTTTAATTTTAATACGTTTATTCTATCGTTTTTTCCTCGTCGCCACTGTTATGTTTGCTCTTATCTAAATAAAACCCGTTTTTCTGTGTACTGTTATACTATTTATTAATACAACTATATGGCTATATAAAATAATCAATAAGTCCTCTGATTGACGACGCGAACTGAACTCAGAGAACTGACACGAGCGTTACTTATATATAGCAATGTACGAGACGTTACTTGACAATTATACTTCAAGTTCAAAGTTTTTAGATTAAAAAAAATTTATTTTTTTTTCTTTTGTCGTAATTTTGTATTTTATTAGTTATGGAGTCACCCAGTTCCTCGGGGATGAAAAAAGTGATCCGTAAATATATGTTTTAGAAAATCCAAAGGTAAAATTCACCAACTTTAAGTGAGAAATTGGATTATTTCGAAGACCACTTGGTAGTATGTTATGGAGACACTGAGGAAAGAAAAAATATCCTGAAGCATAAAAAAAACTTATTTATAAATATATAAAAAAACGTAAAATAATGCAAGTAATTTTTTTTTTAACAATATAGTTTTATCAAACACGGCCCTTAGAAGCACCCTTAAATATTTTTGGCCCACAAATATTCGAAACCAATGTACATATGTGCAATGTTTCGGAAGTTTTTGAATTCCCGTTCATAGTTTTGACTTCTTGGATTATTTTTTCATCTCCTAGTATAGCATAAAGTATTGCAAAGTAGTCGGCAAGATAATTTTCCACAACTGCTGAAAAAATGTCTTTCCTCGTGACGCTTACGTTTATGTGATCAATAAGAGTAGATGTGTTTCTTCTAAGATCAAGATGTGTGTTTTTTTTTATTTATGAGTAATTTTGATGCCATCATCTCCATATAATATGTATTACTGAACTTGTGAGTTGTTTTCATCAAGTATATCTATATTCATGTCACCTAAGACTATATTTTGTCCTACTGTGTTGTGAAAACAACCCAAACTAAAGCGCAAATATATAAGCAACATTTTCCATTTTCTTTGTATTCGGTATAATAGTTGCCATGACGATATCAGCACTATTTGTCATCTCCCTTTGTCACTTTATTGGTCTAATATTTCAATTTTACTACAATGTTCGTGATAATACTCGTACTATAGAGTTTATATATATGTACAAAGGTTTAAATCGTGCTTGTTTAAGTTTAGGGAACTAGACACAAAATACAATTTTTCTAAGCTTTCGGACTTCAATTGAATTTAATTCAATCACTCGGCTTAAAAGTGAAATAATTTTCTTATTTCATATAATCTTCGTTGATAAAAAAGTCTGACCACGGACATTAACATTCTAGGTGTCAGAATTTATTCAAATTCCCCTAGAGAAATAAAATGCACAGTATATTACTGCTGTGAAATTTATAAGCGTCGCCAAACATCGACAAATAACAATTGCGTCTTAGGAGGGTACGACAGCATCTAACTGATGAGCCCACTGTCGTACCTGGGCGAAACGCACTATGGAGTTGAGGTCGCATAAGCTTTCAATTGAATTTAATTCAATCACTCCGCTTAAAAGTGAAATAATTTTCTTATTTCATATAATCTTCGTTGATGTTGAAATCGAACTACATCAAGAGCTTACACACTCAAATATAAAATATCGTCTCGAAATCTTATTATTGGCCAGGCCCTGTGAATAATAACCCTTAGGCCGTGGTATAGCTAGGGGGGATAAGAAAAAAGTAATACAAGTAATTTTTGAAATCAATAGGAGCGAAATTTGAAATAAACAAAAAAATATTTGTTTTAATCAAAACATCTATTATTTGTGTATAACAACGCACAACTTTTCATTGTATTCATCTCATAAGGGGTGGCAAAATCATCACCGTTGCCCATTACAGAAGTTAGTAATGAAAAAACAAAAAATTTTATCTGCAACTTTAAGACCGACAATACAGGGTATATTCGTTCGTGCATAATATCTTAGGTCCTGATTCTTGGGTATATTCTTAGAAAAAAATCGTTCTACAGTAAGGGCCTATTTCCAATTTCTATATCATATTTTGGTGTACCCTGACCCATGTTAATGGTGATTGCGCTGTTAGTACTAATGGTAGAAATTTCATCTAGGCTTTTATTTTTAGAGAAAATACCAGCCTTTGTAATTGCGTTTGGTATTTTTTTGGTAAAAAAAGGGTTTTTCTGATTTAAGACAAGTTTATAACAACCTATGACAATAAGAGTGGTTTTCCAAGAATTTTTCAATGTGTTTTAAAATAGCATAGACGTTTTAAAACGTACTTGTTTATTTATTTATTTGAGTACCTGTCAAAACCCTCATTTTCTTTCCCGATTCCTTAAAAGTTCTCAAAACGAGCGAGGTTTGGGCTATGAAGGCTTGGTTGGAAAATCTACTTAACAAAAATGGTATAAAAGGTTAGAAAACGAAATTAATCCATCAGTTTAATTTTTAACGCCAAAGCAACAGTAGACATTATTTTCGTTTATTGGCTGTGCAATGGAACCTCAACTACAGCGCGACAAAGATACCAGGAAGTTTATCCAAACGGACTTCCTAGCTTACGAGTATTTGGAAATACATGTCAAAGGCTTCGAGAAACGGGGGCAGTTTCAAATACCGACCTAACGCAGACATGCGTTACTGGAAACAAATTAATCGGCCCTTCAAACTCCTCTCAGGCTGAATTCTACAAACTATCTGGAGCTTTTGCGCGAACTATTGGAGGACATTCCACTTATGCAACTAGCTTCATCATATTTCCAATTAGAATTTGTTAGATGAAGAGTACGGTAATCGTTGGGTAGGAAGAAATGGACCGTTTCACTGGCCTACAAGATGTCCTGACCTTACAGTATTGGAGTGCCTTGTATAGGAAAGAACGAGAGAACTTGTTATTTCAACCAAAATAGCAAATTAAGGTGAATTAGAAGACCGTATTCTCGAAGCATTTATCATCAGTTATCGCCTATAAATATTCGCAGTGAGATCCAAAAACGGGTTTTAGCATGGATAAAAAAGTAAGGAAGACACTTTGAAAACATGTAATAACCGTTTTAGTACACACAAACAAAAATATTTAAACCCACACAAAGTCATTTGTATTCACAGAGCTTAAATCAAAACACCGTTTTCCCAAGCATCATAAAATCTATGGGTTTTTCCGCAAACTTGTCATTGAGTTTTATTTTTATTATTGTTACGTTTATTGAAAAAAATAGTAAAACGGTACGGTTATAACTCATTTTCTGGAGAAAATTGAGCCGAAAGTGAAAAAATTATCATGGGCAGGGAAAACGGAACATGCTAGAAACTGGATATCTCAAGACCGAGATAGTATATCATAATTGTTTGAACGCAATTACAAAGGCCGGTATTTTCTCTAAAAATAAAAGCCTAGATGCAGTTTCTCTCATTAGAACTAACAGCGCAATTACCGTTAACATGGGCCAGGGTACACCAAAATAGGCCTTTTCTTAAATCCCAGATATATGATATTAAAATTGGAGATAAGGCCCTACTGTAGAACGATTTTTTCTTATAATATACCCAAGAACTACGCCCTAAAATATTATGGTGCTTGCCATATAAACTCGCAACACTCGCATCAGATATCGCTTAATGTGCGCATGTATATAAGAATAAATGTAAATATTTTTCTCGCACGCAAACATTTCTCGTATCGCATCGCGAATAAAATGCACGACTGGGTCTCACAAATAAGCTCTTCTGTTTATGAAACCTAAAATTTTAAAAACATTTCTATATAAAAACATAATTGTTATTAGATAGAGAAAAATGTTTAAAGGGATTAAATTCATTTTTAAAATTTCTAAAATAAATACTCTAGTAGTTTTTTACGAAAATATGAATTTAAATAAGATCAAAGGTCTTATATTGTTGTAGCGGTTTTTACAAATAATACATTTTTAAAATATTTTTAAGAAAAATCTTTGGTACGCAAAATTTAAGTTTTTGTTATTGTGCGAGAGAAAATTTTATTTAAAAAACTTAATCACAGACCCGTTTAAATATCGAATATTCAGCTTCCGAACATTTAAAGAGAATGTCAAAAATCAAGAACATTTTAATTTATTAATTTATTTTTTTTTTTATCGTTAAACTTAAGCGATACAGAAATTTTATATCAAATTCTAGAAGGCGTTTTCGAGAAAAATATTATTTTTCTTTCTCATCACCAATATTTTTTGCTTGTGGTATACATAAACTTTATGGCAAGTTATAAATTCGTTAAAAACATCCAAATTGGGATTTTGATCAGACTTGACAGTACTGCGAGATTGAAAACTTATAAATCCGCAGTTATGTCTGTCTGTTCGACAACATCTTAAACGATTGGGCAGATTTTCTTTGCTTTTTAAGTTTTATTTTATTCCTTCTCCCTCGACAAGTTTTGTTTTTTTTTTAGAGCAAAAAAAGGTTCCTGTCATATACAGGAGGAAATATTTTTTTTTATAAAAAAACTGTTTCACAGATTTAAGAAAAAAACATCCAAAAATTTCATTTGGTGAAAGCTAAATTTCGAATTAAAAAAATATCTATAAAATTTATATTAATGGTACCTCCCAGACCCATTTTTTAAGTTTTCGATATTATTAATAACTGTGCAACGGATTTTGATCAGTTTTTGCATGCTAATGCTCCTTAAAAGCTAAAATTTGAATAGTATATAATTGAAAACAAACACCCTACAAATTTAAAAAAATGGGTTTCGAAAAACGGCATCTGGATTTTTTTTTACAAATTTTTCTGTTTCGATTTATTTTCACGATCTTAATTTTAACTCAACAAAACAATATTTGAAATTAAGATATTACTAATAGTACCTACCCTTAAACAGTTTTTTTTTTCAATTTTTGGCTTTCTCATTATCGACATAACGGATTTTAATGAAAGTTTTTTTGCAGAAGCTTCTAAAAAGTGTAAGAAATATTGCAAATTTAAATTTAAAATATTTTTTTTTTTTTAATTAAAAAAAAAAAAATATATATTTAGAATACAAGTCATTAATTGTATTTTATTTCAAAATAAAACGCACATTAATAAAATCATATACCTAATTGTGCTCGTATATATAAAAACTTGTTTTGATGATTTTAAATTGTTATTCTAGCATACATTCATATTTGCTGATGACATTTTGCTTTAAGCTAAAACTTCTAGGAAAATTGGTTAAGCGTTTTAAACACTGATTTTCTGCTTCTAAAAATGTTTAACTTTTAAAAATTCTATGTCTCTTAACATAAAGGCAGGTTTGTGCGATCCAGTAGTGCATTTTATTTCACTTTAAACGACTATTAAGTGTATTTTTAGGTTTAAGTTTCAAGGTTTTAAAATGAGATAAAATAATTACTTTTAATATTAAAGGAACTTGTTGTCACTTATTAAGTAGAATTCCTAATATTTATAGATAGAAGTATTGTAATAAAATAAAAGAAGTTTTTAAAAATTCTTCAAAATATATCTTTTACCAGAGTATGTATATTTTATTTTAGTTATTGTAATATCATTAGACATGGTTGATTTTTTCACAATAAAGCTAAAATAACATTTTTGTCTGGATATAATAACGAAGTGCGTTATTTTGGGCATCACTAATTATTTTATTTAAATTTTGCACTTTAGTGAAACTTTATCGATAGGTATGAACGAAAGATTCCAATTATTTCATTGTTTCATTAATGTTGAACTAGTAAAGATAAATAAATTCTGATGGGTAACTTAATTGGACAGGAATATTGGCAATATGCCTGTGCGGATTAAACTGGAATACTCCCATAGTCCTTAAAAGTTTAGCAGTCTTCTGGTATCCATTTCAGTGTGGGTTGTTTCAAAATGACACATCCATTCCTAATGACCGGCTACTGCTATAAAAGAATATAAAATAAAATTTGATATACCGTACGTACTTTGTGGTAAAATGTTGCTAGTATGGTCAAATGGATCGACAAGAACAGGTTAAATTTTTATTACTGAATTTTTTAAAAAAGTCGAATGTTGCATGAAGCATGTAAAGATGATCTCAATCACAAAAACATCTCGGTGTCTAGTCTACTTCCCGAGGTCCAAAATAAGTAGTTTTCTTAACCAGCATTTTATGTATAAGTTGTTATAGATTGTGGCTTTTTTACAGTACTGGTATGCAAAGAAGGTGTTTAGTTCTTCTAGAGAATATGGGTTCATGGGCCTTATACGTTAATATCATAGGCATACATTCATTTGTGTGCCCGCTCAAACTTTTTGTATTTGTACACAAATTCGGTTTGTGTATATGCAATACGCAAATCGCAAATCATCAAATTTCCTGTTCAGACGTTTTGTGTATTTTTATAATTATTAAACAATGCATTTTTTAAGTTTTGCAACCTTTAATCATTCCCTCGTGCGTATTGTCAGCAGTAATGAAAGGGATCTACGGCTGAGATGAGAAAACTTTTTATGAAAAGAAATACTCTTGTAGTATTTTTCACTTCTTCGTAAGAAACGCCTAATATGAACGCCTCAGTAAACATTATTATTCTTAGGTTGCAGCGCCTTGGAATCGAACCCAGAACGCCAATACAAAATAAATAATAAAAATAAGCTAAGAATTTTAAAATCATAAAAAAGAGCATCTTTAGAGAAATATTATTATAATATTATTATTTTTGTTATTTTGAAGTAAAATGTACAAAGAAATAGGGTCTTATTTAAAAAATATTTTTTGCCGTGATGATTGTTATAAGGGCATTTATTATCTATTCCATTGATTATATATGTACAACTGCCTTTTTATTTTGTTTTTATACTTAGCTTAGCCTTAAAAAAAAAAATAACAAAAATTCATATTTTTTTTTAGTTGACGTGTGTTTTCTTGCTGTTATCCCTATTTAGTTAGCATGAGCTTTCAATTGACGATGAATTATTGATTCTATAGATGAATCCATGGGACTGTGCGTATCCTCGAGATCTAAAGGTGAAGTCTCACCAAGTACTCGCATGGCATTTGAATAGTCCGAATCAATTTGAGGAACTTGTTTTTCATTTGGATGCAGAGTTCGAATTAAATCGGTTAGCGACAAAAAGCTTTGCCTTTCGATGTTATCACTATCATTATCACTTAAGTGACTATTGTTATCCAGGCTAGTAAGTTTTTCAACTTTATCTGATAGATTTTCTGGATGGAGTTCAAGCAGCTCAATTATGTTTCCTGTAGTTGAAGGCTCATTTTCATCATCAGAAGCTGTTAGATGCAAATCGTCGATCTTAATTTCCGAAAGGTTTTCACTGTTAGTTGTTTCGATTTTAAAATGTTCAAGGTTGTTATTATGTGACTTTGTTTTGGATATATTTTCATTCGATATGTTATCATCGTCTAAGCTCCGAGCATGTTCTTCATCTTCATCCCCATGAGATTCTGCTGAATCCAAAGTGCGTTCGTGGTCTAATTTTAAAGATAGCAATGAAGGCTCAGACAGTTCTTTTTTAACTGGTATATATGTAGAAAAACTAATTGAACTTGGTGTGGACGGATTCAACAATTCCAAAGTTGATTGCGGTGATGTTAATCTTATAGGACGTCTAAATTATTAAAAATTGAAAATATTTGTTAAATTTTAATGTGTTAAATTTAAATAAAAAATTGATTTTCATATTATTTAAGATATGAACATATTTTATTTTATTACATAATTAGTCCATTATTGTACAGCACTTAACATTGAAAATAGACGGTAGAGAAACAATTTTATTGTATTAATTTTTAATAAGTAATATTTTAAGTTTTAGCTTTACTTACATCAAGGTCGCATAAAGTCTTAGTTCTCGAAGTTTCATTGAAATTTGTAACCACACATTAAACCCAGCTAACTACAATGTTTGTGGTTTAAAATTTTATCTAAACTTATCGAAAATAAGTTAAAATGTGTTTTTTTTTTAATTGTCTATATGTTTCATATTCAGCATTTGACAGTCAAAAGGGTGAAACATATGCGGAATAAACGTACAGTGTTTATAGTATAAATCTTAATTCCAAAAAGTATTGCGATTAATAGCATATGGTATCTCTTACTAAATGCATTAACAACTGATGTCTTCTTTGACAAATGATGTAGATAAGTATATAAGGAAATGCCTATTTAAAATGAGCTAACATGAAAACTTGTGTAGTTTCGCTTTGTTATATCATGAAATGTTTTTAATTAAAATTTTAAATTTAATGTTTAATTTCGTTTTTTTTTAGTTTGGATGTTCGTAGTAGTTTTCGGTAAAAATATTCGAAAATGACATAAATATGAGATAATGGAAAGCAGTTTCATCAGAAAAATTGATGTACTTATATATATTTACGAGTATATAAACATTTTGGTTTCGTTCGATTCTGAGATGAAATCAAGAAGCATTTTCCCTATTTAAGATGAAAAGCGTAATATGTAATGGAGTTCAGAAGGTATATACCAATGGAAAACACAATAAGAACACAGTTGTTGTAAATGAAGAAAAAAATTATTGGTGGTGGGTGTTTGATAAACCTCTGAGCGCTTAGAGATTTTTTTTTAAATAGGACATTATGTATGTATTGGTGGTGGGTTTTTGATAAACCTCTGAGCGCTGAGAGGTTTTTTTTTAAATAGAACATACATATGTATATATGTATGTATGTGCGCTTCATATGGATATTACTGTGATGAATTATTTTTGTATCACCGTGATTTTTTTTTCGCTAAAGAATGTCATAGCTAAAATAATTGTTTGTATTATTTTTTCAAATACAAAATTACGTGTTTCAGACCTTTTTATAGCAAACAACAAAAACAAAAACAACAAATTAACTGTAAGCTGTAAGCGAATTTGTTTTTTCATGACCAATATTTTTTCACTCAAGGGAACTGTGTTTGAAGTTAATGAAGTGTGTAAGCATTCTTTAAAATGAAATAATCCCTTAAGTAGAAAGTGTGGATTTCCTCTTAGTAGTTGTAATACTATTAGATAGGGTTGATTTTCTGACAAGCTAAAAGTGAGTTTTTTGTCTGAATTGCATCACATACATTTTTTAAATTTAAATTTTGCGTTTTCAGTTTCTCTATAGATATTTACGATTGATTCCAATTATTTGATATATTAGATAGAGTTGTACTAGTTTAGATAAATTTAATGCAATTTCAAACGATTTTTTGTTTTTGATTGGTGAATTAATCGCGCAGGCATTTTCGCGATGCCTTACCCCTGTGCAGATGAAACTGGAATGCTCCCGTAATTGTAATAATAACATCTTGTTTGTTCGCAAATAAAGTCCTTAACAGTTGAGCAGTCTTCTGGCATCCACTTAAGTGTTGGTTGCTTCAAAATGACACATCCTTTTTCAGAACCGCTACTACTATAAAGGAATTAAAACAAATTCAATATACTCATGGTTTCTACAAATCATACCTATCGCGTGCCGTCCTTTGTGGTGAAGTGTTACTATTATGGTCCACTGGATCTAAGAGTCCAGCTTGAATACCATCCGTAGAATTTTCAAAAAAGTCGAATGTTGCATTGAATGGTAGACCTGTACTCATCCACAAAAACATCCCGGTGCCTAGTCTATTTCCTGAAGTCCAAAACTCGTAGTTTCCATAGCCAGCATTTCTTAAGTAAGTTGTCATTGATTGTGCCTTTTCTTTTGTTTCAAATGATGCTAACTGTAAGCCCAATGAACGGCAGTACTGGTATGCAAGGAAATAGTTTAGTTCTGGAGAGTAGGGGTTCATGCGACTAATGAAATATTGTACCCCATCTAAGTGAATAGTTGTTATTCGTTGAGCTGCAACAAAAGATTGTAATTAGATATTATGAAATTGAAAACAACAGATCAAACAATTCATTATAAACACTCCTCGTCATCGGGCACATAATACATATAAATGACTTAACTTCAGTTATTGCTAAGGTATCAGTATTTTCAACATTTTACCAAAATGGAACTCCGGATTTCGTTGATTTCAATCCAAATCTTCACATTATTCGTTTCCAGAACATTTTTTATATTTCGAAATGCGATACTTCGTTAAAATATCTCTCATATCTCGAATATTATCTGATGCGAGCTATTCATAATGAACGGGAAATCGTCATTAATTACTTATGAGCTAATAAATGTAATCAAGTTTCGATACCTGTGAATGATAAGCGTTCCACGAATGCACTTTACGCTTCTCTCAATAGTCAGTTACCAGTTTTTGTTATTTTTCACTTTGTTTTTGTGATAGTGATTAGTTTTCACGAACTTAAAGGCACAATATTTAAAAATCACTTTTTCTAAGCAGAAAATTGATAAATTTTTTTAAGATTGTATGTTCCTTCACTTCCGTTTACTCTAAGTGCCGAAAGTGTTGTTGGTCTGAGGAAGTTGGTACTGCAAAAACTTGGTATCAGAACTTGTCTCCATGAACTCATGAAAAAGAGGAAAATACCCTCAATCACAACTGCCACCCAATCAAACCTTATCCCTTCCACGATCTCCCAACCTACCACTCTCACCATAAAAACCCCATCTTCCCCACCACTCACCGTCACTTTTTCTTCATTAGCCAGGGATCATAAGCAAATGTTGTAACGGGTAGAGAAAGCGAAGAGATGGATGGCATAGACCCCTTTCCAAGCCTCCTCGAAGTCAACGAAATGCTTCCAACGATTGAGGAGGAAGGAACTAATGAAGGAGCATTTGCCCCAATATACGAGTTTTAGCAAAATCCAAATGCTGCACAGTGGCCCGAATTGACTTTTTTGGTTGCAAAAATCATATCTCTTAAACGAATAAAGATATCACCACAATTTTTTTTTATCTTAAAGGAAATTTCCAAGGCTATAAAGTTTGAGAATTTAAAGAAAAAATATTTACAGGGTGTTTCAGAATCTGCTGCTGAAATAAGAAGTTTTAGTTAAGGTGGTTAACATATCTGGTATTTAATTTTAAAAAGGTTGAAAGTCAATTTATGAAGTAATTTGAGTGTAATTTAAGTAAAACAGTGGGGAAAAAAGAAAACAACCCAAATTGAATGAAAATGTGGCGAACATTTTTTTTTTTATTAAATGATTTTTTTATTTTATTTTGTTTATAAAAGAGTACTTATAAGTATTTATAAAATATTTTATTAATAGATTACAATTCAAAAATTAGAAGAATGAAATAAAAGGAACAAAAATTTACATAAAAGCATTAAATTTCTTGGAAACTATCATCTAAGTCCGGGGAAATGCGTAACAAACTTATCATTTCTGGTGAGTATTGGGTATCTGGTGTTTTGGGTTCTTACATGCCTCAAGGAAGAAATAAGTGGATCGGATGAGATTTCTAGCATGTTTAATAAGTCTTCATTCTGCCGAATTCTTGAAACTTTGAACGTATTTTGATATCTGTATTTCTTATAGTTTTTATTTTTGGACTCTTTGGCTTTTTCTGATAATTCTCCAAGTGGTAGAGATTGGTATTCGATTATATTTTGACTATCAACCAAAATTTTATGAAGAGTATTTGTTAGTAGTTTTTCAGGGTACTTTTGTTTCAATAACTCTGCGGTTTTTTTGGTGTACTCTCCAAATTTTACTGTATTCACTTCTTCCTTGCAATTCAAAACATTAAGTATTATTTTGATCCTAGTTATAACCTTTTCATTGACCCCAGTTATTCGAGCGGTTGCCTCCGATTATTCAAAAAATCTCCTTGAAGTGTTTCCATCATTGCTATTTCCAAATCCTTGATTTGGTTTATCCACAGCAAGTCCAAGCTCATCGTGAAAACGTCTTTGCATCTCTCGTTTTCTTCGTATTTCTGCCTCCTTGATCCCAATAGATTCATCAAACTCCTCTCCCTTTGTCGAAGTGTATAAGCAAGTTTTTAAATAAATTCTATGCACCTGATTCTAGCATGCAATGGAGAGATACCATATTCGTAATTATGTTCGTCGTTTTTTAATTCATCCTGCTTATTGAAGTTTTTTTTGGGTTCTTTTACATCCGTCAATCATAGTTAAAAAGAACTCGTGTTTCACCAATATTGTTATATCTTCATCAACTTTATACTTTGTTGGTTGAATATGTGCTATTTGTTGATGATGGGCGAGGGTTCCTCCAATGTTCGCAATCTGCACTATTGAGCCTGAGTGGAACATGTTTGCGTCTGTTTCTGCTTTCCTTGACTCTTTTGACTCGAAGTGGACTTGCAGTAGAAATTGCCTTGATCACATCACTCTTCGCCTTTTCATGGTCTTTATTATACCTAATTACTAATGCATCAGAGAGATTTGCAGTACTTATCTTCTCTGTTGCATTGATTAGTTTTTGCTTTTTTGTGAATCTTGCGCACTCATTGACTGACTTCCTTGGCCTTCCTCTTGATGACCTTGATGTAGTTGGGAGATCACACATTACTTCTGTTTGTCTGGTGATATGGAGAGATGAAGATAACCATTGCTCATTTTTGTTTATAAAATTGACTCTCGATCTATGGGCTGCGACCCATTTTTTCTTAGTAGCGCAATGAAAGTGTCTTAATTTTGCTAAATTTTCGGTAAATTTTCAGCAGATAGTTGGTGTTCACTTATTACGGCAGAAATAAACTCGTCAGTGCTATTAACTTTTAAAAAACGTTCAAACAAAATATTGTTTGGTATATCCATTTTAAATAATTTTTCCTTATACAACTGCTCGATCGCTCGTTATAGTTTTAAATAATAACTCTATCCCAATGTTTTATTTTTTTATACCTTAAAACTAAATACCTTCACTTAAAATATCCTTTTTTATGACATCCCAATAAGGTAATCTGTTTACATAAAAAAATTCTAATCCAGTTAAGAACCCTTATCCATCAAACTACCTGACAATAATTAATCATACCCGAAATCAAAAACATTCATGCTTAAAAGTTTTATTAGGGGTTACACGAAATAAGCTATAAAACCGTTTTAAAATGCTAAGCATAAAATATGTCTTCCTTCTAAGTTACAAAACCATTTTATTTAAAACCAAGACTCATACCTGCAAAACAAAGAAATAATAATTTCCATAATTTTTTTTTTGCACTTAAAAAAAACTCAGAAAAAATTACTGACTTTTTCAAATAAAATCTCTCTAGCTCAGTGTTATGCAACTTTATGCAGCTGAGTTTTTGGCTGTAGATAAAGAGATATATAAGGATTCATTATCCGTCCAGTTTGGCTTGACAACTTTTAAAAACTTTTTTTCTACTCAATGTAAAGTTGAAAAAGTGCCTAAAAAGTGGTGTTTCAAAAAACATTAAATTTAGTACTTTAAAAAATTTATAATTGTTTTTTTTATTTCTGATCATAGTAATTAACACATATATCAAGTCAAAATAACAAAAAAAAGTTTAACTTATACTCTTTTCCTAGTTTTTACACTCAAAGTTAAAAAAAAAATAAAAAAAAAAAATGTTTTTTTCTCACATTAAATATTTGTCAACTTTGACTAGCTCTACAAGCCAAATCGTTCATACAAATTAAATAATTTTTGCGATTACTAGAGCTCCAAACATTTGTTAATTCAGAAAATTAAAAGTTTTGCATTACAAACCCACCCGAAAAATGAATTTCGCAAGCACTTTTGCCTAAACGGGCCACTGTGCGCCGGAGCAGCAACAGCTCTGAGTTAGGATTTACAGTCAATAAATTAAGCGGATCTATAAAAGAGGCATTTGAACAAAGTTTCCTTCTCTATGATTCATGAAATTTGTTTTGTCCCGCGTTTCCTACGTCCATGAATAACATATGATTCAAAAGTATAATCAAATGAAAACTATTCATATTTTTTTGTTTAAAAAAGAAAACATCAAACGTTCAATGAATCACATATGATACATAGAATTTTTTTTTGTACCAAGCTAACAGCGTCCATGAATCACATTTGATTCTAGAACTTATATTTAATAAAGTGTATATTATATAAACAAATTACCTTAAAGGCATAGTAATAGCCATTAACAGAATTCTAAGAAAAATGGAAAAACATTTAAGAAAACGTACATTTTCATCAATGAATCTTTAGGATTTTTCGAACTTATATATATATAAAAAGAACCAGAAATACTCGTAATACAAAAATGGGATAAAATTAAGAAAAAGAATGATTTACATATTTAGAAGTTCTGTGAGAAAGTGTTCGCTTGGCCGTAATATTCTTGGAGGAATTCTTGAAATATTTGTTGCAGATGCGCAAGAACTTGGGGGTGGCCGTGGCACGATGGTTCTGTGCTCGCCTGTCAACCTCATGATCACAGGTTCGATCCCTGCCGTCGTCTATGTCGTTTTAATTCCATTAAAACCTTCTAAAAATTGTCATCAATCAGTTGCTGGTTTACTTATTACATGTTGTTCAGGCATAACACTAACAACATGTAATTGAGTTAAACTAGTATTCCCAACAAGGATGAACACGAATAAAATAATGTGAATTATAAGCGACATAGCAATAAGACACGGCATTTCTCCGCTTTAACTCAGTCGCCATCGCCATCCCTGGAGATAAAAATATCTGAGACAACCCCCAACAGTCTCAGAACATCGTGCCACACATCTTTCATATCCTTCTTTCTCTTCATTAACTTCACGCCCGCGCTGTGTTGAAACATTTAAAGGGTAATCATATTCCCTTGAGCGCGGGTAGATTATAAAAAAAAAAAAAAAAAAAAAAAAACCGCGCAATACTCTCAATACAATTTCTTGAGCTTGTCTAAAACGGCATTTGGTCTCATTTTTTCACCATTCCACTTGCTGAAAAATGGACCGATTTTTTCGTATTGTTCCACATAAGTCCGTGTTGCGATTTTTTAAGTGCGTTGCTAATAATAAACTTGTATAATAATTTTCAGCGACAATCATTCGCCCCTCACCTAAAATGGGTACAAAATTCTCCCAAGAATAGCTGCTAGCTCGCTCTTCTATTGCCGAAGTTGCTCCCGAATATATTTAAACTGTGCACATTTTATACAATCTTATGCCGTACTTACTGACTTTTGAGCTGTTGTAGGTTTTTATTTGCAGTGGACCTTGAAAGTTGACCACCGATTCATCCACTACAATTATTTCGCCAAAAATTTAGTTATAGGATGATCAATTTTGTACGCTTGTTGTATTCTTTCTTGAAGCAGAGAGTAAGTAAAATGCCAACAACGCAGTATAAGGGGAAATCGGTTGCACAATAATGTTCAATTGTCGGTAACTTTACATTAGAATACAAAAAAATCTCTTCATTTCGTAAATGTCCACATCTTGTCACCTACGTAAAAGTGGCCAGTGTCAAAAGTCACCAGACAGGCACATCAACAGTTTTTTACCTGTTCCCTTTTCGGGGGCTAATCCCGCTCACACAAGTTCGTTTCTCCGCTTAAGGCATGTAAAGTCGCCTGGGAGTCGCCTGATTTAAAAGTACTGTGGGTTCAAAAACTTCCATGTAATCAACAAATAATTCCCTTACAAAATCAACAAAAAAGCAAACATTTCCAATAATGTCCCAAATATAACCCGACTCTGGTAACACTTACACAAAGAGAAATGTCAAAATAAACAATAAAAACTGCATCTTGTATGGATATTGAGGAACTTTAAAAATAGTTATAAATGTTTTCTCACTTAAAAACTGTTGTATTTATTATTGAAAAGTGCTAATCTACCGAATAAAACTATTCGCCTGTGAAAATTCGTGCTACCTTAAAAAATAGAAGCTTAAAAGTAGTATAGTATAGTATAGTCTCCGTCTAGCACTCGTTGCATTCGCATCGTTGTTGAATTTGGCTACTTTTTTGAGTGCATTATCAGTGCTCTTTTTTGATCGGCTTTTAGCTATCTAACTTACTCTCTCTCTTAAAGTTATTTTTTTCCTTAATACCGCGTGTGAATTTTTTCCCACGCATAGTGTTACAATCTTTTCAATAATGGCCACAGGGCCAAAAATGAAAGGTAATAGATATGGTAGGCTATCTCCAGATAGTCTACTTCATAATCCTCCTCCTAAACGCCTAAAAGATCTTACTTTTGATGAATTCCCGGACTTACCTACAACCTCAAACTCCAAAAATCCCAAATTTATTTTAATCTCCGCCAAAGACGACAAAATTCCACTCAAAAACGTTAGCATCTTTGTGCTTAGAAAAGCAATTGACGCTATAAGCAAGGAATATGAGAGCATAACCCAGCTTCAAGATGGTATCTAATATTCTAATTCTTACTAAAAACAAAAAAATTGCAGAAAGGTTTATAGCTGTTAAAAATTTGGCCAACCAATGTCCTGTAAACATCAAATACCACGATCGTCTCAATGCTTCTAAGGGTATTGTATATGCCCCATGTCTTAATAAAATTCCTGAATCCGAAATTATCTCAAAAATGAGCGCACAAAACGTTACAGACGTCTTTAAATTCGGTAAAAAAATCGATGAAGTTTTTTCCCCATCGGGCCTCGTGCTCTTTACGTTTGATTCGTATCAAGCTCCAAATACAGTCGAAATTGGTTGGTATAAGGCCAAAGTAGAAGAATATATACCGAACCCAATGAGATGTCGAAATTGTCAATTGCTAGGGCACACAAAAAAAGGTATACTAAAGAACCAATCTGCGAAACCTGTAGTCTTCCCTCACACTTAAATACAAATTGCACACGCACAATGTGCGCTAATTGCCAAACTGAATCGCACCCCTCCTCTTCAATCTCTTGTCCGAAATATAAACAGAGCAAAGAAATCTTAACTATAAAAACAAGAAACAAGTGCACGATCTGTGAAGCCAAACGCATTTACTTTGCCCAAAACCCTCTTCAAGTTTCATTCACCTCAGCACCATATGCAGAAGCTGCAAAACTAGCCCAAAAAAACAGCAATTCACTCTTCGATAATGCCATTCCTCACCAAAAGCCAAACACAAACAACATAATTTCTCTCACCTCTCCCTTAAAATCAAACCAAAATTCTCTTGACTCAAACTCTGACAATCATTCTCTTATAAATTCAACAGAAAATTCTTCCACTCAGCCCGAAACAAGTCAACAACTGAACAATCAAACTCAAACTTCATACCAAGATTCTCTCATCTCAAGCATAGAAAATGCTTCTTCCTCAAATTCAACAATAATCCCTTCCCCCCAAAATAAAATTAATAAACAACATAACAAACCGAATCCACAACAACTACGTCCACCCCCCCCCCCCCCCCCCCTCCTCCAACAAACTATACTAATATAGAAAAAAACAATTCAACAACAATAGCTTCAAACAAACCAAATCTCAACAACGACGACAATCAAAGCATGAACATCTCTCAAATAGATGATGACACTTAATCACAAAATTAATTTTTCCCTTAAACTGCTGGTGACGATACTGGTGGAGGGGGGGGGGGGGGTATGGGTACTCGTTGATCGGTGGTCATTCGCTCTTCTCTCCCAGTGCTGTCACCGGCAATTCATATATACCAACACGTTTTTAACAACAAAAAAATTAAAATTATACAATTTATTTAATTTTTTAAAAAGCACTCCAACTGCATATAATATATGGTCAGTGTGGATTTCCTTAATGTTTGATTTTGTCTTTTTAGATAGAATCAAGCAAATAGGCAGATTCTCCACTGATGTATTAACTAAAAATCATAGTGCATATAAAGTTCTTTTTCTTAATTCAATATATCTAAGTATATTCATTATAAGACTCTCTAAGGCTTTACTATGATGCTAAAAACAGTTCAGTGGAATATCAACGGCTACTATAATAACTTTCAAGAACTCTAAATATTAATCAAGGAAACAAATCCTTCAGTTATTTCCCTACAGGAAACCCATTTACAAAATAGCGCACAAATAAATTACTATCCAAAGCAATATTCATGCTTTTTTCACAATCTTAACCAAAATTCTTCCGCAAAACATGGAACTGGTTTACTTGTCCATAAATCAATTCCACACCGCTTTATAACAATAAACTCCCCAATTTCATCTGTAGCTGTAGAAATTACTCTAAATATAAAAATTACAATTATATCTTTATACATTCCACCTAGTCAACAATTTGTAACCTCTGATGTGGAAAATATAATAAATCAATTCGATTCACCCATATTACTGACTGGAGATTTCAATGCATGGAGCCCTTTATTGGGCTCACCAACTACAAATACCCGTGGCAAACTCATTGAACAATTCATTGCAAACTCAGGATTAGCTTTATTAAACGACGGTTTACCAAGTCACTTCTCAACACACAATACATTTACGCATATAGACTTGGCCTTTATTTCTCCAGAACTTACTCCAAGAACAACATGGAAAGTAGCCTCAAATCTCTACTGGAGTAATCATTTCCCCAACACCACCGAAATAACTCTTAATATTCCAAACACCCCGAAACCACCATGTACAAAATTTATTTTAGAGAAAACGAACTGGACAAACTTCCAACTCCAAATTTCTTCGTTTTTAACACATAGAGAAGAATCTCGCAATATAAACAAGGAAGCTGCTATCATACAGAAAGCAATTCGTTTTGCCAGTAATCTGACTATCCCTCAAACTCGAGGAAAATCTCTCAATTCTCTAGATAAACCAATTGTCCCTTGGTGGAACAAGGAAATAAATACGCTACGTCAACTTAAACAAAGTTCATGGAAACTGTTTAAAAAATATCCAAACGACACTAACCTTATAGCCTATCGCAAAGCCAAAGCAATATTCAGGAGAGAGGCGAAAAAATCCAAAATTGAGAGTTTTGAGAAATTCACCTCAAATATAAATCCCAATGCCTCATCAAAAAAGTTATGGACAGATATAAGGTGCCTCACAGGCAACTATAGACCTCCTACAATCAAAGTTATAGAGAGTCAATCAAAATTAATAACCTCTCCTCTAGAAATATGCGAACTTTTTGCAGATACTTGGGAACATTCTTCAGATGATTGCAATTTTCCTAGAGAATTTCTACTCAAAAAAAGTGAAATTAAACATTTAACACCCTCATTAACATACGACACAAATTACTCTGCTAGTTCAATCGAATCACCCATTAGCCTTCTAGAATTTGAAAGTTGTCTATGCCTAACTAAAGGAAACACATCAGGATTTGACCGTATTTCCTACGCGATGATAAAAAACAGCCCACTTCTTTTAAAAAAACGCCTTCTTAAGCTCTTTAATCAAATATTTATAAGAGGTATCATCCCCCAGGCATGGAAAATAGCTAGTATCATTACGCTCCCTAAGCCAAACAAAAACTGCACTATGATTACAGCGTATCGTCCAATATCCTTACTACCATGTTCAGGAAAAGTTTTGGAAAAAATCATTTCAAAACGTATCTTCTGGTTTTTAGAAAAAAATAACCTTATAAACACAAATCAAGTAGCCTTTAAAAATTAAAGAAGCACGATGGACGCATTACTATGCATTGACGACTTTATAGCCTCAGCTATCTCTGAAAAAAACCATGCCTCATTACTAGCAATAGACTTTGAAAAGGCTTTCGACCGAATAGGAATACATGTCGTACTACAACAATTACTAACTTGGAAAATCGGGCCAAATATTTTTAACTATGTTAAAGCTTTCCTTTCAAATAGGAAGTTTCGCGTTAAACTCAACAACACCTACTCCAAAGTGCATGATCTTAAGAACGGTATCCCACAAGGATCTCCTCTTTCGGTCACACTTTTCTTAATTGCCTTTAATGAAATATGTCAAATACTAGAAAAATATAAAAAAATAAGCTACTCTATTTATGCCGATGATCTTATCATTTTCACAAAATGTAAGAACTTAACTTTAATAGGATCCGAATTCCTAAACATTTCTAATGATTTGGTAAATTGGGGCAAAATAAGTGGTGCCAAAATTTCTTTTGAAAAAAGCAAAACGATACATATACATATGTAAAAAAAATTCTTGTTCAAAATTAATTCCGTTATGTGTAAATAATATTAATATTGAAAATGTAAATAATTTGAAAATGTTAGGAGTTATATTTGATTCAAAATTTAGCTTTAAGGACCATTGTTTATATGTTAAGAAAAGCCTTTCTACCAGAGTTAATATGGTTAAATATCTTTCTAGCAAACGTAGTCTTTGTAATATAAATTCACTTATAAATATTGTAAAATCTATTATATTATCGAAAATTGATTATGGCCTCGCTATATATGGTAAAACATCGAAATCATCACTGCAGCTTATATCTCCATCATATCATGAAGCCGTTCGAACATCCATGAAAGCTTTCAGAACAACACCTATAAGGAACATTCTCACAGAAGCTGGGCTTCCAACAATTTCAGACCGGATAGAGTATCTTACAGCTTTAATCATCCAAAAAATTAATTCAACCAAAAAATCACCAGTTCACAATATAATCAAAAAAAAGATGCGGCATAAAAAGATACTCAAACACCCATCGGCAATATCTAAGGCACTATCTAGTGCAAAGCTGTTGAACTTACCTCTAAACATAAAAAATAAAAGAGAGCCTTCTCATCCAACCTGGAACTTCTCTAAAGACAACATAGACTCCACCCTCCGTAACTACCCTAAAGCAACAACAAGCAATGAAGTATACAAAGTAATTTTCAATGAAATGTCTACAAAATATAAATCACTGAAATGGAACATTTTTTTCACTGATGGCTCGAAAATAGACGAGATTACATCTTTTGCCGTTGTTAATAAAAATGGTTTAACAATATCCAAAGGTCTTTTACCTCCAAGTTCATCGATTTTTTCTGCTGAAGCTCTTGCTGTATACCAAGCGACCATAGAAGCAAAAAACAAAAAACGCTTATATGCACAGATAGCTTGTCAACGGTAATGGCAATCGAAAATATAAATAACCAAACAGAGATCATTAACAAAATCCGAGATAAGTTAATCACTAACAGTAAGAGTATGAAACACGCCTGGATTCCAGGACACGCTGGGATAAAAGGCAATGAAATAGCCGACAAAACTGCCAAATCAGCACAAAACGAACCCCTCTTTTTCTTTAATTGCTTTAACAAAAAAGAAACTAAAAACATTATTATTAAAGCTTATAACGAAATTAAAAAAACAAATTGGAGAGAATACATTCACCTATTCATCGATTAATCCTCAAGCAATAAACCCTACATACCCAACAAATTCGCCTATGCATATGCTGCGTCCTTTCATACGTCTGCGATTAGGTCACACAAACTTAACTCACAGCCACATCATCTCAAAAAATCAGCCGCCAATTTGTCAATTTTGTGACCAACAAAACATTCTGACAATAAAACACGTCACATTTGAATGCGTTAAAGTAAACTCCATCTGCAGAAACCTATTCACAAAAGATAAATTATCCGAACTTTTGATAAACCCTTCAGAACAAAATATGAAAAATGTTTATAAAATTTTATGCATACTAAACATTGATATAAATATATAATTTTTATACAATTTATAAAACAAAAATATTTTCCTTACGAATTTTAAAGTTATTTTCCTATATAATTAAATTTATATTAGTTATCTCATTATCTCTAGTAAAAGAATATAATATTTACGTTTTTTTTTTATTTTAAAGCCGCAGACTCTGAGTAGTTAGTGCTTTATATTATTGACTATGTAATTAATTACCTGTGAATAAAGTTATAATAATAATAATAATATCTTCATAAATTGTTTCAAATAATCCAGTATAAAGAATTTATTCATGTTTTCAAAACTGCGCATTGTTTTTGTGTATGTAAACATCTATGCCGGCTGTAACTTAAACCAAAAACGTAAGTTTAACGTATACCTTCCGTGTAGCTCCTTACGGTAACACATTCCGTGCAGCTCTCTGTGGTTACACGTTCCGTATAGGTCGTTATGGTTAAGGACAAACCGATGACAGAGGGAGTGAGGTAAAGTATAGGAACGTCAAGCAAAGTGAAGCTTCGTTTCAATCCCCTCTCTCAAACTGTCAAAAATACGAAAGATGAAACGAATGAAAAATAGAATGGTGTAATCAAGCTCCAAGAGTCAAACTGAAGTATCATATTTTCGTGCACCATTAGAGGCGTTCACATTCTCAAACATATTTAAAAAGCACGGCATTATTGGCTTGATTTTGATAATGTGAACGTTCTATCCAACGATGTGAACGCATGTTTTTTTTTTTTAATTTCCATGAAATTTTCGAGCTGTGCACATCGTAGGAAAATTAATAAAAATTATTTTTACAAGCAGTAGCGGTTTTATTAGATTAATACGGTCACGGCCCCGAGAAATGAAACCAAGCCCTTTTTAGAATTTACCGCTACTATGTACATTTTTAGAAAGAATTCATCTCATATGGTAGTAACGGTTGATATCATTATCAACAGCAAAAAACATTTCTAGTTTGACCTAAGCCACACTTTAAATTTGCTTGTGAATCTCTTCACACATGGCTGGAAATTCAAGAGCTTGAAAAATGGTAATTTTAATTTATTTATATTTTTATTTTCGCAACTTTAATATAATTTTCATGGAAAGGTCTTACCATAACTAAATATCTTTTTGGTCAAAAAATTTTTCAAACTTGTAAATTTTACATGACGAACGTGCTCTACTTTCGTGTAACGTTATAAGACCAAATTTCTTTTAAGTTTTTTTACTTATGATATGAAAGTTTTGGAAATTGAACTTTTTGAGTTTTATTGAGTATTTGGTATTTATTAAATAAAACTATTAAAAAATCATTCAAACTAAACATTTAAACAATATTAAAGGATGTTTAACTAACTTTAACTTTCTAACTTTTGAAACTCTATTCACTCTTACGTGACCTTTCAGAAGGTGAAGATAACGATGAAGTAAAAAAAAAGCTCTGGCGCAAAAAAAAATATAGGTTGAGACAAAAACTACAAATGAACAAATCAACAGAAGAAGAACGGAATAATATGATAAAAAAACAGCTTCTCTACAAATGAAGGAACGCGTAAGAAAATATAGAGAGCGACTTAAAATAATTCAAAGTGACGCCAAGGCCTTCAACCAGCTTGAGTGAAGTTACGAGTATTTCATCGATTTATCGATGTGCTTAAACTCTTGGAAAAGCTATTAAAAGAGTATCGAACTCTCTTCCACGATCACCAAAGAAAAAGAGGGCAGTTTTGGCAAATTATTTGACTAGACTTGACAACTCTGAGAAAGGGGAACTGATAGACATGGTGACGTCGGTCGCCTTCAAAGACAAATAAACCTAATTGCAATAAACTCTTCATGATATATCGCAAGGGTCATCGAAGAGCAGAGATATTAAGACTTATACTTGCCCAGCAACTGGAAACGAAATTATTCTGCCAGGCCGACAGATGGTTTATCCATGAAAGAAGAAAAATGTCAGAAAAAGGTATTTTAAACATATCACTGCTATCACGTACAAATTTTACAATTTCACCTATGAATTTTTTTAAAGGGATTTGTGGTCTCGCACATTTTAAAAAAACAACGTACCACAAACATCAAACTTGTTCATAATCTTCCACACAATATGTGTATGTGTTCATATCATTCGAACTTTATTAAAGCTGTTGTTCATAAGTGTGTACCCAATGTGTGAGAATGTTTTCGTGAGTCAGTTCGTTTGTAAGGATTCATCAATAGACTGCTGGTTTTCAAAACACGACAGGTGTTTCAGGATATCTGTCGACAAGCCTAAAGATTTACATAGTTGGTGAAACTCCACCCACTTCGGAAATATTATAGAAAGTTTGGAAG
Source organism: Chrysotoxum bicinctum (assembly GCA_911387755.1). NCBI lineage: Eukaryota > Metazoa > Arthropoda > Insecta > Diptera > Syrphidae > Chrysotoxum > Chrysotoxum bicinctum. The sequence goes on along the minus strand of OU426987.1, from coordinate 131,063,992 downwards.
AAAAACATTGGAAATAAACGAATTGAAAGACACGAAGAAATTAAAACATTTTCTGATCTCACATCGCCACTCTATCTACACAGTTTCTAAAACATAGTCTTGTCAAACGTGAACAATCAGAAACATTCAATAAACACGATCGGGCAAGATTTTCAAATACTGAATATGGTGATGAAGGTCTACTCCAAATCGAATTCGCTGAGAATTTTGTGTGTGAAAGCCAGGATGCAGTTCAGAGCACACATTGGAATCAACGACAAATTACTTTGTTCACTTCTGCTTTTATTTCAATGAAGTTTTTCAATCGCACGATTTTGTATCAAACAATTTGACGCACACTAAAGATACCATTTTCCTATATTTGTACAAACTGCTTTTAACACTTCCAAGTAAGTTGAAAATTTGGAGCGATGAGCCAGCCATCTTCCCAGTTCCTATTTACGATTTTTTTTTAATGTAGAAAATTAAATTTCGAAAAAAGTTTCCAATTCAAAAATTGCTCTCATCTGAAAAAATTATTAAATTTCTCAACCAAAGTTAAAGTTTTCTTGAGTGTTTTTTGAAAGGCTGTAACTCTGCGAAAATTGGTATTGGGTATTGGTATTGGGTATTGGAATTGGGTATTGGTATTGTGGTGTATCTAAAATCGTTTTAGGGATTTGTTTTTCTAGTTTCAGAGTTTAAAAAAAAAGAAATATCCAGATTACTTAAGAGTCAATCAAATCAATTAATCAAAAAAGGTTTAAGTGCTGAGACTCACGGTTAATATGTGTAAACATCAACGTTCGTCTGAGTTCCGTTATCAAACGTACCCATCAATCAAACATAACTACACAATAATGCAATCGTCAATATGTTTTTTCAAATATTGAAAACCTTTTCTGTAAATTTTAGTAATTTTTTGTTCATTAAATTCACAGAAATGCAAAGAGTTCCATAGTAAAAGAACAAACCTATTAAAAGAAAAATAATTGTATTGAACGCACCATCGGGCTTTGCTACTTAACGTAAAGTTTGTAAGTCTTATGTTTAAACAGGAATGTTATTTGATACAACATTAAATTTTTACACCTATGTATGTCCTTTATGGTTATTTAAACAGAGATCTGATACGAAATACTGCAACTATTTGCTCGGATCATTAATAGTGGCGTTCACATTGCATGGTATGATGAATATTTGATAGATGAAAAACTTTTGCATTCACATTCGTCAATCATGCTGTCAAACATCATTTCTCATTAGAATTTTGACAATGGCGTATTAACTCAGAGTATAGATAATATTTTGACATTAGGAAGTTCACTTGATTTTTATATTTTCAAGTTTGCAAAAAACTTATAATAGTCACGGACATGGTTTTATAACGTTACTTGTTTTTTTTGCTCATTAGTCGAAAAACTGTTTAATTTTTAAACATATGTACGTCTGATAGATCTGTTTAAAGTCTAATTTTTGTAAAATAAAATTTTTTATTTATCTCTTATAGATTTGTAAATATTGCCCTTTAAATTGGCTAATAAAGTTACATTTTTTTTATGATGTACATTTTGAGATTGCTGAATATATTCTGAAAACTCTGCGAAATTGGTGTGCTAACTAAAGTTTTTGTTTTAAGAGAATTAATAAAATTATAAATTATAAAAATCTTTCATCTGTCTGAAAATAAACAAAAATACGAGTCGGAGACAAAACAAATTCTTTTCACTTCTTGTTCATTGTACGGGTTTTTTTTTCATAAATGAATTCGTTTTATTTTTTCTTCCATTATTGTATCAATATCTAGTTTTCCACCAAAGACAAAAACAAACTTTTTTTTTGCAAATAGTAGTCGCTTATCACAGTAACATATATCAGGCCAAATAAAACAAAATACTCAGAATTATATTCTAATGTATCGAACCACGGACGGACATTACCACTGAGAGAGAGACTGAGATGGTGTCAGTCATGACCTGACCCACCCTACCATGGAAGTTAATAGGCCTTAAAATTTTAACTCCCCCATTACCTCAGCTTATCTTCTATTTCAGCTCAGTTCATCACCCGTTAGTCATTCCGTTGCCTTCTGCATCCCCTGAAAAGAAAATCTCTAGCAAAACATCAAGCTAGTGGCTTGAGAAAAAGACAAAATCTCAACCATTTTGGCACAATTTACAAATGATTTTATTTAATTATAACAGTCTTTTATGATAAGATCATTATTCGGACGTACTATAAAAAAATGGTTATTTATTTAGCCCCACTGCTAGAATATTGAATACTATGCCCCTTCCCTTATTGTGATGCAAATGCTTTCAAGATAAATGTGCGCTGATATCTCCTAAATCACCTCTATTTTACCTTAGCGATCGCACTGTGTTACCTCCATAAAATTATAAGGGTATTGAGTGTGTGCAAATTAAAAAAAAAAGTGCATTATTCTTACTTTCTCCAAAACGATGTAAAGACTCTTGGGTGAGATATACCATCACATTACCACTGGACCTAATTCTACGAAAGCAATATTGCCGGTCGTTGAGATGCTTTCCTTCTTCAAAATATTTCTTGAGCTGATAATGATATTTTGAATTTTGTCTTTTTCATTAATAGCGTAACTGAAGAAATTTCTATATATGATTCTGAAAAGAAGAGAAATTTGCTTCTGGATTTGAAATCAGAATATAAACCAGAAGCACTCACACATTCATATACAGTGATCCACAAAAGTCTGCGTACAAGGAAGAAATATTTTTAAAAACTGCTGTTATTCACAAATTTAAAGTGATTTGTTTCAAAAAAACATATTTTTTAATAAAGAAATGTACAAGGTTCTTATTTTCAACAAAAAAAAATTAAAACAATTATTCATAACAAGAAGAAATTAATAACAACAAAATAAACCTCTGAAATTCCTACACAAAAGTTTGCGTACAGCTGTAACATAAATTGAAAAAAGTTAATTAATATAGACAAATAATTATTTTTTTTTATTAATTTCGCTGTTAATATTTGGTCGGATATCCTTTTAGCCTTATAACTTCTTTCAAACGGTTTTGCATTGACCCTGCCTGTTTTTCTGTATAAGAACTATTGAACTTACTCCATTCAAGCAACAAGGCTTCTTTTAACTGCGCCTTTTTGCGGATGTCGTGGGTTCGGATCTTTTTTTCAAATTCATCCCAGCAGTGCTCGATATGGTTAATATCTGGACTCTGTGGTGGGGTTCGTAGCAGGTGGGAAGTGTTATATGCCAGCCATATGCGCGTATTATGGGCGATATATTTGGGGTCATTTTTTGCTGGAAGTAATAGTCATTGGATATAGCCAGAATTTCATCACTTGTTTTTAAATTTCTTTTGAGGATATCGATGTATACATATTGATCCATTGTTCCTTCTATTACTTCCAGCTTACCAACTATTGAATACGCCATACAGCCCCAAACCATAACACCTCCACCACCTTGCTTGACAGTCTTCATTGTACATCTGGGATTAGGAGCATTGTTTGGTCGTCGTCACACCCTGAAACGATCGTCAGAACCAAAAATGTTGTATTTTGATTCGTCAGAGAATATAACCTTACGCCAGAAGTCCGAAGGCTTGTTAACATTCTCTTTTGCAAATGCTAACCGTTTCCTCCTTTTTATTTTACTGACCAATGGTTTTTTCCTGGATGTGCGTGACTTAAACCCCTCTTGAACAATAGCTCTTCTTACCATTTCTGGATACACTGTATTGTTGTTATATATTTCGAGCCGTGTGTTTATCGTCTTAGCCGTTATAAAGTGATCTTGCTCCACCATTCGCTTGATCACACGCCTATCCCCTTCGGAGACCTTCGAAGGTCGGCCGGATCTTGTCTCCGATTTAATCTGTCCTGCGTTTCTAAAGCGATCTACAGTTCTCTGTATCGTTGACCGAGCTCTTGAGGTTATTTTTGATATTTCACCATACGCCCTTTTTTGTTTAACGTAAAGATTAATAATCAACTGCCGCTCACTCAAACTTAACTCTTTATTTGCCATTTTTTGCTTTCAAAAAAAACCAAAGACAATTATTTGCAATACGCGTTTAGAACGATTAAAAATAAACTAACAGTCATATTATGCAAAATCAAATTTACCGATACTTAAACAGTGTGTAATGCAAGAAATATTCACCTGTACGCAGACTTTTTTGGAAGAATTTCAGAGGTTTATTTTGTTTTTATTATTTTTTTGCTATGCGAATATTTTTTTTTATTTTTTTTTGTTGAAAATAAAAACGTGGTAAATTTCTTTTAGTGAAAAATACCTTTTTTGAAAATAGTTCACTTTACATTTGTATAATATAATAATATAATACAATAACAGCAATTTTTTAAAAATATCTTCCTTGTACGCAGACTTTTGTGGATCACTGTTAAACGTCAAACTCAACAGCTGTGATTTTTTGTATGCTAATTTATTGTGCGAAGTGTGTTTTTCAAAATATTGTATTTATTCTTGATTTTCATTATTGTCCACATTTGATGTTTCACATATACATATATATATATAAAGGAAATAATAAAATATGATGAAATACCAAAAAAAGAAAAAGTTATATTATTTGCCTTATTTCAACTCAAATGTGTGTCTTATAATGTTACAGGAAAAAGTCCTATAACGTTACCTTTCGAATTCTTGTATGAAAAATTGGAACAATATGTTCAAAAGGAAAATAAATCCAATAAATTATAAAGAAAAGCAAGCAAATAGAACAAAATTAATTTATTCATTTGTAATAACATTAAAACATGAATAAATGAAAAAAAATTATTATATGGTATGGTAAGTTTTTATTTTGCCATCATTAAATTGGATTTGATGAGCAGCCTAGATGTTGCGAACATGGTTAGCACGAAAAAATATTTTGGAAGACTTGAAAGTATTATTAATTTTCAAGATTTTATCACTGTTGACTTCTTCAACAAAAATTGTTAAAGAACTTCGGGTAAACGCTTGCACAAAATCGGATCCCTTTTTGACAATACAGTCTCGTTTCCGTACGTGCTTTCGCACGACGGTTTTTGCGATAGCACCAATTCCATCAGCGAATCCTTTGCCATGGTAAGTGGCAAAAAAGTTCCAAAAAATTTGGATTCAAAGACATGTATGAAGACTGCCATGAATTTGTTTTTGAACTGGGAAGATGGCCCATCGCTCCAAATTGTCAAAACTTTCAACTTACTTGGAAGTGTTAAAAGAAGTTTCTACAAATACAGGACAATGATATCTTTAGTGTGCGTTAAATTTTCTGATACAAAATCGCGCGATTGTCATTAATTCCAATGTGTGCTCTGAACTTCATCCTGGCTTTCATACACAAAATTCAGTATTTGAAAATCTTGGCCGATCTTGTTTATTGAATGTTTCTGATTGTTCACGTTTGACAAGACTATGTTTTAGAAACTGTGTAGATAGAGTGGCGATGCGTCGAATGAGATCAGAAAGTGTTCTAATTTCTTCGTGTCTTTCAATTCGTTTATTTTCAAGGATTTTCTTCCAAACTTTCTATGATATGTCCGAAGTGAGTGGAGTTTCACCAACTAAATCTTTAGGATTGTCGACAAATATCCCGAAACACTTATTGTCAAAAAAACCCGTGAGAGACTAATTCAAGTACTGAATTTACCTAGTCGAAATAAAAAACCGATCTTTTCGGGTCTAAATTCTTGTGAAAACTGAACTTTATTTGATCTTAACATCTAACAATTTATTTAACATAAGAAAAGTATGTAATATGTGAATTTAACTGATAATTCAATATACTAGCCGACCCAGCTCTCGAAATTCGAGTGCCAATTTATTTATTATTTAATATTTATATATTTGGCAGTGTTTTCAAGCAAATTTATTAAATTAAATTTTATTTTATGTAATATTCAAAGTGTTCGACAGTGCAAAAACAAAAATGACCCACAGTGTGTAAATGCGTGTCTCAAGTATATTCTGCACATCTCCGTAACTGTGGCTTTCCAACCATATAAAATTTATCGAAATCGGTTAAATACTTTTGGAGAAAAGTGTACCACAAAAAACATGTTTGCCGTTTTATTATATGATGATAAGAAAAGTATTCAAAAAAAGACAAGGAACTGAAAGAATATGAGTATGTATGCAAAGTACATAATATACATATATACAATTCATTAGGCTTATATGGGTTTAAATAATAGGGTAAATAATACTCGGTTTAATTTTCAACATCCTCCGAGCGGGACAGCTGGCGAATCTCTAGAGGATATAAAAGTTGAACTGCACGTCTGAATCTCTTACCATCAGCAAAGCGAACCGAAAGCCCGAATTTTGTTGTCTCTTCAGGGAGCTGGCGAAACTGTAGTAGTTTGTGCAGAAGATAGTGTTTGAACGCTTGACCAGGGCTCTCGAGCCTGTCCACCTTGGTGACACGGATAAACTGCTGGATGCTTTTACTGAAAATAGTATTTTGAACGCAAGACCTGGGCCGGCGTGCTTGTCCATCAATATTTTACTATTGATGGCACGGAAACTATTGGAAGTAGAATTCGAAAACGGAAGGCACGGATAAACTATTGGAAGTACAAGGACTATTTGCAGTTTAGTTTTGTTGACCACCTCGTGGTGCCAGTGCGATTCCTCTAAACGCTTCGCAGCCTAACCAACTAGACAAAACGAAGGGGTCAAGTAGTAGCTCAAGCTGGTCCCGAAAAAGATTAGTACTATATCTTATCTCAGTCAATCTGAGCAACGGATCCATGGTTCTAATATATAAATATTGAGCAATGTAGCCTGGGGCGGTTACGGCCAAAACATTTAAAGCGATTGGGTTTTTAACTCTCTTGCTGAATGTTTTGGTAATAGCAATCTAGATTACTGATGGTCCTACCCAATCCTATTAAATTATAGGAAAGATTGCTTGGGATTATCGTTCCTAGTTTGTTATACGACAAAAAAGACGAAATCGAGTTGATTTGGTAGTGCGGATGTGGTTGACTGACTTGTCGGTCGGCTGCATACCGCACAAGGAATTGACGGTATGGGAGTTCTATCTCCAAGGAATTGACGGTAGGAAACAATGATACTTCGAACAAGAATACCCTAATTGGGTACCTCGGGGATAATGAGTTGCTGAGATTATCCCCCGCTAATTAGAGCCCCCAAAGTGTAAAAACTTTGGTCTCATTATCATTGGGTAGACCCTCTGTAAAGAGAGCTCGAGGTGGTTGGGGTTGTCTACCAATTAGCGGTAGCTATTGCTCCACCAATAGTTAGATACAAAAAACACAAACCAAGTGGCATTTTCTATAAAATTCGATTGGAACAGTTTGGAGTTTGACTTGAATTCCGAGATATAGGTACTATATGCGAGATATCTAGTGGTGCGGATAATCGAGCTTGGTTGTCTGAGAATCAAGATCAAATACATTCTGGAAAGGAGTTGCAACCTTTCAAATGATAAGATGTCAGAAGATAAAATGCTACTGGGAATATGTCCTGGGGGCTAAGTTCATAAGCTGTTCTATGAACCCGATAATTTTTGGTAGGCCAAAAAGTGATATCAGGTTTTGTTTACAGGTGATCACTCAAAGCATATCAATAAGTTGTCTCTTCCGGGATAGCAGGTCTCGACAATTGCTAGTTTCCAGTGAATACGAGGAGTACTGACATCATACACCAGCACAACGTCACCAACTTGAATATCTTTAGAAGAAGTATTCTTTGCATGATGTACTGAACGTAAAAGTTTCAAGTATTCAGTTTTCCACCTTTTCCATAAAAGAGATGTGTACTGTACCACCAAGGTGCTCTCTCAACGCTGAACTTCCAGTTTATTCCACGATTACTCATAAATCCATGAAAGCTATCGCTATTGAAAACGTTTCCAAAACTTTTTAAGTCGGTGGCAGCCTTTTTAAATGTTTTCGCATTTTCTGAGTAAATAGTTCTTGGAGAACCTCTTCTGGATATAAAACGCCATATAGCTAAAAGGCAGCATTCTGTTGTCAAGTTCAGCACAAGTTCCAAGTGTACTGCCCGTACCACGGCCGGCACACGTAAATATCATTATGTATACTTTACTTTGCGTTCCATCGGAGTGTGTGTAAAGAGGGCCGGCGAAATCCACACCAACTGTGTCAAAGGGTCTTGATGCTCGAAGTCGATCTCTTGGGAGAGGGGCAAAGGGTTGAGCATTTTAAAAAATTCTTTATTTATTTCTTAAACTCAACCGTTTGGTTTGCGATCTTCTGCAAGACTGCTTATTCTTAAACATAATAATATTCATGATATCTTAAAGTATTTGTCATCATATCATTCCAAGTTTTCTAGATCGTTCTTGCTTGTTCTTGTTATAGATTTTTACGATCGATACGTGACATTTCTGTCTTTAACCCGGAATCTATAGTTAACCCGAATTATACGTCATATTGAAATATAATCGCGAATAGAATAAGATTGCTAAAAATATGTTTTTGGGAATATATTTGTCATTGAAATTACATGACTAATGCGTTCCTTAACTCCCCTCCTTTAAGAAGAACGTCCCACTTCTTCCGTGAGCTCTTCTACTTTCTTTAGAAGGTTACTAAATCGTATATCTTATTTTATGCTTTCTTGTGCCTGATATGATGACTTAATTCTTTCACAATAAATTATACAAAATGTTATACTTATTATTATAGATATTATCACTATAGATGTGAAAATTGGGCTATTTATTGCCTCTTCTTGTAATGATTCTAATAAGTTAATGTTTTCGAATTTCAAGTCTTTATCATAGGATTCAAAATAATTTTGTATTTCTAGTTTGTCTATCGTAAATGTTTTTAGATAATTTTGAATGATAGATGTAGGGTTTTCATATGTTTTCCCATCGATTACAGTTTTATTTTTAAAGTTTATTAAATATGTTCCATTAATTATTGAATTATCAATTATATGATTTCCTGATAAGAGTATTGAACCATCTTTGATTACTTCCAAATTTAAATTTTTCTCATTAATTTTATTACATGTTGCTTTCTTATTATTTAACAAATCAGATAAACATGTTGTATGGTTACTTAATTTACAAAAATTAAATCTTAATTCTATTTTACAATTTTTTACATTCATCTTCACATTTGGCAATTTCTTTTTCGATTTCTAGTTTACCATCCGATTGGCTTATAGCTCTTGTTTCATATAATTTACAATGATATTTTATTAGTACCACAATTATTTCGTTATTTTGCAAAATTTTGAAATTAGATACGTCCATTAGGTCTGTCTTCGTCATACTTCCATGTTCATGCTTCGTGATTTCCTTAATATCCTGCAGATTAAGGATGGCTGGGTTCAATATTCCCGTTTTTGCTAATGCAATGGTCTGAATTATGTTTTGTAGTTCGACTACTATTAATCTATTCCTTTCCCTAGCGAGTTTCAATTGTACATCCTTTTGTATCTCGTGTAGAGATTCAGATAGTGCTCTTATTGCTTTGAAGATTTCAGAATTTGTCACAAATTGTCTATTATTGTTATTATTAGCTCAGTCAGTTTATTGTTTATAAGAATTAAATCGTCATGGTCTGGGGATCCTGATATCCGTTTGCAGATTTTTCCTAACTCGTCAATTCCACGTTTATATCTGTTGGTGGTTCGTAATTGGGCCAAGAGAGTTTTAATAATTGTTATGTCTACGTCTTTATTAATATCAAGATTTTCGTCTTGCAAATTTTTAGGGGCCGAGTTGAAATAAAGGTTTCTTTCTATTTCTGCGGTGGTTTCCAGTATTTTATTCTCAAAATATGAGAGGTCTGTGATGTGGAATAATGTGCCATAGTCTATATAAAGAGCGGCGTTGCCATTCTCTAGTAGCAAATAATTTTCTCTCGTATAATCGATTATGTCAGTCGTTGCGATTTTTATGATTGATAAAATTATTATATATTTCTGTAATGAAGGATTTAAGTTTTAATGTTATCTTTTTGTAGATACTATTATATTTCTCTTATACAGGGTGATTTGCATAAGGTGTGACAAAAAGCTAGGGCGTGTAGGTTGGACTTAGACAAGAAAAAAATCGTATGGGAGGGGGGGGGGGTCTATTTCCCCCCGTTTAGGCGGGAGGGGCAATTTAAGAAAAAAATCACTTAAAACAGAAAAAAAATTATTAAAAAATAATGGTGATACCTACAGAGTAATGCTATAGCATTTTGAAAAGCCAGAAATACATTCTTTAATTTTGTTTTTAAATAAAGTTGTTCGAGTGAATAGTTTTTGAAAAATTAATTTTCAAAATCAAAATTTTGAAAAAAAAAAATGAAAATTTTTTTTTTAAACAATTTTTTTTTTAAATTTTACGTAATTAAGTATTATTTTTTTATTCAATAATCAATGCTCATATTAATTTATTTTTGATCAAATACAAGAAACCGGATGTCAAAATGTTTTGTAGTTTTTGAGAAAATCAAAAATAACAAAAACTACTTTTGTTCTAAGAAAAGCCTTTTATTTTAGTTTTTATACGTTTCTGGATTCTTAGGTGAATTTACGATTCAAAGGATTAACTTTCTTTTTACTTTTTTTTTAATTATCGTCTTATAAGCATACAATAATGTGACAAAGTACTGGATTAACCATATTTCACACATTTTTTCATTGAAAACTCCTGCGTGAGAGCATTGGTTTAAAATTGACCTGCCACTTTTTTATTATGGTGGAGTCGGCTTGGCTTAGGTGCATTTATGAAAGAAAGGATTAACTTTTTTTGTACAATTTTTTTATTATCAGTCTTATAAGCATACAATAACGTGACAAAGTACGGGATTAACACATTTTTACATTGAGAACACCTGCGTGAGAGCATTGGATTAATATTGAACTGCGAATGTTTTTTTAAATAATGCAACGTTACACGCCCTAACTAGTGACAGAAAAATGCAATTGCGAAATAAGAACAAAAATGTTCCTGAATCTTGAAATCAATTAAAATAACAAATACATGCATATTTAGATAAAATACATAATCACTGTTTATTTAAATTTTTAACTATTTTTTAACTAAAGCATATTACAAAAAATTATTTAAAAAACATTCGCAGGTTAATATTAATCCAATGCTCTCACGCAGGTGTTCTCAATGAAAAAATGTGTTAATCCAGTACTTTGTCACTTTATTGTATGCTTATAAGACTGATAATAAAAAAATTTTACAAAAACAGTTAATCCTTTCTTTCGTAAATGCACCTACGCCAAGCCGACCCCACCATAATAAAAAAAGTGGCAGATCAATTTTAAACCAATGCTCTCACGCAGGTGTTCTCAATGAAAAAATGTGTGAAATATGATTAATCCAGTACTTTGTCACATTATTGTATGCTTATAAGACGATAATTAAAAAAATAGTAAAAAGAAAGTTAATGATTTCAATCGTAAATTCACCTAAGAATCCAAAAACGTATAAAAACTAAAATAAAAGGCTTTTCTTAGAACAAAAGTAGTTTTTGTTATTTTTGATTTTCTCAAAAACTACAAAACATTTTGACATCCGGTTTCTTGTGTTTGATCAAAAATTAATAAGAGCATTGATTATTGAATAAAAAAATAATACTTAATTACGTAAAATTTAAAAAAAAAAATTGTTTAAAAAAAAAATTTTAATTTTTTTTTTTTTTCAAAATTTTGATTTTGAAAATTAATTTTTCAAAAAATATTCACTCGAACAACTTTAGTTAAAAACAAAATTAAAGAATGTATTTCTGGCTTTTCAAAATGCTATAGCATTACTCTGTAGGTATCACCGTTATTTTTTAATATTTTTTTTTCTGTTTTAAGTGATTTTTTTCTTAAATTGCCCCTCCCGCCTAAACGGGGGGAAATAGACCCCCACCTCCCTTACGATTTTTTTCTTGTCTAAGTCCAACCTACACGCCCTAGCTTTTTGTCACACCTTATGCAAATCACCCTGTATATACGAACTTTTTTCCCTAAATCTACTTTAACTCTTTGTTTTGTATATCTAGGTAGTAACTTATTCCTGCAACCTTTTAGTTTTTCATATATAATCTGTTTCGGTCTGTACTCCTTAGCGTTTCTTTTTTCGTTATGAGTTCTAAGCATTCTCTCTTGTGCTTGTTTTAATTTTGAAGCTACTTCCTCATGTGTTATTTTATTATACAAAAACTCATATGGTATTTATTTGTGATCGAATGTATACTTTTATTATATTGTTTTACTGCTGTATAAAATGATTCACTTTTTAAATTTAAATTTCACTTATTAAATGTAATTCCTGTTTCAAACACCTAGCTATTTCTATCAAAGTTGAATGAACTCTTTCTATTTGTCCATTTGTTGAAGTATGCTTTGGATCGCAATAGAATATTTCGACGTTAAGTCTTTGCATCAAACTCTTAAATTTAAAAATCCTGGTTCATTATCAACCATAATACTTTTGACTTCTGGAAAAGCTTGAAGCAAATCTAAAACTTTTTCATCTAAATTAGTTTTATCCTCAATTAATTTTATAGTTAAAAATTTTTAATATGAATCTATACAGGTTAAAAATATTAAACTTTGTGCAGAAAATATATCTATGTGTAGCTGTTCCCCCTCCTTGTCTGGAATTGGAGCCTCTCCAATTGGTATTTTTTGTGGGTGTCTACCATATTTATTTTTGTTGCAAATAACACAATTTCTAACGTATTCCTTTAATTGTTTCCTCTCATAAGAGGCCAATAGTACGAATCATGAATTCTTTTCAAATTTTCTCTATGATTCCTGTGGGCTCTATTATGTGTTTGTTCCATTATAACAGCTTGGTCTTCTCTATTTGTAATATCTATTGGAAATAATTTTGTGTATAGAAAATTGTTGTTAAACGTTTGTTTTAATGCCGTTTTAATTTCGTATAAGTCCTCTGGGGTGCAATGTATCGCTACTACTCCAGGTTGAAGAAATTCTTTAAGGATAGTAATGAGGTTTCCAACATTATCATACTGAATGAGATGTTTGGTTTTACCAAAGTTACTTATTTGTTCATGAGCTGTAATCCTTGCTTTGTTTAACAAAATTTGTTGCTTGAAATGGTTCAATGATTTTTTTGTTTCTCTAATTTCTTCATGGTCACTACTTTCTGCAGAGTGTTGAGTTTCATCAGACGAAGAACTGTCTGTAAGATTATTTATAAACTGCCTAGAAAGAGCGTCTGCTACTACATTAGTAGTTCCTGGTTTGTATATGATCTTTGGCGCGTATTCTTCTATTAATGCGTGCCATCTCTACATTTTTGTATTGGGGTTTCTTTTTGAAACCGCGAAGATTAAAGGTTGGTGATCAGTATGGATCTCCAAGTCTGTTAAACTGTAAAGGTAATTCCTTAAATTCTTTAATGCGTATACTATAGCATATAATTCTTTCTCGTTTGCCGCATATGATCTCTCTGTTTTACTAAGAGTCTTACTTATAAAAGTGATAGGTTTGTTATCCTGAGATAAAACTGCTCCTACCGCGTCATCGGATGCATCAGGAGTTAATACAAACTTTTTGCTATAATCCGGCTGAGTTAATTCAGTTTCTTGAATAAAATGATCTTTTAACTTTTTAAATGCTTTAATTGCGTCACTGTCTAAGTTTATAGTAGTTTTCTTTGCCATGTAGGTCGAAATTTGACCTTTTTCGCTTTGAAGATACCTTGTTAAAGGTTTGGCTATGCTGGCATATTTTTTTATAAATTTCCTGTAATATCCTATCATCCCTAGAAATGATCTTAGCTGCCTGAGAGTCTTAGGTTCGCGATATTCTCTTATAATTCTTACTTTTTCTTTGTTTGTTTTAATTATATTTTGAGCTATAACATAACCCAAAAAATCTACTTCCTTTTTGTAAAATAACGACCTTTCTAATGAAATTTTCATGTTTGCCTGCTTTAGAGTATCTACTATTTTTAGTATATGTGCGGTATGTTCGTTAAGACTGTTTGAAAATATAATTATATCATCGATATATACATGACAAAATTTTCCTACGTATGGTCTCAAAATATTATCCATTGCTCTTTGGAAGATAGATGGAGCATTTTTTAATCCAAATGGCATTCTCGTGTATTCGTATTTGCCATTATTCACTGAAAAATTGGTTTTTCAATATCATTATTTTTTACTTTAATTTGATGAAATCCTGATTCTAAGTCAATTTATTGTCGAGAAATATTTAGCTTTTCCGAGATTACTCACTATTACATTGGTATCCGGTATAGGGTATTTGTCCGAGATTGTATGCTCGTTTAATTTCTTAAAATCAATAAATTACAAGTCTGTTTTCTTGGGTACCATCTTCATTTAAACCTTTCTTTGGGACAACCCAGAGTGGTGAGTTATATGGACTCTTGCGTGGTCTAATTATTTCATTCTTTAAAAGTTTCCTTACTTCTTTATTGACAAAACTATTTGCACTGAAAGGGTATGGATACTGTTTGCTCCAAACTGGTTTATCATTTGTTGTGCGTATTTCTGCAACTATGTCTGTCCTAAATGGAAGAGATGTATTAACAGTACTATGTTCTCTCCGTATTTTTTCTATTATGTTTTTAGTTAGGTTAGGTTAGGTTGGAGTGGCTGTCTAGTTGTTGTTGACTCACTTAGACCTCAAGGATCCGTTGTGATACCACTAAAGAAGTTACTCATGGAAGAGTAATGAATTTAAACAAACCATTTCGTGCTTTTAATAAAGTTAGAGAGACATCTTGTGTCGATCGTTGCCAGTTCACTGGTATTATCGAAGAAGGGATTACCAACATAATTATTCCTTCTATTGGAGAGTGCTGGACATGTACATAGAAGGTGTTGGACTGTTTCCTCTTCCTCCTCGTCCATGCAGCTTCTACAGAAGTCATTTGTGTAGACTCCTAGCCTCAAAGCATGTATACCTATGAGGCAGTGTCCTGTTATAACTCCGATTGTAGAGCTTATATTTTGTCTGCTCAGAGAGATCAAGCCTTTTGACCGTTTTAGGTCTATGCTTGGCCATATTTGTTTAGTTGCCAGGCAGGTGGTACCCTGTGACCATCTAGCATTTGTTGATTCTAGAGCATATTGTTTGAGAAGATGTTTGCATGTAGCAAGTGGTGTTCCTATGTTATGTTTTTGTCTAACAGTAGGCAGAAGTGTTCCGTTTTTGGCGAGCTCATCGGCCTTGCAATTTCCCGGAATGTCTCTGTGGCCCGGCACCCAAATAAGGTGAATATTAAACTGTTCTGTCATCTCATTCAGAGATTATCGACAGTCGTGGACTAATTGAGAGTTAGTAGAGACAGACGCGAGAGATTTGAGGGCGGCTTGGCTGTCCGAGAAGATTCGTATATCCTTGCAAGATATAACGTTTTCTTTGAGCCAGGATAGTGCCTCTTTAATCGCCATTACTTCTGCTTGGAATACACTACATTGATTGGGAAGTCTATATGAAAGACTGAGATATTTTTAGTTAATGTTTCAATATTTTCATCACAAATATTATTAATTTTATTATTTTTTTCAAAGTAGATTCTCTCTACCCTACCATTATATGTAATAGTATCATTTTCATAATCTATTTTGGCATTTATTTTTTTTAATAAATTCGAACCAATGAGCACGTCATACTCTAAACTGTCTGCAATATAGAGTCTTATATCTGTGTCAAATATAAATACGTCGTGGTATTTTTCAATTAAAATTTCACTATTCACAGTGAATACTCTTTTTTTAATAACTAAATTTTTTTCTTCTAAAAATAAATTAGGCTTACAATAATTGCTAGTTGCGCCTGTGTCTAAGAGGATTCTTATTCGTTTACCTCCGACTGTCCGCCATAGGTGCGGTAATCCGATGTTCCACCTAAAAAATTGTCTTTTTCTTCATTAATGTTATTTACTCGTTATTTTTACAGGAGGCATTTGATTGCTATTCTGCAAACTATTGTTTCGTTCGCGTTTAAACACTGGTCTTTGAGGATTATTATAAGTATTAAAATTTGGTCTCTGCCATTGTGGCTGATAATTTCGTGGGTAATTATGTTGGGGTCTGTATATATTAGTTGAACTTCCTAATTCGATGGGTTCTGGTTTGAAGAATTTTTGTTGATGATGATTCTGGTTTTGGTTTTGGTTCCGTGGAGGAAAACGCAAATTATTATTTGAATTTGTGGGGCTTGGGTTCGATTAAATTGCATTGCAAAACTCGCTCTAAGATTGTTTAATTCCAACTCCTGAGCTTTTGCTAAGGCAGATGGTAAATCATCAGGGGATAACGAAAATAAAATAGATATTCGACAGTGGTGCGTTCAAACCTGTTATGAAAACTCTCAAAGCATTACGCCGATTTGCTTTGTTTAGTTCCCTCGTAATTTCTTTATATGTACCGTGGGTCATGATGGTCTTGTTGATTAGTAAAGTCAATTTTTGATTGACTAAATTATAGTAATCAATTAGACTGGTACTTCCCTATCGCAGGACACTTAACTCTTGTTCGATTATATGTGCCGGTCGCTTATCGGCGTAGGCAAAATCAAGTCTCAAAATAATAGCATCAAAATTCAGTACAGTGTCAGAATGTCGTTGGCATTGTTGACAATTTTATTCCTTAAAATTGTTAATGCCGCAAAATATTTACGACTTCCCTTTGTATAAAGGGAAATTGAGTCGTATTGCCAGAAAATTCTGGTAAGGACCTGATAACGTCTAATGTTTCCGTACATTGGACACTATCATCGATTTTTTGTATTTTGTATTCGGTTACTAACGAATTGTTCGTTAGTACCTCGAGGGTATTTTTTAAAGATTCTATCTCTGCTTGCAGAGTAATGGTATTGGCTGCAATTAGCCTGGTTACTGTTTCTTCAGTAAGCATGATATAATTGTAGCACTTTTTCTTAATATTTTTATTTTTAATGGAGATATGCAAATTAACCGAACACGGACAACCGGCGGGGGCGTTGCTATCTATGTTAAAAATTATATTAAGTCTAGTGTAGTCAAGTGTTCAGATGGCACTCAGCCTTGCGACTATTTTTTCATCGATATATTGAATGGTGAGAACAAATGCATAGTTGGATCTCTTTATATTCCACCACATGTCGCACATTCATGCGTTATTACTCCAATTGTAGAAGATATATCTCATCTTGGACCGAAATTAATTTTGTGTGGAGATTTGAACATTAATCTCCTTCACTCGTCATCTCACTCTTTTAAAACCTCTATGAATTGTCTTGGTCTTTCTTTTGTGAATTACACAGAGCCAACGCACTTTAAGCCCAACTGCGCGCCGTCACTTTTAGATGTTTTTCTTTTAAGTAATGAAAATCTTGTTAAATGTTTTAGTCAGTTATCTGTCCCTGTGTTTTCATACCATGATCTCGTCTTTGCTACATTTGATTTGCATGTTCAAAAGGAATCGTGTCAGTCTATACAGTACGAGTATCGTGATTTCCGCAATGTAAACGTTGAAAGTCTTTTTAGCGATTGCTCATCTATTGATTGGAGCTCAATATTTTTATCATCTGACGTTAACATACAAACAGAGTTTCTGATCATGTCAATTGATTATTTGTTTAACAAACATGTACCTATTAAAACCCGTATCCTAAAATCGCCCAGTTGTCCCTGGCTCTCTAATAGTATCTTGAATGCCATTAAAAAGAGAGATATTTTTTATCGTCGGTGGAAACGTTTTGGCTGCGCTGATATGCTTCGTAGCTTTAAATTATCTCGTAACCTTGTTACAAAGCTTATAAGGTCCGCTAAACTTAACTATTATAATAATAGATTCAATGTCAATAATTCCTCTAAGTTTCTATGGTTACCGATGATATTGATCTTGATGAGCTGAACAATAAGTTTTCTGCGCCAATTTCCCCTACTACCTCTATCACCTCAACACCAGTGGTTAATAGGGAAAACGAATTCTGTTTGGCAACAGTTGATGCATTAACTGTAGGAAACTCAATCTTCTCCATTAAATCCAAGGCTATCGGACTCGATAACATTCACCCAGACTTTGTGAAAATTCTCCTTCCTTTTATCCTGCCTTATATCACCTACATATTTAACACCATTATCATGACATCTACTTTCCCCTCAGTGTGGAAAAAATCTAAAATTATCCCTATTCCCAAAAAAGGCTCAAACTCCGATTTTAGACCCATTGCCATCCTTCCTTTCCTATCCAAAGTATTTGAATCCATTATAAGCAATCAAATAAAAAAATTTATCGGTGTGAAAAAGCTTCTAAATCCTTTGCAGTCAGGTTTTCGTTCCGGGCATAGCTGCACCTCAGCTTTATTAAAAGTTTCTGATGACATAAGAATGGCAATTGATAGTAACTACACAACTGTGATAACATTATTGGACTTCTCTAAAGCATTTGACTGTGTTAATCCTAATATTCTCTGTGATAAACTTATGCAATACTTTAACTTCTGTGATACTTCTAACAAACTTATTTATTCATATATGACTAACCGAATGCAAGCTGTTTCATGTAATAGTAAATTGTCCTCTTTTAACCTTGTTAATAATGGTGTTCCTCAAGGATCAATACTTGACCCATTACTGTTTTCAATGTTTATTAATGACTTACCTTCAGTAGTATCTTTCTGTAATTTTCATATATATGCCGATGATGTTCAGCTCTATATAAGTTTCCCTATTGGTATGGTTGAGGATGCGATTACAAAATTAAATGCTGATCTATGTGATATACACGAATGGTCCAATCGTAACGGTCTGAAACTTAACCCCGAAAAAACAAAAGCAATACCTATATCAAAGCATCAGCCGTTTTTCTCCGACTTTCCTCCCATCGTTTTAAACTCCTGCCAGGTTGAATACGTTAGCCATGCCAAAAATCTTGGAATAATTTTCAATAATAAATTAACTTGGGATACCCATATAAATTCCATCACATCCAAAGTTTATGGATCGCTAAGAGGGCTACAAAAACAGTTCTGCCTACCCAAGTAAAGTTAAAACTGGCAAAAGCCCTTATAATACCAATAATCTCCTATGGCTGTGAATTGTTTGCCAATTCTGATTCCCTATCGCTTCAAAAGCTCAGAGTTGCTGTTAATTCGGTTGCTCGATACATTTTTAATCTTCGCAGGTTTGATCATATTTCGCCAGAAGTTCGCCAACTACTTGGATGTACATAGTTTGAATGGTTTTCTCAGGTATCGTTGCTGTTTCCTACTTTTCAAGATTATTCATAAGAAAGAACCAGGCTATTTGTTTGATAAAATCACTTTTTGCTCCTCCAATCGCTCTATAGTACTGAGACCTTCGATATTCACCTGTTTGACTTCAAGCAGGCAATTTTTCATTTACGCTGTCAAGCTATGGAATGTTTTGCCCAATCATGTGAGGTCGAGTTTTGAACACAGAATATTTCTCAAATTATGTTTTATTCACTTTTCTAGTTTTTTTTTTTTTATAATTAGCGCGCACACAAGGGGTTATTACTACCCTTAAAATGATTTACACAGTACGAGCATTAGGAAAATAAGGCGGGGTTTAAAAGGAGATACCGATGCACATTAGTTTTAAATTTTTGAACATTACAATGGGAAGGAAAAATAGAGCTGGGTAAAGCATTCCACATTCGTGTAGTTCTGCTAAAGAAAGAATCTCTGTATTTCACAGTACGTCCGAAGGTGGACTCAAGGGTAAACTGATGAGCATTCTTAAAAGCGCGAGTATTGCGGTTAAATTGTTTAAGGGGAGGAATGCAACTGGCTATTTCGCTAGAGCATTGTTTATAGAAGTAACGGTAAAATAATGAAAGACAAGAAACATTGCGACGGTGCTCGAGAGATTCAAATGTTTCTGTTATACATCTATCACCTATCATTTTTAAAGCTCTTTTTTGGATTCTATCCAAGAGACTCAAGTGTGTTATTGGAGCACCTGCCCAAATATGGGAATTGTACTCGAGCTTTGGACGAATATTATTATTATTATTCCAAGCTTTATTCACTCATTGATACTTTAAAATTTACATAATTTTATAATAACATTTGATTGAATATATTTACGTTACATTTAAACAAGTATGTGTACGTAAAATTAATTAAATTACAAGAAACAAATATTTCAATCAAGGTTTTAAACTAATTTAAATATATACATTATTTGAAAAAAAGAGAGGTATAATTTTAGGTTATCTGAGCATAAGCCTCCCCCAGACTTCTCCATCTTCTTCTATCTAGTGCTTCTCTCCAATAAAGTGGGCATATTTTTCGGATGTCATCCTTCCAGCGTTTATGTTGTCCACCTACGCTTCTTTTGTTTTCTAAGGGTATCCATTCGGTTACTAATTTTGTCCATCGATTATCAGGTGTACGTATTACATGTCCTGCCCATTCCCATTTGAGTTTCTTAAGCCTGTGTCTAACGTCTTCAAAATTAGTTTGACTTCTTATATTCTGATGGTTAATTTGCTGGGCAATATAAACGTTCATAATAGCTCTCTCCATTGCTCTCTGACATGATTGGAGTTTCATTTCAGTGTTTTTCGTGACTTGCCAAGTTTGGCACCCATAGGTGAGGACTGGAAGAACTGTTGAGTCAAACATATATTTCCTTGTTTTATTCGAAATATTCAATGTAAGAAGATGCTTAACGTTCCAGAACTGCCTCCAAGCGTTCGTCATTCGCTGCTCTATATCCTTTTTTTCTTTGTCTTTGAATGAGATAATCTGACCAAGGTATGTGTAGTCTTCAACGTATTCTAATATATTGTTATTAACACTAACTGGGTCTGAAGCACCATTTGTCATAATTTTAGTTTTCTGTTGATTTGTTGACAACCCAATATTTCCGCATTCCGAGCACAGTTCGTTCAGCATCGTTTGAAGTTCTTCACTGTTGTTTGCGATAATTATAATGTCATCGGCAAATCGGAGGTTTGAGAGACATTTGCCATTTATCTTCAATCCTTTGTCTTCCCAGTCTAGCTTTCTAAATACTCCTTCTAAGGCTGCGGAAAAGAGTGCTGGTGAAATTGGATCTCCTTGCCTTACACCTCGCGATATTTTAAAATCTGGTCCGACGCATTCTGTTTTTATGTGGGATGTGCTCCTGTCAAACATTTTCTTTAGGATTCGAACTATTTTTTCGTCTACACCTTGATTGAGAAGCGCCTTCCAAATAGATCTCTGCTCTACTGTGTCAAACGCTTTTGCAAAATCGATGAAGGCAAAGTATATTGTGATGTTATACTCTTTGCATTTTTCTATTATTTGATTAACGGTTTGTAGATGATCTATTGTCGAAAACCCTGATCTAAAACCGGCTTGTTCAAAAGGTTGATTTAAATTAAGAGTGGTTTTCATTCTCTCAAATAAACACTTCGCAAAAACCTTGTATATCGATGATATTATGCTTATCGGGCGATAATTGTTGATATCGTCCCTGTTCCCTTTTTTATGTATGAGAATTATTTCCGATTTCGTCCATTGGTCTGGGACTTCCTCGGTGACCAAAACCTGATTGAAAATAGTAGTCAACCAGTTGGCCAGTGAAAAGTTGCCGAACTTTAGGTATTCAGCTAATATCCCATCGTTTCCTTTGCTTTTTTCATTCTTTAAACTATTTATTGGACGAATATAAGCCTTATAGATTACAGCCAGATCAGAAGGGGTAAAAAATTTCTTGCAACGTCGAAGGAAACCTAAACACTTGGCAGCGTTTTTGGCAACGTCGAATATGTGGTCATTCCACACAAGATGGTCTGTGATGCACATACCGAGCACAGAGAGTTGTTCAGTTTCCTCAATGCAAGTGCCACTCATGGATAGCGGCATAGGGGCTGGGTTCTGCTTTAACGACAGGAGACAGCATTGAGTTTTCGAAGCATTAATTTCTACACGGTTTTTTATTCCCCAATGGACAATGCTGTCAAGATCAGAATTTAATGAGCTTATAATACGCTGCCGTTCAAGTTCCACTTCCGAAGAACAAGGAAGTGAATCTTTGAACGAATATGAAAAGCTGAGGGTACTATCATCAGCAAAACAATTTAGTGGAATAGAAGTTTCAGATAAGAGATCGTTGATAAACATGAGGAAGAGAGTCGGAGACAAAACGGAGCCCTGGGGTACACCAGCATTTATTTTATGAGTTTCAGACTTGAGACCATCCAATACAACTTGTATTGAGCGGCCTGAAAGGTAATTTCTAATCCAACGAAGAAGATATTCATCAATACCAAATGCACGCATTTTCGATAAGAGAGCTTTATGCCAAACTCTATCAAATGCTTTTGAAATATCAAGTGCAATAATCTTACTTTCTCCAAAACGATGTAAAGATTTGTGCCACTGTTCGGTGAGATATACCATCAGATCACCAGTCGACCTATTGCTACGAAATCCATACTGCCGGTCATTAAGAAGCTTTCGTTCTTCGAGATATTTCTTGAGCTGATTATTTATCAGCGTTTCCATGACCTTGGAAAGAAGGGACGTAAGTGCAATTGGACGATAATTTGAGGGGGACGAAGATTCACCTTTTTTAGGAACAGGCTGGGCAAATGCTGTTTTCCATCTACTCGGAAAGAGTCCAGAGGAATAGGATAGATAGAAAAGCTTACGCAGTGGTTTTGCCAGCGTTGAAAAACACCTCTTCAGAACAATAGGAGGGATACTATCCGGGCCAGCAGATTTGTGTATGTCAAGATCTTTCAGGACTCTTGCAACTGTACGAGTACGAAAGAAGACTCGTCCCATGGAAAAATTTGTGTTCTCAAGTACAGGAGGAGTCATAACACTCTCTGGCAGCGTCGAATTAGCAGCAAAGTGTGCTGCAAGCAAATTGGCTTTATCAATAGAGCTGACGTAGGGAGTGTCATTGATAACGAGCGTTGGGACCGATGACGAAGTAGTATTTCGGATATTTTTTACAAATGACCAGAAATTTTTACTACCCTTGGGACATTGTAGTATTTTCTGCCTAATTTGTTGGTCATGTAAGAACTTGGTCTTTCGAATATGATCATTGCAAGTCTTTCTAGCTTGTTTGAACTTATTCCGGTTTTCCTCAGTAGGGTTGGCTTTATAACATCGGAAACTTACTTCTCTGACCCTGATAACCTCTTTGCAGCTCAAATCAAACCATGAGTTCTCTTTCGGTTTGATAGATTTTTCCCTATGCGGGATATAATCTCTCATTCCGATGAGAATTAAATTTGTAATCATATGCACTGGAGTTCACGTCATTATCGAGGAAGCTTAATGACCAGTTAAAGTTTCTGAAGAAATCATTGAGACCGTCCTAGTTGGCTTTCTCGTATTGCCAAACGGTTCTCTTGGGAGTGTTCTCTTTTATTTTTTATTATTTTTGCCGTTTTACAATATTATGTATGAATATGTTTTAGTTGCGACTTTAATTTAATGTCAATTAGTAAACAAGTAAATTAAATATGTTTTGTTTTTATTCTCTTCAAGTATAATTTAGTTTCAATTTTTGTTTCTCTTTTACTTTTCAATTTTATTTTAATTATAATTTATAATTTTCTTGTTTCTTATATCCTGTACTAAATATAAGTTAATCTTGATGTACAGCGTTGCTTTATCAATAAATACAATAAATACAATAAAAAATACAATAATTAAATTATTAATTTTATTCCAACTTAATCTATATCTTACTTATAACCTTGATCCCTTTTGGTGGTTTGTAGACTGTTCCTGACTGCTTTGTTTTTTTGTTTCCTTGTGTCCTTTTGATGTCCTCTTTTGACTTCTCGAACACTGATTTAATTTTATCCGCACGTTCAACAAGTTCTTTGTTCTTCTCTTGACTGAGAAATTGTTTCACTTTTTTTGCACGATTAATAAGTTCTATTGTCTATATTTCATCACTTGCTTTCATTTATAAGATTTGACTTTCTTATATGATTTTTGTTTTACTTTTAGACGCACAATACTTTTTATTTTTAACTTGAGAATACTTTTAAAATTTTTGATTGATACTTACATATCGCCGCCTGAGTACTTAAATGCCCCACAGACCACTTTTTCGGGAAACTGAGTTAAAGATGCAGTTATACTAATTCGAATATTCTCTATCGTTTGGCGCTATCCCCGTTGCTCTATCTTCATTATTAACGAAGTTACATAAAGCCAGTTTGCTCTATAGACCACTAATTTGTGGGTCCTTTTAGTGCTTATTTGCCGCATATTCAAAATTTGTACTAAGTGGGGCAATCTTTGTAGAAGAGTGGGAAAATGGGATATAGAGCATTTAAGCTCTCATATTTATCGCAACTAAGTTAAATTTTCAGTGCTTATGTGCTCTATATCCTCTAAATCTCTATATGCTCTATATCTTTTAACATGCAAGAACAACATGTGGTCCAGGTTTCTATCGGAGGTTATTTCAATAACGCAAAAGTAAGTTTTCGCTTTGACGATGGTAAAGAAAAAAGACATCATTAAAGTTGAAAAACAATTAACCATGCTCTAAATAGAGATGGGTGCATTAAATGCAGTCTTGTAGATATTTTTAACGATTTCATTTAAGCATTTTTTTTGTTTTTAAAACTAAAGTGGATAAAATCAAAAAAGCTAAAAAAAAATTTTAATTTGAAAAAACTTTTGAAAATAAATAATACTTAATACAATGAAATGTTGACGAATTTTTATAAACTATTCCGAATTAAAAAAGACGTCTTTTTCTGGAAAATTTTAAGGACCAAAGTTAGTTTTAAGTATTTTTCACACTTTAGTATTAAAATACTTAAGCATATTCTTACTTATTTTGTTGACTTAGAAACAGTCCAATATGAGATTTAGTAAGGTATACCCACTAAATTTATAATATTTTTTGTTTTATGTTCTTATCAATAAAAATAAAATTATAAAAAATAAATAATGGCAGTGTTTGTGAATTTTTTGGTTCTTCTTGCTTACATTAAATTACCTCCTTTCAGTGCACAAAAGTCCTATATCCATAGGAAATTTTCAATTTGGTTTTCATCGATTTCGCATTCGTATGGAAGAGGGTCCTATATCCATTTCTGACTTTTTTCATACTTTTATTTTTAAAAAAATAACCGTTACAGTTTTTGACTTCTTGTCTTCAAATTCAAATAGAGATATTTTCAAAAAATGTATATAAAAATTCAAACATTATATTTCTCAAGAAGAAAGTAAAGAAATTATTTTTTAAACCTTAAAATTCGTTTTCTGGGGAACATTTTTTTTGGATATGGGGCATTTAAGTACTCAGGCGGCGATATGTAAAATTTGTTTAATTTTTGTTCTCTTTTTTATTAAAGATACTTAAAATTTTTGGTTTTCGTTCTCCTTTTATGTTAAGGATACTAAAATAATTTGCTTTTGTTTTCCTTTTAATTTTTAAGGATACTTAAAATTTGTTTTTTTTCTCCTTTCGATGAAGGATACTTATTCTTTTAATTTTGCGTTGAATCACTTTTATTTTCACACGCGAGACAATCTTAATTTCCCCTTACTTATTATTTTAGGGTTAGATGAAATTAAGTTGTCCTGTCACGGTCGCCAACTATTATTGTGAGTCCCGGTTGAGCGTTTTAAAAAATTCATTTCTTAAACTCAACCGTTTGGTTTGCGATCTTCTGCAAGACTGCTTATTCTTAAACATAATAATATTCATGATATCTTAAAGTATTTGTCATCATATCATTCCAAGTTTTCTAGATCATTCTTGCTTGTTCTTGTTATAGATTTTTACTATCGATACGTGACATTTCTGTCTTTAACCCGGAATCTATAGTTAAACCGAATTATGCGTCATATTGAAATATAATCGCGAATAGAATAAGATGGCTAAAAATATGTTTTTGGGGATATATTTGTCATTGAAATTACATGACTAATGCGTTCCTTAACTGGCAGCCTTTCCTCTGAGTCTCCGACAAAGACGGCAAGAAGCGATGACTTTTGTGATTAACTGCCGGCCTCCTGGCAACCAAAAATTTTCACGCAGTCGAGCTAGTACGGTGTTAACTTCGCCGTGTAAAGAACATTTCTGAAAATAAGTAGCAATCAATTTGCTTAAATAGCTACGTTTGGGCAGAATGACTGGACTTATGTAAACTAATGGCTCGTCTAGTTGGGTAAGTCTACTCCCCACACGAAGCAAACCTTGGTCGTCAACAAATGGGTTAAGACTCAGGAGGGTAGATGATCGAGAAATACTTTTTCCCTCCTGTAAAGACAAAAGATCATTAGAAAAATGAGTAAATTGAAAATATCTTATGCAATATCTTTCGGCTTTCTCCATTTCAGTTGCTTCGAGAAACCTCGAGGTATGGGTTCTTTCATTTTTGGTATATTCGTTTTTTCGTAAATAAGAACCAAGTCTGGCGACAACCAACTCAGCAGTGAGATCCAGTTTTGGCAAGGTGATATCATCTTTTTTCTTCTCTGTAAGAGGCGCAACTCGGGCTTTTGCACATACGAAATTCACATTAATTTCATAGCTCGTAATCTGGCGTCGTAAAAAGGCTACAGCACCAAACGCTTTTTTACTCGCATCAGCAAATATATGCATTTCAATCGGCGTCAAAGGGGCTTTAATTCCAAGCCACCTGGGCATTGAAAGTTCGGGAAGTAGTTCGAAGTCAAAGATCTTTGAAAGAATAATAACCAAGAGAATGCTCAAATTTTTTGATAAATTTAGAATTCTCAGCTCATTAAAATTTGGATTCATTAAGGGTAAATCTACCGAAGATGCATTATTGACACTCTTAAAAGGAATTAACAATGAACTCGATAAAAAAAAATAGAGCTAGTGCCTTGTTTCTTAATCTCACGAAAGCATTTGACCTAGTTAATCATAAACATTCTGAATTGGTTTTCGTCTTATCTTCAAAACAGATCCCACCACGTACGGGTCAATTCAACTGTGAGTGATTTGATTCAAAGTGCAAGTGTAGGTGTGCCGCAAGGGTCAGTTCTTGCGCCTTTGCTTTTTATTGTTTATATAAATTCAATCTTTCTGTTGCCCCTTAAAGGAAATATGGTAGCTTTTGCCGATGACCTAGCATTATCGTATGCCGCTTCATCTGTTGATAGTATAAAGGCCTCAATGAATAATGATATATCTATCCTAGCAAATTGGTTCAAATGTCATCAAATGGTTCTTAGTAGTAAATCTAAACTCATGTGTTTTTCTTTGTCAAAAGAGTTTTCAATGGAAAATGTTGGGCTTCACGATGCAAATTGTGATTGTTCCAGTTGCACAGCTTCATGCATGCTACTTGAATGCGTAAAGGAATTTAGATACTTGGGTTTAACCCTGGACTCTAAGCTAAACTGAAAAGCTCACATTATGGTAGTCAAAAAAAAATATGTATATAGCGTTGAACAAAATCTTTCTACTTCGTAAACTAATACTAGCTAATCTACTAACATCCATTTACTATGCTTTAGCAAACTCTCGCCTAGAATATGGTATTTCCTGCTGGGGAAGTGCATATCTTAGTAATCTTCAGTCCCTAGTTACAGCCCCAAAAAAAGACTATTAGAGTAATGCTTCACAAACCCAGATGGGAACCCCCTTTTCCTCTGTTTAAGTCGCTTAACATTTTACGACTTAGACATCTATACGTAAACAAAGTATTGAGATTGTTCTATCTGCGAGGTGGTCATAATACAATGAGAAGAACTATAACAAATTGTTCACTGAGAACAGCCCATGCTGTGACAGTTCCTAGAACAAGAACTGAACATCTTAGACGTTTTATAACTGTAATAGCTCCTTTTATATATAAAAAAACTTCCTGCGGATATATGTAACGGCAATGTTCAGTGCAAAAGATTCTCAAAAAATCTTAGAAACTGTCTTTTTTCAAAATCAGACGTGGAGGACTTAATGCGCGTAGTAGTTTAAACATATCTCAGTTTCTCTTTTTTTTTCTCTTTAACCGAAAAAAGATATCTCAACTTGCTTATATGAACTAAAAACATACATAATTTTTAAACTCACATCTCATACTAAATTCATACTTTCAAATTCGTCGTCCAATCTTAATCGCGTACAAATACATTTTCCTCTTGTTTTCTTTTCTTTGGTTTCTCACTCTCACAGCAATCTCTTCGACACAATTCTCATAAAATTAAAATAATGTAAGAAATTTTTTACCCCTTCTGATCTGGCTACCATTTATAAGGCGTATATACGTCCAAAACTCGAGTATAACTCACACCTTTGGGCAGGCGCTGCTCAATCTTATCTCCATTTATTGGATAGAATTCAAAACAGAGCGTTAAAACTGATTGGAAACAGAGCTATCATGGATTCATTCCCATCTCTTGAACACCGTCGGGATGTTTTATGTATTTCCCTGTTTTATCGCTTCTTTCACAAGCAATGCTCACTCGAAGTAGCCAGTTGCATTCCTCCCCTTTATCAATTCACCCGTAATACCCGCTTCGCTAGGAATGCTCATCAGTTCACCCTTGAGCCTAACTTTGGTCGTACCGTCAAATATAGAGATTCGTTTTTTAGTCGCACAACACGATTATGGAATAACTTGCCCGGCACAGTTTTCCCTTGCCATTTCAATTTGCAAACATTCAAAACCAATGTTCATCGACACCTCCTTTCTCTCCCCTCCTAATTTCTCCCTCGCCCGTGCTGTGTTTAAAACATTATAAGGGTCTCGTAACATACCCTTGAGCGCGAGTGAATTATAAAAAAAAAAAAAAAAAAAATATTAATAGTGCACTTTAAACTGATATCCTTATCACAAAGTGTATGATGTCATTTCATTTTGTATAATTCATGTTCAAACACTTGTTTTCTTGTAATAATAATAATTATATAATTAACGAATTTAATATTGAAAAATGTATGTAAACTTTATAATATCTAAAGTTTATATAAAACAGAAAATTATGTTAAGACATTAATTGTTAAATTGAAATGGAAATAAATCTAAATCTAAAGTCTTTCATGCATGCGATATATTTTTGACCAGAATCTGCATCAAGCGCTTAGTCCCAATTTACTTTATTTCGTCACAAGATCTGAAATAAGATTTTAAGCTTAATTATAATTGGGCTCAAATATCCTAAAGGATCGAACACTCGCGCTATAGCTTTCAATAAATTACGCTTGGTAGGAAGTACTAACGTCTTCAAATAATCCAAATCAAATTTCATCATCAACTTGTCGCTATGCACGTTCCACAAGACTCCCAAAACGGAGTGAATTAAATTCATAATTATAAGCCCGTTTCAGCACTTCGCTCGCTTCATTACAAAGTGTCTCAGCATCGCTTTGATTATTCATGCTTAAAACAAGATCATCCATATAAAAAGACTTACTCAGAATCTCGCACGTCTATGGATACTCTTTTGATTGATCACTGATGTGAAGAGCTAATGTGGCAGATAACAAAAACGGACTGGATGAGACCCTGAAGGTGACACTTGTCATGCGGTACTTGGCTTCAGATGAAAAATCGGTTGACAAATCTTCGTTTTGATGAAACCAGATAAAAAGGTGACTGTTCCTTTCGCTCTCTGCTAAGTTTATTTGGAGGAACGCCTTCTCAATATCTGCCACTATTCCAATCTCACCAGTCCGGAAATTCAACAGGATTAGGAATACTCGTTCAAAGATAATTTACCTGGTAAATGAGACGAGGCGTCGAATACTATTCAAGTCTTGGTTGATGTCTTCTCCGGACGATATACGGCCCAGTGAGGCATGTAATAAATGTTTGTAGTATTGTGGTCACTTGAAACCACTTTCTCTGCGTATCCTGCTGCAATAAATTGTCGCATTTCAAAATCGTAATCGTTAAGCTTAGATGGTTCCCGGCGAAGTCTTCTAAGAAGGGAGTGTAGTCTTGATAGAGCCATTATTTTATTGTTCCCAAACTGTCCATTGATAGTTTTCCAAGGTAGAAGCGCTTCGTATCTTGTCTCGGTTTTTCTTATACGAAATGTTTGGAGTTGTTTGGTGAATTCACTCATCTCCATTTCATCGCCTCGGATACCCAAAGTCTCTAGTTTTCACATTTCTTCGCAAGTTGTTGAACTGAAAAGAGTGGAAACATTTCCATTAGCGATTATATCACTCGTGTCGTTAGGACCCTGAAGAGTCCATCTAAAGATTGTGTCTACAGCTGTCAAAACGCTTGTAAGACGCTGATATTCTCCAGTTACTACTTTCCAATAATAATCGGCACCAATAATAACACTCAGTCATAAGCCACTCAGTTGTGGGCTTTTACTCTCCGGTGCAACCAGGACGTCTAAGCAGATTTCTGGAACAACTCTTCCACCGATCGTTCGTTAAATTGACTTTTTAAAACAATCTTAACTATCTTCATTTTGTTGGCGGAAGAAGTTTTGCCTTGACCGAAAGGAATGATGGATAAATTAACAAATCCGTCAGCTGGTAAATTGACCTTGTTAACAATGGCTTCTTTTATATACGTGCGTTGGCTTCCACCATTAATGATAAGTCGAACGAATAAGTTATTATTAGTCGAAAAAGAATTTTTATAAGCTGCAAGAAGAGATCGCGCGGTTTGTAGATGATATTTTATTGGAATTGCACAATGAAGAAGGATGCTTTTGTTTGGACTTTTTGCAGTACAAACCTCTCGCTTTACAAAATTTTGATGTGTGCCCTTTCATCGTGCATCGAAAACACCTTCCATCTATTTTTAGCATATGTTTCTTCTCAGCTATCGTGCGCGAGCTGTTGCACTCTTTAGTTAAATGCTCGGAAGACTTGCAAAAGAAACATATTTCGTTGCGTTGCGTAGGAGTGAAGAGGCCAGCCGCTGTCGATGCTTGTGCACACAAGTAGCACAAAATGGTATAATTTCGGTAACACATTTCTTAATTCATACTTTATTCCTTCTTTATTAGGTATGTCAATTTATGCCTACTTAATTCCATCTTAATATGATCTTTATTAGGTATTGTTTTAAATAACTTAACTTGGTGTGTTTACTTCTTCTTAAAGCATTTTTAAATACTTCTTAAATTGGCATTTCTTAAATCGGTTTTTTTTGTTACTTAATTCCTTCTTTAATCCTTCTAAAAACATAAATTTTTTGTTTTGGTTCTAAATCGGTATTTTTCAGATTCTTTAATACATATTTAAGTCTACTTAAACAGTATAATTGAAAACACGAGAGAGTTATTTGAGTAGCACTTTGAGACAAGTTATTTTATGTACCACAGTGGCACAATGGGCAGAGCACAAGCACGGTAACAGTCGATCTCGTACTGTGAAAGAGTGTAGACGTCTTCGACTTTCACAGTGACTTTAATTTATTCGTGTGTGCATACTAGTAAAAGTTTACCAGCGATATTTCAACATAGAGTAGGTATAGCTCAGTAGGAGAGATGGCGAACCAATTTCAATTCAATTCAATTCAATTTTGTTTTATTGAACATACTATTTACAATTTGGCTTACAACTAATAAGATACTACATAATGTATGAAAATTTACATTTGTTGGCTCATAGGGGGCCTAACTATATACAGTGACTTAAGTTTAATTATTTTTATATAAAATTTACATGACGAAAAAAAAATTAAATTTAAAATGTCGGTTGTATTGTCCTCAGGGTGTTCATTCCTGATTGTCAGTGGTGATTTTTGTGGGTTGTGGGCGGGGATGGCGTTTTAGCCGCGGTGGTAGACTGACCCAATGTCAGCGTAGAACGAGACTACTTCCTCGTTGTCCATGATTACGTTGTCATCCAGAGTTTCCATCACACTGAGGTACCTCGGCTCGGGATGTCGTTGTTCTGTGGTCATCCTTCTCATAAGCTGATTCGGGTGGTCGATGATGTTCCCCATTAGTTTCTTCGTTGAATGGACTAGATATTTGTCCAGTGGGATTAAATTGGCTTCTGTGTAGAGATGCTCGTTCCTGTAGTGTTTCTGTCGTTGACGGTCGAAGTAGAGTCCAGTGCAGATCCTCAGTATCTTCCTTTCGAATAGTTGAAGTTCCTTCATAGCTGTCTTCGAGATAGCTGATCACTGGTCGCAGGAGCTGCTTGTAGATTAATATCTTTGTCGGTTGGCTAAGACCTGATCTTCTTCTCAGCAATGGGTGCAAACGGTTGAAGGACCAGATGGCGTTTTTCGGAACATTTCTTGAGTGCTGGTTAAACCTTAGCAACTCGTTGAAGTGCACTCCCAGGTACTTGACATTTGGCTTTGCCGCTATGGAGGATCCGTCAGGGAGTTTTAGGACCAGATTTCTGCAAATTGTTGCGGTGCGAAGGCCTCTACCAGTTGAAGGCCTCCTGAAGCAGACAAGCTCCGATTTGGAAATATTGATTCGGATGCCCCATTTCTGGTAGAATGGGAAGAATCATTGTGGTATTTTTGATCTCCAAGTTGCGTGTATAATATATATATGAAAAGATAAAATAAACAAAAATTTAGTTTTAACTTATTTTATACTTTATTAAACTAATATCACAATTTAAATTATTTTTTATTATCGCTACGCGTTTCGGAAACTATGTTTCCATCATCTTATGAAATAAAAAAACGCCTGAAGATGGAAACATAGTTTCCGAAACGCGTAGCGATAATAAAAAATAATTTAAGTTGTGATATTAGTTTAATAAAGTATAAAATAAGTTAAAACTAAATTTTTCATAAAAAAAAACGCCTGAAGATGGAAACATAGTTTCCGAAACGCGTAGCGATAATAAAAAATAATTTAAGTTGTGATATTAGTTTAATAAAGTATAAAATAAGTTAAAACTAAATTTTTGTTTATTTTATCTTTTCATATATATAGAATGGGAAGAGTCTGTTAATGTGGGTTTTTACTTTTTGGACAGCGAATAGAGGTGACATTGATGTGGCGTAGGTGAGCGAGTCATCAGCATACAGAAGGTTCTCGCATCCAATTGGTGAAGGTTGGTCTGAAGTCATCAAGTTATAGAGGAAGGGGCCTAGTTTTGAGCCTTGGGCGATTCCAGCTCTGATGGTCTTCATGTTTGACTTGCAGTTATCTACTTGAACGAAAAATTTCCTGAAAGATAGGAAAGAAAAGAGAATTTTTATTAATGGCGGAGGTACTTGCATAAGATGAAGTTTGTGGATAACACGCTATCGAATGCTTTCTCGACATCTAGAAAACATGCGACGGTGACACGATTACTGACACGTGTTGGAAATTTACCAGTGGATGCAAGGTTGAGTGTTTTTCTCGAAAGCCGAATTGCATGTCAGGGATGATTGAAATTTCACAGCAGAATTTCTTCAGTCTTCGTAAGATTAATTCTTCCAGTAATTTGCTGATGTTGTTGAGAAGTGATATTGGCCTGTAGTTGGAAACTAAGTTGGAAGCACATTTCTTCGGAATTGGCACAATCTTCGCTATTTTCCACTTCTGGGGGAAGTAACAGTTGTTGATTCAGTTGTTTAAAATTATTGTGAGAAAAATCATTACCGCCTGTGGCAGCCTTTTCAGGATGTAGTAGGAGACACCATCTGGTCCAGCAGACTTTTTTGGCTTAGAATTGCCGATGATTTCTACAACCTCCTCTAGATTGCATAAATGTGGACTATCGATGGGATCATTTGCTGGATTGATAATATTAAAATTTATTTTATCCGGATTTGGTTGCAGTGTTTGTTGAACTGTTGCCTCAACTTCTCGTAAAAAAGGTAGGTCAGTAGGTGGGCTCGGTGTGAAGTTTCCTTCGAAGTAGTCGGTGAACGCTTCCACCTTGTGTTGGGCCGAGGTAGCTTCAGTATCATTGCTGATGATGGTTTCCGGTATTTGTGGCTGTTTTCTAATGATCCTATTGATGCTTTTGAAAGAATCTGGTCCTGGCTTGATTGCTTGTAATCTTTTCTGGTATTGGATATTATTGTGGTATTGAATGGAGCTCCGGAACATGATGTTGACTTGCTGTAGCTCATTCCAAACTATCTGGTAGTTTTTGTTTGTTGTATTCAGTTCACTTTGATGGATCCACTGGAGACGTTTCCTTAGACGTCTGTGAGCATACAGATTTTGAACGTACTCCGAAAGGTGCTAGTGCCTATCTTTTGACATTTTAGACTGTTTTTGCTTGTACAGGGCATCAGATACGGCATTTCCAAAGTTGAAAATTGCTGCATCGATTTCGATATCCAGAAGATTCTTGTCTGAAGGTGGGAGAGTTAAGCTGTCTTCTATGTCTCTGTGAAGTCTATCAATATCCAGCCGTCTGAAATTAATAAAATTCTGAGGAGCTTCTGTTGTAAGGAGTATGGGTTGGCTGAGGTTAATCGATAGTTGAGCAGCTTCATGGTCCGAGTCACTATCCAATAATGTACAGACATAATTCCGGATTTCCGGAAGAGTGTGCACTAGGTTCGAGGAAGCGAGGAAGAAGTCCAGCGTTGATGGTGTTCTGAGAAAGGTAGGTTTGTGTTGTGAAACAACCACTAAGGAGTGCTGGTCGTTGTTAGCGTCCAGCCAGTCAATAATCGCCTTGCCCTCAGGTGAAATCGTGGTATCCAGCCACATGTGATGCCTGGCATTGAAATCGCCGCCGATGAGTCCATATGTGCTTCTCTGGAGGACACCATTGAGAATTTGGAGGTCATTGTGAATATTTCTCATGCTGGATTGGCACTTGAAATAGACACTGATGATGATAAGTGTTTCATCACTTCCCAGTTTAATGGTGACAGCAGTGGCTTCGCTGGTTCTGAGATCAGTGATAATGGTTTCGGTGGTGTTGGGGCAAATCTTCTTTTTTACGTAGATTGCCGACCCTCTACGGCCCTCATCTTTGTCCTTTCGGAAGGTTTTGAAGCCGGCCATGTCGATGTTGTTGCGTCTGGTGACGGTGGTCTCACTGATGAGAGCTATGTTCGGGTTTTTGTTTTTCATCCATAAATTAAATGTCGTTCTCTTCTCAAGGATGTACAATGAATTTACATTGTACGTCAGGATGCGGAGCTTCTTTAATTGCATATTTGGAATATGAAGGTGGCCAGCGCCACGGACTTCTCACCTTCGCTAAGCTGAGCATAGTTCGATGGAACTGCACTCCGAGCTTTTCTAATGACCGTGAGTAGGTCGGATCCAAAAATCCTTTGGACTTCGGTGTTCAGGTTCGTTGGTGCGGTTGTTGTTGGTTTGGTTGGTCCACTCCTTGGTGTTGTTGCTTGGAGTGTGATCACCTTCACTGGTGTGGTTTTCTGTTGTTGCTGTTGGCTCCTGGAATTGTTTGGTTTCTGTGAAGAACCGCCTTTCGCCATTGCTGCAAAGCTAAGTGCAGGGCGGGTAACCAAACATGCTGATTTTGCAGCAAATACCTGTTGTGCCTTTTTTTCGGCTGACATTTTGTTTTTTTCGGTGAGTTTTACCTTAAGTGTTGGGCAGCCCTTGAAACTGGATGGATGACCTTCCTTTTTACAGTTGGCACACCAAACATCCAACCCAGTATTCTCCTTACGTTGGCATTTCCCGGGTTCATGATCCTCTTTACACTTGACGCACACGTACTGGCCTCCGCAGTTGTTGGCAACGTGTCCAAAACTCTGGTAGTTCCGGCACTGAACAATGTCGTCGGTCTTTAGTCGCTCCCAGTGCACTCTATGGTTCATTATTAGAGTCTTCGTGTAGACTTCGTTAATGTCACATGTCTTCGATAGCTCTACTACAAAATTGTTATAGGTTTTCCCTTGGGCCTTCTTGGCTTTAAAATGGGATACCTTGACCACTGAAAGTCCTTCTATCCGTAGTTCATCTTCAACTTCGATGGCGGCATAGGTATGGTGTATTCCTTTAAGAAGAAGTAGATTCTTCCTATCTTCGCGTGGTGTGGAAGAGTTGAACTGGATTTTCCTGGCTTTCAGGAAGTTTTTGATGATTTCGAAGGCTTCTCTGTTTCCAGTGGAAATAATAGTCGTCTTTGTATTTCTGCTGGTGGTTGAAGATTCCTCGTCAATGTCTACCTCTTCGGTTTCCATGTTGTTGTCACTGGTTTTATTGGGCTGCACAATGCTATTGAAATACATTGCTAATCTGCCACAATATTCAGGTCCAAGGTCCTTGACTATCCTCCTGAGCGAGCAAAACTTTAAATGAAGCGATTGCCAAGGCTGGATTGAGAGGTTCTATATTACTGGATTAACCTTTTTCACTTTTATTGATTAAAACGGATTAAACACGCACAACACTATTTTGAGAAAAACTTCTGTTTCACACACTTAATCCTCATTAATCTTTAAGTTAATCACTGTGATAATCCCTTTTTTAATTACTTTGTAGGCAATAAAATCTGGTAGCCCGCAGGGATGGATTTTTAAATTAAATTTAATTCGTCCGCTGAATGACTATCTGCACTGAGCGATGTACACTGAATGAGGTGGCGAACACCGGTGCGAGGGATAGCGAGTTCAAGTCCCCGTCGGGCACACAAATTATTGATGCTGTTTTACATAACCGTGAAAAGGAAATAATTTTAGAAGAGGAAGAAAGACAATTAAAACGTAACAACAACAAAGCGGGGCATCGAAAGGTGTTCATTCAGCTATTAGAACAACAATAACAATGTAGAAGGCAACGGCAGCAAAACTGGGGACATCGAAAGATGCCCTGTTGAAGTCGACCGATGCGATACCGCAAGCATCATCCGATGCAGAAACGGCGGCATCAACCGATGCTCCATTGAAGAGGAGAAAGAGGGTGCAAGTTGTGCCCAACCTGGTGAAGCGTCGCATCATCACCACAGCTGAGCAAGCAAGCTGAAGGGAAGGTGACGGCGGAACAGGAAACAAGACCAGCAGCAGACACAAACAAAAATATGAATTCCTCGCACGCCAATGATGACGAGGAGATCTCATACATATCCGAGGGTGGAGATGGTCTCTACACCACGGGCAAACGTTTGTGGACTTGTCTACTCCAGAGGCATCCGCAGACGAAGAAGAAGAAGAGACTATCCAAGCCAAAATTGGCACAATTCAGAGGCAAATCGTGACACTTCAGAGCGATTTAGCTGCCATGATACAGGTTTTGAAAGCAAAGCAAGAAGCGCGGAGGGAAAAAGAAAGAAAAAGTATCCAGGCCCCACCAAAGGAGGCGCAACAAAAAGTGCTGATGCGGAGTTGCAACCGCCAACCAAGCAGCCCCATCAGCCCCAGCAAAAAAAACAACAGCCGCTGCTCACAGATAGGCTAAAGCAACAGGCAATACAACAACAACAACAACAGCCGAAACAACAGCAGCAGAGACAACAACAGCAGAAACAACAGCAGCAGAGACAACAGCAGCAGAACCAACAGCAGTAGCCACAACCGCAGCCACAGCCGCAGCTACTAAAGAAGAAAGAACAAGTGCCACCGATTAATGTTTATAAAATGGATCTGAAGGAGCCCATTCAAATATGTAAGTCGGCCATAGGTCAAAATTTTACTATTAAAAGACTAGGTCCTAACAGACATGCTCTCCACTCCCTAACAGTGGAACAACACAAAATTGTACAAAATTTACTAAAAGCTACCACGACTGAATTCTTCAGTTATACACCTAAAGTAGATAAATTTCAAACGGTCCTGTTGAAGGGCATAGATTCCTACACGGAACCGTAAGAGCTCTTAAATGAGCTCCGTGAAAAAGCGGGCGACGATCTCGACTTTATCGAAGTCAAGCCTTTGCCACAGTTAAATCCAGACGGGAGAATCGGAAGTTGCCAATCTTCTTGGTTCAGCTTTCACCCAATAGCATACTGGATAGTTTGAGGAGTATCTCCGTCCTCAACTACCAGGTTGTAACCTGGGATAAATTAAAGAGACGCGGTGACATGCTTCAATGCATGCGCTATCAAAGGTTCGGCCACGCCGCGGCTAACTGCGAAATGCAGTCACACTGCGTAAAGTGTGGAGAGAACCACAAAATAGGAGAATGTAAGTTAGGGAGAGAAAGGGTCCAAGACATGACACTACTTAAGTGTGCACTCTGCCGGAAGGACGGGCACCCTGCAAATTATCGGGGATGTCCAACCTTTCAAGAAATTAAACAGAAAAAGGCAAAGCAAATAGAGGTAGAAAAATGACCAATTACGCGTGTTTCTACAACAACACCCGTTATTCCCCAAATCTCCTACGCCCAAATGGCGTCAGGAAGGGGAAATACGGTACAGCCTGCGCCAAAGGCAGCCCCACAGGCCCTCGTGCCTAAGGCTCCGGACGCACAGGCCGAAATAAGAAGCATGTTGCTGGCCATTTCTGGGGGTCATTCCGTAATTTTCTAAACGATAATCGTCAAAACGATAATCGTCGACGATATCGTCCATGATTTGCTGCACGTAACTCGACTACTATCGTCTTGCCTATCGATTACAGTTTTAGAGATTTGTATGCATTTCAGAAACTCTCAAACTGTAGTCAATCTGTCAATTCAATAGAAAACAATACAAAATGTCAATTTATAGTGGAAACTCAATCACTTAACTACAGTCACGTACAAAATTCAAAATTAATGCAAGACGATACCTATTTACCTATCGTCCAAACGCTATCGTTTTGACGATAGCGTTTTGACGATTATCGACTTACGTGAATCAAAAAAAGGAACGCTATCGTTCAAACGATATCGTCTCACGATAATCGAGTTACGGAATGACCCCCCTGGTCAGATAGCAGGACTTCAAAAACAGATAACGGAGCAGGCGAAGAGGGTGGACCATATCTACTCTGTTTTGCCGAGCTTTGCGCAATTTTTATGTTAAGGGCGCGCTGCCGGAGAGGCCCTTAAGGATCCTTGCTGTGAATGTAAATTCACTGATTAGGATTGAACGCAGAGCAAACCTATTCCAATTGTTGAAAGATCAAAGTCCTGATGTGTTTATGGCTAGTGAAACTAAACTAAGTCAGAAACATAAATTGACACATAATAATTACAATATCGTACGAAGAGATCGGCCCAACACAAGGAGGTGGTGTCGCAATCTTTGTACGAAAAGGCATAAAATATAAAGTTATATAC
The DNA here is from genome assembly GCA_911387755.1 of Chrysotoxum bicinctum. Lineage (NCBI taxonomy): Eukaryota > Metazoa > Arthropoda > Insecta > Diptera > Syrphidae > Chrysotoxum > Chrysotoxum bicinctum. Next base: position 131,025,018 of record OU426987.1, on the reverse strand, counting down.
AATAGTTAAGTACGCAGATTTCGGCTGCTTGAGGCGTGCATTGTATGCATTCCTCCAACAAGTGGATGTATATAATCGCGACTTACACTCCGGAATCACCTTCGCAAACTGACTTTTTGACAGAGCTCGAAAAACTTATTCAAGTGCTACAACTGAACTCGGTAGAGAATTACTATCTTATGGCCGGTGATTTAAATGCCAAACATATAGATTGGGGAAATCAAGTACAAAATCCGAGAGGCAACCATCTATTTAATTGGATGGGTCAATACAGTATTGAATATATGATCGATCTTCTAGCTACTGATAGACCATCGTTTCCAAGGAGCGGTGCCTATCTGGATCTATTACTAAAAGACGCTAGACTGACAATTACTAACACTGTGGGTCAACGGACAAGAAGCTGTTTACAAACGATAGACTATGAGAGCGACCACTGTTGTTTGCCGCAGTAATACAGTTGCCGAACGAGCTCGTAGAGTTGGAAGAGTATGTACCTGCGCATTCTTACAACTACAGTAAGATGCCCTGGCCACGCTTTACCAACGCCTTAGCAAGCGAAATTCGTGCCAATAATATATCCCCACCAAATAACAGGAATTTAACAAACAACGAAATTGACCAATACTTAGAACAAATGGACGAAACAATCCTACGAACTATGAACAGAACTATACCAAAATACAGAGAACGTAACGCAACGGACATGTACCGTAACGCGACAATCGATGCACTACACAGACAAAAAAGTGGACTACTGACAAGACTAAAACGCTTGTGACGACGGTTTACTGACTCACGCGATCTGGAGATTAGGACACTGAAGTCGTCAATTAAGAACATCAACCAATTGATCAAGGAAAATTATAGATTGTCTATTAATTTGTACTGGAACAACAAAATTCGTGCCGTTAACTCTAGCGACCCGAGTATGTTTCCACAAATTAACAAGATAATTAGACGGAATGATCAAAACGAACTTCCGTGTCTTAAGCTCCAGAGAACGACAGAAAACAGAAGCGGACTTCTGACAGCAGGGATAGATCCAGATGACGCAGTCTTGGACGATGACCTCTTTATTGGATGCTGTGGGGGCTGCTTTCCAGCCAGTGTATAAGGTGAATGCGAGCATCCACCCCAACCACGACCTGGAAAACAGAGCTCTACTCCATCACTTCTATCTTCGTAATGAAATGACGCAATGGCGATCTGAGGATCTAGGTTTCATCCTAGATGATGGCGAATGCCATCATCGCCGTGCAAGATGGGAGTAGTTCCCTCTTAGTTACGAGGATGAAGCTCCAGCTCATCTTCGATTCATTAAAGAGGAATAAGTCAACAGGAGTCGATGGTATATCCAATATTGTACTTCGACATCTACCTAAGGAAACAATTGACATTTATGCCTCACTGTTTAACAACGTACTGAATAATGCATATTATCCAGTTCGGTGGAACACAACTGTGGTTCATCCTCTCCCGAAAAAGGGAAAGGACAACTCCAATCCGGCGAATCTCCGGTCGATAAGTCTTCTACCGAATATCAGCAAGGTATTCGAGAAAGTCATAAATAGAGCTCTGTCCAAGTGGGCGGAGGAAAATAATATCATACCGGATAATCAGCTTGGGTTTAAGGCGGGACATGACACCATTCATGCCGCGTCTAAACTCGTTTCTGATATCCAATGGAACAAAAACTAAAAATCAGTGTGTCTGGTTGATTTGAAGAAGGCTTTCGACACCGTATGGTTAGAGGGTCTCTATCTAAAATTGACTTGGCTCGGCATAAGTAAACCACTATTATATATACTTTATGACATGCTCAATGGTAGAAAGTTTGTTGTCAAAAGTGGCAATGTAACTTCTATCGCAATCTTCGATATCAAGAATGGTCTTCAGCAGGGAGCGGTGAACTCGCCGATTCTATTCAGCATTTACACCAGCGATCTGGTAAGTAGTCTAACTCAGGCAATTGCGTATACCGATGAACTAATAGCGTACAGAACAGCTCCAAGAGTTGAGGTTATCAGAATTCTCTTGCAGCGTGACTTCGACAGCGATTCAGCGATATTATGATGACTGGAAGTTGAAAATCAACTTTCAGAAATGTGAAACGATTCTGTTTAGGACTCCGTTGGCTAGAGCCCCTAGGGCTACTAAAAAAAACTGGCGTAAGCTGATGATCGTAGGGCCGCACCGGCAACACTGGCGAGCAAAAGTGTGGTAAAGTACCTTGGCATCTGGTTGGATCAGTATTTGTATTTCGACAGACATATAAATGCTGCTCTGAATAGTGCTAGGGGAGCCTTTACCCTGAAGAAACGGTTGTTCTACAGCAGCCGCCTTGACACCAGGGTGAAGGTGATTTGCTACATGGCTTTCATCCGGCCGATGATTGCCTTTGGGTGCCCGGTATGGTTCAAAGTTGCCCCATTTCAAATGGAAAAGATTCGGGTGTTTGAGAGGCAGTGTCTTAGACGTTGTCTTGGATTACACAGAACACCAGAATCGGAGTACAAACATTACTATTCTAACAGGACTCTATACAACGGAGCCAACATTAACAGAATCGATAATTTTTTGATAAAGCTGATTCGGAGTCACATTGCGAGAGCGATGACCTCAGCAAATAGCTCAATATTTGGGGCTTACTATCCCAACACAGAATACTTCGAGAGTGTGCGTTTAAGTGGCCATATTGCATCTAATGCATTCCTCTATTTAGATAGTATAGGGTTGATCCAGAATAGAGAGGCGGTTCCGCTATTCTATCACGTCGGCCGTAGTACTGTGGATAGGCGGCTCCTTTATAGTCGAGACGTCCTCGCACAAGACGGAGCTGAGCGATTTGGCTTCAGTAGGACTGTGTCCGATCGGGACCTGAAAGACAGGGTAGAACAGGAGAACCAGTTTTGGTGGTTATCTTGGCCGAATTACATAGTCAGGGACAGTCAGGGTGGCACAAAAAAAAAAAAATAGGGTAGATATAGATTCTTCCAATGTATTTTCAACAAAAAAAAAAAAAAAAAAAAAAAAAAAAAAAAAAAACTCTGCTGCTGCGGCTGTTCTAGTTTTTAAGTAGTTAGTTTAGTTTTAGTTTATTTTAAGTAGTTTAAGTTGTTTTATGTAGTTTTTAATTAGTTTTACTTTAGTTTGTAAGTTTTATATAAAAAGAAAACAAAAAAAAATAGATATAGTTAAAATTTTTGAATTAAAAATAGTTGTTTTAGGCCGAAAGGGTATTAGATTTAAGATATAGTATAGCTTAGAGCTCCCGCAAAGGGCCAGTAAGTTAGTTTTAAGTTAGTGGATAATTAGGCTAGTTTTTATGAATTTTTGTCTAGCTTTAAGTAGTTTTAAGATAAATGAAAAATAAAAATGAATTTAAAAAAAAAAAAAAAAAACAAGCACGGTAAGCAAGAGGACTTGGGTTCGAATCTCAGTGGTGTGCACAGAGGTATGGTATAATATGTATAGTTTTAAGTAAGAACTTAAACATTCTTATGGGGCATTACCTACTAATCCTTAAAGGTCATACAAAATTGTGCAATACACAACAAAAAAAAAGCAATAAAACTTTTAACAACAATAAAAATTGTTAGTTTTCGATTTATGCCGGAAACGGAACAGGTAGAGAAAAACTCATGTACAGAAAAAAAAACCCTTTTTTATTTTTACCTGCCTCTACTTTTTGCGTGAAATCAAGAAAACTGAGATTATCCCTAATCCTTTTGTTTATTTTTTATTAAGCTCTATCACATAATTCTAACTATAATAAAATAATAAAATTTTTAACATAATTTTGCCAAGAATATTGAGTTGAAAGTTTAAAAATTTTCGAGGCAGAAATAAATTGTTTTGCAAGAACTCGAATTTCGCAGACCTTGGTCAATGTATGAAGTTTATTTTATTTTTAAAATAAAGTACGCATTTTTTCTAAAAATAATGAGTTCAAACAGTTCGTTCTGATAATTAGAGCTGTGGGAGTATGTGCCATGGGTTGAGAGGTGGGTTGGTCGTCCATCATTTAAAATTGCCAGCCCAGAATTTGCGATGAAGTTTTCGATTAGCTTTCCGCGACTGTTGATTCTAGAAGAACCCCATGCAGGGGACCATGAGTTGAAGTCTCCGGTTAGAAGACAAGGCGTTGTTATGTCCGTAAAAATGTTTTCAAGATCGTGGTAATTGAATGATTGGTCTGGTAGATTCCAAAAAATAACTTTTAAAATTCTTTCATTCCAGCAAATAATCACATAAAGAGTCGAATGTAGGGAGGCAAAGAAAAAATGAAGAGAACTCCAAAATAATCAACAATAATAAAACACCAAACAGTTAATAAAAAAACTTTATTTTTATTGTTTCTAATAATTTTTCTAAGAATTGCCGTAGCTCTTTAAGAAGGAGATAAGAAGTATTTAAGAAGATGTAAGGAACTATTTAAGAAGGAGTAATGAGAAGAATGATATCCCGATTTAAGAACATTTTAAGACTCAATTTATCTTCTTATTTCCTTCTATCGGACCGCCCACTTGCGCCTTTTCTCTACTTAATATGAACTTAGATCCGTCTTATAGAAGATGTCAGATACCGATTTAGAATTCTTAAAGACTTCGTTAAGTAATTCTGTTCTACTTGTGCAAGTGCATGATGTGTGCTACCACGTGTTGAAGGCTTATTAACGCCTGCTCTCTCTATCGATTCTACTTCTTGCTTAAGGAAGCTAAGAGTATTCTTAACCTGCTTGTCTCCATCGACAGAAAGAGTAGAACTGGTATCAGAAGCTGAATCGTTGATGTCCTCCTTCTTTATCAAGCTTTCTTTCTTGATGCGGTGATAGTCTATTCGGAGTTCGTTGGGCATGCATTTCAGGAGAATCGTCTTAAGCATTATGTAATTATGAGTAGAGGGAACTCCTAGAGCTGTTAGCAATCGACTACAAGCTATTACTGTATTGTATAGATTTCTTAATCCCGTTGCGTCCGTTTTGCTATGAACTACTGGAAGTGCCATGAGCTGTTGCATCAGCTTGTCCATTAACTTCGCGGTATCTCCATGCTCCTCTTGCAAAAGAGGACGCACGTTGTCATCATTTTGGCCGGGGTTCATTTTCGCTAGTACCTTACCCAAGCGAACTTGTAAATTTGCAATCATACCTAAGAGTCTTCATACTCGGCTATCTTCTCTAGTCTGAAGTCTTCTAATTTCTTTGTCTGAATGTCGAGGTTTATTATACGGACATTCTCATTGGCCGTAGTAAGGCGCTGAAGAAATGATGCTATGTCTTCTTCGATGCTGCCTAATCTAGACAGATCTTCAGTATCCCTAACTACCGAGGTTTTTAAATATTCCGTAGCCTCGTTAACTATTTGAGTTATTTGGCTGCGGTAACCGGCGCGCGCTTGCAGCTCCATTTTTTTTTACTTCGGAATTTATACAATAAATTATTTAGAGTTATCACGTTTACTGTCTTTCAAACTAGGTTCTTTTCTTTGTCCCGGGTTTCGGAGCCATGTCAAAAATAATCCGTGAGATACTAATTCAAGTACTGAATTTACCTAGTCGAAATAAAAAACCGAAATAAAAAACCGGGTCTAAATTCTTGTGACAACTGAACTTTATTTGATCTTAACATCTAACAATTTATTTAACATAAGAAAAGCATGTAATATGTGAATTTAACTGATAATTCAATATATAAAAAAAATATTCAAAGAAAGACAAAGAACTGAAAGAATATGAGTATGTATGCAAGGTACATAATATATATACAATTCATTAGGCTTATGGGGCTTAAATAATAGGGTAAATAATACTCGGTTTAATTTTCAACACCTATCGTGTTTTGAAAACCAGCAGTCTATTGATGAATCCTGAACTGACTCACGATACCATTCTCATAGTTCGGCACATTGCATTGGGTACACACTTATGAACAACAGCTTTAATAAAGTTTGAATGATATGAACACATACACATATTGTGTGGAAGATTATGAACAAGTTTGATATTTGGTGGTCGTTGCTTTTTAAAATGTGCGAGACCAAAAATCCCTACAAAAGAAATTCATAGGTGAAATTGTAAAATTTGTACGTTATAGCTTTATATTTTAATCCATCAGATTATAAAATACCAGCGTTTTATACCATTTATCTAACAACAGCTTCTCTGTTTGGTTAATTATTAATTATCAACAACAATATCAGCAGCTTCACTGTATGCTTTATTTCCATGTACACAGCTTTTCTGTATGTTCTATTTTTAAAATGCATTCAATTTGATTTCCCATAATAGTCAGCAGTTTTCTGCATTCAAGCTAATGGCATACCTGGCCAAAATGTACCATGTTTCTTTTTTATACTTTGCATTGTAGATATTTTTTGTATATTTTAGTGTTTGTAAATTTAGCTAAGTAAGCAAAATTTGTGTATAAATAGTATTGTAAGTGAATAAAATATTATCAGTTAAGATCAAAAGGTTGTCAAGTGTTCTTCTTCTTCATAATTATTGCTTCCCCCCACCAGTGGTAAGGAGCAATAATAATTTCTAACAAACTTCTCAAGCATACAAAGGTACAAGGGCCTTTTGTATAATATACGGTCTGGTCAAGGTTTATGCACCCTGTCCAGCCAGTCGGTCCAAAAGAGTTCCGACTTTAACAATAGCAGTGATATGGTTTAAATACCTTTCTCTGACATTTTTCTCTCATCGACAAACAGTGCGTAATCTTCTTTCATGGATAAACCATGTGTCGGACTGGCAAAATAATTTCGTTTCCAGTTGCTGGGCAAGTATAAGTCTTAATATCTCTGCTCTTCGGTGACCCTTGCGATATATCATGCGCTGTTAATTTCAATGAAGAATTCATTGCAATTAGGTTTATTTGTCTTTGAAGGCGATGTCACCATGTCTATCAGTTCCCCTTTCTCAAAGTTTTCAAGTCTAGTCAAATAATTTGCCAAAACTGCCCTCTTTTTCTTTGGTGATCGTGGAATAGAGTTCGATACTCTTTTATTAGCTTTTCCAAGAGTTTAAGCACATCGATAAGTCGATGAAATAACTTCACTCAAGCTGGTTGAAGGCCTTGGCGTCACTTTGAATTATTTTAAGTCGCTCTCTATATTTTCTTACGCGTTCCTTCATTTGTAGAGAAGCTGTTTTTTTATAATATATTTCCGTTCTTTTTCTGTTGATTTGTTCATTTGTAGTTTGTGCCTCAACCTATATTTTTTTTTTGCATCAGACCGTTTTTTTTTTACTTCATCATGCTTCTTCGTGTTCTTTACCTTCTGAAAGTATTTCTTATTTGCTTCAGCCCTTCTCGCTAGGTCACGTAAAAGTGAATAGAGTTTCAAAAGTTAGAAAACTTCATCTTCACGGTTTCAGCAAAAAATGTCTTATAACGTTAAACATCCTTTAATATTGTTTAAATGAAAATGGTCGCTTAGTTTGAATGATTTTTTAATAGTTTTATTGAATAAATACCAAATACTCAATAAAACTCAAAACGTTCAATTTCCAAAACTTTCATATCATAAGTAAAAAAAACGTAGAAGAAAATTTATGTAAAATTTACAAGATTGAAAATTTTTTTGACCAAAAAGGTTAGACCTTTCCATGAAAATTATATTGAAGTTGCGAAAATAAAAATAAAAATTAATTTATATTACCATTTTTCGAGCACTTGAATTTTCGGCCATGTGTAACAAGCAAATTTAAAGTGTGGCTTAGGTCAAAAAAGAAATGTTTTTTGCTGTTGATAATGATATCAACCGTTACTATGAGATGAATTCTTTCTAAAAATGAACATAGCAGCGGTAAATTCTAAAAAAAAAAAATTGGCTTGGTTTCATTTCTCGGAGCCGTAACCATATTAATCTAATAAAATCTACTTAAATTAACGCTACTGCTTGTAAAACTAATTTTTATATATTTTCCTACAATGTGCACAGCTCGATAATTTCATGGAAAATAGTACTTATAGTACTATAAGGTAAGTAAAAAAATCGAACTCGAGATTTTGATCAAAGTTGACATTACGATGATAGCGAAGACTAAAAAAGTGGGTCTCGTAATTCTGTCTGTCTGTCTGTTCGACTACAGCCTAAACGACTCGGCCGATTTTCTTTAAGCTCGGTTTATATCATTTTCAATTCCCCCCCCCCACACGTTTTTTTCTTTTGTTTTAAGACAAAAAATAATGGTACCTGCCATACGATTTTTTTTCGAAATTTTCTAAATATTTTTTTTCTCAAAAACTGTCCGACAGATTCAAAAAATAAAATTTTTTTTCCCGAAAAATGGTTATTGAGCGTACCCACATGGAACCATTTTTTTTGTTTCTGTTTTTCTCGAAAACGGTACCACTGATTTTGATCATTTTTTTTTTGCTAAAGCTCCCCAAAAACTTGAATAAAATTGTGTATTTAAATTTACAAACAAATTTTTTTTTGATTCTTAAAAAAAATTCAATTTTTTTTTTTCAAAATTCAATATTTCAAAAACCACATGCTAGAATTTTTTTAAAATTGATAAATAAAAGTCTCTCAATATAATCTACAAGATGTGAAATAAAAAATTATTTTACCTAAAGATAAATGGTTTTCAAAAATGGTATTTTTCTCGAAAACGGCACCTAGAATTTTGACAAACATTTTTTCTTTCAAATAATTTTTAAGATCTTTAATTTAATAAAAAAAAATTGAAATTACGATATTACAGCTCGTTCCTACCACAGAACGATTTTTTTAAATTTTGAATTGCTCATTATCGACATTAACTGAAAAGTCAAGAAGGAAATAAAGATTAAAAACGCTTTTGTGCAAAAATAATTTAAGCAGGAAAGCACCGATGCGATCTTTTCTTTATGAAATATGTGGTCACTTTTGTATTTCACAATAAGTTAAAAGCTTTTCTTATGCCAATTGCGCCGTCTCATTCTAATACTTGGTGGTATTCCTTTTGATTCAAACATTTTTTTATGTTTGTTATGTTTGACTAATTTTAACTTTCATTTCAACAAAAAAAAAGGTTTTATTTCGACCTGATATAGATTCCTCTAATCTCAATTAAAGCATGTGTAAATCATGCTTTCTACACATAGATACCAAGGTGAAATGATTCATTTCAATAGTTTTATTTGTATTATTATTGTATCATTGGCGCAAAATTTTAAACAGTTCTCGTTTAAGGAATAAAACCAGCTCTACATAACGCAGTCGTTTAGCTTGGAGACTTTGTCTAGAGCGCGGAACAGATTGAAACAGCAACAGCACCGTTAACAGCAACAGCGGCCGCCATTAATTTAGAGTTCAACACACATAAGAACAGCAACAGCAACGCCAACAGCGTCGTTAGGCCAAAGTCCTAAATTTGCTGTTGTTAGTGCAGTGTTTTCAATGTTCCCACTGCAATATTCAGTGGTACGACAATGAAAAACTTTTTTTCGATATGAAATGACAAACAGATGAAATGACGTTGCTGGTGGCAATGTGTTTTAGAAATGTTTGCTGGTCAGGGGGCTGTTTGCTGTTGACGATTTACGATGACGATTTGCTGTTGCTGGTTTAATCTGTTTCGCGCATAACTTTTCATAATTTTAAACACGTTAGACAACTCTTCTAACTAATGTAGGTTTTGTAACAGAACCTAAGAGAATTTACGTTGAACAACCCTTAATTTGACAGATACATAACTCAAACACAACTACACAAAAAAAAATAAAATAAATTTTCGTCGAAAAAGTACTTACATTTTAGGTAAATACTACCTCGTTACAGATTTTGATTGTTTTACAAATTATTTACATTATTTGACATGTTGCAGGGTGCAAATTCAGGTGCTGTGAAATAAGGCCAAAGTAAAAGGTAAAAGTGCAATAAGACCAACTGCTGAATATTGGCCTAATTTCACTTTATAAAAGTGCAATAAGGCCAATTTTTGAAAGTTGGCCTTATTTCAGGGCACGCAAATTCATTTGGCTGTCCTCGTCTTGGCATACATACATAACATATTCATGTACATTTGTATGTACAGATTTTTTGATTGTAAAGCACTTTTGTACGATTGTTTCGAATTTATAATATTCAGTGATTCAGTCTATTTACAAAGCACGTCTTTAAAAAATCGAATAAAATATCAGTAGGTAAACATTATTACTTCGATTTGCTTTGGTACGAAATGACTATTGTCAATATGGATAAAGTATACTTTTAAAAGATAAACTAGCTATTTGCTGCTGTTAAAGTTAGACGAGCTCTTTAACGTTAAAGTATAATTTATGTCCTTTAAAATTAACAAAAAGTCGGCTCTCGTTTTATACACAATATTAAGACTCGACTCCAATCGTAAAATTGATTTAGAGTAGGTTTTAAATGTTTAAAATTTTGCGCCATTGTATTTCATACAAAAATCGGATTAAAATTACAAACTTTAATTCCTGTTATAAATAAGAATGAACTTATTTTGTCTTCTTCCTCAACATCGTCCGATTCGGAGAACTAATTTCATCTTTTCCTTCCTTATCGTCGTCCGATTCGGAAAAAACACAAATAACGACCAAGAAAATAATAACTGATGCTGGTGGGATGCGTATATGAGAAAACAAATGGTTATTATATTTTTAGATGTTTTTATTTTTGATATATTTTACCTTTCAAATAAGGAAACTAAATTTTAAAAGATTTTAATTTTTGTTTTTTTTTTTAAAGAACTATATGAGACAGATAATGTCTACTATTTACGACTTCAATGCGTAAGTGGTCCCTAGATATCTAAGTGTTCTTAATATTTACTTTAACAAATATGCATTGTGTAATGCTGAGTTTAATAATAAGTATAATTTTGAATGACATGTATTTAGACAAAGTCAATCAATTACGCTTGTACACAATATATCAGGAAGGAATTAGCAAGTTGGGTAATAACATTTTCACACTAAAATCAAGGTTTTCTCGAAAATATCGGTGTTGGAGATACACAATATTAAACCCCACAAACACTACTCAAATTCCGAGATGAACTAAACAAACAAACAAAATAAAACAAACTGTGAGGGAAATATCACAATTTTTTGAACATACAGTTTGTATGATCTTTAATAGAAGAATATTTTAAAAGTTAACGTTAACAATGTTGTATAGGCACTAAAAAGTTCAATAATGTAGTTTTACATAGCTCGTTTACATAGCTCGAAGCGATTTCAAATAAATAGAATTTATAGAGTACTAGCCGACCCGTACTCGCGATGCTTCGCAAATTGTAACTACGAATATTTTCTTAGTATTAATATTAGCATATGAAAACATTTCTCAATGGGACTGAGCATATTTGCTACAATAACATTAATTTTATTTTATAAGTATAACATACCGTATCGAATTAGATTCTCTTTAACACTTGAAAAAAAAGAGCTTGTTCATGTTTGTGCATATTATAAATATATAACAATATAGAAAATAATAAAATTTATTTCAAATAAACGGGTTGACTACTTTCTGAGATCATTCAACCCAAACTTTAAAATGGTTTCGCTTTTGTAGTCGATTGAATGTCCATTTTTGTCACCCAAAATGCTATTGAGTGTATTCAAGTAACTTAAAAAATAAAATGCACGACTGGATCGCACAAACTTGCTCTTATGTAAAAGTACTTTGGAATTTAAAATACATTTTATATGATGAGATAAAAATGTTCAAATGTATGGAATTGCCGTCTGATTAATCTTTTTAATATTTAAGTAAATTTTTTATATGACAAATTCCCTTAAAATTTTTCGAAAACAAAATTTGGGATGCCAAATTTTAAGTATTAGATTTTATAAATAGTTTTTTTTTTCCAATATCTTTATATACAATATTATTTTAAACTTAAGGGGACTCCTGTTGAAAATTTTTGATTAAAATCGTTAGAGCTGTTGATGAGAAAGTCAAAAAATCAAAAAAACGGTTCTATGACAGGTACCGTTAATAACATTTTGCCCCAAAATTTTTGTTGACCAAAATGTAGTCCATGTCCAATGTCAATAATATCACACCTAATTTTTTTTACCAAAATCGTTAGAACCGTTTCGAGATAAATAAGATTATGCATTGAGGGTATATGGAGGGTACCGTTAGTTTTGGAGCTAAAAAAAATTCCAAGTTCTCCTCTAGGGAATCACCGAAGACCCTTAACTACCGAGATTGAAGAACATAGGTCTAGTGGGTAAGACTGTAGAGAGATGTACAGACATACAGACGCACTGAAACATGTCTTTTGTGTACTAAATCGTCCTTAAAATTTTTATAAACAAAAATGATATGCAAGTTATTAGTATTCAATAAAATACATTTTTTAACGTAATTTAAAAATTTATTCGTGTATCCGTTTTCTAGATATTGAATTTTCAAAAAAAAATTATATTCACCCCTATTACAGAATTCGGCGAATGAGCTAAAGTGACAGTTTCAATTCATTTCCAAACTCTTGCTATTACTGAATCCGTAGAATGAAAGTTGAACGAACGTCGGTAACAATCCCTGCACCACTGACATTTTTTTCAACTTATATGGTATTACAGAATTCGCAATCCATTCGCATTCCATACAATTTCTATCATATTACATTCGCGCCAATTTCGAGACGAATCTGAAGTGAATTTTTGCTTAAACGAAAATAAACAATGGAGAGTACAAAAATGTAAGTCAAAAGCTTTTCATACTGAATGCTAAAGTGTTTGTTTAACAAATTTTAATAGAAAACGCACAAATAGCAACGCAACGAGAGAGCAAGAAATCTAAAAAAAAAAGAACACACTGTTGGTTTTGAACCGTCCCCCATATTCGTACTAACCACTCTCAACTATGCTTAATTTCGTTGATCGAAAACGACACTATTATCACAGCCTAGGCCAGTTGAATAAATGTTTGTAGCTGACAGTGTCGATACGAAAGTTCATAAATGATAAGGTAATTTTAAAAATCGACAATGTAGTTCATCCGACGAATTTCATAATTGAGTTTTACAGCGGATGCGAATCAAATCAACTCACCGGGAGTAAAATTCTGCGAATTCTGTAATAGACATGATTAGCTTTTTAAAAATCAAAAAACTATTTTTTCGAAAAAAATTTCAGATTATATTTTTTCGAGTGTATAGAAGCTCACGCATAAAAATTTTGGTTAAAATCGTTAGAGCTGTTAATGCGAAATTCGTAAATCAAAAAACCTCTCTATGACAGGTACCGTTAATAACATTTCCCCCCAAACATTTTTTTTTACCAAAATGTAGTCCGTGTCCATAATATCATACCTATTTTTTTTTTATCAAAATCGTTAGAGCCATTTTCGAGATAAGAAAGATTATGTATTACGTGTGTATGGGGGGTACTGTTAGTCTAAGAGCTAAAAAAAAATTTCAATTTCTCCTCTAGGGAATCACCGAAGACCCTTAAGTACCGAGTTTGAAGAAAATAGGTCCAGTTGCTTAGGCTCTAGATCGAGGTACAGACATACAGACATACGGACATACAGGCATACAGACAAACAGACGGAATCGTCTGACCCACTTTGTTCGTCTTCGCTATCATCGTCATGTCAACTTTGATCAAAATCTGCAGATCTTTTCCTATAGTTAGTCTTATAGGTACTCTATAACCTATATCGCAAGTAAAAAGAGCCAACCCCCACATTGCTCAGCGATGTGATGATAGAATTAGAGAAACAAAAAAATGTGTTTGTGTCGGTTAGTTAGATAACCCAGTGGCAAATTTTCAATTTTTCACCAAGGAATCACCACGAGATTCACCAAGGAACAGAGCCTTCAACCATAAATTTTTTGGTGAATAATTATAAAAAATAAAATAAAAATAAATAAATAAATAAAATAAAAATAAATAATTATAAAAATAAAAACGCTTGATCTAAGAAGAAGGTACTTCAGTGTTATGCTTGTAAAGGATTTAATTGATAATCATGTTAACTGCTCTCATTTGTTCGGGAGAATAAATTTCTACTCTCCCAGTAGAACTCTTCGGATTGATTTTCGTTTCCGAGAAAAATTTTATAAAAGAAATTATAGCTTGAACGAACCATTCGCACGTTGTATAAAAGAAGCGAATTCTATTCTTAATCATATAGATATTTTTAAAAATGTTTAAGAGATGTTTTCAAAAAAGATTTAAAAATTACTTTACAGTTTCATCCTTAATATCTAAATTTAGATTTGTACTTAATTACGTTAATGCTATTTATTAAATTTATGTTAATTATTATTATAATTATTATTTTATATCATATTATTTATTTAATTTTTGTATATACAAATACATTCATGTTTAATTAGTCTGTAAGAGTTAACTCTGATTGATGAAATAAACAATATATATATAATTTGGTGAAATTAACATTGGGATGTCATTGGAGTTCACCAGTGAATTTTTTGGTGAATATTCATAGGTGAAATCATTGAATATGTGTATGCTGCATTTTCATGTGTTCTGTTACTCAGGTGAAACATAAAGTGAAAGGTTATTGATGAATTCATCTCTTTTCTGGAAGTTGAATTTTCATCAACATTTATTCATGAATGAAATATAACCATGAACGTTAACGTGTTGTACTCTTGAATATTTTCTTAAATCTGATTATTTATTTGGCAAACGTTTTGATGAATACTACTTGAACACGGGTCAACTACACGTATATCATTAACTATTTCGATCACAGGCACTATATCGCTAACTATCGCTTCTTCACGTATTCTTCTTTTGTTTTCAAAAGTTTCTCTTTTTTTTGCCAAGTGCTTTATACTTTGCTTACTAAAACCCCTCATTCTAGCAGTAGGTATGATTTAACAAATTCACCCACCAATTATATTTAAAAAATAGTAATTTTATTTTCTTCGCTTTTTTCACTTATCAACTTGCACTTTCATCCGTCTTCGACAAAGATCTCGTTGGCACTGATTAAATTAAAGAACAAAACATTTCTTAACGATCGCAGAAGAAAGGACATAGACAGTAAAAAACCTAAACCGTTATAAAGTAATAAAAACATTTTTTTACGATACTGGAAAAAACCCAAACCGTTCGCGTCGCATCATCCGCGATCAGCAAAAGTGCATAATGTTTATACCTATACATTGATACTTTCAGGTCATTTTCAATTCTTTTTTCCAACAAAGGAATAATTATACCAATCCATTAACAAAAACAAAATAATACTTGCTGCGCTAATAGAGATTTTTTGTTTGTTTCTTTTGTTCATTTTGTTCTTCTTCTAATGAAAGCAACACACAGTACTCAATGCTACTTGCGTTGCGAGCTCGTGAAGCTGTGCAGGACTTTTCCTCACTGAAATCACAACGTATTTGCATTCGAAAATGTACTGAAGAAAAATGGCATTATCATCATCGAGGAAGAACTATACAAATATAATACAGAAAAATTGAATATGTAGGTAGGTAGGTAAGAGAAAAAACGTAACTATTGAATGGAACAGATATTAAGAGTGAGAGAGTATGGGATAGTGTTGTTCCATGTAGACAAAAAATTTAGACTACATGATTGTCTACGTGTAGAGAATTCAACGTATACAATTCATGATTGTCTACATGTCAATCAATATCAACAATGTAGACAACGAAGACATTAAATTTTTCTTATTATTATTCGTCTAATAAATCACAAAATTGAAACAAATTTTATATTAATTCAATTTTTCACTCTGAAATTGTATTTATTTGAACACAGAAACAAAACCTGTAGTTTTCAAGAAAAAAACTTACTATGAATAACATACCGAACAAATCAACTATCGCTATACTGTACAAAATACTATATATACAATTATGTACATAAATATACACTTAAAATCTTATTCATATTCGTCTTCATCAAAATATACTTATATTGAGTATCCTCGATTCTTCGGATTCGGATTAAGATGTCGCAGGTACGAGTAATTGGGATGGCTTACAGGCATTCTTTTCGTAAATGAATGTGAAGGCATTATTATTAGGATATGAATATGCTTTTTTTAACAAATTTTTATTGACCTGTGGCTGCGACTACGGCTTTCTGCAGTATTTTGTAGATTTTTGTTGCACACTGTACAATATGCTACATATTTGTTATTTTTTTCATTAAAAAAAAAAACCTAGTTGACCGAAACCTTTATTTTTCGTCTACCAGACATATATTTTATTCACAAAGAGACTCAATATTTGAATAAAAACTCAAATCAACACCTGCAATTTTCTTAAATGAAGTAAACAATGTAACAGAGAAATCAAGAATAACAAATTGGCTTGGCATGCTTTGTCTTCATTGTGTATATTGTCTACATTGTCGACATCATAGTCGACATTCTCTACATTGTGTACATTGTCGACACAATTGTCTACGCATTAATGTAGACACGTAGAGGAACAACACTGGATGGGAACGGGAAGAAAAGAAAATTAAAAATGTTGGAATGATAATGACATGAAACAAAGCAGCGACCTCGCGATTGTGATGAAATCTAATTCCTGGATAAAATAAATTCAAAAAGTTTATAATTTTATAATTTGTTTTTATTTATTTCTCAGGTTGTATGTTTAACTAAGAAATGATTTTGGGCTTAAAATTTGCGCAACAATATTGACTTTATGAACCAATGCTAATCTTTGTCGATTATTGTATAGGTTTTAAGATAGGAGTGGTTGTATAAGTCAACTAATGAAAAAAAAAAAATGGACAAAAAATAAAAAATTAATAATATTTAAGTTTGACAAATTATTAATGAAAAAAAATTATAGCCATAAACACTCTTATAATAATGTAGAAAATAATAAAATTTATTTCAAATAAATCGGTTGACTACTTTCTGAGATCGTGCGTTACAAACTTTAAAATTGTTTCGCTTTTATATAATAGAATAGATAAATATATGACTAGGGTTTTCTGGTCATAATATTCAAAGAACATTTCTTCCAAAAAATATATTCATACAACTTTTTTACTTGCGATATAGGTAGATACTATAGGGCAAGTTCTGCATTTGGAAAAAAATCGAACTCGAGATTTTGATCAAAGTTGACATTACGATGATAGCGAAGACGAAAAAAGTGGGTCTGACAATTCCGTCTGTCTGTCTGTATGTCTGTACCTCGAACTACAGCCTAAACTACCGGACGTATTTTCTTCAAACTCGGTAGTTAAGGGTCTTCGGTGATTCCCTAGAGGAGAAATTGAAATTTTTTTTTTAGCTCCAAAACTAAGGGTACCCATCATACACCCGTAATGCAAAATCTTATTTATCTCGAAAACGGCTCTAACGATTTTGATAAAAAAAATTAAGTGTGATATTATGGACATGGACTATACTTTGGTCAGAAAAAATTTGGGGGGAAATGTTATTAGGGGTACCTGTCATAGAAGGGTTTTTTTGATTTTCGAATTTCTCACCAACGGCTCTAACGATTTTAACCGAAAATTTTTATGCAGGAGCTGCTTTGCATTTTAAAAAATATAAACTAAAAATTTTTTCGAAAAAATAGTTTTTGGATTTTTAAAGAAATAATACAATTTTTTTTTTTGAAAATTCAATATCTTGAAAACCGATACAAGATTAAATTTTTAAATTACGTTTTAAAATGTATTTTATTAAATACTAACAATTTGCATATCAATTTTTTTAATAAAAATTTTAAGGAAAATTTAGTACACAAAAAACATGTTTCAGTGTGTCTGTATGTCTGTAAAATTAAGTGTGATATTATGGACATGGACTACATTTTGGTCAAAAAAAATTTTGGGGCAAAATGCTATTAGGAGTACCTGCCCGTTTTTTTTGATTTTCGACTTTCTCATTAACGGCTCTAAGGATTTTAACCCAAAATTTTTAGCAGGAGTCCCCTTAAGTTTAAAATAATATTGTATATAAAAATATTCGAAAACATATGTATTGAGTTTAAAAAAAAAAAAAAAAATTTTTAAATCAATATCTTCAAAACCTATGAACGATTATTTTTTGAAATTATTTCCTAAAACCAATATTTTTAAATACTTAAAATTCGCATCCCACATTTTTTTCTTGAAAAATTTTAGAGAAATTTCTTATATAAAAAATTTATTTAATAATAAAACGATTTTTTAAGGTTTATTTGCATAAATTCATACTTTTCCGGAAACCAGACGGCAATTTTATGCATTTGAACATTATTATCTCATTAAATCCATGTTTTATATTTATAAAATGTATCTTAAATTCCAAAGTACTTTTACATAAGAGCAAGTTCGTGCGATCCAGTTTTTATTTATTTCTAACTTTTGCATAGCTACGGTTTTCAATTATAAGTTGTAGTGGTTCACACTATAAAATAAAAATTCTAAACCTTACTTTCAATTCGGACTGTGTACACTTATTATTGATAGTGGACCAGCATTGCATTTATGAATTAATTACTCGCGCACAATCATTCTCATGTAAAAAGGGATTATAAAATTATGATCATCAGAGACGCAGATTTACATAAGTTATAAACCACTTAGCTTTAATGAAAAAAAAAATAAAGAAAAAGAACTGTAGAAAGAATCAGATCATTTTAGAATTGGTACAGTCGACTTTTCTAATTCAAGCGCACAAGGCATCACTCAGCCATTTTATTTGATAAAAGTAAATTTGTAATTTTATATTTACGAGTAAGATATTGAAATATAGTAAATGAATATTAAATCATAAAAATATTTTTAAAAAGTTATTTAACAAAATATAACGACACTACGTTATAAAGTCAATCAAGTAGATGTAAAGAAATATGAGCTTGAATATTTTTTTCGAATATTTTCTGTGAATATTTTGTATTTTTAAATAGTATTCCTGGTGACTTAGGCTTGGTTAGGTGACTTCGGCTTTTGAATGGACTCTTTTTCAAAATAATGTTTTAATAAATATGTATAGTTGAATGAATCAAAGAATTAATCATAATAGATTTATTTAAATAAAATTAAAAAAATTACAAAACATTTTTCTTAAAAATAAAAAAAAATTTAAACAATTGCAAAATGACTTAATGTTTTATTATGTAATTTGAATTCTTTATAGTCACCCTCATTTTTTAATTTTATTATTGTTCAAATTTTGTAAAAAATGTTGATAACCAGAAGTGACTGTGTGTGACTATTGCCGAACGAAAAAAACAAATATGTGTGAAATTTAAAAAACAAATTTCCAGGTAAAGAGTGGTAAAAGCATTCAAGACTACAAAGGCAAATTAAAAAAATATTAATTGTTGTAAGAAAACGTATAAAACTATTTTTTTTTGGTGTGGATAAAATTATTAACATTGTTATACAAAATTTAAGTTTGCAACGTACCTTCATGAAAACTGCTTCATTCAATCACACTGCAAATTTGTAATTTTGTTTTTTTTTCGTTCAAAATATTATCTTATTAATTAATATCATTCATAAAATACGAAATATTAATACGAAAATTAAAATTTTTAATGAAGTGCAAGAGTTATTTATTCAATAATAATACCTGTTTGGAAAAATTCAACAAAGCAAATTTGACGTTTAATTAAAAGTTTGCAACACTCTATACAGCGTGTCCGGTAATTCGTCTGCAATATTTTGGGATGTGCTTGGTCATTAAGAAAAAAATAGTTCTACAGTAAAGTCTGATTTTCAACTTTGACATCACATTTTGACGATTTAAAAAAAGGCTAACTTTGGTGTACCCTGACCAATATTAAGGTCAATTTCTCTGTCAGTACTAACGGTAGGGACATCATTTTAGACTTTTTTTTTAGAAAAAATACTAACGCTTATAACCTTTAAAATTACGTTTAAATTGAGCTGATATGTTTTTAGGGTTGCCAAATATTCAATTTTAAATGGTGTTCAATTTTTCTTGCCTGAGCTAAATTTTGACTTTGGGGTAATTTTTTTTTTCAAAAAATGTTTAATAAACATAAAGTTTTCTTAACCTGATGGACAAAAAAATAATAAAAAAATAACTCATTAATAAGTGCACCCAAAAACCCAAGCATTTTAAGATACTTGGGAAAATCTAAAACAGGTAAAATTAAAAAAATTGATTTTTTGCCCTGAGGTGTAAAGGGTTTGAATAAAACAATAATTTGTGTAGTTTTAAGTTATTTTTTATTTTATGTACACACAAATACATACAAATACTAAGTGCTCAAAGTGCCTTCCTGCATTTTGAATGCATGCTAGAGTCCGTTTTTGGATTTCATTTTGAATGTTTATTCTCGATAACTTTTGCCTTACTTTTAGGGATCCTTCCGAAATACATTATTCTAATTCAGTTAAAGTTGTTAGTTCAGATAAGTAAACGATTTCTTTCATTTGTCCCCATACAAAAAAATCCAGTACAGTGAGATCGGGAGATCTTGCAGGCCAGTGAGTTGGTCCATTTCTGCCTATCCATCGATCACTGTATTCTTCATCCAGCCAATCCTTAACTTCACGACCACAGCGAGCCGAAGCACCATCTTGTTGGAAATATGATAAAGCAAGTTGAAGCAGTGGAATATCCTCCAACGAATTCTGTTTATAAACTGGTTGTCATCCAAGCTTCTCTCTAGCAATCAGTTACAAAATTCGAGTGTCTTTTCAAAATTATCGGGAAGCAGTTCTTGCACATGTGTATCGTGATAGGGATACATATTTTCTCCATGCAGTATACTGGAAATTCTGTGTTTGGACACATTAAACTGTATAACCAAGCGTCTTATGCTGATGGAAGGATCGATTTCAACAACTGTCAGTATTCTTTCATGGACCGAAACTCTTCTTGTACTTGCAGCTCCCGCGCGAGGTCTTGTAGTTGAAACTCATTCAGTTTCTCGAAGCCTTTGAAAGGTATTTCCAAAAACATTTCGAGAAGAACGTCGTCTGTTAGGATAAAGATCCTGGCATCTTCGTCGTGCTCTTCTTGAATTTCCATTGCACAACTCATAAACGAATAAAATGTCTGCATATTCTTCTCCCGTAAATGAAGGCATTTCAAAAAACACTCTTATCCAACTGTAATCGTGACGTAACTTGTTTTTATTTAACTTATTTAGTTAATTTACCCACTAAACAATCATACCCCGAATTTAACTCTCCCTAAGAAGAGGTAAGGTAGTTAGGGTTCTTTTTAACCCTTTTGTGAGTGCACAGTCTTGATAATTACCTGAAAACTATCAATTCTTGGAAAACCACCACAATGGCTAAGTGCTGTAATAAGAGTAGGTAAAAAACCAAAATTCGATTTTTTTTCTGTTTTAGATTTTCCCAAGTATCATAAAAGTTAAGGGTTTTTGAGTCTTGAAAATTACCTGAGAACTATCAATTCTTGGAAAACCACCACAATGGCTAAGTGCTGTAATAAGAGTAGGTAAAAAAACCAAAATTCGATTTTTTTTCTGTTTTATATTTTCCCAAGTATCATTAAAGTTATGGGTTTTTGGGTGCGCTTATTAATGATTTTTTTTTTTTTTTGTTCATCAAGTACAAATAAGAAAACTTTATGTTTATTAGGCATTTTTTGAAAAGAACTGACCCTAAGGTCAAAATTTAGTTCGGGCAAATAAAATTGAACACCATTTAAAATTGAATATCTGGCAACCCTAAAAACATATCAGCTCAATTTAAACGTAGTTTTAAAGGTTAGTATTTATTTCTACTAAAAAAAATCTAAAATCAGGTCCCTACCATTAGTAATGACAGAGAAATTGACCTTAACATGGGTCAGTGTACACCAAAATTTGCCGTTTTTGAAATCGTCAACAAGTGATGCCAAAGTTGTTTTCTGGGTCAAGTGTATTTTGTATGACGAGTTTCACGGGTTTTCAGGATCATAACTTTTTGCTTGGGTCCTCTGGTCCGCTCAAGCAGCTCTGTTGCTCCGTTTAGGATATATAAAGTTGCCCGGCAGGCGCCTAGACGTCGTCGTCCGTTGTTATAATTAATAAGTTCTTATAGGTATAAGCATAAATAACAAAAATCAAGAGCGACAAACCAACATCAGTGCAGGAGAGCGAAAAAGCTATTCATGTATCTTTCTGTTGGGTAAGCGACAAAGCGTTCTTTTGTTCTCATCAAAATTTAAGATAAAGTTTTTTTTGTATATTAGCCGATGTCTAGCTACTTAATTTTTAACAACCAAACAATCGAAATGTATGCAAAATTATTCTCGTTTGGCTTTGGCTTCTGCAGGAAAAAGGAAGTAAAGCTGTAAAGGTATACATGTAAGTATCTGTACCTAAGTGTGCAGGAGATATAGAATCTAAAGTGAAAATTATGTTCTCGTCTCAAGAAAGAAGAAAGGCATTAGCGGGAAGGTTATTAGTTTTTAAGTTTCTTTACTATTCTTTTTAAGCGTTATACAGATATGAATAATTGAGAAATGTGTCCTCCTGGAAGAAAACTAAATTTTTGCAAATCAAATGCCAATTTTATGGAAAGAAAACTGTTTAAATTTCTAGACAGAGAATCAGAATCAGAGTGGCTACTTTTGCTTGATGAAGACTGAGAAAATGTATATATATTTTTTATTTTTTTATAATAAAATGTTAAAAAGGTAAATTAAAAAAAAGCTAGTTATTGGCATTCTTAAAAGTAAAATTATTGGCAGTGCCAATAATTGAAACCCCATGGAATGAATAATTAGCACCTCCATGTCAATAATTGAACCCCTACTTTTTTGCAGAACCAATTATTGGCACCCCCTTTTCTTATAATTTTACAATTTTCTAAACAAAAATTGTTAAAAACGTCAACTTTAATTTATTTTTATAACAAAAACTCTAAATTCTTATTAAATATACCATAAAATAATCAAAAACTAACGCTTACCAAATTCTCTTTCCTTAGCGGGGACACTCAATTTTTGATCATTTTTTCACAACAATACAGCTTTTTACTTTTGTACTTATAAAAACGAAATTAATCAGAACAAAAACACATAATTATGGGCAATTGTTTAAGAAAAAATAAATATTTGATTACTCGGGTCACTGAGATTAATGAAGAACAGATTGAGCCAAATGAAGGCAGTCTAGTTAGTTTTAGTGATGGGTAGGACACGAATTTGAAATGAGTTTGTATGAGGTACTCATTTTTTGAAATGAGGTGGTACTTTGTCCCACCTCAAATGTCCCATGGTACATATCTACCTATTTAAATGGATATTTTGAAATTCGAAATTAAACAATGCGTATTTTTTTTAATAGTATATATTTTTTCCAAAAACAGTTTTTAAAATTGCATTAAATAAAAAGGTTACAAAAATTAAATATCAATAAATATAATATATTTAATTAAATATCCTTGATACAAAACACTTTATTTTAAAATAAAACATTTAAAAACAAAATTAAAAAAGTGTTAGTTTTTAACAGAAATAAAGTTTAAAATAAGTAAATATTAAAACATATAATAAAAAAATTAACCTAAAAAAAAAGTTTAAAAGAAAAAGTGTTTTTAAATTTTATTTAAGTTATTTAAAGAAAACAAAAGCATTTAATAAAAAGATAAACACAAAAAGATATTTTTTTAACAAAAAAACAAATATGTTATCACATTCAAAATAAATTGAATCTAATAAGTTTAAAAAAATACATCATTACATTTTTGCATTTAAAAACAATATTTGTCCTACTTTCTTCCCACTCAACATTTTTCTTCTGTTAAGACCTGTTCTGATCACTTTTTTTTCGAACAAATTTGATTACAGGACACTGGATTAAATACAACACTAATGACTCTTCACGTACGCAAACTCAGCACAATTGATTGATTGATTTTTTTTTCAATTCTCATATTTGATCTTGATCTCTAAACCCTAGTCTCTTTTTTCTAACACTAAAAACAAAACAAATACAAATAAAAGGAATACACTTGCATTTGCACATCAAAAACGAAAATTCCTACTCCTTCAAAAATTAACAAAACCTCTTACTCCAAACTGTAAAAAAAAACCTCCTTCCTTTTTTAACCCTTTGATTGTATAATTTTCGATAATGCTTCATACCTATCTTCATTGTTTGTTACATTGTAGTCAGTGCAACATTCATTCATTCATAAGTCCCACTCATTACCTCTTCTCATTTTGTCTCCTCAAACAGATGCAAAAGAACTCAATTCCTCAATCCTAAATGACAAATGTCCTGTCTGGTACAAAGTCCCAGCCTGGTACAAAGTCCCAGCCTGGTACAAAGTCCCATCCTGGTACAAAGTTCCAGTCTGATACAAAAACCCAGCCTGCGACAATGTCACGAATTTTGTTTGAATGGGACGTTTGAGTAAAAAGTACTAACAAGACAACAACTCAACTCACAACACATTCATTCATTTTATTTAAAATCCTCATCTTCCACAAACCTCATTCTATTTCCATTGGTTTGATCTTTGGTGGGTAGAGAGTTTGAGGCCTATTCCTCCTTTCATACAATTAACTACAATACAACTTCATTCTGCATCAGTCTCAGTCTTAGTATCAGGCCGATGAGTGAGATGCTCGATACGAATAGTGTTTTTTTCCATGAAAGAGTAAAGAGAAATATTTTTCGTTGCTTTTGTGGTGAGGTGTGAGGTAATACATTTTTCCGTTTTGAGGTGATGGGACATTTCAGATTGGTGTATGGGACATTTTGTATTGCCTCATGTATGAGGTACACATCACTAGTTAGTTTCAATCCAGATGTGACATAAGAAGAAACAGACAAAGAAATTTTAAATCAAATGAATAAAAATTTTGCGATTACAAGCATCAAAGCAAGTTAGGAATTTTCTGCAAAATTTTCAAGCTGTGAGAAAAAATGCAAAAAAGCAATTTTCTTATATAAAACAAGTCAGCCGGTTGAAAAAAATGAACAACAAGCTTAAAATAAAAATTAATAAAATTTAAAAAGCTGAATTGAAGAATGTCTCGAAAAATTAATCGATTACATATGGACAAAAAAATTGCAAGCCATTGCGAAACAGAGTATAAACGACAAAATTTATATAATTCCTGGAGTTAATAAGAACTCTAAGACATTTGTAAAATTGATCCTTTCCAAAGGAGGTCAAATATTTACAGAAAACGAAAAATGGATATGCCAATGTCCCCCGGAATGAATCCGAAGACATAATAGAAGGCTTCGTAGATTATGGAAGAGGTATTAAAATTAACAAGATAAGATAAGAGCACGAAACTTCAATAAAATAATCTGATAGTCTCTGAATTTGCTTCTCTTCTGGCTAAAGTAATTTCCCTTCAATTCTTATTTAATTCTAAGTTTTCGAATTGCGACGAAGATAACTCAGAATATCTTGATCTAGATTGGAATGGAATAGCAGAAAACAAAAAATATAAAACATTTGTTTTACTTCACGAGGACATAGATGAGCAATTTAAATCTAAGTGGAATGATGAATGTTACGAGTATTGTTGAGATGAAAACGAAATTTCAGTCATCAAGCCAGACATAAATAAAGTAACTTGGTATTTTGAAGGGTACCTACCTATTGTTTTTTTTCAAAACTTTAGGTAAAATGCATAAAGTCTGTGAAAAAATTGTCGAAGAAGTATCGAAGACAAGCTTACACTTAATATAACAGAAATACTAATAAAACTTAAAAAATATGAAAGCTCTAATGAAAAACCTATACTTTAATGGCCCTCTGAAAAGTACTTTCAAACATGCGTTCACATCCAACATAAGACAAAATATAATGAGGCAATCCTTAAACAAAACAAAGATAAATTTTCCAGTTTGGTTTGATAATACAAATAAATGTTATACGCACAGACTTGACACCGTGATTGTGAAAAGTCAAAATCATTATCCACTAACTTTGAAGCCGTAGTTTTTACACTATGTCGGAGGGGAAATTTCAAATCATTTTTTAGTTATATTTACCCACTCACAGTTAGTTAACTACGTAGTCACTACATTAGAATAATGAGTTTTCAAAAATAAAAATGTGTACTTATTTAAAAATTAAGACAATAATGTTACAACTTTTTAGGATCAAATATCAAAAAATTATTCTACTAGAGGTAACAAAAATAAGAATTTAAGATAAGATACCATTTTTTCATTTTTAATTTTCCTTTTTTAATTATTTGAATTATTTTTCAAAAATAGTAAAAGCCGTTTTTGAGAAAAATATCATTTTCCTTTTTGGCTAAATGTGTGGCAGGTACGTCTGAGATTATTACTCAAAAAACACTAGATACCAAGGACAGACAGGCTCATAAAGATGTTTTATTAGTTGATATACAACCTAACCACAAATCATATGATTATTTGTGGTATAAGTGTATCAAAAAAGTTACATACAACTAGGAAAATAGGACATTTGTTTGTAGTTTTCATATACGGACCAGGCCGAACTTAATGGCTTAGATATATGAAGAAGAATAAGAATTTCCCTAGAACAATATTGTTTTTTACGTGTCTTGTAGAGATTCTGAACAAATGTGATTTGGAAAAGGAACTTCCTGTTCCAAGTATTGATCGACTAGAGAGAGTGTGTTTCCAATACCATCCAGAGATATGAAAATTATACCAACAACAAAAAGTAAAATAAAACAAGAGAGGAAGCCAATTAAAAAAAAATACAGTTTTAATCGGCTTGGGTGAGATTGATCTGCCGTGTATAAAAGTTATACAATGTTATTACAAAAGTTTTTTGCTTAGCATCTAATGCTTTTTAAATTTAACAGAATGTTTAAGATCGATATCATTTTTCTCTTTTAATTTTGAAGTTTTATAAAACATTTAACTTGATATTCTACGTATATTAAAATACTTTAAGCTTAAAGATCCAACTATTAAAACTTAAGTTATTAGTTTTAATGACTATCTAAATTAAATTGAATCAATTTTTTTGATAAACCAATTGGCACTTTATTGAATACTTTTTCAAAAAATTTTATCAAATATTAGACAAACAAAATCCAATAAACGGTACGCTCAATCACCCCTAATCTTAAGGCATACCCGAATTATAAATTAATAATATTCAATAATTAATTCAATTTGAATTGAAGATCCGACCACTTGAACTAAAATATGAGGTTTTACTATAATAATGGTAATATCCAACTGTTAGATGATGATTTGCTTGGATCTAGCAGGCAATTTTTATTAAATTTTCTTGAACTCGAGATTAATTTTATTTTTTTTTATCTGTGAGGCTTGTATAGCCAAGTAATGAATTTAATAATTTGTTTTAATTGAGCTATGAATAAAACAAAAGCACTGTACATAACTCCGAATAACTTTAAATTAAGATTTCAATATTTTCACTAAAAATTCAAATCAATAATAATCAACATTTCCCAAAATTTCGAGATTCTAAGCCCACCCTTTAAAAACATCTCAAAAAATCAAACGACCATTGTCAATTTTTATATTGGGACAGCAAGGAATGTTTCTTTTACTAACTTACCAAAAAGTTGCTAACTGATATCTAAGATATTACCTACATAGCAAAATTCAACTTAAAAACTTATATACTTCTTCCTACGTTTATATTTCAAATTAATGAAATAGAAAACACATTTTTATTTACAATAAATACCTACCGGATACACATGTCCAAAAAGTCAGGAAGCAAAATAATGTAATTTTTGCCATTTTAGAATATGTTATGTATATTTAAATATGTTATATGTAATATCACGATTTTTTATTGAACGGAAAGTCTGAAGAATTACTAATTCCAATAAGTTTATATAATTGTTTTTTAAACTTGCTTAGAACAATCACTAAGAACAAAATTTATTTGAGTTTTAAAAAGTAAGAATAATTTTCTCTGTACAAAGATTTTGATGACACTTTCTTAACCAATGGGTTTATAGACTGTACTGACCAGTTGAATGTGAATCACAGTTCTTAAGCCACAAACAAAACTTCCAACAACACCAAGTTAACATGTATGTATGTATTTATGTAAAATTCTATACCTGCATCTTCTTAATATATCCAAACACAAAGATAATATGTTTCACCGTTTTGTTTAAATCAGGAGTCAGTTTGAACGTTCATGATTTTTATTTACAATAAAACATTATCTAGGTGTACATAATGATGGGCATATACAAAAGGCACTAAACGCACTCATGAATGCAAGAACTCCGGTTATTGTATGTACAAAAGTCAAGTACACTAGCAAAAATCCTATCTTGCTCAAAAGGAAGTTGCACCCCACCACTTTGTTCTTCCCGAACGGGCTGAATACATTGATGGCAATGGGTGACTTTGTGCCAAACAAACCTTGCTTATGATGAACCTGAAGGATAGGCAGACACGTTTCACCACTTTACCACCAGTTTTTTTTTTTATTTTTATTTTGTTTTAGTTCATCAAGTTTCATCAAACACGAAGCATCTGAAAATTTTCTTATACATACATTCTAGATAACTACTACTGCAAGTTCGACGTACACAGGTTTTTGCTCTTGGGCTTGGTAAATTCCTTTGTGTTTTTTTTTTATTCTGCAGTAGGTTTGCTATATTAATCCGATAGTAGTAAATTACCTTTTACTTTTTATCTTCTTATTCTTGTTCTTTTTGCTGTGGGTGAATTTTAAGAGCTATGTTTTATATCCTTAACTATATAGGTATACATACCTACATAAATATAGATACATTTTTATAAAAACAAAAATGTTTGACAAAATGATAGCAGAATAGTAGAATATTGTAAAACATCAAAATAATCTTACAATTTTCGAGGGTCAGAGTGAATTTGAGCGATACAGGTTAGAAAAGCTAAATCGTAATTTTTCAGTCACACCTTAACCTGTGACTGTGATTTACAAAGCACTGAGTTTAAAACGTGAGTGGGATTCATGAATTGAAAATAAATTATTTTTGTTACAAAAACCAAACTATACCATACTAGGTATACCGAAATTGTGTTTTGTGGTGAACCCGAATCCAGAGTCAAAAATATTCGTATTTTTATTTCTAGCAAACTTTATTAAATTTTGTAACTCTTGTTTATTTATTACATAATTTAAAAAATAACTTATGCCAAACAACATACGAAGCACATACACAATCGAAATAAAATAAGGGTTATTTGTCTACTCGCTTTATTATTGAAAATCCTATGTTTTGGATGGATTAGCAACGAAAAAAGTATTTTTTGGATACCGCTCATTGAAAATATTTCTTCAGCTTATCTGATTCCAAAAGCCTTTTGTTAATTTCAATGATTTTGATGGACTAGCACCGAAAACAAGATTTGTTGCACACTATTTCTGATAGAGTTTTGAATTATTATTGTTAGCAAACGAGAAATCAGAAACAGGGAATAAAAGAGCCGAAAGTAAATTTTTGGACTAGAGATTCATATAATCTAAATACCTATGAGTTTATATGTGCATTGTGCATGCATGATGCGTCATAAAGAATGCAAAAGCCTTGTATGTATAATATTATGAGTACATAATATAATCTTGTTCAAAAGAAGTTTAAACTTTTTTCTTTCGCTAGATACCTTAGTTTGTTTGGAAATACAACAAATTATTTATTTGGATATAATGTAGGTATTTGTGGGTTGTTATTTTTCTGTGCATACCTAGATAGATATTTTCAAAAGAAGGTTTCAATTTTTCTCTTTCGCTGTGACATATTTTTTAGGAATAGCAGAAAATTATTTTGTTTAAGGTAGTAATTTGTATTAACCTACCTTATTATTTTTGTTAATAGATACCTATGCATATTAAATTCAGTGTTGGCAACGCAAGTTACTACGAGTAAGTTATCCATGTAGTTACCTACCCGTAACTAATTGTAATTAGTTACGTCTCATTTTCCGCGTAACTAATGTAACTTATGTAACTAATATAACTAATATAGCTAAAAGTTGCTGACTGGACATTATAAAAAATAAACAATAACATTTATAAGTGTTATGACCTCGGGTCATACAAGAAAATAAAAAAAAAATACTTTTTGAGTTTACAAAATACTTATTTATTAATTAATTTAAAATAGACTTCTTCTATTAGAGCAGATGGCAATTGCCCAGGGATGATCACTTGATATTGCAGTGCTGCCTAAGCAGTATAATTATCCTTGCTCTCAACAATAAGTATCCAAAAAAGTTTATTAGATTTAAAAAAAAAATACAAATAACAAATAATAAATTAGGAACGATTTCAAAGAATTCTGAGAATAAATGTATGTAACCCAAATACATATAGGTATTTAATTAGTTGAAGTCGTCAAAGTCCTCAAAAGCAGGGCCGGATCTACCTAAGGGCTGTATGAGCTGCAGCCCAGGGCCCCGAGGTCACAGGGGCCCCCAGACCCCGTTGAAAACAATAGGCGTTAATTTGAATTTAAAAAAAATTAAAATTAAAAAAACTACCATAAGGTTGGCTTTTACCTAGAAAAAGCGCTGCGCGAACTTACTCTCTCTCTCTCTCTCTAAAATCGTGCTCAGTTTGATGCCGAATAGTGTATGTGCGCATCTATGGAACGGAACGGGAATTCCCCGTCGTTTGTTTTTAATCGGTGTATTATTTCAACTCTTAGGTTATTTTAGGTTAGATTGTTGAGCTGACAATTGATGTAACTATCGTCACACTTAGATCAATGTAGATCAATTGTGTTACCCGTGAGTGTAACCACTCTTTTCTGATAAGAACCTATGTGTTCTGTTAATCAGTCAAGCCATTTTGAGGCATTGACGAAGTTCAATATGTGAATTCCTGAATATTAGAAAGATCTTCTAAGTTGTCAAAGAAGTAACTACCAAGCCATTTCCTTTTTTGGTGGCATAGTGACGGGCAATGACAGAGAAAGTGTGATGTGTCTTCATGTATCTCTTAATCACCATATCCTCAACATAGGTCATCTATACTCAGTTTCATTTTAAATTTATGATATTTTAGTAAATCATGTCTGGTGATTATGCTCGTAAGAGAGCGAAGGGACTTCTTATTAAGTTGCATAATTTTGTCAGTCCTCTGCTTGTTGAAGCAAGGCCATACTTTCCTAGTGGTATCAAAAGTGTCAAGTAGACTCCACCTTTCATTAGATGTCTTTAGGATTAAATCTGAAATTTTCTGTTTAATGTTGCAGAGTGGGATACTTACCATCTGTCTAGCCAACTCATTGGCATTTTCATTACCTGGTATGCCGCTGTGCCCCGGTACCCAGCAGAGTCTAATATTGTGCTGCGTGCCAAGAACCTTAAGCTCTTCGCGACAGCAAGAGACAAGCTCCGATTTTTTAATCACAGTGGTAGAAATCGCTTTTATTGCCTTTGTACTTTTGTCAGTGTTTTGAGGTTCGTGCCTTGTTTCCGTTGCATTCCACCATACCAAATTACCATAAGTTAGTATTGGTCTGATTATCGCCAAAAACATCCACCTGAAAATTTTTGGGCTAGGTCCCCAGGATTTCCCAAAGATTCTGTTACAGGAGTAGAATGCAATCATTCCTTTTTTGCTCTTTCCTTAGTGTTAAGACTCCAGTTTAATTTTCTATCTAGAATCACACCAAGATACTTTGCATGATCTGAAATCTTCAGTGGGGTGCCTTCAATTGAAGGTATTCTGAAGCTTGGTATTTTCCTCTTATTTGTAAAAAGGACTAATTCTATTTTTGACGGGTTAACCATCAGGCCGCATTTTCTAGTCCATCTTCTAACCTTAGAAAGGGCGTATTCGATCTGTTCGCTGATAGTGGGTAAGAATTTACTGGTCGCTAATAACGCAAGATCATCAGCATAGGCTACTACCTTTTTATCTACTCTTACGAGGGACTTCCCGCCGCCGCGCTGCTTAACGTAACGCCTGACGTGATTTTGTTTTTTCTTCCGCACTTCTGTTCTCGACATCAAAGTGACAAACTGACTGTGTTAATTGTTAGAACTGTGTTGAATGAGTCAGTTTACTAATGAGTAAGTGATAACTTAAAAGTTATGTCTAAATAAGTAACATTTGTTTATTAATACAAGATTTCTTGCTTTTATTTGGTAAGTAAAAATATTTATAAATCATGTTTTTTTTTCTTTATGGTATTTTTAGGGTTCTGTACAAAAAAATGAAAAACGAAACCCTTATATGATCACTCGTGCGCCCGTTTGTCTGTCACAGCTAATTTGCTCCGAAACTAATGGACCAAATTAGGTGAAATTTGATAGGATGGTGTAATTATGAGAAAAAAACAGTTGTGCAAAGTATTTTTTTTAATCAGAGTCATTTTAATAAGGTTTGCTAATGTCACTGTGTCATATTTATATCAATAGAAAGAGACATATGGGCAAATCTCAGAAACTTTTGACTTTAGACTGTTGAAAACGCGTAAAGAGAAAATAACTAAGCACACCTTTAAAATTAAGTTTATAGCACCATTGTTACATCAGAAAATATAATTGATGGTGTTCCTCTTTTATTAACGAATGCTTAAAAAATTCTCACTCATTTTCCGGCGACGCACTATGCAAACCATTTCAAAAATCCATAACTTTTTCGTTTCTCAATATTTTTTTTTGAAATTTTGCACACTTATACTTGTATAACCAAGAATTTAAAATATTAAAACGTTTCAGATAGAAATAAATTATTTTATTATTTGTTTAATAAAATAAAATAAAAAATTTGTAGATTTTGTTTCATTTATATGGGAAAAATTTGTTGGAGCAAGAATTATTGCAACAATTTGGATGAAATTTGTTTTCTTCTTTTACCGGTGAAAATATTTGAAAGTAGTTTTTTGTAAATTCCGCCCACTACCACGCCCATGTTTTTCAATTTTTTTTTATTTTCTTATTTTTAGTGAACAGGAAGCCGAAAATTAGTTTTTGAGGTTTTTTAAACTTAAGACATCGCATGTATATTTTGTCTGCCCACTTTCCCGCCTACTTTCACTCCCCTTTTTTATTTTCAGCTTAAAGTTCATTAAGAGCAGGCATTTTTTTAATTAAGTTTTATATGAAGAAGTGAGTTTATGAAAAGTGTTATTTATTTTTAGTAAAATCCGTGTACTGCCACGCCCCTTTTTGATATATGAAAGTTTTTCGCCCTTAAGACAAAAAAAAAAGGAATTCAAAAGTACACCTTATTACTAGGTATATTAATTAATGTCTAAAAGTTCTTAAGCCTCGTCAAACAATGCTAGTGTTATTTATAACTATGTACCTACATTATTTGTATTATATGCAACCATAAACCACACACCCCCTCTCACCCTCAAATGCTTGGCATTTATTTTTATTTAATTATGATTTTTTTTTAATATAAATATGAGTAAGGAAGTTTAAAATTGGAAAACAAAAAATATTTTATTCAAAAAATAAAATTTAGAATTTTAATAATATTGAAAATAAATGATAAAAACTTATAAATTTTGTGGAAACATAGTCACTTATATGATGTTTATGAAAATGTGTTGCACATGTTATATTTTTTAACTTTTGACAAAAAATAACATTTTTTTTTTTGAAATTTTGGGCTAAAAGTAATAAAATAATGGTCTAAAACTTTTTGGAATACACATTTATGTGCATCAATAAAAGTTCCACATTTTTGCCAAATTTTAATTTTTTTCATCACTTAACAATAAAGTTATAAGAATACGAATTTTAATTCTAAAAACTTATTTTTCTTCCTCATCATACGTTTTTTCTTCTTAAACAAAAATGCATGAAAATGCGAAAGGTTTTTATTTTTTCTTCCAAATTTAGAATATTTTTAGAATACTAAACAGCCATTAACTAAACGCAGGCAGCCGGAGCTAACAGAGAAAACTTCAATTAAAAACAAAAAAATGAAAAATATACTACACCTTACTCATTTTTTTTATTAATTTACTGGTGAACTTAATTAAAAAAATATAACTGTTTTGTAAAGAAGAAGGCTTGGGCTTTTCAAAAAGGTATAATACTTATCCATTCTGTCCAGAAAAAATACGAAATAATTGACTTCAAACTCTCACTTCCAATAATTCTAAAAAATAAAAATATCGAAATGTCATTTTTAACTGTAATTTTAGGTATCTAGAACAAAAGTAAGATACAAAAAATTTACTGTGTTAGGAAGAACCCTATTTCTAGTATATAATCCCATCATTAGATTTTTCAAATTACGAAATTCACCAAAACCATTTTTGAGATGGATTTCATCTTTTGGTCCCATAGTGCGACGTTGAACTATCGAAACAGTAACACGAAACGACTTTAAGTGGCCGAGTCATAAAGACTACTGATACCACACTAACGTTCGACGTAAGTTGTTTATACCTATGTTTATAAGAATGTTATTGATAAGGATCATTTTCTTTCACTTTTCTCACTGCCCTAGCTTGCATTCGTTAATAGTTGAACTACAGAAAATATGTAAGCGCGAAATTTTAAATTAATATAGAAATTTTTTAATTTTTTATAACAAATGATAAATGTGGTACAAGTTATTGTTTACCAAGGTCATTCGTTATTCAACTTTTGTAAGAGTGAAGTGTTTTTTTCTCTAAATGAAAAAAGGCGGTTAAACATCCACTACTCCATCTCAAATTGAATAATTTTCCAATATTTTCTTCTTTCGGTGATTTAGTGTCGACCAACGAAAAAAATATTACTTTTTTCGAAGAAATTGGCTTAATACCAAATGAAAATTCAACTCCCGTGGCGGTGTGCAATTCTGGGTAATGCTAAATGAATTGCTCTACTGAACTAACAAAGATGCATTATGTTTATTAACATTAATCCTTAAAATGGAATCACCGTCACCACCAAAAATCAAAAAAAAAAACAGTTTTGGTAGTTTTCGATTTTCTCAAAAACTAGAAGACATAGAATAATGCGGTTTTTTGCGTTCGATTAAGAACTGATAGATACATGGAATACATATAAGCTAATTTACAATTTCATTTCACAATTTTGAAAACAATCAGTCTAAACTTTTTGTTTCACGTTTTTTTATCAAAATTTGGACTTTAAATGCGAATTTCTCAAAAACCATTGACATGAGTAATTTAATTTAAATGTAGGATTATAGAAGAATCTTCTGGCTTTCAAACGCAGTATAGCACTTTATTGTAAGTGTTGCCGTTGTTTTTTAATATTTATTTTTTTTCAATTTAAACCATTTTTTATAAAAGTGCCCCTACCTCCTAAGCGGGGGGAGATAGACTCCCCTCCCATAGTAAAAAGTGCTTGTTTTTGACCCCTCTACAAAAATCCGTCATCAAATCTTGGCGGCCCCTTAAAAAGTAATGTATAAAAAATATCAATGATTTTTCTTTGTTATTAACTACTGAATTTTAAAGATCCATAAAATATGTAGCGTCAGCGACAAAACGTACACTTCTTAGTATGATTTAGAAGAAGGAACAATAGTTAAGAACGGGAAATATTGCTTTTTATGAGAGTGCTAACTGAAAATGTCTTGAAAAAAAAAAGTTTCGCACTCTTTTAATTCAGTATAAGCTAATTTTAACCAGGTTGCGATTTTAGCACACACCTCTACCAAAGCTTAATTTATTCATTTTTGTCTATAGAAAATGAATATGTAATTTAGAAATCGGTGCAAAGCATGCTGTGTACATGATAAGAGACGTACCAGATTTTAATGATTTTTTCGGAAATGTGGTACCCAAACTTCTGACAAACACTGTCATAAATCTAAGCAAAGCACATAATTTTTTCATAAAAAATTTTGATTTTCAAAGTTTCTTATGTACCCCATTTGAGTTTAACAAACTAAAATCAGACGCTTCAATCGTAAGAACATTAAACTTTTTAAATATTTTAATAGTAACATATAAAATTTTGTATTTTTCCTATACTTTTTGCCTTTTACTCGTTCTATAGGTAAAAAAAAAATTCTTAATGTGGAAAATAACTTTTTTTATACTGTAATACTATATTTTCGAAAAAATTATCAGAGATAGAGTAAAAAAATATGACTATGAAGTAACTTAATTTCAAAGTTACACGAAAGTCAAAAGTTTCTGAGATTTGCCCATATAGCAAAAAATTCAAATTTTTAATGGATTTGCAAAACAAAAATATCGAAAACATAGATTTGGAATGTGCGCGTCATATTATTGATTATTATCCAGAAGACGTAGACGAGCATTTAGTGAATGAGTGCATTCAATTAAAATCGTACTTTCTCCAATCTAAGCCAGAATCGTACACCTCTTCCAGTGACATTTTTAAGCTCATGTATGAAAATAAACTTATTAAAGTGTTCCCTAACTGTTATACCATTTTAAAGATTTTTTTTTAACTTTGCCAATTACTAGCTGTGAAGCAGAGCGCTCTTTCTCCAAGATGTCCTATGTAGAAAATAAATACAGGGCAACAATGTCGAACCATCGACTAAATAATTTATCACTTCTTTCGATAAATTGTGATCTAACAAAACACTTGCAATGTGATGACCAAATTAAGGAATTTGCAGCACAGAAATGCAGAAAGGTTGATTTATAAATTATAATTTATATAACATGTCATACACATAATCTGTCAATTTCATTTATTAATTCATAATAAATAAATAAAATGTTTTTATTGTTCTTTTATATTCTTATATATATCACTATTTCGTTTTCACTCTCACCCAAAGGTTGCCTGGAAGAGATTGCTACCACAGCAATAAAGTCGCCGTTTGCACAACTAATGCCTGCGTAGATTTAAGTAACATTTATGTTTTTGTGCAATAAGGAATATATAATAATAATATATCACTATAGACACAGTTTTTTGACATGGCTATTAGTTGAGTACTCGTACTTAGGTAGGCCACTAAATAGTTTCAGCCCAGGGCCCCACAAATTCACGATCCGCCTCTGCTCAAAAGATAGATTAATGTAATCCATTCTTAAAGTTCCATAAAGAAACATTGGCGCAAATTTTTAATTGAATTAGTACGATGCTAAAGCTGTTTTAGTATGATACTAGGTTAAAAAAACGATTTTGCAAATTTTAATCGAATATAGCATTATACTTTCTCTATCCTTTTATTAAAGTTAAAATTATCGAATACCTACTTTATTTTTTAGTATCGTGCTAGCTTCATATGACTCTTTAACATTTACAAACATTAAAAAAGGTTCGTGTACCTACTTTTTTACACGAAATGTCATTGTCTTAGGTGTGTTCAGAAGCAATTTATTAAGAAAATTCGTTTAGTATGATATAAACATCTGCAACGAATGGCTTGAAACCACTTCCAAGCCATTCTATATTTTTTCAAATACACTATTTGCTGCTTTCACTTCTTCTAAAACAAAACAAATGAATCATCACCCCATACCAAAACAAAAGAATCGTGTATTCACTCGAAACGAATACACCATTTGATTTGTTTTCTCAAATGCATCGAATACAGCGAGTTTATATCGAAAACATCGAATACACCAAATAATACACTAAACACACCGAGTACACCAAGCGAACTGAGAACTTTCAATTGCTAAAGAATGTGAGGGTGAACAAATAGAAAAGTTGTTCACGGCAAATTTTACTTTAACTTTTAATCAAATTATCCGATCATTAAGGTGAAGATCAATAAAGAAAGTGGAAAACTCAAGCTAAATTTTGATAAGAACTATTGGGAAAGGGTAAAACTGACCATATTAAAAGAATGGGTAAAGTAATTTCAACTTTTGTTATGAAAAATTCAAAAGTTGATGAAAAATTGAATAATTTTAAGAATCTTATGATGCAAATTTACTATCGTAATGATTCTCTATAATGTTTCATAGGCAATAACTTGATATATGCAACGGGAGACGAGGTAGAGAAACTTTATTTAATTTCTCACTATAAGATTAAAAATTAAAATCGTGAAAAAATGCCGATTTTACTGTATCGATTCTAACTTGAGTATTACGAGTCTTTATGATTGAGGTCAATAGTTCAACGAAATATGGTCATCTTTATTTTTGTTAATATTTTTTCCAAACTGACACCAAATTTAATACTAAAAAGCTGTGTGAAGCAAAACTGGGATAGGTTCTTATAATTAAAAATTCAAAAGTTGATGAAAAATTTCTGAATATTGAACAAAAATTAAAACTCATTTATTGCCCCAACCCTGCTCTAAGATAATGCCGAACAATATTTTACGATCAATTCAAAAAGTTACACACTAAAATTGGTCATAAGGATTCGAAAAAAAAAAAAACAATTTTCATAAAACAATTCAAACCAGATGGTTCATAAACTAGTTTCTAACTTCCGAAATCGTCAACAGATCTATAAAATTAAGGTCTAAGAATACTGTCATTAAAGCAAATATACAATTTGTGAAAAGAAATTATCCAACTCTACATGATTAATCTGAAAAAATAATATTAAAAGAAATTGAAGTAGTGTTTCTTTTCCATTGACTAAAAATGTAAAATCTGTATACAAAATTAAAAATGGAGAAAATAAGTATTTTTATATTATTGGTTTGCTTATTCTTTAAATAAACATATTATGTAAAATATTACAAAACCTTAAATCTAAGAGGAAAGCTGATATAAAAGTATTTTCAATTAAGTTTTTTTTAAAGGCTTGTTCCAGTATACATATATCACTCATTAGTTTTGACATTATTAACGCATTTTGAAAAATTATCTTGTCTACAAATAAGCTCTTATTCAAATATATAAAACATTACCATGAATGACATAGAAACTGTATTATAATGTTCTATAAAATTTGCAAAAAAAGTTTTAGTACATTTTCCTTGAACATATTTCATTTTTAAGAAAAATATGGGTTTATCCCTGTAAATTTTAACTTCTTGAGTTTGAAAAAAAACAAAAAAAAAATTAAGGCGCATGTAAATTTGAGTTTTTCTTCAATTATAAACCACGAATAAATAAAAAACTTCAAAATAACTCATATGTATTGTTTGTTGAAGAGTATAAAGGTATAAAGTATAGAAAAATGAATTTAAAATAATTTATTTTAAGAACCGAGTTAATTGATTTGGTTTTTATTTTTAATCTTCACAGCTTCTTTTTTAAAACTTATTTGTTTAACACTTTTACCATTTTTTTAATCAAACAATGCATTGGTGTGCTAGTAAAAAATGTGCCTTTTTTGAAACAGTTACTTTTTTTACGTTCGTTTTGTTAACTTCATAAAATTTATACATAATGAAGCACGCATTGAAGCCAAAGTTTTTTTTACTCTAGATAGCTTAAAACTTAAATAATGATGCAGACCATAAAAAAATGCCCCATGATCAATGTTAAAAAAATAGACACGAAAATTTGTGACGATTAAACATTTACGAAAAATCACGCATGGCAGTTTTTTCTAAAATTTAAATCATATAGGATTATTTATAAGGAAGGCACGCACTCAAAATGAATGATTTCAATTAATTTTGACCTTCATTTATCTGAAAAAAAAAAACAAAAATTGTACTAAGTAATCTTATGTTAAACATTATTTTTGCAATAATACAAAACGTTAATTATCCACGCACGCAGCCAAAAGTCTCAATATTCGATGATTTTTTCGATTTCAAACACTTTCGCACTATCTCGATGGTTCATTTTATAAATTGAATAGTTAAAACTCAATGATATATACAATATTATAAGTTCCAAAACCTGAATATTTAATAATAATGTCTATATATTTCGACGCATGGCAAAAGTTAAAATTTGCACGGATAAGCCCATATAATTAAAATTTGTAAATTATTATCGATTTTGCTATACAAAATTATCTATAATTCCAAAAATACTTAGGAGAGACACCAAACAGTGTATATTCGTTTTTATACTCGCTGCGTTCGCTGTATTCGGTGTGTTTATAACTGTTAGGCTTGTTCTGTTCTATTTGGTTCAAGCATTCAAGCCTAGGAGAGAAACCAAACAGTGTATTCGTTTTGTTATAAAGGAATCGAATGGTGTGCAGTGTTTGTTCTTTTAGAATAGTGTATTCATTTTCAGTGTACACTACTTTCTATGCATGCAACGAACAGAATACACTGAAGTACTGTGCTTACTCAGAGAAGGTAAATGTATGTATTCATGCAGACCTTTAGTACGATACTAGCACAAATAATCATATACAGATACCTTACGCCTATGGAGCAGAGTGACCTATGAAATTGAAAAAGCTTTATTCTATTATAAAGCTTTTTAAAAAGCATTTTTTCTACGAGAATCAAAGTTCTTTTCGCAGCATTTTGTAGGATAGGATTTCTCTTCTCTCAATTATGTGTTGCTTCTTTTTTGTTTACCCTTTCCTACAATTTTTGTTTATATTTGCAATATTCGTTCACCCCTTTGTAACGATTAAGCCGCAGACAGTTGATTTTTTTTTATACTTTCAAGATTTTTTTTTGGGTTGTCTGAGGTTTGCGATAAATATAAAATGTGTGCTTCTTGGGTTTGACCGATGGATATATTTAAGTTGGTTGATAATTAGAAAGATTTTTTCAATAAACTGTGTCGTCGGTAGTTATGTATTTGTACATAGTTTAAATGACAGGAGGAATTTCTTTATCTATTTTTTTTTTCATTCGTCTAAAGTTGATTTTAATAAAGGCCACATTTTTGTTTTTTATTATACATACATATATACATATTATATTTTTATAGTAATGTAGGTAGGAAGATACCTAGGTCTTTTTTTGGGTTTATTATTATAAATTTCAAGATTTTGGACAAGAGCTTGTTTAGTACATAACATAGGTATACCTAGCAGGAAACGAAAATATTTTGGAAATTTTTTACTTATGTACAGTACATATGTACATATATATATACATAAATATGTTTGTATGTAGGAAGATAAGATAAGCATTTAAATAGTTTGAATACAATCATTTATCAATTAAGAACTTTTTGTATTAGATGGTCTTTTAAATAACTGAAAACTTAAGTAGGGCTATGAGGACCTGCCTTGATACATTTTTACTTAAATTATTATTAAACAAAAATAATTAAAAACTTTTTTTTTTGTTTGATAATGTAAAAAGTTAGACATTAATAAATAGATGCAGAGTATACAAATGTTCCTAGGTTCTTATTAACATAATTCCTTCCTGTAACTATTATGTCTATGT
This sequence comes from Chrysotoxum bicinctum, assembly GCA_911387755.1. Lineage (NCBI taxonomy): Eukaryota > Metazoa > Arthropoda > Insecta > Diptera > Syrphidae > Chrysotoxum > Chrysotoxum bicinctum. Next base: position 130,984,007 of record OU426987.1, on the reverse strand, counting down.
GATATGTACCTACAATAAAATTTGTAGGCACCTACTAGAAAATTTGCGCCTACCACCGAGACGATATAGACCCTCCGCCGATCCGGTTTTAACTTACGATGCAGGTACTTGTAATATATATATATAAAATGAGCTCGAGATTTTGATCAATTTTGTTAATAGGATGGTACAGAAGACGAAGAAAAAGAAAGTTTGTCTCGCAATTTCACCTTTCTGTCCTTGGTATTCAGGCGTACATGCCACACATTTGGCCAAAAAGAAAAATAATAGATATACAGTCGACTCCGCTTAACTGCAACCCCAAAATGCAAAAGAATCGTTGCAATTAAGCGGATTTTTCACTTAAGCGAACTTCGGATAACTGCAACCTTGTTGCACTTAAGCGAACTTCGGATAAATGCAACTCTTTTTCATTTAAGCGGAGTTGTTTTCAAATTATATTTACTTTTATGCATATTTCGTCGGCTGGATGCTATCTTGTTCAATGTCCATTTTTCAAAATGTTGGGAAATCGATTTTTAAAGTTCAAATTGAAAGTTTTTGTGTATGTAAGAAAATATTTGATTGGTATTATTTTTAAATCAAGCTACAGAAATTGTTTTTATTTTATTTTGAATTAGTTATAAATTAAAATCAACGAGGAAGTCATTTATATGTATGGATATTGTACAAGATAGAAATTATGCATTTTTTTAATATACTTACAATTGTTCAATATAATACAAAAAAAGATGAAAAGCAGTTTATTGAACAAAAATGAATTGAAAAATCGTTAAAAAAGTGTCTTATTGAACAAAACAGTTCTCTGTAAATTGAAAACTAAAAGAGATAGAACAAAATGGTTTGCGCCAAATGAAAGAGCGTCCCAAAATTACGAGGACTGCATACCTAACTCGATTTCGTAAAAAATGGCCTTTTGAACAAGATAGCATCCAGCCGACGATTTGCATTTAATTCAAATTTCAGGTAAAAATACGACTGTGACGATTGGAATGACTGATGGAAGGGTGATAATGTAACTTCATATTGTAAAATTTTATGTGTGTTCGTTTGAAAATTTTTGGACACGTTCTAAGTTGCACTTAAGCGGAGTTATTTTAATACAAACTGTTTATTTGGGGGAAAAAATTGTTTCAAATAAAAGGAGTGTTCACTTAAACGGAGTTCCAATTAAGCGAACCTATTTATTTGGAAAAGAGTACAAAATAAATCGGTGATAGATGTGTTGTTTCAGATATCCGATATTTTCAGTTAAGCGGAGTGCAGATAAGCGGAGTCGACTGTATTTCTCAAAAACGACTTTTACAATTTTGTAAAAATAATTCAAATAATTAAATTAGGAAAATGATGCTTTTTTGTATTTTATCTTAAATAGTTATTTTTGTTACCTCTGATAGAATTTTATTTTTTATATTTGTTTTTTTCATTTTTTTCTTCATTTAGCTGAACTAGTGTACATTAGTTCAGAATTTCTTGGACTACCTTTTAAGCTAGTGCAGATTGGTGAAAACTGTCAAAATCAGCTGATGTCATTATTTGATTATATTTGGCAAAGGAATTAATTTGAATTTTGTCCGCGCGTTGTGTTTTCGAATTTAAATTTATAAAAAATGCATGTTTTTAAGATCTGACGTATGACGTTTTTGCTTAAGTTTGCTCTGAAAGTTTACATGAACTTGCACTGCACTACACTACTCTACACTGGCCTCTTTCTGGTTGAACACAACTAATGATTTTGACATTTCACAATCACGGTTTCAAGTTTGTGCATTGCATATGACATTCATTTGTATTATCAAACCAAACTGGGAAATAAATCTTTGTTATGTTTAAATATTGCGAACGAATGTTTGAAATTACGTTTCAGAGGGCCATCAAAGTAGAGGTTTTTCATTAGAGGTGTCATATTCTTTAAGTTTTATTAGTAATTATTTCTGTTATGTTAAATGTGTTGAATGAAATTTCTTTTTCATCCCAACAATAACCATCATTCCAATTAGATTTGAATAGCTCTAGTTGTAAGTTCTCTTCTTGAACTATAGAGCTATGATCTATGATCAACGTTTTCGTTATTGATACTACGTTGTGTGATGTATAATCTCACATAACGTGGGGATGTTTTTCATTTTATTGGAAGGTGTCCCGTTCCCGTTCTAAGGAAAACTAGAAGACTAAACTGGAGTATACTGACTTTTTAACAGAAAACGAAACCATGGATCTTCTTAACGAAATAGATGTATCGAAAATGTTAAAATTCTGCAAAATAGCACTTAGTTATCGAAATAGAATAAAAGATCAATACTTTTAGTAAATAACTGTAACTTAATTAGTTTATCTATCGCAAAGACTTTTGGTATTGGCTTGAACGCTTAAAAAAATCAAGAGCTGACGATAAGAGCGATTTTATTTTAATTTACGAGTAGCCCGAATGTCCTTTGGAAGAAATCTGTTTTTATAAGATTTGATATTATGCATTTACTTGATTTTATTTGAAAGCAATTAAGCTTCTCTTAAATCGGAATCTACAAAACTGAAAAACTCCTACATTTTAAATGTTTGTTGTCACGTCGATCGCACTGACACCGAGATCTTTTACACCAGAATACAATAAAGATATTGTGTCAACTTAGTATTGAAATGCCGTAAACTCCAAAATGCATTTTTCGAGCTGGGTATGCAGTCTTATGTTTTCGGTGGCGTTCTTTTCAAATCTGTTATCCGTTTGTTCCTAACTCTTCTAATTGCTGAGATATTCAGACTCGTTTTGACGTATATCCACTAAAATCACCAAGTTCAATTATGGTTTTGCCGTAAGCGCCAAATTTTGGCATATACGACAAATTTTCCATACGATTTAGCGTAATTTTTTTTTTTAGTATTGTTTTGACGTTTATTTTATGATCATGACATGCGGCATAGAATTTCAAACGAATGCTTAGTGTTGTTTTGACGTATGTGCATACAAACTGCAATGCAGTGTGTTATAGATCCTATACACGTACGTCATTTATCACTTGCTTTATTGCTTACAAGCTTCGCAGTGTCAACTAAAACGTATAAATGTCACTGCTAGCAAAATAATATTTCAGTAGTCTGAAAAGCTTCGTGGGGAGCGCACGTTTTTCGCTTATGTCAAAAATGGATTCTCCAGTGCCTAATATGAACCAGGATCTTCTTTCGTAAGAACTTTTAAAAATCTAAATTGATTGAAATTTTTAATCAATGTTTTCACTTGTTTTAGATTAATTAATGAGTTAGTCCCAAATGAAGAGGAGTTTAGAGCAGAAGCAATCAATAATGAGTTCATCTGAATCAGACTTTGGTATAATAAACTATAGAACTTAATCTTGTATGGAAACTTATTGTTCTTACAACCTGTTTTATAGGAAGCGATGATACTGTTCAAGATCCTGACTTTGTTGTTAATTCAAGTTTAAGAAATCCTTTTTTGGGAGGTTTAAGAAGTATCCCATCAGAGTATGACACTTCTGGTAAGGAGTTTTACATGAAATTATAAATTAAAAATGTTAAATTTAAATTTCTTCAAACAAAAGGTGACATGACTCCGACAACCCGAAAACGGCAAAGAAAACCTGAAATGTGGAAACAACACATTCGAAAACGATTGGGAGAATCAGGAGAGGAATACACGAGCATTAAAGGAAAGGTTATTCAAAAAAAAGAAAGTATTGGAACCATGTAAGCATACTTGTTTCTTTTTATGTTTCAAAAACTTTTTTACGGAAAACAGAAAAAAAATATACAAGTCATTTTGGAGCTTACCAGACAGGGAAAAGCCAGCGTTTTATACCAAATTCGTCAAACAAGTTCCAATAAAGCATAGGCGTGTAAATGATTCAACGAAAAAAAGCAAACCTTCCATTTTTATTTGCAAATAGCAGAAGACAGGATTCATCAAGTGTGCAAAGTTTTTTTTTAAACACTTTATGTATATATGAAAAAGGGATATATTATTTTTTTAATAACTTAAATGAAAACGGCTGTCAAAATCGGACCAAAAGAGGAACAAATATTAAAAAGGTTATCCCGCAAAGTCAATTCAAAATATTACATGACCACATCAAAAGTTTCCCAAAGGTCGATTCGCATTATTGCAGAGATAATTCGTCCCGACAATATTTGAAAAGTCACATTAATATTACAAAGATGTACCACTTATATAGGGAATGTACAAGTCACCCGGTGAAAGAACATATATATAGGAGGGAATTTAATAACTCATTTAACTTATACTTTTATAAACCTAAAAAAGATCAATGCGATCGTTGTTTGGCTTTTAAAGTCAAAGAAACACCTTCAACTAGTGAGGTTGCTGAGTATAATACTCACAAAAATGAAAAAATAATGATGAAAGCAGAAAGAGACCTGGATAGGAATAATGTTGATCCAAAAAGCTTAATAATTTGTTTCGATTTGCAGAGCGTTTTTTCTCTCCCTAAAAGAAACGCTTCATCATTCTATTACAAAAGAAAGTTAAGTGTTTTTAACTTGACGGCAACGGTCTGTCCCAATAAAAAGCCGAAAATAACATATTGTGCTATATGGAGCGAAATCAATAGTGGTAGAACTGGTGACGACATAGCAAGTGCTATAATTAAAATTTTGAAGCAAGTTGTAATTGAACATCCTCAAATAGAAATTTTGACTATTTGGAGTGATTCTTGCGTACCTCAAAATAAAAACAAAATTATGGCAACTGCACCAGTCACCTAACTTACAAACAATTTTTCAAAAGTTTTCGGTTCCAGGACATTCGCTCATACAGGAGGTTGACTCCGTTCATAGTGCAATTGACAGACACCTAAGGAATATTGAAATACATAGCCCTTTGGCACTACTTAGGCAACTAAACAAATCAAATCCTAGGGATATAGAATATCAAGAGAGTTCAATACTTAAAAAAATTACTAAAAGTACTTTAGGTACACAGAAAAATTTGTATCATCAGGAACTAAATATTATTCAGAAAAGAGAAAAAAGTGTATCTAAAGAAAAATTTATGATATAAAAAGTCTGTTTCCCTTGATGTCATCAGAAGATACAAAATTTTACGAAGCTTTATTTAACAAAGCAAAATAATTAATTTTCTAATTCAATTAATAACATAACATTTATAAGTTATATTTGATGTTTTATAAATAAACTTGTGCCTTATAAAGTTTACAAAAGCACAAAATTTAAATTTAAGTCAAATTTAAGTTTGTTTTATGTTTAAGGTTATTAAGGTGATATTAAAGTTAGGTTTAATTGTAACATTGTGCCTTAAAGTAAACAAAAGTACAAAAATGTTTGAAGTCATTAAGTTTAATTTTTTTTTTGTTTTTTTGAACTACCTTATTTTTAAATAAATACCTATTACTAAAAAAAGACTATGCACAATGCTGTGATTAGTTTGATAAATATTGGATAAGTTTTTTATTTTCAATGAAAAATAATTAAATGGACTGTTAAAAATAACTTTTAAGTTTTGTAAAATAAAAATTATCTTTATTTTTTGAAAATTTGTCTTTTATTGGGAACAAAAGACTTTTTCTTACAAAAAATAATCAACAAGAAGGAAAGAAATTTACTTTAATATTTCATTATTGGAATGCCGTATGTGTATTTTTTTTTTGACGTACGTGTATGGAAAAAAGAAACTGTTGATTTTGATGGCGTTTACGTCAAACTCATTTTGAACAAAAATGCAAATATTTTAAAAACTAAATCAGGCGAAATCGGCCAGTTTTTCCGGACTAGACTGCCAAACCTTAAAATACGATTTCCCAAAAACGTAAAAATGACGTATACGGCATTTCAATACTAAGGTGACGATTGGTTAAACGATATATATTTAACATTTTTTTTTTAAATGTTTTAAATGCATCGAAAACATTGAATCAAGTTTGTTAACGTTTCCTGAATTTCCGGAAATATGTTTTACAAAAACGTTAATATATCTACTAATGACCACATAAAAATGCGAAAACTGCGGAAACGTTTTTAGTTTTACATTATTTTAGACAATTCAAATGAGTTCAACGGTGAATGTTTTCATAAAATAATAATAATATAATATCAGCTTTAGGGAATATGCATAACTTATGATAATTTGCCAGAATGGGAAAATTCCGACGATTCTCTAAAAGACCCTGATTTTATACTAAATATTACTGTTGCATCTCATGTTTCGCACCCAAAAAGTGAAAAGAGCAAAATTTGGAAATTCCGTTTAAAAACTACGATTCACAATCGTCAGACATTAAGGAACATTGAAAAGTCATATAAGACAATTTCTGGAAAAGTAAAGCATGCAAGATCTTCAAAACCCTTTGGATAGTGTTGAAGCAACTGCCAAGACAAAATTTCTTTCGAGCAAATAAAACAACTATTTATCCAGTTTTGGTTTTTGGGAACCTATGACCAGAAAATTGTATACATAGGAAATCTTCTGACTATAGGAAATAACAAATGAAGTACTCTGTCTAACGCAATACAAAGAAAGCGACGCGGTGAAACCTGAGTGAAGTACGCTTTGGAATATGATGAGCTGCATATACACATTTGAAGACCACATTTTACAATATGTTTTTATCTGAAACGGAAAGTTTCATTAAAAACGCAATAGCCGTAAAAGTTTCATGTCCAACCGAACCACTTGAGATTTGTCGGGGTACATCATAAAAAATATATTCATGGCAGTTTAAATCACTCCACGTATAGAAATGAAGTTTGTAATCATGTGAGCCTTACCAAATATTCAAAAATATTCGGAACACTGAATTTAAGATTTAAAGTTTCCGAACTAGACACATGCGCAACTTGCTATGGATTTTAATCTAATATAAAAGTAGCCCAGATAAGAAAAAGATCTTTTGGGTTTATTACAAAACAAATCCAGATTTTAGTTATTTTTATAAAAATTCTCAAAACTAGTTCCAACGAAATCAACATTTAATCAGATTAAAGAAGTGACGATTAAGATAAAAAACACTTTTTTTTTAATTTTGGTTTTCAAGTTTTGATTTCTTTTTTATTAATTTACAATGCATGATGAAAAGTTTGTTGTTTTTTTTGTTTTGTGTTTTCATTCATTCTATCTGAATTCTGAACGTTCAAAGTTGGTTCTCATTCTCTGCTAAAAACAATATATTTTTCTTTATTAAGTTAGGAATAAGAACTAAAGTTGACACAAGAACTGGATAATTTAACAGAATAGACAAGGAAAATCAGCTAAAGTAGTCTTTAGACCAGAACAAAAAATTTCTTTAAAATGGAAAAACAACTAAACTGCAGATAATTTAATTTTATTTTTAACTAAGAAAGAGTAAAATTATCTTTATTTAAATTTTTGTTTCAACCTGAACGAAGTTACCAATCGCGCAATATATTCATTTGTAATTTCACGCGTTTGTTAAAAACTTTAAACTGCTCTCCTGAAAAATTAGTAAAAAAGACTTTAGCGGCTTTTCCTTGTGACCACAGATCTATACATGTACTAACCTAAAAAAAGAAGTAAAGAAACTTAAAAACTAATACCTTACCTTCCTGCTAATGCCGTTCTTCTTTCTTGAGACGAGGAAATAATTTTCACTTTCGATTCTGTCTACATAATATCTCCAAAAAAAATAAACAAAACGGAAACATAAATATGTGTCTACGAGTACTTTCTGGAGAATACGAAGTCACACGAACGCATTTTGATTTGAAAGAGGGAATAATTTTGCATAGATTTCGATTGTTTGAAAGAAAGTAGCTAAACATCGGCTGGCATGTAAAAAAAAAGCTTAATCTAAATCTCAAATTTCATTTTTAGCATTTTTTTTATAATAAAACTAGAAATTGTACCTTTATTTTAAGTGCTTGTCCTTAAAGATTTAATCAATAATTCTCAAGTTATAAGCAAATCAACATAACCTACTTACATAACATACAAAATCCATTTCCATTTTTCTATACCTACCCAAAGCAGATACACTTGAAAACGAAAAAAAATTGCCAAAATCCAAACAAGAAAATTCCTACCAAAAAGTGCAATACCCTCACAAGAAAACAAAATAAAAAAAAAAACAAAAACACCAGCCAAGGAGTCCCCGCAACATACACCAGCCACCAAAATCAATAAAGGAGCACAGGAAAAGGCAAATTTAAAAACAAAAACAACATCTATCCACACAGAAATTCTACGAATGGCAAAATATAATAAGAAAGAGTAGAGCAGAAACAATAGCCGTGTTTTTTTGGGAAAGTTATCCGTAGTACAGTAGGATTTTATATGAATACCAAATACAACATCCGCAGTAGAATCACTGCCGATACTCGGATAAACGTCAAATCTCTATCCGCAGCAGGATTTCACTTCTGCTTTTATCGACAGTGATCCTACTGCGGATGTTGTATTTTTTATTGATATTAAATCCTACTGTACTACGGATAACTTTTCCAAAAAAACACGGCTAATATAACCCCGGTGGGAAAGGGATGCGCTGTGTCTGGTACGATTTGTTTGTTCTATAAATTTTGATGAGAACAAGAGGACGCTTGTCGCTTAGTCGCTTACCCAATAGAAAGATACATTTTTCACTCTCTTACATTGTGGTCATTGTAGTTCTCTTGTCACTCTTGATTTTTGTATCTTTGTCTGCTGATAAAATATCTTAGGACATTTTGTTGTATGGAGATGAGACATCTGTATATGATTATTTGTGATGTTAGTGTAAAAACACTAAGCGAATTATTAAGAAGAGATTTGTAAAGATCTTCGAACTGTGCTGGAAATTTTAGTTCGAACCCAAACTTGGCAGGTTCAGCCAATGAAGTTGTTCGTTGTTGACTATTGGCGATTATTATTTATTATGACAAATTGGATCGAACAACTCAATGTTTTTTTTTTAACATTCTCGATGAATTCTTCGTCATTTCTGATTGCTTAAATTGTGGTGACTTTATCATTCATTTTAACGTCGAGCACATCTTTTACTAACAAATTTCCAGTATGGCTATTACAAGTTGAGTGCCAAACGACATGCTTACATTTTCCCATTTTCATCATATTGCTTGAATTGTCTTTTAAATCAGAACTTATAAAACGTGACTTTTTGCCTCGAATTTTATTTTGATGTGAAGATGTTTCTGGATAAATGTCAAAAACATAGATTAATTACATTAGTTACGTAACTTGTTCAATTAGTTATATAAGTTACGCGTAACTAATTGAAATTTGTAAAACTTATCAACACTGATTAAATTGTATTTAGGCATACATATAAATATGATACACATATATTTTGGAAGCTAGTCAAAATTCTGTTTTGGTGTAGTAATTTATCTTTTCAAAACAAATTAAATAAAATAAATTAACCTATGGTAGGTAGCTACATTTATCAGAATCTTTGGCAAGAGTACGATAACTTAGGCGCCAAGAAATTATAACGGTTTTTTGTAGAACAGTTCAATACAAGCATTTTTTACTACGGGAGGGGGGGTCTATCTCCCCCCGTTTTGGCGGGAGGGGCAATTTTATAAAAAAGGTACTAAAATGGAAACAAAAATATTAAAAAATAACGGTAATACTTATAATTAAGTATTATACCTTTTTTTAAAGCCAATACTCTGATCTATTAGATTATTTTTAAATCAAGTAGAATCTATGCACAGTTTTTGAAAAAACGAGTTTTAAACTCAAATTTTGGTGAAAAAAAAAACATAAAAAAAAAGTTTAAAGTTTAATTTTTCAAAACTGCAAAGTTATATATTATTATTTTTCCTAAAATTCGTTGCTCTATTTTATCCTTATTCAAAAACTGAAAACTAGATGATTTTATGTCGTCTAGTTTTTGAGAAAATTGAAAATAACTAAAACTACTTTTTTATGGGATATTTGCTTTTTTTGCTTGCTTACGCATTACGGCGTATAAACAGTGAGATATGTATGGGGGGCATGCTACCCCCTGCAACCCCCCAGCCTGGGCACACTATAGGATTTGGGGTAGGTGCGAGGTTGGGTGTATGCAAGGTTTCTTTTGCATTTACAGAATCTGGATTTAAAGAAACTTTGAATTTACCCTATGGTCTATATCCAATGTCTACCAAATATATGTACATATGTATACGTAGCCCAAAGTTGCACATCTAAAATGTTCAGACATGAAATTTTAATACATTATGAAAAATTCACATTACCTAGGTACTAGTGTACGAATGCAGCAAATTTATATAATTCCTTAATTAATATGTATGTTTATTGTTTGTGTCTAACATTTTTAATGCTAATATGATACAGGTTATTGTTTACCAAGGTCATTCGTTATTCAACCTTTGTAAGAGTGAAGTATTTTTTTCTTTGAATAAAGAATGGCGATTAAGCATCCACTACTTCATCCTAAATTAAATAACTTTTCAATATTTCAAAAAAAAATATTTCAAAAGCATCGCGTTCTTAGAAGGAATTGGTCTAATTCCAACTAGAGCGTCAACTCCCCTCAACTCCAACTCAAAAAGGTGACAAAAATTGTAAGAATACAATATTATTATTATTATTTATTCATCAACCAGAGCATATTATACTCTTACAGACTAACAGCCCGATTCTCCCCAAAGTCAGTGATGCCTCAGAAGTCACAAGAAGAGGTGAAATTGATTTTGTGACTTTTTCGAATTCTGCCGCTCAGTCACAACTTGTGAGAGTCACAAAAACAATCGAAACTGTGACCTCCTTCAGAACAGGTCACAACTCATAAATGTTTAATATTTCTTGGATTGTCATTCAGCATATTTTGTAAGAAAATTTTCTAGATTTGTGAATAATTATGAGTACACAAAAATGGAAGTGCTCTAGTGAATATTATTGCTGATCTTTCCCACGAAAATGAAAAGTAACATTTTTAAATAAACAAATTTTTTTTTAAGAAACTAATCGTATCAAGAAGTTTGCAGCACCGACGGCTTTCGAAAACTTTGAGAGATACAAATGAACCATTCGTTCTCCAAAACAATACATACATTTATAAAGTTTTGTCGCTTTCGGAAAACTTTATGCTGGGAAATCAGAGCTTGAAGCCTCACGATAGTCAGTTTATTTAATAATAATAATAATAAAATATAATAATGTTAACTTGCGTTTTGTATTTTCTTCCTTTTGAATAATCAGCTGTTCAAATAATTACACTTAAAAATCTCACCATGCGGTGGTGAGTTTCGTTGTGAGTTTTCTTGTGACGATTAGGGGGAGAATACCAAAATGTTATCGAATCACAACAATCCTCACAAGGAATAGTCACAAGAGCTTGTGACTTGTGACTCCTCACAAGGGGGAGAATCGGGCTGTAAGATACATAAGTAAATATATGCATAGTTACAAATTTGTAGGTGGGTATATAAAATTCAAATTACATTTAAATGATTTACATAGTTAATCTTTTATTTTAATAAATAACGTTACTTAAATTTTGCTTAAAACTAATGATTTAAAAGTTTCTCTGGTGCAATCCATATAAAAGTTAATCTCAGAGAAATAAACCCATCTATCGGCACATTTTTCCATGGGCCTCAATATTGGCTAGAGATTCGGGAGGTGCTTGCTATAATTTTTTTTTGTGATCAAAATGCTTGTAAACACGGTTTTAAATTTTAATACATTGAGTATTGAAAAATTGACTTGACTATTTTTAAGTAACACCTGACTTACTCACAAACTGACTGACTGAGACGCGAAATGCCATGCAATTCTACCTCCTCTGGTGCATTCTTGGTAACCCTTAATGATTTGCTGTACTTTACCTACATTAACATTAATCCTCAAAATGAAATCAGCGTAGTTAAATACCAAAAATCAAAAATTTCATAAAAAGTAGTTTTAGTAATTTTCGATTTTCTCAAAAACTAGAAGTGACAAAACCATTCGGTTTTTTGTGTTCGATTCAGAATTAATAGTAGCTTTGACCACAAAGAGCCAATTAAGCACTTCGGCTTACAATTTTGAAAAAAAATTGGTCTAAACTTTTTTTTTTCATTTTTTTTAACAAAATTTTGAGTTTGCATGAAAATTTTTCAAAAGCTATTGACATAAATAATTTAATTCAAATTAACGATTATAAAACAGACTTCTGGCTTTCAAACCCGGTATAGTATTTGATTGTAAGTGTTGCCGTTGTTTTTTAATATTTTTTTTTTCAATTTAAGTCATTTTTTCTAAAATCGCCCCTACCTCCTAAACGGAGCGAGATAGACCCCCCCCCTCCCATAGTAAAAAACGCTTGTATTTGACCCTTCTACAAAAATCCGTTATCAATTTTTGGCGCCTAAGTTATCGTACTCTCCCCGAATCTTTAAATTATATTCCAATACTAATGAAACTAATAAGTACCTACAATATAATGACATAATGCATGTACCTAAAATTAATACAAATGTTAATAAGAATTTTGAAGGCAGAATTTTCAATAGGAGAAATTTTAGAAGACAAATTTTAAAATGCCGAATTTCCAGAAGTAGAATTTTGAAAGGAAAAATGTTGATAAGTAGAATTTTGTAAAACAGAAATTGGATGAGAAGAATTTTGAAAGCAGTATCGTCAGTATTAGAACTTTGGAATGCAGAATTTTGAGGAGTAGAATTTTTAAGCACCAAATTCTGAGATGTAGAATTTTGAACGGCAGAATTTTGAGAAGTATGTTTAATTTTGGAAACCAGAATTCTGACCCAACCAATGAATATTTTGCGAAATCAGCTCCGAATCCAATTAATCAGTTTTAATGCAAGAAAACATAATCTCGACTATTTTAACACAATGTAAATTTTCTCAAAATCCACTTGACCAATTTTATTTTAATTCAGTCCTCTGCACGCTTTCATTCGTTACTGACGTGTTCTGAAAATTTACCTAACCCTGCAAAATAAAAAAAAGAACAATCATTGCCTAGCGCGAAAGACCCGGTAGTGATGAAGATCTTGAATTTTCAGTGAATCAATCAAAGAAAGTCCATCTTTCTTATACGAGTATGTCTGCTTATAAGAGCATTTATGCACCTCTGCAGTGTCATCCTGATACATACAATAGAGACGAATCTGCTACTACATTTATGCAACAAAATGAAAATAAAGTGTCGATTACACCTGTAAAACTTCTTCACAAAACATGTGAATATATTCACAATCTGTGCAATGGTCTCAATATCAATAATTATTCTGTGCGAAAAATCTCAATAGGAATTAAAATCTTTTCAGAGTCCCTAGACTCATAACAAAATATGTGCTGAACTTAAATCTAAGAAATGCCAATATTTTACACATGACTTCGAAAACGAAGTCATTCAAAGTGGTTCTGTTCGGTTTAGATGAAATTGAAACTAAAGTGCTTAAAAATGAACTTACATTATCTCTCTTGGTTTAAATGTAAAGAAATTAAAATAGTTAAAAAAATACGAGCTTTACGTAGATGCATTCTGATCTACGTACAAATATTTGAGCTGTTTTTCGTGCCCAAGTCAGATGGGAATATCAACATAAAATAACACAATGCCTCAACTGCCAAATGTTCGGACACGGTGAGAAGAACTGCCGCGTAAATACATATTGAGCTAATTGTTCTGGAGCACATAAAACTATCGATTGTAAATCAGAGGCAATTTTTAAGTGTGCCTACTGCAAAGGCAATCACCGATCTACGGACCATACTTGCTTGAATGGAATCAGGTACCAAGAAGTTAGAGAAAAGCTTTCTAAAAATTCAAATTCTCCCTCACATTCAATGTCCCACAAAAAACCGGTTTCCGTTTTACAACAAAAACCGATAAATAACATGAGCTCTGAAGACTTTCCTTGTCTCCCTAAGCGATCTTCTACAATTCAAAAATCGCCATCGTCAGTATCAGTACCTCGATTTTCAACATTTATGTCATTTTCCATTGGTCTTCTTAAACCATTCCATTGGAAAAAAAATACTCTTCTGAGAAGAGAATTTCCCTTCTCGATTTCAAGAATCCACTCAAGAAGCACTAATACACATACTCAAATGTCAAAAGTAAAAACCGGCAGCAGCATTCTTGTTTGATTTTGCTTCGTTTATGTTTGCTGCAATTAAGTTCGTTTCGAAATAATTCACTCAATCCAAAATAAACAAATACATAATTATATAAATAACAAATAATAAACAACTATCGCAGATTTTCACCAACACGACGATTGACTATAACAAAGGCAAAATTTCAAAGTTGAGTAGAAGTATAGCTTGAACCAATTCAGTTGGCCAACGGTCGGTTGCGCAGAGAGAGGATTTAAGAGATCAAAAATGGTGCGCAAGATATTTAATGAGTAACGATTTTTCCTTAAATCTTACAGTGCCTAACTCAACTTTGCTTTGACAACTAGTTTAGGGATTATTGTTTATTTCTATGTTTTATGATTTGTGGCTTAGCAACAGAAAGGTTCCGGGGGCATTATGTTTATATTAATTTTATGGTGTTAGTGTTCATTTGATATATGTATTTACTATTTTTTGACCTGTGGGGTTTTGGGATTAATTGTAGATTAGTGTTAATTAGTTAGATTAGTGTTTACGAGTTTGAATAATTTTTACCTACTAGTTTTTAAGAATTTATTTTACCTTAAAATAATTATTATAAATTTGTACTTCAGAAATAAATATAAAACATAATAATAAAATAAAAACAATATAAATAAGAATAATATAATATAATAAATGTCCATTTACATACACTTAGTTTTAAGAACTAATGTCGCTTTCATAGTCGGTTGAAGAATCGTCACCTGGATTATTTATAATTGAATCCGAAATTGTGTCCCACGTCAGGTCGTGAGAAAAGTATTCGTTCTCAGTTCTTATGGCTTTTTCACACACTTTTCGCCACTCTTCAGCCGTTATTTTTGAAAATTCTTCCTCTGCTAATTTTTGAACATCCAATAAATTGAATGTTGTTTTTCGTGAACCTACTCTTGCCTTGACAGTTGCCCAAATATATACAGTTCAAGTTTCAACATCTGTATAGTATGCGGAATATTGTTTTCGGTTAGCCATTGTATCATCTCGGATTTCTTGCTAGCAGAAGTAATTTGTTTTTCTTCTAATTTATTGTGGTACGAGGTGTTGTCCATTACAATAACTGAAGGTTCCTCCAAGTTATTCAAAACTTGTTCTTGGATCCATTTGCAGAAATTTTTGAAGTTCATGTCGTCGTGATAGTTTCCCGTTTTCGTTCCAGATTTGAATAAAAGTAAGGAGTTTTTAACGAAACCTTTTTCACCACCTTGTATGTGAGCTATGAATATAGCTTTCGTCCAAATAAATGATATCAAATCCTTTTGTTCCGTATTCCCGGACTTTTCTCAGATACTTCACTCGCATGAGTTTAATATCATTTCTTTCACAGAGAAGTTTCCGGTTGTTTTGAGTTTTTTGTAGCTAAATCCGTTTCTTCTTTTTTTTTTATATAATTCACACAGCACGGGCGAGGGAGAAATTAGCAGGGGAGAGAAAGGAGGTGTCGATGAACATTGGTTTTGTATGTTTTTAAATTGAAATGGCAAGGGGAAACTGTGCCGGGTAAGTTATTCCATAATCGTGTTGTGCGACTAAAAAATGAATCTCTATATTAAACTCCAGATCTTCCTGAACTCGTTGTCTCAACATTTTTAAGGATATCATCATTTTTTCCTCCTGGTGGAAGTTGTGCATTATACGCCGAATAGCTGCGATGTCAAATTCGTCTAGTCCAGTTTTCTACTTCGTATGCTGCACTTTTTTATTTAGTGACTGCACAACTCCTGTCTCTTCGTATTCCTTAATAATCCTTCTGATTGAACGTTCAGAAATTCCAGTAGTTTTCACTGTTTGCGTTGTTGCGTAACTCACAGGATTTTCAAGAAAGGAATTCTTTGCTTCTTCCAGTTTGTCATTATATATCTTTACAACTATCTTACGCGCCTGGCTTCCAATAGGTTTTCCTTTTCTAAATGGATCCATTAAAATTTTTTTTAAATGTATTTCAATATATTATTCTTGGTTGTTTTTTTTTAAACTGAATTGCAAAACAAAGCAAATATCATTTAAATACGTTAATTCCCTCTGATGCAAAAATTCATTCTTAAAAACTCGTAGTTAAAAATTGTTCAAACTCGTAAACACTAATGTAACTAATAAACACTAATCTACAATTAATCCCAACCCCACAGGTCAAAAAAAAAATATATCAAATATACACTAACGCCAAAAAATAAATATAAACACAACGCCCCCAGAACCTTTCTGTTACTAACCCACAAATCATAAAACATAGAAATAAACAATAATCCCTAAACTTTTTGTCATTAATCCTATGTCGCAGCTTGCAGGTAGTTTTTCTTGTCTAACCCAATTGCATTTTGCAATAGACTTATTTTTTTATTATAGGTGCACTGAAATTTGTCCTACTAATAAAAACAAAAATTATTAATTTTATTTTTTCGAAGTAAAGTTTACACCTAAAAATCTTTTCCTTTTATCTCACCAGAGATGAAATAGATTTTTAGACATCAAGCTATGAAAGAAAAGTAAGCCATGATCATATCTTATTCAAAGAAAGTCCATCACTGGAAATTCATTTCTATTTTACTGTGAGCGAAGCTATAAACAAAACTCAACCTCCTAAGCACGGTTGCCAGTTTGGTCATTTATGACCAAATCTGGTCATTATTTTTTCACTTGGTCACATGGTCATTTTTTATTCCATTTGGTCATTTTTTCAACGAATTGAAAAAAAAAAAAACTTTTTTTTTACTTTTTATGTTCTTAGAAATGAAATGTATATCAAAAGCAGTTTTATTAGCGTATGATAATCAGTACAATAATGTGTATAATTGAACAACAATACCCCAGCACGATAACTGAATGCACAAAAACTGAATGCGTTCATTTCCACCACTAGCGAATTTAATGATAGATAGCTAGAAGACTTAAAATTGTGCGTTAATTTTGGGCAATGTTGGTCTTTCAACTCATGAGGCTAGTGTTATGGTTAGTGAGGTTAATGACCATCAAGCTAAATTGAAAAGCAATAAGTGTGTTTTTTTGGGAAAATTATCCGTAGTGAAGTAGGATTTCCCAAAAAAACGTATCCGCAGTTGTGCGATTTTTCTACTTTAAAGTTGGTACCACTGACTAGTTGTCAAATATTTAATTGAAAAAAAAAAAAACAACCAATAACTTTTTGCCAAGTAATTTTCATGTTTCTGAAAATATATATGGAGGTTTTTATTTATGAATTTCAATTTAAATCATTTTGTATTTACTTTTTCTGTTCACCAGCCATTCTTCATAAAGCAGAAGTTTTGCTTGTGAATTTTTTTTTTGTTGACAATTATCACCACCACAAAAGTCAAGGGATCTGTTCGCAGACTTTAGTTAGTTTTGGATTTCTCAACAGCTTTTTTCATAAGAAGGCTTTGTCGCGTTAGTAACTCTTAAATGTCGCTATTTAACTAAAGTATTACAGCTGACCACGACATTTCGCTCCTACAAAAACGCGTTAGTTATTAAACAGCTTTCTATAAGAGTTCGACACCAACACGATACAAAATGCAGCGTTTTTCTTATACAAATGGTTTTGTAAAAAAAAGACTTAAACTCTCAATGGAAAATGCTAAACAACAAACTACTTTTCGCATCTACGAACATGCCTTCGAGATACAAAAGAGTTTTCAATTGTACCAACATTTGTATTCGAGACTCGAGCAAACGTCAACATTCTATCCGCAGTTGGATCCTACTTCTACTTTTATCGGCAGTGAAGACTTTGTATTTGTAATACGTATAAAATCTTACTTCACTACGGATAGCTTTGCGAAAAAAACACACCTAATGTCATTTTTTTTAGTGCACTTGTCATTCGCTGTAACTTCGCTTTGCATATTATTACAAAAAGTTTCTAGTGAAGTTGAAAAAAAGTGTCGCAACATAATACATACATTTTTTGCTTATAGTGCCAACCGCATCAACCAATTTTAAGAATTTCTAAAAATATTGCGCAGTCCCACCGCACAAAATATTGCGAGCGAAAATTTTGCGAATTAAGTTTAATAAAAACTAAATTAAGAATTGGACTCAATTTTGAAACCATTAATAATATAATGCTAGCCAAAGAGTCTGAAGATCAAAAAATTAGCAATGCAAAAAATTTGTTTTAAAATAGCGTTTGTGAAAACATATACATATTTATTTTTATAGTTGTTCTTAAGTGGTAATAAATTGATCTTCATACATAAACATATCGCACAAAATTTTAAACAGTTTAGTAATAAGGTATTATGATGATACTACTTAACAATTTGCTAACTTTTAAGTAGATTACTAACTCTTTCTTAATTTTAAACATTTTCTAACCAGTAGGTATAGTGCTAAGGCTATTTTTTAATACTCGTAAATTACTACTAAACACTAAAGTAATGGCAGTTCATGCAAAAAACTAAACAAACAGACCTTTTTTGATGAAGTAAGCACGATACTAAAAAAATAAAATAGGTATTTAATAAAAGGGTAGAGAAAGTATGATGCTTAATTCGATTGAAATTTGCAAAATCGTTGGTTTTACCTAGATTCATACTAAAACAGCCTTAACATCGTACTAATTCAACTAAAAAATAGCTGTGAGAAGTTAATATTCATGTTTTGTATATAAGGTGCTTTGTGAATTTCTGTACCTGATTTTTTATGTTTTTGTTTTTTAATAATTTAAAAATAAGTATAAGCTGTATAATATACATAAGAACATTATGCTCCAACAACATGTGATGAATTAATTGTTCTGTTTTTTGTTTGTTTGTGTTTCTTTTTTTTATTTTGGTCATTTTTAACTACATTTGGTCATTTTTATTTTCAACTTTGGACACAATTTTTTTTTTCAAGTGGCAACCGTGCTCCTAAGTGCTTCAGTATGATCGCAGCAGCGTCATTGACAACAACGCCGCGATGTTCATCTTTTTTTTCTTTTTTTCAGTGATTTTTCTGTCTCTTTAAGAATTAAAGAGTAGAGCAAAGAAATTTAAAGAGACCTGCGCTGCGCAGTAGAATTTCCAACTGAATTGGTTCAAGCTATAGTGAGCAACGTTCCATTGGAAAACGACATTAATCAAACAACATGTCAAGCGAAAACACTTTTCTCTTAAGAAAAGTTCTCTTCATTAACAACTGAGATGATTTCCAAATTGAGTGAATGTAAAACAAAAGCTCAACAATTTAATGTAATAACACAGCTTGCTACAAAATATCTCTATTTCAATGTCATGATATAATGCAAGTAATTCCTTAAAAATTTTAACTTGGAATGTCAGGACTCAGGAGCATCCGAAATAAATGTACAGTATTTTTCAGCTTTCTTCGCAATTTGAATGTTGATGTACATACATAAATGTATGTCTAGTGAGTGAAACATGGCTAAGTAGTGGCGTTCGATTTACTGACTCAAATTATATTTGTCATAGATTCAATCGTTTAAATATAACAGGTGGCGGTGTTGCCCTTGTTTTAAAAAGAAATATTAAACATACGGTTTTGCCAGTAATAAATACTAAAGTAATTGGGGTAATTCAAATTCAGATTTAAATTCGATTTAAAAAAGATACTTAACTGTAACGCCTCATTTTTAGTAGGTGGAGACTTAAATTGTAGACATCGAGACTTAAATTATAGACATTCGCAATGTACATATAGGTACCAAAAAAAAGAAAATCTTAAACTTAAATTATTTTTAAACTATAAATATGTAAACTGGCATAATTTGTGTGAGAATATTGTTTTTTTTTTAAGTTTTCTATTGATAAACAGTAGGGGCCAGTTTTTTCTCAGTGTGTCATCTTCAATTCATAATTATTTCAACTCGTAACAAAAAATTCAAAGTTTGAGTTTAGTTTTTAATCATGGATTTAGCTAATCAGCCAATTTCAGTTAATTGATTAACACCATTTAACAAGCACCTTTGTGTATCAAATCAAAAACTTATCCTAATATGAAAAAAACATAAATGTCGTAAAAGTCATAAACTAGGTAAATCTATCAAAATTATAATACTTTTCAAAAATAAGAACAAATACAATTTTAATTTGGTTGTTCGGTTTTGAAAATTGAAAATTATAATGTTTTGTTTTTGTACTAAAGAAAGATCATCCCGCTATAAATTTGTAAGATAAGTTTTTCAAGCTCATCTAACTCTACCTAATGTGGTTCAAATGTTATTTTTGCTTTATTTTTTCAAAATAAATCCACTTGGATACACACAATTTTACCAAATCACAACAGACAAAAATAATGTTAAATCGATTCCCTTTCAACATACGAGTAAATTATGTAAATACATAAAATGGATTCAACAAATTAACCACGTATTTTAAGTAAAATCCAGACGTACTTATGACGTATTATGAAAAAAAATTAATAATCTATTCGTGTTGCACCTAAATATAAAAAAAATAAAATGCACGACTGGGTCGCACGAACTTGCTCCTATGTAATCGACTGGGAGTTTTAAAAACGAATGTTATAAGAGAAAATTGTTCATAAGGATAAAATTAATTTTTAAATTCTTTTAGTAGTAACAGAATGCTATGCAAATATGAATTTATGCAAGAACAAAAATTATAAGTCCTTGTAGTGGTTTCTTTAAAAGAAGCTTTTATATACAAACTTTTTAAAACCTTTTTAAGAAAAAAATTTGGTACGCTAATTTAAAGTTTTTATTATTGTTCGAATAAAAATTAAATTTACGAAAAGAAATATTGACCCATTTCGGAGATATCGAATTTTCAAAAAAAAGAAAAAAAAAGATTTTTTTTTCAAAAATTCAAAAAATATTTATTTTAAAGTTTTGAAATGCAATGTGTTTTAGACTTTTTAGAAGCTTCTTTATAAAAATTTTCATTAAGATCCGTTATGTGGATAATGAGTAATTCAAAATTCGAAAAAATCGTTCTATGGTAGGTACAAGCTGTAATATCTTAATTTCAATTTTTTTTTTATTAAATTAAAGATCTTAAAAATTAATTGAAAGAAAAAAAATTTTATCAAAATTCTAGGTGCCGTTTTCGAGATAAATTCGATTTTTGAAAACCATTTTTTTTAATTTTTTAGCATTTGTATGGTAGGTACCTTAATTTTTAGGTAAAATAAAAAATTTTGTTCCACATCTTGTAGATCATATTGAGAAACTTTTATTTATCTAGTTTAAAAAAAAATCTAGCATTGGGTTTTCGAAATATTGAGTTTTGAAAAAAAAAATTTGAAGTTTTTTTTAAAAATCCAAAAATTTTTTTTTTGAAAATTTGAGTACACAATTCTATTTATGTTTTTGGGCAGCTTTAGCAAAAAAAAAATGATCAACATCGGTTGAACCGTTTTTGAGAAAATCAAAAACAAAAAAAATGGTTCCATGGGGGGTACCCTCAATAACCATTTTTCGGAAAATTTTTTTCAACCAATGCCTAGATTTAATTAATTGAAATTTTTTTGTATCTTTATTTTTAAAATCTATTGAACAGTTTTCGAGAAAAAAAAATGTTTATAAAATTTCGAAAAAAATTCGTATGGGGGGTACCGTTATTTTTGGTCTTAAAAAAAAAAAGAAAAAAACGTGTGGGGGGAAAAAATTAAAAATGATATGTACCAAGTTTAAAGAAAATCGGCCGAGTCGTTTAGCCTGTAGTCGAACAGACAGACAGACAGACAGACAGACAGACAGACAGACAGACAGAATTGCGAGACCCACTTTTTTAGTCTTCGCTATCATCGTAATGTCAACTTTGATCAAAATCTCGAGTTCGATTTTTTTTACGAATGCATAACTTGCCTTATAGTACCTATAAGTCGCAAGTAAAAATATAAAGTACTTACTTTTCACTTTAAACAAAAATATGAAAAATCGACCTGATAACATGGGAGTAGATTTAAGTGTTAAATACAAATTTAGGTACCATAAAACAGCAATAAGGGAACACTTTTTATTTAGTGTTCGACTTTAATAATGGATTTCCGTGTATTAAATTTTGACATATATGTAACTAACGACTAAACTGGAGATTAAATAAATTATTGGTATGGGGATTTTCTAAAAACTGGAGATTTTCTTTTAACCTTAACACTAAATTTGATTATTAGTAAGGCCCTCCTTGGTGGAATGAAGATCTTTCCGCACTTAGAAAAATGAAAAGAAAAGAAAAGATCATTCCATCTCCCATTAGGTCCTAAGGATTTGTAATCATATCCAAAAAAGTTAAACATCTAAAAAGTCCACTGGGTTAGTACCTACTACTTGATATTGAGAAAGTCTTCGATTCAGTGTGGCATGCTGGTCTTTTTTATAAACTTATCAAATTTAGATTTCCTCCATATCTTATTAAGCTTATTCAAAGCTTTACAACAAATAGATACTTCATGGTCTATTTAAACAACAACTTTTCAACAAGAAGATCAGTTCCAGCAGGTGTTCCCCAATGATCAGTTCTTGCTCCTTTGTTATACAATTTGTTCACAGCCGATTTTCCTGATTGTGAATTCGCCATGTATGCGGATGATACTGCAATTTTTCCTCACATGAACTAGGTAGTGTCATAGAAATTAAACTTCAAAGAGCGCTGAATATCATATTTGAATATTACAAGCATTGGAAAATTAAAATTAATGCTGACAAAACTCAATCTATCTTTTTTACGAGGAAAAGAAAGAATTTCTTTTTGCCCATTAAAAATTTAGAATTCGAAAACACTGAAATCAAGTGGGTCGATACAGTTAAGTATCTTGGAGTTAATTTTGATAAAACACTAACCTTTAGAAATCACACTGCAAACATCACCACAAAAATTAACATTGCTACAAAAATGCTTTATACAATTATAAATCGAAAATCATTACTTACTAACGAAAACAAAATAATAATATTCAAAGTAATTTTTCAAGCCATGATACTTTACCCGTATCCCGTATGGCGTTTTTGGACTCAGATGCATATAAAAAAAAACTACAAATTTCCCAAACTTAAGTTTTAAAAATGATGGTGTAATGGGTTTGAATAAAACAATAATTTGTGTAGTTTTAAGTAATTTTGTATTTTATGTACACACAAATACAGTCATAATAACTGCTCAAAGTGCCCTCCTGCGTGTTGAATGCATGCTAGAGCCCGTTTTTGGATTTCATTTTGAATGTTTATTCTCGATAACTCTTGCCTTACTTTTAGTGATCCTTCCGAAATACGTTGTTATAATTCAGTTAAAGTTGTTAGTTCAGATGAGTAAACGATTTCTTTCATTCGCCCCATACAAACAAATCCAGTACAGTGGGATAGGGAGATCTTGCAGGCCAGCAGTGGCGTGGTGTCCATATAACCCGATTCATATCGGGTTACCTTTTAAATTTTCTGCTAAACAACAATGTTTACTAAATAACAAACGACCTTGCTGCACAAGAATGTTTACTAAATAACGACCAACACAAAACCCACTTTATATACTAAATACGTATCTATTCATTAACCTCCACAAGCTGCACACTCCATCAACTCAACTGAACTTTATTCTCATTTTTCAATCAAATACACACCACACCAGCACCACACACGTTATTATCATGAGTAATTTCTTCCACAATCTCTGCCTACCACACGCTAAAGCAACCCGAAATATCTCGGGTTATAAGATCTCTCGCTGGATAGAACAATGTTAGTTTTCTTTCTCTGTTTTACTTATGGTTTTTCTGAGTTTGGGTCGACTCTGTCTAACGCCCGCTGTCTTATGCAAAGAAATAACACGCTTTTCTTCGACTTATTTGGTGAATGTTGTGTTGTGAGGTGAGTTTACCCAATATCAAAACCAAGTCACTTGGTCAATGGTGGGTTGCGCAGAGAGAGCAAAAAAAAAAATGGTGCGCAAGAAATTTAACTAGTGAAGAACTGAAGACTGAAGCTGAACGAGAAGGTTATTGTATTTGTTAAATTTTGTTTTATAGGTACTCTCCTCTGCTTATGCAAAAAATAACTCGCTTTTCACCGACTTATTTGCTGAATTGTTTGAGTTTTTTCTACCGCTGCACTTTCTTCGATAAATTGAGGTCATTCATTCATTCATACATATTTAATAAATTCTCAGTGAGAAGACTGAGAAGACAGACTTTCAGATTTAGCACTTATGTATATCCACAGAAAAGCAGCTTCTTTTAAAAATAAGGAATAGACCTGACTTCTATGAGAGAGTTTTAGCAGATTTTATAAAAAAAAAGATCGTAGAATAGCTTTAGAATATATGTAAATAAGAGAAGTTTTTTTAGTAACACTTTTCATAATTTCTTATTTGTTTAGAAACGCGAACTTTTGCTATTTTTTTTTTTTTTGATAACATATGTACATTATTATACATTATATTTATTGTAGCCAAAAATTATATATTTTTTATACTTAAACCTATATTACTCCGTTCCTGGTCACACGCACACAGGAATGGTTGAGAGTTGTAAGTCACTAGGTCCCGGTTTACTCCGAGCTGTTGCACCGCCAAATTTATTTAATTTATTTTATATTGCAAAATTTACAGAGATTGGTAACATACATGAATCATCTATTTGATGTAAACTTTTGTACATAACTATTTATTTTTAATTGATATTTTTTATATCATGATATTGAATTACTTGAAAGATTTAATTGATTTATTTGCTTAATTATCTCATACTTTAATATACTTTTGTTTTGAAATTCTTTATTTTATATTTTTTTCATAACATTACATTAAATTTTCCATAATGCATTTGCATTTGCCAGAAACGGTTTCTTTGAAAGCCACCTTTATTATGCTTTAAGATTATTTATAATTTATAAACTAATGATTTGAAGTATACAAAATTGGCATGAATTGTTTCGCTTGTTTGTTTTGGAAATCAGAACTGCAATACATTTTTTAATTTAAGATACATCGATATTAGAATTAATTATCGTATGCAGGTAATTAGTCTAAGCTTCGACTTACCATTTGAAATTATTTACGCCACGCCACTGCAGGCCAGTGAATTAGTCCATTTCTGCCTATCCATCGATCACTGTATTCTTCATCCAGCCAATCCCTAACTTCACGACCATAGTGGGCTAGACCACCATCTTGTTGGAAATATGATAAAGTTAGTTGAATCAGTGGAACATCCTCCATTAGGTCTGGTAGATTATTTTGTAAAAACTCCAGATAGTAGAATTAAGCCGGGGTGCTAATTTGTAAGGGCGGATTAATTTATTTCCAATTACACCTGCCCACATATTGACACTGAATCTGTGCTGAAATGATCTTTGCCGTCTTGAATGTGGATTGCTCGAAGCCCATGGAAATTCTTTATACCATCTCTTGTGAATTGAGATTCGTCTTTCCAAAGAATTCTGCTTAAAAACTGGTTGTCATCCAAGCTTCTCTCTAGCAACCAGTTACAAAACTCGAGTCTTTTCAAAATCATCGGGAAGCAGTTCTTGCACAGGTGTATGGTGATATGGATACATATTTTCTCCATGCAGTATACTGGAAATTCTGTGTTTGGAAACTGTATAACCAAGCGTCTTATGCTGATGAATGGATCGAAGGATCGAACAGCTGCCAGTATTTTTTCATCCACAGAAACTCTTCTTGTGCTTGCAGTTCCCGCATTAAGTCTTGCAGTTGAAACTGATCCAGTTTCTCGAAGCCTACGAAAGGTATGTCCAAAAACATTTCGAGAAGGATATCGTCTGTTAGGATAAAGTTTCTGGTATCTTCGTTGTGCCCTTCTTGAATTTTCATTGCACAACCCATAAATGAATAAAATGTCTGCGTATTCTTCTCTCGTAAATGAAGGCATTTCAAAAAGCGCTCTTATCCAACTGTAATCGTGACTTAACTTGATAATCTGATGAATGAACTTGTTTTTCTATTCTTTTATACCACTTATTTAGTCAATTTACCCATTAATCATTCATACCCCAAATTTAACTGTTCCTGAGAAGAGGTTAGGTTATTATGGTTTTGGCAGCAAGTCAAGTAGGCATAAGTACACTTGTAACCCTTTTGATGAGTGCACAGCCTTAAAAATTACCTTAAAACTATCAATTCTTGTAAAACCACTCCAATTGTCAAATGCTGCAATAAAAGTAGGTAGAAAACCCAAAATTCGATTTTGTACCTGTTTCAGATTTTCCCAAGTATCATCAAATGTATGGGTTTTGGGTGCACTAATTAATGAGTTTGTTTTATTACATATTGTTTTGTTCATCAGGCAAAAATAAGAAAACTTTATGTTTTATTGACCTCAAAGTCAAAATTTTGCTCGGGCAAGAAAAATTGAACACCATTTAAAATCGGACTGAGAACACTTCCCTGGGGAATACCAGCATTGATTTCCTTAAAATCCGAATATTCCTTCCCTTGCTTTACTCGAAATAGCCTATCTTCGAGGTACGACTCAAGGATGTAATATATTTGATCCGGAAAGACCTGTCGCAGTTTAAACTTAAGACCATCGTGCCAGACCTTGTCAAAGGCTTGAGAGACGTCTAGAAATGCGCTTGAACATACATATTTTCCCTCTAGTGATTTCTCAATTTCATTGGTTATCCTGTACACCTGATCAATTGTTGAGTGGCTTTTCCGGAAACCAAATTGATGGTCAGGAATAAGCCGCTTTTCTTCGATAATAGGAAGCAGTCGCTTTAAAAAGATTTTCTCAAATATCTTCGAGATCAGTGGCAAGAGGGAAATTGGTCTACAAGATTTCTTTTCATTCGGAGACTTTCCCGGTTTTGGAACCATTAAAACTTCTGCGACTTTCCATTGGCGCGGAACGTATGAAAGCCTTAATGCCGCATTCATAAGGTGCTGAAGTTTAATTGCTGCTTTTCTGGGTAGCTCTTTAAGCACGCGAGCATTTATTAGGTCGTACCCAGGAGCTTTATTATTTTTAAGATTTTTAATAGCTTGATGAAGTTCTGATAACGTGATATTCCGAATAGGAAAGTTTGCAGATGGCCATTGGATATCACCATGTTCATTTATCAACTCCTGACCATCAAAAGGTTTAAAGGTTTCCTCTAGATGTTCAGCAAATAAATCCGCTTTTTCTCTATCGGACTTAGCCCATTCACCATTATTTTGTCTGATTGGTGCTGAATGTATTTGCGGCTTTTTAACATCTTTTATAGCTTTCCACAATGAATAATTCGTATTTTTATCTGCGGTCAGACCTTTAAGATAGGTAGAAATCTTCCGATTTTTTGATTCGCGGATAGCATACTTGAGCTCATTCGAGAGGCGGTTTAAGATTGTTTTGTCCTGAGGTGCTCGTGATTGATGCCATCTTTTCCGAACAGTTCTTTTTTCGCGAAGCAGATCTTTTATTTCCGGTGGAATTGTATCTGGGCCTCTAATTGGATCTCCCAAGTTGTGTGGAGTGTTTTTCCATGCAGCGTCTTGTATGACTTTAATAAATATATCGACTTCATCTTCTAGCTCTAAAGGCGTTTTCAAAGATACATTAAGCGCAATATTGTTTTCGCAATGTTCTCTGAATTTATCCCAGTTAGTTTTGTTGTTACATAAAAATGGAACTCTTTCTTTTTTGACTAGCTTTCCACTTACTGTCAATATGACTGGTGAATGATCGGTGGAAAGATCAAAGTTTTCCTCGATTTTCGTGTAATTTTTATCTAGTCCTTTTGCGATAAAGAAGTCTACAAGGTCTGGCATTTTCGCTCTATCAGTTGGATAGTATGTTGGTTTACCTGTCGAGAAAAAATCAACACAAGCTGCCATACAAGCTTTGAAAAGCTGCCTACCTTTAGTTGAGATGCACCTCGATCCCCAGAAAGTGTGTTTCGAATTGAAGTCGCCACCAATAATAATTTTCGGCCCGAGAACTTCAAATAGATCTATAAAGTCGTTTTTCACAATTTTACTTCTGGGAGGACAGTAGATTCTAAATTCTAAATTTAACAGTTACTGAACTTATTTGCATTATATCGATCTCAATTATAGTTCTAATTGAATGTTCGATAGTATCGTTAATAAATAGAGAGGATCCACCTCTTGCTCTGTCAGATGGATGAAATGCATGATAAGCACAGAATCCTTTAATTTTTACATCACAGTCTTTTTTTAAATGAGTTTCGGTAATCAAGCATATGTCAATTTTTTCATTTTGTGGAATTATTTCTAGTTCATCTATTTTTGATGATAATCCATTCGCATTCCATGTAAAAATTTTAAACAGCTCATCCATTTTCATAATTTATTCTGGGATGTATGAGTCTTAGGCTCAAGCATGCTTAATTTTTCAAATATAAGTTTATTCGTCCTGCGTTGCTCTTCAAGTCTGGCAAGAATCAAAGAAAACACTTGGGCAACTGGGTCTGGTATATTTGTACTTTGTTCCTGATTTCGTGACTCCACTTTGGCATACGTTTTTGTATCACTTGGTTTGGGTTTTGCGTTTTGAGGTTTAG
Organism: Chrysotoxum bicinctum; assembly: GCA_911387755.1. NCBI lineage: Eukaryota > Metazoa > Arthropoda > Insecta > Diptera > Syrphidae > Chrysotoxum > Chrysotoxum bicinctum. The sequence goes on along the minus strand of OU426987.1, from coordinate 130,955,529 downwards.
TTTCCTTGGGTTTCATTTTCCCTTTGATAGACTTACTAAACCCTGATACCACGTGGGCATACGTATTCGTAGTACTTGGTTTGGATTTTTCGTTTATATCTTTAGTTTCATTGGGTTTCGTGTTTTCGTTAATAGACTTACTAGCCCTTTTATCATTTAAATTAATTTGGCTTGTTTTAGGTTTATCTTTGTTTGGTTTTTGTTTCGGCCGTACACTTTTCTTCAGTGTATCACGCCTTTTTTGAATTTCTTTAGCAACTTCGCATCCTCGATAGTTTGCAGGATGGTTTTCCTTGCAGTTGACACAAGTTGCTGGAGATTGCTTGTCAAGACGGCATTCGTCTGATGAATGTTTCCCCGCACATTTAACGCAACGAGGATCTTTCCGACAGAAGGTTTGCGTGTGATTAAAACCTTGACAACGCTTACATTGGGGAATCAATCGAGTGCTTTTACGCAGAAGTTCTATTTTAATTACCATATTTAGTATTGTTTTAATGTTATAAATACTCTCAAGATTTTCTGCTTTGTCAAAGCTTAGCATAAAAAGAGGAAGTCCACGCCTGACAAACTCATTTTTATTCTCTTGCGATTTTTGTTTCTCTTTCTTGATAATGTTTGTTGCATCCAGAATCTTTAAGCCTTTTTCTTGAAGGTCATTTATAACGTCCTCTTTTGTACAAGAAGGACGAAGACCTCTAGCTACAACACGTATTGGCCTATCTGATTTATTAGAGAAAGTATACCATTCGATCTTTTCGGTATTTAATTTCTTAGATAGTGTCCGGTAACCATCAGAATCATTTACATTGATTTTCCACGTATTATTATGTAGCGAGGTAACCTCAAAATTCGTTTGCAACGTTTCCTTAAGAATTGGTAGCAATTTACTATAGTCCGATTGACCAACGATGTTAATAGGTGGTGGAGGACTTATCTTAACTGGTGGTTTCTTCCCTTGAGGTTGTCTCGTTTTACCTTTTGGCTGGATGACCTCAGGTGAGGTCCGATTCTGTTCATACTATACACTAGCGATATTCTGTAGTGGATATTAATTAATTCATCTACTAACAAAAATTAATCAATCGCGTTTATCATATTCATTAACCAACAAAATAAAATCAATCGCGTGCGATAATAAATAAATAGTTAAAAGTTATATCGCATCATATCGTTTAATAAAAGTTGTTTGCGCGAACGCGACCACTACTCAATTTCAATTTTCATTATCGGAACCTTTCCTATTTGAGTATCTGAACGTTTCCTAAAATTCGAATGTCAAAAGTTTCCTTCTCGATTTTTCTTCAATTGAATGTCACTCTAATTATAAACATCTTGTGTGCTGGTGCAACAAAGCTCCCATCCTAAAATTAATAGAATTGCGTTTTCTTTTATATTTAATAAGTAATAAAAACTACTTAAATAAAATCTGTGTCTTTTCAATCTTAACAAGAAGATAAAAAATAGCCACCATACAGGCTATATTGGTAACCCCGACACAGAACATTTTTGTTCGAGATAATTCCCCGAAAGCAACGGTGGATTTTATCGAACGACACATATAACGGCAATCCGTTATCACGCCACCAAGCCAACGGTGAAAATACTGTTGTTCACTGGTACGGAAAATTGTACAGTTGTGCAACAATTGGACTTACGTTTATTCAACATTTTTGTGCAACGAATCGCCGGCACCTATAACAAGATTCTTGTCTGCAATTGCCGTCGACATCATAAAAAAAGAAATATTTTCTTTATGCAACATCACCACCACCTCGTCGTCAACTCTGTTGGAGCATCACCATATCCTGCACCACCACTAACACATCATTCCATCGCCACCGCCGGGACAAAAGCGCCACAAGAATAATTTGTCCACAATAGTGTCGCCAACGTTCTCAACGAATTCCAGTCAGTTTGCCACCAAAAGTGTACCCACGGAATTAAAAGCGCCACAGATCGACATACAGAGATGGACAAAATTATTCACACAGCGCCATATGCCATACTAAAATAACTAGTAAATGAAAACTAAATAACATATTATTTTTTATCGTCTTTTAATTATTTATTATTGCCCTATCTATTAATTACTAACCAGAGTTTTTTACTTTATTGAACAATTCAAGGAAAATTATTAAATAATATATGAATACGTCTTCTATTTAGCCTAGACAAAATTATTCACACAGCTGCATTTTTAATGCTTACATATGTACGTACATTACTACGCTAAGTTTTTTTTTGTATGATAGCAACAAATGATCTGGAAATTGGAAGAATACCGTTTTAGATTACAAGTTTGTTGATTTCTGAAAGTAAAACATAGACATGCGTCATTAAGTATTCACAATGGGCCGGAAACAGAAGGAAACAACTGAAGCTGAACGAAAAATTATTTTGGAGTTGCGGAAACAAGATAAATCCTACTCAGAAATTGGTAAGATCCTCAAAAGAAGCAGATTCACGATCTGCAGTATCATAAAGCGTTTTGAGAACTCTTCGAACCTTGCAAGCCGACCTCATACTGGACGTCCACGAAAATTGACCGCAAGAGAAGAAAGCCTTTTGGTAAGAAAAATAAAAAAAAATCCCAAAATAACATCATCTCAGGTGGCAGCGGAAATAGGGGAAGAGCTAGGTAAGGATATTCATCCGAAAACCGTGCGTAGGACGCTGCATCGTGCCGGTTACAAGTCCAGAGTGGCTAGGAAAAAACCCCTTATAAGAAAAGCAAATAAAAAGAAGAGGTTAGAATTTGCAAAATGCTACAAAGACAAGACCGCGGATTTCTGGAGCAATGTAGTTTTCTCCGATGAAAGTAAGTTTAACATATTTCAATCAGATGGGAGAATAAGAGTATGGAGAAAACCAAACAGCGAACTTGAAAAAAATAATATTGTCAGCACGGTCAAACATGGTGGTGGGGGGGTTATGGTATGGGGATGTATGGCTGCAAATGGGGTAGGCAACTTGGTATTTATTGATGGTACTATGAATAAATACGACTACCTCAATATTTTGAAAGACAACCTTCACCAAAGTGCGCGGAAACTCGGTCTTGGGAATAATTTTTATTTCCAACAGGATAATGATCCTAAACACACGGCTCATATAGTGCGTATGTGGATTATTCATCATGTCCCTCATATTCTTCCTACTCCCCCCCCAATCACCGGATTTAAATCCGATAGAACACTTGTGGGATGAACTAGGTAGACGGATGGAAAAACATACCATTTCCGGAAAGGCACAATTGAAGCAACTTTTACTCCAAGAATGGGAAGCGATTGGGGCGGAAACGACTAAAAACCTTGTTCATTCAATGCCAAAAAGGTTAAACGAGGTTTTGAAAAGAAATGGCTGGGCCACAAAGTATTAAAAAGTTATTAACTGCTTATTATGTAAACATTTTGCCGACTGTGCGAATAATTTTGTCCCTTTAATTATTTTAGTTGAATTGTTTATTTTAAGTTTTTGTCTTTAGCATAATTGCATTTTATTTTTTTGTTTTATATTTAAAGAACTATTTAATAAGTTAACTCAGTTTTGTAAATATTTTTTAAGTTAATACGTTATTGAAATAAATTTTGAAGTTTAATCATATAAATCTTTGCTGTGTGAATAATTGTGTCCATCTCTGTACGTCATCGCTGCCGTGTCGCCAACGTTGACACGAAGCGGCGTTTGCCCTAAGCACATGTCGCCAACATTCCTGTCGCTGCTACCACCAGAATTATTTCCCCACCGTCATCAACCATCGTCATTCCATCGCCGTCATCACCACTGCTTCAACATCATCACATGCCATCGCTAATCGTCCTAGACGCATTGCTGAGACCATTTTACCAAAATTTTTTTTCTGGTTGAAACAAAATTTGGCCACAACGGAATCAACATTTTTTTTTCGCAATTTTTTTTTGGGAATAAATAATTGCAGGAACGAGCCTAATATTTTTTTTTCCGCAAAGTTTTTTTTGGAACAAATAACTTTTGCCATTTTTATTTTCAAGTTTAACAAAATAAAAACTTGCCATCATCTACCACAAAAACCGAAACAACAAATCATCAGCGCAGGTTCCAGAAACACAAATAGCGCCCAACTAGAATAGCAGTACGTAAAGCAGATCAAAAACTATCATCAAGAGCAACAGGAAAATCAAAAGAAAATTTGTACAGGTGAGAGTTTTGAAAAAATAGCAACAGCACACAAGTTTACAACTATATTATACATATATACATATATTATTACACTATATTTTCAAAATTATTACTTTATATTATTATATAATATATTCCTTGGCATTCAAATTTTTCGCGCTCAGTTTTTCCAACAATAAATATTTCCAAAGTTCGATTTTGACGTACATTTCTTCTCGCGTTCGGTTTTAATCTTTAGTGTGAACGTTCAGGCAAACAATTTTACCGCGTTATTCATTTAATTAATTCTGTAACGCGACATTAAGGCAATTTCGTAATTTACTTTCGAAATTCACACTTGAATTTCGTTTTTATTTCCAAGTTTCGAAGTATCTCATTTACATATGACTGAAACCAAAAGCGAAATGATAAATCCCAACGTAACGGAGAACGGTTCGAATACCAGCAATGACGGTATCGTCAATACCGAGCATGAGACACAAACCCAAACGAGTCCTCCTTTCGTAGAGTCAATTAAACTTAGGCTTCCAACATTTTGGAATAGTAACCCTATCATCTGGTTTATTCAGGCCGAAGCACAATTTACAGTGCATAGGATAACTAGTTCCGAGACAAAATATTGTCTAACAGTAGCTTCTCTCCCACCAGAGACTTGTGACTCAGTGATCGATATCCTTTCAAACCCACCAACAACGCAAAAGTATTTATCTTTAAAAGCAGCTTTAATAGAACGCCATTCAGTTTCTGAGATTAAACGGTTGGAAACGCTTATCGACAAAGCGGATATTGGTGATCGAAAACCGTCAGAGGTCTTGCGTTCGATGAAAATGTTAGCTGGCACTACTTTTAGCAATGACATAATAAGAAATTTGTGGATGCGTCGATTGCCCCAAGCCATTAACATTGCACTACTTTCGGTAGGTACAAAAACCTTAGATGAGCTAGCTTCCCTCGCAGATAAAATCTATGAGGCATCTCAAGGTGTATTTATCTCTAGTATTTCCTCCGTTCAGCAAAATAATAATAATTCGAACGTTTTCAATGAACTCGAACAAAGATTTAATAAAATTGAGTCAATGATTGAAGCCTTATCTTTCAATTCACGCTCACGCTGTAGAAGCAAATCTTCCCAAAATTTTAGAAACAGAGACAATCGTTCGCACAGTCGTGTTAATTCGAATTTTGGTTCGGACATTTGCTGGTACCATAGGCGCTATCGCAAAAATGCGAAGAAATGCGAAAAACCATGCAATTTTGAAAAACAAAAATCTCAAAAACACACCGATCACCCAAACTAAATGTGCCTGCTGTTGCAGCGGCGAACATGCAGACTCCTTTAAATAGCCGCTTATTCATCAAAGATAAAAATTTAAATCTCACATTTCTTGTCGACACTGGGGCGGATCTGTCTGTTCTTCCACATAGTAACAAAAAAGGATCGATATCCCAAAATCCTTTATACTTACTATCAGCAGCTAATGGAACTACAATTCCAACATTCGGCTCAAAATTATTAAACCTCGATATTGGTCTAAGGCGAAATTTTGTACACTCCTTCATATTAGCCTCAGTATAGACCAATACTAGGTGCCGATTTCTTAGCGAAATTTAACCTACTGATAGATACAAAAAATAAAAAGTTGATAGATCCTCTCACTAAACTTCAAACATGTGCATCAACCATAAGAACAAACGATCCGAGTCCCAAACACTTTCAAATCAACAAGGATTACAATACGATTTTGAAAAAGTTTCCATCCTTAATAGAGGAACCAAATTATTTCGCACCAATCAAGCACACAATAATGCATCATATTGTCACAAAAGGTCAACTTCCAGTTTCTAGGCCTAGACGGCTCGATGCCGCTAGACACAAAGCAGCAAAAACCGAGTTCCAACACATGATGCAATTAGGAATTTGCAAGCCATCTTTTTCGAGCACGTGCTCACCTCTCCATATGGTTAAGAAAAAGAACAACCAGGATTGGAGACCCTGTGGTGATTACCGCAGACTAAATGCTGCCACGGTACCGGATTGTCACCCAATTCGCCACATTCAAGACTTTTCAATGAACATACATGGTTGCAAATATTTTTCAAAACTCGACATAGTAAGAGCTTACCATTTAATCCCAGTTGCGCCTCAAGACATTCACAAAACTGCAATAACCACGCCTTTTGGTTTATTCGAATGGCTCCGAATGCCATTCGGACTTCGTAACGCCGCACAAACATTTCAACGTTTAATGAACGAAGTTTGTTTCGGTCTCGATTTCGTTTTTGCTTACATTGACGACCTTCTCATCGCCAGTCAAAACGAAGAGCAACATAAACACCATCTCGAACTTCTTTTCACAAGACTGGAAGAGTATGGCGTTAATATTAACCTTTCAAAGTGCGTTTTCGGTGTCTCGTCTCTAGAATTTTTAAGCCACACGATTAACGCTAAAGGCATTTCCCCTTCAAAAGATCGTGTCGAAGCCATCTTAAAATTTCCAACACCTAAGTCAATTAAACAGATTCAACGTTTCATAGGAATGATAAATTACTATCATCGTTTTATTCCTAGGTTAGCACAGATAATCGCTCCACTTCATTCACACTTAGCAGTTCTAACTAAATCAAAAAAATCAAAAACACTCTTTTCACGTTTTTTTTATCAAAATTTGGACTTTAAATGCGAATTTCTCAAAAATCATTGACATGAGTAATTTAAATTAAATGCAGGATTATAGAACAAACTTCTGGCTTTTAAATTCAATATGGCACTTTATTGTTAGTGTTGCCGTTGTTTTTTAATATTTTTTTTTAATTTAAACCATTTTTTCTAAAAGTGCCCCTACCTCCTAAACGGGGGGGAGATAGACCTCCCCCTCCCATAGTAAAAAGTGCTTGTTTTTGTACCCTCTACAAAAACCCGTTATCAAATCTTGGCGGACAAGTTATCGTACTCGTGCCTTATTGTGTATTCAAATTTTCAATTTTTTTTTTCAAAACTCAATATTTAAAAAAATCCCAAGACTTATAATACTCTTAATATAAGTTACACGATCTAATGCAAAAAAAAAATTATTTCCCTTTTATAATTTTGTTATATTGCCTGAACTATTAACATGAACAAAATTAAGAACTATTAATGAGTTGATCTATTGAATGGATTATTATGTACTACTTACAGTTCTCAAGGTGTTTTTATTCATAAAAAGATGTATTTCAGTTTTTTGTTTATTCGAAGTGGAATTTCGAATACTAAATCCTGCATTTAATTTATGCATTATGTTTAGTAATCGCGTTTAGCGAGAGATGAGCACTGAGCACTTGACAACTCGTTTCTGGAGTTTATATATATTTGTTGCACATACCCATTAATTTTTCATAATAACTGACAATTTTCATAAATGACCGACAATATCTACCATAGTGGAAATATCTAAGTTTCACTAAAGTGCGTGGAAATCATAAGGTTGCACTCGGTCGAAATCTTACCTATAATAAACCTTCATAGCGCAAAAAACAATATACAATAATTTCTTCGCTTTAAGATAGGTACTACATATCTGGAAGAATATTGTAAGTAATTTCCAGCTGGAACATTCGTATAATGAATTTTTTAATTCTTCTAAATTGTGAAAATTTGGAAACAATAATTTCTAGTTTGCCAAGTATTCTTTCTTGCATATTCATGTATGTACATACATAATATATACATATATGATCCACCATCACACATTTTGTATATGTTTTCCTATATAAAACAAATGATAACGTATTTTATGCACACACATCTACACCATTAAATGTATGTTCGTTTTACCTCATACAAAATGATCTTGAACAAAAATCTTATCGTTGGCTTCTTTCCGTACTTCAAGTAGAAATCATTTTTTCAAGTTTTACATTTAGTTGAATTCAACAAGTTGATCAGTAATCGTGTTACGCGTATTAATTACTCGTCGAAAAAGACACACTCTGTATTGAACGGTCTGCGTTGGTTGGCGCATTGAGAAGAAATATTGCTTATTTCGGTCATCATGGCAAATAAAACTTTTATAAACAATTTGAAGAGAAAAACTTGTCTTGTATTTTATGTGAATGGCAAAAAGGTAAAAGGAAACAAATACTTATAATTGAATAATAATTTTAATCTAGGGTTTATAAACTACATAATATATGAAAATAATAAAGTTGTGCTCTGTTCAGTTAATTGGGGAAGAACAGCTTCAATTATTCAAGTAATCTGTCAACAGTCCGCATGATAGAAGTATTGATAAAAATAGTAGTGCATTTATGTACAGTGCCTTGCATAAGTATAACCGCACTCTGTAAAAATGCGTTTAATAGAAAATTTAAAATATGAATGATAACTTACTATTTTTTTTATTGAATGGCATCACTAATTAAGTAAATTTAGAAGAAAAAAAAGTTCCGTTATTTTCTCTTCTGGTGCTTAAAAATTAAAAACAGATTTTTTTTTGTAATGCAAAAGTATAACCGCATTTTTGTTTTTATTTTTTTTTTAATTTTAAGTACATTTTTTAGGAAAAACTAGTAAGGGTTCTTGCTGCCCCTATTTCAAGCTACAAATTCTTTCTTTGCCTCTCGCAGCTTAGCAACGCTTACAAATTGCTTATTATAGGCATACGTTTTGCGGGTCAAAATTCACAAAGATTTTCAATAGGGTTACAATCTGGAGAACGTGGCTGCCACTCCATCAAATTTATGTTTTTGGATTCAAAACGTTCCAAAATTTAACGACTAACGTCAATTGGGGCATTATCTTGCTGGAAAAAAGGTCGAACTCGACGAAATCATCTTAAGTGGGGTACCAAATTATTCTGAACTACCTGGATGTAAGCTGAACTGTTCATCCTTGTAGAGGTGAATGCAAGTGCAACCTTACCATGGTCGCAGAAGGCCCCATACAAACCATAGAACTACCAACGCCAAAGTTCCTCTTGGAAAAAAATATTTTTCCTTTCTCAGATCGTGCCAATATTCATTACAATCATCTGGTTCATCAAGATTAAACTTTATTTCGTCACTGAAATTAATCAAAAAAAAAATATTCATTAGATTATTCCATTTGGAATAAGTAAATTAATGGAATGTTACCTACGGTTTTCCAATTCCGGTTCATGTTCTGACGGGCAAATTCTAATTTCTTATTTGTGGACAGTTATCATATTAAGTGCTGTTACCATTGTGCCCCGAACAACCACTCCACTACTCTTTAAGGCACGAAAAACCGTTGAAACTGAAACTGCTAACCCCAATTCGTCACGAACTTTCGGAAAAGAATGCATCCAATTGGATGCATCATTGATTAAACGCTTCCTATCGCAACGTGTCAGCTTCTGCGGACGCCCGGGTACATTTTTGTCCCATAAGATTCTGAATCTTGTAAGAAATTTCGGACGCCACGATCTGATCTTGAAATGTTCCTACCAATAGCCCTAAGGCTTAGGCCACTTGACCGAAAACATTGAATTTTACTTTTTTCCGTATCGCTTAAATATGAACCACGCGGCATTAAGGGGTGGCCGTGGCGCGATGGTTGTGTGATCGCCTGTAAGATCACAGGTTCGATCCCTGCCGTCGTCTATGTCACCTTTAATTCCATTAAAACCTTCCAAAAATTGTCATCAATGGGTTGCTGGTTTACTCATTACATGTTGTTTAGGTATAACACTAACAAAATTGCTATTGAGTTAAACTAGTATGCCCTGGAGATAAAAAATCTGAGACAACCACCTTCAGTCTCAGAACATCGTGCCACACATCTTTCCTATCCTTCTTTCTCTTCCGTAACTTCACGCCCGCGCTGTGTTGAAAACATTTAAAGGGTAATCATAATCCCTTGAGCGCGAGTAGATTATAAAAAAAAAAATTATTTTTTGTCATTTCAAAGCACATAACTGAATTAAGCTTCAGAGAGGTTTACATTGTGCGGTTATTCTTTTGCAATACTTAAAAATTTGTTTTTAAATTTTAAACACCAGAAGTAAAAATAACGGAACTTTTTTTCTTCTCAATTTACTTGATTTCACTAATCCATTCCCATTTTCAATTTTCTACTAACCGCATTTTTACAGTTGCGGTTATACTTATGCAAGGCCCTGTATGTACATACTATAGTGCTTTTAATAAAAAGTTTTCGAATATTATAATGCCGGGTATACATTGTTCAAATGCATGACAAGCATATGCAAGTGTATTGGTAACTTGGGGTTGAAATTGCATATACACATATCAAGCATGAGTCTTCAATCTTTTATTTTTACGTCGACGGTGTGGTGAGAGGACGTTACGCTTTGTGAGTTTTTTTTCGGCAAAATTGTGATTTTACGAATTTCTTTGGATTTTTTTCAATTTTATGCGAGTAATTTGTTTTATTTTATCTGTCTATTTCATCATAAAATTTTTGTTTTCTGCTTAAATATTTAAATATGTGCTTATGTTGTGCTGTGTTCTCATCTCTTCAACGTACTATACGCAAATGAACCAATAAATGCATGATCAATCATCAATCTTGCATATACACTACTTCAATGCAGGACGCTAGATTGAAAGAAAATCAAAAGATTTTGATTTTGCTTCAATCCAACATCCAATCTATACGTGTGACTTTTTCACTAATACACTTGCACATGCTTGTCATGCATTTGAACAATGTATATCCGGCATAAGCCATGTGAAAGAAAATTGATAACGGATTTTTGTAGAAGGGTCATATACAAGCATTTACCATGGGAGGGGGGTCTATTTCACCCCCTTTAGGAAGTGGGTGCGATTTTCGATAAAAACGACTTAAACGGAAAAACAAATATTAAAAAACAACCACAATTCTTCAAATACAAAACATAAGGGTTTTAAAAGCAAGAAGTCTGTTCTTTCATCCTACATTCAAACTATATTATTTGTGTCAATAGTTTTCAAAAAATTTGCATTCAAACTCAAAATTTTGATAAAAAAAACGCAAACAAAAATTTTTGGATCAATTTTTCCCGAAATTGTGAAATGGAAAACTAAATTTTCTTTTTGTGGTCAATGTTCATATTAATTCTAAATCGAACACAAAAAAGCGAAAGTTTTTGAGAAAATTGAAAATTTCTAGAACTTCTTTTGTATGAGATTTTAGTTTTTTGATATTTAATATGATCTTTTTTTGATAAAAATGAAAGTTGGTGTTAGGTTGATCTTTGTTAGTAATGGGTTGGGTACGATATTTCGCTTTTTATAATACCATTTTTTAAAATCCCGTTTTTTATAGTCCTGTTTCTTATAATACCGCTTTTATAATCCCGCTTTTTAAAATCCCGCTTTTTTAAAATCCCGTCTTTTATAATCCCGTTTTTTATAATCCCGTTTCTTATTACGACGTATAAATAGTGAGGTATGTAGGGTGGCTTGCTGCCCCCCTGCAACCCACCTACTTGGGCTCACCATAGGATTTGGGGTAGTTGCGAGGTTGGGTGTATGCAAAGTTTCTTTAGCATTTAAAGAATCTGGAAAATAACCGACATAAAATAAATAAGTTTTAGCTACGTATTCTTAAAAACGGGATAAGCGGTATAAGACGGGATTTTTAAAATCGGTATTATAATAGAACGGGGTTTTGAATAAACGGGATTTTAAAAAGCGGTATTTAAAAAAAAAAAACGGTATTATAGAGGACGGTATTTTAAAACTTTTTTGCGAGATTTTTGAAAAACGGGATTATAAAAAGCGGGATTTCGTTACGCTCCCGTTAAAAATATAAAGATCAGGAGTTGGGTTCGATATCCCACTTTTTATAATCCTGTTTCTTAAAATCCCGCTATTAAAATCCTGCTTTTTATAATCTCGCTTTTTATAATCCCGCTTTTATAAAATCACGCTTTTAAAAATCCCGTCTCTTAAAATCCTGTTTTTTATAATCCCGGTTCTTACTATGCCGTCTTTACAATCAAAATCAGTTGTTTTATTTTAAAAAATAAACAAACTGGTTTTGATTGCAAGACCGAAATAATAAAAAAAACTTTTAATTTGTAAGAAAATAGTTAAGAGTAAGCAAAATATTTTTTTTTCATAACCTTATAAGTACAGCAGTATGTTCACATTTTAATTCAACTGTATATTGTTAGCGATGCGCCGCAAAAAAAAACAGTTTTACTCATATTGTTTCTCTTTCTCATTATTTTTATTTAAATTTAATCTAAGAGATTAAAAACAAATGCGTACAGTCGAGATCAAAAATCAGGCGATGCATTTTCTTTAGTCTGGTTTTTCTTAATATTTTTAATGTAGGTATAATACTCAAAAATATAAATATAAAAAACCGAACTTGAAGGGATTTAATGGGATAATTAGGGATATAAAAAGCGGGATTATCTATAACAGATCAGGATTTTGATTAAGCGGAATTTTAACACTCGGGATTTAAAAGAAGCGATATTTTAGAGAGCGAGATTTTAAAACTTTTTTTTCGGGATTTTTGAAAAAAAAAGGGATTTTAAAAAGCGGGATTCCCAAACGCTCCCAAAGAACAGCAATTCATTTGACGTTACCCAGAAGGCACCACGAGGAATGCATTACATTTCGCGTCCTAGTCAGTCAGTTTGTGGTTAAGTCTAATAACTATATACATAAATATATGCTGTAGTCAAACTGTAGTGCCCAGTTAATGCGTTTCATGTGCGAAAATTTTAAATGTGCGTATATTATATCATACGAGTATGTAGCTATTGACATTAGTATCTATTGACATTGGAAACACAGAATACATTTAAAGTTCTTTAAATGCAAACGAAATTTGGCATACACCGAACCTAGCACATACCCCAAATCCTATAGTGACCCCAAGCACGAGGGTTGTAGGGGGGCAGCATGCCGGTGGGTACTAACACTTCATCGAACCTCACACATATCCCAAATCCTATAGTGAGCTCAGGCCGCCGCCGCCGCCGCACAGTGGGCATAAATCGTGATTTAAGTGGTCAAAAATATTTTTTTTTTGTTTTCGAATCACATAAGTTTAATTTTAATTAATTAAAGAAATATTTATACGTTAAATATATGATATTTTTTTAAAATAAATATGCTGAGGTTAAGAGAAAAATAAATTCAAAGTGAGAAAAACTTGTAAATCGATGTATGAAGCATTTTTGGCATAATTTTTATCTCCCGGTTTTCTTGAAAATCCTTTTGGAAAGTAATCAAATTCATTACAGCTAATTATTTCACATATTTATATGTTATAATACGCAAAAAAATATAAAGAAACGTTAAGTAGTTAGTACCGTTTGATTTTGAAACACCCATCTTAATTTTACTCAATTTTCCAGTTTATAAAGGCGATACAAAAATTCACAACTTTTCACAACTTTAATTTGTTTACGAATTGAAAATTGAATATGTGCTCTATGGAAACTCGAAAGATTCATATCCGCATGTATCCGCATTTACGAGTTAGAGCGAAAAAACATTTTACATAGCGACTCTTCTGTATGCTGCAACTGTATAATGAAAAGTAGTTGTAGCAAAAGTTTTTTTGTGAAGCTAACAATTGAGAACGTTCAATGCATCTGTGAGGTTTGTCAAATTAATATGAAATAAAAAAGAATATTTTATCTGATTTGCAGATTTTAAATTCATTAGAAATGAATTTTGACATAGAAATGATTTTAAAGTGAAAGTGTCAGTGTGTAAAAATATTAATATTTCATTACAAACCAATACATATTTGAATTTAAAATTAAATAAAGGACCAATCAAACAAATATTTAAACCGTGGTTCAGCAATTTCAACCCATCGATTTCGCCAAATAAATATATGTTGAATCGTCGTCATTCAGTGTTGCTCAAGTATGTGGTTATATCCAATAACATAGTTGAACCGTCCTTGGACCTCTGTTAATCTGCCGAAATTGGTTTTGAAAAAAGAAACTAAGACTGAACCACAAACTAGATTTGAAGCGGTCAATGTATTTATTGTCCCTCAGCAAATCTCAGATCAGCTCCGTAATAGGTGTCATAACTTTACACTATCTTATAGGTAGACACGACTCGGTGTACTATCAAACGATTTTTGTAGGAGTTGCTTGGACTAGGAGGAAGAGGAAACAATCCCACACCTTCTTTGTACATTCCCTGCTCTCTCTTACAGACGCAAACTTCATCTAGGAGAATATTTCTATAATGAACCAAGCGATCTTATAAACACAGACATTAAAAGTCTCCTTCGCTTCATTAGAAGCTCCAAATGGTTTTAACTAGTAGGGAATCTTTTTGTTCCCTATTAGATCGTGCTATCACAATGGACCTCTACTGGTCTAAGTGTGTCAGAGTCAGACGCCTTAATGACAGCCACTTTAGCCTAACATACCATATTGTTTTTATTTAGTGCGGTTAGTAAATTTACTTGCACTTATTTTCTGTGCCCAAAAAAAAAATGGTATGCTCTATTTATGTGGTTCTCATTAATTGTTCCGATACATTTAATAACTGGATGATGGAAATGACAAAATTGATTTAAGATTTTGGTAACTATTCTTAAACAAAGTGTTGGCTTGAAAAGGACAAAATGGGAACTACAAATTTCGTTTTGAGTGTTTTTGTGAAGACCCAAAGGGCAAACCTAAAAATTTCAAACAAATAGTTTACTGGTCACTATTTGTTGGATCTTCAAGAAAGTTTTTTTAAAATAAGTTTTGTATCCAATTTAAGTCAATATTGAAAAATTTGTCATCCCACATTAACAGGAAGAAAAACAACTTTTTTTTATTATTTATTTTAAAATCAAAATAACACATATTTGATAAATTAAACGCTATATATTGAAAGGTACTTAAATAAAGTTACACATAGAAAAAAATTATAAAAAAACTCAACTGGTTCAAAAGTTATGGATTTTAGACCACTTAAACCACGCTTTCTGCCCACTGTGCGCGGCCGTAATGCTGGCAATGCAAGCAAATTAAAAATATCTCAAAAAAGTAGTATCAGTAATTTTCAATTTTCTCAAAAACCAGAAGAAATAAAAGCTTTCGGTTTCTTGTGTTCGGAATTAATATGAGCATTGACCACAAAAAGAAAATTTAGTTTTCCATTTCACAATTTTTAGAAAAATTGATTCCAATATAGCGTTTTTTTATCAAAATTTTTAGTTTGAATGCAAGTTTTTTGAAAACTATTGACACAGATAATATAATTTAAATGTAGGATGAAAGAACAGACTTCTTGCTTTTAAAACCGTTATTGTTTTGTATTTGAAGTATTATCGTTGTCTTTTAATATTTGTTTTTCCATTTAAATCGCCCCTACCTCCTAAACAGGGCGAGATAAGTAAAACTGCTGAAGATAATTTATTCGAATTACATAGGTACTTAAGGTTCTTTGCTGATTCTCTGGAGGAGAAATTGATTTTTTTTTGCTCCAAAACTAAGCCATATACTGGGCGTTATGCAAAATCTCGTTTATTTAAAAAACGGCTCAAACGATTTTAATAAAATTTGTTTTATGAAAAATCAATACCTTGAAAACGAGTGAGCGATTATTGTTTGAAATTATTTACTAAAATGTATGTATGTAATTAAATACTTAAAATTAATATCCCTAATTTGTTTGGAAAATGTTAATGAAATTTTTAATATAAAAATTATCATAACTAGCCGACCCAGCTCTCGAAATTCGAGTGCCAATTTATTTATTATTTATTATTTATATATTTGGCAGTGTTTTCAAGCAAATTTATTAAATTAAATTTTATTTTATGTAATATGCAAAGTGTTCGACAGTGCAAAAACAAAAATGACCCACAGTGTGTAAATGCGTGTCTCAAGTATATTCTGCACATCTCCGTAACTGTGGCTTTCCAACCATATAAAATTTATCGAAATCGGTTAAATACTTTTGGAGAAAAGTGTACCACAAAAAACATGTTTGCCGTTTTATTATATGATAATAAAACTAAATTTTTAAACTTTATATCCATAAATTCATACCTTTTTGGAAATCAAACGGTTATCTTATGCATTTGAACATTTTTCTATACAGTTAAATTTATGTTTTCATATTTATAAGAAATTATAAATGCCAAAGTACATTTTCATAAGAGCAAGGTCGTGGATTTCATTAATACAAAAAAAGAATTTTGTCGTAAACTTTATATTGTCACTTGTACCCATGTTCTGTAACTCAGGCGATAACTTATCACATCGTTAAAAAATGAAACTATTCATTCCCCTCTTATCGCGTCTGGAAAGAAATGGGTTTCTCATAACTCAATGCGATAAGTTCAATTTGGGATATTTTTTGACTGAAATTTCCATTGGAAGGCGATAAGTCGATCTGACATTTGTACATTTTTAAACTCAAAACAATTGGAAGTTGAATTAGGCTAGGCGCGCACATTCAATTTTTAGTTGCACAACTGTTTGGTTGCTTATAGAAAACAGATGAACTATTTGGTTGAATGTCCGCGCAGGTGCATATAATTATATGTTACACAAAATAGCAAACTCATTTTAGGCAATCGTTTAGTTTGTGTCAAAACACAAACTTTTTAGTTGCTCGAACCAAAAAGTTGCGAAACTAAAAATTGAATGTGCGCGCCTAGCCTTAGAGTGAAAAAGATGCTTCCACCACCAGTCTTATTCATAAAGGCCTTCAATTCATTTGCCTGCTTTTTCGCGGCAGATGTTATGTCAGTCCAAGAGTAAAATTGAAAGACATACATAGTTTACATAAATAAATCTGTGATGTGTACTTAATATCATTTATACCTTTTTCAATTTCTCCATCGTCCTTATGTTTGGCCCTTGGGAGTTCAGCCGGAAACATAGAGACTCCCAAGTTTCGGTATTTGATTGCCGGCTGTTGGCACTTGTGAACTGGCCGCGGGCAAACCGGCTTGTTCTCAGCCATAAAATCCACAAGAGTTTCCTTCTGGCACTTTGATAACCTTGCGCATCTCTAAAAATATGATATTTATTAATTAAGTTTTTAAATCAATTATTTATTATTTATGTATTACCTTTTTAGCCTCCGACATTTTCCTTTGCGTTCGCGCTTCGCCTGCTTTTTATGTAGTGATAAATTTTGACATTTGAAGAGAAAAACTTATCGGCTTTCAAAGATACAGAAACCCATTTTATCGAATTTTTCCAAGATTCCTA
The DNA here is from genome assembly GCA_911387755.1 of Chrysotoxum bicinctum. Lineage (NCBI taxonomy): Eukaryota > Metazoa > Arthropoda > Insecta > Diptera > Syrphidae > Chrysotoxum > Chrysotoxum bicinctum. Next base: position 130,938,214 of record OU426987.1, on the reverse strand, counting down.
TTCCGTTTGTTCCAGTCGATGGAATTAACGACTGTCAAAGTTACAGAAACCCGATAATGCAATAAAATGAATTTCGTCCCAATTCTCACCGTTTCTCGACGAGTTTTATCGCTTCGAAAGTTACAGAACATGGGTCCTGATTAGATGGAATAAGTACCTTATTATCGTCTGCCAAATTTCATTTACATACATCTTAGGTGTATTTACAAGAATTCAGTTATATCTTTGTATATAAAACTATCAAGAAGACGAAAGGTTGCGGCGACATCTAAGTATGGGAACAGTACTTGCAAGATTTGTCTCTGCTAAATTTAATAATAAAATATTCTTTTTTTTACTACTTGTTTTATATCTTATCCTACTCTCCACTGTAAAACCAACGCTTTTTTCAGCGCCACCACTAGAGTTCGCAATACAAAATCACGCTCCATGATAATACGAGTACTATAGGTTATATATACAAAGGTTATATTAGAAATCAATAATCCTGGGAAGTAAACCATAATACCTAATGCAAAATCTTTAAATGCCATTCACAAAACGCAACGATTTCTTAGTTATAAACGGAAGTTCAACTTATGTTGATGTATGTGATTGTATATTTATAAAATAGTTTGTAGGTACATACATATGTGAAAAGTTTTTTGTACATGCTTTCTCTTATTGTTGGGCATAATCGAATGATTTAAAGAATCAAGGTATTAGTAATCGAATGATTTAAATTTTAAAGAATAGAATAATCATTCGAATGATTTTCGAAGCAATCGCATAGTTAAAAAAAAAGTAGGGAACACACTCTATTTCAAGGTAAAAAAAGCATAAACAAAACAAAAAAATCATATAACATAATGGTTCTCGCTTCTCGTCTTTGCTTTACAATTCCATATCCAACCATCAACGATGCATTGAGTGCGAAAATGAATATAAATATAAACCCAAAGTCATTGAATACAAACACACGAGAGACGAGATACACAAATCTTGATTCATCTTGAGTAATTGCAGAATGTGTATTTAGTCTTGCTCACCAATCACCTGACCAAGAATATTGAGGTGTCTCCTCAGTTTGCAATGACTAGTGAGGAAACAAAGGTGGATTATCGGAACGTGTAGACTTTATGTTGCAAACAGAATGTAACTAGTGATTTTTTTGCTATTTTCTTTTTGGCAACACTGGTTTTGATATCTCACGCACGTTTCGTGTCACTGTCAAAGATCTTCAGTTTGGTCTATAATTTAACCATGAATCGTCTTACAAACGAACAATGCTTGCAAATTATTGAATTTTATTATCAAAATGCGTGCACTGTTAAGAAAGTTCATTGCGCGCTTCTTGCATTTTATGGTCACTTTTATCAACCTACTGAGGTGGCTATTCGGGCTATTGTGATTTCGCACCAAATTTACATTGTTCGACAATAAACCACCAACACGCTTACGTAGTGTGCGAACTGAGGAAAATATCGCAGCTGTATCGGATAGTGTTAGTGACGACCGTGAATTATGGATTCGGCTCCGTTCGCAGCAATTGGGCCTCTGTCACTCCACTCATCCACTGCATGGAAAATTTTGCGTAAGGATTTAGGTGTGAAGCCTTTCAAGATACAGCTGGTGCAAGAATTGAAACCGAACGACCTACCACAACGCCGAATTTTTAAATGTTAGAAAGTGTATGCCAAAACTGGACATGAAATAATCTTCAAACATTAAATTATATCGACCGTTCTATCGATTCAAATAAATATTTCATGCATTTTTCTGAATTTTTGTTTTTTTTTTTTTTATTTCCGATAGCTCTTAAAAAGTCACTCTTTATAATACAGTAAATATATGGGTGAAAAAAGGTAGCATGGACTATTATTTATGCAATAATTTAGCCAGTTCGGTGAAAGTTATAATTCAGTTATTACGTGAAGTTATATTCGGTTTGAGATTTCTTTATATTCATGCGAGAGGATCCTCCATGTAAATTCTGAGTTTTCTATTAAAATTGACCTAGCTGATGAGATAAATTGACACAGCTAACGCGATACTGTATTTCTAGCTAGATTTAAACGGGCTTGGGCACAGGCTTGGAAGATTTTAAATTTCTTTACCTGAGGTTAAATATTTGAAGAGTCTATAATTTAGAATTTATTTCACAACTCATATTTCTAGCTCAAATGAAAAGTATTGATGGCATTACTGACATGTTTTCAATTGTACCTATTCAATTGTATATGCTAATTATTGTTATAATTTTAAGTTTTTATGAATAAATATCTATGGCTCAAAATTTTAATTGAATTAGTACGATGCTAAAGCTGGTTTGGTATGATAATAGGTTAAAACAACGAATTTGCAAATTTTAGATTTAGTTTTAGATTTAGATTATGTTATAATAACATAAGCCTTCATATAAATATAATTAATTCGTTCTCTTTTTCATCAATTCTTCAAAATCTTTCATGTAATTTTAAAACAAAATGATTTATAAGGTGATGAGTACTTGACAACTCGCTTCTGCAGTTTATATATTTTTTTAACATACCAATTAATTTTTCAAAATATAATAATATAAATATAATGTAAATTTTCATAAAAAACCCACAATGCGGTGGTAGAAGTCATTAAGTTGCACTAATGTGCGTATTTTACCGTGGTGGAAATCATAATGCTATTGCAAATCCACCACGGCAAATTGTTTTTTTTAGCTTGTAGGCAAACTAATTTACAAACTGATATCTGCCACAACTCTACGAAAAATAGTTTGAATGCCGCTGCCGCCTGCTTAATCGGAGCCTATACAATAGTTTCCATGACCAATTTTAATAGCATGCTTTACATTATTCTATAAAATATTCCTCGTGAATGGATGCCCGAAAATTAAAAATTAAAATTGGAAACTATTTTCTTGCCTATTCACATACATTGTACATATGATCAGTCATCGACCATTTTGTCGAGCTTGTTTTTCCAAATACAACCCATATTGAAAAATAACAAAATGCACGATTGGATTGCACGTACTTACTCTTTGGAATTTAAAAATTTTTTATACATATAAAAACATAGATTTTATTAGTCCAAAATTTTCACATGCAAAAACTTGCCACCTGATTCTCAGAAAATTAAAATTTATACAATTAAAGTTAAAAACAAATCGTTTTATTATTAAATAAATTTTTTTAATAAGAAATTTCTATAAAAATTATCTAAAAAAAAAATTGAAATTAAAGAATTTTAAGTAAGTACATTTCACAAAATAATTTCAAAAATTAATTGTTTACTCGTTTTCAGGATAATGATTTTTCAGAACTAAATTTTGATTTTTTTTTTTCAAAAATCCAAAAAAAAGAATTTTCAAAAATTCTTACACAAATTTTTTTCAAATTCAGGAAAGCCCCTGTATAAACGTTTTGGTCCAATTGTTTGAGCTCAGGCCCGGATTAAAGAAAATGGGGGCCCGGGGCTATTTCAAATTTGAGGCCCCCTAAAGAGATATAAAACCCAAGCAAGCCAAACCCTTATAACCTGGGGTGCTAGGAGTCCACGCTCTCAGAGACGATGCGTCGAGGAGTTGACGCATCGAAAATCCAAGAAGCTATTCCCCAAGTGCTCTAACCCCCGATAAGATTAAGAATTTTTGATACCCGGGGCTAATTATTTATCAGGGGCTCCTGTTTTTAACGTTTTTGAAAATTAAATGTGTTTATTTCGCAATCGCAAATAAAAAATCGCAAACCCAAAAGCGTTAAGCCCACATAACCCAATTCGTAAATTATCCAAAAACCATGAACTCAAAACCGTCAGACTCTTTCTTTTTGATTTATTCAAAACTCTAAAAATTTAAAGTAACCAATTATGTTAATTAGGATTTATTAGATTGAATGAGTAAGTATACATTATAAATAAAAGATAGGTACGCGTAAAGTTGAATTTTGCACACGGAGCGTTTCGGAAAATTCAACTTTACCTACGTTGTGTCGAAAAATACGATTCAATACTTCTGCGGCAAAATTTGTGTCGCCATTTTTCGTTTGTTAAACTCAAAACGGACTCGTGGAAGTTAACAGTTCTAAATTTTACCACACTAGTATTGAAATGTACTCTTACGCTCAATTCGCACATCTATCTTAATCGAGAATAAATATGGTACTCGAGATAATTAGTCCAGCATATTTCCACACTTCGCAAAAAAAGATACGAGGTATAGAATTCAATTTGTTTTTCAATCTGGCAACCCTTTGCTGAATTAAGGCTCGGTCAAACAGAACGCGTTTTCAACGCCGCGTTAAGATTTTTTAACGCGACGGTAAGATTATTTTGACGCGACGTTGCAATAACCGCCGCGTCAGAGGACGTCAAACAGAGAGCTTTCAAGCAATGAACGAACAAAACAATCATTCCTTAACAAAAATAATATCAAGCAGCTCAGATTCAGAAGAGGGATTACCTATTGCTTCTATTTGCTATTTTACGAAATTCCCGTAAAAGAAAAAGAATTTGGGTACATGCCAATTAACAAAAAAAGAAAAGAAATCGGCGAATATCACCAGCTGTGCCGAGAGCTAGAGTCGCACATCTCGAAGGCCAAGAAAGAGAAGACCTAGCAATGCGGCATTTATAAGAGAAAAATTTGTCTCATATTTCAATAATAATAATTAAATATGTATGTAAGACAATGTTCTTATACGATTTATCACCCATATCTTATAGACATGGGTTATTTCTCACCAATTCAATTAATTTTTTCATCTTGAAAAAATTTAAAATTCCTTTGACTGCTGCAGCGTTAGAAATAATCTGTAATTTCACACAACGTCGCGTTTCACCGCCGCGTTGCAACGCCATGGTGAATTCAACGCGGCGTCAAAAACGCGTTCAGTGTGACATGGGGCATATATTGCAATGTAATACAACGCTGCGTTTGAACGCGGCGGTGAAACGCGGCGTAAAAACGCGTTCTGTTTGACCGAGCCTTTAGGCTGCATGGATTGAAATTTTTTTGAGTTTACAGTTTTGGGTTAATAGGCTATGTGGGTTTGACTTTTTGGAGATACTAGCGAGTTGAGCTATGTGGGATTAATTGCGAGTTGGGCTATATGGGCTTAACGTTTTTGGGGTATAGGTATAGCTTTCGAGTTTTTTGGATTTGAGATTGATTTTTGCTGAGTTAGGCTGCATGGATTTTTTTTTTTGAGCTTACAGTTTAGGGTTAACAGCGACTTGGGCTATGTGGGTTTGACTTTTTGGAGATATTGGGGGCTATCGTAAACAAAATTTCCCTCGGAATTTTCCCCATCTTTGAAAATTGGAAAGTTCAATACTTCTGCACTGTTCATTGTAAGCTAGCGACTGGCCTTTTTAAATGAGAGCCAAAGTCAATACGAAACTTAATTCCCAATATCTATAAATTCCAAGGGACACTTTCGAAATTATTCAAGATGACAATTTTGAAAGTTGGGAACAATTCCCAGGGAAATTTTATTCACGATAGGCCCCATTAGCAAGTTGAGCTGCTATGTGAGTTTAAAGTTTATGGGATTAATTGTGAGTTGGGCTATATGGGTTTAACGTTTTTGGAGTATATAGCTTTCGAGTTTGGATTTTGTGGGGTCAGCTAATTTTGGTTATTTTTGGGGTTTATTAGATTGTGCAGTTTGAATATCGCAGTTTTACGGTTTAAATTTCTTAATGGGATGGGGCCCTCGTTTCCGCGGGGCCCGGGGCTTCAGTCCCCCATAGCCCCCCTATTAATCCGGGCCTGTTTGAGCTGTTAATGAAAATGTAGGAAATAAAAAAACGGGTCTATGCCAAGTACAATTTTTTTTAATAAAACTCGTTCGAGATAAATAAGATTTTACATAAACATCGGTTACTTTAGTTTTGGAGCCAAAAAAAACCGATTTCTCCTCTAGGTAATCACCGAAGAACCCTAAAGAAAGAAAATGCTTCATACAGACATATGGACACACACATTCAGGCATACAGGCAGACAGACAGAATTGCCGGATCCACTTCTCTCTTGTTCTTTATTATTGTAATTTTGATCAAAATTTCGAGTTCAAATGGAAAACTTGCCATATAGTACCTTTTCGTTTATCGCAAGTAAAAATGATAACGTATTATACATATACCTATACACACACATGAATGTATGTAAGTCATATGAAAAAATGATCTTTAACAAAAATCTTATCACTGGCTTCTTTCCGTACTTCAAGTAGAAACTATTTTTTCATGTTTGTTTACATTTAGTTGAGTTCAACAAGTTGAATGTATTTAACGTTACGTGTATAAATAACTAATTAACAACGACACACTGCATTAATTTAAAGCGTTGGTTGAGGCATTGAGAATAAAAAAATATTGCTTATTTTTGGTCATCATGTCAAATAAAAGTTTTATAAACAATTTGAAAAGAGAATCCTGTCTGGTATTTTATGTGAATGGCAAAAAGGTATTTTTTGGAAACAAATACGTTCAATTAAAAAATTTAAATGTAGGTGTTTATAAACTACATATATACGAAAATAATAAAGTTGTGTTCGGATCTAATAATAGGGGCAAAAAGCTTTAATTTATTCAAGTGATCTGTTCGCAGCCCCATGATAGAAGCATTGATACAAAATAGAAGCATTGATAATAAAATTTGCTTTTAATACAAAATTTTTGAACTTTTAAGAAATCTGAATATATAGACAAATTGTATGTAAGTTAATACATGGCATTCTACAGCTAAACATTCTTTGAATTATCAAAATTCTGTGATTGACGAATAAGGGTCTAGACTTTGTGCTTCCTACTACATTTTTTAGTAGGATTTTGACAACATTTTGAACACACAAATTTTTCGGAAATAAAACTACTTTCTCGAAAACTAAGGTAACCTGATTGGATAAAATAAGTACATAAAACATATTTCATAAGAAAAGATCAAGTTACCTTATTTTTGGCTATCAAATTTTATTTACATACATACATACATACATTTTAGGTGTTTTTAGAAAAATTCAATTATTAGAAATTAAGTCCTGCCGTCCTGGGAAGTAAACTACAATACTCTATGGCAGGGCTGTCCAGACAACGGCCCGCGGGCCGCATGTGGCCCGCGGCTTGTTTTTATGCGGCCCGCGACGCATTTCAAGAAGAATATTAAAAAATTACGAAATAATGAAAGAACAGGAGTGAAAAACACTGTCACAGAACATAATAACAGTTATTTTTTCGATTTACTTTGGACTTTGGATTTGAATTATGCTTAGCCTACTCTGTTTAAAAGTGAAGCTGTCCTTTACTATTATTAGGGGAATTCCCGGAAAGTATTTTGTTTTTGTAGAGTGATTATTTGTTGGTGTCCGTATTAGTTAATCCTGTGCTTTTAATAAGTTCGTATCGCTACATTATAATTAGTATTTAACGAGCAGTTTTGAAAAAAATACTTAACTAACTTCATTATGTCTACGAAGAAGCGAAAATTAAGTGATGAACATCGTGTATTTAATAAGAAGTGGGAACTTGACTATTTTATTTGCAACAATAATAATAAAATTCAGTGTATGATTTGTATGCAAGTTTTGTCTGTGAGTAAAGAATATAACGTTAAACGTCATTATACTACTTTACACGAAGAAAAATGTAAAATACATGTCGGTAAAGCAAGAAATATTGTTGTGGCTGAGTATAAGAAAAAACTAACGCAACAGACAAGTTTTTTTTCAAAAGTAAATACAGACAATGAACAAAGTTTGGCTGCTTCTTATGAAGTTTGTTTGCAATTAGCCAAAGCTAAAAAACCTTTCAGTGATGGAGTTTTAATAAAACAATGCGCAGTTGCCATGGCTCATCGCTTCATGCAGCCGAAATTGGCGGACAAATTTGAATCTGTAGCATTATCTCACCAAACAGTTGCGCGACGAATAGATGATTATGGGCGAATATGTTTCGAACGAAATATGTGATAACATTGTTAAATGTGAATATTATTCATTATGTTTGGATGAAAGTACCGACCAGACAGATATCGGTCAATTAATAATTTTTATTCGCTGCATTTCAAAAGATTTTTCGATCACGGAGGAAATGTTAAATTTAGTACCATTACATGGCTCAACTAAAGGTAGCGATATCTTTCAAGCTGTTAATAAAACTGTTACGGAATTTTTTTTTTTTTTTTTTTTTTATAATCTACCCGCGCTCAAGGGATTATGATTACCCTTTAAATGTTTCAACACAGCGCGGGCGTGAAGTTAATGAAGTTAAGTTAATGATAGGAATTATGTGGGTGGGTTTAAAAAATGTTCTTGTATTGTGACCGATGGAGCAAAAGCTATGACAGGAAACGTTACAGGACTTACGGGACTTCTAAAACAAAATGGCATTGATTGCCCATTAATCCATTGCATCATACACCAAGAAGCCTTATGCGGAAAATCTTTGCGCCAGATGCATGCCATGAAAATAGTCGTCAAAATAACAAATCTTATTAGAGGCGGAAACAAAGCTTTGAGTCATCGTAAATTTCCTAATTTTTTAACTGAAATTGACGCAACCTATGGGGATCTGCTATTGCACTCAGAAATCCGATGGTTAAGTGCTGGTCAGTGCTTGCAGCGCTTTTTCGCTCTACGAAAAGAAATTCCCATATTTCTTAAAAATGAAATAAAATTTGATACAACTGATATGGAAACTAAAATGCAAGATCCTGAATTTCTTGCTGATCTTGCATTTTTAACTGATATGACACAACATTTGAACGAATTAAATTTGAAATTACAAGGCAAACAACACAATATATCCAACTTGTATGGATATGTGAATGGGTTCAAAAATAAACTGAGATTGTTCAGAACGTCACTGGAAAAAAATGATTTTTCTTTTTTTCTGAGTTTCAAAGAACATTATACCGAATTGGGAAACTTTGAAGGATGCAACTTTTCTGACCACCTGAAATACAACGACGAGGTAATATTAGAATTTGAGCAGCGTTTCGCAGATTTTAAAGAATTAGAGAGCGATTTGTCTCTTTTTACGCATCCATTAACAATTCAAATCGAAAGCGTAAAGACTGAATACCAATTGGAATTATGTGACGTACAGTCAGATCCCTTTTACAAGGGTAGAACAGAAACTGGAATGGATTTTTTTAAGATTCTTGGCGATCGTTTTCCCAAACTAACAAATTTTGGGTTAAAAATAGGATCGATGATGGGCAGCACTTATTTGTGTGAAAGTGCGTATTCAACAATGAACTTTATAAAATCTAAGTATAGATCTTCACTGTCAGATAAGTCACTTCTTCATGCAATGCGTCTGGCAACAACGAATGTTGACGTTGATATCGATATGATTGTTAAAGATAAATTGACGAAGAACCAATAAAATATAAAAAAAATGATTACCCTGTATTTTTTTTTATTTGAAAATATTTTTTCTGCGGCCCTCCAGCTTTTATAGTAAATTTAACTAGCCCGCGAAGGTATGTAGTTTGGACAGCCCTGCTCTATGGTAAACCTTTAAAGACTTGGGTTAAATTATATGTACATTTCTGATTATTAATACATAATTATTATTGATTATTATTAATGCATTAAATAATTTGTATGTATCTACATGTGAAAAGTTTTTTTTTTGTACATGTTTTCTCTCATTAATCCGAACGTACATACATAGTTCCGAGGATGAACTATGTACATTGTATGTCTGTAGAATTGGTAGATTATTTTGAAGGTTGTGGACCTATGCATGTATTGCTAATAATATTGCCACGTAATTGCAAGAACTTCATTCCTACATATGTGTATTGATTTTTTTTAATTTTCGTAATTGCAACGTTCACAAGTACAAAGTGTAAATAATTTTGGGCCTAAGGTCACTGTGACTTTTAGACCTATTGTACCCCAAGCAAGAGCTACATATACCCCTAACACACACCACGAACTACTGCATCGAAGCATATTGTCGATAAGGTTTTTGGGTCGTGTGAAATGAATATGTGTCGACATAGCAGTGCGAACTCTGGGAATCGAAGTAGTATGCCGACATGGCGTGTAAAAAGGACCGAACTAGCTCGTCGACACAGTTTTTTATGATGTTATTCGTTTTTAGTTGTTAAAATTTACTATTCGCCTGAAAAGGCAAGAATAACATTCAATCTCCAAGCAACAATTCAATGAAGCTCTGATCAACACAAAAAAGTGGTTCAGGTTCTGAAGCATTAAAATTCAAATATTTTTCGGTGATTTTCACTTTTCATTTAAAATTTCACAACTCTACCATTTAACAGCTGGGTTTGGCTGTTAAATAGTAGAATACGCCGGCGTATTGGCCTGTAAATGCCTATACAAAAGCGAAGTACTTTGTCGACTAGGTTGATCGATGTGGGGTGTAATACGTCAGATGGCTCTTTTTACAGCTCTCCCTCCAGATTTGTTTATTGATATTTAAATATATTTGCCGGCGGTAGCGTAGTTCTAAAACGTGGGCAGTGTTGGTACTTCGCAGAAGCCAAAGAGTGGTAAAAAGGTTGTCAAAAAGTGGTAGAAACTAAAAACCATTTTTATGTAGCAAATCGTATATTATATAAACCATAAGAAAATCTAAATCTTGAAGCATATTTAACTTATGCTGGAGGATTAAAATTTTGATCATTAAATAAAATTTCCCATGAAGCTAAAATGTTTGGTCCTTATTCGGAATTCCCCCCCCCCCACCAAAATGCACTTTTTTTTTAATGAATCGATAAAAAAAGTGTGCTGTTGATAAAAAACATCAAATTATGGAGGAGAAACACTTTTTTATGGTAAAAAAGTGAAGTATAAAAAAATGAATATAGGCCATAGGGTAAATTTAAAGTTTCTTTAAATCCAGATTCTGTAAATGCAAAAGAAACCTTGCATACACCCAACCTCGCACCTACCCCAAATCCTATAGTGCGCCCAAGCAGGGGGGTTGCAGGGGGGTTGCAGGGGGGCAGCATGCCCCCCCATACATATTTCACTGTTTATACGCTGTAATGCGTAAGCAAGCAAAAAAAGCAAATATCCCATAATAAAAAAGTAGTTTTAGTTATAGTACTGTGGGTGGTCGGCTTATACTTCACTTTTTTACAATAAAAAAGTGTTTCTCCTCCATAATTTGATGTTTTTTATGAACAGCAAATATTGTTTTATCGATTCGTTAAAAAAAAAGTTCATTTTGGTGGGGGGGGGGGGAATTCCGAATAATGGCCAATAGTACTGTGGGTGGTCGGCTTATACTTCACTTTTTTACAATAAAAAAGTGTTTCTCCTCCATAATTTGATGTTTTTTATCAATAGCAAACACTTTTTTATCGATTCGTTAAAAAAAAAGTTCATTTTGGTGGGGGGGAATTCCGAATAAAGTCCAAATGTTTTGATTGTTTCCAATTTATTTTCTTTTTCATTTTTTATATTTTTCAAATCGGAAAATTTACGTTCCGCAGCAGCACTGCTATTTTGGAAAGTAATGAAATCTTTTTGTTTTTTCGAGCTGTGACAAAAATAGAAATGTATATTCCAGCAGCATAAGCGGAGCACAAACTTAAATTATGACAAGCACATGCAATCGTTAAGATAATAGGATTAATATTTTGGATAAATTTAAGTTGTGGTTATGGTCGTATGGTATATGGTAAAGTACAAATATAGGTAAAATGTGAGTTGCAAAAAGTGGTAAAATAAGATTTTTAGGTGGTAAGTTTTCATGAACAGCAAAAAGTGGTAGAAGTCCCAACACTTAACGTGGGTAAAACTTATAAGTTCTGTGTAGCCCGTTACGATTACACATTCCATGTAGCAACTTACATACAATACGGAAGATTGCTTAAGACCCTGTTTACATATTGCGTACATACTAAATCGTGCTTACATTGGAAACTTTGAGTTCTGATATCTTGATTTTAGTACTTTCCATTGCAAGCTAGAAAAAAATATATTCACTCCCCAACATTTCTTCACCTCTTCACCAATATGTCAAAAAGACGAAAGCCAAAACGACTGGTGTAAAATTTCATAGCGGGTTCATTCAATGTTTCAAACAAATCCACTTGACGTTAGTGATGGACGATTACATTTTATTGTATGCTCCCAAAAAATTTATTTTCAGAGTTGACATTTAAAAATTTATTTTGTCCGTTACCTGTCATATAATATTTTAGTTTTCCATCTTTCAAGCCATGAACTGGATGATGACTACGATTTCAATGGATTACAAAATTTAGTTTTTCCCACATATATTTATTTTAACAATTTGCATTATAAGGTGGAAATGATGTATATCGGTTTATAAATCTGACAGAGAGTAAGATAAAGTACATAAACCTAACAAAAAGAGTGTGTGTGTACCGATGTTCGAGTACGCGCGCTAGAAGTAAAACTTCTTTTCCCTCAAGCAAAGCCTCTGTAGGATTCTAACCTACAAGCGTACAAACATTTTGTACAAGCCAACATAACAACTCATTATCGATTAAGTTTATAATGAATTTACAAATTGGTTATATAATAAAAATGGAGTTGACGAGATTCGCTTAGCCACTAAAATTGTGTAGGTACAATGTTCTGTAATTAAGCTGATTACTTTCCGTATCGTTAAAAAATGAAAAAAATCATTTTCGACTTTTTGTCGGTTTTTGACATTAATTTTCATTTTAATAGCCGTAACCAAGGTTGAACAAAATGGATGCCGCTTTTTATAACGTATAGATAGCGCATTTTTAACGCACATCATTACTAAGCTGGGTGTACATCAAAAATCGTGAAAGGAAACTGACTCCGAAGATATCAAAATTTCCACTTAAACCTGTCAGATGGTGACATTGAAATTCAATTGAAAACGACAGACAAAAAGTTTTATAATTATGCCCGATTTATAATGCGACGAGAGCGAGACATGATTCACTCTGTCACCAAAATTCCTAAGGCCTGGCGCGTAAATTCAATTTTTATTTTCTCAACTGTTTGGTTGGTAAAATGAAAAATTTTGGTAAATATATGGTAAAATTAAACATAAGCCAAAATGTTTCATTTTAGAAACCAAACAGATGTGAAACTTAAAATTGAATGTGGGCGACTGTCCTTACTTTATTTATATATTTCACTTAACGTGCTTTCATAGTTTGAAACTGATTTTACAACACGATGATAGGTTTGTTTTATTTACTGCTGCATAGCTATGGCAGCGAAATTTCGCTCGACAAACAACAACAATTTGATTGCTGGCGAAAAAGAAGCCAGTAAAAAAATGGCAGTTGTGCTGGTAATAGAACTTTAAATTATTGAAATGAAAATTGTGCTATGCATTAAATTTTAGAATTAAAGATATGTATGTACTGTACATACATGTTTTGACATCAGATTTTGATATTTTCTAGAATAATGGCCAACATTGAAATATAAATTGAAATTGACATAAGGAGTGAGTTTGATTGTTTTATTCGCTGCGCTGGCTATGCAGCAATGAATAAAACACAGCTGTTGTTTCATCAGGCTCACATCTCGTTTTTCTTATCGGATTCATTGTGTTCCAGTCAAAGGATTCTTTTAATTGTAGACAATACTAATTTAAATTTGACACCGAACTTAAAGGGAAGTGGTTTTTGCTTGTAAAATTGTTCGGCATAATTCATTAAAAAGAAGCTTTTATTGTGTGTTTTTTTAATGAAATTATGTTTTTAGTTGTTTGATTGCTTAGTTGTTGTGGAGTTCTCATTAAAAGAACATTCTTTTTTGGCGATAAAATATGTTTTTAAATTGTTTTAAGTAAACTCCAACAAAGTTCGAGCAATAATTGTAAAAAACATGTCGCTGTCTTTCACAGATAACGTGTCGTTTTGACATGTCACTGACAACTCCATACAAAATTTTGTACCCCCAACGCCGCCGGAAGAAAGATATTTTGTGATTTCCCTTGATTAATTTTTTATACAAATGAGAAAAACGGCAATATTGTTCAGAAGAATGATTTAATATATTTCTTTCGCGTTGACGTATGTTTGGAAATAGAAACAAATTATGTATTTTGTTTATCTAGGGCGGGCGTTTGTAGGTTGTTATTTGTCCATAGATATGTTCGAGTACTTATTTTCAAAAGGTTTTCATTTTTTTTTTGTTGTGATGTGTTTTTGGGTCTTGAAATTGGGAATAAAAGAAAATTATTTATTTCGATATGCATGTACAAATAAATAAGTTGTTATTTTGTATTAGTTATTTTCAAAAGTTTCAATTTATTTATTTAGCTGTCACTTTTTTTCGGAAAACAAGAAAATAATGTTTAAAGTAGTAATTTATAGGTATGTATATATGCAGGTACCAGGGACGAAGCGTCCATATATTGAGTGGAATGAGTGCTTCCGTTGAACCATTTGAAAAAATCGTACCTAGCAAGGAATTAAATTCCAAATTCCAAATTGTATTAATATTTTTATTATATTATTTGTATCTATTAATGAATCTTCATTTACTCTGTAAATTACATTCCAACATCATTATGACATCATTATCATCTTTTACTAAAATAACTAAAGAAAATCAAGATCTCTCTGGTTATAACAACTTAAAATGCCATACTTAGCGTGACCACAGGTACCGAAATGACCGGTACAGTACCGAAATTTAACGCTGTGTACCGTGTACCGAAGAAAAGCCTCGGTACACGCAAATGTACCGAAATCAAGTTCGTGCTACCGAAATTCAAAAATAAATTGAAATAAAACCAGAATAGTGAAAGCACATCCTTTAATATTTCTTTTCTTATGTTTCTAACTTTATGCATCAACATCATGAACACGGCCATAGTGTTTGACATCTCATTATTCTTGTCTATGATTTGTTTTGTTGTTGACTGCAACCATTGTCGTTTCGAATCGTTTCGCGAGTGTTTTCATTTGTTTATCAAAAAAACTTAAAACTGAATCGAAAAAATGTCAAGAAAGCGTGGAAGTGTGAATCCATCGCAACGGGTGTGATTGCACCGTATGTTGTTCATGAATTAGAAAAAGATTTGGAGAATGTAAATTTCGTTACGTTGATAACAGATGCATCAAATCATGGAAACGTGAAAATGTTTCCCGTTCTGGCTCGTTACTTTTCAGAAAAGGAAGGAGTCAAAGTCAAAATTATTGAGCTGACGTCTGAAAGTGGTGAGAAATCGGACGTCATTGTCGCTTTATTAAATAATGCGATGGAAAAATTTAACATCAAGCACAAAATTGCTGCTTTGAGCTTTTCGACCAATTCACGTTTTTGACAAAATATGTTACTGTTGAAAAGATTCAATCATGGGAAGAAAACAGTGTTGCAACTGACCACCGCTGGTGGGTAGAATATTTTCAACATTTTGAAAAACAAATCATTCCGTACAATAAATTATTGAAAATTTTCGGGTACATTCTCTGTTTGGCAGGAACTTCGGCCACAGTTGAGAGAGTGTTTTCTTTGATAAATGAAATATGGTCCACCGATAAAAGCCGGTTGAGCATTTCAACATTGAAAAACCTTTTGTACGTAAGATACAACATGAAAATGTCTTGTCTCGAGTTCTTGAAGAGTAAGACAAAAATGCTTGAAGAAATATTATCAGATGGAAAATATTCATTCAAAAAGCACAAAAGATAGTTCAAATACTTAATATTTATTATTATTTTTATTTATTAAATATTTATTCATATAATCTTTATGTAATGCGCTTTCATACATATCATAAATGTACCTAATGTATTAAATAAACTTAACTTAGATTTAAAAAAGAAATATATTTTCTTGTGTACCGAAATCGGCCTTGGGAAAGGTGGTCACCCTAGCCATACTGCAAACCAACTGAGAATGCTCAACATCACTCCATTATTTATAATGCTCAATCTCATGAAAGTTCTTGCTAAAATGCTTAACAGCTATGCATTCCTATCGCCTCCTTAACTCAATTTCAAAACACCCTTCCACTCCAAGTCAACTGAAAATATACCTACAACATCACTCACCAATATTCACAAAATGCTCAAACAACAATGATTCTCAAACAAAATATAGAATGCACAACAGCTGGGCATTCCATTATTTCGCATACTTAATTTAGATCTCAACTCAAAGTCAAAATAATTTTGTCTCGTTTCTTGCATTTTGCACAATGTGTGAAGAATGAGTTGAGTGAATGCATTACGAGAATTTTTTACAAGAGATAGATAGAAAAACAAAGATGTATCTATTGAGTTGCTTATTATCTCAATCTGATAATGAGTTTAATTTCATGGACAAAAGGAGTAGAAAAGTTTTATTTTAATATGTGTGTGCAAATTTAGGTGCAATTCATAACAATCAGAAAACAAACAAATATGAATTTAAAAGCTGGTAGTTTTTTAATTATTTTCGTGGCGATACATACAATCCACCTGTTTTCTGTTTATTTTTTGTTATTATAAAAAAAGTTGTCAAAAATAGTAGGTATTTCTAATATTCATATCTGAGGTTTCTTGACATTCCAGCAGGAATATATGTAACTAAAGGTTATTTTGAATTATGAGAATTTTAAATCAAAAAAAACTTCAAGGAATCTGAAGATTTTTAATATCCTGTAATAATGGCATCTGTATAGAGATCATATTCATGTTTTAAGAGAATTAAATATTTTTTTAGAAATAACTGCGGACAAAAAAGGTTATCTACTCGTAGCTTAGTTCTCATCAAATCGTACTTAGATAGTTTTGCCTTAAAAGAAAAAGGATTTATCTTTGCGCAAGGCATCAAGCTTTTTTTTTAATTAGACTTTACTGTAATATATTATTTATGTATATTATTTTATGTGTACGAGTATAATCATTAAGTGGAATTTAAAAGGTTAGATCTCAAAGGTCTTTCAGTTTTGGTTTTATGTTCAGTGCTTCCGCTATCGAAAAAGTCACGCCTCGTGCCTGGCAGGTACCTATAGCATATTGAATCTAATTTATAGGCGCATAAATATAAAAATATGACATTGATTTTGGGAGCGGTTAGATATCTTTGCAAAACAAAATAAATTATATGGGTTGGCAGTTCGCTGGCTGAGAACTATAAGGTTTTATGTCGACCAAAATACCAAAAATGAGTTTTATATACCAAAATTTTCGTAATTTTATCGGCTTTCAGATAGAACAAAAAAGAAAAATTAAAAAAAATTACTGGCAACACTACAACCATAAACGACATAGAACTTTCATTGAATTCGCACTATTATTCAGTACTATAAGGTTCTATGTTCAACATAGAACCTTTAACATACTTTTTGTCACACACAAAACCAACGCGTTTAGGTTACATAGAACTTTTTTGCTCAAAATTAATCCACATAGAACCTTTTTGAATTTAGTACTTTTTGATTGAAGCAAAAAGTCCTACGTTTTCTATGACATTTTTCATAATTTCAAATCCGTTTAGTTTTGCAAACAATAAGATATAGAACTTTCTGTCAATGATTTTATGTGCATTTTTGGCGGTAAGTCTAACATGAACTTATAACATAGAATTATTGAAAGAAATTTGAAAAATTTCGAGTATTATTCGCCAGTTTCTCTGTTTCGGATATTGTTGAAAATATTATACAAGAATAAAAATTTAATTGTTCTTCAAATGAAAGCACAGGATTTTAAAAATTATCAAGATGGCTCAAAAATATTTAACTTCAAAACAATACCTTTCACAAAGGTATGTGAGATAGTGTTTTCAAAAAATATTTTTACTGTCGGATTCAAAACTACTTATAAAAAGAAGATTGATTTTTAAAGCTTGAAGTATGATAAAGCCTTTAAGAAGAGTTGCCAAAAATACAGCAGTAGACGGCTACTGTTTGAATATCCGAATATTGGAATTGAAAAAAAAAAAAATTACGAAACACAATATCCTAGGCTAAAATAAAATTGTTTAAGGCAATGCATTCTGTTCATGCCAAAATTTGATTTTGATTATTTAAAAAAATTAATCAAAACAAATTCAGAATAGTAATTAATATTTGTGTATTTCCATTTCTTGAATTTTTTTATTCGAAAAATGCAGTCGTTTATTGTTATTTATTTAGTTCTAAAAGAATTACCATTGAAATAAATTTGTTTATGTTATAAATTGTATGGTGTTTTTAATTTGATCTTGTATGGTGTTTTTAATTTAATTTTCCATTTTTCAAACAAAAAAAATTATAATAATAAACCCAAAAACGTTAAACCCCAAAACAATTAAACCCACAAACCCCAAAACCATTAAACCCACATAGCCCAACTCAGCAAAGCCAGAATTGAAAAAGAAATTGAATCGCCTCGATGAGCACGTAAAGGACATTTGCCGGAGTTTTTTTATACTTATCAGACGTCAAAAGTTGAAAATATTTAACGTCACTTGTTTTAGTTGGAATACACTAATAGCATGTTACCGAAGAGGGGGGAAAGGGGTTTACAAAGTAAAATAAATTTTGCGAAAAAATAAACGATGAATAATAATTTTATATTTTCTAAAAAAATAGTACACCGTAGGCATTTAACTACATTTAAAATTTGAAATCTAATCTTCGTGTTTTTCTACAAAATTCTTCTAATACCTCCTCCGGCGTGATTTTAATGTCTGTGTGTATGTTGAGATGCGCCAATCCGTTCAATCTTTGTTCGCTCATCGTATTCCTTAAATATGTTTTTAGACGCTTCAATGAGCTGAAACTTCTTTCTGTGTACGCGTTCGAAATTGGCAGACAGCAGAAAATCTTTAATAGTTTATAGACATTTGGATACAAATCAGCATTGCATCGTTGCATCAATTCCGTCACTTTTATTATTTTTGAGTCCATAGCTGCATACATTTTGCTTAGAAGTATTTGCCATAATTTAATTTCTGCTTTGACTTCGACAGAACTTCCCAAGTCATTTTCATACATTTTTATCAATTCTTCCAAGGCAGTCGTTTCGTCTTCTTCTGATGTAAAAATCTTTTTTGATGATATTAATATGTGAAACATTTTAAAAAGATTTTTATGGGTGATGAATTTTTCTTCCATCTGTGCTATGACGGTTTCTAAAAACGGAATAAAAACGTTGATTCGGTAGTACGTTTGCGGAGTGATTTGAGAACTTGCCCCTGCATTAGCTCTATTAGTTTGTCTTCCACAAAGTCGAGGTAACTTGTCTATATCGAAACCAATAGTTTCATGGGCCCTTTCAATTTCAGCATTTTTTGGCGGTTGCCAAGGGGGGGGGGGTTCAGACCCCCAACCTCCCCCCCCCCGTGGCTACGCCACTGGTCTTGTGACGAAATCTGATTGTAAGCATTCCCGAGCAGTTGCCAATTTTCTTTCTAATGAGCAATGAGACATACCAAATAACTTTTTGTTATTAATTTAGTTTTGTTTGCACTATAATAAGTAATTTATAAAAAACATACACTTGTCAACCTAACTTTTATTTATAAAATAACTTTTGTGTTTTCAGTTGAAATGCATTTAATTCTTGTATTAAATTTTGATTCTTACTGTGTTTTTTAAGAACATTTTTAACATAATTTTTGTAAGTTTATTTGTTTGACTTTTCACATTATTTGGTGAATTAATGTGTGTTTATTTTATTTTTTATTTTGTTTAACAATAAAAAGGCCTGATGAAGGACGTATACACGTTCGAAACGTTGCATTAAATCAACATCTTTTATTGACCTAAAGCCCGCTTTAACCAGTTCATATTACATACCAAATAACGTTGCTAGCCTCTCAATTTTTTGCCTGTTATTAGTTTAGTCAAATAAACCCCAAGTACAGTTCGTAGACGATCGCTTCGCTCACTTAAAGATGGTGTCTCAACTAAAATTTTATTGAATTTCTCATAATTAAAGCCCACCCAAAAACACAAATCATTATCGTCTAATTGCGTCATTGTCTCAAAGTTTAATCTGGTGTCACTTCGGATGGCTTCTTGAAAAATATTACAAACATTAGTAAACTGAGCTGCATTAAGTTTAATTTAGTTTAGTTTTATTGACTTCAAAAGTTAATACAAAATATATTTTTCTTAATTTTATGTTATAATTTATACATAAGAAAAAACTAATATATACATTTTTTTTGTTGATAATATATTCATGATCATTTTTGAAAACATTAAAAATTTTCCTCAACTATATTGGTTCTGTAAAGAAGAGCGATCAATGAGTACTCATAAAGAACGTCCCAGCCCCTTTCTCCATTCAAAATGTTGATCGTTTCCTCTAAGCTAAGAATTTCTACCACAAAACAGCGATTTCGGAACTCTTTGAGAATTGGGCACACACCCAGGAAATGGAATACATCTTCGCGTTCTTTGCGGTTACATAGATCGCACAGAATTGGCAGATCTGGTCGATCAGGAATGTAGTTTAACCCGATGAGTTCACCTCTTACTTTAAATAACAAGCTTATTTGTTGAACAGTGTTTTTATTTAAAAAATAGGTCTTGTGGTTCAAGAAGTGGTTAGCTTTACTGTAATACGCTCTGTAAATGGACGCTTTAGTTTCGCTCTCAAATTTTTCATACTTCATATTTCCGGCTTTTTTCAGCAAATCATCAAATTTCACCTTAAGTACGTCGATATTTTCGTCGGCTGATATTGACAACGTAGATGAACATTCGATTGCCAGTTTCTTCCACTCTTTTACACACGTTTCTTCGGAATTGATAGCTTGTGTGAGTACTAGTCGCGGAATCCTTTCGTCGACTATCTCCATAACTCTTCCCACGTAATTGAAATGTAATTTAAGTGTATCCAAAAAGAGTGGTCCTATTCCTGTTTCGAGATATAGCATATAATTGGGCGACGTACTCAGCAGCCTGAAGGTACTTTTAATAAAAAATCTAAGAAAAATTTTCCACAGGTTCAAACGAACGATATCTCCATGCTTGTGCTCCGTAAAACAGAATTGCGATTGCGGTAGCGGTAGCTCGAAAGACTTTGTATTTAGCTTTGTGGGAAACGCTATTTCTTAGCAGGCAGCTTCTCCACACAGAACACATAGCACGCTTTGCTTCAGATAATTTGGATTGCAGATGCTTTCCTAGGTTCCAGTTAGAAGTAATCAAGACTCCCAGATACTTATACTAATTTACAATCTCTATCGGTTCGTCCTCAAACGTCCACTTCTCCCTTCTGGAATATCTCCCACCACCGTTTCTGAATATCATCATTTTTGATTAGAAAGATTTACCGCTAGATTTCATATTTTGCAATATAGTTGTAGCCTATTTATCATAAGCTGCATCCCGTCTATAGTTTCAGCTAGAAACACTATATCGTCTGCACACATTAGTCCTGGGATATTCTTTACCCTTATAGCAATACCACCTTTCACCGAATCCGTTGTGTCATTTATGTATAAAATAAAGAAAAGGGTACTTAAGACGCATCCTTGCTTAACGCCCATTGACGTACCAAACTCATCCGAAAAAGATTTTTCACTCCAAACTCGTGCAACATTTTCTTTGTACATGGCTCTAATGATAAATATAACTTTAGTTGAGATTCCATATATAAAAAGCTTGTAAAAAAGTGCTTCCCGTGGAATTGAATCGAACGCTGCCCGAAAATCCACAAAAAAAGCATAAAGATTTTTTCCTTTACTTTTATAAATGTCAGCAATATTTATTAATGAAAAAATCTGGTCCACTGTCGAGTAATTTTTCCTGAATCCAGCTTGAAATTCGTTTAAAATTTTCTTAGATTCAACCCACTCGCTGAGTCTATGTATTATACAATACTGAGCCAAGGAGCTTCGCTGCTGTATTTAAAGCGGAAAACATAAAGCTACTTTTGTGTTAGCGTTGACTCCATTACGCTAATATACTTAAATTGTACTTTGTCTGACGTCTGTCATTTTGGTAATCAGCTGTCTGCAAATTATTTTGTTTGCATTAAATCGTGACTGCAAATCATTAATTTTCCATATAGAAAAAATAAGCCAAAAATGGACTACAATAAGAAAATTCAGAAGACTACATTTATTGGTAAAATAGCATGCGCAGCCTATTTCGCATACGAGAACTATTTAGATTAAATAGAAGAAGAGGAAGAAGAACAACAACAGACGAAAAGACGTTGGTGGGTTCGCGAACTTAATTTAACAAGAGACCATACAGGTTTCTACGCCCAGAACTTTGAACAGATGAAGGAACGTGATCCAGAACATTTTTATAAAATAATAAAAATGTCTCATTAAACTTTTGAAATCCTCCGAGTACTAATTGAACCTTATTTAGAAAAAACAAGCTGGAGGAAACCGATAGAACCCAGTGCTCGATTGTTTTTGGTTTTGATGTAAGCTTTTATCATATTCGTATTTATTTTTTTATGATATTTTATTTCATCCAAATATTGGTTAGGTATCTTTCACAAGGAGTTCCAAAGCAAGTGCTTGTTTGTATGTTTCGGATAGGGTATTCTACGGTAGCAAGCATAATTTATGAAACATGTGATGTACTGTGCGATCACCTTCTGCCATTTTATTTGACCCCACCCAGCCAGCACGATTGGAGGCGGATCACATCCGATTTTGAAGCTCTCTGGAATCTGCCTAACTGTGTTCAATGTTCTCCTGGTGCTGGATCAGAATACTGGAATTATAAGGGTCATAACGCAATAGTGCTTCTTGCCTCTTGCGATTCAAACTACACTTTCACTTCGGTGGACATCGGAGCATACGGAAGCCAGAGTGACGGTGGAATTTTCAAAGAGTCATCTTTTGGAAGAAAGATTATAGCCGGAGATTTCAATTTTCCTCCGCCTAAATTACTACCGCACTCTGACTATCTTTGTCGTCATTATATTGTTGGAGATTCAGCGTTCCCGTTAAAGACATATCTTATGCGACCTTACCCAGGAAAGCTATTAGATCCAGAGAAGACCAATTTTAATAAGAGACTTTCCCGGGCTCAGCGGGTTATTGAAAACGCTTTCGGGATTTTGGTTGCCAAATGACGTATACTAACGACAACCCTTAATATGCTGCCAATCAATGCAGATAAGATAGTTAAGGCCACTGTTGTCCTAAATAACTTTGTAAAGCTTAATGACAAAGCTTATTTATCTTCCGAATTTGTCGATCGTTACGACAAGAACGACCAAATTATAAACGGAATTTGGCGAAGCGAGATTACACCTCTTTCAACATTCAGGCCTTTAGGTTCTAATAACTCGTCTCAAGCTGCTTTTCTTATGAGAAATAAGATAAAAGAATATTTATTTGCATACAAATCTGACAAAAAATCTTCGCGTATTCATAATCTTTTATAACCATTTAAATTCTAGTCCTGAATACATCTTTAAGCCTAACACATATACAAAGCTTGTTTTTATATTGATAAATATGATGTGAGAAAAGATAGACATCGATGTACTCGTAAGTATAACTATACTAAGTTTTCAATTTTATGAAAATTCTGTATGGCTCATAATTCTGTTTTCAAAATCGTATTTCAAAATTGAGTATTAAATTTTCCTGGTACAGAATTCTGTATGATCAAAATTTTGTATTTAAAACTTTGATTTTACAAAATTCCTTATTCCAAAATTTGTTTTCAAAATTTATTTTTGAGATTGGAAAATAAAAAGAAAACGAAAACAACTTAACCCTTAAAAAACAAAAATTAAATCTATTTAATAAGTTTTACAATGAAATTGATCTTAGCATGAATAGAGATTGTTTTAAGAAAAAAATTCTTCAAATATGTAATTGATTAATTGATTCACTAAAGTATTAAAATAATTGCTAACTCTAGTAAATATGTACATATATATCTTGTATCTTTATTATTTTATTTTTATTTTTTTTTTTTTGTATTTTTTGTAATCAGCAGATCTTCGAATCAATTGATGAAATAAATAAATAAATAAATAAATAAATAAATAAATAAATAAATAAAAAAAAAAGTGTGAGTGCCAGGACTCACGGTTAAGATGTGTAAACATCAACGTTCGTCCGAGTGCCAAATTTTTGTTATCGAACGTACCCAATAAACATACAATGCAATCGTACGAGTATTATACTCTGTTCAATTTATATTTGCAAAACAGGCCTTATGGAAGAGCTTTTTCAGAAACACTGGTGCCTGCTGCTGTTTGCACGGCACCTCAACTTATGAATTATAGAGAGAGCGATGGTCAAAACGACAAGCAACAAATTGATAATCAACTATCACCTTACGCGATTTCACCCCAGAATTTCGACAGTTCTTTGTGCTTTCCTACTCTAACGAATCACAGCTCTATAAGTAATGCTCTTCTCTTGTCTATGATAAATGCATATTTTGACTCTTAAATCCGCAAATAAAGCATGAAAATAGCCCTCAAGTTTTTATTTAATAATAAACTTAAACAATTCACGCTCAACCCCCTTTACAAACTCAATTATGTCAAAAATTGGTATATCAAATACCAAAACCAAAAGTTACACTATGTTTTCCGAGTTAGTACCAATAGCGCTAGTTCCGTAGTTCTGGCAGTCCATGTATAATAAGTCAATGGCTGTACATAACGCTTTACTTATTTCTAGTAAAATAATTATTTCGGAACGAGTCCAAACACATTTTTCTTGTTCATTTTCCATTATTACTTATGTTTAGGATACTCTTAATGTTATGATCAAAAAATTATTGAGTGAATTTAAGATTAATGGGATCAAAAACACTAGTTAACAACTAAAACCGAATAACAACATAAAAAATTGTGTCCACGAACTATTTCGGTCCTTTTTAGGCTAGGCGCGCACATTCAATTTTCAGTTGCACAACTATTTGGTTGCTTATAGAAAACAGATGAACTATTTGGTTGAATGTCAGCGCAGGTGCATACAATTAATATATGTATGTTACACAAAATAGCGAACTCATTTTAGGCAATCGTTTAGTTTGTGTCAAAACACAAACTTTTTATACTCTGTTCAATTTATATTTGCAGTACAGGCCTTATGGGAGAGCTTTTTCAGAAACACTGGTGCCTGCTGCTATTTTCACGGCACCTTAACTTAAGAAATTGCCACCGAAATAAGAAAGAGAATCACAGAGTTACATTGAAATTGTTTGTGTAATCTTCTTTGAGCTCACGTACAGCCCACCATGACCTATCTGCTCCATGAGTAAAAGGAGAGGAGACTGATCGCCAATTTGCAACCAACCCTTATTATGTTTATTAAAAAAAAACTATGGCATTTTCTTTGGTTTGTGCTTTTTAACTTCCAGGATTTAAGCTTTTTCGAGCTTTTTGTAGCAAATTTTTTGTGAGATTTGCCGCAATTTTTAATGCTCCTACGGCAATACTGTAAGAGCTTTAAATTAAAGATAGCTTATTGAAATCCATAATGGTCAGACTGAAAGGCAAATATCCTACCTTCCCTGTACTGCAAATATAAATTGAACAGAGTATAGTTGCTCGAACCAAGCAGTTGCGATGTCGGCATACTACTGCGATTTCCAGAGTTCGCATTGCCATGTCGGCACTTATTCATTTCACACAACCCAAAAACCTTATCGACAATATTCTTCGATGAAGTACTGCGATTCCCAGAGTTCGCACTGCCGTGTAGGCACTTATTCATTACACAACCCAAAAACCTTATCGACAATATGCTTCGATGAGGTAGTTCGTGGCATGTGTTAGGAGTAAGTGGACTGCGTAACGTTAAGTTTGTTTGACTTATGTTTAAACAGGGATGTTGCTTTTTACACTTATATTCAAACAGAGATGTTATCCTATAGAAAATAGACTGTTTTTACACGAATCCGATTTTAATCTCTGTTTCTCTTTTGGCTTAATTTCGAGTGCATCAGTGCTTTTAAACACAGCGATTTTTAATGTAAGTTAACTTTCTTCATGCAAAAAGGAGACATCTTTTCGCACTCCTTACTCTACTCAGTTAAGTGAATTTCACTGAGCGAACGCCAAATATAAAAAAAGAAAACCACAAAGAAGAATGAACGATAACTCCGCCTTTTTCTCAACCTCAGCAATTGCGTTTAAAGCTAGATATACATTGTTCAAATGCATGACAAGCATTCGTGTAAGTGTATTATTGAAAAAGTCACACATATACATAGATCGGATGTAGGCTTGAAGAAAAATCCAAATCCTTTCAATCTAGCGTACTGCATAGAAATATTGTATATGCAAGATTGATGATTGATCATGCATTTATTGGTTCATTTGCGTATAGTACTCGTACTGAAAATCACATCCCAAAAAGGCCACGGAGATTACACATTATTAATTACCATGGCTATTCGTTACCATCAATCGATCTGCAATTTTTTTCTTATAATACTGACATATACACAGTTCCATGCCAAATTTCAAGTCTTTAAATTGAAATGCAAAAAAAATAGAAGCTATAACGCTAAAAATGTAATTTTTTTAAAACGAGCCTTATATACAAAATTTTTAAAAGATTTTTAAGAAAAAAATATGGTGTGCCAACTTTAAGTTTTTATTACTGTACCAATGAAAATTAAATTTCCAAAAAAAAATATTGAGTCGTTTTAGAGATATCGAATTTTCAAAAAAAAAAATGATTTTTTTTTCAAAAATTCAAAAAATATTTTTTTTAAAGTTTTGAAATGCAAAAGTTTTAAAACTTTTTAGAAGCATTTCTGCAAAAAATTTTATTAAAATCCGTTATGTCGGTAATGAGTAATTCAAAATTTAAAAAATGGTTCTATGGTAGGTATGGTGGGTACCTTTATTTTTAGGTAGAACAAACCTTTTTTTCATACATCTTGTAGATTATGTTGAGAAACTTTTATTTATTAAGTTTAAAAAAAATCTAGCATAAGGTTTTCGAAATATTAAGTATTGAAAAAAAAATTGGAATTTTTTTTTTAAAATCCAAAAAAATTCTATTCATGTTTTTGAGGAGCTTTAGCAAAAAAAAAAAATGATCCAAATCGGTACTACTGTTTTCGAGAAAATCAAAAACAAAAAAAATGGTTCTTGGGGGGGTACCCTCAATAACCATTTTTCGGAAAATTTTGTTTAACCTTTAACTAAACGAAATTTTTTGTATCTTTTTGTTTTAAATCTGTAGAACATATAGCAATCGTAAGTGCTTCATATAAAATAAACATTTTCTCAGAAAGTGGGCGGATACCACGCCTCCTGAATGGAAAACCTCAATTTTTATTTCTGGTCCTTTCTATACAATTTGAGTCCTACCGTTCTACCAAATTTCATTGTTCTACTGCAATCGGAATTGTGCCATTTATAATTTATATCAGTTCTGAGGAAGTGGGCGGATACCACGCCCCCTGAATGGAAAACTTCAAATTTTCGATTTTTTCTTCTGCTTGCATGACAAGACCTACCGTTGTGCAAATTACAAGATTCTACGATGTCGGGAAGTGCTCCATAATTTTGATGATCTGTCAGTCAGTCAGTCAGTCAGTTACGGTTTTTGTGATTTTTGAGGCCTTATATCTCAGGAACCGCTTTAGCTAGAAAGTTGAAATTTGGTGAGGCGCCTGTGCCTGACTAGCTTAGCAAATATTCGGAATTTTAAGTTTCGGACTTCATTGGTACTGAAGATAGGGAGGGGTCAAAAATCGCTTGAGTTTGTTCCTGTAAAAAGGGTGTAGTGCCAGAACTTGGCTGGGCACTACCGTGCCCTTTGATAAAAAACATTGCATTTCAAAACCTAAAAAAAAAATATTTTTTTTTGGAAAATTCGATATCTCGAAAACGTCTAAATATTTTTTTTTGTAAATTTAATTTTCATTCGTACCATAATAAAACCTTAAAGTTGGCGTACCGATTTTTTCTCTAAAAAACTTTGTATACCTATAAAAGCTTTTTTTTTTTAAAAAAAAAAAAGAATTAAAAAAAAAAATAATTTCATCTTTATGAACAATTTCCTCTAATGACATTCGTTTTTAAAATTCGTAGTCTATTACATGCATAGGAGCAAGTTCGTAAGACCCAGTCGTGCATTTTATTTCGAAAGCATTTGGAGCAATTTGTGAACTTGTAAATTTTCAACATGTTTTAGCAACGTTGTCAATTTCTAAATTGAATTTTTCTCTGAAAACATCAAAGGAAATGTAACCATCTGGAGTTAGTATACTTATATAAGCTTTGAGTAAAACATGGCGAAAAGATTTTAATAAATATAGGAAATCGTAAAAATAAAATACTGTTTTACTATTGAAAATTGTAAAAGATTTTTTTCGGAAACACCTAATAACTGGTAAGCTTTCATATTATTAGGTCCTTGATCGCTATAGTAAAGACCAAGTTCTTGACAGATTGATAAATTATTTTGTATAATATCGTTCAGGTTAACCCCTTTCACACCGTTTGCTAAAACGAAATAATTTAAAACGCCTATCAAATAAACATTAAACACTGACCATGAAAAAATATATTTCGTTGGCATACAATCTTTTTCTATCTGTCCTTAGGTCTTCGAAACCATCAATCAAATCGTTTTTAATGTTCTAAGTGAGATTTGAACGAATTCTTATCTCATCAAAAATTAGAACCATATAGCGTTCACGGTGGCTTAACGAAGCAAACTTTGACTTCAGATAAGTGTAAGCATTGTTTTCCAATCCTGGTTGTAAACCTTTTACCGGAGCCCATCCATAAAATGTAGATACCTTAGGAAGTCTGAACCCCAATCTATCCCTTCGAAAATTGTAGGCGCTTTAAGATCTATAAAAAATATTTTGGGAAAGTTCTTTTTCTTTACTATTATATTTCTTGGATTTGGAAAACCTCATTAGCATATCACAAAATGGTTTAGAATGTTCTGAAATATCAAGCGCTTGGGTATGAGAAGATAGACTTACTTTAAATTTCTTAGTTTTTTGAATGCAGTATGGGCTCTCATTTTATTTCTACATAAGTTTTCTTTTCAATGTTTTTTTTATTTTTATACTGTAACTAAGTAAGGTTTTTTTTTAACCCTTAACCACCTACCAGCGGTCTCACAGACCGCAACGGTTTTTCAAATGCAAATATTTCCTTGTGTGTGTGTCGTACGACAATGTGCATCCATGTACCTTTTCTAGGCATGAAAAAGTGTCGCGCATGAGCTTGGTGAGTTAACACGTTCACGCGTTTGGCCTAGGTTAGTAAATAAATTTCTCCTGCGGTCTCCGAGACAGCAGGTAGGTGGTTATGTGATTTTTTTATTTTTATTTAGTTTGAAATTAGTGAAGTTTCATCAAGCTTACCAAGTGAAGGAAAGCTTGAAATACGTAAAACATGCTCCACTTGTGATCCAAAAAAGAAATGCAAGACAGTTTATTTATTTTGTATGTGCAAAAACCCAATTTTCTTACAGTGCGCGAGCCAAATTTGCAGTAGCTGCAGCGAAAAATTGTGAATGTTGGTGCCTTGCAATTTTGTTGAAGTTTTATTTTTATGTTCCATTTTTTATTTTTATTTAATTCTTTGTTACGTTAGCTTATAAGAATTAATAAGAAGAATTTGAAATTTTAAGTTCCTATTGTAACAGATCTCATTGTATGAGCACAGTCATTTTTTGCACTAAAAGTGCCAATATATGAATTTTTTGATAAAATCACAAGATATTTATTAAATTTATATTATTTTTTTTTTTAAATAAAAGTTAAATGTATTAAAAACAATATTATTGATTTTTTTTTAAATTTAATACGAGAAATTACGAAATAGGGGTAAAATACTGTGCGGTCTCCTGGACCGCACGTAGGTGGTTATGTGACTGAAATAGGGGGTAGGTGGTTAAGGGTTAATACGGAATTTTTTTTTCTCCTTTTTGCGCATCTTTGGAATAATTTATCGCATTTAACACAAGAAATGCTACAACTGATCGAAGTTCTTCTTCGTTTTTATAGAGGAAATTGCATATTTTCTAGACATAAGTCTATATCCAAGTCGAAATTTAAATTAAATGAAGGAACAGCATCCCTCTTAAGCTACGAGTATTTTCTTCGAATGAATTCGGAACAAAATTGATACTCAAAAATTATTTAAAATTTCATTTTTGTCCGTAGAAGGACATTCAAAAATTTTCAGTTGGGGGAATTCTCTTTCAGATTTTCTGCAAACGAAGCAAGAAACTCTCGATTTCCTTTATCACCAGATCACCACCCATTGCAAAAATAAACGCTACCTACAGAAACTCGCTCAACCATATAAATTACCTACAATCCAAATCGTTGGATCGAAAGTCGATGGCGAATGAGGAAGAAAGAAATATAAACATAATAAAATCAAGAAAAGAAACCACCACCGCAAGCCGTCCACGGAGTAGATAGATAAAGATACGAGTATTATACATACAACGAACGAACTTGGATTATACTAAAAAAAGGGTTGTATTGGCATACAAAATCTGAAAAAATGTGTATCTTTAAAATCCAACTCACTGGTGGACACCATTTGGAATTGGTATTGTTAACTGGGTTTGATTCTTCTCTGTTTGATAAGGTTGCATGGTTTGATTTGGAAAAATTAGTTAAATATTTCATTGAAAAAGTGATCATTTTTGTTTGTACTGAATGCAATATCTATGTAACTCTATTATCTGTGCTATGAGTTTTTCTTGCATCTTCTTCCAACAGCTTTACCTTGAGTGTGCTTACTTCGGGCAAATCATCTCTCGCCTCTATCGCAACACAGAAATTTTCATATTCTGGTGGCAAAGTGTTGAGGAGCATAATAGAAAGCAATTCTTTTGGAATGGTGATTCCCACTTCCTCCAGTTGATCTGCACGATTTTGAAAATCTTGGAGGTGCTGTTGCATGCTGCTGTTATGTTGTTTTTTTCATTTGAAATAATTGCCTGTACAACATAATCTTCTTGGTGGGTCCTTTGGATGTATGTACTTTTTCGAGAGCTTTCCATGCCCCGTGGGATGTTGTTGACTTCCGAATATAACTCATCTGACTTTCCTTAACTCCCAGGAATATCATTGCTTGTGCCTTACCATCTCTGTTCTTCCACTGTGCCTTTTCTGCCTCTGTTGCCGTGTTAACAAAAACATTTGATCCATTGGCATAGTCCCAAAGATCACTGCAAATTAAAATGCTTCTCATTTGAAGCTTCCAAGACTCGTAATTGTCTTCTCCAAGTTTTTCTATATTAGAATTAGATACGGCGCACAGTGGAACGAAAACATGAAAAAGTGGTCATCGGGCTGTAACTTTTGAAATAATGGATGGATTTTGAAACGGTTTTCACTATTTTGTACTCGAAACATTATAGTTTCATACTATATTTCAAAAACTCTGAAAAAATGAGCAATTTTCCTAAAAAAAATTTAACATAACCCCTGAAACTTTTCAAACATTAGCTTTAGGAAAATAAAACTAATTTTATGGAGGAAGAACAATTAATAATGTACTGCTCTTAATTCATATTACAAGTTTGATGTGCATTTTTGCACTTTTTTTTTTAAATATGTATTTCGAGACATCGTTCACATTTTAATTTGAATGTTATTAATATTGAATATTGTTCTTAGTTAATATATGTTTATACAAAATTTCTTTTGCCTTTTCACGGTATTTTATTAAGAAATCTATTACTTTTGAAGAATTAAGCTTAACTTCACCTTTCAGCTTCATTTTTTCAGCTAAAAGAAGCGTAGTGCTGCATGTACTTTGACGTAAATCTTGGGTTTTACGCCTGTTTTTGTCGCTCACTGAAGTTATCAAACTGTTCATTAATGTTGTTAGCGGTTGATGGGGGTGGTTTTATAAAAGTTAATTCGTAAAATTCTGCTTCAAGCCACGTTTTAAACCGTTTTTTCGCATTTTATTGTTACTGCATTCTACAAATCCATTTTCCAGCTTCAAACAAAACTTGCGAAAAAATATAAACAAGTCCAATTTGTTTCCCGAGATTTTACTTTCGCTGTTTGGATAACAATATTTAGAGTCAGTTAAGTCACGCCCGTTAGCCTTTAAAACGTTGACAAAATCTTCGTAAGTAAACACAACCATTTTAACTTACTAGAAGGCTTTAAAATTATTTGTGTAATAGGCGATCGCTTTGTTAAAAAAAACTAAACAAAGATGGCATTCATTATTATAAAATCACGTGATTACATTTTTTTAAATTAAGAGAGAAAAAATAACCGTTAGCATGAGAGCCATACTTTGTTTTGCCATTAAGTCTATAACAAATAATGATAACCTAATAGCCCGGTCAAAATAGACATTCAAGGTTACATTAATTCGCACAAAGCTGAAAATTGGCATGAATGTTGAGAACACTATTACAAACAATTTGTCAAAAGTCCCCATCGATCCGACGTGTGCAAAAAAAATTATTCAAGGTCAAATGTTGCAAATTTCGGTTTTTTGCATTTTTCAGCTGAACGGCAAGTTTTATCATAAGATAGGTGAGACAAAAATTATTCATCATGCAATTATCTAGAGAAATTGTCTTAACACTTTTTCTCCTAAGAATCACCATTTTGGAGATACAGCGATGTTGAAAAATTTGTGTTCTTCATGTATGTCAATTACCGTTATATACATTACACAACGGTAATACAAGTAAAAATATTAGTTTTCGTGGCGTATAGATACATATTATACAATTCTAAAGCCAGATATACACTGTTCAAATGCATGACAAGCACGCGCAAGTGTATTGGTGAAAAAATCACACGTATAGATTGGATTTAGGATTAAAGCAAAATGAAAATCTTTTGAGTTTCTTTCAATCTAGCGTCCTGCATTGAAGTAGTGTATATGCAAGATTGATGATTGACCATGCATTTATTGGTTCATTTGCGTATAGTTCGTTGAAGAGATGAGAACACAGTACAACATAAGCACTGATTGAAATATTAAAATAGTTAACAAAAAATGTATGATGAAATGGACAGACAAAATAAAACAAATTACCTACTCGGATAAAATTGAAAAAATCTCAAAGACGTTCTTATATTCACAATTTCGCCGAAAAAAAACTCACAAAGCGCAACGTCCTCTCACCACACCGTCCATGTTAAAATAAAAGATTGAAGACTCATGCTTGGTGTGTGTATATGCAACTTTAATCCGAATTTTCGAATACACTTGCACAATGTATATTTGGCTTAAGAATATAAACTCGAAAGAAAACCCAGTCCCTCATTTTATGTGACCGTACGGCCTTGAGCAGCATCTGTCTGCGACGCTCGTATACCAGCTCCGTTTTTAAGGGCCCAAACAAAATAGTATTAGTCCCAAGCGTTCCTTCGTAGTAAGAACAAGTAGTTATTGCAAACAGAATTTGTGCAGTTTCTTGTTTGTAAGAGAAATGTATCAATTTTGCTTTATTTGTAGTAAACATTTGGCGGAAAAAGTACACTCGGAAGAGTACCATTACCGTAGTTAAAAGACATCACGAACAAGAACAAGCTGGTACATCAATAATAAGTCCTCCTCGTACTAGAGCACGCGTAAATGAATCAGTTTTTTGTTTAGGTTACGTTACCTTAGGTTAAGGTGGCTGCTGACCGGAAAAGCCAAAACACTTAGACCAATATTTGGTCCGTTGTGATACTACAGGATTTCAAAAATCAATCTTACTCGTTAAACCATTAACAATGAAGCATTTGAGACAGTGAATGTCAGAATTGTTTTTTGTTTAAAAGAGTGCTGTTTATTCTGTGGCAATGAATTGAATAAAGCGTTTGAAATGAAAAAAAGCACTGCAATATCGGCGTCAAATTTGTAATGTAATTAGATGCTTAGATAAGTTTTGGTACTTATCTTTTGTAAAAAATACTCATAATCGCTTTCGTCATTTCCAATAGTAGTATTTTTCAATTAGATACAAGTGTACTACTTCACGGGTGGCGCGGAACCGTGTGCATATAATGAAGAATACAACTTTTTCAACTTTTTGCTTCGCTATATCTCCAAAATGGTGATTCTTAGGAGAAAAAGTGTTAAGACGATTTCTATAGATAATTGCATGATGAATAATTTTTGTCTCACCTATCTTATGATAAAACTTGCCGTTCAGCTGAAAAATGCAGAAAAACGATTTTTGCAACATTTGACCTTGAATAATTTTTTTTCAACTTTTTGATTCGCTATATCTCCAAAATGGTGATTTTTAGGAGAAAAAGTGTTAAGACAATTTCTTTAGATAATTGCATGATGAATAACTTTTGTCTCACCTATCTTATGATAAAACTTGCCGTTCAGCTGAAAAATGCAAAAAACCGATTTTTGCAACATTTGACCTTGAATAATTTTTTTTGCACACGTCGGATCGATGGGGACTTTTGACAAATTGTTTGTAATAGTGTTCTCAACATTCATGCCAATTTTCAGCTTTGTGCGAATTAATGTAACCTTACCCTTATTTTTGAAGCTAATTTGACCGGGCTATAAATAAAAAATCTCTTTAACCAAAGCAAATAAGATTTAATTGATAAAAGGAGAATCCCCCACCCCCTCCTTCTTTTTTTTTCATGTCAATGTATGCACTGTTTCATAGTTTAAGATTTCTTAATGTTAGTTATTATTATTTATAATGTAAAGAAGCCCCTAACCCTTCTCCAGTTAACAAACTTATTTTATTTAAGAGTTCTCAGCTCTAAGGGAGATTTTTAAAAACCCTCCAGGAAGCGGGGTCGGATGCGGTCGGATCCAATTTTTTGAAAATATGACTCCAAATAAGTGCACAATTCATTTAAGACTACCCAAAAACCGAGCATTTTTGAGCATTTTTTAAAAATCATCTTCAAACCTGAAATTAGAATTTTTTTAAAATACTCACAAAAACAGTTTTTTTTAAGGCTAAAACAATCTTGTTTCAAGGATTTTTTTAATTGTTAAGCTTAAATGAATCAATTGCATGCCTACAAAATTTATTTCGAAAAGAAAACATGAAAAGGGTCTGAGAAAAACAAATTACAAAAAAGCGTTAAAATTCCAATTTTTTTTGGTTTTAAAAATACTGCATCTTTGAGTCCCTATTATTTGAAAATCAAAGAGTGTACATAAAAAAACGGTCTTATATGTAAAAGAGGCGACAATTTTCTATGCATATCAAACAAAAAATATTTCGAATAATGAAAACAAAAAATCACACAATGTCCGGAATTTTGTAGTAGACGTTCCACTGTGCGGCGTGCATTGTTTTTTTTTTCGTTTTAAATAAACTTTTCAAATCGCGCTTTAAATTTCTTTTTATTCTCGATTCTCAAATAATATACATACTTACACTATCGGACCACTGGGCCCATAACCTGTTAAAGTAAATAAAAAAAGACTACACGGTTCATTCCAAGATGAGCACAGAAAGGCGGTTTATTCGAGAATGAAATTAATGAGAACAAAGTTAGAAAGGTTAGTTAAGGTTTACATACATAGATTTATATACTTTACAATATGCATACAAAAGTAGTCTTACGTATGCTTTATATTAATGTAACTTGAGAAATGTATATATAACAAAACAAAGAATGTTTTAGTGTACGTTGATACAATATTTAACAAATAACATTTCCAGATATTCTTGATAAGCGTAATCCATTGTTTGCAAATAATTGAAAAAAAACTACAACTTGAATAATTAATCCAAAATGGAGTGTCAAGTGAAAGAACACGACGCGAACACTAGATCACGCGAGAAAGACATTTACAACCTTCAAATCATAATGCAAATCTTTACTGTTTACATTAGTTAACGGTCTTACTAATTAACTTTATCTATTTGTCCTTTTCTTAACCACAATAGCTCAGAAAAAGTTAATTTTGTATTTAAAAATTATTTTTTTTAAAATTCACTCAGTTTGTTTATTTTTTTTGTTAATAACATTTAGTATTCTTTTTAAAGAAAAAAAATATTTTTTTTAAGAAAATGAACTGGGCTTTAATAATAAGTGAACAAAATTAATACTCATTAACGTGTTTTTTTTGAATAAAATGATACTCGTATCAAAGTGAAAAAACTACTTAAAAAACGATTGGGTTTGATGCAAAATTGCGGAGAAACGGTTGTCCGCAGAAAAAAAAGTCTCTGGACAAACTAAAACTGTAATAAATTCTTGGTTGGTTATAAAAAAATCTAACGAATCGGACGTAGTTTGGCAAAGATAAAGCCAGTTAAGGGAAAAATCATAAAAACCGTTATAACTCGAAAACGCGACGAAAACGAGAAAATGACCTCTTAAGTTTTTGGACTTAAAATGACATCAGGAATCCATGGTTTTCATTTAGGGCGGTGACTGTGGGACACCCTGTATATAAAATGTTCATCATAGTATTTATTCATTTAAATTCTTGGCTTAGCGGCGATAAACCTGCTAACTGAGAGGACTCGTCACTGTGAAACGAGTCAGTGAAACGCGCTGGAGCGCTGGACATGAAGCTGTCAATACGCTTAAAAATAAGTTCGAGGAAGTTCTTGAGGTACTGGAATTGGAATACTTAATGAGAACGCCCATACAACATGTGCTTAAGTGTAAGCTTTGAGTAACTTAAATCGAAAACATCATGGTTTATATTAGCCTCATGTTTCATACGTGTCAAAGGCTCATTGAGACCATAATCGGTACGGTGGAAGTCTATATGAAAAATTTCAGAGTTCCGAGAACTGTGGCTTCTAGCTTTAAAATGGATTTGTTCTAGAAGAACCGTTGAATCTATGGAACCAACCAAGAGCTGGTGTAAAAACATAACATCGCTGACTTTCCGGCGTTTGTCTAGAGAATTCATGTTTAAAAGAAGAAGGCGACTGCTGTATGGATGAAGATGATTTGGGTCACTCCAATTAAGATGACTTAATGCAAGGCGTACATATTTACGTTGGACAGATTCGATTCGATCAATGTGTATTGAGTAAAGTGGCGACCATACAGAACTAGCATATTCTAATTGGGGACGAACAAAGGTGTTGTACAACGAAGATGTTACAAGACTTAATTATCATGAAAAACTGATTTTCAAACAACAGAAATATGTTTTAACTTACTATAACTTCTTTTTTATTTGTTTAGACAAATTTGTTGTTGTATAACATAAAAGTTAATGTTATTATAAATAAATATGTTTTAGGTTTTTCTGTACGAGATACTGAAGCCGAGATATTCGCGAAAGATCAAAAAATGACACAAAATACATTTTTACCAATAACTTTAGTAAAAAAAAGTTGTCAGGTGGTGCAAATTTAGTTTTAAGTCTTTCTCATAAGTCCCTATCGATCTATGAAAAAAAAAAATAGACCATGTCTCTGCGCGCAAGGTCAGGCACTTTTTCATTACGCTTTGTTTGTTTGTTTGTTTGTTGTTTATTTCATCAATCAGAGTTAACTCTTACAGACTAATTAAACATGAATGTATTTGTATATACAAAAATTAAATAAATAATACGATATAAAATAATAATTATAATAATAAATAACATAAATTTAATAAATAGCAATAGCGTGATTAAGTACAAATCTAAATTTAGAGATTAAGGATGAAACTGTAAAATAATTTTTAAATCGTTTTTGAAAACATCTCTTGAAACATTTTTAAAAATATCTATATGATTAAGAATAGAATTCGCTTCTTTTATACAACGTGCGAATGGTTCGTTCAAGCTATAATTTCTTTTATAAAATTTTTCTCTGAAATGAAAATCAATCCGAAGAGTTCTACTTGGAGAGTAGAAATTTATTCTCCCCAACAAATGAGAGCAGTTAACATGATTATCAATTAAATCCTTTACAAGCATAACACTGAAGTACCTTCTTCTTAGATCAAGCGTTTGAATATTGAAAAGTAAACACCTAGTTGAATATGAGGGTGTTTCAATAGACCAATTTAATTTGAAGAACAAAAGTTTTGTGAATCGTCTTTGAACACTTTCAATCCTTAGAGAGTAAGTTTCATAGTAAGGATTCCAAATTATACAACAATACTCTAGAGCTGACCTTACAAACGAAAAGTATAACATTTTCAAAGTGAAAGGGTCCGTAAAATCCTTCGAATTCCTACGAATGAAGCCCATCATCCGATTAGCTTTATTAACAATATAGTCAATATGACTTGAGAATGAAAAACGTACATCTAACATCACTCCTAAATCTTTTTTAACAACTACTCTTTCAAGGATCGTATTATTTATTCTGTAGTTAAAAATGATGGGAGAAACTTTCCTATGACATGTGAAACATTGACATTTTCCAACGTTAAGGAACAGTTTGTTTTCATCACACCATTCGGCCAATTTTTCCAGATCTTTCTGAAGAAGGAGGCAGTCATTTAAAGATTTTATGGAACGGAAAATCTTTACGTCATCGGCATACATTAGATTATTTGAAAATTTAAAACTGGAGGGTATATCATTTATAAAAAGGATAAAAAGCAAAGGACCAATATGACTCCCTTGAGGGACACCTGAGGTAACATCAATTTGTTTTGATATCTGTGATCCAATTTTTACAAATTGAAAACGATTTTCCAAATAGGATGAGATCCATTTGATAAAGCTGGAATGAAAACCGAGTTTCGAAAGCTTAAACATCAATATTTCATGGTTTACCCTATCAAAAGCCTTAGCGAAATCAGTAAATATTATATCTGTTTGCAAACCATTTTCAAACCCATTTATAACTGACGCAGACAGTATTGCAAGATTTGTGGCGGTAGATCTACCGGCCATAAAGCCATGTTGGGATTCTATTATGATGTTTTTAATAACAGAGCTCAACTTATTACAAATAAGCAATTCGAACATTTTTGGAATCGCTGAAAGTTTACATATTGGCCTATAATTAACAACATTTTGCTTAGATCCAGATTTATGTATAGGAGATATATAAGAAATCTTCCAAATATCCAAAAATACTCCACTGTTTAAAGATTTATTGAAAATCAGACAAAGTGGCAGAGATAGTGAGGAAGCACAGCTCTTTAATACGATGGGGGCTATTCCATCGGGGCCAGCGCTTTTATTGATATCAAGCTTATTTAAGGCTTCAAAAACATCCGATACATCAAAATTTATATTTCCTATATCAACTACCTCTATTGGCGAAAAATCCGGAAATTCACATGGGATTGGAAGATCATAAACGGATTTGAAATAATCAGCAAAGAAATCACTTATCACATTTAAATCACTTGAAATTCTCCCAGAATATTCCATACTATTCGGAAATCCAGTGGTTTTTCTTTTCGTATTGATGAATTGCCAAAAATGTTTGCTATCTTTTTTAATTTTAGATTCTAAAGATAAAATATAATTATTATATAGGAAGTCATTAAGGATGTTAAAATCATGATGACATTTAATATATTTTTGTCGGAGAATAACATTATTTTTATCGAGTTTATATAATTTATAAGCTTTATTTTTTCTATTTTTTAGATTAGCGAGCCTGCTATTAGACCAAGGGACCTTTGAGCTGGAACGGGCTAATTTCTTAGGAACAAACAAATCATGTGACTCTTTTAAATATCTAGAGAACAATTCAAAAGCTTGATCTAAGTTTAAATCGATCATAATTGTGCTCCAAGGTATTGATAGCAAAAAATTATTAATTTCAATGAAATTCGCACGTTTATAATCAAAAATGAATTCTCGTGGATTAACAAATTCTCTTATATATGTTAAAAATTTACAATCGATTGTCAGGCATATATGATGAATTGTATTATTTATAGCTGGAAATTCATTCTTTTCGATATAAGCTTCATATTCCTTATCAACAAAAACTAAGTCTAAAATGCGATTCAGACTATTATGTAAACCGTTTACTTGCACAAGATCAAATTGACCATAAAAATCAAGGACAGCGGATTCAATTTCGGTACTAACGTTAAAAGGCACAAGGTGCTTATCATCAATATCCGGTTTCCAGCTTATATCTCCAATATTGAAATCACCTAAGATCATGACATGATCAGAATTACTTAAATTATTTAAAAAAGAATAACAGTTATTCAAATGCAAATTATACATGTCTAATGAACTTCCAGGGCGAATATAACTTGCGCTTACAAATAAATTATAATTATTTTGAAAAGATATCTTAATAATTATCTGATCGACATCTAAATTAAACGAATTATTATCAGAAATAAGTTCTAACTGGTTTACAACATAAGTACTTCTTACAGCAACCATAATACCACCACCTCTATCAAAACCGGTAGTAACAGAACATCGATCTTTTCGAAAGACTATAAATTGTTTACTATTAAATATCTCAGAAGTTAAATGATTTTCATTTAGCCAGGTTTCTGTTAGTACAATGAGTTGGTAATCTTGAGAGGCAAAATATGCAAACAATTTATTTAATTTTGACCTTATTCCACCTACATTTTGGTAATAAACATTTAAGTTCGAGGCTTAATTCATGACATCAGCAACATCGACAGCATCATC
The DNA here is from genome assembly GCA_911387755.1 of Chrysotoxum bicinctum. Taxonomy (NCBI): domain Eukaryota; kingdom Metazoa; phylum Arthropoda; class Insecta; order Diptera; family Syrphidae; genus Chrysotoxum; species Chrysotoxum bicinctum. Next base: position 130,897,887 of record OU426987.1, on the reverse strand, counting down.
AGCAGCAACAGCAACATTATCAATTATTTTAACAACATTAACAGTAGCAACTTCATTAGAATCATCATCAACATCCGCATTATAAACAGCAACATCATCGACAGCAACATCTTCAATTACATCATCAGAAAAACTCTTATCCGCAGCTAAGAGACCAGCGAAGTTTTCGCTGACATCTATTCGTTTTTTGGTTTAAAATTGAATGGTCTTATTTTTACACCATTTGGCCAAAAGTCGGAACAAAAGATGGTATTTTCGAATTCCAATGGGCACCCAACTTTAAAATTAACGAAACTGGGTTTCTGTTCACTACCATCTTCTCGATCTTGCTTTGGCAATAAGTCGTAGCAACGGAAAATCTTTGAACATGCATTAGTTTTCTTAGCGATGTATGTGGCTATATACTCCGGTGTCGTAGTTGGCTTAAAGCTCGATATATGAAACCATTTGAGTTTGTAATAAACTTGGAGATTCATATCATTATCATCATTGATATTACCTTCTTTAACAAGAGATTTATCAGCACCATAAACACTTTTATTTTTATTTTTATCTTCGTCATGCACTTGCACAGCACGCATATACACACCCACGTCATTTTGAGTGGACATAGTCTTGTTCTGCGTACCAAAGCTCTTGACAGCATCGACTTTACCACCAGACTGACTGACTGACTGGACTATGCTTACTATATTCCTCTTCCTTAAAGTTTGAACACGATTGCTCTTGTTTTGTAGCATGTGTTTGCGCTAACGCTTTCATATATTTGGCTGAGCTTTGCTTAAGACAACGCTCTTGTATTGTATTGTATGTCTATAGGCGTATTTTATTGGTAATCTATACACAGTGCAGCTATGCAAGTACGAATAAAATGCTTTTTTGACTACATACCTACACTCTTTTACTTTAAATTTTAAAGTTGGTAGATATGCTTGGCATTTATACCAATATCAAAATCTGCTGATTTGAAAAAAAGTAAAATAAATACATATGTAATTTCTTACAACAATAATACAAATTGAAATGAATAAAGAACCAAAACAGATAAGAGCTATACATAATTTCTGAGTTTCTTTTAACAAATCATCTTAGTTTAGTAGACATTTCAGGCTCATTAAGTGAACAAATTATAAAAGGAAACGAAAACGAAAAATGATATATATAATGTAACATTCCACTTTGGAATAAGCTAAAGGATGCGTTGGAAAAGTTTACGTTTTTGTATGTATAAACTCGCTTAAGATAGATAATGTTCGATAAAAACATAATGTTAAAATCATTAAAGATGTTTGTGCTGAATTAACACTACTGACAAATTTTTTGTCAAACAAGTGGCAAAATTATTGATGAAATCAAATCTATGGCATGTATGTATGAAGATACACAAAGTCAAATAAAGGCTCGGTGTCAGAAAAAATCAGCATTCAGCAAGATCAGCTTCCTTACATGATTTGCAATATGGTGGTCATACCTACATTACGTGTGTTTGGTTTCCTGAAATTTCTCACAAATTTTCACAATTCGCTATTGAACCCCATACGATAAGACCAGCTTTACTAACCTTGGTGAACATTGTAACGAAGCGTTATAATTATCAAACAATTGAATCACATTAACGAGCAAAATGCTACGACACCAACGACCCCTATTCATATTACTGAGCAAAATGTTACGACGCACTGTGGTCCGAAAAGGAAAATTTCGTGGCAAAAATACTAATTTCGATGTTTTATTTTTAAAGTTTTGTTTTTTATTTCTAATAGAAATATAAACGGAGCTTCAAAAACAGCAAACAAAAAAATTTTCCGCTAACTAGTTTGACTTATAGAGCTTTTCAAAGTTGGTCAATTTCGTTCTAGAGTTTAAAAAAAAAAAACAGAAAAAACTAACTTCTTTGTTTTCGTATTTGAAATTTTGGCATATTAAATGTAAAATATTAATTTTCTATAGTTTATTCTAGTTGTATTATTTGTGCGTAAATCAAAATTTTAATTAAAAAAAAAATAAAAAAATATTTAATATTTTTAATAAATAAAACAAAAAACACCCTTTTTTAGCAGATTTTTTCGGTTTGAATAGAGCTACAAAAAAATACTCGCGAGTTCGCGCGGAAAATTGACCATGATAGTTTATCCTAACTATTTCTTAAACCATATGCAAAATTGTAGCTGCAACTATTTGTTTAAAAAAAGTCGTTTTCCCAGTGCTGACCTTTTGGTCTTAAAAGCAAATTCCCTTATGGAAAATTTCAATTATTTTATTAATGAAAATAGTCGAGAACGTGAAATTTTTAATTAAATAATTAATTTAATTAAAAATCGTTTTATTACTACCTTGATTCTGACAAAAAAACCGCCCACTTCTACGCCCCTTTTTTTACAAATACTTTATTGAACATTAAATTTTTTAATCCGCCCACTTTAACGACCCTCTTTGAATAAATTCCCCTTAACTTAAATTATTGTAAATATTTATTGATCTTATTCTAATAGTACCTAAGCATAGATTAACTTGCCAAAAGAAAAGGATTAATAGCTTTATTGCCTACTCCATATACAAAGTTGAAAGAATTATTTAATTTTGGATTATTATTTTATGATCTAAAAAAAAAAAGGTAGGAATAATAATTTTCTTCCGATACCCCATATTGTTAAGCTTAAATTTCACAGGTAAAATAATCCTTGTGCATATACATTATGGAGGTATATATAAACTATTACAATGGATATAAATATGTTGTTAGTTTTCAAGAGGCTTTACTGACGAGTGGAGTTTGCAAATTAAATACCAATATGAATATTTCAAACAGAACAATTTTTGAACATTTTATCAATGTTTCGAATTCTGAAGAATTTGTAATTCTGATCCAAAACCAATACGAAGATATAAGTGACAACGATGAAACGAAAAAGAAACTCCAAAGATTATACGCATCATTTAAAAAAAAATGGATTGACTGTTTTAGAGTTAAAACAAGATTTCGCTCAAAATATGAAGAATAGAATAGAACATTTACAATCCAATGTAATGAAATTGAAGACACTGACGTGCCAAGTACATCAAGAGGAAGGCCTTCGAAATCCTTAGATACATGTTCAGTATATACTAAAAGTAGGAAGCTCTGAGTATAAAATATAAAAAGGAACACGAAAAGATAAAAGCGGATATCACAAAAGCAGTTTTTAATGCAAGCCCATTGCGAGTACAACGGATAAAGGAGAGTATTCCCACACCTCAAAGGGATCCAATAAAATACGATGGTCCCACTGCGCTAGCCTTGTTCTTGGATATGGGGCTTTCTAAAGAAAAATATAATTTGATGAGAAAATCATTAAGAAGCCATAACGTTGATGTGTTTCCGAGCTACAATTTTTTAATGGAAGCTAAAATACAAGCAACTCCATCAAATTTGATAGTAACAGAAACTTCTGTTGAAGTGAATCTCCAAGATTTGGTGGACCATACAGCAAAGAGGATTTTAAATAGCCTAGTCAATCAGGATCACGCTAGAATAAGATGTATGGAGTTCGTTCTTAAACTAGCTTATGGACTATACCAAGAAGATGAGACAGCCGACAAGAAGGAAGCCGAAAGAAGAATAAAAGCGGATATTCAAAAGGAATTTAGGGAACAACTCGGGTTAATCATTGATACGCCAAAACAAGGATTCGGTAACACAAATGATGGAAACATTTTACGAAAATTTTTTGAAAATCCAGAAGTTACGTCAGCTATAACCCGAGTAGACAAGGATCTTATAAAGAAACTGCAAGTTATTTTAAATGCGCTGTCATCTAAAGAATCTATTAATGTAGATAAATTCAACGAGTATACCAAAACCTTTTAAAAGCCAAATACAGCTACAAACTCCTGACACCAACTCTGCACAAAATTTTGGACCATGGAGGCGAACTTATAAGACATCAAATTTTGCCAATCGGGGAGCTCTCAGAAGAAGCACAGGAATCAAGGAATAAAAACTACAAGCGATATCGATACTCAAATACATGCAAAGTCTCACGGAAACGACAAAATGAAGATTTATTTAATATGCTAGATCCACTTGTTTCATCTTTAAGACACGTTAGATCAAAAAAAAGAGCTGAAAAAGAGTTACTGCCCAGAACTAATAGGTCTATTAATTGTTGAAAATGATAACGATGCCGATGAATTTTTTTTCTAAAAATTAGATCTATAGTAGTTAATTATAAACAAATATTTATAATGTATTCCATTTTATTTTGTTAATATAAATTTTATATTCTATTTTATTTTTTTTTCGTCCGTTTTTTTTCCTACACTGTTTCATAGAAAATATATCAGTCAAACAGTTTATAGAATAAACTGATGCCCCAGAACATGAAAAAATACTGTTTTATAATACTCCTTAAAAAATATTTTTGAAATTGGTGCGTTAACTTTAAGCATCCACTGTTGTTATGAATTCACTTGAATAGTCAAAAACTTTTATTTTACAAAGTTTTAAAAATTAAGGACTGTTTTTAAAAGGTTTACTTTCAGACTTTATTCTGTTAACTCCTTTTTCTAAGAAAATCTTACATCAACCAATTATTCTGAGACACCCTGTAAAGTAATTTTCTTAAAATTCATAATTTATATAGCCTTGTTCAAAAGTTATGATTTTTGCAACGAAAAAAGTCATTTTGGACCACAGTGCGACGCCTACATACCGCCTTATATTACAATCATATTACACGTATTCAGTATGTATCTGGAGTCATGTGATCAACACCCATTTTCATACACGTACAATTTTGCCGTTTGTTTCTTGTACTTCACACTGACTCCTAGCCGTAGATTTGATAAGTGGTCGTTGGGAAAATGACAAAATTGTCTTTTAGTCTCGTCCAGTGTGGATACCAATCTAGAGTATAGAGGGTTTAAGATCGGGCCGCAAACAAAAACTTTGTATAAGGCGTTTCGGTGACAGATAGGCATTGCCGTATCGGTGAAGCTAATCTAAATTTTTTTTTATAAAATAGTAGGGTTTCATTAGCTAGAGTAGGGCAGGTTTTAGGATTATTAGGAGAATTAGCTAGAGTGGGGGAATATATATTATTAGTATTATTATTATTATTATTAAGAGTATTATTATTTACTAAACCAACCCGTTTCTTTCCTTTGATCTCCTCTTCAAGGCAGCTCATTGGACAGGTTCTCTGTATAGAGTTCCACCCGTTTATTTCAAGAGTTTTCTATAAGAATTCTTGACCGTTTATTTCCTTTGGGTTCCTCTTCAAGGAAACTCACTGGACAGGTTTTCTCGTTAGAGTTCCACCCGTTTATTTCCCTAGGTTGCGTGCTAGGGACAAGAGTTTTCTTTAAGAATTCTCGACCGTTTATTTCCTTTGGGTTCCTCTTCAAGGCAGCTCACTGGACAGGTTCTCTTTTTAGAGATCCACCCATTTTTTTTCCTAGGTTGCTTGCTAAGGACACAGGGCTTCCGATAAGGTTCCCGAACCCGTTTCTTTCCTTTGATCTCCTCTTCAAGGCAGCTCATTACCCTAGGTTGCGTGCTAGGGACAAGAGTTTTCTATAAGAATTCTCAACCGTTTATTTCCTTTGGGTTCCTCTTCAAGGAAACTCACTGGACAGGTTCTCTCGTTAGAGTTCCACCCGTTTATTTCCCTAGGTTGCGTGCTAGGGACAAGAGTTTTCTTTAAGAATTCTCGACCGTTTATTTCCTTTGGGTTCCTCTTCAAGGCAGCTCACTGGACAGGTTCTCTTTTTAGAGTTCCACCCGTTTATTTCCCTAGGTTGCGTGCTAGAGACACAGGGCTTCCGATAAGGTTCCCGAACCCGTTTCTTTCCTTTGATCTTCTTTTCAAGGCAGCTCATTGGACAGGTTCTCTGTATAGAGTTCCGCCAGTTTATTTTCCTAGGTTGCGTGCTAGGGACAAGAGTTTTCAAAAAGAATTCTCGACCGTTTATTTCCTTTGGGTTCCTCTTCAAGGAAACTCAATGGACATGTTCTCTCGTTAGAGTTCCACCCGTTTATTTCCCTAGGTTGCGTGCTAGGGACAAGAGTCTTCTATAAGAATTCTCGACCGTTTATTTCCTTTGGGTTCCTCTTCAAGGAAGCTCACTGAACAGGTTCTCTCCTTAGAGTTCCACCCGTTTATTTCTCTAGGTTGCGTGCTAGGGACACAGGGCTTCCGATAAGGTTCCCGACCGTTTCTTTCCTCTGATCTAATCTTTAAGGCAGCTCATTGGACAGGTTCTCTGTATAGAGTTCCACCCGTTTATTTCCCTAGGTTGCGTGCTAGGGACAAGAGTCTTCTATAAGAATTCTCGACCGTTTATTGCCTTTGGGTTCCTCTTCAAGGAAGCTCAGTGAACAGGTTCTCTCCTTAGAGTTCCACCCGTTTATTTCCCTAGGTTGCGTGCTAGGGACACAGGGCTTCCGATAAGGTTCCCGACCGTTTCTTTCATCTGATCTCCTCTTTAAGGCAGCTCATTGGACAGGTTCTCTCCTTAGAGTTCCACCCGTTTATTTCCCTAGGTTGCATGCTAGGGACACAGGGCTTCCGATAAGGTTCCCGAACCCGTTTCTTTCCTTTGATCTCGTCTTCAAGGCAGCTCATTGGACAGGTTCTCTGTATAGAGTTCCGCCCGTTTATTTTCCTAGGTTGCGTGCTAGGGACTAGAGTTTTCTATAAGAATTCTCGACCGTTTATTTCCTTTGGGTTCCTCTTCAAGGAAACTCAATGGACAGGTTCTCTCGTTAGAGTTCCACCCGTTTATTTCACAAAGGTTGCGTGCTAAGGACACAGGGCTTCCGATAAGGTTCCCGAACCCGTTTCTTTCCTTTGATCTCCTCTTTAAGGCAGCTCATTGGACAGGTTCTCTGTATAGAGTTCCACCCGTTTATGTCCCTAGGTTGCGTGCTAGGTACAAGAGTCTTCTATAAGAATTCTCGACCGTTTATTGCCTTTGGGTTCCTCTTCAAGGAAGCTCACTGAACAGGTTCTCTCCTTAGAGTTCCACCCGTTTATTTCTCTAGGTTGCGTGCTAGGGACACAGGGCTTCCGATAAGGTTCCCGACCGTTTCTTTCCTCTGATCTCCTCTTTAAGGTAGCTCACTGGACAGGTTCTCTTATTAAAGTTCCACCCGTTTATTTCCCTAGGTTGCGTGCTAGGGACACAATATATGAAATACCGTGTTAGTTATTTAGGCTTATGAATACTGTATTATATGAAATACCGTGATATTTATTTTAAGAAAATAAATATTGTTAATAAAAGTATATGAAATACCATGTTATGAAAACAAGCCACGAAATAAATTAATTGAAAGCTTTGGAGTATAAAAAAAAATATTATTTCTTTCGGAGCTTTAGACCTTCCAAACCCAAGTTTGTTGCTTCTTTGGGAAGAACCCTGGACACCGACGAGTTTTACCTCAGCCACGAAGAAAAATTATCACAACATTTAAGTTACTTTTATTAAAACGAAGCCAGTTTCTTTTGTCGAAAATAAAATCAGATCCAAAAGTTATTTACACGATAAAGTCAAGTCTTAAGAAAATTAAAAAAATAAACTTGTAAGTCGTCCGGCATTAGTGATTTCGCCAGGAATATGAATGACATTTCGGTTATTTTAATGGAAATTGTTTTATCTTCTCACTTATTAGAAATAAGACATGGGAATCGTGGATTTTATGGATTTAGCACAGCAAAACCCTCCAATTGCTTTTTCAAGCACGGAAAATATAATGTCATTCCCTAACTGTTATGCTTTTTAATCTTTTGGCATCGCATCCATCCTTCGATAAATTTCATACTCTCACAAGACAGATAGGGAACATGAAAACGCATTAAGAGACAACATTTTGACCATTGACTATTACCGTTTACCGTCTAATCGTAGATTAATATTTCAAACTACATAATTTTAGCTCTTGTGAAAACAAACCATAAAATAAAAAAAAATATCACCGAACACATTCTCGAATAATCAAAACTTGCGAACTGTTGGATGAGAGGGTTTTCTCACCAAGTACCATAGAATATAGTATATTCTAAGTTTCGCGGATTTGTAGTGGACTTACTTGTACCTGTGGATCAATGTGCAAATCGAGCGAATACGAGAGCGAAAGTGGAAGAATAAAAGAGACTGTGCGCGTCGAGTGTATAACAAGAAGTAATTTTATTTATTTATATAAGATTTAATATAAGCTCTGTTCTATGTTTTTTCTATGTAAGATACATATTTTTAGGGATAATAAAATATGGCTCGCCCTAACAAGTGGCGGCAAATTTAAATGTTCGTTAAGTTTTCTATTTATTATTTTAACGTTTATTTGCTTTTTAATTCAAATTATTTATATTAATATTTAACATGAAATGTTATGCGCCCCAACATTCCGCCTCCTTTGAAAGGACTCTCCTTTCAAGCCGGAAGAAGAGCAAGTTTTCTTATTGGTCGTTTGAAGATACCCCTGGGTGTTCGAATTTCTGCCACTCTGACTCGTCCATCGCTCCCTTTGAACACCTGGATAACTCTTCCCATTAGCCATTTCTGAGAAGGAACATTGTCTTCGTGAATTAAAACCAAAGCGTCGACTTGAAGATTTTCTTGGTCAGATGACCACTTATTCAGCTGCTGGAGCTCAGAGATATAATCAGCTGACCATACCCTCCAAAAGTGGGATTTGACTGCGTTGATTCTTCGCCATCTTTCAAGGTAACTGATATTCTCTCTTTCACATGACGGTTCCGGAAGTGACTTCAGCGAAGAGCCGATAAGTAGATGACCTGGTGTAAGTACCTCATAATCATTGGGATCAGAAGATAGTGGTGTTATCTGTCTGGAGTTCATAATTCCTTCGATTTCGACTAAAGCAGTAGCCAGTTCTTCGTAAGTCAGCTGAGCGTTAAACAGTGTCCTCATGAGGTGACCCTTTGCGACCTTGACTGCCGCCTCCCACAGTCCACCAAAGTGAGGAGCCCTGGGGGGTATAAAATGAAATTTAACACCATTATTAGTACAGAAATTTTGTATGTCTGATTGATTAGTTTGTTTCAAAAAATTTGTTTTTAATTGTAAGAGCTTTGCCTGTGCTCCTACAAAGTTAGTAGCATTATCTGAGTAAATATCAGATGGAAGACCTCGACGACCTATTAGCCTTTTGAGAGCAGCTATAAAGGATTCTGATGTAAGATCTGAAACTGCCTCTAAATGAACAGCTTTGGAGGAAAAACAAACGAAGACGGCGATGTAACACTTATATGGCCTTTTTCCTCGAATTTTCAGATAAGTCATTACGGGGCCACGGAAGTCTACCCCCACACGTAAAAATGGACGGGATGCTGTCAGCCTTTCCGGTGGTAAGTCACCCATGACTTGTTCCAGAAGTTTTGGTTTATATTTTACACAGAGTATGCAATTTTTGACAACTCGTCGTGTTACCTCTCGTGCATTGATAATCCAAAATCTTCTTCTGATTAGCGAAACTAACATTTTCGGGCCAGCATGATAATTTGCCAAGTGCAAGTGCCTGACCATGCAAATAACGAAATTTGAGTTTTTAGGTAATAAATATGGGTGTTTTTGTTCCGTTGATAGATTAGGAATATGTTTTAAACGTCCCCCTACTCTTAACAGCTCCAACCCTGTGGTATTGTCCAAAAATGGATTGAGCCACTCAATAGACCCTTTCAGCTCCTTATTTTTCCTTATGGATACCATTTCATCCGAGAAAAATTGGACTTGAATAATCCAAATGATGCGATATAAGGCATTTTCAATCTCCATAGCAGATAGAGCGAGGAATTCCTGTTTTCGGTTTTTATTGAAAACTCTTAATATGTATGCGAATATTCTCAGTATTTTTGTATATAAACTGTGATTTTCGGTAATTTGGAAGAGAAAGTCATCAGTTTTATTTTGGCAAATGAGCGCCGTTTTTCGAATTTCAAGATTTAGTTGCTCTTTTGAAAGTATTATTTTTGATGTGGCTGGCCAATGTTCCGAACCTTTCTGCAGAAATTTTGGACCCGAAAACCATATAGAACTTTTTAAGTCTTCTACCGAGCATCCTCTGGAAAGTATATCCGCAGGGTTTTCTGTCCCAGGAACATGTCTCCAAGATATGTCCACAGATTTTTCCTGAATCTCAGCTATCCTGTTACCAACAAAAGTATTTAATTTGGAAGAATGAGTGCCTATCCGTTTAGTACGATCTCAGCATCAGTCCAGAAATAAACTTTAGGTAAGTTATTGCCAAAAATACATTTTACCTTAGCCCAAAGTTTTACCAATAAATGTGCTCCGCACAACTCCAGCCGTGGTAACTGCTTCCGTTTAGTAGGAGCAACCCTTGATTTTGCAACTAACAATTTTGTTGTAACCCTTCCCTCGAAGTCTGTTGTTCTTACATACAAACAACAACCATATGATTTTGATTTTGCAACTAACAATTTTGTTGTAACCCTTCCCTCGAAGTCTGTTGTTCTTACATACAAACAACAACCATATGCCATCATAGATGCGTCGCAAAATCCATGGAATTGAACATCCCTTTTGTTTTTTGCTAAGACATATCGTAGAATAGGAAGCTCCTGCAGGGAATTCAGGTCGAAAAGGAACTGTATCCATTCCGTATATAAGTTTTGCGGGACCGATTCGTCCCAATCAACTTTCTCAATCCACAATTTTTGTAAAATAGTTTTGGCCCTTATGATAATAGGGCTCAACAATCCCATGGGATCGAAAAGAGACGAAGAAATCGATAATATGGACCGCTTAGTGACCTTTACATTAGTTCCATTTGGGGTGTACGAGAACTCAAAATTGTCAGCTTTCGAATCCCAAGTGATTCCAAGTGTACTCGTTAAGTTCTCTTCGACGATTTTCAAATCCTTACTAGTATTAAGAGATTTGTCCTTGGAAAATATTGATTTATGATTACTCTGCCATTTCGACAGCTCAAATCCAGCAGAACTCAAAATTGCAGTTGCCTCCTCCTTGATTTGCAGGAGTGAGTCCAAATCGTCAGCACCTGTGAGCATGTCGTCGACATAAAAATTGGACGCTACAACTTTTGATCCCCTTTCGAAAGTGTCTGCATATTTGTCTGCTAAAAAACGAAGGCATCTTATAGCAAGGAAAGGTGCAGATGAAGTTCCATATGTTACTGTGTTGAGTTTGTAAGTCTTAACAGGATTTAACGGATTATCCCGCCAAAGTATATATTGAAACTGGCGTTGATCCGGATGAATTAATACCTGCCTATACATTTTAACTATGTCCGCAGTAAGAGTGTAACGATGAAGACGGAAACGCAGCAAAAGAATGAACAGTTCATCTTGAATGGTCGGTCCAACCATAAGAATTTCATTTAAGGATATCTGTGAAGAAGTGCAACAGAAAGCGTCAAATACAACCCTTAACTTTGTAGATGTACTATTCGGCTTAATCACGCATTGATGTGGAATATAATAGTGTGATTCCTGTGTATTTGGTGTCTCGACTAAGGACATGTGCCCGAGTTCCTCATATTCTCGTAGAAATTTGCAGTATTCGACCTTAACCAAACATTGTTTCTCCAGCCTACGTTCGAGAGAGAGAAATCGTTTGTGTGCAATGTCAAAAGAGGCTCCTAAGCAGCTGGGATCATTTTTGAAAGGAAGTTGAACAGACAAACGACCACTGGGAAGAACCTGAACTGTGTCCAAAAAATGAGCTTCACACGATGCTTGCTCCTCGGTTCATTTAGATTTGAGGCAGCTTGACTCTTCGAGCTCCCAAAATTTTTTAACGTAGATGTCCAGTGACTCATCATGAGTAGTATGACAGCAGAGTGTCTTTGAGACGTTCGCTGATGTGGTACACCTTCCAGAAACTATCCATCCTAGTTTGGTTTTTTGCAATGTAGGTAATCCAGATCCCAGTTTAATTTGTCCAACTGACAATAAATCAAAAAAGTTTTCTGCTCCTAGTAGTAGATCGATATCTGAAGGTTCATTGAAATATTCATCAGCTAGTTCAACATTAGGAGGAATCTTCCAATTTGAGATACCTATTTCCATATCAGGTTGATGACCAGTGATGTTTCGAGTTAGCAGAAACTCTAAAGACATTGTAAAGGTATTGAATCTTGACCTTATTAGAGTTTGAGTTTGAAAGTTAGACTGAGTTTGAGCCGATCCTACACCAATAATTTCAACATGTTTTCTTGTTCTATGAAGATTAAGAACACGAGCGAAACCTTCACTAATCAAATTGATTTGCGACCCTGAATCAAGAAGAGCTCTTCCTATTTGAAAGCCCCCTGTAGAATCTTGAACAAGAACTAAAGCAGTGGCAAGAATAATTTGACTTGTAGTCTTAACGAGCGCTGGTTGTAATACAGTATTAACAACCGCCGATGATGTGCCAGCACCTTTATCCTGGATGACGTCTTCTCCTTGATGTCGATGCAGAAGAGAATGATGCGGCTTGTTGCAAGTTTTGCAGTTAAATGTTGATGGACATTTCGACCTGTTATGACCCTTTCCCAAGCAATTAGTACAAAGGTTGAGTCTTTTTGTAGCCGAAAACCTCTCGAAAACTGAAAGTTTTATAAAATTAGGACAGTTGACAATAAAGTGTTCATTGTCCTTGCAGAAAACACAATGCTTTTTTTATATAGTCAACGAAGTTTGTTGGCTTGGGTTGAACTTTTGAAACTTTACTCTATTAGTAAGCCTTTGATCAGAATGTGATGTTTCCAGTCGATTTAAATACATCTGTTTATTGGTACGAGCCTCAAGGTATTGGCATCGTTTGCTTATCAGCTTAGCACAATCATCCCATTTAGGTAAATTAGCATAATCCAGCTGTTCGTCCCATTTTGCCTGTGTTTCATTGTCTACTTTAGACATGGCTATATAAATGATAATAGCATTGCAAATATCTTTATCATTTCCCAACGATGATAGAGAGTTATAAATAGCAGATATGCTATTAACTATGTTGCGAAGTTGAGGGGCTGAAGATTTTGTACACTTTGGAAGTTCAAATAAGCTTGAAATATGTTCCAAAAATATTAATGTATTATTGTCGTATCTCTCTTTTAATTTATCCAGTGCCTTTGTGTAATTTTCTTCTGTTATATGAAAAGATGAAATTGTTCCAAGCGCTTGATCCGATAGACAAGACAAAAGGTGGTTAAACTTTTCGATTCTACTCAGAGAAGGATCTGAATCTACGAAACTTTCAAAAGATTTAATAAAATTCTTATAATCAGAATACTTCCCGCTAAAATGTGGCAGAGACAAAAGTGGTAAACGACTAGATGTAGTAGCAGGTACAGCAAAGGAAGTTTCAAAGGTGCTACCTCGCCTACATGGTCCCATCAGTGATACAATTTTAGTCTTTTGTTGTAATATACAACTCCTCTAATTCACCTCTTGTATTATCTGTTGGCTGTAACCTCTCAATTTGTGACTGGTAAGATAAAACCTGCTTAAAATAGGATTCCAGAATCCCTAATCGGCATTCCAATTCCGTTGAGTTAGCACTCGTTAATTTGTCGACCATTGTCTTTATGCGAGTTATGTTTCCTTTACTCGATGCACGCATCACCTTTAATTCCTCAACAGTTATTTCATCTGGCATGTTGAATTGCAAATCTAACCAAAGAATCTATCAACCCCAACAACCTCAGACGAAATATCAAAACCACAGCAGCAACCAACAACAAAACCAACGAGACGATCCAACAGGAACGACAGATTCAAAAAATCAAGAAAAAGAAATAATCCAGCAGCAATAATATACAGCAGCAAAATACAGCAACAGCAACTCTCCAGCAACAGCAGCAACTCCCACGATGATTAATAGAAAACACCAAATAATATTACATATAATTACATCCAACAATGCAATGATTATAAGCTACAATAGCTAAATCCGGCCAATCGATTTGGAAAATTTAATAAATGAATTATTTATCTTGGTACTAAATCCTTTCTAATAGCGAAGTAATAAAATATATTTTTACGCAACAAAAATGTATTGATAGCTGAATGTAGAGTCAAACGATGGTGTATTTTGATGATGGATTAAAAGATAAGCGCAAAGCAAGAATCAGCGACGATGTTCTGCGTGGGCAGTAAAAAATTATAATCCACTTTCAAAGAAAGTATTAAAGCTTTTGTGGAACGTGTGTACGATATGTTGCAATCGATCAAAATGAAAGCTCAAGCATGAATTTTAATGTGGTAATTTGGTATGGCGTGACGTTATATTAGATTTTTATGTGTGGAAAGCTTTAACTCGTTCGATATGGCGTGGTCGTACATGAGCCTATACAAATTTGGCAAAGCTCTTATGCAAAGTAATGGATCGAATGTACGATATAATGTACTTTTGCAAGATATATATTTTTCGAATTGCAGAATATAATTTAAATAAATGTCGTTACAGTTTAAATATGATTTATACTTTATAACGAATATGCGTTCTTTCTTTTTTATTCTTTAAAGCTTTTTAGGTTTAAATTTTAAGATCTATTTGATCGTGGATTTTAAGTAGCTTTAAGATGTATATATAAGTATGTACACTTGAATAGATTTAACGCAGGTTCGTTATAAGTGGTGGACAAGTACCTTTTGGGAGATGTATACCTATCTACCCTTTTTTTATACTACTTCACTCGTGTGGACTCCAGTGGATTTCTTGATGATTTCGATGATCTTTATACTTTAGAGATGATCTGCTTTCCTGATTTTTGTTTAAAGATGATTTGCTGCTTCACATTTTCACTCACGAAAACCGAGTATATCGCGTACCGAACTGCGAATCTCTTTAATTTTAAATGTCAATGTTTTTTAGAGATTTTATATGCACTGATCACTTTATTAATTTAACAAAAAACGATAAGTTAATAGTTCTTAATTGGGCTTATTATAAGTTAATTTAATTTATATTTAAAAATTAACTTTAAGTTTTGCCCCACGTTGGGCGCCAAAAATGTTGGATGAGAGGGTTTTCTCACCAAGTACCATAGAATATAGTATATTCTAAGTTTCGCGGATTTGTAGTGGACTTACTTGTACCTGTGGATCAATGTGCAAATCGAGCGAATACGAGAGCGAAAGTGGAAGAATAAAAGAGACTGTGCGCGTCGAGTGTATAACAAGAAGTAATTTTATTTATTTATATAAGATTTAATATAAGCTCTGTTCTATGTTTTTTCTATGTAAGATACATATTTTTAGGGATAATAAAATATGGCTCGCCCTAACAAGTGGCGGCAAATTTAAATGTACGTTAAGTTTTCTATTTATTATTTTAACGTTTATTTGCTTTTTAATTCAAATTATTTATATTAATATTTAACATGTCGTCGTTTGAAGATACCCCTGGGTGTTCGAATTTCTGCCACTCTGACTCGTCCATCGCTCCCTTTGAACACCTGGATAACTCTTCCCATTAGCCATTTCTGAGAAGGAACATTGTCTTCGTGAATTAAAACCAAAGCGTCGACTTGAAGATTTTCTTGGTCAGATGACCACTTATTCAGCTGCTGGAGCTCAGAGATATAATCAGCTGACCATACCCTCCAAAAGTGGGATTTGACTGCGTTGATTCTTCGCCATCTTTCAAGGTAACTGATATTCTCTCTTTCACATGACGGTTCCGGAAGTGACTTCAGCGAAGAGCCGATAAGTAGATGACCTGGTGTAAGTACCTCATAATCATTGGGATCAGAAGATAGTGGTGTTATCTGTCTGGAGTTCATAATTCCTTCGATTTCGACTAAAGCAGTAGCCAGTTCTTCGTAAGTCAGCTGAGCGTTAAACAGTGTCCTCATGAGGTGACCCTTTGCGACCTTGACTGCCGCCTCCCACAGTCCACCAAAGTGAGGAGCCCTGGGGGGTATAAAATGAAATTTAACACCATTATTAGTACAGAAATTTTGTATGTCTGATTGATTAGTTTGTTTCAAAAAATTTGTTTTTAATTGTAAGAGCTTTGCCTGTGCTCCTACAAAGTTAGTAGCATTATCTGAGTAAATATCAGATGGAAGACCTCGACGACCTATTAGCCTTTTGAGAGCAGCTATAAAGGATTCTGATGTAAGATCTGAAACTGCCTCTAAATGAACAGCTTTGGAGGAAAAACAAACGAAGACAGCGATGTAACACTTATATGGCCTTTTTCCTCGAATTTTCAGATAAGTCATTACGGGGCCACAGAAGTCTACCCCCACACGTAAAAATGGACGGGATGCTGTCAGCCTTTCCGGTGGTAAGTCACCCATGACTTGTTCCAGAAGTTTTGGTTTATATTTTACACAGAGTATGCAATTTTTGACAACTCGTCGTGTTACCTCTCGTGCATTGATAATCCAAAATCTTCTTCTGATTAGCGAAACTAACATTTTCGGGCCAGCATGATAATTTGCCAAGTGCAAGTGCCTGACCATGCAAATAACGAAATTTGAGTTTTTAGGTAATAAATATGGGTGTTTTTGTTCCGTTGATAGATTAGGAATATGTTTTAAACGTCCCCCTACTCTTAACAGCTCCAACCCTGTGGTATTGTCCAAAAATGGATTGAGCCACTCAATAGACCCTTTCAGCTCCTTATTTTTCCTTATGGATACCATTTCATCCGAGAAAAATTGGACTTGAATAATCCAAATGATGCGATATAAGGCATTTTCAATCTCCATAGCAGATAGAGCGAGGAATTCCTGTTTTCGGTTTTTATTGAAAACTCTTAATATGTATGCGAATATTCTCAGTATTTTTGTATATGAACTGTGATTTTCGGTTATTTGGAAGAGAAAGTCATCAGTTTTATTTTGGCAAATGAGCGCCGTTTTTCGAATTTCAAGATTTAGTTGCTCTTTTGAAAGTATTATTTTTGATGTGGCTGGCCAATGTTCCGAACCTTTCTGCAGAAATTTTGGACCCGAAAACCATATAGAACTTTTTAAGTCTTCTACCGAGCATCCTCTGGAAAGTATATCCGCAGGGTTTTCTGTCCCAGGAACATGTCTCCAAGATATGTCCACAGATTTTTCCTGAATCTCAGCTATCCTGTTACCAACAAAAGTATTTAATTTGGAAGAATGAGTGCCTATCCGTTTAGTACGATCTCAGCATCAGTCCAGAAATAAACTTTAGGTAAGTTATTGCCAAAAATACATTTTACCTTAGCCCAAAGTTTTACCAATAAATGTGCTCCGCACAACTCCAGCCGTGGTAACTGCTTCCGTTTAGTAGGAGCAACCCTTGATTTTGCAACTAACAATTTTGTTGTAACCCTTCCCTCGAAGTCTGTTGTTCTTACATACAAACAACAACCATATGATTTTGATTTTGCAACTAACAATTTTGTTGTAACCCTTCCCTCGAAGTCTGTTGTTCTTACATACAAACAACAACCATATGCCATCATAGATGCGTCGCAAAATCCATGGAATTGAACATCCCTTTTGTTTTTTGCTAAGACATATCGTGGAATAGGAAGCTCCTGCAGGGAATTCAGGTCGAAAAGGAACTGTATCCATTCCGTATATAAGTTTTGCGGGACCGATTCGTCCCAATCAACTTTCTCAATACACAATTTTTGTAAAATAGTTTTGGCCCTTATGATAATAGGGCTCAACAATCCCATGGGATCGAAAAGAGACGAAGAAATCGATAATATGGACCGCTTAGTGACCTTTACATTAGTTCCATTTGGGGTGTACGAGAACTCAAAATTGTCAGCTTTCGAATCCCAAGTGATTCCAAGTGTACTCGTTAAGTTCTCTTCGACGATTTTCAAATCCTTACTAGTATTAAGAGATTTGTCCTTGGAAAATATTGATTTATGATTACTCTGCCATTTCGACAGCTCAAATCCAGCAGAACTCAAAATTGCAGTTGCCTCCTCCTTGATTTGCAGGAGTGAGTCCAAATCGTCAGCACCTGTGAGCATGTCGTCGACATAAGAATCGGACGCTACAACTTTTGATCCCCTTTCGAAAGTGTCTGCATATTTGTCTGCTAAAAAACGAAGGCATCTTATAGCAAGGAAAGGTGCAGATGAAGTTCCATATGTTACTGTGTTGAGTTTGTAAGTCTTAACAGGATTTAACGGATTATCCCGCCAAAGTATATATTGAAACTGGCGTTGATCCGGATGAATTAATACCTGCCTATACATTTTAACTATGTCCGCAGTAAGAGCGTAACGATGAAGACGGAAACGCAGCAAAAGAATGAACAGTTCATCTTGAATGGTCGGTCCAACCATAAGAATTTCATTTAAGGATATCTGTGAAGAAGTGCAACAGGAAGCGTCAAATACAACCCTTAACTTTGTAGATGTACTATTCGGCTTAATCACGCATTGATGTGGAATATAATAGTGTGATTCCTGTGTATTTGGTGTCTCGACTAAGGACATGTGCCCGAGTTCCTCATATTCTCGTAGAAATTTGCAGTATTCGACCTTAACCAAACATTGTTTCTCCAGCCTACGTTCGAGAGAGAGAAATCGTTTGTGTGCAATGTCAAAAGAGGCTCCTAAGCAGCTGGGATCATTTTTGAAAGGAAGTTGAACAGACAAACGACCACTGGGAAGAACCTGAACTGTGTCCAAAAAATGAGCTTCACACGATGCTTGCTCCTCGGTTCATTTAGATTTGAGGCAGCTTGACTCTTCGAGCTCCCAAAATTTTTTAACGTAGATGTCCAGTGACTCATCATGAGTAGTATGACAGCAGAGTGTCTTTGAGACGTTCGCTGATGTGGTACACCTTCCAGAAACTATCCATCCTAGTTTGGTTTTTTGCAATGTAGGTAATCCAGATCCCAGTTTAATTTGTCCAACTGACAATAAATCAAAAAAGGTTTCTGCTCCTAGTAGTAGATCGATATCTGAAGGTTCATTGAAATATTCATCAGCTAGTTCAACATTAGGAGGAATCTTCCAATTTGAGATACCTATTTCCATATCAGGTTGATGACCAGTGATGTTTTGAGTTAGCAGAAACTCTAAAGACATTGTAAAGGTATTGAATCTTGACCTTATTAGAGTTTGAGTTTGAAAGTTAGACTGAGTTTGAGCTGATCCTACACCAATAATTTCAACATGTTTTCTTGTTCTATGAAGATTAAGAACACGAGCGAAACCTTCACTAATCAAATTGATTTGCGACCCTGAATCAAGAAGAGCTCTTCCTATTTGAAAGCCCCCTGTAGAATCTTGAACAAGAACTAAAGCAGTGGCAAGAATAATTTGACTTGTAGTCTTAACGAGCGCTGGTTGTAATACAGTATTAACAACCGCCGATGATGTGCCAGCACCTTTATCCTGGATGACGTCTTCTCCTTGATGTCGATGCAGAAGAGAATGATGCGGCTTGTTGCAAGTTTTGCAGTTAAATGTTGATGGACATTTCGACCTGTTATGACCCTTTCCCAAGCAATTAGTACAAAGCAGTGGCGTGGCGTCCATATAACACGATTCCTATCGTCTTCCCTTTTAGAAAATCCATAAATAACACAATTTACCAAATAAACATCGAATAAGTTTAAGTTATCAATTCTGCCTCTCGTTTGTATCTTATACTTTATCCAAACACATTCCACAATCCACAACCAACATTAATCAAGAGAGTCACAAAAATACTCTGACGTAAACTTTTCAATCACCGTCTTATTTATTTGTTTTATATCCCCTTCTTCCCCAAGCATTGTGTTTCGGATCCTCTTTGTTCAACATCCGCATTTATATTCAAAAAATAAGACGCTACATTCCGTCTTATAAAATTTTCGATGTATACCAGTAGGAGTTGGAATTATTTGTATTTTATTCTCCCTTTAGCAATTAGCATTGCATTTCAGTAGGAAGATAATACATTGCAGGAGTTCAGGTGCTCGCCTTTTTTCAACCTTGTGTAAGAAATAAGACGATGTTCTTCGACTTATTTGTTTTTTTTTTCCTTAAAATATGTCATATACATATGTATGTAAATATAAATATGGCATGTGGGTATTGTTGATTCTTGATTTTGAATTAGATGTTGATTTGCATGCTAATGTACGATTGATATTTTTGCAAATTTACTGTGGTAATTTTCAATTATGAAATAAATCATGGTAGAATATATGGCAATTTGTCAGCAGTGTAAATTTAGTATATCGCTACTCTGGACAAATAAAATGCATTTGCTTTTTTTAATAGGAATTTAAATTCTATTGGCATTCAATAAAAGGCTGTGTTGCACAGGTTCAATAACTTCAAATAAATCTAGTGTTTTGAAAAGCCAATTTGAACTTAATTAAAAATAGTGAAAAGTTAGATGTTAAAGTGAAGATTTAATTCCTTTTATTACCCACTATAGTGTTAAAAAAAAATTAAGCTTCTTAATTTTAGTGCAGTTCTAAATTTTGTCTTGGAAATGTCTTTAATAAATGTAGATTGCTGTTTAACAGATTACCTGTAGGAGAAACCAAATAATTTTAGTAAGGATAGTTGATAGTTTATATTTTATCCTTTTTTCGTTTACACACCAGGGATTTCGATCCCAGATCGACATTTTTTGTTTGGTGTGCGTGTTTCATGTATACATGTAAATCCCTCTTTAAATATGGATTTAAAGATTTTGATCCAAAGAAAAATAAATTTTTGTGGGGTGTTTAGGAACGCAAATTCTGGCGAGGGATCAAAATGTTCACACAGAAATTGATTTCTTATGTGTAAAGGAAATCAACATATAAGTACCTATGACACTTTAATGGAATCCTATTTAGAGTATTGTTATAGGGCAACGATATTCGAAATGACTTGATATGTACATAGTATCGCGGCTGTTATTAAATCTGAAATTAAAACATAAATCATAGAAGCTCGGTTCGTGTCGATTATAATCGACGAAACATCAGATTTGAGTCATATGGGACAACTGAGTGCCATATTTCGGTTCTTGTCAGCGAATGGAATACAAGAAAGATATCTTGTATTTTTTGACGTTAGGGCGAGTATTAACGCAGATGAGTTGTCCCATCATATATTTTATATTCTTGACACATATGATTGCAAGGAAAAGTTAATAGAACATTCCTAGGAAGGTGCCGCAGTTATGTCCGACGAAGGGGGTGGTGTCTAAAAGGAGGTCCTTTTTTATTATGTTTCAAGCTGATTGAAATATTAATGTCTTGAAGTATACCTAAAAAATAAAGCTACACATTTGTTGCTAAGTCAATGTGGAATGCATTTGTAGATACCATATCTTTACTAGAAATGTTGTTTTTAAGGTTCTAAGATTTTTTTTTTCATTTTTACAAACAAAAATTTAAACCGGGTTCCCATTTAAAATTATCCACGCCACGCCACTGGTACAAAGGTTGAGTCTTTTTGTAGCCGAAAACCTCTCGAAAACTGAAAGTTTTATAAAATTAGGACAGTTGACAATAAAGTGTTCATTGTCCTTGCAGAAAACACAATGCTTTTTTGAAATAGTCAACGAAGTTTGTTGGCTTGGGTTGAACTTTTGAAACTTTACTCTATTAGTAAGCCTTTGATCAGAATGTGATGTTTCCAGTCGATTTAAATACATCTGTTTATTGGTACGAGCCTCAAGGTATTGGCATCGTTTGCTTATCAGCTTAGCACAATCATCCCATTTAGGTAAATTAGTATAATCCAGCTGTTCGTCCCATTTTGCCTGTGTTTCATTGTCTACTTTAGACATGGCTATATAAATGATAATAGCATTGCAAATATCTTTATCATTTCCCAACGATGATAGAGAGTTATAAATAGCAGATATGCTATTAACTATGTTGCGAAGTTGAGGGGCTGAAGATTTTGTACACTTTGGAAGTTCAAATAAGCTTGAAATATGTTCCAAAAATATTAATGTATTATTGTCGTATCTCTCTTTTAATTTATCCAGTGCCTTTGTGTAATTTTCTTCTGTTATATGAAAAGATGAAATTGTTCCAAGCGCTTGATCCGATAGACAAGACAAAAGGTGGTTAAACTTTTCGATTCTACTCAGAGAAGGATCTGAATCTACGAAACTTTCAAAAGATTTAATAAAATTCTTATAATCAGAATACTTCCCGCTAAAATGTGGCAGAGACAAAAGTGGTAAACGACTAGATGTAGTAGCAGGTACAGCAAAGGAAGTTTCAAAGGTGCTACCTCGCCTACATGGTCCCATCAGTGATACAATTTTAGTCTTTGTTGTAATATACAACTCCTCTAATTCACCTCTTGTATTATCTGTTGGCTGTAACCTCTCAATTTGTGACTGGTAAGATAAAACCTGCTTAAAATAGGATTCCAGAATCCCTAATCGGCATTCCAATTCCGTTGAGTTAGCACTCGTTAATTTGTCGACCATTGTCTTTATGCGAGTTATGTTTCCTTTACTCGATGCACGCATCACCTTTAATTCCTCAACAGTTATTTCATCTGGCATGTTGAATAGCAAATCTAACCAAAGAATCTATCAACCCCAACAACCTCAGACGAAATATCAAAACCACAGCAGCAACCAACAACAAAACCAACGAGACGATCCAACAGGAACGACAGATTCAAAAAATCAAGAAAAAGACATAATCCAGCAGCAATAATATACAGCAGCAAAATACAGCAACAGCAACTCTCCAGCAACAGCAGCAACTCCCACGATGATTAATAGAAAACACCAAATAATATTACATATAATTACATCCAACAATGCAATGATTATAAGCTACAATAGCTAAATCCGGCCAATCGATTTGGAAAATTTAATAAATGAATTATTTATCTTGGTACTAAATCCTTTCTAATAGCGAAGTAATAAAATATATTTTTACACAACAAAAATGTATTGATAGCTGAATGTAGAGTCCAACGATGGTGTATTTTGATGATGGATTAAAAGATAAGCGCAAAGCAAGAATCAGCGACGATGTTCTGCGTGGGCAGTAAAAAATTATAATCCACTTTCAAAGAAAGTATAAAAGCTTTTGTGGAACGTGTGTACGATATGTTGCAATCGATCAAAATGAAAGCTCAAGCATGAATTTTAATGTGGTAATTTGGTATGGCGTGACGTTATATTAGATTTTTATGTGTGGAAAGCTTTAACTCGTTCGATATGGCGTGATCGTACATGAGCCTATACAAATTTGGCAAAGCTCTTATGCAAAGTAATGGATCGAATGTACGATATAATGTACTTTTGCAAGATATATATTTTTCGAATTGCAGAATATAATTTAAATAAATGTCGTTACAGTTTAAATATGATTTATACTTTATAACGAATATGCGTTCTTTCTTTTTTATTCTTTAAAGCTTTTTAGGTTTAAATTTTAAGATCTATTTGATCGTGGATTTTAAGTAGCTTTAAGATGTATATATAAGTATGTACACTTGAATAGATTTAACGCAGGTTCGTTATAAGTGGTGGACAAGTACCTTTTGGGAGATGTATACCTATCTACTACTTCACTCGTGTGGACTCCAGTGGATTTCTTGATGATTTCGATGATCTTTATACTTTAGAGATGATCTGCTTTCCTGATTTTTGTTTAAAGATGATTTGCTGCATCACACTTTCACTCACGAAAACCGAGTATATCGCGTACCGAACTGCGAATCTCTTTAATTTTAAATGTCAATGTTTTTTAGAGATTTTATATGCACTGATCACTTTATTAATTTAACAAAAAACGATAAGTTAATAGTTCTTAATTGGGCTTATTATAAGTTAATTTAATTTATATTTAAAAATTAACTTTAAGTTTTGCCCCACGTTGGGCGCCAAAAATGTTGGATGAGAGGGTTTTCTCACCAAGTACCATAGAATATAGTATATTCTAAGTTTCGCGGATTTGTAGTGGACTTACTTGTACCTGTGGATCAATGTGCAAATCGAGCGAATACGAGAGCGAAAGTGGAAGAATAAAAGAGACTGTGCGCGTCGAGTGTATAACAAGAAGTAATTTTATTTATTTATATAAGATTTAATATAAGCTCTGTTCTATGTTTTTTCTATGTAAGATACATATTTTTAGGAATAATAAAATATGGCTCGCCCTAACAAGTGGCGGCAAATTTAAATGTTCGTTAAGTTTTCTATTTATTATTTTAACGTTTTTTTGCTTTTTAATTCAAATTATTTATATTAATATTTAACATGAAATGTTATGCGCCCCAACACGAACCTAACGCAAAATAAAATTTCTGCAACCAATTTGAGTGTCACTGTAATAGATGCTCCAAAACCTTATCATATAGTTTTATACAGGGTGATTTGCATAAGGTGTGACAAAAAGCTAGGGCGTGTAGGTTGGACTTAGACAAGAAAAAAATCGTATTGGAGGGGGGATCTATTTCCCCCGGTTTAGGCGGGAGGAGCCCCCTTTGGTGCTCGCAGATTAATAAGCATTAGACTTAAGAAATTAATTATTGTAAATAATATTTATAGCCTACGTACATATTTTGAGCGTAGATAAAAAGAAACTATTGTATACTGGGTGATTTGCATAAGGTGTGACAAACAGCTAGGGCGTGAAGGTTGGACTTAGACAAGAAAAAAATCGTACGGGAGGGGGGGGGGTCTATTTCCCCCCGTTTAGGCGGGAGGGGCAATTTAAGAAAAAAATCACTTTAAACAGAAAAAAAATTATTAAAAAATAACGGTGATACCTACAGAATAATGCTATAGCATTTTGAAAATCCAGAAATACATTCTTTAATTTTGTTTTTAAATGAAGTTGTTCGAGTGAACAGTTTTTGAAAAATTAATTTTCAAAATCAAAATTTTGAAAAAAAAAATGAAAATTTTGTTCTTAAACAATTTTTTTCAAAATTTTACGTAATTAAGAATACTTTTTTTTATTCAATATTCAATGCTCTTTTTAATTTCTGATCAAACACAAAAAACCGGATGTCAAAATATTTTGTAGTTTTTGAGAAAATCAAAAATAATAAATACTACTTTTGTTCTAAGAAAAGCCTTTTATTTTAGTTCTTACGTTTTTGGATTCTTAGGTGAATTTACGATTAAAAAGATTAACTTTCTTTTTACTATTTTTTTAATTATGGTCTTTTAAGCATACAATAATGTGACAAAGTACTGGATTAACCATATTTCACACATTTTTTCATTGAGAACACCTGCGTGAGAGCATTGGATTAATATTGACCTGCGAATTTTTTTTAAATAATGCTACGTTACACGCCCTAACTAGTGACAGAAAAATTAAATTGCGAAATAAGAACAAAAATGTTCCTGACTGGCACACCTCCTATTGGGATACATTTCAGCGTAGTCTTTGCGCTTCATGACTTCGACCATGAGCCATACCGTAGCAGTAATGCATATCCGTTAATTCAGCACGAGAGTAATTTAACATCATGATATGTTGACGACTTGACATTCAAATTAGAAATAATTTGTACAACAAAATAGGTCGCGTCGCCAAGCCGAAACCACCATAATAAAAAAGTGGCAGGTTAATTTTAAACCAGTATTTAAACCAGTACTTTGTCACATTATTGTATGCTTATAAGACGATAATTAAAAAAATAGTAAAAAGAAAGTTAATCCTTTCAATCGTAAATTCACCTAAGAATCCAAAAACGTAAAAACTAAAATAAAAGGCTTTTCTTAGAACAAAAGTAGTATTTGTTATTTTTGATTTTCTCAAAAACTACAAAACATTTTGATATCCGGTTTTTTGTGTTTGATCAAAAAGAGCATTGAATATTGAATAAAAAAAGTATTCTTAATTACGTAAAATTTTGAAAAAAAAATTGTTTAAAAACAAAATTTTCATTTTTTTTTCAAAATTTTGATTTTGAAAATTAATTTTTCAAAAACTATTCACTCGAACAACTTTATTTAAAAATTAAATTAAAGAATGTATTTCTGGCTTTTCAAAATGCTAGAGCATTACTCTGTAGGTATCACCGTAATTTTTT
This sequence comes from Chrysotoxum bicinctum, assembly GCA_911387755.1. Taxonomy (NCBI): domain Eukaryota; kingdom Metazoa; phylum Arthropoda; class Insecta; order Diptera; family Syrphidae; genus Chrysotoxum; species Chrysotoxum bicinctum. Next base: position 130,871,943 of record OU426987.1, on the reverse strand, counting down.
AATAATTTTTTTTCTGTTTAAAGTGATTTTTTTCTTAAATTGCCCCTCACGCCTAAACGGGGGGAAATAGACCCCCCCCCACCATACGATTTTTTTCTTGTCTAAGTCCAACCTTCACGCCCTAGCTTTTTGTCACACCTTATGCAAATCACCCAGTATACAATAGTTTCTTTTTATCTACGCTCAAAATATGTACGTAGGCTATAAATATTATTTACAATAATTAATTTCTTAAGTCTAATGCTTATTAATCTGCGAGCACAAAAGGGGCTCTGCTTCGTTAGGTTGGTTATATTGTTTTCTTTTTACATTTGAATAATATAATGTGCCATAAGTCTAAAAAATTTTGTTTTTATTATTTATGATATTTGCGTCAGCTTGAGCAGTGCTAACGGTGATGAAGGGGGTGGGTATAGGTCATTGTTGATTGCTGTATGGTCTTTTGGTGGCTTCAACCTCTGTTGTGCTGCGTCCGTGCAACATCATAGAAGTTTTCGAAGCTGTCTTCTCCAGCTATTCCAAATGCTTGGTCCATCATGGAGAGCACCTGGAGATATCGGTCGTCTGTGGCTGAGTTACCTGTAATTAAATTAATAAGAGGACTGGGATGGGTTGGGATTTTGCTCAGCATCTTAGTGCTCAGATTGTAGATATATTTGTCAATCGGGACAATTCCTGAAGCTTCGTACAGCTTTTCATTGCTATAAAAGCGGTAAGAGTTGGGCTTTCGGTGAAGGGAGGTGCAATGGCGGAGAGCTTTTCGCTCGAATAATTGCAATTTTTTCTTATAAGTGGGGCTTATTGTAAACCAAATAGGAAAACAATATGTTAATATTGGGCGAATGAGTTGCTTGTATAGCAGAAGCTTCGTCCTGGTTTGAAGACCACCCCTCGCTTTCATAAGGGGATGTAAAAGTGATAAGGCATAATTTGCCTTAAGTGTGAATTTGGTTTGTTGGTTAAACTTTAACCTTTCGAAGAAGTGAACTCCAAAGTATTTAACACTTTGCTTGGGGGTGATAACTGTGTTATCAGGAAGAGTCAAGGAAAGGTTTTTGCATTTTGTTACTAGGCCATTACGCGAGGGTCGTCTAAAACAGATTAGTTCTGTTTTAGAGGGATTGACTTTAATTCCCCATTGAAGATAATATTCCCATAGTCTAAGGATGTGTGCCTTAACTCTTCGGAGGGCTACGTCAGGGTTAATGGATGAGCTATATGTGATGGAATCATCAGCGAATAGCAGAGTTTTTGTCATTGGCAGGTTTGCAGGTTGGTCGGAGGTATAGAGGTTAAATAGATCGGGTCCAAAGCGAGATCCTTGAGCGACTCCAGCTAAGATGTTCTTAAGGATTGAGTTAGTACTCCCCACGAGTACGTAAAACTTACGGTTAGTGAGGAAACTATGGATGATGAGGCCAAGATGTCTAGGCAAGTGAAGAGATTTCAACTTGACAACCAAACCATCTATCCAGACAGAGTCAAATGCTTTTTGAACATCAAGCAGACATGTTACAGTGGTCTCTTTTTTGTTAAGAGCCAAAGTTGTATCAGCGTGGAACTTCAACAACGGGTTGAAAGTGGAGTGGGATGCTTTGAACCCAAATTGGTTATGCTGCACTATTCCCATTGAAGAGCATAATGAGCGCAGTTTTTTTGCTTGAATCATATGGCATCCTGTTTTTAGCTCCAACTACTAAAGGAGTTGTTTTAGTCATTTAAAAAATGAATTTTATGCTTATGAGCAGTTTTTCTCTAATATCATTCATTTTTGAAATTCTTAGTTTTGTATATAAGAGCAAGTTCGTGCGATCCAGTCGCATTTTATTTGGAATTGAATTTAATTTCACTTCGAAATAAGTTCACTGAAGGATTTGGTTTTATATACATATTATGTTAGTTCATATGAACTAAGATTAGAACTTACCGCGTTATAATTAAGAAATATTTTGGAGTTAATGCTTAAACGAAGAATACAAATAAATCACTTCTCTTTTTTAATAGGTTGTGGATTTAAATCCTGATCCAGAATGTACCTTGCTGAGTTACTTAAGAGAAAAACTTAATTTATGCGGGACAAAACTAGGATGTGGAGAAGGAGGATGTGGAGCTTGCACTATTATGATATCCAAACTGGATCGCAAGACAAAAGTAATTAAACACGTTGCTGCCAATGCATGCCTTACACCCGTTTGTTCTATGCATGGTCAATCTGTTACAACTGTTGAAGGAATTGGAAGTACTCGAACTCGCCTTCACCCAGTTCAGGACCGAATAGCAAAATCTCATGGATCACAATGTGGATTCTGTACGCCAGGAATTGTGATGTCAATGTATGCACTACTCAGAAATTCATCGCAACCAAATATGCATGAATTAGAAGTCGCGTTTCAAGGAAACTTATGTCGATGTACTGGATACCGGCCCATTCTTGAAGGATATAAGATTTTTACTAATGAATTCGCATGTGGCTTGGGTAAAAACTGCTGTAAAATGAACAGAGAAGAGGTTGGTATAACCTCCGATGAAAAGGTTGATGAAAATCTTATTAAAAACTCAGAATTTGAACCCTATGATACGAGTCAGGAACCAATTTTTCCTTCCGAACTTCAGTTGACTGATAAATATGACAAAGAAAGTATATACTTCAGTAGTGATCGAGTCGAATGGTATCGACCAACTTCTCTTAAAGACTTACTTATAATTAAGTCAAAAAATCCTGAAGCAAAGATCGTTGTGGGTAATACAGAAGTAGGAATTGAAATGAAAATAAAAAAAATTCTTTATCCGGTCCTTATTAATCCATTGGAAATTTCCGAAATGACTAAGATAGAAGAAACCTCCACTGGAATCTATTTTGGAGCAGCTGTTAGTATAGCAAATATTGAAGATACTCTTAAAGAGCAGATTTCAATGAAATCAGAGACAGAAACAAGATTTTACAAATGTGCACTAGATATATTTCACTATTTTGCGGGAAAGCAGATTCGAAATGTAGCATCCCTCGGAGGCAATATAATGACATCGAGTCCTATTTCAGACATGAATCCCGTACTGGCAGCTGGTGAAACTGAACTCACCGTTTGTAGCCTAACGGGAGGCATTCTTAAAACTAGAAAAATTATCATGGGAAATGGTTTTTTTACAGGCTACCGAAAGAATAAGATTGAGCCTCATGAAATTTTGCTGGGCATCAACTTTCCAAAATCCAAGCAGAACCAATTTATAAAATCTTTCAAGCAGGCAAGGAGAAGAGAAGACGATATTGCTATCGTCAATGCAACCATCAACGTCAATTTTAGGCCAGAAACCAATGTTATTGAAAAAATAAATTTTGCCTTTGGTGGCATGGCTCCAACAACTGTTCTTGCACCAAAAACTTCGGAAGCTATTTACAACAGGAAATGGGATCAATCAATAATAGATACAGTTATAAGATCACTTTGCGATGAGTTGCCATTGGCTCCTGATGCCCCTGGTGGTATGATCTCTTATAGGCGGTCATTAGTCATCAGTCTTTTCTTCAAAGCTTTTCTTCATATAAGTAACGAGCTTGTTCGAAATAATATAACCGAAGACTTCATTGTCAAAGAAGAAAAGAGTGGATCAGAAATATTTAAGACGCTTCCATTAAAAAGCACCCAACTTTTCGAAAAAGTATCCAATCGGCAGCCTGAAACTGATCCAATAGGTCGTCCAATAGTACATGCAGCCAGCTTAAAACAAGCAACTGGAGAAGCTGTTTACTGTGATGATATTCCACGGATGAAAAATGAGCTTTATTTGGCGTTAGTCTTGAGTACAAGAGCTCATGCTGAAATAATAAGTATTGATGCATCAAACGCTTTAAGCTTAGAAGGGGTGCATGCTTTTTATAGCAGTAAGGATCTTACCGAAGACGAAAATTCGGTCGGAGCAGTTTTTCACGATGAGCAAGTTTTCGCAACGAAAGCAACTTGTCAAGGTCTTATCATTGGAGCTGTTGTAGCTGATAATCAAATCATAGCCCAAAGAGGAGCTACGCTTGTCAAAATAGAATACAAAGACATTTCACCAGTAGTGATTACAATAGAAGATGCTATTGCGACGAAATCGTTCTTCCCCAATTATCCTAAAATTATAACCCATGGGGATGTAGAGGAAGCATTTGAAAAAGCTGATTATATTATTGAGGGGTCCTGTAGGATGGGTGGCCAAGAGCATTTTTATTTAGAAACTAATGCTGTATTGGCAGTGCCACGTGATAGTGATGAAATAGAAATTTTTAGTTCGACTCAACATCCGTCAGAAGTTCAGAGATTAGTTGCAGGTGCACTCTCCTTACCAGTTTCTCACGTAGTTTGTAGAGCAAAACGGCTTGGTGGAGGATTTGGTGGAAAAGAATCTCGAGCATTCATAACAGCGATACCCGCTGCTTTTGCCGCATATAAGCTTCGAAGGCCAGTAAGGATTATGTTAAATAGAGACGAAGATATGATGATAACTGGAACACGGCATCCATTTTTGTTCAAATACAAAACATCTTGTTCGAAAGATGGCAAAATAACAGGATGCTCCATCGAATGCTACGCCAATGCGGGGCACTCAATGGACTTATCGTTTTCGGTGAGTAGACTAATTAATTTTTATATGTTTTTTTCATCATTTTGATTTCTCTTGTACAATACAAAATCAAATATTTTACGATCAAAATACATTATCAAACAATTCAAAAGCTTTGAAACTCAAAGAAAATTTGAACATTTGTTTTTCGTTAATTCAATATCTGCCAGCAAATAAAAGAAAATTATGTTATGTGTCCATATTGTAGGTATATTGTTATTTTGGTCCAATGTTCGTTCTATTTTGCTTTCATAAGTTATGCGCTGTACTTTATGCGCTCCCGCATGCAGCTCATGGATAGTGGCGTTCTGGGAGGTTTACGCTTTACGACAGTAAACAGCACTGAGTTTTCGAAGCATTAAATTCTACACGGAAAATGCTGTCAATATCAGAATTTAATGACCTTAGGGAACTATTCATCAAATTTTAATTGGCCAGTTCACGTATAGCCTGAAATTTCTAATTTGTACATAGTTTAATTTGTATGTACGTGTACAATTGTACATGCTATTATGCAATCGTAAAAGTAAGGAACTTGAGATTTTGATCAAACTTGACGTTTGCATTTCTATTTATTTGACTGCTTGTATGATATCTTATAAACTACTATTATTAATTTAAAGCACATTGAAAAAATGAAAATATAAGTAAAGTGAAATTTAAGAATAAGTGTCCTACTTTTGTATGTAATTTATAAATTAGACAATTATAATCAATTTTTAGAAGTAAAAATTATATTATATTCAAATTCAAAAAAAAAATTGAACTGTATTATGTTTGTAAGTAGATGTGTAGTTCTGTATGGAAATGTGACATGCTCTCCAATTCCCAACTACTTAGTAGGGAATTCCACAAGCGTATTGTGTTGATAAAAAACTGACCAACGGAAGTCAAATAGGAAAAAAGATGATAAATAAGGTGCACTATCTACCTACTAGATGAGGACAAACGTAGTCTATAAGATAACAAGGCTGGTGGGTTTGAATAACTTAAAAAAGCAGAATCAAACTTCTATATCGCAACAAATTGTCGAGAGAGAGATTATAAAATTTTCTTGAGAAATTTGAAATTGCGATCAAATCTTTTAACGCACAGTGTTATTGTAAGAAACGTGGAACTAGTTTTGCAAAAAAATTTCACACATAGTATAAATCATGAACAACAAAGGTGTTTGCCAGCATTAAACGCGTTTTTAAAGTATTTTAAAATAAAGTATTGTGTAGAGACATTAGCAAACGTATTATACTCCAAACACTTTCCCCAACGCCTGATTAATATGCGTATCCCAACTCAGAGTCTTCAGACAGCATTTCACGATTACGTGCAGTTTGAAAATATTCTATAGGAGTGTTGTTAAACATTACCCAAGTAACATCACCGCAGCTACAAGTTATTTAAATGTTTTAAAGTAGCTTTGAAAGAGCAGAACTCAATACCAGAGGACTATTTCCAATTAGGTTGCAGCTTTTAATAAATATACAGGGTATCCCTTAATTCGTGAAATAAATTGAAATTCAATCTTGTGTATATTCTTAGAAAAAAACCGTTCTACAGTTAGGTCCTATCTCCATTTTTTTTTTAAGAAAAGGCTTACTTTGGTGTACCCTGACCCATGCTTATGGTATTTGCGCTATTATTAAAGCCTTTAGGCCTTTATTTTTAGAAAAAATACTAGCCTTTGTAATCGCGCTTAAACAAATTTGATATCTTATCTTAGTCTTGAGATATCCAGTTTCTAGCAGGTTCAGTTTTTCCTTTCTATATTAATTTTTGTACTTTGGGCTCAATTTTCTGATTTTGGACAATTTTTCTAAAAACAGCTGACAATAAGCGTGGTTTTCCAAGTTTTTGCAGTGTTTTTTTTGTTTTTTTTTTTTGTTAGATAGCGTAGCGGTTTTAAAATGTGTTTATTTATTTGAGTACGTGTCAAAACTCTCACTTGCATTCCCGTTTCGTTAAAAGTTCTCAAAAAGAGTTAGGCCCTATTTGGAAAATTTACCTAGCAAAAATGGCACAAAAGATTATAAAACGAAATTAATTCATCAGTTTAATATTTAACGCCTAGGTAGGGATGACAATTACTCTCAATTTTTTGGTTTTCGGTTTTTCCGGTTATTTTTCTCCCGATTTAACCTGACAGTTTTAACCGGACAAAATAACCGTTTTTTTTAATAACCGGTTTTCGGTTTTTTATATATAAATTTTTAAAGTCTTAAAATACGTTCATATCAAAAAAACTTTATCGATACCTTCCCGCAAGAATATATTAAGCGACATTTTTAAAAATTGTTCAGGAAACAAAAAAATGTCTCATTTAGTTATTTTTTGTGTATTTTATTGGAAGAAACAGATTTGGAGAGGGATTTTTACAATACAAAACTTGACATCATTGCAAAATCGAAATTTTAATCAGATAAGAAGTTTTTGTCGCTTAGTACATTTTCGTGGTCAAAGCATTGGCGCTTGATACAATGTTAAATGGCGCTTACGATGACAACAACAAAAAAAAACACAAAACAAATGGGAAAAAAGTAGTAGCCTACTTGATAGACAAATATTTAAAAGCAAAGACAACCATATCTGGAGTATTATAAGCGACAAAAATGGATAAAGTTCTATTTGGATTAGTGTGCTAAGCGAAAATTTCGGTTAAACTAAGCGGCATCTAACAAATTTTTTTCGTGGACGTTTGGTTGCTTTAGACAATAATATTTTTAAAAATGTCGCTTAGCATAATTTTACTGGCGGATAATACAAATTTCAGGGAGCAATATTATTCAAGTGAGAAAACTTGGCGGTTACTACAATTTTATTTTCTCTCTAGTTTATTTTGCATACATGATAGGGCAGTGAAACCCAGGCCAAAATGTGGCGCTTAACTTCTAGTATAGTTCGACATCAAAAAGTCATTTTAGAAAAAATTGTCGCTTAATACATTCTAACGGGAAGGTATCGATATGTACATACAACCATGTACAGTGGCGACAAAATAAATAGCACATGTAGTCTAAAATTTCTGTGATGCAAGTTTTTCCCACTTTCTTAAACTTTAAAGAGCTGTTTGATTTATGAGGAAGTAAGACCAAATATACATATCTCTGATTTAAAAATAAAATGAAGTATATTGAACTCATAAAAAAACTGCAACAAACTGATTTATACAATTTAAGTATACTATGACAAAATAAATAGCACATTTCGTAAATAACAAATAAAAAATATATTAAATAACAAAATTTTAACATTATTTGAAGAAAATATCCAGTAACCCTTATTTTTAATCACAGCGGAATACCGGCATTTTATAGACGAAGGAAGACTCCGGAATCGTTCAACAGGTACTGAGTACCAGGCTTGCTGGATTTTCCGTCAAAGTTTTTCGAAATTTGAAGTATCAGTTGGATTTATTGCTTCGTCCACAACATTCCACAAGTACTCAGTTAAATGACGATCTAGGGACTAAGCTAGCTTATTACTTAACAGCGGTTTTTTGGATGAATAGCCATTGCTTCACAGACTTAGCCATATGGTTGGGATCGTTATCCTGTTGAAATTTACACGTCAAGGGCATTTCCTCCTTAGAATACGGTAGAATTGTATCTCGTAGGATTTCTTTGTATTATAAATGGTCCTTAATGGAGAAGTCTTGTCCCGTTATTCTATATTCAAAATCCAAATACTCAACATTCAAAATCTAAAACAAAACGCCAAGAAAGAATTTTTAACAGAAGTGTGCTATTTATTTTGTCGCCAATGTATGTAGATAAGCTTTTTTCAGAAAAGAAAATATTTTAGTGAAAGTGTTGTGTTACTTACATAATATGTACTATTGTTTTAACTGAAATTTAATAAAATATGATTTTCGAAAAAAAAAAAAACAAAATTTCAATTTTTTGAAAAAATTGATTTTATTTTACTGAAAAAAATAGTCGACATTTCATTTTGAAAATGAATACTCAATCCTTTGGAACAATAAATGTGATTATTTTATTGGTTTATAAGACTTTCATCAATCGGTCAGAAAATACTGTTACCTCAATGAATTAATTTGAAAAATAAAGAGCAAATTTACACATTAGTCCACAAAATTATACAACGAAATTTTGAGAAAGTGTTTGTAGTTTAAAACGATTTCACCTTCCAATTACTATACTAAATTACTCTATAAAAGAAAAGGTAGAAGTGGTGAATAACGTCGCAGGTTGCACACAAGTGCAGTTCTTATGAGACGAGGAGAACTTGTTTCAAGGACGTTTGCTAAACTTTTTATTTGCGTGGTGTCAAAGTAAATAACCGGTTTTTTTCTCTCGGTTATTGGATTTTAGATAAAACACCGGTTTTAACCGAGACAAAAAAGTCTCCGATGAAAACCGGTTATTTGAAACAAAATAACCAGTTTCGGATTTAGCTGACCGATTTTTCCCATCCCTACGCCTAGCCAACAGTTGATTAGAAACGTTTGCAATGTCTACATCTACAAGTCAAGAATACGCAGATTATTTTTGTTTATGGGCTGTACTATGGAACTTCAACAAGAGTGCGACAAAGACACCAGGAACTTTATCCAAACCGACAACGACTTCTCAGTTTACGAGTATTTGGAAATACATACATATCGAAGGCTTCGAGAAGCGAGAGCAGTTTCAAATACACCACCTAAATATTCGCAGTGAAATCCAAAAACGTGATCAAACATGCATACAAAACAAAGGAGAACACTTTGAACACATTATAACTCTTTTAGTATATACATAAAATAAAATATATCTAAACCCACGCAAATCATTGTTTAATTCATAGAGCCCTTGGAACTTAAAGAAAAAAAAAACATTTTTCTTTAATTTACATATCTCAGGTTTTCCCAAGTATCATAAAATCTATGGCGCAAAATTTTAAACATTTAAAACCTGCTCTAAATTAATTTTAGGATAGGAGTCGACTCTTAATATTGTATATAAAACGAGAACCGACTTTTTGTTAATTTTAAAGGACATAAACTATACTTTAGCGTTAAAGAGCTCGTCTAACTTTAACAGCAGCAAATAGTGTATATTTTAAAAGTATACTTTATCCATGTCAAAGAACGCCCTAATAAGTAATACGAACAGAACTTATAAAGTTTGTTCGACACGCCATCTAGTAGAGATTTTCACATTTTTGGATTGTATAGCTGTCCCTTACTCGCCGCAGGTTGTACCTTTCACAATTCTTAGGCGCCTTCTTGAATCTTGACTTGGCTCATTTTAATTCCAACCTTTGAGTCAGACGATTGTGGAAGTGCAAACTGCGGTAAGTAAAACAAATATACGAATAATACTTAATAATGAAAACCTGTATGTATTATCTTTTAACAGAAATAAAATATAATATCCACACAATAGTATTGTGTCTTCGTGTTGATTAATTTCGAACTCCGCAATCGATTCTCAAAGGACAATCCATATTGACAATGGTGATTTCATACCAAAGCAAATTGAAGTAAAAATGTTTACTGATGTTTTATTCAATTTTTTAAAAGATGTGCTCGTAGACTGCATCACTGAATATTAGAAATTCAAAACAATCGTGATGTACGATCAACAAATCTGTACATACAAATGTACATATGTTATGTATGCATGCTGAGACGAGTACAGCCAAATGAATTTGCACCTTGCACCAAGAATAAATAAATAAATTTGGTGGTGCAACAGCTCGAAGTGAACCAGGACCTAGTGACTTACAACTCTCAACCACTCCTGTGTGCGTGTTACTAGGAATGGAGGGGACCTACAATTTTCTGCCGATTCCGAACGGCTAATGAGCAGCACTTTCCATAACAAGAGATACTCTTGGAGGATTTGTCAATTCCTCGCAAGAGGCAGTACACCCCTGAAAAAAACTTTCTTGCAGCGGCTGAGAATCGAACTCGAGACCTTCCGCATGACAGTCCAACGCACTAACCATTATGCAAAGGGGTACTACCTTGCACCAACAAAATTGAATTTGTATGCTGTAAATTAGCTATAGGTATACTTCATTTCCATCTAAAATGATTTAAATAATTTGTAAAACAATCAAAATCTAAAACGAGATACTCGTAGTATATAAAATGTACTTTTTTCGGCGAAAATTAATTTGGGTTGAAGTTGTCTGTTCTTTTTATTTTTTTTTTTTATGTTTGTGTAGTTGTGTTTGAGTTATGTATCTGTCAAATTAAGGGATGTTCAACTTTGATTCTCTTAGGTTCTGTTGTAAATCCCACATTAGTTAGAAGAGTTGTCTAACGTGTTTAAAATTATGTAAAAGTTAGACAAAGTCTCCAAGCTAAAGGACTGCGTTAAGGGTAGGTGTCCATTGAAAAAATAGGTTAGACTTTTGCGCTAAGCTGTATAACTTTCACAATTTTACGAATATTGCAATGAAATAAACGGTCATCGATTAGAAAAATGTTAAGAAAAATACTTTTGTAACTTTGAAAAAATAATAAAAACATTGTGTGTCCAGAAAATGCCACACAAGTGGAAAAATCATACATTTTAGTAAGGTCCTTATTCAAATCATAGGGAAATTCAGAAAATATTAATTTTTTATTTTTTTTTATATTTTTTTTTATAGAAACAACATATCCTTAAATCACGTATCGGTCTTCTGTTTTAATTCTGTTTTCTTATTTATTCAAAAAACATGCAAAACTATGAAAAACGAAATAAATTTGCTTAGTGGTATGAATGCTCTACTGGATAAAACTTCATAAGTATAAAAGATAACGAAGTCAAATTCACTCTTATACAAAGCCAATAAATATAAGCCATTACGTTAATATTTTTACTTGCAATATACATACATAGGTACTATAGGGCAAGTTCTGTATTTGGAAAAAAAATCGAACTCGAGATTTTGATCAAAGTTGACATTACGATGATAGCGAAGACGAAAAAACTGGGTCCGGCAATTCCGTCTGTCTGTCTGTATGTCCGTATGTCTGTATGTCTGTATGTCTGTACCTCGAACTACAAGCTAAACTACTGGAGGTATTTCCTTCACACTCGGTACTTAAGGGTCTTCGGGGATTCCCTAGGGAAGAAATTGAAATATTGTTTTTAGCTCCAAAACTAATGCTACCCCCCATACACCCGTAATGCAAAATCTTATTTATCCCAAAAACGGCTCTAACGATTTTGATAAAAAATATCGTAAGTAAAAATTAGGTGTGAAATTATGGACATGGACTACATTTTGGTCGAAAAAAATTTTGGGGCAAAATGTTATTAAAGGTACCTGTCATAGAACCGTTTTTTTGGTTTTCGGATTTCGCATTAACGGCTCTAAGGATTTTAACCAAACATTTTCGGCAGAAGTCCCCTTAAGTTTAAAATAATATTGTATATAAAAATATTCGAAAAAATATTTGTTGGGTTTTCTGAATTTTTTTTTTTTTTTGAAAAATCAATATCTTCAAAAGCTATGAATGATTATTTTTTGAAATTATTTCCTAAAATCAATATTATTAAATACTTAAAATTCGCATCCCACATTTTTTTCTTGAACAATTTTAAAGAAATTTCTTACAAAATTTATTTAATAATAAAACGATTTCCTAAAATGTGTTTGCATAAATTCATACTTTTCTAGAAATCAGACGGCAATTTTATGCATTTGAACATTATTATCTCATTAAATCCATGTTTTATATTTATAAAATGTATCTTAAATTCCAAAGTACTTTTACATAAGAGCAAGCTCGTGCGATCCAGTCGTGCATTTTATTTTTTATTTTTTTTTTTAATTTTTAGAGTAACTTGTTACTAACAAAAGTTAAAAAATATAGATTTTTTTTCAAATATTTTGTTCCCTACCCTTGGAAATTGAGAGTTATATTTTTTTAATTTTTGGAAATATTTTTTTAATCAAAGAGTTATATTCCCTGAACAGCGTATCGGTCTTTAAAATTAAATAAAACTCATCTATAGTTCATAAAAATGCAATTTAATATGACAGTATTTGTAATGCATTTGAGAGGAAAGTATTGACAATACATTTCTCACATATTTTTTTTATTTTTGTTTTATATTTTATTTACTAAATTCTAAAATACAAATTACTTTTTTTTACTCAATATTAATTTAATTTTATTTTTATAAAAGAGGTCTATTTTGCATTTATTAACAAAAAGAAAGTTTCTTTGCACACGCATACAAGTAAGTTTTCAGTTATTAAGAATGCCACTGCAATATCAGCGCTTTGAAAGAGAAGGTTTCGTATTCTCTGTGCTCTCTTGATTCTGTTTTTTTTTGTCTGGGCTCATTTAGTTTTTTATTCTTTGTTTCTGACTTGTCATCTTGCATCTCGTATTACAAGAACAGAAAAAATAAAAAATAAACGTGTTAGAAATGATTTTTTTTAATAGGTATATGATGCAATGACCATTTTACATTATTGTCAGAGGTAGGGGGAAAAATGTTCTTTGTGTATGTGTAGAAAAGAATATAAATAGGTATAAAATAAGTTGACAAGTGTAAATAAAACTTAAAAAAATATTTTTTGGAGCTTGAGCTCTTTATTCTTTCACAACTTAATATCAACTAAACTTACTAATTACCTTTTCTTACAAAACTAATATAAACTATCTTAACCTACGGGAGCCGCCAGCGTACGTGCAGGAATGCGCTTGGTGTCGTCTTCTGGATGTTGGATGTTCTTGCTAGACGTATAGTCAGCATTTTTAGGCACTGCGCGTGCATCATTCGTGGGATCGTGGAAATGATGAGATTTAAATATTTGCTGCATTAATTCCTCCCCCTTTAATTTCAAACGTCCTCGTTTGACCTTCAGAAAAAGGGATTTGGCTAATCCTTGTTGCCTTGGTTGTTACCAGCTGTTTTGGTAAGCTCGCAGTATTTTCAGTTTGATTTCCAGGTACTTCCTTCTCTTCTGATTGAATTTCAGGTATCGATATTTTTGGAATCGGGTCCAGATTAGTGGTGATATTTATTTGTCCATTTTTCCGAAGGATGAGCATTCTAGTGACAATAACTATGATTACTATTATTATGATTGTAATCAGGCTGGAGTTGGTTATCAGATGTAGGTTGTGCTCTTCTTTTTCGTGTTTTTAAGATGTAGCTCTTTCATCATTTCTAATGTAAAAAGCTCTTCGTACTTCTCTGCTTTTGAGTCAGGCTGTACGATTGCCAGTAGTGGTTTTGACCCAGGGATTTCGCTGGAAATGTAATTTTGTTTATCAATGGTTATGGATGCGTTATGGAATTGAATGATAAAGGATCCTCTTAGATCCATGACTTCGCCATTTACGAGAACTGATCCGTTGTATTTGTTTAAAAGGAGGGTTCCAGGGAGTATTTCTTCGACGCTGGGAATATGCTGGTTATTAACTTCTGTGCAATTTGATGGGCGGCTCCTTAATAAGTTCGGTATGCAATTACTTCTACTTACATACATATGTCTAAAATTTGGTTTTGATTACAAATTGCTAAATTATTATATGTTTTACAATTTTCTTTTATACCAAATATTTGGTTGTTACATTTTAAAATATTGTTGAATGGTATTTTAGTTATAATGTTTTTTCTTTTAATTGGTTTTATCATTAGGTTTTGGCAAGATTTTATATTTGTTACAGGTATACTTATAATATAAAGTATGATTGAGGCATTTGTTACGATTTTCACGTCTGCAAATTCAAATGCTTCTTCTAAATTAACGTATCGTATTTCATATTTTTCAAATATTTCTTTTGCTAAATTTATTTCAAAGTTCGATAAAATGAACGAGTTTATGATATCCGCTTTTGCCCAGTGTATGGCATAGTTTGCATTAGTTAATTCTTCTTTTACTATATCTAATTTATATTTTATATTTGCAAAATATTCATCTTTTAGATTTGAATTTTTCTTTATTGAATTAATGATATTGTTTGTAATATTTGTGATATTATTTATTCTTTCGTTAGTCAATTTATTAATAACTATCTGCTTATTATTATTTCTCAAAACATTATTCATTTTTGACTTTATAATTTGAAAATCGGCATGGTCTGGATTGCCAGTTATCCATTTCCATGCACTGCCAATAAAATTTAACGACCTTTGTTTTCTTGGTCTAGGTTTCAGTCGGATGAGGAGGTTCTGAAGGTTGGAAATTTCATGTGATAGTAAGGGATGTAATGGGTCTAGGTTGGAAACATAACTTTGGATTTTTAATTTGATGTCATCGATTACTTTTGCGTATAACTCTAAGTTTATATCGTGTATGATGTTGAACGTACCTGTCTGTACTTTTGAGAGCCCTGGGCTTAGGGTCGCCACTTTTGAATTTGTGTAATCCAGGATTTGAATATCCGCATAGAACATGGGTAAGGACAACATGTTGGGGAAATTAATGTTTAATGAGACTTTTGTGAATTGTTTTTCCTGAATTTGTTATAATTGTAGTGTTTCTATTTTCACCTACAATTTATTTCCTGTATCTAGGGGAAAGTTTATTACCTATCCCTTTGTTTATTTTCACGTAAATAGTGTCTCCTACAGAATAATTTCTCGGAGGTAATCTTTTTTTATTGTGGTAATCTAACAGCCCGATTCTCCCCAAAGTCACAGATGCCTCACAAGTCACAAGAAGAGGTGAAATTGATTTTGTGACTTTTTCGAATTCTGCCGCTCAGTCATAACTTGTGAGAGTCACAAAAACAATCGAAACTGTGATCTCCTTCAGAGCAGGTCACAACTCATAAATTTTTAAAGTTTCTTGGATTGACATTCAGTAAGAAAATTTTCTAGATTTGTGAATAATTGTGAGAACACAAAAATGGAAGTGGACTTTGTTCTATTGAATATTTTTGCTAATCTTTCCCACAAAAAGTAATATTATTACATAAACAAAAATTTCTTTAAGAAACTAATCGTATCAAGAAGTTTACAGCGTTGACGGCTTTAAGAACATTGAGAGATACAAATGATCCATTCGCTCTCCAAAACAATACATTTATAAAGTTTTTTCACCTTCCGAAAACTTTATGCAGTCGCCACGATTGTTTTCTTCTGAAAATGTTATATTTATTATTTAATCATTTTATTGTTTAAAAATTATGTTACCTTGCATTTTGTAATTTCTTCGTTTTGAATAATCAGCTGTTCAAATAATGACACTTAAAAATCTCACCATGCTGTGGTGAGTTTTGTTGTGAGTTTTCTTGTGACGATTAAGGGGAGAATACCAAAATGTTATCGAATCACAACAATCCTCACAAGGAATAGTCACAAGAGCTTGTGACTTGTGACTCCTCACAAGGGGGAGAATCGGGCTGTAAGTCTGCAGTCTGTTTAGTTTTAATATTTTTGATAATTTCCTTCTTCTCTAATTCAAGCTGTTCGGGGTGATTCAGTTTATTTTTTCCAAAAAAAACATCTATCGGTTTACTTTTTGTCGTAGAGTGAATAGACCTATTATATTCATAAACAGACATATCCAGTAATTCAGAAAAAGTGTTGTGGATTTTTTTGTTTTAAGACAACGCATGAGTTCAGAGAGCGTGGAATGAAATCTCTCTACCTGTCTGTTAGCTGAGCTTGTGTAAGGTGGGGTTTTATGAACTTTAATTTTGAACAGACTTTTCAAATGAAATAGAACTTGAACTCAAAGATTTTTCATTATCTACTACAATTGTTTCTGGGACGCCGAAAGACAAAACAATTTCTCGTAGTGGTTGCTTTATATCTTCAGTAGCTCTGGACTTTAGAATTTTCGTTAAGGCGTACTTTGAAAACTTGTCCACAGCGGTTAGGATTATTTAACCATCAGTAAAATAGATATCTAGAGGCACGATTTGACCGGGGAATTCGGGAATGGGGGTTGGCTGAAATTAGGGTTTATCGGGTTGACGATCATACTTGTTCTCTAAACAGACAATGCATTTCCTTGTAATTCTTCTAACTTTCCCAATCATGCCTGGAAAATAATGTGTTTTAAGAATTTGGGCTTTATTTTCTCTCTCGTTTCTATGGGCACGTTGATGGGTATCGATCACGATTTTTCTTGTTCTGATTCTGAAGTTACATCTTCTACCTGTACCTGAGTGAACCTAATTTTATAACTACTAAAATGTAAGGGGTAGATTTGTTGTATCATCCCCATTATGGCTTCTTCGGTTTTAATGCCATTGAAAACTGAAGGGTTTAGATGTTTTTTTTCAGAATTTTTACGAGGCTATCATTAGTGAATTGTGGTTCTATAATTCTGTGGCCGCAAACCATAACCGCCTAACTCGAGTTATGACGAAATTGAGTTTTTATCATAATCGTGCTGAGAATATAAAAATCTATGCCCACTCAATTTTTTACGTCTGTATCTTTTTTTGAAGAAAAGTTATAAACAAAAAACCTAACAACCTAACTCGCTTTTCAAAAATTATAATTTGCCATAACAACTTAACTCAATAAAAATACAACGGCGGTTTCATAACTTAAGTTAAGTTTTTATTATTCTGCATTGAAAAAAAAATAATGAGGAATAACAACATAAGTCAAGTTAATCAATTTAAAATCTGCCGAGAATTAAAAACGCTTATTTTTCATTTTTCTTATGTCAACATAGGCTCTTATTCCCTAAAGTAGAAAAAATATTTACTTTTCTTAACTTGAGTTAGGTTGTTATGGCAAATCACATTTCTATTTCTTGACAAACTTAACTGGACTTAAGTTCTTTTGGCTAACCAGACTATGATTGCATGAAAATCTTAAATCGAGTTAGGCCGTTATTCCGTGTTTCAATTTAAAAAATCACAAATCTAAGTTGACTTATGTTCTTTTGCCTTAATCAGTTTACTGTAAAAATGAGTCATAAGTGAAGATAGGTTATTACGAACAGTCGCATCTGTAGTGTAAGTGATGTTTTGTTGAAAGGTTTAATTAAAGAAGTGCGTAAGATACCGAAAATGAGCTCTGCAAATAATGGAATTAGCAGGGATGCTTACAAATTACAAGATAATAATTATCTATTACCATTCTGATTACACGATATAGTTATGTGATGTATTAAGGAGCTGATATCACATTGTGGCAGTGCCCTATACAAACAAAATTAGTATAGGTATTACTTTAGGAATTTTAAGAAATGCATTTATGCTTTAAATCAAAATATAATATTATGAGTTTTGTTACAATTAAACAAAACAAAAATGTTTCCATATTTTAAACCGAATATAACGTAGCACAGTGATCAATGAACGGCCAAACTTTTGATGTTGACTTGATCCAATTACTCTTCTTTTTAAGTCATCACTTTAGCAAGAAAACGTTTAATATTTAAAACAATTCTAAAGTTTATGTTAAGATAAAGATATGCATATAATTTCTTGTTGTTCAGGTGAACTATTCAACTATGTAGGTACAATGTACATGAAACTGAGAACGTTGAAAATGATCTCGATTTGATGGTAATTTTTTTAATAAACCGGAAATGATACACTCAGATGATTCAGTGAAATATCCAAATTTTAATTTATTTCAGCAGAAAGCCCAAGCCGTTCCAGCTGATATAAATTATTATTCTGTACATTTATTGTTGGATTAATAAATAATAATAATAATAACTTATTAAGAAAGTCTAGTAATTCAATTTCTGAGAGCTCAAATATGTAGAAGAAACGTTTGCAAGACCTAAATGTAAAACTAAGTAAAAGCTTCGTATTAAACTTCCAATCAGCAGAAAGACTGTTAAGGCTAGGGCCTTTTTATATTTTTAGAAGTAAATGCAGCGAGAGAATTAAATTTTAAAAACTTGAACTGTAGGTCAACAGCTACTGGTCATTAGGAATATATAACCAAAGAATTTTATATATTGGTTCCCTCAAACACATTGAAGATACAAAATTTGACACCTTGGTGTACGCAGTTAACTGAAAGCCAAAACGCGACCGTAGTATGAAAAATACGAAAATATTTGTAATGTTTTTTGTAAAACATATTTTCATCAGTTCTTTGACGAAACTGAGAGCTTCTTTAAATCCGTCATCAAAACAAAAATCTTCACTGTCGTTAGTGTCGTTCGATTCCATTTAAGGATATCAGAAAAAACGTGCTCCTAACAATAAAACGACATATTTCGAGGTTTACTGCACATGAAAGCCACTTCATTTGAAGGGACTCGTGTACAAAATATTTAAATGCTAGCTTTAATCTTACATCGATACACGGCCATTATAAATCATAATCTTTAAATCTGGCAAGCTTATTAAAATACTTAAAAATGTTTGGATTTATCGGCCAAGAGTTTAATGCCCCAAAAGTAGACAAGTGTTCTTTTGCTTCGAAGAGAAAGGTTACCGAATCCGAGAATGAAAAATTCGCATTGCAAAAGAGGCAATAAAAACCAAACACTTTTAAATTAAAGCTTGGACCTTCATCGATCCTTGAACCAGGGCTTACAAATGTGATTGCGCCCATCACGAGCTCAATTAGCTTAGTGAGAAAAAAAACGAAGGTCCAAATTGAAACCCCAAGATATTAGTTTTATTTCGTTAATAAGACTGATTTAATTGACACGAAGAACAACGAAAATGATTTTTCTGATTTTGCCAAATTTTATAGATCTAAAGTTTCTTGGAAACGAATAGATGAAGATGGTAACAAAATAACTTGGAACTCTATTCGGTAGCTGCGTTACTATAAAAACTGCATCAAATGTCTTACACAAATTTCTTGCACAAATATGAGGTTTCTAAAATTATAAAAAGTAAAAAAAGACGAAAGCTTCTTTAAATCTAAACAACTTCTTTCCCGAAAGAAAAGAAGATTTCATGGACTTAAAACATCAAGTCTTGATTTTCAGACTTTTTATGACAATCTTCCATCCAATATTGACGAGCTAAATACTTATCCTCATTTAACAGGCCCTGACAACTCAGAAGATACTTAAATATCAATTTTGCTCAAAATTTAATCAATAATGTACAATACATAATTTAAACTTATGCATATTAAAAACTTGAATAGATAAAATATTCTTATTACAAAATGTTCCTTTACTTGTATGATACTTTCACGACCAAAAGAAAACAAACATGGAAAATTAACTTAAGTTAATAAATACCCTGGTTTATTGGTAAGGAAAAAGAACTTAAGTCAACATATGAAATTTTTTCCCACAATCTCACACATGGAATAACGACCTAAGTCGACAAAAGAAATTTTAATCATTCTTTCTTAATATGCCATAACAACCTAACTCGACCTAAGCTTTTTATTTTTTTAAAGTTCAATAAGCCATAACAGCTTAAGTGTTTTTTTCCTTAATTACTTATTAAATATAAGACATACATTTTATTACTTCTAGTATATGAGAAATGTGTATTCTTTCTTCATTTGTGCATTTAAGAAATTTAAAAATTCATTATTCCTGATTCATAGAGAGATTATGAAACTTAAAACTGCTCTCCTGAAAAATATGGAAAATCGACTTATGCCCTGTGACCACTGATTTGATGACGATGGTAAGTTGGGAAGATGATTTTAAAGTTTACGGAGGAGTTGGGACCGACTTCAATAAAAATTTGGTTTTTATAGGCATTAATAGGAATTTCAACGTTGGGAATTAAGTTTTCGGGTGAACTTTCACCACTGTGTTGCGTTGAAGTGAGTGCGTTTATATCAGATGGATTTACTATTCGTGAAAGGGTATCGGCTACAACATTAGTCTTGCCCGGTTTGTATTGCAACTCGTAATCGAACTCTTCTAAGAATGCTTTCCATCTCTTTAATTTGTTATTATGATTCTTGTTGCTTAGCGCAAATGTTAACGGCTGATGATCCGTAATAATCTTCATTTTTGCTGACCCTTAGTTGGGTTTGTACGAGACACCACGAAGCCTAGAAACTTGACTTGCTTCTCGAAAAATCGGCATTTGTCCAATTGGACTTTCATTCTAGCTTTATACAGCGTTTGAAAAGTTTCACGAATGTGTTGAATATGCTGATCTTCAGTTTGGCTAAAAATTATGATGAGATCTATATAGACATAGCATATTTTGCCAATAAATTCTCGCAAAATATCATCGAGGGCCCGCTGAAAAATGGATGGTGCATTTTTAAGGCAAAACGGAAGTCTTACGAATTCGTACTTTCCGTTATTAATTGAGAAGGCTGTTTTTTACACATCCGATTCCTTTAAAGGGATCTGATGAAAACCACTTTTTAAGTCGAGGACCGTGAAGAATTTATTCTTTACCAGTTGAGAGAGAACCTCATTTATTTCTGGGATAGGATAACGGTCTGCGATGATAACCGTGTTTAGCTTCCGGTAGTCGATCACTACCCTATATTGCTTATTGCCTTTGGAATGGGCTTTTTTAGGTACAACTCAGACAGGTGAGTTGTACGGAGATCTGGACAGTCTAATTATGTCGTCATCGAGTAGTTGACGGATTTGACTCTCAACTTCTTCTTTGAGAGGCATGGGATACGGATAGAATTCGGTGTAAACAGGAGAATCTGTGGCGGTGCGAATCTCGCCCACAACTGTTGTTGTGTAAGTTAATTTTTCGTCCGGCTTGGAGAATAACGAAACGCATTCTTCTACAAGTGAATTGATAGCATTCTTCTGGGAATCAGACATATGGTCCATTTTTATATCTAAATTGTTAATAGCTTGAGAGGTTTTTTGTTTAATTCTTATTTTTAAGCCAATTTTAATTTCTATATAGTTTTGTTCAGTGAAAAGTGTGGCTGAAAGTTCTTTGAGGCTATCATTGCCGAGTATGGCATCGAAAGATTTGAGAGCTGGTAACAGGAAGAATTTAATTTTAGTGTCTTTAAGACCAAACAGATTTGTTTCACCATGGTGGCTTATTTTAGTGCTGCCGCCAATTGAGTTAGCGTAGAAACATTCTTTGTTGGGAATGAGGTTAGAGACCAGAGAGGGCTGGATATAGTTGCGGTTTGACCCTGTATCTATAAGAATTTCTAAAAATTTCCCACTCTTCGTTTTAACCTCTATGTAAGGTAACGAAGAGTTCGTTAATCCAAAAAATAGATATCTGAAAAATCTTTGACATTACTAGAGTTTGGATTTGTATATTCCGTCGGCTCCTCCGGTATAAAATTTTCTAAAGGTGCTTCATATTTGCTGTTTTCGTACTCTAGGTTTTTGTTATATTCCGCAAGCTCGTCTTCTACTGTATTAATATGGAAATTTTGTTGGGGTCTTGGGGAAAACGATCTTTGGTAAGAAACCCCAGGTTGTGCCCTTGTTTGGGAACTTTGAGGTTCATACTTTAACTGCGGCCTTGCGGTTCGAAAAATCATTGTTCGTTCTAGGATAGTTATTATTTTTATTCAAATAGCGAGGTTGTTGCATGTTATGTGAAGGGAAAGGTCTTGAAGGAGTTTGGTACTGATACTGGATGTTCGGTGTATGCCTTGGTGGATTCTGTGGAGGAGGGTGTGAATACTTTTTCACTGCTCCCTGACTATTAAACGCATGGTTTGCCCTGTAATTCTGATTTTCCAGCTTAAGACAAAGATTTAATGCGTGAGGTAAATCGAGTGGTTCTCGAATTCCAAGTAACCGAGGAAGGTCACCTTTAAGACCTTTAAGACCTCGAATAAACGTATCGAGAGCCTTATCTCGATATGTTTGGGTCAGCAAACTCAAGGATTCTGAGCTCACTTCCAAACATGATAGTTTATTAAGTATCAAAGAGAGATGTGAATACACCAGTGGCGTGGCGTCCATATAACACGATTCCTATCGTCTTCCCTTTTAGAAAATCCACAAATAACACAATCTACCAAATAAATATCGAATAAGTTTAAGTTATCCATTCTGACCCTCGTTTGTATCTTATACTTTATCCAAATTCCAAACACATTCCACAATCCACAACCAACATTAATCAAGAGAGTCACAAAAATACTCTGAAGTAAACTTTTCAATTACCGTCTTATTTATTTGTTTTATATCCCTTTCTTCCCCAAGCATTGTTTTTCGGATCCTCTTTGTTCAACATCCGCTTTTATATTCAAAAAATAAGACGCTACATTCCGTCTTATAAAATTTTCGATGTATACCAGTAGGAATTGGAATTATTTGTATTTTATTCTCCCTTTAGCAATTAGCATTGCATTTCAGTAGGAAGATAATACATTGCAGGAGTTCAGGTGCTTGCCTTTTTTCAACCTTGTGTAAGAAATAAGACGGTGTTCTTCGACTTATTTGTTTTTTTTTTTCTTTAATAGGTATGTCATATAAATATAAATATGGCATGTGGGTATTGTTGATTCCTGATTTTGAATTTGATGTTGATTTGCATGCTAATGTAAAATGCAATATTGATATTTTTGCTACTTTATTGTGATAATTTTGAATTATGAAATACATCATGGTGGATTATGGCAATTTGTCAGCAGTGTAAATTTAGCATATCGCTACTCTGGACAAATAAAATGCATTTGCTTTTTTTTTAATAGGAATTTAAATTTAAATTCAATAAAAGACTGTGTTGCACAGGTTCAATAACTTCAAATAAATCTAGTGTTTTGAAAAGCCAATTTGAACTTAATTAAAAATAGTGAAAAGTTAGATGTTAAAGTGAAGATTTAATTCCTTTTATTACTTACTACAGGGATACAAAAAAAATTAGCTTCTTAATTTTAGTGCAGTTCTAGATTTTGTCTTGGAAATGTCTTTGATAAATGTAGATTGCTGTTTAACAGATTACCTATCGGAGAAACCAAATAATTTTAGTAAGGATAGTTGATAGTTTATATTTTATAATTTTTTCGTTTACACACCAGGGATTTCGATCCCAGATCGAAATTTTTTGTTTGGTGTGCGTGTTTCATGTATACATGTAAATCCCTCTTTAAATATGGATTTAAAGATTTTGATCCCTGTCAAAGAAAAATTAATTTTTGTTAGGTGTTTAGGAACGCAAAATCTCTCGGGGGATCAAAATCTTCACACAGAAATTGATTTCTTATGTGTAAAGGAAATCAACATACGAGTATAAGTACCTATGACACTTTAATGGAATCCTATTTAGAGTAGTGTTATAGGGCAACGATATTCAAAATGACTTGATACATAGTATGGCGACTGTTATTAAATCAGAAATTAAAACAGAAATTATAGAAGCTCGGTTCGTGTCGATTATGATCGACAAAACATCAGATTTGAGTCATAGGGGACAACTGAGTGCCATATTTCGGTTCTTGTCAGAGAATGGAATACAAGAAAGATATCTTGTATTTTTTGACGTTAGGGCGAGTCTTAATGCAGATGAGTTGTCCCATCATATTTTATATTCTTGACACATATGACTGCAAGGAAAAGTTAATAGAACATTCCTAGGAAGGTGCCGCAGTTATGTCCGACGAAGGGGGTGGTGTCTAAAAGGAGGTCCTCATTGTTGATTGAAATATTAATGTCTTGAAGTATAAAAAATACAGCTACACATTTTTTGCTAAGTCAATGTGGAATGCATTTCTTCTTAAGGTTCTAAGATTTTTTTTTCATTTTTACAGGTGACAAAATTTTATAACGGGTTCCCATTTAAAATTATCCACGCCACGCCACTGGAATACACCCTTTGATAGAATTCTTGGATCGAGGCATTTCCTTGCACTAAGGATAACATTTGGTATTCTAAAGTACCTAAGTCGCGCTTGTCGGCGTAGTGCATGGCAAGACAGCGGGATATGCTTTCCCAATTTAAGGGAATATTATAGGCCTCAAGAGCCGTGTCTGCGTTACCCGTTATCTTGTTTCTTATGGTGCTCAATATTCCAAAATATTTTGGGGTGCCTTTAAAAGGCTCATATAATCGTAGTACCCGATCTATACTTTTTTTCCAGGAGCTAAATTCTTCTGGATCACCCGAGAAATTTCTAAGGTACCTAACAACGTCAGGTATCTTGTCCATATCGGAAAAACTGTTCCGGTGTATAGGATCAATAGCTTGTTCCAGACCGGGAAATGGATTAGTATTAGGATTTAAAACTTTTTGGACTAAGCTGTGTCCATGTTCTTCAAATACTCGTTGGACAATAGATGAAATCAGTGCATTAAGTGCAGGGGTTGATTGGGGCTCTGAGCGTAAGTCATTACGAGAATTCGTAGACTGAAAAGAGGAATTTGGGTTTTCGTGGTGCAACTCTGATGAGGTATTTATTTGAGGAATTGTGTTACTAATTTGGGGTGTTATATTAGGATGTCCACCACTGCTAGTGGTTGTACCTGATCTTAGGTCTGGTATGGCAAAGTTTTTTTTATTGCATTTTTTTAAATGAAAATTACGAGTAAATTACCTTTACTTAATTTACAGTTACTTTCAGTTTCGTAATTAATTATTGTTGCTTTCAGTTTTTTTTTTTTCTTGGCAACAGATTTTTTATAATAGTGTGTATAAAATGGAAATTATTCAAAAATAAAAAGAATTATTATATTTGTTGCTTAATTTTAAGTTACTTTTGGTGTCTTAGTTAATCGAATTAATCGTTGCTTTTAATTTCTTAGTTTATTACTTTCACTTTTTATTTAAATGAACCAGGCACTTAGTAATATTATTTTTAATGGTTAAAATGTCTTATAAACTATTCTTACATTAACAACAGGAACTTCATCGTTATGTGAAAGGTATGATGATGATGGAGCGGCTAGTTTCTAAACTTCCTTTTCCTCCGATTATTTAACGGCTACTCAGGGGCCTCGTTTCTCCACACTTCCTGCTGGATACACTTGAACTGTTTCTGTCTATTTTTATTTTTCGCGTAATTTACATACACGTGGACCACTGGCCGATATTGTACCACTTAGGGACTTAATATATCGGTTGTTTTTAAAGCAAAAAGATAACACTTCTTGATGGTTTTTTTTTTTCCGAACGACCGCGGAGTTAATTTTTTCAATATAAACACTACTTGAGGGTTTTGTTAAATTAACGACCGTTGGCACTTTTTACTTTATCCAGTGGTCCCTGCTCGGGCGCCAAATAAGTTCACAAGTGTAAATAAAACTTAAAAAAATATTTTTTGGAGCTTGAGCTCTTTATTCTTTCACAACTTAATATCAACTAAACTTACAAATTACCTTTTCTTACGAAACTAATATAAACTATCTTAACCTACGGGAGCCGCCAGCGTACATGCAGGAATGTGCTTGGTGTCCTCTTCTGGATGCTGGATGTTCTTGCCAGACGTATAGTCAGCATTTTTAGGCACTGCGAGTGCATCATTCGTGGGATCGTTAGCCCAGTCAAAGCGTCATGAAAAAGGGCCTGACCTTGCGCGCAGAGGCATGGTCAATTTTTTTTTCATGGATCGATAGGTGCTTATGAGAAAAGCTTAAAACCAAATGACAACTACATGACAACTTTTTTTACCAAAGTTATTGGTAAAAATGTGTTTTGTGTCATTTTTTGGTCATTTGCGAATATCTCGGCTCCACTATCTCGTACAAACAAAAATTAAACATTTATTTATTCATAATAACATTATCTATTATGTTCTAAAAAAAAACATTTGTTTATTGGTCATTTTTTGGTCATTTGCGAATATCTCGGCTCCACTATCTCGTACAAACAAAAATTAAACATTTATTTATTCATAATAACATTATCTATTATGTTCTAAAAAAAAACATTTGTTTAAATAAATGAAAAAAAAGTTATAGTAAGTTAAACAAATTTTTTGTTGTTTAAAAATCACTTTTTCGTGATTATTAAGAAAAAAGCTCATTTAACGATGAAATTTTTATTTTTTATTATTAAAGTTCTTGTAATTCCCTACAATTTAAAAAAAAAATTCAACACTCTACGATGAACGAAAGCCGAGTAATAAATTATTGAACATAGGTAAGTCAGCGCGACCACGCATTTTATGATTTTATGTTTTAATTAATATCTCAGCCCCAGTATGTCGCAAAGTGAAAATAAAAAAACTGTATTACTAATAACAATATTTTCTATCAACTTGCATTTAATTTAATATGTTTGAGCAAAAATATAAAAAGTTACCGTTGGTTTCAACGTTTTTTTTCTTGTTTTTAATACCTTTTTTTCATAGTTATTGAGAAAAAAACTGTATTTCACGGTAAATACTTTTCAGTTTTGGATTTTGGATGCTTACAAATTACAAGATAATAATTATCTATTACCATTCTGATTACACGATATAGTTATGTGATGTATTAAGGAGCTGATATCACATTGTGGCAGTGCCCTATACAAACAAAATTAGTATAGGTATTACTTTAGGAATTTTAAGAAATGCATTTATGCTTTAAATCAAAATATAATATTATGAGTTTTGTTACAATTAAACAAAACAAAAATGTTTCCATATTTTAAACCGAATATAACGTAGCACAGTGATCAATGAGCGGCCAAACTTTTGATGTTGACTTGATCCAATTACTCTTCTTTTTAAGTCATCACTTTAGCAAGAAAACGTTTAATATTTAAAACAATTCTAAAGTTTATGTTAAGATAAAGATATGCATATAATTTCTTGTTGTTCAGGTGAACTATTCAACTATGTAGGTACAATGTACATGAAACTGAGAACGTTGAAAATGATCTCGATTTGATGGTAATTTTTTTAATAAACCGGAAATGATACACTCAGATGATTCAGTGAAATATCCAAATTTTAATTTATTTCAGCAGAAAGCCCAAGCCGTTCCAGCTGATATAAATTATTATTCTGTACATTTATTGTTGGATTAATAAATAATAATAATAATAACTTATTAAGAAAGTCTAGTAATTCAATTTCTGAGAGCTCAAATATGTAGAAGAAACGTTTGCAAGACCTAAATGTAAAACTAAGTAAAAGCTTCGTATTAAACTTCCAATCAGCAGAAAGACTGTTAAGGCTAGGGCCTTTTTATATTTTTAGAAGTAAATGCAGCGAGAGAATTAAATTTTAAAAACTTGAACTGTAGGTCAACAGCTACTGGTCATTAGGAATATATAACCAAAGAATTTTATATATTGGTTCCCTCAAACACATTGAAGATACAAAATTTGACACCTTGGTGTACGCAGTTAACTGAAAGCCAAAACGCGACCGTAGTATGAAAAATACGAAAATATTTGTAATGTTTTTTGTAAAACATATTTTCATCAGTTCTTTGACGAAACTGAGAGCTTCTTTAAATCCGTCATCAAAACAAAAATCTTCACTGTCGTTAGTGTCGTTCGATTCCATTTAAGGATATCAGAAAAAACGTGCTCCTAACAATAAAACGACATATTTCGAGGTTTACTGCACATGAAAGCCACTTCATTTGAAGGGACTCGTGTACAAAATATTTAAATGCTAGCTTTAATCTTACATCGATACACGGCCATTATAAATCATAATCTTTAAATCTGGCAAGCTTATTAAAATACTTAAAAATGTTTGGATTTATCGGCCAAGAGTTTAATGCCCCAAAAGTAGACAAGTGTTCTTTTGCTTCGAAGAGAAAGGTTACCGAATCCGAGAATGAAAAATTCGCATTGCAAAAGAGGCAATAAAAACCAAACACTTTTAAATTAAAGCTTGGACCTTCATCGATCCTTGAACCAGGGCTTATAAATGTGATTGCGCCCATCACGAGCTCAATTAGCTTAGTGAGAAAAAAAACGAAGGTCCAAATTGAAACCCCAAGATATTAGTTTTATTTCGTTAATAAGACTGATTTAATTGACACGAAGAACAACGACAATGATTTTTCTGATTTTGCCAAATTTTATAGATCTAAAGTTTCTTGGAAACGAATAGATGAAGATGGTAACAAAATAACTTGGAACTCTATTCGGTAGCTGCGTTACTATAAAAACTGCATCAAATGTCTTACACAAATTTCTTGCACAAAGATGAGGTTTCTAAAATTATAAAAAGTAAAAAAAGACGAAAGCTTCTTTAAATCTAAACAACTTCTTTCCCGAAAGAAAAGAAGATTTCATGGACTTAAAACATCAAGTCTTGATTTTCAGACTTTTTATGACAATCTTCCATCCAATATGGACGAGCTAAATACTTATCCTCATTTAACAGGCCCTGACAACTCAGAAGATACTTAAATATCAATTTTGCTCAAAATTTAATCAATAATGTACAATACATAATTTAAACTTATGCATATTAAAAACTTGAATAGATAAAATATTCTTATTACAAAATGTTCCTTTACTTGTATGATACTTTCACGACCAAAAGAAAACAAACATGGAAAATTAACTTAAGTTAATAAATACCCTGGTTTATTGGTAAGGAAAAAGAACTTAAGTCAACATATGAAATTTTTTCCCACAATCTCACACATGGAATAACGACCTAAGTCGACAAAAGAAATTTTAATCATTCTTTCTTAATATGCCATAACAACCTAACTCGACCTAAGCTTTTTATTTTTTTAAAGTTCAATAAGCCATAACAGCTTAAGTGTTTTTTTCCTTAATTACTTATTAAATATAAGACATACATTTTATTACTTCTAGTATATGAGAAATGTGTATTCTTTCTTCATTTGTGCATTTAAGAAATTTAAAAATTCATTATTCCTGATTCATAGAGAGATTATGAAACTTAAAACTGCTCTCCTGAAAAATATGGAAAATCGACTTATGCCCTGTGACCACTGATTTGATGACGATGGTAAGTTGGGAAGATGATTTTAAAGTTTACGGAGGAGTTGGGACCGACTTCAATAAAAATTTGGTTTTTATAGGCATTAATAGGAATTTCAACGTTGGGAATTAAGTTTTCGGGTGAACTTTCACCACTGTGTTGCGTTGAAGTGAGTGCGTTTATATCAGATGGATTTACTATTCGTGAAAGGGTATCGGCTACAACATTAGTCTTGCCCGGTTTGTATTGCAACTCGTAATCGAACTCTTCTAAGAATGCTTTCCATCTCTTTAATTTGTTATTATGATTCTTGTTGCTTAGCGCAAATGTTAACGGCTGATGATCCGTAATAATCTTCACTTTTGCTGACCCTTAGTTGAGTTTGTACGAATCCCGTAGGGAGACACCACGAAGCCTAGAAACTTGACTTGCTTCTCGAAAAATCGGCATTTGTCCAATTGGACTTTCATTCTAGCTTTATACAGCGTTTGAAAAGTTTCACGAATGTGTTGAATATGCTGATCTTCAGTTTGGCTAAAAATTATGATGAGATCTATATAGACATAGCATATTTTGCCAATAAATTCTCGCAAAATATCATCGAGGGCCCGCTGAAAAATGGATGGTGCATTTTTAAGGCAAAACGGAAGTCTTACGAATTCGTACTTTCCGTTATTAATTGAGAAGGCTGTTTTTTACACATCCGATTCCTTTAAAGGGATCTGATGAAAACCACTTTTTAAGTCGAGGACCGTGAAGAATTTATTCTTTACCAGTTGAGAGAGAACCTCATTTATTTCTGGGATAGGATAACGGTCTGCGATGATAACCGTGTTTAGCTTCCGGTAGTCGATCACTACCCTATATTGCTTATTGCCTTTGGAATGGGCTTTTTTAGGTACAACTCAGACAGGTGAGTTGTACGGAGATCTGGACAGTCTAATTATGTCGTCATCGAGTAGTTGACGGATTTGACTCTCAACTTCTTCTTTGAGAGGCATGGGATACGGATAGAATTCGGTGTAAACAGGAGAATCTGTGGCGGTGCGAATCTCGCCCACAACTGTTGTTGTGTAAGTTAATTTTTCGTCCGGCTTGGAGAATAACGAAACGCATTCTTCTACAAGTGAATTGATAGCATTCTTCTGGGAATCAGACATATGGTCCATTTTTATATCTAAATTGTTAATAGCTTGAGAGGTTTTTTGTTTAATTCTTATTTTTAAGCCAATTTTAATTTCTATATAGTTTTGTTCAGTGAAAAGTGTGGCTGAAAGTTCTTTGAGGCTATCATTGCCGAGTATGGCATCGAAAGATTTGAGAGCTGGTAACAGGAAGAATTTAATTTTAGTGTCTTTAAGACCAAACAGATTTGTTTCACCATGGTGGCTTATTTTAGTGCTGCCGCCAATTGAGTTAGCGTAGAAACATTCTTTGTTGGGAATGAGGTTAGAGACCAGAGAGGGCTGGATATAGTTGCGGTTTGACCCTGTATCTATAAGAATTTCTAAAAATTTCCCACTCTTCGTTTTAACCTCTATGTAAGGTAACGAAGAGTTCGTTAATCCAAAAAATAGATATCTGAAAAATCTTTGACATTACTAGAGTTTGGATTTGTATATTCCGTCGGCTCCTCCGGTATAAAATTTTCTAAAGGTGCTTCATATTTGCTGTTTTCGTACTCTAGGTTTTTGTTATATTCCGCAAGCTCGTCTTCTACTGTATTAATATGGAAATTTTGTTGGGGTCTTGGGGAAAACGATCTTTGGTAAGAAAACCCCAGGTTGTGCCCTTGTTTGGGAACTTTGAGGTTCATACTTTAACTGCGGCCTTGCGGTTCGAAAAATCATTGTTCGTTCTAGGATAGTTATTATTTTTATTCAAATAGCGAGGTTGTTGCATGTTATGTGAAGGGAAAGGTCTTGAAGGAGTTTGGTACTGATACTGGATGTTCGGTGTATGCCTTGGTGGATTCTGTGGAGGAGGGTGTGAATACTTTTTCACTGCTCCCTGACTATTAAACGCATGGTTTGCCCTGTAATTCTGATTTTCCAGCTTAAGACAAAGATTTAATGCGTGAGGTAAATCGAGTGGTTCTCGAATTCCAAGTAACCGAGGAAGGTCACCTTTAAGACCTTTAAGACCTCGAATAAACGTATCGAGAGCCTTATCTCGATATGTTTGGGTCAGCAAACTCAAGGATTCTGAGCTCACTTCCAAACATGATAGTTTATTAAGTATCAAAGAGAGATGTGAATACAAATACACCCTTTGATAGAATTCTTGGATCGAGGCATTTCCTTGCACTAAGGATAACATTTGGTATTCTAAAGTACCTAAGTCGCGCTTGTCGGCGTAGTGCATGGCAAGACAGCGGGATATGCTTTCCCAATTTAAGGGAATATTATAGGCCTCAAGAGCCGTGTCTGCGTTACCCGTTATCTTGTTTCTTATGGTGCTCAATATTCCAAAATATTTTGGGGTGCCTTTAAAAGGCTCATATAATCGTAGTACCCGATCTATACTTTTTTTCCAGGAGCTAAATTCTTCTGGATCACCCGAGAAATTTCTAAGGCACCTAACAACGTCAGGTATCTTGTCCATATCGGAAAAACTGTTCCGGTGTATAGGATCAATAGCTTGTTCCAGACCGGGAAATGGATTAGTATTAGGATTTAAAACTTTTTGGACTAAGCTGTATCCATGTTCTTCAAATACTCGTTGGACAATAGATGAAATCAGTGCATTAAGTGCAGGGGTTGATTGGGACTGAAAAGAGGAATTTGGGTTTTCGTGGTGCAACTCTGATGAGGGATTTATTTGAGGAATTGTGTTACTAATTTGGGGTGTTATATTAGGATGTCCACCACTGCTAGTGGTTGTACCTGATCTTAGGTCTGGTATGGCAAAGTTTTTTTTATTGCATTTTTTTAAATGAAAATTACGAGTAAATTACCTTTACTTAATTTACAGTTACTTTCAGTTTCGTAATTAATTATTGTTGCTTTCAGTTTTTTTTTTCTTGGCAACAGATTTTTTATAATAGTGTGTATAAAATGGAAATTATTCAAAAATAAAAAGAATTATTATATTTTTTGCTTAATTTTAAGTTACTTTTGGTGTCTTAGTTAATCGAATTAATCGTTGCTTTTAATTTCTTAGTTTATTACTTTCACTTTTTATTTAAATGAACCAGGCACTTAGTAATATTATTTTTAATGGTTAAAATGTCTTATAAACTATTCTTACATTAACAACAGGAACTTCATCGTTATGTGAAAGGTATGATGATGATGGAGCGGCTAGTTTCTAAACTTCCTTTTCCTCCGATTATTTAACGGCTACTCAGGGGCCTCGTTTCTCCACACTTCCTGCTGGATACACTTGAACTGTTTCTGTCTATTTTTATTTTTCGCGTAATTTACATACACGTGGACCACTGGCCGATATTGTACCACTTAGGGACTTAATATATCGGTTGTTTTTAAAGCAAAAAGATAACACTTCTTGATGGTTTTTTTTTCCGAACGACCGCGGAGTTAATTTTTTCAATATAAACACTACTTGAGGGTTTTGTTAAATTAACGACCGTTGGCACTTTTTACTTTATCCAGTGGTCCCTGCTCGGGCGCCAAATAAGTTCACAAGTGTAAATAAAACTTAAAAAAATATTTTTTGGAGCTTGAGCTCTTTATTCTTTCACAACTTAATATCAACTAAACTTACAAATTACCTTTTCTTACGAAACTAATATAAACTATCTTAACCTACGGGAGCCGCCAGCGTACATGCAGGAATGTGCTTGGTGTCCTCTTCTGGATGCTGGATGTTCTTGCCAGACGTATAGTCAGCATTTTTAGGCACTGCGAGTGCATCATTCGTGGGATCGTTAGCCCAGTCAAAGCGTCATGAAAAAGGGCCTGACCTTGCGCGCAGAGGCATGGTCAATTTTTTTTTCATGGATCGATAGGTGCTTATAAGAAAAGCTTAAAACCAAATTTGCACCACATGACAACTTTTTTTACCAAAGTTATTGGTAAAAATGTGTTTTGTGTCATTTTTTGGTCATTTGCGAATATCTCGGCTCCACTATCTCGTACAAACAAAAATTAAACATTTATTTATTCATAATAACATTATCTATTATGTTCTAAAAAAAAACATTTGTTTAAATAAATGAAAAAAAAGTTATAGTAAGTTAAACAAATTTTTTGTTGTTTAAAAATCACTTTTTCGTGATTATTAAGAAAAAAGCTCATTTAACGATGAAATTTTTATTTTTTATTATTAAAGTTCTTGTAATTCCCTACAATTTAAAAAAAAAAATTCAACACTCTACGATGAACGAAAGCCGAGTAATAAATTATTGAACATAGGTAAGTCAGCGCGACCACGCATTTTATGATTTTATGTTTTAATTAATATCTCAGCCCCAGTATGTCGCAAAGTGAAAATAAAAAAACTGTATTACTAATAACAATATTTTCTATCAACTTGCATTTAATTTAATATGTTTGAGCAAAAATATAAAAAGTTACCGTTGGTTTCAACGTTTTTTTTCTTGTTTTTAATACCTTTTTTTCATAGTTATTGAGAAAAAAACTGTATTTCACGGTAAATACTTTTCAGTTTTGGATTTTTGTTTTATAGTCCTGCTAATTTTCTTCAAACTAAAAAAAAAATTAGTCCATTATGACAAACGGGAGCCAAGATATTCATGATTTAAAAACTTAGAAAAACAAAAATCCAAAACTGAAAAGTATTTACCGTGAAATACAGTTTTTTTCTCAATAACTATGAAAAAAAAGGTATTAAAAACAAGAAAAAAACGTTGAAACCAACGGTAACTTTTTATATTTTTGCTCAAACATATTAAATTAAATGCAAGTTGATAGAAAATATTGTTATTAGTAATACAGTTTTTTTATTTTCACTTTGCGACATACTGGGGCTGAGATATTAATTAAAACATAAAATCATAAAATGCGTGGGTGCGCTGACTTACCTATGTTCAATAATTTATTACTCGGCTTTCGTTCATCGTAGTGTTGAATTTTTTTTTTAAATTGTAGGGAATTACAAGAACTTTAATAATAAAAATAAAAATTTCATCGTTAAATGAGCTTTTTTCTTAATAATCACGAAAAAGTGATTTTTAAACATCAAAAAATTTGTTTAACTTACTATAACTTTTTTTTCATTTGTTTAAACAAATGTTTTTTCTTAGAACATAATAGATAATGTTATTAGAAATAAATAAATGTTTAATTTTTGTTTGTACGAGATAGTGGAGCTGAGATATTCGCAAATGACCAAAAACTGACACAAAATACATTTTTACCAATAACTTTGGTAAAAAAAGTTGTCATATGGTGCAAATTTGGGTTTAAGCTTTTCTCATAAGCACCTATCGATCCATGAAAAAAAAATAGACCATGCCTCTGCGCGCAAGGTCAAATGACGCTTTGACTGGACTACGTGGAATGATAAGATTTAAATATTTGCTGCATTAACTTATATCACACATTCGCTGTCATAAATTTTGTTTTTTTGTATTTTTTTATTTGCGATCTATCATCACTTCTACTTGTTTTTTTTTTTTGTTTCTTCTATTGAAAGCCATTTTAGGTAATAAATTGCGATGCATAGTGATCTTCATTCTTTTTTTGTGCAAGGGTGTGTACATGATCAGACCAAGAACATAAATGTTAAAAAAGAGCCAAGTTCTTATATACAAAAACCTTTGTGTAACAAGTCAGCCGTGAAAAGTAATGAGATCTAAAAGTGCGCCAAGTTCTTACTTTATGAAGATTTAATACCGAATTTTTAAAGTAGAATAATATTGAAACAGCTACAATGTAATAGAGAAATTTTATTATTTAATGATTACTGACTAAAATTTGATGGGCTTACTGGTCAAGTTTTTAAAACCGTTTGAATTGGGCATAAAAAAAAAACTTGCCAAGTAAGCCAATCAAATTTTACTCAGTAATCATTAAATAATAAAATTTCTCTATTACATTGTAGCTGTTTCAATATTATTCTACTTTAAATATTCGGTATTAAATCTTCATAGAGTAAGAACTTGGCGCACTTTTAGATCTCATTACTTTTCACGGCTGACTTGTTACACAAAGGTTTTTGTATATAAGAACTTGGCTCTTTTTTAACATTTATGTTTTTGGTCTGATCTCACTCCTTTTTGCAAAGATTTAAATATTTTTCCATGTCAAAATCTCGAAAGATACGGAAAGATAGAAGGGTGGACTCTTCCTACTAAAATCAACCTAGTTTATAGCTTCCTATTTCTTTTGGTATATTTTCTTTTTGTTATTGGTTGTTTTGATTTGCGCTTCAATTATTTCTTCTTATCCTGGCAAGATACATAACACTAACATACCTACCTTAATTACAGTAATCGGAAGTGCTCCATATAAATTAAACATACCACGCCCCCTGAATGGAAAACCTCAATTTTTTTTGTTGGTCCTTTATATGCGATTTGAGCCCTACCGTTCTACCAAATTTCATTGTTCTACTGCAATTGGAAATACGCCATATATAATTTACATCAGTTCTGAGGAAGTGGGCGGATACCACGCCCCTGAATGGAAAACCTCGATTTTTATTTTCGGTCCCTTATATGCGATTTGAGCCCTACCGTTCTACCAAATTTTATTGTTCTACTGCAATTGGAAGTGCGCCATATATAATTTACATCAGTTCTGAGGAAGTGGGCGGATACCACGCCCCTGAATAAAAAACCGCTAATTTTATATTTTTTTCTTCGAATGCAATTTGAGCCTAATCACTTTACCAAATTTCATCGTTTTACAGTAGTTGGAAGTGCTCCATTCAACCAACACCAATTCGGAGAATGTGGGCGGATACCACGCCCCCCGAAAGGAAAACCTTGGTGTTTATTTTTTTTTTCTTTATATACAATATAAGCCCTACCGGTTCACCAAATTTCATCGTTTTACAGCAGTCGGAAGTGCTCCATTCAACCAACACCAATTCGGAGAAAGTGGGCGGATACCACGCCCCCCGAAAGGAAAACCTTGGTGTTTATTTTTGTTTCTTTATATACAATATAAGCCCTACCGGTTCACCAAATTTCATCGTTTTGCAGCAGTCGGAAGTGCTCCATTCAACCAACACCAATTCGGACACAATTCGGTGAAAGTGGGCGGATACCACGCCCCCTGAATGGAAAATTTCAAATTTTCGATTTTTTCCTCTGCTTGCATGACAAGACCTACCGTTATGCAAAATTACAAGATTCTACGATGTCGGGAAGTGCTGCATAATTTTGATGATCTGTCAGTCAGTCAGTCAGTCAGTCAGTCAGTTACGGTTTTTGTGATTTTTGAGGCCTTATATCTCAGGAACCGATTATGCTAGAAAATTGATATTTGGTGAGGCGCCTGTGCCTGACTAGCTTAGTATATATTCGGAGTTTTAAGTTTCTGACTTCATTGGTACTGAAGATAAGAAGGGGTCAAAAATCGCCTGAGTTTGTTCCTGTAAAAAAGGGTGTAGTGCCAGAACTTGGCTGGGCACTACCGTGCCCTTTTAGTCCAGTCAAAGCGTCATGAAAAAGGGCCTGACCTTGCGCGCAGAGGCATGGTCAATTTTTTTTTCATGGATCGATAGGTGCTTATGAGAAAAGCTTAAAACCAAATTTGCACTACATGACAACTTTTTTTACCAAAGTTATTGGTAAAAATGTATTTTGTGTCATTTTTTGGTCATTTGCGAATATCTCGGCTCCACTATCTCGTACAAACAAAAATTAAACGTGTATTTATTCCTAATAACATTATCTATTACGTTCTAAAAAAAACATTTGTTTAAACAAATGAAAAAAAAAGTTATAGTAATTTAAACAATTTTTTTGTTGTTTAAAAATCACTTTTTCGTGATTATTAAGAAAAAAGCTCATTTAACGATGGAATTTTTATATTTTATTATTAAAGTTCTTGTAATTCCCTACAATTTAAAAAAAAATTCAACACTCTACAATGAACGAAAGCCGAGTAATAAATTATTGAACATAGGTAAGTCAGCGCACCCACGCATTTTATGATTTTATGTTATAATTAATATCTCAGTCCCAGTATGTCGCAAAGTGAAAATAAAAAACTGTTATGCTAATAACAATATTTTCTATCAACTTGCATTTAATTTAATATGTTTGAGCAAAAATATAAAAAGTTACCGTTGGTTTCAACGTTTTTTTTCTTGTTTTTAATACCTTTTTTTCATAGTTATTGAGAAAAAAACTGTATTTCACGGTAAATACTTTTCAGTTTTGGATTTTTGTTTTATAGTCCTGCTAATTTCCTTCAAATTAAAAAAAAAATTAGTCCATTACGACAAACGGGAGCTAAGATATTCATGATTTAAAAATTTAGGAAAGCTTACAATTTAGTATTTTAAACTTGTAGCTTGTAATTTTGGTGTCGCCAGCAACAAGAAGAAACAAATATGTGTAAGTATGTGTGGAGTGTTTGAAGGATACCAATATATCTTGTTGCTGGCGACACCAGAATTACAAGCTACAAGGTTAAAATACTAAATTGTAAGCTTTCCTAAGTTTTTAAATCATGAATATCTTGGCTCCCGTTTGTCGTAATGGACTAATTTTTTTTTTAATTTGAAGAAAATTAGCAGGACTATAAAACAAAAATCCAAAACTGAAAAGTATTTACCGTGAAATACAGTTTTTTTCTCAATAACTATGAAAAAAAGGTATCAAAACAAGAAAAAAAACGTTGAAACCAACGGTAACTTTTTATGTTTTTGCTCAAACATATTAAATTAAATGCAAGTTGATAGAAAATATTGTTATTAGCAATACAGTTTTTTATTTTCACTTTGCAACATACTGGAGCTGAGATATTAATTAAAACATAAAATCATAAAATGCGTGGGTGCGCTGACTTACCTATGTTCAATAATTTATTACTCGGCTTTCGTTCATCGTAGAGTGTTGATTTTTTTTTAAATTGTAGGGAATTACAAGAACTTCAATAATAAAAAATAAAAATTTCATCGTTAAATGAGCTTTTTTCTTAATAATCACGAAAAAGTGATTTTTAAACAACAAAAAATTTGTTTAACTTACTATAACTTTTGTTTTCATTTGTTTAAACAAATGTTTTTTTTAGAACATAATAGATATTGTTATTAGGAATAAATACATGTTTAATTTTTGTTTGCACGAGATAGTGGAGCCGAGATATTCGCAAATGACCAAAAAATGACACAAAACACATTTTTACCAATAACTTTGGTAAAAAAAGTTTTCATGTGGTGCAAATTTGGTTTTAAGCTTTTCTCATAAGCACCTATCGATCCATGAAAAAAAAATTGACCATGCCTCTGCGCGCAAGGTCAAATGACGCTTTGACTGGACTATTTGATTGAAGATATGAAATCTGCGATGTTGTGTATAGAATAAGATACATATGCATATAAATATCTACAATAGATTTTGTGTTGTTTTTTTCCGATAGGTAGGTTCATAGGTAATGTAGAGGTGCAACGCCATGATTTGATTTGGTATCGTAAGGATTGTTTTGATTTAATTTTGCGTAGGTATGTAATGGATGTATCAAAAATGTATTAGAAAAGTACATGTTAATCCTGTGAATGGAGGCAAATTGCATTTCAATGTAAGCGAATACGCAATAACCAATGGATATGGCAAGTGGATGGCGCCAAAATGTAGATATCTATTTTAATCTAAATACCTATCTACATATTTATATAAATAAGTTAAGAAGGAAAATTCGATCACATTTTCTTTTCGGTGGTGACGTATTCCACTGGTAGAAGAATGGTGAAATTGGGAGGTATGTCAAAGTATGTAGAAAGAATATGGGAAGTGCGCTTCTTTTATGTATTTTTGTTTGTTTCACATAGAAACAGTTTTCACCTTTATTTTAATATATCATGGTGATGGATAAAAGTCTTGTTACTGTTATTTTCTGTTACGTTTCTATTGTGCAAATCTATTTTTCACATACCTATAAGTATTTTTTTTTCAACAACCTAGCTGCAAAGGTATAACGCCTCCAAAACAGACAAAATTTCGAAATGAGATAATTTTTAACAATAGGCAAATCTGGCCCAGTTCGAATAAGAGAGGCCTTTGTATAATATACATACATAATGTTCATATATTCATTATCACTTAGTTTTAATTTGTAAAAAAACAAGTATTAGTTTTTCAACAATGTAGTTGGTGTCAAAATTAAAAAATCATATAAAAATAAGAGCACATTTTTTGTTTTTTTTTTTTTCGATGAAGATTTTGACATGTTTGAAAAACCAATATTAAGTTCGTTTTTATTAAAGCTTAGCCAGTTATCTGTACATATCTGCCCATCAGCATATTTTTCTAACACGTTTTACTTACGACCACCAATTGTTACGTTGGTAGTTGACAAATTGTGAATAATTTCGAAATTACTTGATGAAATTTGTTTTTTTTTTAAATAAGATCAGTTTTTATGAAAAATGCATTTTTAGTTTTTGCTTAATAAAATAGAATCTGAAAAGTAGTATACTAGTATACAAAGTAAAATTAAAATACAATGATGTTATTTGTCATCCAGTCCATATAAAATTTAAAGTGGCAACATTTAATAAATTATTAAGGAAAATAATTTTATCTCTTTCAAATGGAAGAGACAATAATTACGAGTATTATGTAATTTGCGCGGGAATACATCTCGAATCTTGAAATTTATTTAAGGTTAGAAGAAGATTGTCTAAAAAACTCTGCAATTTGTTGTAAAGTAATTACTAGAGTATTTAATTCTTTTTTTTTTTTTTTTTATAATCAACTCACGCTCAAGGGAATATGATTACCCTTTAAATGTTTTAACACAGCGCGGGCGTGAAAATACGGAAGAGAAAGAAGGATAGAAAAAGACGTGTGGCACGATGTTCTGAGACTGAAGGTGGTTGTCTCAGATTTTTTATCTCCAGGGATGGCGGCTGAACTAAAGCGAAGAATTACCGTGTCTTATTTCTATGTCCCTTATAATTCGCATTATTTTAATTGAATTCATCTTGCGAGAAGTGTAAACGCTGGTGGCATTACAATTGCCATGATTTTTATCCAGATAAGTACGACACAATAACTCCATGGTTTTGTGAGGAGGTAGATTGTGTTTTACGAGAAGATGGTGATGCAAACACGAATCGCAGAGGTTCTGTGCTACCATGCACCGCAGCAGATGATGTGGAGCATCATGTAGATTTAATTATTGAAGCTGCTGCAGTTGCGCAAGCGGCAGTAGCTCAACGAGACAAGGAACTTTTGCAGTTGTGGGCTGAACTTGCAGAGACAAAGTTAAATATGTCGAAGTTATCTACCGTTAACGAACAGAAAGTTGTTTCTTCATTGAGTGCTCCAAATTCTAGTCCAAATGCTACAAAATTTGAAAAGCTGGAAATTATTAAGCAGATAAAGGCTAACCATCAGGCGCTATTGAGTAGCACTATTGGACATTGTCAGTCTACTCCATTACGAGAACAGCCCGGACAGCATGAAGGTACTCGTGATGCTTCTTTTTGAGACCAAGATATGGCAAATCTTCTCACGATTCTCAATCGCAGTAATGTGCAGGAATGGCCGAGTTTTTCTAGGGAAAATAAAAGAGAGTGGCCTTATTTTGAGGAAGTATTTAAATCTACGACTGTCGAAGAAAGGTATAGTGTCTGAAGCGGCCAAAATGTGGCCAACAGCTTGATGAACGCGGAACGGTGATCTGCCACGGTCAATTCCACCCAACACTTTTAGGGCCAGCACAAGATTGACCCACAAACAGCAACCACAGAACACCAATCTTGAAGTGTTAACCCTTTTTTTTTTTTTGATTCTTGGTTTTTAATTCTCTGTCGTCTTCGTTTTCTTGTTTTTAATAAAACACGCAGATTTCTTTTTTTTGATTTTGTTTAACTGTTCTTTTTATTTAATTTAATACACAACTGGGTTCAAGTTCAAGTTAAGGGGACTTTTTAGTGGTTTTTAATAAAGACAATGTTAATATTCTGCCAGACAGACCAAGTGACAAAGTAAGAATGAAGAATAATCATGAGGCCGGAAGGGCAGACATTTTCTTGATTATGAGAAATATGAAAAGGGTATGTTCGATGAGTGAAGCAAAATTGTAGTGAGCTACAATTTTGCTTCACTCATAGATGGCGTTAACATTACCGCCCCCCTTGACGCATTGCGCCAACAAAATAAAGAACTACAATAACTTAAGATAACTTATAACTATGGGAACCATAAATACAGTGCGTTAAGGATAATTCAATTTATTTAACTCAGATAAAGAATTTAATGGATAACATATACTCAAGCTTCGAGTTTATATACTCTAAGATAAATTAAGTTATTGAGATTTAAAAAGCGGCATTGATAATAAAGGAAGCAATTTATTTTGGTGGTACGATATTTAAATTTATGATCTCAACCGACTAAATATTTGGCAAGACGCAAAGTTTCACAACAGGTCGAGTAATTTCGCCCTGTTGTGTCTTCACTGTTTCACTGTGGCAACTCTTACCATTCCGTCTATTCCCGGGCACACTTTAATAACTCGTCCGATTCGCCATTCATTGCAAGGCAAATTCTCTTGTTTGACGACAACAAGGTCATTAACTTTTACATTTTCTTCAGGGAATTGCCACTTGAAACGTTTATGTAACTCCTTCAAATATTCCTCTTTCCAGCGCTGACAAAATTTCTGCTGAAGGCATTTTAGCTTTTCCCACCGATTTACAAGAGAAAGGGAATTTTCATTACAGTATGGCTCGGGAAACGTCAATAAAGGGCTACCGCGCAAAAAATGTCCCGGAGTCAAAGCTAACGGATCTAACGGGTCATGAGACATCGGCGAAATTGGCCGCGAATTAAGACACGCCTCGATACGAGCGAGGACGGTCGAGAACTCCTCAAAAGTAAATTTCGTGGTATCACCCAGTTTTCTAAGATGTGTTTTAAGGCTCTTTACCCCAGCCTCCCAAAGGCCTCCCATATGGGGAGCCCCAGGTGGGATAAAATTCCACTCTAACCCTTGAACCCCATATTTTAAACGCGTCTCATTCGAGGATGAAGCTAAAAATTTCTTAAACTCACGTTGCAACATTACGTTTGCCCCAGTAAAATTTGTACCATGGTCCGAAAACATCTCCTTGGGTAATCCCCGTCGAGCAACAAATCTGGCAAAGGCCGCAAGGAATACTTGAGAAGACAGGTCACTAGCTGCCTCAAGGTGGATTGCTTTGGTTGCAAAGCAAACAAATAAACAAGCATAGCCCTTTGTTATCCGACAACTTCGACCTAGATAACTTTTAATAAGGAATGGTCCAGCGAAATCCACACCTGTATAGGTGAAAGGAGGTGAAAACGTACACCGTTCCAGTGGAAGAGCTGTCATAATTTGAGAGCGAAGTTGTTTTTTATGAATAACGCAGGTTTTACATTGCCGTATGCAAAACTTTACAAGATTGTTAAGCTTTGGAATCCAAAACATGCGTCTTATAACCGAGAGCATAAGTGCGTTACCACCATGAAGAGTTAAATCGTGGATGAAGTGTACAAGTAATTTGGAAAATTGAGAAGCATAAGGAATAATAATGGGATATTTTTCACCATAAGAAAGATCAGAATTCGTAAGTCTGCCGTTGACGCGAAGAAGTTTATTGGAATCCAAACGAGGATTGAGAGTCAAGATACTGCTTTTAGGTGACAAAGGCTTATTTTTCAATAAAGCTTCGTATTCGCGAGGATAAAAGGACTGTTGACTTAGCAAGATAAGGCGCGTTCTTACGAAATTCATTTCTTGTTGTGTAATATTTGTGGTTTTGTGGCGGAAAATGGTGGTTTTAGCAGCGGGAGCAGCATTGAAGCGGAAAAGATAAGTTAAGACTCGCAAAGCACGTGGAAGGGAAGAGAAGCGCTCTAAGATTTCATTGGATTGGGTTCGCTGTACAAAGCAAACAGCCTTTTGTTCTAACTGGTCGTGAAGAAGCGGTTCAGGCTGAGTACTTGGCCAAAGCATTTGAGGCTCTTGAAGCCAATTAGGTCCGTGCCACCATAGATTCTTAAACTGTAGCTCCTTCGGAGAAAGGCCTCTAGTAGCAAGATCGGCTGGATTTTCCCCTGATCTGACATGATTCCAGTTAGTGTTTCCTACATTATTGATTATTTCGCTAGTCCGGTTAGCGACGAATGTCTTCCAAGTGCTTGGATGCTTATTGAGCCACGCAAGCACTATGGATGAATCAGTCCAAAAATAGGTTTGATATGACGAGACTGGGAAGTTAAGAAGATGAGCTTTAACGAGTTTTGAAAGGAGAACGGCACCACAGAGCTCAAGACGCGGCAACGACACGGGTTTTATTGGGGCAACTTTAGATTTAGCACAAATCAAGTGCGAACTAATCGATCCATCAGGTTTCTCAACTCGTACATACAAAGCTGCTGCGTAGGCCTTCTCGGAAGAATCACAGAAACCATGAAACTGCACTTCATCCAACGGAGAATATTCCAACCAGCGTGGAATCTTAAGTTCTCGGATGTCGGA
The DNA here is from genome assembly GCA_911387755.1 of Chrysotoxum bicinctum. Lineage (NCBI taxonomy): Eukaryota > Metazoa > Arthropoda > Insecta > Diptera > Syrphidae > Chrysotoxum > Chrysotoxum bicinctum. The sequence continues at coordinate 130,828,121 of OU426987.1, read as the reverse complement.
AAGTGTTTCGACAAAGGACTCCCATATGGTATAGGTATCGTTTTGGATAACATTATCCCACTGTGTAGCTTCTACCCAAATTCGCTGCATAAGCATTTTTGCTCTAACTATGATGGGTGCCAACCATCCCGCAGGATCAAATAATTGAGCAATCTGTGAAAAAACTTCTCTCTTGCTCGGAGTTTGCGAAAGTTTAAATGAAGGAGTTGTGAAATAGAAATAATCTTCATTGGCATTCCATCGAATGCCGAGTGTCTTTGTGGTGCTTTCCTTGTCTAGCTTAAGAAAATTTTCGTTTAAAACGTGGCTCGGAGGCAAATGATCCAGAAGAGAAGCCGTATTGGACGTCCATTTGCGGAGAGGAAATCCACCAGAAGCGAGAAGTGCAATTAACTCCCGTTGAGCCTGCTGAGCTGTTGACAGGTCATGGGCACCAGAAAGAATATCATCGACATAACATTCTGAAGATATAATGTGCGAAGCGAGAGGATAATCAGTGCATTTATCTTTAGCTAGCTGTAAAAGGGTTCTAATAGCTAGATAGGGCGCACAATTTACGCCGAATGTCACTGTTAATAACTCATAATCAGTCACGGTAGATGAGGAAGGAAATCTGAAAAGAATTCTTTGAAACGCGCTATCATCTGGATGAATGGCGATTTGCCGGTACATTTTTTCAATGTCGGCGTTAAATACGAATTTGAAAAATCTCCATCGGATAATAATTAAAGAGGCAAGATCACGTTGTAGTACTGGGCCTGTGTAAAGAAGATCATTTAAACTCACGCCGCTGGTAGAGGAACTAGAGGCATTAAATACCACACGAACCTTGGTAGAAGCACTCTCAGGCTTCAGAACAGCATGGTGTGGGAGATAAAAGGAGGAAATAATTCCATCCTTTACCTTTTCAACATTGCTTACCTTCCGCATATGTCCGAGGTTTAAATATTCAGATATAACATTTGAATATTGAAGTTGCAGGTCAGGTTTTCGCGTGAGATTTAATTCACTTCGTAGAAATTGTTTGAGGGCAATGCCTCTAGACGTACCTAGTGGGGTGGACAAATTTGGCTTAAATGGTAAGCGCACGACATATTGTCCATTTGGCCTTTGGAAAGTAGTTTTTTCATAGAAATCTTCACAAAACTGATCTTCAGCTGACAAAATTCGTTTACCGTCTTGTACCTCCTCCAATTCCCAGAAACGTTTTATTTGCTCCTCTAACGAATCTGTTTGTTGCTCCGTAACAAAAGTAGTGAATGTGTTTACCGTTTTTGGAAGAGGGCCTGAAAGAACCCAACCAAACACAGTATTCTGAGCAACTAGAGTTTCACAAACTCGTTGCAAGCCATTACGAACGATGGATGGATATAAATCCGCACCAATGAGCAAATCTATCTGAGCAGATGAATTGAAGGCGGGATCGGCAAGATTAAAACCTTTTAGTTCAGAAGGATCGATATCCGAAAAGGACGTACTTGGTAGTGCATTGGTGATTTTCTTTAAAACTATAGCTTGAGCAGCAATAGGAACAGCAGGAGTCTCTCCATTGTAAATGGCAAAGCTGCACAGTTTTTTAGCTGAAGCCGCGTGTGTTGCATTAATACTTGAAATAGATATATTGATTGGTACAGTTGGTAAATTCAAACGTCTTTGGACCGATTCTAACATAAATGATACCTCAGACCCGGGATCTATTAAGGCACGAACCAAATGAAACGATTCTTGTCCAATTATTCTCACCAGAGCAGTTGCCAGCAGAACATTTTTGTGTGATGAAGCAAAATGGGTTCGGCCGGTCATCGATGGTACAAATGGTTGTGAAGTGGACTGTAATTGAGAAGACGGATGACTATGTGAAGATGAAGAGGATCCAATAGCCGATGCCGAGGAACTATTTTGCACCACGTTAGAAACCGGTGATCCGGTGTTTTGGAAATGTAACAAGGAATGATGACGTTTGTTACATGTTGAACACGCATATTGACTTTGACACGCATTTGAACTATGCTTAGCTGATAAACAGTTAACACACATATTGTTTCTTTTGACTATTTCATATCTCGTGGAAGGGTTCATTGCTAGAAATTGCGAACATTTGCTTATTAAATGCTTCCCTGAACAGTGCTTGCAGGAGGACGTTTGATTTTTGGTGTGAAAAGTGTTCACTCGACGTTTTGATTGCGAATTAACGTTTTGGGTTTTAACAAATTTTCCAGAAGTCGAAAAAGCAGGTGAAGTGACATCGGCAATTGTTTCAAGGACTTGAAAGCGAGCACTAAGAAACTTGTCCATTTGTTTCCATGTAGGTAGGGCTGTAGGATCAACTAAGGATTGCTCCCATAAAGAAAGAGTGTTCGGGGGCAAACGATTAGAACATGTGTAAACCAAAATCGGATCCCAACCTAAAATGTTAACCCCATGGGCCTTAAGGGCTGCTAAACTATCATTTATATGACGTTGAAGATTTTTAATAGCCTTCCCTGATTCAGTTGGACAAGATGGTAAATTCAGTAAGATTTTCACCTGATTATTTACAATAATTCGCTTATTTTCGTAGGTGGAACGCAAAGCTTCCCAGGCCAACTCAAAACTGGAGTTCATTAACGGAAATTTTTCGACAATACTAAAAGCATCTCCAGCAGTTTTCGACCTAAGATGGAAAAGTTTTTCTACTTCCCCCAGCCGAGGATGTTTTATGTAAATTGCCTCGAACATATCTCGAAACGTAGGCCATTTGAGATAGTCACCGCTAAATGTTTCAGTATCACATACTGGTAATTTGACACCGTATGATTTTAACTGAGTATTACTGTCAGGGGTGGGTAATGAAATTGACTTAACAAAATCTGAATTCGATTCAGTAGTTTTGGAAAGTTTTTCTTCCAATTCAATAATCAGCACGTAGCAATTTACAAAAGTCTCATTTGAGGAAGTATACTTTTCATCTAGGGTCGCTGCTTCAAAGTTGTCACTGTCGGATTCTTCACGAAGACATATTGAATACTTGGTCTTAACCTCTGACCATAAGTCCTTTAACTTCATTTTCCGAACCGTCATCGTCAGTGAAGTCAAAGAATGCCTTGTTTCGGGAATTTCCCTGAAAGCCGCTGCGTATTTCACAAGCTGATCAGCTGAATGAACAAAATCAGTGAGAAAACTCATGATTTTAAAGCTATATAGGACTGGCTAGAATTTTATGCGGCAACGTAAACGCACTATAAAAGTGCACTTGAATATGAGAAAATACCTGAAAATCTCAAAAATTCTTTAAAGAACAAACTATAAAAAAAGTTTTTTGAACGCACTATAAAAGTGCACTCGAATATGAGAAAATACCTGAAAATCTCAAAAATTCTTTAAAGAACAAACTATAAAAAAAAAAAGTTTTTTTTGAACGCACTATAAAAGTGCACTTGAATATGAGAAAATACCTGAAAATCTCAAAAATTCTTTAAAGAACAAACTATAAAAAAAGTTTTTTGAACGCACTATAAAAGTGCACTCGAATATGAGAAAATACCTGAAAATCTCAAAAATTCTTTAAAGAACAAACTATAAAAAAAAAAAGTTTTTTTTTGAACGCACTATAAAAGTGCACTTGAATATGAGAAAATACCTGAAAATCTCAAAAATTCTTTAAAGAACAAACTATAATAAAAAGTTTTTTTTTTTGAACGCACTATAAAAGTGCACTTGAATATGAGAAAATACCTGAAGATCCCAAAAATTCTTTAAAGAACAAACTATAAAAAAAAGTTTTTTGAACGCACTATAAAAGTGCACTTGAATATGAGAAAATAGCTGAAAATCTCAAAAATTCTTTAAAGAACAAACTATAAAAAAAGTTTTTTGAACGCACTATAAAAGTGCACTCGAATATGAGAAAAGACCTGAAAATCTCAAAAATTCTTTAAAGAACAAACTATAAAAAAGTTTTTTGAACGCACTATAAAAGTGCACTTGAATATGAGAAAATAGCTGAAAATCTCAAAAATTCTTTAAAGAACAAACTATAAAAAAAGTTTTTTGAACGCACTATAAAAGTGCACTTGAATATGAGAAAATAGCTGAAAATCTCAAAAATTCTTTAAAGAACAAACTATAAAAAAGTTTTTTGAACGCACTATAAAAGTGCACTCGAATATGAGAAAATACCTGAAAATCTCAAAAATTCTTTAAAGAACAAACTATAAAAAAAGTTTTTTGAACGCACTATAAAAGTGCACTTGAATATGAGAAAATAGCTGAAAATCTCAAAAAATTCTTTAAAGAACAAACTATAAAAAAGTTTTTTGAACGCACTATAAAAGTGCACTCGAATATGAGAAAATACCTGAAAATCTCAAAAATTCTTTAAAGAACAAACTATAAAAAAAGTTTTTTGAACGCCCTATAAAAGTGCACTTGAATATGAGAAAATAGCTGAAAATCTCAAAAATTCTTTAAAGAACAAACTATAAAAAAAAAAAGTTTTTTTTTGAACGCACTATAAAAGTGCACTTGAATATGAGAAAATACCTGAAAATCTCAAAAATTCTTTAAAGAACAAACTATAATAAAAAGTTTTTTTTTTTTGAACGCACTATAAAAGTGCACTTGAATATGAGAAAATACCTGAAGATCCCAAAAATTCTTTAAAGAACAAACTATAAAAAAAAGTTTTTTGAACGCACTATAAAAGTGCACTTGAATATGAGAAAATAGCTGAAAATCTCAAAAATTCTTTAAAGAACAAACTATAAAAAAGTTTTTTGAACGCACTATAAAAGTGCACTCGAATATGAGAAAAGACCTGAAAATCTCAAAAATTCTTTAAAGAACAAACTATAAAAAAGTTTTTTGAACGCACTATAAAAGTGCACTTGAATATGAGAAAATAGCTGAAAATCTCAAAAATTCTTTAAAGAACAAACTATAAAAAAAGTTTTTTGAACGCACTATAAAAGTGCACTTGAATATGAGAAAATAGCTGAAAATCTCAAAAATTCTTTAAAGAACAAACTATAAAAAAGTTTTTTGAACGCACTATAAAAGTGCACTCGAATATGAGAAAATACCTGAAAATCTCAAAAATTCTTTAAAGAACAAACTATAAAAAAAGTTTTTTGAACGCACTATAAAAGTGCACTTGAATATGAGAAAATAGCTGAAAATCTCAAAAAATTCTTTAAAAAACAAACTATAAAAAAGTTTTTTGAACGCACTATAAAAGTGCACTCGAATATGAGAAAATACCTGAAAATCTCAAAAATTCTTTAAAGAACAAACTATAAAAAAAGTTTTTTGAACGCCCTATAAAAGTGCACTTGAATATGAGAAAATAGCTGAAAATCTCAAAAATTCTTTAAAGAACAAACTATAAAAAAAGTTTTTTGAACGCCCTATAAAAGTGCACTTGAATATGAGAAAATAGCTGAAAATCTCAAAAATTCTTTAAAGAACAAACTATAAAAAAAGTTTTTTGAACGCACTATAAAAGTGCACTTGAATATGAGAAAATAGCTGAAAATCTCAAAAATTCTTTAAAGAACAAACTATAAAAAAAGTTTTTTGAACGCACTATAAAAGTGCACTCGAATATGAGAAAAGACCTGAAAATCTCAAAAATTCTTTAAAGAACAAACTATAAAAAAAGTTTTTTGAACGCACTATAAAAGTGCACTTGAATATGAGAAAATAGCTGAAAATCTCAAAAATTCTTTAAAGAACAAACTATAAAAAAAGTTTTTTGAACGCACTATAAAAGTGCACTTGAATATGAGAAAATAGCTGAAAATCTCAAAAATTCTTTAAAGAACAAACTATAAAAAAAGTTTTTTGAACGCACTATAAAAGTGCACTCGAATACGAGACGATATCTGAAATTCTCAAAAATATTTTCAACAAAACTTAACAAACTTTGTAAACTACCTAGGAAAGGACGGCAACCCTATGTTGAGTTTCATTTAATTTAACCAAAAATGGTTGTAAAAACAAATAATGTTAAAAAAAACACTAGGAAAAACGAATCTTTGATTTGTCACTTTCAACATCTAAAAAGCCACCCTTTCATCAATCAAAGGTTTCTGAATAAAGTGCACCCGGGAGAGACAAGAACGAGTATCACCAATCTGAAAGTTATTAAAAGGTACCATCCACCAAAATAGTTGCCGACCATACGCCGCACAAGTAAAAAAAATATGTGCTTGATTATATGTATATAATATGTTTATATATATGGTATATGTTTTTTTTAATAGGATAATGTTTAATGTTAACAATATATTTTAAAAAGCACTGTCTTTATGGTTACCTTGGTGTGACCGATGACGTGATGCAATTGTGTGATGATGGTGTGACCGATGACGTGATGCGATGGTGTGATGATGGTGTGACTAATGACGTGGTGCGATGGTGTGACTGATGACGTGGTGCGATGGTGTGATGATGGCGTGACTGATGACGATGACGTAATGAGTACAGCTTCTTAAGCGTACATACATATATGTGCGTAGTATAATGTGCATAAATGATTTATGTTGTGCGATATAACCCACTTTTTGCGTTGATGTAAATCACACGTATGTCACAAGGATGTGGTTAAATCCGGTTCGATATGGACCAAAATGAAGCGGCCAAAATGTGGCCAACAGCTTGATGAACGCAGAACGGTGATCTGCCACGGTCAATTCCACCCAACACTTTTAGGGCCAGCACAAGATTGACCCACAAACAGCAACCACAGAACACCAATCTTGAAGTGTTAACCCTTTTTTTTTTGATTCTTGGTTTTTAATTCTCTGTCGTCTTCGTTTTCTTGTTTTTAATAAAACACGCAGATTTCTTTTTTTGATTTTGTTTAACTGTTCTTTTTATTTAATTTAATACACAACTGGGTTCAAGTTCAAGTTAAGGGGACTTTTTAGTGGTTTTTAATAAAGACAATGTTAATATTCTGCCAGACAGGCCAAGTGACAAAGTAAGAATGAAGAATAATCATGAGGCCGGAAGGGCAGACATTTTCTTGATTATGAGAAATATGAAAAGGGTATGTTCGATGAGTGAAGCAAAATTGTAGTGAGCTACAATTTTGCTTCACTCATAGATGGCGTTAACAGTGTCAAAGTGAGATCCAAAGCTTCGCTTGTGGGCGGTGAAACTCAATGGGTTTGTCGCAGACATAAAATCGATGAATAGAGAAGAAGACCTTACAAATGGATATGTCCTTACAAATCTAGCTTCTAGATTAGGCGGAGGATTGTATCAAGAGTGGCAAAAGAGAAAGTCAGTTTTGCCACGAGCCAATTTTCAACAATTTGCTGAGTTCCTGACGGAAAAAGTCATTGATTTACCTCCTGATCTAATGAAACCTAGTGGACCATCTGAACAGAAGAAGTCAACCCAACTAACATTTCAGCTTCGATTCGGTCTAACTAAATATATTTTCGAAGTTCTTTAATACATTTGTAAAGGTTGTTTAAGAACAAAAAGGAGAATATTACACAAGCTTACAAAACCTTTTATGGACTTCTATAAGTGATTCTGAAAATCCTCTTAGAAGTACCATGCACAGATCTTATAAAGGTGCCAGCTTCGTGTATGAACTATTAGAAGTTTAACAGAGTCCTATTCGAAATTGAACTGAAGTTCAAGTTTTGACAGATGGCTTCAATAAAGCTTCGCAAAAATTACAAACGTACGGCTTTTTATGTCTATTACAAGCTTACACTCGAACTTTTACCGAGCCTGAAAAATACGAAAATAAAAGTAAATTTATATTTCTTTGAAGACGTTTTTCCGACATTTAATCAATTTTAAACCTGAAATATGTATCACATTGGAATTGTTATTAATTAATGTATTTGGAATAATTTTAAAACATGAATGACATTATACCTTATTTGGGGATCGAACTCGGCATCTCTTGTGTAATAGTCCATCTCTCTACGCCCTGGGCCATATTGAATATTATTTGGAAGATGCAAAAACTTAATCAGCCTATTTCTTTCTCAAACTTCAAAATTAACACAAGAATGCGATAAACAATTTTGCCAAGGCCACGTTCACACAAGAAAAACAAAACCTAAGCAAATGTCTTAAGTTTCCTTTATTGGGTTTACCTACAAAATATTTATTTAATTTTCAGTATTGAGACCTAATCTTTTACCTAATGGGAGTGCACAAAATATCTTTAAATTGCTGACCGTAGTGATTTGTTTTATGTTTCACTTAACTCTTTCTTTATTTTGATTTGTGTCCTTAAAAACGATTCATTCATTCATATTTGTAATGTTAAGTATACATTATGCCTTTTTTCAATATCGTGAATTATTTTCATGTAATATTTATTTATATTATTTGTAATAAAACCATCAAACATTTTGGTCAGTTCACCCATCTATAGTTTTATGCATTTCCACTTTGAGGGATATATAGAGATATCATGCTGGATTTACATATAGATATGCCTCTTCCAAAGAAATTCACATTTATATCTAATATATGGGCACAGAAGATCAAAATGAAGATAATCATATAAATGCAGCTACATTATACTCGTATGTTTGAAAACAAAAAAGTTCTCGGATATTCAGGTTATAACTTCGCACCTGTTTCGAAACGCTCGTTTATAATTGCAATTCAACTTTTAAGAGCCGAATGGTTGATCTGAAATTCAGCTGCCTGCTTTCGAAGGTATTTTTTCTTAAATTTTGGTTATTCAACTTCAACTTCATCCTCGCTAGACTCTTAGGGTAGGCGCGCACATTCAATTTTTAGTTTCGCAACTGCTTGGTTCGAGCAACTAAAAAGTTTGTGTTTTGACATAAACTAAACGATTGCCTAAAATGAGTTCGCTATTTTGTGTAACATATAATTATATGCATATAATCTATAAGCAACCAAACAGTTGTGCAACTAAAAATTGAATGTGCGCGCCTAGCCTTAAGGTTCACAATGGCAAACAATCAAACTAATTGTCTATGCTATATATCATAGGGATCTCGATTTATACTCTTATACTTGCCTGAGTAATATCTAAAAAGTACATAAATGGATTACAATAAATGTGTACAAATAATTAGTTGATGCATGCAATTTAATATTCCTAATTTTAATTAAGATTAAATGTATTAGTTTCTGTTAAGATTCATTTGCAGAGTTCTTAGAAGTTTGAACATTGACATTTTCTTTAAAGACTTTTTGTTAAAGTCTGCTAGGCTTAAGAGACGTATTCTATATAGCTCTTAGGAAATTGTTATAGAAACCTTTTGAAAACTCACTGATGTAAACTTCTATATTATATCACATTGCAATATTTACACAAGTTCCAGCTTGTCTATTTTCATTTATAAAACCATATCCGAAAAATTGGTTCTAGTCTCTGAAAAACTTTGTGTCTTACTTGCAAAAGGTTTAAAAGAAGATGATATTGAAACCGTGACTTCTATAGAAATATTATTTTTGAAGAAGGCTCTTTAGAAGCATTATATAAATTGAAACTTCCAGCATGTCCATATTTCTAGGCTAATAGAAACTGAAATGTTAGTTGGGAACACCAGCTGGCTACAACAAACCTTCTAGTATACTTTTGCTTCAACCAGTTTTATCAACTACTTCGGGGCTATGTTGCAAGTGCAACAAAAAGCAACATGCGTTACACCAATGCGAAGAGTTTTTGGCTTTAACCCCGGATTGCACACGATTTTAGTTAGCAGTACTTCCGAGCTAAACTCAGCAGCTATTCCATTTGTACCGCAACCGCATATCCACTCGTCCCATGTAGGGACTGACGTGACTATTCTGTTCAAAATAGTTCCCATTCGAATTTATGGAACTGGAGACTTGTTTGTGGGTACATTTGCGTTTTTGGATGATGGGTCTTCGTTGTCGATGATGGAAGAAGATCTCTTTAATGAACTGGGCTTGGATGGACAGCCTGAACAACTCACTTTGCAGTGGACAAAAGGAGTGGCTCGTGTCGAGGACTCCAAACGCACATCTTTCATCATCATCATCGGCTCGACAACGGGGTCCGGTCCTGGCCTCTTTCAACAAGTCTCTCCACCTATCCCGGTCTCTAGCCGACGCCATCCAGTTGCGCACCCCAAGGCTTCGGGCGTCCTGGTCTACGCCATCTCTCCAGCGCAAGCATGGTCTACCACGCTGTCGTCTACCATAGAATGTACCACAAAGAACTTTCCGAGCAGGTTCCTCTTCGCTCATGCGAGCTAGGTGCCCTGCCCACCGGAGTCTACCGAGCTTAATTTTTGTCACGATATCTGCTTCAAGGTAGATTGCGTACAGTTCATGATTGTACCGTCTCCGGAATCGTCCTTCCTCACATACGGGGCCAACAATTCTCCTTAAGACTTTTCTCTCGAACGCAGCTAAGAGGTCGGAGTGCCTTTTGCTAAGCACCCAAGTCTCGGATCCATATGTGAGTACTGGCAGGACCATGGTCCTGTACAGTAGCAGTTTTGAAGTTATGGTGAGATTTCTGGATTTGAAGAGCTTTGACAGACTATAGTAGGCTCTGTTGGATTTGAGAAGCCGCCCGCGTATTTCTTCTTCTATATTGTTATCGGCTGCTACTATTGACCCAAGGTATTTAAAGGATTGCACCACTTCAAATTCGTGCTCCGCAACCTTGATTGTTTGACCAACTGTTCCTCTCGCATTCGACGCCACCATGTACTTTGTTTTACCTTCACTAATGTGCAGCCCCAGATTTTGTGCCGCCAGCTCGATCTGGATGAAGGAATCGTGTACAGCTTGTTCGGTTCCTCCGATGATGTCGATGTCGTCTGCGTAAGCCAGTAACTGGCTGGACCTGTTGACGATGGTCCCTCTTGTTGCCGTGCCAGAGTCACGGATTGCTTTCTCCAATGCCAGGTTGAAGAGGAGGCAGGCCAAACCGTCCCCTTGTCGGAGTCCATTAAAGATGTTCATTGGTCTGGATAGCAATCCGGCTATTTTTACTTGGCTTGTTACGTTGGTCATGGTCAACCTACATAGTCGTGTCAATTTATTTGGGATGCCGAATTCTTTCATGGCTTTGTAAAGTTCTACCCTGGCTATGCTATCATAGGCGGCCTTAAAGTCTATAAACAGATGGTATGTTGGGATGTTAAATTCTAGACATTTTTCCATCGCCTGCCTAAGGGTAAATATCTGATCAGTTGTTGATTTGCCTGGAATGAAACCACACTGATATTGTCCGATAACGGTTTTAGCGTATGGGGTTATCCGGTCTTGTAGGATAGAGAAGAGTATCTTATAGGCGGTACTCAACAACGTGATACCTCTATAATTGCTGCACGTTGTGACATCTCCCTTCTTATGTATGGGGCATATTAAACCTTTTCGCCAGTCTTCTGGCATTTCTTCCTGCTCCCATACGTGTACTATAATATCATGAATTGCTTGACGTAAGGCTGGCCCGCCGTGATGGAATAATTCGGCTGGTATGCCATCGGCTCCCGGGGCTTTGTTCTGTTTAAGCCGGCAACGCACATCTTTATCTGTCTCAAATGTTAAGAGTCGCAAGCAGTATATTCTGAAGAATGTCTACACAATCAAAGATTTTGGTCTCGCGATTCAATCTATTGATGTTGCTTGTTTGAAAGCTTTGTATCCCCATCTTCGAGGTCTCCCGCTTTCTGATCTGGTGGATGCGCGGCCAAAAATATTGCTTGGTTTGGAGGTAAGGAGGAGGAACCTAACACTTTAAAGAGTTTGCTGTGCTGGATCGTATATGGCAAATCAGCTCCATCGATGAATGTGTTCTGCTTGTATCAGGTGTCGAAACCTTCAATGAAACTCATATTCCATGATGCTATAAGAGAGGAAGTTGACCTCCATGATCTAGTTTGGCGTCATTTCACTACCGAGGAATTTGGAGTCATGCCTCCAAGAGGTGAATTATTGAGTCGAAAGGTCAGCCGCTCTTTCCATATAATTCGTTGCAACTGGTGGGCAGGCAGTACGAGATTGGCCTTTTGTTGGATTCGGATGACGTCAAGTTGCCGGACAGCTATAATATGGCTTTTAAACTCCTTCTGGGTCTGGAAAAGTCGTTAAAGAAGAAGCCTCATTTACTAGAATGGCAAAACAATTATTTTCGAGATTTGCTATCCAAGGGTTATGCTACAATCGCTTCACAAGAGGAGCTGGAGAAGGATTGGCCTAGGGTTTGGTATGCGCCAACCTTTATCATTGTTAATCCTAACAAATTTCCACCAAAACCCAGATGTAGGGCGGACGTAGGTAGCTGCGAAAGTCAATGGTATATCATTAAATACTCACTTGATGAAGGGCCCAGATAACTTGGTTCCATTGCATGCTGGTATTTTCAAATTCCGGGAGCGTCAAATAGCAGTGAACGCCGATGTATGGGAAATGTTTCATAGAATCCGTATTAAGGCGAGAACCAACAGTGCCAACGTATCCTATGGAGAGATATGACAGTGTACATCATGGAGGTCATGATGTTTGGTCCAAGATGTTCTCCGACCTGTGCCCAGTTTGTCAAAAATCACAATGCAAATCTATTTAAGGATCAGTATCCTGATGCAGTTGATGGATTTACTAAACACACTTACGTCGATGACTATTTTAACAGCCATAATTCAGTGGAAGATGCTGTTGCCGTTACTCGAGATGCTATTCAAATATGTCATTCCATGAACTTTGACCTCGTGGGCGTACAATCAAATAGCCTTGATGCCTTACAAAGCATAGGTAAGCATTAATCGTAGCGAAACCGATAGTTTGTTTTCCAAGATCTTAGGCATGTACTGGCACCTATCCTCCGATCACTTCTCGTATAAACTTGCGGATGATGTCATGAAGGAAATGTGTGAAGACGCTGCTATCACAAAGCTTAAGACAATCATGAAGATTTTTGATCCTCTAGGAATTATCTCATTATTCATTATACGTGGACGCATCATATTTCAAGACGTATGGAGAGAAGGATTTGATTGGGATGAGGCAGTGCCTTCTCATTTAAGAAACTTGTGGCTGAGTTTTATCAAACAACTGAAGCACATTGAAAGCATTAAGATTCCTCGTCATTACGTATCGTGGAACTCTGACGAATCCAAGGTGAGTTTGATCATTTTTGTTGACACTTCGGAAAAGGCGTTTGCCCGCAAAGATGAAGTGGAAGTAGCTCAGGTTATGGCAAAGGCGAAGGTTGCGCCTGTTAAGCAGTTATCCATACCTCGTTTGGAGCTTCAAGCGGTAGTACTTGGCGTTCGATTGGCAACCACAATTAAAGATTCACATACCATACGAATTAATGAGTTGTTGTTTTTCTCAGATTCGAAGACTGTGCTTTATTGGATCAACTGCACCAATAAAATGCCTTCTTTCGTTTCAACTCGAGTGGGTGAGATACTGGACTCAAGCTCACCCCGACAGTGGTTTCACATCGGCTCCAACAACAACGTGGCTGATGATGGCACAAAGAGATTTGAAACATCAATGTGGGATCAAGACACGAGATAGTTCAAAGCAGTGGCGGCTGTACCTTAAGTGCGCTCGTGCGCTGAACCACCAATTCAAAAGATTTAAAAATTACAAAATATAACTGCATCTTTATTTTTCGATTACCATATTAATATTTATTTTGTGAACATACAAGAACATAAACAAGTAAAATTTCCAATTATGACGAAACAATGTAAGCGCTTTGCTACTGTTAAGACTTACTTTGCCTGTAAGTAAAAATTCTCGTGCGCTTCGGCGAGCGCACGAGGACTGCTAATATAACTTGTATGAGTTACAAGCTAATATCCCTGATGCGTGAGACAAAAGGTATTTCATTGAAATGTATCGAGAAATGAGCCTGCTCTCGTGCAGCGCATGAGAACCGAAAATTAAATGTTTGACTAGAATGCGCTGCGCCTGCGAATATGTAATGTTGTTTCGCTCTATGCGTGACTGGTTAAATAGTGTTGGTTTGTAGGAGTTAGGTTAGTAATTGTTTTTTTTATTTTGGTTTTAGTCCGATTCTGTACTGGTACAGTGTGTGGTGTGGGATAAAATGAACAGTGATTAGGTATATTAAAGACAGTAATAAATCTTTTTAAAATAAAGTTAATATAAAATTAGCCGGATCGCCAAGGCCCTTTTTAAATTTTACATGCAATATTTTTGGCGGAGAATCGATTTAGACAGAAACCTGAATCCATGATTTGACGCATTTAAGTGGAAAAATAAAAAACATGTTTCCTTGCTAAATGTAATAAGTGTGTCAGTTTTATACATGGTCGAAATTCTTCGAGCAATTATACAAAATAATAAAAAATCAACATATACATGTAAATTGTTGTTTTTTTTGCGATTTCTAATCTTAATACCTACTTAGTGAGCAAGTAAAGTGCACCACCTGTTCAACAACCCACCAGCCGCCACTGGTTCAAAGGCCCAGATTTTTTGAAACATCCATTTGGGGAATGGCCTATTGTACGCACGGAATAACATGAACGAAATTCCATACTAAGCATTTTATTATAAGTGTACTTTAAAGCACTATAACTAACTTCACGTACTTTAATTTTGAGCTACTTCTAATGATTATAAGTATACTGGGACGTTTCCTTTTGTCCTATCATTCATTGTCATTCGAAGAATAAAGTTGTAAATTTAAATCAAGAGTAATCGCCTTTTAATTTAAGGATCATAAAAAGGCTTGTGATCCATTCTTTTCACCTATCACATCTTGTATAGCTGCGTCTGATCTAAAGAACAATGATGTTAAAATACCAACACTATTGCTTCATGTTTACAAACAAAAGAGTAACTATGGTTCGTATAACATGCTGTCTTCAAGATTTCAAGCCAGATGGTCTCCCGCAGTAAGAGTCATTGCCTTCTTGTTACGCTTTAAACACATTCTTCAAAAAAGGACCACCGATAAGGAAGTCTTTGTCACACCTTTAGAGTTTCATCAAGCTGAAAATTGAAATTTAGAAAAATCCAAGAAGAATCTTTTTCGACTGACATCGCTGTTCTCAAGTCAAGTGGTAGAGTCAGCCCATCAAGTTCAATCCTGAGATACTCCCCATGAAACATCCTTTGGTCGACCTACTAATCGATTATCATTATCGAAAGAATTCTCACATTGGTACCGTTACTGTTATATCTGACATCCGTGAAAGCGCATGGATAATCAGCATACGAGGAGCAGTTGAGAGCAGTGCAAATAGAGTTATTGAACGATCTTAGTTTAGATCAGTGCACTATGGCTATAAGACGTTTCCTGATCAACCGTGTTGTAACGAAATTCTTATACAGTGACAACGGTCTTAACTTTGTTGGGGCAAAAAATTTGTTGGATAAGGATGTCAAGGCGATGGAGTCTTCTCTCTGCGAATGTTCTTCAAGGTACGAGGGTGTTCTGTTGCGCTGTATACCAGCCTACTCTCCTTGGATGGGAGGAGCTTGGAAACTACTTATACAGTCCATCAAAAGAAGCATCGGTTTTGTTCTTAAGAGTGTCGTGCCTAGAGAAGATGTCTTACGTAACGCCCTAATGGAGGCTCAGAGCCAAATAAATCGTCGCCGCTCACTCACATCTCGGTCGATCCTGAAGATCCTAAACCTCTGACTCCGAACTTGATGCTTTTTGGTGAAGATGATCGAGCATTACAGCTCCTGGAATATTCTCGGAAAGTGACTGCTGCAGCAAGCTTTATAGTCGACGTTCTCAACACTTGATGGCTGAGCATACAAAACGGTGGTATGCCGAATATCTCCCTGTTATCACCAGGCGATCCAAATGGTTTAAGGACACAAAACCAGTAGAGATAGATGACATTGTCCTCGTAATCTAACCAAATGAAATACGTTCTGCCTTGCATTTAGGTCGTGTAATCAAGATCTATCCGGGTTCAGGTGGAGTTGCTAGAATAGCTGATGTAAAACTATCCAGCGGAACTATTAAGACCAAGAGATCGATTGGAAGACTCGCTGTGCTTGATTTAAAGTCTTCAACCTAAAATCTAGTTTTCAGACGCCCCCCGGAATATCATCGAGTCCATATAAAATTAAAAGTGGCAACATTTAATAAATTATTAAGGAAAATAATTTTATCTCTTTCAAATGAAAGAGACAATAATAATTATGTAATTTGCGCGGGAAGACATTTCGAATCTTGAATTGTATTTAAGATTAGAAGAAGATTGTCTAAAAGCTCTGCAATTTGTTGTAAAGAAATTACTAGAGTATTTAATTCTAATTTTAAAGTTGCTTAGAGCAAATTGGATTTTTTTTATTGTTTGTGTAAATACCAATTGTAAGTTTTTGCTTTAATAAACGTTCTCAGTATATACATATATGCTAATTTGTACATTTTAAACAGAAAATAAAATCGAAGTTTATAGAGTTTCATTGTTCGATCTTTATTATTGGACTGGACACTTTCCAATTTTTCTCTGGAACAACATATTGGAAATAAAATTGACAAAGTTTTTCTACAAAATTTGTTTCAGCTAATGTGAACCAGTGGTACCATTTTACTTCAATTAAAGTAGATCTATTTTTTTTTTTTTCAAAATATTTAAAATCTACTTCTTCATCAAAATTCTGAAATCTCTGTAATTGAATTGTAATTGAATCACTGTAATTGACAGTACGTCCAAAATTGGGCCCAAAGGTACAATGATGAGCAGTCCTAGAAGTACGGGTATTACGGTTGAATTGATTTAGGGGGAGAACGCAACTGGCTACTTCACTAGATCACTGTTTATGAAAATTGCGGCGGTGCTCGAGAGATTCAAATATTTCAGTTAGACAACGGTCACCTATCATTTTTAGAGCTCGCTTGCAAGAGACTCAAGAGGGTTTTTGAACGAATATAGCCCTTATAGCTTACAGCCAGATTAGTAGGTGTTTTTGGTTACGTCAAACATGTGATCACTCCACAAATGATGGTCTGTGATGCACATACCTAAATCTGAAAGCTGTTCAGCCTCCTCGATGCAAGTGCCAACCAGCATTGAGTTTTCGAAGCATTAAATTCTACAATTGATTCCCCAATGGACAATGCTGTCAAGATCAGAATTAAATGAGCTTATCATACACTGCCGTTGATAGTCCACATCCTAAAGACAAGGATGTGAATCTTAAAACGAATATGAAAAGCTGAGGGTACTGTCGTTAGCGAAACAATTAAACGGATCAGAGATTTCAGACAGAAGATCATTTATGAACATAGGAAAGAATGTCGGAGACAAAACGGAGCCCTAGGGCACACAAGCATTTATTTTGTGGATATCAGATTTTAAACCATCCAAAACTACTTTCAGTGACCGGTCCGAAAGGTAATTTCTAATCCAACGAAGAAGGGATTCATCGAATAGCAAAAAACAAAAAACAATATCAACACAATAAAAATACACACATAAGTAATTTTAAAAGCATAGGAACTCAACACACTCATGTGTTCACGAATCCTATGAAAGTTTCGCTTGCATACGTGTTTTTAATTTAAAATTAAATTATATTTACCTATAGTAATTTTAATGTTATTCTTTAAAAAAGAAAGTTTTATTAATTAAATAAAATTTAATATTGTAATATTTTACTAGGTCCGTTAAATAAAACTTATCACTCTTTTTAGTATTTCTTCTTTATTTACTCTTTCCAATTCAAAACAGTAAATCTCAATTTATAATCAACTCAAATACTTTTATTCAAATTTAATTCACACTTGATTAATAACACAATCCAATAAGCAATACGTTTGCACACTTTCATAATCCAAAATCAACTGTCTTGTGCTCACCGCGAGCACTCCCTTATATACTCAAATTAGTTGTTCTCGAAGGTTCTCGTCTGCGAATGTTCTAGATGGTTGGAATAAGGGGAAATACATTTGACATTGGAAAAGACCTTTTTCTTTCTTCCATAAATTAGATACGCAATTTTCCAACAGATGGCGCTGTAGTAGTATAAAGCTCTGTTCACAACATTACCCCTTCTTAAGATTGTTCGTCCCGAACAATTCTATCTCCAGCTTCGCCACTGTATCGCTGCAGTCGATCGCTATGCACAAAGTTTAACTTTCCACTTGACCCTTTTTGAATTCGGTAAACGACATCATTGATTTTCGTGACGACAGTATAAAGGCCTTCCCAGTTTTGTTGAAGTTTCGGCGACAATCCCTTTTGACGATGTGGATTATACAGCCATACACGATCTCCTACTTGGAATCCTGTCGTGTTTGCTCTTGTGTCGTACCTTGTCTTTATTCCACCGGTGTAAGCGCTCATTCTAGTCCTGGTCCTTTTGTGGATGTCGATTAGCCTCTCTTTTAGGTCACTCAAGTAATATGTATTGCACTTCGGTAGGCCATCAAAAATAGTGGTATGTGCCTATCCCAGTTTCTTTGGTAGTCACCTACGACTTTAGTGAGGTGCTCTTTTAAGGTCCTGTTGAATCTCTCGACCATTCCATCAGAATGAAGTGGTGTGGTTCTCGTTTTCTTAATGCCAAGGAACGCGCACACCTCTTGGAATATGTTCCACTCAAAGTTCCTTCCTTGGTCAGAATGGAGCTCCATAGGCACACCGAACCTGCTTATCCAGTTGGACACAATCTGGTCGGCCACGCTCTTTGCTTCTTGGTTTGGGATAGCGTATGCCTCAGGCCATTTGCTGAGGTAATCCATTACCACCAGAATGTGTTTGTTTCCAGCGGAAATAGGCCAGCCACATCAACAGCAATCCTTTCAAACGGTGAGCCAACATTGTATTGCATCATTTTTCCTTGCAGTTTTCTACCAGGTCCTTTGATTGCAGCACAAGCGTTACAATTTTGGCACCACTTTTCAACGTCGTCTCTTGCAGGCAACCAGTAGAATCGTTGCCTCACCTTGACTCCCAAATGGCCTCCTGACGGTCCATCATGCATCTCTCGAACAACCTCTTTGATTTTCGATTGAGGTAATACAAACTGCATCAAATAGGATTTACCATCAGCGGACTCCCATTATCGCCGAAAAACACCTTCTCGCACATGAAGTGAGTCCCATTGTGCCCAATAGGACTTTAAAACTGGACTCCTATCGGATTTGTCATTCCATGCGGGTTTTTCTTCATGTTCTTTCCATGCGAGAAGAGGTTCAATGTCAGCGTCTTCTTGTTGAGCAGATCTTATTTCCTCATTGTTCCATCCACAAATGGGGTCAGCCCTTATTCGCAGAGTGTTGATGGATTCCTTTTCTTCTTGTCGCCTGCAATGCATGCAGTCTATTTTACAGGGTCTTCGGGATAGCGCGTCGGCATTTGAGTGCAGCTTTCCCCTACGGTGTTGAATTTCGTAATCGGAAGTCTGCAGTTTTTCTATCCACCTTGCGACTTGTCCTTCTGGGTTCTTGAAGTTCAACAACCAGTTAAGAGCACCATGACCGGTTCGTAGAAGAAACTTCTGTCCATAGATGAATTTGTGGAAGTGTTTCTTTGCCAATATGAGTGCCAAGAGTCCTTTTCTGGTAACACAGTAGTTCCTTTCGGTCATCGACAGTACTTTGCTGAAATAGGAGACAACCTTTTCTTCACCATTGTGCACTTGTGACAGAACAGCGCCGACTCCCACGTTGCTTGCATCAGCATCGATGATAAAAGATTTGCCTGGAGTCGGAAAGATCAGCACCGGAGCATTGCATACACGGTATTTCAATTATTGGAAGGCTTTTTCACACTCATCTGACCATCTAAACTGCTTGTTCTTTTCCGTAAGCTGATGCAAACTCTTCGCAATTCCGGCAAAGTTCTTAACAAAACGTCTGTAATAAGTAGCAAGACCAAGAAAACTTCGTAGTTGATGTTTGTCCTGTGGTGTTGGCCAATATTTGACTGTGTCAACTTTTTAAGGATCAGTCTTGACTCCTTGGGACGAGATGATATGTTACAAATACTTCACTTCAGTCTTGAACAGTGCACATTTTTCTGGGTTCAGTTTAAGGTTAGCCTCTCGAAGTCTCTGGAACACACCCCTTAGGTTCTTACAGTGTTGGTCGTAAGTTATTACATACACGATAACGTCATCCAAGTAGACAAGACAAGTTTTCCACGTCAGTTCTTAAAGGACGCACTTCATTAAACGCTCAAATGTTGCCGGAGCGTGGCAAAGACCAAGTGGCATCACCTTGAACTACCAGAACCCATTACCTGTGGAGAACGCTGTCTTTTCTCGATCTTCGGGGTGAATTTCAACTTGCCAATATCTACTTTTCAAGTTCAGTGTTGAAAACCAATGTGCTCCTTCCATCACATCTAAGGTGTTACTGATTCTTGGCACGGGATAGCTGTCTTTCTTGGTCACGTCATTCAACCTTCGGTAGTCAACACAAAACCGTGTACTTCCGTCCTTCTTTTTGACTAGGACCACTGGTGACGCCCAAGGACTCTTGGAGTTCTCAATCAAACCATCCTTCTTCATGAATGATTACCACCATTTCCTCAGCTTCACCTTGTTTGGCCAGTGGCAGACGTCTTGCGGGCTGACGAATGGGTCTTGCATCTCCTGTATTTATTCGATGCTGCACCATTTGTGTCCTTCCATATTTCCCGTTTGATGAAGCGAAAATGTCGGCATACTCATTCAGAAGGCTTTCTGCCGTTTTAACCTGATGTTGGTCTAGGTTAGATGAATTGAGTATCTTTGCCTTGATGGTATTGAGCTCCTCAGGGTCTAATGTCTTTCTCGGTATTTCAGCGTCAATTTGTGTTATGGCTGCGACAGATTCGCACTTACCGAGAACTTCTCCTTTCGTTAGCTTTACTTCGTACGGTTTGGTGTTGAGTATTCGTACGTGGACCATATTGTTCATCGGCGCCACAAGTGTCTTCCCAATGATGATGTTTTGGGAACAACATTCTGGGCCTGATTCCACCATTAGGTATCGATGGCTTCCACACTCACCTTCTAATTTTGTCCAAACAAATACCTCAGAAGAAGTAGGAATAATCACGTCTTCTTTTATGACAGCCTTTAGAGTTGTTGTTCCTTCGTGCCCATAGATCATTGGAATCTCTGTATTTTGGTATTTGAGAACCTGGTTGCCAATATCCAAAATTACTCGATGTTCTTTCATGAAGTCCATGCATATGATGCATTCGTCACATATATCTGCATTTGGTCGATTATGCGGACCAAAAAAATCACGAAGTACACAAATGCATTTTGATTTGAACGCCCATTTTCGTAAAAGGCTTCAACAATCTGAACGCGCTGCTCAATTTTGTACCTCTCCATGGTTGAATTTGTCAAACACTTTAACAAAGAAATGTCAAATTAAGTTGGGCAAAAAACTCTACGTTAAGGTGTGACTTATAATTAACATCCTGCATTATGGTTGGACCACCCTTTACAAGAAAAAAAAATATATCACAGCGAATGTGCCTTTTTTATACATACAGGAAGGCTTTCTTTGCACCCACCATCTTAAAATGTGCAATGGTTATTGCATCATATACCTTCTAGAAAAAATAATCATTTTACGTTTTTTTATATTTTCTGTTCTTGTATACCAGATGCAAAATGACAGGTCATAAACAAAGAATAAAAAACTAAATAAGCCCCAGACAAAAAACCATCAAGAGAGCAAACCTTCTTTTCCTAAGACAAAAATAGATAAAATATGTGTGAATTTTATTGCCATTAATTCTCTTACAAATGCATTACAAACACTATCATATTGAATTGCATTTTAATGTATTTCAGAGGAGTTTTATTTTATTTTTAAAGACGGAATTCAGGATATTTGATTAAAAAAAATATTTACAAAAATTAAAAAAATATAACTATCGATTTCCCAGGGAAAATATTTGAAGAAAATGTACATATATTTTCTGACTTTTTGTTAGTAAAAAGTTACTGTACAAATTAAAAAAAAATAAGTAATTGCGAATATTTATTGGCTTTGTATAAAAGCTTTTACCACTAAGGCAATTTTTTTCATTTTTCATAGTGTTGTAATACAAAAAAAAAGAAGAACGGAACTCAATTTAAGGATCGTACCAAAATTATGCTTTTTCCTCTTGTGTGGCGATTTCTGGACACACATTTTTATTTTTTTTAGAAGCAACGAATGTATTTTGCTTGAAAATTTTTCAATCGATGACCGTTTGTTTTATTGGAATATTCGGAAAACTGTGAAAGCTATACAGTTTAGCGCAAGACTCTAACCTATTTTCCACTTTAGACATACTCTTAAACCTCTTAAGCCTCATTTACCGTATCATCGAATGAAATGGACGTGGATGAAATCTAATGCGCGAAACAGATTAAACCAGCAACAGCACCAGCATCGTCAAGTGCAAACAGCACGCTGACCAGCAAACATTTCTCAAACACATTGCCACCAGCAACGTCAATAAAATTCATCTGTTTGAGATTTCATATCGAAAAAAAGTTTTATTCATTTGTATAAATTCTTTACAAAAAAATACAAATTAAAATGATCGTACCGTATCAATATATGCAAAATATAAGCTTATTATTATTGTTTTTTTGTCTTATTGTAATTTTATTAATCTTACAAATAATACAAACAAAAGGAAACGTCCTTGAACTCGGGAAATATACGACAAAAATGAAAGAGAAATGCATGAATTTTATAAAAAAAAGTTTTTGCAGTTATAGGATTTTCTTCTTTTATCGAAGAGAAACGAATTTTCCCTTATAAGCTCAATTAATTTTTCTTCCATTTCCTTAATAACAAACCTAAAACTACAAACACGAAGAGAACAATAACAATATCAGCAACCAACAAGTTCCTTTTCTATTTTGTTTTTTTGTTTGCATTGTGGTGCCACTGAATTTTGCAATTCAATTTTTTCAATTTTGTTCTATTGAACATACTACGAGTATTTACAATTTGGCTTACAGCTTATAAGATACTACATACATACATATGTATGAAAATTTACATTTGTTGGCTCATAGGGGGCCTAACTATATACAGTGACTTAAGTTTAATTATTTTTATATAACATTTACATGACAAAAAAATTAAATTTAAAAGGTCGGTTTACTATATTGTCCTCAGGGAGTTCATTCCAGGTTCTCATTGAATATTGCAGTGGGAAAGTTGACAACACTGCACCAGCAACAGCAAATTTAGGACTTTGGCCTAACGACGCTGTTGGCGTTGCTGTTGCTGTTCTGAAGTGTGTTGAACAATTGAAATACATTGGTTCTAAATTAATGGCGGCCGCTGTTGCTGTTGACGGTGCTGTTGCTGGTTCAGTCTGTTCCGCGCTTAGCACGTTAACGTACGCATGGTTACATTTAAGACCCTGTTTTCATTTGAAATAATGCGTTATTAATACATCATGACATGTTTACATTGGAAACTTTGAGGTGCCTCAAAAAGAGTTCATCTATGGTGTTGATGAATTGAAATCAATATGTCAAAAAGACGAAAGACGAATCAACTGGTGTCATTGCAGGTTCATTCAATGTCTTAAACAAATCCCCTTCACGTTAGTAAAAAATGTTGTTTTTTTATTTTCTACTCCGGAAAATACATTTTCAAGGAAATCTGTTGACGATTGCAACGAAATATTTCCAACACGGCAAAATTTAATTTGTCCTTTATCTCTGAAACCCACATAATAGTCAAGCCCAGAACTGGATGATGACTACGATGCCAATGGATTTAAAATATTAATTTCGTCCGCTTACAAGATGGGAATTATATCAATCAGCTTATAAATCTGTGAAAGAAGGAGTAAGATAAAGTACAGAAACGTCAAAAAAGTCGGAGGATGTAGTAGAGTCTGAACACCGTCTATAGCAAAAAATAGACATCAAGGACCTTATTACACAATTCTTTTTTTAGTTGTTCCGTCGTTCATATCTTTGACACATTTGGTGTGAGGTGAAGAAGAAGAAAACTACGTTTCTATATCCCTCACCTAAACTGTCAAAAAAGACGAAACGAACGAAAAAAAAGAATCGTGTAATCACGCTCCAACAATGCAACTGAAGTATCATGTTTTGCGCACTATTATGGGTGTTGACATTCTCAAATATGTTTGCAAGGCATGATTAGCTTAATTCTGATAATGTGGAATCCATTAAATTTGGGTACGCCAGAACAATATGACAGTTCTGTTCTCCTTGCGATAAAGCAAGCGATGAATGGTATGCGATGAGAGCATATTTGTATTTGTATTTTATTGTAGCTCAAATTATAAACATTTTGGGCCTTACCAACAATCAAATTAAGCGACGACTTTAATATTTGAGTGAAATGGACCATTATGTAAAGGGCTCTAGAAAGTTAGCCATGCATGTTATGAACTTAATATTTATGTGAACTCTAAATTATGAACCATTTTTTGTACGGAACCTACAAAATAAATTGTAGCATGTATGGTTAATTATATAGAGACCATTAAATAATGCTTCATTTCGCTCAAATATTAAAGTCGTCTCTAAATTTGATTGTTGGTACCGCCCTTTATCTTAAATAGTACTTATATTGCACACTTTACAGAGATATGGTATAACTCTACCTTACAACTGAACAAATATTATTATTATTACAAATAACACAGATTAATTAGAGAAAATTAGAAGGAAAAGCTACGAGAAAAACCTTCGTAATATTTAATTTGGGATTTCCATGAGAGAGGATAAAAGGGGCGACAGACGTACTTAATCTCAATTATTAACATTGACTTAACTTTGATAAATTAACAAACATAAAATAAATTAATAAGTAAATTAACATTTAATCACAGAGAATAAATAAATACAGGAAGTAATTAACAGATAATAAATAAATAAATAAATAAATAAATAAATAAATAAATAACTAAATAAATAAATAAATAAATAAAAAAATAAATAAATAAATAAACAAATAAATAAATAAATAAACAAATAAATAAATTAAGTATATAACTAAATGAATAAATAGATAAATTAGTGAATTTTTTTTATATATATACGAGTATATGTGTATTTTAAATAGCCAAGTTTGAGATTAAGTAGTTTTCAGACATACTACATGAATGATTATAGCGCTGAAACAAATAAGAGGTTCTACTCGAAATCTTATCGATGCCAGCCATACTTTCTATCGCAAGCTATGGAAATATTGCTGAGATGGCGGTCTCTACTTGCGATAATGAAAGCATAATTTTTAAAGCATACTCTGGATTCATCGCTAGTGGAGACCGCATGTTAAGCAAGTTGGATAGATTTAAAAAATGTTTGATATTTTGGCTTGTCAAGCCTGAAGCAAATTAAATTTTCCATGAATTTCTCAAGCTGTGCGCATCGTAACTAAATATATCTAAATTAGTTTTATAAGTAATAATTCAGGTGGATTAATATAGGTTTTCTGAATACTTTGACTATAGAAATGAAAAAAATTTCCTCATCTTAAATTTCATCTATGACCTGAGTTGATCCGCGATGATTAAAATTTTTTTTTTTTCACTATCAGAATTGGTCGAAGAAAGCTTATAGCAAGCTCCGTCTTTCGACCAATCGTTTGCCAACACAGAGAACTGTTTTATACCACCGGCTCATCATTTAGTGCAGTGTTAGTTGTTAGTAGGCAAACTCTATTACAATTAACACTGACACAAGAAAACATGAAAAATAAACAAATAATATTACGTAAGAACAAAACAATAACATATTATTTATATTAAAATCCAAAATACTCGTATTTGAATTCCAATTTACAAGTCTACCCATACGTGTCAAGGGCTAATGCATGCCATAGTTGGTCCTATGTGTTGGGACCTTAATCATATCGAGGCCTCCAAGATTATAACCTCTTCCCCGATAATTAAAATAAACCGAACATAAAAGATCTGGTGCATCTGTGACGTCTGTTATTAATTGGTGGAAAAATACCAAATCATTGTTTGTTCTTCTTTGTTTCAAAGTTTGCATCTGAAGAATAGATAATCGTTGGTCATAAGAGAGGACATACGAAGGATCACTCCATTGAAGTCCTTTCAAGGCAAAACGAGTAAAGTTTCTTTGCACAGATTCTAATCTCTCAATATGAATATCATAAAGAGGAGTCCAAACTTGCGATACATACTCAAGATGGGGACGCACCAAGGAGTTGTATAAAGCCCGGGTGACATTGGGATCAACAAATTCTTTAGACCAGCGCTTAATAAACCCTAACATTGAATTGGCCTTATTCACGATTTTATTAATATGAGCAGAAAAATCTAAATTGGGTGTAAAAAGAACTCCAAGGTCTCTTACAGTCCTAACAGGAGTTAAAATGTGCATATAACATATTCATGAGAGTAAAAAAAACGTTTTTTATAAAAAGTCATAGTTTGACATTTTGTCGGGTTGAGGTTCAGACTGTTCTTTTCACACCACAAGGCAAAACGGTTAATATCATCTTGCAGTAGAGCCCGATCATTTGAAGATACTATATTTTTATAAATCTTCATATCATCTGCAAAGATTATAATTTCGCTATTGCGAACACACAGAGGAGCATCATTAATAGGCAATGTAAAGAGTAGTGGTCCCAGATGGCTTCCCTGCAGAACACCTGATTTGGCAATAAATTCTCTTGAGTATTGTAGTATCTGGCAGCACTGTAACTGCCGGTACATGTCTAGAGAGGAGAAGTAAATAAAAAGGAGATTCATTCTGTGCGAGACACTCAAGCGAGTTAGTTTTATTTGAGATCCTAAAGTGGCGACGAGGATAAAAAAAAAAAGAAACAATTTACAAAGGAAACTTAATGAAACCGAGTATTTTAAGTAAAGAAAAAAAAGAGTATTAATATTACAAAATTAGAAACGAAATATAAGTGAAAAAAAGTGTAATGGATGTAATGAAGGAGAATGAAGACATATTTGCTGGTCAAAGTGGTGAGAGAAACAGATTTAAAAAAAAAAAAAAAAAACAAATGCAGTAATAATTGGTTTAAAATGTGATTTGGTTTATAAACTGGCTAGTTATATAAAGCCAAATCTATTGAATGGTGAATGAGTGTTGACACGAGGCAGGGAAAATTATGCATATACTTTCTCATTCATTTAAATTTAAAACGGGACATGCTAAAAAAAAAACCGTAATCGAGCTAAATCCGTTTGTATGAAAAAGCCTTAAATTTCTCTTCCACTCACCTTTTATTAGACTAAAAAAAAAAGAAGAAAGAGAAGCAATATAATTATCTCCGTCTAAAAAAAAAATGTAATAATTCACAATAGACTACAAACAAACGTCAGTGTTCACTTTGGCACAATGGCAGCTTTGTAAACATCCCTATGTCAAAGTTGGTTTTGCAATATTGTAGAATCAAAAATAATCCTTTTTTTTATCGGAGCACAAACAAATTTAGTAACTTTAATAGGATGTTAAAGCTATTTTAATAGTACTGGAATAAAAGAGTTTTTTTTTAAATCCAGGTATAAGAAACTTATGAAAATTATTTCACATCCTACGGTTGAAGGAGAATTCACACTTTGACTACCAATAATTAGCAGGATGAGGCGGATAAAAGTTTTTTTTCTGTCGCAACTTAAATGTAAGCGAAGTAAAAGAGCAACCTAAACGATTGCTAAGTAAATAAATACAAAAAAAATGGTTTACCGTTGCAACTTAAATGTAAGCAAAATGGAAAAAAAAATAATAAAAAAAAATAGCAACCTAAACGATTGTTAAATCCAAAAGTATGTATGAAGTCGAATTTTGAAAAAAGCATTTGCCTATTATACATATCTGCTCCTTAACACGAGTAATGATTCTATATCTACATTCTTTATACATAAATTTATTCGTTTTCAAAAAGCAATTTCCATCAAGGTTATATTATTAAGATAGATTAGATTAGCATTTATGTCACTCAACTCTAAATTAACAAATTGTTTAATTTAAAAATACAGTTCTCTTATAATTTTCACTTTTAGCTGCTGAAATTGACTGCGGAAAAAGAAAACATATCATTCAAATGTATTTTTATTCCCATGATTATAGATTCGTTTAAACGATCTGGACTTTATGTGGCACCATTTGATCACACAATTGATGGAGAAAACTGTGGAACCGAATGGAAGAACTGGCTTCGTTCTTTTGAATTTTGCATGGAAGCCAGTAACATCGAAGATCCAGAAACGAAACGTAAAATGCTAATGCATTTTGTTGGTCGGAAAGTTCAAGAAATATTTATAAATCTGCCAGAAGTAAGCAGTGACGCATGCAGCGGACCATGGGCAAATGAGTATGTGCCTATGCAAACCAGCTACGAAAAAACAACTACAAAGCTTAACGACTACTTTTTGCCAAAACAACATACATCGTTAGAGCACCTCCTTTTTAATTCGCTTAAGCAGAAGGAAAGTGAAAGCATCAACAACTTTGTAATGAGACTTCAAATCCAATCAAATCACTGCGATTTTGGAGAAAAACGGGACATGATGATTAAAGACCGATTAATACAAGGATGTCGATCAAGCGAAATGAGGCGTGAACTATTAAAGCTGGGAAATACTACATACGAAAATATTTTCAAAACAGCGAAAATAGTTGAATTCGTTTTAAAACAAGAAAAAGCCTTTGCAGAAGAAAAACAGACATACAAGATAGTTGAAGAAGTCCACAAAATCGAAAACAAAACTAATATGACTTGGCCAAAGAAACATGCGACCATTGATAGACGTATGAGAAGTTGCACACGATGTGGATACGAAGGACACGACGCCAATTATGAAAAGTGTCCAGCTATGGGTAAGAAATGTAATAAATGCAATGGTTTGCACCACTTTAGTCGAAAATGCCGCTCGCGAAAACGCACAAACACCACAACAGCAAATACAAATGAGAAAAAGGATTCGCCATCAAAAACATTAAAAGATGAACCACAAAATAAAAGAAAAACCGAAGAAATAGTCAAATACGTTGATGATAATAAAAATGTGAACGAATATATATTTTGTATAACAACAACAAATGAAGAAAATGAATTTCCATGCGAATTAGGAGGTGTAACCACCAAAGCAGTAATTGACTCGGGATCCAAATTTAATTTATTAGACAAAGAGACTTGGGACTTTCTGAAATCCAAACAAATTATCGTACAAAATCAACGGAAAACTACTGATAAAATATTCAAAGCATATGGTGGGCACACTTTACAAATCCATGGCGTATTCGAAGCACAAATCAAAATCGGCCTTAAACGCACATCAGCAGATTTCTATGTTATAAACGGCCCTGGAAAAATTTTGATCGGGCGTGATACAGCAAACATTCTCGGTGTTTTGAAAATTGGATACAGCGTTGGCAAGATTCAAGAAGAATTGCAGCAACCAACAAATCAGCAAATTGGTACAATTAAAGATGTCATCGTATCAATCCCAATCAAAAACAACGCAAAGCCAGTCGTGCAATCATATCGACGTGTTCCTGTTCCACTTGAGGATGCAGTGGAGAAAAAGTTAGACGACCTTTTAAAACAAGGGATCATCGAAAAAGTAAATGGCCCATCCAAATGGGTATCCCCTATGGTTGTCATACCGAAAGAAAAAGATGTTCGTATTTGTATCGACATGAGACGAGCAAATGAAGCAGTTGAACGGGAAAATCATCCACTTCCGACCATGGAAGATTTTCTACCACATATTAGACGAAGCCGATACTTTTCCTTGTATGATATCCGAAATG
The DNA here is from genome assembly GCA_911387755.1 of Chrysotoxum bicinctum. Lineage (NCBI taxonomy): Eukaryota > Metazoa > Arthropoda > Insecta > Diptera > Syrphidae > Chrysotoxum > Chrysotoxum bicinctum. The sequence continues at coordinate 130,798,460 of OU426987.1, read as the reverse complement.
CATTTCACCAGGTCTGAAAAAAAAAACACAAATTTACATTACAACACACAATATAAATTTAAACTCAGAGACTTTTTTTTTTTGTTTCCTTAAAACTGCATGTACATATACAGGTACATTATATACACAAATGGGTAAAAGGATGCAATTTACAATGTTTGCTTCCAGAACTAATTAATTCTTTTGTTCAAGTTGAATAAATATTTTTTTTCTATTAAAAAAAAAAAGAGAAAGAAAACAAATAAGCTTGACTTCTATTTTATGTTTGTAAGATTGTAGGTATGTATATTTATGTTCAAACTAAATTTTTAGATTTCTTTTTCAAGGCAAACTTGATTTTTATACGATTAAAAATTTGAAAACAGGTGTTCGAAACATCAAACTCATTTCATTACAAATTATAACAGATAGGAAAATAAAATATTTGTCAGTCCTTATAGGTATAACTATAAAAGATAATATTTATATATGAGTTGGTATATTCAATCATGGATGCAATTATGTGTGAAGTGCATAACTTGTGTACATTTTGTTTAGGTTATGTACATGTATACATGTATGTATATATCAACGCATGCATATGGATATATATGCATATATATAGTGTGTATCGAAAACTATGTATGCATAAATTAAGTTATTAAGAACAATATATTATTTAAATAAAACCAAAATTTTGATTTCAGGTTGAAATTTCTCCGGAATCTAGAGAAATAACAACATTTATTACTAGAAAAGGCTTATTTCGATACACCCGTTTAATGTTTGGAATATCATGTGCGCCTGAAATTTTTCAGAAAATCATGGAACAAATTTTGAGTAATTGTGATGGCTGTGTTAATTTCATCGACGATATACTAGTATATGGAGCTACCCAAGAAGAACACGATAGTCGTGCACTAAAAGTAAGAGAAACTTTAAGGGAATATGGGGTCCAATTAAACCATGCAAAATGTATTCACAACGTTGAGGAAATAAAATTTCTTGGTCACAAATTATCGGTAAAAGGAGTCACACCAACTGATGACAAACTGGAAGCAATAAGATGTTTTCGAGAACCAGCGACAGTGGAAGAAACACGAAGCTTTTTAGGTTTAGTCAATTATATAGGTAAATTTCTCCCAAATTTAAGTACTGTAACTGAACCATTACGGCGGTTGACAGAAAAAAGAACATTTTTCAAATGGGAAAAGCAGCAACAAGATGCATTTGATCAATTGAAACATATGATGACTGATGAACTGTTACTTGGCTATTACGATGTGAACGACCAAACTCAAGTCATTGCCGATGCAAGCCCAGTCGGGTTGGGTGCAATTTTAATTCAAATTAACAACAAAAACCAGCCACGAGTTATCTCATATGCAAGCAAGAGCTTATCAAATGTGGAAAAACGTTATGCACAAACTGAGAAAGAAGCGCTAGCATTGGTATGGGCAGTGGAACGTTTCCATTTTTACTTGTATGGGCGATGTTTCGATTTGATAACAGATCACAAACCTTTGGAGGTAATATTTGGTCCAAGATCTAAACCATGCTTACGAATTGAAAGATGGGTACTGCGACTCCAAGCATACAAGTACAAAATTATTTATAGATCAGGAAAAACTAACATCGCCGATCCACTTTCCAGATTAGTAGTAGATACGCAACCGCAAATGACATTTGATGAAGAGGCAGAACATTATGTCAATTCAATAGCATCGGTCGCTGCACCAGTAGCTATAAAATTGTGTGAAATTGAAAAACTTTCACAGTCTGATAAAACAACCCAGTTGATAAAACAAGCCATTTACAATAACAATTGGGATGAAACAAATGATTCATTAAATGCGTACAAAGCATTTACAACCGAATTTTGCTTTGCAGGTGACATTTTATTAAGAAGCAATCGAATTGTTATGCCACAAGATCTTCGTCTCCGAGTACTAGAGCTAGCACACGAAGGACATCCTGGCATGTCGGTTATGAAACGAAGAATCCGAACCAAAATATGGTGGCCCAAAATAGATAGAGACGTCGAAGAAATGGTTAAAAGATGTCATGGATGTATGTTGGTATCAGCACCACCACCACCTGAACCGATAAAAAGAAAAGATTTACCTAATGCACCATGGCAACATCTAGCTCTGGATTTTTTAGGTCCGTTACCATCAGAACATTATTTATTGGTCATCGTCGATTACCACAGCCGATTTATTGAGATCGAAATAATGAAAAAAATCGATAGTTGTGAAACTATTAAGAGGCTTAATCGAATATTCGCTAGATTTGGACTACCTTTTACATTAACCGTGGACAATGGTAGACAGTTAGTGAGCGAACAATTTCGAAGTTTTTGCGACACAAACAACATTAAATTAATTACGACAACACCATATTGGCCACAAATGAACGGAGAAGTAGAAAGACAGAATAGATCAATCTTAAAAAGACTAACAATAAGTCAAAACACTAACAGAAATTGGATGGACGATTTAAACGAGTATTTACTTATGTATCGTTCAACTCAACATTCTACAACGAGTAAAACACCATCGGAATTAATGTTTGGAAGAAATATACGGGACAAATTACCACAAATATTACACCCACTTGAAGTTGATGAGGAGTTGTATGATCGGGACAGGGAAAAAAAAGAAAGTGAGAAACGATACGCAGACAAGAGAAGACATGCTAAATTAAATGACATCAAAATCGGCGATGAAGTTTTAGTAAAGACGATGGCAAAAGCAAATAAACTTTCGCCAAACTTTAGCCCAGTTGTACATAAAGTAGTGGAAAGAAAAGGAGCAGAAGCCATCATTGAGTCAAAAGATTCAAAAAAATTGTACCGTCGAAATGTAACACATTTAAAAAAACTCAGAACCAGCCAACCAGAGGAATCAACTAAACAAACAACGAATGAACAAACTTCAACAACAAGAATTTCACAACAAAATGAATCAACTACATCAGATCAGCCACCAGAACTACCAACAAAAAGAACGAGAAAGATGCCAGGTCGTTATTTGGAATAAGAAAAAATTTATATATATAAGAAAATGTTACCATTAGAGCAATGTTCAATTTTATATAAAAAAAAAAAGTATTATCTTAAACAAATTTTGAAGAAAATTCACTAATGTAATAACTGAAAAAAAAAGAAAATTACTAGTATGTAATAAGTTAAAGTTCTTAAATCAGAAATATATATTGCTAATTGCTAAGGTATTAACTTGAAGTTAATTAAAATAAAACATTGTAAAAGAAAGGAAGTGGATGTAGTATCTGGCAGCACTGTAACTGCCGGTACATGTCTAGAGAGGAGAAGTAAATAAAAAGGAGATTCATTCTGTGCGAGACACTCAAGCGAGTTAGTTTTATTTGAGATCCTAAAAGTATGAATTTCTGAATTTGACTTGATATAACCTATCTTCAAGATACTCGTATGAAGATATCCACTTGATGAAAGGTGGTGGAAATCCATATGAGTGAAGTTTAAACTTGATAATCTCATGAAACAGTTGATCAAAATCTTTCGAGAAGTCAGTGTATACTGACAACTTTCTAGAGAGTTTAAACATTTATTCAAAAAGACAACAAGATTAGTAACAGTAGAACGTTTTTGCATAAAACCATGTTGTTGGTTGCAGATAATAGTTTTACATATAAATGTCAAACTGTTACATACAACTTGTTCGAACAACTTCGGAATGCAAGAAAGTTTGGAAATTGGTCTATAGTTGGTAATATTGGATTTATCTCCCTTTTTAAATACTGGCGTTAAAAATGCTTTCTTCCAAACTGCAGGGAATTTACCCAATTTCAAGGAAAGAACAAAAATATTACGCAGAGGAAGAGCTAAAACAGACTTACATTTCTTCAATAAAGCGGGTGGTATTCCATCGGGTCCAATAGAATAGTCGTCTTTTAAATGTGACAGAAAGTCCAAAATTTTGTCATGATCTATTGTAATATTATTAAATGATACCTGAGGACAATTTCGTAAGAATTGAAAATAGTTATCGTCAACAACAACAGGGGAATCAATGAAGGATTGGCTAAAATTATTTGCAAATCCCTCACAGATTTCTATAGTAGTACTCAAGATTACGTCATTATAAACGAGATTAACAGGATAACCGTCGCTTTTCTTTTTAGAATTTATAAATTTCCAGAAGTTTTTCGGCTCTAATTTCAGGGAAAGCCCCATGGTTTGAAGATAATAATCATTATAAAAATCATAAGAGAGTTTTTTGAATTCTTCTATAAGGGAAATGTATACTACTTGATTCTCTACTGTCATGAACCTTATATATTTTTTCCAAGCCTTATTTCTTTTATTTCGAAGGCATTTGGGTTCTTTTGTGAACCAAGGATGACAAGAAGAATTAGAGGGAATAGATCTTTTTTTAGGGACAGTTTCATTTATGCGTCTCATCAAAATAGAATAGAAACTTGAGACAGTTTTGTCAAGATCATTAGAAATCGGTAAACGTTCTATACCGGAAATAATTAAACTATCTAAAAGCTGTTGAAAATCACCTCTCCGAAAGTCAAAAGTATAAGAACAGTCGTGGGGATTACTATTTTCTAGTAAATGACCACTCAAGTCAAGAAAAATGTCAAGAGGCGGGTGATATTGATCTATGTTAGATAAAGCAGAGATAGATTCTACCACTACTGTACTAACGGCGTCAGATGAGAATACAAGGTCAAGTTGTCTATTCATATTATTTCGTGTACAGCTAATTTGCTGTAAATCTGTAGAGATAATATTATCCAACATTTGGAGCTCTTGTTGGGGTGAACTTGTGGAAGCTTCAAAATAGGATTCGTCATCAGAGGGAACCCATTCGATATGGGGAAGATTAAAATCCCCTAATAAGAGAATTTTACTGTCAAGGCTAGCTAAACTGAAAATAAAATCGAGTGCTAAAGAAAGTTCAGTGTATACGAAAACAGGACTTTTAGGTGGAATGTAAACATTTAAAACAAATAAGACTAAAGATTCCTTAGTTATTTTAACTCATAACAGATCAATTGTCAGATTGAATGGGAAGACTATTTGTGTTGAGCAGAAATTACTTCTAAAAGCAATAAGTACTCCCCCGCCAACTGAATTTGTAACGTCAACGTGACGGTCCTTTTGGAAAACTAAGAACTCATTATCAAAAAGTTCCGTGTCTAATATTGTTGCGTTAAGACAAGTTTCTGTAAGGGCAAAAAGATCGTATGGAAAAACTAGGGAATTTTTGAAAGTCTTAGAAGTTTTACTTCGAAGACCTCTCACATTTTGGTAGTAGATGCAGAACCTGGGCAGTTTTTTGAATTTATACTACGAGTAGAAGACGAATTTAAATTCGATTTCCTTCTCAAGGGCGCTGTAAATTCTTTTACCAATGTGTTAGGAGGCCAAGAAGTACTACATATGGGTTCGAAGAGAGAATTGGGAGCTATTATTTTGAAGGAGGCTACGAAGCTGTTTGGTTTGCTTATTTTGGAGCATTTGACGCATGATGAATTGATAATAGCCTTACTAGCAATCAAATGATCCACAACACCTTCAGGCATCGTTTCGGGTTGGAGACGAGATATAAATATGGCCCTGGGCTTCGGAACTGAAATTAAAGTTTTTGGACCAGTAACGACGGATTCCTGTGTTGGAGTCAAGTCAAGATTTTCGGTGACAGGTTGAGGTGGAATGGGTTCAGTGGGTTCAGAGGAGGTTTCGGTAACATTAGTATTTGGTTCATTTAAATGGAGTGATTTGATAACCGGGTCGGATAAAGATATTGAATTTTCAACGACTTCACTACCAATAAGGGACGTTTTTTTAGGTGCCGGGCCTACGTTGGCTGACATGGTGGTCATGTCCCTTTTTCTCTTTTTACTTTTCTTAGAAGTAGAAGGATTTGATGAGAGAATATCATCCGTTGAAGGGGAATTGTCCGCTACTAGCACCGGAGAAGGGATGCTATCAACCGTTGTCACAATACTAGCAAAGTTGAAACTTAACTCTTCAAATCCCTTGGAGATTTTCGTTAGCTCATCTTTTAAGGAGGATAGCTTAAAACAGAAATGAGCTAGCGAAATCTTTCTACAGTTAGGACAATACCAAAAAGCAATACTCGAAGAATTAATTTTGTCCATTAACGAGTTATTTGTACCGACACATTTGGCATGGAATAGATTTCCACAAGGTCCGTAACACTTGAAAAGAGAAGACAATTCGTATTGGCGCAAGACATTTTTAATATAAAGGGACAGACAAATAAGAAAAAAAATTTCGAAAATATAATATTAAATAAAGATTAGAGTTATAAATTATAAAATAAAAAAAAAAGTAGAAAATTGGTGCACTTCGTCGGCTGAGAATTACAGGGTTCTATGTCGACCGACCCCCATTTTGAGTTATTCAACTTTTAAGTTTTTAATCATATTGGATATTTGTTCTTGTTTTCATTATATTTTCGAAATTTCTTTATCAATAAATTGCAGGCATGTATTTAAGCATTGCTTTAAATGGTTTGAGTTTTCTTGTTGCAAGGTCATTTTTTAATTGTACCTCTTTTAAATTTGGCCATTGAAAAGACCACATATTCTTATTTCATAAGGTTTTTGAACACTAAGTCTACACTTTTAAGAGTTTTTTCAAGATGGGAAGTCTTAAAAAACACCTCGGTAAGGTTCTGTGTAAGTTGAAGTTGGACAACTTTCGAAAATGGTATTAATTTAATATTTAAAATCTTACAACACTCGTAAACATTTTTAAAATCTAACGGTTGCATTTGCAAAACTGTAAGATTTTGTTTTTTGAATGACAAGGGTGAATGAAAATCGCGATTCGTAAGACGCGTTGAATGCAGCTATGGGTATTACCTATTTCCTAAATTGTAGAATGTCCTGGAGTAGAGAATTTAAAATGTATATGTTGGATGTCTGGCTGATGCTTATGAAAATCAATTAATATGAAGTTTACCAACAAGTTCCGGTTTTGACATAACACGGTTAAGAATCTTCAGCAAAGCACTAGCAATATCATTTCCTGTTCTTCCCATTGTGCTTTCATCACACAAGCAGCAATAGACGTTATTATTAAGCGAAAAATGTCCTGTAAAGTTATACACATTTAACTTTGAGTGGTAAAAAAATGAGCTTACATTAGCTTTTGGACAGGTAAGTACATTTTGCATGTCAAAGCATAAAACTGGAACTGTATTTTCTCTGTCAACTTGTCTTTGCTTGTATGCCTCTTCCTTTTCCTGAAAATGCGCATTATATTTCAAAACCAGCTCATCAGATACAGTGGTGTTTTCAACTGCCATTTTATGCTCCTCGCATAGATTTAATGCTTCAAAAACTCAATGCTGTCTCCTGTCACTAAAGCGGAATCCACCCCCATGCCGCTATCCATGAGTGACCCTTGCATTGAGGAAACCGAACAGATCTCAGTTCTCGGTATGTGCATCACAGACGACCTTGTGTGGAATGACCACATATTCGACGTTGCCAAAAACGCTGCTAAGTGTTTAGGTTTCCTTCGGCGATGCAAGAAATTTTTTACCCCTTCTGATCTGGCTGTAATCTATAAAGCCTATATTCATCCTAAACTCGAGTATAATTCCCATATTTGGGCAGGTGCTCCAATAACCCACTTGAGTCTTTTGGATAGAATCCAAAAAAGAGCTTTACAATTGATAGGTGATAGGACTAAAACAGAAACAATTGAATCTCTCGAGCACCGTCGCAATGTTTCTTGTCTTTCATTATATTACCGTTATTTTTACAAACATTGTTCTAGTGAAATAGCCAGTTGCATTCCTCCCCTTAAACAATTTAACCGTAACACTCGCGCTTCGGGGAATGCTCATCAGTTTACCCTTGAGCCCAACTTCGGACGTACTGTTAAATTCAGAGATTCATTCTTTAGCCGCACTACACGAATGTGGAATGCCTTACCCGACTCTATATTTCCTTCCCATTGTGATATTCAGACATTCAAAACCAATGTGCATCGGTATCTCCTTTTAAATCCCCTCCCACTTTCCTAAACGCTAGCACTGTGATCAATCATTTAAAATATAAAAAAAATCACATCTATCTTTCTTTGGATTATGAAAAGCCAAGTTAAATTGGGTGTTGAAAACTTGTCGATATGCATTAAATTTAACAGTTTCGTCAGATCCTGTTTCATATAAAACATTTTTGAAATTTTTAGACTTGGTTTGAGATACTGCTTGTTGCTAGTTTTTCACAAGCTTTTTGTAAACAATATCAAAAACACGAAGAAAAAACCAAAGGTAAATTGATCAACATAGAACGTTGTTGCGTTTTCGGCAATCCGATAAGAATTATAAGGTTCTATGTACAAAATTAAGGAATACAAGGTTATATGTCAATAAGAAGATGTGTAATTTTTTTATTGGTCAAAGAGAGAATTATAAAGTTCTATCCGCCAATTTTGCTACATAGAACGTTGTAATTCTTAAATTAACTTCATTTTGGTTTTTAGAACCTTTGTTTTTTGCGTTTTACGCTTTATTGGCACCTGGTAAGTTGCTTTCCACACCACCTGGAAGTCAGTGTGTGTACTGACAAATGGAGATAGAATTTTTTACGCTTTGTCGTTCAATGTATTTCCCATAAGAAAAAAGCAAAAAGGAGCTCGAAAAACATAAATTTTACTAATTAATTTTATATGAACGGGTATCAATATTATAATTTTAACAGAATAATAATATGTGTTTATTTCTAAATCAGGTGGAAAATATATCAAAAACATGATTGATCCTGTGCAATTTGTGCTAAAAAAAGTAAGGTAATTGCAAGAAAACAACAACAAATACTTAAAGAAAATGGATAACATGAATTTTTTGAATTAAGTCACAATAATAACAAAGTTTCTTACATTTTCCTGCTTTTTAATTTGTCTTTTTTATCATAGAAACTTGTTAACAAGAAAAAATAAAAATTTTCACAAAACATAAAAACACTAAACGACATACACCGACCGAATCGAGTTGAAAACGTAATAGAAGTAGTATTAGTAAACTTTACTGTGTTTTTTTTTTGTTACATTTATTTTCTTATATTACATAGAAATTTAATTACACTTGAAAAAATTGCTGACTTAGAATTGGCCAGGTGTGGAGTTTTATGTTTGTTTTTTTTTTTTAAATTAAATAGATAATTATTGATTTAAGGACAAATATTCTACCTTGAGACTAAAATACGGCTGGTCAAAGAAGACCATACAAATTGCTTCTTAACAAAATTGTTTCATCTGTCCTTCACATACGATATGTTTACGATTTTTGAAGCCAAATTACAAAATATTAATTAGGTTTCTTACTATATTTTCAACTTGATTTAGAAATAAACACATATTACTATTCTTTTAAAATCATAAAATGCATACCGGTTCATATAAGTTTGGTTAGTTAAATCAATGTTTTTCCGACCCTTTTTTGCTTTTTTCTTATGGGAAATACATTGAACGTCAAATCGAAAGAAAATCTATCTCCAATGAAGGTTCACGCGCTGACTGCCAGGTGCCGTGACTCCATGTGTCAATAGGGTGAATTAAGGTGCATATCCATGAATTCATTCGAAAGGGCTTAAAAATACGAATCCAACGACACCCATAACTCATTTTTCGTAAAAATGGCTGTTAGAACCTTGTAATTCTCAGCCGACGACTTATATTTAATACTAATTACAGTCAACGCGCAGACGTGCACCACCACTGATCTCTTAAGGAGTGAGCTTCTGAATTAATATTATAATAATGCAAATGATAATTGATTATATGTTAAATAAATAGAAAATAGAGACCTCGAGTGGAGAGAAGAAAAAGTAAAACTGAAAGCTGTATGAAAAAGCTCGTCAAATTAGAATTAGTTCTTCCTACTGAAAGAAGGGAAAGACGGAGTTTAGACAAAAATTGAGAGGAACAAAGGCAATGCAAATGCATTATGCAATTCAGAGTAGAGTAATATATATAATAGAGTATATGGGTAAACAAAAAAAATGGCAAACAAACTTACGTAAATTGAATCACAAAAAAACACTATTATTATTATTATTAATACATTCTTTATTACTCGATAATTGTTTTACATTTTGTTGATATAAGAATTGTAAAGCTTGACAAAAATTTTGCCGTCTGCCTAATTGACTTATTTCGAGTTTTTAGTAAAAAAGAAAGAAAAGGTTAAAGTTATAAATACATATAAAAAATAATATAACATTTACGAAAATATATAAGTACTAAATTATTATATAAGATTTAATAAATTTTAATAAATTCAAAAAAATAAAAAAATTAAGAACATGTTTTAACAGAAAAAGAGATTTATATTCTATTTAATCATCATTTAAATTAGTTAAAATTCAATCGATGAAACTGTTACGGTAACCTAAGGCATGATTCACATAGAGACAAAGAATATTCCAACCTAAGCAACCATTTAAAAGATCCTTTGTATCTTCAAGTGTAAGGAAACTCTTTGAGAAGTAAAGCCTGCGGATTTCTTGTAAGATTGGGCACACAGCTAGAAAATGATACACGTTTTCGGTTTCATTGCAGTTGCACAGACTACATATCGGGCGAAGGTCTGTTCTATGAGGTCTATAATTTAAACAAAGCATTTCAGTCCTTCCTTTAAAGATAATACTCATTTGATTAAGAGTGAGTTTTTCGTTGAAATAATTTCGAATAAAAAGTGTGTGGTTTAATTCTTTATATATAAGCCTAGTTGTCGATGTTTGCGCTCTATTCAGACATTGCAAATACAGGGAATCATCTATTTTAGCTATACAACTGTAGAATAAGTCCTGCCAATTGGTATGGGCTGTATTATTGAGGTCGAAGTCTACACTGTGTCTAAAAGCTAGATCATTCCATTCTTTGAAAGGCGATATTTGACGTCTAAGAGCATATTTTAATATCTGTTTTTGAAGATTTGAGTCAGGCCTTTTCATAACTTTTATTATATAATCAGCATTTGATTTTAGATTCTTTAAAAATACTTGTGGCATACCGGATTCAGTATGGATTGCATATGTAGGTGTTGAGTTATCCAGTTTAAAGATGCGCTTGAAAAATAAGCGTTGAATTACTTCAAACTCTTCTAAGTTTTGATAGCCAAACACTTGATTTGCATAGCACAGGCATGTTTTAATGGTTGCATCAAACACTCTAAATTTAGCAGTTGCATCCACATACTTGTTGCAGAAGAAATTACTCCACATAAGATTTATTGCCGTTTTAGCTGCAGTGCATTTTTCTTTTACATGTGTGCGAAAATCAAGGTTACGAGTTATCAAGAAACCTAAGTATTTGAACTGATTTACTATTTCTATTGGTTCACGTTCCAAAAACCATTTCTCTTGGGAAGTTGTTCTTCGCTTAGTATTTTCAAAAACCATGATTTTCGACTTTGCAACATTTATACTTAAATCCCATAAATCACAAAAACGCTTGAGCTTGTTTATTTGTAACTGCAAAGCTATGGGATTATCCGCCAATAGTACAATGTCATCCGCGTAAAGGAGCATTTTTATTAATGTTTCACCAACCTTAATACCACCAGGGAAATCTTTGGATACGTCATCAATATATAGTGCAAACATTAATGGGCTTAATCCACAACCTTGTGGAACACCAGTACTTGTATTGAAGAGATTAGACATTCTACTTCCATTCCATACAGCAGCAGAGGTATCGGTTATAAGAAGCTTGTATAAGTTGAGAAATTTTGTTGATAAGCCTAGGGTAGACATTTTATAAATTAAAGAACTCCTGTTAACCGTATCAAAGGCCGCTTTTAAATCGACAAAAAAAACGTAAAGTTTTTTTTTGTTCTCTAAAAACATTTTGACTATAGAAGTGAGTGCAAATATATGATCAACTGTTGATAGACCCGATCGAAAACCGGCTTGGAAAATACTAAGTAGATGATTCTCTTCAACCCATTTCGACAACCTATGGTATAGAAGATGGGTGAATATTTTCCGAAGGCACGGTAAAATCGATATGCCCCTGTAGTTGTCTGGGCGCTGGGGATCACCTTTTTTAAATATTGCGCAAATCCATGCTCTTAAAAATGATTTCGGGAATAGATTCTGTCTCAAGAAGCCTGTTAAAGAATAAATTAATGTGAGCCAAAAAATTTACTGATGAGTTTTTGTAAAATTCAACGGGAATACCGTCGATTCCCGCAGACTTATCATTTTTCATTGATTTCAAAGTATCTTGCAACTCTTTCATTGAAATTGGCCCATCAAGTTCCGGAATTTTCACTAAAGGTAAAGCATATTCAAACGTTTTTTGAACCGATAACGGGTTCAGAAGAACTTTGAAGTGATCCGCAAGTTTTTCAACTGGCAACACCGAAGATGCAACATTTTTACAGCCACCTAACAACCTCACCTTTGACCAGAACGTTTTTGAGTCCTTACATGCTGAGAGACCGGTTGCTACACCATTAAAATAAAGTTTCCGTTTTTGAACTAAAAGCTGTTTATATTGTTTGTTCACCTCTAAGTAAAGTTTTTTGAAAAACATGGAATTGTTCTTCCTAAAAAGGTTAAGAAGAGCGAAACACTTTTTGCGAAGTTTCATGCATTCCCAGTCAAACCATTCAGCCACGAATATGCCACCACCTTGCGGTTTTTTACTCATACTAGATGCTTGTCGTACAATATCTAAAATATTTTCACTAGCCTGGTCACTACTCCAGTTTTCTTGTTCAGGCAGGTAGTTTAACTGAGCATCAAGTCTTCGTCTGTACACTTCAGCACGATTTTCAACCCACCTTATGCTCTTAATTGCGTTATTTGTCCCCACCGTCACCCCTGACAATATAAGAGAAGTTACTGTTGGCATATGACCAGAGTAATTCGCAGTTTGAACCTCGAAGTCACTGATAATACTAAGCCAGTTTCCTCTCGCGAAACAATAATCGATTACTGAACTACCTTGACCCGATACGAAAGTGAGTTCGCCATTTGTGTCTGCTTTAGTTATTCCATTTAATACCATGAAACCAAAATCATCAATAAATTCTAGAAGTTGCCTCCCGCATCTATTAATTACTTCATCCATAGATTTTCTTACACCTTCGAACACATGAGAAACATTATGTACCAGTGAAGCTGGGTTCTGAAAATTTCCGATCCTTCCATTGAGATCTCCTAGTATTAAAATATTTTGTAATTCGTTGACATTAATAAAAAGCTGTAATTCTGTAAATTCACTTAACCAATTATTGCAATTAAGATAGGTGGGAATAATGTAATATGGTTCATGCCTATGGTTTAGTTCTATAACAGTTTTCATACCTATTGATATAATTTTTACAAAATTGTTTAAATTACATTTAGTTGCGATTAAAAAACCACCGCTCGCTCTACCAAAAATACTTCTTCTAGTAGCTGGAATGAATTTGACAGAAAATTCTTTAAAATATTTAAAAAATAGGGATTCTTTACCTTCTTCAAGAAAAGTTTCAATTAAAATAATAATATCAAAGTTTAAAATGAATTTGAAAAAATCTGGAGATAAAAGCTTATTTTTTAGACCCGACACATTATAACATAAAATTTTTAAATTTAAATTTAAATGACAGACGGCAACTCTACCCTAACTTTTATGTTGATGTGACTGTCGATTCTGCTGACCACCGCGATCTCCTTGAGGAACAACTGGCGCTGACATCGCATAGTTCTGACAGCTATTGGTGTTGTTTGTGTCAAAGAATTGCAATGCGTCTTCTCCAAAAGTGTTTTTAATAAATGTCAATTCCTCAATATTGTTTACAACCAACCCTCGTGAAAAATTATAAGAAAACGAAAAGTTTTTGATATTTAGTTTAACTCCTCTTATAACGATCTTTTCAGTGGGTGCCAGTTGAAGTAATTTCGTTTTAATTTGGTAAAGTGCATTTCTTTTTTGGCGTGTAATGATGGACTGTTCGCGATGTACAACAATTCCAGAGTTCTTAAGTTGTGGTGTAGCTCCGATTATTTTGTTTACAGTGTCACTGGATTGAAATTTAAGAATAACCGTAGACTTGTTTGTTATTCGATTTGTGAATTCCTGTGTAGTTTGAATTGGCAATTCAGCATTTCCTTGGAGCTGGAGAAGCCCAATACAGGTTTGTTTTGCAAAGTCAACCTTATTGGGTTTCCCTTCTGCCGGGAAGTGCACAACAACAGAATTTTCATTTTCTTTCCGAGACAGACTTTCAAGTTGACGCTCCAACGTTTGACAGTAGCTTTCCATGTTCTGTATACGGTTAAGCAGGTAAACGTTTTGTGACCTTAACAACTGAATGTCATTTGAGACCGCTAGGACTTCTTTCTTTGTTGCAACATCCTTGAATTTAGGGATCAGGGAATCATCTAAAAGAGTCTTTAGTTGTTCAATCGACATATTTCCTACTGCCATTTTATTGGAAAATTCAACACTGGCTCTCTTGTTATTCGATGAATGTTCCGGGGAAGTTTCTTGCAGATTTCGTTTTGCTTGCATATGCAGTACGTTCACAGTGTACCGGTCAGTGTATCCACAATAATAAAAATGAAAGAAATCGTACCTTGTGTTAGCAGTTGATCAAATTTTTTAACTTTTTGAAAGACGATGTGACTTTATTTATATGTTGTGACTTTTAAAAAACAATAATTGTAAGTTTTAATTGTTTTATTTTTAAATAAATCAGAGAGCACACAGAACTTCAACCTTTTCACTATTTTGACAGTTAGTCAATCACTAATTATTGCCGATTTTTAAATTAAAAGATATAAAGCATGTGTTTACATGCAAGTCAAAAATAAGATTAATTAATACAAACACAATTCTAAATAAACCAAGTAAGAAAAACTTGAAATTAAATACAAAATTGCGGAGAGCAAGACAAAACGCGTCAACTATTAACAAGACCAGTGTGACCACTGTCAGCATATAAAGCAAATAAATTGTACTTTTTCTTATCAGATAATATCTCTGTTTTAATATACATAGGTGGACAAATTTAATGTTCTATAAATAAAAAACAATTGAAGTACCCCTTGCGTAATGGTTAGTGTGTTGGACTGTCATGCAGAAGGTCTTATGTTCGATTCTCAGCCGCTGCAAGCCTCTTGCGAGGAATTGACAAATCAGCCAAGAGTATTTTTGAATTTTAGATGTGACGAAAAGGCCTACCTTAGCGTACCTTTTATCGAAACTGGAAAAATTGTCACAAACGAGCAAATTTGGGATGGCGAATAAAAACCATATTGTTCTTCGGAACCACAAGTGTCTTCCCAATGATGACGTTGTTGGAAGAACAATCTGGACCTGGTTCCACCATTAAGTATCGATGGCGTCCACTGTTGTTCCTTCTTGCCTTGGAATATCTGTATTCTGGTATTTGAGTACCTGGTTTCCAATATCCAAAACTACTCGATGTTATTTCATGAAGTCCATTCCGATGATGAACTCGTCACATTATATCTGCTACCAAAATTTGTGTGAGTATTCTATATCTGCAATTCGAATTCCAAAACCGACTTCACCATAAACCCTAGCTGCTTCTCCTGTGGCAGTTCTCAGACGGTAGCTATTGGTGTTGTGTAGCCAATTCAGGTGCACTAGGTCTTGACGCACAATGGAGGCTGTGGTACCGGTGTCGATGGTGACCACACGTTTGTTGCCATTTACAGTGGCCTCGACAGTCAGACTTTTATTGTCTCATTTAGTCTGAGAAACCTGGATGGTGTTTCTGGAGCCATCGATACCAGAAACCAGCTTTTGGCCCTCGAAGTTGATTCCTACTCGTTTCCCTGTTGGGAAACTGTTCGGGAAGTAACACTGGTGTTATTGTTACCTCGTTCTGAGTTTGAAACTCCGTGTCCACAATGTTGACAAGCTCTTCTTGGTGGTAATCGACATTAACGCTGTAAATGTCCGGTCTTGTTGCAATTCCAGCACTTTGCAAGTCCGTTTCGTTTGTTCCTTTGGACATCAGTTCTTCTGCATGAGCATTCTTGGACGATGGCTTCTCTAAGTCGATGTACTCCGTGAGATGCTTACTCTGCTGCTTCCATTGTCAGGGCAAACTCTAATGTTTCCGAAAGCGTTCGTTTTCCAGCAGTTCGCACGGCCCTTTGAAGATGTATGTAGGAAATGGCGTAAACAAATGCCTCAACTGGAAACTGGTTACAGATTTTCTCTCCAACATCTGGATATGCAAGATGAACAAACCTTTTAATGTCCGCTTGGAGCAGTTGTATAGTTTCGCCCCTCTTCTGAACTCTGGAATTGAGTTGTACCTTGAAGACTTCTTTCATATGGCTATTGCCAAAGCGTTTATCTATAGCCTCAACTAAGAAATTAAAGTCAACGCTCTAATCTGCTGGTATGGTTTGCAATAACTCAGCAGCTGTTCCTCTAACGGCAAGGGTTAAGGCTATATACTTGTCAGCCTCATCCCAGCCCTTTATTTTGGAAGCTGCCTCAAATTGCTTCTTGTATATGGACAAAGAAGTTTGTCCATCAAAGGTAGGAGGTTGCATCTCTTTTTTCTCAAAGTTTCCCCAGAACTTTCCCGAATCTTTATGTTTCGAACACCGTCTAACTCTTTTGAAAACTTCTCCATTTTGTTGTCGACTAGCAATGAAACACATTCATCTAACTCTTTTGAAAACCTCTCCATTTTGTTGTCGACTTGATTCTCCAGCAATGAAACAAGTCCATCAAGTGCAGATACATTATTCTCGATGTTAGCAAGTTTGCCTTCTAGCATGTTTCTCTGCTCTTCGAGAAGGTCTTTTTGTTCGCTATGTTGTTTCTCAAGGCGTTCGAGAATATTCTTTTGTTCATTTTTCTGTTCATTTCGTTGCTCTTCGAGACGTACGAGAACAATTTTTTGTTCGTTTTTCTGTTAATTTCGTTGCTCTTCGAGACGTCCGAGAACATTCTTTTGTTCATTTCGTTGCTCTTCGAGACGATCGAGAACATTCTTTTGTTCTTTCTTTTGTTCATTTCGTTGCTCTTCAAAACGTTCAAGCAAAAGAAACATCTACATTTTTACTCACGTCTACTTCCTCAGCGTCAGCTTCAAAGACGAAAATGTCCGGGTCTTCATTTTGCTGTTTCAAATATTCAGCCAAACGCGGAACAAGCTCATTTTTCGATCCTGCTCTAGAAAGTTCTCGCTTGCCCAATTCACTTTTCAGCTCATTACAGTTGAGCTCTTTCAGTAACTTGCTCATTATTTTTTTTTCCGCACACTTCCCTGCGCAATAAGTTTTATTCCACTTTTCTGACACCATTGTAATATTTTTTACTAGGTTCTTTAAATAAAACTTATTACTCTTTTTAGTATTTCTTGTTTATTTATACTTTCGAAATCAAAACAATAAATCTCAATTTATAATCAACTCAAATACTTTTATTCAAAGTTAAATAAAACTTTTTTAATAACACTTGGGATGGCCGTGGCGCGATGGATGTGTGCTCGCCTGTGAACCTCATGATCACAGGTTCGATCCCTGCCGTCGTCTATGTCGTTTTAATTCCATTAAAAACCTTCTAAAATTGTCATCAATGGGTTGCTGGTTTACTCATTACATGTTGTTCAGGCATAACACTAACAACGTGTAATTGAGTTAGATTAGTATGCCCAACAAGGATGAACACGAATAAAATAATGTGAATTATAAGCGACATTGAAATAAGACACGGCATTCTCCGCTTTAGTTCAGCCGCCATCCCTGGAGATAAAATATCGGAGACAACATCCTTCAGTCTCAGAACATCGTGCCACACATCTTTCCTATCCTTCTTTCTCTTCCTTAACTTCACGCCCGCGCTGTGTTCAAACATTTAAAGGGTAATCATAATCCCTTGAGCGCGTGTAGATTATAAAAAAAAAAAAAAAAAAAAAACTTTCTACAATCCAATAAGCAAACCTTTTTCACACTTTCATAGTCAAAAATCAACTGTCCTGTGCTCACCGCGAGCACTCCCTTATATACTCAAGTTAGTTGTTCTCGAAGGTTCTCGTCTTGTAATGTTCTAGATGTTTGAAATACGGGGAAATACATTTGACAATAGAAAAGAGCTTTTTGTTTCTTCCATAAAGTAGATATGCAATTTTCCAACAGATGGCGCTGTAGGTAGGAGTATAAAGCTCTGTTCGCAACAATATTTTAAAACATACAAAATATGACTAAGGTGAGATCTGACTCTTTGAAAATGTTACCACATATAAAGTGTACTTCAACGTTAAGACAATTCTCTAACTTTAACAACAGCAACAAGGTTCCTTATTAAGCCTAGCAATTGTTATTTTCAACCAAAATAAATTGAACCAAAAATGTTTCGAATCTTTTATTTAATTTCTTTTAAGATGATTAGCTTAAATAAGGCTAAAATACTTAAATGGCGGAACAATTCATAAAATAAATTCGAGTTCGAATATCGTGGCGATGGACAAAAAGATTGTGTTTATGAATTAATTTTTTAATTTAATTTATTAAATTTATTGAATATTGTTATGTAGTGTTTGATTTATTAATTTCTCAAATTGAGACTAACATTGAATACTTTCAAGTTATTAATATATTATCTTGTTTTGATTTAGGTTTTAGACAGAGCGATGTATCATTTTGAAAACTGTTACAATATTCCTAACGTAAAAGTGTCAGGATGGGTTTGTAGGACACACTTGCCATCAAATACAGCTTTTAGAGGTTTCGGAGGACCACAGGGTATGTTTGCAGGAGAGCATATTATTCGAGATGTAGCAAGGATCACTGGAAAAGATTATACTGAAGTAATGGCTGTTAACTTTTATCGAGATGGTGATATAACGTTTTATAAGCAAAAGTTGGAAAACTGTCCAATTGAAAGGTATGACTGAAAGAAAAAAGTATATTTTTGTACATGTTGTACTAGTTCGGTTTACATAAGTAGTTTTACAAAATATTGCAATATTCAACAACTATGAACATTGTACCAGGAGTGAAGTCTTATTAATAAGTAAGGATTATATTATAAACCTATTAAATCGTATCATTATCCTTACGTATCTACCTTAGAACCGATACACATGTTTTCAGATGTAATTTGTTTAGGACCCATCCACCTTATCATTAGACAAAGGACTCACTAGAAGGTTTTTGATATGCCACCATATGCAGCTTTTGTTGGTTGATGACCCAAATTAACCAAAGTTTTAGTCAGCGTTGTTGGAACCTACAACTTCCATACCATGTCATCATCAACAGGAATAACAGTGCAAAATTTTGCCTTTTTATAAACATATACCCCATTATAAACATTATACCCCATATTGGAGGCATCACGTAGGATTATGAATTGTTTTATATAGTGAGGATTTATAAGCAGAGGTGCTGTAATTACAGCGCTCTTCAAGTCATTTAAAGCCTTCACTGCCTCTTAACCGGATTCAAACTTCACACTTTTTTAAGGTTTTGGTTATGGGTCTTGCTAGCATGGAATAATTTTGAATGAATCGGCGATTCCGCCCTAAGAACCTACGAACTTACCGAGGAGATTTCGGAATCGGAAAGTCAGTTACGAATGCTATTTTATCTGGATTCCTCTACAAACCATTTCCTCTTAAGACAAATCCGACATAATCTAGTTTTTTTAAAACAAAAACTTGATTTTTCAAATTAATCGTTAGACGGGCTTCATTTTATTTCCATGGTAAAATTTTTAGAATTTCCAAATGCTCGCCAAAAATGGCAGACACAATCAGCAGATCGTCTATGAAGATTTTATGTCGCAATTCATGTAGTACCACTTTGTCTATGAGTCTATACACATGTCAACACATCCTCGCAAAAAAAGAAGTACCAGCGCCAGTTCCCCCTTCGAAAGTACAAACTGACGTGTCATTCGATATATCCGAATCACTATCTGTAAAGTTCAATGAAGTTTCTCTTAGCAGTTCATCTAGTTTAACAGAAAAACCACATCTACTCAACCAATCTGAACTTAATGATCTAGTCCGCGAATTACGTTTGAGTCTCCGAGCTTTATTATAAAAAAAAAACTTAAACGTTTTCTTCTTTTTTTTTCACTTTTTTTTTTCTTTATTATTTATTAACTATTTCAGTTTTCTTTTCTTTTTACAAATTTATTTATTATTACATACTTTTTGAAATTAACAATTATTTAATGTATTTTATATATTTATTATTACATACTTTTTGAAATTAACAATTGTTTAATGTATTTTATATTCTAGAGAGAAGGCCGCTGTCCAAAGCGAGGCTGCACCTTCTTACTAGATTGTTGTGTTAAGACTCTCTTGAAAAATCTTTTTAATATTGCATTATGTATGCTTCAGTTGAACTTCATAAAATGTATTGCGTTAGCAAAAAGTAAATTGTTTACAAAATATTCGTATTTCATTTTGGTTGTGAAATATGAATATCACTTTCTGTTAATTTGTGAAATGAAAAGGGTATGCATCCGATTAGGATTGGAATGTGCTATATATGCATAATTGTGTGGGAAACTGTTTTGTACTAATTATGTGCCGTTAGGCAAAAAGGGGAATATGGGAGGTGTTTAGGGTAACGGTTTGAATGACGTCCGTTATTATAAAAATAATGTGCCGTTAGGCAAGGGGAATGTGGGAGGTTTTCGGGGTAACGGTTTTGGTGACGTCTCGGACGTAACTCCTCCTCCCTTAAGATTCTGCTTCGGGGAATCCTTGTTTTCAATATTTATTTTAATTTTATTAACTTTTTTGAAAAAAAGTATCAGAAACGAAATTAGTAATGTCGAAATTATAAAATTAAACCCGTAATTAATATTTGAATTTGTTTTATGATTAAATTTTAATTCTTCGATCAATTTTCTATTTTCAATATGTTTCGCGTGTATTTCTGTCGTGGATAAGTTCAATTCGATTGCTTTGATTTTAACATTATTTAAGTTTGGAATTACGAAACTTTCGTAGTACATGAAATTTTCATATTTAATATTGTTTATTTTAATTATACAATTTTCAAACTTTACAAAGTAATTTCCTTCGATTTCTATTTTAAAATCGTTACAGTTATGGTTTACAATAGTTTTTGGCATATTTTTAAGAATTAAAATATTATTTGTTAATTGTTTAATTTCAGTGCTTTTGTTTTCTATGAAATTACATGAAGTATTTTTTTCGAAAATATTTTTTATACAATCATCAGTTATCATAATTAAATTTTCTTGTCTTAACATTTTATCATTATCTATAAAATTATTTTGACCATCTGTGATCAAAGACTTATATTTAGGAGAGAGCTCAATACTTTTAAAATTTGGAATTGGTTCGATAAAAACTCTATGGAATTTTGTATTAGTATAGTTTGGTATCAATATTATAAAAATTATTTGATTTTCGTGAAATATGGTAGAACTTTTAATGTCTTTCAATTTTTCGAGTGTGATGTTAAAATTTTGAATTTCTTTAAGTGACAGGATATCATTGCCTAGAAGACCTAGTTTACTTAATAAAATACTTTCTTTCACTTTCTTCACCTGGTTACTCAATAACTGGATATCATACTGAATTTGGAATGCGTGTTGCATGTTAGTGATTCTAAAATTTTCTTTATCAATTGCATTGCTTAATGATGAAAACTGGTCTTTTATTTCCCTCTGTTGTCTGTTAATATGTTCAGTATCTAATATTGTTAATGTTTTCGTAGAATTTTGCGTTGATTTTTATTTGGTCGTTAAGTCCGTTTACAAGATTTTTTATTGTTCTCTTCGTCTATGCTAAGTCTTGATTTAATTTCTGCTTCGTCCTCGTAGTCCATTGTTCCTGCTAAATATTTAAGGCTTTTCCCTACAAAGTTGAATAATGCCCGTTTCTGTCTTTCCTTCTGAGTTAAACTATTTATTTCTTGTCCTAGTTGGTTTAATCCATGTATAATAGTTGGGTATTCGTTCTTGTCTTTTATGTTTTCAACGTTATGTTTAAGAAGTTCAAAACGTTCCGTCCATAGTGTTAAATTTATGACGTGCAAAATTTTATAGTAACTTTCAATGATTTTTGTTTCTTCACCTCTAATTGTTATAAATCCATTGCCTTCGTTTAAATTCTGTATGTCAATCTTTTGTCCTGTTGTCACAGTTATTGGTATTGTCAGAAAGATAATTAGTAGTGCCTAAAAAGAAATATTTTTAAGAAGTTTGTTCGAATTTGTAGTTTCTTTTTAGTTGTGTCTTATAGAAAGTACGTCCTCTACTGTCAATTACGTGGTCATCGTCTACTATTTCAGTGTTATCTTTTATATGTTTAATTTTGAGTTTATTATTATTTGTTCTACATTTAAGGTAAGAATGGTCTGTTTCTTTAAGATCAATGTCAGTCTTGTCCTTGTTAAATTTACTTATATACCGTTCTTTATTTGTATTAACTAATTCAATAATTTTCGGGTAGTCTTGGTTTGTTATAGTTCCATTAAGAAAGTCGATGGGTCTCTGTTTTGTAGTTGAATGTATTGTCTTATTGTATATTGTTACAGCTTTTAATACTTTATTTCGTAGGGTGTCCTTGTTGTTTTCATCGGCATTAAATGTCCTTATATGCTCGTTAAGAGTTTGGTGGAATCTTTTGATATCCGAATTGCCTGTCTTGTGATACGGTGTGGTAATATGAAGGTCGACATGGTTTTCTTTTAGGAATTCCTTGATCGCAATTGATGAAAATCCTGTTTCATTGTCCGTAATTATCTTGTTTGGTATGCCGTTATTGGCGAATCTACATTCTAATGTATTCAATAGTGATGTCCATGTCCTATGTTTTATTTCTTGTACAGTTACGTGCTTTGTAAATTTGTCGATCATTGTTACATACATTAAATTGATATTTGCATACCAAATGTCAATGTGTAATACTTGATTTGGTTTTGTCGGTGTTTCGGTTATTTTGAAAGGAATTTTATATGGTGATCGTTCGTATTTCGATTTGTTGCAAATTTCGCAATTATTTATGTATTTTTGAATTTTTTCTTTGAGATTAGGAGTGTAATAAACATCTCTAATTTCCTCGTACGTTTCATTAATTCCCCTATGATTTAAGGAATTATGAGTTTTTGAAATTACTAATAATTCTTTTTCTCTGTCTGTGAGATCCCCTAAAAATTTAGTGCATTTAATAAACCTTAATAGTTTGTTCTTGCTAAAATATTTAATATAGACATTCTGAAATTTAGCATAAAGACTATCATCTTTGGCAAAAATACCTACTATTCCTTTGGGTGGAATGAATTTTTTCATAATTTCTAGGATAAGATTTTCATTAAAGATTTTTATTTCTATTACGATCCTTTTTTTGTTAAACATATTATATATTTTATGGTTGCTTACATTATTGGAACTAATGAGAATTATTTGAGTCTTGTATAAATTTACCGGGGTTTCGATTATCGGAATATAATCGCTGCTATCTTCTCTAGCACTATGGATTGTAGCTACCATTGATTGTGCATCTTCTGGGTTTTCTTCTTCGATAGGATTTTCTTCTCTGATAAGATTTTCGTTTTCAACTAGGTTTTCTTCTTCTATAGGATTTATCGCATTTTCATTGTAATAAACCTCTATTCTGGAAAGTCCATCTGCAACCTGATTTGCTTTTCCTTCTACGTATTCGATATCGAAATTATATTCTTCTAATTTAATCTTCCACCTTTGTAGTTTTATGTTGGGTTCTTTTAGCGAACTCAACCAAACAAGTGGTCGATGGTCAGTCTGAATAGTAAATTTTCTCCCGTATAGGTATGGCCTAAAATATTTTGTGGCCCATACAATTGCCAATAGTTCTTTCTCAATGGTTGAATATTTTATTTCATGTTCATTGAGTGTACGGCTTGCGTAACATAAGGGATGATTGTCTTGTGATAAAACCGCACCTAGGGCGTAATTTGAAGCGTCAGTTGTCAAGACGAATTTCTTGTTAAAATCAGGATATCGAAGGATAGGGTCTGAAGTAATTAATTTCTTGAGGGTTTCAAAACTCTCAATGTAATCTGGATCTTTTATATTAATCTTTGCATTTTTTCAAGAATAATGTCATCGGCTTTGCTACCTTCCCGTAATCTTTAATAAATTTCCGGTAGTATCCGGTAATACCTAAAAATGACCTGATCTGTTTGACGGTTTTCGGGATCTTGTAATCTTGGATAGCTTGTATTTTATTGGGGTTGGTCTTGATACCTTCCGTGGTGACGATATGTCCTAAAAATTCTGTTTCTTTTTTCAGAAACTCGCTTTTATCTAATTGGACTTTAAGGTTAGCTTTTTGAAGTTTCGCAAAAATGTTCTTCAATGAAAGAATATGTTCTTCAAGGCTGGTTGAGAAGACAATAATGTCATCTAAGTAAACTAAACATATGTCACCTATGAATTCATGAAGAACGGAGTTCATTAAGCGTTGAAACGTCGAAGGATCATTTTTCAAACCGAATGGCATGCGAGTGAACTCGTAGTGACCATTTCCAGTCGAAAATACTGTTTTCTTTGCGTCTTTTTCGGCAATCTCGATTTGGTGAAAACCTTTCGCCAAATCAGGTGTCGTAAAATACAGGGCTCTTCCCAGTTTGTCGAATATGTCTTCCATATTCGGTATTGTGAATTTATCGTCTATCGTTACTTCATTAAGTTTCCGATAGTCGATTACTATCCTCCACTTATCTTTTCCAGATGCGTCCTTCTTTTTTGGGACGATCCAGATAGGTGCAGAGTAGGGCGAGTTACTTGGTCGTATGATGCCCTGCTCTAACATTTCTTTGATTTGTGAGTTAACTTCTTGTCTGTGTACCTCCGGGTACCTATAGTTTTTAATATAGATAGGGAAATCATTTTTTGTAGCTATTTTGTGCTTAATCACATTTGTAAATGATAGATCACTACCTTCTTGGTAGAATATTTGCGAGTATTGTAAAACTAATTTTAATATTTTTTCTTTTTCTTCCTCATTAATGTGACTTATTCTAATTTGCTTAGTAATGGGTTCATTATTTATTTCTGTATAATACATCTCAAATTGTTGTATTTGCTTGTAATAATTATCATTATATTCTTCATCTTCTTTGGAAAGAAATATTGGGGTTTCCTTGTCGTTGATTGTTAGTTTTCTGTTTTTAAAGTCTAAAATAGCATTTGCTGGTATTAGGATGTTATTTCCGATTAGTCCATCTAATGTTTGATGAAATCGAAATTCTAAAAATTCAGCTGTTTTGTTTTCTCCTAACTCTTTGAATAATGGGATTCTAACTTTATTATAGATTAGTAAGGGTGAACTTGTTGTTAGTATTTGAACTGGGTTATTAAGTTTAATTTGCCATTTTGGGTTACAAATTCCAGGGTTGGTAATGCTGGTTTCTGAGCCGGGATCTATTAAGAATCTAAGTTTTGTGTTATTGTTAGCTTCCACTATTATATAGGGTAGTTTTCTTGGAGGCTGGTTAAGGGAAAATCCAAGTTCGTTTCGATGTTATTAACTCGCCTTGCGTAACTTGCGGATAAGGTGTCCATGGGTTCTTGTCTAAGATTTCCTGAGTTATTTCTGTATTGATTTGAGTCTGTATTGTTTTGTTGTGTACGGTTGTTTGAATATTGTCCTGAACTAGTCCTATTTTTGAAGTTGTTAGAATTGTATTTACCTGAATTATTTTGTCGAGATTGGTTACTGAAATTTTGTCCTGAACTATTGTTGTTATTATAATTACTCCTGAATGTACCTGAATTATTATATTGGTAACCGTTATTATTATTAAAATTATTTCTATATGTGTTGGAATTGTTATTGTTATGATAATTATTCCTATATGAATTTGACCTATTGTATGTAGTATTATGACTATTTTGATAACTATTCCGTATACTTGAATTATTAAAGAAGATTGTTTTTAAATTTCCTTCATCTTGTCTAATAAATGTGCTTATTTTATCCCTAATTTCTGAAAGATCGTGCAATCCTGTGATTGCATATGCGAGCGCACCTGAAACAATTTCTTTTATCCTCATTGTCAACATTCCGTTGAAAATTTCTGTTATTTTTTTTGCTATTATCACTAAATGCAGCATATTCTGCTATATTTTCTACAATATTTTTTATCTTATAATCTAGTTCATAAATACTTCTTACTATTAGTACTCCTATGTCCTTGGTAATATTGTTAATTCATCTTTTGATGCTCTGAAATGTTTCTTCAAGTTGTTCCAGCATTGATTCCAATCTGTTGGTGGGTTCGTTTCCAAAAAATGTTTCGCTGTTCCCAGGATTTTTGTATCATAAATTACCTCAAATACCTGTCTTCTATAGGGTTCCAATTGGTAATTTTCGAGAATTTTTGTTACTGAGGCTGCGAAAGAGGGCAGCGTCTTCGGTTCTCCTTGGAATGGTGTTAGGAACCGAATTTCCTTCTCTATCTTCGCTCTAACACTTGTTGATTGGTTCATGCTAGCCATAAGCTGTGTTAGTACAGCGAGGCACTGCTCCACGTTGTTTTGGGCCATTCTTTCGACTCTGCGTTCGTCGAACGTATTATTTCGTTTTCGATTAATATTTAAAAATGTTTGTTTAGAGGCTTCTACACTCTAAAGAACACTCACACAGTTTTCTACTTTGCTTTTTCCAATTTAATTAGAGTCACGCACAGGGTTTTCAATTTCTTTTTTTTTTCAAAATGTTGAAAGAAACAAGCACGATTTTCTATTTTCCTTTGTCGAAATTTTTAGAGTCACGCACACGGTTTTCAATTTCTTTTTTCAAAATTGTTGAAAGAAACAAGCACAACTTTTTATTTTTCTTTTTCGAAATTTTTAGAGTCACGCACACGGTTTTCAATTTTCTTTTTCGAAATTGTTGAAAGACACGAGCACAGTTTTTTATTTTTCTTTTTCGAAATTTTTAGAGTCACGCACACGGTTTTCAATTTTCTTTTTCGAAATTGTTGAAAGACACGAGCACAGCTTTTTATTTTTCTTTTTCGAAATTTTTAGAGTCACGCACACGGTTTTCAATTTTCTTTTTCGAAATTGTTGAAAGACACGAGCACAGTTTTTTATTTTTCTTTTTCGAAATTTTTCCTTTGCCTGAAGTTTAAGGTTCTTTTTCTTCGAATTTAATGACTTACGTCAAACGCAAAATTAATTTTATCAACTTATTCGTTTTTATTTTACGTATTCAAAAATTGCCGACTGCGCCAATTACGTTTGAGTCTCCGAGCTTTATTATAAAAAAAAAACTTAAACGTTTTCTTCTTTTTTTTTCACTTTTTTTTTTCTTTATTATTTATTAACTATTTCATTTTTCTTTTCTTTTTACAAATTTATTTATTATTACATACTTTTTGAAATTAACAATTATTTAATATATTTTATATATTTATTATTACATACTTTTTGAAATTAACAATTGTTTAATGTATTTTATATTCTAGAGAGAAGGCCGCTGTCCAAAGCGAGGCTGCACCTTCTTATTAGATTGTTGTGTTAAGACTCTCTTGAAAAATCTTTTTAATATTGCATTATGCTTCAGTTGAACTTCATAAAATGTATTGCGTTAGTAAAAAGTAAATTGTTTACAAAATATTCGTATTTCATTTTGGTTGTGAAATATGAATATCACTTTCTGTTAATTTGTGAAATGAAAAGGGTATGCATCCGATTAGGATTGGAATGTGCTATATATGCATAATTGTGTGGGAAACTGTTTTGTACTAATTATGTGCCGTTAGGCAAAAAGGGGAATATGGGAGGTGTTTGGGGTAACGGTTTGAATGACGTCCGTTATTATAAAAATAATGTGCCGTTAGGCAAGGGGAATGTGGGAGGTTTTCGGGGTAACTGTTTTGGTGACGTCTCGGACGTAACTCGCGATTTGGATCTTTCGAAATCTAAGGCCCAACTTTTAGGTTCCAGATTACAACAATGGAATCTGTTAAAAAAATATACCAATATTTCGTTTTTCACGAAGAGACATTCTCAGGTCTCTGAATTGTTTTCAAAGATCATGATTTAGTTTATTACACTGACCCTCTAAAACTTCTTCAGGAACTAAAGCTGCCTGAAGATCCAACGGCTTAGAGACTCTTTATTGACTTAATAAAAAACTTGGTCAAAGCTATGGACAGAGATGGAGAAGCGTTTAAACACCTGAAGAGTAAATTTCCACGCATTAGTAAGGCCAAATTGAAGGCAGGCATATTTGTTGGTCCCCAAATAAGAGAAATCTTTAAAGACGAATTGTTTAAATATAAGTTGGTCGATAAGGAAAAAAGAGCATGGATAGGTTTTGAAAATGTATGTCACAATTTTCTTAGAAATATAAGGGCTGCAAACTACTAAGAACTGGTACAAGAACTTCATTTTCATATCAAGAACTCGGATGCAACATGTCTTTAAAAATACACTTCTTGGATTCGCATTTATATTTTTTTCCAGAAAATCTTGGTGCCGTATCTGATAAGCATGGTGAGAGGTTCTACTAAAATATTGCGCATATGGAAAAAAGATATAACGGCAAGTGGTCCCCAGCAAAGTTAGCTGATTTCTGCTGGGAAATCAATCATGAAACAAAAGATAAAATGTATAAAAGAAATCGATCTACCAAGTAGTTATATTTATTTTGTATTATATTAGCATTTTAATTCATTACAGGTTCTAATTTTCATCATATAAGTCATGTCATTTGTCAGATTTTTGTACTTTTTTCATAATAAATACGCATTTAATATGTAAATATGATTATTTTATTTAAATAAGAAAAGCTCAAAAACTAGACGTGATAGAATAAATCTGTAAACAGTTTTGAATTCAGCACACTAAAGTCAATTTTAATCACATAACAAAGTTCTTGCTCCCGACTTTTTTTTTTTTTTGCCGACCAGAGTTTTTAGTACAATCACAATTTGGTAAACTAGGTATTTGATTATGCAGTTATTGTTTTCGCGATTATAAAATGTTCTTCGGTTATAACTCCAAATTCTTCTTGAAAGAGCAGTTTTCTCCTCTTGTAGTTTTGCGAATATATGGGACATTGGGGGGTCGTAGTATCTGGAAATCCACATTTATGACAAAATAAGTTACCTTGTGGACTGGGATATTGGTGAAAACCATGACCGGGAGCTTTACAATTCCAATATTGCAGAATCTGTGGCTCCTTTTCATTCTGTTTAAATTTTAAGGCATTGATCATTAAGGCATTGATCATCCACACCAAAGAAACATTTCAGGAAACATTGTTTAAAAAACGTTTCTGAAATGTTTCCCATTTGTTTAAAAAACATTGCAGAAACATTTCATTTTGGATAACATTCTCGTTGCTGCACACTTTTCGCGACATTTTATATTTATATTAATAACCTCCAAACACTTTCTACCTACATATGTAAATGATATGGAAACAAATATAGTTTCCTATTCGAAAAGGGAAACAGAGAAACATTTCAGAAATGTTTCGCGAGCGTCCAGACCAAAGAATCATTTTTGAAACATTTCAGAAATGTTTCTCTGTTTCTGAAATGTTTTTTTAAATGTTTCTTAAATGTTTCTGAAATGTTTAAAAAATGTTCCTTCGGAAACTTCTGCGTCATATTACAGCTCGTTAACTCTCCTATAATTGGATTGAAAAAACAGTTTGAACACGCGAAATGAGAATCTGATGGTAAATTTAGGGCCTAGTTAGGCTGGAAAAGACTGTAGGTCTCCTATTCTATTCATCCCAATTGAAGCTGTTACTAATTGATTGATATATTGTCTAACAGTGATAAACTACTAAATCTACCTACATATCAGGCACGAGGCGTGACTTTTTCGATAGCGGAAGCACTGAACATAAAACCAAAACTGAAAGACCTTTGAGATCCAACCTTTTAAATTCCACTTAATGATAATACACATAAAATAATATACATAAATAATTTATTACAGTAAAGCCTAATCAAAAAAAAAGAGCTTGATACCTTGCGCAAAGATTTAACCTTTTTCTTTTAAGGCAAAATTATCTAAGTACGATTTGATAAGAACTAAGCTACGAGTAGATAACCTTTCTTGTCCACATTTATTTCTAAAAAAATATTTAATTCTCTTAAAACATGAATATGATCTCTCTACAGATGCCATTATTACGGGATATTAAAAATCTTAAGATTCCTTGAAGTTTTTTTTGATTTAAAATTCTCATAATTCAAAATAACCTTTAGCTATATTTCTGCTGGAATGTCAAGAAACCTCAGATATGAATATTAGAAATACTATTTTTGACCACTTTTTTTTATAATAACATAACCAGAAAATAGGTGGATTGTATTTATTTATTTATTTATTATCTACGAGTTTTAGGCTCAACAGATTACTACAAATATATACAAAAATTTATTAAATTATCTTAAAAAATAAGGAATAATAAGATTAACTTCTTAAAAATAAGTAATATATGTCTTTTTTGAACTTATTTCTCGACAATGTTAGATCAATATTAGCATCAATTTCATTAAACTCCCTAACTGACCTTGAAATTGGCTCGTTCATACCGTAGTTAGTTCTGTGCCTAGGCTGAAAAAGAAGGTGTTTTTCCCTCAACGGTCTCGATGGAGCATAGATAAAAATTATGGAGAGTAAGTTAGGACACTTAATGTGGTAGCACAAAATATCACGCACAAAGACTATATCATGAATAGTTCTTCTAGATTTGAGCATCTGCAAGCCCAAAAGGTTTTGCCTGGCTATGGAGTTTGGACAGAAATTCCAATGCATTTTATGAAAAACGAACCTTGTAAAGCGATTCTGGACCTTTTGAATTCTATCGGAGAAAAGAAGCTGGTGGGGGTTCCAGATAACATCCGCGTATTCAAGTATAGATCTAACTAAAGTAATATAAAGCGCAACATGGGTGTATGGATCAGAAAAGTCTATAGAATTTCTTTTTATGAATCCTAGCATTCAATTAGCTTTAGCAACAATAGCATCAACGTGAGGAGCAAATGAAAACTTGGAATCGAAAGTTACTCCTAAATCTTTCACTTTTGCAGTTCTCTGAAGAAGATTGCAATCTAGAGAATATGGATGTTCGTACACAAAGTTTTTCCTGGATATAGAAATAACGAAACATTTTTTAATGTTGAGGCTCAAGTAGTTTAGTTTACACCAGCACGATAAGTTATCCAAGTCCATTTGAAGTTTAAGGCAGTCACTATTGCTTGTTACTTACAAAAATAATTTGAGGTCATCAGCATATACAAGACATTGGCTAAAATTGATATGGTTGACAATGTCATCAATAAATATTATAAACAGCAATGGAGGTGGCTGCCCTGTGGAACACCAGAAGAACAACTAATAGGTCGTGAAGTATATTCATTAATTTTTACTTGTTGGATTCTACCCATTAAAAATGAACCGATCCATTGAAGTAGGCTTGAGTGAATACCGAAAATTTCAAGTTTACGAAGCAATATAGTGTGACAAACTGAATCGAAAGCCTTACTGAAGTCCGTATAGATAGTATCAACTTGGCTTTGGTTTTCAAGAGATTCAACCACAAAAGAAGAAAAGCATGCTAAATTTGTAACAGTTGACCTACCTGAAATAAATCCATGTTGGTGAATACTAACGTGTTCCTTGACTAGAAAATCAAGCTTATTTTTAATTAAGCTTTCAAAAAGTTTAGGAATCGCAGA
This sequence comes from Chrysotoxum bicinctum, assembly GCA_911387755.1. Taxonomy (NCBI): domain Eukaryota; kingdom Metazoa; phylum Arthropoda; class Insecta; order Diptera; family Syrphidae; genus Chrysotoxum; species Chrysotoxum bicinctum. The sequence goes on along the minus strand of OU426987.1, from coordinate 130,766,771 downwards.
TAATTTACAAATTCCCCTGTAGTTCGCAATATTGTTTTTTGATCCCGATTTAAAAATTGGTATCAGGTAAGATGATTTCCATTCATCCAAGAACATTCCAGTAGACAAGGAAAGATTGAAAATAATTAGCAAAGGAAGGCAAAGGGAATTTGAACATCTTTTTAATATAAGTGCAGGAATGCCGTCAGCGCCAGGTTTTGCATTCTGTTTAAGACTTTGCAGTCCTTCTAAGACATCGATGAAGTCAAGTTCCATGGACCCAATATCTACCTTAGGTAGGTCATTGGAAGGAATTACAGCATTTCTTTGAGAGTTACAATATACAGATTCAAAAAATTTATCAAAAAGTTCAAGAGTCTGATTAACATCGTTAGATTCCACCCCATTGAAATTCATAGACTTAGGAATCCCAAGTGATTTGCGTTTTGAATTAATAAAGGCCCAGAATTGCTTTGGATCATTTTTTAAGTTTAATTCAATGTTCATGATGTAGTTTCTGTGTGAGAATTTACTAAGAGTAATGAATTCTTTACGGAGTTTACAAAATTGTATCTTATCATACAAATGATTAGATTTTTTGAATTTGGCAAAAGATTTGTTTTTTAAATTTTTCAGGTGACTCAACCTTTTATTATACCATGGGGGCTTAGCGACAATCTTTTTCAGTCGAGTTGGCACAAATAAATCAAACGCATTTTTTATAATACCCGCAAAATGATTAAATGCATGTTTTAAATTTAAATTAAGAAATTCAGTTTTCCAATCGATGTTACCAAGGTATTTATCGAGTTCAATGAAATTGGTCTTTAAAAAGTTATAAGATTTTAAGTTGGTAGAACTAGTTTTTAAATAATTATATAATTCAATTTCAATGTATAATTCTTTGTGGTGAACTGAGTTTTTTAACAATGTATAAGGAACAGTTTCATTTACTGAAGCTTTAAAGTCATCTAATGGTAAAAATATAAGATCTAGAATTTTGTTTAGATTATTAACAATATTATTCGCTTGGTATAAATTAAGAGCGAACAAGTGATCAATGAACGTTATTTCAATATCTCTTTTTAAATTGCAAGCCAAAAGCATATTATCTGAAGAAGAATGCAACCAAGTTACATCAGTTAAATTAAAATCACCAATTACAAAGACTTTTTGCGGACTATTGTTTAAATTATTCACAAAATCAATATTAGCTAGGTGCTTTTCATAAATTTCAATGTTACTTTTCGGAGGAATATAACTTATAATAATGTACACAATAATACCTGGTCCAAGATTAATTGAGACGCACAATTGTTCAACTTCGATGATAGGCAATGGTATTAATTTACATGAGGTACAAGAACGAGCAGCTAAAAGTAGAAAGGGGCGGAAAATTAAGAGATCGATCTAACTCAACCTATACAGCATACGCCAAAAGTTTTCCTTAAGCTATTGTAACCTGTTTACATTTGACCGTTCACTACGTAGTTCGCACACACAATCTAGGTACTACAGATCTATTCATATTTTGTTTGTGACTGTCGCCTCTCACACTAAATAACCTCTTCGATTGCAGTCATAGTCTAAACAGCTTAATGCCATGTCGCCATAGATTGACACTTGGGAAATAGCTTTCCACGCAACCTTCATCTCAGACTTATAAACTCGAAAAGGATTTTGATTTTTTTTAGATTTACAGCCCATGTATTTCCCATAAAACGAGTAATTAGTAAAATTAATGTTTTAGCATTAATTTTACTAATTACTCGTTTTTTTCTATGAATGGGTATCAATATTCTGATTGCAATGATATAGCTAAATAATATCTTAAATCTAAGTTGGTAACAAGAACAAAACTATCGAAGGTGATTTAAAACATTCCTTATTTTACCGATGCAAAATGTAAACAAACCATCTTTACAACGAAAACCAAAAAAAAAAAAACCAACTGTAAAAAAAATGTTTTGTGTCTTTAAATAATTATGTTTCTTTTTAAATAAGAGTTTTCGAATAGTTTTTAATTAATTTTGGAATTAAATTGATAAATAACTTAAATGTCAACGGATTGAACAAAATCAGAATAACCCGGAAATTTAATGTTTCATTGGTTGTTCGAATTTAAGCTTTCAATTGACATTCAGAGTTCAGACTCTATTTATATCAAAATATAGTTCCAACACAAGCCTCTAAATGACAAATTTCATCAAAGCATACCTAAGATGTCAAGGAATTATATATAATACTTCCAGATCCGGAAGTAAATGAATAAGTGTTTCAAAAAGAAAGTGAAAACAAAAACTTTTAAAAATATCAAAAACTACTTTGTCTTCTTTCTGTCAAGCTATAAACTATTGGTTTTTACCAAAGGATTGATTTGGCATACATAAATTAAAAACTGTGCTAGGAACTCGAATATTTGCATTTTTTATGAAAATGGTTTTGTTGAAGAAAATTATTCGCAATCGCCATATTTTTTGTTTCCTCTTAAAATAAAATGCACGACTGGGTCGCACGAACTTGAATACTTTTAGAGAAAAACTGTTGATAAACATAAAGTTCATTTATTTAATGACTAAAATAACTCTTTTAGTGGTAGCTGGAGCTAAGAATAGGATGCCATGCGATGCAAGCAAATATTAGTTTATGCGAGAACAAAATTTATAACAAAGTTATAAGTTATAAGTCAAATAATCTTTTATATACAAATTTTTAAAACATTTTTCTATTACTTTCTTATAAAAAATAAATTTACAAAAAAAAATATTTAGGCCTTTTTTTGAGATATCGAATTTTCAAAAAAAATATAAAAAATTTCATTAAAATTCGTTCAGCCGGTAATGAGAAATTCAAAAATCGTACAGTCAGTAATATATTGATTTCAATTTTTTTTTTTGTTAGGTAACTTATAGAACGTAAAAATTTATCAAAATTCTCGGAGACGTTTTCAAGAAAAAAACACGATTTTCGAAAACTTTTGTTTATCAAGTTTAAAAAAAATCAAGCATGGGGTTTTCGGAATATTGAGTTTGGAAAAAAAATTGAAATCAAAAAAAAAAGTTTTGAAAATTTTAATGCACAGGAATATAAATTTTGAAGCGCTTTATAGTCCAATCAAATTAGTATTTTATATCTACAAAAATACTGCGTCGAATTTTTTTTTTTGTTTCTTAAAGAGTACCTATTGGAGAGTATAAATCCAAAAAGTTCGAACAAAAAACGCCCGTGCGTTGTCCGCCATTTTGAAAAAGGCTTTGGAAAGCTTGAACTCGATTTTCTCGGCTCCTATCATATATAGAGCTGATTTTTTTTTAGGTTTGTACGTTAAAATATATTCTTTGACTTTTGTTGAGAAAAAAATTTGAAACCTCTTTCCAAAAAAAAGTTATCGACGAAAAACTGTCGAGATTTTGAAGTAAAAAATGGTTTTTAACGTTTATCTCGCCTCATGTTCATCTGATCAAAAAAATATTTAAGTTGTTTTTTATAGATCACTTTATTTCCTACATTTTGGTATATTTAAATTTTATGTGCGACAAAAACTGTAGAAAATATAACCTGTCAAAATGGCCAATAGCCTGCGAAAATTAAAAAAAAAAAATTTACTCACGTTTGAAAATTTTTAAATTTCATTATGTTCATTATGAAATTTAAAGAAACAGTTCAAACTCTTTTCCGCAACACCACCGAGGTAGAGTTACGGCGCATTTTTTTAATATGGGCCTGCGGTCTCCAGGAGGTATAATCCAGATCCAACGATGTTGATAGAGAAAAAGTTTTTATTGCGTTTGTTCAATGGGAAGGAAAATGGGTCACTGGATTCTTTGCGATATAGCGACTTTGTTAAAACGTCAAAAAACTAAGTTTAATCTATCTTCATTACCTCCTAGTGCAACAGCTGCTCGGCAACACACATTCCGTACCTACCATCAAGTACAGACTTGGATCGATGTTCACCATGACCCACTAAAATGGGGTTGGAAAAGAACTCCGAGAGGATTAGAGCCAGTTACAACCACTCAGGATCCAGCTCCACAAAGCATATTGCAAACTATACCCTGCAAATGCAAGGACCAGTGTGGCCAAGCTTGTGGCTATCGGAAAACTGGTCTGAATTGTTCCTTATTATGTTTCTACTGCAGTGGAAAAACATGCGAGAATGTTCCTACCTTGCAAAATTTACTGGAAGATGAAGACGCATGTGAAGACTTTTCCTCACCTGAAAACATTGAAGAAACTACCATTGACGATCCCAGCACAAACAAAGTTAATATGATCATTGATGTCCGCACGCCTATCCCCAAAAAAAAGGAGATAAGAACGACATGAAAAAACTATGCCACATTGAGCTATCGATAGGCTGATATAGAAACGAAAACGATTTAATCGTGGATTATACCTCCTGGGGACACCACATTAAAAAAAACGCGCCGTAACTCTACCTCGGTGGTGGTGTGGAAAAGAGTTTGAACTGTTTCTTTAAATTTCATAATGAACATAATCAAATTTGAAAATTTTCAAACGTGAGTAAATTTTTTTTTTAATTTTCGCAGGCTATTGGCCATTTTGATAGGTTATATTATTTCCTACAGTTTTTGTCGCACATAAAATTTAAATATACCAAAATGTAGGAAATAAAGTGATCTATAAAAAACAACTTAAGTATTTTTTTTTTCCAGATGAGCATGAGGCGAGATAAACGTTAAAAACCATTTTTTACTTCAAAATCTCGACAGTTTTTCGTCGATAACTTTTTTTTGGAAAGAGGTTTCAAATTTTTTTCTCAACAAAAGTCAAAGAAGATATTTTAACGTACAATCCTAAAAAAAAAATACAGCTCTATATATGATAGGAGCCGAGAAAATCGAGTTCAAGCTTTCCAAAGCCTTTTTCAAAATGGCGGACAACGCACGGGCGTTTTTTGTTCGAACTTTTTGGATTTACACTCTCCAATAGGTACTCTTTAAGAAACAAAAAACAAATTCGACGCAGTATTTTTTGTAGATATTTCGAATTAATTAATTTAATTTGACTGGACTATTAGCATAAAACAAATTATCAAAATCAGTTGTACCGATTCTTTAAATTTTTTGATTTTTGTTTAAATCTGTTGGACATTATTTAAAAAAAAAATTATAAAATATAAAATTTCGAAAAATATCGTATTGCAGGTACAGTTATTTTTGGTCTTAAAAAAAAGAAGAAAAATAAACTTGTGGGGACAAAATTTCGAGACCCACTTTTTTCGTCTTCACTATCATCGTAATGTCAACTTTGATCAAAATCTCGAGTTCGATTCTTTTACGAATGCATAACTTACCTTATAAGTAGTACCTATAAGTCTCAAGTAAAAAGAGTAAATAATATTAAAAGGATGCAAAAACTGTACATACATACATATATGCTATAATGACACAACAATGCATTTGCTTAAATTTTTCAACTGCGAAATGGAGAATAAATAAAACTTTCACTTATTCAACGTAAATACCCCCGCGCACCCTAGACGTGGGGCGGCAATTTAAGGTTCTTGCACAAGGGCGCACGAACACCCAGCGGCGGCACTGTAATAAGGAATGCATAGCTGTTAAGCATTTTAGCAAGAACTTTCATGAGATTGAGCATTATAATATAATAATGGAGTGATGTTGAGCATTCTGAGTTGGTTTGCAGTGTGGCATTTTAAGTTGTATCTTTTTAAGAGAGATCTTGATTTCCTTTAGTAAATTTAGTAAAAGATGATAATGTTGCCATAATGATGTTGGAATGTAAGTAAGTAAGGAATGGAGTAAATGAAGATTCATTATAAGTTACAAATAATATAATAAAAATATTAATATAATTTGGAATTTTAAATTTAATTCCTTGCTAGGTACGATTTTTTTAAATGGTTCAACGGAAGCACTCATTCCACTCAATATATGGACGCTTCGTCCCTGCTACATATGTCTGGATTCAAATTTTCATTTGAGGAATTTCTGGTTGCTGCCTTGGTAACCATTTTAATGCCTCGTTTCTTTGGAGTTGGATAGATCCTTGTGATTTTGAAAACTATGAGAGTTTTTCGAACTCGATATCGATTGGCTTTCATAACTTTCAAAATTTAAACCCGTTGGCATTGGTCATGTAGTATTATTAGGAATTGCTCATCTTTTTTTTAATTGAGTATTCGATATAGTAATGATGATGAAAATTCAGGTGGATTAACAACCTTGCGAAAAGGTGCTCCAAAGGATATCGTAGTAAGATCCTTGGAGCTAAATGTTAATGATATGTTATTTTACAGCTCCGAGAGACTCAAAAACAAAATTTCGATAAATCGATAAACAATGCATTTCGTCAGTTTCTCGGTAGTTGTTCTCCTTCCTTCCCATTGCCCAGTGTCTCTCGTTTTTTGTGCAAAATAGCTTTTTTTTGTTTGGTAAAATCATTTTTGTAGCGTTAAATCCTTTTTGTTTTTCATTTTCAATTTCATGTATTATCTTAATTCTGAATTTTCAATAAAATTCAGTTTTTCTTTTATGTGTGCTCTTCTTTCTCTACATTTTTAGTACACTTCTAAGCAAGTTAGGACTTTCTGGTTTTCACCATGTGAAAGAGCGTCTCAAAAACTATCCTAACCAAAAAAAAAAAAGTGAAAAATAATTTTTTGAGTCATAAGCCACCTTATTCATTGGCCGGGTCACATATTTCAAAACTACAGATCTTGGTGAACGAATAAAAAAAATTATCTCTATAATGGAGTTTCTTAACTTTTTTACGTGTTTAAAAGCTATCTGCTCGGTAAATATGCTCCAGCTCAGCTGTCAGAAAGCATAACTCATTTCAAAATAGCTCTTTACCATCAGTGCGCAGATGAATTTTAAACGCTAGATTTTTTGCGGGATATCATTTTTTTCTTTAATTCAACCCTTTTTGATGAAAACCAAATATTCATGTTAAAAATATAGTATGAATTTGTTGAATACTCGACTGAGTGCTGAGGGGAAGAAGAGACAAAATTTCAACAAACACAGTTTTAATCTGCGTGGCTAGGGATATCGTTTTTCTATAATTCAACATTTTTCGTTGAATATACGTATGTAAATTATAACTTTTAATAATCTCGTAATCGTGAAAAAATAGGGTGGCAAAATATAAGAATGTAGAAAAACGTTCAATACGTCTCGTTCGGTTGTGTTTTCTTTGAACAGAATCAGATCAGAATCAGTCTCTCAGTAACAGTCACAAAGTGATAGAGTGCGCGTTTTAAAATAAAATCATATGTGAAGAAAGAAAAGAAAACCAAAAAATTATCAAAGTTCGAGGTAAGTGTAAAATAGTTTCTGTTAAATATTGTTTGGTTTACATTATAAATTAAGTAGTTTTTAATTTTAATGTTGTGTAAGATTGAATTCCGCAGTCTTCTGCATGTTTTATAGTTTTTGCTCAATCTCCTTTGTTGAATGTGTACTAACCAAAAAATCATTTTTTGTTGATTCCCTAATAAAATTTTACTGATGCCTGCTGCTGTTTGCACGACACCTTAACTTAAGAAATTGCCACTGAAATAAGAAAGAGAATCACTCAGTTACATTAAAATTGTTGGTGTAATCTTCTTTGAGCTCACGTACATATGTACATCCCACCATGACCTATCTGCTCCCTGGATGAAAGGAGAATACATCCGGTTAGATGTATAATAATATTAACTGCAGTTAATATTATTATGCCCGTATAACCGACAGCTCGAACAAAACGGTGTATTTTGCCTTTTTCTACAACCCTGATATTTATTATTGAACTTGTTAAAATTGTATTTGACTTGGGTAATATTTGAAGGATTTGTTACAAATTGCGTTGGAAGGTTGGTTGCGTTTTCAATAAGGGATTTTGAAGCGTTTATCGTAACCCGCTACTTTGTGGCCACATTTCTCGGTGTATAAAATGCCCTCGAAGCAATTTTTCAAACTCTTCGAACGTTTTGTAAATGCAATTTTGCATAGCCAAGTAAGCATTACCTCTTAATTTGGTGAGAATCAGCTGACAGAAAGTTGTTTCCGGTTCTGGTGTTTATTACTATTATTGTTAAAAGCTTTATTTGCCTATAAAGTTGTACAACATAAAATAATTAAGAAAAAAATTAGTTATAACAATATAAAAAAATAACAAACATTTTTTTGTCGAGATTAAGCATTAATTAGTCAGGTTGAAGTTAAATATTTGCAGTATTGTTCAAAATTAATAATATTGTAATCAATTGTATATATTTCATTCTTTTTTAAAATATTATTTCCGGCATAAGCCCCCCTCCCCCCCATAACAGCCCATATGTTTCTATACTTAGCGTCGTTGTACCAATTCTGGTTAAATTCTATTAAATCGTCTGTCCGTCTCTTTTTTGGTCGTCCTCTAGGTCGTTTTTCATTCATCGGTTGCCATTTAGTTACCAACTTTGATCCATCTATGATCTTCTATTCTCGAAATGTGTCCCGCCCAGCTCCATTTTAGTCGTTTCGTTCTTTGAATTGCCTCGATTATTTGTGTCTTTTCCTTATACATTATCTTCACGTTTCGGTGAATGCAATAATTATATCAAATTGTTGAGAAGAAGAAAGAAGGATAGATTGCATTTTAGTTCTTAGGCCCCCAACGTTGTGATAGAGTAAGAAGAATTGTGAGGTATTAGTATTTGAAGAATAACATTGGAGGGTGGGTGGAGGTAGACTCTGACTTGAAATGTTTATATTTGTAACATTTTCTCCACTTGTTGTTGTTGTTGTTGTTGTTGTTGATTATCTCCTTTAGACTTTGTTTTTGTTATTAATTCTGTCTGTGTGCACTTTATTTTGAAGACTATTGTTTACATTTAACAAGGAGAGAGCATAATTGGAGGTAGAAGCACTTGACAAATCTATTGTTTCAACATCAGAATTTATTTTATTTATTTGTTGATATTGTTTATTGTTACAATTTGTGTTGGGTTGGGAAAGGGTAATTTCATCACTATTTTGTTTTTCATTGATTGTGATTTGATTTTCATTGGTGATGAGAGAAACTAAATTTGAAGCGAGCTTAGCTTGATCTGTGAGAATATTGTTTCGTGCACTCGCGATGGTAGTGATTGCATTATGGAGAGCACCGATTTCATTTTTTAGATCACAGACGCACTCAGAGAGTTCAGAAAAGCGGCGTATGAAATTGGAAAAATTAAAATGAGAACAACTGTTACATTTCCAGAATAAATTATTCGATTTGGATATAACTTTTGATTTTTCTTCATTAATTTTAACACAACTTTTATGATAACTTTGACCACAAAATGACCCACAAACAACACTGTCTGGTCTTTTAAGTTTTTCGTTGCATTTTGCGCAGGTTTTAGACATTTTGGGAAACTAAATGACGAATATAAATGAAAAAAAGTTTGCAGCAGAAAACAAGAACTGTGTCGAAGTGAAAGATGTGTCTAGCTGTAAATTGATAAACGAGACGGAACACACTTCCATAATTCAACCTGAACCAAACTACATACTCCTCGTCAATGCTCCAAGCGTAACATTGAACACGACTTGTGGCATCAACAATTATACAATCTATGGAACAGTTCTCATCCACTTCTCAAATTGCATAATAACTATAAACAATATTATCTATGATTCTAGGATAAACACCTTTTTTGACCAGATCATATTTCATCTTCCAACACGTAAGGAAATAAAACCCAAAACAACAACATACCACCTAACACTGGAAAACTTGTTATCAGAACAACTGCAAAACAGGGAAGAAATAACACTCCTGACCACTAATTCCACTTACAACATCTATACCATAGCATCAATAACAGTACTCTTCGTACTGATAGCTGCAGCACTTTATTTCTATCGACATAAATCACCAAAACCCACCAACATACAAGACGAATCAAATCCACAAGGCGATACAGATACACCAACCACTCCTTCAAGGACGCATGTCCTTTGGCAGTCGCGTCGCTAAGGGGGGAGGAGTTATGGAAACTATAAATATATATTATATTAACAGTATAACTATACATACATACATATCATATACAATTCACAATAAAGAATAACATTTTTGTGTCGTTCCCACAGAACGTCACATACTAAGTATATCAAATCGCAATTCTCAGTTTTAACTATAAATATAATAAATTCACTTTATGAATATACATACATACATACATTAAATAGCACTAAGATTCATATTATTTGTGTCGTTCCCACAGAACGTCACGTACTACCTATATCATATTGCAATTCTCTTTAATATTGTCACCTCTTCCTTTTGCTGATTAATCATAAATTATACACAAACCTTTGTAACAAATTGATAGAAGTATAATGAGTTCATAAATAAAGATCAAACAAAGCAGCTGCTCTAAAACCAATTCTTTATTTTTTATTTTCGGATCGTTGTTGAAATTATAACTCGCATCATTCTTGCAGGTTTCCATGGGACCGCTGCGTAACCGCAAACGCAGTTGCGTCTTTCAGTACGTTGTTTGTTATTGAGCAGTGCACGCATTCGAAAGAAAGATTTATTTCAAACATGGAAGAATTTGATAAAGAATTATTTATCAATGAGATAAAAAAGATTCTAAAAACATGGAGTGTTGCTTCCGAGGCACACCATGAACCATGACTGGAAAAAGAAAAGAGCTACTTGGATATGTGTTAGCCGAGTATTTTGTGAATTCATCAAATTATCTTACACTCATTTGAAAATATTTACAAACTTTTCGGAATTTTCTTTTATTTTGTGAATATAATATATAATTTTTTTTTGTTAGCCGATGATCAACAAAAAGATGTACATACCTGTTAACGTCGTTTTTTAAGAACATAGCTTTTATTCATTACTGCAGGCAAAACGCAAACTACAGATTGAGTCCAGCGAGAAAAACTCGCATGTGTGAACATTGCGGTGCTACGCGTTTAAACAACGCATGTGTGCACCGCCCCTTATTGTAAGGAGAAAGAAGAAAACAATAAGAGATTATGAAAATAAATTTTTTAAAATACAGTGATTATTAAAAGAATATTGGCTGTGTTGAATTCATATATGTACATACCAAGGTAAATATGTAGAATATTAGGATTTTAAATCATGAATCGGGGAGAGTACGATAACTTGGCCGCCAAGATTTGATAACGGGTTTTCGTAGGGGGGTCAAAAACAAGCACTTTTTACTATGGGAGGGGGGGGTCTATCTCCCCCCGTTTAGGAGGTAGGGGCACTTTTCGAAAAAATGGTTTAAATTGAAAAAAAAATATTAAAAAACAACGGCAACACCTACAATAAATTGCTATACTGCGTTTGAAAGCCAGAAGATTGTTCTATAATACTGCATTTAAATTTTATTACTCATATCAATAGTTTTTGAGAAATTCGCATTTAAAGTCCAAATTTTGATAAAAAAACGTGAAAAAAAATGTTTAGACCGGTTGTTTTCAAAATTGTGAAATGAAATTGTAAATTAGCTGATATATGTTTCATGTATCTATCAGTTCCTAATCGAACACAAAAAACCGCATGGTTCTATGTCCTCTAGTTTTTGAGAAAATCGAAAATTACCAAAACTACTTTTTTTGATTTTTGGTGGTGACGGTGATTCCATTTTAAGGATTAATGTTAATAAACATAATGAATCTTTGTTAGTTCAGTACCGCAATTCATTTAGCGTTACCCAGAATGCACCATGAGGAGGTAGAATTGCATCTGGGTCAGTTATTTTGTCAGTTAGTCAGGAGTTAGTCAGTCATAGTTAGTTAAAAATGGTCAAAATGTATTAAAATGGTGTGTAAGTCTCGTCAATAAAGCCATCGTCCGTACTATAACTGTCGAGTTCGTTGAGTTACTCTTTTATGGTGGGAAGCCGAGGATGTTTTGGCGGTAAAACGCTTTCTAAATTTTCGCTCTGAAGGGTGGGAGGATCGATGTCTTTTAACTGTAAACCCTCACATATATCACCATCGGTATAACAAGGGTAAACTTTTTTTACATCTGATAAAAACTCTATTATTTGCGAACCCCAGTCGTCCTTTTATTTCCTTTCTAGGCAGTATTTTCGATAGAAAAATAGTGCCATGTATGTTGAACATGGTCAGAAGTTTGTTTTGGTTTTCAAGATCGTTTATTGTATTTTATATGTGTTTAGTGGACATTGGATAAATAGAATAAATTTGAATTTTTTTAAATACAGATTCTGTGAATGCAAAAGAAACTTTGCATGCACCCAACCTCGCACCTACCCCAAATCCTATAGTGTGCCCAAGCAGGGGGGTTGCAGGGGGGCAGCATGCCCCCCCATACATACTTTACTGTTTATATATTGTAATGTTGGAAGCTAGCACTGATTTATTTATGTAAGGAAGCAAAAAATATCAAACATTTTGTAGAAAAGTAGTTTTAGTTATTTTCGATTTTCTCAAAAACCCGAAGACATAGAACCATGCGGTTTTTTGTGTTCGATTAAGAACTGATAGATACATGAAACATATGTAAGCTAATTTACAATTTCATTTCACAATTTTGAAAACAATTGGTCTAAACTTTTTTTTTCACGTTATTTTATCAAAATTTGGACTTTAAATGCGAATTTCTCAAAAACCATTGACATAAGTAATTTAATTTAAATGCAGTATTATAGAACAATCTTCTGGCTATCAAACGCAGTATAGCACTTTATTGTTAGTATTGCCGTTGTTTTTTAATATTTTTTTTTTTTTCAATTTAAACCTTTTTTTCCAAAAGTGCCCCTACCTCCTAAACGAAGGTTTTCTCAAAAACCAGAAGACATAGAACCATGCGGTTTTTTGTGTTCGATTAAGAACTGGTAGATACATGAAACACATATAAGCTAATTTACAATTTCATTTCACAATTTTGAAAACAACCGGTCTAAACTTTTTTGTTCACGTTTTTTTATCAAAATTTGGACTTTAAATGCAAATTTCTCAAAAACTATTGATTTGAGTAATAAAATTTAAATGCAGGATTATAGAACAATCTTCTGGCTTTCAAACGAAGTATAGCACTTTATTGTAGGTGTTGCCGTTGTTTTTTAATATTTTTTTTTTTCAATTTAAACCATTTTTTCTAAAAGTGCCCCTACCTCCTAAACGGGGGGAGATAGACCCCCCCCTCCCATAGTAAAAAGTGCTTGTTTTTGACCCCTCTACAAAAATCCGTCATCAAATCTTGGCGGCCAAGTTATCGTACTCGTGCCCATGAATCCTCTAGAAATAATAAATATTGCAAATAAATTTTGTCAAGCAATCAAACAAAGGTATTTGCAAGACCATTGGATTGGATTTTAAAACTATTTATTATGCGTGTTTTTTTCGCAAGTCCATATAGAATTGTAGAAAAAAACGACATCGGGACTAAGCGCTTTACATGGAAATGCAACAACTACTTAAATCTATACAGAGTTAGCTAAGGCCAGATAATTTTCGAGACTTAATCTAAGACCCGATAAAAATGGTGATGCCAAAATAATATTATTTATATGTTATCGATAATTTGTTTAGAGAAGTCAAAAATGACGTTTTTGGATGCTGGTAGATGCTAGTTGTCAATACAGCTGACAAATGACATAGCATAAACTATGGTACACAGTGCTTCCAGCTATTTGAAAAAAAAAGCTTCTAAGTCCCGTCCCGATGTCGTTTTTTTTTTACAATTCTATATGGACTTGCGAAAAAAAGGTTGTGACGTGCACGCGGTAGAAAGTAAAACTTCTTTTCTCTCAAGCAAAGCCTTTGTAAGATTCTATCCTACAAACGCACAAGCAACCTATAAACTAAAAACATGTCGCTTCCTTTGACGGATAACGTGTCGTTTTGACATGTCACTGACAGCTGCATAGAAAATGTTTTACACCCAACGCCGGAAAAGAAGTTTTACTTCAAAAACACGGCTATTATAAGATGATAATTAATACTGGTAATATAGTTTTTATAAGGATGAAAAGTTAAAATTATCTGGATTAAACGAAGCCCATACAGAATTTCTTGTTGTTTCGATGACGTGTTAGGTATACATTGAATTCTCAAAACATGCCTTATGATGTATTACTAATATGCAAAATTCGGGCTGTCTTTTTTTTTAATTGTTAATTGTCACGCGCCAGCAAAGTTATATATTGCTAGAAAAGCTCATTTGTTTACAATTTAAGGTTAGTTTGATTAATTGGTCGTTCACTATTTAATGGATTCTAGGCAAACATATAAACCTTTTACTGTTTTTATTTCACGGCGTATTAGAAACGTCTCATATATGTAATAATTTTTCTTATTTAGATAATAGGTAATAGGAACAAGTTTTTTTTCAAACGGCCATATTATTTCGAAATACAGTTCCAAATGCAATATTGAAGATAAAAATCAACAGCAAATTATAATGAACGGGATTATAATGAAAGGGATTTTGCCATGATATATACGTAGGTACTATAAACAACATTGGTAGTATCATTCCTTATAATATCTTTTATTATACTTGAAAATATAAAATATTTCGCGCAGATTGTTCAATTTTCAAAGAATAAATTAGTCTATTTTTGGGAAAAAAAAACTATTTTTGCAACGCTTAGCAAGAGTTAACAATTCATCTTTTGCGTCCATTTCAATAGACATAGTTTATTGCAACATTTTGTAAGGCAGCCACTTCTTTATAAAAACAATCTATTTTTATTTGCATTCAATCAACAAGGACAACTTAGTGTCGTCTATTTTCTTATGTTCCTCAATCCGATTCCAGATGTCTTAAATTGTTAGCTAGTATATACTCGTACCTTATACATTTAACCCGGTTCTTGTTACTGTACAATAATTTTTTTAATTAATATTTTTTTTCCTTTAAAGATGTTTCAAGGAATGTCTTACTCAATCAAGCTTTTTTAAACAGAGGGAAGAAATCAAAATATTTAATGAAGCACATCGTTGGCGTAAGCGAGGTATCGCAATAGTACCTACAAAGTACGGTATTGCATTTGGTGTGCCACATCTGAATCAGGCTGGTGCTCTGGTTCATATCTACTTGGATGGTTCTGTTCTACTTTCACATGGTGGAATCGAAATTGGGCAAGGTTTACATACAAAAATGATACAAGTTGCTTCGAGAGCTTTAGGAATTCCATTGGAACTCATTCACGTCTCTGAATCATCAACAGATAAAGTTCCAAATACGTCACCCACAGCAGCTAGTTGCGGATCAGATTTGAATGGAATGGCTATTTTAGAAGCTTGCGAAAAATTGAATGATCGTCTAAAATATTACAAAGAAGAATTTCCAGAATTGACATGGAAAGAATGGATTAATAAAGCATATTTCGATCGTGTTGGACTTTCAGCGACAGGATTTTACAAAACTCCTGGGCTTGGAGTTGATCCACTGACGGGAGAGGCCAAAATATTCAACTATTACACCAATGGTGTTGGTGTGTCTGTTGTGGAAATAGACTGTCTGACTGGAGATCATTTAGTTATTAAAACTGACATTGTAATGGACATTGGCTCAAGTATAAATCCGGCAATTGATATTGGACAAATTGAAGGAGCCTTTATGCAAGGCTATGGTCTTTTTACTTTGGAAGAACTTATGTACTCTCCAAATGGAATGTTGTACTCAAGGGGACCTGGAATGTATAAAATACCAGGATTTGGGGATATCCCAGGAGAGATGAATGTCAGTTTGTTAACAGGTGCTCCAAATCCAAGAGCAGTTTATTCTTCAAAGGTGAGTAAATTTAAATTATATTTTTTTAATTGAATTGAATTTTTATTGTGGCCGAAATTATTTACATTTTTTTCTTAAAAAAAAACTATATTGCACAATTTACAGAGATATGGTATAACTTTACATTACTACTGAGAAAAATAAAATAATTTATATAAACATCACAATTTAATAAATGGAAAAATTGAAGGAAAAAACTACAAGGAAAAACCTTATATTTTGTTATAAAATAAAGAAATAATGTATCAATATCAGTATTAAAACTATAATTTTTGTACGCTTCAAACAAAAGCACATTCTAACATGTCATAGAAATATTTTAATTACATTTTTAGATCAATGTAATGCTTATTTCATAATGTCTAAGTTACATGATGCTTTCACAAGCAGTATTTCATTGAATTTCGGGAGCTACTTAAAAAATTACAACCCAAATAATACAAAAATATTTATAGCTAGTATAGTATAAAACTAGCGACCCGTCCTGCACTCGGAAAAAAAAATACTATAAAATCAATAGAATTTTAACTGTTTTCAATACTTTTTTTCCTATTAAAATTGATCAATGAGATTTATCGTATTATTATATCTTAGAGTTTGTCCTCTTAATTCAATAATAAATTAAAATGATACTTTATAATAAGATAGTCCTTTCAAAACAATAGTTCTTATACCATTGTTTTAATAAAATGGTAGCATTAAATTATTAATTTCTTTTTTATTAATTAAAAATATATACGGCAGCATTATATAGGTAGTTTCATTTTTTATTAATTAAATCTATACAAAATATATCTGTATGTGTTCATACAAATACAAAGCAACGTTGCAATTTGATTAGATAGTATCGAAATTGAACAACGTTGCTTTGTTACATATCAAATAGACAAAACAAAACTAAAATTCTTGACAAAAAATATAATAACAAAAAACAGAAGATTCTTCAAAAGGAAAATACTGCAAAACAAATTTGCATGAACCTACATATATCGACGTCCCAGACGAAAAACATTCTGTACCTGAACTCCGACGAAAGAAGACTGGACGAAAAACATTTTAATTCGGGAAGTCCAGACGAAAAACATTCTAGCTCAGGGAAACCGGACGAAAAACATTCTAACTCAGGAAGTCCGGACGAAAAACATTTTAACTTGAAAAGTCCGGACAAAAAATATTCTAATTTAGAAAATTCGGATGAAAAATATTTCAATACGAATATATTGAAAAAATTAACGAATATTATCTATGCATGTACTGTACAATCAACTGCGTACTCCTTGGGTATGTTCTTTTCAAAAAAAAAAATTCAAAACCTTATTATTTAACTTTCACTTACTGAAATTACTCTTTCTTGAATTGAAATCAATCCACTGATATCAACTTAAACCAATTGAACTACTAAAACATTTACAAGTTTTAAAAATCAAGCTTTATAATCAGTTCATTGATTTTTTCAAATATAAAAAAGTTGGAATTTTTTTACGTAATTTCGAAAGTTTCCTTTTTAATAATTTTAAAATATAATGTTTTGCATCCAAAAATAATGCAGTGCAATGTTTTTGTCTGAGAATTCAGAGATATAATGTTTTTCGCCCGATAATCTCGGAATAAATTGTTTTTCGACCGAGATTTTCATGTTAGAATGTTTTTCGTCCGAGATTTTTGAGTAGAATGCTTTTCGTCCGAGATTCTAGAGATTTTTGAGTTAGTATTTTTTTCGTCCGAGATTTTCGAGTTAAAATGTTTTTCGTCCGAGATTTTTGAGTAGAATATTTTTCGCCCGAAATAATTTTTCACGAAAAGTTTTTCGTCTACGGCGTCGATATATTCTATCTTTTTATCCTTGTTTCTCTTCCTAATATTACAGTAAGTAAGTAAACAGACCTTTTATGACGTTTGTAAATGTCAAAGAGTCATATGAAGTTAGCATGATATGTACTAAGAAAATAAAATAGGTATTCGATGATTTTAACTTTAATAAAAGGGTAAAGAAAGTATGATGCTATATTCGATTACAATTTACAAAATGCCGTGTGATTTCTTTAGCAAATATGAATTTATGCAAGAACAAAAAATATAAGTCGTTGTAGCGGTTTCTTAAAAAAAAAATAAGCATTTATATACAAAGTATTAAAAACATTTTTAAGAAAATATTTTGGTACGCCAATCTTAAATCTTTATTACTGTACGAATAAAACTTAAATTTCCAAACAAAATATTGACTTGTTTTTGAGATATCGAATTTTCAAAAAAAAATTTATTTTTCTTAAATTCAAAAAAATTTTCTTTTCTTAAATACAATGTTTTTCGAAAAAAAGATGGTTCTATATTGGGTACAGTCAGCAATATCTTAATTTCAATTTTTTTTTACTGTGTTATAGATCGTTAAAATTAATCGAAAGAAAAAATTCGTTCTAAATTCTGCGCGCCGTTTCCGAGATAAATACGATTTTCGAAAACCATTTTTTAACATTTGTATGGTGGGTACCGTTATTTAGAGATAAAATACAATTTTTATTCACAAATCTCTTAGATTATAAACTTTTATTTATCAAGTTAAAAAAAAAATCGAGAATGAGGTTTTTGAAATATTGAGTTTTGAAAAAAAAAATTTGAATACATAATAATGTTTTAGGGAGCTTTAGCATCCAAAAACGGATCAAAATCGGTTGAACCGTTTTTGAGAAGATAAAAACAAAAAAATGGGGGTAGCATTATTAACCATTTCTCGGATTTCTTTTTCAACCATTTACCAGCTTTAACTAAGTGAAATTTTTTGATCTTAAAAAAAATGCTGTACAATTTTTGAGAAATAAAATTATTTATAAAATTTCTAAAACAAAATTCGTGTTGCATGTAACGTAATTTTTGGTCTTAAATAAAAAAAAGAAAAAACCTGTTAAATGTCATAATCAATGTAGTTATTATTTATTTGCTAAAACATTTTGTTAACGTTTTCATATACTTATTTTTAAGGCTGTTGGCGAACCACCACTTTTTATAGGAAGCAGCGTATTTTTCGCAATTAAAGATTCAATCTCAGCAGCCCGAAAACAGAATGGAATTGATTTTGAGTTTTGTCTAGATGCTCCGGCTACATCAGCTCGTATTCGAATGGCTTGCAAAGACAAATTTACCGATCTAGTAAGTTATTCCCTTAATAATAAAAACTTTTTTAATTCAAATAAACCCTTTTTTTAAGGTGGAATCTGAAACTGAAGTTGCAAAACCT
This sequence comes from Chrysotoxum bicinctum, assembly GCA_911387755.1. Taxonomy (NCBI): domain Eukaryota; kingdom Metazoa; phylum Arthropoda; class Insecta; order Diptera; family Syrphidae; genus Chrysotoxum; species Chrysotoxum bicinctum. The sequence continues at coordinate 130,747,813 of OU426987.1, read as the reverse complement.
TGGAACATTGTCCCTTAAATTAGAGAATAAAAAAAACAGCTAACTAATCAACTTTAATTTGTGTTGCATTTTTTATTTAAAAGCTTTTTTTTTTTGCAACATACCTGATGTACAGCCAAAGGATGTATCTCGTCACTGCTTAAAAAGTGGAAACTTCCATATACATAACATATATATATGTAGCTGCAGTATAAGCTGTTCGGGCAGTTCTTTTCTTAAATGAAAACTAATTTCGTTTCAAATTAGATTTTTGGTTTCTTTTCGGAAGTTAATCCCGAAGCATTTCCGTTTTTTTATGGCTCGGGTGGTAAATAATGACAGGTTTTGTACGAAATTCCGAATATCCCAAAAAAAATCCGAATGCCAAAATCGCGAATCGCTAGGATCCCGAATGCTGAAATCCAAAATGCCAAAATTCTGACTGACTCAGCCCTTTTTTCGTATTTAAAATCGAGCCAATTCAAAATGTACTTTTTTCTTTGTATTTGTGCTCAAAAGTAATTGTTGTTTTAATAATTACTTCTATTTTTTGTATTTACTTTTTTATAATCGCCATTAAAAAGGCATGCAAATGGAATCAACCTTTTCTAAGCATAGTCGTGGTGGCAGGACTTGATTTCTGCATTTTTTGGTTATTCTCTTCATTTTGGATTCGTATTCGCCCAGCTTGAATTTGACAGTTCAGCAGCGTGTTGTTTTTTTTTATTAAAAGTTAAATTTTATATCGGCCGGTCGGTCGTGTCCATATGTTAACCCTAGGATGTTTAAAATTTTGCGACACTGACTTTGAAATGAATACAAGTCAAACCATACAAAACTGTTCAAATTATTTAAAAGTACTTAAAAATTTATTGAAATTCGGGATTCAATGCCGAATGTATTTTGGTATTTGGGAATTGGGATATCGTAAATTTTAATGATCCCAGGAGAGATGAATGTCAGTTTGTTAACAGTTGCTCCAAATCCAAGAGCAGTTTATTCTTCAAAGGTGAGTACATTTAAATTATATTTTTTTAATTGAATTGAATTTTTATTGTGGCCGAAATTATTTACATTTTTTCTTAAAAAAAACTATATTGCACAATTTACAGAGATATGGTATAACTTTACATTACTACTGAGAAAAATAAAATAATTTATATAAACATCACAATTTAACAAATGGAAAAATTGAAGGAAAAAACTACAAGAAAAAAACGTATATTTTGTTATAAAATAAAGAAATAATGTATCAGTATCAGTATTAAAACTATAATTTTTGTACGCTTCAAACAAAAGCACATTCTAACACGTCATAGGAATATTTTAATTATGTACATGTTTAAATCGATGTAATGCTTATTTCATAATGTCTAAGTTACATGATGCTTTCACAAGCAATATTTCATTGAATTCTGGGAGCTACTTAAAAAATTACAAAAATATTTATAGCTAGTATATAAAACTAGCGACCCGTCCTGCACTCGGAAAAAAAATACTATAAAATCAATAGAATTTTAACTGTTTTCAATACTTTTTTTCCTATTAAAATTGATCAATGAGATTTATCGTATTATTATATCTTAGAGTTTGTCCTCTTAATTCAATAATAAATTAAAATGATACTTTATTCACTTAATAAGATAGTCCTTTCAAAACAATAGTTCTTAGACCATTGTTTTAAAAAAATGGCAGCATTAAATTATTAATTTCTTTTTTATTAATTAAAAATGTTGTTGTGAACAGAGCTTTATACTACTATAGCGCTATCTGTTGGAAAATCGCATATCTAATTTATGGAAGAAACAAAAAGCTCTTTTCCAATGTCAAATGTATTTCCCCTTATTCCAATCATCTAGAACATTCCAAGACGAGAAGCTTCGTGAATTTTCGAGAACAACTAACATGAGTATATAAGGGAGTGCTCGCGGTGAGCACGACACAGTTTATTTTCGATTATGAAAGTGTGCAAAGCTGAATTATTGGATTGTGGAAAGTGTAATTAAAGAAGTGTGATTTAAATTTGAATAAAAGTATTGGAGTTGATTATTAATTGAGATTTATTGTTTTGATTTGAAGAGTGTAAATAAAGAAGAAATTCAAAAAGGAGTAATAAATTTTATTTAACGAACCTAGCAAAAAATATTACAATATATACGGCAGCATTATATACATAGGTAGCTTCATTTTTTATTAATTAAATCTATACAAAATATATCTGTATGTGTTCATACAAATACAAAGCAACGTTGTAATTTGATTAGATAATATCGAAATTGAACAACGTTGCTTTGTTACATATCAAATAGACAAAACAAAACTAAAATTCTTGACAAAAAATATAACAACAAAAAACAGAAGATCCTTCAAAAGGAAAATACTGCAAAACAAATTTGATTTTCTCATTCCGTCTTTCTCATTGCCAAGTGGCTAACAGCTGATAAAATTTTCTCGCTCTATCCTCAACTACTACCCCACCCTAAATCTAAAGTCTCCAACGTCAATTTTTTCCTCCAACAGCGCCATCAGTAGAGCGTATTCCCCAACAATTTTTTCTGTTCCATGAGACTACTATAGATTTTATATACAAAGCATAAACCTACATATATCGACGTCCCAGACGAAAAACATTCTGTACCTGAACTCCGACGAAAGAAGACTGGACGAAAAACATTTTAATTCGGGAAGTCCAGACGAAAAACATTCTAGCTCAGGGAAACCGGACGAAAAACATTCTAACTCAGGAAGTCCGGACGAAAAACATTTTAACTTGAAAAGTCCGGACAAAAAATATTCTAATTTAGAAAATTCGGATGAAAAATATTTCAATACGAATATATTGAAAAAATTAACGAATATTATCTATGCATGTACTGTACAATCAACTGCGTACTCCTTGGGTATGTTCTTTTCAAAAAAAAATTCAAAACCTTTGTTAAAGTGCCAAAACTCTGGGCACTTTTTCTAATTAAATCAAAGCGCAACGTTGAGAGTACAATTTAAACTCTAATTGTACTCTACCAAAGAGCGAAATAAAAATGCTGCCGATCTCCGTGAAGTGTCAAATTAAACTAATTTTATTACATCTATTTAAACTAACTTAAAAGATAACGAAACAGAGTAACAAAAGAAAACTAGAAAATTATAGCCGTTAAGCTTTATGTACATATGTACATATGTATGCTAGAAATTAGAATTCATGATTTGGTTTACATAATAGGTTGCAGTAAATGTTAGCAGTTAATTCGATAAAAAAAATAGCAAGTATAAAATAGGGTAAATTATGATTTGTATGCTGCTTGAGCTGAACGTAAAAATAATTATTGATTCATTTATACAAAGTCAAGATTATGTGATATAAAGTTTATGATGGTTCATTTTGAGACTGAACATGCCGGCCACCTTGAAGGTTCACATCTTCAACCATAGTTACATCGGAAGTGGGTAGAGTTTGTTGGCTGTGCGTTTGTAGATACCAAGTTTGGTTTTGACTTCAACCACACGTACGATGCCATCTGAACCAGGGAATGTTTTTATTATCCGACCCATAAGCCATTTATATGGGGGTAGGTTGTCGTCGTGTATAAGAACTATTGCGTCTGCTTTGAGAATTTCTGATTTCTTATACCATCTGGAACGTTCTTGTAGACTTAAAAGGTAATCTCGAGACCAGCGTTGCCAAAATTGTTGCTGAATTTGTTGTAACCTTCTAAATCTAGTGAGTCTTGATGTGTTAACGTCTAGTAAGCAGGGTTCTGGAATGGACGTTAGCGGGCGTCCTATGAGGAAGTGGCCTGGAGTGAGAGGTTCCAGGTCATTCGGCGACGATGAGAGCGGTGTGATTGGACGTGAGTTCAATAATGCTTCGATTTGAGCGGTGAGTGTGCTAAGTTCTTCATAGTTTAGCGTTGCATTTGCTGCTACTCGAATTAGGTGATGCTTTGCCGATTTGACGGCTGCCTCCCAGAGGCCGCCGAAATGAGGTGATCTTGGTGGGATGAATCGCCATTCGATTCTATCGACTCTACAAAGTTCCCGAATTTCCGTCATGCTTTCGTCATCAAATAGTTTGGCTAATTCGTGCAATTCATTTCGGGCACCCACAAAGTTTGTTGCGTTGTCGCAGAAGATTGTTTGACAGATGCCGCGCCGGGCGATGAATCGTCGGAGTGCTGCAATGAACGAGGCGGTAGTAAGATCGCCGACTGCTTCTAAGTGTACTGCTTTAGTGGTGAAGCAGACGAAGACAGCTATGTATGCCTTTATGATCGTACGAGACCGCGGCTGATAGCGTAGCTTAAAGGGGCCGCAAAAGTCTACACCCGTTGTAAGAAACGGTCCTCCTGGTGTTACTCTTTCGGAGGGAAGATTGCCCATAAATTGTTCAATAGATTTTGGTTTGACGCGAAAGCATCGTTGACATTTGTTGAATTCTCGACGAGCCATGTTTAGTCCATCAAGAGGCCAATACCTTTGCCGAACTATGCCCAGAAGTGACTGTGGAGCTGCATGGAGTGACTTTATATGATAAAAAGAAAAAATAAGATTAGTTAACAAGTTTCTTTTAGGTAAAATTATTTGATGCTTAGAATCATAACTAATAGGAGCGTTTTCTAAACGCCCTTGTACTCGGAGCAAGCCATCTCCGCCTATAAATGGGCAAAGGTTTCGAAGGCGACTGTTATGGTCAACTTCCTCATAATTTTGAAGGCGGTTGTATTCATTTTTGAATTCTAAGAGCTGCATGTTTAGGATTATACCGTTATGAGCGAGACTACTTTCTTCTACCGTTGGAAGAGTTGAAAGTACTGAGGTAGTTTGAAGTTTACGTGCTTTGTTGAAGAAACGATAGACGTAAGCAAAAATTCGTTCTAGCTTAGGGAATGAGTTATTGTATTTTACATCTGATATGATGCAGTAGAATTGCGGATGTGCTGCGACGAGCGCCTTGTTGGATGATTTTTGTTCCGGAACGTCTTCTAAGAAAGTAGTTGCTTCAGCCCTTCGCCAGCCTTCGTGTATTGAGATTAAGAAAGATGGACCTTGGAACCAGAGAGAAGATGATCGTAAGATATCTGCTGTACATCCCCTAGAAATGAGATCGGCTGGATTATTTTTTCCTGGGACATGTCTCCATTGTTCTGCTTGCGAGAGTTCTTGAATCCTAGCTACCCGATTGGCGACGAATGTAACCCATGAGTAAGATGGTTGAGATCTCTGTACTCGTACATGAACGATGTGTAAGGCTGTTGTAGTTCCGGATTGGAGGCCAGCTTACGTTCCAGGGTTTTAAACCTTCTCGTAGCGATGTTGAGTGAGCTTCCGAGCTGTGACGGATCTCGTCGAAATGGAAGCCTAACAATGAAGCGCCCAGAATTTGTTCGTGAGAAGGACTGCTTGAAGTGTTTCTCACACTCTTCTTCCTCTTCGGTAAGAGTATTAGACGGAGCCTTGTAATCTTCAAGGTCCCAAAATTTTTGAAGAGTTTTTTCTAGACTTGTTAGTCTTGGAAGTGCTGTGATTGCAACGTTGCTGTTCAGAAGCGATGAAGGTTTTGGTTGCAGCCTGCCAGCGACTACCCATCCCAGTTCGGAACTCTGCAAGATAGGGAGCTCAGAAGCTAAGCGATACTGTTCCTGTCTTAGGAGAGTGAAAAGTAGCTCTGCTCCTATAAGAATGTCAATTTTGCTTGGACGAAAAAAGAATGGGTCAGCTAAGTTAAGCTTCTTTAGTATATCCCACTCATCGACATTGATGAAGCTATCAGGATGGTTGCCAGTTATTTGCGGTAAGACGTAAAAGTTAACTGTAGCAGAGAATTTACTGAATCTTGAGTATATGGACGTGGTGATTACGTGACGTATGGTGGAGACAGAGTTTCCAATACCGCTAATGGGCAGATCAGTCCGTGTGCGCTCAAGACCAAGCTGTGTAGCGCACGATTCAGACATGAAGTGAAGCTGTGAACCTGAATCTAATAGGGCTCTGCATAGGAGAGGTTGTCCGTATTTGTTAAGAGCAATTACAAGCGCGGTGGCTAAAATGATTTGAGAGCGATTTTCCGTGTTTTTTGATACTAATGATGATCCGATAGTGGAGGAAGAGGATGGTTGATCCTTGATTATAGGAGTGGTCATAACAGGTGTAGATTTAGCTGCAGTGTTTGTATTAAGCGATGTTACTAGTCAGGATTCCTTTAAAGAAATTTCTGGTTGTGCAGATTTTGCGTTAAAATGATCGTGTATCAACGTATGATGCAGTTGGTTGCAAGTACGACACTTGTCTATGCTGCAGGAAGCGGTAAGATGTCCAGTTTTGAGACAGTTTAGACAGAGTTTCAGATTAGTTGCTGAATTATAGCGCTGTTTGGGTGAAAGATCTAAGAATTTCTTGCATCGATATATATTGTGACGGGTGCCAGAACAATAAGTGCAGAGCTTTTCATAAACGGTAACGAGAGAAGTTTGACGTTGTGTATAATCCTTTTTAGATTGTGGCTTAATATTTCTTGCGGCAGAATAAGTAGGAACTGAAGGAACGATACATGACCTTTCGTCTATATTATAGGCACGTGTTTCCAGAAATTTCTTGAGTTCCTCAAGAGTTGGGAATCTATCATGTGAACGAACATCATTCCATTTATCCAATGATAAGCTGTCTAGTTTTGAGCAAACTAAGTAAATTATTAGATCGTCCCAATGTGCTGTAGATCTACCTAGCGATGTGAGGGCACTGAGGTGAACGTTGAGTTCGTCTAAGAGTGCGCGAAGCTCGGATGCGGAATTTCTCGGAACTTGGGGGAGATTTTTTAAGATGATCATGAGCTATGACCTGCCTTTTGTTATATCGAGAGATCAGAGTTTCAAGTGCTGCTTCATAGTTGGTTTCTGTAACCTCTAGAGCACGAATGCAGCTGAGTGCTTTTTCGCTAAGCGCTGAACGTAGGTAGTGAAATCTTGTGACATTATTCAAGGCAGGATTATTGTGAACTAACGTGAGGAATGTTTGATAAAACGATGTCCAATTAATGTAATCACCCGAAAAGTTAGGTATAGGAATCTTTGGAAGGCGGATTGGTGTGCCTCCAATTGTGGTGTCAAGTACCGTTTGATTCGAAGTTGATAACTCTGATGGATGCCTGGCATCGCTAATTGAGGTTATTAATACGGGACGTATTTCAAAATAAGTTTCCTCAAACTCGGCTCTAACTGTAAAAGTGCTTTCCATTTCATCAAGTTCCTCAATTTTAGATTGAAGGCCTTCAAAATTATTTTTGGTAGATTCAAGAGATTCCAAACGAGTCTCGAGCTCGGCAATTAGAGCTGTAGAAGCACGGTTCGAAACAAAATCCTTGGCTCTTCCTAATTGACCTAAGATCACTTGACGTTTCGATTTAAGTTTCTCTAATTTTGCCTTAACATCAGACATTGTAATCAAGTTTTTGCAGCCTAATCTTAATTCAAGTTAATGTTCGTCGAAATCTTGATTTATTTTATCACTTCACTTGCAAATCATAAAATAATTAAGTACTCACGAGTTATCAACTGTTACCAGAATACAGTAATGTTCCGCTATGTGGGATGAGGTAACCTGCCCGTTATGCTGCTTCAAGCGTGTCACCGTTATCCGTATGGTGCGTTGTGGTTCTTCTTATACCGTTGATGTGATGTCACCACATTGGATTCTAGCCCTAGTTTATATTGATACTCCTTGGTTCATGTAGGTACTCTTCTATGTAACAATATTTCTGGCAGCTACTTGTAGAAGTACAGCGTCCCAAGATTGTGCAGTCTCGATGCGAGTTATATTTATTGTTGTTTTATGTATGTAAGTCGAAGGTATTCCAATTAAATTAGATTGCAGTTAATGCGATAATTAATTAGATCTAGCCTACCTGTTATGACCTTTCCAACGAGAATATTATGTTGTGTTATATGCAGCTTGTGCGATGAGAAATCTATTTCTCGATCCCTGCTGTTGATTCTCTAACCATGGCAGCTTCAATGTGCAGAATCCAAGCGAAAAGTTTGCAGGTGATACAATGTTATAATCACTGCATCACGTCGGGGTCACCAATGTTAAAGTGCCAAAACTCTGGGCACTTTTTCTAATTAAATCAAAGCGCAACGTTGAGAGTACAATTTAAACTCTAATTGTACTCTACCAAAGAGCGAAATAAAAACTCTGCCGATCTCCGTGAAGTGTCAAACTAAACTAATTTTATTACATCTATTTAAACTAACTTAAAAGATAACGAAACAGAGTAACAAAAGAAAACTAGAAAATTATAGCCGTTAAGCTTTATGTACATATGTACATATGTATGCTAGAAATTAGAATTCATGATTTGGTTTACATAATAGGTTGCAGTAAATGTTAGCAGTTAATTCGATAAAAAAAATAGCAAGTATAAAATAGGGTAAATTATGATTTGTATGCTGCTTGAGCTGAACGTAAAAATAATTATTGATTCATTTATACAAAGTCAAGATTATGTGATATAAAGTTTATGATGGTTCATTTTGAGACTGAACAACCTTATTATTTAACTTTCACTTACTGAAATTACTCTTTCTTGAATTGAAATCAATCCACTGATATCAACTTAAACCAATTGAACTACTAAAACATTTACAAGTTTTAAAAATCAAGCTTTATAATCAGTTCATTGATTTTTTCAAATATAAAAAAGTTGGAATTTTTTTACGTAATTTCGAAAGTTTCCTTTTTAATAATTTTAAAATATAATGTTTTGCATCCAAAAATAATGCAGTGCAATGTTTTTGTCTGAGAATTCAGAGATATAATGTTTTTCGCCCGATAATCAAAGAAAATCCATCCAAAAAGAAACCTACATCCATAAAATCACCAAGATCTGAGTTACTGAATGAATTGCCATCTACGTCTGCTTCTAGTTCTATTGATAGTCCAAGAACCATCTCAAATGCTCCCATAGTTAATAATGAGCCTCCTATTATCGTTTCAAATGCCCCCATAATTAACATCGAACCATCTATTATCATTTCAAATGCTCCCATAGTTAACATCGAACCTCCTATTATTAAAAACCGCCTATCTGCTTTGCCTAAACCGAAAGAAATCTACGTATCACGTCTTCAGCCGGAAACTTCAATCAAAGACATAATCGACCATTTAAAAGACTTCGACATTGATGTTAAAAAACTGAAATGTCAAAAGATTAATAAAGAAAGTAGTCCGTTTGCGTCCTTCAGACTTACAACGGAATCTTGTTTGTATGAAAAGATAATGTGTTCTGAACTCTGGCCTGAAAATGTCATTGTAAGAGAATTTAAACCTAAGACCTCGCAAGCAAAAAATGTACCAAAACCTTCAAAAAACTAGATCGTCTGTCCCTTTACTACCAAAATGTGAGGGGACTTCGGTCGAAAACTCAAAAATTTCTTTTAGCATCTCATGCCTCTGATTTCGATGTAATTTTGTTAACAGAAACTTGGCTGAACTCAACATTTCTAAATAATGAACTATTTTCCACCGATTTTGTGGTGTACCGTAAAGATAGATATTCTGATCCCTTAGCTTCCGTGGGTGGTGGAATTATCATTGCTGTGCGAAGCGTTTTTCATAGCTGTATATTCCCAATCCCTAATACTGACTCAGTTGATATTATTTGCGTAAAAGTATGTATCGGAAATAAATTCCTTTACATAATAAATATGTACATTCCTCCAAAAAGCCCATTGGAAATATATAATATTGCTTCAAATGCCATTAACTATATTTCTAATACTTGCGATCCTCTTGACGATGTTCTTCTTGCAGGAGACTTTAATCTTCCTGACCTAGAATGGACTCTTTCTGATGACGAAATATGTTTAATACCCACTAACGTCTCTTCTCCGCAGGAAGCGTTTGTTGACAATGTGATATCTTGTGACTTACAGCAAGTGAGCTGTATAAAAAATAGTATTTCTCGACAGTTAGATCTGATATTCGTTACTAACCCTTGTAATTGTGTTGTTGAACTATGTCCAATTCCCATGACGAAAGTTGATAGCTACCATCCCCCACTTTCTATTTTGATTTCCCATGCTCACACAACTGATTATGACTTTGATAGTGGCTCTCTTGAATTTGACTTCAAGAAAACGAACTTCCCTTTACTCAATGAACTAATTACAAACATTGACTTTGACTTACTTTTGATTGGGAGCATTGATGTGATGGTTTCCAATTTCTACTTAAGTATCTTTGAATGTTTCATTGCATCTGTACCTGTAAAAAAATCGAGACATTCGGCCCTAACAACACCCCCCTGGTACACCCATGAGCTTCGTAGTCTGCGTAACTTAAGAAACAGAACATGGAAAAAGTACCTAATATCTAATAAATTGGATGATTACAACAGTTATTTATCGTTATATGAAGAATTCCAATCATTATGCAGAATCCTCTATGATTGTTATATGTTAAAAATGCGGTCTTCACTTCTTGTTGACCCCAAACTTTTTTGGAAATTTGTTAATAGCAAGAAAAAATCTGACGGATATCCATCTACTATGAAGTACTTGGATGAAACCAACAACAACCCTCTTGTTATTTGCAATATGTTTTCTTCCTTCTTTAAACTTTCGTTTTGTGATGATGATTTTGAACCTTGTGAGAGTAATTTTACTCATTTGAATAGCTTTTCTCAAAGCTCAATGAGTGATATTGTTATCACAGTTGAGGATGTATTAGACCATCTTTCGGGCTTAGACCACGACACGTCCAGTGGACCTGATGGAATTCCGGCGTATATTTTAAAAAATTGTTGCAAACCTCTGGCAAGACCCCTAACGTTTTTATTTCAAAACTCCCTAAAACAAGCTGTTTTCCCTAAAATTTGGAAAAATTCATTCATTATACCAATTCACAAAAAAGGAAATCGCGGTGATATTTCTAATTATAGACCAATAGCCAAACTTTCTTGCTTACCGAAACTATTCGAAGCTATCATATTTAAGAGTTTTTATTTCAGCTGCAAACCTTTCCTTGCGAGCGAGCAACATGGGTTTATGAAAAAGAAATCTACTGTTACTAATCTCGTTGAATTCACGTCGTTTACAAATAAAACTATCGAGGATGGTCATCAAGTTGACTGTATTTATACAGATTTCAGTAAGGCCTTCGACAAGTTGTCTCATAGTCTAATATTATTTAAGCTTTCATCTCTTGGATTCCCTTCTGCATTCGTTCAATGGATCAGGTCTTATTTGAAGGGAAGGACATACCAAGTTCTTTTTAGAGGAATCATTTCTGATCCAATTAATGCTGACTCTGGTGTTCCACAAGGTAGTCACCTTGGTCCACTTCTTTTCATAATATCAATCAATGATGTTGTTTCAATTGTAAAATCATGTAGGGTTCTTATCTACGCAGATGATATTAAATTATTTAAAATCATCAGAAGCCAATCCGATTGTGTTTCTCTTCAAAATGACATAAATATGTTTTCTGAATGGTGCTCATATAACAATCTTTTTCTAAATGTTTCAAAGTGCCAATCAATGTCCTTCTTTAGAAAAAAAAACCCAATATGTTACAATTACAACATTAATCAAGCCATTCTAAGTAAGGTAGAAACAACATGCGACCTGGGCGTTCACTTCTCGCAAAATCTAGACTTTTCACTCCACATTGAGAAAATTGTCAGTAAAGCAAACTCAATGCTTGGATTTATTAAGCGTTGGAGTAAGGAATTTTCTTGTAGTCTTATAACATCTTCGTTGTACAACACCTTTGTTCGTCCCCAATTAGAATATGCTAGTTCTGTATGGTCGCCACTTTACTCAATACACATTGATCGAATCGAATCTGTCCAACGTAAATATGTACGCTTCGCATTAAGTCATCTTAATTGGAGTGACCCAAATCATCTTCCTCCATACAGCAGTCGCCTTCTTCTTTTAAACATGAATTCTCTAGAAAAACGCCGGAAAGTCAGCGATGTTATGTTTTTACACCAGCTCTTGGTTGGTTCCATAGATTCACCGGTTCTTCTAGAACAAATCCATTTTAAAGCTAGAAGCCACAGTTCTCGGAACTCTGAAATTTTTCATATAGACTTCCACCGTACCAATTATGGTCTCAATGAGCCTTTGACACGTATGAAACATGAGGCTAATATAAACCATGATGTTTTCGATTTAAGTTACTCAAAGCTTACACTTAAGCACAGGTTGTATGGGCGTTCTCATTAAGTATTCGAAATTACTCGTAACGTTATTGTTTTTATAGCTAGTATTATTTGACTTGTAGTTATTTTTGTAGCTACAGATAGTAGATTAATATTTATTATTTCTTTTTTTGTCATATTTGTTCGTTTTTTAGTAGAGTGTTAGGCTATATGTATGTATATTTATTCACTAACAACTAACACCACGCTAAATGATGACTGTGACAAGCTGATGTTTCCCAGTATCTAAAGGTGAAAAACCCGAAGAGAAAAGAAATATTGTTACAAATGCTTGCATTAAGCAGTACTGATGGCGTTAAATTGTTTTTCGTCCGAGATTTTCATGTTAGAATGTTTTTCGTCCGAGATTTTTGAGTTAGAAGTTAGAATGCTTTTCGTCCGAGATTCTAGAGTAAGAATATATTTCGTCCGAGATTTTTGAGTTAGTATTTTTTTCGTCCGAGGTTTTCGAGTTAAAATGTTTTTCGTACGAGATTTTTGAGTAGAATGTTTTTCGCCCGAAATAATTTTTCACGAAAATTTTTTCGTCTACGGCGTCGTGCCGCCTCAGTTGTTTCTCTTCCTAATATTACTATAGATTTTATAGTGAAAGTCTAAATTTCTTATTTTTGAATTTTGTCAAGGAGTACATTTAATTAATTCTGTAAACTTCATTTATTTTTCATAGTTTCGTAGAATTTTTATGAGAATATATATGTAATATTATTAAAAAAGGTTTCGTATTGAGATATATTGCCTCTAAAACTTAAATTCACGACTGGGTCGCATGAACTTGCTCTTATGTAGAAGATTAAAAATTTTAAAAATGCATGCCGGAAAATTTTAAACAGCTTAGTATTAAGGTATTAGTATGATACTACCTAAAAATTTGCTAACTATGGTATATAGTAGATTACTAATTCTTTAATTTTTAAATATTTTTAACTTCCCATAGGGAGTTATTGTAATCGGTCCGATTTGTCAAATTGGAATTTTTGACATTTCTCGACGTTTCAAGGTCTTTAGAGGCTATATCAATCATTTTTAGAGAGATGTCTGTGTGTGTGTGTGTACGTACGTTCGTACGTTCGTACGTTCGTACGTGCGTACGTTCGTACGTCCGTACGTTCTGGTACCATTTTTCGTCGTCGATATCTCAAGAACGAGTAAAGATATCGACTTCAAATAAATTTTGTTTAATAAATAATAACTTCGAAAGAGGCTGAAAGGGCGTTTATTAAAATTCAGTGAGGAGTTTTTTGACTATAACTGTTTAAAAAAAAAAGTAAAAATGTTGGTTAGTTTCAAATATCTCAGGAAAAAATAATGCTATTGATTTCAAATAAAATTGTATGTACTCATTATAGGGTCATACAGATTTGGTATGAATTTGGAAAAAAATTAATATACCGTTATTTTTTTAAATAAACAAAACTGAAAAAAAAATTTCATAACCCAGATATTCTAAGAACGGAAAACAATTTGAAACTCAAAATAATTTTATTTTACGAAAAATAATGTGTTTGACAACTGGTGAAAATTTCAAAAAAAATTAGCTTACAGTTTTCTTACAAAAAATAAAAAACTATATAAAATTCTATTCAAAATTGGTAAAAATTGTTTTTCGACTCAAATTTCTCGAGAACTAGTAGTGATATTGACTTCTAATTTAGTTTATTTTATACAAAGTATAATTTTGTACATTTGGTGAAATGTTGACAAATATTGAATTATGTAATACTTTTTTTTTAATAAAAAACTATTAAAAATTCTAGTGAAAACTAGTTAAAATTGTATTTCAAGTCGAATTTCTTGGGAATGAACACCGATAGTGCCTTCTAAAGTATGTTGTTTTATACAGCGATACCTTCCCGTAAGAATGTATACTAAGCGACATTTCTAAAATTGTTCAGGAAACGAAAAAAAAAACATAGAAAGTTCTAGTTGAATCATAGTGTGCTAAGAGACAATTTTGGTTAAACTAAGTGACATCTAACAAAATTTCTTGTTGCTCACGACAATGAGATCTTTATTAATGTCGCTTAGCATAATTTTTTTGGCGGATACTACAAATTTCAGGGGGCAACATTATTTTAATGAGAAAACATGGCAGTTGATAAATTTTTTTATTTGTACTCTAGTTTACTTTTCATGCATAATAGGTTGGCGAAGCCCAGGCCAAAACGTGGCCCTTAATATATAGTATAATTAGGTAAGGTTAAAGTGGCTGCTGACCGGAAAAGGTCAGCACACTTAGACCAATATTTGGTCCATTGTGATACCACAAGGATTTCAAAAATCCCCCTTACTCGTTAAACCATTCTGCGCTAATAATGAAGCGTTTGAGACAGTGAATGTCTGAATTATTTAGATCACTAGGATCGTTATAGTAGTAGTCTCCCAAGTGGAGTCTACGTCTTTGCGCTAGGGCAGGACAAGAGCATAGAAGGTGGGGAATTGACTCCTCTTCTTCTTCATCCATGCAGCTTCTGCTAAAATCATTTGCAGGAACTCCAAGACGAAAAGCATGTCTTCCTATTAGGCAGTGTCCAGTAAGGACACCTATAATGGAGCTAATATGCAATCTACCAATAGAAATTAGTTGTTTTGAGCGTTTAGCATCAAATAATGGCCAAATCAGTTTAGTAGACCGGCAAATTGGGGTGCTGGTCCACCTGTGGTGAGCTTTCTTTATGGTATCTTGCTTTAGCATGAGTTTACAAGTAGCTAGAGGTATACCGATGTTAGATTTGCTATCCAACAAAGGTAATATTGTTCCGTTTTTTGCAAGTTCGTCAGCTTTACAATTTCCTGGAATGTCTCTATGCCCCGGCACCCATGTAAGGTGAATGTTAAACTGTTTTGACATCTCCACCAGAGATGATCGACAATTTTGGGCTGTTTGTGAGTTAATGGAGACAGAGTCCAGTGACTTTAAGGCAGCTTGACTGTCTGAGAAGAAGGTTGTCGATATAACGTTTTCTTTTAGCCAAGAGAGGACTTCTTTTATTGCTAAAAGCTCTGCCTGGAACACGCTACAGTGATTAGGAAGACGAAAAGATAGACAAAGATTTAATTTTTCGGAGTATACGCCTCCACCGACCCCGTCATCGGTTTTAGATCCATCTGTATAGAAATGAATTGCTTCGTCTATCAAAAACGACTCATTTTCCCAAGAAGACCTGGAAGGGATGGATACTTGAAAATTTTTATCAAATTTTGGATGAGGGGTGGTGTAATCGACGTTACTAGGTAGACTACTGAACGAGTTCAGTATAGTAGAGTGACCAATATCATTATTGATCCACTGCGAGGAGGCTTTAAGTCGAATGGCTGTGTTAGCGGCCGATTGTTTGCTAAAAATATCTAGCGGTATGAGATGAAAAAGAACTTCAAGTGCAGCAGAAGGAGTTGAGCGGAGAGCTCTACCCATGATTAAACAGGCTGTTCGTTGGACTTTTCTGAGCTTATCGCGGTTTGTTGCTGTTTCCAGCGCAGTCCACCATACTGTCACTCCATATGTAAGTATCGGTCTAATGACTGAGATGTGGCTTTGTTGACTCTCTCTTGGATATTGGGCTTCCAGCTTAATTTCTTGTCCAAAATAAGACCCAGATATTTTGCTTTGTCTGAGAATTTAAGCGGTATACCTTTGATGAGGGGAGGGTCTATGTGTGGGATTTTATATTTCCTGGTAAATAGGACAAGTTCAGTTTTGTGGGGGTTGACACCGAGTCCACATTGATCTGCCCAGTTAGTAAGCTTGTTTAGAGCATTTTGTAGGAGTTCCTTCAGAGTATTAGGATGCTTACCAGATATCGCTATCGCAACATCGTCCGCATAGGCAATCACCCTGTGCCCTCCCCTTCAAGAATCACTAGTAGTTTATTTACGACTAGGTTCCAAAGCAGAGGAGAGAGGACGCCGCCTTGCGGCGTACTCCTACTGACAGTCCTTCGAGTAGTAAAATCGCCCAGTTTTGAATTTATAATCCTGCTTATCAGCATATGATTTATCAAATTACTGATTGACTTATCCACCTTCAGAGATGACAGCGCAGATGTGATTGCGGATGCGTCGACATTGTTAAAAGCTCCTTCTATATCCAGGAAAGCAACTAAGGTGAACTCCTTATGATGAAGGGAGTGTTCGATAGTACGAACCAGCGTATGTAGAGCGGTTTCTACAGATTTCCCTTTGTTATAAGCATGTTGAGCATTGGATAGTAAGGACTTATCAATGTTTGCCCTCAAATGGATTTCAATCAGACGTTCAAATGTTTTAAGAAGGAATGATGAAAGGCTAATAGGTCTTAGATCTTTAGGATTAACAGGGCTAGGTTTGCCAGCTTTGGGGATGAAAATAACATTTACTTCTCTCCATGACAAGGGAATGTGAGCCAGAGCGATACAACCATTTAAGATGTTTACCAGAATGGGTATTAGAATATCGGAATTTTCCTGTAATTCCGCTGGAATTATTCCATCTGGCCCAGGAGATTTGTATGGATTGAAGCTGTTTATTGCCCATTTAAATTTTTCCTCTGTAATCAGACCTTGTGGAGGAGTTATGCTACTGAATATGTTGTTAGGATCAGTGCTATTAACGTAAGGAGAGCTGTCTGGAAAATGAACATCCAGGAGCAGATTGAGCGATTCTTCGCTTGAGTTTGTCCAGGAACCGTCTTTGTTTTTTAGGCAACTTGGCATTACTGGATTTTTGGAGAGGATTTTTCTTAACCTTGATGCCTCTGAGTTGCCTTCTATATTGTTACAGAAAGTTCTCCAGGACATACGCTTGGTTTTCCTCAGTTCTTTTTTATATAACTTGAGGGAGTCTTTATATGAATCCCAATCAGAAGTTTCTCTGGAGGTTTTCGCTCTATTAAAGAGTTTCCTGCATTCTTTTCTTAGTGGATCCAGCCCCGAGTACCACCAGTGTAGTATCTTTTTACCTCTTATTTTTATAAGAGGGCAGGCAGTTTCCAGAGCTTTGTTGAGGGCTGCTGTGAGGTCATTGACTTTAATATCAAGATCCTCAGTGTTGTAGGGTATGCTGTATAACTCAGGTCTGATTGACCTTAATAGAGTTGCCCTATATAGAAGCCAATTTGTTTTCCGATGGTTACGGAAGGAAGGTTGGCTAGGAGGTTCGTTCATTATTTCGAATTGTATGTATCTATGATCAGAGAAAGAATGATCATTTGATACTTTCCAATTCGTGATAGTATGATAAATTTTATCTGAGACAAGAGTTATGTCAAGTACTTCCTGTCTGTTTTTAGTAACAAATGTGGGTTCATTTCCAACGTTACATATTGTTAGGTTAGTGTTCAAAATATAATCGAAAAGAGACTCACCTCTGTCGTTTATATTCGTGCTACCCCACACTGTATGATGGGCGTTAGCATCACTTCCAATAATGAGGTCAGTCTTCTGCCTATCTGCATCAGTGATAAGCCTCCTCAGAGTGTCTCCTGGGAGAGGGCCAAGGTGGTCATGGCCAAGATATGCCGACGCCAGCCAGAAAGTTCCTTTGGCTGTTTCCAGTCTTGCGACGGTTACATCTCGATCACTGAAATTAGGTAGTAAAAATACATTTAGGCTACTTTTAACTAGTATGCAAGATCTGGGTTCACCTTTATCTAATGCATACAGCAAGTAGTAGTTTGAAGTCCTTAGTCCCCGAACGATGGATTTCACAATCCAGGGTTCTTGGATTAGGACGATGTCTTCTCCGCTGCTAGATAGACGAAGAAGCAGGGAGGCCGAGACCTTGATAGAGTGTTGGAGATTAATCTGAAGAAATCGCAGCATCTTTGCTACAACCCTCCCGATCAACCTCCAACACGGTGACGTTGGAGTCTTCCGATTCCGAGGTTGTGCCCAGAAGAGCGTCCTCACTCAGAAGATCTTCATTGTTGTGGTCATCGATCTCCATGTCGCTGACTGTTTTTATTGTCTCCACTGTTGCCGAAGATGACCTGGATGCCTCTTCCTCTTCCAGTGATGGGAAGGTGATAGATGCACCAGGGTCTGCAGCAGCAGTTTCGACTGCTATGGAAGAAGTGGATGCACCAGTAACATCCGCGTCCTTTTTGTACACCTTCAGTGTGATGGTCTCAAACCCAAACCTAATCACACCTTTGGTCTGCGCCAAAGGAGCAAGGGACTCCTTATTTAGTACAATAATTGCACCTCTGTAGGGTCCCTTTTTCTCCTCCAGTTTCGCAACTTTTCAGTTGTGAGTAGGAAGGGATGGGTTCGATAGCCGGATCATCTGGAGTATTACATCCATGCTGGAGAGTTCGGAGGTAACCATGGCGCGAGCTCTTGGTCTGCACGGGATTTTCTCCTTAGCAACAACCTCGAACCTAGCACCAGGCCAGACTTCCCCTAACCGGCTAACGGCCAACGATAGAAGATCACACGATCTCTGATCGTCACAAACCATGAGCTTAACATGTCCTTGATGCCAGCCTCCATCGTTTGTGATTGGAGGTGGTCCCGGGTTCTCCATCATGATACTCATGAAGCTCAACTGGAGCTTCCCCTTGACCACCTGCCAATTTTCCGCAGAGATCGTGCCATCGACGTCGTTCCCGTCAATGATCGCGACCACGATTTTGTTTTTAACCACATCACTGAAGGTCTTATTCCCTCCACAGGGATGTGATGGAGCGCTGATGTTGTGCACTTTGGGGCGTTTGGGTACTGAAATTGTGCCCTCCATAGACCTTTGACGCTTCGACATGGAGTCTCCGCTGGCCTGGACGCTATTATTAGCTAAAAAGCTTTTAGCCCACTTTATTTTTGCATCATGCTGAGAGTTCCCCCCGGCGCCAGGTTGTTCACCAAACACCCTGAGTATTCTCTTAGCATTGCGAATGTCCTTGTAGAATACCTTAGAAGGGTTGGGCTTACGCCCGCTCCCCCCAGGGCCTTCTTTAGGATTTGTGGAGTTGTTAGAGGTCGAGGGACCATGCTTCACAGTCCTGCCACCGCTGGAATGAGGCAAAGAAGTGCGGGGAGGTTTACTCTCCTTAGTGGTAGCAGGACCATGCTTCACAGTCTTACTACCACTGAACCGCGGTGTCGAAGTTTGGAGAGGTTTACTCTCTGAAGTAGTAATAGAAGGGCCATGCTTCACAGCCCCCCTGTTACTGGAAGGAGGTATTTCTACCATTTTACTCCTGCTTTTGCTTTCGGCAATAGGACTGTGAGAATCCACAGTACTACTACTTCCAGCGCAAGCCGGAGAAACAGCAGACGGCTTTTCAGTCGCACTGCTGGCCTGTCTCAAAGACCAGCACTTTCCACCATCTTTTGAATTTAAATTTTCCATAAGATCCCACGAGTAACGGAGAAAGGGTGGTCCATCTGCACAGAGATCCATATATGCAGATAAGGCTAGTTAATCCGGAGGTCGTCTGGTATCCGGATACTCCGTTAGCGACTGAGCTAGTTTTTTGATTGGGCCCTCAGCCAGGCTGATCATCGGCACGGGTCGTATAACACCTTGAATCCAGCCCAATTGGGAAGTTGCAAAAATAGGAAAAGGAGAGAGTGGGCGGGGAATCAGACAGTAAGCACCGTTCTGAAAAGTAGGACGTTAAGGGTGATAGAGGAGCTGGTAACTTTGGATAGCTTTTTCGCATTTCCAATGTGGGAGAGGGAGGGATATAAGGATGTGTAAGAGGATGATGAGCGTCCTTTGGTTTCAGGACTCATCTGGAGATAACATCTCGAGAATCATTGACCCTACTCAGCTTCTACAACTCGACAAGTTCGACGCTCAGGTAGAAGATAGTATAATTCCTCATCAAAAAGTTATTTTCGAAAAAAGTGTCGCTTAGTACATTCTATCGAATTGACAGTTTTAACAAACAACAACTTATACATCAACAATATCAATTTCAAATCTCTTTAAATAATTAAAATGCTTTTCAATCTTAAAATAATGTTTGTTTGAATTTTACAGTTAAAGTTTGTTTAGCTGAAAATTTGGTTATTTGAAAAAAAACTAAATATAAAGTTTTCAAGACCACAAATGGGAAGTTATCAGTGTGGGTCGCACCCAGCCTCTTTTCTAATTGATATTGTGCTAAGGCTATTTTTTAAATAAATTTCTTCTGAAGTAATGACAGTTCTTGCAAAAATAAAATAAGTAAACAGACCTTTTTTGACGTTTGTAAATGTTAAAGAGTCATGTGAAGTTAGCATGATACTAAGAAAATAAAATAGGTATTCGAAGATTTTAACTTTAATAAAAGGGTGAAAAAAGTATGATGCTATATTCGATTACAATTTACAATTTACAAAATGCCGTGTGATTTCTGTAGCAAATATGAATTTATGCAAGAACAAAAAATATAAGTCGTTGTAGCGGTTTCTTAAAAAAAAAATAAGCATTTATATACAAAGTATTAAAAACATTTTTAAGAAAATATTTTGGTACGCCAATCTTAAATCTTTATTACTGTACCAATAAAAATTAAATTTCCAAACAAAATATTGACTTGTTTTTAAGATATCGAATTTTCAAAAAAAAATTATTTTTCTTAAATTCAAAAATAAAAATGTTTTCTTAAATGCAATGTTTTTCGAAAAAAAGATGGTTCTATATTGGGTACAGTCAGCAATATCTTAATTTCAATTTTTGTACTGTGTTATAGATCGTTAAAATTAATCGAAAGAAAAAATTCGTTCTAAATTCTGCGCGCCGTTTCCGAGAGAAATACGATTTTCGAAAACCATTTTTTAACATTTGTATGATGGGTACCGTTAATAAAATACAATTTTTATTCACAAATCTCTTAGATTATAAACTTTTATTTACCAAGTTTAAAAAAAATCGAGAATGAGGTTTTCGAAATATTGAGTTTTGAAAAAAAAAATTTAAATACATAATAATGTTTTAGGGAGCTTTAGCATCCAAAAACGGATCAAAATCGGTTGAACCGTTTTTGAGAAGATAAAAACAAAAAAATGGGGGTAGCATTATTAACCATTTCTCGGATTTCTTTTTCAACCATTTACCAGATTTAACTAAAAAAAAATGCTGTACAATTTTTGAGAAATAAAATTATTTATAAAATTTCGAAAACAAAATTCGTGTTGCATGTAACGTAATTCTTGGCCTTAAACAAAAAAGAAAAAACCTGTTAAATGTCATAATCAAAGTAGTTATTATTTATTTGCTAAAACATTTTGTTAACGTTTTCATATACTTATTTTTAAGGCTGTTGGCGAACCACCACTTTTTATAGGAAGCAGCGTATTTTTTGCAATTAAAGATTCAATCTCAGCAGCCCGAAAACAGAATGGAATTGATTTTGAGTTTTGTCTAGATGCTCCGGCTACATCAGCTCGTATTCGATTGGCTTGCAAAGACAAATTTACGGATCTAGTAAGTTATTCCCTTAATAATCATGCTTATTTTGACATTCTCATGAATAGTCTATTCGTTAGAATGATTCTATTCCTTCGAATGAACTTTTTTAATTTTGAGAATCGAACGAATAACATAAATTTGCGAAAGATAGCATAAAATGAACTTAAAAAAAGATTCATTTTCATTATAAGCTGTTTGACATTAACTAAATTTCTATTTGAATTAGTATGACCGTTTTACAGTTTTTTGTTTCTAAACATTTTATAGATGTTGGATAAATAATCAAGAAACAAAATAAATAATACACTTTCTCAATATAAAGTAAAGTTTAACCATAAAGAACTATATATTTATTCCATTTTTTGTGTCAACTCAGCTGTTTTGAAACTATTCTTAAAAAAAATAAGTTGTTCATGACGCGTTCTAAATTTTTATTTTGTTTTTCGTATACACTTGGTCACACTAAAATATCAAAAACAAAAGAGAAGTGTTTGTGAAATGTCAAAACCAAAAAGTGAAATGTTTGTTTATTTGTAATTGTTTTGTTTATTGTTTAATAATTTAAATTTCTGGGATAAAAACATGAAATAATAAATAAAAAATAAAAATATGGCATTTGTGTTGTTTATAAATGAAGATGGTGTTGAAGAAGTGCAGAGGAGAAGGATAGTGGATGCTTTCCGTATCAACTTAACGCGGGTGGTAAAAAAAAACCTTTGCTACCTCCGGGTTTTCTTCCATTATTTTAATTAACTTTTTATTTTGTTCGCGGTTTGTCCAGTTGGAATGCGACCTTTAAACATAAAACAACAACAAAAATAATAAAAGTAATTTATTTTCCATGAAATAATTAAAAACTTACATGTTTTGTTGTTTAATTCTATTCTTTCGAATGTCAAAATTGAATTAGCTTTCGCAAATGAATGAACTTTCTATGGATTGGGTGAACTTTCGATTTGTTCGATTAACATTCTGTAGCAGATGTATTGAGATTTGTGATCTTAAAAATTTGAAATATAACGATTTTATGGTGAGTGGTTGGACTTGGCATGCTTGCATTGCTCGGCTAGAGCTCGCCGAAAATGGGTGGGAACTTGTCCGAATACTCAACCCTCAACTGCCACATAAACATATATCATGCCAATAAAAAATAATAAACAGGAATTTAAAACAATTGAAGTTTGTTGTAAATTTATATACGGACGGACATTTACCCCTAGAGGACGCTGAGATGGCATTCAGCTTTGGCCTGACCCACCCTACCATGGAAGTTAAAAAGGCTGTATTTTTAACTTCCCCTTTTACCTCGCTTACCATTTATTTCCGCTCAGTTCATTCTTACCCTTCACCAAAATATTTGCGTCGCCGTCCACATCCCCTGAAAATAAAGATTTAGTAATCCATCAAGCTATGTGCTTGAATAAAAATCGATAGTTCAATCATCATGGTGCAATGTACAGTTTTTATTGATCATTACGAAATACATATATAAATGAATAAAAAAAGAAACATGAATGTATTTGTAAATGTTTTTTTAAATTTTTACCAAAAATTATATCAAAAAAAATTTTTTTTTCTTTTATATAATTTAGTGTTGGCAACTCTGAACTAACAACAAAAAAAAATATAAATTTATAAATTCACTGATTTATACCACAAAAAAAAATTATATACAAAAAATATTTCATTGAAGAAATAAAATAGGAGGGTAACCCTATTTCTGAATTACAAAAAAAAATTATGAACCTAATACAAAAATAATAAGAATTAAAATGGAATTTTAAGCATTTAGGAATTTGTTTTTCTTTTAAACTAGAAATTTAAATGAAAAAGATTACGGCATTAACTCCGCTTCCTTTCCCCAAAAGGAAAAAACCAAAACCTTTAAAAAAAATAAATAACAGATATCCTATCAGATACCGTGCCTAACTCGAGCTCAAAGTAGGTGAGAATACCTGATAATACACAAAAAAAAACTAGAGCAGATTACCAATTTTAATCAAAAAGAAAAGAAACAAGAAACAAATAATAAATACATGCATATTTAGATAAAATACATAATTACTGTTTATTTAAAGTTAATCCTTTCTTTCGTAAATGCACCTAAGCCAAGCCGACCCCACCATAATAAAAAAGTGGCAGGTCAATTTTAAACCAATGCTCTCACGCAGGTGTTCTCAATGAAAAAATGTGTGCAATATGGTTAATCCAGTACTTTGTCACATTATTGTATGCTTATAAGACGATAATTAAAAGAATAGTAAAAAGAAAGTTAATCCTTTCAATCGTAAATTTCATTTTTTTTTTCAAAATTTTGTTTTTGAAAATTAATTTTTCAAAAACTATTCACTCGAACAACTTTATTTAAAAACAAAATTAAGGAATGTATTTCTGGCTTTTCAAAATGCTATAGCATTACTCTGTAGGTATCAGCGTTATTTTTTAATAATTTTTTTTCTGTTTTAAGTGATTTTTTTCTTAAATTGCCCCTCCCGCCTAAACGGGGGGAAATAGACCCCCCCCCTCCCATACGATTTTTTTCTTGTCTAAGTCCAACCTACACGCCCTAGCTTTTTGTCACACCTTATGCCAATCACCCTGTATATTTTTTTTCCGTTCCAAATTTATATATTCGTGATTCGATAAATATTATTTTACAAACTATATTCAATCGTACTTATATTTTTAATTTTCTTTGAAATTGTTTAAATTCTTACTTCTGCTTTTATATAGCCGTCTAAAGCGCGAATTATATTTTTATTTACACATTTATGTAAAAAAAATCTTTATTTTACTTAAATAATATACAAGTTATTATATTCACAAGTTATTATATTTAATGTTAAATGATCTGAACTGATGGTCTGTACTGATCAACTGCCGATGTTATGGTGAGGTCCATCTTCCGCTGTGGTGCTATTTATATCCTCTTGATATTCTCTTTCATATTCATTGCGTTCGCATATTGTTATCTTCTCCTTTGTTCATAAGTCGTGTGAACCAAACGTTTTAATTAAATTTTTGTTTATGTCTGGTTGAAGGATTTAATTAGATTTCGTTGCGATGATGTTGACATTGGTTTGTGATGAAGTTGACATTAGTTGCTAATGTTAACTCCCCTCTTTGTTAGATATGTTACGTCCCGTGACATTTCCTTTAGATCGTTACACATACGTGCTACAATGTCTGCGTTATCTTTTACTAATGGTGATTGTTCGTTTATCTCTGGAGTGGACTCTGATGTAGTTATGGTTTCCTTTACTGATGGAGTTTTAACTTCTTCTAATGGTATATTATTATTAGTTATTTTAATTTGTTTTGGTTTAAGTACAATATATATGATTGTAATAGTAATAATAATAAAAATTATACTTATTGGAATACTTGGTGTATTTTTTACGATATTAGTTAAATGTTCAATAGTATTTATATTTTCAAATTTAAACTTTAGTTCAACATTAGTACTTTCAAAATAGTTGTCAATATTGTGTTGATCAACGGAATGTGTTTTCATATAATTAATAAATTTTTGTGTAGGGTTATAATATGTATTATTATCAAATATAACTATGTCTTCGAATAATATTAAATATGTCCCATTTATAATGGTATTGTTTACATTGTGTTTATTGGATACTAAAATTGTTCCGTCCTTAATTATTTCTAAGTTTGCTTGTTTTTCTTTTATTTTATTACAAGTGGTTTTTCTTTTGTTTAACAATTCTGATAAGCATGTTTGTTCTTTACTTAATTTACAAAATTTAAAGTTTATTTCCGTTTTACAGTTATTTATACTAATAAATATATTCTGGCATTTTGCAATTTCTTTTCTATAATTAATTTTCCATCTTCCTGTGCTATCGCTCTTGTTTCGTATATTTCACAATTTTTATTAAAAACTGGGTATTTAATTAAAACTACAATGACATCTTGTGTCTGCATTATCTTAAACTCCGAAACATCAATTAGATCTGTTATGGACATAGTTCCATGTTCATGTTCGCTAATTTCTTTTATATCCTTTTCATTAAGTATGATTGGATTTAATATTTTTGTTTTGCTTAAGGCAATAGTTTGAATCATGTTTTGTAGCTCGATAATAATTAGTTTATTTCTTTCTTGTAATAACCTAATTTGTAAAAAGTTTTTTTCTAAGTTAATTATTTGAGTCATTTTCTGAATTGCCTCGAATACCTGAGAGTTTATAACGGCTTGTTTATTGTTATTAGTTGTTAGTTCGTCTAACTTATTTTCTACTAAAATTTGATCATCATGATCTGGATTGCCCGCGATCCATTTAATTACTTTTCCTATTATATCAATACTTCTTTTATATTTTTTTACTCTGAGTTGATTTAATAAACTTCTGATTATATTAATATCTGTGATTGTATCTGTATCCTCTTCTACGACTATTCCTGTATCTTGATATTCTAATGTTTTTGATTTTATGTTAAATTCTAACTTATCCATTATTTCATTGATAAATGTGAGATTTGTTACATGAAATATATTACTGTATTCGTTATATATTGCTGTGTTGCCGTTTTCTATGGGCATATAGTTCTCCCTTGTATAATCTATAATTTCTAAGTTTGCTATTGGGAATATTATTCCTATTAACGTAAGTAGTAATTTAAAGGTTTCCATTGTCTGTAATGAAAATATTTCAACTTTTAATATTGTCTTTATGGACAATTTCATTATTTATTTTTACTGTTTTCCCTAAATCTTCCTGAATTTTCTGCTTAACGTATTTGTGTTTAAGTTTGGGAAATTTGTCTCCTATTGTTTTTATGTAAACTGTATCATTAGGTTTGTAATCCTTACATTTTCTTTTCTTATTATGGTTGTCTAACATTTTCTCTTGTGTGATAGCTAATGCAAGTGATAAATCATGTTTGACTTTATTAAACATTATTTCATATGGTCTATTCTCTGTTGAGGAATGTATTGTTTTATTGTATTGGATTGTTGCTCTGATTATAGCTTCTAGATTACTTGTTAATGCGTATTCTTTCTTAATACACCTTGCAATTTCTATGAGCGTAGAATGTGCTCTTTCTATTTGTCCATTTGTCGTACTGTGACCTTTTGGAACATAAAATATTTTTATTTTTAACCTATCCATTAAAGATCTGAATATGATTGATTTAAATGCGGTTTCATTATCTGAACATATTGTTTCTACTTCTGGGAATACCTGTAATGATTCTAGTATTTTATCGTAAAGGTTAGTTTTGTCTTCTATATGTTTTATTAATACATACTTTGAATATGCATCTATAATTGTTAAAAATTTTAAATTTTCAGCGTAAAATATATCTATGTGGAGCTGTCTCCCCTCTTTGATAGGAATTGGAGTCTCTCCAATTGGTACTCTCTGTGGGTGCCTATCATATTTATTTGTGTTGCAAATTTCACAATTTGTAACATATTCTTTAAAATCTTTTCTATAGTTTGGCCAGTAATATTGTTTCTTTATTTGCTTAATATTCTCTTCCCATCCCCTATGGGCACGTTTATGGGTATCTTCCATTATACTAAGTTGATCTTCCCTATTTGTTACATCATTAGCTAATGTTTCTGTATGTAAAAATTTATTAGTGAACGTTTCTATTAACGTTGTTTTAATATCATACAAATCTTCTGTTGTACAATATATATGCACACTGTCCCTGGTTGTAAAAATTCTTTAAGTATTGGCACGAGCTCTCCTGCCTCTTTGTATTCCATTATGTGTCTTATCTTTCCATTAAAATTTTCTACTCTCTCATGTATCGTATAGTTACCTTTAGCTAGTATTATTTGCTGTTTAAATTCATTAAGAACTTGTTGTGTTTTATGTATGACAGTATTGTCACTACTTTCTGCCGAATGGATTGTACTGCTAGTGCTACTAGCATCAGTTATTTGATTTAAATTTTGTCGGCTTAACGCATCCGCGACTACATTATCTTTCCCTGGCTTGTACATGAATTTTGGGACGTATTTCTCAATAATCGCATGCCAACGTTTCATTTTAATATTAGGGTTGCGCTTTGAAACTGCAAATGTTAACGGTTGGTGGTCAGTATGTATTTCTAGGTTCCTAACACCGTAAAGATAGTTCCTTAAGTTTTTTAAGGCGTAAACTATTGCAAATAGTTCTTTTTCGTTAGTTGCGTAATTTTGCTCTGTTTTGCTCAGAGTTTTTGAAATAAATATTATAGGTTTTTCTTCCTGACTTAACACACCGCCAATCGCGTCATTAGTCGCATCTGTAGTCAGTACAAACTTCTTGTTGAAGTCTGGTTGTGTTAGTTTAATATTTTCTTTTAAATGTAGTTTCAATTTTTTAAATGCTTCTTGCCCTTCCTGGTCTAAGTTCACAATTGTTTTCTTACTCATGTTTGCGTTGGGATATTCTTCCGTTCTCATTCTGAAGATATTTCGTAAGTGGTTTTGCTATCTGGGCATAGTTTTCAATGAACTTCCTATAATATCCTGTCATACCTAAATAGCTTCTCAGTTGTCTGAGTGTCTTTGGTTCCGGAAACTCATTTATACATTTTACTTTGTCGGGATGTGTGGTGATTACGTTTTCACTTACTATGTAACCAAGAAATTCTACCTGCGTTTCATAGAATTTACTCTTTTCTAAAGATATTTTCATGTTTGCTTCTTTCAGCGTTTTTATAATTTGATTTAGATGGTTTTGATGTTCTTCCATGTTATTTGAAAATACTAAAATGTCGTCAATATAGACGTGACATATTTTTCCAATAAATGGTTTTAAGATATCATCCATTGCCCTTTGAAAAATTGAAGGAGCGTTCTTCAACCCGAATGGCATCCGGATGTATTCGAATTTACCGTTATTAATTGAAAATGAAGTTTTTTTTATGTCTGGTTCATTCATGAGTATTTGATGGAATCCACTTTCTAAATCAATGGTGGAAAAGAATTTTGCTTTTCCTAAATTGCTAAGGATGACATTCGTATCTGGAATAGGATACTTGTCAGTAATTGTGTTCTCGTTTAATTTTTTAAAATCTATCACTAAACGATTTTTTGTTGTGCCGTCTTCATTGAGACCCTTTTTTGGCACAACCCATACTGGACTACTATATGGACTCTTCGATGGTCAAATAACACCTTCTTTTGATAATTTCTTTACTTCGTTATTTACGAAGTTGTTTGCTGACAGAGGATAAGGGTATTGCTTACTCCATATTGCTGTCTCATTTTTTGTTTTAATTTCCGCTCTAACATCTGTGCGGAATGGTAATGTCATATCTATTTTTGAATGCATTTCCTCAATATATTTCTTTGTCTCCCTAACTAAATTTTCCCGAAATAATTCTATTTCATTATCACTTAATATTTTATTTATTTCTTGATCTCGTTGTTTATGAGTGTCATACAAGTTTGTTTGCTTATTATTTTCATTATTTGGAGCGCAAGTGCTTGGGTCCCTGCTAATAATGGATTGTGTGTCTAGATTGCTATTGCTTGACTCACAATTTTCTGTTATACCTGATTTCCTATCTTGTAATACAACTTCATCGGGTTGCTTTTCATGTTCCATAAACATTTTTTCTTTTCTATCTCTATATATTAAAAGATTATTTTTTAAGTCTAATTGTGTTCCTACTGATCTTAATAGGTTAAATCCTATTAATAAATCCGCTTCAAGATTTTCTATCTCATAGAATCTAACTATTTTATGAAATATATATACTTCATAAAAGTGTGTAATAATTGTAAATCCGTTTATTGTTTTTACTTTTTTCTTAATTACTAATTCTTCTCTACCTTCTAAGATATTGGGACTAGCGTAACAACTAGTTGGGCCGGTATCAATTAAAATTTTTAAGAACTTCCCATTTAATTTTCTGTAGATGTGGGGAAGTCCTTTATTTCGTCTAAAAAATGATCTTCCGCTAAATTATTTAATCTGACTTTATTTGGCGGTTGTGAGCTATGTTGTGCGCTCGGTTCCCTATCCCTTTTAAACAGAGGTCTTTGTGGTTGTTGCTGTGCAGTAAAGTTTCTTTGAAAGTTATTATTCTGAGGGTAAAATTGATTCGGTTGTCGGAATGGATTAGGATTCGTTTGTTGATGTATTTGTTTAAACCTATTAACATCATGATTATTTATTGGTCTGTATGCAGATGACCCTAATTCCATTGGTGTAGGTTGTTTTCTTTATTGAAAATGGGGAATAGTATTTTGCTTTTGAGCAAAGCGTAAATGATTGGAATTGTCTATTTTATTCCTATGAGAAAACTGTAAAGCAAAATTTGAGCGTATGTTATTGCTTTCTAGCTCTTGTGCTTTAGATAATGCACTGGGTAAGTCTTCTGGTTGTAGACTGAATAATATAGTGTTTAAAGGATTGTTTAACCCTGTTATAAATACTCTTAGAGCATTTCTTCTATTAGATTTGTTCATTTCTATCGTTAGTTCATTTTTATTGCCATATGTCATTATGGTCTTATTAATGAGTAAAGTTAATTTTTCATTAACTTGATTGTAATATTCTAATATTGATAACTGACCCTGTCTTAATATGCTCAACTCCTGTTCTATAATGTAAACTGGCCTTTTGTCTGCAAAGGCGAAATCTAATCTTTCAAAATTTAACACTGTTCCATGATTCGTTAAAACAGAATTTGCTGAACTTTGTATTTTATTTCGCAATATAGTTAAGGCTGCAAAGTATCTTTTGTTACCCGGTGTATATAAAATCATAGTTATGGGCTGCTTCGCGCCAACTAACATAACTATTTGAATTACCGTGAAATTCTGGCAAACTTTTAATAATTTCTAGTGGTTCATTGTCCGTTAAGTTTGGATCTATTTTTTGTGTTTCAAAATCTATTACATTAGATTCATTTTTGACTTTACTTAAATCTATTTTTAGACCTGCTATTTCATTATGCAGTTCACTAAGCTGAGAGCTTAAAAGATTGTTTACAGCTACTTCGATAGCACTTTCCAATAATTCTACGTTAGTTGCCATTTTTTATAATTATATATATTTTTCACTTTTTTTTATATTTCTTACTAATAATCCTGTAGTGTCTTCTTTTTTTTTTAAAGGTGGCTGCTTTCCTGCTTCTATTCGTCAGAGTCCACTTTATTTATGAAGTTTTTTTGTCACAGAATGTTTTTTTTCTCCTTTACTTAGGATACTTATTTGTTAGTGTTCAACACGCGTTTTTTTTTTTTTTATTCACTTTACTTTATGTTTTTCAAGTAACACGTTTTTTTATTGATTTGGCATAGATGCTCTTTTTTAAAGTTTTTCGATACTTTTTTCCTTTTCGAATTTAAACTTGAGCATCCCGGTTGAGCCCCCAATTATATTTTTATTTACACATTTATGTAAAAAAAATCTTTATTTTACTTAAATAATATACAAGTTATTATATTCACAAGTTATTATATTTAATGTTAAATGATCTGAACTGATGGTCTGTACTGATCAACTGCCGATGTTATGGTGAGGTCCATCTTCCGCTGTGGTGCTATTTATATCCTCTTGATATTCTCTTTCATATTCATTGCGTTCGCATATTGTTATCTTCTCCTTTGTTCATAAGTCGCGTGAACCAAACGTTTTAATTAAATTTTTGTTTATGTCTGGTTGAAGGATTTAATTAGATTTCGTTGCGATGATGTTGACATTGGTTTGTGATGAAGTTGACATTAGTTGCTAATGTTAACTCGCGCGGCGGTTTCCACAACTATGACCTCTAATCAATTCTAATTTAAAATTTTACCTGCTCCAAAAAAAATCCTCTCAACTCAACGGAATAATCGTTAGATTCAAACCGCCAATCAAATTAATTCGCAACCTATCAGGCCACAAATTCCAAAAACAAATTCTTCCCTAGCGGTCGAATCGGATCTTTTTTAAAAAAAAAAAACTTACAAAAATAAGCGACATCTATTTTTTCAAAGCGTATAATATTCTGCAATAATTATTGCGGCCATTATGGTTTCACGCAGTTTCGCGTAGTGCGGAAATGAGACCAACATATAACATAACATGAAAGGAAATCAATAATAAACGTACAAAAAAAAAAAATCATCACAAACAAATTCCGTATAGACTGCCGGCGGCAGAACAAATTTCTTTTCCCAAAAAAAAGACTGTAATTGGCAAAAAAAATTAAAAACAAAATGAATAAATAATACGCAGACGTAAAAGGTAAGTTAATGAACAAGAATAAAACAAAAAAAACAACACTTATCTCAGTTTTTCTTCCAGAGAAAAGGAAAAGAACAAAAAAACAAATAGCCGGCCTGCGCAAGCCGCTATGGCGTCTCGTCGCCAATAAAGGACAATCAATCAAAGGGTAAGTAAGATAATTTAAATTGTTCCAATAAAATTTCTCATCTACATTCTTTAACTTATAGCACGGCCATCGGATTGCTACCTAGCCACACCAACAAATATACCATCGCCAAATACTTCAACTTCAATAATTTATCGACAGGACTCATCACCGGGGAGCAACCGATCCATTGATTATCGTCGTAATCCATCAAAGACTGCAATTACGGCTAAGTACAGAAGTGAAGAATCCTCTTCTTTTTTTTTTTTTGACATCAAAAACTTTTAAAACCTCATCCTCTGATCATCCAAGTATTTTTGGTACACAATTTTCAAAAACCATAAATATTGATCCCGTTTCGCCGTCGTCGTCTGCCACGCTAACGACGGCAATCGAAAATAATTTCAAACAAGCAACATTGCTAAACAGTGGTAACCAATTGTTAACAGCAAGTGAGACTTTTCTAAATTTGAAAAATTTAGTTAAAATCGATACAAAGCCCACTAGCAGCAGCAATAACGGCAACACACATAACAACAAGCAACAAGCAAGCCCCCGATTATTATGGATAGCGAGGTAACTATACTATGGATAAAAAAAAAACAAATTACGCACACCCAGTCCTTCTTTAACTTTCCTAATATTCCTATTTTTATTTTTGCAGGTGTCCACAACAATTCTAATCGCCGAGTCTCAAAATTAAGTTTCAACGAATTCGACTCACTTTCTAACGAAAGAGAATGTCAAAATAAGCACCAATAAAAACTTTTTTAATTCTAACAAACCCTTTTTTTGAGGTGGAATCTGAAACTGAAGTTGCAAAACCTTGGAACATTAACCCTTAAATTAGAGAATAAATAAACAGTTAACTAATCAACTTTAATTTGTGTTGCATTTTTTATTTAAAAGCTTTTTTTTGCAACATACCTGATGCACAGCCAAAGGATGTATCTCGTCACTGCTTAAAAAGTGGAAACTTTCATATACATAGTATATATATAGGTAGCTGCAGTATAAGCTGTTCGGGCAATTCTTTTCTTAAATGAAAACTAATTTCGTTTCAAATTAGATTTTTGGTTTCTTTTCGGAAGTTAATCCCGAAGCATTTCCGTTTTTTTATGGCTCGGGTGGTAAATAATGACAGGTTTTGTACGAAATTCCGAATATCCCAAAAAAAATCCGAATGCCAAAATCGCGAATCGC
This sequence comes from Chrysotoxum bicinctum, assembly GCA_911387755.1. NCBI lineage: Eukaryota > Metazoa > Arthropoda > Insecta > Diptera > Syrphidae > Chrysotoxum > Chrysotoxum bicinctum. The sequence goes on along the minus strand of OU426987.1, from coordinate 130,714,714 downwards.
TAGGATCCTGAATGCTGAAATCCAAAATGCCAAAATTCTGACTGACTCAGCCATTTTTTCGTATTTAAAATCGAGCCAATTCAAAATGTACTTTTTTCTTTGTATTTGTGCTCAAAAGTTATTGTTGTTTTAATAATTACTTCTATTTTTTATATTTACTTTTTTATAATCGCCATTAAAAAGGCATGCAAATCGAATCAACCAGTTAATGTATTTATTATATTTTGTAGTTCATAACTTATTACTTTTAATTGTCTGGAAATTATTTCATCTTTTTCAGTATAGACAAAATCTTTTATTACTTTAAACATTTTTGAATTAGTAATCATTTGTTGATTATTATTTTTAATTAAATCATTTATTTTCTCTTCTAAAATTTCTTCATCATAATGATCTGGAGTTCCGGCAATGAATTTCCAAACTGTACCTATACAATTTAATGAACGTTTAGTTCTAGAACAATGCTCTTTGAGCTGTCCAAGTAAGTTATTAACTATCTCAATTCCTGCATAATGTTTATTTGTTTTTTGTGTATAATTTATATCATTTTGTACTGCTTCATCGCTTTGCTTAAGTGTTTCTTCTATTATTGTTAAGTTAGTTATATGGAATTATTATTTGTTCCTGATGTATTCTTCTCTGCTATAATCTACGAGTACTACTTCTACTTCTGCTTTACTTAGTGTTGCAGTGATAATCATTATTACGAGTACTATTCATCCTTATTCCGATAGTCGTTTTAATAAAACGCCTTTAAAACGACAAGGCTCCACATTTTGGGTTTAAATAATACGAAAAGGGCAGCGTTCTCTACGTTCATCACTTTTCTAAGCATTATAACGATAGTCGTTTCAATAAAATTCCAATTTTCGTTTCTAGAGCTTTGTCGTTTTACTGGCGTTTTAGTAAAACGACTATCCCGGGTTTCCACCTTGTTGCGGTGGGGAGGCTTACGTTTGAAACCTCAGCTGATCGGCTTTATATTTATATTTATTAAATCCTCAATCGATCTGCTGAGGTTTTAAGGCAACTAAGAGGAACCCACAACGATAAAACTATGGACTTGTCACAACAAACGAACAAAACATAAGCGGGGATATACGCTGAAACGTCGACAGAAGTCACGGCTGCCGGCGCGGGCTTGGCCTCTCCAACAGGAGGAGGGGATAAGTTGCCAGTGACCAATAAAAACGAACAACAACAACAAGACAAGACGACAAAGACAACGACAACGACAATTACAACACAAGAGGAAGAAGACCTTCTCCTCACCCCTTCAGACGACGACGCGTGTTCCGTTGCCAGCTCCGCCTTCTCAGGGTTGTCGACCACTTCAGTTCGGAGTAGAATCTCCAACTGTAAGAAAACGGTCAAACGACTTGGAAGTCGGAATTGGAAGGAACTCAACGACATTGAACGAAGACGTCTTCAAAACGCTCGTGCTTTTCTAGCGAATGATCCTAAGAAGACAGGAAGGGTACTTTCCCAGCCGTCCAAAGAGGTAAATTCTACAGAGGGTACGAGCGTGAATACTCTAATGGAACCGCCCAATCCGCCGACTGGTAAAATCCAATCAATGGAAAGTCCGATCTCATTGGAGATCCCCTCGACGAATACGCCTACGACGACGCTGCTGAAGCAAACAGCGGGACCACTTCTCCCAACCAGACTTGGTATGGAGCCACTTGCTCCATCGGGACTGGAAGGCGGGAAGGTGGAACCGTTGGAGATGGATATGGTGGGGCCGTGTGGGAGTGGCGCTAGGGGCACTAGCCCCATAGGCAACTCCGGCACGTCTCTTCCATCTCTATCGAGTGGAAGTAGTGTCATAGACTTAACAACAAACACGACAACGAACACGACAATGAACACGACAATGAACACGACAAAGAACACCGTAATTGAGAAGAAGGCCTCACGGAGTGCTGGAAATCTCACCCAACGGGTTCTGAAAAAGAAACGACGGAACGCTGAGAGGATTGTCTGGCGTCTATCTAGCAAAAATCCCGAATCCTTAACGGCCAGGGAGAAGCTAGCGCTGGGCAATGCTACTCAAAAACTAAAGACCTTGACGACCACTGACATAACGAACAACTCGACGAAAACAAAGGCAAAGACCTTGAGAGCGGGAAAGGAGACGGTTGGCACTACGACCCACCTTGAACCAAACTCAACGGCGTCTAAAAGAACGAGGCAGGATGATAAATCTTCGCCTACGAATCCTTCACCCAAAACGAAGAGAAGAAAGACCTTGATCACGGAGGGGACTACGGAGAAGCGACAATTTGCCATTGCGGATTTCGGTACACCCTCCCGAAAACTCTCCGATGATCAATGGCAGTTGATGGAAGTCAGAATCCTGGACGAGGTGAACGACGTTATCGTTAAGAATGGGCAACCGCCTCTCTTCGGTAATATCAGAACCGTCCACGGATTCAAGACCCAAGTAACATTTTTCATCTCATAAGATGCTCCAAGAGTTCAACTAGATTAGTTAAGAGGAGCTAAAAGTAATCTTAAAGAATACTACGAGATTCTGTTAAAACTGTTAAAAGCCTTAAATGGCCTAGTTATGAGAGGCTCTTCCTACTCATAGTAGCAACAGAAGTTTCTTTATGGGATGACAGATGCACGTTTATATTAAAATGGCACTTCTAAAGCTCTAATAAAGATCGGCAAAATCCTATTATGAGAAAGCGTCTCTTCCAATAAGAGGTGATAAAAATAGAACAGAATATTTGTTAACTTAATAAAGAATGAAACAAAATACTTTTTAAGTTTGTGTGTATACATGATTTGCTATGCCAAAAAACTGTTAGGCTTGATATAGTATTTATTTTGTAAGTCTATCAACTATTATATTATAATGGCGATGCATGATATTTATTATTTTGCACATATGGGAACCGAAATGTAAATGCGGTTGAAATTGTATCTACTAATTCTAACATTTTACGTCGAAAAAACACAAAGCCCTTTCAAAATAATGCATATTTAAATTATTTTATTTATAACTGTAGTGTCCACCGATAGACATCACTGTCCTACTTTACACCTCTATATACATACATTCGCCTATGTACTAACATCTTGTTATACGTATACATATATTTATATGGTGCGATACTGTACGTTATGTTGGGCTGGTGAAGTCAGTTAGAATATAGCCACGACATTGTACGCAGTATATTATTAACCGCATTTATTACATTTATAATTATTATCCTATTTTTGAAGTAAATATAAAGTCAATTAAATTAAAGTCTTTTCTTCTCGACATATCATTTGGCGACGAGGACTACTAAATCAATTTTTTTTATGTTTTCGGGAAGTAAATTCGCATAAAAATTTTCTGGAGTCAAATTAATATTAAAAATAATGTCGAATCAAGACACGCTTTTAGATTCCCTTACAAGCCTATTAAAGCAGCAGCAGAAATGGATGGAGGACGTGCTTGCAAATCAAAAGACCGCTATGGACAAATTTGTTGCTTCTGGACCACCGAAAGAGGCTGCAACCTCACCAGCCGGTGCCAACCACATACCTATTTTTCCTCCATTTGACAAACGCAAACAGTCATGGTCATCTTTCGTCGATCAATTAAATCAACATTTCCGAGCATACAATGTTGAAGATGACGATCAGAAAAAAGCATTTTTTTTATCTTGGTGTGGCCCTGAACTGTACGAGCTTATTAGAAATTTGTTTGCGGATAAAAAAGTAGAAGACGTAGCATTTGCCGTAGTCATTGCTAAGCTAACAGTGCATTTTGCTGATAAGACACATGTACTTGCTGCCCGTTATGCTTTTTTTCAGATGAGAATGAAAGATAACCAAACTTATGCGGAGTGGGTAGCCGACTTACGGGGTGCTGCTAGGGATTGTGCATTTATGTGCGATAAAGAAGAGTGCAAACAACCTTTTGTAGAGAACTTAATTAGGGACATAATTGTTCTGCATACACCACATGACACAGTCCGGTCAGCTGCTTTGCAAAAATCAAATCCTAGTTTGGATGACGTCTTAAAAATAGCGGAAACTTATGAATCGACACAAAAATCAGTTTTGACAATAAAAGGAGATAACAGTGCAGCTCCAACAGTTAATCGCGTCGAAACATATTATAAAAAGCAACGTTCACGCTCTAGAGGTCGTTCATTTTCAGAGCATAGGGGTGCAAAGTCGCATTCATCAAATGGTTTTCGCAAAGAAGCTAAGCGATCTTGCCCTGGCTGCGGAGTTAGGCATACTCAAACTCAATGTCCAATGCGAGAAGCTGAATGTCGAGTGTGCAATGTCAAAGGCCATATATCGTCCGTTTGTTGGCAAAATCGAAGAGGTAAAGTATATGGCAAAGTAGATCAAATTCTAACTCTTAAAGAGGAAGATGCAGATGTAGAACGTCATGGCAAACAATTAGTTGCTAAATTGTTGATTAATGGAGTGAAGCTATGTTTTCAAATTGATACCGGTGCCACGTGTTCTATGATAGGGCTAAGAGCATATGAGCAATTAGGCGAGCCAGTATGTGTTAGCTCCCATAAGGTGCTTAAGGCTTATGGAAATCATGCGGTTCCTGTCAAAGGATATGTTCAAGTAGCGATGGAGTTCAAAGGCAAGGAACATAAACTTCAACTTTTGGTTGCTGACACTTATGAAGGTGGAAACATATTGGGCATGGATTGGTTTGACACGCTGGAGTTTCAAGTGAGTTGTTGTGATACTATATTTTTTTCAACTACTAACTATGAAGATGAAACTAAGCTAAAAGCATGCATTAAAGATATTTGTAGCCAGTTCCCTGATGTGTTTGATAGTAGTTTAGGTTGCTGCAAGAACTACTCAGCTAAATTGATTGTCAAAGATAATGCTAGACCTAGATTTTTCAAACCTCGCCCTACTCCATTTGCTTTAAAATCTAAAGTAAAAGAAGAGCTAGATCGATTAGTTGCAACACATATCTTACGTCCAATAGATTCAAGTCAGTGGGCTGCTCCTATCGTGGTGGTAAAGAAGCCGTCAGGTAAAGTAAGGATCTGCGGCGATTTTAAAATAACAATAAATCCAGAGCTTGATGTCGATAGCCATTATATTCCTCGTGTAGAAGAGATTTTTCACAAGCTAGAGGGAGGTATTTATTTTACAAAGATTGATCTCAGTGACGCATACTTTCAAATACCTCTCGATGAGGAATCGAGAAAATTCACTGTAATCAATACAGATTTTGGCTTATTTGAGCATCTCAGGTTGCCAAATGGAGTCGCTAGTGCTCCTTGCATGTTCCAAAAGTTGATGGACCAAATCATAGCTGGAATGAATCATTGTGCCGTTTTTATTGACGACTTTATAGTTACAGGTCGAAACAATAAAGAGCATGCAGAAAACGTCAAAGAACTGTTAGGTCGATTAAAATCTTTTGGTCTACACTGTGAAGTTAAAAAATGCGAGTTTGCTCAAAAAAGCATTGAATATCTAGGTCACAAGATTGATGCTGAAGGTATAAAACCAACGGAAAGCGGAATCGAAGCTGTTAAAAATATGAAGCCTCCAAAAGACCTTAAGCAGTTGCAAGCGTTCTTAGGAAAAGTGACGTATTATGGCAAATTTATAAATAATCTTTCTCAAATTGCAGCTCCACTTAACGAGTTAAGAAAACAAAACACACGCTTTATTTGGACAGCACGTCAACAGGAAGCTTTCGATCGACTGAAATCTGAAGTTGTTGAAACAACGCGCCTTGTGCATTTTACAGACGACCTGCCAGTCGTACTAGCGACAGATGCATCGTTTCATGGCATTGGAGCTGTTTTAATGCATCGTTATCCTGATGGTTCAGAGCGCCCTATAGCTCACGCATCGAAGACCCTGAATTCTCAGCAGGTCAAATATAGCCAAATTGAAAAGGAGGCGCTGTCAATAATATTTGGTGTACAGAAATTTCACCAGTACATTTATGGTCGCATGTTTGAGCTGGTTACTGACCATAAGCCACTGTTATCAATATTTAGCCCAAATAAGCAGTTGCCAACGATGACAGCTCACAGGTTACAGAGATGGGCAATTATTTTGATGGCGTATACTTATACCATCAAGTACAAGCCAACACGTCAACATGGAAACGCGGATGGTTTGTCACGTCTGCCGGTAGGCCCCGATCCAAAGTTTGACGAGGATGAAGAGAAAATTTTTGAGGTTATCGCAGACTGTGATGATGAAATTGCTGATTTTCCAGTCAATGCAAAGCTGGTAGCAGAGGAAACAGCTAAGGATCCAGTGCTTAAACGGGTTTATCATCTGCTAGACGTTGGTTGGCCTGAAAAACTTAGAAAAGGCGATGAAGACTTAAAACCATTCTTTTTGCGGCGTTTTGCTGTAACTCGCCAAAAAGGAGTTTTACTCGAGCAAAGCAATAATATGTCCAGAGTAATTGTTCCTTCCAGCCTAAGGAAAAAAGTTCTTACGATGTTGCATGTGGGACATTGGGGTATAGTTCGGACGAAGCAGTTAGCTCGTCAACATTGTTGGTGGCCTAGAGTTGACCATGAAATTGAATCGTTGGTGCATCGATGTGAAACGTGCCAACAAAATGCTGCAAATCCTCGTCAAGAGTTTACAAGCTGGCCATCCCCATCAGAACCATGGCAGAGGGTGCATGTGGACTTCGCTGGTCCTTTTTTGTCAGGCATGTATCTCATCTGTGTAGATGCTTACTCAAATTTCCCGTATATAGTCGAAATGTCAAATACATCAACTGAGTCAACGCTAATGGCTTTAGAAAATATTTTTGGAATTGAAGGCCTACCTGAGCTGTTAGTTTCCGATAATGGCCCCCAATTTACATCGGAAAAGTTTCAAAAGTTTTGCCAAGAACGGAATATTCAACATCTGAGATCAGCTCCTTTTCACCCATCATCTAACGGAGAAGCCGAACGGATGGTTAGGACCTTTAAGTCCTCTATGAAAAAGCTGTTTCAAGATGGTAATAATAAAAGAAAAGCCTTACTAGATTTTTTAGTTTCTTACAGGTCTTTACCAAATTCAAGTGGGAAGTCACCCTCGATGCTGCTCCATGCTAGACAGCCACGTACCTTATTATCGCAATTAGCACCACGCCAAGAAACTTTAAAGACGCCACCATTACAATCAAAGTTCGCTGTGGGAGAAGAAGTTTATATCCGAAACTTTTCCAAAGGACCAAGGTGGATATCTGCCAAAATAACAAACAGGGTTGGAAATCGAATGTTTGAAGCGCAAACTTCAAAAGGAACCAGCAGGAGGCATCAAAATCAAATTCGAAAAGTCATTGGGCCTTCTGAGTTTGACGAAGGAAGACGATTAGCTGCTCTTAGCCAAAGTGAGGAAAATCTATCTATGCCTAATCCGTCAACATCAAACCCACGTCAAGCAAAGCCAAGAAGTATACTTCAATCTCCAGTTGAACAACAACAACGACGCTCGCAGCGTATCCGAAGACCAGTTGTCAGATTCAATCCTTCAGTAACCATTCGACACAGAAGACGATAACTTTGTGGGGGAGAAAAATGTAGTGTCCACCGATAGACATCACTGTCCTACTTTACACCTCTATATACATACATTCGCCTATGTACTAACATCTTGTTATACGTATACATATATTTATATGGTGCGATACTGTACGTTATGTTGGGCTGGTGAAGTCAGTTAGAATATAGCCACGACATTGTACGCAGTATATTATTAACCGCATTTATTACATTTATAATTATTATCCTATTTTTGAAGTAAATATAAAGTCAATTAAATTAAAGTCTTTTCTTCTCGACATATCAATAACTTTTATCGGAAATAGGGTTACCATATATTTCTTTCGTAAGCAAATAAAATCAAAATTAACTTTGAAATTTGTTTTGTTTTTATTTAGGTCATGGGTCATTTGCTTGTGAGAGTAAATAGGAAACAGGAAAGGTCAAATTTAATATAAAATATGCCAAATTACACACTGAGAGTATTATGCTGCATTTACAAGAGTAATAAAATCTCATATTCTCTGTAATTTTCTACTATTACTCTTGTCACAAAAAATTACTACTCGTGTAATGCAACATAAAGAATACATTTTTTTTGTTAATTTTGAATGAATAGATAGTAGCAATAAAATCCCAAGATGTTAATGTATTTAGTTTAAATTGAAAAAAAGTTACACAATATATTTTATACTTTCTATGTAATCACAACAATGCTAAATGTAAACTTGAAAATGCCACCTAATAAATTTTAAGTCAGTGCTACAGCCAAGTTATTTTATCGAGATCATAATTTTTTAAGATATGGTAACCCTCAAATGTACAGGCAACTACTTTGCTTCTGTATAGGAATTTGGCTGCTGCTGACGCGACACTAACTCTTCTAGTAACATCTTTATTCTTTCTATACGATCTTAGACGCTTCTTTATGATTTATGTGTACTTACGAGCGAGTGAGAGGAGAATGTTGACATCAGAAAACTGAAGTTTGTGAATAGTTGTGTATGTTGCATTAAGAATCTTATTAGGATCTTACTGCAAAGCTTATATTCTTTGAACTTCAAATTGTTTCTTGATATAGGAGGATTTAAACTCGAATTCTTTTAGAATTTTCAAAGTGGTATACAAATAACTTTACTCTTAAATATGACTTGTTATGGGATTATTTGGACATATTTAGAGCTCAGTTTTCAGAAAGGGATTCTTATAAGACTATAAGTTTTTATAATCTAACTACAAGAAGAGAAAATAGTTTTGCTAAAAGATTTAAGTTCTTTTAAGCTGGAAAAGTGTTTAAGTCTTAAAATAAAAGTGTTATGAAATCTAGTTGAGTTTCATAACAAGATATTAGGTGTGTTTTTTTTGCAAGTCCATATAGAATTGTAAAAAAAAACGACATCGGGACTAAACGCTTTACATGCAAATGCAACAACTACTTAAATCTATACAGAGTTAGCTAAGACCAGATAATTATCGAGAGTTAATCTAAGACCCGATAAAAATGGTGATGCCAAAATAGTATTATCTATATGTTATCGATAATTTGCTCAGAGACGTCAAAAGTGAAGTTTTTGGATTGGTTGATGCTAGTCGTCAATAAGCTCACAAATGTCATAGCGTACACAGTGCTTCCAGCTATGTGGAAAAAAAACTCCTAAATCCCGATGTCGTTTTTTTTTACAATTCTATATGGACTTGCAAAAAAAACACACCTATTAATACTTTAGTATAGCAATGGGATATAAAAGAGATGTATGAGAATTTTTTTCAGATTTCAAGAGCTAAGCTCTGGAGAGTATGTTAGTTGGGGATGCTGACATGCGAAGACGATTATACTCTCGTGTAGCTGCAGGACTTCGTCAAAAGAACGATTACTCCCTGGCCAAATGCAAACCTTCGCCTTATGGGGCTTAAGGAAATAAAAGACCTTAACAGACCCAAAGCGAAGATGATGATGCGAGGACCAACCATCCCTAGAGACTGCATTGAGAGGTACCTGCAATCCCTAAATACTGAGCAGCTCAGTGAGAACTGGAAAGTGCTTGAGATGGGAGAGCAGACGAAAGACGGCACAGAAGTGGTTGTGCAGCTCAGTCACAAGTCTATACCACTTTTGAGGAAAATTGGCTTCAAATTTCGTATCGGGATAAACCGGTGCAAACTGCGACTAACAGCCAACAAGAACAAGCAAGTAAGTAAGGGGCGGGAGGTTTTTAATAAACTATGAACATGAAATTAGTACAAATTAATCTCCAACATAGTAAAGCAGCCAGCGCCAACCTTGTCTACCTCATGGAGAGTAGGCAAATAGACATCGCCCTTATTCAAGAACCCTGGATCGCAGGTGGCAAAATTAAGGGCCTGCACTCAAAAGGACTTACACTGTTCAAAACTGCACAAGTGGTATCAAACAGTAATTTTAGAACTTGCATTGTAGCTAGGAAACAGTTTAATCTTTTTCTTCTATCTACATATAGTAATCTAGACCAGACTGCCGTGAAGCTAGAGCGGATCGGGCTCCCACCATTCATCCTGGCATCTTGCTATATGCCATATGACGGGACGGAGGGACCACCTGCAGACCTAACAGTCCAGCTAGTAGAGCGAGCAGCAATCGAAGGATGGGACGTGGTTCTAGGATGTGATGCTAACTCACATCATGCTCAATGGGCAAGTACCGACACCAACAGTAGAGGTGAGTCTCTTTTTGAATTTATTATAGAACATAATTTACTGGTAGCAAATAGGGGTAATGAGCCCACTTTTGTTATAAAAAACAGGGAAGAAGTGATTGATATAAATGTTACTAATAATTCAGATACAGTTTCAATCGACCAATGGAATGTTCTCAAAGAAGAATCATTCTCAGACCACAGGCTTATAGGCTTCTTGATAAATGATACAGTGGAAACTCCGAAACCTTATAGGAATTTCAGAAACACCAACTGGGATCTCTTTAATAGGGAATTAGAGAAAAAACTCAAAAATTTCAATAACACTGCGATTCAAGAACCCAAGCATATTGATCAAGCATCAGAAGAACTCAGGGTGATTCTTAGTAACGCCTTCGAGAAAAGTTGTCCACTGAAACATATAGGGAAAGGAAAAAAGAAACCACCCTGGTGGACGGTAGAACTCGGTAACTTGAGAAAAGAAACAAGAAGACTTTTCAATGCTGCCAAAAACACTAGAAATGAGAATGACTGGGAAGTATATAAAACCAGTCAACGAAAATTCAAAGCAGAAACGCAACGAGCGAAACGAAGCTCATGGAGAACTTTTTGCAGTGAAATCGAAGGGACAAACGAATCTGCTAGACTAAGGAAAATTCTTTCCAAAGATTCAATCCCTTTAGGATCTCTTAAAACACCCACTGGGTGCTGGACGTAATCCTGCAATGAGACTCTTGAGCACTTGATAAATACTCACTTCCCGGGTTGCGGGTCAAATGACAGCAACCTGCAAACAGAACCCTACACGGAACACATTATACCATCGGAGATTATAACGGAAGAAAAGATAAGATGGGCAATCCATTCCTTTTCTCCGTATAAATCCCCTGGCCTTGATGGCATCTTCCCAATGATGCTACAGAAAAGCGAAATCCAAATAATACCGCTCCTGAAAAACATATTCCTTAACAGTCTAAAATGGGGATATGTTCCTTTATCATGGCGCGAAGTCAAAGTGGTTTTCATTCCAAAAGCTGGCAAGCCCAGTCATACAGAAGCAAAAGATTTTAGACCAATTAGTCTGACATCGTTTATTCTTAAAACGTTTGAAAGACTGATAGACCTACACATTCGTGGCACTCCGAAACTGGTTGATTTATCCCCAGCTCAGCACGCCTACACAAAGGGGAAGAGTGTAGAAACGGCACTTCACAGCGTCGTTAGCACGATTGAGAAGACATTGAGCGACAAAGAATATACCCTTGCTGCGTTTCTCGATATTGAAGGAGCCTTCAATAACGTGAACAATAAAGCGGTAAAGGCAGCTCTAGTAGACAATAAAATCGATAATTCGATAATACGTTGGGTTATGTGCATGCTAAAGAACAGGCAAATTAACTCGGAAAAAAAAGGTAAATTCTTACCCACTATCAGTGAACAGATTGAATACGCCCTTTCTAAGGTTAATAGATGGACTAGAAAGTGCGGCCTGATGGTTAACCCGTCAAAAACAGAATTAGTCCTCTTCACAAATAAAAGGAAAATACCAAACTTCAGAATACCTTCAATTGAAGGCACTCCGCTGAAGATTTCAGATCATGCAAAGTATCTTGGTGTGATTCTAGATAGGAAATTAAACTGGAGTCTTAACACTAAGGAAAGAGCGAAAAAAGGAATGATTGCATTCTACTCCTGTAACAGAATCTTTGGGAAATCCTGGGGACCTAGTCCAAAAATTATCAGGTGGATGTATTTGGCGATAATCAGACCAATACTAACCTATGGTAATTTGGTATGGTGGAATGCAACGGAAAATAGCACGAACCTCAAAACTCTGGCAAAAGTACAGAGACTCGCGTGCATTGGGATTACGGGTGCCATGAGATCCACACCAACTGCAGGGTTGGAGGCGATACTCAACCTGAAACCCCTAGACCTTTTCGTACAAGAATCCGCAGCATATAGTGCCTTAAGGCTAAGCCAGACTAATACCTGGAAAAACAGCGCAATAGGACATGCTCAAATTCTCCAGAAATACTTGGGTGATAGCATCATTACAGATTATACAACACCCGAGCTTGACTTTTATAAACCGTTCCAAACTGCCTTTCCAAGCAGAGAAGAATGGCTGAACAATCAACCCTACACCAGTGAATCAGAAATAGCAATCTATACTGATGGCTCCAAAATGGACACAGGTGTTGAACCTCAGAACCTCTTGAGCTAAACAACTCACTTAGGCTCCCAGATCATAGCAGTGTCTTCCAAGCGGAGGTCCTGGCAGTGACAACAGCTGCTAGACAGGTATCAATGATGGCGATACCACGGGCTGATATCACCTTTTACATTGACAGCCAAGCGGCAATAAAAGCGATTTCTGCCACTGTGATAAAATCGAAGCTTGTCTCCTGCTGCCGCGAAGAGCTTAAGGTTCTTGGCACGCAGCACAATATTAGACTCTGCTGGGTACCGGGACACAGCGGCATACCAGGTAATGAAAATGCCGATGAGTTGGCAAGACAGGGATCAGCGCTCGACGCTAGTCAAGCAGAGATGGTAAGCATTCCACTCTGTAATATTGAACAGAAAATTTCAGACATAATTCTAAGGAAATCTAATGAAAGGTGGAATCTACTTGACACCTGTGATACTACTAGGAAAATATGACCCTGCTTTAACAAGCAGAGAACTGACAAAATTATACAACTTAGTAAGAAGTCCCTTCGCTCTCTTACGAGCATAATCACCGGACATAATTTATTGAAATATCATAAATTTGAAATGAAACTAAGTACAGATGACCTATGCAGAGGATGTGGTGATGAAGAGGTACATGAAGACACATCACACTTTCTCTGTCATTGCCCGTCACTATGCCACCAGAGAAGGAAATGGCTTGGTAGCTACTTCTTTGATAATCTAGAAGATATTTCTAATATTTCAGGAATTAACATATTGAACTTCGTCAATGCCTCAAAATGGCTTGACTGATTAATAGAATACATAAGTTTTATCATGAAAGAGTGATAACACTCATGGGTAACACAATGGATCTACATTGATCTAAGTGTGACAATAGCAACATCAATTGTCAGCCCAACAACCTAACCTAACCTATGGGTGATTATTGTATTCATTTTGAATTCCTGTAATAAGGAGATTTATTAGTTTTACGTTTAAGTTTTATTTTTAAACTAGCCGACCCGTACTCGCGTTGCTTCGCAAATTGCAACTACGAATATTTTCTTAATATTAATATTAGCATATGAAAACATTTCTCAATGGGACTGAGCATATTTGCTACAATAATATTAATTTTAGTTTATGTGTATAACATACCGTAACGAATTAGACTCTCTTTCACATTTGAAAACAAAAGAGCTTGTTTATGTTTGTGCATATTATAAATATAACAATACAGAAAATAATAAAATTTATTTAAAATAAACGGGTTGACTACTTTCTGAAATCATTCAACCCAAACTTTAAAATGGTTTCGCTTTTATAGAATAGTTCATGTGCACGGCACTGTAGTCAATTGAATGACCATTTTTGTCACCCAAAATGTTATTGAGTGTATTCAAGTAACTTAAAAAATAAAATGTACGACTGGATCGCACAAACTTGCTCTTATGTAAAAGTACTTTGGAATTTAAAATACATTTTAAAAATATAAAACATGGATTTAATGAGTTAAAAATGTTCAAATGTATGGAATTGCCGTCTGATTAATCTTTTTAATATTTAAGTAATTTTTTATATAACAAATTTCCTTAAAATTTTTCGAGAAAAAAATTTGGGTAGTATAGATTTTAGAAATAGTTTTTTTTTTTGAATATTTTCATATACAATATTATTTTAAACTTAAGGGGGCTCCTGTTGAAAAGTTTTGGTTAAAATCGTTAGAGCTGTTGATGAGAAAGTCAAAAAATCAAAAAACGGTTCTATGACAGGTACCGTCAATAACATTTTGCCCCAAAATTTTTTTTTACCAAAATGTAGTTCATGTCCAATGTCCATAATATCACACCTAACTTTTTTTTTATCAAAATCGTTAGAACCGTTTCGAGATAAATTAGATTATGCATTACGGGTGTATGGGGGGTACCGTTAGTTTTGGAGCTAAAAAAAAATTCAATTTCTCCTCTAGGGAATCACCGAAGACCCTTAACTACCGAGATTGAAGAACATAGGTCTAGTGGGTAAGGCTGTAGAGAGAGGTACAAACATACAGACGCACTGAAACATGTTTTTTGTGTACTAAATTGTCCTTAAAATTTTTATAAACAAAATTGATATGCAAGTTATTAGTATTCAATAAAATACATTTTATAACGTAATTTAAAAATTTATTCGTGTATCCGTTTTCTAGATATAGAATTTTCAAAAAAAAAATTATATTAATTTTTTAAAAATCCAAAAACTATTTTTTCGAAAAAAAATTTTAGATTATATTTTTTCGAGTGTATAGAAGCTCACGCATAATAATTTTGGTTAAAATCGTTAGAGCTGTTAATGAGAAATTCGTAAATCAAAAAACCGTTCTATGACAGGTACCGTTCATAACATTTCCACCCAAACATTTTTTTTACCAAAATGTAGTCCGTGTCCATAATATCACACATATTTTTTTATCAAAATCGTTAGAGCGGTTTTCGAGATAAATAACATTATGCATTACGGGTGTATGGGGGGTACTGTTAGTTTTAGAGCTTAAAAAAAAATTTCAATTTCTCCTCTAGGGAACTACCGAAGACCCTTAAGTACCGAGTTTGAAGAAAATAGCTCCAGAGGCTTAGGCATTGTATATATAAACTATAGTACTCTCATGAAGAGGAACGAACGACGCGGTGCCATACGAGCGTATTCCATAACTTTTTACGTAGAGTTGTGGAGAGTAAGGACAGACGATAATCAGGAAGGGGTGATAATATTTTCGGTAAAAGCAAACCGAAGGTGCAGAACAAAGCGACAACAAGAAAGCTATTTTTTGTTTTGTTTTTATTCATTTTCTATACAAATAAGTATGATGTGGCATTTTTTGCTTCACGCATAGAGAAAAACGGTATATTGTTGGAATGAAGGTTTTTTTTTTCGTTCGCTGTGTTGTATCTATGTTAGAGCAAATAAATATATGTATGTAGGTACGAGTATAGGATTTTAATTCAAATACACGATTACCACTCAGAACAATTTTTTTGTATAGGTAGGTAGTTAGATAATTATTTTTGTAAGCAGATTTTTAAAATGCAGAATTTCGAGAATTAGAGTATTAGAGTTCTGAAATAGGTACAGAAAAATTATAATGAAAGCTAAAATTTTGAAGAGTAGAATTTTGGAATGCAGATTTTTGGGAAATGAAATTTTGAAATGCATAAAACTTAATAAGTAAAATTTTGAACAACAGAAGTTTGAAAAAGGAATTTTGAAATGCAGAAAGCTTAGCACCTAAGTAAAATTTTAAAAAGCAAAACTTTGAAATTCAGAAATTTAAAAAATAAAATTTTGAAATGCAGAATTTTAGGAATTAAAATTTTGGGAAATATAATTTTGAAAAATGTACTTTGAGCAGTAGAATTCTGAAATACAGAAAACTTAATAAGTAAAATTTGAAAAGCACAATTTTGAAAAAGAAATTTTGAGAAGTAAAATTTTGAAATACCATATTTTAGGAAATTTTAATATGCACAAAACTTAGTAAGTAAAATTTGGAAATGCAGAATTTTGAGAAGTAGAATTTTGAAATGCACAATTTTAAAAAGTAGAGTTTCAAAATGCAGAATTTTGAAAACTTTAATTTTGACAAGTAGTATATTGAAAACTAAAATTTATCAATTAGAATCTTGAAATTCAAAATTTTGAGAAGTAGAATTTTGAAATGTAAAATAACAAAAAATAAAATGCACGACTGGGTCGCACGAACTTGCTCCTATGTAATCGACTGGGAATTTTAAAAACGAATGTTACGAGTATTAGAGAAAATTGTTCATAAGGATAAAATTAATTTTTAAATTCTTTTAGTAGTAACAGAATGCTATGCAAATATGAATTTATGCAAGAACAAAAATTATAAGTCCTTGTAGTGGTTTCTTTAAAAGAAGCTTTTATATACAAACTTTTTAAAAGCTTTTTAAGAAAAAATTTTGGTACGCTAATTTAAAGTGTTTACTATTGTTCGAATAAAAATTAAATTTACGAAAAGAAATATTGACCCGTTTCGGAGATATCGAATTTTCAAAAAAAAAGAAAAAAATAGATTTTTTTTTTCAAAAATTCAAAAAATATTTATTTTAAAGTTTTGAAATGCAATGTGTTTTAGACTTTTTAGAAGCCTTTCTATAAAAATTTTCATTAAGATCCGTTATGTGGATAATGAGAAATTCAAAATTCGAAAAAATGGTTCTATGGTAGGTACAAGCTGTAATATCTTAATTTCAAAATTTTTTTTTATTGAATTAAAGATCGTAAAAATTAATTGAAAGAAAAAAAATTTTATCAAAATTCTAAGTGCAGACAGAATTGCGAGACCCACTTTTTTAGTCTTCGCTATCATCGTAATGTCAACTTTGATCAAAATCTCGAGTTCGATTTTTTTTACAAATGCATAACTTGCCTTATAGTACCTATAAGTCGCAAGTAAAAATCATGTGATACATCACTCCCTACATCACGAGTATGCAATTTTTAACTCGCTAAGATGCTTAGTTTAGCCAGAAATCACGTTTGAAAAAGTCAACTTTGGGGGGTCTACGGAGCTCCGTTTAGTCGCAAATCGCATTTAAAGATAAACATTTGTTTTTCGTTACATGCGATACGTGGGTTGAAAGGTGGCACTCCCTAGATCCTGAATATGCAATTTTTAACTCGCTGAGATGCCTAGTTTAGCCAGAAATCATATTTAAAAGTACATTGGGTGGCCCGCTCTGCAGGACTTAAGAATTTTAAGTCCCTTTTTCGGGGACACACCCTTTCACGCGACTCCATCGCTCCGCTTAGGGTATGTTAAGTCACCTGGCAGGCGCCAATGTAAACAATGTATGAAAAATCAAAATTTCTTCAATTTTTAAAATAAATATTTCAAAACTCAATATTTCGAAAACCCCATGCTAGATTTATTTTAAACTTGATAAATAAAAGTTTATCAATATATCTAATCTACAAGATGTGAGAAAAAAAATTATTTTACCTAAAAATAAAGGTACCATCCATACAAATGTAAAAAAAAATAAAAAATGGTTTTAAAAATCGTATTTTTCTCGAAAACGGCGCCTGGAATTTTGATAAATTTTTTTTTGTATGATCTTTAATTTAATAAAACAAATTTTGAAATTAAGATATGTATTACAGCTTGTACCTACCATAGAACCATTTTTCCAAATTTTGACATTTGACAATTTTCTCATTATGGAAATTTTTTATATAGATGCTTCCAAAAAGTTTAAAAACATTGCGTCTCAAAGCTTTGAAAAAAAATATTTTTTTTAATTTTTGGAAAGAAGTAATTTTTTTTTCTTGGAAATTTCGATATCTCAAAAACGGCTCAATATTTTATTTCGAAACCTAATTTCCATTCGTACAATAATAAAAACTTAAGGTTGGTGTACCAAATTTTTTTTTGTTTTATTTTCACTTACAAAATTATGTACATAATTGCAAGTTTTGTATGTGGAAAAAATTTAACGCTAGATTTTGATCAAAGTTGACTTTACGATGATAGACAAAACGGAAAAATATTTTTTTATCTAAAATTTTTTTTTTTGAAAAATCAATGTCTTAAAAAAGTTTGAGCGATTAATTTTTGAAAATATTTCTTAGAATCTTTATTTTTAAATACTTCAAATTAATATCCCAAATTTTTTTCTAGAACAATTTTAAAGAAATTTCTTATATTTAAAATTAGTTTAATAATAAAAGGTTTATTAAACTTTGTTTGCATAAATTCGTACCTTTTATATTTATATTAACAAAGTACATTTTAATGAATTAATAATTTCCAAATTTGATGAAAATTCGTAGACAAACATTAAAATAAATATTTGTTTGTTCAAAATTCGCAGGGCAAATATCTTATTTTTTTACAAAATATATGGATAAAAACTATTTTTTATAAAAAAATGTTTATTTTTATTTTCAAAGTTTTTCATTTTTCATGCACCATCAATATTTTTTTTAAATTGACATCAAATTTCTTTTTTTTTATTTTTCTAAAATTGCTTATAAGCAATATGTAAATGCATACAAAATATTTTTTCCAAAAAAGGTAACTGATTTTTTAAAAATATTATGTCAATAATAATTTTATTCTATTTATTCTAATTTTTTTTAATTAATTTAAGTTTTCTAAAATTATCTTTTTCTCGAAAAACTTATTTGATTTTTTTTCACAATTGCTTTATGTGAATATTTATAAATTTCTGAAATTGTTTATATACACATAAAAAGTATTAAAAATTTTCTATATTTTTTGCAAACAAAGTTTATATGAATAAATTTTAAAAACTGTTCTATACCTATGTATATTTTTTATTTTTAATTATATAAATACCTACCTATCAACGAATACAAATAATTTTGTCTACCATACCATATTTTATATAGGTATGTACATACGAAAAAGCTATTTTCTTTAATAAAAATATAGGTAGGTATACGTACCTATGTATTAGATTTTCTTAAAGAAATAGTTTTATACCTTTGTATATACATACATATGTACATAATTATATTAATTGCAAAAAAAACAATTTCCACTACCTAACCACCCACTGCATCTAATGTAGGCAGTTAACCTAGTTGATTGCAATTATTATTTTTGTTCTTCAAAATTACACCAATTATTATACTTTTGAATAACAAAAATAATAATAATTGCAATAAACATTGGTAAGTTACCTAATATATTAAGATAAAGTACCTATGTATGTATGTAGATATTATAAAATTCAAAAAAGCCTAATCCTTTCAAGAATAAATTTTCAAAATTATTCCTACTTAAATCTATTCAAATAGGTATGTGTGTCCATACAAATAAAAAGCAACGTTGTATTTTGGTTAGATATGCCGAAATTGAACAACGTTGCTTTGTTGCGTATGAAATAGCAAAAACAAAACAAAAAATATTCTTGACAAAAAAATATAACAACAAAACACACAGAAGATCCCTCAAAAGGAAAATGATACAAAACAAATTTTATTTTCTCTTTCTCGTCTTTCTCATTGCCAGAGCTGATAAAATTTTCTTGCTCTTCCTCACTACTACCCCACCCTAAATCAAAAGTCTCCACGACAATATTTTCCTACGACAGCGCCCTCGGTAGAGTGTATTCCATACCACTTTTTTCTGTTCCATGAGAGTACTATAGTTTATATATACAATGGCTTAGGCTCTAGATCGGGGTACAGACATACAGACATACGGACATACAGACAGACAGACGGAATCGTCGGACCCACTTTATTTGTCTTCGCTATCATAGAATGTCAACTTTGATCAAAATCTCGAGTTCGATTTTTTTTTTTTCCAAATGCAGAACTTGCCCTATAGTACTTATTAGCTATGTATATCGCAAGTAAAAAGAGCCCACCCCCACATTGCTCAGCGATGTGACGATATAATTAGAGAAACAAAAAAATGTGTGTGTGTCGGTTAGTTAGATAAACTATGCAATACAAAAAAATTGAATATGTAGGTAGGTAGGTAAGAGAAAACGTAACTATTGAATGGAACAGATATTAAGAGAGAGAGAGAGTATGGGAACGGGAAGAAAAGAAAATTAAAAATGTTGGAATGATAATGACCTGAAACAAAGCAGCAACCTCGCGATTGTGATGAAATCTAATTCCTGGATAAAATAAATTCAAAAACTTTATAATTTTTTTATTTGTTTTTATTTATTTCTCAGGTTGTATGTGTAACTAAGAAGTGATTTTTGGCTTAAAATTTGCGCAAAAATATTGACTTTATGAAGCAATGCTAATCTTTGTCGATTATTGTATAGGTTTTAAGATATGCGTGGTTGTATAAGTCAACTAATGAAAAAAAAATGGACAAAAAATGTAAAATTAATAATATTTAAGTTTGACAAATTATTAATGAAAAAAAAAATTATAGCCATAAACACTCTTATAACAATATAGAAAATAATAAAATTTATTTCAAATAAATCGGTTGACTACTTTCTGAGATCGTGCGTTACAAACTTTAAAATGGTTTCGCTTTTATATAATAGTATAGATTATCTTTATGAACATGTCTACCTGTGTGAGTTTTAACTGCATGACCTAAGTCTTCTTTTATAATAACCTTTTGAAATTTAGGTTCCATTTTATTTCTTATATCTACCTTTTTATAACCTATTTGGTTTTCTTGAACTCGAATTTCTCTCCTTCCTTTATTATGAACTTCTAACATTTTTTCTTGTTTATTTTTTAGTTCTTTACTAATTACTTCTTTCCCTATTTTATCGAAGTAAACTTCTGTTGGTTTCTTATTAATAGTACTGTGTATAGAGTTATTATATTCCTAACCTAACCTAATTGCTCTAACAATTATTTCTGTGAAGTCTAATAATTTATATTCATCTTTAATGCATTTTATTATTTTCTGTAAAGTAGAATGGAATCTTTCTATCTGTCCGTTTGTCCGTATAAAATATTTCTATATTATTTCTTTTCATTAAAGACTGGAATACTGGTGATTTAAATTTGTTTCATTATCCATAACTATTTTTTTACACTTTGGATATATCTGTAGTATTTCTAATACTTTTTCCTTCAAATTAGATTTGTCTTTCAATTCCAGGATGCTTGCATATTTATTAAATTTATATTTATGCACGTTAAATATAAATTTTTATTTATGTAGAAGATGTCTATGTGTAGCATTTCCCCTTCCTCTTTTGGAATTGGTGCCTCACCAATCTTTTCCTTATGTGGTTTGCGATCGTATTTATTTGTATTGCATATGTCGCAAAATCTAACATATTCTTCAAAATCTCGCCTAATTGTTGGCCAATAGTAATTCTTCTCTATTTTTTTAATATTTTCTTTAGCATTTCTATGTGCTCTTATGTGTGTTTGTTCTACGATTTCTACTTGATCTTTTTTATTTATTATATCTTGTGCTAAAAATTCGCATTCTATAAATTTATTATTAAATTCCTTCAATTTATCTCTTACTTGACAAATTTCTTCTGTCTTTTCATAAATTCCTATGGTTCCTGGGGTTATATATTTTTTTAAACTATTGACTATATTTTCATTATTCCTAAAGTAAATCATTATTCTTTTGTTGTTAAAAACATTTATTATTTCATCAGATTCTGTTTCTGATTGTTCAAATATTATTTGCTGTTTGAATTTATTCACACTTTTACTTAGTTTTTCCGAATATTCTTCGCTACTTTCTGCGATTGTATTGTTATCTTCTAACATATTTAAATTCTGTCTACTCAATGCATCTGCTACTACATTGGTTACTCCTGGTTTATAAATTATTTTAGGGCCATATTCTTCTATTATTGAATACCATCTCTTCATTGTGGCATTCGGATTTTTCTTTGAGCATGAAAACGTTAATGATTGGTGATCTGTATGTATTTCAAGATCTTTTACACCATATAAATAGTTTCTCAATTTTTTTAAAGCATAAACTATTGCGTATAGTTCTTTTTCGTTTGCCGCATAACTGCGTTCTGATTTTTGCAATGTTTTGCCAATAAATGTTATTGGTTTTCCGTTCTGTGAAAGAACTGCTCCTACAGCGTCGTCTGAGGCGTCTGTGGTTAAAATGAATTTCTTATTGAAATCTGGTTGATTTGATTCAACTTCTTTTGTTAGATTATTTTTTAATATTTCAAAAGCTTCAATTGCTTCTTTATCTAAATTTATTTTAGTTTTCTTTGCTAAGTATGTTGATACTTGACCATTTTTAATCTGTAAATGCTTTGTTAATGGTTTTGCATAGTTCTTTATAAATTTGCGATAATATCCTATCATACCTAGGAATGATCTAAGTTGTCTAAGAGTTTCTGGTAAAGGGTATTGTTTAATTGTTTTTACCTTTTCATCATCTGTTTTTATAATGTTTTGTGCAACTACTAACTACTACTTAATTGAATCTTTAAAAAATTCTGATTTTTCTAAACTGATTTTCATATTAGCTTCTTTTAAAACTTTTATAATTGAAGCTAAATGTTTTTTATGATTTTCTATTGATTCCGAATAGATTATGATGTCATCAATGTAAATGTGGCAAAACTTTCCTACAAATAGACGTAATATGTTGTCTATTGCTCTCTGAAATATACTCGGAGCATTACGTAGCCCGAATGGCATTCGCAAATATTCATATTTGCCATTATTGACACTGAAACTTGTTTTTTTCTATGTCTGAATCTTTCATTTTTATTTGGTGGAAACCACTTTCCAAATCTATACTAGAAAATATTTTTGCTTTCCCTAAATTGCTTAATATGACATTTGTGTCTGGTATTGGATATTTATCCACAAATGTATTTTCGTTTAGTTTTTTGAAATCGATCACCATTCTCATTTTTGGTGCATTGTCTTTGTTAAATCCTTTTTTGGGCACTACCCATACTTGACTATTATAAGCACTTTTGCTTTCTCTAATTATTCCTGATTCTATTAATTTTTTTACTTCTTCATTTATGAATTCATTGGCACTGTGAGGATATGGATATTGTTTTGTCCATATTGCTTTGTCTTCTACTGTATTTATTTCAGCAACTATATCTGTTCTGAATGGCAGATTTATATTTATATTTTTATGTTCCACTCTAATCTGTTCACTGACACATATTCTCAAATCTTCTAAATTCTCACTTTTGTTCATAATTATATTATTTATGACTTCTTCGTCAAAATAAATTCTTTCTTCTTCATTATTTACCTTTATATTATTATTTTGAAGATCAATAACTGCTTTGTTATCTCTTAAGAAATTGTTACCGATTAATATATCGTAACCGAAATTATTTAACTCATATACTATCACTGTTTTATTAAATATTTTAACTTCGTAATAATATTCAATTATTACTGCTCCGTTCACTGTCGTTGCCTGTTTCTTTGCGACTAATTCTTTTCTTTCACTGAGTAGCCCTGGTCGACAATAATTGCTTGTTGCACCTGTATCTAACAAAATTCTTATAATTTTTTGCCTATCTTTCTGTATAAGTATGGTAAACCGGTCTGACTACCTATCTCATTCTTCTCGTTCAAATTACTGATTCTTTCAACTTTATTGTGTGTGGCTTGCCCTGATACTTGAACACTTTGTTCCCTCTCTCTTTTAAAAACTGGTCTGTTTTGTTTGAATGGGTTACTGTACCTGTTTTGGTTATTATAGGATAAGTAATTCCTATTATTATCATTTTGATATGTATTTCTTTGTTCGTTTGTGTTTGGGATCTGTTGATTGATCGTACTACATTGCATTCGTTCAAACTATTTGAGTTTTGTTTGTATTGAGGAGCTAAATTATCTCTCCTGAAGACATTATTATCTTTATGAATAGGTTTATTTTTATGTGAAAACCTCAATGTTTCACTTTTATTCCCAGTAGTTGGACATTCATATCTGTAAGCAAATAATGCTCTATTATTATTGCTTTCTAATTCCTGTGCTTTTGCTAGTGCACTTGGAAGATTATCTGGACATATACTAAAGAGTATGTTTGAGAGCTGACCGTTCAGTCCTGAAATAAAAACTCTAAGTCCATCTCTTCTATATTTTACACATAATTCGTTTGTGATTGCCTTACCGCCACCGTGCGTCATGATAGTTTTGTTAATTAACGCTGAGTTTTTGATTTATTATATTATAATATTCCATTATGAAATTTTGACCTTGTCTTAAAATACTCATTTCCTGTTCTAAAACATGTTTTGGACGTTGGTCCGAATATGCAAAGTCTAACCTTGCTAAAATTGCTTCGTAATTTAATACCGTACCGTGATTAGGTAAAATGCCATTTGCTTGTTCTATACACTTATTTCGAAGTATTACTAGTGCTGAAAAGTATTGTATGGTACACAACCTTTTTTATATATCTTCATAGCATGACCAATATCTTGTCTCCATGAAACATATTTTTGGGCGTCGCCTGTAAAAGTCGGCACCGATATTATTACATCTAAACTCATTGGCGCAAAATTTTAAACATTTAAAACCTACTCTAAATCAATTTTAGAATGGGAGTCGAGTTTAAATATTGAGTATAAAACGAGAACCGACTTTTTGTTAATTTTAAAGGACATAAACTATACTTTAACGTTAAAGAGCTCGTCTTACTTTAACAGCAGCAAATAGCTAGTTTATCTTTGAAAAGTATACTTTATCCATATTGACAATGGTCATTTCATACCAAGCAAATGGAATAAAAAATGTTTACTGATGTTTTATTCAATTTTTTAAAGATGTTTTTTGTAAATAGACTGAATAACTGAATATTATAAATTCGAAATAATCGTACGAAAGTGCTCTACGATGAACAAATCTGTAAATACAAATGTATGTAGGTACATACATATCTTATGTATGCACGCGCGCCGCCGCCGCCGGCCGAGACGAGTATAGCTAAATGAATCTGCACCTTGCAACAACAAATTGAGTTTTTATGCTGTGAATTTGCGATTTATACTTTATTTCCATCTAAAATAATGTAAATAGCTTATAAACAATCAAAATCTGTACCGAGGTAGTATATAAAATGTACTTTTTCGGCGAAAAATTATTTGGTTTAAAGTTCTTTTTACTTTTTTTTTGTGTTTTTGTAGTTGTGTGAGTTATGTATCTGTCAAATTAAGGGTTGTTCAACGCAAATTCGCTTAGGTTCTGTTGTAAAACCCACATCAGTTAGAAGAGTTGTCTAACTTGTTTAAAATTATGAAAAAGTTAGACCAAGTCTCCAAGCTAAACGACTGCGTTAAGTAGAGCCGGTTTTATTCCTTAAACGAGAACTGTTTAAAATTTTGCGCCATTGTATCTGTAATTTCTGGTTTAATTTCTTCTGTTTCGATTTCTTTGATTGCAGGTTTTCCAGTCATGAGACTATCTAATTTTGCTGTTAAATCAGCTATTTGTGATTGTAAAACTTCCATGATTACTAATTCACTCATTTCCGATTTCTCAAAATTTAATTTAATTTTACTTAACTCTTGCAATTCAAAATTATCTTATCAGGAGAAGAAAAAAACTTTTCAAAATCCTTGTTGCTAATTAAAAAAAAAATCCAAAATACCATTTTGTTTGCTGAACAGTACTCTTCATTTCAATACCTAAGCAGGTTCAAAAAGACGCATTGTTTCGTATCTTTTTGCATTTTTTGTGAGTTAGCAGGTTTTCTTCTGTTAGCAATCTAAACATATATTGGATTTAGCAGGTTTTCTTAAAAAAAAACAAATTACTTTATTCAACTTAGGTTATCTTTCTTAAAGAAATAAAACAAAAATAAATATAAAAGATTATAAGAAACAAGAAGTTATTTAAAGAAACAAAAAGAGTTTTTTTTTTAAGTTATTTTAAAGGCACACTATTATTTTCAAATAGGAATATTTTAAAGTTGTATGTTATGTCAATCATGAGGAAGGTTGTCGTAATAATGGCGGTAGTCATCATTTAAGGTGTTTTTCAAATATTGAAGGTCGTCGAATTTTCTGGCAGTTATGTTCCTCCTGGTTTCATGGAGATTTTGAAGACAGCTTAAATTTAAATTACTGACGTTGATTTTTTTGGGGTAGTTTTTGCCAATCATCCGGAAACCTCAGCTTGAAGTATACATCACCATTCGGAGTATATCGTAATGCTCTAATATTGGTAACTTTAGCATCACCTTTACCTCGGCCAGGGCGAATACTTTTCGTCGCCTGAGAAAATTATTGTCGTATGTTGCATTTTTTAAAGTTTGGGAAATCGCAATCAAAGTTTAAAAAATCAGTACTCTGAAACGGCTTGGAATAATTGATTAAAACTTAAACCATATGCTAAGAACGAATTGTATTTTATTTTTAAAGCAAAATAAAAAGTAAGCATCCACTACAACGCAAATTTAAGCCAATTTATGAAAATATCATTTTGTCGTATGTCACATTTTTAGCAAAAACGTTTGGTTTGCATACACTTACGACAAAATATATGCACATTCGACAAACTTTTAACAAAATAATAATAATTCATTATTTTATAAAACGGACAAAAAAAAAACAATTTAAGTTAATTTGGAATCAAAAAAAGTTTATTGTTTTACAAAAAACACAAAAACACAAAAAAGCATAACTTAAGAAATAATACAAAATTCATTTTGGTTAAAAAAAATATATGCTTAGCACAAAATATTTAAATAAAATCACACATTTCATTCATTTTGGTTAAGAAAATATAAGCTGAGCATAAAACTATTAAAAAAGTCACACATTCTTGTTCGTAAAATAGTAAAATTAAATAAACGTAACGAAACATTAAAAATAGGAACTTAATAAATAAATCACAAATTCATTTCGGTTAAAAAATATAAGCTACATGCAAAATTGAAATATAAATCACAAATTATGGTAGGTAATTAGAAAGAAAAATTTAAAAGGTACTTAAAACTTATATATTCAAATTAGCTTTTTTGGCCTTTAGTCCACAAAAATTGGCGTTTCGTCCGGGTTATCTCACATGGACTCATCAGTTGACTTGTGAGGACCTTGTCAATACGCAATTTTTGTTAAGTTCAGTTCATCTTACATGAATTTTTTGACAAAAATCCAATGTGAACTATATCCAACAAAGATTAGAATTGTAATCATTAATGTTGGAATTTTTTTTTGCCCGTGGCCTGGCATTGAATATTTATATGAAGGTTTTTTATAATACAAACTCTATATACTACTGAAATAAATCAGCCAAGTAGAAGACTTAGCACTATTATTGGACTTGTTGAATTATTGATTCAAATTAGCTTTTTTGGCCTTTAGTCCACAAAAATTGGCGTTTCGTCCGGGTTATCTCACATGGACTCATCAGTTGACTTGTGAGGACCTTGTCAATACGCAATTTTTGTTAAGTTCAGTTCATCTTACATGAATTTTTTGACAAAAATCCAATGTGAACTATATCCAACAAAGATTAGAATTGTAATCATTAATGTTGGAATTTTTTTTGCCCGTGGCCTGGCATTGAATATTTATATGAAGGTTTTTTATAATACAAACTCTATATACTACTGAAATAAATCAGCCAAGTAGAAGACTTAGCACTATTATTGGACTTGTTGAATTATTGATTCAAATTAGCTTTTTTGGCCTTTAGTCCACAAAAATTGGCGTTTCGTCCGGGTTATCTCACATGGACTCATCAGTTGACTTGTGAGGACCTTGTCAATACGCAATTTTTGTTAAGTTCAGTTCATCTTACATGAATTTTTTGACAAAAATCCAATGTGAACTATATCCAACAAAGATTAGAATTGTAATCATTAATGTTGGAATTTTTTTTGCCCGTGGCCTGGCATTGAATATTTATATGAAGGTTTTTTATAATACAAACTCTATATACTACTGAAATAAATCAGCCAAGTAGAAGACTTAGCACTATTATTGGACTTGTTGAATTATTGATTCAAATTAGCTTTTTTGGCCTTTAGTCCACAAAAATTGGCGTTTCGTCCGGGTTATCTCACATGGACTCATCAGTTGACTTGTGAGGACCTTGTCAATACGCAATTTTTGTTAAGTTCAGTTCATCTTACATGAATTTTTTGACAAAAATCCAATGTGAACTATATCCAACAAAGATTAGAATTGTAATCATTAATGTTGGAATTTTTTTTGCCCGTGGCCTGGCATTGAATATTTATATGAAGGTTTTTTATAATACAAACTCTATATACTACTGAAATAAATCAGCCAAGTAGAAGACTTAGCACTATTATTGGACTTGTTGAATTATTGATTCAAATTAGCTTTTTTGGCCTTTAGTCCACAAAAATTGGCGTTTCGTCCGGGTTATCTCACATGGACTCATCAGTTGACTTGTGAGGACCTTGTCAATACGCAATTTTTGTTAAGTTCTTATATAGGTATTGCTCGATAAAAAGCTTTATCTTCTTCAGTGAGATAAGGTAGTATACTTTTAATATCTGCTTTCTTTTTCAAATCAATTGGTTTTGCTGAAGCGCAACGCAATTCTTTTTGCCAAATGAGATCACTGTTTACAGGATTTCGGCCATTTGATTTTTTTGTTAAACTAAAATACTTATAAAAAGGTTCACTGAATGAAAATTTACACCCCAATCTGCATATGTTATTTTTATTGTAAATTAAACTCTTTATTTTAAAATATTTAATATTTTGGAATGTAAAATTATTTGCTTTCAAAGCAAAGTTTTTAAAGTCTGATGCATTCATTTGCAATATCTGCAAGTTGACATTGGGATAGTTGACATTTTTTAGTATTCTTATTAATGAAACTTGGCTTGGGATATCAACGTTTCTTAAATGTTTTTCAATTACGCTGTGAACTGAGTCATAGTATTGTAAGCACGAATGACCTGGCTCACAATACTTTTGAACGATTTCATCAATTTCTGGGTGGTCGTGCAAAAATTGTAAAACTGCCGTTGAAGTCAAACTATTTCTATTTTTCGGTACGCACGAATCGCTCCATAAAGTAAAAATCTTAATTTTAGGGTGGTCAACTATTAATCTTGATAAGATTTTAATTAACGCACTGGCTATATCTTTTCCAGAACGCCCACTCAATGTCTCATTCCAAAGCGCACAATATGTAACTTTTTTGCAGCCAGGGACAACAAGAGTTCCCGTTAAATTGTAAACGCACAATTTTCTTGTTTCCATAGCGACGGATTGCGCTTTCTTTTCCTTGTCGTCGTTGGTGTTTCGCTGCAAGCTGTTAAATAAAGGTTACCATTACAATAATGTATGTAAACTGTAATTAAGACTTTAAAAATAATTACAAGATGAGCTATATTCGGATGGTAAACTTCTTTCCATGAGTAGATTACAATGAGAAGTACGAGTTTCAATGATATTTTGGCCCACACTCTCATAAAAAGATCTGAAGGCAGAAGGCTTCTTGTTTGTAGGTAAAAAAGTTGGATCATTATTTTCATCATCAACCGAAAAGTCGAGGGTTGATACACTGTCATTCAAAATGTCATCACTCATTCTAATAAAGTTAAAATAAATTAACAAAACATTTTTTCTGACTTATAAGTCAAAATACTTACGCAATAAGTTCTGGTGGCAAGTCCGGCGCTAGAGACTCAACTGCACGGCACGACATCCTGAACTCGACTGAAGTTTCTCTTTTATGTACACGTCCTTATGGCACATACGACAATGATTTACCGTAACTTGAGTAAAAAATTGTTGTATGTGTAGGATTTTCGGCACATACGACAGTTATTTACTGAAGAATCAAAAACCGAGTTTTCAATAGAAAAAATGTCGTATGTGCAAAAATTGAACACGTACGACAAAATAAATATAGCTTGAACCAATTCAGTTGGCAATTCTACTGCGCAGGTCTCTTTAAATTTCTTTGCTCTACTCTTTAATTCTTAAAGAGACAGAAAAATCACTGAAAAAAAGAAAAAAAAGATGTACATACCAGCGTTGTTGTCAATGACGCTGCTGCGATCATACTGAAGCACTTCACTTAGGAGGGTGAGTTTGGTTTATAGCTTCGCTCACAGTAAAATAGAAATGAATTTCCAGTGATGGACTTTCTTTGAATAAGATATGATCATGGTTTACTTTTCTTTCATAGCTTGATGTCTAAAAAACTATTTCATCTCTGGTGAGATAAAAGGAAAAGATTTTTAGGTGTAAACTTTACTTCGAAAAAATAAAATTAATAATTTTTGTTTTTATTAGTGGGACAAATTTCAGTGCACCTATAATAAAAAAATAAGTCTATTGCAAAATGCAATTGGGTTAGACAAGAAAAACTACCTGCAAGCTGCAACATAGGATTAATGACAAAAAGTTTAGGGATTATTGTTTATTTCTATGTTTTATGATTTGTGGCTAGTAACAGAAAGGTTCCGGGGGCGTTGTGTTTATATTTATTTTTTGGCGTTAGTGTATATTTTATATATTTTTTTTTTTTTGACCTGTGGGGTTGGGATTAATTGTAGATTAGTGTTAATTAGTTAGATTAGTTTTAACAATTTTTAACTACGAGTTTTTAAGAATGAATTTTTGCATCAGAGGGAATTAAGGTATTTAAATGATATTTGCTTTGCTTTGCAATTCAGTTTAAAAAAAACAACCAAGAATAATATATTGAAATACATTTAAAAGAAATTTTAATGGATCCATTTAGAAAAGGAATACCTATTGGAAGCCAGGCGCGTATAATAGTTGTTAAGATATATAATGACAAACTGGAAGAAGCAAAGAATTCGTCTCTTGAAAATCCTGTGAGTTTCGCAACAACGCAAACAGTGAAAACTACTGGAATTTCTGAACGTTCAATCAGAAGGATTATTAAGGAATACGAAGAGACAGGAGTTGTGCAGTCACCAAATAAAAAAGTGCAGCAGCATATGAAGTGGAAAACTGGACTAGACGAATTTGACATCGCAGCTATTCGGCGTATAATGCATAACTTCCACCAGGAGGAAAAAATGATAATATCCTTAAAAATGTTGAGACAACGAGTTCAGGAAGATCTGGAGTTTAACTTAAGTATTACGTCGTACCGTGAAATATAGAGATTCGTTTTTTAGTCGCACAACACGATTATGGAATAACTTACCCGGCACAGTTTCCCCTTGCCATTTCAATTTGAAAACATTCAAAACCAATGTTCATCGACACCTCCTTTCTCTCTCCTGCTAATTTCTCCCTCGCCCGTGTTTAAAACATTATAAGGGTCTCGTAACATACCCTTCAGGGCGAGTGAATTATAAAAAAAAAGAAGAAACGGATTTAGCTACAAAAAACTCAAAATAACCGGAAACTTCTCTGTAAAAGAAATGATATTAAACTCATGCGAGTGAAGTATCTGAGAAAAATCCGGGAATACAGAACAAAAGGATTTGATATTATTTATTTGGACGAAAGCTATATTCATAGCTTACATACAAGGCCACGGGCTTGGACTGATGACAATAGCAATTTCAAAGGGAAAGAGGCTGCTAATGGCGCATGCAGGTGGTGAAAAAGTTTCGTGAAAAACTCCTTACTTTTATTCAAATCTGGAACGAAAACGGGAGACTATCACGACGACATGAACTTCAAAAAATTCTGCAAATGGATCCAAGAACAAGTTTTGAATAACTTGGAGGAACTTTCAGTTATTGTAATGGACAACACCTCGTACCACAATAAATTAGAAGAAAAACAAATTACTTCTTCTAGCAAGAAATCCGAGATGATACAATTTCTAACCGAAAACAATATTCCGCATACTATACAGATGTTGAAACTTGAACTGTATATATTTGGGCAACTGTCAAGGCAAGAGTAGGTTCACGAAACAAAACATTCAATTTATTGGATGTTCAAAAGTTAGCAGAGGAAGAATTTTCAAAAATAACGGCTGAAGACTGGCGAAAAGTGTGTGAAAAAGCCATAAGAACTGAGGACGAATACTTTTCTCACGACCTGACGTGGGACACAATTTCGGATTCAATTATAAATAATCCAGGTGACGATTCTTCAACCGACTATGAAAGCGACATTAGTTCTTAAAACTAAGTGTATGTAAATGAACATTTATTATTTAAATTATATTATTCTTATTTATATTGTTTTTATTTTATTATTATGTTTTATATTTATTTCTGAAGTACAAATTTATAATAATTATTTTAAGGTAAAATAAATTCTTAAAAACTCGTAGGTAAAAATTTTTCAAACTCGTAAACACTAATCTAACTAATTAACACTAATCTACAATTAATCTCAAAACCTGACAGGTCAAACAATAGTAAATACATACATATATCAATTGAACACTAACACCATAAAATAAATATAAACATAACGCCCCCGGAACCTTTCTGTTGGTAAGCCACAAATCATAAAACATAGAAATAAACAATAATCCCTAAACTATTTGTCAAAGCAAAGTTGAGTTAGGCACTGTAAGATTTAAGGAAAAATCTTTTCTCATTAAATATCTTGCGCACCATTTTTGTTCTCTTAAATCCTCTTAAATCCTCTCTCTGCGCAACCGACCGTTGGCCAACTGAATTGGTTCAAGCTATACCCAAATGCATTCGACCTTGCACATACGACAAAATCAATACGAATTATCTCCTAAACTAAGATAGATATAAAAACGCGGAAAACAGCATTTGATAGATTATTTTTTGTCTAGATAGATACCTATATAATTTGCAGGTACACTAATGTCTTTGTTTTTTAGGGCTCGTTCCACAGTAGAATGGATACAATCTGCTTCCATTTGAGTATGCCTGACTTCAAGAAACTTTTGCTCTATTATTATATTGTGATTAATTGCAGAACACAACAGAGCGTTTGACATAACAGAGTTTCTGTTCTGATATGTGCAACCATCACTATAAAATATTACTTTGATCGGATCAGTTCTTTTGTTTTGTAAAACCACATGTTTTTCAATTAAATCGACCCAAATACTAGCGAATTCTTCAGCATTAACTCCCCCTTCAGTTTCACTCCACAAATAACAAAATCCATCTTTGATATTTAAATTATAAAATGTGAGGTTATGCACTTGAAGTTTTGTGCGGTAATAAAGACTGCTTATCTGAGACTTAGGTGCCATTAAAACTGCCTGTAGATCAGCTGTAAAAACAATGCTCTCCCTCGTCTTATCTCTTTCCTTTTCTGCTCTTGTTTCTTCTTTTTTTTTTTTTTTTTGATGTTCGGAATAATCTTCTAGGGATAAATTACCCACTTTAAACAAAGAGCATTTTTCGCAATGGTCTTTTTTTGGAAAGTAGAGTCCCAGCTTTCTCTTTTCAAAAGCTTCATAAGAAACAGCAATAGAAAGTGGGTTAGTATTTTTCTTTGAACACCATTCAGTGACATAAAAATTATAAAGAGCTTGTTTGTAGGTCCACTCTGGCAAAAGATATTTCTTTTCCGTTGAAGCTCGGCAATAGTGTGACTCGATAACTGGTAAGGAGTCCAAGAAGTTTCCAAGCTCTTTACGTTCCTTGACAAACGCTTTAGGTTTAGGTCGTCCCTTTTTTTGCCACCACGGGAATTAGATGGTTGTTCCTCCAGCTGTTTATTTTTCCAATTAAGAACCGCCCATCTTCCGATTCCGAGAGTATTCAAAAACATAATTTTGCACACTCTGAAAAGAGTGTCAAATTTTTTTAAATGATAAATAATAGATTGGGATCTTCTGGATAGCTCGGCAACCTTTCTTCCTCTTGATCGTTTAACAATTGCAGAAGTCACAAGGCTATTCACTAACATTTTTTTCTCAGTCCAACTCATGGCCCAAAAGTTTTTAAAAATATGAGCTCTCTCATCGTCCGAAAATTTAAAACATTTAATTGCTCCTTTTTCAGAATTTTTGTAATCGCACCTGTTCTTCATTTCTCTCTTTTCTTTTTGAACTCCATAATTTTATTTTTCATCCTTTTCTCTTCCCAGGTATCATTTCCCCGATTTCCTTAGTTTCCTATTTTTTTTCAGCAAACCATCTTGAATTTTGTATTCGTTTCCGTTTTTTCCTTTTTCCACTTTTTTCTGGATAAACAGATGAGTCAGGAGTCAGAGTGGAACCCGTATGGGACTAGTCCACAATAATCGCTTTCATCTGTTATCTCGTCTTCTATATGAAGACGACATTATAGGTACTCTCCCACTTATAATTCATGTAATAATGATTTTACCTTGAATCGTAACCTCAACGGTTTCTTTTTGGATGTTAGAACAAAAAGCCTCATCGGCATTTCTCTTGCTTCGAAGATTATATTTTTGCATCACAAAAATCAGTTTCAAGCTATTGTAATATTATTGAGATTTTATTATTTTATTTATTATTTAAATTTTTATGGTATAAAAATTTCACAAACCTCTGCTATATTGACACGAAGAAGTCTTAAATAATAATGCGTAGTTCAATTGAATTCCTATCAGTGTCACTAACAGAATGCAACTAGGTACATAATACGGTTCTTATTTAGACTGACCTACATAATATTGCATTAGGTTTTTTATCATCACCTCTCTCAGCCTCATGTCAATTTCAAGTGATTTGAAGGTCAACCATGCAATCAAGAATGCAGCTGCTCTTACATGTCAAAAGAATACTTTCATTTCTAATTTTTTAATGAGATAACTGTTGATTTATGACATTCTGATATGGAGTTAGCAGATATTCTTTGCAAATATGGAGTTAGCTGTTTTACTCATCACGCGATTTCGTCAACTTAAAAGTGTAACTGAACGCAAATTTTGATGTCAGACGATGCACCTTCCTAATACCTTTCAAACTGTATACCTAACTCAAATTCGCCCAAAAGTGGAGTTAGCAGGCTTACACTCTAAGCCGACGATATATATAATTCTTAATTAAGACTGCAATACCGTTCTGGGATTCTTTGTCTGCAATTCCGTACTGTACCTCTCTGGGATTCTTTGGTGTAGAATTATCTTTCTCTATCTTCTTTTGGCGTTGGTTGAAATGAAATATTTTCGTGATGACTCACTATTTCGTTTCTTCAATTTTTCTCGATACAATGTTCGATACTTTATTGTCTGTGATGTATTGTTAACACTATCTTACTTTTATTTTCAGATTTTTTTGATGTTCACTGATCACTTAATATGTCTTCATACAATTGTATTACTTGAAGAACATATTTCTGGCATTTGATAGCACTGACTGATTTTACGTTAAATTTACTTTGTTATTTTTCAATTTTTATTTGCGTTAAATCGCTTTGTAAGGATATCCCGTTTAAGCCCCAATTAATTTATGTAACACATAATTTTGATAAAAAAAAACTTTATTTAATTTATTCAAACTTAATCTAATTACATAAATTGTTACAATGTCTTAAGATTCTAAATTGACTTAAAAACTATGTGTTGTGAACTTATTCACTGACTTAAATGAAGTGTCCTTTGCTTTGGTCTGATATTCCTATTTATACTGTTTGACAAATAAAAACATCTGTTATCCAAGGATGTGTTCTTACTAATTGATTTTAATAGTTTGGCTTGTCTGGACTTTGGTATTTTTCCATTGATGACTTTGTGTATTAATACTTTATTTAGTCTAAGAGCCCACAGCAAATTTTGTGCGTGAAGATATAACCAAAAGTGGTTTATATGAGTATGAAGCCCTCAAATAACTAACGACAAATATGGAAGTCTGGCAGCATTTTTTTGCAGCTAAGATTAATAATAGTATGCCAAAGGTACATATATTTCCAAAATGTGGATCATAAGTATAACCACTTGAAACTGGCATTAAATTAAAGGGCGGAATGCACTGAATACAAATAGATAGGTGCCAGACGTTTTAGATGCAGCTTTCCCCTTGCCAGACGTACTAATAGTACGCAAAAAATCATTTTTTTAAACAATTGGTATAACCATATGTGCGATACATCAAAAAATTTGTAAAATTGTCCTTATCACAAATAAATAGGTGCCAGACGTTTTTGATGCAGCTTTCCCCTTGCCAGACGTACTAATAGAGTACTAAAAATTAAATTATTTTATAGATATAATAAATTGAATTTTATTTTATAATAGGTACGAGTAGGTAATAAGAACAAAAGTATGTACAAATACTTAAAGAATATTATATTATTTACTATCAGACTCATCGGATGATTCCCTAGTATGACCATTAGGGTGGGTCAAAAAAATCAAGTATTGTTTTTTTTTGGATTCGACACATGAAAACTAGTTCCTAGGTACCTCTAGAAAGTGCTTACCAAATATTAACTCTTAATATTAACGGGCAGATTATGCTCATCATAGTTTTCCATTTTCATTTTACTATCATATAAAAATGGTCATATCTTATCAACAAAAGATCGTTTAACCAATCGCATAGTCAATATTTGTAGGAAATTGAACGCTCTACAAAAATGGTCTTATATACT
The DNA here is from genome assembly GCA_911387755.1 of Chrysotoxum bicinctum. NCBI lineage: Eukaryota > Metazoa > Arthropoda > Insecta > Diptera > Syrphidae > Chrysotoxum > Chrysotoxum bicinctum. Next base: position 130,678,436 of record OU426987.1, on the reverse strand, counting down.
TTTTTCAATAATCCAACCATTTAAAAGATATTCAACGTCAAAGATTGAAGTATTTTAAGAAAAATAACTTTTTTGTTTTGAATTTTGTAACTTAATAAAAAATAATTATTGTCAAATGAGTTTCAATTATTTCTATAGGAAATTGAACGCTCTACAAAAAAAATCTCTGTAGTTAATCGATTACTCTAGCCATTCAAAAGATATTCGCAGTAGAATTCCAATGCCTACTGATTTTAGTAGTTTTTAAATAAATATTCCCAATTTATCCAGTTAATTTATGAATTTTGACAATATTCTTTTGTTTTAGAATATATTTTTTTTGAATCAATTTTTTGACGATATTTTCTTTTTATAACTTTTATTACAGTTTAGGATTGTTATTTAATATTTTGCAACGGGTTTATTTAAAATGTCATTTAAATTCCTTTTTTCCACAGAATTTTGAGAATTTGAAAATTTAATTTCGAATGTTGGTAGTTCTGTTACTCAGTACTTGTCATACTAGCGCCATCTGTGGTTTCAGGTCATTTCTATGTTTCCCCTTATATTTCTACTTTGCATACATTGTCATCTAATATGAATAAAGAAATCCCTTTAATTGGCATGGATGTTGAAATTACCAACAGTGAAAGAGGTTATGTGTGTATTTTTTCATCAACTTAATATCCTTAAATATTCTGTGAAACAAAGTGCTAAAAATGTAGCAGATTAGGTTATAGAGCTATGGAGAAAAAATGATATTCCGACTTCTAGTAATAATAATGTAGTGAAAAGAATTCTTCGATGTCATAACAAATGGTTAAGGATAAAAAAAAACGGCCCGTAAATCGCCAGCACAAAAAAAGAAAAGAGCAACATTTCAGAATGAACTCAAAATGTTATTCGATATTGTTGATCACAAGTCTTTAAAAGTGATCGATGACCGAATTAAATACTTATATTTGAATCAAATTTGAATCATTTTGTATCAATACTGTATTAAATTATAAAATTTCATATGGTGAAATGGAATTTTTTTTTCTGCTGACATGTTAAATTATATTTCTTAAATAAAAACCTTCTTTTCCTGAAATAGAACATGAACTATCTTAAAATTCAAAAATTAACTGGATAAATTGGGAATATTTATTTAAAAACTACTAAAATCAGTAGGCATTGGAATTCTACTACGAATATCTTTTGAATGGCTAGAGTAATCGATTAACTACAGATATTTTTTTGTAGAGCGTTCAATTTCCTACAAATATTGACTATGCGATTGGTTAAACGATCTTTTGTTGATAAGATATGACCATTTTTATATGATAGTAAATTGAAAATGGAAAACTATGATGAGCATAATCTTCCCCTTAATATTAAGAGTTAATATTTGGTAAGCACTTTCTAGAGGTACATAGGAACTAGTTTTCATGTGTCGGATCCAAAAAAAACAATACTTGATTTTTTTGACCCACCCTAATGGTCATACTAGGGAATCATCCGATGAGTCTGATAGTGAATAATATAATATTCTTTAAGTATTTGTACATACTTTTGTTCTTATTACCTACTCGTACCTATTATAAAATAAAAATCAATTTATTATATCTATAAAATAATTTAATTTTTAGTACTCTATTAGTACGTCTGGCAAGGGGAAAGCTGCATCTAAAACGTCTGGCACCTATTTATTTGTGATAAGGACAATTTTACAAATTTTTTGATGTATCACACATATGGTTATACCAATTGTTTAAGAAAATAATTTTTTGCGTACTATTAGTACGTCTGGCAAGGGGAAAGCTGCATCTAAAACATCTGGCACCTATCTATTTGTATTCAGTGCATTCCGCCCTTTAATTTAATGCCAGTTTCAAGTGGTTATACTTATGATCCACATTTTGGAAATATATGTACCTTTGGCATACTATTATTAATCTTAGCTGCAAAAAAATGCTGCCAGACTTCCATATTTGTCGTTAGTTATTTGAGGGCTTCATACTCATATAAACCACTTTTGGTTATATCTTCACGCACAAAATTTGCTGTGGGCTCCTGGTCTAATTGTCCTTGTAAATTGTATTGTACTAATTGATATTTGATCGTTCGGCTTTTCAGGTATTTTTACATTGGTGTATATTATGTTTTGAAATATGAGTTACGTTCTAGGGTGTTGGTTCAGTTTGATGATCTTAGCGATTCTGGATTCTATTTTTATAAGTTGAACGTGATGTGGTATTAACTCGCGGTAGAAGTTAAACTTATTTTCCCTCAAGCAAAGCCTCTGTAAGATTCTAACCTATAAACATACAAATATTTTTGAAGTGAAAATTCTTTGCGCGCGATGAGTGTAACTTTTCAAGGCTGCGTCACGATAATAAGCGTCAGATTTTAGTGCGACGATTTTAAATTTTAAGGGACGGATAGATGTAAATATCTAGAGAGAAAGAGAATAAGCATGCTATATACTTATTCACTATAGGGGCTATAGGATTATTTTTGAAGTAAAACTTCTTTTCCGGCGTTGGGGGTAAAAAATTTTCTATGGAGCTGTCAGTGACATGTCAAAACGTCACGCTATAACGACATGCTTCCTACAATTATTTTGTATATATTAATTATAGGAATAAATATGTGGTTGTGATATTGTATCTATGCTAATCCGAAATTTTGAAATCCATTTTATTTTGTACACAAACCTGCAACCCATGCGACATCTAGTTGTAAGTAATGAGTACATTTGACAAAGGTTTTTACAGAGGCTTTGTTTGAGAGAAAAGAAGTTTTACTTCTAGAGCGCGTACGTCAGTACACACATTCTTTTTTTCCTCTTTGTGCTATATTTGTTGTAGAGGGAGCGTGCACACTAAAGCCACGCCTCCATAAGATTCTTATAGAAGACGTGAACGTAGACAATAGATCAAAATGTATATTTTCTTCCAGGTTTAACTAGGGTAAGCTGGGGTGCATTTGACACCGGGGCACATTTGACTTTGCGTTTTTTGGTATGATCGTGCCCTTAAAAAAGAAAAGTTTGGATGATGGAAGAAGCTTAGTTTGATTTAAAGAAACGTTATGAAATTTGGCAGTGTTTCTTTAACACTTCGTGGAGTACCACGTAGTTTTGTGTTTTCAGTGTCTGATCTAATTTTTGACCACCGGTAATTAAGCAATTTGTGAACCTTATAAAATAAATTTTTTATCGTGAATCAATATTATGAGAGTACTATGCTTAAAGTTCAATAAATAAAATCCAGTTTTGTGAAAATATAATAATTGTTATCAAAAAAAAAAAAAACTTATAAAGTTCCTTCGGGCACCTTTGACTTTTGCAAAAAATATTTGTTTGACGTTGATTTTGGGAAATTATATATTAAATACATTTTTTAAAAAATGCGATATCGATGAATTTGAATTTAGATTTATATGGATTGATTTTTTATGTTTATAAATGAAATAATTTATGTTTTTTATTTTTGTTGTTTTTTTTTTTAGAAAGTGAATTTATTGATTTTTTTTTTCGTTATATTATTGTTTAATAAATTGTTTAAAAACAAAATTTTTTTTTTACTATTCAAACAACAGACGTGCTGGATCCGTTAATATTTTAAGAAATATAATGCACACGATGTGGAGTTTAATCCAACATTGTCAAATGCACCCCTTTTTAAAATGACTTTTTTTTAGAAAATATTTTTCTTTAAAATGAGGAAATATTTTAAAACAAAAAAATATATGTTAGCATAATCTTGAATAAATAATCAATTAATCAAATAAAAAAAAAACATTGGAATAAATTATCAGTTTTGGGAAATACAGACTTTTAAAAGCTAAGTGTCAAATGTACCCCCTTCTCCCCTGCACACATTGTAGTTCTGTTGTGAATTCTGTGTAATATAGTGCTGCATTGATTTGTTTATAACTTTTTATTTATTGTTGACAAATTATTATCGATAAATTTATAAATCTTCGTACAGCATTTGTTCACAGTAAGTGATGTTTTATCCATTTTCTTTACATTCATATCGATTCTAATTTAATTCTGAATAAATGTATTTAAGGTTAAAATTTTTAGATAGTTTATAAAGAAACACGTGTTAAACTATAATTATCGTAGTTATTGTTCAATTTTTACGTTTTTTAAATTATGTAATTATGTTAATATATATCTTTATAATTATTTTATTATGAAAGTTCGTGTTCTGTACACACGCTGTTTTTTTGATATATTTGACTGATAACGTGTCGTTTTGACATGACGTCACTTACAGCTGCATAGAAATTTGTGTACCCCCAACCCAACGCCGGAAAAGGAGTTTTACTTCAATAATAACCAACATTTACAAAACATGTTTGCATACAACCACGAAAATGTTTCTTGAGAAAAATGGTAGATGTGAAAGCAAATTATGTATAGTGAGCTATTTATGTACGACATGCATAACGTACATATGTAGGTACCTCTGCTATAGTATTTAAACAGTACAATGTTTCTTTTAGGAAATTGATATTCAAACAAGCAATGACGGTTATTTCATTGGGATCGTAACGAATACCCGCAAAACGGAATCCCATGAAACAAAATCCCGCCAGTTAGAACATTGATACTACATATTTGATTTGAAGACTTTTTTTAAATTGAACAATTGAAAGAATATTTGTTCCTTTCATTTCAAATTTATTTATTCATTCAAATATTTTTTTAGGAAGAAAATATATTTTCGGTACTATTTGGCAGCATTTTCTTATTGCTCGTGTTTTTTTTTGCAAGTCCATACAGAATTCTAGAAAAAAACGACATCGGGACTTAGGAAATTCTTTCCAAATAGTTGGAAGCACTGTGCGCGCTATGGCATTTGTTAGCTGTATTGACGACTAGCATCAACCAGCATCCAAAAAAGTCACTATTGACTTCTCTGAACAAATTATCGATAACATTAGATAATATTATTTTGGCATCACCGTTTTTATCAGCCCTTAGGTTAAGTTACGAAAGTTATCTGGACTTATGTAAGTCCGTTTAGACTTGAGTAGTATAATATGGCGAGAATTGCGAGTGTCAGCATGACTGAGTGGCCAACTTAAATAGTGACGATTCATATCGCACCACTTGAACCTTTTCAAGTGCATTGCCCAGGTAATGTTTGACACAATTCAGGTCGGGTCTTCTTGCTACTCTTGCACTTTCTTTTAAATTGAATTGTGTATAAATAAGTATAAATAAGGTGAAATCGATAATAAAGAACTCAGTGTCTATCAACTACAAGTCTCTTTTATTTTATTCAAAACATATTACAACTCAATCGTGCCAGATAATGATTAAAATTAACTTCAATTTAATAAAGGTGAAATCATCAAAGTAAAAGAATTAATCAACTACAGTATCACCGATGTGCAAGGACGAAATAGATAAAATAGAGAAATGTGAAGCCAATCTAAACGCTAAAAAGAGTGAAGACCCTAGCGCCCATCAACCAGAGAAAAGACCCGAAATATTGAAAATTGGACCACTTCTCCTAACAATCGGAGAATATAAACAACGGCAACATACATCAAAGGAGAAGAAAACACAAACATCAACGATAACAACAAAAAGAAAGAGAGGAGGAAAACAATTTAAACACAGAAGGGCGATCGCAGTACTATATAAAGAATTATTAAACCTAACAATTTCAACAGAAAAAAAAAGAAATAAAGAAGGAAATACAAGCAATAAATAAAAATGATAAAATTCTGGCAACCTCACGGCTGCCAATTTATGGGCAAAAATTCATGCCTTTAAATTTAATAAAATAAAAATTTAAAATGGGTTGGGGACAATCCAAAGTCGAAAACCCAAACGCGAATGTTATAAATCACACCAGTCATTTAAATGACATTTGGGGTTTTTTTTATTAATTTTTATAATACTATATATCTAGTGTAAAATTATTTATAAAATTGTACTCCACACACAAAAAATTTAAAAAAAAAGATACACCCAAAATGAAGGGGTTTGTAAACTATATATATAAGAAAAATATATGTATGTATAAATAAATGAATATATAAATATATATCTACATAAATGTACATATATAGACGCATACGGACTATAGACAGCAACACATGTGTCAGTAGGATAAAATACTTACGAAGTTAGTAGCTAGAAAAGCAGAAGCAGATAGGGTTTATAAAAATGTATTAACAAAAATGTTCCCATTCGTAGAGAAACGATAATCAAACATTGCATAGCAATATTAGCAGCTTTAAATAGGATAGCTGAAATTTTACGAAATCTACCTGTAGAAATAGCGACAGTTCATAAAAAACAGGGACAAGAAATTTTTATTAGTGTTAGAGACAAGTTGATAGATGCGTTAGGAAAGCATAACATAGAAGCACAAGTACCTTCTACCTAAGCCGAAGACAGACGAATAAAATTTTAAGACTTATACCCAATAAATGAAGACGATTCTTAGTTAGAAAAGGAAGAAAACACAGAATATTTATTAAGTGGTTATCAAAGTATAGAGAAACATCAGTTTAAACAAAATCCAATAGAAACAAAAATGCCAGTAAGAGCAGTAGAATTCATAAAGTTAGTCTCATCAATTCTTCCAAGTTCGATGGTAGTGAAGAAAATTTAACACGTTTTTTAGATGCAATAGATATCCTTAAACAGATTAAAGAGTCTCATGAACCTACCGCGGTTTTGATGGTCAAAACTAAGCTCAAGGGAACGGCTAGGAACTTGATTAACAACGAACAGACGAACAGTGCGGCCGATGGCATCTTTTTGCGGCCAAAAGTTGTAATGTACTTTTTGTCAAAGGCTGAGGTTTTGCTTCAGATTAAACTTCAGATTTTAACGTCAATATTTCTTTATTTATCAAGACATCTAAAAACTAATTTCAATTGTTAAATGTCTTCTTTGTTGTTATCCTTGGTTGGTTCTTCTTCGAATATCCGCCCTTAGTATATACTCCTTTAGTATTCGTCTTGTCACTGTATGCGGGTGGATTGTAGATGAACAAAGGCTGATACCTTATACTGGATGCTGGCGATCTTCAGATGGATTCGGCAAATCAACAGACGAATCTGGCAAATCAACGGAAGAATCCGGAAAATCAACGCACGAATCCGGCAAATCAACAGACGAATCTGGCAAATCAACGGACGAATCCGGCAAATCAACAGACGAATCTGGCAAATCAACAGACGAATCCGGCAAACCAACGGACGAATCCGGCAAATCAACAGACGAATCTGGCAATCAACGGACGAATCCGGCAAATCAACAGACGAATCTGGCAAACCAACGGACGAATCCGGCAAGTCAACGGACGAATCCGGCAAATCAACGGACGAATCCGGCAAATGAAAGGACGAATCCGGCAAATCAACGGACGAATCCGGCAAATCAACGGACGAATCCGGCAAATCAACAGACGAATCTGGCAAATCAATGGACGAATCTGGCAAATCAACGGACGAATCCGGCAAATCAACGGACGAATCCGGCAAGTCAACGGACGAATCCGGCAAATCAACAGACGAATCTGGCAAATCAACGGACGAATTCAGCAAATCAACGGACGAATCCGGCAAATCAACGGACGAATCCGGCAAATCGACGGACGAATCCGGCAAATCAACGGACGAATCCGGCAAATCAACAGACGAATCTGCCAAATCAACAGACGAATCTGGCAAATCAACGGACGAATCCGGCAAATCAACGGAGGAATCCGGCAAATCAACAGACGAATCTGGCAATAACTTATGTTAATTTGTTTGAGACCCCTTACCACTGGTGGGGGGAAGTCTTCAACTATTTCACTTTATTTACCTTCCTTGATCGATCGCGATGTTTTCTTTCTTGAAAGTTCGCCACATTTTATTTACCCGATGTTTCTTGGTCAATGGTCAAGCGCACTCTATGTTTTTTTCGAACGTATTTCGGTCTTTTATTATACTTCTCAGCCAAACTATGCGTGAGCTGTAAAGTTATGAAATGCACATTTACACACAATATGCCCTCTTTCGCGACGTCATCGCTAGTTTCTATCAATAAACATTATTTTCCCCACATACATTTAATGGTGCGGGCGACGGGTAGCATCCTATTTAACTATATGTTATCTATTACTACGCTTACTTATAGTTGCAGGTGGGCGGTCAGAGGGTAGCCAGTCCTAGTATGAGCCTTAACTCACCATCGTGGTTCTAGGCCATAGTTGATAATACGACGCAAACCCACCATCGAGGTTCTTGATCGTTACCCAGTTGCTGCTTTCAGTGGAGTTCTTCCTTCTTCGTAGATAACCTCTTGTTATCAACTCACCACTTTTAGTAGTTGTTGTTGGTATTGCGTAGTTAGTGTGGTGTAATTGAGCTACTGATCTATTTCCACTGATAAGCTCCTTTCTAATCAGTTGCTGGCCATGGCTTGCAGTAAACACATGCTATGGGAGCATGTTGTCGATTTGGTAAGTATTCCTTCTATGTTATTTTTCACAGGTCCGTAGCATGGGGGGTGTCTTGGTTAGGTTAACATGGGACCTTGTTGAATAGGGGATTCGGGGTTGGAATAGGGCTTAGCTGTGGCGTGGTACTGGAAATAAACAATTGGACAGGCCCGTAGCTAGGGGGGTGCAGAGTTGTAATGATCCATTACAAACCCCTCCTTCTTTGGAGAGGAGAACCTTCTCGTCTAAAACTCGGGTTTTTTTTTCTTCTGGTTGATTGTTCGACCCTGCTTTCTCGTAGTATTTTCTTGAATTTTTTGTTTATTATCTTTTGCGGGGCGGGGTTTCTGGGATAATATTTTTGACGGAATAGTGCATTTGACTTTAATCGTATCCTGTATACTACAGCGTTTGTAGTATTAGGCAGTTTTTCGAACTTCGGTAATTGCTGCCTTAGCAAATATGTATGTAACTTTCTTTGTGCTCGAGGAAGAGACTTGCCCCCTGGAAGGCATAATTGATCTTGACGTTCAGCGGGTAAATTTTGGGTAGTCGTTATTTTTCTACCTCTCATAGTCATTTCAAAATTCAATTTCTTAAGGAGGTCCGTTTGCCCATATAAACGAACAGGCAGATCGCTCCGATTTTCTTTTTTAGAATTTACTGGTGGCGGTATTACCAGCCGTTTCTCCATCAGACTTTTGGTTTCAACGTGTGTAGGCTGCGGCGGCGCGGCCCTTAGTTCTTGTCTATGTGGAAGCTCTGTTTCCATTTTGATCAAGTTTGTGACAACATTTACACAGGCTGCCCCTACATCTGCTGCTGTATCTTCTTCTAGCTCTTCCTTCGTCGGGATACCGCGAGTCACCTGAATGTCATCAATGGGGTGATAGGTTCTTTTTTTCCTGGGAAGCTATCTCAGGATCGGGGGTAGCCGTTAGTGGGGCTTGTAATGTAGATGCTCTATTGGTGTGGCAAAGACAATCTTTTGTCAAGCGCCTCTTCCCCGCAGAAAGTGCAGAACATTCGGAAAGGCCGGCGACAGTTAGCCTTCGAGTGCCCTCGCTGCTTACAATGCCAACATTGGGTCATGCGATCATATTGGTTCTGGATTGGGACCTGTATCTGTGATTCTCGTAAGAAGGTCCTATTCATGGGCTTAACTGAGACCGGACTTTCATTATGAATATGCTCGAACTCTTCGGCTAGACCAGTTAGTTCATCCAACGTCCGAAAATCTTTGCGGCGGATATAGAGATGATATTCGGGTCCTAGCCGGTCGTAGATTCTGTCGATACTTTCCTGTATGCGCATAGTAGGGTGTTGATGAATTTAGTACTGCAAGGCTTGGATAAAGTCTTTTGCCCTTTCGCGAGGGCTTTGTCTTCTTCTCGCAATTTCATCTTCTAATTTGTTAACAAAGCGTACGGGGAGAAAATGTCCCAAGAAGGCATGATAAAAATCCCACCATGTTCTAAAATTCTCCCTATTTATTCGGAACCATTGTAGAGCGTTTCCTCTGAATATTACTGGAAAGGTTCGGGGCATCTCATTCAGATGAATTCTGTAGCAATCAGCGAGTTCTTCCACTCGTTTAATAAATTCTAAGGCATTACCAGTTGAATCAAAGGTAAGACCCCAGTTACTAACGATGTTTATTACTTCAACTTCCCGGCAAGGTAATGTATTATCGACAGGCGGGGTTCTGGTTTGGTCTGGTAACTGGAATGAAGCTGAAGTAGTGGCTACAAATGGGACTTCATTCTGGCGAGTACTGTGGGGATAACACCATTCTCTATACTCCGGAAAGCTGGTTAATCGATCGTACGGAATCACAACCGGGTAAGCAGTCTTATAGCTCTGAACACCGTGAACTGGTATACTAGGAACATAACTGTTGTATTCTAGGTGTTCCTTCGTACCTATATTCTCTGAATTTCTGGGCTCTTCTGCATATTCTCGTTCTGTAACGAGGTTTCCTAGTTCCTCTCAAAGATTTTGAGTAGATTTTAGAGACCTCGCTTCTTTTATGTGGGTGAAACGGACACGGACTGCAGCCATTGTTCCTTCCGTATTCAGCCCTAAGCGCGTCATACGTTCAATCAACTCCACTTTGTTGAGTATTTAAATCCTAGCTATGCTGGCGAAAATGTCAAAACTTTCTTTGGTGTTAGACATTTTTGTTTTCATTATTTTCTTGTCTGATTTTCTTATCTTGATTTCAGTTTCTCTTCTCGGGTCGGCTTAGACTTAGATCTTTATCGTCAGTCCTTGTTATGGTTAAGATCTAAATTTTGATCTTCGGTTTCGGGTTTCAGCTTAAGATAAAAAATTTTATCTTCAAGTTTCGGGCTTCGGGTAAGATTTATATTTTGATCTTCAGGTTTAGGGTTTCGATTTGCGATCGAAATTTTTATCTTCAAGTTTCGAGTTTCAGGTAAGATCTATATCTTGATCTTCAGGTTTCGGGTTTCAGCTTAAGATCAAAAAATTTTATCTTCAAATTTCGGATTTAGGGTAAGATCTATTCTTGATCTTCAGGTTTCAGGTTTCGGTTGAGATCATTTACTTGATCTTCTGGTCTGCTTACGGTTAAGATTTATGCTTTGATCTTCAGGTTACTGGTTTTGGGTAAGAACATTTTCTGTCTTCCGTTGGTCTGGTTGCGGGTAACATCTATGTTCTGATCTTCTGGATACAAGTTTCAGCTAAGATTTTCTTCTTTTCTATAATGGATGGGCGTTAATCATAACGTCCCTGCTCGGGCGCCAATTTGTGATGTACTTTTTGTCAAAGGCTGAGGTTTTGCTCGCCGGTTTACCGGGGTCCTATCTAAAGTAGTACTGACTTCAGATTTTAACGTCAATATTCCTTTATTTATCAAGATATCTAAAAACTTAACTAAATTTACATTCATTTTTTTTTACATATAATTTCAATGGTTAAATATCTTCTTTGTTGTTATCCTTGGTTAGTTCTTCTTCGAATATCCGCCCTTAGTATATACTCCTTTAGTATTCGTCTTGTCACTGTATGCGGGTGGATTGTAGATGAACAAAGGCTGATACCTTACACTGGATGCTGGCGATCTTCAGATGGATTCGGCAAATCAACAGACGAATCTGGCAAATCAACAGACGAATCCGGCAAATCAACGGACGAATCCGGCAAATCAACGGACGAACCCGCAAATCAACAGACGAATCTTCCAAATCAACGGACGAATCCAGCAAATCAACGGACGAATCCGGCAAGCCAACGGGCGAAGCCAGCAAATCAACGGACGAATCTGTCAACAACTTATGTTAATTTGTTTGAGACCCCTTACCACTGGTGGGGGGAAGTCTTTAACTATTTCACTTTATTTACCTTCCTTGATCGATCGCGATGTTTTCTTTCTTGAAAGCCCGCCACACTTTATTTACCCGATGTTTCTTGTTCAATGATCAAGCGCACTCTGTGTTTTTGTCGAACGTATTGCGGTCTTTTATTATACTTCTCAGCCAAACTATGCGTGAGCTGTAAAGTTATGAAGTGCACATTTACACACAATATGCCCTCTTTCGCGACGTCATCGCTATTTTCTATCAATAAACATTATTTTCCCCACATACATTTAATGGTGCGGGCGACGGGTAGCATCCTATTTAACTATACGTTATCTCTTACTGCGCTTACTTATAGTTGCAGGTGGGCGGTCAGAGGGTAGCCAGTCCTAGTATGAGCCTTAACTCACCATCGTGGTTCTAGGCCATAGTTGATAATACGACGGGGCGACCGGCGAGAGGACGAATGATCTCTCCTTTTATCGCTCGCAAACCCACCATCGAGGTTCTTGATCGTTACCCAGTTGCTGCTTTCAGTGGAGTTCTTCCTTCTTCGTAGATAACCTCTTGTTATCAACTCACCACTTTTAGTAGTTGTTGTTGGTATTGCGTAATTAGTGTGGTGTAATTGAGCTACTGATCTATTTCCACTGATAAGCTCCTTTCTAATCACTTGCTGGCCATGGCTTGCAGTAAACACATGCTACGGGAGCATGTTGTCGCTTTGATAAGTATTCCTTCTATGTTATTTTTCACAGGTCCGTGGCATGGGGGGTGTCTTGGTTAGGTTAACATGGGACTTTGTTGGATAGGGGATTCGGGGTTGGAATAGGGCTTAGCTGTGGCGTGGTACTGTAATGCTTCATTACAAAGTCCAAAATAAAAGTTTTGAGTTAGGTGTTTTTTGTCATCAGGTTGTCTAAAGGAGACCCCTAAGAGACGAAACATGTTCGTAGTAGAGTTTCTTGCCTCAAATCCCCCCCCCCCCCCCATAATTTCAGCCTGAATGTGGCTGCTAAGTTAACGTAGTCACGCGTCGTTAAGATATGCTAATGACCACTTCCATCAAACAAATGTAAAAGTTTTATTTGCAAGCAAATCTATTGCAATAAAATGGATTCAACAGCTGCAGGTGCGTAAAATAAGTTAAAGAATTTCTGAATAAAAATTCCTAAACAGTTCATTGTAAGACAGAGATATGTCAACACTATTTATTTACTTGAAAAACAAAATATTTGTTTGAGTGCACTTTTTTTCTTGCTATTTCTTGTTCTTAAAGCTATTTAAGATAGTTAATAAAAGTATTGTGTACCAAATAAAATAAAATTCAGCTGCCCGTAGGTGCCCGTTGAGTTTTTTTTGTGCATTAAGGTACTAGTACGGTCTAACGCCATGAAAACGCACGATTTTTGGGAATTTTTTTCTCGGAAACTTTATTAGGTAATAACATAATTTTTTTTAAATAATGAATACATGCCTCAAGAATACAAATTTTTGTAAATTTTCGAATTTTGGCCGAATTATAGAGGGCGCAAACGTTGACTCATCAAAAAATACATTGTCCCATTGCGGACAGTTAATCTCAGTTAATTTAAATGAAGGTTTTTTAGGAGACAATTTACCACAATTTGTTTTAAAAGTAAAAATAAACAAAAAATGTCAAGCTTTAAAAAAATAATTTTTTTTGGAATTTTTTTTTGCCATTTTTGGGTCGTAATTTTTGTTATTCATAACTTTTTTGTCAAATTGTGGTAAATTGTCTTAGAAAATATAAAAATAAAGTTGCAACAAGTTTTTTGAAAATCGGTTCAGTAGATCCGGAGATTAACTGTCCGCAATGGGACAATGTGTTTTTGATGAGTCAACGTTGGCGCCCTCAATAATTCGGCCAAAATTAGAAAATTAAGACAAAAAAAAAATGTTCTTGTACTCTTGACGCATGTATTCATTATTTAAAAAAAAAATTTTGTTATTATCTAATAAAGTTTCTGAGAAAAAAATAATTCCCAAAAATCGTGCGTTTTTTGGCGTTCTAGATCGTACTAGTATCTTAATTTACAAAAATATCCCTGGTATTGTATGCCCACCAGTGTTGGGACTTCTACCACTTAAGTGGCATTTCTACCACTTTTTACTGTTCATGAAAACCTACCACCTAAAAATCTAATTCTACCACTTTTTGCACTTTTAACTTTACCATATACCATGTTTACAATATGCCTTGGAAGACATTGAAAAAGTCTTAAGAATCAAAAAATATAGTATACTAATTGAAGAAAGCACTAATAAAGGGGGTTTTCAACAGGGATGCTACAAAAGTAGAGCGACAGGGACAGTAAACGACGCCATATTTCTTGCCGTTCTTTTAACATTTCTCTTTAGTAAGGTTTGCCATTTCATGTTTAAAAGATATACGAGCCAACAACGAGTCGAAATTATTAAAATTTACTACCGAAATTCGGAGTCAGTGGCCTCAACGTTAAGAGAGCTACGTCCAATTTCTGGTCGTCATAATCGTCCTAGCAGATCAGTGAGACAAAGAAGTGCACGTAGTGTCGAGAATATTGCTGCCGCTGAGGCTTCAGTTGCAAAAAGCCCAAATGTGTCTCTCACATGTCGTTCTCAAGCGTTGGGCATCTCTGTGACGTCGTTGTGGCGAATTTTGCGAAAAGATCTTGGCCTACATCCTTACAAGATTAAATTGACGCAAGAACTGAAGCCGCTTGACCACCAGAAGCGTCGTATGTTCGTGAATTGGGCTGAGCAACAACTTGAAAATGAATCGGATTTTCATCGAAAAATCATCTTCAGCGATGAGGCTTATTTCTGGCTGAATGGCTTCGTCAATAAACAAAATATGCGGTATTGGTCAGGCAGCAGTCCACACGTACTCCATGAGTCATCATTGCATCCTGAAAAAATTACAGTTTGCTGTGGTTTATGGGCCGGCGGCGGCGTCATTGGGCCGTACTTCTTCCGTGATGATCAAGACCGGCACGTTACTGTAAATGGGGATCACTACCGTTCAATGATAACCGAATATTTTTTTCCCCAATTGGATTATATGGACTTGGAGGACATGTGGTTCCAACAAGACGGCGCGGCGCCACTAGACACAATGTCACAATCAATTTATTGGAAACCAAGTTTGGAGAACGTATTATCTCACGAAATGATCCAGTCGCTTGGTCGATTCGGTGGTGCGATTTGACGCCGTTAGACTATTTCCTGTGGGGCTACGTCAAGTCTATGGTCTATGCCAACAAGCCAGCGACGATTGATGAACTTCGTACGAATATCGAACGTGAAATTGCAGCAGTATCGGCCGATTTATGCTTGAAAACCGTCGAAAATTGGGTTCAGCGTCTGGACTTCTGCAAGCGTGTCTGTGGTGACCATGCAAAACAAATCGAGTTGCATACATAATGACATCGAACGTACTTTTAAAGGAATAAAGAATTTCATTGATATCTAAAACCGTTTTTGCTTTATTTAAAAAAAAACTTTTGTAGCGCTCTTATTGAAAAACCCGATATTTCATCAAAAATTTGTTTTGTTGTCGTTGTGAGGTATTTTGATTCAGTTGAAGGAGCAGTAAAATATAAGTTTTTTGGGTTATAAAAAAATTAACAGACAACATCAAAGTCAACGAAAAAAGCCCGATGATGGATGCAAATCCGAAACGCGTCGCTTAATAAGTAAAAATAAAAAGAAATAATATATGTTGTGAATAAAAGTTTAAATTGAAATAAATAAAATAAAAAATTCTTTTTTAAATTTTATATTTTAATTCTTTAAAATCAAAGTTATAAAATCAACATGGAGACTGAACCACAAAGAAAAATGGAAACAACAACTGTTTACAACATTTTAGCTGCAAGGGAAATTCTATTCAATGATCATCATAAACTATAAAATAATGAATATTATTATTTCTTATTTATAAATCACATATTTAATAATTTGTTATAAATAAATTAACTTGTCACATTTATAAATATCTAATAGTAAAAATAGTGTCACAAATTTTATTTTCAATTTATTAATAATTTTGCATAATCTACAATTTACTTGTCGACGCCGTTTACTATAGTCTTTACATGAATATTTGGAGTTATAAAAAATCATTGAAATGAAAATTTTAGATAAGTGTATGATCTACAAAATTCATAATAACCTCGAACGCGCTATTTCACATAGAAAACGAAATATTTGCAAAAAACCGATTTACCCGACCTTTGACCTCGAATAACTTGTGACGCAGACACGATATATGAGACTTTTTTGTCAGTCATTAGAACATCAAAACAAAGGTTGATGCAAATTTTCAGCTTATTCGCTTCCATTCCGAGGTTGAAGGCTAATTTGACTGGCCTAATAAAGTTTTCTTGTTTTAACCTGATGACCAAACAATTACAAAAAAAAAAACTCATTAATAAGTGCACCCAAAAACCCATACATTTGATTATACTTGGGAAAATCTTAGATAGGTAAAATTAAAAAAAAATGATTATTTGCCCTGAGGTGTAATGGGTTTGAAAAAAAAACAGTAATTTGTGTAGTTTTAAGTTATTTTTTATTTTATGTACACACAAACACAGCCATAATAAGTGCTCAAAGTGCCCTCCTGCGTTTTGAATGCATGCTAGAGCCCGTTTTTGTATTTCATTTTGAATGTTTATTCTCGATAACTCTTGTCTTACTTTTAGTGATCCTTCGGAAACACGTTGTTCTAATTCAGTTAAAGTTGTTTTTTCGGATGATTAAAAGATTTTTTTTATTTGTTGCCATACAAAAAAATCCAGTACAGTGAGATCAGGAGATCTTGCGGACCAGTGAATCTGTCAATTTCTGCCTATCCGTCGATCACCGTATTCTTCATCCAGCCAATCCATAACTTCACGACCATAGTAGACCGGAGCACCACCTTTTGGGAAATATGATGAAGCTAGTTGAAGCAGTGGAACATCCTCCTATAGGTCTGGTAGATTATTTTGTAAAAACTCCAGATAGTTTGTAGAATTAAGTCGGGGTGGCAATTTGAAAGGCCCGATTAATTTGTTTTCATTTACGCCTGCCATAATATTGACACTGAATCTGTGCCTAAATGATCTTTGCCGTCTTAAAACCGGATTAAAAATGTCTGCGTATTCTTCTGTCGTAAATGAAGGCATTTCAAAAAGCGCGCTTATCCAACTGTAGTCGTGACTTTTTTAAGATTAGATTTATTACTTCAATAAAAATTTACAAAAACAATTTCATATTTAAAATTAAATCTTTTTGAGGCATGGTCAGAAGGACCGTCAGCCAGATGATAGCCTGAGTAATACATTTTCAAATTTTGTAAATAAAGTTTAAAAATCTTCTCTTGTTATTTTTCTTCTATATACAAGTGCTATTTTAATATATTGCGATAGTGTTTGCCAGTGATTTCAGTTTAATATTGCTAAAAGTTCCGTTTGTTCCAGGTAGTTTTTTTGCCATATTTTTCGCCGTATCTCTACCACAATAGGATATCTCGCGATCAAATGCACTACATCTTCCCTTTCGTTTGTATTACATAAGCTACATTTTAGTTCTAAATCATTTCGGTGGGGTATGAAATTGAGCTGTAAAAGCTCGCCTCTTGCTCGAAATGTAGAAGATATTATTTCAGTGCTAAAGATGTCCTTAAAATAGTTGCGTTCCCTTAGATCATGCTGGAGTATAGGATAGGTTTCCCTATGAAATGAACTTCTAGCTTTGCGAATACTGTCTTCTCTTGCTTTTGAATGGAGCATTTCGAGTAAATTATAAAGCAAAGGTTTCCACTCTGCTAGATTATTAAGAGTTAAGTTAAATGAGAGTCCACACAAGTCTGCCAAGTTCTTCCATTCTTCAAACCATGAGCTTTGTGATCTTGCAATCGAAACTGCAATCTTCCTTGCAACTTTATCAGTGTGGCTGTACATAAGTTTGAGGATGTAGTTAAAATGCAGTTTTAGAGATGAAAGATATAGTGGTGATAGCCCGGTTTCGATGAATAGCATGTAATTTGGTGTTGTACCTGGTAGTCGAAATTGTCTTTTTAAAAAGAATCTCAATAGCTTTTCGGTGGTATCAGACTGTTTCCAGCCCCATGATTCTGCAGCATAAAGCATTATCGATTTAGAAGTTGCGAAAAAAACTTTGTATTTTGTACTGAATGACAAAAGTCCTTGTTTCCATATATATTTTTCCACAGCGTCCCTATTGCATTTTTTGAGAGTCAGCTTTTTAACCAGGTGTTTTTCTAAGTTAGAGTTACTTGTTATAGTGAACCCTAAGTATTGGTATTCTTTTACCGTCTCGATTAAGTCTACCCCATAGTACCATTTCTTATTTGCAGCCAAACATCCTGTTCCTCTACGAAAGACCATTGTTTTTGATTTGCTTAGATTGACAATAAGGTTACACTTTAGACAGTATTCAAGTAATTTGTTTATCATCAACTGAAGGGACTCGGAAGGGACCTTTTTTCATCTTCACTATCATCGTAATGTCAATTTTCATCAAAATCTCGAGTTCGATTGTTTTAAGAATACATAACTTGCCATAAGTACCTAAAATAAAAATAATGCTTACCTGGTCAATGTACTGTACATACGAGTACATTTGTATTAAATTGATGTTTGTCCTAAATTGGGCTCAAGGTCAATTATTGATTCTTATTATTTTTTGAGTTGTGACATTTCGAGTTTGATTACACCCTTCTTCAGACCTTTTTATGAATAAAATTGTAATTAAAAAACTTATATACATTACATAATTATACAGGGTGTTCGGTCGTCTGCCATACTTTGGGATGTGATTCTTGGTCATATTCTAAGAAAAAAAAATGTTCCACAGTAAAGTCTGATTTTCAATTTTGACATCACTTTTTGAGAATTTAAAAAAAGACTTTATTTGTACCCTGACCCATGTTAAGGTTAATTTCTCTGTCAGTACTAAGGGACCTCATTTTAGACTATTTTTTTTTTAGTAGAAATACTAACCTTTAAAACTGCGTTCCAATTGAGCGGATATGTTTTAAGACTTGCCAGATATTCAATTTTCAATGGTGTTTAATTTTTCTTGCCCGAGCAAAATTTTGACTTTGAGGTCTACTTTTTTTAAAAAAATGCGCAATAAACATAAAGTTTTCTTGTTTTAACCTGATGAACAAAACAATTACAAAAAAAAAACTCATTAATAAGTGCACCCAAACAACCATACATTTGATGATACTTGGGAAAATCTTAGACAGGTAAAATTTAAAAAAAATGATTCTTTGCCCTGAGGTGTAATGGGTTTGAAAAAAACAGTAATTTGTGTAGTTTTAAATTATTTTTTATTTTATGTACACACAAACACAGCCATAATAAGTGCTCAAAGTGCCCTCCTGCGTTTTGAATGCATGCTAGAGCCCGTTTTTGTATTTCATTTTGAATGTTTATTCTCGATAACTCTTGTCTTACTTTTAGTGATCCTTCGGAAACACGTTGTTCTAATTCAGTTAAAGTTGTTTTTTCGGATGATTAAAAGATTTTTTTCATTTGTTGCCATACAAAAAAATCCAGTACAGTGAGATCAGGAGATCTTGCGGACCAGTGAATCTGTCAATTTCTGCCTATCCGTCGATCACCGTATTCTTCATCCAGCCAATCCTTAACTTCACGACCATAGTGGAACGGAGCACCACCTTTTGGGAAATATGATGAAGCTACGAGTAGTTGAAGCAGTGGAACATCCTCCTATAAGTCTGGTAGATTATTTTGTAAAAACTCCAGATAGTTTGTAGAATTAAGTCGGGGTGGCAATTTGAAAGGCCCGATTAATTTGTTTTCATTTACGCCTGCCATAATATTGACACTGAATCTGTGCCTAAATGATCTTTGCCGTCTTAAAAGTGGATTGCTACAAGCCCATGTATGGAGATTATGGAAATTCGTAATACCATCTCTTGTGAATTCAGATTCGTCTGTCCAATGAATTCTGTTTATAAACTGGTAGTCATCCAAGCTTCTCTCCAGCAACCAGTTACAAGAATTCGAGTCTCTTTTCAAAATTATCGGGAAGCAGTTCCTGCACAGGTATATGGTGATATGGATACATATTTTCTCCATGCAGTATACTAGAAATTATGTGTTTGGAAATATTAAACTGTAGAGCCAAGCGTCTTATGCTGATGGGAGGATCGATTTCAATAGCTGTCAGTATTCTTTCATCGACCGAAACTCTTCTTGTGCTTGCAGCCCCTGTGTTATTTCTTGCAGTTGAAACTGATCCAGTTTCTCTAAGCCTTCGAAAGGTATTTCCAAAAACATTTCGTTCCTGCTATCTTCGTTGTGCTCTTCTTGAATTTCGATTGCACAACCCATAAACGAATAAAATGTCTGCGTATTCTTCTGTCGTAAATGAAGGCATTTCAAAAAGCGCGCTTATCCAACTCTAGTCGTGACTTTTTTTAAGATTAGATTTATTACTTCAATAAAAATTTACAAAAACAATTTCATATTTAAAATTAAATCTTTTTGAGGCATGGTCAGAAGGACCGTCAGCCAGATGATAGCCTGAGTAATACATTTTCAAATTTTGTAAATAAAGTTTAAAAATCTTCTCTTGTTATTTTTCTTCTATATACAAGTGCTATTTTAATATATTGCGATAGTGTTTGCCAGTGATTTCAGTTTAATATTGCTAAAAGTTCCGTTTGTTCCAGGTAGTTTTTTTGCCATATTTTTCGCCGTATCTCTACCACAATAGGATATCTCGCGATCAAATGCACTACATCTTCCCTTTCGTTTGTATTACATAAGCTACATTTTAGTTCTAAATCATTTCGGTGGGGTTTGAAATTGAGCTGTAAAAGCTCGCCTCTTGCTCGAAATATAGAAGATATTATTTCAGTGCTAAAGATGTCCTTAAAATAGTTGCGTTCCCTTAGATCATGCTGGAGTATAGGATAGGTTTCCCTATGAAATGAACTTCTAGCTTTGCGAATACTGTCTTCTCTTGCTTTTGAATGGAGCATTTCGAGTAAATTATAAAGGAAAGGTTTCCACTCTGCTAGATTATTAAGAGTTAAGTTAAATGAGAGTCCACACAAGTCTGCCAAGTTCTTCCATTCTTCAAACCATGAGCTTTGTGATCTTGCAATCGAAACTGCAATCTTCCTTGCAACTTTATCAGTGTGGCTGTACATAAGTTTGAGGATGTAGTTAAAATGCAGTTTTAGAGATGAAAGATATAGTGGTGATAGCCCGGTTTCGATGAATAGCATGTAATTTGGTGTTGTACCTGGTAGTCGAAATTGTCTTTTTAAAAAGAATCTCAATAGCTTTTCGGTGGTATCAGACTGTTTCCAGCCCCATGATTCTGCAGCATAAAGCATTATCGATTTAGAAGTTGCGAAAAAAACTTTGTATTTTGTACTGAATGACAAAAGTCCTTGTTTCCATATATATTTTTCCACAGCGTCCCTATTGCATTTTTTGAGAGTCAGCTTTTTAACCAGGTGTTTTTCTAAGTTAGAGTTACTTGTTATAGTGAACCCTAAGTATTGGTATTCTTTTACCGTCTCGATTAAGTCTACCCCATAGTACCATTTCTTATTTGCAGCCAAACATCCTGTTCCTCTACGAAAGACCATTGTTTTTGATTTGCTTAGATTGACAATAAGGTTACACTTTACAGTATTCAAGTAATTTGTTTATCATCAACTGAAGGGACTCGGAAGGGACCTTTTTTCATCTTCACTATCATCGTAATGTCAATTTTCATCAAAATCTCGAGTTCGATTGTTTTAAGAATACATAACTTGCCATAAGTACCTAAAATAAAAATAATGCTTACCTGGTCAATGTACTG
Source organism: Chrysotoxum bicinctum (assembly GCA_911387755.1). Taxonomy (NCBI): domain Eukaryota; kingdom Metazoa; phylum Arthropoda; class Insecta; order Diptera; family Syrphidae; genus Chrysotoxum; species Chrysotoxum bicinctum. Next base: position 130,656,814 of record OU426987.1, on the reverse strand, counting down.
TACATACGAGTACATTTGTATTAAATTGATGTTTGTCCTAAATTGGGCTCAAGGTCAATTATTGATTCTTATTATTTTTTGAGTTGTGACATTTCGAGTTTGATTACACCCTTCTTCAGACCTTTTTATGAATAAAATTGTAATTAAAAAACTTATATAAGGCGCGTTTTATTGGTAATCTATATCTAGCGCAGTAATACAAGTACCAAAAAAACGCTTTATTCACTCTTTAACTCACTCTTCCTTGTTGCTCCTACTTGTAGAATTAAGAATTAACCCCCCTATTATGGAAGACAACTCAACTATAGTTTAGTTGTAATTCTTAAAATTGGTATTATCGATTACAACCAGTTGACTGTCAAAGCACAACCAGTTGTTGATTAGCAGACAACTAACAAAATGGTCGACTTTTCAGTTGTCTCTTCGTATTATGTAAGTAAGTTGAGTTGTGCTTCAGTTGTAATAAGCGTCAAAATCAGACAACTGGTTCGAAGCAGTTGTGTAGAACATTTTAATGAAAAAATCTGCATTCGGATAAAAAATATGGACACAAAACAGTAAATTAAACAACAATTTTAATAAAAATAGAATGAAATGAGTGTATTTTAGTTTGAAAACTACATGGCCATCACAATTTGAACGACTTGTTGCTCTATGTTAGCTGAGCATTTAGCCATTTTCCACAAATGAGTTCCTCAATCACATCACTTTTGGCAACTTCCTTCGCTCATGAAACGAAGAGCAGTAGCAAGTTTAACAATTGCTGGAATCGCTGAGGAACGTTGGTTGTTTTAGGAAAACTATTTCGAATCAAAAAAATGCATACTTTAGGAATAGAAGTGTACATGAGTTTATTAAATATACGGATATTCTTTTTTATTTTGGCTACATTAAGGAAATTTTCATCTTCCAAGCCACCGAAAAACAAATCGAGAGAACTTTCCATCACACAATTTCTTATTCTTGGTTTTGTATGTATTTCATGTTGAGCAGCTGGTTTTGACAGCAAATCGACTCCTAAAAGACGGCAACGTATTTTTTCATTACAACTGATTTTAGTTGTCTTGCATAATACGAAAAATTTGTTTGGTTGTCTAAGAGTTGAGTTGTGTTGATGACAACTCAACTAAGTTGAGTTGTAATCCATAATAGGGGCATAACTTACTCGGACTCGGATGTGTTCGAAAGATCTGTATCTCGTTTTTAAGCTGGAGTTGAAATATTCATGAAAATGCAGATTGAGTTGAAATATTCATGAAAATGCAAATCGAGTTGATTTAGAGTTCTTCTCACTGTTAAATTTGATTTAAAACTTACAAAAGTTCGAAAATATATCGCATATATATACTGAGTATTGGAGAAAAAAAACATAGTACTCAATAAAATGACATTGGCGCAAAATTTTAAACAGCCTCTTATTAAGGTAGTAGTATTATACTTCTTAAAATTTCCTAACTTTAAAGTAGTTTTCTAATTTTGAAAATTTTTTAACTAATATCGTCTTAAGGCTGGGAGCGCACATTCAATTTTTAGTTGCACAACACTGTTTTTATACTTATAGAAAACAGATGAACTATTTGGTTGAATGTCCGCGCAGGTGCATATAATTATATGTTACACAAAATAGCGAACTCATTTTAGGTAATCGTTTAGTTTGTGTCAAAACACATACTTTTTAGTTTCTTAAACCAAACAGTTGCAAAACAGCCTAGCCTAAGGCAATTTCTTTTAATAAATTGATTCTGAGCAACCTTAAAACAATAGTTGTTCGTACAAAGAACTAAGTAAACAGACCTATTTTGACGTTTTTTAATGTTAAAGAGTCATATGAAGTTATAACGATACTAAAAAAATAAAATAAAAAATAAATAAAATAGGTGTTCTGAGAGTTTAGCTTTAATTTTTTCAGTTGTTATATAAATTCAGCATAATGCCGCAGTTATACGACATTTTTGAACAAATGCCAGTGAACTGATAAAACATACCTATCAATCGAATTCAATATTTCAATATTTAATATTTTATGACAAAATTAGTGGCAGTAGTGTAAAGCCGGAATTATGGTATGAATTAAAGTTTTGCATTTGAAAAAATATTTGTTCTATAAATTTCGGAGCGATCACACTTTGGATTATCAAAGGCAAAGTATAACAAAATAAATACCAACGAACACACTCTCAAGTATGCCACATATATTTTTTCGGACACCACCTAAACACCTCCTACATTTCAACATCCGAAACTCCATCTTCACTAAATTATCCATTTCAATTACTAGCTTATTTTTATTCACTAATCGTTTGTTGTTGTTTTCCATGTTAAATTTTGCGATGTAGTATATTCACTAACCAATAAAACACGGCTATACATTACATAATTATACAGGGTGTTCGGTCGTCTGCCATACTTTGGGATGTGATTCTTGGTCATATTCTAAGAAAAAAAAATGTTCCACAGTAAAGTCTGATTTTCAATTTTGACATCACTTTTTGAGAATTTAAAAAAAGACTTTATTTGTACCCTGACCCATGTTAAGGTTAATTTCTCTGTCAGTACTAGTAGTAGGGACCTCATTTTAGACTATTTTTTTTAGTAGAAATACTAACCTTTAAAACTCCTTTTAAATTGAGCGGATATGTTTTAAGACTTGCCAGATATTCAATTTTCAATGGTGTTCTATTTTTTTTGCCCGACAAAATTTTGACTTTGAGGTCTACTTTTTTTAAAAAATGCGCAATAAACATAAAGTTTTCTTGTTTTAACCTGATGAACAAAACAATTACAAAAAAACTCATTAATAAGTGCACCCAAAAACCCATACATTTGATAATACTTGGGAAAATCTTAGACAGGTAAAATTAAAAAAAAAATGATTCTTTGCCCTGAGGTGTAATGGGTTTGAAAAACAACAGTAATTTGTGTAGTTTTAAGTTATTTTTTATTTTATGTACACACAAACACAGTCATAATAAGTGCTCAAAGTGCCCTCCTGCGTTTTGAATGTATGCTAGAGCCCGTTTTTGTATTTCATTTTGAATGTTTATTCTCGATAACTCTTGTCTTACTTTTAGTGATCCTTCGGAAACACGTTGTTCTAATTCAGTTAAAGTTGTTTTTTCGGATGAGTAAAAGATTTTTTTTTCATTTGTTGCCATACAAAAAAATCCAGTACAGTGAGATCAGGAGATCTTGCGGACCAGTGAATCTGTCAATTTCTGCCTATCCGTCGATCACCGTATTCTTCATCCAGCCAATCCTTAACTTCACGACCATAGTGGAACGGAGCACCACCTTTTGGGAAATATGATGAAGCTAGTTGAAGCAGTGGAACATCCTCCTATAGGTCTGGTAGATTATTTTGTAAAAACTCCAGATAGTTTGTAGAATTAAGTCGGGGTGGCAATTTGAAAGGCCCGATTAATTTGTTTTCATTTACGCCTGCCATAATATTGACACTGAATCTGTGCCTAAATGATCTTTGCCGTCTTAAAAGTGGATTGCTACAAGCCCATGTATGGAGAATATGGAAATTCGTAATAAAGGGTTTTCCAATAAGAGGTGTTATTTTGAATAGCCCGCTATTTCGGTAGCTGTCACTTTTGAAGCTGTCATTTTTTGACATTTGACAAGTAGAAACTACGCTATTAATAAAAATGGAATGATACACGCTTCAACAACGCATTGAAATTATTAAAATTGGGTCCTTGAAATGCATGAAAATGAACCGGAATTTCATCGAAAAATCATCTTGACTGATGAGGCCCATTTCCACCTCGGAGGCTACGTCAACAAGCAAAACTGTCGCATCTGGGGCTCGGAAAACCCAAGAGTTATTGTTGAAAAGCCTCTCCATCCTCAACGCGTGACTGTTTGGTGCGGTTTATGGTTCCGCGGGGTGATTAGACCTTACTTTTTCGAAAATGAGGCTGGAGCAACAGTTACGGTCAATTGATTGCGCTATCGAGAGATGATTAATGATTTTTTATGACCTGAATTGGATGGTATTGATCTGGACAACGTTTACTTTCAACAAGACGGCGCTACGTGCCACACAAGCAATGAAACCATCGATCTTTTACGGGAAAAGTTTCCGGACCGTGTTATCTCTCGAAGAGGTGATCACAATTGGCCACCGAGATCTTGTGATTTAACACCTTGCGACTTCTTCCTTTGGGGCCACGTGAAAGATAAGGTCTACGCCAACAGTCCAGCGTCGATTCAAGACCTCAAAGATGAAATTCGTGAGGCTATCGAGGACATAGGGCAGCCACTTTGCGATTTGGTTATGGAAAATTTCATGAAAAGGATATGGTCCTGTAAGCGTGGTCTTGGCGGCCATTTGGCTGATGTTGTGTTCCATTATTAACGGCATACCTTCCTCTTTATAATGAAATAAACATCCGATCATTTATCTACAAAAATGCCATTTTTCTTTGAATATCAAAATAACACCTCTTATTGGAAAACCCTTTACCATCTCTTGTGAATTCAGATTCGTCTGTCCAAAGAATTCTGTTTATAAACTGTTTGTTATCCAAGCTTCTCTCTAGCAACCAGTTACAAGAATTCGAGTCTCTTTTCAAAATTATCGGGAAGCAGTTCCTGCACAGGTATATGGTGATATGGATACATATTTTCTCCATGCAGTATACTAGAAATTATGTGTTTGGAAATATTAAACTGTAGAGCCAAGCGTCTTATGCTGATGGGAGGATCGATTTCAATAGCTGTCAGTATTCTTTCATCGACCGAAACTCTTCTTGTGCTTGCAGCCCCTGTGTTATTTCTTGCAGTTGAAACTGATCCAGTTTCTCTAAGCCTTCGGAAGGTATTTCCAAAAACATTTCGTTCCTGCTATCTTCGTTGTGCTTTTCTTGAATTTCGATTGCACAACCCATAAACGAATAAAATGTCTGCGTATTCTTCTGTCGTAAATGAAGGCATTTCAAAAAGCGCGCTTATCCAACTGTAGTCGTGACTTTTTTAAGATTAGATTTATTACTTCAATAAAAATTTACAAAAACAATTTCATATTTAAAATTAAAGCTTTTTGAGGCATGGTCAGAAGGACCGTCAGCCAGATGATAGCCTGAGTAATACATTTTCAAATTTTGTAAGTAAAGTTTAAAAATCTTCTCTTGTTATTTTTCTTCTATATACAAGTGCTATTTTAATATATTGCGATAGTGTTTGCCAGTGATTTCAGTTTAATATTGCTAAAAGTTCCGTTTGTTCCAGGTAGTTTTTTTGCCATATTTTTCGCCGTATCTCTACCACAATAGGACATCTCGCGATCAAATGCACTACATCTTCCCTTTCGTTTGTATTACATAAGCTACATTTTAGTTCTAAATCATTTCGGTAGGGTATGAAATTGAGCTGTAAAAGCTCGCCTCTTGCTCGAAATATAGAAGATATTATTTCAGTGCTAAAGATGTCCTTAAAATAGTTGCGTTCCCTTAGATCATGCTGGAGTATAGGATAGGTTTCCCTATGAAATGAACTTCTAGCTTTGCGAATACTGTCTCCTCTTGCTTTTGAATGGATCATTTCGAGTAAATTATAAAGGAAAGGTTTCCACTCTGCTAGATTATTAAGAGTTAAGTTAAATGAGAGTTCACACAAGTCTGCCAAGTTCTTCCATTCTTCAAACCATGAGCTTTGTGATCTTGCAATCGAAACTGCAATCTTCCTTGCAACTTTATCAGTGTGGCTGTACATAAGTTTGGAGGATGTAGTTAAAATGCAGTTTTAGAGATTAAAGATATAGTGGTGATAGCCCGGTTTCGATGAATAGCATGTAATTTGGTGTTGTACCTGGTAGTCGAAATTGTCTTTTTAAAAAGAATCTCAATAGCTTTTCGGTGGTATCAGACTGTTTCCAGCCCCATGAAACTGCAGCATAAAGCATTATCGATTTAGAAGTTGCGGAAAAAACTTTGTATTTTGTACTGAATGACAAGTCCTTGTTTCCATATATATTTTTCCACAGCGTCCCTATTGCATTTTTTGAGAGTCAGCTTTTTAACCAGGTGTTTTTCTAAGTTAGAGTTACTTGTTATAGTGAACCCTAAGTATTGGTATTCTTTTACCGTCTCGATTAAGTCTACCCCATAGTACCATTTCTTATTTGCAGCCAAACATCCTGTTCCTCTACGAAAGACCATTGTTTTTGATTTGCTTAGATTGACAATAAGGTTCCACTTTAGACAGTATTCAAGTAATTTGTTTATCATCAACTGAAGGGACTCGGGGGATTCAACTAGAAGGACTGATCATCTGCGTATAGGAGTACTTTGATTAGGAACCCATCGATTGTAATACCACATGGCAAATCTTGTATTAAAGCTTAAATATATAAAGGCAAAAAGCTGAGGCACTGAGATTACCCCCCCCTATTATGGAAGACAACTCAACTATAGTTTAGTTGTAATTCTTAAAATTGGTATTATCGATCACAACCAGTTGACTATCAAAGCACAACCAGTTGTCGATTAGCAGACAACTAACAGAATGGTCGACTTTTCAGTTGTCTCTTCGTATTATGTAAGTAAGTTGAGTTGTGCTTCAGTTGTAATAAGCGTCAAAATCAGACAACTGGTTCGAAGCAGTTGTGTAGAACATTTTAATGAAAAAATCTGCATTCGGATAAAAAATATGGACACAAAACAGTAAGTTAAACAACAATTTTAATAAAAATAGAATGAAATGAGTGTATTTTAGTTTGAAAACTACATGGCCATCACAATTTGAACGACTTGTTGCTCTATGTTAGCTGAGCATTTAGCCATTTTTCACAAATGAGTTCTTCAATCACATCACTTTTGGCAACTTCCTTCGCTCATGAAACGAAGAGCAGTAGCAAGTTTAACAATTGGTGGAATCGCTGAGGAACGTTGGTTGTTTTAGGAAAACTATTTCGAATCAAAAAAATGCATACTTTAGGAATAGAAGTGTACACGAGTTTATTAAATATACGGATATTCTTTTTTATTTTGGCTACATTAAGGAAATTTTCATCTTCCAAGCCACCGAAAAACAAATCGAGAGAACTTTCCATCACACAATTTCTTATTCTTGGTTTTGTATGTATTTCATGTTGAGCACCTGGTTTTGACAGCAAATCGACTCCTAAAAGACGGCAACGTATTTTTTCATTACAACTGATTTTAGTTGACTTGCATAATACGAAAAATTTGTTTGGTTGTCTAAGAGTTGAGTTGTGTTGATGACAACTCAACTAAGTTGAGTTGTAATCCATAATAGGGGCATACATCCCTGTTTTAGGCCCACCAATGTTAGAAACCAAATTTTGCCCGTCCCATACTACATACATTGTTTTGTTATAGATGTCCTCTATCATATTTCCAAATTTAAGAGACATCCCATCTCTAAACAATTTGAAGATAAATGCTTTTCTGTCGATTGAATCGAAAGCAGCTTTGAAATCCACGAAAAAAACGTACAATTTTTTTTTGTCTGCGAAGATATATGTATGTCTGTGATGTTCGTCGGACTAAATATATGGTCTACAGTTGAATATCCCTTTCTGAATCTGGAATTCGCTGAGGTGTTTACTTTCAATCTATGTTGTAAGGCGCCATCTTAAGATTTCCATAAAAATTTTAAGAGTTGTGTTGAGGAAAGAAATACCTCGGTAATTTGATAGATCCATCTTATCTCCTTTTTTAAAAATTGGGAATATAATTCACCCCGATTACCGATGTCGTAAACGACAGCGAAATATACGACCTGACACGATCTGCATTCCATAAGTCGTTTCCAACTTTTGTCACTCGTTTTGTTGTCGTCTGTAAATGTCAAACGTCGTTGAACACTTTCTTTCTGCATTCTGTAAGACGAAAAAATACGACGACTAAAGCCTAGTATACAGTTCTTTTTGAAGAAAAAAAAATGAGTGGTGAAAAAAAAAATTTTTCTCATGAAAAAATTTCTGTAAGTTTTTTCCGTCAAAACAATGGGATGCACATTGTTTTGCGTGAAAAAAATCGTGGTGAGTATAAATTTTTTTTTCGATTTTGGTTTACAGTTTGGTGAAATGAAAAAAGTTTTTTTTTCGGGAAAAAACTCTCCCATAAGAAATGCATTGGTTTTTTTTTTTTAGAAGAACTGTATACTAGGCTTAAGAAAAAAAACCACGATATTTCTCGTTCAGAAATTTACACACGACAGAGACATAGAAGGTCGCAAAACTGCAAGTATTCTTGTTAAATAATTTATTTTATCGAATTTTTTTACGATAAATAAAACAAGTACATATTTGTCTAAAATTGTTGTACTATACTATATACTTAAATGTTGTAATTAACAAATAAAAACCAATTCCAGACGCTCGTAGATTTGAGGAAGAAGACGAGCAGTTAGGGTTTTTTTTTTGAAGGGGATACAAAAAACTTCCTCCAGTAAGAGATGGAGATGCTTGGCAAAAGTTTTGAATCGCTTATTCTATAACGGCAAGCTTTCGCTATTAAACAAAAAAGAGCTACGCTTTCGAAGAAGCAGTGTGTACTCCAAGAAATAACCTTAAATTGTATCAATGAAAGTATAAACAAAGGAAGAAAAGAGGAATATAAGTCATACAAATTAAAGGAGCACACTGCTAGGAGAGACACAACACATCTTAAGATCCAAGAGGAAACACTTGTAATTTATAAACATGGGATGGAAAGAAAAGAAACTAATAAATGTAATACATTTCAACACTTATCATTTTATTTACTTATTTATTTTCTAATAATTAAAAAAAAACTGCATTTGTTCATTAATTGAACATCGAGCAATAATATTGTATGTAGACCAGTGTTGGGACTTCTACCACTTAAGTGGTATTTCTACCACTTTTTGCTGTTCATGAAAACCTACCACCTAAAAATCTAATTCTACCACTTTTTGCAACTCAGATTTCACTTCTTCCAGATAATAATCTGATCTTTGAAACATAAAGAACCGAAATATTATTTCTTTTATTTTTGTATTTGAATTATTTTCAATAAATTTATTTTCAATATACGATTTGCTACATAAAAATGGCTTTTAATTTCTACCACGTTTTTGACAACCTTTCTACCACTCTTTAGCTTCTGCGAAGTCCCAACACTGATGTAGATTTTCCTTTGAATTTGACAGATGTTTGTTACTTTTTCATCGTTTTTAAATCTGTTACAAAATCATCGCGTCGAAGAAGTTATGGAATGCCATTTAAAAAACGAGACGACAGAGAAAACAAGAGACATCGAAAAAACGAGACGACATAGGTAATTGGGGTGATTGATTTTCGGAAATCTTCCGATCCGATCGACTCCCGGTGCTTTATTTTCTTTTAATTTCAATACAACTGATTCAACTTCTGAAAGTATTATATCGCTATCTAAAATTCGATTTTCATTACTCGGTCTGGCGTATTGGATTGGTTGCCTTTCAAAGTGATCTTTTAATGTTGACGCAGGTAAAGATGGTTTTGTTGCAAACGTTTTTCCTTTTATGTTTTGTACAGCTTTCCAAAAATCTGAGGAATTTTTACAGAAAGTTAAGCTCTCCGCCTGTTTTTTAGAAAAGTTTGCTTTTTTTGATCTACATTATGCCCTGTAGGCTCGGTTTGCTTCAAGGTAATCCTCTTTTAAGGAACGAGCATTGAATTGTTGATATACATAAATGTAATAGAGCAAAAGATCTTTTTCTAGCGGACTCGCACTCCATATCATACCAGGCCGATCTAATTTTGCAAACCTGTGAAACCGCTGCAGTTTTTATAGCTTTCTGCAAAGTTTCTATAGTTGGTTCGTTTTCGCTGAGAATTTGTGCTGTCATATTGCGGTCTAACTTCTTTTGATATGCTCCCACTCGATTTTTCTGCAATATTAGTTTTGGGAGAAGGCAATGTTCTGGATCTGTATATCGTTATCTGATTTTGAAGTGGTTATAGTAGTGATCAATGGTCAGAATATATCTGACTATCGACTTCAAAATCAAATAAAATATCAACTACATATATCAGTGGACATGAAGAGATAATCGATAACGGACTGGCCAGGATTACGTATAAAAGTGAGATTACCATCTTCATCTCTTTTTTGTGTACCGTTCATTATCATTAAATCGAATGAGCTTGCCATTTCCAATACCAATTTTCCTCTTGCGTTGATTTCGGTATCTTAAGATTTTCTTGGAAATGAGCTGCTTGCACTAGATAGGCTTTGTTCAACTCCAGTTCGCGCATTAAAATCGCCAATAAGTATGCAGAATTTGCATAGAATCAATTAGAGCAGCAAAGTCAGATTGCCAATGCGGACAGTTTAAATAAATTTATAATTTTATTATCTCTCAAGATCTCCAAATATTTGAATTCTTCTATTTCCTTTAAACTACACTGTATTACAGATAGAGATTTTTTAAAGCCATATAGTGCTCCATCAGATGCTCTTTCTTTCGTAGCTCTACTCCTTTTTACGGCTCTTAACTTGATAATCTGATGAATGAATTTGTTTTTCTATTCTTTTATACCAATTATTTAGTTAATATACACATTAAATATTCATACCCCAAATTTAACTCTCCATGAGAAGAGGTAAGGTAATTAGGGTTTTTCCAACAAGTCAAGTAGGCATAAGTACACTTTTAACCCTTCTCATGAGTGCACAGTCTTAAAAAATCCCTAAAAACTATCAATTCTTGGAAAACCACTCCAATTGCCGAGTGCTGCAATAAAAGTAGGTTAAAAAACCCAAAATTCGATTTCTTGCCTGTTTTAGATTTTCCCAATTATCATAAAATGTATGGGTGCACTTATTAATGAGTTTTTTTTTTATTATTGTTTTGTTCATCAGGTTAATATAAGAAAACTTTATGCTTATTACACATTTTTTAAAAAAAATTTACCTCAGTCAATATTTTGTTCGGACAAGAAAATTTAAAATTGAATATCTGGTAGCCCTAAGAACATATCAGCTCAATTTAAACGTAGCTTCAAAGAGTAGTATTTCGACTAAGGCTGTTATTCACCGAGCGCTCTTAAACGGCTCTTAACTTTACGAGGCTCTTAAATTGAAATTTCTTTGGGGTATTCACCAACCACTCACAAGTGTTTTTCGAAGTTCGAAAATGAGAGCCAGGCATACCCAAACTGTGAAATGTTGTGGAATGTTGGTCTTGACAGCAAATGGATACTCTTCTACTTGGCATTGCTCACATGGATTCGAGTCAAATGCGTGCGTGCCACACGCACAAGCGAACAAACTTTCGAAGAGAGCGCTTGTAAGTTAGGAGTGGTCGGGACCACTCCTAACTTTTAAGAGCGCTCGTAGATCTTCACTAATATTGCTTGGTGAATAGGTTTATGAGCTTCTTAAGTTATGAGCCCTCGGTGATTACCGGCCTAAAATTCAAAATGAGGTCCCTACTATTAGTACTGACAGAGAAATTGACCTTAACATGGCACATGGGTCAGGGTACACCAAAGTTAGCCTTTTTTTAAAATCGTAAAAAGTGATGTAAAAGTTGAAAATCAGACTTTACTGTAAAACAATTTTTTTCTTAGAATATGAACAAGAATCACACCCCAAAGATGCATTACCGGACACCCTGTATCTTTGAAGAAAGGTCTAATCACACTTGAAACGTCGCAACTCAGAAAACAAAAAGAATCAATTGAAATGTCACAACTCAAAAAATAATTTAGGACAAACATCAATTTTATAAATAAAAAAGAAGAAAGAAAACATTCATACATATATTTATACCCATATGTGGGTTTTATAGGATCTTACTAAATAGTGGTCCGGTTTAAGTGAGTTCAACCCAGATTATATTACTGACCCAATTGTAGCGCTTATAGAAAAAGATAATCTTAGATTTCTTCTAATTCTGCAATGTCTATTTTATTCATTGATACAAATTTGTTCACAAACTGTCCCTAGATTTTCCATGCGTAAGAGCAATTTTACTTTTTCTGACAGGTCTTCATCACGATTGATATATTTTTTTCTATTTGGTTTTTATTTTAATGTAGTTTAAACCTAATTTTGGGAGAAAATTAAATTTCAAGTTTGAAATTAAATATCGATTCATCCTAATATCTTTAGTAAATTACACTGCTGAAGTGAAATAAAATCGCTTTTTATTAAAAATCGAAATTTTATGCATAGAGGAAAGTTTGCAGAGTATGACTCATAAGGTAATATTTTTTTACTTAAGTTTATTGTACCCGAAAACCGGTTCACAATTTCACTTCAGTAGCGCGTTCGGTATTTTCTGAGACGAAATTAAACTTTTTGAACTAATAGTTTTTTTTTTATTTTTAGTAAAAACGATTTGCAGATAACAAATAAAAATGTTAACTAAAATAATATACCTACCCTACCTACGCAGATTTGATTTAAAATATAAAGAAAATTATAAGGAAAACAATTTAACACGTTTCATTTAAAGGTTACTTATTTATAGCGGAAAGCCTTACATGTTTTCAATTTATCTTATGTAGTATAAACAGTTTTTGTATATTATATTTATATAATTTGTAAGATATTCACATTTTTCTAAAGTTACAATAATTGTCCTATGATGGTTGAATATTATGAGTTAGTTTCAATAAATAATTAATATTTTAGTTTTAAATATTTTTTAATGGCGTGTTCAAATGGTAGTAATACGCAACATAGCAATATTGTACCATTGGTTATTAATTTTTTCTTGTGATGATCATCTGCAACATTGTATTACATTATTTAACATATTTCTATAATTTTTGAGTTTTAATTTTATTAACCTATAAAAGTTCATACTGACGCAGATGCATTCTTTGTATTATGTCCCGACAATCGTTGAACACTCTTTTGATGTTTTCAGTATCAACTGCGCATGTAAAATGTGGGTAACAGTAGTGTTTGCCGTCTCCGCTAGCAGTTGAAATACGCTGAAAAAGAATATTATTGATTACAGATAAAACTATTAATTAAAATTTGGTTTTAGTACCAGGAATTCGTCTCGGATAAAATATTTTGCTCTAACAACTTCAGAATTTTCACCAGCATCCAGTATTGCATCATCTAAAATAAGTTTACATTTATAAGTTTTCTTATTTGATATAGTACAATTAATACTTGGCGTTTCATATCTCAGAAATTCTGCAAAATAGTCAGATAGTCTACTTTTCCCAGCCTTGATTTTCTCTGCCAGCAAGTCCTGCTTGTTTAAAAAAAGAATTACAGAAATTGTGCGTAGCCATCTGAAAATAAAAATTTAAGTTCATTCTTTTAATTTAGGTCATACCATTAAAAACAAAGAAGTTTCCATTCACAATTTTGAACTCAATTAATTGGTATGTATTCATTCACTTTTGTCTGGTTATATTTATTTCAAGATAATTGTTTCGCTGCTGCACCGCATTGTTATGTTTGGTTCAATATTGAAAGACGAATTATCCAAGGCTACGCTTGGAATTGATCTCACTGATAGTCAGTATTTACAACCGAGACCATGCAATCGAGGATCAACCAAAGTTCAATACAAAATTCTGAGGTTATTTCCCCCATGAGACAATAACGAAGCTGGTACACAACTGTTACGTATGTTTATGCATAGAGGAGCAATTCTGCAATGTTTATTTTATTCATTGATACAAGCTGGTTTTTAGATTTTTCTTGAATGAGAGCTAATTTATTTATTGTGACAGGTCTTCATCACGATCGATATACATATTTTTGTCTTTATATATTTAGTTTTCTTTTAATGTAGTTTAAACCTAGTATTGCAGCAACAATATTATCCATAAACAAAGTGTTCAAAGTGAACTGTGATAAATAGTGAATAAAATAAATGAACTTATTGCAATTGGAAAATATAGGTATTTATACGTTCTCGTAAAGAAGGTAGCGTAAGAATTATTTAATAAAATCAACGTGTCTCGAGCTTCAGTTAGGCCAAACTACTTGGTGTACAGCTTCCACCTACTCTGACATATTAAGAGATGATATCAATAAGGATTTTCTGTAGTAGCCTCCTGAGGTGAAACAAGGCCCTTCCCCACAGGTGTTGGGTTTTTTTCTTCGGGCTAACTTCTCTATCACGTAAAATTACCGGTTATAAAAGAGACACAAGGATCCTCGGATAATAATAACCCTCCAATGCCAATGAGACCCGAATCGTCAAGGGATAATGATTTGAGAGTATGTACCTGGAACGTGAGAAAACTTAACACTCCAGGTATTGCTTAATAGCAAAATGTCATGTTTTACCAAAAATAATAATGAGATTGCTTGTTCTTCATTGTGCCCTTAGAATAATGACTATAAACTTATGATTCACAAAATTTCTTTAATTTTTTTTAAATATTAAGTAAAAAAAAAAATACAAATGAGATTCCATTCCATTTTATTGAGTTTTAAAAATGCTATTTAATTATATTTTGGAAAATAAATAAATTACATAATATTATATCGGGTTTTTCAATAAGAGCGCTACAATTTTTTTTTAAATAAAACAAAAACGGTTTTGGATATCAATGAAATTCTTTATTCCTGTGAAAGTACGTTCGATGCCATTATGTATGGAACTCGATTTCTTTTGCATGGCCACCACGGGCACGCTTGCAGAAGTCCAGACGCTGAACCCAATTTTCGACGGTTTTCAAGCACAAATGAGAATGAACGCACTTGCTACCAACAAATCATGACGATTTAAAAGTCGCAATTTGTTTCATTTTTCTTGGGATGCGATTGTCGTAAACTTGAATGAAACACATGTACTCAAATGGATATGCCCACACTTGCGATTTAAATCACAACGACTTAAAAATCATAGTCGAAAAGAGAAATTGGCATGTACGCACTTGCGATTTTTAATCCACGATTTTTTAGTCGCAAAAAGTAAGACACATGGCCTTAAATGTGAATGCACGCACATGAGACTTAAAAATCGTAGCGATTATAAAAATGAAACAAGTTCTATTTTTTCAAGCGATTTTTCTGTCGCTACTTATTTGTAGCAAATGCGTGCACTCACAAAAAAGTAGTGTGTTTTATTTTTCGCGATTAAATAATCGCGCGGCAACAAAATCGCAAGTGCGTGCATGACAATAATTTGTAGCGACTACGACTTTTTAATCACCTCGACAAAAAATCGCAAGTGCGGTCCTAGCCTAAGACTGCTTTTACACGAAAGCGATTTTTAATCTTTGTTTCTCTTTTGGCTCCCTTTCGATTGCATGGATGCTTTTAAACACAGCGATTTTTAATGTTAACTTTGTTCTATTGAAAAGGACACATCTCTCCGCATTTTTTTCTCTGCTTAGTTAATCGAAGTTTGCTCACCAAACGCCAAATAGAAATGAAACATACCCGACAAATAAGGAAAAACACAAAGAAGAAAGAACGATAACTCTGCAATTTTTCCAACCCCAGCAATTTTGTGTGCCCCCGCCACCACACATGTCTTTCTTCTACGGGCTTAACACCCCGACTCCACAAGAGATAAATTCTCTCAGGATGCTCATCATCATTGACATACTAGCATTGCATTGACTTATTATATATGGACTGCTAGTTGTGTATAATTCCCATAGAAAATTTGCAACTAAAATCAACGGATACAATCGAAACTAGCCCTCGTGCCGACACGAGTGGCAAAAATAAACAACATATTTAACACCATCTCTTGTTCTACTAGTGCCAGCAGAAATGTTTACTCATAGAAACTAAGGACATCTATTGACATTGCTTTGAAGAAACGGTGCCCTCTATGGTTAGAGAGATAATCGGCTGAGAATAGTGCTAAGGGATCTCGAAAAAAAATCCCCTTTTAAATATTTTATGAATCATTTTGGTTTACTTAATGATTTTATTGTGTGCATTCTTTTTTGAGAAAATGTCGTCCATCAACGAAAAAATGCAACATGCAAACATGAAAAATTGACTAAGCTATATTACACTAACTGAAAAGATCAGGCAAATCGTATCGTCGCCGTCGCGTCGGTTGAAAAAACGAGGTGACATTATTTAAAAGTTTATTTTTTTCAAATTAAATTCCCATAAGGATAAAAATAATGCTTATATTTATCAAGGCAAACATAATTGTTTTTAGAATCAACACTTTGAAAAATATACATCAATAAAAATCATTAATTCTAGATTTAATTTTATAAAATGAAAAATCGATTTCAAATAAAAAAAAATGGACCTATGTCACTTTGCAACTTTATCTTTTCCTTATTCCTCAACGCGACCGAACAACATACATATGTATATCTTCCTTGAGTTTTACGCATTCCTCTCAGACTGTTACAGTTCTAGTTTAAGAAGAAAGTTTTTCTGTAAATTTGATACAAATTGTAGGATTGGTTTTTCTCTAAAGTAAGTTGTTAATTTAAATCAAAATTAGGATTTATTTGCATAACTAATTTTCTTGCAAATATTTTCGCTCTAGCCAAAAAGATCTTAGCTTATCTCTTTATTTCTAATATACAAATTTAAAATATTTGTAAAAGTTTAAGCACATGAAACTAATTGCTTTAATAAAAGTATTTTTACAAACAATAATAATATATCGTCGCCTGAGTTCTATCTTGTTCAAAAGACCATTTTTGGCGAAATTGAGTTAGAAATGCAGTTTTTATAAATCGAACATGCTCTTTCTCTGCTCTTTCTCTTTCCATTTTGCTCTATCTCTTTTAGTTTTTAAGTTATGAAGAACTATTTTGTTCAATAAACCACTTTATTAAATATTTTGAGTGTCTTTTTTATTCAATCAACCTTTTTGTTTTTGCTTTTTGTTTTTATATGAAATTGAACAATTTTATATTAACTTTAAAAAAAAAACTACCATGTATTTCTTTGTTGTTCAATATCCATATCTAATCCATTTAGTTTTGTATGTTATTGAACAAAATCCTATTAAAAAAGTTATGCGGACGGAAAACCGCATTTTTGTTCAATATATCATGTACTGTAATGTACCACACAAAATTAATACTGATACAACATTAGAAGCTGTAAGCACAATGCGATGTAAGCGAAAAGTTGGAGCGTAATCTTCAAACGCTTTTAACGTATTTTGAGAAACCCTTTTATCTTTAGACAGTTTTTGAATACAATATTTGTCGCTTACAGTATGATAAATCCAGCTCATCCACGATCTGGTATTTCAGACTTCTATGATTCAGAATTCTAATATAAAACTATTTTTGTGGAAACAAAATATACAAAAACGGATGCGTCGAGGTGGTAAGCAATATTCAAATGACATCCGCTTGCGACGTTAGTTGCAGTCATAATTCTTTCACCAAATTTTCTTATGATGAACGTGTGAAAATATTGGATTCATTTTGGACCTTAAGGCTAGGCGCGCACATTCAATTTTTAGTTACACAACTGTTTGGTTGCTTATAGAAAACAGATGAACTATTTGGTTGAATGTCCGCGCAGGTGCATATAATTATATGTTACACAAAATAGCGAACTCTTTTTGGGTAATCGTTTAGTTTGTGTCAAAACACAAACTTTTTAGTTGCTCGACCCAAGCAGTCCACTGTCATACAACAATGTATGGTATGACTGAGATTACACTGGAAATATTGGAATGTTGTATGATTCTGTTTCTCAGAAATATGTCATTTACATCATACAGCAAATTTACCTATAAATGTTCATACATTTAATACAGCACAAAATTCTGTTGTAAAGTGGCTGCTGCATGTAACATGTAACAACATTGTTTCCATCAGTCAATGCTCGGGAAACAAAATTTATTTGAGAAGTTCTCTGGCTCGACACTCACAAAACATGGTAGAGCCTGTATGGCATAGAGATACATAGGTAGATTCATTGGGGTTGTCTTATGAGCTTGCATTATGCCGATTTTATGATTGATTCCATTTCCAAGCTAATGAAGGGTTAACAATATTTGTTGCAAAGGTGACAAGGCTTCGTTGCAATTAGTTGAACGCACAATTGATCTTCCCAATTTTTCCTCTAAAAATGTTTGGCAATCTAAATTTTTCAACAAAATATGGATCTTTGAAATTAACAGGTTCTTTTATTATTTTAGGGCGTCATCTGACACGTATATTAATTTCAACTAGTTCAAAAACGTCTTCACCAAAAATTGAGATTTAAATTAACCTCACACTCAAATAATAATGAAATGTCAGAATTATACACATCATACCAGTGATGCCAGACTTTTAAAGCGTAAAATCACAGAATGAATAGAAGAAAACCCTTTTATCCCACGGTATTACAAGAAAAAACCCACAAATATCCCACAAAGTATAAAACCAAAAATTTATAGTTTTTTTCATTATAATCCATTTTAAAATTTAAAAAAAAAAAACAAGTTTTTAATAAAAAACATATTTATTTTTTTTTTTTTTATAATCCACACGCGCTCAAGGGATTATGATTACCCTTTAAATGTTAGAACACAGCGCGGGCGTGAAGTTAAGGAAGAGAAAGAAGGATAGAAAAGATGTGTGGCACGATGTTCTGAGACTGAAGGTTGTTGTCTCAGATATTTTATCTCCAGGGATGGCGGCTGAGCTAAAGCGGAGAAATGCCGTGTCTTATTTCTATGTCGGTCATAATTCACATTATTTTATTCGTGTTCATCCTTGTTGGGCATACTAGTTTAACTCAATTACATGTTGTTAGTGTTATGCCTGATCAACATGTAACGAGTAAACCAGCAACCCATTGATGACAATTTTAGAAGGTTTTTAATGGAATTAAAACGACATAGACGACGGCAGGGATCGAACCTGTGATCATGAGGTTCACAGGCGAGCACACATCCATCGCGCCACGGCCACCCCCATTTATTATTCAGTCTTCAACAAACTTAAAAATAAAATTAACAATTAAAAACAAAAAATCACATATTCAGTCTTATAAAAAAAAATACTTATTTCACACTTAACTTATAAAAAACTCACATATGCAGTTATAAGAACTTATACCTATATTAACATTATTCCATTTACACATTTTATGTGTACATTTTTGAATTATGTACGGCTAAGTGCTCCTCCTTAATTTCAAAATTGTAGCAGTAAATATTTTTGGTCTGGAAGCATGATCTTAATAAACAAATTGAATTTATAATATCTTTTCCGAGGCGATTTCTTTTTTTGGATTTCATATCTGTTACAATAGAGAAAATTCTCTCTGCTTCTGCATTCGAATGCGGAAAACTAAAGGCCGTTTTGACCACATCATTTAAGCTTGGGAAAATTAGTTCGTCGTTGAAATTCTTCATGTGGCAGATCTCGAACCACATTTCATCGATCGAAAGTTTCCTCAGTGAAGCTTTTTTCTCATCACTTAGAATGACAGAAATGCTTCTGAATTCTTCAACGACGTTTGAAGTTTTAATGGCAATTTGATTCAAAAGATCGGCAATTGGCTGTTTTAAAATGTTCAAGGCAGAACCATCCAAATAAATTAAATTTTGAAGTGTACTTCGTTGTCGTTCCGTAATTTACAAATTCAAAACAAATAACAAAAAACAAAGATACATTATCACAGAGACAGAGAACATTGTAGAATATAGTTGTATTCTATGGTAATCTCACTGAGGTGAAAAAGAATATGGGGAAGGTGAATAGGTGAATAGGGGCAGCGGAAAAAAATTGAACAACATCCTAACACTACGTTTAGATGAAGGAAAAGTGGAAGTGATTTCTAATTTAGAATTTTTTTTTAGCAAACGAAAAACGAAAATTCTCATTATGAAAAAACCCTTTTTTTTTGTTCTACGAGCTTCAAAAAAACCCTTTATCCCTTTTTGCTTTTTTTAGACCAAAAAAACCCACAAAAAGGGATAAAACCCGCGATATGGCATCACTGCATCATACAATAAAACAAATGTCATACAACACTTCCAGTGAAATCTGAGAAACAGAATGATGTGTATGATCTCAGAAACAGGCCACTGATCTTCTTTGAATGCATTACAAATAAAATTATAATGCCACAAAATATTAGTTGAATTAGTACGATGTTAAATCTGGTTTAGTATGAAACTAGGTTAAAACAACGATTTTTATGAAAAAAAAAACAATAAGAAACCAATTACAATAAAACTCAGTGGCGCAAATTTTTAAACAGCCTTTCATTATGGTATTAGTATGATAATTCTTAACAAGTTGCTAACTTTAAAGTAGTTTACTAACTCATTCTTAATTCTTACAATTTTCTTACTAGTATCGTGCTAAGGCAATTTTCTTAATAAAATGCACCTAAAACAATGAAAGTTCGTGCAAAAAACTAAGTCCTTGTGTGGCGTTTGTAAATAGCACGATACTAAAAAATAATATAAGTATTCGACGATTTTAATATCATACTAAAACAGCTTTAGCATCGTACTAATTTAATTAAAATTTTGCGCCAGTATGTTTAAAACAATTACAAAATTTAAATTAAAAATTGTATGTAAAATAAATAATGTATTTATTTGAAAAAAGAAGGGTAAAAAGTGAATTCAGAAAAATGTTTAACAAATTTTGAATTTCATTACCTACCGAGCAGCAGCAATATTTTTTCTGATCACCCATTATGTTCTAGTGATTAACTCAAAGAATGAGTTAGAATTTTTTGTTCTATTTTCATAGTATTTTCGTAGTTTCAATGATTTAATTATTAAGTGCTTCTATTTTGTTCAATATTTAGCTTTATTGTTCAATATCCACAACGTTGTTCAATATCCAAAATGACACCCCACTTCATTTTATTTTTTAACTATTTCAGGATTTAATAAAACTTAGATTTATAAATCATTTTGCAAATAAAAATTATTGAGTTTAATGGAGAAAAAAACTCCACAGTATTTCCTTTCAAATTTAAGTAAACATTTTGCTTCTGAAGTTAAAAAATCGTTTTCCCAACATTTTCCAAAAGTTTTAAAGCTAAACAAAAAAATTCAATTTCCCCTCTAGGGAATCACGGAAGACCCTTAAGTACCGAGTTTGAAGAAAATAGCTCCAGTGGCTTAGGCTGTAGATCGCGGTAGAGACATACAGACAGGGAGACGGAATTGCCGGACTCACTTTTTTCGTCTTCGCTATCATCGTAATGTCAACTTTGATCGAAATCTCGAGTTCGATTTTTTTTCCAAATGCAGAACTTGCCTGTAGTACCTACATATATCGCAAGTAAAAAAGGGAAGAAGATGTTGCGTAGAAAGAAAAGATTTTACACAGCCTCGCAGCTCAAGGAGATGGAAGAGTCTGCCGGCCGATAGACTATCTGAAATTTTATAAACAGCCAAACTGCTGAGTTTGAAACATCAACGTATGCTCTTCGAAACAACAAATTTTACCTGGTCACCACCCACAAAAAATACTCTTAGCAGATATTTTAAAGCAGGATTTCAATCAATGAAGAGCCAGTTCCAACACTCAGTATAGAAGAAGTAGGTTGAACTATATATAATCTTAAGAACAACTAGACTGAAGGATCGTATGACTTACTTGTAGAGCTCTTCAAATATGAAGGTGATTTTTTTTTATATTTTACACGCACTAAAGGGATTTTAACTACCCTTAATATGTTTGGGCATAATGCGAGCGTTTCGGAAAGTTGGGAGAATTTAAAAGTAGAAACCAATGCATAATAGATTTGAATATCTGAATATCGCAGTGGGAGGCAAATATGGACAGTGCCGGGTAAAGCACACTCCTCTGGCTGTTTCGCTAGAAAACGGTTTATAAAAATAAACGGTAAAATAATGAAAGACAGGAAACATTGCGGAGATGCTCGAGAGATTCAAATGTTTCTGTTATAGTTCTATCACTTGTCATTTTTAAAGCTTTTTTTTGGATTCGATCCAATAGACTCAAGTGGGTTATCAAACCACGCGCCCAAATATGGGAATAATACTCAAGCTTAGGACGAATACAGGTTTTATTTGTTACAGATAGATCAGAAGGGTTGACAAATTTCCACTAACGTCGAAGGAAACCTAAGCACTTAGCAGTGTTTCTGGTGATTTGAAATAAGTGGTCATTTCACACAAGGTGGTTTGTGATGCACATACCGAGAACTGGAAGGTGGCCTGTTTCCTCAATGCAACGCTGATGGAAAGCGGCATGGGGCTTTTGAAGTATTAAATTGAACGCAATTTTTCGTTCCAAATTTGACAACGCTAATGTCAGCCAAAACAATATAATGGATTAGAAGTTTAAGACAAAAGATAATTGATAAATATGATAAAGAGATTCGGAGACAAAACGAAGCTCTGTGGCACACCATCATTTATTGTATGAATTTAATGATTCCAACGAAATAGCTAATAGTTTTAATGATTTTTTTGTTAATATTTCGGAGACCTTAAAACCATCTTTTCCAATTAACAACAGTTGTAGAGGTTTTTAAAATGATTAGTAGTCTGAAAAATACAAATTCTTGCACCAGTGATGGTATTTCTGGAAATCTTGTAAAAGAAATTGCACGGAAATATATTGATATTTTGAGTCTTATTTTTAATATTAATTGAGCGTGGTATATTTCCGAAGTTGTTAAAATGTGCTGAAGTAATTGCACTATTTAAAAAGGTAATAGAAAAAATATTAGTGACTACAGACTACTACCGACCAATCAAAGCTTTTTGAAAAATTATTAAAAGTGCGAATGCTATCATTTTTAGAAAAAATTTGCCATTTTTCATCCGACCAGTTTGGATTTAGATCCGGTAAATCCACTGAAGATGCTATTTTAAAAGTATGCTGTAATTTACACAATGGTGTTGAACAAAATAAATCTTATATGGCACTTTTCATTGATATGACCGAAGCGTTCGACATGGTAGACCATGATTTGCTATTAGTCAAACTTTGTAATGTGGGGTTTAGGGGCTCCAATTTTAAGCGGTTTAAATCTTATTTGATAGCCAGAGAGCAAAAGTTACTTGTAAACGGAGTTTTTAGTACATCGGTTTTCATACAGAATGGACATCTTTATGTGTTCAAAGTTTTGACAGATTTTTTTATACAAAGCGGCAATGTTCCATCTAGAAATTCGTCCGTATTTAACTGACGAGTAAATAATTTAACACTTTTCAATGTTCCGTTTGCACCCAGATCGCTTTTCACAAACTTTTATCTAACCACCTCCGCTAAACTGTTCAATAAGCTTACCTTATCTATCAGAACTAATAGTAATTTTAACTTATTTCTTAAAAACGTCAGATCATGGCTTTATACTATTGACCTTAATGGCCAAACCACAATCTCGCGTTTGGTCGGTCGGGCTTTGACATTTTGAATAAAAACAATAGACTCTTATGAGGCAATCTGAAATGTTACCTCCGGCGTTGCGACCGCTTTATATCGTAATATCGTAAACGTCAGACCAACGCCAGGCCAAAGCAAAAGTAGATCTATTTTCTATTCGGTCGGGCGTTTGACAGTTCATTGTCGGCCGTATTTTGTATTTGTTTTGAAAGTTGAAAATTGAAGTGAAATAAGAAGTAAGTAATTGAAGTTCCTTTTTCCTTGCGAAAAATACCTTTAAAAAAATCAATTTTTATTGCAAACAAAAATAATTTCAGTGGCAGATACTACTTACATAAGGGTGAGAAATAATCTACACCTAGGAGAAATTGGTTTTCTCCAAGAATGGTTTTCTAGTTCTGGCTCGATAAAAGTTCTCAACAAATCGAATGTCGCCGGTTTCATTCGGGTTATTTTAAAAAAATATTCTGGATCATGCTTTTGCATTGCATCATAATTAAGAGCAAAGAATCCATCAGTGTCTCTGCTTAAATTGAGCTCCCGAACCCATCGCTGCCTTTCTACTCTTTTTTGTCGTTTTTAAATGCGTCATACCCAGCATAGCTCACAACACCGAACAAGGAAAAGTCAAGAACGTCATCGAGATCATCCATATCGGCCAAGATCTCTTGTTTAAGAAAATAGCTTTACAAATTAACTATTTTAATTGCCCAAAATTTAAAATATGCAATATTATATACCTTGTAAATTAATAAACAGTAACAAAATTCATTGGAATATAACAATTGAGTAGGTAGCTACTTATCAAAGATGTCATGGAAATGTCAGTCACCGCTCGAGGTTTGAAGCTAAATTTCGTTTTACAAATGCTACGGTCGCGCTTTTTGACACACAAAATCGTATATACGATCAAACGCCCATTTAACGCCGGACCGACGAACGCGAGATTGTGATTTGGCTATAATGATGTTGAGTTACTGTTTTTAGTTACTTTCTAGCATCTAATAATATACATATACGAGTATATATATATTAGACTGGGCCAAAAAAATTGACTATTTTTTTTTTTTTTGAAAGATATATCGAGAATATCATTCAGAATGACAAAAAAAAATTTTCGTAAAAGTTTGAGCCCTTAATATCAATTTTAAGAGGGCTATCATCGCTAATTTTGATTTTTAGTCATAATTTCATGTTTTGCGTCAGAACTGACAAAACATTGAAGTAAAAAAAATTCATTTTGACTTACTTTTATATAAAATTAAATTCCCTACAAAAAAGGTCTTATTGAAAATTTTCGTCAGACAAGCCGTTTTTGAGTAATTAAGCTTAATAAATTGTTATTTTTCTTCGATTTTACTTTTTTAATTTGGAATTTTGTAACTAACGAAAAATAACAATTTATTAAGCTTAATTACTCAAAAACGGCTTGTCTGTCGAAAATTTTCAATAAGACCTTTTTTGTAGGGAATTTAATTTTATATAAAAGTAAGTCAAAATGAATTTTTTTTACTTCAATGTTTTGTCAGTTCTGACGCAAAACATGAAATTATGACTAAAAATCAAAATTAGCGATGATAGCCCTCTTAAAATTGATATTAAGGGCTCAAACTTTTACGAAAATTTTTTTTTGTCATTCTGAATGATATTCTCGATATATCTTTCAAAAAAAAAATAATCAATTTTTTTGGCCCAGTCTAATATATATATATAAAAAAGCACAAACACATCAAGATTCTTCTCGGTTCCTGCAAAATACTAAATTATAAATATTAATATTATAAATTATTTCTCATTACTGAATAAAATTTTAAAAAACTTTTGAAAAGCTGATAGTACCCCATGTCAGTTATTCTCAGTTAAAAATTATATGTAAGATCAATCAACACTAACTTTATAGTTATAGATTGTTTTTATTGTATTCTTTTTCCATCATTTAATTATATAATTATATAACATTACATATTACACTACTTCGTAGATAAATCTACGAAGTAGAGACACTTAAAGCACTGGCAACTGAGGCCATCGGCTTAGACACAACAGAGAGAGACAGACAGAAAGAAAGAACAACAGAAGAAACACATGTCAACAGCACACGGTTGGTATTTGAACGGTCCCCCATCCAAGTACTAATCATGCGCAATGATGCTTGATTTCGCTGATCGATGGGAAGCGATGCTTTCATCAAAGCCAAGGCCGTTGACCATATAATTATATATTTGTTAATTAGATTTAAGAGACAATGAATACAAAATAAATTAAAATTGAAAATTAAATTGACTTCAGACTTAAAACCGTCCAACACAACTTTAGCGGTTCGAAACGTAGTTTCTAATCCAACGAAGAAGAGATTCATCTTAGAGACGCATCTTTGATAAGAGAGCTTCATGCCAAACTCTATCAAATGCTTTTGAAATATCAAGTACAAAAATCTTAATTCCTCCAAAACGATCTGAAGATTTGTATCACTGTTCGGTGAGATATTCCATCTGATCACCAGTGGACATATTGCTGCGGCCAAAATTGAGGTCCTCTTCCAAAAGCTCCGGAGCTCCGTCAGTAAACAAATGGAGTTGTCTATGGTCATGTGCTGGGACAGTTGTCTTGTACGGCAGTAGGCCCAAGCTCTGATGCAAAATTTTCCAATTTGAAGTCTTTTAAATCAAATCAAGTCTACTCGTTTAAGAGTAGACTGTAAAGGGCCACCACGTATACCATAAAATGGGCGCAACGTTTGCACTAACGAACCCTCAGTTTGATAATAAAATTTTATCATTTGGACGTGCTGTTCAACCGTGTTACTTGCCATGGTGATTTGGCATCAGTTACTAAATAATAAGCAAAAGATTTGACACCAATTAAAAACCCCTTTACATTAAGGTGGCGTTTATGTATTTCACCAAATTCTTTTAGAAATAAAATACATTTTTGATGCTTTTATTTATTTTAAACATTAAACACTATCCTAGACAATACTGGATACTTATATTCTATTTAACTTGAAAACTAAGCACTAAAATTTACAAAATAAATAATGCAAAATTAAAAAAAAAACACTTATAATCAAACTTTCTGTTGTCAAATATAAACTAGCATTGCCATATGCGAAGAATTTTAAATTCGGTGTCAAACTTAAATTAGCATTGTCTACAATTAGAAGAATCCTGTGGCTCGAACACAATGAATGCGATAAGAAAAGAGAGATGTGAGCGTGATGAAACATCGTCGTTGTTATAAAATTACTTTCAAACTATGAAAATAGACGAGGATATATGTACGTAATAGGGTGGGTCAAAAAAATCAAGTTTGTTTTTTTTTGGATCCGACACATGAAAACTAGTTCCTAGGTACCTCTAGAAAGTACTTACCAAGTATGAGCTCTTAATATTAACGGGAAGAATATGCTCATCATAGTTTTCCGTTTTCAATTTAGTATCATATCAAAATGGTCATATCTTCAATAGTCAATATTTACAGGAAATTGAACGCTCTACAAAAATGGTCTTATATACTTTTTTCATTAATCCAACCATTTAAAAGATATTCAACGTCAAAGATTGAAGTGTTTTAAGGAAAATAACTTTTTTGTTTTGAAATTTGTAACTTAATAAAAAATAATTATTCTCAAATGAGTTTCAATTATTTCTATAGGAAATTGATCACTCTAGAAAAAAGATCTCCATAGTTAATCGATTACTCTAGCCATTCAAAAGATATTCGCAGTAGAATTCCAATGCCTACTGATTTTAGTAGTTTTTCAATAAATATTCTCAATTTATCTAGTTAATTTTTGAATTTTAAGATACTCGTAGTTCATGTTCTATTTCAGGAAAAAAGGTTTTTATTTAAGAAATATAATTTAACATGTCAGCAGAATAAAAAATCTATTTCACCATATGAAATTTTATAATTTAATAAGTATTGATACAAAATGATTCAAATTTGATTCAAACATAAGTCTTTAATTCGGTCATCGAGCACTTTTAAGGACTTCTGATCAACAATATCGAATAATATTTTGGGTTCATTCTGAAATGTTCCATCTTCCTTTTTTTGTGCTGGCGATTTTTTACGCGTGCAGTTTTTTTTTATCCTTAACCATTTGTTATGACATTGAAGAATTCTTTTCACTACATTATCATTACTAGAAGTAAGAATATCATTTTTTCTCCATAGCTCTATAACCTGATCTGCTACATTTTTAGCACTTTGTTTCACAGAATATTTAAGGATATTAAATTGATGAAAAAATACACACATAACCTCTTTCACTGTTGGTAATTTCAGTTCAAGAATTTTCGACATCGGTATGCCAATTAAAGGGATTTCTTTATTCATATTAGATGATAAGTATCCGATTTGCTATAAACAATAATATATTAAAACTCAGCTGTTAGTTAATTGGTTTTAGTTATACACAAGAAGACAACTCACAGGTCCAAAAACTATGTATGCAATGGAGAAATATAAGGGGAAACATAGAAATTACCTGAAACTACAGATGGCGCTAGTATGACAAGCACTGAGTAACAGTAACTACCAACATTCGAAATTAAATTTTCAAATTCTCCAAACAAAAAATATTCAATTATTAAATTTGTGGAAAAAGGGAATTTAAATAACATTTTAAATAAACCCGTTGAAATATATTAAATAACAATCCTAAACTGTAATAAAAGTTATAAAAAGAAAATATCGTTAAGAAATTGATTAAAAAAAATATATTCTAAAACAAAAGATAAGATATAGCTTGCAAACCGTCATTCTATCGAAATAAACTCAAATTCTCATGAATATTGTCAAAATTCATAAATTAACTGGATAAATTGGGAATATTTATTGAAAAACTACTAAAATCAGTAGGCATTGGAATTCTACTGCGAATATCTTTTGAATGGCTAGAGTAATCGATTAATTAGAGCGTTCAATTTCCTATAAATATTGACTATGTGATTGGTTGAACGATCTATTGTTGATAAGATATGACCATTTTTATATGATACTAAATTGAAAACGGAAAACTATAATGAGCATATTCTTCCCATTAATATTAAGAGCTCATACTTGGTAAGTATTTTCTAGAGGTACCTAGGAACTAGTTTTCATGTGTCGGATCCAAAAAAAACAAACTTGATTTTTTTGACCCACCCTAGTACGTAATTAAGTATTTCTCGTCGTCACGTTAAATGAAATTAATAAATGAAGTAAGAACAGTCGCGAACATTCAATTTTTAGTTTCACATCTGTTTTGTTGCTGAAATGAAACATATGGACTTATGTTTCATTTAACTATATAAATATTTACCATATGTTTCATTTTATCAACCAAACAGTTGCTAAAATAAAAATTCAATTTACGATCCAGACCTAAGGAATTGTGGAACGATTATACAGGGTGTCCCACAGTCACCGCCACAAATGAAAACCATGGATTCCTGAGGTCATTTTAAGTCGAAAAACTTAAGAGGTAATTTTCTCGTTTTCGTACCGTTTTCGAGTTATAACGGTTTTTATGATTTTTCCCTTAACTTGCTTTACCTTTATCAAACTACGTCCGATTAGATTAGAGTGAGACATGATTCACTGTCACCTTTTCGTTGTTATACAGGGTGTCCCACAGTCACCGCCCCAAATGAAAACCATGGATTCCTGAAGTCATTTTATGTCGAAAAACTTAAGAGGTAATTTTTCTCGTTTTCGTCCCGTTTTCGAGTTATAAGGGTTTTTATGTTTTTTCCCTTAACTGGCTTTATCTTGGCCAAACTACGTCCGATTCGTAAGATTTTTTTTATAACCAATCAAGAATTTATTACAGTTTTAGTTTGTCTCAAAACTTTTTTTCTGCGGACAACCGTTTCTCCGCAATTTTGCATCAAACCTAATTTTTTTCGTTTTTTAAATTGTTTTTTTTTTTCACTTTGATATCATTTTATTCAAAAAAACACGTTAATGAGTATTAATTTTTTTCACTTATTATTAAAGCCTAGTTTATTTTCTTATAAAAAATAGTTTAAATACTAAATGTAATTAACAAAAAATAAACAAACTGAGTTAATTTAAAAAAAAAAAAAAAAACAATTTTTAAATACAAAATTTATTCAAATGAACTAAAACTTTTTCTGAGCTATTGTGGTTAAGAAAAATCCAAAATAGAGTAACAAGACTAACAAGTGAAAGAACACGACGCGGACACTACACACATTTAGACATTTACAACCTTCAAATCATAATGCAAATCTTTACTGTTTACATTAGTTAAAGTTCGTATTATAATTAACTTTATCTATTTGTCCTTTTCTTAACCACAATAGGTCAGAAAAAGTTTTAATTCATTTGAATTAATTTTATATTTAAAAATTATTTTTTTTTTAATTCACTCAGTTTGTTTATTTTTTGTTAATTAATAGTATTATAATAGTATGTATGTATTCTTTTTAAGGAAAAAAACTATTTTTTTAAGAAAATAAACTGGGCTTTAATAATAAGCGAAAAAAATTAATACTCATTAACGTGTTTTTTTGAATAAAATGATATCAAAGTGAAAAAACAACTTAAAAAAGGAAAAAATTGGGTTTGATGCAAAATTGCGGAGAAACTTCCTAACTTATTTTGCAATCATTTTCAATTTGAAGAAATATTTCAAAAAAATGTAATTGGAAGTGATTTTGACATCTTTCACTTTACAAGACTATACTTAAATTACTTTTAAATTGAAATTTTTTTTATGTTTCCGAAAAGCACTGAAAGGTTATGTCAAAAACCAACGAAAAGTAGATTTCCGTATCGTCAAAAGGGGAACACACAGAAATAGTACTTTACATCTGTCACAAAACTCATTTTTTTTAGAGACGATAAGTGAGGAATGAATTGTTTGATTGTTTAACGATTCGAAAAATTATCGGCTATACAGGGTGTCCGGTAATTCGTGTGCCATACTTTAGGAAGTCTCATTTTCAACTTTGACATCACTTTTTGACGATTTAAAAAAAGGCTAACTTTGGTGTACTCTGACCCATTTAAAGGTCAATTTCTCTGGCAGTACTAATTGTAGGGATCTCATTTAGACTTTTTTTTTAGTAGAAATACCTACCTTTAAAAAACTCATTAAAATAAAAAAAAAATGATTTTTTGCCCTGAGGTGTAAAGGGCTTGAATAAAACAATGATTTGTGTAGTTTTAAGTAATTTTTTATTTTATTAACACACAAATACAGTCATAATAAGTGCTCAAAGTACCCTCCTGCGTTTTGAACGCATGCTAGAGCCCGTTTTTGTATTTCATTTTGAATGTTTATTCTCGATAACTCTTGCCTTACTTTTAGTGATCCTTCGGAAACACGTTGTTCTTATTCAGTTAAAGTTGTTATTTCAGATGAGTAAACGATTTCTTTCATTCGTCCCCATACAAAAAATCTTGCAGATCTTGCAGGCCAGTAAATTGGTTCATTTCTGACTATCCATCGATCACCATATTCTTCATCCAGCCAATCCCTAACTTCACAACCATAGTGGTCGGAGCGCCATCTTGTTGGAAATATTATGATGAAGCTGGAACATAATTTGGTAATTTGAAAGGCCCGATTAATTTATTTCCAATTAAACCTGCCCACATATTGACACTGAATCTGTGCTGAAATAATCTTTGCCGTCTTGGATGTGGATTGCTCGAAGCCCATGTATGGAGATTATGGAAATTCGTAATACCATCTCTTGTGAATTGAGATTCGTCTGCCCAAAGAATTCGGTTTATAAACTGGTTGTCATTCAAGCTTCTCTCTAGCAACCAGTTACAAAAATTCGAGTCTCTTTTCAATCGGGAAGCAGTTCTTGCACAGTTTTGTGGTGATATGAATACATACATATGTACACTGAAAATAAATTCCTAGGTCATATTGACAAAGACGTTTTGTTGACCTTCAACAAAACAATTTTATCGTTTTGATAAAATTTTTGTCAATACGAAAGAATGATTTTGTTGATTTTACAAAATTTTTGTAATTCTTCATGATTTTTTGTCAGTTTAACAAAATATGCGTTACAAATAATATTGTCAGTTTAACATGCCAAGTTTTGTTAATATAACAGAGATTTTTGTTACATCGATAAACTTTTTTGTGATGTTAACAAAATGTTTGTTGTATCTACAAAAAATCTGTTTTGTAAATGTTTGTCAATATCACAAAGTTTTCGTTAATGTGTTTTTGTCAATTTAACAAAAAATGAAAACATTTTTGTTGAAATGACAAATATTTTAATTTTGAGGTTGAGTTATTTTGTAATATTGATAAAATAAATTTATCAGATAGATAAAATTATTTTGTAAGGAAAACAAAATATTTAGCGAACATTTTTTTGATCATGACATTTCTTTTGTGTGTGATATAGTTCACATTTTGTTTTTGTCAAAAAATCGATGTACGAGTAAGATTACTTGAACTTAACAAAAATTGCGTACTGGACAACCGGGACTGAACAACTCGAGTCAAAAACAAAGACAATTTATCATAATGCTAATTTTGAACCATGTACATTACAAATATTATAATTTTTAGAGTTTAAGTCATTTTATAAGTTAGGCCCCCTATGTGCCAACAAGTTTCTACCCTATACATACTATCCTCAAGTTTCACAATTGTATATATTAAGTTCAATAAAAAACCTTGAAACCTTGAAAAAAAAATTGCGTTTTGCCAATACGCCCTCACAGATGATTCCATGTGAGATCGTAGAGATGAAATGCCAATTTTTGTGGACTTTTAAATCAAAAAAATAAACTATTTTGAAATAAAAATTGAAAATAAACATTTTAAGGTGAGAAATAAGTTTTGTGGATTCAACAAAATAATTTTGTTATATTGACAAAATAATTTTGTTATATTGATAAATTTTTGAAGTAAAACTTCTTTTCCGGCGTTGGGGGTAAAAAATGTTCTATGCAGCTGTCAGTGACATGTCAAACCATCACGCCATCCGTCAAAGACAGTGACATGTTTTTAGCATGTGCAAAGTAAAACATGAAGTTGAATACGATTTAGAATTTACATATTTCAAATGGCTGCATTCAAAGATAAACATAAAACTATAGGTTCAGACGCGCAATGGCTATGCAACCGAATAATTATTGACAAGCATATTGCAATCCAAATAAATTTTAACAACACCTAACCCTCGCATACAAAGTACTGGCCAAAAAGTTGGGTATATCCACTACCATTTGTATTCTTGCTGTCATAGACGGCATGCCATATGACCATCAGGTTGCCTGAAAGTTTTGAAATTATACTTTTTAATAATATTTATTCGCTTAATCGCACACGCCACCGACATTTGTTTTGGTATTTATAAATTTGAACGTCACCCGACTAATCAATCAAATACTTTAATAATTAATTTTACAAGAGTGCCGCTGTCAGTGTACTTGCTTTCCAAGTTGCCTGGATACTGAATTAATGCCAGGTGACTACTAAGTTGCTCGGGTATGTACGGGTTAATAAGAAATGCTTGTGTACATTACAAGATTACAACATGCACGTGCAGCCCTAGGGTAATACAAACAAAGCGAGGCAACTTGCTTGTCAAGTGGCATGGGAGTTTTGTAGTTTTCTTCTCGATTTCATTTAAGGCTAGGCGCGCACATTCATTTTTTTGAAGTAAAACTTCTTTTCCGGCGTTGGTGGTAAAAAATTCTCTATGCAGCTGTCAGTGACATGTCAAACAGTCACGTTATCAGTCAAAGACAGCGACATGTTTTAAAAATACAAAATGTCTGGAGTGGCAACACTGGTGTGAAATCGTAGGGTTTAGCTATAGATTACCTCTTAAATAAAATTTAAAGTTTTAAACTTAAAAAGTAAAAATAAATTTAAAAAGTGATCGTAGAGCGCACATAAAAGTAAAACGAACATCAAAATAAAAAAAAAAATATTTATATATAGAAAGGCAAGTGCTTTTATTTATTAAATTATTGTTGAACAAAATTATTCACTAAGACAAAGGCTTTATACTGTAAATGAGCTTCAAAGTTGTAAAGCGCCCAATATCAGAAATTTCACAAGAAAAAATGGATATAATTACTAAGAAAGGCAAAAAAACTGAAATTCCCAGCAGAGTTACGGATATGACGGTAGAACACCTGATGGAATTATTTGATTTCAAGCAACAAGATCTTGCAACTAAAACCGACATAGATGAACTCCGCTCGGATATAGGTGCAATGAAAAAAGAAAACAACGGGCTTAAAACACATATAAAATCACTTCAATCTAAAGTGAATTTTTTAGAAAATCAAATAGAATATATACAAAAGCTTAACACGGAAAAAAATTTAATTTTTAAAATCGAAGCCAATAATAACATCGAACAAAAAGATCAAGTTGTCGAGATTTGTACAAATCTGTCAAACGGCAGTATAGTAGACATAAACACCAATGATATTAAAGAAGTCAAGTCATGGAATCCTAGATATAAAAACTTTATTGTAAACTTTCAAAGCAAAAATCATGTTTATTCAATCTTAAAAAATACACACAATTTAAAAACCACAAACATATCGATTCAAAAAGATTATCCACCGAGCATGAGAAGACGAAGAGCGCGCTTGCTTCACGTCCGAAAGCTGATCAAACAGAACCGAGCTAGCATCAAAGCAGTTGTAAAAGACGATAAATTGTATGTTGAAGATTTGCAGTTTTCTTGGGACGATATAACAGGATTACGACATGGAAATATGTGTGGATTTGATAAACTTTCACAAAAATTCGGCTTTTCAGAGAATTATTTTATAAAATGTTTACCATCTTCTACTGACAGTGACAGAAGGTTGACAGGAAATGTCAACCTGCAAGAAAATGACTCTGGACAGGCTCAAAGTTCTAGTCATTAGCACAGGGGTGGCATTGAGGCAAAATCGGATAAAAACAAAAATATATGTAAAATTGATATAGTCGCGTATAGGTAGGTGGACTTAATAATAAATGGATTTTTCCAGGCTTTATGAATTTTCTCTACACGTTTAATTTTATATGTCTATTTGAAACACACGTTGTTGAAGAAAAAAATGTAAATTTTGAAAAGTTTTTTACCTCGTATAACTGTTTTTGGCTTCCGGCAAAGAAGACTGCGAACAAAGGAAGAGCAAGTGGTGGTACGCTTTTGGCAATTAAAAAAAGTCTCAAAATTGATTACGAAGTAAACCAAATGAACGAATTTTTTTATGTTGAAATTAAAAATAATCAAAAGAAAATGTTTATTATTCCAATATATTTAAACTGCACTAAATGGCAACATGATTATAATAATTTTTATGATATGCTTTGCTCGATTAAAACACATGATTTCATAGTAGTGGGTGATTTAAATGCCAGAACAGCAAACAAGGAACCAATGAGTAATCAGGGAATTCAACGAAGAAAGGCAAAAGACCAAAAAATCAACTCTGAGGGAAATAAAATGTTGGAGCTCTGTAATGACTTCGGATTGAGCGTATTAAATGGATGTTCTTTTGGAGATCTGGAAGGGGAGTTAACATTAATAGGAAAGCAGGGAAGTTCAACAATAGATTATTGTCTTGTGGGTGGAGATTGTTACACCGTTATTAAAGATTTTCGGGTCGGAAACATCAATTTATCGGACCATCTACCAATTATAATAAAAATTGAATTTGATGGCTTTAAAGAATTATCAAAAGATAACAATAAAAGCTATAAGGCCTTAACATGGAATGATAAATGTGTAACAGAGTTTCAATCAAAAGTAAATAGTAGCATACAATATAAAGAATCAAACATGATGTTGAAATACTTCCCCTTGCTTGACCTGGAACATATCATTAGTAATGCTGCAACCTTCATGCAGCAAACTACTTGCTTGAAGAGTAAAAATAAATGGTATGATATGAGCTGTGAAAAATTAAGAAAGAAGTCGATGGCCCTGCTGAAGTTGCTCAGGAAATTTAATATTCGAAGTCTAAAAACATCCTATGTCGAAGCGAATAAAAATTTCAAACTTTGTTGCTTAGAAAAGAAAAGAAAACACGAGGAAAGCTTAGCGATGTCTTTGGGTCAATGCAGAGATTCTAAAGAATTTTGGACATTGACAAGGAAAGTCAACGGAAATGAATTTTCAAAAACTGGTATTAAAATTAATTAAGATGTTCTATATGAGCATTTCTCAAGACTGTTAGACTATACTGTTGACCCTATATGCTTAAGTTACGCGATACCCTTATTGCAGGATGAAATTTTAGACTCCGAAATTACAAGGCATGAAGTAGAGCTAGTTTTGAATGGTCTTAAAGATGGAAAAGCCGCAGGAACTAACGGTATCCCGTGTGAATTTTATAAGTACAATTCAATTCTCTTCAAAGAAAAGCTATCCGAAGCTCTTAACATTATATGTATATACGTTTGGTGTCCATCCGGAATACTTCTACGAAGCTCTCATTTGGCCTATTCTCAAGAAAGGTGATCGTCTAGATCCAAATAATTATAGGGGCATTTCCTTCCTGAACGCAGCACTGAAAATCTACACTTCGTTACTGTGTTGTAGACTTACAAGATGGGTTGAAATGAACAATAAGCTTAGTGAGTTTCAATCAGGTTTTCGAAAAGGATATTCCACGTCAGACAATATTTTTGTTTTGTGTAGTTTGGCACGGATTAAGATTAGTCACCATAAAAAACTGTATGCCTGTTTTGTAGACTTCAAGGCAGCATTCGACACTATCGACCGAAGGGCCTTTTTTTTACAAACTTTATAACCTGGGAATTTCGTATAAATTTGTAAGAGCTTTGGAAAAACTCTATCAACAGACAGAGGCGTACGTATTTGATGGACAAAATATATCAAAGAAACTAGAAGTCAATCGAGGAGTTAGACAAGGTTGCAATTTAAGTCCTTTGCTCTTCGCGCTATTCCTCAATGACCTGACTGAATATCTGCCCTGTGGGGTAAGATTTGGTGACATGCTGATAAAAGTCATAATGTATGCTGACGATATTGTTATATTTGCTGAGTCACCAACATCTTTACAAATGATGATAAACAGATTAGCAGAATATTGCAAGGTTTGGAGCTTAGAGGTAAACACGCTAAAGACTAAAGTGATGATATTTCAAAACGGAAGTGGGAGAGTTTCGAGGGGTGAAAACTGGAACTTCAACGGAATAAACTTAGAAGTAGTAAAAACATATACCTACCTGGGCTTAGAATTAACGTACAATTTAAATATGGAAACACATCTTAAAGGAAAGGTTGCGTTGGCTAAGTCTGCTATATGCATTAATTGGAAGAAAATATTTAACAACAAACATGTTTCAATGAATGCGAAGTTCTGGGTTTTTAATGCTACTGCGAGATCGGTTCTTCTGTATGGAGCTCAAGTGTGGGGACTTCAAAAATATGATGTAGTAGACAATCTGTTGACTTTCTTTCTGAGGAAATCATTCTTTTTGCCAATAAACACTCCCAAATACATGTACTATCTGGAAACCGGTTTGCCAACACTTTTTATAACATCGTTGAAAATGAATGCAGACTACATCATAAAGATAATGGGTATGGAAGACGCAAGGTTACCGAAACAACTCTGGATGTATGCAGTTACATATAAAAAGATGTGGTTCGAGGATTGGCGAAAACTAGCTGCGGATTGTGGGTACACCTTCAACATAGAGGGAAAAGACGTAAGACAGATAAAAAATATGCTTTATGAAACTATTCAAACCATAGATGAAAATGAGAGGTACTCATTTATAGAACGTGCTAGAGCTTCAACAGAACGATTGTTTTACTCCAAATTGAACTACAATCTAAACGAATCGAATTATTTTCATTCAAACTTGTCGTGCAGTGTAATAGGTATCATATTTAAGATGAGAGGGGAGCTCTTACATCTAAACTATATGCCACACAGACCAGATTTAAGCCACATTTGCAGTTTATGTAATTTACGCGAGCGAGAAGATATTGGTCACTTTCTTGGAACATGTCCAATCTTAAAGGAATTAAGAAGGGCATATTTTGATAGAAACACCATAGGGGAAGTAGATGTGTGGAACTTGCTTAATGGTCAAAATTGGATTCGGCTCACACAATATTATGCTGAAGCTTCATCTTATAGAAATAAAATTATTAATGAGTGCTTCTAGTTTCTTTGTTTTGACTAAACTAAAAGTCACAAAAATTGTTCATATTCCTTTTTCAAAATGTATAAAAAAAACTATATTCAAGCTATTATATTAATTTCGTTTTAGCTAAACTAAAAGTCCTTTTGTTTTAAAAATAATAAACAAAAAAATTATCAAGCCATTATATTAATTTCGTTTTAACTAAACTAAAAGTCCTTTTATTTTAAAAATAATAATAAACAAAAAAAAAAAAAAAAAATCACTTTAATAAAGATAAATTAAACTTTAAATGTGAAAACTTTAACATTATAAAGCAGTAACCACTCGGGCTGACGGCATTTCTGCCATGCTCTATAGTTATTCAGTATTTATAAGCAAAACATTGTTAGAAATGTAAGAATTTAATGAATAAAATCTAATCTAATCTAATCTATCTACAAAATGTCTGTGAATTATGTGGTCGATCAATTTAACAAGCAGAAACCACTATCCTTTTTAAAAAAAAAAGCAAACAAACATATCTTTTTGGTGTTTTTTTGAAGTAAAACTTCTTTTCCGGCGTTGGGGGTAAAACAATTTCTATGCGGCTGTCAGTGACATGTCAAAACGTCACGTTATCCGTCAAAGACAGCGACATGTTTTTAGAATACAAAATGTTTGTTCTTAGGTTATAATCTTACAGAAGCTTTGCTTGAGGAAAAAGAAGTCTTACTTCAACCGCGCGTACGTCAGTACACACAATCTTTTTTTTGTTGATTCAACAAAATAATTTTGTTAATCCGATAATGAAAAAAAAAAACAATTTGTAACATTAACAAAAAATTTTGTTGATACAACAAAAGAATTGTTAATATGATAAAATAATTTTATAATTTCTCCAAATTTTGTCATATTGACAAAATATTTTTGTTATTTCAACAAATCAATCTGTTAGATTAACAAAATAATTTTGTGGATACAACAAAATATTTTTTGTTATCTCAACAAAATTCTGTAATTTTTATCAATTTGATAAGACTTTTTGTCAAAAGTCAAAATTGACAAAATGTTTATCAGATCAACCTACATTTTTGTCAAATATACCTAGATTTTCTTTTCAGTGTATGTATTTTCTGCATGCAGTATACTGGAAATTCTGTGTTTGGAAACATTTAACTGTAGAGCCAAGCGTCTTATGCTGATGGGAGGATCGATCTCAACAGCTGCCAGTATTCTTTCATCAACCGAAACTGTTCTTGTGCTTGCAGCTCCCGCGTCAGGTCTTGCAGTTGAAACTGATCCAGTTTTTCGAAGCCTTCGAAAGGTATTTCCAAAAACATTTCGAGAAGGAAGTCGTCTGTTAGGATAAGGTTCCTGGTATCTTCGTTGTGCTCTTCTTGAATTTCGATTGCACAACCCACACACAAATAAAATGTCTGCGTATTCTTCTCTCGTAAATGAATTTCAAAAAGTGCTCTTATACAACCATAATCGTGACTTAACTTGATAATATGAACAATCAATTTGTTTTTCTATTCTTTTATCACTTATTTAGTTAATTTACCCATTAAACATTCATACCCCAATTTTAACTCTCCCTGAGAAGAGGTAAGGTAATTAGGATTTTTCCAGCAAATCAAGTAAGCATAACTACACTTATAACCCTTTTCATGAGTGCACAACTGCACACCCTTAAAAATTACCTAAAAACTATCAATTCTTGTAAAACCACTCCAATTGTCAAGTGCTGCAATAAAAGTACGTAAAAAACCCGAAATTCGATTTTTTCGATGTTTTAGATTTTTCCAAGTTTCATAAAATGTATGGGTTTTTGGGTGCACTTATTAATGAGTTTTTTTTATTATTGTTTTGCTCATTTTTTGAAAAAAATTGACCTCAAAGTCAAAATTTTGCTCCGACAAGAAAAATTGAACACCATTTAAAATTGAATATCTGGCAACCCTAAAAACATATCAGCCCAATTTAAAGGAATTTTTAAAGGTTTGTATCTACTAAAAAATAAGGCCAAAATAAGGTCCTTACCATTAGTACTGACAGAGAAATTAACCTTAACATGGGTCAGGGTATAATTTTATAAACATTTTTTTTTCTCGAAAACTGTTCGACAGATTTCAAAAATAAAAATACAAAAAAATTTCTTTTAATTAAAGCTAGGTATTGGTTGAAAAAATGGTTATTGTGGGTACCCCCCATGGAACCATTTTTTTGTATTTGATTTTCTCAAAAACGGTACAACCGATTTTGATCATTTTTTTTTTCTAAAGCTTCCCAAAAACGTTAATAGAATTATGTACTCAAATTTTCAAAAAAAAAAAAATGGATTTTTAAAAAAAACTTCAAATTTTTTTTTCAAAACTCAATATTTCGAAAACCCCGTGCTAGATTTTTTATAAACTAGATAAATAAAAGTGTCTTAATATAGTCTACAAGATGTGAGAAAAAAATTTTATTTTACTTA
Source organism: Chrysotoxum bicinctum (assembly GCA_911387755.1). NCBI lineage: Eukaryota > Metazoa > Arthropoda > Insecta > Diptera > Syrphidae > Chrysotoxum > Chrysotoxum bicinctum. The sequence continues at coordinate 130,616,995 of OU426987.1, read as the reverse complement.
AAAATAAAAGTACCTACCATACAAATGCTAAAAAATTAAAAAAAAATGGTTTTCAAAAATTGTATTTTTCTCGAAAACGGCGCCTAGAATTTTGATAAAATATTTTTTCTTTTTATTAATTTTTACGATCTTTAATTTAATAAAAAAAAATTTGAAATTAAGATATTACAGCTTGTACCTACCATAGAACCATTTTTTCGAATTTTGAATTTCTCATTATCCGCATAACGGATCTTAATGAAATTTTTTATAGAGAAGCTTATAAAAAGTCTTAAACACATTGCATTTCAAAACTTTAAAATAAATAGTTTTGGAATTTTTGAAAAAAAAATCTTTTTTTTCTTTTTTTTTTTTTGAAAATTTGATACTCAGAAACGGCTCAATATTTTTTTTTTATTTAATTTTTATTCGAACAATAATAAAAAAATCTTTTAAAAAGTTTGTATATAAAAGCTTTTTTTTTTAAGAAACCACTAAAACGACTTATAATTTTTGTTCTTGCATAAATTCATATTTGCATGGCATTCTGTTTTCGTCTCTTACTACTAAGAGAATTAAAAAAAAATAATTTTATCCTTATGAACAGTTTTCTCTAATAACATTCGTTTTTAGAATTCATAGTCTATTACATAGGAGCAAGTTCGTGCGACCCAGTCGTGCATTTTATTTTTAGATATCCACAGAATTATAAGACGATCATAAGAAGACGAAGAGGAGTGTGTCAATGGTGATCACAAAAATTCTTATGACCATTCCACCGTCTCATAGTCATTTTAATAGTGCGTGGGAGACAACTGTTGCTAATCAGAAAGCACTCGTAAATCTTATACCACGATGCTAGTTATGGAGGAGATCCGATTGAATATTGTTCCAAATTTCGGAGGAGTTAATGCTCTTGTTTTGAGCGAACGAGGTTCCTGAAAAAAATATTTAACACAAAGAAACAACGAGCAAAAGCTGGCAAGTGGGCACACGAACTTGCTCTTATGTAAAAGACTAAGAATTTCAAAAATGAATGTTATTAGAGAAAAACTGTTCATAAGCTTAAAATTAATTTTATAAATGACTTAAACTACTTCTTTAGTAATTGGAGTTTAAAACAGGATGCCATGTGATTCAAGCAAATATTGGATTATGCAAAAACAAAAATTTTAAGTCTTTGTAGTGTTTTCTTAAAAAAATAAGCTTTTATATACAAAATTTTTAAGAAAAAAATTTGGTACGCCAATTCAAAGTTTTTATTACTATACGAACAAAAAATAAATTTCCAAAAAAATACTAAGGCGTTTTTGAGGAATTTTCCAAAAAATAAAAGATATTTTTAAAGTCTTGAAATGCAATGTTTTTAAAACTTTTTAAAAGCTTCTCTATAAGAAATTCCATTAAAATCCGTTATACCGGTAATGAGATATTCAAAATTCGAAAAAATGGTTCCATGGTAAGTACAGTCAGTAATATATCAATTTCAATTTTTTTTATTAAATTATAGATTGTAAACATTAAACCAAACAAAAAAATGGTATCAAAATTCTCCGAACCGTTTTCGAGAAAAATACGATTTTCGAAAACCATTTTTTGACATTTGTATGGTGGGTACCGTTAGTTTTAGGTAAAAAATTTAAATATGCAGTAATATTCAAACTTTGGAGGAGTTTTGGCATAAGAAAAATGATTAAAATCGGTTGTACCGTTTTCGGGAAAATCAAAAACGAAAAAATTGTTCCAGGGAGGCTACCAAAAATAACCATTTTTTGTAATTTTTTTCCAACCATTACCTAGCTTTTACTAAATGAGATTTTCTGATTTTTTTTTTGCAGGTACCGTTATTTATGGTCCAAAAAAAAGAACGTGTGGGGGGAAAAACTTAAAAGTACTATCTACAAAGTTTAAAGAAAATCGACCGAGCCGTTAGGGTTGTAGTCGAAAAGACAGACAGACAGGAATATTGAAGTTTCTTTAATGTGAGGCATAAAGCAGGCTGTGTCGGAAAGCTGATGCATTCTGATCTATGCTTGCCGACGTAAAAGAATTTAATTCATGGAAATAGATATTCTTTACTCTTAAAGGATTTTCACACTTTAGAAAAGTTTTCTTCTAAAAAGAAGACTGAAGTCCAAGGTTGTATAAAAAAGTGTATTTCAAAAAAATTATTACATGCTTCTTGTGCATCTTCCGACATTTGACAGATTCATTATTTAAAAAAAAAAATTATGTTATTATCTAATAAAGTTTCCGAGAAAAAAAATCCCAACAATCGTGCGTTGTTTGGCGTTCTAGACCATACTAGTACCTTAATGCACAATAAAACTCAACGGGCAGCTACGGGCAGCTGTATTTTATTTTATTTGGTACAGAATACTTTTATTAACTATCTTAAATAGCTTTGAGAACAAGAAATAGCAAGAAAAAAAATTTCACTCAAACAAATATTTTTTTTTCTTTTTTCAAGTAAATAAATAGTGTTGACATATCTTTGTCTAACAATGTACTATTTACGAATTTTCATTTCAGAAATTCTTCAACTTATTTTACGCACCTGTATCTGTTGAATCCATTTTATTGCAATAGATTTGCTTGGAAATAAAAACTTTTACACGTGTTTTGACGGAAGTGTTCATTAGCCTATCTTAACGATGCGTGACTACGTTAACTTAGCAGCCACATTCAGACTAAGATTATGGGGGGATTTAGGGCAAGAGACTCTATTACGAACATTTTTCGTCTCCTAGGGGTCTCTTTTAGACAGCCTGATGACAAAAAACCCCTAATTCAAAACTTTTATTTTGGACATTTGGCCGCAAAAAGATGCATTCGGCCGCACTGTGCAGCGTTTCACGCATTTACAGGTTGCGATTATACGGCATGTTTGTTTTTTAGGAAAGGGAAAGCAAAACCATTGAGTCTTTTAGAAAAAATAAACGTTTTCAAACAGCGTTCGTAGCGTTAAGTCAGAATAATCTAGATGATGTTGACACTGAAACGATTCAAAATTTTACGTTGCAAATGTATGGCGTTAAGAATTGTAGCAAACGTAAATTTAGCGAGGGTTGAAATGTTTCAAAGCCTTTATAACATTGCTGGAAATATTTTCAAAAATATGAAACACTTCGACTCTAGTTTAATTCCGCCTCGCTTCAAATTTCTTCAACAAAAAATTAAAAGAACAATTTTTGTCAGAGCGATTTGGGCAAACGCGACGGAACCAAATTGTGTAAAAACTAAAGCCCACGATTTTGGCTGGATCTTAAAAGATGAAAGGTTCTTGCCTCTTTGGTATGAAGGGGAACCAACACCACTAAATATTGAAGACATTGTCTTGGATGAAATCGATGAAGAGACAGATTCCTTTTTCGAACAAGATTCCGATGACGACACTATTTAAAAATGATAATAATGAATTATTATTCATTTTTGTATGTACATAATATATTGTTGCACCAAAGAACGCATCACAACCAGTCAATTGTCAAATATGACAACGACACTTCGCTGTCAAAATAATAAGTTGTTGTTAACCCAGAAGTGAATAAACTGGCATGTTTGTCTTTTGTGTGTGCTACTCTGAAGAGATTATTCTGGTGTTTTATTTAATCCGAGTTTATTTCAGGAATCCTGGGAGTTTTGCAACAACTGGTGTCAGAAATGGGATCTTTGCATAATGGCGCAAGAGATCGAAGAAAAATTTAGCAAAATTTCCGAACAATTAACGTCATTGAGCTTAATTTTAACCCAACAAAATCAGCAACTCACACAATTAAGAACTGACCAGCAACATCAGTCTGAGGAATTAAAGACCTTAGGAGGAACAACATTTCCAGCCAGAGTTTTTGAATGTTCAACTCCAGACGGACGAGCACCATCTCTTCATAAGGCCCCTGAAACTAATCCAAATTCAAATCCAAGAGTTGATAAGCAACAAGACACCTCTACTACTAGTGTAAGATCTTCAGAACCTACTAACCTAACTCCTCAGCCATTTGATAGTGATACTGCTCATTGTACTAACTATGTAGTACAGTTTGAGATTATCGCCGAAGGAAATGGTTGGGATGTTCTAGAAAAAGCTAGAGTTCTGGCTTCAATGTTGCGTGGTGAAGCCCTCTTAGTTTTATCTAATCTTGGGTCATCAGATAGAACTAACTACACAAAGTTAACTCAGGCCTTAAGTCTGAGATTTCTTGGGCAGCACACGTATGTTTTACATACAATGTTGCGAAGATTCAATATGCGGATCATATTGCTGACTCTGGACGTATGGTTGATGCGGTGACAAAAGCTTTTTCATTTGAATCTTCTGTATTTGCTTCGCACTCTAGCAGTTATTCCCGTTTTTTTTAGAAATCGAAAAAGTAAACGGAAACGATGAAATTAATCAACGTCACAAGCAAACGAGAAGATAAAATGCATGGCAGAGCAAAGATCATCTTGTCAGTCTTCTTTATCGGGAAACGATCCACCGTCATCGTAAAAGCCAAACGGTGGCGGTTCCAAGTAACCCACAAATTTCGAACGTATGTGCAGAGAGCTTACAATGGGGCTTTCTGTTCACCGTTACTGTGGGTAATGTGCCCTGTCAGCTTCTTGTACATACTGGATCTTCTGTCACACTCATAAATCGTCGAAATATTTACACGAATGCTTATCTGCAACCAGGTTGGGTCAAAACTGTGAGCGGAGAAACAATAAATGTCTCACTAGTGTGGCAAACCATTGTACGTCTTGGAAAGTTTAGCCGTCGAGTTAAATTTTTAGTGTTCGATTTTGAGCTCCCGCCAAACTGTCAAGGCATTCTTGGAATAGGTTTCGTAGGGGCTTCCAAATGTGTTCCTAATCTTCGTGATAATTTAATTCATATCGCAAATCGAATCGAAGATGTGTCCGCTATTTTTCTCACTACAACAGAAGAGTTCATCATTCCAGCACGGACCGAGACTTTTGTGTCGGATTGCCCATAAGTGAAGGAGGAATGGTTAATCCAGTGCTAACTAACTTACCGCAAGGAGTGCTCGTTGGTAAGTCAATAAATCGAAGCAATGAAGATAAAATTTTTGTGCCAGTCATTAACCTGTCTGATGATGCGGTGAGAGGAAGCTTTGAGGAAGTAACACTAAATAATAATTCTGATTCTGATATGTGTTTATTTCCAGAGCATTTGTCAGCGTTACTTACTGAAGCATCACATTTAACAGACTCAGAAATGAGCTTAGTCCAAGGAATGCTTACAAAATTCTCTCATGTGTTTTCCTCATCCCCTGAGGATTTGGGTAGAACCAATTTAACAAAACATCGAATCAATACAGGCAGCGCGAGACCCATTAAGCAACCACCACGCCGCACTATGGGACCAAATGATGAAATCCATCTCAAAAATGGTTTTGGTGAATTTCGTAATTTGAAAAATCTAATGATGGGATTATATACTAGAAATAGGGTTCTTCCAAACACAGTAAATTTTTTGTATGTTACTTTTGTTCTAGGTACCTAAAATTACCGTTAAAAATGAAATTTCGATATTTTTATTTTTTAGAATTATTAGAAGTGAGAGTTTGAAGTCAATTATTTCGTATTTTTCTGGACAGAATGTATAAGTATTATACCTTTATAAAAAGCCCAAACCCTGTGCTCTACAAAACAGTTATATTTTTTTAATTAAGTTCACCAGTAAATTAATAAAAAAAAATGAGTAAGGTGCAGTATCTTTTTCATTTTTTTGTTTTCAATTAAAGTTTTCTCTGTTAGCTCCGGCTGCCTCCGTTTAGTTAATGGCTGTTTTGTATTCTAAAAATATTCTAAATTTGGAAGAAAAAATAAAAACTTTCGCATTTTCATGCATTTTTGTTCAAGAAGAAAAAACGTATGATGAGAAAGAAAAATAAGTTTTTAGAATAAAAATTCGTATTCTTATAACTTTATTGTTAAGTGATGAAAAAAATTAAAATTTAGCAAAAATGTGGTACCTTTATTGATGCTTATAAATATGTATTCCAAAAAGTTTTAGACCATTATTTTATTACTTTTAGCTCAAAATTAAAAAAAAAATGTTATTTTTTGTCAAAAATTCCCCAAATTTTTAAGTTTTTATCAGTTATTTCCAATATTATTAAAATTCAAACAGCAACGATGGTAATACAGCCAGAAGGTTTTTTCAAAATTACAAATGCTCTGCTGAGATAACGGGTGTTGATGAAGAATTAATAAAAAAAAAATATATTATCTTACAAACTATGTCTTCAGGACTCCCTATTGATCAAACAAAATTTGCCCAGTACCTATACCCTGGCGACAGCTCAATTATATGTTAGCAAATAAGTACAATTGGTACCACATGCCATCTTCGGTGCACAAAATTTTAATACATGGCTCAAAAATCATAGAACAGTTTGCAATTTTGCCAATCGGGCAGTTATCAGAAGATGCTCAGGAAGCACGAAACAAGGACTATAAAAGGTTTAGATTGCATAATGCAAGGAAATGTTCAAGATCAGCTACGAACGAAAATATTCTTCACACGTTATTATATACATCTGATCCGTATAAATCTAGTCTGGGAAAACCAAGAACAAAAAATGATACCAAAGATTGTTGGATGAGGCTAAAGAACTTTTAAACATACATTAATATCGATACATAACCTAGTAATAAGATACTTTTGAATTACGTTTTTTTTTCTTTTTGTCTTAAGGGTGAAACACTTTCTTATATCAGAAAGGGGCGTGGCAGTTCACGGATTTTACTAAAAAATAATACTTTTCATAAATTAATTTCTACATATAAAACTTAATCAAAAAAGGCCTGCTTTTAATGAACTTTAAGCTGAAAATAAAAAAAGGGGCGTGAAAGTGGGCGGAAAAGTAGGCAGAAAAAATATGCATCTGATGTCTTGAGTTTAAAAAACCTCAAACAAAAATGTTCGGCTTCCTTGTCACTAAAAATAAGAAAATAACAAAAATCAAAAAAATATGGGCGTGGTAGTGGGCGGATTTTACAAAAACTACTTTCAGATGTTTTCACCAGTAAAAGAAAAAAACTGTACAAATTTCATCCAAATTGTTGCAACAATTCTTGCTCCAATAAATTTTGACCATATAAATTAAACAAAATCTACAAATTTGTTATTTTATTTTATTTAAAAAAAAAGAAAATAATTTATTTCTATATAAAACGTTTTAATATTTTAAATTCTTGGTTATACAAGTATAAGTGTGCAAAATTTCAAAAAAAAATATTGAGAAACGAAAAAGTTATGGATTTTTGAGATGGTTTGCACCATTTGGTCCCATAGTGCGCCGCGCCGATTACGTTTAGCAAAGCAAGCGGAGTCACAGAAAATCATAAACGAGCTTCTTGAACGCAATCTCATTGAGCCGTCCGAAAGCCCTTTGGCACCGATCGTCATGGTGAAAAAGAAAGATGGTTCTACTCGTTTCTGTTTGGATTATCGACGATTAAACGAGGTAACTGTAATTGGGTCATTCGCCACTGATCTTTAAAAGATCACAGAATGAACCTTTCTTTCTTTTCAGACAGTTTTTTTTGTCATTAATGAATAATTATTATGATTGTAAAGCATCATCCTGAAAAGTTTGAAAAAAAGATGAATAAATAAAAAAAAAAATTCTTTTCTTCTCCCTTGCTTCGATGACACCTTCGACGCCGTTGCGGGATCCAAATGGTTTAGCACCTTGGACTGCCAATCGGGCTATTGGCAAGTAGAGCTACAACCGGACGACAAGGAGAAATCGGCGTTTGTGACTCCAGATGGATTATGGCAATTTACTGTTATGACTTTCGGACTGACAAATGCACCTGCCAGTTTTGAGGGTTTGATGTCATCTGTCCTCGGAGGACTGCCAATGGAAACTTGTCTAATATACCTGGATGACATTTTAGTTTATGGTAAGACTTTTGACGAAATGCTAAAAAATCTTTGACTGCGGCTTTCTTCTGGATACAGACACTAGTGACTTTGGGCTTGGGGCGGCGTTATCACAAATTCAAGTCGGTAAGGAAGTTGTTATCTCTTACTTCAGAATAACAATGAGTAGAGCGGAAATAAATTTATGCACAACGCGTAGAGAACTTCTTGCAATGATTAAGGCAATCGAAAAGTTTCACGTTTACTTATATGGTCGTGAGTTTGAAATCAGGACGGATCATGACGCACTGAATTGGCTGCTAACATTTAAAAATCCGAAGGTTCAACTGGCTCGCTGGCTCAAGAGGTTGCAACAGTACAATTTTAAAGTAAAGCACAGAGCGGGGAATATGCATTTAAATGTGGGTGCACTTTTTCGGCGCCCTTGTATTCAAACTGAATGTCAACATTGTAAGTCGAAGGAGAAGATAAACAAAGAAAATTCCAACTATGAAACCAATGCTGTTATAGAAGTTGAGAGTGACATTACCCCGGATCGATTAAAAATTCTCCAATTAAATGATTACGTTCTTTCTGAAGTGATACAGTGGATAAAAGATGGCAACAGACCTCCTTGGCAGAGTATTTCTGGTGAATCTAATATTTTAAAAGCGTATTGGCTCCAGTATGCTGCGATGGGATTGCAAAATGGCACCCTTTGTAAGAGGTGGATTCCTCCCAATCGTTCCAAATACATTGAAAGCAGAAGTTTTATCGATGTTTCATGATTCTCCATTTGGTGGTCATTTTGGAATGAGTAAAACTTTTGAAAAATTAAGAATCCGATTTTATTGGATCGGTGCGAAAAAAAGATGTTGAAATATACTGCACCGAATGTGCAGTGCTTCAAAAAAGGGTCCGAAAAATAAAACTAAGGCACCATTACAGATTTATCTCGCGGGCGAACCTTTCCTATGGGTGGCGGTTGATGTACTTGGTCCGCTGCCAGTTTCGAAGGATGGGAACCGTTACATTTTAGTTTTTATGGACTACTTCACGAAATGGGTTGAGATCCTGCCAGTAGGAGACCAAACTGCAGACACTGTGGCTCGAGACCTGGTGAACCAGGTTTTTGGTCGTTTTGGCGTACCGAATGAGCTTCCTTCGGACCAAGGGAGATACTTTGAGGCAGATGTCTTTAAAATTGTAATGATTCTTCTAGGCATTACCAAGACACGAACTACACCACTTCATCCGCAATCCGATGGATTAGTTAAAAGAATCAACAGGACAATCCTTCACAATCTATCGAAATTTATTAACGACGCTCAAAATGATTGGGATAATCTGTTACCATTATTTGCTATGGCTTATCGTGCTGCTCAACAGGATTCCATCGCCTTACTTTTCGGAAGAGAAATGAGGCTCCCTCCTGATCTCCTTTTTGGTTGCTTGCCAGAAAAAGAGCGCGACGTAATTGGTTATGCAAAAGAGTTACAGCAAAACCTGTCTATTATTCATGAAAACGCCAAAGAACAGATGTATATGCAGCAAGCATGAAAAAGAGGTATAATCTTTCATCAAATTTTTCTAATTTTCAGGTGGGTCAGTTTGTCTGGTTCCATAATCCGAAACGCATGGATGGTCCCTACCGAATAATGCAGATCATAACTGTTGGCAACGCAAAGTTCAACACTTACATATAATTGTTGGTAGCACTATACCAAACGACAGATGTCAAATAGATATCTTACATTTTGCTTTTCTTGTGCGATCGCCATCTTCTTGAATAAACTATTCCCTTTTGGTTTAAGTATATTACAGAACACACGTGTTTTATTTCATTTATAATTTTCTCCGTGGATTTCAAGATCCAACAGTGGCGACGAGGATGGAGGAACTTAATACAAATTTATTGCAATTTATTAAGCTCCAACAGGACCAAAGTAAAATACAACAAGAAATTATGGATAAATCACATCAAGAGTTCTTGCAACAATTGGCAGCAACGTTGAGTCGCGGTGGCGGAGACTCCAGCACAACTCGAACACCAGCTTCTGCACAGGCATACAGCGAGTTCCGCATGGAAAGTTTGGGCCAGAGTATCACCGAGTTTGATTACGCACCCGACAACAATATAACGTTTGACACGTGGTATTCACGTTATGAAAGCCTTTTTACAGAGGATGCTGTTCATTTGTCGGATGAGGCTAAAACACGATTGTTTCTTAGGAAACTAAACACCCGGTGCCATCAACTGTACACTAACTCAATTCTTCCGCAGTCGTCGAAAGAAATTTCGTTCAACGACACAATAAAGTGCCTCAAAAGTATCTTCGGAACACACGAATCATTATTTAGCACTCGCTATAAATGCCTACAAATAAAAAAATCTGATTTGGAAGATTACAACGAGTATGCAGCGAACGTTAACAAACACTGCGAGAATTTCAAACTTTCCGAGTTAACACCGGACCAGTTTAAGTGTCTTGTTTTTGTGTGTGGACTTCAGTCGCACCAATATTGTGATATCCGCACAAAGCTACTTTCCACAATAGATGGACCAAATTCAGCACAAACCACTCTCCAGAGCCTGGTAACCGAATGTCATCGTATATCCAGCCTCAAGAGTGACACCGCACTAATTGAGGTCAATAACGTCAATGCAGTCCAGTGCAGAAAGCAACAGAAACAAAAACCCCAACAGCAAGACATTCCAAAACAAAAGAACTTTCAGAAGAAGCAAAAGGCTATACCCAAAACCCCTTGCTGGTTTTGTGGCGATATGCACTACTCAAGACACTGCACATATAAAACACACGTGTGTCGTACATGCAACACAAGAGGTCATCGAGATGGATTTTGTGATGTCTTAAATGAAAAAAAGCGCGCAAAGTCGTTGACATACGCGAACGTCATCACAAAAGTCAACCAGTTACAGGCAAACAACAGTCGTAAGTACATCAAAGTACTCATCAACAATAGAGAGTGTAATCTTCATATCGACACCGGTTCGGACATAACTTTGATCAGCGAGAAGATGTGGAAACACATAGGAGAACCAACCCGTCAGCCAAGCAGCCGAAATGCATCCGGCAACGTAATGGAAATCAACTCTGAGTTCAAGTGCTCCGTTCAGTTCGACCAACGTTCATTCACAGGTACCTGCTACCTGACCACGATTCAAGATCTTAATCTTCTCGGCATTGATTGGATAAATCAACTCGGAATCTGGGAGGTGCCAATCAACTCAATTTGTAACGCAGTGAACAAGGTGGACGTTGTAGTCGACAGTCATCGAATCGCAGAGAATATTAAGTCTAGGTTCCCAGGTGTATTTCGGAACAGCCCAGGCCTGTGTACAAAGTTTAAAGTTGAACTTCGGGTAAAACCTGATTCACAGCCAGTGTTCCGACCAAAACGACCAGTGGCATTTGCAGCAATTGCCGAAATAGACAAAGAGCTCGAACGACTCCAAGAACTCAGAATCATCAGTGCGGTGGATTACTCCAAGTGGGCTGCACCCATTGTTGCGGTTCGTAAGAGTAATGGTTCAACGCGTATCTGCGCAGATTTCTCAACTGGGCTTAATGACGTTCTGCAGCCATATCCATATCCACTGCCCACTCGAGAGGAAATCTTCTCCAGGTTATCCAATTCTCAATTATTTAGTCTCATTGATCTATCCGATGCTTTCTTTCAGGTCCAGGTACATGAAAATTCCCGAGAGTTCCTGACAATAAATACACATCGAGGATTATTCCGATACAACCGCCTTCCATTTCGTGTCAAAGTCGCTCCAGGTGCTTTCCAGCAGGTCATCGACATGATGATAACAGGACTCTCGGGAACATCAGCCTACCTGGGCGACATCTTAGTGACTGGAAAAAGCATAGAAGATCACAATAAGAACTTAATACGCCTGTTTCAACGCATCCAACTTTTTGGATTTACGATTAAGGCTGAAAAGTGCACCTTTGCAATGCGTGAACTTGAGTTTTTGGGCCATATCATCAACAGCAATGGCATCCGTCCAAATCCAACTAAAACTCAAGCAATTGCCCAAATGCCAGCACCAACAGATTTAGCGACGTTGCGAGCGTATCTCGGAGCGATTAATTTCTACGCCAAATATGTAGACCAAATGCATGAGCTACGTCATCCACTCAACGAGTTACTGAAAAAGAATGCGGATTAGTCATGGACTCCAGAGTGCCAGCAATCTTTTGAGAAATTCAAGCAAATTCTGCAGTCAGATTTGCTTCTCACATATTTTAATCCAGAGCTAGAACTTGTTGTCGCTGGTGACGCATCCAACAAAGGTATTGGTGCATGTATCTTACATCGTTTCAAGGATGGTTCAGTCAAAGCGATTGACCATGCATCAAGGACACTTACCAGCAGCGAACAAAAATACAGCCAAATAGAGAAAGAGGGACTCGCCCTCATTTTTGCAGTAACAAAATTCCATCGAATGGTGTACGGACGAAAGTTTGTGCTCCAGACTGACCACAAACCTCTCCTGGCGATTTTTGGCTCCAAAAAAGGCATACCAGTCTATACAGCCAACCGGCTTCAACGCTGGGCTTTAACGTTAAAGGCCTACGACTTCGAAATTGAATATGTTCAAACCGACCATTTCGGACATGCAGACATATTGTCAAGGCTGATTAATACACATGAAATGAATAAAGAAGATATCATCGTCGCATCCGTAACACTAGAAGAAGACATTCGTTCAACATTAGTCAATGCAATATCAATATTTCCATTGACACACGCAGATATTATTCGTGGAACTGAACAATCTGCATCATTCCAGCTTGTCATAAAATATTTGACATTTGGTTGGCCAAATAAAGCTGAGATCAGTAAAGAAATTGCCCCGTATTATCTTCGCAGATGATGGTTTCCAACCAGTGCCTTATGTTTGGTGAACGAATTGTTGTTCCAGAGTGCTTTCGTCCACAAATACTAGATCGACTTCATCAAGACCATTCAGGACAGTTCCGAATGAAAAGTCTAGCCAGAAGTTTCGTATATTGGCCAAACATAGACAAGCAAATATAAGAGTATGTAAGGCTGTGTGCCAAATGCATCGAAGCCAGCAAATCACCTATACGTGTGCCTCTTCATCCATGGCCTAAATCAGAAGGACCGTGGACACGTATACACGTCGACTTTGCTGGCCCAGTCAAAGGTCGATTCTACATCATTATCGTAGATGCATACTCCAAATGGCCGGAAGTATTTGCTACAAAGACAATAACCACATCGTACACCATTGACGTTCTATCCAATCTGTTTTCAAGATTTGGAAACCTTGAAACCATTGTAAGCGACAACGGAACGCAGTTTACAAGCGCTCAGTTCCAGATGTTCTGCAGGAAACTTGGAATCAAACATATCCGGACCGCACCGTATCACCCACAGTGAAACGGGCAGGTGGAACGGTTTGTGGATACATTCAAGCGCACGCTTAAAAAATTTGATGGGGAAGAAACACCACAAAAACAATTGGATTCTTTCCTATTAACCTATCGAGCTACACCGAATCGCAACACAGTTGATGGAAAATGTCCATCAGAAATATTTATCGGACGTCGTTTACGTACAACATTCGACTTACTCCTACCTTCTAAGTGCCCAGAACCTAATGATGGAAATAGTCAACAGTACGCTGAGCTACAATATAACCGGAAGCATTGTGTCAAGCAGAAATCATTCCAGGCTGGTGACTCAGTCTTTGTAAAAGTTTATTACTCAAATATGAAATTTGAATGGACACCAGGCACAGTAATTGAGCGTATAGGTCAAGTGATGTACAACACTCGCATCGTAAACCAGAGACGACGTCAAAATGAACTCATCCGCTCTCACATAGACCAAATGATGCCCAGGACTACGGACAGACAGAATCTATCAGATCTCCAAATACCATTCAATATATTAATGGATGCTTTTGAGCTTCAACCACAACAGATCTCAACTTTACAATCATCGAAGCCCTTATCAACGGCACCTGTAACAAAAGATACTGATATGAGTACTGCAACTACTCCAATATCCAGTATTACTGTGCCTCCAGAAGTAAGCATAGAGCTGGATCCAACAGTCAGACGGTCTCAACGGGAACGAAGAGCACCAACATATCTTAGAGCTTACGAGCTATTTTGAGGGGGAAGATGTTGGCAACGCAAAGTTCAACACTTACATATAATTGTTGGCAGCACTATACCAAACGACAGAATGATGTCAAATAGATATCTTACATTTTGCTTTTCTTGTGCGATCGCCATCTTCTTGAATAAACTCTTCCCTTTTGGTTTAAGTATAATACAGAACACATGTGTTTTATTTCATTTATAATTTTCTCCGTGGATTTCAAGATCCAACAATAACCGATGTAACAGCAAAGATTCAGAAGACACCTCGAACCAAACCGAAGATAGTTCATGTAGATCGTCTGGCGCTCTATCGTGGTAAAAACATCAGTAGCTGTGTCAATTAGAGATTAGAGGTAGCAGGTAGCCCACCAATTAATAGCCCAATTAGTGGTTTGATTATAGTTCACATCACAGTTAAGAATGATAATAAAAGGACACTTCGAATGAAAAATCTTAGATTTTCTATTTTTCGCTTTGAATGTACATAAAGCTATACCGCTCTACCAAATTTCATCATTCTACAGCAATCGGAAATGCTTCATATAAATTAAACATTTTCTCAGAAAGTGGGCGGATAACACGCCCCCTGAATGAAAACCTTAATTTTTATTTTGTTCCTTTATATGAAATTTGAGCCCCACCGTTATACTAAATTTCATTGTTCTACTGCAATCGGAAGTGTGTCATATAATTTACATCAGTTCTGAGGAAGGGGCGGATACCACGCCTCTGAATGGAAAACCTCAAATTTTATATTTTTTCTTCGTATGCCATGTAAGCTCCATGTAATTCAACCAACACCAATTCGGATAAAGTGGGCGGATACCACGCCCCCTGAATGGAAAACCTCAAATTTTCGATTTTTTCCTCTGCTTGCATGACAGGACCTACCGTTCTGAAAAATTAAAAGATTGTACGATTTCGATAATTTTGATGATCTGTCAGTGAGTAAGTCAGTGAGTCAGCCAGTTACGGTTTTTGTGATTTTTGAGGCCATAGAAAATTGAAATTTGGTGAGGCGCCTGTGCGCCTAGCTTAGCAAGTATTCGGAATTTTAAGTTTTGGTACTGAAGATAGGGAGGGGTCAAAAATCGCCTGAGTTTGTTCCTGTAAAAAGGGTGTAGTTGCAGAACTTGGCTGGGCACTACCGTGCCCTTTGAACTAAAATCTATTAACCAAAATCCTGTGCTTATCTTGAAAATTAATTGATATATAATTGTCAATTATTAAGAAATTAGTATTTGCTTGCAAAAAATGGTTTTTATGCATATACATAGTAAATTTTTGAAAAAAAAAAAAATCAAATCTTTTTTTCGAAAAAAAAGGAAATTTTTCACGAGTATAGAAGATTTAAATTTTTTTTAATTGAAATAAAAATAAGATTAGAAAAATTTTGGTATACCAATTTTAGAAAATTTACTGATATACACAACTAATATTTAGAAAATAAAATCAAATAACTTCTTTTGCAAAAAATATTTGTTATCCATATAGAAATTCAAAATTCGAAAAAATCGTTTTATGGTAGGTACAGTCAGTAATATCTTGACTTACATTTTTTTTTTATTAAACTGTAGATCGTAAAAATTAATTGAAAGAAAAAAAATTTAAGAAAAATTCTCGGAACAGTTTTCGAGAAAAATACGTGTAGTCGATTTGTGTTGGCGCTTCCCAAATAAGAACACTCTTCTTTTGCTTAAAGTAGACGTGTTTTATTGTATGCTCTTTCTTCTCGGGTTTACAATAGACTACCATGAAGAAACAGCATTTAGACAATATAGCAACATTATTAATGAGAAATAATTTTTTTGTCCTTACATCTTGTAACTTATATTAAGAAACTTTTACTTATCAAGTTTTATAAAAATCGAGCATGGGGTTTTTGACAATACAATAATATTTTAACTGTTTGGAAGCTTTAGCATAAAAAAAAATTATCAAAATTGGTTGTACCGTTTTTGAGAAAATCAAAAACCAAAAAAAAAAAATGGTTCCATAGGGGGTACCAAAAATAATCATTTTTTTTTAATTTTGTCAACAATTTCCTAGCTTTATTTCTTTAAAAAACGCGGCAATATTTCTTATTTTACGAATTTCTATAGGAAGCGTATTTTTAATACAGATTTTTGAATAATAGTGAGCTGTTGGAGTTTGGTAGGCACCACCCCAACAGGATACACCATATTGCAACTTGGAATGAAAAATACCAAAATAAACCATTTTCAACAAATTTGAAGAGCAATGCTTTCTCAGGTGGTAGAAACAGCGGGTGGATGATAGAAGGTAGTTTTTAAGACACCTATGTGTTTGTTCCAGTTAAGGTTTTGATCAAAATAGATGCCGGGTACTTAAAGTCTTCAACCTTTTCAATTTCAAAACAATTACCATTACATTCAACATCGCAATCAAATGATTGAGTATGGTGAGCATTACATTCACTGCAAAGTAACTTATGACTGAGGCAATCGCGAAAATGAAAAA
Source organism: Chrysotoxum bicinctum (assembly GCA_911387755.1). Classification (NCBI taxonomy): domain Eukaryota; kingdom Metazoa; phylum Arthropoda; class Insecta; order Diptera; family Syrphidae; genus Chrysotoxum; species Chrysotoxum bicinctum. The sequence goes on along the minus strand of OU426987.1, from coordinate 130,600,492 downwards.
CTATTGGTATATCTGGGGACAAATTACCTTTTAGGCTAAGAAACATTAACTTGGGTTTGGGACTAACAATTAGCCCATGTTTAGCAAACCAAAATTTTAGGAAGTGAACATCATAGTTAATATCTGACAAAATTTAAAGGACTGTCGGAACAGTATGCAATGCCAAGGTCTTCAGCAAAGGTAGGAAAGGAAGTGAAAATAGCCAATTTATATAGATTAAAAATAAATACTACTATAGTCTGTCAAAGCTCTTCAAATCCAGAAATCTCACCATAACTTCAAAACTTCTGCTGTACAGGACCATGGTCCTGCCAGTACTCACATATGGATCCGAGACTTGGGTGCTTAGCAAAAGGCACTCCGACCTCTTAGCTGCGTTCGAGAGAAAAGTCTTAAGGAGAATTGTTGGCCCCATATGTGAGGAAGGACGATTCCGGAGACGGTACAATCATGAACTGTACTCAATCTACCTTGAAGCAGATATCGTGACAAAAATTAAGCTCGGTAGACTCCGGTGGGCAGGGCACCTAGCTCGCATGAGCGAAGAGGAACCTGCTTGGAAAGTTCTTTGTGGTACATTCTATGGTAGACGACAGCTTGCGCTGGAGAGATGGGGTAGACCAGGACGCCCGAAGCCTTGGGGTGCGCAACTGGATGGCGTCGGCTAGAGACCGGGATAGGTGGAGAGACTTGTTGAAAGAGGCCAGGACCGGAACCCGGTTGTCGAGCCGATGATGATGATGAAAAATAAAATAGTACTCAGTACTGATCCCTGGGGTACTCCCAATAGACTATTTTAAGAACTTATGCTGCACGAAATTTTCACATTGTGTGACCTAATTTTAAGATAAAACTTAAGCCATTTCCAAATCAATTCACGAAAACCAATTTTATACAGTTTATCTAAGAGTATGATATGGTTCTCTTTGCCAAAGGCGTTAGTAATGTCTACGAACAGACCAGCACAATTTTTCTTAGTATCTAAACCTTCTTGTAAAATGCACGATTTGAATTTGAATCTGCTATTTAAAAGTTGATAATTTACTTTAGTAGTTGGGGGTTGGATAGAACGTTACATTGAATTCCTTTTCAAGTTGAATATACTTGTCCTTAATTGAAGAATTATTGAACGATTTTCGAAGAAGTTTATAGGCTTTATTTTTTTTTTGTTACTTAAATTGCAAAGCCTTTTGTTGAACCATAAGAATTGAGTAAATCGGACTGATTAAGTTTAAGATGCCATGGATTAGCTTTTTTATACTTAAATATAAAATTTTCACAATTGTATTTGGTATATTCGTAAAATTCAAAATTTATGTCCAAGCAATATGGTGAATAGAGTTAGGAACAATCGGGTATAAACTTTCTTCATCTTGTATTTTTAGTTCTTTATCTACATAAACAAGATCTAATATGCGATTTAAGTTATTTCTACAACTATTAGTTTGAACTAAATCATAACTCATAAATGAATCAATCACTTCCATCTCGTAATTATTTTTAACATTAACATATTAAATTCAGTGTACCTACATAGATAACAATACAAAGTTCTTTGAATTCCAGATCAACTGACTTGGTTCTTTTCTTTTCAAAGGCCAGAAATACCATACCTGCCTTTTTTCGTGACTCATTGGTAGCCTCTGAGGCCTATTGATTGCAGTCAAAGTTGAACATGTATGTAGATTCGCACCAAGCAGTGCTACATCCTATGGTCACCACAGATGCAAAAAGTTCATATGTATCTTTGAACGCCTCTCGCTGGTACAAAACATCAATTGTGTTTTCCTTTTTATTCTTGAGGTGACTTAAAAAAGCTTTTACCACAGCAGCCTCTTTCCTTGATGGAATTGTAAGACCCAAGAAATCAATTTTAACGCACTGCATTTTTCCAACAAAAATGACTTAGACTCGTTTGCTTAATCGAAAATTAAAGTTTTATAAGTTCAATCTTCATTAAAAACTTTTTTGAGACATAAGCGCTTAAGTTGAAAATAAATATTTATGTTTCTCTTCAGCAAATGGGTCTTAGGAATTTTGTTATGACAAATTTAAAAGTATATATTTATTTATTTATTTATAAAAAGGAGAAATCAAAAATACTTGGCACTGCAGGTTTGAATGAAGTAACGTTAAATATTTGATTTTCTTGCAGTAACTTATGGCCAGTTGCACCAGATTGCAATTAAATGGGTTTTCTTTAAAAGTCTTAAAGTTTATTGACCTGATAAATTTATCTGTTTTGGTTTGTTTATTGGCCTTTTAGAATTAAAAGTGGCTTGGTGAAACTGTACATTCTACAAATAGTTTTGTTTTCTCAAAGTTACTTAAGTTTTTCAACGGTACCATTTGCTATGATCTATATCAATTCATCTATACGCGCTACTGAATTTAATTAGCAGATCATCGTTGTACGAAAATCTCCTTTGTAATTTAGCAATTAGTATGTCCAACGTTTCGAAATACTCAGACTTAAATGGCTGAGCGTTCTGATGTTCTATATTTGGTCTCGCAGAGGAACAGGAAGGGCCACATACCAAGTTTTTTTTTATTTGTCTTTTTTGGATGTAATTCGTATTTTCGGAATCGCCGCTTGTCATAGACTTTGCTTCTTTCAAATTTTGATGATACATTTCTGATCTAAGTTTCCTTATTTTATTTTGGGTGAGTTTAATGATTGTTATGGCGTCTTTCAATCCTGCGCTTCGGGATTGTAAAGCTGCGTCTGCAGGCTGGAGCATGGATAATATTTTTTTTATGCCACAATCCATTCGGAATTCCAAATTGAGCATCACTTTTTTAATGTCCACACTCTTGGCAACATCATCACCCTTAAATCTGTCATTTCTAATTTTAAAATCAATGAATAATTATCGTGCACAACTGTCCTGTCGGCCAAGTGTCCTGAACTACTCTGTTCTAGAAGCCGAGAAATACTTTTTCCACAATTCAAGGCAGCCATGCTGAAAAAATTCATGTAACATGATGCATTGATCAAAATATAAACGAATGAAAGTCTTTTCCGAGATAACAATAATGATTACCAAATGCAAGCGATGGTTAAAGCAGTGGCGGTAAGGGGTTTGTCGGCCCAAATTTATTTATCAGCTGCATCGAGATCTTCAGTAGTAGTAACTGTCTGCAACGACTCATTGACAATTCCATCTTTAACGTAGCGTTTTGCTATTGCAATATTTTCGCGGTTATTTTTCTTCCATTATAGTAAACCAGTTTAGGTCCAATTCATTAATATCTTTAACAGTGGAACTTCGTACTGCTTTAATCATTGCTTGAATTATTTTATTTTGAATTTCAGGTGAACGATATGTTGTAATTTGTGTATATGAGTAAGAGACTCTTTCAAATTTGAATCTTTCATGCAAATAAATTCTGAAATAATCCTTGTTCTTTTTCTTCCTCCAAAATATAATTTCCACGCAGAGCTAATTCGCTAATTCATACAGCTATGACGTCTGAACGCCAGTTTTTTGTCAATTCTACGCGTCTTTGAAATTTACTACCGCATCAATTAAGAAGCATAAATAGCATGATTCTATTGAAGAAAGAACTTAAACTTCATTTTGAAAACATATAAAATATAGATAATTACTGTTCTCTTTTTAAACTTGAAAACTTTATTTGTAAATTTGTATCATTATAAGATATCCAACATTATTTATTTGTACAATTATAAAGCTTCACTATAAATAAGATAATATATCTTACAGTGTAAGCAGACCATGAAATAAAATTAAATACTAAATACTAAATATTAATTCGTTGACAAATTGTATAACCTCAATAATAGACCTAACGTAGTACCTATGTATGTCTCTCTAAAGCCTTTTGATGTATCAACGTTTCAGCACTGCTAGTTGTAGAGACTCTTTTTAATTTGTCCTGCCTCATCGCCATAGCTTGGGTATAGGAAATTGATTTTTCTTGTATTGGAAAACCAGTTTTTGAATCAGTGCCATTACGATACGATAGTTGATTTTTTAAGGTAGGGCATTGCCTCCTAATGCCCCCCATAGCTAAGGCCATGAAGGTCACCCTATTAATATTGTTAGGCCAGGTAGATATCAATCAGATTTAATTTTATAAAAAAAAAATCGGATTAGGTAATTGAACGGATTTCAAAATATTTCTGGGGCCGCCGAAAATTCCATCGTTTGTAGAATCACCCGTATGTATATTTTAAAGTGAATTTAAGGATTAAAAAATTTGTAAAATTATTTGGTTTATTTTTTACTACGTTTCTACTTTTTTTTGCTAAACACTAAACTTTCAATCAGGTGGGGGGGGGGGGCAACGCTGATCAGGACGGATACAATTCTTTCGAGAATAGTTAGTTGAATATTGTACCTTTCCAAAAATAGTAGCCACTAGACGTAGCTTAATGTAGCTAAAACTGTAGCTCTAAGGAAAGAACATTAAAATAATAATTTTGTGTCACTCAGTCCTAACCCAACTAAAATACGAAGAAAAAAAGTGTCGTGTGTTGTGTATGGGCCGCTTAAGAAGGCTAATAGCAGCAGCATGCAAGCAAAAGGAAACGCAATTTCTGAAGTAATGTATGCGGTTCATTCCGTTAGATACTATTAAAGTTAAAGAAATTAGGTTTAGGTATAGGTTACGAGTTTTTGCTTGTGAAACCGTACTTTTATTACAAAATTTGTACTCTCATCTCTTATTCGTGTTCGTTGAAAACAATCTCGCTTAACAAAATGCGAGAAAATTTTTATTAATTTTTTTTTTCACTGCTAGCGTACGCTACTGGTCCGTCTTACACTCCGGTACCCTCCATGAGGCCTTAAGTTTAAGGCTTGAAGTTGTAAAAAAAAAGTGACCATTCACCTCATTTCAGCAAGGCTCATATTTTAATATATCGTTTATTGATTCAATATATACACGAAAATAACAATGTAAGACGTTTTATCCCTCCATGACATGCTGTAAGACGCTCGTGTATATGTATGTAAAAAAAAATGACCCCATTCACCTCATTTCAGCAAGGCTGGTATTAACACATAATTAAGATGACATAAAAACAAACACACATTTCAAGTGTAAGATGTTTATTCGGTCAATAACCCTCCATAAGACGCTGAAAATTAAATTAAGATAGAAACAATTACATCCATTTTAGAACGAAATAAATCGCGTATATTTTTGTTTTTAAATTAATGTTTTGAAATACATACATAAATATTTAAATAAAATTTTTAAGAAAAGAGGTATCTATGTATGTATTAATTCTTATTAAATTTCGCAATTTGAATCAGATTCATTAGAATCGGAGTCTAATGAAGAAGCTTCTTGATCATCGTCTGAAAACAACAAATTTATATATTGCATTATTATTTTTTCGAAATAATTTGAATTTTAAAATGTTTACCAGGGTCATGATTAGTATTTGGGTTGAATGAAGCCTCTTCAATCACATCATGGTTTCCATCAAACCAATGGAAATCATATGCATTGTCTTTAAGACTCCATCCATTTTTAACTGGTAGTAACATTGTTTGATTTTTTACTTGCGATATAGGTACTATAGGGCAAGTTCTGCATTTGGAAAAAAAATCGAACTCGAGATTTTGATCAAAGTTGACATTACGATGATAGCGAAGATGAATAAAGTGGGCCCGGCAATTCCGTCCGTCTGTCTGTCTGTATGTCTGTACCTTGATCTAGAGCCTAAGCCACTGGACCTATTTTCTTCAAACTCGGTAGTTATGGGTCTTCGGTGATTCCCTAGAGGGGAAATTGAAATTTTTTTTTTAGCTCTAAAACTAACGGTACCCCCCATACACCCGTAATGCAAAATTTTATTTATCTCGAAAACGGCTCTAACGATTTTGATAAAAAAAATTAGGTGTGATATTATGGACATGGACTACGTTTTGGTAAAAAAAAATTTGGGGCAAAATGTTATTAGGGGTACCTGTCATAGAACCGTTTTTTTGATTTTCGACTTTCTCATTAACGGCTCTAACGATTTTAACCAAAAATTTTCAGCAGGAGTCCCCCTAAGTTTAAAATAATATTGTATATAAAAATATTCGAAAAATTATTTGTTGGGTTTTTTTGAAAAAAAAATTTTTTTTGAAAAATCAATATCTTCAAAACCTATGAACGATTATTTTTTGAAATTATTTCCTACAATCAATATTATTAAATACTTAAAATTTGCATCATACATTTTTTTCTTGAAAAATTTTAAAGAAATTTCGTATATAAAAAATTTATTTATTTAATAATAAAACGATTTTTTAAAGTTTGTTTGCATAAATTCATACTTTTCTAGAAATCAGACGGCAATTTCATTTTAAATTCATGTTTTTTATTTATAAAATGTATCTTAAATTCCAAAGTACTTTTACATAAGAGCAAGTTCGTGCGATCCAGTCGTGCATTTTATTAGATATGAATTTATCCACAAAGATGTAATATATTTCGTTCTCAACAAATGCTGATACAATAAGCCCTTACAAGGAGATATGCTAGTAGCATCAAATCCTTTTATTTGTTTGTGAAAAGCTTCATTTGAATTCTTTACAATGAAATTCTTCATAAACATTTCAAATCTAGCATCATTAACTTGATTTACGTTTTTTACTTTGTACATACATATTACAAATTAATTCTTCAAAAGTTTTAAGTAATTCAGCATTTGCGTCAGTTAAATAACATATTTTAGCAAAGGTTTCTTGATACTGCTCGTTTTTTTGTATAATTTTAAATGGTCCTACTTTTCCTTTCGAATAAAAGGCTGAATCGCCTAGTTTATTACGTAGTTTTGAAATTTCAACATATCGTTGATTGTTGCTCACACCAATCTTCATCCAAATTTTCAGTTGTTCAAATTTTAAGTTGTTCATATTACCAAGCAGTATTATTAAGACATCTGCTTCTGCATCAGAGCATCTTTTAATTACGTTAGCGCTGTATTCGATGCTGCAAACATGGAAAACTACTTTAGTATCGGCTTCTTCGTGAATTTCGCAAGTCAGTTCTTCATTTTTAAAAAAGTATGACACTTTTTAAAACTCAGATTAATGGCTTTTTTGTCAATGAAGGGGACCATGTCATCATTTGTCCAATCTGTTATCAAAAAATTTACGAGAGCTAATTTAAAATTAATGTTACGAAGTTCTTCAATAAAATCAGAGGGTCTTTTTTGTTCGGGTCCACATATATCATATCCCATTTCTTGAGTTTCATGTCTGATTCCACATTCATAGTTTTTTATCGAGGGGGATAAATCTTGATCAAACACGAAATCAATTCTTTTTGCATCATATTTCGTAATTATCGACAAATTTTTTTTTGAAATTTTACCAAATGTAACCGGGATTCTTTCAATGTGTGCAGTAAAAAAAACAATCAATTATAATAACATCAGCATTACTTGGCGGTTGACTATCTATTTGATTCTCTAAGAATCTTGTAAAAGCAGATTTGTCTGTTTTACATATCGATCCATCCAGATGACATAATGGCACAGGTGTTACAGGAAATGATAAGAATTTGGAAATATCAACATATGTTTCATTGAAATTCCCAACATTTTGCCAAAAAGGTCACGCTGCATGCGAATTCCTTGTACTTTATTTCCTAATTTTAACTTCTTTTTTTTAAGCTCAGATGAGAAATTATGAATGGGTATTTTTTTGATAGGTTTTTCAAATCTTTCAACTGATTCTGCGCATTCCGATATAAATTTTTTTCGTAAGCTTTCCCCATTCTCTTCAAAATTTAATAAAAAGTTTTCTACTTCACTCCACACAGCTTTTCCAGTATTGATATTATATAAAAAGCCTCTATTAATTGCGGAACTGAAGGTGTTTATGGATTTTTCTAATCTTCTCAAAAAATTGTTGAGATTAGAAGCATTTCCACAAGTAGCACAAAATGGTATAATTTCGGTATCACATTTCTTAATTCATACTTTATTCCTTCTTTATTAGGTATGTAAATTTATGCCTACTTAATTCCATCTTAATATGATCTTTATTAGGTACCATATTGTTTTAAACTACTTAAAGCATTCTTAAATACTTCTTAAATGGGCATTTCTTAAATTGGTTTTTTGTGTTACTTAATTCCTTCTTTAATCCTTCTAAATCGGTATTTTTCAGATTCTTTAATACGTATTTAAGTCTTCTGAAACAGTATGATTTATAACGCCGTTTTCGTACTTTTAGTTTTAGATGGAAAGCAAAATGTGTAGACCGAATTTATTAAATCTTTAAAAAAAAGAGAGATTGTTTCATTATTGCAGACAAACAACAATTAAAATAGCATTTATTTAAAATGTGACTTTTTTGATGACATCCGTTTATTTAACTGACAAAATGTCCGTACTTAATTCATACTTTATTCCTTCTTTATTGGGTAGGTGTGCTAATTTATGGCTACTTAATTCCGTCTTAATTTCGTCTTTTTTAGGTATTGCTTTACAGAACTTAACATGGTGTGTTTACTTCTACTTAAAGCATTCTTAAATACTTCTTAAATTAGCATTTCTTAAATCGGTTGTTTTTGTTACTTAATTCCTTCTTTAATCCTTCTTAAAACATTCCTTTTTTATTTTGGTATTAAATCGGTATTTTTCAAATTATTTAATACGTATTCAAGTCTTCTTAAACAGTATAATATTAAAAACACGAGAGAGTTATTTGAGTAGTACTTTGAGACAAGATATTTTATGTGTCACAGTGGCACAATAGGTAGAGCACAAGCACGGCAAGCGAGAGGACTCGGGTTCGAATCTCAGTGGAAGCACAAGGTAAATTAAAAAAAATAACTTTTAAAATTCTTTCATTCCAGCAAAAGATCACATAAAGACTAGAATTATAATCAATAATAAAAAAAAATATTTTTATTGTTTCTAATAATTTTTTTAAGAATTACCCTAGCTCTTTAAGAAGGAGTTAAGAAGTATTTAAGAAGATGTAAGGAACTATTTAAGAAGGAGTAATGAAGTATTTAAGAAGAATGATATCCCGATTTAAGACCATTTTAAGACTCAAATTTTCTTCTTATTTCCTTCTATCGGACCGCCCACTTGCGCCTTTTCTCTACTTAATAGGAACTTAAATCCGTCTTATAGAAGATGTCAGATACCGATTTAGAATTTTTAAAGACTTCGTTAAGTAATTCTGTGCTACTTGTGTCGCTTAACTCTCCAAATCCGTTGTGACATCTTGTAGTGAATTTAAACCAATGTCTGCAAATACATGACTTATTATGGACGATCTTATGGAATGAATCTTTGCTCAACGCTGACGAACGGATATCGAATTAGTAAAATGAAGAATACCAGTAAGTCTTTTCGCAGCATATGCATTCCCAACTAACAATTTTACTTCTATATTCATCTAGAGAAGCTTCTTGTTACTGTCTATTACACACATTTAAGTCTTAGTCTTCGACTAACTTCTCTCGCAGTCAGTTGTGAAGCTTATTCTCAAAATGTCAAAGACTTGCGCTAAATGTAACCAAATCATAAAACGTTCGAAATTTTCATAAAGAATGCACTGAAATTGCCGAAAGTGATATTGCATTTTTATCAAATTCTAATATATTCTGGAAATGTAACTCGTGTTCTTTTCTCAATTTCTCTTCCATATTAAAAAGTTTCAATGCTCTAACTGATAGTGTTAGTGAGATTAAAAAAGACTCTCTGATTTGAAATTGTTATTAAATAATAATTCCCCTCCACGTAAAACGGCAAAAAAAAGTGCTATTAGCTCAGTAAAAGCGACTAATTTATTCTCTTCCGGACTCGCTGTCGCTGCCACCGCCGCCGCACAGTGGCCCGTTTAGGCAAAAGTGCTTGCTTGTTAAGCTTTGTTTGTTATTTTTACTTGATATATTATGTGTTAATTGCTATGATCAGAAATAAACAAAAAAAAAAATTATAAATTTTTTAAAGTACCTACTAAATTTAATGTTTCTTGAAACACCACTTCTTAGACACTTTTTCAACTTTACATTGAGTAGAAAAAAAGTTTTTAAAAGTTGTCAAGCCAAACTGGACGGATAATGAATCCTTATATATCTTTTTATCTACAACCAAAAACTCAGCTGCATAAAGTTGTATAACACTGAGTTAGAAGAGATTTGATTTGAAAAAGTCAGTAATTTTTTCTGAGTTTTTTTTTCAAGTGCAAGAAAAAAATCATGGAAAATATTATTTCTTTGTTTTGCAGGTATGAGTCTTGGTTTTAAATAAAATGGTTTTGTAATTTAGAAGGAAACCATATTTCATGCTTATCTTTTTTAAACGGTTTTATAGCTTATTTCGTGTAACCCCCTAAGAGTGATGTGATCAAGGCAATTTCTACTGCAAGTCCACTTCGAGGCAAAAGAGTCAAGGAAACCATTCCTACCCCACAAAAGGATCACATAAAATATACTAATGAGAATGCATTAGCTTTGTTTATGGATTTGGGTCTATCAAAAGAAAAGTATAAAATACTGAGAACTTCGTTGAGGAAACACAATATAGATGTTCTGCCATCCTACAACACAATTACTGCTACGGAAAAAGAAGCAGTTCCAAAAAACAGCGAAGTCACAGAAATATCAGCTGTTGTGAAACTTCAAGACATGATGGATCATACTGCAAGGCGGCTTTTAAAAAGCAAAACAGAGGTACAAATAATTGCACTCCCAAGAAGTTTGACCTTACAGAGTAAATGGGGCTGCGATGGATCATCTGGACAAGGTGCGTACAAACAAAAAATTAATACATCAGATGGTGAAACAGACGCAAACATGTTCATGTTCCACTCAGGCTCAATAGTGCAGATTGCGAACATTGGAGGAACCCTCACCCATCATCAACTCATTTTTTCCGACCCAGAATGTTCCAATATGCTAAAGAAACTAGTGACCTCATAAATACAACAGTCAACGATATAAAAAGGCAAATAGCAGATATTCAACCAACATGTTTATTTATTTATTGATTTATCTACAAGCAGTTTTACAGCTAACAGATACATTTATGTACATATTTATATTTGGCTCTCCAAGAACAAATTAAAATGTAAATAAGTAAAATAATTTAGATTTAAAATTTTCACGTGTAATACATAAAAAATCAATACTTAAAGATGCTTCATTGAAAGAGACAATATATCTGGATAAAGGTGCATTACTTCCATATTTGGCTTTATGCGTTCTTTGAAATAAAAAAAAAAAATATCTCTTAGTGTTCTAGCAGGAACGTGAATAGGAACCTGCGCAAGAAGTGATGGACACTTTATGTGATAGCACAGCAAATCTCTAACGAGCATAACCTCATGCATTTTTCTTCGAGACTCTAGCGATTTAATGCCAAGAAATTGGCATCTAGCCCTATATCCAGGACAAAAATTCCAGCGCATTTGCTTAAAAATGAATTTGGTGAATTTCCTTTGAACTTTTTCTAGACGATCAGAGTGGACCTTAAACGCGGGGCTCCAAATAACATCTGCGTATTCAAGAACCGATCTAACAAGAGATGTATATAAAGAAAGAAGTACATAAGGATCTCTGAAATCCTTAGCATTTCTCTTAATGAATCTCACCAACGAGTTGGCTTTTGGGATTAAGAAATCAAATTGTGGTTTAAAAGAAAGGGCCGAATCAAGTATAACGCCTAAATCATTAATTTGTGAGACCCGATTTATAGGCTTAGATTCAATGGCATAATCAAACAAAAGACATAATGTTTTTCGTGAAAAAGAAATTGAATTGCACTTTTTAATATTAAGTTTAAGACAATTTATATGGCACCAATTTGAGAAGCGATCGAGGTCAGATTGAATCAGTTGGAAATCTTCAAAAGTTTTAACTTTTAAAAAGAGTTTTAGATCATCTGCGTATATCAGGCAATCACAATAATTAATTGCGGAAGTAATACCATTGATAAAGATAATGAAAAGAAGTATAAAGTTAATGAAGATATAACTATATTGGTGAAACACGAGTTCTTTTTAACTATGATTGACGGAAAAGTTTTAAACGAATTAACAGAAACAAAGTCTACGCGATCATGTCCGATATGCAAAAGAACCCAAAACAAACTTGAATAACCAGGATGAATTAAATAGCGACGAATATGATTACGGAATCTCTCCATTGCATGCTAGAATCAGGTGCATGGAATTTATTTTGAAACTTGCTTATACACTTCGACAAGAGGGAGAGGAATTTGATGAATCTATTGGGATCAAGGAGGCAGAAATAAAAAGAAAACGAGAAATTCAAAGGCGTTTTCACGAAGAGCTTGGACTTGATGTGGATAAACCAAAGCAAGGATTTGGGGCACGAGTACGATAACTTGGCCGCCAAGATTTGATGACGGATTTTTGTAGAGGGGTCAAAAACAAGCACTTTTTACTATGGGAGGGGGGGGGGGGTATATCTCCCCCCGTTTAGGAGGTAGGGGCACTTTTAGAAAAAATGGTTTAAATTGAAAAAAAAATATTAAAAAATAACGGCAACACCTACAATAAAGTGCTATACTGCGTTTGAAAGCCAGAAGATTGTTCTATAATCCTGCATTTAAATTAAATTACTCATGTCAATGGTTTTTGAGAAATTCGCATTTAAAGTCCAAATTTTGATAAAATAACGTGAAAAAAAAGTTTACACCGATTGTTTTCAAAATTGTGAAATGAAATTGTAAATTAGCTTATATGTGTTTCATGTATCTATCAGTTCTTAACAGAACAAAAAAAAAGCATGGTTCTATGTCTTCTGGTTTTTGAGAAAACCGAAAATAACTAAAACTACTTTTCTATAAAATGTTTGTTATTTTTTGCTTCCTTACATAAATAAATCAGTGCTAGCTTCCAACATTACAATATATAAACAGTAAAGTATGTATGGGGGGGCATGCTGCCCCCCTGCTTGGCACACTATAGGATTTGGGGTAGGTGCGAGGTTGGGTGCATGCAAAGTTTCTTTTGCATTCACAGAATCTGTATTTAAAAAAATTCAAATTTATTCTATTTATCCAATGTCCACTAAATACTTACGAGTATATTTATATAAGAAGCCCAAATTTAAAAACTTGCAATTTTCAAATATTAAAATGCATTATGAAAATTCACATGTAATGCACTACTGTTCGACTGCAGCCAATATATATAATTTCTTAATATGTACCTATGTTTCTGTCTTACATACCTATTTATATAAAGCAACTGAAATGTTCAAAGTATACCAACTTAGATAAAAAAAAGCTAACATTCCAATTTGTACCGTTGTTTTTTGTTCGTTAATGAAAATGTGGTACAAGTTATTGTTTACCAAGGTCATTCGTTATTAGACTTTTGTAAGAGTGAAGTGTTTTTTTCTCTAAATGAAAAATGGCAGTTAAACATCCACTACTCCAACCCAAATTGAATAATTTTCCAATATTTTCTTCTTTCGGTGATTTAGTATCGACCAACGAAAAAAGCATTCCTTTTTTCGAAGAAATTGGTTTAATACCAAATGAAAATTCAACTTCCGTGGCTGTGTGCAATTCTGGGTAACGCTAAATGAATTGCTGTACTGAACTAACAAAGATGCATTATGTTTATTAACATTAATTCTTTAAATGGAATCACCGTCACCACTAAAAATCAATAAAAGCAGTTATGGTAATTTTCGATTTTCTCAAAAACTAGAAGACATAGAACCATGCGGTTTTTTGTGTTCGATTAAGAACTGATAGATACATGAAACACATAAGCTAATTTACAATTTCATTTAAAAATTTTGAAAACAATCGGTCTAAACTTTTTTTTCACGTTATTTTATCAAAATTTTGACTTTAAATGCGAATTTCTCAAAAACCATTAACATGAGTAATTTAATTTAAATGCAGGATTATAAAACAATCTTCTGGCTTTCAAACGCAGTATAGCACTTTATTGTAAGTGTTGCCGTTGTTTTTTAATATTTTTTTTGTTTTCAATTTAAACCATTTTTTCTAAAAGTGCCCCTACATCCTAAACGGAGGTTTTCTCAAAAACCAGAAGACATAGAACCATGCGGTATTTTGTGTTCGATTAAGAACTGATAGATACATGAAACACATATAATCTAATTTACAATTTCATTTCACAATTTTGAAAACAATCGGTCTAAACTTTTTTTTTCACGTTTTTTTATCAAAATTTGGACTTTAAATACAAATTTCTCAAAAACCATTGACATGGGTAATTTAATTTAAATGCAGGATTATAGAACAATCTTCTAGCTTTCAAACGCAGTATAGCACTTTATTGTAGGTGTTGCCGTTGTTTTTTAATATTTTTTTTTTTTCAATTTAAACCATTTTTTCTAAAAGTGCCCCTACCTCCTAAACGGGGGGAGATAGACCCCCCACTCCCATAGTAAAAAGTGCTTGTTTTTGACCCCTCTACAAAAACCCGTTATCAAATCTTGGCGGCCAAGTTATCGTACTCTCCCCGGATTTGGAAATAGCAATGCTGGAAACACTTCAAGGAGATTTTTTGAACCATCGGAGGCAACCACTCGAATAACTGGGGTCAATGAAGAGGTTATAACTAGGATCAAAATAATACTTAATGTTTTGAATTGCAGGGAAGAAGTGAATACAGTTAAATTTGGAGAGAACACCAAAAAAAAACCGCAGATTTATTGAAATAAAAGTACCCTGAAAAACTACTAATACCTACTCTTCATAAAATTTTGGTTCATAGTCAAAATATAATCGAATACCAATCTCTACGAATTGGAGAATTGCCAGAAGAAGCCCAAGAGTCCAAAAATAAAGACTACAAGATATACAGATATGAAAATACGTGCAAAGTTTTAAGAATTCGGCAGAATGAAGACTTATTTAACATGCTAGAATTCTCATCCGATCAACTTATTTCTTCCTTTAGGCATGTAAGACCCCAAAAAGATCTGAAAGCCCAATACTCACCAGAAATGATAAGTTTGTTACGCGTTTTCCTGGACTTTCCAAGGAATTCAATGTTTGTATGTAAATTTTTGTTCCTTTTATTTTATTTTTCTACTTTTTGAGTTGTAATCTATTAATAAAATATTCGATAAATACTAATAAGTACTCTTTTATAAAAAAAAATAAAAAAAAAAAATAAAAAAAAAATAAAAAATAAAATAAAAAATAAAATAAAAAAAAAAATAAAAAATAAAATAAAAAAAAAAATAAAAAATAAAATAAAAAAAAAAAAATAAAAAATAAAATAAAAAAAAAAAAAAATAAAAAATAAAATAAAAAAATCCATTAATAAAAAAAAAGATTTTTTTCGCCACATTTTCACTCAATTTGGGTTGTTTTCTTTTTTTCCCCGCTGTTTTACTTAAATTACACTCAAATTACTTCATAAATTGACTTTCAACCTTTTTAAAATTAAATACTAAATATGTTAACCACCTTAACTAAAACTTATTATTTCAGCAGCAGATTCTGAAACACCCTGTAAATATTTTTTCTTTAAATTCTCAAACTTGATAGCCTTGGAAATTTCCGTTAAGATAAAAAAAAATTGTGGTAATATCTTTATTCGTTTAAGAGATATGATTTTTTGCAACCAAAAAAGTCAATTCGGGCCACTGTGCGCCGTCCCAGTTAATAATCCTAAAGTAGTTATACCTTCAATAATCGTCCAAAACTCAGAAACTTCTTCATCTCCATCACAACGATCATTACCACCATCATTACATAATTGCCCTGAAGCTGATCTTACCATCGTAAATAATTCTTTCACTCATACCGATAATAATTCAGAAACTAATTCCGAATGGAAAACTGTTCAAAACAAAATTAAAAACAAAAAAAGTTCTAAACCTAAAAAGATCTTTGGTACAGACTCTACATCGACTCTCTCTGCTATACCAGATATTAAATGGGTCCATCTGTCCAGATTCCACATAAAAACTACATCTAATGACATTATAAATCATATTTCACAAAAAACAAATATTCCACCAGATCAATTCAAATGTTACATGCAAACTAAAAGAGGTGCAGATATATCCTCTCTTAAATTCGTGACATTCAAACTAAGTGTCCCCTCTCATAAATTATCTGATGTAATGAATCCTTCCGCATGGGGTTTTTTTGTTCAAATTAAAAAGTTCATCTCTCATGAAAAACAATTACCCCTACACCTAAAATCATACCGTAAACACATCCACTGCAAAATCAGAAACAACTACCACCATCTCAAATGGATCTCTTACAACCAACACCATCTCCATCACATAATCATCAACAACAACTAACACCACCGCCACCTACACCACCACCGCCAATACCTCTTTGCCATTGACAACCAATTTTACCTCCACGTTCATCACCTTCTACAAACCAAATTCTTAATCAATTCAATGGTTATTATCAAAACATTGGCGACATGCGTACTAAAATAGAACAAATGCTTTTATCTTCGACATCTCAACAATACGATTTTATTGCCATCACCGAGACATGGCTCACCGATGATCATCACAATGCTGAAATATTCAACAGTCAGCAATACTCTGTTTTTCGCAAAGATCGTTGTGGTCATACAACTGGATTGGTAAGAGGGGGAGGTGTATCACTTGCTATACGCAGCGATTTCTCTTGTGTACAAATGTTTTTGCATTCTTCTACTTCCTCATCTTCGTATGACATCGACCAAATAATAGTCAAAGTTAGCATTGCTCATAGATTCGAACTTTTTATAATAATTGTGTGCTACATTCCTCCTAAGAGTTCAATTGATATTTATAAATTAAATGTTAAAAATTGTCAATATTATTTATCAAAATCAAATGAGAATCAGCATGTTATTATACTTGGAGATTTTAACTTACCCTTCATTGATTGGGTTTATGACTTCGAAGACTTACAACTTTTTCCTTTTAAAGGAAATAATAATATAAACCATTATATAAATGAATATTTAGCACTTATCTATCGACCCCTCCCAACAATAAAGTACCACCTTTGCTTTACCAGATCAGATCATATTTCATATCAAGTGAAATTTTTACTTCCGCCCTAAAAACCTTAAATTCATCCTGATGACGTTATTTTATATTGCTCAAAAAATTCTTCAGTGTCCGATTTTCAGTCCCCTGACGTGTAACCTTTGCGTTTTCGCAAAGAAAAATTATTACCGTTCTCTTATTTCAGGTCTCATACTAAAATGAATCCCACCGAAGTTACGCCAAATAATACATCTTTGCTACGAAATAGATAAATATTTTTTAGTAATTGATTTTATTACAAAAAAAACTTAATTAAACTTTGTCCCCCGTATTTCATATCAGTCCCCTGGAATATTGAAACAGTCCAAAATATCAATAACTATGATATGGATTGAATTTCCAGCACTGGCAATTTGAAGTACCAAGTCTCCTTACAATAAAATCGTGGTGCAACTCGATTCTGTTTCTTATGTTAGTATTGTGAAAAAGACATTTGTGCATGAAGTCGTGGATTGTCCGTTTAGTTTATCAGTCCTCTGGTGAGTTTTTACAAAACAAATTTGTATGTAAGTAGGCATCTTTGTTAGCAGTATAGTATATATAAGTTTAATAAAACTGTAATATTATATATATTTTTTTGTTTTTTGAATTAAAACCTTAATATCTTTTTTGCGCGAAAACCATTAAAAACCTCAGTCCCCTGGCTAATAAATGAACAAATGATATTTTATTCATAAACATGGAAAATTTTTGGTTATATTAAACTTCGAAATTCATTGCGAATACTTTTAAAAATAATATAATTTATTTTAAATTGATTCTAAATAGAAAAAAATATTTAATTATATTATATTATATTCTCTTAATAAAATGCTAAATAATATTTATCAACCATTAATTTGTATGTTTATGAAGACTAATTAAATTTAATAAAATAAAAATAAAGATTTATTCAGTCTTCTTAAAAAAGAACTCAATTTCCTGAACATCCTTTTTTGTTCAAAATATGTCGTTAAAATCGTCATTTTTTATTTTTTTTAACTGGCCGCTTTCAACAACGCAAAGAGACAAATTTCGGCACGACATTTTTGGAAGCCAAAAGTCGTAAGAGTTGTTCTAGTTGATCAATAGAAGCTGTGTTTTTTTGAAAAGTTATCCGTAGTACAGTAGAATTTTATATGAATAACAAATACAACATCCGCAGCAGGATCACCGCCGATAAAAGGAGAATTGAAATCCTGAATGAATGAATGAATGAAAATTTTATTTCGAGTTTAGGTATCTTTTACACAGTTATTTCATCTTATTCTAACTTTGACAAAAGTACAAAAGTGGCTGTAGCGTATGGCATGTCAATTTTTATAAAGGGTTTCTTTAACAGGGACGCTACAAAAGTAGAGCCATATTTCTTGCCGCTCTTTTGACATTTCTCTTCAGTAAGGTTTGCCATTTCATGATGGAAAGATATACGAGCCAACAACGAGTCGAAATTATTAAAATTTACTACCGAAGTTCGGAGTCAGTGGCCTCAACGTTAAGAGCGCTACGTCCAATTTATGGTCGTCACAATCGTCCTAGCAGATCAACAATTGAGCGTCTAGTGGAAAAATTTGAATCCACAGGCACAGTACAAAATGTTCCCGTGCCAGTGAGACAAAGAAGTGCCCGTAGTGTCGAGAATATTGCTGCCGCTGAGGCTTCAGTTGCAGAAAGCCCAAATGTGTTTCTCACACGTCGTTCTCAAGCGTTGGGCATCTCTGTGACGTCGTTGTGGCGAAAAGATCTTGGCCTACATCCTTACAAGATTAAATTGACGCAAGAACTGAAGCCGCTTGACCACCAGAAGCGTCGTATGTTCGTGGATTGGGCTGAGCAACAACTTGAAAATGATTCAGATTTTCATCGAAAAATAATCTTCAGCGATGAGGCTCATTTCTGGCTGAATGGCTTCGTCAATAAACAAAATGTGCGGTATTGGTCAGGTAGCAATCCACACGTACTCCATGAGTCATCATTGCATCCCGAAAAAATTACAGTTTGGTGTGGTTTATGGGCCGGCGGCGTCATTGGGCCGTACTTCTTCCGTGATGATCAAGACCGGCACGTTACTGTGAATGAGGATCGCTACCGTTCAATGATAACCGAATATTTTTGGCCCCAATTGGATGATATGGACTTGGAGGACATGGTGTGGTTCCAACAGGACGGCGCACAGTGGAACGTCTAGTACAAAATTCCGGACATTGGGTGATTTTTTGTTTTCATTATTCGAAATATTTTTTGTTTGATATGCATAGAAAATTGTCGCCTCTTTTACATATAAAACAGTTTTTTTATGTACACTCTTTAATTTTCAAATAATAGGGCCTCAAAGATGCAGTATTTTTAAAACCAAAAAAAATTGGAATTTAAACGCTTTTTTGTAATTTGTTTTTCTCAGACCCTTTTTATGTTTTCTTTTCGAAATAAATTTTGTAGGCATGCAATTGATTCATTTAAGCTTAACAATTAAAGAAATCCTTGAAACAAGATTGTTTTAGCCTTAAAAAAAACTGTTTTTATGAGTATTTTTAAAAAATTCTAATTTCAGGTTTGAAGATGATTTTAAAAAAATGCTCAAAAATGCTCGGTTTTTGGGTAGTCTTAAATGAATTGTGCACTTATTTGGAGTCATATTTTCAAAAAATTGGATCCGACCGCATCCGACCCCGCTTCCTGGAGGGCTTTTAAAAATCTCCTTTAGAGCTGAGAACTCTTAAATAAAATAAGTTTGTTAACTGGAGAAGGGGGTAGGGGCATCTTTGCATCATAAATAATAATAACTAACATTAAGAAATCTAAAACGATGAAACAGTGCATACATTGACATGAAAGAAAGAGGGAGGGGGTGGGGGATTCCCCTTTTATCAATTAAATCTTATTTGCTCTTCTTAAAGAGATTTTGTCTTTAGGTTATCATTATTTATTATAGACTTAATGGCAAAACAAAGTATGGCTCTCATGCTAACGGTTATTTTTTCTCTCTTAATTTAAAAAAATGTTATCATGTGATTTTATAATAATGAATGCCATTTTTGTTTAGTTTTTTTTAACAAAGCGATCGCCTAGAACACAAATAATTTTGAAGCCTTCTACTAAGTTAAAATGGTTGTGTTTACTTACGAAGATTTTGTCAACGTTTTAAAGGCTAACGGGCTTGACTTAACTGACTATAAATATTGTTATCCAAACAGTGAAAGTAAAATCTCGGGAAACAAATTGGACTTGTTTAAATTTTTTCGCAAATTTTGTTTGAAGCTGGAAAATGGATTTGTAGAATGCAGTAACAATAAAATTCGAAAAAAAAAAACGGTTTAAAACGTGGCTTGAAGCAGAATTTAACAAACTAACCTTTATAAAACCATCCCCATCAACCGCTAACAACATTAATGAACAGTTTGATAACTTCAGTGAGCGACAAAAACAGGCGTAAAACATAAGCTTTACGTCAAAGTACATGTAGCACTACGCTTCTTTTAGCCGAAAAAATGAAGCTGAAAGGTGAAGTTAAGCTTAATGCTTCAAAAGTAATAGATTTTTTAATAAAATACCGTGAAAAGGTAAAAGAAATTTTGTATAAACATATATATTAAGTAGAACAATATTCAATATAAATAACATGCTCACACTGTGTCTCTGGCATATTAAGGGTTACAAACCCCTTGAGTGTGCGCCGATTATAAAAAAAAAAAAAAAATTAAAATGTGAACGATGTCTCGAAATACATATTTTAAAAAAAAAGTGCAAAAATGCACATCAAACTTATAATATGAATTAAGAGCAGTACATTATTAATTGTTCTTCGTCCATTAAATAATTTTATTTGCCTAAAGCTAAGGTTTGAAAAGTTTCAGGGATTATGTTAAATTTTTTTTAGGAAAATTGATCATTTTTTCAGAGGTTTCGAAATATAGTATGAAACTATAATGTTTCAAGTACAAAATAGTGAAAACCGTTTCAAAATCCATCCATTATTTCAAAAGATACAGCCCGATGACCACTTTTTCATGTTTTCGTTCCACTGTGCGGCGCCACAAGCCACACAGCGAATGTCACAATCAATTTATTGGAAACCAAGTTTGGAGAACGTGTTATCTCAGGAAATGGTCCAGTCGCTTGGCCGCCTCGGTCGTGCGATTTGACGCCGCCGTTAGACTATTTCCTGTGGGGCTACGTCAAGTCTATGGTCTATGCCAACAAGCCAGCGACGATTGATGAACTTCGTACGAATATCGAACGTGAAATTGCAGGAGTATCGGCCGATTTATGCTTGAAAACCGTCGAAAATTGGGTTCAGCGTCTGGACTTCTGCAAGCGTGCCCGTGGTGGCCATGCAAAAGAAATCGAGTTCCATACATAATGGCATCGAACGTACTTTCACAGGAATGAAGAATTTCATTGATATCCAAAACCGTTTTTATTTTATTTAAAAAAAATTGTTGCGCTCTTATTGAAACACCCGATATAAGGATATAGCGTTATTCTGCTCGTGCTCATGAGCGTTATACATTGCGTGAAAAGGAAGTTTCGTCAATTATATACATATTTACAAATTTAATACACTAATACTAACTTAAAAACTTAATATAGCGCTTTTGTATCTTTTCTTTTTTTTACATTAAGTGTTGATATTTCTTGTCTTTTTTTGAAAATGAGCGAGAACGCTCTTTATATTTGAATATGTAGTTAGTTCACTAGCGGAGCGAGAGAGTGAAAAAGATAGTCAGTTATGAGCGATGGCTCTATACTGCTTACTTGTGTACATTTAGAATGAGTGAGAAGAATATACGATTACACTTATATCACATGAAAGAGATAATAAGTTGAGAACGATGGCTCTATACTTATACAGATATAATATAAATATTTATTTAGGACGTATGAAAGAAAATAATATATACTAATACGTATGTGTTTAAAATATAGGTTATATATAGAATATATTAGAATATAGATTATATAAAGAATATATGGAATATTATGAGTGTTAAGCACTGATAGTGTCAATTTATACTGACAAACATAGTTTTTACATACTTTAAGTATCACAGAAAGAATTTGTACTAAGATTTTGGTTTGGTAAATAACTTGTTATAAACTTATACTATGGGTGCGAGTACCGCGCTCCGGTTTAGTGAAAAATGTGAATTAAGTTAATTATAGGATTATACCTAATTCAAGCATTTCGAGTTGTTTAAGAAGAAAATAATTTAAAATTGTGAAATTCACAAATTCGTAAATAACGATTTTCTTGACACATAGTGCCATTCCCTGCAGTTCGTCTTTTCTAAGGACGTATGTAGTCGTCAAAGCCCACTTTGTTTCTACTGTTTAGATGGGTTTCTTGTATGAAAGCCACTGTGCATTTGCTGGCTTGGAGAATTTTTGTAAGTTCTATTCTCCTAACCTGTTTAATTAAGGACGAAATGTGAGATTTACAAATTTAATGGCCATTATTGAGGACTGACGAGGAGCTGATTGACCAGCTCAAGATAAGCTAATCGTTTACTAACGAGTGACTGGAAGTTTCCTAGATTTGACATGAATTTTTCTATTTTTGAGATAAGTTGGTTCATCTCGATTCCAAAAAGTTCTTTAGAAAGATTTATAAAATCGTTGAGAATACTTGTGCAGGCTGCACCACCGGATTCATTCGCGGACTGAAGATTGCCAGAAGGGCCTGGACCCCGTCCATTCGAGATAGATTTGGAGAAGGCTTTTCTTTCGGTTTGTTTTTCTTTGGCATCTCGCAGTTTTAGTTTTCTGCTGGCCTCGAATATTTTGTAGGATGCACATCCCTTGAAGTTAGCTGGGTGGTTCTCGCCACAGTTGACACAAGCGGCAAAACTTCCCTCCTGGTTAGTGACGGAGCAGTGGCCCGGCTCATGTGGGGCTATACATTTTACACATTTGTATGTGCTGGCACAATTTTCCGCCAAATGGCCGAACTTCCGGCACCGAAGGCATTGCAGTGCGCCTTTATTGCCTCTGGGTTTCTCCCAATGAACTCGCGTGTTAAAAAGGTAGCGGATTTTCAGGAGCTCCTCGGGACCCGTGCCCGGTTGGAGTCTGACTAGGAATAAATTATATCAAGTTTTGTTCGCTTTTGATCTTAAAGTTTTCAAAAACCGAGACTTTGTCCACGTTTGGGATTCTTACTTTCAATTCGTTTAGAATTTCAGACTCAGGATAGTCAAGAGTGAGTCCTCTCAGAACGACGTTAGCGGTTCGATCCTCATTCAAAGCGAAGGAGTGCGCCTCAATATTGTTGGACCTCCTCAGAAGTTCCAGAAGATCACGGTGAACTTGGCTATTATCAACAAAAAGTCTACTTAAATTACCGCGATTAATCACTTTATAATTAAAAGGTAGCGAATTTTCGCGGGTCTTTAATAAGTTTACTAATATTCACATTTTTCAAAAAGATAAAAGGGCAGTAGTTACCCCTCGAGCGCAAAGGCTCCGTTCCATTGGTGCTGTCGTCTCGTGTTGCGTTTTCAGGTCCAACGCTGGTTTGCTTTCTCCTGAAATTGGCTTCGTTGTTATCTTGGATAGCGTCCGTGTTTTGCTGCATTCGGTGGTCAATTTGTAAGCCCCAGTTGTTGGCTTGTGATGGGAGAAACTTCATTCCAAGACCCAGGATTGAGAATTGGTTGTTGTTCAGCACTGTTGCTCGCAGGATTGCAGCTGCGGCTTTTGTTTTTGTTTTTACCATCCGGCGTTGAAGGATGTTAGGAAAATTCGCTTTTAATGTTAGCGACTAATATTTAGTCAAAAAGACTTATTAAAGGTGGAAAATTTTACACGTTTTTACTTTCGGTTAGGTTAGGTTATTTTATTTTATTTTGCTTTAGAGAGTAGAGAGGCTCGTCTGCACTCTTCTAAGTTTCAACCCGATCTCGAATTGAAATCCTGCTGCGGATAGAGATTTTACGTTTATTCGAGTATCGGCAGTGATCCTACCTTTGTATATATATCTTATAGTAATATCGTCAAGTCGAACGATTGTGGCGACATCTTCAGGCTACGGACCCCATTTGTTAAATTTGTCTCTGCTAAATTTTGGAGACTCCAAAATATGAGTGTAGAGATAATGGAAGAATGAGAAAAAATAAATTGTGTTGAGAATGTGTGCAGAAAGAAAAAATAGGAATAATAACAGAACGAGAAAATTATATTCATGGATGTACAGTGGCTTCAACGAATAATCGGACAAGTGTTTATCTCATATAAATGCCCCTTAGCTTACATAAGAAAAAATTGGCTTAATATAGTTTTTTCGATTTTACTAATAGTTTAAATACTTATCTCTCTAAGAAACTGAAAAAAAAAAACAATTTTCTCGCAATAACTGTACATTTCAAATGAAAAACAAAAATACTTCAATTTTTTGCGATCACCGCATAATTCGACAAGAGAAAGGAGCAATACTAAAAATGAAAAAATCCAGTGATTAGTATTTTTGCGTATCCTCTGTTATCCAAAACGGCCTGTAAGCGCTTAGGAATGGATTTTACCAAGTTTTGGCATACTTCCGGCTCTATGGAGTTCCATGCTTCTAATTTAGCTCTCTTAAGCTGAACTAACGTGTTAAATTTTGTTGTATAAACTCTCTTCGCTAATTCTTCCTAAAGATGTTCAATCACATTGAGGTCCGGACTCTGTGCAGGTGTTTGTAGAAGTTTGGGACAGTTATGAATCAACCAAAGCTTTGCAACAAAAGACGTGTTTGGGATCATTATCTTGATAAAAAGCAAAGTTGTTTGCGATACCCAATTTTTCTGCACTTTTCACGTGTGTTTGGGATCATTATCTTGATAAAAAGCAAAGTTGTTTGCGATACCCAATTTTTCTGCACATTTTCCTTCAAAATGTTGAGGGAGACAAATTTGTCCATTTTACCATCAATAAAATGCAAATTGCCTACTCCGGCACTGGACATACAGCCCCAAACCATTACCAAGCCTCCTCCGTCCTTAATAGTGAATTTTGCGTTTTGATTATTAAACTCTGCACTTGGCTTACGCCACACAAACATCTTCCCATCTGATCCATGCAAATTAAATTTACTTTCATCAGTGAATAAAACCTTAATATTATACAAACTATAAGAAAAAAATATTTTAAAACGATATACCATCATATTACCTGATCCCAAAAATCTGGTGTTTTTAATAAATACTCTTTGGCATATTTCAATCAATTTTTTTTTTTTTTTTTTTTTAACTTATAAACGGTTTTTTTCTGGCGATTATTCCGTAATAATCGAATTTATGCAATTTATTGCGAACCGTATTAAGGCAAACATCTTTCTCAGTTTGATTTTTTAAAGATATCTTAAGTTCTTTAGCACATAATATCATGAACGGTAGATTTAGTTTTTCCAATCAATTCGGCAATTTCTCTTACGGTTTTCCCTTCAAAACTTAATTTAACAACTAATTGTCGGATTTCGACAGTAGTTTGCTTTCCATTTGGAGCCATTTAAAAAAAGCTTTGATTTATTATTGGTATCTAGTGCCTACTACTAAATGCAATTCACGACTCAATAAAAAAAAAAACTATTTTGAATCCCGTTTTTGCAAAATAACGGTATTTAGTATTGCTATTTTGCTTTCTCCGATTATGCAATGAGTGCAAGTAACTGAATTATTTTTGTTTTTCTTTTAAAATTTACAGTTATTGTTAGATAATTTTTGTTTTTTGTTGCTTAGAGAGATAAGTATTTAAATTATGAATAAAAACAAAAAAATATGCACCTATTTAGCAAATGTTTTCTTAAGTTATGGGCACATTTATTTTGGACAAACTTTTGTCCGATTATTCGTTGGAGCCACTGTATATGTGACGTTTTGTGAGGATAGGAAAAATATATTTGTATGAAAAAATATAAATCTGTGACCATGGTTGCCACAAACAAATAAATATAAATATAGAATGTAATCATGGCATATAGAATAAAAGAAAGTTTTTTGTGTTTTGGTTAACCTTATTTTACTAAGTACCTTAAATACTTGTAAATAAAATAAAATAGATATATATGAATATGTGTACAGTACATTATTAGGATAAACAGTACAAACTCGATTTACGCAACTAATAGAAATTAAGGCAGTTGCAATAACAGAGTTTGTTGCACTTACTTAGTTATATATTTTTTAAATAAATAAAATGCACGACTGGGTCGCACGAACTTGCTACAGAATATGAATTTTAAGAACCAATTTTGTTAGAGAAAACTGTTCAAAAGCATACAATTATTTTTTTTTTAATTCCATAAGTACTAAGAGATAAAAAAGAATGCTATGCAAATATGAATTAAGAAAAAAATTAGTACGCCAACTTCAAGCTTCTATTATTGTACGAATAAACATAAATAAAATATTGAGCCGTTTTTGAGATGTCGAATTTTCCAAAAAAAATGATATTTTTCAAAAATTCAAAAAATATTTTTTTTTTTAAGTTTTGAAATGCAATATTTTTCAAACTTTTTAAAATCTTCTCTATACAAAATTTCATTAAAATCCGTTATGTAGATAATGAGAAATTCAAAATTTGTAAAAATGGTTCTATGGTAGGTACAGACAGTAATATCTTAATTTCAATTTTTTTTATCAAATTATAAATCGAGGATTAATCGAAAGAAAATAATTTTAGCAAAATTCTAGATGCCGTTTTCGAGAATAATACGATTTTCGAAAAACATTTTTTAACATTTGTATGGTGGGTAGCGTTATTTTTTGGTTAAATACATTTAAATTAGTAGTTTTGCGCAAGTAAACAAACACATTTTGAGAAAATGAAAAAATTAATCAAAATCTCAAAATAATATGGAATACACGATTCGAAACATAATGCATTGAAAATAATCAATTTGGCAACCATGACTTTCTGTCTGATTTTTCCTCTGCAAATTTTAACTGTTTTTTGTGGATTTGTGAATACATGTACATATGTATATTTTGGTTTACTATTTAGACATTATGCCAAATCAAAATATTTTCTTGCTAATAATTTTCCCGCTTTTTTGAATCCGTTGCAGTGCCAGTTGAAAAAAAAAATTCCAAGAAATTGTTATTTTCAGAACAATTTTGTTTGGTTTTTGATTTTCTCAAAAACACTATGACGGATTTTTCTACTAAAGGCCCTCAATATTTTGAATATTATTATGAATTCAAAATTTCAAACAATAATTTTTGGGATTTTTTAAGAATTTTCAAATTTTTTTTTTTTGAAAACTCAATTTCGAAAACCTCATTCTCGATTTTTTTTTTTAAATTTGAAAAATAAAATTTTCTTAATATAATTTACAAGATATGAGAAAAAAATGTATTTTACCTAAAAATAACGGTACTCTCCATACAAATCTTAAAAAATGGTTTTCGAAAATCGCATTTTTCTCTAAAAAGGTTCCCAGAAAATTGTTTTCTTTCAATTAATTCTTACGATCTATAATTTAATTAAAAAAAAAATTGAAATCAAGATACGAGTATTACTGACTGTACATAGAACGATTTTTTTGAATTTTGAATTTCTCATTATCGGCATAACGGATTTCAATGAAATTTTGTATAGACTGGCTTCTAAAAAGTTTAAAAATTGCATTTCAAAACTTTAAAAAAAATATATTTTAGAATTGAAAAAAATCATTTTTTTTTTTGGAAAGTTCGATACAATTTCAAAAACGGATCAATATTTTTTTTTGGAAATTTAATTTTTATTCGTAGGTACATTAATAAACACATTAAATTGGGCTTCCAAAATTTTTTCTTAAAAATGTTGTTGTATATAAAAGCTTATTTTTTTAAGAAACCACTACAAGGAATTATAATTTTGTTCTTTCGTAAACTAATTTTTGCTTAAAGCACATGGCATCCTGTTTTTAGCTCCAACTGCTAAAGGAGTTGTTTTAGCCATTTGAAAAATAAATTTTATGCTTATGAACAGTTTTCTCTTATAACATTCGTTTTTAAAATTCCTAGTCTATTACATAGGAGCAAGTTCGTGCGACCTTGTGGTGTTTTTTTTTTTTTGTTTAGATTATGAAAGAACATAATATACAAATATAAGAACATAATATAAAAACTTTATTCGATTGCTTGTAAGAAAGTTATCAGCAATTTATTATATGTAAGTGAATAAGTGCGTTTACGCATGAACATTTAAAGCTCTGAAACTAGTATAAATTTTCATTTTTTTTTTTCATCCTCGAAATTTTTTTCGTCAATCCGCCATAAATACCTACGAAAATAAAAAAAAAAACATTCTAGAGAAAAAAAAATATTTTGTAAGATTTGGAAAAAAAAAAATATGGCAGATACTTATTTAAAATTAAAATTTACATAAAATTTATCGCCAATATATTGTTTATAAAGTTTGTCATTGCAATTATTATGCTTTCTAGAATACACTGTATCTTTGTAGCATTGGTTGAGAGTTCTCGCTTCAGATAGTAATTATTTGATTTTTCACCAGAATTGAAAATTTCAAATCAAATGATAGGCATATCTCTTTTTTCAATACCTACAATGGTTATTGTACGAGTACAAACAAGAAAATATATTCAGACAAAAAAGTTCAAGCAAAAAATATATCTACCTCAATACATACTCACAAAAACATACAAACAAGAAAATATATTCCAACAGAAAAAGGTCAAAAAAGAAATTTTTTTCCCTTACTCTGTCTTTCGTTGAAAAATGAAAATAATAAAATTTCTCTTTCTTACTACTTGTTTCTATCTTTCTTTTCCTACTCTCCACTGACAAATTTTGCTGATTTCAGCGACACCACAGGCTAACATAAAATCACGTCAATTGATAATACTATAAGATAAATATACAATGATCCTACTGCGGATGTTGTATTTGTTATTCATATAAAATCCTACGGTACTACGGATAACTTTTCCAAAAAACACAGCTTCTATTGATCAACTACAACAACTCTTACGACTTTTGGCTTCCAAAAACGTCGTGCCGAAATTTGTATCATTTTATTCCATTGTTTGTAGAATCACCCATATACAGGATGTCCCACAGTCACCGCCCCAAATGAAAACCATGGATTCCTGAGGTCATTTTAAGTCCAAATACTTAAGAGGTCATTTTCTCGTTTTCGTCCCGTTTTCGAGTTATAACGGTTTTTATGATTTTTCCTTTAACTGGCTTTATCTTTGCCAAACTGCGTCCGATTTGTAAGATTTTTTTTATAACCAATCAAGAATTTATTACAGTTTTAGTTTGTCCATGACTATTTTTTCTGCGGACAACTGTTTCTCCGCAATTTTACATCAAACCCAATGTTTTCGTTTTTTAAGTAGTTTTTCACTTTGATATCATTTTATTCAAAAAACACGTTAATGAGTATTAATTTTTTTCACTTATTATTAAAGCCCAGTTCATTTTCTTAAAAAAAATATTTTTTTCCTTAAAAAGAATACTAAATGTAATTAACAAAATATAAACAAACTGAGTGAATTAAAAAAAAAAAATATTTTTAAATACAAAATTAACTTTTTCTGAGCTATTGTGTTTTCTTAACCACTGCCTGATAATTATGAGACAGCTTACTTGTTTTAGTAGATTTTTTCAAAGAATTTTTGATAAACTTCACTTAACCATTCCGCGAACATTTCGTTTTTATTAATGTAAATATTTAAGCCAGGACTTAACTCCTATTCCATGGTTTAGTTAAACCGTGGAATATAGGTGGAATAAGCGTTTTTATTAATATGGCTGTTAAGGATTAATTTTTTTTATAAAGACTTACATTGTTGTATTTGAATTTGTGTGCAAAATTTATTAATTTTGCGGTGGCTCGAAAATTCCCTCTAAGTGTACTAACAGAGTGGAGCAGCGAGTGAGCAAAAGCAGCGAGCAAAGAGCAAAGCGGAGAAATCAAACATGTGCATTGAAAGGGTAGCACACAGAGTGCAGCGTAGTTCGAAGATAGAGCAAAGAGCCGTCAAGAGAGCAAAGCGGCGATTTCAAACATGTTTGATTTCTCCGCTATCATCGCTGCGATTTTTAACTAGATGTGCAAGTGGTATTCAAGTGGCTGAAAGAACGAACCGTTTTATATATTTTTTTTAAATGGATGTGAATAATTTAATTTCTTTAATATTCAAAAAGAAACCTTTGTGGGATCAGACAGATTCTTATCATCACAATAGACATATTTTGGACACAAACTGGGATGAAGTTGCCATGGAAATGAAAGTAACAAGTAAGTAATAACGATTTGTTTTTATTAAAATTAAAAACAAATAATTCCAAATAATTGATTAATAACAAATAATGCCAATATTCAAGTTCTTATAATAGTTTTAAGTAGGGTCTAATTATGTTAGATTCTATTTCCACACACAAATGTTTTGAAAACATCTCGAACAAAAGAGGCTGTGTGAGTTGGTCTATTGTCTCTCCCCCTCCCCCCACTTGTACTTGATAATGTGGTGATAACGTCTTCCTCTTCATTGTTGTTGATTCCTTCCATATCAATTATCATGTTATGCAAAATGCATACACATTTAATGATTTTATCTGCCAAGATCGGTGAGGTTTCGATTGGTTTCCATAGGATACGAAATTTTGCAGTCAGTATCCCAAATGCGCATTCAATAACACGCCTTGCACGTGAAAGACGCATGTTAAAATATTCTTGTTCAGCCGTGAGCCCCCGGCCTTTGTAAGGCTTCAACAAATGTCGAAGAAGTGGATAGGCATCATCGCCTATGAAAACGTGGGGCGCTACAATATTTGTTCCTGGAAACATGTCATCAGGTGGAATATTCAAACGTCCTGTTTCCATTAAATCGAAAAGCGAAGAATTCCGAAGCGTGCCTCCATCGCTCTGCTTTCCATATCCACCAACTTCAATAGCGACAAACTTACAGTTTGCGTCAGCCACGCCTTGCAAAACGATGGAAAAAAAATGTTTGTAATTATAAAACATAGTTCCAGAGTGTGGGGGGCATTTCACACGGCAATGTTTGCCATCGATGGCCCCAAGGCAAAGAGGAAAATTCCATTTCTTAAAAAAAATTCCGAGAAACTTCTTTGAATATTGCTTCCGTAGGTACTGGCATGTGAATAGGATGAAGTATTTCCCAAATTGCTTCAACGGTTTCTTGTACGATCCAACCAACCGTACTTGCTCCCATTCGAAAAGTGAAACCAAGACTTTTGAAAGATGCTCCAGTAGCAAGATACTCGTATCTGAAAAAAATGAAATGTTGTTACTATGAGAGTCTATCACTCTTTACTTTCACCTTTCGGAAAGAAATACAGAAGAAACCACGTTCTCGCTCTGGAGACGATGGGTCTCAGACTTCCTGGAAATCAGGTTGGAAATATTTTTACAGCCTTGTTTTCTTACAAGATCAATTTACCTCCCGATGTTCGTGTTAAATACTTTGTATAAAATACTTTAAATAATTTATTGAAAACTATATTAATCTAAGTTTCTTTCAATATTATGTTTTATTAATTAAATATATTTAGTCTTCAATGAAACTTCTTAGAATAAAATACTTATTTTATAAAAGATTGAATTCTTCTTTTTCCATATTTTGATCTTCAAGCATATCATTCTTAGGTTATGGGCCCAGGATACGATTAAAGAAAAATTATGCTGAAGAAATTTCTTAAAACAATTATTTTTCACTGCAATTAAGAGATCTTACTAATTATTTTGGAAAAAGAAAAGAAAAATGGCCGATCATTCTACAATCATCAAAATTCCATTGTTTGATGGCACGAATTTCAGCAACTGGAAATATCGTGTGGGTATTTTGCTGGACGAGAAGGTTCTTAAAAAATACATTGAAGATGATTTAGAAAACATCCTAGCGAGGACTGTGGTCGATAGCCATGATATGGTAAGATTAGAAGAAAAGAAATGTATTTCAATTTTGGTCCAGACTATTCACGATGGACAACTGGAATATGTGAAAGAGAAGACTACAGCTAAAGAGATGTTCGACACCTTGTGTGATATTTTCGAAAGAAAAAGTATTTCGAGCCAGTTATTATTGAGAAAACAGCTTCTTACGATGAAATATAATGAGAGCGACGACATCATTGAACACTTTCTTCGATTTGATACCAAGATCCGTCAACTTAAATCAACTGGAGAAAAGATGGAAGAGCTAGATGTTGTTGTTCATTTGTTACTTACTTTGCCATCAACCTATGACAATTTAGTTACTGCACTAGAAACAATGAATAAAAGTGATCTTAAATTGGATTCTGTTAAAACTCGGTTGATGGACGAATACAACAAAAGAAATGGTGGTGCATCGTCAAGATCAAGTGAGCCTGGTGCAATGAGCGTCAAACCCAAAAAGAAGCAACTTATCTGTTATGGATGTGGTAAAGCTGGCCACATCAAATCTAAATGTTTTTCAAAACAAAAGGAAAAGAAGGACTCAGTGAGCCCCAATAAAACATTTCGAGAGAAGGACTCAACAATGTGTGCAGTTGTAAATAAAACAAGCCTAAAAGAACATGCAGCGCAAACAGTAGAACCGATGGAAAATAAAGTAAATTTTGTCTTGGATTCTGGTGCTACACAGCATATGGTCAACAACAACCAATACTTTGAAAATTTGAAGAACATCGAAGAAATTGAAATTTCAGTTGCAAAGAAAAATCAGAGCATATCAGCAACTCAAATTGGAGATATTTCAGTTAAAACTTTTTATAATGGTACTTCTTTTGCAAAGACCATGAAAAATGTTTTATTTGTGAAGGATTTGAAATGCAACTTGATGTCGATTCGAAGTCTGACTGAGAAAGGATACCGTATTGTTTTTGAAGGGGACCAGGCATATGCGTCGATCAATGGTATGCCTATGTTTGAAGCACATACAAGAGGAAAGCTGTACGAAGTTGATCTGCATGTTGACAGAAATGGATTTGCTGGCATATTAGGTGAGAGAAATGTAAATAATTTATCTCAATATTTATGGCATTACAGAATGGCACATTTAAATGCGTACGATTTGAAAAAGCTGGTAAGTCATAAAATGGCTAAGGGACTAGAGAAACTGAATGTTGACATTAAATCAAAATTCTGCGAATCTTGTGTTTTTGGAAAACAAACACGTTCGTCATTTCCAAAGAACAAAAATACACGGTCCGATCGCGTTTTGGAATTGATTCCCAGTGATGTCTGTGGTCCTATGTCAACATCGGCATATGATGGAAGCACATATTTTGTTTCATTTACTGACGATTACTCGAGAGCTTCAATGGTTTTTTGCATACAACGAAAAAGTGAGGTTCTCAACAAGTTCAATGAGTTCATAGCCATGGCTGAAGCATTACATTGCAAGAAAGTTGCAAAACTGAGAGCTGATAACGGTAGAGAATATACTTCGACTGAGTTCAAAAATTTCTGCAAGTCAAAGGGTATTCAAATTTTGCATACAGTTCCCTATAATCCAGAGATGAATTCTGTATCTGAGATTAAATCGAACGCTTCAAGAAAAAGCAACAACAATGCTTCTAGCGAGTGGTTTGGACCATAAATTCTGGAACGAGGCAATACTTACCGCAAATTATTTAAAAAATCGATCACCAACAAGTGCAGTTGGGAAGCAGTTTGCAAATAAGACACCTGCTGAGATTTGGTTTGCAAGAAAACCAGATTTGTCCCACTTGCGAATTTTCGGTTCAGAATGCTACAATTTTCAACCAAAGGTTACGAGATCGAAATTTGAAGGAAAATCAAACAAATGTCTGATGCTTGGCTACACTTCAACACTCGGTTCTTATAGTCTCTGGGACATCAATGAGAATAAATTGGTAATTGGTCGACTTGTAACATTCAATGAAGATTCTGTGTTTAGGAGGCCGAAGATGACAGAAATATCGATTTCAGAGGCGGAATATAATAACAAGAAAGAAAAAGTTAAAAGCCTTAATAATTCTTCTGATGATCAAGAAATCCACAGCTCTAATTTGGATTGGGCTGGTAACAGCATTGAACCGATAAACGATGTGGATGAAAATAAAAATAGCTGTATTGAAAACGTAAACAAAAGTTTTCAACGAAAGAGTGAACTGAACGTACTAAAAAGAAAATTGATAGACTTGGTATTTCGACTAATTTAGCGGAATTAGAAAACGCTCATTTCGCCCTTACGGCTGAACAGTACGTTGAAGATGATCCAACTACCATTGCTGAAGCGAAAGCAAGAGTTGATTGGCCAGAATGGGAAAAGGCAATAAAAAGTGAGTACCAATCATTAGTTAATAACAAAACTTGGACTATGTGCGATCTGCCAATAAACCGAAAACCCGTAACAAGCAAGTGGGTGTTTCGACTAAAGCGCAAAGTAGATGGACAGATAGACAAATACAAAGCTCGATTGGTAGCGCGTGGATTCACCCAAAAAGCTGGATTCGACTACACTGAAACATACGCACCAGTTGCTAAATTAGTGACATTAAAAATATTGCTTTCAATCGCGAATCAGAAGGGAATGCATATTCATCAGATGGATGTCAAAAGTGCTTTTCTGAATGGTGAGCTGTCTGAAGATATTTATATGCAGTTACCAGAAGGTATTGACATTAAAAATAAAGTGTGCAAGCTAAATAAGGCACTTTATGGCTTAAAGCAAGCTTCCCGAGCATGGAATAACAAGTTCAACAGTTTTATGATTCGGATAGGATTCAAGCGATGTGAATCAGATCAATGCGTGTATGTTAAGGACCAAAATGGAATCGACTTCTTCGTCCTGCTGTACGTCGATGACATACTATTATTTTGTAAGAACATTAAAATGATCAACATCATAAAGCAGATGTTATCAAAAGAATTTGAAATGACTGACATGGGAAATGCAAGTACTTTTCTGGGAATACACATTCAGCAGGACATACAAAATGGAACGATTGAATTAAGTCAGCGGCAATATTTAAAAAAAATATTGCACAAATTCGACAT
Organism: Chrysotoxum bicinctum; assembly: GCA_911387755.1. Classification (NCBI taxonomy): domain Eukaryota; kingdom Metazoa; phylum Arthropoda; class Insecta; order Diptera; family Syrphidae; genus Chrysotoxum; species Chrysotoxum bicinctum. The sequence continues at coordinate 130,565,536 of OU426987.1, read as the reverse complement.
GGAAGATTGTAAATCAAGAGCTACTCCAATCGAAAAAGGCTTACACATAGATGAGGGTGACAAAAACAATTGTACAAATCATCCCTATAGAGAATTAATTGGTTGCTTAATTTACGCAGGAGGTATCGACTGCGTAGGCTTGCTACGCAAAATAAAGCAAAACACTAATCAATCCCGCCTCAGATCGATACCACTGTTCTGGATACCCCTTCACCGAACCGAGTACGGCCTAAATGAACCACTTACAAGAATGCTTAGAAGTGCTAACAACTCAACTATTTTTGATTTAAGTAGTTCAAAAACTGCCCTTAAAAATGCTCTCCAATAATTATACCTTTATTTCCCGACCCAACTTTCCACCCAAACCTATTATTACTATTATTATTAATCTAATTTTAAGAATTTTTTGTTTAGTTTTAAGTAACAGGCTTGAATTAAGCTTAAATAAATAAATAAACATATTTTGCGATATATCCACGGAACAACTGATATAAAAATGGTGTATAGAAAAGAAGATGTAGCAGAAACGCTTGTTTGTTATTGCGATGCTGATTGGGGAGGTGATAAAAATGATAGAAAATCCACTTCAGGTTACGTGTTTAAGTTATTTGGAAACACTGTGAGCTGGGCATCAAAGAAGCAATCAACAGTTGCTTTGTCGTCAACAGAAGCTGAGTTGATTGCATTAACTGAAGCAGTATGCCAACTCAAATGGATTCGCAAGTTGCTAAGTGAACTAAGCGTCGAATGTTCTGTTCCAGTAGTGATATTTGAAGACAACAATTCATGTATTAAAATTGCTGAAGATTCAAAAGAAAGTAAGAGAATGAAACATTTGGACATCAAATATCATTTTTATTCGCGATGAAATAAGAAATGGTATAATACGACTAGAACAAAAACAAACTAGCGATCAACTGGCTGATGTGATGACAAAAGCACTCGGAAGAACTTTGTTTTTAAAACATCCTAAAGAACTAAATTTGATTTAAATAATGTTAAATGCATTTTGCAATTTCAATTGGGTTTATAGTTTTTATTAAATTAAGAGGCGGTGTTAAATACTTTGTATAAAATACTTTAAATAATTTATTGAAAACTATATTAATCTAAGTTTCTTTCAATATTATGTTTTATTAATTAAAAAAATATATTTAGTCTTCAATGAAACTTCTTAGAATAAAATACTTATTTTATAAAAGACTGAATTCTTCTTTTTCCATATTTTGATCTTCAAGCATATCATTCTTAGTTCGGGGGGAAGTTTGCCTGAGGTGTCTACTGATTCAATTGACAGTGAGGTGGCCATTGATAATTAATACTTCAGTTCCCGATGATTTATTTGAAAGTTCTGATTTTCCATCTATGGAAACCCCAAGCTCAGCTAGAACCAGTGCTGGTGCCACTCGAAAACGTAAACTACCTTCGGATGAAATTGGGAAATCTTTGATCCGATTAGAGGAACGAAAGTTGATGATGTTGGAAAAGAATCAAATTCGACCCCCAACAACAGTTGATAAAGATAAAGCTTTTTTCAACAGCCTACTGCCTCATGTAAGACCACTTCCACAAGCAGATAAACTTTTATTACGCATAAAAATTCAGCAACTTGTTTACGATTTCATAAAATCGGCACCTCAATCGAATGAAGTCAGAACTTTGCAGCTAGAATCCAGTAATATATTGTCAGCTCCTTCGAGTCAACAATATTCAAATCCACCATCTGCTGCATCATTCTTCAGTGGTTATTCAGCAGAAGAAAGTACTTATGAAAACTAGTAGTTTAGGGTATCAACCCAAGTGAAAAGTATTTTAGTTTCCTTATTACATTTATGGTTAATGAAAAAAAAACTAACTACAGCTCAACAATGTGTTTTAATTTTGATACTAACCTTAAAGTTACTGCAAGACGTTCATTAGGTAGGATTGGGTTTTTGATGAAATTTGTCCACTTCTTCGTCAACTTGAATTGAATTTTCTCAAGTAAATAATCGAACGTTTGGCAAGAGTACGATAACTTAGGCGCCAAGAAATTATAACGGTTTTTTGTAGAACAGTTCAATATAAGCATTTTTTACTACGGGAGGAGGGGTCTATCTCCCCCCGTTTGGGCGGGAGGGGCAATTTTATAAAAAAGGTACTAAAATGGAAACAAAAATATTAAAAAATAACGGTAATACTAACAATTAAGTATTATACCTTTTTTTAAAGCCAATACTCTGATCTATTAGATAATTTTTAAATCAAGTAGAATCTATGCACAGTTTTTGAAAAAACGAGTTTTAAACTCAAATTTTGGTGAAAAAAAAACATAAAAAAAAAGTTTAAAGTTTAATTTTTCAAAACTGCAAAGTTATATATTATTATTTTTCCTAAAATTCGTTGCTCTAATTTATTCTTATTCAAAAACTGAAAACTAGATCATTTTATGTCGTCTAGTTTTTGAGAAAATTGAAAATAACTAAAACTACTTTTTTATGGAATATTTGCTTTTTTTGCTTGCTTACGCATTACGGCGTATAAACAGTGAGATATGTATGGGGGGGCATGCTGCCCCCCTGCAACCCCCCTGCCTGGGCACACTATAGGATTTGGGGTAGGTGCGAGGTTGGGTGTATGCAAGGTTTCTTTTGCTTTTACAGAATCTGGATTTAAAGAAACTTTGAATTTACCCTATGGTCTATATCCAATGTCTACTAAATATATGTATGTACGTAGCCCAAAGTTGCACATTTAAAATGTTCAGACATGAAAGTTTAATACATTATGAAAAATTCACATTACCTAGGTACTACTGTAGGAATGCAGCAAATTTATATAATTCCTTAATTAATATGTATGTTTATTTTTTGTGTCTAACATTTTTAATGCTAATATGGTACAAGTTATTGTTTACCAAGGTCATTCGTTATTCAACCTTTGTAAGAGTGAAGTATTTTTTTCTTTGAATAAAGAATGGCGACTAAGCATCCACTACTTCATCCTAAATTAAATAACTTTTCAATATTTCAAAAAAAATATTTCAAAAGCATCGCGTTCTTAGAAGAAATTGGTCTAATTCCAACTAAAGCGTCAACTCCCCTCAACTCCAGCTCAAAAAGGTGACAAAAATTGTAAGAATACATTATTATTATTTATTCATCAACCAGAGCATGATATTATACTCTTACAGACTAAGATACATAAGTAAATATATAGTTACAAATTTGTAGGTGGGTATATAAAATTCAAATTACATTTAAATGATTTACATAGTTAATCTTTTATTTTAATAAATAACGTTACTTAAATTTTGCTTAAAACTAATGATTTAAAAGTTTCTCTGGTGCAATCCATATAAAAGTTAATCTCAGAGCAATAAACCCATCTATCGGCACATTTTTCCATGGGCCTCAATATTGGCTCGAGAGTCGGGAGTTGCTTGCTATAATTTTTTTTGTGATCAAAATGCCTGTAAACACGGTTTTAATACATTGAACATTGAAAAATTGACTTGACTATTTTTAAGTAACACCTGACTTACTCACAAGCTGACTGACTGAGACGCGAAATGCCATGCAATTCTACCTCCTCTGGTGCATTCTTGGTAACCCTAAATGATTTGCTGTACTTTACCTACAAATGAACCACATTAACATTAATCCTCAAAATGAAATCACCGTAGGTAAATACCAAAAATCAAAAATTTCATAAAAAGTAGTTTTAGTAATAGTAAATAAAGTAATAGAAATAGTAAAGTAAAACTAGAAGGCATAAAACCATTCGGTTTTTTGTGTTCGATTCAGAATTGATAGTATTATTGACTACAAAAAGCCAATTAAGCACTTCATTTCACAATTTTGAAAAAAATTGGTCTAAACTTTTTTTTTTCATTTTTTTAACAAAATTTTGAGTTTGCATGCGAATTTTTCAAAAACTATTGACATAAATAATTTAATTTAAATGTAGGATTATATAACAGACTTCTGGCTTTCGAAACCGGTATAGTACTTTATTGTAAGTGTTGCCGTTGTTTTTTAATATTTTTTTTTCAATCTAAGTCATTTTTTTTTTAAATCGCCCCTACCTCCTAAATAGGGCGAGATAGACCCCCCCTCCCATAGTAAAAAACGCTTGTAATTAACCCTTCTACAAAAATCCGTTATCAATTTTTGGCGCCTAAGTTATCGTACTCTCCCCGAACGTTTTTATGGTCATTCGGAAATATTCTTTGAACTTAACCGGATTTTCTCTAAGCTCTTTAAGTAAATGGTGAAATTCACCGTGGACACCTCGTGATTGGTTGATTACATGAATTCCTTCATTTATGTTTCCGCGAGTCAGAAAATACCATATATTTAAGGAAGGGTTTGCAGTTAAGTACAAATTCCAGTAACTAGGATCCATTTTTATTAGCAAAAGAAAAACATTTTAACTGAAAAGAATGAACTCTTGCTTGTTTTCTTCTACTTTGCTCTTGTTCCTTGCTCCTCACTCTGGCTAGTCATCATCCTTGCTCGCTGCTCGAGTTCTTTGCTTTTTGCTCTGATGAATTTCGCAGCTTTGCTCTCCGCTCCACTCTGTTTGTACACTAAGTCTATCAAGAGTTCTTTTGATTGTATAATTGCATCAGCTGTTGTTCTGATGTAAAAAAAAGTGTAGTGTTTGGAGGAGCGTGCGTAGTATGTGCTTTTGAAAAAAAGTCTAGTAAAAACATAACAATTGTAGTAGGGGGGCAACGCTGGTCCTGATTCGATTTTGAACGCACTGTACAAATTTCTTTCACTGAACCCGATTAAAAAAACATGGTTTCGACTTTGGTCATGTTGCAAAAATTGTAATTTCATGGCTAATAACTAATAATGGTTGGAGAGAATGCAACTAAGATTTTATTTTTGCCAAAAATATATACAGTGTATCACAAAAGTAAGTAAGCACTCATTGCTGTGGCATGGACATGTTAAAATAAAAATAAATTCCGTTATGAATATTAGGAAAAATGCATTCATAATTATGGTTAGCATGTGAACATCATGTGGTAGGCAAATTTTACTGTTTAACATTTGGTTTATCTGATGAACATCATTGTTTGTTCAGTTAATCGCATTTTCTATGCCACAAAAGTAAGTAAGCACCTGCAGCATTTTAAGGTTAAATATTTAATGGTGTAGTTAACTTCGACGTTTTTTTAATTTTTGGTTGCTAACCTCTCTTATCTCTCTTTTCTATAATTTTTTTTATCAGTTTAAGATTAATTAATAAAAAATAAAAGGAAACGGCTCCAAGAGGTAATCAACTTAGCTTAGATTTAGAAAAATTATAAGCAAACACTATTTGGAAAATAAATCGGAGTGCGGGAATGGTAAAATTGTTAACAAAAGTCCATCTACTATACAGAAAATAATAACCAAATATAATAACATTGGAAGTTTCGATTTGGACGTTTTCGCAAGCTCACTCAACAGGAATGCCGTATTATTGTTAGGAAAGTGAAGGGGAATCCCAAAGTATGCGCATCGAAGATATCACCAGAAGTAACAAAAGAAACAGGTAAGTCATGTAACCCTCAAACTATTCGACTGCTCTACCATGGTCGAAACATTAGAAAGAAACCTTACATAAGTAAAATAAATCGCCAAAAGCGGCTCTTCTTTGCAAAACCCCATGAATCTATTCAAGCAGAATTTTGGAACACAGTTGTTTTCTCCAATGAAAGCTAACTTAATATCCACGGCTCAGATGGACGCGAAAAAGTTTGGAGAAAAAAAAACACAGAGCTTGAATCATCGAACTTGTCAGGAACCCTGAAGCTGGAAACGTTCGGGTGTCAGGTGTATGGCAGCATCTGGTGTCGGCAATTTAGTGTTTACAGATTATTTGATGAATAGGTTCGACTATTTGAATATTTTAAAGAACAATCTTCAGAAAAGTGCAATAAGCTGAGTATGGGTAGGTCATTTGTCTTCCAGCAAGACAATGGTCCTTAACATTCCTCATATGTTGTCAAAGAAAGGCTGCTGTAAAACGTCCGAATCCAGCTCAAATCACCACCAGAGTCGCCCGACTTAAATGTCATTGAACATTTACGGGAACATCTTGACCGGCAAGTAAGAAAACATGAAATCAGGACGAAAAAAAAATTGGACAATACGTTACGCAAAATTTGGTTAACTCAATGCCTCGACGTATGAAAGCAGTTATAAAAGCCAAAGGGTATCCAACGAAGTACTAAATGGATAAGATTTACAAAATAACTGTAATGAATTCAAGGTTTATTTGAACTGCTTACTTACTTTTGTGATATAAATTTGTTATTTTTTTTTAGTTTAAGTCGAATATTTCTTTAGTTTTCTTAAATTTTTTTTTTGAAATGTTACTTTTTAGTTCGAAATACATACCAATTACAGAAAAAAATATTAAGTTTGAAAGAAATGATCTTTAAACTAAGAGGTGCTTACTTGCTTTTGTGATTCACTGTATCTTTCATTATTATATAAAATAAAATTAATCCTTTGACGGATCTCTGATATATTTCAATTTTAAGTTCAATAATTTTTCTTACCTCAAACTTACTTTTTTTGGAAATATGTGGTGAGCTTATTTGTTTTATGAAGTTATTAGAATGAACGAATAGTACTTTAAGAAATGTGTACTTTAATATTTTAATCCAACATTTTAGAGACAGGTAATAAATAAAAAAGTAAATTTATTTGTGTGTTTTTACCTGCATATGAGTTTTTGTCTCCAAACATAAAACAAACAATTAGTAGGAATTTTATTGCTTTTTATGAGAAAAGAAAAGATTTTGAAGGGCGTTACATAATATTTTATAACCAATGTCCTCAAAATCCTTTCCTAGTGAGGAAATGGAATAATTAAAAGACCAAACTTTGGAACTTCACACAAAGTGGGGTTGTAATGGTTCATCTGGGCAGAGCGAATATATGCAGACATTTTCTACTGGCAACGAAGAAGCATCAGATTCTGATCTTTTCATGACATCGATTGTTCCTTGAAAAAGACGTCAACTGCTGGAGAAAACAATATAACATGGATAAATCCCCGTTCGTCTTCAACGAGATATTGCAGAGCTCTAAAATTTGAATATAAGAAGGAAAACTTTGACATCATACGAGAAGAGAAAAACCGTGTGGAAAATGAAATTTAAGAACTGGAAGAGAGTTCAATCACTGTTGGAATGCATGTTGTCAAAGTTAAACACCGTCTTTATTTTATTATGATAGATGGAAAAGTAGCTCAAGCTGCGGCAAACACTAGTTCAGCGAGTAATTGCATTATTTGTGGAGCTAAGCCTTCAGATTTGAATGATTTATCCAAATTGCAATCTAAGATCCTGAATGAAGAAGCTCTTGTTCTAGGAATGTCATCACTGCATGTACGGATTCAATTTTAGGAGTACATATTGCACCTGGGATATAACTTAAGCTTCAAAGCGCGGAGAACTAATGAGACTACTCGTGCTATCAAGGAAGAGGAAAAAAACGAATTCAAGCTGAATTCATATCAAAGGTTGGAATAAAAGTTGACGTTGTAAAGCAAGAAACTGGAACAACAAATGATGGCAATACTTCACGAAGATTTTTCGGAAATCCAAATGTGGCTACAGATATCACCAAAATAAACATTAGATTGATAACCAGACTCGCAGTCATATTGTAAGTTATTCGAGCAATTTTTCAATCGATACCCAAAAATTTAAGACTTATAGTGAAGATACAGCTAAGCTCGCGATATCGTTATACCCTTGGTATCACATGCCCGCAAATGTTCACAAAATTTTGCTACACGGAGTAGAAGTAATAGAAAGTGCATCCTTGTAAGTTGGATCACTTTCAGAAGAGGCCCAAGAATGCAGGAATAAGGACTACAAGTACTATATGACCGACCACTGCAGGATTTTTTCCCGGTTATCAACGAATGGGGATATATTCCATATGATCCTGATATCATCCGATCCATTTATAACCCAATTAAGACCTGAACCAAAGAAAAAACATTTCCCTTTGAGTGAAGAAGCTCTTGAATTAATTAAACAACTTATTAATATTATTACTTATCTGTACTCATTTATTTATTTCTTATATTTGTTAAATGCTTTTGTTATTATGTATGTATTTGATTATTTAGCTTAAGAAAACAAAACAAACACAAAAATAAATACTTTTTCTTTTTTCGATATACAGTGATCCACAAAAGTTTGCTGTTATTCAAAAATGTAAAGTGAACTATTTTCAAAAAAGGTATTTTCACTAAAAGAAATTTACCACGTTTTTATTTTCAACAAAAAAAAAATATTCGTATCACAAAAAAATAATAAAAACAAAATAAACCTCTGAAATTCTTACACAAAAGTCTGCGTACAGGTAATTTTATTTTTGCATAATATGATTGTTTGTTTATTTTTAATCGTTCTAAACGCGTATTGCAAATAAAGAGTTTATTTTGAGTGAGCGGCAGTTGATTATTATTAATCTTTATGTTAAACAAAAAAAAGTCGTATGGTGAAATATCAAAAATAACCTCAAGAGCTCGGTCAACGATACAGAGAACGGTAGATCGCTTTAGAAACGCAGGACAGATTAAATCGAAGACAAGATCCGGCCGACCTTCGAAGATCTGCGAAAGGGATAAGCGTGTGATCAAGCGAATGGTGGAGCAAGATCACTTTATAACGGCTAAGACGATAAGCACACGGCTCGAAATATATTACAACAATACAGTGCATCCAGAAACGGTAAGAAGAGCTATTGTTCAAGAGGGGTCACGCACACGCAGGAAAAAACCATTGGTCAGTAAAATAAACAGAAAGAAACGGCTAGCATTTGCAAAAGAGTATGTTAACAAGTCTCCAGACTTCTGGCGTAAGGTTATATTCTCCGACGAATCAAAGTACAACATTTTTGGTTCTGACGGTCGTTTGAGGGTGTGGCGATGACCAAAACGATAGTCTTAATCCCAGATGCACAATTAGGACTGTCAAGCATGGTGGTGGAGGTGTTATGGTTTGGGGCTGTATGGCGTCTTCAAGAGTCGGTAAGCTGGAAGCAATAGAAGGAACAATGGATCGATATGTATACATCGATATCCTCAAAAGAAATTTAAAAACAAGTGCTGAGATTCTGGGTATATCCAATGACTATTACTTCCAGCAAGATAATGACCCCATATATACCGCCCATAATAGGCGCATATGGCTAGCATATAACACTCCTTACCTGCTACGAGCCCCACCACAGAGTCCAGATATTAACCCTATCGAGCACTGCTGGGATGAATTTGGAAAAAAGATCCGAACCCATGATATCCGCAAAAAGGCGCAGTTAAAAGAAGCCTTGTTGCTTGAATAGAGTAAGATCAACAGTTCTTATACAGAAAAACTGGTAGGGTCAATGCAAAACCGTTTGAAAGAAGTTATAAGGCTAAAAGGATATCCGACCAAATATTAACAGCGAAATTAATAAAAAAAAATAATTATTTGTCTATATTAATTAACTTTTTTCAATTTATGTTACAGCTGTACGCAAACTTTTGTGTAGGAATTTCAGAAGTTTATTTTTTTGTTATTAATTTCTTCTTGTTATGAATATTTTTTTTTTTTTTTTTTTGAAAATAAAAACCTTGTACATTTCTTTTTTAAAAAATATTTCTTTTTGAAACAAATCACTTTAAATTTGTGAATAACAGCAGTTTTTAAAAATATTTCTTCCTTGTACGCACTTTTGTGGATCACTGTAAGTCAATAAACGCTGCAAATCCGAAAAATGTCAATAACTTTTCTTTCAATGATTTTTTTTAACCAAATTTTGTCGAAATATGTGTCAGCCCAGTCCAAACATGTGTGCAAAATTTCATTGAATTCCGTTACATAGTTCAGATTTTACGGATTTTTTTCCGCTCTCCCATACAAATGGCACCACTGTGCGCCGCTTTACAAAATTTGTGCACCACCGCATGCAACCTCGTTCGTTTTGTACCCAACATAGACACACGCGGCATAGAGAAGTAATACATACTTAGTACCGCCCAGTGGTCGAAATTCGACCATTTAAACTAAAACAAAAAAAAACTGACGAACACACTTCAAATTAGAACCACTCATAGACACGAGATTGCGGAACGTGGGAGCTAACTAATACATACGCATATTTAATGTGTGTATACTATTCTTACTTTAAACACATGTATAGGTACATTCCATATAGATACCATTCTCTCAGTGTAGAAATACATGCATATGGTGTGGAATGAATTTATTGTGGTTGGTCGATCTCTTTCTTTGTGTGACCAGGTTTACTTTTTCGTATCGCTGTTTTATGATGATTGAATTTTTGTTTTTATGAACTATGTATGTCCTGTCACGCATTTTTAAATACATTTTCATTCTGAAATATAAAAAAATATTAGTTTATCTTTGTTTTGTTTGCCCAAAAAAAAAAAAACTGAGGGATATTTAGCTAAATGCTGCTAATAGGATTTTTACTTTTACACCCATATTAATAAAGATGGTTTAGTTGAGGTTTATCGTTAAGTCCTGGACTAAGTGCGAAATATCATTAATAAAACAAATTTTTCGCTAAATGACGTTTACTAACTATGATTAAGATAACCCAGCGAAGTAGGTATTTTAGCGAAGGAATAAGAAATAGAAAACTAAACAAAAGTGCGAAGTGCGTGTCTTCACGAGTTGTCAAGGCATTTGCTTTAAAAGCAAAGCAGTTTAATAAAATGAGAACTACGAAAGGATTTAAAGTCATAAATGGATTTCAACAAGTTGTAGATGCATTTGACAGCACCCATATTAGGATGAAAAAAAAACAGACATAAGAAAGCGGTCAATAATAGGTGCATTTTATTATTCACAAATCTATTTGGATCCGGATCTGGATCATCCCTTGAAAATTAAACGATACAGATCTTAGTGACAGCAGTGTTATAAGCCCGTCTCTTTTTATCCTAGGGTTTGTTAATTTTAAATTATTTTTTGTCTTCTTTCTTTACACTACCTTACCATAAAAAAACATCTACTCGCCAGTGTAATAACTAATTTTTGGATCTTTGAAATAGATCCCGATAGAAAACAGAATCCCAAATTGTTTTTGTAATACATGTTAAAACTTAATCCAGATCCCGATCCAGATAGATTTGTGAATAATAAAACGCACCTATTATGTGAATAGGAGAAGGTATTACTCCAAAATTGTGCAAGTAAAGAGGTTACTAAAAATTATATAAAAATGAACCCAAACATGTTTTTAATTTTGCACGCATGATTCCTGTATACAGGGTGTCCCACAGTCACCGCCCCAAACGATTAGATTTAGATTATTGAATCATTCGTTTTAACATATATGTAAATATTGTTAACAAAAATCTTTATAGCATGGCACTAAGCCATCTGCCAGATTGACAACATAAATAATTCTTTGTAAAAAGCTATCCTTTAATTTGATTAACATATCTTTTATGTAAATTTTTAAACAATGTGTTGTACTATATTTCTCAAAAATCTTCATTAATTATTCTTTCTCTATATTTCAAACGAATTTTGCAGTAGAAGTCACTACCAAAAATACATCTCCTTGTTTCTCTTAGGGTTGGGCACTTTCCGATGAAGTGGATAACGTCTTCCCATTCAGCTAAGTTGCAAATACTACACTCTATTGGTAAATCCGTCCTGTGCGGGATAAAGTTTAACCTGAGTAATTCACTTCGAAGTCTGACCATTGTACTAATCATGTGGACACTATGTGTATCACTGAAGTAGTTTTTTTCTCCTAGATTGTGGTTAAGACGGCTATAAATTGATCTAAATAATGACCCAGTTGCTTCAGCGATATAATCTGATCTATACATTGCTCATCTGCTTTTCCGATTATCTCGTACATGTGTCTTTTAGTGCTCTTTAAATCTTCGACGTTGATGTTCAAGATCATACCACAACTTTGCGCTAGTCCGCACCACTCGTTGAACCAGCTATTTTTGTTTAGTATGGCTTTGTCGATTATTTTCCTGATAAGCGAGTTTCAGGCATCTCTAAGACTTTGAGCAAATAGTCCACTTGTAATTTTAGGGTTTTTATGTGTAGAGGGGACAATCCCGTTTCCAGCATAACAATATAATTTGGTGTATTCGGAGGTAGATGAAATATCCTTTTCACATAGTTCCTTAGGAGTTTCTCAACTGTGTCGAATTTTTTGCATCCCCAAGCCTGAGAACCGTACAAAAGAATAGTTTCCGATACTGCTTCAAATACCTTGAACTTGCTGCTATGCGCTATGTTTTTATTCATAAAAAATCTTTTCCACGAAATATTGATTCCCGTTTGTGCCTTTTGAAGCTTCTCCTTGAAATGTGTCTCCATATTAAGGTTTCTCGAAAAATATACGCCACGATATTTGTAATCGTTGACACACTCTATACTTTCTCCATTAAAGAACCATTTTTCATTCGCCGCTCTTCGTCCACCACCTCTTTTAAAGATCATTACCTTAGACTTTTGAGTGTTGACGATTAGGTTCCATAGCCGACAATAGTCACACACTCTGTTTATCATGAGCTGTAGCGTTTCCGGGGAATATGAAAACAATACTATATCATCCGCAAAAAGTAAAGCCTTAATACGCATACCTGCAAAATCAACTCCGCCAGGTAGACAATCAATCAGGTCATCAATGAAGAGTGCAAACAAGGTGGGACTCAATGAGCATCCCTGTCTAACACCAGAATCTGTTTCAAACCACTCGGAAAGCTCAGAACCATTCCAAACTGCCGCTTGTGTAGCTCTGTACAACTCTTCTAGTGCACGACCAAACTTAAGTGATAGTCCCAAACCATATAATTTGTAAAACAAGGCTCCTCGATCAATGGTATCGAAAGCTGCCTTGAAGTCGATAAAGAACACATAAAGTGTTCTGCCTTGCAAAAGAAAGCTCTCAGCTACACTCCTCAAAATAAAAATGTTGTCTACTGTCGAATACCCTGATCTAAAGCCAGCTTGAAACTCTTTCAACAGGTTCTTTGATTCTATCCACGCTGTAAGTCGTTTTTGTAAGATAGATGTAAATAGTTTATATGTTCCATTCAGGAATGAAATCCTCGATAGTTTACTGGATCGAATAAACAGCCTGTTTTGTGTACTGGGAATATGACCGCATCCTGGAATTCCTTTGGAAAAACATCCCCCTCCATTGCTTTATTAAACAGTGTAACCAGCATTTCTCTGAGTTTACTGGTCCCATATTTATAAAATTCGACTGGTATACCATTCGATCCGGCAGCCTTTCCATCTTTCAAATTTCTTAGCACTAGATCTAGTTCTCGCCAAGTTATTGCAGTGTTCAGAATTTCACTAGTAAATCCTGGTACTGCAAATTGCCACTGTAATGCACTTGTAACTGGATTAAGTAAATCTCTGAAATGATCATGGAGTACATTTTTGCAAAGCCTTGTCGTAGCCTTAAATTGTTTGTCACTGATCAAACGAAAACCATGGATTCCTGAGGTCATTCTAAGTCGAAAAACTTGAGAGGTAATTTTCTCGTTTTTTCCCGTTTTCGAGTTATAACAGTTTTTATGATTTTTGTCTTAACTGGCCTTATCTTTGCCAAGCTACGTCCGATTTGTAAGATTTTTATTACAACCAATCAAGAATTTATTACAGTTTTAGTTTGTCCCAAAACTTATTTTTCTGCGGACAACCGTTTCTCCGCAATTTTGCATCAAACCCAATTTTTTCGTTTTTTAAGTTGTTTTTTCACTTTGATATCATTTTATTCAAAAAAACACGTAAATGAGTATATTTTTACTTGCAATATAGGTACTATAGGGCAAGTTCTGCATTTGGAAAAAAATCGAACTCGAGATTTTGATCAAAGTTGACATTACGATGATAGCGAAGACGAAAAAAGTGGGTCCGACAATTCCATCTGTCTGTCTGTATTTCTGTATGTCTGTATGTCTGTACCTCGAACTACAGCCTAAACTAACGGAGGTATTTTCTTCAAACTCGGTAGTTAAGGGTCTTCGGTGATTCCCTAGAGGAAAAATTGAAACTTTTTTTTAAGCTCCAAAACTAACGGTACCCCCAATACACCCGTGATGCAAAATCTTATTTATCTCGAAATCGGCTCTAACGATTTTGATAAAAAAAAATTAAGTGTGATATTATGGACATGGACTATATTCTGGTCAAAAAAAAATTGGGGGGAAATGTTATTAGGGGTACCTGTCATAGAACCGTTTTTTTGATTTTCGAATTTCTCAATAACGGTTCTAACGATTTTAACCGAAATTTTTATGCAGAAGCTGCTTTGCATTTGAAAAAATATAATCTTAATTTTTTTTTGAAAATTCAATATCTTGAAAACCGATACACGATTAAATTTTTAAAATACGTTTTAAAATAAATTTTATTAAATGCTAACAATTTGCATATCAATTTTTTTTATAAAAATTTTAAGGAAAATTTAGTACACAAAAAACATGTTTCAGTGTGTCTGTATGTCTGTACCTCGAACTACAGCCTAAACTATCGGAGGTATTTTCTTCAAACTCGGTAGTTAAGGGTCTTCGGTGATTCCCTAGAGGAAAAATTGAAATTTTGTTTTAGCTCCAAAACTAACGGTACCCCCCATACACCCGTAATGCAAAATCTTATTTATCTCGAAAACGGCTCTAACGATTTTGATTAAAAAAAATTAGGTGTGATATTATGAACATCGGCTACATTTTGGTCAAAAAAATGACCCGTTTTTTGTATTTTCGACTTTCTCATTAACGGCTCTAAGGATTTTAACCCAAAATTTTCAGCAGGAGTCCCCTTAAGTTTAAAATAATATTGCGTATAAAAATATTCGAAAAAATATTTGTTGGGATTTTTTTGAAAAAAATTTTTTTTTTTAAATCAATATCTTTAAAACCTATGAACGATTATTTTTTGAAATTATTTCTTAAAATCGATATTATTTAACACTTAAAATTCGCATCTCACATTTTTTTCTTGAAAAATTTTAGAGAAATTTCTTATTTGCATAATTTATTTGCATAAATTCATACTTTTCCGGAAACCAGACGGCAATTTAATGCATTTGAACATTATTATCTCATTAAATCCATGTTATTTGTAAAATGTACCTTAAATTTCAAAGTACTTTTACATAAGAGCAAGTTCGTGCGATCCAGTCGTGCATTTTATTTTCGATTATTATTAAAGCCCAGTTTATTTTCATAAAAAAATATATTTTTTTTTCCTTAGAAAGAATACTAAATGCTATTAACAAAAAATAAACAAACTGAGTGAATTAAAAAAAAAAAATATTTTTAAATACAAATTTAATTTAGGGTAAAAGCGGGTGAGATGGTGCACCCTTAATATCTCCTACATTTATTATCCAAACAAAACCCTAAAACTCTTTTTGTATTCATTTTCTCATTTCAAATCGAAGTAGCCAGTGTTCGTCGACTCTACTGTGATGCAAAAAAATTAAAAAATGTGACAACAACAAAACGTAGGTTTTTTTACCAAAAAATTTTGTCTACCTTTTTTATTCTGTTTTCTTTGTGAGTCAATGGTTGCTTTGATGCCTATGATACATTAAAACGTACAACAATGTATTGACTGTGACCTGTCTATGAAAAGTTTGCAAAAATCCAACCTGTTTTTTTACGTGCCTAAAAATTAGTGGGAATGACAAAAAGGGTGAGATGGCGAAGTTTTTTGAGGGTGAGATGGCGCATTCCACAGCACACTTATTCACTTTGGTGCACTGTGGCCGCACACCATCTCACCCTCCCAATGATTTTTTTTTTTTATAATTCAAAGTTTGTTTTGCTTTATTATAAATTTTCAAAGAAACAGAATGAAGGAGTGTTAGTGAACTCATTAAACGCTTCTAGTTTGCATTTGTACTAGTTTTTCATTAGTTTACTGATGCCCCTTTGCACAACATCGTATTTCTTTTTGAGGAATTAAATTTTTTTGCGATGCCAATAGTTTATAAGAAGAAGCATAATTCTAGCCGGGGATCTTGGTCACAAGTTTCTTTGAAGGCTGCTTTAAATGATATTAACAAAAAGCTGATGTCGATTAATTTTGCTGCTAAAGTTGAAAAAGGTACCACCGACAACTCTTCGCAGACATATAAAAAAATCCTCCGAAGAAATGCAACTTGGCCCTTCTCCATGCTTTGGGAACCGAAATTGAACAAAAAAAAATATGTGGCCACATTAAAAAGTTCCAGGCTTACGGATTTGCACCAACTAGAGATGCAGTTTGCAGGATGGCTTATGGAATAGCTGAAAAATATAACATCCAGCACCGTTTTTCTAAAGATCTTAAAAAAGCAGGAAAAGGTTGGTTTTTACTTTTTTTTTAAAAGGCACCCAGATTTGACAATAAGGAAATAAGAAGGAGTTTCTCAAGCACGTGCACTCGGTATGGATCGACAAGAAGTTGGGAAATATTTTGATCTTTTAGAAAGAGTTGTCACCGAAAACGACCTGATGGGCAAGGCCAGAAATATATTTAACATGGATGAGACCGGATGACAACACAACATCGATGCGATAGGTATACAATTCTACCAAGAAAAAAGATGATTGGTTGCAATGTATTATGTGCCATAGATGGGCACATGATTCATGCACATCATTTAAGCATACTTGCAACGATTGTGGCAAAATTAATTCAAAGTAAATCATGCGCCATCTCACCTACCACGTTATACCATTTCACCCACCCCATAGGGGGAGATGGTTTTTCTTAATGTTTTTTTATTATTTCAATTAAAAATTGAAGTCAGCTTTACAAAACTTTGTAAATGTAGTATTTAATTACTTGTTTAATAAAAACTATTTATTTAAAATAAAACATGTTGTATATTTTCGAAGATATTGGACAAATAAAAAAGGTATACCATCTCACCCGCTTTTACCCTAAATGAATTAAAAACTTTTTCTAGCGTTTAGGTTTAGCGTTAGGTTGACTTCTTTATCAATTATGGAGTTCGTTGAAAATATTAGTTTAGCATATAGTCTGTATGAGATTTTTTCTCTTCGCTCTTCAAACTTAGGGAGACCGGCCTCTGCCAGGATATTTTTGATGAGATTGGCACAGAAGGCGGCAACACTACATCTAGCTGCTTGGTGGTAAGTTGGTTTTATGATCCCAAGTGTGGTTTTCGGAGAGTTGCCATATATAGAAATACCGTAATCTATTTTACTTAAGATAAGCTGTTTGGTTATATAGCAAAGTGTGTTAATATGTACGCTACTTTTACTACTTAATAATATAAGACCTTGCAGCCAGAGATTTCTTAAGTTCTAAACAATGATTCCGCCAATTGTATTTACTATTGAATATGAGTCCTAAAAATTTTAAATTTGTTACATTTTCAATTTCTACATTATTTGTATAGATTGAAAGATGTGTACAAGAATTATTGCGATATACATGCAAGGCTTTGCATTTTGGCAACAAAGGCTTGGCACCAGATGAAACTGTCCATTCTAAAATACCATTGAAAGCATTTGTGAGTAAAGTTTTGATATACTTAATATTTTGACTTTTCGAGAGTATAATATACATCGTCAGGGTAGAGGCAGTATTTTAGAGACTTGTGCTTGGATAAAATGTCGCACATAGTATATTAAAATGCGATAGAGAAAAGGACGACAGATAATGAAGATCCTTGGGGGATTCCCTTATGTAGTCTGTATGTGACAGAGTAGGAATTATTAGTTTTTATAAAAAAAAATCAATTTGTAAGAAAGGCTTTTACATAATTGAAAATTAAAAATGTGGAACGCTTCACGATTTTACGTGTCATCTTTGCGCAGGGGCCATGCTAATCTACAAACAAACTGTTGTACGGTATAAACATTTTAAATATTTGTGTCTTAAGCATCTGCTCGACCGCTCGTTTAAGTTTTTATTTTTAATTGCGCAACATTTAAGTTGAATTAGTACAATGTTAAATCTGTTTTAGTATGAAACTAGGTTAAAACAACGATTTTGCAAATTTTAATCGAATTGAGCATCATACTTTCTCTAACCTTCTATTAAAGATAAAATCATCGCTAACTTCATATGACCGTTTGACATTTACAAACGTTAAAAAAGGCCTGTTTACTTGGTTTTTTGCACAAATGTCATTGTTTTATGTGTGTTCCAAAGCAATTTATTAAGAAAATTTCTTAAGTACGATATTAGTTAGAAAATATATAAAATAAAGAATAAGTAACTTCTTTAAAGTTTGCAAATTGTGAAGCAGTATCATAAAAATGCCTTAATAATAGGTTGTTTAAAATTGTACCCCAATTTTACCTGCACTAAGAAATATTATAATACTTCGAACACTTATGTATAATATGAAAAGTTTTGCATTATAGACCAACCTGAAAAGTCAATTTCGCAAAATCAATTTCATTTCGCCAATCTGCAGCGTTTGTGGGAGTCAAACAACTCATGAAGCAACCTAGCAATACAATCGACGGACCAAGTCGTGCTTTTCAATCACATAGCACATTATGGTGTCAGTACTTATTTTCTGATATTTGCGAGTCGTTCAAACTATATACGTGTATTTCATATACAATCTATTAATAAAAAAACGGTACTCGGCAAAGTCCTCTTTAAAAAATAATCTTAATGTTCAGAACTCTTGACCTACTGTAGATTCGGAGTATTATTCCCAAACAGGGTACATATATTCAATTCGGTTGGGAAACATTTGACGTTATGTCTTTAATTTTATGATCAAACTGTAAAATTTATTATCAAACCGTAAAATTTAATTTAATTTAATTTGTTAAGGTGAAATTAAACCAACCTGTGCAAACAAAACTAAATTCGGGAACTGACCTAATAATTTGAAATGTCAGAAGTCAAAGTAACAACCTACAATTTATTTTATTTGTGACTGAACTGGACCATTCCATGTAATGCTCCTATTAGATTATTTGTTGTATATAGATATATCCTTTGTGTTGCATTAGGAAGTAAACTTACCAACATTACGCTCATGAATATTTCTCCCAAAAAAGTAAAGTGTATCTAGTAAAGGGTTTTCCAATAAGAGGTGTTATTTTGATATTCAAAGAAAAATGGCATTTTTGGAGATAAATTATCGGATGTTTATTTCATTATAAAGAGGAAGGTATGCCGTTAATAATGGAACACAACATCAGCCAAATGGCCGCCAAGACCACGCTTACAGGACCATATCCTTTTCATGAAATTTTCCATAACAAAATCGCAAAGTGGCTGCCCTATGTCCTCGATAGCCTCACGAATTTCATCTTTGAGGTCTTGAATCGACGCTGGGCTGTTGGCGTAGACCTTATCTTTCACGTGGCCCCAAAGGCAGAAGTCGCAAGGTGTTAAATCACAAGATCTCGGTGGCCAATTGTGATCACCTCTTCGAGAGATAACACGGTCCGGAAACTTTTCCCGTAAAAGATCGATGGTTTCATTGCTTGTGTGGCACGTAGCGCCGTCTTGTTGAAAGTAAACGTTGTCCAGATCAATACCATCCAATTCAGGCCATAAAAAATCATTAATCATCTCTCGATAGCGCAATCCATTGACCGTACTAACTGTTGCTCCAGCCTCATTTTCGAAAAAGTAAGGTCCAATGACCCCGCGGGACCATAAACCGCACCAAACAGTCACGCGAGTTACGTACATTGACCCTTCCAACGGAAATGATGAGTCTACTAATCAAAATGATACATTAAATAAATTCAAACCACTTTCATGGTAATGAAATGTAACACCTCATTTCCTTAGTTATGCTGAAATAGCAATAAGACAATTAATTAATTAATAAATAAACATTCATTGTAAATAGGCAGATAAAAAAACTTGGAGAATAAAAATGAGTTGAGTTTGGAACACAGCAAAAGACGGTCGTTTTATTTATTGCGGAAACTACGAAATTGTTACTCGCGTTGAGGATGGAGAGGCTTTTCAACAATAACTCTTGGGTTTTCCGAGCCCCAGATGCGACAGTTTTGCTTGTTGACGTAGCCTCCGAGGTGGAAATGGGCCTCATCAGTCAAGATGATTTTTCGATGAAATTCCGGTTCATTTTCATGCATTTCAAGGACCCAATTTTAATAATTTCAATGCGTTGTTGAAGCGTGTATCGTTCCATTTTTATTAATAGCGTAGTTTCTACTTGTCAAATGTCAAAAAATGACAGCTTCAAAAGTGACAGCTACCGAAATAGCGGGCTATTCAAAATAACACCTCTTATTGGAAAATCTTTACTTGTAATTCTGGTGAACTCGGAAGACCACGGTTTTTAATTCGGTCTTGGATGTTTAGGTTTTCAACCAAAAACCGAACTGTTGTCTTGTCTTTACCTGCAGTAAAATTCTTCATCGTCCAGCTCTTCAAAAGGATTTGCTAGGAACTTAAAACATCGCAGTTTTTTACACAAAGCTGAGTCTTCAAACATATCGAACACTTCGTTTTCGGAAAACATTTTATATTATTTTATTGACTTTACAATTAGATCAAGAATTATAAAAAAAAACACAATTTGGCTCTTTCAAATAAAATTTTCAAAACATTTTTTTAGGAAAATACAGATGTCATATGGATTTAGCAAGTTACTAAAAGTTAAAGTAGTCATATTGTGAGTTTAACTTTGTCATTTTCCATTGGACGATCGAAAGCGTCCAGAAGTCTTCTCAAATTTTGATTCTCGATTTAAAGTCAGAATTCACTCAAGAAGCACCAATACACAACTCAAATGTCAAGAGTGAATCCCACCAGCGTATTCTTGTTTGATTTTGTTTCGTTTGTGTTTGTTACAATCTAGTTCGTTCGGAAATAAATTATTTTATCCAAAATATACAGATATTTATGAATTTTTGGTCCTTATTCGGAATTCCCCCCCCCCCCCCCCCCACCAAAAAAATGCACTTTTTTTTAATGAATCGATAAAAAAAAAGTGTGCTGTTGATAAAAAACATCAAATTATGGAGGAGAAACACTTTTTTTTGGCGGTCAGCCATCAGACGAATAGGGGGAATAACATGTAGCATACGAAAACATGCACGTGCCGTAACTATTCGGGACTGGTGGAAGTCTGATCATAGCCTCTCCGTGGCGGCCGCTAGAAACAAGCCTTTAAAAAGGTTTGGCTAATATGATCAGGCTGGTTCCTCAGGTTGGCGACAGGTTAATTCCCTGTCCCGTAAAACTTTTGAATTACGAGACCGACAACAAGCCTCGGAAACGGACTGATCACACGACGACAACCAACGCAACGAAAACTGAAAAACGATTTACGAATTTTCTTATGGAACGTACGATCGCTCTATAGAGCTCGAGCTGCTCAGCAGCTAGCCGATGCCCTGTCAAAATATAAAGCTGACATAACAGCTCTTCAAGAAATCAGATGGACAGGGAATGGTGTTCTACAGAAGAAAGAATATGACATTTACTATAGCTGTCATACAAAACACCATGTGCTCGGGGTAGGCTTCCTAGTCAGCGAAAAAATGAAGTCTACCATCATCGGCTTTAACGCTATAAGCGAAAGGCTATGCACCCTTCGCGTGCGAGGCAAATTTACGAACATCAGCCTCATTAACGTTCACGGACCTACGGAGGAGTCCTCAGACGAAGAAAAAGAGACTTACTACGAACAAGTCGAGAGGGCCCTCAATGCCTGTCCAAGGTATGATGTTAAAATCATCCTTGGGGATTTGAACGCAAAAATAGGTCGGGAGCCGGTATTCAGGCATTACGCAGGCACCCATAGTTTGCATGAGAACACTAATGACAATGGACTTCGAGTCTTAGAATTGGCAGCATCGAAAAACATGGTCGTTGCGAGTACCAGGTTCCCGCGTAAAGATATCTACAAAGCCACCTGGGTATCACCTGATGGAGTCACTCGTAACCAAATAGACCACGTGTTGATAGACCGTCGCCACTACTCGAACTTGATGACGGTACGAACGTACCGAGGTGCCAATATCGACTCGGATCACTATCTTGTTGGTATGGTTTTCCGAGGGCGGATTGCCTTGCGAAGACGCATTGCATCCGCCGATCAGGTTCGAATCAACACGGCTGCCCTGCGCAATGAAAACACCAGTAACACCTTTGGTAATGCGTTAGGACTCGCCCTAGAATCACTTTATTTAGGGAGAGTAAGTCCTGGAGCCAGTATGCTGGGCGTAAATGAGAAGTGGACACGCCTTAAGAATATTGTCATTAGTACTGCCAACTCCATCTTAGGCAGCAGTCGTAAAAATCGGAACGACTGGTTTGATGATGAATGCAAGCTAGCGACTGAACGTAAGAATGTTGCGTACCGAGCAATGCAACAATCTCATAGAACGCGGGCACGCGAAGAGGAATATAAAGAGCTCAGAAGAACAGAAAAACGGCTTCACAGACAAAAGAAATCAGCCTGGGAGAAGAACCTAATCTGTGAAATAGAAAACTGCCGAGAGCGAGGTCCGCACCAGGCGCGGAAGTTCTACCAATCCGTCCGAAACATGACGCAGTACACACCACGCTGCACATACTGCAAGGACGGAGAGGGAAATCTGATCACCGATCCTGAAAGCATACTGGAGCGATGGGAAGTGTACTTTAATAAATTGCTAAATGGTCAGCTCACTGCAGAAGTGGAGGCTCCACTACTTCAAGAAGAATACTCTATGTTGCCGCCACCAAGCATAGAAGAGGTTGAGAAGGCTATAGGCCGGCTTAAACAGAACAAATCCCCGGGAACCGATGGCATACCAGCCGAATTATTTCATCACGGCGGGCCAGCCTTACGTCAAGCAATTCATGATATTATAGTGCACGTATGGGAGCAGGAAGAAATGCCAGAAGACTGGCGAAAAGGCATAATATGCCCCATACATAAGAAGGGAGATGTCACAACGTGCAGCAATTATAGAGGTATCACGTTGTTGAGTACCGCCTATAAGATACTCTCCTCTATCCTACAAGACCGGATAACCCCATACGCTAAAACCGTCATCGGACAATATCGGTGTGGTTTCATTCCAGGCAAATCAACAACTGATCAGATCTTTACCCTTAGGCAGGCGATGGAAAAATGTCTAGAATTTAACATCCCAACATACCATCTGTTTATAGACTTTAAGGCCGCCTATGATAGCATAGCCAGGGTAGAACTTTACAAAGCCATGAGAGAATTCGGCATCCCAAATAAATTGACACGACTATGTAGGTTGACCATGACCAACGTAACAAGCCAAGTAAAAATAGCCGGATTGCTATCCAGACCAATCAACATCTTTAATGGACTCCGACAAGGGGACGGTTTGGCCTGCCTCCTCTTCAACCTGGCAGTCCGTGACTCTGGCACGGCAACAAGAGGGACCATCGTCAACAGGTCCAGCCAGTTACTGGCTTACGCAGACGACATCGACATCATCGGAAGAACCGAACAAGCTGTACACGATTCCTTCATCCAGATCGAGCAGGCGGCACAAAATCTGGGGCTGCACATTAGTGAAGGTAAAACAAAGTACATGGTGGCGTCGAATGCGAGAGGAACAGTTGGTCAAACAACCAAGGTTGCGGAGCACGAATTTGAAGTGGTGCAATCCTTTAAATACCTTGGGTCAATAGTAGCAGCCGATAACAATATAGAAGAAGAAATACGCGGGCGGCTTCTCAAATCCAACAGAGCCTACTATAGTCTGTCAAAGCTCTTCAAATCCAGAAATCTCACCATAACTTCAAAACTACTGCTGTACAGGACCATGGTCCTGCCAGTAATCACATATGGATCCGAGACTTGGGTGCTTAGCAAAAGGCACTCCGACCTCTTAGCTGCGTTCGAGAGAAAAGTCTTAAGGAGAATTGTTGGCCCCGTATGTGAGGAAGGACGATTCCGGAGACGGTACAATCATGAACAGTACGCAATCTACCTTGAAGCAGATATCGTGACAAAAATTAAGCTCGGTAGACTCCGGTGGGCAGGGCACCTAGCTCGCATGAGCGAAGAGGAACCTGCTCGGAAAGTTCTTTGTGGTACATTCTATGGTAGACGACAGCGTGGTAGACCATGCTTGCGCTGGAGAGATGGCGTAGACCAGGACGCCCGAAGCCTTGGGGTGCGCAACTGGATGGCGTCGGCTAGAGACCGGGATAGGTGGAGAGACTTGTTGAAAGAGGCCAGGACCGGAACCCGGTTGTCCAGCCGATGATGATGATGATGATGAAACACTTTTTTATGGTAAAAAAGTGAAGTATAAAAAAATTAATATAGGCCATAGGGTAAATTCAAAGTTTCTTTAAATCCAGATTCTGTAAATGCAAAAGAAACCTTGGATACACCCAACCTCGCACCTACCCCAAATCCTATAGTGTGTCCAAGCAGGGGGGTTGCAGGGGGGCAGCATGCCCCCCATACATATATCACTGTTTAAACGCCGTCGTAATGCGTAAGCAAGCAAAAAAAGCAAATATCCCATACAAAAGTAGTTTTAGTTATAGTACTGTGGGTGGTCCGCTTTTACTTCACTTTTTTACCATAAGAAAGTGTTTCTCCTGCATAATTTGATGTTTTTTATCAACAGCAAACACTCTTTTATCGATTCGTTAAAAAAAAGTTAATTTTGGTGGGGGGGGAATTCCAAATAAGGGCCAACAGTACTGGGGGTGGTCCGCTTATACTTCACTTTTTTACCATAAAAAAGTGTTTCTCCTCCATAATTTGATGTTTTTTATCAACAGCAAACACTTTTTTATCGATTCGTAAAAAAAAAAAGTTCATTTTGGTGGGGGGGGGGGGGGAAATTCCGAATAAGGTCCGAATTTTTTAATATTACAACAACAACTTGAATGAACTACCACCAAGTGGGTTTTTATTTGGCTGGAGTTATAGCTATTTCACGGTTGCCAAGCCGATCATCAGACTCTTTTATTAGTGGTGCTTAGCCTTTAAACTATCAAGTTTAATCGAAAAACTTTTTGTCTTGACTGAGATTTGAACCCAGACCTAGCGTCGTCAGAAGCCAATGCCCTACGCATCACGCTACCGAGACCACATGATCAGGTCCATCCCAATTTAGTTTTGGTTCCAGCCAAATAAGAACCCACTTGGTGGTAGTTCATTCAAGTTGTTGTTGTAATATTCAAAAATTCATAAATATATGAAGCTTCGCAGGCACACTGCATGTATGTAACCATACAAACATTTTTGTCTAGCTTTAAGATAAAAAAAACCCCTTCTATACAGATAATACATATCTGTCGCAGATTTTCACCAATTAACTAATCAGAAGATTTCATAATGAGTGGATTCTTGATTAAAACCAATGGAAAATGATATTAGTAACATTTTAAGAGATAGTAATCGTTGTAAATTAGGAAAATCTTCATTTTAATTTAGTAAATTACTAAAATGTCTCGCATTTTACTAAATTGTTCACAATTTTGCGCAAAGGTCTCTATCTTGAATATTCATATATGTAAATCCAAATGAATTTTATACAAATAAGATCTAGTATACTCAACAATAGAATTATTTCACCCAAAAACAAACTTCATGAAAATTCTTTTTTGAATTAATTTAAAGTACTGTGCAAACATACGTAACTAATTTTAATTTTAGAACAATATGAATTGAATAAATACCTGTTGTTCCAAATGCTTTTGAAAAGATCAAGCGACTCCCTAAGGCGGTTTTGTGTAGGATCTTCACGTAAAACCATATTGTAACTAGAGCAGGCAGTAACAAAAATGATAGCGGTAACATCGTTAAAGCATTGGATCCACTTCCGTCGTTCGTCTCGTTGTCCTCCTACGTCAAACATACTGCCCAATGAAAAAAAAGTTATTGTTTGTTTGAACAAATATAAACATGTATATCTTACTGAAAATTAACTTTGTCAACTTGAAATCGTGTTTCAAATATTCCGGATGTTAATACACGACATCTAAGAATATCTTGCTCACTTGGTGTGTAATTTGGTAGTTTAATTTTTCCAACCCTGTCTAAAAAACTTTGAGAAAATAAAAATGATACTTTTATTCTATGATTGTTTATGTGAGGTTGGTTATTATATTAAACAAGCTTAAATTTGTAGTTACGCGCTTATAATTGTATTCATTTAAATGTGTTAATGTATGTAAATGTAAAAGACAACCGTAAAATTTTGTATTTCTCAGGAGCCGAAAATCAAAATAAAAATGAATACTTATATGAATATGTTCATTTGCCAAAATATATCTAAAGGTTGAACTATAATTGTCGGATGGAATGTACGGAACAAAGCCAAAACAAATGAAATAATTTATTGAAGGTAAACATTGTCAAAACATTACTCTTTCTTTTTATTACCAGAATGTGAGATGTCTTTGCTCTAAATAAAGCAGTATTGCAACAAACTCATGCTTAACCATTTGAAACCTA
Source organism: Chrysotoxum bicinctum (assembly GCA_911387755.1). Lineage (NCBI taxonomy): Eukaryota > Metazoa > Arthropoda > Insecta > Diptera > Syrphidae > Chrysotoxum > Chrysotoxum bicinctum. The sequence goes on along the minus strand of OU426987.1, from coordinate 130,539,116 downwards.
CCCTCTAACCGAAACGAATCAGACCCTTAGTACTAACAATCGGGAATTGTTACCAACTTCCTTTTATATTTATCGCGATAACGATCATAACCGACATAATGATGATTTTCCTTGTCGAGGTGTACTGCTATCTATTAAAAAGACACTACTCATCCCAAACTGCACCACCCTCTTGCCCTACCACCGACTACGTTTCAATACATATAGCCCTTCCTCGCAGGTCACATTAAGTTATATATTGCAAAATTTTGCATCACAAGATATAAAATCATATTTGTTGCGATATGTATCTAGAAACCTAAAGGATATTGAGTTTCTAAACACGGCAGCGGAATTTGGATTTAATTCAAGTATAAGATGCAAATGATACGAGTAAATGCAAATGTCTACTAAAACCATATTTAACATAAAGTGTCAATAGACAGTTAGCGCCAAAATTTATCCCAGATAAAACTAAATGTTTATACGATATGAACTGCAAAATCCAGCAACTCATATTCCAAGCCGGGATTGAGCAGTGAGTTTAATCAAAACCTGGAAAGAAAAAAGATGGTTTAAATAACTGAACAACGAACACAACAAATTGGCACATCCGATGGAAACTTAATTATTTTATTATTTCAAATGAAAAGCCTAGATTACCATTTTTTAATTGCTCCCTATTTCGCTCTTCATCTTGTTTTACTTGCGATAAAGGTACTATAGGGCAAGTTTTGCATTTTTAAAAAATATCGAACTCGAGATTTTAATCAAAGCTGAAATTACAATGATAGAGAACACGAAAAAAGTGCGTGCGGGAATTCCCTCTGTCTGTCAGTATATCTGTATGTCTGAACCTTGACCTCTAAAGCGATTTTTTCAAACTCAGTATTTAAGGTTCTTCAGTGATTGCATAGAAGAGAGATGGAAATTTTTGTTTCAACTCCAAAGCTAACGGTTTTTGCCATGAAACAGTTATGCAAAATCATTTTTATCTCGAAAACGGGTCTAACAACGTGCTCTACATTTTGGTAGAAATAAAATATTTTTAACGGTACTTGTCAAAGAACCTTTTTTTTGATTTTCGACTTTCTCCTTATTTTTTTAATTCTAAATTATTGAATACTTAAAATTGGCATCATTCGAAAATATTGTACTAAAACCTCCAGATATGGAACGACCACCTCAAATAAGGTCCAGAGCTGCTCGTGAGCTCTACGAGCAGAAGAGGAGAGAAGAACACCGGCTTCTCAGAAAGAAAAAGAAGAGCATGAGAAGGGCTCGATCCAGAAAATAGAGGGATGCCATAGCAGGACTGAGGTTCAGAAATTTTACCAAAAGGTAGAAAAAAAACATCATAAGGATACAAACCTCGAGCCAAAGGATGCATGAACAATCAAGGAAACATCGTAGTAAAAACGCTGTTCATGCTGAAAATATGGAAAAACCATTTCTCTAAATTCTACAACGGAAATGAAGAAGAAAATTCGCTGCTATAGAGATAACACCATTCGACTTAGGCGCCCAAAATTACCGCTCAACCAACCTGGGCGAAGTGAAAAGCTATGTATATCGAATCACAAGCTGACGGCCCCGCTGCGGCAGTCAATGACTTGGTTGGGAGTATGCACCAGCTCGTCTGCAAATTATGGTCGGAAGAAAGCATGCCCGATAAATGGAACTCAGCATTAGGTGACTGTTTACATAACTTGTTTCCTTTATGTTTAAAATTCACTATGCCTCCCAGAATACCCTATTTTACACACTGTCAAACTTATTCATTTACATATTCTATCTGGATCTGCGTTGGATGCTGTTAGAGATTTTAACATCGTTGGAACTAATTATCAAAAAGCCCTTGATAGATTGAAAAGCCGTTTTGATAATAAAACTCTTATATTTCAAGAGCACATAAATATTTTGCTAGAATTTCCAAAAATGCCAAAGGTATCTGCTTCTTCTTTAAGACACTTTTAATACTCATTTAACGGCGATGCTTTCAATAAAAAATCATAAAGATATCGCTACGTATATATTGGTTTCGATAGCTATGGATCGAGTTGATGAAGAAACACAAGCTAAATGGCAGGATGCAATAGATTATAATAAGCTCCCAACGTGGGAAGAATTTAGTAAGGTTTTGGATCGTCGTTCCAAAACCTTAGAATGTAAGGAATCTAGGGTGCAAAAACCGAATAGTTCTTTTACGAGCAATACCAAATCTGAAGAGCAACGTTTACAAATTCGTGGAAACAAAGAGTTTCAAGTGTTTAGGGGTACAACTTTAACGGCGCGCGGAGCGTATAAAATGTGAATACTGCCAGTCTTTAAAACACTAAGTCGATTCTTGTCCAGATTTTTTAAGTTTAACAGTGGAAAGGAGGTTCCTGAAAGCGAAAAAACGAATCCTTTGTATAAATTGTTTGGGAAAGAATCATTCTGTTCAGCATTGTACAAAGCCAAAGTGCACCAATTCACAGTCAACAATGATGGTTAAACTGCAGGCCAGGGAACATCTAACTCACCTTCATTGGTGAGTAGGTCATCTAACCAAACTATACTTACCACAGCTGTAGTTTTGATTAAAGAGTTTTGGTAGATATCAACATTTATGTGTTTTGTTGGATTCGGCATCCCATTTCAATTTCATTACTGAAAGTATGTCACAAAGACTAAGGCTGCCCAAATCAAGAACATAGATTCAAATAATTGGAATAGGAAATAAGGTTACAAATGTTCGACACCATACAAAACCAAATTATAAATCAAGGATTTCAGAGTTTGAGACTGAATTAGAACTACTTGTTATCAAAAATATTACTCATCTTCAGTCAAGCAAATCTTTTTGAGTAGATACTTAGAAAGTACCTACAAATATTGTAATAGTAGATCCTAATTTCAATAAAGCTGCGAAGATAGATATGTTGATAAGCGCAGACCATTTCTTTGAGCTCTTAGCAATTGGACAAATCAAGTTGGAAGAGAAGCTTACGCTTCACAAAATTCTTTTTGGATGGCTCATTTCGGGCTCACATGATTTGCTAGATGATTCAAGGAGCACAGTATTCATGTTAGGAAGTAAACAGCAGTCAAAAGATGACTGTCTTCATGAATTTGTTGAAAAGCTTTGAGAAATCGAAAACTATTCAATAACTTCTGGATTTTTAAAGCTTGAAGAGAAAAGATGTGAAGAACACTTCATAAATACAGTCACGAGAAATGATGAAGGTAGATTTGATCAGATGAGTTGCAGTACGCAGTTCCTCAATCAATAACTCGAAACCAAAAATTACGAAGCGTTTTTGACCCATTAGGGCTAATTAACTAAGTGGTTGTTAGGAGTAAAATTTGGTTGCAAAGCCTTTGGGTAAAAAGGACTAATTGGGATGAATTAGTTCAATTACAAGTACTCACTGAATGGGAAGTTTTACGTAATCGTTTGAAGGAGTTGAAGTCGATAAAATCATTAAGATATGTGTTAGCTTTGGAATCCAGAAAAATTGAACTTCATGGATTCTCGGATGCATTTTTGCTTATGGTTGTTGTATCTATTTGCGGACATTTTATGAAAAAGGTATAACCACTTGTAATTTGATTACAGCTAAATCAAGAGCATCTCCAATCAAAACCTAAAGTTTGCCGAGGTTGGAATTATGCGCAGCGGAAATGCTAGCTTCTGTGATTTCAAATATTTTTCGAATTTCTCACACATAGTTAAAAACTTTTACCTCCGAACCGATTCAGAAATTGTTTGTTTTGTTGGCTTTCAGCTCATCCTTCTAAATGTGAAGTATTTAAAGCCAACAGAGTATCAAAGATACAAACAAGTTTGTCGCAGGGTACTTAATAATATGTCAGTACGAAACAAAACCGCGCAGATATTGTATCTAGAGGTGGATAGTATATGGTTTTCGGGTCCAACATTTCTTAAACTGCCAGAAGAGATGTGATCTATTCAAAAAGATTTATCTGTTATAGAAAAGGATACTCCTGGTATGCGGAAATGTAATGTGTTTTTTTGTCAAAAATGATAGATGAAAATTTTGAAAAACACTACTTGCGTTTTAAAAGCACCGATGAAATTTGTAAAATATTTGCTCTTGGATTGTTATTGTTCGTAAGAAGATGAAAGGAGCTGAATTCTTTGAGGAAGACGAACTGCACCTTAACACATCTTTAAAAGCAGACGAGATAAATGAGAATGACACTTTTCCAAGGATTCTTTGGAATATTCTGCAAAAGAATTTCCAGGAGGAAATTCACAAATTAAAGAAAGGAGATATGATTAGCCTAACGAGTCCCGTCAAAAATCTCAATCCCTTCTTTGATGGAGACTCATTCAAAGTCCTCCGAGTGGGTGGGCGTCTGCTGAATGCGGACATACCTTATTCTGTAAAATATCCTTCTTTCTAAATCTAATCCTTTTGTCAAAAACCTATTTACTTGTTTACATAATAAAAATTATCATGCAGGTCCTCAAGCTTTAGTTGGAATGGTGCGACAGAACTTCTGAGTGCTAATGCCCGCAAACTTGTCAAGAAGGTCGTTGATAGCTGTTGGTATTATTTTAAATACAAACCAAAGATGGGACAAATCATCGGCTATCTAGCTGCTCATAGAGTGCAACCTGCAAGACCATTTTTAAAAACTGGTGTCGATTTTTGTGGACCATTTCAGACGATTTACAAGCTGCGAGGGCAACGAACCACCAAGTCATACGTAGCTTTGTTGTAAAGGTGTCCATTTAGAGGTTGTTTCAGACTTATCCAGTGAAGGTTTTATTGCGGCACTCCAGAGATTCGTAGCAAGGCGTGGTCTGTACCAAGACTTGTACTGCGATAATTGGACGAATTTTGTCAGAGCCCGTAATCAGTTAGATGCATCAGACGGAGTTTTCTGGAACAGCAGATGAAAAGAAGACATGCCGCCCAGAACTCCACATTTCGATGGCCTATGGGAGGCAGCCGGTCAGCCAAAAATAATTTTGTTCGTACCGTCAATGAAGCCTTTCCTTCTTTTGAAGAGCTGTCTACTGTGGTGGCAAATATAGAAGCCATAACGAATTCTCGTCCCATGTATACGATGATGTCTGGTGACCCGAGCGATGAGGAAGTCCTTACACCCGGTCATTTTTTGATTGGTGGGCCAATGAATGCAGTAGTCGAGCCAATAGTCGCTGATTTCCAGATGTCTTGAACCAGAAGGGACTTATTCGCAGAGCGATTCATCGGATAGCACCAATTCCAATAAATGATTGAATGTATCCCTTAGATACTTAAGGGCGGGCAGAATGTTAATGCCATACATTTTGTAAATAATATTTAATAAATTCATTTAAATTACTTTTCTTATATTCCTACTTTAAAATAAATAAAGAATTTATAGTATTAAATAAAACTTAAAAGTTAACATTTTTATATTAAACGCTGAATAAGCTCTCAATTTATACTTAACGAAATATACCTATGTTCTTGAATTGTAATTTAAAATCATAAGAATTATTTATTAGTCGTTGAGATCTATATTGTACCATAGTAGTTGCAGGAAGTTATTTGAAATATTTAAATATACGAAATTTAAACTTAAAAATTTGTGAAAACTATCACAAAAAAAAAAAAAAAAAAAAACAAGTATAATAAGCGAAAAACAAATAAATAAAAAGAAAACCATAAATATAAATACAAAATACGTATGCATGCTGCAAACACCATTTGATTTAGGAAAAAGAATAGGAGGTTCCCAAGGAAAGTTTGACTTAAGAACAAAAATCCCTGCCTGGTTTACCGGAAGATGTTTTATTAGGAAACTATTGTGATATAGAAAGCCCTAAGCAACAGTTTTTCGCTGGAAAAGAAATGCTGAAGAATTTCTTTAGAGAACTGTCACCTGCAAACAAAAATACTAACCACTTCCTTCGACGACGAAGGCTCTTGTATGTCAAAATCTTACATATTACAAAAACAAAGGAGGTTATGGTAACCAAAGTATACCTAAACATACTACGATTATCGATGGTTAATCGAACTCTGTTACCTCTGCTTAAAGTGTTGAAAGTGTCTACACGAACACAGAAAACCCCATTTGTTTACGATAAAGTTTCTGGTATGTCAAAAAGTAGAGTATTAATCTTTTACAAAAACAAGAGGCTATGATATCCAAAGCTCGAACATACTACTCTTATCAAACGGTGAAGTGGGTTCTGAAAATTCTACTCAGTGTTCAAATAGTCCTAGACAACACATTTGAAGTACCTACACGGACACAGAAAATAATTAAAATACCAATAAAATTGAACGAGGATATGATCTGCTTATCACAGACGTAAGAAGATGGAATATTTATTTCAAATTGCATAATTTCTGCAGGAAATAATGCATTGATCGCTACTCTTAATGCTAATACGGAATCTATGAAATATATGTTCATAAAATAAAATTGTTTTTGATCCCCGTTCAATTCTATAAATTTGTTTCATTACATACTTAAAAAAAATATTTACAATGAAACAAAATTGTAATAAAAGAATTCTGAAGAAAAGGTCATACGAAATTCGATTAAGACAATTGAAGGAAAAATCGATGTTGGGCAAAATCTTAACACTGACGAAAAACGTCTGTCACGAATATTGTGACATTTTCCATTTGGAAGGTGACAACCTTACCTTTACAAATTCAATAAAAAAACAATCGGTGATTCTTACCCGCTACCGTGAATAGAGGATATTCAATCAACTTGGCTACTCACGCTACTTCACCACTCTTGATCTGACAAGCGGTTATCATCAAGTACCTACTGGTCAATGCAAAAGATCGATCTAAAACCGCATTCACTACGAATAACGGACAGTATGATGAATTATGTACGAGTACTTACTGGTTTACAGATTCTTGAATGCTTTGTATACCTTGAAATAGGCAAAAAGTTTGGAAGACCACATTAAAAAACTCAAAAAGATTTTGATAAATTACGAGAGCACAATGTGAAACCTCAACCTGAAAGTGTAGTTTTTGCAAAAGGAAGTGTCGAATTAGGACATACATACATATATGTTAAAATAAAGTAGCACAACCAGCTTGTGTTCAAGAATATCCATGTCCTCGCACAATAAGACAAGTGCAGTCTTTTTTAGAGTAAGCGAACCACTACCGAAAGCTTATACCGCAATTCTCACAAAAAAGTTCAACCCCGTTCTCAGAAATGGTGTTAAATTCTATTGGACAGATAAATATCAAAAGCCATTTTAACATATTGTTGTGAACAGAGCTTTATACTCCTACAGCGCCATCTGATGGAAAATTGCATATCTACTTTATGGAGGAAACAAAAAGCTCTTTTCCAATATCAAATATATTTCCCCTTATTCCAACCATCGAGAACATTCCAAGATGAGAACCTTCGAGAAGAACTAATTGAGTACATAAGGGAGTGTTCACGGTGAGCGGAACACAGTTGATTTTGGATTATGAAAGTGTGCAAAAAGTATTGCTTATTGGATTGCGTTATTAAATAAGTGTGATATAAATTTGAATAAAAGTATTTGAGTTGATTATAAATTGAGATTTACTGTTTTGAATTGGAAAGTGTAAATAAAGAAGAAATACTAAAAAGAGTAATAAGTTTTATTTAACGAACCTAGGAAAAATATTACAATATTAAGAACACTTTAGTATAACCATTACTCCTTATATACCCATATTCTAGCAAGCACTTTAACCGAAGAAGTGGCGCAAGTGACCAAGCGTTTGGAGCTGTACTCTCGCAGGGAAATATAGTAGGAGATCAACCTATCGTTTATGCTAACCACACTCGGAGCAAAGCTGAACGAAATTACTCTCCAAAGAAAAAGAGATGTTAGCCATCGTATGGGCTGTCAAAAATGTTCGTTATTATCTTCAAGGTCGTACATTCACTATCTACACCGATCATAAGCCGCTTAGAGGTGTCCTTACACCACAAAATGTCAGAATTCGACTACAAAATTGAGTACGAGCCGGGGAAATATAACACTCTGTTGAGAATGACCACAAGTGGAATGCAGAGTAAGACAAAATTACAAACTATGAAGAAGACAAATAATACGAAATCCAAATTTAAAGAATAAAGAAATGTTTACCCAACTATACAAGAACCAACAAGTTCTCAGATTATAGTTACAAAAGTTGAAGTCGATTCAAAGCCACAAAGAGTGAAAAAAGCCATATTGAATTTTAGTACTCACAGTCAACTGATGAGTCCATGTGAGATCACCCGATTTATTTCAGTAGTATATAGAATTTTTATTATAAAAACCTTCATATAGAATCAATGCCAGGCCACGGCCAAAATCTTCCAACGTTAATGATTACAATTTTAATCTTGGTTGGATATAGTTCACATTGGATTTTTGTCAAAAAATCGATGTAAGATGAACTGAATTTAACAAAAATTGCGTATTGACAAGGTCCTCACAGTCAACTGATGAGTCTATGTGAGATCACCCGGACGAAACGCCGATTTTTGTGGACTAAAGGCCAAAAAAGCTATTTTGAATCAATAATTCAACAAGTCCAATAATAGTGCTAAGTCTTCTACTTGGCTGATTTATTTCAGTAGTATATAGAATTTGTATTATAAAAACATTCATATAGATTAGTGAAAACTGTCAAAATCAGTTGATGTCATTATTCGATTATGTTAATCCACTTTATTGTTTTGCTAAAGACACTACCCTCAGCTTTTCAAACTCGTTCTGAAATTCACGTTCATCTCCTTCGGAAGTGGAGTATTATAGGATTAGCGCATTTAATTCCCATCTTTGAAGCATTGTTAAATGGGCTATAGAAAATCATGTGGAGTTTAATGCTTCGAAAACTCAGTGCTGTCTATTGTCTTTGAAGCAAAATGTATCCCTTAAGCCGTTGTCCTTGAATAGCCCTTTCATCGAAGAGGCCTAAAGGGTCTCAGTACTCGGTATGTGTGTAACACACGATCTTCCTTGCAATGACCACATTCTCAAGACTACCAAAAACGCTGCTAAATGCTTAGGATTCTTATATTGATGTTTCACCCCCTCTGATCTCACCACCATTTATAAGGCGTTTATTCGTCTAAAACTCGACTATAACTCACATTTTTGGGCCCAAACTTCTCTTCATTTATTGGATAGAATCCAGAACAGAGCGTGAAAGCTAATAGGAAACAGAAGTATCATGGAATCCTTTCCAATTCTTAAACAACGCCGGAATGTTTCATTTATTTCCATGTTTTATCACTTCTTTCACAAGCAATGCTGACTCGAAGTAGCCAGTTACATTCCTCCCCTTAATCAGTTCATCTGTGCTACCTGATTCGCTAGGAATGCTCATCAGTTCACAACACAACAATATAGATTGATTTACTCGGCACGGCCATTTCCATTTGCCCTAATTTCCCATCGCTCGTCCTGTGGTTATTCTTATAAGTGTCTCTTAATAAACCGTTAAATGCGTGTGAATAATACAAAAAAATGGAAATTGAATAGTAAAATGATTTTGATTTTCCGAGCGGGAAGGTATACATATTTGCAAAACAAAATAAATTAGTTATAGGATGGTAGGTGTTAACGACATCTATGAGGAAAGCTCACTACAATTTTGCTTCACTCAAGGAACATACCCCTTTTGACTTTCCTACATAATAACGTAACGTCAACGTAAACCGGGTGAACGAAAAAATGTCTGCCCTTCTGACCTCATTCATTCTATTCATTCTTCGATTGTCACTTGGCCCTTTCGGCATAAAAGTTTTGTCTCTCTTAAAATACTTAAAATTACAGTAAAATCCAGACTTTTTCTCATCTTAAACCTATTTTATAATGAGTAATACAGATTAATAACTAAAAACAAAAAGTAAAATCTACGTTGACTGATTAAAATAAAAGGAAAAAGGATTACGAAATTTATAAAAGTAGAAGGTATTGCAGAGGCAGTATTCCATGCCCCGTATTGGAGAATATCTATTAGTCTCTTTGGACGTTATTGTGTTGCTGCTGTTGCGCAGCGTTCTTTGGAGCTCTGGATTGTTCATCTTGCATGCTGCTGTTGTTGCCCAGCAGTTGTTGGATTTGTTTTTCTGGACGGAGTTCTGTGTTGCTGGGCGACTTTCCTTTAAAATAGCACGCGTATAGTATCGATTTTTTACAGTTAGCTAGTGGTCTCAATAGAACAGAATGAAAATATTAGAGTGAGGCAACATCGTTAAATCATAAACAAAAATGTTTTAAAGGGGTTTTTGTATGGTTACATACATGCAGTGTGCCTGCGAAGCTTCATATATTTATTGTTGTAATATTCAAAAATTCACAAAAATGTTTTATTTTTGAGTTTTAACCTCACTATTTGTTTTTTTTTTTTTTTTTTGTGTTTTCTTGACTAACAGTACTGAAAGTGGCCAGATTACCATATTTAATACCTCTTAGGGTATGCAAAGTCACCAGGCAGGCATCTATATCAACAGTTTTTTAACTTAACAGTACTGTGGGTGGACCTCTTCGCGGGTTCTCAGGATTTTAACTTCCTTTTCGGGGCCATACCCGCTCACTCAACTTCGTTGCTACGCTGTGTTTTTTTGTTTCGTGAAACAAGAGAACATTGTTTCATATGAGACTACACACACCAAAGAAAACGAAACAAAACACACGTTTTTGTTTTGAAGTGTTTCGGTGGTGGTTGTCGAAAATACATGCTATTGTATACGAGCAACACACACCGAATGCAACAAAACTGTTTCGAACAAGGGTAGTTTACGATAATTGCATACTTTCTTATGGCGCAACGCACACCAAATGAAACAAAACATAAAAACAAAAGCAAAACAGAAAAACAGAAAAACATGTTTCGATGCCGATAGCTGACCTATTGTTTTTTTACAAAACGAAATTTTGATTCCGTTCTTTTTATTTTCTTTTTTTCGTTGCACTTGACAGATTTATTTGCTTCTACGTTTACTCTGTGCGCAAATTTTTAAATAAATTTGGACGTAGATGGAGAAAAAATGATTTTTTTTAATTGAGGCAAGAAGCCCTATCTATAGTTATAAAATTAAGAAACATAAACTTACTATTGATAAACTGTAGATTGCAACTTGCTACTATGACATTTTTGAAGATGGGCAAGATTAAAAGCTTTTCTCTTTGTGTTTACTTGCCGTAGAGTTATAATCTTTCAGCCGGAGTTAAGCTTTTACGATAGTTCGTATTTTGTTTCATTTCAACGCACACCAAACGAAACAAAAAAAAAACAAAACGTTTTGTTTTGTTTTATTCTGTTTCGCTCGGTGTGTGTTCAAATAAAAAATGTTTTTTTGACTATCGAATCAAAAACGTTTTGCTTTATCTGGTGTTTTCGCCAGGCAGGCGCCAATGCCAACAGTGTTTTAACTTAAATGTACTGTGGGTTCAGAAAATTCCTTTTAATCAACAAATAATTCCTTTACAAAACTAATAAAAAAGGAAAAATAACCCGACTCTGGTAATACTTACACAAATAGAAATGTCAAAATAAAGAAAAAAAAGTGTATTTTGCATGGAAATTGAGGAACTTTAAAAATTAATTAAATGTTTCCTCACTTTAAAATTGTGATATTTGTTATTGTTGTGCTAATTTTCCAAATAAAACCAACCGCGTGTGAAATGCAGAATTTTCGGTAGGAGAATTTTTAAAAAATGTAACTTTGAAAGTAGAAGTTTCATATCCAGACTTTCAAAAGCTGAATTTCGAATTTAGAATTTAAAAAAACAGAATTTTGAGAAGTACGATTTTAAGAAATAAAATTTTGTAAACTAGAATTTTTAAATATATAATTTTCAAAACTAAATATCTCGAATTCTAAGTTCTCGATTTTTTTGAAACTTTGTACTTATCATTTTTGTAAACATTATCTTACAGATTAAGAAAATAATCTTCTATTTAGAATACAATATTTAATAAAACTTTTTGTTCGATTTTTTTTTTAAACTTCCTACTTAACAGTTTTTGAATATTGTCTAACAGATTAGAGAAACTTTTTTTTCCGAAAAAAATTGTACTTTTATTTGAAAATATTTCATATATTTTTAAAATAAATTCAATATTTCGATAACTATGTACATTTAAAATTTGTTTCAAACGTTGTTCATGCCATTTTTTTCAACATTGGTGCTTATTTGGACATTCTCTTTCGTTCGAAAGTGAGTCGAATTCGTTGAAACTTAATTTTGAGACTCGGCGATCAGAATGTTAATCGAACAAATCGAAAGTTCACCCAATCCATGGAAAGTTCATTCATTTGCGAAAGCTAATTCAATTTTGACATTCGAAAGAATAGAATTAAATGTCATTTTTGTGTCGTTTGAGTTTTTCTGTCGAGTAAGCGACAAAACATGTAAGTTTTAATTATTTCATGGAAAATTAATTACTTTTATAATTTTTTTTGTTGTTTTATGTTTAAAGGTCGCATTTCAACTGGACAAACCGCGAACAAAAGAAAAAGTTAATCAAAAAAAGCAAAAAATGCTAACAGATAAGAGAATGGATGACGAATCCACAGATAACGGAATAAACGGGACTAACGGCTCAACATCGAACCACCAAACGGAATCTGAAACTGTCTCCAAAATAACTGTCAAGATTCCACCTTTTTTGCACGAGAAGCCAGAAATATGGTTCGCTCAAATTGAAGCACAGTTCGACATTGGAAAAATTCGCAGCGATAATTCTAAATTCAACACCGTGGTTAGTGCTATTGAGTCCAAAGTTCTCACACAAATCTCCGACGCTGTTCTGTCACCTCCATCCACCGACAAGTACGAGAATCTTAAAAAGGTTATAATTGAATATTTTGGTGACTCGGAACAGAAAAAAATAAAGAAGCTTTTATCTGAAGTAGATTTAGGTGACAAACGCCCGTCACAACTTCTCAACGAACTTCGAGGCTTAGGCGGAACGCAAATAAGTAGCGAATTTCTCAAATCATTGTGGCTACAAAGGCTTCCAGCACAGGTGCGAGCTATTTTGCAATCTTCTACCGAAGAGCTGACACAATTGGCAAAAATTGCAGACAAAGTCATGGAAGTAGGCGAATTCAGGAACATCATGGGAGTAAGTTCATTGCAGACAACGGCTGACCTTAATCGCAGTGCTGATATGAATCTACAACAACAGATTAATCAGATCAAGTGTCAGCTAAACGAACTTATGAAGCGTAGTAGAGGTAGGCAAATTAATCGAAGTCGCAGTCACAGTCGTAATTCTGTATCATTTCAACGACATCAATCGAATTCTAACGAAGGGATGTGTTGGTTTCATAAACGGTTTGGAGAAAGTGCCAGAAACTGTCGCGAGCCATGCAGTTTTAAGCTGAAATTATCAAAAAACTAGACACTGATGTGTTGGTCAGTAAACAACCAAGTGAACACACTGACCAATACATCTGCAGATTAGTTGTTCACGACAAGTCATCGAAAAACCAGTTTCTCATTGACAGTGGAGCTGACGTTTCTGTTCTTCCCGCAACATACAATGATCGTTTTACCCATTCTAATTCAAATTTATTTGCAGCAAATGGGAGCGAAATTAAAACGTTTGGCACCAGACGTTTAACGATTAATCTTGGTCTTCGACGTGCATTTAGTTGGACATTCGTGATAGCTGATGTCTCCAGAGCTATCATCGGTGCTGATTTCATTAGTCATTTTGGTCTTTTAATCGATTTAAAGCATAAACAACTCGTTGATAGGCTCACGAACTTCACATCGAGAGGAGTGACAGTAGCAGGGAACCAAGTGACCATAACAACGTTTAACATTAATAATCACTTTGCAAACATTTTAGCGCAATTCAAGAATTTGACTGAATTCAACATACAACCAAATACCGATCGAACCTTCTGACATTCCAAAGACTGCGATAATAACACCATTTGGCCTCCTCGAGTTTTTATTTATGACTTATGGAATGCGAAACTCGGCACAAACATTCCAACGCCATATGCATGAAGTTCTTAGAGGGTTGGAAGATTTTGCCTTTCCTTATGTAGATGACATCATCGTGGCTTCGAAGAATGATGAAGAACATCAGCAGCACTTGCGTCAGGTTTTTCAACGATTAAGTGACTACGGTTTGACAATAAACGCTTCCAAGTGCGTTTTGGGTCAAAGAGAAGTCCGTTTTCTAGGTCACAAAATCAAAGCGAAGGTGTTATGCCACTCGATGAAAAAGTCAAGGTTATTCAGGATTTCAGAGCAATGATTAACTTTTATCGGCGTTTTTTACCTTCTACTCTAGATAACCAAATAATGCTACAAGGCCTAGTGAAAGGCAATAAGAAGAACGATTCGACTCCAATCAAGTGGACCGCAGAAACTGAAGAAGACTTCCAGAGATGCAAATCGGATTTAGCTAAAGCCACGCTCTTGGCACACCCCGCCATTGATGCGCCACTCGCTCTTAGTACAGACGCTTCTGATATCGCAGTTGGTGCAGTTCTTCACCAGATGGTAGATGGAGTTGCTCAGCCTTTAGGATTTTTTTCCAAAAAGTTAACCGAGTCATAAAGAAAGCAAAGTACATATGACCGCGAGCTCTTGGCCATATACTTGGGCGTTAAACATTTTCTTCACTTCGTCGAAGGCGACAATTCAGTATCCACACAGACCACAAGCCGCTTGTTTATGCTTTCAAGAAGAAAACGGAGAAGACATCGCCCCGCCAGATCAGACAACTAGACTTTATAGCGCAGTTCACCACAGATATTCAGTTCGTTAGAGGGGCTGACAATAATGTAGCTGATTATTTATCAAGAATATCCGAACTACAAAAGGCCACCATTTGTTCAGAAGACCTAGCAGCAGAGCAAGTCAAGGACAAAGAATTTCAAGAGTTACTAGCCGAAGGTAAATTGAGTTCACATTCTTTAACGAATAAACTGCTTACCCTTCCAGAAACCAATACTCCAGTTTATTGTGACGTTTCTAGGAATAGAATTCGGCCTATTGTTCCTAAGGTGTTACGAAATACCATTATGCGAATGTTACATAATCTTTCGCACCCCGGCCCTAGAGCGACATCAAAACTTGTCAGTGAACGGTACGTTTGGCCTAAGATGCGGAAAGACGTAGCAGAGTTTGTTCGATACTGTATACCTTGTCAGAGAAGCAAAGTGACCAGACACAACAAAACACCATTGGCTTCATACGATCTGCCGCTTCGACGATTCGAGCACATCAATATAGATCTCGTCGGGCCTTTGCCTACATCGCAAGAAAATCGTTACTTATTAACATGCATCGATAGATTTTCACGTTGGCCGGAAGCATATCCGCTGGAGAACATATCAGCTGAAACCGTTTCCAAAACATTAGTTTCAGGGTGGATATCTAGATTTGGAATTCCATCGCGAATAACAACCGATCTCGGAAGGCAATTTGAGAGTACAATCTTCAGAGAACTTATTCGTCTATTGGGGACCAAACATCTCAAGACCACACCGTATCATCCGCAATCGAACGGGATGATAGAGAGATGGCATCGCGCTCTAAAATCAGCCATTCGGTGTTACCAAACAGACGATTGGTGTGAAATTTTGCCGTACATACTATTGGGTCTTCGTTCGACATACAAAGAGGATATTAAGTCTACCCCTTCTGAAATGGTTTATGGAACTTCTTTGCGTTTACCAGGTGAATTTTTCAGCTGCCAAGAAGAGATTACATATGAATCGGACTTTGTTAAAAGCTTGAAACGTTCAATGGCAAAAATATCTCCAACGACAGCTTCTTCTCATTGCGAAGGTAAGGTCTTTATACAACCAAGCCTTAAAAAGGCAAGCCATGTTTTTGTTCGAAATGACTCTGTCAAACCGCCATTGCAGCAACCGTATGATGGTCCATTTCAAGTTTTGGAAAAGGGTAATAAATATTTTAAGATCCAATTTCAGAATCGCACAGCAAAAGTTTCAATGGATCGCTTGAAAACAGCTTTCCTACAATGTGATGATTTAGCCTTATCGGACACACCAGCTGAATCAAACATAACAGCTATACCACAAATACCAACCAAGGTATCCAATGATACAAACCATCACGAGCCTCATACTACAACTCGATCAGGACGAACGGTTCGCATTCCCAGACGCTATCAAAGTTAATTTTTATGTGTAAATTAATATTTTAAATTATATAATGTAAAATTTAGCGGGGGAGTAATGTGGTGACTACTTAAAGCACACAAAATAATTTAATGGGGAACGCTTCTCGTCCCAAATGTCAAAAAAATGAAATTACAAAAATCTCTTTTTCTTTACTGCGACCTGCGAGCGATACTACAAATAATCACCATAGTGACTAGTCTGTCTACGCAATTCAATCGGACAAGTCCAATCTATCAATTGCCTATTCCAATAAATATTGATTAATAATATATAATAAGTTTTTAGTTAAATATTAAATATTATATTTCTTTTCTAAACCAGTTGTTTAATTTAGTTGATTGCGGCATAAGACTACCTCATAGTAAATTTCAAACAGCTGATAATGAAAATGAATCTTTTTTGAAGTTCATTTTATGCTATCTTTCGCAAATGAGTGTTATTCGTTCGAATCTCAAAATTAAGAAAGTTCATTCGAAGGAATAGATTTATTCTAACTATTCATGAGAATGTCAAAATAAGCATGATTATCTTGCAAATTTAGAAAACAATATTTTTTTTTTAAATTCTACTTTGTTTTGAAAATGTTACATTTTTTTTTTAAATTAATAGTATTAAAACTACACTTTTAAACTGTGTACCTACTTACTATTTATTCAAAAACTACCTTTTCATGAAAAAAAAGTTGTTTGTGTTTTTCCAATTTAAGTTAATTTTATATCTAATTCTTTTTCTTTCGCCAATCTTTCTTTACGATCTACTGATTTTTGGTATCCAATTTTATTTTCGAATCACGTTGTACCCATGCATACATTTATTTTACACAAAAAAGTTTGAAGAATTTACATATAATAATTAAATTTAGTTTTGGTTGGATGTTGGACTGTCATGTCGTGGAGTATCACACTAAAACGCAACTTCAGGCGTGACGCTACGGGAAGAGACTCCTCAGCTCCTCCTCACAAATTCAACGCCAACAAATACAGAACGATGCGAGGACTCTTCAGTTCCTAGCTAACAAAAACCCTTGAACCTAAGCGGTTAAGGAATCACTAGCTCTGGACAGATCCAAACAAAAGCTCCTGACAACACCACAAACAACTTTAAAACGCGACAATAAAACGACAAAGCCGATCTTTTGGAATACTTCATTAGGAGTGTCTAAGAAGACCACCACCTAATGAAAGTACGAGTACTTCCAAGTGAGGAGGAAAAATAATAGTTCACCATCGAAAGTATGCAAGTTGCCATAGTAGAGCATAGGACTCCTGCACTGACGGACGATCAATGGCAACAATGAGGCTATCGTAAAGAAACAGTGACCCGCCATCGCTCATCCAAAAAGATTGAATTGAAAGATACCTTAGGTAACTCAATACTGATCATAGTAGTCAAAACTGGGAGGTAACTGAGATGGGAGAGAAAACAAAAGATGGCACAGAAGTTATTGTGATCCTTAATCACAAATTAATACTATTTCTAAGCAAACATTGGTTTTAATGAGAGCGTCACACAGTATGCGATTTGAGCAATCTAGATGGGCAAAATTATTTCGCGTAATAAAAATTATGGTAAACTTCTTTTACGATCATAATCTTATCGAAATAATGATAAACAACAAAATTTTTCATTTCAAAATTGATTTTATTCGATATCAGAATCATCTGAACCCGACATATCTGACGAAATGTTAACCTGAACTTCAACATTTTGTGTATTTTGTTACTGAGAAGTGATATCTTCTAAAAGCTGCAATACATCTCCAGTTAACCTACTTATTTTAGTCCTGGGAGGTGCCCGCAAGCTTGTTATAAAGGGATCAGACGTAAAAAGAAGCCTATGAAGCAAATCAGTGTTGGTGTCAATCCGTGACGTTTTCCTGGTGAATGATTCTCTGCATGTCCTGTTGTGTTTGTTACGCGCCTCTTGTGCCTCTTCAGAAAGCTGCCCAATCGGAACAATAGAGGATGCTATTATATCTTTCCCATGGAAAATTACTTTGTGTACGCTAACAGGCATTGAATACCAAGAATATTCTGTAAGATATAGTGCACATATTTTTTTGGAGTATTCATGAAATTTTTCAACATTTATTTTGAAGCCACAGTTCAAGCACTCTAGTATTATATGAAACCGCTTAATAAGCTCTACATTGACACCAGTTATCTCGGTGGATATTTCCGCATTCCTAAAAAAATTCGAGCCGTGTTACCATCGTTCGTGTTGCCGGTTTGCTGTTTCGGCATATCGATTAGCAGGCTCAACTCCCTTCTAAGCCTGTCCTGCACAAGTTTCTTTTTCTCTGAAAATGTTTGCTTGTTCTCTAGACCACGCACTTGCCATTTTTTAATTTCTAATCGATAAGATATGTGGAGCAAGCAATCGAAAAATCGTATCCACGAAGGAAGTGGAGATAATCCAAAAGAGAGGAAGTTGGTATTCACAGGCTTTTCTGCAATACATTTAGGATTATTCATTTCGCTGGGCCTTGCTCCACACAAATAGCATCTTTGTGCTGAAGCACAAGATGAAACAGCGTTACAGACTTTCCCATCTATCATGCAGAAAAGCATTATGCATTCAACAAAGACTTCTGAATTAAATATTGTTACTTTTGTTGGAGAGAGATCTGCAATTTGATTTTCAATAAGCCTTACTTCCCTACAGATTACATCAGCTGATTCCTTAGCGAATATAAATTTAATAGGACGGCAATGTCTCGTCGAATATGGTGAAGGGTTTTGCCAAATTATATTTTTGAGATCGTCATCGCCATAGCACATTTGTATAGGAACCATTGATATGCTGAATAGGCTTTCGTCTGTGTTTTGCTCTTCAGAAAATTTTTGTTGATATCTAGATTGTTCAGCTCCATCACATCCCCACTTTATGATAGTTTTAATAGATGAGTTTTGAACTTCACAAAGACGAATGATAGTGTGGTTGAGTAGGGATTGAAGGTTTATTTCGGCTGATAATTCTGTTATAATAATACCACAAGGATAACATAATTTTTTGGCATCCTGAACTTTATTGTATGGTGGATAGAATTTTAAATGTTGTGCTTCGGCTTGTTGACGCAAAATTTTATACTGGTGCGTTGAAAGATCTGCATCAGCATCAGATCATTTTGCCAGCTTCTGGAAAGAAGACTCATGTGCCTTTTTAAAATTTGTACCTCTTTGAGGAGAAGCATTAGACAAGTGTCTCACAATTGAAGCCGAATCTTTTTTACCCTCGCTTCATAATTTCATTTCAGTGGCCAACGACAATTCTTCACGACTTCTGTTTTGGATAAGATCGTCAACCTTACGTCTCTTAGACCAATAACTACATGAATTAAAATCTTTTTGTGGTCTTCCTGGCTTTTTATTTTCACTATTTTGAGAGGTACTTGGAATCGCATCAGTCACAATGTCAGAAAATTGAATACAATTCTGAAGCCATAAACTATTGTAGTGCAAAAACCTTCAGTGGTGAAGGCCAACTTTGATCCATTTGACATCAATCTTTTGACATAAACCTCTTAGGCGCCAGTTATAGCTATCATTGAAAACCATCATTGAAAATTTTGTTTTCACTTTTTGGGATAGTTAAACTATGAATATTGAGAATGTTTGGTATACAAACAAAGCTTGTCAATTACATATTTTACTTTTGCAAATAAAAATAAACAAATATGTTAAATATTTCTCATAAAACTACATTTAATTTTTCAATGATGAAAATTGTTTTCAATGAACAGCTGATTTTCGTTCCAACAAAGTGGAACACAATCGTTCCAATGATATGTGTTCGATTCTCTTTCTATTCTCATGTGTCAGTTTTTTTTTCAATGATCAACTCTAACCTCAAAAAATTATTCAGGTTGTCTTTGTAATTTATAGTGATGGGTAGGATACGAATTTAAAATGAGTTTTATGAGGTACTCATTTGAGGTGGTATTTTGTCTCACCTCAAATGTCCCATAGGATACACCTATTTTAATGGGCATTTTCAACAAAAAATTCAATTTTTCAATGACGTCTCTGCAATTCTAATGATCATGAAATTTGAATAAAACATACAAAGTTATCTATGTATGTACCTAGATACGTAGGTATACATAAACATTTTTACAATTCTCTTTTCATATTCTTCTTCTCAGGCGAGATGTGAGACACGACAAACGAGAGGCGACTGAAATTTGAAAACCGCCCATTACGAAATAGACAAACACTAGCACAAAAGACACTTAGGCTAGGCGCGCACATTCAACTTTTAGTTGCACAACTTTTTGGTTTCTTATAGAAAACAGATGAACTATTTAGTTGAATGTCCGCGCAGGTGCATATAATTATATGTTACACAAAATAGCGAATTCATTTTAGGCTATCGCTTAGTTTGTACGCAAACTTTTAGTTGCGAAACTAAAAATTGAATGTGCGCGCCTAGCCTTACACACTATTGGTATCCATACAATGGAACACGATTTTACCTCATATGTGTCTGGGAATACCATGGATATACTCTACTTATATCTTTATATGATATGTATTTTAATATATTTTCTTTCACTTGTCTCCTTTAAAGAACACTTCGTTGACGAAATGAAAGATAAATATTCATTTTTACATGATGCCCATGTGTACTTATTGAAATCTTTTATGATAAAAGTCACAGAAGTTTTTCTTTTATTCTTTTATGATTTTTAACAGATTTCATGACAGATTTTGGCATGCTGAATACCGAATTCGTAAAAGATTTTTTCTATTTTCGAACGTTTGACATTTCATAAAAGTTTTCTTAACAGATTTTATAACAGATTTTAGCATGCCGCATACCAAAATTATAATTCATAAAAGATTTGTTGACAGCTTAAACTTTTGTATTGAAATTCATAACAGAATAACTGAATAGAAGATCTCGCCGAATAGGCCTAAATGATTGCAGTTAGCAAAACAAAAAAAACTTTTAAACAATAACATAACATGCGACATTTTGTATTGCCTCATGAATTAGGTACCCATCACTAGTAATTTAGCAAGCATCAAAGCGACAGATATTTTCAATGACAGATCTTTTCAATGACAGCGAAATTATTGATTGCTATAACCGACTTGTCAAAAAATATTCCACCGTACCACTGATTTGTGTTTCAATGATAGCTATAACTGGCGCCTTATTTTAATTTTAATTTCTTGAAGTGCTGTATGTTAAAATTACATCACCAAACTCTAGTAAAATATGATCTCTAATTGCATCAAATCTGTTAGAGCTTAAGACTGTACTCCAAACATCAAAAATTGATCTATATGTAATTTCACTATCCATTTTTTCTAACGGACAGATCTAACTCATTCCCAAACTTTCGCAATATTTTTTTTTGCTTCCTATTACCTTAGAGGGCCAAGTACGTAATGAGGATGGCCTCACAACGATATTCTGTGATATAATAAACAAAAGGTTGTTCTAAATAATGAACTTTAAACTTTTATGTACACAAATCACACACCAATTAAACAAGATAATGAAGAATTACGAATAATGTTTTTAAAGAAATTTACACGACTTTGCAAAGTTAATTAAGTTGTAAATAAACTGAGCAAAAAAATAAGCTCTAGGTCAAACAGATCAATTGCAATTGTGACGAGAAATGAAGCAACATATAGTCATGTCCAGGTCAATTTCTCAATAAAAGTAACAGGAACTTTAAGAACATATCCCGTTAAGTTTTGATTGTTTCTTTTGGCTTTATGTAATGGAATCTTAAAGACTCATTATTTGTCTCATAGAAAATAAACAATTATTACAAAAAAAAAAAAAACATTTTGAAAATTTAATTTTGCCCACCTGAATGGGCAAAATCGCACACTGTGGTCGGTAGAAACCGATACAAGCTGCAGCTGATAGCCACCAAGAAAAATGCAAATAAGGGTTTAGAAAAAAAAAAAAAAAAAAAAAACAAGAAGTTTATTCAAATAAATCCCTACCATAGTAAATACAGTGGCCACCTCATGGAGAATAAACAAATAGACATTGCCCTAGTTCAAGAACCCTAGCTTACAGGTAGTAGAATTGAGGTCCTAATATCCACGGAATTGAAGCTGTAGAAGACCACAAATGTAGACAATTGCAGTAATTTTAGAACTTGAATTGTGGCTATAAAACAGACTAAACTCTTTCTTCTATGCACACATAGTTCTTAAGACCAAACGACGCGACGGCCAAACTGGAACGAGCCGAAACGAGGCCATCATCAGCTGAATGATGTGCATGTTAAAAAAACAGACGGAGATAGGAGTACAGATCAAAGTATCTACTTCCAGAGGGACTCCATAAGGTGGAGTGCTTTCTCCGCTTCATTGGACACTCGTGATGAACGCAGTTCTAATAAGACTTAAATATAGTGGAGTCCAAGTAATTGCATATGCGGATGACCCAGCATTACTAGCGACAGGTAAGTTTCTCTCCACAATTAGCGATAAAATAGAGAATGCCTTATCAATATTGAAGGTACAAAACTCAAAATATCTTTGCGTGATCCTCGAAAAGAAATTAAACTGGAGTCTCAACATAAGAGAAAGAACGAATGATTGATTTCTACTCCTGCAAGAGAATATTTGGTAAGACCTGGGGCATAAGCCCAAAAAGTAACAAGTGAATGTACACGGCCATAGTTAGATCTGTACTGACATACGGTAACGTAGTCTGGTGGAATGCATTATACAAGCTTACCAACTTTAAAATCATGACCAAGGTATAAAGAATGGCATGTATTGGAAGAACTGGGTCAATGAGGTCCACCCCCACAGCGGGTCAGGAAGATATACTCAACTTAAAACCCCTAGATCTATTTACACAAGAATGGGCAGTCAATAGCGCACTTCGGCTTAGCCAAACTGGTAGCTGGAAGGCTGGAACTATAGTACCATGGGTCATGCGCAGATTCTACAGAAATACACGGTAAATAGGGTATGTACTGACAACAAAACACTCCACTTAGACTTTTACAAGCCGTTTAAGACCGCCTTTTCTAGCAGAGAGGACTGGCAAATCAACGAGCAATCAACCAGCGAATCGATGATAGCAATATATACCTTTGGTTCCAAAATGGAAACTAGTTTTGGTGCTGGGTTCTTTTCAGAAACCTTTGAACCAGCCATATCACTCAGACTTCCTGATTACAGCAGCTTCTTTCAAGCAGAGGTCCTGACAGTGACGAAAGCTGCTAGATAAGTCTCAAGGATGGCAATACCACAAGCTGATATCACCTTTTTCGTTGATAGCCAAGCGGGAATAAAAGCGATTTCTGCCATTGAAACACGAGATGGTACTTGTTCGATTCCTGTCTTATAAGTAGAAAACTTTGGTCTAATTTCTGTGAACAAAAGACCGACGTTATCATCACGAACATCACCACCGGTCACACCCAACTAGATTACTCCAGAAAGAGATGAAACTCTGTATGGACGACTTATGCAAAGGATGCGGTGACGAGGAGATACATGAGGATACTCCACACTATCTGTGTCATTGCCCTGCGCTATCATCTAAGTGACACTTCTTCGACGACTTGGAGGAGCTCTCTGACATTTCAAGCAAAAACATATTAAAATGTATTAACGATACCAAATGGCTTAAAAATTTCTTAACTCGATCAACCAGCCAACTACGAGGCTGGAAATCGCCTCCAACCACATTTTAAATTTTAAACTTTTAAATTTAAAAAGAAATATTTTTTCTGCAATATGTAAGCCATACCATTACAAATCAAAAAACAACTAAATTGGCACAACAAATATCTTCTTTTTACTTGCGACTTACATGTAGGTAGGCAAGTTATAGTATATATAGTTATGTATATAGTATAGTATAGTAAATAAAAATCAATCTCGAGATTTTGATCAAAGTTGATATTACGATGATAGCGAAGACGAAAAACGTGGGTTTCGCAATTCTGTCTTGTCTTATGTATTTTTGATTACAGCCTAAGCGGCCGGACAATTTTCTTTAAACTTGGTAGATAGTATTTTTTATTCCCCTTCCCCCCCCCCCCTCAACACGTTTTTTTTTATCAAGACGAAAAATAACGGGACCTGCCTTACGATTTTTTTCCGAAATTTTATAAATATTTTTTTTTTCGCTCAAAAACTGTTCGACAAATTTAAAAACAAAAAAATACAAACATTTCATTTAGTCAAAGCTAGGTTATGGTTGAAAAAAAAAATTCCGAAAAATTTTTATTAATGGTATCCCCCTTGGAACCATTTTTTGTGTCTTTGATTTTCTCAAAAACGGTACAACCGATTTTAATCATTTTTTTTTATGCAAAAGCTCTCAAAGAGTTTGAACATTATTGTGTGTTCTAATTTTCCATTTTTTTTATTTTGATTTGATAAATAAAAGCTTTTCAATATAATCTACAAGATGTGCGAAAAAAAAATTATTTTACATAAAAATAACGGTATCCACCATACAAATGTAAAAAAATGGTTTTCAAAAATCTTTTTTTCGTTGCGATTCTTTACGATCTATTATAAGTAAAAAAAATTGAAATTAAGATATTACTAGCTGTACCTGCCATAAAACCATTTTTTCAAGTTTTGAATTTCTCATTATCGGCATAACGGATTTTAATAAAAAAATTTATAGAGAAATGCGGACAGTTAATCTCAGGATTGGCTGGACTGAAACAAAAAAAACAAAGTGGATTATTTGAAGGAAGGTCTCTTACGAGACAATTTATTACAATTTGTTTATCAAAAACAAAAAAACGTCAAGCTTTAAAAAAAAAATGTGTTGTTTGGGTCACCATTTTTTTGTTCTTAACTTTTTGGTTAAATAGTGGTAAATTGTCTTAGAAAATATAAAAATAATCAAGTTGCAAGTTTTTGAAAATCGGTGCAGTAGATCCGGATATTAACTGTCCGCAATGGGACCATTTATTTTTTGATGAGTCGACGTTTACGCCCTCTATAATTCGGCCAAAATTCGTAATAAGGTTTAAGAGAAAAAAATTCCCAAAAATCGTGCGTTTTTTTGGCATTCTAGACAGTACTAGTACCTTAAGTTTTTAGACTCAAAATGACCTCAGGAATCCATGGTTTTCATTTGGTGCGGTGACTGTGGGACACCCTGTATATAAAAATCAGCTTTTATACTATAACGTAAGTAGAATTATTTTTTCATGAACATTAAGGGTGTCTGTCAAGGGATTTCCACTACGCAAAGTGTCTGGCAATGAATAACGTGATTTTTAATAACATTCTGAATATAATACCAAAAAATCTGATCGGTATTTTTCACACATTTAGTACCGTTTTACTGCCAAAGCCACTATGACCCAAACTTCATAATGGTCCATCGTTCTTACCTTTGTTGGGAGCATGCACTGACAAATTTTCAGCTTTTATAAAATGACGAAGGTCTGG
The DNA here is from genome assembly GCA_911387755.1 of Chrysotoxum bicinctum. Classification (NCBI taxonomy): domain Eukaryota; kingdom Metazoa; phylum Arthropoda; class Insecta; order Diptera; family Syrphidae; genus Chrysotoxum; species Chrysotoxum bicinctum. The sequence goes on along the minus strand of OU426987.1, from coordinate 130,513,584 downwards.
CGTTCACGGGCTCTTAGACTATATAACTTGACAGTTCAAAATAATGCTACGAAGTAGTCGACTCATTATGTACATATGTTGCATGAAACTTAAGCTGCTAGAGGCCCTAGTTTATATGCAGATTTGAATTTAGAATTAAATTCTGTCAATCTGATGAATAGTTTATATCGGGTCTTAAAAGACTTGTAATATATTATTGCTAATTGAATGTTTTGTATAATAATTCGATATTATTGCATTCACTCAAACCTGGAGTGGAATCAGCTAAGGTGATTTGTGATATATAATAAATTAAGGACAAACAAACAAATTCGGTACATTTTTGCGACTTTTTCTTGTGACACCTATGTATGTTGTTGTCATTTTCACTTAAAATTTACATTTGTATTTTAAATTTCTGTGGTTGTAATTAAAATGAACACGTTTGTCTCTGTGAATTTATTTTTACGACGTGAAAATGAGAAAACTATTATTACAATAGGAACGCCCAACTTTGGAAATAAACCTCAGAAATTAATTAAATATTTTAAATTTACCAAATTCAAAGTAAATAACATATGTACATATTTATGTATGATCATACTTATATCCTCAACACACAGTTAGTTCGTTTTATTTATAAAAAGCGTTTACAAATTTAATTCAATACAAAACTAAAAAAAAAAATAGATTAAATGAATTTATCACAACTCTTAGCACTTGTCTATCAAAATGCTGCCAGATATTCAATAATTTATTGTTGTTATCACCTTAGGTTAGGTTTGGTGTAGCCTCATGTATGTATATTATATGAAGTAATATCAGGCTTTATATGTATATACAGGGTGATTTGCATAAGGTGTGACAAAAAGCTAGGGCGTGTAGGTTGGACTTAGACAAGAAAAAAAATCGTATGGAAGGGGGGGGGTCTATTTCCCCCCATTTAGGCGGGAGGGGCAATTTAAAAAAAAAATCACTTAAAACAGAAAAAAAAATTATTAAAAAATAACGGTGATACCTACAAAGTAATGCTATAGCATTTTAAAAAGCCAGAAATACATTCTTTAATTTTGTTTTTTAAATAAAGTTGTTCGAGTGAATAGTTTTTGAAAAATTAATTTTCAAAATAAAAATTTTGAAAAAAAAAAATGAAAATTTTTTTTTAAACAAATTTTTTTCAAAATTTTACGTAATTAAGTATTATTTTTGTATTCAATATTCAATGCTCATATTAATTTTTGATCAAACACAAAAAACCGGATGTCAAAATGTTTTGTAGTTTTTGGGAAAATCAAAAATAACAAAAACTACTTTTGTTCTAAGAAAAGCCTTTTATTTTAGTATTTGGATTCTTAGGTGAATTTACGATTGAAAGGATTAACTTTCTTTTTACTATTTTTTTAATTATCGGTCTTATAAGCATACAATAATGTGACAAAGTACTGGATTAATCATATTTCACACATTTTTTCATTGAGAACACCTGCGTGAGAGCATTGGTTTAAAATTGACCTGCCACTTTTTTATTATGGTGGGGTCGGCTTGGCTTAGGTGCATTTACGAAAGAAAGGATTAACTTTTTTTGTAAATTTTTTTTATTATCAGTCTTATAGGCATACAATAAAGTGACAAAGTACTGGATTAACACATTTTTTTCATTGAGAACACCTGCGTGAGAACATTGGATTAATATTGACCTGCGAATGTTTTTTAAATAATGCAACGTTACACGCCCTAACTAGTGACAGAAAAATGCAATTGCGAAATAAGAACAAAAATGTTCCTGAATCTTGAAACTATTCTATTTGACCTCCTCTTCCAATCCAACGGCCACTAAAATTTTCATCAAGCCAGTTCCTTATAGTGCGGCTGTAGTGTGCTGGAGCTCTATTTTACTGGTAGATTAAATTGTCTGCTATGGCCAAGGGAACATTGTCATTCAAATCGGGCAGAAGGTCTCGTAGTAACTGCAGATAGGATTCTCCATTTATGACTGAATTCAGGAACCGTGGTCCAATAACTGTTCGTCCAACAATACCAAGCCAAACATTACAGCTAAAGCGGTGCTGAGATTTGGGTTGTTTCTTGTTAAATTGTGGAAATTTGTTACTCCATCTCTGCATCTCTGGTAAACTGAGCTTCATCCGTCCAGAATATCCTCCCAAAGTAATTATGTTCAGTTTCATCTCTTAGCAATAATGTTCGACAAAATGCAGCTCTCAGTAACTTGTCGTTTGCGGTTAGCTCCTGAACTGGTGTAGTGTGGTACGGGTGTAAATGCTCGGTATGAAGCACTGCCCATACTCTAGTTTGGGGCAACTGAAGCATAGTAGCTATTCTCCTTGTGCTAAGGGAGGGATTACGTCGGACCATATCCAAAATTCTTTCCTGTATGTGTACTGATGCAGAAGCTCAACTTTCTCTCCGTCGGTGCTCCAGTACTCCGTGTTCTCGAAGACGTTGATGGATTCTTGAAAATATCGTATGACTGGGACACCTCCTATTGGGATACATTTCAGCGTAGAGTCTGTGCGCTTCACGACTTCGACCATAATACCGTAGCAGTAATGCATATCCGTTAATTCGGCACGAGAGTAATTTGACATCGTGATATGGTATGTTGACGACTTGACATTCAAATTAGAAATAATTTGTACAACAAAACAGGTCGCGTTGCCAAGCCGACCCCACCGTAATAAAAAAGTGGTAGGTCAATTTTAAACCAATGCTCTCACGCAGGTGTTCTCAATGAAAAAATGTGTGAAATATGATTAATCCAGTACTTTGTCACATTATTGTATGCTTATAAGACCGATAATTAAAAAAATAGTAAAAAGAAAGTTAATCCTTTCAATCGTAAATTCACCTAAGAATCCAAATACTAAAATAAAAGGCTTTTCTTAGAACAAAAGTAGTTTTTGTTATTTTTGATTTTCTCAAAAACTGCAAAACATTTTGACATCCGGTTTTTTGTGTTTGATCAAAAATTAATATGAGCATTGAATATTGAATACAAAAATAATACTTAATTACGTAAAATTTTGAAAAAAATTTGTTTAAAAAAAAATGTTCATTTTTTTTTTCAAAATTTTGATTTTGAAAATTAATTTTTCAAAAACTATTCACTCGAACAACTTTATTTAAAAACAAAATTAAAGAATGTATTTCTGGCTTTTTAAAATACTATAGCATTACTCTGTAGGTATCACCGTTATTTTTTAATAATTTTTTTTCTGTTTTAAGTGATTTTTTTCTTAAATTGCCCCTCCCGCCTAAACGGGGGGAAATAGACCCCCCTCCCATACGATTTTTTTCTTGTCTAAGTCCAACCTATACGCCCTAGCTTTTTGTCACACCTTATGCAAATCACCCTGTATAATATTATTCATTTATACTTATTACTACTAAGAACACATTATATAATTTCTTTTGTAACTTCGCTCTCACTCTTCTTTTAATCCTCAGCAGTTACACTTGTTCATTCCTAAATTTAATTCTTATATACAGGGTGCCCGGTAATTCGTGTGCCATACTTTGGGATGTGGTTCTTGGTCATATTCTAAGAAAAAAATTGTTCTACAGTAAAGTCTGATTTTCAACTTTGACAACACTTTTCGACAATTTAAAAAAGGTTAACTTTGGTGTACCCTGACCCATGTTAAGATCAATTTCTCTGTCAGTACTAATGGTTGGGACCTCATTTTGGATGTTTTTTAGTATAAACTAGCCTTTTTAGTATATATCTACTAGCCTTTAAAACTACGTTTAAATTTAGCTGATATTTTTTTTAGGTTTGCCAGATATTCAATTTTAAATGGTGTAAAATGCGTAATAAAGTTTTTTTATTTTTATTTTTACCTGACGAACAAAACAATAATTAAAAAAAAAACTCATAAATAAGTGCACCCAAAAACCCATACATTTTATGATACTTGGGAAAATCTAAAACAGGTAAAATTTAAAAAAAATGATTTTTTGCCCTGAGGTGTAAAGGGTTTGAATAAAACAATAATTTGTGTAGTTTTAAATAATTTTTTGTTTTATGTACACTTAAATACAGTCATAATAAGTGCACAAAGTGCTTTTCGCGTTTTGAATGCATGCTGGAGCCCGTTTTTGGATTTCGTTTACTTTTAGTGATCCTTCAGGTGTATCCAGACCAAAGAAACATTTTTGAAAAATTTTAGTAACATTTAAAGGTGTGTCCAGACCAAAGAAACATTTTTGAAACATTTCAGAAACATTTAAGAAACATTTCAGAAACATTTAAAAAACATTTCAGAAACAGAGAAACATTTCTGAAATGTTTCTTAAATGTTTCTGAAATGTTTCAAAAATGTTTCTTTGGTCTGGACGCTCACGAAACATTTCTGAAATGTTTATGAAATGGTTTTCTGTTTCCCATTCCGAATGGGAAACTTTATTTGTTTCCCAAGCATTTACATAGGTAGAAAGTGCGTGAGTGGTTTTTAATATAAATATAAAAGGTCGCGAAAAATGTGGAGCAACGAGAATGTTATACAATTGATAAAAATTTATGAATAAAAAAAGTTTTGTGGGATCGACTCTTGACGAAAAATATTAAAAGTAAAATCAAAAAAGCCGATTATATATCTGAAATTTGCGAAAATATAAATTCTGATAAGGATTAAGTTGAAAAAACATCATGCGCTTAAAGTGCAACACATGCGAGGAAAAAAATTACAGTCAACTCAGTCTGGAAACAATGGGAAACAAAGAAACAAAGCGTCCACACCAAAAAAACAAATTAGAAACATTTCTGAAATGTTTCTGCAATGTTTCTGAAATGTTTCTTAAACAAATGGGAAACGTTTTTTAAACGATGTTTCCTGAAATGTTTCTCTGGTGTGGACACACCTTAAGAAACATTTCAGAAACATTTAAAAAACATTTCAGAAACAGAGAAACATTTCTGAAATGTTTTTTTAAATGTTTCTGAAATGTTTTCTTTGGTCTGGACGCTCGCGAAACATTTCTGAAATGTTTATGAAATGTTTCTCTGTTTCTCATTCCGAATGGGAAACTTTATTTGTTTCCCAATCATTTACATAGGTAGAAAGTGCGTAAGTGGTTATGAATATAAATATAAAATGTCATGAATAGTGTGGACCAACGAGAATGTTATCCAATTGATAAAAATTTATGAAATAAAAAAAAGTTTTGTTTGATCCACTTCACGAAAATTTAAAAAATAGAATTAAAAAAAAGCCGGTGATATATCTGAAATTTGCGAAAATATATAATGTGATAAAGATAAAGTAGAAAAAAGATTCATTCGCTTACAGTGCAACACACGCGAAAAAAAAGATACGAACAACTCTATATGGGTACAATGGGAAACAAAGAAACATTTCAGAAATGTTTCTCAAAGCGTCCACACCAAAAAACAAATGAAATGTTTCTGAAATGTTTTTTAAACAAGTGGGAAACATTTCAGAAACGTTTTTTAAACAATGTTTACTGAAATGTTTCTTTGGTGTGGACATACCTTTAGGATAAAGTTCCTGGTATATTTGTTGTGCTCTTCTTGAATTTCCATTGCACAACCCATAAACGAATAAAATGTCTGCGTATTCTCGTAAATAAAGGTATTTCAAAAAGCGCTCTTATCCAACTGTAATCGTGACTTAACTTGATAATCTGATGAATGAATTTGTTTTTTTATTCTTTTATACCACTTATTTAGTTAATTTACCCATTAAATATTCATACCCCAAATTTAACTCTCCCTGAGAAAAGATAGGGTAATTAGGGTTTTGACAGCAAGTCAAGTAAGCATAACTACACTTTTAACCCTTTTCATGAGTGCACACCCTTAAAAATTACCTAAAAACTATCAATTCTTGTAAAACCACTCCAATTGCCAAGTGCTGCAGTAAAAGTAGGATAAAAACCCAAAATTCGGTTTTTAATCTGTTTTAGATTATCCCAAGTATCATAAAATGTATGGGTTTTTGGGTGCACTTATTTATGAGTTTTTTTTATTACTGTTTTGTTCATCAGGTAAAAATAAAAATAAAAAAAACTTTATTACGCATTTTACACCATTTAAAATTTTATATCTGGAAACCCTAAAAAAATATCAGCTAAATATAAACGTAGTTTTAAAGGCTAGTATTTCTACTAAAAAAATTGAAAATGAGGTCCCTACCATTAGTACTGACAGAGAAATTGATCTTAACATGGGTCAGGGTACACCAAAGTTAACCTTTTTTCAAATCGTCAAAAAGTGATGTCAAAATTGAAAATCAGACTTTACTGTAGAACAATTGTATGTATTATATGTATGGCACACAAATTACCGGACACCCGGTAACATCGAAAAGCTGGATGATGAAAATTTCGAGACTTGAAAAGTCCAGATTAAGAGCATCCCTATATGTAGCGATCTGTGACCTTAAGCAAGTGGCAAAAAAGAAAAACCAAAAACGGATAATGTCAAAATTGAAGAATGGAAAATGAAAGACGCTACTTAGCATAAAACCAAATCGATATTCAAATCTAAAGGTCCAATAAGAAAGGCGATGTTATACAAACAGCTTTACCACATGAAGAAAAGAGGTGATTAGTCAATGGCCCAGCATATGAACGATTTCATGAATAAAGCCGAGCAGTTAGATGAACCTGGTATTTCTGTGCCAACCGAGTTGCAAACTATAACGCTTCTAAGCACATTGCCCGAAGAATTTGAAAATTTTCGAATTGCTATCGATTCACGTGATGAAATCCCCAGCACAGAAGAGCTACGAGCAAAATTATTGGAGGAAGAAGTGAGACGAGAGGAGAGAAATAATAGAGAAAATGATGACCCAAACGCATTGTTCTCTAAATCAAGAAATACAAATTTTCATACGGAAAAGACAAAAAGGAGATTTTAGAAGTTTGGTGACAAATGCTTTAAATGTGGAAAGTATGCGCATCGATAATCCGTTTGTAGATGAAAATAGAAATGATATAATATATCCAAGTGAACGGTGTCTGGATAGTGGTGCTACTGCACACATGTGCAATTATAATGAGTTATTTGTGAGCATCAACACTAACCTACGATGTCAGATTAAAACAGCTGGTCACACCATGATAAGCGAAGTAGGTGTTGGTTCAGTTAACATTGCAACTACGAGTACCAATGGAATAAATTTGACACTTGAAAACGTGGTCTATGCACCAAAATTGCGCCAAAAGCTAATTTCTGTGCCAAAAGTCGCTGTAAGTGGTCATACCATAGACTTTGGGAACAAATATGCTCATATTCTGAGACACGACGGATCTCTAATATTTTCAGCAGAAAAACGTGGAAAATTGTACATCGTCAAAATGAAGAAGAAGAAAATTCAACAGGTGGCAGCGGCAGTGGCAAATGGGACCAAACAACTTTCGTCACAGTGGCATTAGAGATTGAGATATTTAAATCTGACCGATTTATGCAAGCTATCAAATATGGTACTAGGTATGATATCTTATAAAAATAAAATGCATGTTTATTATTTGAAGCAAAGGTCGGAGGATTTTCATCTTTTCAGCTATATAAGCTAAAAGTTGAAAATGAAACTGGTAAACGTATAAAGCGACTACGAACTGATAATGCGAAAGAGTATTTGTCGAGATATTTTTAAGGCTTCTTGGATAACACTGCAATAAGCAGGCAACATGCGACAGAATGCACCCCACAGCAAAATGGCGTAGCCGAGCGAGCAAATCGAACGTAGTTGTCGATAGGTGTTTGGATAAAGCGGATGAAGATTCTCCTACAACAAAGACAAAATGCAAAAAAGAGGCAAAGCAGAAATTCGTTCGTGAATGTGAGCCCATTAAACTGAGGTCAAAGCAGATGAACACAGATGATTCGCCTACATTGGCGTTAGAGGAAGGTGCTGTTGCTGCCAAAAATAATAATTTGGATCCTGATTCTGTATCGGAGGCTCTTAATGGACCAGAAAGAGAGGAACGGTTGGATGCAATGAAAAGTGAGTATAGTTCCTTGATAAGACTTGGAACACGGAAATTGGTGGATCGTTCAGCTCACGTAAACATAATCACCAACAAGTGGGTCTTCAGACGTAAACGCAACAACGATGAACCAATAATCAAATATAAAGCGAGATTAGTGGCAAGAGGTTGTGAACAACGCTACGGTATTAACTATGACGAGGTGTTTGCACCTGTTGCTCGGTATGATGCTATTTGAGCATTCTTTGCAACTTGTGCCAAAAAACAGTTCTATTTTCATGAGATGGATGTAGTATCTGCTTACATGCAAGGTGATCTAAATGAGGAACTATACATGGAGCAGCCTGATCTATTTAAAACTGATGTCACCAAGGTACTCGTATGCAAGCAATTGAAGCCTATATATATCGGGCAGACAATGGTACCAAAAGCTAACAAGTCATCTGGAATCAATGCATATGAAGAAATCTGATGTCGAGCCATGCATTTTTATATCAGGCGCAAATGATACAGAGGTGATTGTTGTAATATATGTTGACGATTTACTAATTGCAGCTGCGGATATAAATGGCATAAATCATGTTAAAGAGCTTTTGAAAAATATGTTCCAGATGAAAGACTTAGGACAAGTCAGTACCATTTGGAATAAATAGCACTATTATGAAAATAAAACTCGATCAAAAAAGGTTCATGAGTGAACTTTCGAATGGAAAATTGTAAATCAGTCTCAACACCTATTGATTATAATTTCAAAGGTCAGCAAGGACATGAGCCCAAAAACTCCTGAAGACGTTTAAAACATAGAATCCATACGTTATCGTAAGCTGATTGGAAGTTTAATTTATCTGGCTAATGGAACTAGACCCGAAATATCATTTGCAGTAAGGTGCTTAAGTCGTTTTTTGGAGGATCCCGGTAAAAATCATTGGGTGGCAGCAAAGGGAGTGCTAATGTACTTAAAAGGGACTCGAGAGAATTGTATTCCATATCGACAGCTGAAAGCTGATTTGATGGGATATGTTGACTCAGACTGGGCAGGAGATCTTGATGATAGAAAATCTTGTTCAGGGTTCATGATTCAGATGGCCGGCGGACCGATCAGTTGGAAGTCACAAAAAAAAATCGGTTGCCTCGTCGACTACTGAAGCCGAATACATGACGCTTTCTGAAACAACTAAAGAAACTTTATTTTTGAGAAAACTACTTTCAGATATTGGTTTGAGTGCGTTAGTCTGGGAGCCTACAGTCATACACTGCGACAATCAAAGTACGATTCTATTGTCAAACAGCATTAGCCATCATGGTAAAAGCAAGCATGTGGATATTCAATACCATTTTTGTTAAAATATTCATTTGATTAACAATCTAACTTTGTTGAAAATTACTTGTTATTTATATTTAAATTAAGTATTCCGAACTTTGTTTGTTTATAGAAAAAAATGTTTATGTTGTTCATTCCTATTGAAGCTATTAAACGAAAAATACATCAAACATTTATATTGTTTAAAAGAAAAGCCTTTCAATTTATAAGGAATCAACAGGTTATAGGCCCAGATGGACGTTTTAAAAAGTTGTGTTGCTAAACTGAATGAAAATAATTACCATGCCTGTAATTTCAAGGTCGAATTATTGTCGCGGAGCGATAATTCCTGGCAAGCTATCGACACAGAAAGGCCTACAACAAATTCAGATGCTTGGAACAAGGCGGATAGCGATGCGAAAAGCATCATTGGATTATTGGTGGAAGACACCCAATTAATTCACATTAGAAAAGCGAAATCTGCAAAAGAAGCATGGAAGAACCTACAGAGCTACAATGAAAAAGCGACTCTAAGTAATAAGGTTCAGCTCATGAGGAAAATATGCAGCCTCAAGCTGTTGGACAATGAACGGATGGATGCACATATTGAAAAGATGACGGTTCTATTTAAGAAGTTGACGGCATTAGGAAACGTACTTTGCGAAAATTGGAAAGTTGCTGTTTTGCTTAGCAGTCTTGCTTTTTCATACGACACATTGGTGACTGCATTGGAAGCAAGACAAGAATCTGAACTGACGTTAGCACTGGTACAATCAAAATTATTGGGAGAATTCTCCAGGAAGTATGCTGAAATTTCTGTGGAGAAGAATTCTGTGCTGAAGGTAAATAATTTTGCTAAGTCAAATAAAAAGTGTTTCTTTTGCCAGAAAAGTGGCCACATAAAACGTGATTGTCGCCAATATGATCAATGGAAGAAAAACCAACCAAAATGATCTGCTAACAACGTGACAACTTCAAACGAGTTTTCTTTGAATTCAGGAGCAACTTGCCATATCACAAACAAGGCAAATAACTTCATCTCTTTGGATATGAACTCAAATGGTGAAAAAGCTGTACTCGCTAATGGTCAAGAAATTTCTTCAAGTGGCAAAGGGACGTGCAGATTATCCGTTATAATCAATGATCAAGAAACTTCAATTCGAATCGAAAACGTTCTTTTCATTCCTGAATTCCAAGGAAGTTTGCTGTCTGTTATAGCAATGGTGAACAAAGGAATTGTTGTGAACTTTATTAGAAACCAATGTACAATTAAAGTTCCGAAAGGAGAGCTGATAGCGGTTGCCGATTTAATTGGAAATCTATACAGACTTCGCGAGAAGACACAACCCCAACAGAACAGAACAATGATGGTCAACAACAAATCATATTGTCTTCACTGCTGGCATAGGGTGTTTGGACATCGAAGCTTGGACGCTGTTAAGAAATTGGTGAGTGAATTAAAATTATTTATCAGCAGTTGTTGTTGTTCCGATGTCTGCAAAGTATGCATGCAAGCTAAAATGACTCGCTTACCTTTTAACTTACACTCGAGCAACAAAAGTACCTCAATCCTGGACCTGGTGCATAGCGACATTTGCGGACCTATGCAAAATATGACACCTGGTAGGAAAAGATACTTTTTAACTTTCATCGATGATTTTAGTAGATTCACAACTGTTTTTCTGCTAAAAGAGAAGTCAGAGGTGTTTGATTGCCTACGTCAATATGTTGAAATGGTCAAAACTAGATTTTCAAAGAAACTTAAAATGATTCGGTCAGATAACGGAGGGGAATTCAAGGCTGGACGAGTTCTTCAGTATTTAAAGGCTGAAGGAATAAGGTATCAGCATACAGCCCCGTACTCTCCACAGCAAAATGGTACATCTGAAAGGAAGAATAGATATCTAGTTGAAATAGCAAAATGTATGCTTTTGGATGCTGAGTTAGGTCGAGAATGTTGGGAAGAAGCTATTATGACCAGGGATGGAAAATTCGGTACAATCGTGCCGAATTCGATACAATTGAGTTTGTAGAAGTACAAAAGTACAATTTGTCTCAATTCAGTACAATTTCAAAATTTCCATATTTTAAGGTATTTCATTAAAAAAAAAAAAAAAAAAAAAAAAAAAAAAAAAAAAAAAAAAAAAAAAAAAAAAAAAAAAAATAGACCGAAAGCCGACAGCAATTTTTGGTTGTGATTGATAACAAAAAATAATAAGCATAATTAGATAGGCCTTTTATAGTTATTTATGAATGTGGACGTCTTGCATACTCTAGTGGTCGGAATAGTGCATTATAGTGCATCAAGTATGCAGTTCTTTCCAAATTCTAAAAAATTTGGATACAAAATTTGCCATAACTTCAAAATGAACAGCTAAGTGCCCTGATTGCAAATATTGAGGTCCAAGACGTTTTGAAGGTGCCCTTCTTAGTTCAAGAAGTAGCCTATTCTTATCGCGCCTGGCAGGCAGAAGGCTGTCTGTAAAACGTCTTGGACCTCGATATTTTCAATCAGGGGGCTTAACTCTACATTTTGACAAAGTTGTTGTCACAATTATTTGGACTTGGAAAGAACTGCATACTTAATGCACTATTATGCACTATTGCTCCCACTAGAGTATGCAAGGCTTTCACATTTGTAAATAACTATAAAAGGCCTATCCAATTATGCTTATTATTTTTTGTTATCAATCACAGCCAAAAATTGCTGTGGGCTCTTAGTCTAAAAGCACATAAAAGGAAATTGAAAGCTGAAAACATCATCCTGGCCTGAATGCATTCATTTACCAGAACAATAACTCTCAGCTGTAAGGTCTTATAACTCTTAATTACAGTTTTCATTTCTTGTTTTTCTGTCTCTTTATCGACCAGCTTTCTTTCAGACATCGCTTCGGTTTGGTAACTAAACACTAAACTGTAAGCTTGTGGATGTGATTTGTAATTGCGGTTTTTCGTATGTGCATTTTTAAGATATTTAATTTGTGAATTTTAGTTTTATGTTTCATTTTGTTTTTGTAAAGGGTGGTCCAACCATAATGTACGATGTAACACCTTAACGTCAGTGTTTAAAAAAATTCAACCATGTTTAGGAACACAATTGAGCAGCGCGTTAAGATTGTTGAAGCCTTTTTCGTGATTTTTTTGGTAAGCATAATCGACCAAATGTGTTTACAATCGGTAGAATTGTGCGCAAATTTCAGCAAACCAAGTCTCTAGGTAATGTGAAAACACCTGTGCATGCTTGCCCAGTTCATTCTGCGGAAAACGTTGCTGTTGTTCGCGATAGTGTGATAGAAGAGCCGTCAACCGCCACTCGTCGTCCTGCCCAAAAATTGAACATCTCACAAACATCACTAATGCGAATTTTGAATAAAGATTTGAATTTACACGTTTACAAGGTTCAACTGACTCAAGAGCTGAAGCCTACTGACCATTTCAAGCGTCGTCAATACGATGAATGCTTGGTTGAACAGACAGAAGTGAATGGTGACTTTACAAAGATGTGTGTGTCAGCGACGAGGCACACATTCACCTCAGTGAATTCATTAACAATAGTCCAGTCAAATTAAATTAATTAATTCGAAATATCTACAAAAAATACTGCGTCGAATTTTTTTGTTGTTTCTTAAAGAGTACCTATTGGAGAGTGTAAATCCAAAAAGTTCGAACAAAAAACGCCCTTGCGTTGTCCGCCATTTTGAAAAAGGCTTTGGAAAGCTTGAACTCCATTTTCTCGGCTCCTATCATATATAGAGCTGTATTTTTTTTTAGGTTTGTACGTTAAAATATCTTCTTCAACTTTTGTTGAAAAAAAAATTTGAAACCTCTTTCCAAAAAAAAGTTATCGACGAAAAACTGTCGAGATTTTGAAGTAAAAAATGGTTTTTAACGTTTATCTCGCCTCATGTTCATCTGATCAAAAAAATACTTAAGTTGTTTTTTATAGATCACTTTATTTCCTACATTTTGGTATATTTAAATTTTATGTGCGATAAAAACTGTAGGAAATATAACCTGTCAAAATGGCCAATAGCCTGCGAAAAATTTCTTATATCCGAAAGAAATATAATTTTGGTCCCGCAAAAATATATTTGATTTTATTTTATTTTATTTCAAATCTATTTTTAAGCGCACTATTTATTGAATACCTGTCAGTTTTTTATCATATCTCATATGCTTCGGAGCAAAAAAGTTTTAAATATGGGTGATTGTTTTATATGTGAAAAGCTATTTGGTAACGAAAAAGTTTCGGTGGTGAAAAAAAAAGGTGTAAGTACATTACAATCGTTTGCATTTAAAAGAGGTAATATCGAACATGCGCGTATGCTTGAAAACGTTGATAATATAACGTTTCATGTTAATTGCTGGAAAAGTTATGGAAATGAACGAATGGCTAAGGCAGAATTTAAGCGTCGGAGTGAAAGTGATGCAACTTTACCGTTAGCTTCTTCCTCATTTTATCAACCGAATGATGCAAGCCAATTCGATTTTGAAAATAAATGTTTTTTCTGCATAGAAGAAATTGGAAGTTTTGAACAACAGACAAAACATCCAAAAGAGCGACGAAGGGTAAGTCACAAAGTTCATGACATCTTAACTCGTGATAAGATAGTAGAAAAACTATCAGATCGAAACGACATTTGTTCGCAAAACGTTATTAAACGTTTGAACGGTATCCCTGAAATTCTTATCGTTAATGCCCAGTACCATTTTGAGTGTTATCGGCGATTTATGTATCTCCCACCCCCGACTCTAAGTCAAATAAAAGGGAGACCAGTGTCGGAAAGTATTGATTTCGCCATGGAACGCATTTATACCTTCCTTCAAAAAAATTGTGATGAGTGCCAATTCACACTCAATGAATTAATTGACCAAATTGGAAAAGAAAATGCACCAGATCGTCGTACCGTTAAAACGCGATTAAAAAACAAATACCAAGAGGATATGATTTTGGATATGAAAAAGCGGGAAACTATTGTTTGCTTCAAAAATACCGGTCATAAGTTGCTTGCCGAAGACTGGTATACAAAAAAAAATCTAGTCCTGAAGAGGAAAGGTTGCGCGTGATTCGAGAAGCTGCCGCTATTATCGTTGAAGATGTGCGTTCAAGGGCTTACGACACAAATATGTACCCACCCACCGATAAATTGATGACCAATGCTGATGATCACGTACCGGAAACCCTTCGCGTTTTTTTATCCGAAATGATTTTAAAATCAAAAAAAGGTGATATCAAAATTTGGGAAAGAAAATGCACATCGATCGCACATTCCATTTATATCTGCCATACGCCCTCGTTCGTTCGTTTCACCTGTTCTTCTTGGTATAGGAGCTTTTTTGTTCAAGAAATTCGCGTCTAAAAATTTAATAGATGTTTTATCCTCGGTAGGGTTTTCAGCATCTTATAGCGAAATAACTTTATACGAGGATGCTTCCATTAGACGCCCTTCACGTGAATTCATGCTTCATGCCTTCTCTCAATTTGTTTTTGATAACGCAGATTTCAACACTTGCACTATCGATGGGTATGGGACTTTTCATGTCATGGGTGGAATTCAATGTGGTGGTGTGGAAAAGAGTTTGAACTGTTTTTTTTAAATTTCATAATGAACATAATCAAATTTGAAAATTTTCAAACGTGAGTAAATTTTTTTTTTTTAATTTCCGCAGGCTATTGGCCATTTTGACAGGTTATATTTCCTACAGTTTTTGTCGCACATAAAATTTAAATATACCAAAATGTAGGAAATAAATAGATCTATAAAAAACAACTTAAGTATTTTTTTAATCAGATGAACATGAGGCGAGATAAACGTTAAAAACCATTTTTTACTTCAAAATCTCGACAGTTTTTCGTCGATAACTTTTTTTTGGAAAGAGGTTTCAAATTTTTTTTCAACAAAAGTTGAAGAAGATATTTTAACGTACAAACCTAAAAAAAAAATACAGCTCTATATATGATAGGAGCCGAGAAAATCGAGTTCAAGCTTTCCAAAGCCTTTTTCAAAATGGCTGACAACGCAAGGGCGTTTTTTGTTCGAACTTTTTGGATTTACACTCTCCAATAGGTACTCTTTAAGAAACAAAAAAAAAATTCGACGCAGTATTTTTTGTAGATATAAAATACTAATTTGATTGGACTACAAGCAGAATTACCGCATTTGGGCAAATGAGTAATTGTTGAAGAGCCGATGCATCCACAAAGAGTGACTGTTTGGTGTGGTTTATGGGCTGGCGGCGGCTTCATCGGGCCGTACTTCTTAGAAAATGAGGCCGGCCAAGCAGTTACCGTGAATGGTGAATTGAGGATATTGACCTGGATATGTGCTTCCAACAGTATGGTACCACTTGCCACACAGCCAACGAAACAATGGCTCTTTTGCGCGAGAAATTCAATGGCCGTGTTATCTCACGTCATGGCGATATTAATTGGCCGCCACGATCATGTGATCTGACACCTTTGGACTTCTTTCTTTGGGGATATTTAAAAGAAAAAGTGTACGTAAATAATCCAAGAATAATTCAAGCTAAAGTATGGGATAATTCGGCACATTAACGACATTGAACCTCAATATTATGTTTCAGAGACATTGAAAATATGAACCATCAAATATAGGTATGCCACCGAAGGCGTGGCGAGCATTTGGCCGATATTTTGTTTCACACATAATTGTCATAGATCCTTCTATGATAATCAAAAATATAAAGATAATTCTCTGAAAACTTTTTGTTTTATTTACAATTAACATCGTGCGTTTTCGTTGGACCCCCCTTTATAAGCTGGTGCCGCAAAAATTAACAAGCAAAAGAATTAGTTTCGTCATTATAATACAATAGTTATGTTTATACTTTTAATATAAAGATAGTATTTTTTTCTGTGGAGCTATGTATTTATATTTTTTATAAGAAGACAAACTGATCATTTCTGCTTTGTTTTTTTTTTTTAATAAAATACTTTGTACAAATTTTAATTATTGATTTTTTCATACCAAATTCGTTTTCGGTACAATTGGCATCATTTCAGTACAATTTTATACTAGATTTCAGTACAATTGAAAAATTTTATTTTCCATCCCGATTATGACTGCTAACTATCTCCAAAACATCTTACCAACCAGTGTTTTACCAACTTCTTCGTTTGAAATTTGGTATGGACAAAAACCAAAGATTGAACACCTTCAGATTTTCGGTTCAGGTGCATACGTCCACATACCAAAAGAAAAGCGTAAGAAATGGGATAATAAGGCTACTCTCTTAACATTTTTTGGATACGATGAGCGCTCTATGGGATTTCGTTTGCTCGACAAGACTTCGAACAGAATTATTATCAGCCGTGATGTTAAGTTTGTTCATATTAAGCCTGATGTTTTACATCAAAACATAGTAAGTCAAAGTAACAATGCTGAAATCATTCTGAAGAAGTCATCTGAAGTCAATGGTACAAATGTAGGAAGTGAAATAGCTCCGATGAATTTCAACCAAATTTTGAAGGATTTCCAGAGGAACAAGACGAATTCAAGCAAATAAGAATATCTTCAAGATCAAACAAAGGTCAACCGCCGAAACGATTCATGAGTGGTATAAACAATGCATTGCAAGTTTCTTTAATTTCAAGTGAACAAAGTACCCGATGGAAAATGGCAATGCAGGAGATAAGCTCACTTGATAAAAATAAGAATTGGACTTTGGTTCGACCTCCAGAAAATGTAAACATCATTGGATGCAAATGGTTGTACGAGTATAAAGTTAAACGCGATATTGAAGGAAGTGTTGAGCGATTCAAAGCAAGGTTAGTTGCGCAAGGCTTTAGTCAAAAATTTGGCACAGATTACGACCAAGTGTGTGCCCCAGTTGTAAGACAAGCTACGTTTAGAATCCTACTTTCGCTAGCTGGGCAAAGAAAAATGCAAGTGGAGCATTTTGATGCGAAATCAGCGTTCCTGAACAGCAACTCAAAAGAAGACATATATATATGAAACAGCCTATAGGATTCCATTCTGAAGACAAGACTCTGGTTTGTAAACTTCAAAAGAGCCTTTTTGGCTTAAAGCAAGCAGTTTTTTCTTGGAATCAAAAAATTACGGAAATTCTGACTAAAAATGGGTTTGATCAAAACAAATCAGACAGATGTTTATTTACAAGAAAAAAGGAGGAGATAACAACTTATCTTCTTATATATGTTGATGATATCGTCGTTGCCTGCACATCCGAAAAATGGATCATGAGCCAGAGAAGCTGCTAAAATCACATTTTGAAATAAAAAAACCTTGGCGATATACATCACTATCTAGGACTAGAGGTAATCAAGAGCGATCAGGGAGACTATTCAATTCGACAGAAGCAGTATATTGAAAAGTTATCTGATGAGTATGGACTTCAAGATTCGCAGTATTCCAAATTTCCACTTGAAAATGATGACTCAAGCATTATAAATAATGAAAAATACCAAAAGTTAGTTGGCAGTTTGCTTTATATATCCACTAATACTCGACCGGATATTGCTGCATCAATTTCAATTTTGGCTTGCAAAACGAATTGACCAAGTCAAACTGATTGGACAGAATTGAAACGTGTTCTTAAATATCTTCGTGGAACATCGGATTTCAAACTTCAATTGAGCAACAATAAAAAACAAGAAGAAACTGAAAAACTTGTGGGTTACGCAGACGCAAACTGGGCAGAAGACCGAGTATCCAGAAAATCAAACTCGGGATACATATTCTTATTAAATGGAGGACCAATTAGCTGGACATGCCGAAAGCAAACATGTGTTTCGTTGTCTAGCACAGAAGTTGAATTTGTCGCCTTGTCAGAAGCATGTAAAGAAGCAATTTGGCTAAGAGAACTTCTTACATCTTTTAACTGTGAACAATCTACTGCAAGTATTCTCTTTGAAGACAACCAAAGTTGTTTAAAATTGATTCAGGAGGAGAAGTTTAGTAACAGGTCAAAGCATATTGATACAAAAACTTATTTCGTTAAAGATTATGTTGATAAATCATTTGTGTCATGTAAATATTGTTCGTCCGAAAATATGTTAGCAGATATGTTAACTAAACCTCTTGCTGCTTCTCGCCTTGAATGTTTGCGGAACAAATGTGGATTGGTAAGCAAATGAGGAGAAGTGTTAAAATATTCATTTGATTAACAATCTAACTTTGTTGAAAATTACTTGTTATTTATATTTAAATTAAGTATTCTGAACTTTGTTTGTTTATAGAGAAAAATTTGTAAGTTGTTTATTCCTATTGAAGCTATTAAACGAAAAACGCATTAAACATTTATAATGTTTAAAAAAAAAAGGAATCACAAGATAGAGGAGATATTAAGATTCAGTACAAGCCAACCAGTGAGATGGCAGCCGATATTCTCACAAAGGGATTACGGAAAAATAAAAACGATAAATGCATCGAAATTTTGCAAATTTGTAATGATTAAAGTTATTTTGAATTATTGTTTGCTTTTAAATTTCATTTATTATTAATATTTTGTTTTCAAAATTGAAATCGAACTTTTATAGGCTTAGTTGATAGGGGGAAAGTTAGAAATACATTATAATTTATATCATCAACTAGCCTCGTGTATGTATTGTAATTATATGAAGTAATATAAGGCTTTATATGTTTATATAATATTATTCATTTATATGACTACTAAGAACACATTATATAATTTCTTTTGTAACTTTGCACTCACTCTTCTTTTAGTCCTCAGCAGTTACACTTGTTCATTCCTAAATTAATTCTTATATATATACCTAAAATAAAGTTAATCTGAAATTGAACATTTCTTTTTTATTTCAGTTCCAACAAAAATTTAATTTGATCACATTCGATTTTCATTACTGTGACAATCACCTTAGCCGATTCCACCCATGGATCTCTAAAAATCGTTGAGATACACAAATTTTTGACAGCCAACTGTTTATTGTATTTCGTAGTGATCGATGTCAACATTTAACTGTGAAGAAGTTGTGTTGCGGGCCATTCGTTCGTCTCCCGTTTGTATGCAATTGGATTTGCTCTCTTAATAAATAATCCTGCATTAGAACTACACCAGCTGATTATATAATAATCAGTTACATATATCCCACTAAGAAGTTTTTTTGAATTGTATGACACTCATGTAATTATTTTTGAAGTAAAACTTCTTTTCCGGCGTTGGGGGTAAACAATTTTCTATGCAGCTGTCAGTGACATGTCAAAGCGACACGTTATCAGTCAAAGACAGCGACATGTTTTTAGAATACATGTTTGTACGTTTATAGAATCTTACAGAGGCTTTGCTTAAGGGAAAAGAAGTTTTACTTCTACCGCGCGTACGTCAGTAGGGTAAAGGTTTCAACAGTGGATCACTTTTTACGTCTTGGGCTGTTAAGCTCGCATTTATAATAATTTATAATAGTAGCCATGAATTTTTTTTTTCATAGCTTTTTCAATATATTTTCTTTAATTTAAGCACAAAATTTCAAAACTTTAAAATTTGGAGAAAATAAAATATTTTTAATTCATCTTACTATATGATTTACTGTGTACCCTGGGTGTACACAGTGAATCAGTGACTGGTACACAGTGAATCAGGGATTTAAAGACAGTCTTTTGAGTAAAAAAAATGTTTGTTTTATATTTATTTTTGTTTATTATTCCACATTTTATTTAAAGATAAAAAAAACTAAACGAAAATAAATACTCTCCATTTATAAAAAAAAAAAAAACCAAAATATATACTCTTCATGTATACAAATAATCCAGTCAATATGAAAATCACAAAACGTTACTAGCTTAAAATAAAGAAAAATAATAAATAATTCAGTTGATTACAATGGATAACTTTCTAGCGAACATCCATGTTAGGAAAATTAACAGAAAATGAAAAATTTTAATTTTTGAGTCTCGAAGAGCTTCCATGCTCAGTTGGTTTAGAAAGAATCATTTTTATGTCCCACTTTAGAACAGAAGCTTTGTCCGGAACATCTGGCAGTGAGAAAATGAATTGATTCATTGATTTTTTTTTTAGGTATGCCACTTGGTATCCATTTTCTTCAAGCGCTAAGATCTTAGCGACATAATATACGAAATTTCGCTTTCCTTTAAATTCGACTAAAATAAAATCACCTGGAATAGCACATCGGATAGGATCCTCGGGCTCAAGGCTTTGATTCTCAACACCATTCATATCATCAGTGTTATCGGAATCCTCATCTGTCATGATATCGTCTCTTTCAAGAACCATGCTTGAATCTGATTCTGAGGTTGAAATTTCTTGAAGTATTTTTCTTACAGTCTTTTGTTTTTTCTTTGATTGGAGCTTTCTGATTTTGTTTTTCAAAATTTCTTCTTTCTCTGGGGTGTCAGTGGCTATTAAACTCCTTCCTTTCTTTCTATTTTGCCTGTTTTTTTTTTCCTTGGCTTAGCTTTCATGGGAGACTTGAATTGTGAAGGACTTACAAATTCTGTGGGAGGGATATTGCCAACCTCTTCTGACTGCTTATTCGTCTCGGTCTGGTTAAGATCTTCTGGTTGGTCGACATTCAAATTACTTATATTTTCAGGTTCAGGACGATCAGTGACTGAGCTGGGCAAAAAGTCAACTTCACCGAAAACATTTCCATCGAACAGATATATGCCAGTTTTTTTAAAAGCATTTGTGATTGATGTCGGTATCATAACCTTTCGATATGCCTCACCAATTAAAGCACCCACGTCATATATTGTAACAGGCTGACCTGGATGCCTCATCATCCAGGAATTCATGCTCGCGTTATAAACGCTTTTGAATGGCTTGAACAGACCCACATCTAGAGGCTGAGTTTTGTGGGATGAATAAGGTGGTAGGGTTAACATAGTTACGCCGTTAGTTTTCACTAATTCTAAGGATTCAATTGAGAGATGAGACTCATGGTTGTCAAGCAATAACAGCGAAGGATTTTCCTTAGATGAACAACTGTGTTTTATAAAATGCCTCATTACTTCTGGAAAGAGTTCCGAATTCGTCCATCCACTTGGAGTAGCCAAACCTAAAGTGCCTGGAGGTGTGCCTATGTAGGAGTAAATTAAAACAAACAGCTATGTCAACAAATGGAATTGGCTATGGGAACGTAAATTTACTTACATACCGTGTAGCATATGGTTTTTGAAGTTTTTTCTGGGAAAAACAATTACGGGTGGAAGCAATACTCCACTTGCACAAATTATTGCACATGTTGTTGACAAAGTGCCTCTTTCTCCACTGGTAACTTTCGGTATGCACCGTATTCCTTTCGGGGCTAGAACTTTGGATGGTTTTTGAACGGTTGTGGTTGCAGTTTCGTCCAAATTATAAATTCTTGTCCCGTTGGAAAAGTTCGGATGTCTTTTCAAAACAATCTCCAGATTTTTGAAATACATATCAACATTATTTTTTTAAACCCAGTTGCCCGCGCTAAACTGCAGCTCATGGGGATTCTTAATGAGACATCTAGATGTCGGGCTAGAAAACCTTTCAACCAGTCGATGCCTGCCATTTCGTTTCTTGTCCAGCTCTCGGGAACTTTAATTTTATTGATTAAAGCTGTTTCATAAGCCAGCTTTCGGCAATCAATGTTTGATAGGCCATAAAAAAGATAGGCTGATTCCTTTAGATATGTTATGAGTGTCTGCTCTTGAGCGTCGGTAAAAACTCTGTTGACTTCATAATTAGGAACAAGTCTAATGTTTGGTTGTTCTGAATTGTTTTCAATTTTTTTATGATAACGATACAGGGTTGTAAAAGATACATTTTTGGATTTTGCAGCTTCTCTGATACTACAAAATTAAAAAACAATTAGCACCAAAATAGGAAAACAAATAACATATAGGTACACAGTGAATCAGTGATTCACTGTGTACCCTTTTCAATTGTTTCACTGTGTAGCAAGTTGTCATTTTAACAAAAACACATTAAAATTATATGTAATATTTCCCAAAAGTAAACAAATTGACACAAATTATTAAGTCTATATAACCAGAAATACAAATACTACACTCAAATGAAGTAACGATGCACAGTATTTTAATAAGAAAAAAAACAAATAGAAAAAAAAATAACTTACCAATGCAGAAAACACAAACACACGAGGACAACCGACTTCGCTTTTACACTACACATAATCTTTTTTTTTATATTCTTAACAATTTTAAAGGAAATCAGCACATTATTATTCTAGGTGATTTTAAATTACCTCATATTAATTGACTGCTAGATTCCGATGGTAATTGTTTGATTCCTTTTAATATTAAAAGTGAGTGCGAAAGTGTGGTTCTTGATACTTCCATACCTATGTAACTCTGAAATCATTTAACACTGTGCTTATTTTGTTTTTTTAATATTGAGAACAAAAATCAGAAATTATTAAGAAATATAATTTCTAACTCTATTAACCCTAAAAAGATAAGCATATTTCACCTCTCATAAGAGAAACACATAATGTATGCGTCGATTTGACGCAGGTTTTCTTTTTAGGGTTAATAGAATTGACTGGTTGTCTGATTTACATAATTTAAAGGTTGATAAAGCAATCGATACAAATTAAATGAATGAAGCAATTGGTTTATACACATACAATCAATGCTAAAAAGGAATGCTTTCTGGAAATGCATTTTAATAAAAGAAACATTCTACTGGTATTCCAAGCTCCATACACTACCGAGGTGAAACATCTAGCAAACCGTTAATTATATGTAATCTCTTTGCCAACTTTCTTCGATCTGTGTTAAAACCTACTAGCATAGAAAATTCATCATATGTCAACATTTCGCCTGAAGTTATTAATATGGGGGACTTACAGTTAAGCAGAAGTGAAGTTGAGGATAAGTGCGAGAAGGTGACTTTTTTTAAAGTAACGGAACAATTTTTTTTCCGGATCGAGAAATGAGGTTACCAACTATAGTCCCATTTGCAAAATATCTGCTATTCTTGAAGTTTTTGAAAGTAATTATTTACAAAAGGATATTTTTCCACCTAAAAGAAATAATATCTAGATCACAGCATTTTTTTTTTTTTATTAATTGAAGATATACAACTACCAACCTTACTGTTTTTAGCAACTATGTTGTTGGAGTCGAAATTTGATTAACAAATAAATATAAAAGCCGACACAATTTTTAACAGCGGATGTAATTTATTTAATTTCAAATACAAATAGACCGCTTTAAAAAAATTTGTGTTGCTATCACAATTTTCGTTCTTCGACTGAATCATTTAATTTTAGCTCTTATTTTTTTAAGTGGACAGTAAGAGTAAGGTACATAAGATAATTGAAATTTTGTGTACATAAATTCCGTTATTAAAGATTTTTTCCCATAAATTCAGTTCAATACAGGGTGTTTAAATTTAAAGTAGTTAAAATAATTATTATGAATACTATATATTTTGCAAAGTTGAAATTCAGGTAATTTCAAATAGAATACGGTAGCATACATTATGTCTTATGTGTTCTTTAGCAGCGATCTCAATGTGACGTGTACAATGATTTTTCAAAAGCATTTGACACAGTAATTTGACACATTGTGCCAAACTCAAAAATTAAGGATTCAGGATATTTAAGTGGCACGTGTTCATCTTACACTACACAAGTTGCGTTGTCTATGGAATAATAAAAGAAGGTAGACCTTTCTATTTTATGTTATTATTATATTGATTTTTTATACCTACATACGACTATATACAAAATTTCCTAAAAATGATTATAGAAAAAATTTGGGATACCAATTTTAGGTATTTAATAATACAGATTTTAGGAATTAATTTAAAAGACCAATCGTTCTCACGTTTTCAAGATATTGATTTAAAAAAATGGAATTATTATAAAATATAATATAATAAGAAAATAAAATTATTTTTGTTTTTTTTTTTTTAAACTGAAAAAATATTTTTTTCGAATATTTGTTTATACAATACTATTTTAAATCCATGGGAGCTCCTTTACAAAAATTTTGATCGAAACCCTTAGAGCCGTCAGTGAAAAAGTCGAAAATAAAAAAAACGTTAATACATTTTTTTTATTTTTTGTTTGACCAAAATGTAGTACATGCCTAAAATAGCACTATAATAACCGTTTTCGAGATAAATAAGATTTGGCATAACGGCTGTATGGCAGGAGCTAATTTTTATATCTCCTCTAAGAATCACCGAAGAACCT
The DNA here is from genome assembly GCA_911387755.1 of Chrysotoxum bicinctum. NCBI lineage: Eukaryota > Metazoa > Arthropoda > Insecta > Diptera > Syrphidae > Chrysotoxum > Chrysotoxum bicinctum. The sequence goes on along the minus strand of OU426987.1, from coordinate 130,489,177 downwards.
TAAATACTGAATTTGAAAAAATCTCTTTAGCGGTTTAGTCTGTAGGTCGAAATGGAACACGAAATAAGTATAATTAAATCGTGCGTGATGTTTTAAAAATACCGCTGCAACTGAAAGAGAAATTTCTTTAGCTGGAAACATAATAATCAAAAAACGAAAACAATTAACTCCAATGACGGCTGATAATATAACATTTTAAACTTTATTACAAAGAAATAGAAAATGAACCAAATTCTAGCACCGAAAAAAACTTTTTAGTAAAAAATGAGTATGTAGAATTTATGAGGAGTTCAAATAAAGACAAAGAAAAAATGATTTAAACCGATTTTTCGTCAAAAAAGCCTCCTTTACACTCGATTGCTTTTTTTACAATTCTTGGCAATCTACCTATAAGTTTTTGAACTTTTTCATTTGGTATATTGTTCCAGCAATCATGTAATGTATTCAACGTAGATTCCGATGAAGGGCATTGATCCCGGACCCTTCTTTCCAGCTCTTCCCACAATAACTCTATAGGGTTTATATCCGGTGATTGCGGTGGCCATGTTATGCCTTTTAAATTTTCTTCTTCTCTCTGCTTTAGGTAATCCTGGCAAAGTCTCGACGTGTGTTTAGAGTCATTGTCCTATTGGAATACGAATCCTTCACCAATCAATCTTAGTCCAGAGATCAAAGCGTTTTCTTCAAGTATCTTCTTATACGACCCCTTGTTAAATTTTCCAATAATTCGAGTCAAATCTCCCACTCGACTTGAAGAGAAACATCCCCAGACCATCACAGAACCACCTCCATGCTTAACGGTAGGAACTATACAGTCTGGTAGCATCTTTTGTTCAGCGCTGCGTCGAGCGAAAACCCTACGTTTTGTGCCAAATACCTCAAACTTGGATTCATCGCTCCATAAAACTCTATTTAAATCTTCTTCCGTCCAGTCTCTATGCCCACTCTAACCGTTTCAGCTTGTTTTGTGGCCGAAGAAGGAGTTTTCGAACAGTAACTCGTCCAAATAGTCCAGCATCTATTAGCCTCCGTTTGACGGTTGTCAAGGACAGCGACTTATTCCGTGTTATATTTATTTCAGCACGTATTTCTGGTGCTGTTTTTCGCCTATTTCGCCTATTTCGTTTGCTTGTTGTTACTATTAGCAGATCCTCGTGTTTAGTTGTAGATCTTGGCCATCCTGACCGTGGTTTATACTCAAGAAGTCCGGTTTGAGCGATTGGCACGTTGAACGCAGCCCTTCGATATCTTCAACTGCGAAGCAACTTCCCGCTGCGATTTGCATTCTTTAATAAAAATGATCATTGCAGAACGTTTTTCAATCGTGGTTTCCGCAACTTTTCCCATTTTAAAGTGGTTGTTTACTCAAAAGATGAAGAATCTCAAATAAATGCTTATGACTTCAAAACGTGGGTTTTATATAAAAAAAACTTGCAATCCAGGTCTTAAATTTTTCGGTTTTGAAAACGTTTTTTAGGTTCGGCGTCATAAAAAAGTGCTGAATCAACAACCAAGTCATAAAAATTTATAATTATGAAAAACCCAAATACGTCTCAATAATGCATAAAATCGGTTTTTCCACATTTATTAAAAAAAAACACCCTTTTTAAAAAAAAATCTGGATTAAAAACCCAACTTTTACTACCTGAAGGTGTTGCGTATTGCTCAGGTAAAAAAATTAGGAAAAAAACCCAATCTTTAATTCAAAAAATCAACCCCCAGGCATTAATGAAGTCAGTTGACTATGTTGAACTCAAACTTTTGGCCTGCAGTGTATGTGATGCCAGAAATGTTTATACTTTATGTACCACCATTGAATCCATTCAAAATGCCACTTATACGTTGCATAACTTTTGAGAATGAAGTGATTGAATGAATGGTTTAAGTGTAAGCCGACCACGTATTCAGATATTCATGCAAGCAAGGTAAGTAGTCACACTCTAATGCATTGCCCAAAATGATTCTTTGTAAGAAATGAATACTGAACATCGACCAATATTTGCGTCTTAGAAGGGTACGACAGCATCTAACTGATGAGCCCACTCTTGGAGTTGAGGTCACTTGAGCTTTTATTTGCGTTACTTTTGGTGTTCCAAAAGGAAGCCATTTAGGACCGCTTCTATTTTTAATTTTTATGAACGAATAGCAGATTGCCTCTGCCTGGTGTATGCCATTGATCTCAACCAAGCTGTCCGCATGGTGTATTAATAATGATTTGCATCTCAATATATGTAGGTAACTAATTTTCAAAATACGACGCTTTGTCGAGTTACTTAGAAAAAGGATTTATGTGGTCTTTGACATCAAATTTACGTTTGCGGTTCATATCAACAAAATAGTTGCTAGTGCTATCTCAATGCATGGCTTTATACCTAGAAGCTCAAAAGACTTTGCTGTAAATTTCATTTGTGTTGATAATCATCGATCTTAGAAGGGTAAGACAACATCTAATGAGCGCAACTGTTTAATCCCGGCGAAACGTTTTTTAGCTTTCAACTAATTTATAGAATATAGTCCACAAGAACAAAAACTATAAAAAAAATTTAAATTTTTTTTTCGTTTTTACTTCTTTCATCAGCCAGAACACGGGCTTTATTTTTTTTTTATTATTATTTTATTTCGAGAAGCACGATTCTCGAAAGGGGTTTTACCTTTTTTTTAGTGTTTGTTTTCCTTTGTGTGCTTTTTTGTTTTTATAAAGAAGAGTATTTTGTTTCGTTTCAATTGTTTATTAATTTGTACATTTAAATACTTATATTTATCATTATATTTACATTTTCTATTCATTAACAAGAGTAGTACTATGACATTTTAATACATCGATATTAATTTTGAATTGATATTGAAAAAAAGAATTGGTAAAGAAATAGTATTATTAATTGGAACAAAAATAAAGAATTAGTTTACTATCCGAATTGATATTGAAAAAAACAATTGGTAAAGAAATAGTATTATTAATTGCAAGAAAAATAAAGAATTCGTTTACTATCCGACGCGACGATCCGAAACAGAGTGTCGTATCGATCGCTCGTCACCCGACTCGAAGATCCAAAAAAAATTTAACTTGAGCACAAGTGTGCCTGGTTGCGCCCAGAGTTTGTTTTCTGGTTGTAAAAGTGTGTCAGGAAAAGAAAAGATGAAATCGGATATTCATAAAATATGGCTTGGAAAAAGAGTGCATTTGTCATTGGATTTGGGATTTGAAGTAATTAAGAATGAAATGATGACCTGGGAATTTTAAGTGTTTTGGAGTTGGGCAATTTAACAATTAAAGGAAATGATGAATATGGGAATTTGAAGTGGTTGAGGGGATAGGGTAATGGGCAAAGATGGTTGTAAAGTGCGTACTTTACAACACCTCCCCTCTTAAGAACGAAACTTGTACCTTGGAATGGTGCGAGTTTCGGGTTTATTTTGAGAAAATGAACTTGGAAGTGAGCGAGAGAGATTTGGTGGAGCTAGACGAGGTTTTTGTATTGGTTCGGTTTCTACTGATGTTACTGAGGTTGGATCAACTTTTACTTCTGGCAATGGTAATGATTCTGTTTCTTTTTTATTATACACAGAGTTCTTTCCCATATTTCACATTAGCAATATTATTACAATTATGGATACGGCGAAAAACATTAAAAGGAGGAACACGATTGAAGTATTTTTTGTTTTCGTTAACGGTATCCGAATATATAGACTTAGAATTTTGTAGGTTGTCTATATTCTTACTGATAGAGTTAAGGTCATCAATCTGGTTATGTATATTAAAAGACTTTGTCACATAACTGGGGATTTTCTCAAATTGTGGTGGTGTTATATTAAACGAAAGGTTAGGATTTGATGAAATAAAGTTGGGATCAGTTTTTGTTTCGAAATTTGTTTTGGAGTTTAAAGATTGATATCTTGTACTTGCTATACAGTTTGGTTGGATTGTAAGAATACCAGTTGCATTTAATTTGATTTGAGAGCTTAGATTTTGGCATTTAATCATAAGGTTTTCTGGATTTGTGGAAACGAAAATCCAAGAGTTTAATTCTGCTAGCTGAAGGAAAATTGGGCGATGTATTTGCATTAATTGAATATTGCAATTACTGATTTCACTTGGCAGAATAGAAAGTAAATTCAGTTCGCAGCACTGCTTGAAGATGTGAATAGGATTGGCGCGTTTCTTTTGCAAAGATAATTATTTTTTGTAGTTGTTTGACATTTGTCTAAGTCATGTTTATCAAGGAGGAAATATGATTGTTTTTCTGAGTCTACGATAAGAAAAGGTTTTTCGGGGATTATAATTGCATAGGTTTTGTTTTTGATGAGATTTGGTATACTAGTCATTTTATAAACGTTATAGTTTTTGGAAGAAGTAAGAGGAATTCTTAATACAAAATTAATTTGGTTTAATTAAAATGATTAAAGAGTGTGTCTATATATTGCTCTTGTAAAGGAAGCGGTAAGCAATTTTCTTCTGGAAGGAGTAATTGTATCTTTTTAATTTCTTCGGTGAGTTTAAAAGATCAATAAGGTATAGATGAAGTTTTCCATGGGCTGCGGAGTAAATAGCGTCAAGGAGGTGATCTTTGGTTGAATAATAATATTCTGATAAGGTCTTGAACATCGTTAAAAGTTCGTTTAGTTGAAGAAAGGATTTATTTATTATGTTCTTACTATTTGAGTTTTTACTTACTTGATTAATGATTCTACTGGTTTCTTCAATTTTTGATATAATTGAATCCGTTTGAAGGTTCTGTTGACAACACAGTGTCCACCTATTGGATTCGAGTGGAATTTCTTAAGAATGGTTTTTATATCGTTTTCTGATCGGTCTTGTTTTGCCGAAGGAAAAGTCGAAAAGTTAGTAGTTTTGACTAAAGACGTTGAACAAGAATAAGAGTTTGTTTTTGAAGATGTTGGAGGACGCGAAGATGAAGAATTAGAATTTATGGATGAAGGAAAGGCTTCTGGATCAATATTTGAAAAGTGGGACAAGAATTAGTAGCGTTTGAACAAGAATTGGTATTTACTGATTTGGAACTGGAATTGGAATTAGAAGATGTTGGAGACGAGTTTGTATTTATTGAATTTGAACAAGAATTAGATATTGGTTTTGAACAAGAATTAGAAGATTTGGAAGACGAATTTGGATTTATTGATGATGGACAAGAATTAGCAATTGGCGATGAAGACAAATTTGTATTTGTTGGTGATGATGAACAAGAATTAGGAACTGACGATGTAGAAAAAGAGTTAGCACTTGCAGACGATATAGGAGATGATGAAGATGACGAATTTTGAGAAGAAGTAGAAGAGGATTTTGTACCTGATCGAGAAGTCATTTTCGCAATTCTGCTAAGACAATCAACGTTTGTATTTTGATCACCTTTTTTCTGAATGATTTCATATTCAAACTCTTCGAGCTGTAGACGATATCTCATCATTCTGGAATTTATATCCTTACAGTTGTGAATGTAAACTAGAGGTTTATGATCAGTGTATAATTGAAATTTTCTACCATACAGATAAGGTCTGAAATGTTTTACTGACCAAACAATAGCTAAAAGTTTCTTATCAGTAGTAGAATAATTTTTCTTACTTTTATTAAGAGTTCGTGATGCATAATTTATAGGAAGGTCATTACCAATTTCACCTTGCTAAAGGACACTTTTTTTTTTTTATTTTTTTTATAATTCACTCGCGCTCAAGGGTATGTTACGAGACCCTTATAATGTTTTAAACACAGCACGGGCGAGGGAGAAATTAGGAGGGGAGAGAAAGGTGTCGATGAACATTGGTTTTGAATGTTTGCAAATTGAAATGGCAAGGGAAAACTGTGCCGGGCAAGTTATTCCATAATCGTGTTGTGCGACTAAAAAACGAATATCTATATTTGACGGTACGACCAAAGCTAGGCTCAAGGGTGAACTGATGAGCATTCCTAGCGAAGCGGGTATCACGGGTGAATTGATAAAGGGGAGAAATGCAACTGGCTACTTCGAGTGAGCATTGATTGTGAAAGAAGCGATAAAACAGGGAAATACATGAAACATTCCGACGGTGTTCAAGATATGGGAATGAATCCATGATAGCTCTGTTTCCAATCAGTTTTAACGCTCTGTTTTGAATTCTATCCAATAAATGGAGAGAAGATTGAGCAGCGCCTGCCCAAAGGTGTGAGTTATACTCGAGTTTTGGACGTATATACGCCATATAAATGGTAGCCAGATCAGAAGGGGTAAAAAATTTCTTACATCGATATTTATTTAATTCGATTCGTTAAAATCTAACGTTAACAATATTAAAAATAATTCTTATAATCTAATATAATCTAATATCATAATTTATATTTATTATTCAATATTGTTGAAAAAGATAAGTTTAAATTTTTTACATTTTATGTTATCATTTACAGATTCTAAACAAAATTGAAATTCGTTATAAATTGTTATTAATTGATTGAAGGGGCTACATACACCATAGTTTGATCTGCTAAATATTTGAATAATAGGTTGCTGTCGCCTTAAACATGAACGGCTGAAACTGAAATTTAATTTACTTAGAACTGATGGTAATGATATCGAACCATTAATAATCCCAACAATAAAACAAAATTGTATAAACTTTCTGTGGTTAGTCAAAGAAGGAAGGCTGATCAAAGCTAGTCTTTGAGAATAAGGGGGAAGTAGATTTTCCCTTGACCATGGAAGAGACCGAAGACAGAAACGCAGAAACCTTTTTTGGATCGCTTCAATTCTTGTAACATGTATTGAGTAATAAGGTGACCATACCACACAGCCGTATTCTAGAATTGGTCTAACAAACGAAATAAATAGAAGTTTAAGAACATAAGGGTCCTGAAAATCACGACCGAATCTTTTAATGAATCCAAGAACCCTATTGGCTTTTTTAATTATATAATTTAAATGATCATTAAATGTTAATTTGGGATCTAGAATAATACCTAAATCAGAAAACATAGAAACCTTACATAACGGACAAGAATCAAACGTATAGTTGTACAAAAACGGAAATTTTTTACGTGTAAAACTCATGGTTTTACATTTGTCAACATTTAAAACAAGTCGGTTTTTATTGCACCATTCCCTAAATATTGTTAAGTCTTCTTGTAGTAATAAACAGTCAGAGGAGGATTTTATACTTTTGAAAAGCTTAATGTCATCAGCATAAACAAGGACAGACGAGTTTTTTAAGTTTGAAACCAAGTCATTAATAAATAAAACAAATAAAATAGGACCTAAGTGGCTGCCCTGAGGAACGCCAGAATTGACAACAAATTGACTTGAACTTTCATTACGAAACAAGACAGAATAACGACGATTTTTTAAGTATGAAGAAATCCAATTTATAAAATTGTTGTTAAATCCTAGATGGTTTAATTTTAAAATTAGTGTATTGTGACATAACTTGTCAAAGGCTTTACTAAAGTCAGTAAATACACAATCAACTTGCCCGCGTTTTTCAAAAACATCTAGACAAAAGGAAACGAAGTTAAATAAATTAGTAACAGTGGATCTCTTTTTGACATAGAAATCCTAAGCATTTAGCAGCATTCTTGGCGGTCTCGAGTATGTGATCATTCCAACGAAGATCGTCGTTAACACACATACCTGTTATATTATGCTGGCAACGTCCAGCCAAAAGGCAGTATTTGTCAAAAATATAAATTAAATAGTCATTAAAATTACTTGTCCAATTATAAGTGTGTTTTATTCAATATACAACTTGTGTGACCTCACCCTCGATATTTCATGGTCCTTCGAGCCTTTAAAGCATTAACAATTTTCGATCGTGTTTCGTGTTTTATGTCTGAATTTATGTTTAAATATTAATTTTTATTAAATGAAAATGCAGTCCACTGCCATTTTTGCGCCACAAAATACAATACATACACACTAAGCACAAACGCAACATCTACATCATTACACAAAAATCTACATCATTACACAGCAGACATTATTAACAAACACACAAACAATACATTTCAGCTCACATATACATTTCTCATGAATAATCGCACTCACACAACTCTTACAAAAATTCACCCATACAACTCATTTCATTCATACACACAAACAACTTATATAATTCATTTAATCATAAACCAAAACGTTACCACAACGATCAAGCACACACACACAATTTTGCACAAAAACGAACACCGCCAAAAAAACAACTGTCAACAAAAATTCTAAAAGTTCGAATAAATAGCAAAAATAGGTTAGTTAGTTATTGATTTCGTATAATTATGGCGACCGATTTAACAACTCTGAAACAAAAACGGGGTAGAGCTAAAGGAACGATATCAAGATTGAAAAATTATATCTTAACACTTTCGGAAGGCACCGATGCAGTGGATGTTGAAAGCCGCTTTACTAACCTCAAAGACGCACTCCGTGATTTCTGTGAAAATGATGATCAAATTGCAATGCAACCTAACGAAGAATCTCAAATAGAAGTTGTAGAAGAAATATTTTATACAGCTCAAGCTGCGTTCTTTCGTCACCTCAATCCAACAAGCAGGAATCACAATGAAAGCTTTTAACACCAGCAACAACACGCCCCGCTCGATGAAATGCTCAATTTATTAGCCTGACAACAGCAGAACCTTATTGAAGCTTAACATGACCGTGCTCCAGTAGCAAGTGAACTTCGAATGCCAACTCTCACAATTCCACAATTCAATGGATCGTATGCGACTTGGCCGTTTCAAGATCTATACAAGTCCATAGCACACACGAATTCAAAACTCTCCAAAATACAAAAGTTCCAATATTTAAAGGGACTGCTCATTGGAGATGCAGCGGATCAAATTCGCCATATACTCGTCACGGAGCAAAACTATGATATTGCGTGGGAGAAGCTTGTTAACAGGTATGATAAGAAAAAACAAATTATTAATAATTACATCAAAACTTTTATCGAGCAACCGCAAATCAACTTTGCAAGCGCAATACAGCTTAGACGACTAGCTGACACATCTGATGAGGTCATAAGAGGTTTAGGCACAGTTGGACCTGATGCACAGAAGAGTGACCCATGGTTGATATACATCTTGCTGCAAAAAACTGACGACTATACCAGACAGCTTTGGGCCGTCAAAGCATCAGAGAAAAAATTTCACTCATTCGATGATTTCATCAAGTTTATCAACGAAAGGTGTGACGCATTAGAAGCCTACGCGGAACATAATCCATTCTCTGATTCCAATAATATTCAACAACAACAAAATACGATGCAGACACAATCAACAAACAGGTTTGGTTATGCAGCACGAAATCCATTCTCTGATCCAAATGGTACTAAACAACAACAATATACAATGCATGCACAATCAACTAATCGGGCCCCAAGTGCAGCGGCATTCATCCGCTTTTTAAATGTCATTTATTTAAAACTTTGCCTGTTTCAGAGAGACGAAAATTAGTTCTTCGTGCGAAGCTTTGTTTCAACTGTCTACATGATGGTCATCAGACGTCATCATGCAACTCAACATTTAGATGCCATTATTGCAGCGACAAACATCACTCCTCACTCCACCAGCATGACCAAATCAGAAGCTACTACACCGACATTGCAGATGCAAGTGCAACATCAACTTCCAGCAGCAGTCTCACTCAAACACCATCTCAAGATGAGCACCAAGAACAATTCCCATCTCAATCATATTCGGCATCAAATATTACAAAATCAGCCTGGTCAACTCTCCTTCCAACTGCAATAGTAAACGTACAAGATGATCAAGGTAATTCCAGAGCATACAGAGCACTTTTGGATTCTGGTTCCATGGTGTCTTTTGTATCTGAATCATGTGTACAAGTGCTTGGTCCCAAACGTAAGCATGATCGTTCTTCTATTTGTGGTTTATCAGCCGTCGAAGTCGCAGTTACCAAAGGTGAGGTAACACTTGAGCTAAATACATCAAGTGGCATAGTTAACTTAAGAGATTTGATACTACAAAAAGTCACATCGTCATTACCGTTAGTTGACATATCACCAAAATCATGGACTTGGATTCACGAGCATAAACTAGCCGATCCATTATTTTACAAGAGCCAAAACATTGACATACTTATAGGAGCTGATCACTTTTTCGATGTACGTACTTAAGAATCGACAGATTAAATATTCAGCTCACGAACCAATCCTCCAAAATACTATATTTGGTTGGGTTGTTGCTGGTTCACATTATCAATCTAACAATCACCTAGACCTAGAGAATCCAAAGTCTTATCAAGTAACTGTTGACTGTGACATCGATAAAGCATTAACAAAATTTTGGGAGATAGAAGAAATCTCAGCTACAAACAGTCAATATACCGATGAGGAGATGCATTGTGAGACTCACTTTAAAACTCACCTTCGCATAAACTCGGACGGTCGCTTTACTGTACGCTTACCGTTTACAAAATCACCTCAGTGTCTTGGCAATTCGAGACGAACAGCAATATCATGCCTTCTCTCTATGGAGCGTCGCACAGTGGTAAAAATGGCATATTTAGGTGGACATTTGGTTCAAATTTTATGTTAATCAATAGACTAACTGGGCTTCATATTGTTATAAGGAATGATTGACAACTATGAAACCACACCTTTTTTTTTTTTTGAGACAGTATAACTTGTAGAACAGCGGTCTTTAATTAGCCATTGGTGAAAAACCAACAATGAAACAAGTTACAATAAAATTCAGTTTGGTGCTATTTTTTTTTTTTTTTTTTTTTGAAAAGTGTTGGAAATGGTAAGTACCGTATATCTCTATAATATTGCATTTGAGTTTTATATAAACTATTCTTAATTAGCTTAGCAGCTCGATTTGCTTAGCTTTATCTTTAAAAAAAAGTTTACTAAGCTGCAACTTTTTTTTTCCACCTAGTTCCGCGTTCCGGTTTTCGCTGTCCGACAGCTTAATGTGTAAAGATAAAATATTGATTGCATTTTCAACCATATACAACCATATGCAATAGATAGGGCGAATTTTGTTCAGAAAATGACGTTCTCAAGAAAGGAACTTTATGATGTCTGGGTGGAACAATCAGCTAAAAATAAGGATTATGCTGTACGTTAATATGTGAGTGACCAATCTGTTATAAAAGGTATCAATGATGAGCGTGAAAAAGAACTTTTAATAAATTCGGTGAAAATGTTCTTAAATAAACTGCGTGAAAAATGGGTCGTATTTTTTTTGGTTCGTAAGTATGAAAGAAATCTTCCGTTCTGCTCTTTCAATCAAATGTAGTCCTTTCTTCTCGCAATTATGAGCACTTGCTGGTATTGAATATAACTCAACCGTTTCCCTTATATAAACCGAAAACTATTAAAAACTTACTTGAAATGACAAATATTTTTTTAAACCTTCAATGATTCCAGTTATAACGAATGATAAGTCAATGATTCTCTAAAAAACGAGGGGTTGTGTTTTCTTTCCAATCTGTGTTATTGTTTACTTTTATTTCCTTTAAAAGTCTTCATTGGCATAATCCTTACCGGTATGAAATAATACAGGGATAACTCAAATGCTGTTTTCTTAGGCCAGTTGAATTTGTTTTAAGCGATACAATTTAAAAAAAAAATTCTAGTTTTAAGATAGTTCTAAGTTTTGAATTTAATAAAAATTAATTTATGAAAAAAAATCAAAAAAAAAACGTAGTTTTTATGAAAAGCTTTTTAAGTTAACAAAAATTATTATTTTTTTTGTGGACATTTTCAGTTTTTTGGTGTACATAAACATTAAACATATAAAAACGTGTGTTGGAAAATTACTTTTTTTTATTTGAGCTGATAAGGAGAGTACTCGATTTTTAGAAAGAACAAAAATTGGAATAAAAATAATGAGAACACAATTTTTTTAGTTAAATTATTTATATTAAGTATTTGATCTTTTCATCACGATTTTTAGCCTTAATCCTGTTTGGAACCTTTGATTTCTCTAAAATGACGACTCTATTTGAAACTAAAAACAAACAAATAAAACTCGACTGTTTTAGTTGCAAATAATAATTTAAAAAAAAAATATTTTTTAGAAAGTTGTATTTCAACACAATATTCTAAAATGAGTTGTGAACCATTTTTTTCAAAACTTAGCAATTAAATATATGAATATTTTACCTTCATTTTACAAAAAAAATTGTCAAAATATCTCAACTCGTTCAAAAGTTATGAGCCCATGTCCACCTAAATATGCCATTTTTACCACTGTGCGTCGTCTAGTTAAGGATCCCGACCTGTATCAGCAATATCGCGACTTTATGAATGAATACATTGCCATGAGGCATATGCAAAAAATCCCTCAAAGTGAAGTCAACATTGCAGACAGCTAATGTTTTTATTTACCTCATCATTCAGTTCTAAAACCTTCAAGTACAACTACAAGGATAAGAGTTGTTTTTAACGCATCGCGCAAAACTTCGTCTAATGTGTCTTTGAACGATATCCTGTAGGTTGGTCCTACCATTCAACGAGAACTCTTTTCAATTTTGATTAACTTTCGACAGTATAAGATACCGGTTAGCGCAGATGTGTCCAAGATGTACAGACAGATTCAAATGAACTCTCAAGATTGGAACTTTCAAATAATTGTGTGGAGAGATGATTCATCAAATAAAATACAAGATTATTGGCTTACAACTGTGACATATGGCACGTCTTCAGCTCCATTCCTTGCTACTCGGGCATTATTTCAAATCGCGGATGATTGCATTTCAACCCATCCCACCATATCACATATAATCAAAAATCATTTTTATGTAGACGATTTGCTAACGGGGGCAGACAGTGCAGAAGAAGCAACAAATATTCGAGAGCTGCTGGAGAACGTTTTAGAAGAAAGGGGATTTGAACTTCGTAAATGGAAAAGCAGTTCTAAATAATTCATAAAAAAGATTGATTCTGACAAAAGAGAAACGGAATGTATTAATTTTGATTCTGAGCCCACAAAACTTTTAGGCTTATACTGGAACCCAGACGGTGATTATTTTAGTTTCCATACATCGTTGTCCAATAAACTTTCAATTACCAAGCGCACAATCTTGTCGGAGTCTGCAAAAATCTTCGACCCACTCGGTTTACTGTCACCTGCAACTGTTGCCTTAAAAATCTTCTTTCAACAACTCTGGGTAGTGCAACCAAATGGAAAAAAATTAGATTGGGATGACATCATTCCTGAAAGATTGGCTGAAAAGTGGGGTGTCTTTACAGAAGAATTCAAATATTTTAAGAACATCAAGGTTGAACGATGGATTCATACAAGAAATCTAAGAAATTGCGAGCTTCATGGATTCTGTGATGCATCAGAGGCGGCATATTCAGCCGTTATTTACCGCAGAACAGAGCATCAAGGAAATATATACGTCAGAACTGTCGCAGCTAAAACTAGGGTAGGTCCACTGAAACAGCAATCACTTCCGCGTCTTGAGCTCTGCGGAGCTCTTTTGTTTGCAAAACTTTTCGAGTCTAAGAAAAGCCTTAAACGATGAAAAACAAAGCATGACAGCATGGACGGATTCTCAAATTGTATTGAGTTGGTTAAACTCCCAGCCTCGGCGTTGGACAACCTTTGTCGGAAACAGAACTGCGGCAATATTAAACATATGTCAAGCTGATTGGTGGCGCTATGTTTCCTCACAGGACAATCCAGCTGACATAGCATCAAGGGGAGCATCTCCTAAAACTCTGAAATCTTCATCTATCTGGTGGCAGGGTCCAATGTGGTTAACTCAATCTAAATCGTATTGGCCCTTACAACGATCATCATCATTATACCAAACAAAAAAAGAAGAGAAAAGAATCAACATTAAAGCACTCCATACAACTGGGTCAGATTCCGTATTGGAAAAGATACTGACGTCATCATCTTCATATAAAAAAATCGTTCATATGATGGCGTATTGGTTGCGACTCAGAAACATTCTACAGTTCAAGGTAATGCAAAAAGAAACTGATATTATAAAACCTTTACCTACTTTCAGCTTACTTTCGACACACGAAATTAAAGCTGCTGCAACCGGTTTCCTTCGCTGGGTACAACAAGTAGAATTCGCCGAAGAATTTAAAAGTCTTAAATCGAGAAAATCTGTTAACAGCAGTAGCAAACTATCATCGCTCTTTCCATTCATCGATGGTGATGGCCTCTTGCGAGTTGGTGGTCGACTTCACAATTCTTCATGCAATTACGACGCCCAGCATCCAGTCATACTCCCAAAGAAACAACTAATTACGTCTCTCTTGATAGACCAGTATCATGTACGTTATTTGCATTCAGGCCCAACCCTTCTTCTTTCAATCATGCGGCAACGATACTGGATTATTGGAGGACGAAACACAATTCGCCATTATATACACAAATGTCTGAATTGCTTTCGACTTAAACGCATCAAACAACAACAACTTATGGGAAGCCTGCCCGATAAACGACTACATCCAAGCAGGCCCTTTTCGCATTGCGGCGTAGATTACGCTGGCCCCATCAAAATTCGTCTCAACAAAGGTCGAGGTGCAAAAACTAGTAAAGGATACATCGCACTGTACGTTTGTTTCAGTACAAAGGCAATACATGTGGAGATGGTATCCGATCTAACAACGGATGCGTTCATTGCATCATTTAAACGTTTCATTTCGCGACGGGGAATTCCAGCCGGAATCTACAGCGATAATGGGACCAATTTTATTGGTGCAAAAAGAAAGCTCTCAGAACTTCACAAGATGGTTTTATCAACAGACTTCAATAATATCATAGCCACATTTTTATCTAAAAACGAGTGCCAGTGGCACTTCATCCCTCCTGCCTCACCCCACTTTGGCGGATTGTGGGAATCGGGTGTCAAAGCAGTAAAAACACATCTAAAGTGTGTAATAGGTGATGCTGTGCTTACTTTTGAAGAGATGGCCACGTTACTAACACAAATTGAGGGAATTCTTAATTCCCGCCCGATATCTCAAATCAGCGACTCCGATGTTAGCAGTTTGGACCCTTTAACTCCGGGCCACTTTTTGATAGGTACTACTATAACCGCACTTCCAGAAAAGATTCTTATAGACACAAACCCACAAAGACTTAACCGATGGCAACAAATTCAGCGGATGGTCCAGTCATATTGGAAACAATGGTCACGTGATTATCTACATGAACTAAGTCAACGCAGTTGACGATTTAGTCCTGGTACACGAAGATAACTTACCTCCAACTTCTTGGCTTCTTGGGCGTATAACCGCAGTACATCCAGGAAAGGATGAAATGGTGCGAGCTGTTACCTTGCGTACAAAACTGGGAGAACTCAAACGTCCCATCGTAAAAGTATCAAAACTACCTATTAATTAAAGGGAACTTTAATGGGGGCAGAATGTTATATTAAGCTGGCAACGTCCAGCCAAAAGGCAGTATTTGTCAAAAATATAAATTAAATAGTCATTAAAATTACTTGTCCAATTATAAGTGTGTTTTATTTATTATACAACTTGTGTGACCTCACAATCGATATTTCACTACCAATAGCTACATCGCTAGCATCTGTTGTTAAGATAAGTTTTTGGTGAAATCAGGATATTGAAGAAGGGACGGATTAATTAGTCTTTCTTTTAATCCATGAAAGGAATTTGAACAAAGAGGAGTCCAGTCAAAACGAACATCCTTGCGTAAAAGATTAGTAAGGGGTTGGGAAATGTTTGCAAAATCTTTTATGAAACGGCGCACAGTGGCCCGAATTGACTTTTTTGGTTGCAAAAATCATATCTCTTAAACGAATAAAGATATCACCACAATTTTTTTTTTATCTTAAAAGAAATTTCCAAGGCTATAAAGTTTGAGAATTTAAAGAAAAAATATTTACAGGGTGTTTCAGAATCTGCTGCTGAAATAAGAAGTTTTAGTTAAGGTGGTTAACATATCTGGTATTTAATTTTAAAAAGGTGGAAAGTCAATTTATGAAGTAATTTGAGTGTAATTTAAGTAAAACAGTGGGGAAAATGTGGCAAAAAAAAAATCTTTTTTTTATTAAATGATTTTTTTATTTTATTTTTTATTTTTTTTTATAAAAGAGTACTTATAAATATTTATAAAATATTTTATTAATAGATTACAATTCAAAAAGTAGAAGAATGAAATAAAAGGAACAAAAATTTACATACAAACATTAAATTTCTTGGAAACTATCATCTAAATCCGGGGAAATGCGTAACAAACTTATCATTTCTGGTGAGTATTGGGCTTTCAGATCTTTTTGGGTTCTTACATGCCTCAAGGAAGAAATAAGTGGATCGGATGAGATTGCTAGCATGTTTAATAAGTCTTCATTCTGCCGAATTCTTGAAACTTTGAACGTATTTTGATATCTGTATTTCTTGTAGTCTTTATTTTTGGGCTTCTTCTGACAATTCTCCAAGTGGTAGAGATTGGTATTCGATTATATTTTGACTATCAACCAAAATTTTATGAAAAGTAGGTGTTAGAAGCATTTCAGAGTACTTTTGTTTCAATAACTCTACGGTTTTTTTGGTGTACTCTCCAAATTTAACTGTATTTATTTCTTCCCTGCAATTCAAAACATTAAGTATTATTTTGAACCTAGTTATAACCTTTTCGTTGACCCCAGTTATTCGAGCGGTTGCCTCCGATTTTTCAAAAAATCTCTTCGAAGTGTTTCCATCATTGATATTTCCAAATCCTTGATTTGGTTTATCCACAGCAAGTCCAAGCTCATCGTGAAAACGTCTTTGAATCTCTCGTTTTCTTCGTATTTCTGCCTCCTTGATCCCAATAGATTCATCAAATTCCTCTCCCTTTGTCGAAGTGTATAAGCAAGTTTTAAAATAAATTCCATGCACCTGATTCTAGCGTGCAATGGAGAGATTCCATATTCGTAATTATGTTCGTAGTTTTTTAATTCATCCTGGTTATTGAAGTTTTTTTGTCTGGTTTGTTTGTCTGGTGATATGGAGAGATGAAGATAACCATTGCTCATTTTTGTTTATAAAATTGACTCTCGATCTATGAGCTGCGACCCATTTTTTCTTAGTAGCGCAATGAAAGTGTCTTAATTTTGCTTCATTTTCCGGTAAATTTTCAGCAGATAGTTGGTATTCACTTATTACGGCAGAATAAACTCGTCAGTGCTATTAACTTTTAAAAAAAGTTCAAACTAAAATTGTTTGGTATATCCATTTTAAATAATTTTTCCTTATACAACTGCTCGATCGCTCGTGGCCGTGGCGCGATGGTTGTGTGCTCGCCTGTCAACCTCAGTATCACAGGTTCGATCCCTGCCGTCGTCTATGTCGTCTTTAATTCCATTAAAACCTTCAAAGAAATTGTCATCAATGGGTTGCTTGCTTACTCATTACATGTTGTTTAGGCATAACACTAACAACATGTGATTGAGTTAAACTAGTATGCCCAGCAAGGATGAAAAAAGAATAAAATAATGCGAATTATAAGGGACATAGAAATAAGATACGGCAATTCTCTGCTTTAGTTCAGCCGCCATCCCTGGAGATAAAAAATCTGAGACAAGCACCTTCAGTCTCAGAACATCGTGCCACACATCTTTCCTATCCTTCTTTTTCTTCCGTAACTTCACGCCCACGCTGTGTTAAAAACATTTAAAGGGTAATCATATTCCCTTGAGCGTGAGTTTATTATAAAAAAAAAAAAAAAAAAAAAACTCCATCCCAATGTTTTATTTTTTTATACCTTAAAACAAAATACCTTCACTTAAAATATTCTTTTTTAAGACATCCTAATAAGGTAATCTGTTTACCTAAAAATATTCTAATCCAGTTAAGAACCCTTATATCCATCAAACTACCTAACAATAATTAATCATAGCCGAAATCAAAAACATTCATGCTTAAAAGTTTTATTAGGGGTTACAAGAAATAAGCCATAAAACCGTTTTAAAAAGCTAAGCATAAAATATGTCTTCCTTCTAAATTACAAAACCATTTTATTTAAAACCAAGACTCATACCTGCAAAACAAAGAAATAATAATTTCCATGATTTTTTTTTGCACTTGAAAAAAAAAAACTCAGAAAAAATTACTGACTTTTTCAAATCAAATCTCTCTAGCTCAGTGTTATGCAGCTGAGTTTTAGGTTGTAGATAAAGAGATATATAAGGATTCATTATGCGTCCAGTTTGGCCTGACAACTTTTAAAAACTTTTTTTATACTCAATGTAAAGTTGAAAAAGTGCCTAAAAAGTGGTGTTTCAAAAAACATTAAATTTAGTACTTTAAAAAATTTATAATTTTTTTTTTATTATTTCTGATCATAGTAATTAACACATATATCAAGTAAAAATAACAAAAAAAAGATTAACTTATACTCTTTTCCTAGTTTTTACACTCAAAGTTAAAAAAAAAAAGAGGCTGGGTGCGACCCATACTGATAACTTCCCATTTGTGGTCTTGAAAACTTTATATTTAGTTTTTTTTTTTTTTCAAATAACCAAATTTTCAGCGAAACAAACTTTAGCTGTAAAATTCAAACAAACATTATTTTAAGATTGAAAAGCATTTTAAGCATTTAAGCATTAGATGGAAGATCGAAGTAGATGGTTTCATAGTGTACTTGTTGTTGCGGTTTTTCCGGATTGAAAGGCTGTGATCTGCACTGGATATACAATTACTCCTGTTTTAAAAATCGATGATGCTTGTGGCATACTATGATATTAGGAAATTTGCTTTGTTTTGTTGATGATGACGATACTTAGTCGCTCATTTTATGTTTTTTTACAGAAAATGTGTTTAACTAATTTTAAACTCTTCTATTTAAAATGTTAAATTTCTTGTAATAATAACGAAGGTTGGTAGGTACATATTATATACTGAATTATAGATTTCCGTGTTTTTTTTAATATATCTGTGTTCCTGCACCTAAGAAAACCTTGAGTAGAATTTTACATCTTTTTCATGGACAAAAAGATAAAAACATATTGTGACGTTTTCTTCAATTTTACCATAGTTATTAATGGAATTTGAATATGTGGGACTTGGGTACAACTGAACAACCTTATTCATATACGTATGTACAGTACATACATTCTTCCAAAAACTAAGTTAATAATAAAATTATAAAATTATGTACTAATATTATAGAAATTACTTTATTATTTCGGCTCCAAACATTTTAATGAAAAAAATTTAAAAACGAAATATTCAAATATAAAAGATATGGTTTGGTTATTGATGGGAGGGTACTTACAAAATATATCCGCTCTAAAACTAGATTTATGTCAAATATAAACCATTTGTTAGAAACTGTATTATGTATAAAACTAAATAATGGCAGTCAATATCATCGCTCGTTCTCAAGATATTCTAGTCGAAAAACAAATATTACCACTTTTTAGTAGATTTTTTTTATATTTTTGTTAAAACTGTCAATTCGATACTTGTCAAAATTTAACCATATGTTAATAATTGTATTATGTCGATACCTTCCCGTAAGAATGTACTAAGCGACACTTTTTTCGACAATGACTTTTTGATGAGGAAATATACTATATGTTAAGGGCCACGTTTTGGCCTGGGTTATGCATGAAAAGGAAACTAGAGTACAAATAAAAAAATTTATCAACTGCCATGTTTTCTCATTAAAATAATGTTGCCCCCTGAAATTTGTATTATCCGCCAAAAAAATTATGCTAAGCGACATTAATAAAGTTCTCATTGTCGTGAGCAACAAAAAATTTTGTTAGATGTCACTTAGTTTAACCAAAATTGTCTCTTAGCACACTATGATTCAACTAGAAATTTATTTATACATTCTTACGGGAAAGTATCGATGTATAAAACAACATAGTTTAGAAGGCACAATCGGTGTTCATTCCCAAGAAATTCGACTTGAAATACAATTTTAACTAGTTTTCACTAAAATTTTTAATAGTTTTTTTATTTAAAAAAAAAACTATTAATTCAATATTTATCAACATTTTACCAATTGTACAAAATTATACTATGTATAAAATAAACTAAATTAGAAGTCAATATCACTACTAGTTCTCGAGAAAATTGAGTCGAAAAACAATTTTTACCAATTTTCAATAGAATTTTATATAGTTTTTTTATTTTTTGTAAAAAAAACTGTAAACTGATTTTTTTTGAAATTTGCACCAGTTGTCAAACACATTATTTTTCGTAAAATAAAATTATTTTGAGTTTCAAATTGTTTTCCGTTCTTATAATATCTGGGTTATGAATTTTTTTTTTCAGTTTTTTTTTTTATTTAAAAAAATAACGGTATGTTCATTTTTTTTCAAATTCATACCAAATCTGTATGACTTTATAATGAGTACATTAAATTTTATTTGAAATCAATAGCATTATTTTTTCGTGAGATATTTGAAACTAACCAAAATTTTAACTTTTTTTTTAAACCGTTATAGTGAAAAAACTACTCACTGAATTTTAATAAACGCCCTTTCAGCCTCTTTCGAAGTTATTATCTATCAAACAAAATCTATTTGAAGTCGATATCTTTACTCGTTCTTGAGATATCGACGACGAAAAATGGTACCAGAACGTACGGACGTACGAACGTACGAACGTACGAACGTACGAACATACGAACGTACGAACGTACGAACGTACGAACGTACGAACGTACGAACGTACGAACGTACGAACGTACGAACGTACGAACGTACGTACACACACACACACAGACATCTCTCTAAAAATGATTGATATAGCCTCTAGGGACCTTGAAACGTCGAGAAATGTCAAAAATTCCAATTTGACAAATCGGACCGATTACAATAACTCCCTATGGGAAGTTATAATTTAAAAAAAAATGTTTTTTTTCTCACCTTAAATATTTGTCAACTTTGACTAGCTCTACAAGCCAAACCGTTCATACAAATGAAATAATTTTTGCGATTACTAGAGCTCCAAACATTTGTTAATTCAGAAAATGTAAAAGTTTTGCATTATAAACCCACCCGAAAAATGAATTTCGCAAGCACTTTTGCCTAAACGGGCCACTGTGCGGCGATAATATCCAGCGAGTCCCAGAAAGCTTTTTATTTCTTTGGCATTTTTGGGTTGAGCGAAATTCTTCACGCATTCGATTTTTTGAGGATCAGGTTTGATACCTGATTCATTTATCACGTGTCCTAGGTAAGTGAGTTCTGTTTGCCAAAACTGGCATTTTTCGGGTTGCAATTTAAGATTATGTATTTTGAGACGTTCAAAGATTTCTTTTAATTTCAAGTTGTGTTCATATAAGGTTTTACCATAGACCACGATGTCGTCCATATAAACAAAAGTTTTTATACCTTGAAGACCAGTCAATACATTATTCATTAACCTTTGGAAGGTGGCTGGGTCACCTTTTAATCCATAAGGCATTCTAATGAATTCGTAATGACCAAAAGGTGAAGAGAAGGCGGTCTTCTCTCTATCTTCCGGTCTAACTTGGATTTGATGGAATCCACTGGCGAGATCTAAAGTAGAAAAAAATTTTGAACTTCCCAACTGATCTCGAATATTAGTTATGTTGGGTAATGGAAATGCATCACCGACAGTTTTGTCGTTGAGTTTGCGAAAATCGACGACGATTCTTCATTTCTTATTACCATCTTTATCAGGTTTTTTAGGGACAACGATAAGAGGGAAATTCCACGGACTATTCGATAGTTGAATTATATTATCGTCCATCATCTCGTGGATTTGTTTGTCAACCTGTAGGGCTTGATATAAGTAGGTGTTGCATCCGGGGTATGGATTGGGTGTTGTACAGAAGAGGTATGAGTTAACTTATCCCCTTTTAGATAGAAGAGTTCGCTGTACAAGATACACAGATTTAGTATCGATTCTTTTTCATTTTTCGACATCTGATCTGTCACGACTAGCTCTTTTATAGCTTGGATTTTATCATATGGCTCAGGATAATTTCAAATTCGTAAAATATTATAGTTGGAGACCTCATCGAATATAAGGTCTTCGGTATTAAATTCAATAGGAGATTCAGAAGAATTAACGAGGGATATATAATCCATTAGAAAATTGTTGGAAGAGACATACATATACTGTCCACATTAACTTCTTTAAGAACAGGGACTACGATTTCGGATCTAGGTGGGATAGTGACTAAATTTGAAGGGATTAAATCATATTCAATAATGAAATTTTTAAAAGAGAATGTAAGCATTTTAGTCCCATAGTCGATTTGGGCTTTATAATCATCGAGAAAATAGTTACCTATGATTCCTTCAGTGCTTATAGGAAAGTTTTCATCTACAACGTGAAAGGGATAAGAAATGGTAATATTTTTGGGTAGGTTTATGCGTAAGTATATAACACCCTTAGTACGAATCACGGAATCTGTAATTCCAGATAATGAGTGAATAATGTTTGAGTCGATGGATAGTTCTGGTTTTAATTTGTCTATTTTAATCAGACAAATCTCACTATCACCATCGATGAGAAATTTCGAAGGTTGAGGATTTAGCATATTACATATTACTATTTAAGTTTATTTGAAAGATGTGGCGAGATGAGATTAAGTTTGAGTCCGAAGCCTGCCACTGGTTCCGGCCTCTGAAATGTTTTCCGTGTGTTTATTTGTTGAGGAAGAGGGAATTGGATTAGTATTGTTTTGTCTTCTATTGTTGTTATACTCTCTTTTTTTGCATTAGTTTATGTGATGTCCTAGATTCTTACAATAACTACAAGTAATTGTAACTTTTTTAACCTCACTCTTGAAGGAAGGAGCTGTTCTTTGTTTTTCTTTGAATAGCATTGTTCGATGCTATGTCCGGTTTTTTTGCAATGATAACATGAAATTAAATTTTTAGATTTAGAATGAAACGAGGTAGTAGGAGTTTGGGACAAATAACTGAATTCATTTTTCTCTTTTAGTACAGCAGTCTCTATAGCTTCAGTTAGAGATGAAAATCCTATCCTGGGATTAAGACCGCTTTCAAAAGCCTTTAGCCAATGAGTAAGCCGACATTTTCGCTTCACCAAACGGGAAATATGGAAGGACACAAATGGTGCAGCATCGAATAAATACAGGAGATGCAAGACCCATTCGACAGCCTGCAAGACGACTGCCACTGGCCAAACAAGGTGAAGTTGAGGAAATGATTACCACCGTGAAGAAGGATGGTTTGATTGAGAACTCGAAAAGTCCTTGGGCGTAACCAGTGGTCCTAGTCAAAAAGAAGAACGGAAGTACACGGTTCTGTGTTGACTACCGAAGATTGAATGACGTGACCAAGAAAGACAGCTATCCCCTGCCAAGAATCAGTGACACTTTAGATGCGATGGAAGGAGCACATTGGTTTTCAACATTGGACTTGAAAAGTGGATATTGGCAAGTTGAAATTCACCCTGAAGATCGAGAAAACACAGCGTTCTCCACAGGTAATGGGGTCTGGCAGTTCAAGGTTATGTCGTTTGGTCTTTGCAACGCTCCGGCAACATTTGAGCGTTTGATGGAGTGCGTCCTTCAAGGCCTGACGTGGAAAACTTGTCTTGTCTACTTGGATGATGTTATCATTTGGAAAAACATACGACCAACACTGTAAGAACCTAAGCGGTGTTTTTCAGAGACTTCGAGAGGCTAACCTTAAACTGAACCCAGAAAAATGTGCACTATTCAAGACTGAATTGGAGTATTTGGGACATATCATCTCGTCCCAAGGAGTCAAGACTGATCCTGAAAAAGTTGACACCATCAAAAATTGGCCAACACCACAGGACAAACATCAACTACGATGTTTTCTTGGTCTTGCTACTTATTACAAATGTTTTGTTAACTTTGTCGGAATTGCGAAGAGTTTGCATCAGCTTACGGAAAAGAAAAAGCAGTTTAGATGGTCAGGTGAGTGTGAAAAAGTCTTCCAAGAACTGAAATACCGTCTATGCAATGCTCCGGCGCTGATCTATCTGACTCCAGGCAAGTCTTTTATCATCGATGCTGATGCAAGCAACGTGGGAGTCGGCGCTATTCTGTAACAAGTGCACAATAGCGCAGAAAAGGTTGTCGCCTTTTTCAGCAAAATATTGTCGAAGACCAAAAGGAACTACTGTGTGACCAGAAGAGAACTCTTGGCACTCATCTTGGCAACGAAACACTTCCACAAATTCGTCTATGAACAGAAGTTTCTTCTATGAACCGTTCATGGTGCTCTTAACTGGTTGTTGAACTTCAAGAACCCAGAAGGACAAGTCGCAAGGTGGATAGAAAGACTGCAGACTTACGATTACGAAATTCAACACCGAAGGGGAAAGCTGCACTCAAATGCCGACGCACTATCCCGAAGACCTTGTAAGATAGACTGCAAGCATTGCAGGCGACAAGAAGAAAAGGAATTCATCAACACTCTGCGAGTAAGGGCTGACCCCATTTGTGGATGGAGTAATGAAGAAATAAGATCTGCTCAACAAGAAGACCCCGACATTGAACCTCTTCTCGCATGGAAAGAACATGAAGAAAAACCCGCATGGAATGACAAATCCGATAGGAGTCCAGTTTTAAAGGCCTATTGGGCACAATGGGACTCACTTCATGTGCGAGAAGGTGTTCCTTCGCGAAAATGGGAATCCGCTGATGGTAAATCCTATGTGATGCAGGTTGTGTTACCTCAATCGAAAATCAAATAGGTTCTTCGAGAAATGCATGATGGACCTTCAGGAGACCATTTGGGAGTCAACAAGACGTTAGAAAAAGTGAGACAACGATTCTACTGTTTGTATGTAAGAGACGAGATGTTGAAAAGTGGTGCCGAAATTGTGACGCTTGTGCTGCAACCAAAGGACCTAGTTGAAAACTGCAAGGAAAAATGAAGCAATATAATGTTGGCTCACCGTTTGAAAGCATTGCTGTTGATGTAGCTGGCCCATTTCCGGAAACGAATGCTGGAAACAAATACATTCTGGTGGTAATGGATTACTTCAGCAAATGGCCTGAGGCATACGCTATCCCGAACCAAGAAGCCAAGAACGTGGCCGACCAGATTGTGTCTAACTATGTAAGCAGGTTCGGTGTGCCTATGGAGCTCCATTCTGACCAAGGAAGAAACTTTGAGTCGAACATATTCCAAGAGGTGTGCGCGTTCCTTGGCATTAAGAAAACGAGAACCACACCACTTCACACGCAATCTGATGGAATGGTCGATAGATTCAACAGGACCTTTTAAAGAGCACCTCACTAAAGTCGTAGGCGACTACCAAAGAAACTGGGATAGGCATATACCACCATTTTTGATGGCCTACCGAAGTGCAATACATAGCTCAACAGGACAAACACAATCTGAAATCCTGTTTGGAAGAAGCATACGGCTGTCTAGTGAAATTAGGTTTGGACACCCATCACAAGAGTCTCAGGAAACAGGGGATTACGTGAGCTACCTAAACGAGAGGCTAATCGACATCCACGAAAGGACCAGACTAGAATGTGCGCTTACAGCGGTCGAATGAAGACAAGGTACGATACAAGAGCAAACGCGACAGGTTTCCAAGTAGGAGATCGTATATGGCTGTATAATCCACATCTTCAAAAGGGATTGTCGCCGAAACTTCGACAAAACTGGGAAGGTCTATACCGTCGTCACGAAAATCAATGATGTCGTTTACCGAATTCAAAGAGCGTCAAGAGGAAAGTTAAAAGTTGTGCATAGCGATCGACTGCACCGATACAGTGGCGAAGCTGCAGATAGAATTGTTCGGGACGAACAATCTTAAGAAGGGGGCAATGTTGCGAACAGAGCTTTATACTCCTACAGCGCCATCTGTTGGAAAATCGCATATCTACTTTATGGAAAGAATAAAAAGCTCTTTTCCAATGTCATATTGTATTTCCCCTTATTCCAAACATCTAGAACATTCCAAGACGAGAACCTTCGCGAATTAATTTCGAGAACAAGCAACTTGAGAATATAAGGGAGTGTTCACGGTAAGCACGCACAGTTCAATTTTGACTATGAAAATGTGCAAAAGGTTTGTTTATTGGATTGTGGAAAATGTTATTAAACAAGTGTGATTTAAATTTGGATAAAAGTATTTGAGTGGATTATAAATTGAGATTTATTGTTTTAATAACACTTTCCACAATAAAATAAGCAAACCTTTTTCACATTTTCACTATAATTTAAAAATTTAAAAAGTTAATTAAATACGCTCATATGCCCTCTAACTTCTTTATGTAAAAGGCACAATTCTTATGTAAGACCTGTTTGTGAATATTGATGTGTAAGTGCAATAGGCACTACCATTCTACATATTCCCGAACACCCGACAGGAGATATATGGTTCCTGCTCGTAGGTTTACATTACAATTGACATTTTCTTATGTATTGCAGTTGTTTGCTTACATTTATGATTTCGTTACAATAGAGGTGCACATTTGGCTTGAGTCATTATGTGTGCTATGTAACTAATTGTTATACATATAATAAGAACGAAACGAAAATTATGCATGGTTCGTATTTTGTTCAATTGTTCATAATTAATTGGTGTGGTGACTATCTGATGTGAGTTGAATACGAATGACTGGTGTGTATTTGGGGTTTTGAATAATAGTTGTGGCTCTCAGGTCATAATACTACATTGAACGGATGGGTTAAGTGTGCGAACACCCTGGATGCTACTACATTCCACATAATGCGGTCGTTGATAAATTATGTGTGGTTTAACGCTCTTCTCGATTAACCCCTTTATTGTAATACACAAGACCAACGTGCATCGACATCACATCTTAAATCCTCTCCACTTTACCTAAGCGTTCGCATTGATTTACACACACAAAAAATGCCCCGTACCACGTCACTCAGCCACATCGTCACTAAGTTAACGTGATCTTTGGCTTCCGTCAGTGGAGCCACCGAGCCACCCCGGCAGTTTCATTCTGATAACACCACCGAAAAAAAATTTAAAGCAAAGGCAACATTTTTTACTTGTGTGACTACCATTACCTTGAGGTTAACAATGTAACCACAAAATGGCATTGTTACTTCAATTCCGTTCAGACCTTTCCAGTCCACGGCTGTTGACTACTGATTCATTTACCCTCCGTGTTGAAACCGAGAGATCCCGCACTACAGTCAAGGGCTACTTGGCAATATTCACTTATATGGCAACGAAATAGTCTATTTGGCGGTGACTTGGCCACTTAAACCTTTTTGGATGCTTTCACAATATATACCGTCAGGCGTAGCCCCAATAAGAGTTCTACCGCAAAATATAATGGAACTGGAACAATCATTGCTTCATGGCTGCACTGCGTTCTACAGTCTACACTGGTTAGTTTCTTCATTCACTCACTATCACTAAACTCCTCATACACTACCCTCATATACTACCCAGTACTATGGACGGTGGCATCGTGTTGTGTCGAAGTAAAACACAAATGAATACTTTTCTGTGCACAGACAAACTGGGATACATTCTTGTGCGCATACCTGTCATAAAGCGATATGTGAAATCATCACCCATTTGAAGACAATATAGGGTATTTTTCCGTGTACAAGAAACCCAGTCACACATAAAATGGGTAAACCTCATCTAGTTGAAGATGATTATGAGAAGTGTGAATATAAATTGACATTTTAACTACTCAGCATTCTGGACTATTCGTAGCAGATACTTATTGTCGCCAATGAACGAACCGATGCTACACTCTATTTATGATAAATATATTAAAAAAAAAATATTTGGTGGTGCAACATTTCAAAGAGAACCAAAAACTTACAACTCTCAGCCATTCCTGTGTGTGTTACGAGTACCAGTAATGGGAGGACCTACAATTTTCTGGCGATTCCGAACGGCTAATAAGCAGCCCTTTTCATGGCAAGAGATATATACTCTTGAGGATTCGTCAGTTCCTCGCAAGAGGCAGTACACTCCTGAAAAACTTTTTAGCAGCGGCTGAGAATCGAACTCAAGACCTTCCGCATGACAGTCCAACGCACTAACCATTATGACAAGGGGTACTACATGATGAATATATACTGCTACAATTATAACTAAGTGATAGAGTTCTTAAAATCAACGACCAAAACAAAAGTACCTTTCAATGTCACTCCACAGATCTTGGGTTGGGTAGAACAGTAATAGGGAAAATAGTCTCGAATTTTAGCGCTCGTGAAGGATACTTGGAAACATCTTCCTATCTTCACCTGGTAGAGTATCAAAACGTAATCTCTTTCCCTGAAAGATTCACTTATATAATTACCCAGCGTTGATAGATACTTTTCTTAAATATCCATGCTTCACCCGATAACTTTTTTTTTAAGAGTAAAAAAAAAAGTAGATACCATACTAAATAAAACAATAGTTTCACATTTAAGAAAAATAAAAAAAGAGCAACGTTTGCAAATAATCTTCAGATAGTGTTAAAAATATGTTTGCATTTTGTGAATTTAACTTTCGTTCGTTTGTTAATTTACGTGTTCGTATTAAATTATGAATGTGATCAAAGCAAAACGTGGGCGTGCCAAAGGACGGCTGTCCAAGGCAGCTGACTTCGCTTCGTCCAGGACGCAATATACGAGCACATCGAGGACATCGATTTCGTAGATCTAGAACTCGAGTTATTCGAATACGAGGCCAAATATTTTGTGGCGTTTGTTAGTTCAGTCGACCAAAATGCGTCACTTACTCCATCTCAAAAATTCTACTACCTCAAGACATTCTTGACTAGTACTGCTGCTGATCTCGTTAGTCATATGAAGCTTACGGACACCAATTATTTTGAAGCTTGGGATAGATTAGAGAAGCGCTTTGATAGGTCGCAGTTTATGGTGCAATTTTTTATTCACTCCTTTCTTTCGCTACCAATGGCAAATTCTCTGAATGTAGCTTTGCTGAAAAGGATTACTGATGGTGCTGACGAGGTTATAAGAAGATTAAATGCACTTGATACAAATGATCGCGATCCCTGGTTAGTCTATCTGTTAGTACAAAAACTTGACCCAGATACGAAGCAAGCTTGGGCGGAAAATCTCCGGTCAAAAGAAGGTACTACAGTAAATCTACTCTTGGAGTTTTTACAAAATCGATGTGCTTGCTTGGAGTCATGTTCAACTCCTATTCAATCTTCTAAATCTAAGAATAAAATTCAGGACATAGTAAGATCACATGTAGTCGAGTCTGCCCAAACTTGTCCGCAATGTAAGGGAAATCATAGCTTGGTTAATTTTAAGAAGTTTTTCGCTTTTGACATTGATGCTCGTCGAAGAGATAATTCGTTATGTTTTAATTGTTTACGACAAGGACATGCTGCCAATAGATGTTTTTCTCACCAGCGTTGCAAGCTATGCAAATCTCGGCACCATGTTTTAGTCCACCAGGATGGTGCAGCAACTTCGTCTTCGGTTCGTGCAAATGTAACTCAAACTCAAACAACAGTAGCTACTCCTGTCGCGTCTGGTTCGCTGTCGTCAAATCCATTTTCTACGTCTGTGGTCAACAACTATACGGCCGAGCTATGCTTTAATGGTCAGACCATACTTCCTACTGCTGTTGTCAGAACCGAGGACAGTGAAGGGTCGTTTCAAAATGTTCGCGTGTTGCTTGACACGGGGTCTCAGGTTTCATTCATTACTGAACAGGCTGTTCAACGCTTGGGACTTTCTCGTCGTCATTCTCGAATTCCAGTGCTTGGACTTGCATCCACTTCAGCGGGCGCTACTAATGGCTTGGTAAAAATAAGGCTAACTTCTCGATTTAACTCAAGCTTTATTGATGTGAACTGCCATGTTCTGTCAAAGCTTACTTCGTTGTTACCGGCTTCATTGATTGAAAACATTGGCATAAGCAATCTAGTCTCTTTTGAGCTTGCCGATCCTTATTTTTATAAACCTGGTTGTATAGATGTTCTTATCGGGGCAGATAACGTCTTTTATATTATACCAGGACCTACAAACAATAAATTAAATGGAATACCTAACTTAATTCCAACTATTTTTGGATCCGTTGCAGCTGAAAAGTCCGCACAAGCAACTCTCAGTCCTCATAGTGGTATTGAAACATTTTGTACGCAGGTGGATCGTTCACTGGAATTTGATCTCGAAAAATTTTGGCATTTAGAGGAAATCTCTGATGAGCCCACCCTCTCAATTTATGACCAGCGTGCTAAAGATTTATTTGCTTCATCTTATATAAGACTTCCTAATGGTAGTTATGTGACACATTTACCATATAAAGCTGATAAAAATATAGATTTTGGGAATTCGCTTGTAGTTTCTTTACGTCGTCGCCTTCACTCGAACGAAGATTTGTTTCAAACCCATCTTTAAAGGATCAATACCACACATTTATGGAAGAGTATCTGTCTCTAGGTCATATGGAAGAAGTTCCTGCTGCTGAGGTGTATCAGCCATCTAACAGATCCTATTATCTTCCGCACCATGCGGTGTTCAAAATTGACAGCAGCACTACAAAAATAAGAGTCGTTGTCGATGGGTCCGCTAAAACTTATCATTCTTTGTCGTTGAATGATTCGCTTCTTGTTGGTCTTGATGGTGACATCAAGAAGATGTACCGGCATATTCAAGTTTCAGCTGCTGATTGCGATTATCAAAGGATTGTTTGGCGTAAAACTCCCGAGGAACCTGTAAAACTTTACAGGCTCTTAACAGTAACTTATGGTACTGCGTGTGCTCCCTTTTTAGCAGTTCGAACGTTAAAGCAACTGGCTCTGGATTCTTCTGAGGATTACCCTCTAGCATTTGCAACGGTTCTTAATGACTTCTACGTTGATGATGTTATCACCAGTGCAGACACCATAGATGAAGTGGTTTCTCTTCAGAAGGAATCGGTAGAGCTGTTAAAATCTGGAGGTTTTAACTTGCGCAAGTGGACTCTTTTGTTGCCGTTACCTAGAGAACAGCGTGCGATGTCTCCATTAGAATTTGAGGAGCTTGATTCAATAAAGGTTCTCGAATTGCAGTGCTGTACTTCAAAAGATAGATTTTCGTACAAAGTTAAGTTGAGCCAAAGTATTGAGTGTACCAAAAGTCGAATACTTTCAGACACATCACGAATCTTTGATCCAATGGGATTTCTCGCTCCGATAATTGTTGCTGTAAAAATCCTTCTACAGAACTTGTGGAGGGAAAAGCAGATCGCTGGAAGGTGATAAGGCAAGAACTACTACTCGTAGAAGCTGTTAATATTCCCAGGATCATATAGGAACTAGGAACTATGAGTTCCATGCGTTTTGTGACGCCTCTTTGGATGCATATGCGGCAGTGCTGTACTGTAAGAGTAAGAACGAGGACGGTTCTATTTCGGTAGCATTGGTATCTTCAAAGAGTAAGGTTTCTCCTATCAAGGTTTTGTCTCTTCCCAGATTGGAATTCTGCGCAGCCCTATTACTAACACGTCTAGTAAATAAACACAAGATATATTTACAGGATAAAGAAATGAAAGTTTTTGCTTGGACGGATTCTTCAATCGTGATCCACTGGCTTTCATCTCCTCCGAAAAGTTGGTCGGTGTTTATTGGAAATCGGACTTCGGAGATCGTGTCATCGATTCGTCACAAGCTTTGGAATCACGTTCGATCTGCAAGCAACCCGTCCGACTGTGCAACTCGGGGAATCCCACCATCTCTTTTTCCTTCAAATGAGCTATGGTGGAAAGGACCTTCGTGGCTGTGGCAGGAGAAGGATCAGTAGCCGTATTCAAAACCCTATCTCAACGACTTTCCAGGAGAGCAGTTGGAAGAAAGGAGAAACCAGAAAATGCAGGTATTTATGTCAAATGCTACCGAAGAAAACATTTTGCAGAAAATTTTAATCGATTCGTCAAAGTGGTACAAGTGCCTTAGACCCACAGCAACATTGTTTCGTTTTTGTCATAACTGTCACGTTTCAAAGGACTCTGGTAATTACGAATCTCTATCCGTGAAAGAACTATTAAAAGCTAAAATTGCTTATGCTTATATGATCAAGTTTTGCCAAATGCTTTTGTAGTGATCCCACTACATGATCTCTCCTAGAATAATCTTTTTTCGATCCACAACATCATGATTCATAAAAGACACCAGGCATTCTTTTCGTGTTCTGTTCTTCTCATATTTCAATAATGCAGACGCCATGTCCTCGTCTCGTATACGTCACATGAATATCAGTGTTTATGTCCGAGACATATTGTTTTCCTTACAATAAATACCATGCATTCACTTTACCCCGATACGTCATCGCATCGTATAATGCAATATGACCCAACGACGATCGATACACAAAAACCACGACCAAGGGCAAACACCACTGCCTCTTAAGTGGGTCAGTGAAGTGCATGAGTATGATAGCAAGCAAAGCAAGCAAAACAATTTATGATTTATGTCGTAATCATTGAAGTGATGACAAATTCATAAGGGCAGAGGCACATTGCACTATATTAAGGGCGATGCAGCGAATATTGGTCAATCGAGGCACGAAAATGATGATGGGAATTCTTTTATAGAATTTAATAGTTTACGCAAGAAATTGTGTATGCGTGGTGGGGATGAGGGTTGAAATATCATTTTAGAATAAAAAGAGTGTTGAAGGGATTGAAGCGTCACAGATAGAATAGAATAATTAAACAGAAAGGTCGCAGCCAAGCAAAAGACAGCGGGCCTTCAGAATAAAAAAAATAATAAATTAAAAAGGTCGCAGCCAAGCTAAAGACAGCGGGCCTTATAGATAAAATAAATAAAATAATAAAGTAAAAGGTCGCAGCCAAGCTAAGACAGCGGGCCTTCAAAAAATACATCGTTTTGTTTTAAATTTCTTCTGTCCGTCTCTCACTCTTCTCGCTAAAGCACGGTGAGCAGGTCGTATCATTTTGGTGCCAGCGGTGGGATTCACAAAATAAAAATCTCCCTACCGTTTGCCAGAACTAGAAGACTCTTGAGGCGTTCTGGGGCTAAACACCAGAGAAAGTGAAAAAAAGTGGGATACACTCAAAAATCCCTTATAAAATTAAAAAAAAAAAACAATTTTGTGTGTTAGAAGACCTGTAACTATAAGACCTTGCTAGCTATAGAGCGAAAGCATTTGGCCAACGGCAGGCAGTGAAAAGAGACCCAGGGTACCAAACAACTATAGGGCGTGAAGCTTACTGGGCAATTAATTAAACAACAACAACAACAGCAGTAGCAACAACAACCACAAAAACAACAGTAGCAGAAAAAGAAACTATATCTATAATTAAGGTAAAAATATATTTTAAAAAAATATATACATACGGAGGCTGTTTGAAAAGTTCTCGGCCTAACATAGAAGACGTTGTTTTAATAAATAAATTTTAATTCCTCAAATAGCCTTATATAAATAATAATTGTATGTGAAGTTTCATTAAAATTGGTCG
Organism: Chrysotoxum bicinctum; assembly: GCA_911387755.1. Taxonomy (NCBI): domain Eukaryota; kingdom Metazoa; phylum Arthropoda; class Insecta; order Diptera; family Syrphidae; genus Chrysotoxum; species Chrysotoxum bicinctum. Next base: position 130,455,883 of record OU426987.1, on the reverse strand, counting down.
CGTACATATATCAGTGGAATTTTTTGTTTGAACGAACCTATTGCTAACAACGAAAATGGAAAAAAATGAAATTAGAGCCGTCATTAAATATTTGGTCAAAAAGAATATGACACTAAATCAAATTAAAGATGACTTTGATGAGACATTGGGGGAATCTGCACCTTCGTATTCCATGGTCAAAAAGTGGGCAGTCTTATTTAAACATGGCACACAGAGCGTCGAAAATGATCGCAGAAGCGGAAGGCCAACAACATCCACTTCTTCAGAAAACGTCGATAAAGTTCATAAAATGGTTTTAGACGACCGAAGGTTAAAAGTGCGAAAAATAAGCAACACCATTGGGATCTCTTCTGAGCGGGTTTACCACATTTTGACCATAGAATTGGGGTTGAAAAAATTGTCCGCAAGGTGGGTGCCGCGTTTGCTGAGCGAAGAACAAAAATTCAATCGAGTTGAAATCTCTAGAGAGAATCTAGCGTTATTTCGGAGGAATACCAGCGATTTCTTGAGAAGATTCATTACCACCGACGAAACATGGATTCATCACTATATTCTTTAGACAAAAGAACAACCAAAATAATGGAAGCATAGCGGTTCTCCTCCACCGAAGAAAGCCAAGTCGTGTGCTTCAGCTGGGAAAGTGATGGCGTCAGTCTTTTGGGATTACAAGGGAATTATTTTTATTGATTACCTTCCTAAGGGCCAAACTATCACTGGTCAATACTTTGCAAACCTGTTGGACAAATTGGCTGGAAAAGTTGCCGAAAAAAGATCAGGATTAGCCAAAAAGAAGATCCTTTTTCTTCAGGATAAAGCTCCAGCACACAAGTCGGTTGTTGTCATGGCTAAACTCCATGAACTTCGATTTGGTGTATTGAACCACCCCCCTTCCCCCCTTATTCACCTGATTTGGCACCATCAGACTATTACCTCTTTCATAACTTAAAAAAAAATTTGGCTGGACGCAAATTCTTCACCAACGAGGAGGTGATTGCTGAGACAGAGCGGTTTTTCGAAGAGTTGGAGGAATCGGCCTATAAAATGGGTATAGAAGCACTGGAACACAGATGAAATAAGTGCATTGATATAAGAGGAGAATATGTAGAAAAAGATTAAAAAAAAGTTTTAAAATTTATTGCGTTTTATTGGTTAGGCCGAGAACTTTTCAAACTGCCCTCGTATATACATATAAATTTTTCACATTTTCAAAAAAAAAAAAATTATAATCAAAGAAACTTATCAATAACATCAATAAAATTATACGAGTAAAATTCAAAAGTAAATTCTTGGTGCCTATACAAAATTCTCACTAGACAACAACTTCCAATCGTAGAGCTTTTCAAAGCCATAACCTTTTTTATTACGATTATAGCGGAGAACTAAAACCTTCTTCACCTATCATGGCGATGAAAATCAGTCTTAACGACATTAATAACATCATATCTATGTTCGATGGTAAACCGGACGAACTTGATCGATTTATTTCTCTTTCATCACAGATGAAGCCCAACATTCCTTGTTCTTGTCGGTGGTTAAGACAAGATTACAAGGTGCGGCTTTTGAATATATTCAGTATAAAACCTTCCCTAAATGGACTGACCTTATAACTGAACTAGAATCCCAATTCAAAGAAATCAAATCTGGACCTTTAGCCCAAAACAAACTTACAACAGCAAAACAATCTCACATGGAGTCTGTCAAAGATTTCGGTGATCGTTTATCTAATCTACATCGAGCCCTTGATTCCGTCACCCATAATTCAGTTTCTGAAAAACCCGTAAGGGATTATTTAATTGCAGAGAATAGATCGATGGCATTGCGTACCTTCGAGGACGGGTTGAGAAACCCCGGTGAAGGCACACAATGCCCAAGATTTAAAAACTGCGATTGCGTATGCTATCAACCAGTCTCCTAGCCTAGAAAACGAAAACTCATTTGCAAGTACCTCCAGAAATACAAATTTAAAGCCCAATTGTTCGATGTGTGGAACTGAACTTTCTTTAGCACTCGATTTTATTTTCAGTTTAGCTAGCCTTGACAGTAAAATTCTTTTATTAGGGGATTTTAATCTTCCCCATATCGAATGGGTTCCCTCTGATGACGAATCCTATTTTGAAGCTTCCACAAGTTCACCCCAACAAGAGCTCCAAATGTTGGATAATATTATCTCTACAGATTTACAGCAAATTAGCTGTATACGAAATAATATGAATAGACAACTTGACCTTGTATTCTCATCTGACGCCGTTAGTACAGTAGTGGTAGAATCTATCTCTGCTTTATCTAACATAGATCAATATCACCCGCCTCTTGACATTTTTCTTGACTTGAGTGGTCATTTACTAGAAAATAGTTATCCCCACGACTGTTCTTATACTTTTGACTTTCGGAGAGGTGATTTTCAACAGCTTTTAGATAGTTTAATTAATTCCGGTATACGAGCCCAAACGCAAAATAGTTGGACTACCTATGATAAAAAACAAAAATCTTCTGATTCTTAAATTCTATCGGAAATAAAATCAATATTTTGGTATTTTTCTTAAGATATATTTATTTCGAATAGGAATAAGTAACAAAAACAAAATGACTTCAATTAAATAACGGTATAGAGCAATCTTACAAAATAAAATAACGATTTAAACATTTTTTTAAGTGCAAAATAGTTGGCCTATGGGTCTTAATTTTTATTTTACCATGGTGTTACGCCGCCTTTGGCCTTGTTAACTGCTTCTATGGGTAGTGGCATTGTGTCAACTAATTCTTGACATTCTTCGTACCAAAAGACTCCCAAATATTTATGATTTTAGCTTTAAGGTATTGAAGAGTCCGGAATGGTTCTTTTCGCAGTTTTTGATTCATTTTATGCCAGCCAGTTTCAATTGGTGAAAGATCAGGGCTGCTGGAAGGCCATTCCAGTAAAGGAATAGCTTCAGCAGATAACCACGCCATTGTAGACCTTGCAGTATGACAAGAAGCTCCATGCTGTTGGAAAATATAGTCTCCATCACTAGTTTGAAGTCGTGGTATTGATGGGAGAAGCTCATTTTCCAGAATATCCTGTACTTGGCAGCATTGACAATTCCATTTACAAAATGTAAATTGCCCAAACCCCGCCCCGACATGCATCCCCATATCATTAGAGATGCTGGAAACTTGACCGTTTTTTTAAGGCAATCTTTATGAAAAACCTCTTGAATTTCTAATGACTTGTTTTCGTTCGTCGCTCACGCAAACTTCAAACCTGGACTCATCACTCCAAATAATGGACCGCCATTGACTTAAAGTCCAGTTTTTACGTTGTTTGGCCCACTCTAGCCGCTTTTTCTTTTGTTTAGGTGTTAAAAGTGGTTTTTCTTTGGCCTATGTTTTTAACGAATTAAAATTGCTCTAATTTAAATAAATCTAAAACAAACCTTATCAAATTTGTATCCAATTTTTTTCATAGTCCGTTTGCAAGTGTCGACCGAAACACTTTTTTTTTATTCTTTCCCTCCATTGAACAGTTATTGCAGCGGCCGTTTGACGTCGATTTTCTTTTATTATTTTTTTTAAAACTTGGCAATCTCGAGGTTTTGCAATTGGTGGGCGTCCCGTTTTTTAACCGATCTCCACATTTCCACTATTTTTGAACTTTGAGATAATGTTTCGAATTGATGAGCGCGGTAAATTGAATTGTTTTGCGATTTTATAGCTCGATAATCCCGTTTCGAAGGCTTTATTTAAGGATTCCGTAAGGTCTCTTGATAATGCAACGCCACGCACCATGGTTGACATTAAGCTGTTGCTGGCTTGCATAAAACAGGAGATCAATAAACAACAAAACAAGTGCATGTCATTTTTTTAATAACGGTTAACTGAAAATCTATTTAAATCTTCATAGGCCAACTATTTTGCATCCCAGAGAGAGTAGTCAAACTATTATGCACTATCTTTGTTTGAGAGAATGCAAACTGGAGCCATATGTGCTTTCTCGAATTTAGTTCTGTTTGGTCTAATTTACTTATTAAATGTAATTTATTACATCGACAAAAAAAAATTAAAAAACAACTGTTTGGGGACCAGAAAATATAGGCACATAAAAATGTTAATTTGTTAATTGATGAGTAGGCCAACTATTTTGCGTTTGGGTCGTAGAACGTTTACCGATTTCTAATGATCTTGACAAAACTGTCTCAAGCTTCTATTCTATTTTGATGAGATGCATAAATGAAACTGTCCCTAAAAAAAGATATATTCCCTCTAATTCTTCTTGTCATCCTTGGTTCACAAAAGAACTCAAATGCCTTCGAAATAAAAGAAATAAGGCTTGGAAAAAATATATAAGGTTCATGACAGTAGAGACTCAAGTAGTTTACATTTCCCTTTTAGAAGAATTCAAAAAACTCTCTCATGAATGTTATAATGATTATCTTCAAACCATGGGACTTTCCCTGAAATTAGACCCGAAAAACTTCTGGAAATTTATAAACTCCAAAAAGAAAAGCGACGGTTATCCTGTTAATCTCGTTTATAATGACGTAATCTTGAGTACTACTACAGAAATCTGTGAGGGATTTGCAAATAATTTTAGCCAATCCTTCATTGATTCCCCTGTTGTTGTTGACGATAACTATTTTCAATTCTTACGAAATTGTCCTCAGGTATCATTTAATAATATTACAATAGATCATGACAAAATTTTGGACTTTCTGTCACATTTAAAAGACGACTATTCTATTGGACCCGATGGAATACCACCCGCTTTATTGAAGAAATGTAAGTCTGAAGGAAGAGCTAATCTTCCTCTGCGTAATATTTTTGTTCTATCCTTGAAATTAGGTAAATTCCCTGCAGTTTGGAAGAAAGCATTTTTAACGCCAGTATTTAAAAAGGGAGATAAAGCCAATATTACCAACTATAGACCAATTTCCAAACTTTCTTGCATTCCGAAGTTGTTCGAACAAGTTGTATGTGACAGTTTGACATTTATATGTAAAACTATTATCTGCAACCAACAACATGGTTTTATGCAAAAACGTTCTACGGTTACTAATCTTGTTGTCTTTTTGAATAAATGTTTAAACTCTCTAGAAAGTTGTCAAGAAGTTGATTGTGTATACACTGACTTCTCGAAAGCTTTTGATCAACTGTCTCATGAGATTATCAAGTTTAAACTTCACTCATACGGATTTCCACCACTTTTCATCAAGTGGATATCTTCATATCTTGAAGATAGGTTATATCAAGTCAAATTCAGAAATTCATACTCAAGAGAATTTATTGCCAAATCAGGTGTTCCGCAGGGAAGCCATCTGGGACCACTACTTTTTACATTGGCTATTAATGATGCTCCTCTCTGTGTTCGCAATAGCGAAATTCTAATCTTCGCAGATGATATGAAAATTTATAAAAATATAGTATCTTCAAATGATCGGGCTCTACTGCAAGATGATATGAACCATTTTGCCTTGTGGTGTGAAAAGAACAGTCTGAACCTCAACCCGACAAAATGTCAAACTATGACTTTTTCTAAAAAACGTTTTCCTTACTCTCATGAATATGTTATCTCACGGCACGTTTTAACTCGTGTTATGACTGTAAGGGACCTTGGAGTTCTTTTTACACCCAATTTAGATTTTTCTGCTCATATTAATAAAATCGTGAATAAGGCCAATTCAATGTTAGGGTTTATTAAGCGCTGGTCTAAAGAATTTGTTGATCCCAATGTCACCCGGGCTTTATACAACTCCTTGGTGCGTCCCCATCTTGAGTATGCATCGCAGGTTTGGACTCCTCTTTATGATATTCATATTGAGAGATTAGAATCTGTGCAAAGAAACTTTACTCGTTTTGCCTTGAAAGGACTTCAATGGAGTGATCCTTCGTATGTCCTCTCTTATGACCAACGATTATCTATTCTTCAGATGCAAACTTTGGAACAAAGAAGAACAAACAATGATTTGGTATTTTTCCACAAATTAATAACAGGCGTCACAGATGCACCAGATCTTTTATGTTCGGTTTATTTTAATTATCGGGGAGGAGGTTATAATCTTCGAGGCCTCGATATGATTAAGGTTCCAACACATAGGACCAACTATGGCATGCATGAGCCCTTGACACGTATGGGTAGACTTGTAAATTGGAATTCAAATATTTTGGATTTTAATATAAATAAAAGTAAATTAAAAAACCTACTCAAAACCAGTGGTCCACGCTCCTAAATGTTCTTTGTTTCATGTTATGTTATTGTTTTGTTCATACGTAATATTGTTTGTTTATTTTTCATGTTTTCTTGTGTCAGTGTTAATTGTTATAGAGTTTGCCTACTAACAACTAACACTGCACTAAATGATGAGCCGGTGGTATAACACAGTTCTCTGTGTTGGCAAACCATTGGTCGAAAGACGGAGCTTGCTATAAGCTTTCTTCGACCAATTCTGATAGTGAAAAAAAAAAAAAAAAATCTCGCCACACAACCTCTTCTTGTTTTCACTCAAATGGTCAAAATCGATCACTTATTTGCCAAACTCGTGATAAGGCGGGGCACACTTCTTCAACCTGTTATCGAAATACTAATTTACCAAACTTTGCCATGCAACATATAAAAAAGGAAGTTAAATTTATTAAATGCACATACTGTAATCGAATGAATCACACTGAGTATGAATTTAGGACACGGTTAGCTCATTTACGAATGAAAAACCAACCTACAACTCGAAATCCTTTCCGATGAGAACCTCCAAATGATAAAACAAAAACATTTAATCACGTGATGAGACATCACCCTAGTGAATATGAAAATAATGAGGGAAACTATTGCACTCGGACAGAACAGATCGGCAATTTGTCCGGGGTACAGAAAACCATTGCCGAAATCCATAATTACGACCAGTAAATTTTAATATGTCTGTATTTTTCTGCCCTGAGTTAAAAGAACCAGTGATACGGGTAAAATTTGATCCGTCAAAACAAAAAATCGCCACATTATTAATAGACACTGGGGCAGATGTTAGTTTAATAAAACAAAATTAACCTATTAAAGCCCCTAAAAACGCCTGTATTACTACTTTAGCAGGAGATTCTATGAAAACTTTAGGACAAATTATAGGAACCTTGCAGTTTAATATAGATAATAATTCATCCTTCCTAGAACATCCATTTCAAGTAATATCAAACAAAATAAAATTAAACTATGATGGAATAATCGGAAACGATTTCCTCAACAAATATAATTGCAAAATAAACTATGAAAAATTAAAATTAGAAATGTGTATTTCCGAAAAAAAGTGCCAACTAACAAATAAAATTCTTATCGAACTACGAACAAAAGAAATCTATACAAAAAACGAAGTCACAAAGAAATGGAGAGACGAAACAACAACTCACTAGGTGCTACCTACGGGTAAAATATGTCTCGAGGGAAATAATTGTACGATGAAAGAGTTGAACCATATTGATTTAGTTGAATCTCAGCCTAACGATGCCTATGGCACTAGCATGATGACTATAAAATCTATATGGGGATCTAAAACTGAATCTGATTGTCAACAGGTCGAATCAGAAAATCCACTAAAGTCCAATCTCGAACAAGACCTCTTTGAAGCTATCAAACCCACGTCTTTAAAAACTTCACAAGGTAGGTAATCATGAAAATAATAATACAATAAAAGAAACTTCAACAAACATTAGGATTGAGGTAGATAAGAAAAAAGAAGATTTTGTAAACAGAAGTATAACGGAAAGAATTATATTAAAACCGAGAGCACAACAGATAATAGAAATACCGTTTCACAACAAAAACCATAACGAAATTGTGATAAAAAAAAAACAGGAAATTACACCAGGGATTTATATAAGTGAAACACTAACTAGACCAATAAATAATAAAATAAAAATTCTTCTGATGAATATCTTAGATTCCATCGAAGAAGTGAATATTAACAAAATACATTTTGAACATGAAGGGCCAGATATCTCAAAAGACCCTGTAAAAAATAGGCTTAAAAAGCTAGAATCTGTTTGTTACCGAATCGAATTATTTAGGCATAAAGAATTTTATTATAAACACCAAAAACACACAAAAATAAAATACGCGACGAGACAACGGACGACACAACTAACTTGGACCGGACGAAGACGAAGTGTTTGTATGTTTTGTTTTTTTTAGAACATCTGTCAATTGAAATCTCGTAAAAAGGAAAATGGAAGAAGGATGAAGATTTAAAAAGGTAATAGATTATTGGTTCGATCTGTCTGTGGAATAGATTCCTATTTCCAAGTTTAGACATACCTTTTGCAGATCTCTCGATGCAACTTTTGAGAGCAGAGCGAGTGGCTAGGGTTTCTGGAGTTTTTGACTCAAAAATGAAAATGTTGCTGGATTGGGTATGTGCTCCTGGAAAAGGCGAGCTTTATCCAATTTCCATGATGCAGCAGAGAGTTGAGAAAAGACTCGAGAACTAAATAAGTTAAATTCGAAACTACATTCAAAGCGATCGGTAGAGTGCTGTCATAAAATTATATAATTTCGCTTAACCAAAAGAATACCGCTCGTAATAAAAATTTTTTTTATTAAGAAATTAATAGAAGTTTACTTTCGTTTTGTGGATAAAACACCCTAAAGGTTAAAATAATAACCTGTAAAAAAGATATAACGAGGTAATTGATTAAAATAATTGCTAGACTACTAGCCAATTCCTTTTAGTTTCTTTGAAATTCAAAATTAATTTCCTTTGAAATTTGTTTCAATAGGATTTAAATAAATCTGGCGGTAGGAAATAAAATTCCACCAAACATTTTTTTTGCTTGGAGACTTCAAGGAATTCATGAAATCCTACAGGAATTACAAATTGCTGTTACCATCAGGAACAACGGCCAACGGAGTTGCTACCGTTTCGTATACAGGAAAAACCTTTGCCGAACAGTTCTAATTAAGAAAGCAGTTAGTGCAACAAAATTCAACACGATCATAGCCTAGGTGGCAAAAGCGGCTAAATTTGAGAACCACTGTGCAAAGTTCAAATCACTAAAAATTTTAATTTACTTTTTTTATTTTTTTTTTATTTCGATTTAAATTTTAACTTAACTTACTTTTGTGCTATTTGAATCAAAATATTTTTTTTCAATTCATTTTCGTTTTTTTGATTAAATTAAAGAATCGGTTTTTAGAAATTAAAGCGTAAAACCATTTAAAACAAAACTTACCGAAATATCCACCTATACAAATTGGTATAAGGTAAATAAATTAAAACAAAGTGCATTAAAATTAAACCATCCATAGTATCCAGTTGCAGTGGCCACAGCATCCAGGAGTAAAGAGGGTGAGTTACATTATATTGAAAGAAAAATATATTTGCATTTTATTTGGATTTACGCGCATTTATACGGGTTGATAGGTGTGATATATTGAAATTAAAAGAAAAGTACTTAACGTCGCGAAATCGAATTGATTTAAAGAAAGATTTTGATTGATATATAGTTTTGGTTTTTTTTTATTAACGTAATATTAAAGTAACTTATTAATAGAGTAACGTAATTTATGAAAATTTTTAATTTAAATAAATATCTAATTGTGAACATTTCTTAAAATGAAAAATTTGTGTTTTGATTGAAATTGGAAATGATAATAGGAACAATGGTTTCAGAGTAATTTTTTTAAAGGGATGAGAGTGGGGATGATAGAGGGATGATTTAGGAGATAGAGAAGAAGCCTAGTCAAGGGGTTGCTTAGGCGAGAAAAGCAACCAAGGAAGGGAGGGTTAAGAAAAATAACTCGCGATATCCAAATTACACCCTGGATAACCAGAATAAAGCCTGGTAATTAAATAAATTTTTTTGTAATGAGCAAAAGGGTCCAAGAACCACTCCCAGGACTGAGCTAGGGGTTCGATATTACCAGCATGGACCAGAAGGCAACAAGGCTCGTTACAAAATGGCGCCCGCAACGTGGAGCCCACCATCGTAAGATGGCGAGGCTTAATTTTTTTTCTTTTTTGAGCCAATTCAAATTTTTTTTAATAGTTTTTTTTAGTTTATTTTAAATTTTTATTTCATCAATATTTCAGTTTTTATTTCGATTTTTTGTCGATAGTGGTTGCAGCTTCCTTGTGAGTCCCGGTTACTGGGTGTAAAGCACTTGGTACCGCGTTGCAACAAGGAAGATGCAACCATGCAACAAATAAATAGACAGGGTGGGCTAAGTAAACCGAGTCTTTGGTTATTTGTATAACAGATACCCAAATGGCCGGTTTAATTAGCACACTCTTGACATATAAAGGACTTGTTCGGAAGGGACCCTTTAATGCGAGAGGCGTTTTAGGAGGTTTTTCCCTGAAAGTTTTTTTTCATTCTTTAGATTCTCCGAGGTTTTCAGATGCCTTCGCTGATGAAAGATTCGTCAGTCGTTGTCCTGAAAACTGAGGAGAATACATTTTTTTTATTAGATTCAGTTAGCATGTTTTACATTTTTTTTTTCGGCTCGCAGGACTACGGCTTCTTCTCCGTCGTCAATGATCATCCTTCTTGAATTTGAACTCTCATCCTTTTTACATTTTATGATTTTTTTTACATTCAGTTCCAAGTTTTGAAACTTTGAGCTTCTGAAGTTTCTTTTTGAAATTTTTTTTAAACATTTTTATTATTTTTCAGTTTTTTTTTTTTTTTGAAAAACAATAATCATTTTATAATTTTTTATATATTACTTTTATTTTTTTTAATAAATTCTTGGTGGATTTGAACACAGTTTTTCGAAGATTATAGTTGAAACTGTGTTGATTTTGAACTAGATTCGGAAGATTTTTTTTACTGAATTGTTTTAACGTCAGCATAGCAGCGATTTTTTTATTAGAAGTTTCTTTTTTATTATCAGTTTTCGAGTTTTGAGACAACTGCTGTTGTATTCATAGGGAATTGTTGAAGTTCGAAATTTTTCTTCGGTCATTCTTACCTAGTTTGGTTAGCGTTTTCATTTTTAGTCAAGCTATCCATTTACGCCTGAGTTGATCTGGTTTTTGGATTTGCAGAGATAAGATCTGTAAGAGTTTTTTTTGTTGGCATGAGCAGTAGGCGTCGAGTCTCACTCCACGACGACCCACGTTTAATTCAAGCTCATTCAGAAGCTAGATTTGAGGAGTTCTGCAGACAGTTTAGAACTACAATCGAACGCTTTAACTTGGACACTTCCTTCAGTTTTTCTGAGAATTTGAATTCAGTTGTTTCTAATTCTACGACATATTCAGATATGTCTAATAATAATTCGTCGGTTAACGATAACGCCTTACAAGGTGAGGGAGTAGAAGGTGATGTACCTGAAGCACATGCGGTTGATCGAACGGAGGAATTAGCGGCCAGAATTGAAAGGGGTATGATCGACAATCAGGTTAGATTATTCCAACAAATGGACATGTTTATGGTCAACGTCATAAAAAAGTTGGAAAATTTGCAAATACCAGCACCGGTTCAAAATACATCTCCTAGAGAACACTTGCTTAGTGCAGGGGCAGCTGATGGTAGATCCTCCGAAGCTTTTCAGCCCATACCCAGACCCAGAAATTCCATTTCTCCATCAATAACAAGCGCACCTGAGTCATGTCGCCTGGATAGATGGAACATCAAATACGATGGCACCGATAATGTAAGCGATTTTCTGTTCAAGGTGGATCGATTGCAGTCATCGTCTTCTTACACTGACGAACAGGTAACCGCGAATTTCCACACCTTGCTTAGCGGAAGACCAAATAAGTGGTTTTGGGGTTTTTTGCGAAGAAACCCAACAGCAAAATTGTCCGAGGTGAAAGAAGCGATGACGAAGGAATTTGGGCGGCTGGAAAGTGATGTGGAGATTTACATGAGGCTGCTTACTCGCAAACAAGGTTTTAAAGAATCGTTTGACGATTTTTATAATTCAATCGTTGGTCTGAACGACCGTTTAAAAGAACCATTTGACAATCGAAAACTTGTCGATGTCATCCGAAATAATGCCAAAGACAAGATAGGTGAAATTTTGCTCTCAGCTGAAGTTAAAAACCTAGAGCAGCTGCGAAACAAGGCGAGAGAAGCTGAGAGGTTCTTGGCGAAACGAACTTCTTTCCAAAGGACGGTTCACGAAATCGAGGTCAATGATGATCAATCTGATTTGGACCAGGAAGGGGAGGAAGTCGCGGCCATCCTTCCAAATCGCAAGGCGGTTTCAACGTCGAACTATACTTGCTGGAATTGCGATCAGAAAGGGCATGCTTATCATTTTTGCCCGTCGCACATTAGAAATCTTTTCTGTTTTTTGTGTGGTGCGAAAGGAGTAAGTACCGTAGAGTGCGGTAAACATTCGGGAAACTCCACAAGGGACGAAAGAAAGAGTGGGGAGATTCGTTCCTTAAAGAACAGACCCGACCACTCTCAGAATTAGAAAACCCACAAACTAACACCAGCAAAGTAGCCTTTTCTGAAAGTGTTCCAAACAAGATCATGGAACGGACAGAACCTCGAAGCTCTCAGGTTTCTCAGTCTCATCCTCTCAATACCTACGCTCTCAAGTCCCTTCACGAGCGCAAGTTAAACTATTATAAGGTTCGTTCTCGAATTTTCGGGACAAATAATAGTTTAGCAAGCGCTCACGTTCTAAAATGTCGCCGTCGATTTCGAAATCGTAAGAAATTTCATAAACAAATCGTGGATACCATTATTTCCTCGAATGCAGACGGTAGAATGTATGCCAATGTTCAGCTAAACAATGAGTCAGCTTTTGGATTATTGGATAGCGGGGCATCCATATCGGTGCTTGGCAGTGAGTGTTGGGAGTTGGTGAAAAGGATTGAAGTGGTTGTGAAGCCATATAAAAACGTTGTACGTACTGCGGACGGCAAGTCGCATGACATAATAGGTCATTGCGAAATACAGACCAGTTACAATGGTATCACGAAGCCCCTTTCTTTTTACCTAATTCCCAATCTCACTCAAAAACTCTATTTGGGAATGAATTTTTGGCGAGAGTTCAACCTGATGCCACAAATAAGCGAGATTCAAGGCGACATTGGAACAAGTGAAGATGAGGTAAATTTTAAGGATGAGGCTGAGCTGATCACACTTTCGCCTGAGCAAAATTTTCAGCTAGAGCGCACCAAGCAGTTATTTCCTAACTTTGTCGTGCTAGGGCTGGGTAAGACAACTCTAGGTTGTCATGTCATCGATACGGGTAACGCGGTTCCTATCAAATCACGTCATTATCCATTGTCTCCGGTTCGTCAAGAGGAGGTCTATAAGGAATTGGACCGTATGTTAGAGCTTGGTGTTATCGAGGTTAGTAATTCTCCTTGGAGTTGCCCTGTTGTTTTGGTGAGGAAACCCGGTAAGGTCCGCCTCTGTTTAGACTTCCGAAAAGTCAATGCGGTCACCGTTAAGGATGCATATCCTTTGCCTCACATCGAAGGTTTACTCAGCCGTATAAAAGACACACATTTCATCACAGGAATTGACTTGAAAGATGCCTATTGGCAAATACCTCTAGATGAGAAGTCAAGAGAGAAAACAGCTTTTGCCGTGCCTGGTAGACCTCTCTACCAGTTTAAAGTTATGCCATTTGGCTTAAGCAATGCTGGTCAAACAATGAGCAGAGTCATCGATCAAGTTGTGCCAAGTTCGTTACGTGAGAATGTGTTCGTCTATTTAGATGATTTGTTGATTTGTACGGCTGACTTTGAGTCACATATTCGCATCCTTAACGAAGTGGCTGCTTGTCTTCGCAGGGCTAACCTGACTATTAACCTCGATAAGAGCAAGTTCTGCATGCGAGAGATTAAGTATCTCGGATACATCGTTGGCCAAGGTACTTTGAAGACCAATCCTGATAAAATCGAGGCAATGGTTAATTTTCCCGCCCCCACGACCCTAAGACAGGTTAGGAGATTTCTAGGCTTGACGGGATGGTATCGAAGGTTCATTAAGAATTATTCAGATCTAGCCGCTCCACTAACTGATTGTCTTAAAAAGAAGAGGATGTTCGAATTAACCCCTGAGGCTTTGGAGGGGTTTAACAGATTAAAAACTGCACTTTCCTCGGCTCCGGTGTTGTCACAACCCGACTTCAAAAGAGCGTTTATCATCCAGTGTGATGCATCTTCGGAAGGAGTAGGTGGTGTTCTTTTTCAATTGGATGAGAACAACAACGAGAAACCGATAGCATACATGTCGAAGAAGCTTAATAAAGCTCAGAAAAACTACACGGTTACTGAGCAGGAATGCCTTGCCGCAGTCTTGAGTATTAGAAAATTCAGGCCCTACGTTGATGGATTGCCTTTCAAAGTCATAACGGACCACTCAAGCCTTAAATGGTTAATGTCGATGAAAGAGTTGAGCGGAAGACTCGCTCGTTGGAGTTTAGAGCTTCAAGGTTTCAATTTTTCCATTGAACATCGAAAGGGATCCCTCAACATAGTACCAGATACTCTATCTCGTATAGATATGGAAGAAATTTCTGCGAAGGTAACCGTGAAAGAAGATGAGATTGATGAGGTTTCTTCGACAATGATATGTGGTGATATAGACCTCGATTCAGTCGATTTTGATTCGGAGCAATATTCCCAATTGAGAAAGAACATTAATTCAAACCAATCTGCGCTTCCTGACCTAGTTGTATCGGGAAAATACATATACAAAAGAGTTAGGTTCAGGAATGGTGATGTGAACGAAGAGGATTCTTTATGGCGTCTTTGGTTGCCTGACACACTCACTCGCAAATGCATTGAGTTATTCCACGATACAAAGCTGAGTTGTCATAGTGGCTTTGGAAAAACTTATGCTCGTATTCGAGACAAATATTATTGGCCAAAAATGGTAGTGGACATCAAGGCATTTGTGAGTGAATGTGATACGTGCAAAATGGTAAAGGCCCCTAATGCGATTCTTCGTCCACCTATCACCAAGCAGATTGTTTCTGAAAGGCCTATTCAGCGACTGTATGTCGACTTCCTGGGACCATATCCACGTACGAAGCGAGGAAACGTGTATGTTTTTATTGTGGTAGACCACTTCACAAAGTTTGTTTTTCTTCAAGCTATGCCAAAAGCGACTTCCTCTAGAATTATTGATTTTCTAGAATCAAACATTTTTCACACTTTCGGGACCCCTGAACTAATTCATTCCGACAACGGACGACAGTTCGTTTCCAAAGAGTTCGAAAACTTTTTGGCGAACTACGGTGTAAAGCAGGTGCGAACTGCGGTGTATTCTCCACAGGCTAACATTTCTGAGCGAGTCAATCGCAGCGTTCTGAGCAAACTTAGAGTTTTGATTTCGAAAGAGCAGAACGATTGGGACGTGCATTTGTCTAGCATAGCATGCGCCTTGCGTTCTGACATGCACGATTCGCTAGGTTGCCAACCGTACTATGCTCTATTCGGACAAAACATGGTATCTCACGGCTCTACGTATAGGATATTACGTGAATTAAAAGCTCTTGAAGACCCAGAAATGTTAGTCCTGTCTCATGCACTAAAAACTACGCTCACCAGACAGAAGTTGTCGGAGAATTTGTTCAGGGCATACGTTAAGTCTAAAAATACTTATAACTCACGTTCAAAAATGGTAACTTACCGTGAGGGTCAAGAAGTATTCCATCGTAACTTCGCCCAAAGTAACTTCATTAAAGGTGTCAATGCTAAACTACTTCCAAAGTTCGAGAAATCCCGCATTAAAAAGGTTATTGGCAATTGTACGTATGAGTTAGAAACGCGTTCTGGCAAACCAATAGGCATTTTCCATGCAAAAGATATACGCCAATAAATCCCCTGCAAACGAAAAGAAAACAAACCACAAAGTATCGTATTTAAATTAAATAACAAAATTTTAAAACTTATCTGATCTAACACTGGTAAAAGCCCGGCTAGTTAAATGGGTTCGCGACCCACGTTGGTCAAGATTAAATAAAATTTCACTTTCATGTTTTTTCTTTTTATTGTCTTCAATAATTTTTATTGTTTTATTTTTTTACCGATAATAAAACACAATCGTGAAAATTTGCAATAAAACACAAGCAAATTATATCTAAACGTAGATATTCAAAGGCAAAAATATGTGTTTACCGACGGCAAAACACTTCTGATGCGAATGTACGATCATTTGATATTTTTTTTACTTATTTTATACAGAGCAGGTACATACATAACTTCACAAACATTTTGATATTTTTTTGTATATTTCACTAACAACGAAAAACTAGATACGAACACGAATCAAAATTCAATTGCACACGCAGTTCAAAGTTAAAATATTTTTCCCGACGGCAAAACAATATGAGATAATGTATATGGGAAAACAATTCAAGTATACAAATACACAAAACACCAGCTGAGCCTTTAACTACAAACTTTATACATATGTTTTGTTTTCGTGTTTATTTATTAAACCGCAATAAAAAATTTTTTTGTTCCCGTACTTTGTCTAACGATAGACAAGGCGAACATATAATAATATACCCGTCTTCGTTACTAGTATTCATTTACACTAACTGTATTTCGTTTTTTTTTTATTTTTATGTTCACTTTTTTATTAAATTGAATTTGAATTCAATTTTTATATTCGGCAATTCTTTGCAATGCCTTCATTACATATACGTATGTATGTTTGAGACGCGGTAGCACTGTGATAGGAATTTTGTTGGCACCAATTTTCCTAGTCACTTTATTGCACTGATTTTCACTTTTGTTTTGCTCCCGACGACCGAAGCTAATTTCGTGGGTTCGTTTGCATCTTCCAGATAACGATTTATCCGGAAAAAGCAAAGCCCTGTTACCGAATCGAATTATTTAGGCATAAAGAATTTTATTATAAACACCAAAAACACACAAAAATAAAATACGCGACGAGACAACGGACGACACAACTAACTTGGACCGGACGAAGACGAAGTGTTTGTATGTTTTGTTTTTTTTAGAACATCTGTCAATTGAAATCTCGTAAAAAGGAAAATGGAAGAAGGATGAAGATTTAAAAAGGTAATAGATTATTGGTTCGATCTGTCTGTGGAATAGATTCCTATTTCCAAGTTTAGACATACCTTTTGCAGATCTCTCGATGCAACTTTTGAGAGCAGAGCGAGTGGCTAGGGTTTCTGGAGTTTTTGACTCAAAAATGAAAATGTTGCTGGATTGGGTATGTGCTCCTGGAAAAGGCGAGCTTTATCCAATTTCCATGATGCAGCAGAGAGTTGAGAAAAGACTCGAGAACTAAATAAGTTAAATTCGAAACTACATTCAAAGCGATCGGTAGAGTGCTGTCATAAAATTATATAATTTCGCTTAACCAAAAGAATACCGCTCGTAATAAAAATTTTTTTTTATTAAGAAATTAATAGAAGTTTACTTTCGTTTTGTGGATAAAACACCCTAAAGGTTAAAATAATAACCTGTAAAAAAGATATAACGAGGTAATTGATTAAAATAATTGCTAGACTACTAGCCAATTCCTTTTAGTTTCTTTGAAATTCAAAATTAATTTCCTTTGAAATTTGTTTCAATAGGATTTAAATAAATCTGGCGGTAGGAAATAAAATTCCACCAAACATTTTTTTTGCTTGGAGACTTCAAGGAATTCATGAAATCCTACAGGAATTACAAATTGCTGTTACCATCAGGAACAACGGCCAACGGAGTTGCTACCGTTTCGTATACAGGAAAAACCTTTGCCGAACAGTTCTAATTAAGAAAGCAGTTAGTGCAACAAAATTCAACACGATCATAGCCTAGGTGGCAAAAGCGGCTAAATTTGAGAACCACTGTGCAAAGTTCAAATCACTAAAAATTTTAATTTACTTTTTTTATTTTTTTTTTTATTTCGATTTAAATTTTAACTTAACTTACTTTTGTGCTATTTGAATCAAAATATTTTTTTTCAATTCATTTTCGTTTTTTTTGATTAAATTAAAGAATCGGTTTTTAGAAATTAAAGCGTAAAACCATTTAAAACAAAACTTACCGAAATATCCACCTATACAAATTGGTATAAGGTAAATAAATTAAAACAAAGTGCATTAAAATTAAACCATCCATAGTATCCAGTTGCAGTGGCCACAGCATCCAGGAGTAAAGAGGGTGAGTTACATTATATTGAAAGAAAAATATATTTGCATTTTATTTGGATTTACGCGCATTTATACGGGTTGATAGGTGTGATATATTGAAATTAAAAGAAAAGTACTTAACGTCGCGAAATCGAATTGATTTAAAGAAAGATTTTGATTGAAATATAGTTTTGGTTTTTTTTTATTAACGTAATATTAAAGTAACTTATTAATAGAGTAACGTAATTTATGAAAATTTTTAATTTAAATAAATATCTAATTGTGAACATTTCTTAAAATGAAAAATTTGTGTTTTGATTGAAATTGGAAATGATAATAGGAACAATGGTTTCAGAGTAATTTTTTTAAAGGGATGAGAGTGGGGATGATAGAGGGATGATTTAGGAGATAGAGAAGAAGCCTAGTCAAGGGGTTGCTTAGGCGAGAAAAGCAACCAAGGAAGGGAGGGTTAAGAAAAATAACTCGCGATATCCAAATTACACCCTGGATAACCAGAATAAAGCCTGGTAATTAAATAAATTTTTTTGTAATGAGCAAAAGGGTCCAAGAACCACTCCCAGGACTGAGCTAGGGGTTCGATATTACCAGCATGGACCAGAAGGCAACAAGGCTCGTTACATGTTTTAAAATTTACACACTTTAACCCTGACGAAAAGGAGTCCATTTTACAAATATGTCGTGAAAATAATGATCTCTTTTATCTTGACGGCGATCACCTTACCCACACAAATGCTATTCAACACAAAATTATAACTGCGGAAGGCAAGCCGCCTCTTTACACAAGGGCTTATAGACTTCCAGAGAGCTCAAAACAGGAGATTCACAGACAAGTGAAGGAAATGTTAGACGATGGCATAGTGCAACCGAGTAGTAGTCCATGGAATTCACCATTGTTATTGGTTCCAAAAGAACCTGGCCAAGATGGAGAAAAACGATGGAGACTTCTTGTTGACTTCAGGAAGTTAAACGAACTTACTGTTGGAGACGCATACCCATTGCCCAATATCGCCGACATTTTAGACCAACTGGGAAGAGCAAAGTATTTTAGTACACTTGATCTCGCAAAAGGTTTCCATCAGATTCTCATGGACAAATCAGATAAGTCTAAGACCGCTTTTAGCATGCCGTATGGACATTACGAGTACAATCGTATGCCGTTTGGTCTAAAAAACGCTCCCGCTACATTTCAAAGAGTCATGAATAATGTGTTAATGGGACTTCAAGGTATCGAATGTTCTGTGTATGTTGATGACATAGTCATCTACGAGTATGATCTTAAGGATCACAACAGTCGGCTTATTAAAGTTCTAAACCGCCTTCGGGATAATAATCTAAAACTTCAACCAGAGAAGTGCCATTTTCTCAGAAAAAAACTTACTTATTTAGGACACGTCATCTCGGAAAATGGAATATTACCAAACCCTGAAAAAAATAAAGTCGTAAGAACTTTTCCGGTATCAAAGAAACCAAAGGACGTCAAATCTTTTCTTGGATTCATAGGATATTACCGAAAAATTATTCCGAATTTTTCCGAGATAGCAAAACCTTTAACTAAATTACTGAAAAAGAATGTCTCTTTTCACTGGGATGCTTTTTGCGATGAGGCATTCAGGATTCTTAACGAGAAACTAATTAATCTTCCTATTCTGATGTACCCTGATTTTAGCCAAGAATTTCTAGTGACTACCGACGCAAGTGATATAGCACTAGGAGCTGTTTTATCTTAAGGTCCTATGGGTAACGATAAGCCAATTTTCTTTGCTAGCCGAATATTAAATGACCGAGAAACTAAGTATACTACTTCTGAAAAAGAACTTCTGGCAGTCACTTTCGCTTTAACACAATTTAGACCATATATTTATGGACGAAAATTCACGATTATTACAGACCATAGTTCACTACAATGGTTAATAGGACGAAAAGATCCTACGTCCAGACTTATGCGATGGAGAATCTTGTTGGAAGAATATAAGATAATTCACAAAAAGGAGAAATTAAACACCAATGCCGATGCACTGAGTCGAATTAAAACCAGTGACGAAGCCAAAGTACTAGTAACAACCAGAAATCAAAAACGAGTACTTGAAGAGAAAAGACAAAAGGAAAACAACCCAATCAATGAGACAGTCCAAAAAACTGTTTCCTTAGACGATATATAAGTCACTTCTACCTTCAATCTATACGAAATGAGCGGTTCGATTTATGATTTTGAACAGATCGATTTGAAAATTATCTACTATCTTTTATCATGTCAATAGAAGAAGAAATCTTAAATAAAAAAATATCAAATTTTACAAAACCTGAAATAGGAAAAACTTTAACCTACGACTTGAATAATACAAACCTCTTAGTCATAACTTTACCCATATCTTTTAGAAGCATAATAGATCAGCAAATTTCGGAATGCGTCCTGAACGAAATTAAATCAAAAATCACGGGACATAAGACCTTAGGTTTCGCTTTGGCAATTAAAAACAATGAATCTGAAATTATTTTTAAAAAATTTATTGAGAAAATTTTCCAATTTCAAAATATAGACATATATCTTTTTACTTAATAAAAGAATTGTTTTGACTGACACAAATGAAATCTTAAAAGTACTCCACGAAAACCATGAGTCTCCATTTGGTGGACACCAAGACGTATTTAGAACGACCAACCGAATTAAAAGATACTTTTATTGGCCAACGTTGGCTAAAGACATTAAAGAGTATATTCGGAAGTGCGAGTCATGTCAGAAGAACAAGCTATCATGAAACAATAAGATACCCATGAAGGTTACAACTACTAGTAAAACACCTTTTGAGCGTATAGCTCTTGACATAGTAGGACATCTAACTGTTAGTTATGAAGGAAACAAATATATTTTGACATTTCCAAATGCAGAAGCATCCACAATACCACGTATGTTAGTTGAACGTTTAATATGCCGATTTGGGATTCCTGACTCAATCCTTACAGACCAGGGAACTAATTTTTTGAGCAATCTGTTTAAAGAAATTTGTAAAATTTTCAAAACACGAAAATTGCAAACGACCCCATACCATCCACAAACTAATGGTGCATTAGAGCGAAGCCATAGAACTCTTGCGGAATATCTTCGAAATTATGTTAACCAAGACCCTCTCACTTGAGATACATTATTGCCTTACGCTATGTTTGTGTATAATATAATCCTCATAAAAGCACAACATACACTCCTTATGAGCTATTATACGGTTATCCTGCAAGGATTCCCAGGTCACTATATAAGAATCCTCAAACTCTATATAATTATGACAATTACTCTCATGAACTCAGATGTCGATTACAGAATGGATATAAAATAGCCAGAGAAAAAACGAAACTTTATTATGACAAGAACACGACTAAGAAAAAATTTAATGTAGGCGACAAGGTTTTAGTTAAAAAATTTTTAGTTTTAGTTAGAAAAAATAAACTCTCCGCCCTATGGGAAGGACCACACAAAGTGATCAAAATAATTTCCGACGAAAAACACGATTGTCCAACGATGTAGAAATCCCATTAAAAAAAGGAGTTACTGAAATTGGCAAAAACAACGTGAATGACTTAAGGATTCCGAGTGAACTTGTTTCAAATAGCCATGCATTTATTGACATAGACAAAGATGACGACAAAATTACTATCACTGATTGTGAAAACTCAAGTCTACGTCAACGGAAACAAAGTCACTTATCTTGATGCCATTGAAATAAAGTTCGGAGACGAAATTTGTTTTGGAATCCAAAAGGAACATTTCGAGGTCATTATTAGTCCAGCATATGTCCAGCATATCCAGCAGGCGGGCATACTCACACATCCCAAATCCATGGATAAGGCGTCCCCCGCCTTATTCAAAAATTATACTCCCAGAAAAAAAATAAATATTTTTTGTTAAATAAAATGAAAATTTAATAAAGTAAACACTACTTGAACTTCTTCAACACACAAAACACATACATACATACATACATTCATACAGACACAAGGAAAAGATCACTAAAGTAACGTGGACGATCATTCTTTTTCAGGACATGCAGCTCACAATTCTCCTTCTTGGGCTTCTAAGCACCTCATATGGGAATTTAATAATCACCTAAATAGAACAAAAGGCTGGCATTTACTTCGAAGTAATTGGACCCGCTGAATTATATACACATGAGTGGAAACTCGTTGTGTACTATAACCAAAGCACTAGGGGAAGCTGCAACAATAACCAGCGAAATCGGTGGTATATGTGAAATGCCGTAGAGGTTCTAAGCAAATCACTTTTCGGTACATCAAATGAAGACGATGAGCATTTTTATACTGAATAAATCAAGAAAATTAGGGAAAATGAAAACCATGTAATATCATTCGTCAAAAAACAAACCCTCATCCTTTAAACAACCAAAAATGTATTTAGTAAATCAGAATCGGTTATTCAAAACCAAATCATGATAATTAATTCAAAATTAGACTTTACAAAAAAAAATGGAAGATAGACTCATTAATACAACAAACATTGTTGCCTTCACTGAACTGGAATCTTTAGTGACTCTCATTATTATAAGATACTTTAACACACTGGACAACATACTCGATTTAGGTACAGATGTAACTCATGGAAAACCTCATCCATCCATTATAACTCCCGAACAGTTCGGAGATGTACTAGCAAAAATAAAGCAAGAACTCCTATTAAACACAAAATTACCCAATACCTCAATAGATAATAACATTTTATCTCTCTATAAACTTTGTAGTACCGAAGTAGCTATTCATGATGAAAAAATAATATACGAAATCAAAATACCTCTCCCATTTGTTGAAAATTTATCTTATACCAATGTATCCCTCTGCCAACTATACACGAAAGCAAGTTAGTGTTTATAAACCCGTCTTCCCAATACATCTTACTAGACTATAAAAAAGAAAACTATATTATCAATTAAACAAGGCTGAGTTATCTCTCTGTAAATCTCAAGATGATAAATTCACGTGTCCGCTTACACACCCTTTATTAAGTACTAAGACAGAAAACTCTAAGTGTGAAATAGAATTGCTAAACAGAAACTCAGCTATTCCCTACTCATGCGAAATAAGACAATCCAACCATTCAGCACTATGGATCCAACTTTCGCAAAAGAATAAATGGATTTTTTTTATATTTTATTAATTGTTATATCGACGAAATATGCGATGACAACATTACCTCCTACAATTTACATGGGACTGCTGTAATAGAAATTCTAGGTCATTGCTACCTTAAGAACAAGGACATAACAATACACGCATTTAGCGAAGGCTCTACAATACTTAACAAATTTTGTATTCCCTCAATAAACGTTTCAAAACTTCTGATTAATAATTCTTCCAGTTTTCCAAATTACCAGAACAATATAAGTATAATTAAATTTTCAAGCCATGAAGATTTAAAACTAATATCGCAAATAAACGAACTAAAAACAGACGAAATAAAACCACTAACAACTCTTGATGAACACCACATTCATCATTATATACTTACTTATACGGTTATAATTGTGATTCTAGTGTTGGGTTGCTTTAAAAAATATCAAACCTATAAAGTTAATAAATCAAAACCAAGAAAACCACAAAAATAAAAGCAATTGGCACAGAACGCACCATCGAAACTTCAAATGAGAATTGTAATAGGACACCAGAATTAGTACTTGCAATTTAAACAAAAAAATATATGTATATTAATTCAATAAATGAAAGAAAGGGAAAAAAAGTATAAAAATAAAATGTTAATGAAAGACGAACCATATGAAAAAATGTAAAAAGAAATTTTTTTTTACAATTGTATTAGAACTAAGAAATGAAAAAAAAATTTAATTATGTTAATGAAATATCAACTATGTACATATATATATGTACAGCTGCGGTAAAAAAAATAGCACCATTACGAGAAAAAAAATTTCGTTGCAAAATAAAATGTATGCCAATATATCGAGGGAAATTTTGAATATGCAAAAACTTTATATTAAGTTAAAACAACACATTTCAGAAAGAATTTTTATTTTTATTCATCAACTTTTTGAAAAAAAAACTTATATTTTCTCCAAAAAATCAAACAAATAAGCGGTAAAAATAATAGCACCATTGCTTCATCGTACAACTTAAAACTAAATCATCGTAAAAATCCAAAATCTTTTTCTATGATTTTATTCCTTAGAGGTAGTCCAACAAAATTAATATTTCGTTGCATAGCCTTTGTTGGCTATTACTGCTTCACAACGTCTCGTCATTGAATTAGCTAAATTTTGACACCTTTCAACAGGATGCCTTAACTGCAGCCCAGAGTGCTTCGTTGCTGGTCGGTTTAATATCTGAGACTGCTTTCTTTACGTCGCACAGAGGAGTATTCGACCCCAAAATCCGGTCATAAGTAAAAAAAAAAATCGCATTCGACCCATTAATTTTTGCTTTTTGCATTCCTCAATACCCATGCTAACTAAAACCGGTTTCAAATAATAACTGTTGACCCCCTAATCCTCAAGATCTTAGTCTAAATCTAGTCAATTTTATAAGCTCACGCCAAATAAGCTTATTTTGTTTTCTAATCATTAACACTGAAGTCTGTTTTTTTATTGTGATTTGTGATAATTGTGAAAAATTTCTAATGGATGTCTAAGGTCAAGGTATGTACTTTATTTTAATACAGAAATTTCCATATATTTTATTGATAAAGTATTAAAAATTGAGATGACAAGAATGCATAGAAAAACATGAAAATTTATGTAATTTTCGGTGGAAAAAAAAGTGTTTTTGTTATAGTTCCGGGTACGATCGGGCAAAAATTTTTCTTTTATATTTAACTGTACATTTTTGTCATCTCATGTACATAAAAAAAAGTCACCCATCTTGTCACATTTTTTTTTAATGGGGTTTCTTAGTCTTGAGGTATTTTTAGTCAATTTGCCCTTTGTTGTTTAAAAAATTATGTTTAATTTAGATATATAACCAAATTACATTCAAATGATCTTTAAGGAAAGCAACAAACGAAAAAATTTCATGTATAAATAATTAAAATGAATTAAATGAAATTGAAAAAAAAAATACTTAATTAAAAAAATTTATTTTTATCTAACCCGAAAATTTTTTTCAGTGTAACTTTTTAATGCATCATAAGTTATAAAATAATATTTTAGGCCAATTCCAATAAGAAAAACAAAAAAAATATTTTTGACCGGATTTTGAGGTCGAATACTCCTCTGTGCGTCGGTCCACAGATTTTCGATGGGATTTGGGTCAGGCGCTGGCCACTCCATTACATTAATTAAATGATCTCCAAACCATTTTTTTGCCTTTTTACTGGTGTGCTGGGGGTCATTATCTTGTTGGAAGACCCACAAAAGCGGCATTTCTTCATCTGCATACGGGAGCATAACATTTTCCAAAATATTCACGTAGACGTGTTGACTGTTGATCCATGATGGGTTTAATCCAGTATATGGGTCCAACACCATAGTAGGAAAAACAAGCCCACACCATTATGCTTAAACGTCCGTGCTTAACCACTTTATTTGTGTATTTGGGTTTATATTCCGCTTTTGGAGGTCTTCTTACGTAGGAGCGAGATCCTTTACCGCCAAACAACACGATTTTGCTCTCATCCGTCCATAAAACGTTGCGCCATTTCGGTGCTGGCCTGTTCAAATGCTGTCTTGCAAACATTATACGCTTTTTTGCATGTTTTGCAGTTAAAAGAGGGACTTTTCTGGGACTACACACTGTCACGTTTTTCATTTATGCAATGTTTTTTCCCCAATATGGCCTCGTAAAAAAGAACCGTTACCATTTAAGTGCCAGAGATACACAATACAGAGAGTTAACACTTCAAGCAATAACAAAATACAGTAGAGGCTGGAAATATGTGTCCATTTACTAATTTAAAAAAGTTAAAATGAAACTTGTACCGGTGGTCCTATTTTTTTATGTTCCTATTGTTAAATTGACTCTTCAATCTTTTTTTCTACCGCACTACCAAAAAAATCAGGGATTTTTCTTCCTTTAAAGGGGGGAGGGGTGATGTAGTGATCCCGATCCCACTACATGTTCTCTCCTAGAATAATCTTTTTTCCATCCACAACATCATGATTCATAAGAGACACCAGGGGCCTGTAACACAAAGCTACAAGTCTACAAGTCAACAGCCACTTGTAGGATTATGTTAATCTTACAATTGTAGATTATTTCTGTAACACAAAAAAAAAAACTTTACACTTGTAGAAAACAAAAATTTCCCTACACTTGTAGGCATTCTGCTTACAAGTGCTCATTGAAAGAAAGATAAGCAACGTGATAGCATCTTAATAATAAAAATAAAATGCATGACTGGATCACACGAACTTGCTCTTATGTAAATGTACTTTGGAATTTAAAAATTATGTACATATGTGTAAATATAAAACATGGACTTAATGAGATAATAATGTTCAAATGCATGGAATTGCCGTCTGATTTCCGCAAAAGTATGCCTTGATGCAAACAAAGTTTAAAAATGATTAAAGTAATTTTTTTAAAACCCAAAATATATTTTTTTCGAATATTTGTATATACGAGTACAATATTATTTTAGGCTCCTGCTGAAAATTCGAAAGTCGAAAATCAAAAAGCCGTTCGATGACAGGTACCGTTAATAACATTTTGCCTTGAAATTTTTTTGACTAAAATGTATTTCTTGTGTGTAATATCACACCTATTTTTTTTTTATTAAAATCGTTAGAGACGTTTTTGAGATAAATAAGATTTTGCACTACGCTTGTATGATGGGGTGTACCGTTAGTTTGAGAGCTAACAAAAATTTCAATTTCCCCTCTAGAGAATCACTAAAGAACTTTAAGAAAATAGCTCCAGTGGCCTAGGCTGTAGATCGAGGTACATACAGAGAGACAGACCGAATTGTCGGACCCACTTTATTCGTCTTCGCTATCATCTTAATTCAATTTTGATCAAAATCTCGAGTTCCATTTTTTTCCAAATGCAGAACTTGCCCTGTACCCATATCGCAAGTAGAAAGGATAAAGAATCCGTTCGAAAATAAGAAGTTGCCGTCTTGGTAAAAATCCATGAAAAAAAAAATTCTTTTTGGTGCCTTTTCGGATTGGGATTGTATTTTTAATACAATTAAGCATTAGGGTGTGTCAAAGTGCTCAACTATGGTATTTTCAAATGTAATAGCTTTTAAAAGTTGCATTGCTTATCAAAATTAAATCCTGCGTTTACAATTTTCATTTTAATTAATATCTTTGGCTCGCTCCAAAATAGGATGAAATCCAAAAAATTTTGATTTTTAGAGATTTTTGAAATATGTTGTTTTAAAATGCACCGTGTAGATACAAAAAAATTATATAAAATATTTTTAGGCTTTCAAGTCAAAGATAATTGCAAGGAAACACTTTTAAGCTTATATTTGTTTAAATTGAACACTTGATAAAGAAGCTATGAAATAATAAAAGAAGGAAGAAAAATAATTTTTTTATGTAAAATCGTTTTTTTTTTTTTTACAAAAAAAAATTCTTAAAAATCAACGGAACCACCTACAATATCGTGGTATATCATTTTGTAAAGGCAAAAATTCTTTCTGTATTTTGTTTAGTTTTTTTTTTTTTTAGTATAAGTAAAAAAAAAAATTACTGTAAATTAAATTTTGTTTTCAACTTCAACCGATTTGAGCGAGCCAAAGACGAACGATATCTTATTTTTTTTTGTACATATTCTTAAACCTCAGACCCTAATACAACTTTTGAGCACTATTACATTTAAAAATAAGAGTACTTTTTTGCGGCCATACAAAAGTGACACACCCTATTAAGCAGGTTCTGTTCCTGGATCATTTTGCTTAGATTTCATATGTTTACCATTAGTACTAATTTTTTTTAAATACATAATATCATTAAAAAAAAATTCAATTATTTCTAAGTATATCTAAGAAAAGTAATAGAATGCATTATTTTTGCATTATTTTGTGTTATGTTCAGTTTCTTAGTTTACTGAGATTTAAAAATGTTTAACTTTTCAAAACCCTATAAAAAATAAGTATATTACGAGTAAATTACCTATAACACTTTTCTCTAATTATGCATATATATTTTATAACAATTACTACCGAAATAATTTACTATTGAAAAAAGATCACAAATATACACTTTACACAAAAATATATTCAAAATTTGACATTTTTTTGGTTAAAAATATCATAACTACGAAGAAAAAATTATGAAAATGCTAATTAGTTGAAAATATTGTTTTTTTCGTACATTTAAATACATCTTCTTCATCCTACAAGTTTTGAATCACCTATAAGATTTAGCTGATTATTCTACAAGTAGGAGTTTTTTTCTACACTTGTAGCTTTGTGTTACAGAAAGAGGGAAATCATATAATTTCCCACTTGTAGATAGATTAGATTAAATTCTTTATTTCGATAATAAAATTACATTAATTTAAAGCTAAGAATATAAGGATAGACATTTCATTTAAAAATAGTTTCAACATTATGAAAGTTTTTTTTTTTTTTTCTTATTTTGATTTGTTTTTAGTATAAGAAAATAAAAACTGTATTTTTTAGTGGTTTTTCTTAACAATTTTCAAATATCAGATGAATAATTTATTAACTTGAATATTTATAAAAAAGAAGATAAATAAAACAATTTTGAATAATTTTATAATCTTTAAAGATATGTATACAATTTTGACATGATTTGAAACACAAAAAATATGAGTTTAAATAGCTCTATTTTTTTTTTTTTTCTCTTTTTTTTTCGTTTTTACATTATCAGTGATTCGAGACTTAAAACATCAATTTTGCCGTGATTTGAAACACAAAATCTTTAAAATAAACTTTCCCGTTTTTAGAAACAATTTTAGTAGATGAAAACAAGTTCAATTTTGCCGTGATTTGAAACACAAAAAATATTAAATTCTCAATCGCCATAACTGGATACATGACCGCTCAAAAGCTACTTCTATAAGCTAAAGCATGTTTGCAAAATTTAAACAGATTCGTCCAACCACTCAGCCCGTTAAGAATGTCAATAAGTTGGTCCATAGACAAAAAACTCACTTGGAAATATAGCCGCCGTATTTCTTGTAATATTGGACAAACTGCTATGAAATGATTTATATCCTCCACATCTCTTCTATTGCAGAGAGTGCAAATTTGTGAGAGGTCCGATCTATGGGGGACAAAGTTGAGATTAAGGATCTCGACTCTAGCTTTAAAAATGGTGCCGATAGCTTCCGGAGTCAATTCTTTACAAAAATAGTTTGAAGTTGATGACAATTGATGGTTTAAGCGCTTGTATATGTTTCTGCTTGCCGATGAGGATGCACTTTGCAGGTGTTCTAAATAAAGTTTTTCATTAACTTTAGCTATCAAAACCGCGAACATATTTTGCCATTCCTCTACATTATTTTCCCTTAAGGAGAGTACTATATCAACTCCTGCAGCAAGCGCGTTCCATTCTCTGAAGGGAGATGCATTTGTACGGAGCAGTTTTATCAAGATCGTCTTATGAACCCCATTTTCTCTTTTCATGACCTTAGCTAAATAGTCGGAATGCCGTTTCAGATTCTGAATATATATCGGTGCTATTCCCGATTCGACATGTATGGCGTACGTAGGTGTAGCGTTAGGCAGTTTAAAAAGTCTTTTAAAAAAGTATATTTGTAAAGTCTCAAATTCCTCTATTTGAGCGTATCCAAAGGCTTAGACACCGTAACATAAAAAAGTATTTATTGTTGCATTGAAGACTCTGTACTTTGATGAGAGGTCGATAAGTTGGTAGCTAAAAAAATTGGGCCACATCAGGTTTAGGGCCAGTTTGGCCTCCCTGGTTTTCTCTTTCGCATGATTGCTCCAGTTTAGATTATAGGTCAGCAATACACCTAGATATTTAAACTCACTCACAATTTCAATACGCTCGTTGTTGACGTTCCATGATTCTTCAGCACGTCGTGCATGCCGCCTAGATTCAAATATCATAACCTTGGTCTTTCTAGTATTGATCCGTAAGCCCCAAGTTTCGCAATATTCTTTAAGTCTATTGATTTGCAGTTGTAAAGAAAATGGGTTATCCGCCAAAAGTACCAAATCATCTGCATACAGTAAAACTTTAATCAAAGATTCGCCAAATATTACACCTCCCGGTAGGATTTCACAAACCGCATCAATATAAAGTGCAAACAAAATGGGACTTAGAATACATCCTTGGGGAACTCCCGCCGCTGTCTCAAAACATTCGGAAAAGTTGTTGCCATCCCATACTAAGGCTTTCGTTGAACTCAGAAAGTTAGAATAAAAAAGTAAAAATTTGTTCGAAAGGCCAAGAGAAGATAGTTTGTAAATCAATGCTTGTCGATTGACCGTATCAAAAGCAGCTTTGAAGTCAATGAAGCAGCTGTAAAGCTTTTTCTTTTTCTCCAAATGTTGTCTTGCTATGCTTGTTAGTGCAAAAATTTGGTCTACCGTTGAGAAACCGGATCGAAACCCAGCTTGGAAGATACTTAAGCGGTTGTTTGTCTCTATCTATCTCGTAAGCCTCTCGTAAAGAATAGAGTTTAAGATTTTCCTTAAAGAGTTGAGAATAGATATGCCTCTATAGTTTTCTGCAAGACTCCTTTCACCTCCCTTGAAAATAGCGTAAATAATGGCTGTGTTAAAGCAAATGGGTATGCAAGCATCATTATAAAGTTGGTTGTACCAGTCCACTAAGTAGTTTTTGAAGTCAGCAGTAGAATATTTGTAAAATTCCGTTGGGATTCCATCAGCACCCGGTGCTTTGTTGTTCTTCATTGTTTTCAAAACACTTTCTAGTTCGATCAAGGATATCGGTTCATCAAGTTCAGGAATATGGTTGTTTGGCATGGCGTAACTAAACGATAACAGAGACTCATCTGCTGATAACAATCCTTTGAAGTAATCTGCCAAAACCTCAGCTCCGAGAGCATTATTATTTGAAGGAGTATGTTTACGCCCTCCTAATTCTCTCACAATATTCCAAAATGTTTTAGAGTCCTTGCAGAGCACTAAGTTTTTTGCAGTAGTTTTAAGATATTCAGTCTTTTTTGAGGAACAAAGCTGTTTATATTCCTTATTAAAATGTAAGTACTGGTTTTTAAAAAAAATCGGCGTTAGTAGGTCTGAATAGTTTTAAGAAACGAAATGTTTTTTCACGTAGCTATACGCAGTCCTTCTCAAACCATATTTTTGCAGCGTTAAACTTTTTGTTATTACTGAGTGCGAACGGTGCTGACATCTTGATAATCCTCATTACACATTCTGCGACTTGGTCGGCTACTCCCGTAGATTGTAGTGATGGAAGGGTACCACAATGTGTATTCAACCGAGATTGATAAAGAAGGGCCTTGCTGTCAACCCACTTCAACTTGTACAATGTACATGTTGTTTGCGATATTTCGAGTTCCTTTAGAGAAAGTAGCTTCCACTGCAATGGGTAAATGAGCAGAAAAAGTCGCAGCCAGAACCTCGAAATCTTCAATCAGTAACAACCATTGGCCAGATACAGCACATATGTCTATAACCGACTGTCCTTGTCCGCTAATAAAAGTTAATTCACCCTCAGCGTCACTTTTGGAAACCCCATTCAACACGAAAAATCCAAAGCTTTCCAGGAGCTCTATAAGACTTCTCCCGTTTCGATTAACCAAACCATCTTTAGAGTTCTTCTCGTATTAAAAACTGTTCCAGTATCTGTATAATGGGATATAGAGTTTTGATATTCGCCAATTCGAGCGTTAAGGTCCCCAATAAGCATTATATTTCCAAGAGTGTTGCAATTAATTAAATTAAACAGGATATCGAGGTCATTTTCCCAGTTGTTGCAATTGAGGTACAATGGAATAATATAATATTTAATAAGATTATTTGTAATTTGAATAACAACCCTGTTTTGTACACGTTTGAACTCTACAAAACTACCAACAGTACTTTTCTTAATGTCACATAAGATGCCCCCACTTGCTCTCCCCATGACATTGTTTCTAGCTGCTGGAATGCATGTTAATTTATATCCATTAAAATATTTATAAAAATGATGTTCGTTTTCTTCTTCAAAGAATTATTATATCAAAGCTTAAAATAAATCTAAAAAAGTCAGGTAACAAAAGTTTACTCTTAAGCCCTGTTATATTATATGAAAAAATACTTAAATTAAAAACGTTAAAAAAATTTTGATGGCAGACGGCAAGTTTACCCTATGGTTTTCTATTCAAAATGTTGTTTTGTGTTTGCCACTCAGATGGCGTTGCAGCTGATTGGGAGCCTGATGCAGTGACACCATCAGCTGTAGCTACCCTCGATCCCCCGCCGCAGTCAAAAAATTCCAATGCACCATCACCAAACATCTCTCTTACGAACGTCATTTCACTCGCAGATTTGACAATTAACCCATGCGAATGTTTTTAAACAAACGTATTTTGATTTATTTGTAGCTTATCACCTTTAATTAATATTTTCGCAGAAGAATTTATTTTGAGAAGTTTTGATTTTATCGAGTAAAGAGTTTGTCTTTTTTCTAAACATAAGCGATTGTTCACGGTGGATACTTACTCCTGAATTCTTTAATTGCCTTGTTTCGCCTATTATTTTATCCGCTTGCTCGGTCGATTGAAGTTCCAAGATGACAGTTCCTCGTTGTGTTCGCGTGTTTAGAATTTCTCGTGATTTTTTTATTTGTAAAATATCCTTTTCTTTTAATTTAAGTAAACCTTTACATGTTTGTGTGGCAAAATCGGTTGCGTTGTTTTTTTGTTCTAATGGGACGTGCACAACAACAATATTTTCGTTAGCTTTTCGTGTAATTGCTTCTAGTTGTGATTCCAAGAGATCACACCTTTCGGACATAAGTGTTAATTTTTCGTTTAGCTTGGAATTTATTATTTTTAGTGAATTAAGTTCCGATGCGAACGAAGCAATATCGGTTTTTGTAGCTAAATCTTTCATTTTCTCACTCAAACAATTATTTAAACTATCTTGAATAATTTTTTTTCAAATCTGGAACAGATAGCCGTCTAACATCCACTTGAGCCATGTCTGAGAAAATTTTTTTGTTGTTCTTATTTACTTCCGGTGATGTTTCCGATACTGCTCTTTTGCGGTACATATAATTTGATGTCCCGGTATTCGGCAATATAAATTCTTTTTTTGTCTTTTTAACTTAAATATAATTGCCTACCTTATAAGAAATGTATGCAATTTATTAATTCTTGGTAAGTAAAGTGCTTATTCAAACTATTATTCAACTAGATACAATTTAAACTTTGTTAATTTATCAAGAAAAATCAAAAAAAAATTAGAGCTT
This sequence comes from Chrysotoxum bicinctum, assembly GCA_911387755.1. Lineage (NCBI taxonomy): Eukaryota > Metazoa > Arthropoda > Insecta > Diptera > Syrphidae > Chrysotoxum > Chrysotoxum bicinctum. The sequence goes on along the minus strand of OU426987.1, from coordinate 130,422,499 downwards.
AATAACTTTCACACTTCCACTTTTGACAGCCGAAATGTCAACTTTTTTTTCTGCGGACAACCGTTTCTCCGCAATTTTGCATCAAACCCAATTTTTTCGTTTTTTAAGTAGTTTTTTCACTTTGATATCATTTTATTCCAAAAAACACGTTAATGAGTATTAATTTTTTTCACTTATTATTAAAGCCCAGTTCATTTTTTAAAAAAAAAATATTTTTTTTCCTTAAAAAGAATACTATATGTAATTAACAAAAAATAAACAAACTGAGTGAATTAAAAAAAAAAAAACAATTTTTAAATACAAAATTAACTTTTTCTGAGGTATTGTGGTTAAGAAAAGGACAAATAGATAAAGTTGTCCCATTTCAGCGTATATTATTAACATTTCCAGATATTCTTGATTAGTGTAATCCATTATTCGCAAATAATTGAAAAAAAAACTACAACTTGAATAACAAATCCAAAATGGAGTATCAAGTGAAGGAACACGACGCGGACGCTAGATCACGCGAGAAAGACATTTACAACCTTCAAATCATAATGCAAATCTTTACTGTTTACATTAGTTAACGGTCTTACTAACTAACTTTATCTATTTGACCTCTTCTTAACCACAATAGCTCAGAAAAAGTTAATTTTGTATTTAAAAATTATTATTTTTTTTAAATTCACTCAGTTTGTTTATTTTTTGTTAATTACATTTAGTATTCTTTTTAAGGAAAAAAACTATTTTTTTTAAGAAAATGAACTGGGCTTTAATAATAAGTGAAAAAAATTAATACTCATTAACGTGTTTTTTCGAATAAAATGATATCAAAATGAAAAAACTACTTAAAAAACGAAAAAATTAGGTTTGATGCAAAACTGCGGAGAAACGGTTGTCCGCAGAAAAAAAAGTCTCTAGACAAACTAAAACTGTAATAAATTCTTTATTGGTTATAAAAAAATCTTACCAATCGGACGTAGTTTGGCAAAGATAAAGCCAGTTAAGGGAAAAATCATAAAAACCGTTATAACTCGAAAACGGGACGAAAACGAGAAAATGACCTCTTAAGTTTTTCGACTTAAAATGACCTCAGGAATCCATGGTTTTAGTTTGGGGCGGTGACTGTGTATAACTTTGCAGTTTTGAAAACTTAAATTTTTAACTTTTTTTTAATGTTTTTTTTTTTCCCAAAATTTGAGTTTAAAACTCGTTTTTTTTTTCAAAAACTGAGCATAGATTTCACTTGATTTAAAAATTATCTAATAGAACAGAGAATTGGCTTTAAAATAAGGTATAATAATTAATTGTTAGTATTACCGTTATTTTTTAATATTTTTGTTTCTATTTTAGTACTTTTTTTATAAAATTGCCCCTCCCGACCAAACGGGGGGAGATAGATCCCCCCCCCCCCCCCAGAGTAAAAAATGCTTGTATTGAACTGTTCTACAAAAAAACGTTATAATTTCTTGGCGCCTAAGGCCGCGGCCACGCAGTAAGCGGCTGAGCGGCCGAGCGGAAAAAAAAATATAGAACATATGAAATCGCATAGAAGCGGCCACGCTATGAGCGAGCGGCGAAACAAAATTCTGAGCGGCTAAGCGGCGCCGCTCAGCAACCAAACCTGTTTTAATTTTTAATAATGTTCTGAGCGGCAAGAAGTAAAGATGGCCAAAAGTAAACATTGAGTTGTTAATTTCGTGTGTACAATCTCGATTTAACTACTAATCGCTCAAAAGCAGTCGCTCAGTGCCTGGCCATACGTCGCTTAGAGCTGCCACTCAGCCGCTAGCCGCTCAGCCGCTTACTGCGTGGCCGAGGCCTTAGATATCGTACTCTTGCCGCCTTAATTTACGAGAGAAGAATACGCAGACATTTTATTCGTTTATGGGTTGAGCAATGGAAATTCAAGAAGAGCACAACGAAGATACCAGGAACTTTATCCTAACAGACGACTTTCTTTAGTTAACAAACAAAACTTATAACTAAATAAATGATTTATGTAATACATTCAAATTTATAAAGATAAGTTAAACATTAATAATACAACAATAAACACAAAATTAAGAATTTAAATAATGTGAGAAATAACTAATTTTTAAACTATTGGATTTGACATTTTGATTTACAGAATTTAAAAGAAAATTATTATCATTATATATGTTTATTAACTGGTTAATGGACTGCTACAACCATAGTTTGATCGGCTAAAGTTTGTTCGAATCGGCACTCGATTTCGTAAGTTATTTAGGCTAACATTAAAATGAAAACAACACAAAACTGATGGTGATGAAATGGATCCTTTAGAATTCCAACAATGAAGCAAAGTTGCAAAAGAAGAAAAGTAAAAATGGGCTATAAACTCCTTTTTACCGTATAAATCACCTGGCTTGTATGGTGTCTTCCCCATGATGCTACAAAAATGTGAAGATCATGTCATCCCACACTTAAAAAACATATTCCTAAGCAGCCTGAATTGGGGATATGTGCGTGGCGAGAAGTCAAAGTGGTATTTATTCCGAAAGCTGAAAAGCCTAGCCACACGAATGCCAAAGACTTCAGACCCATTAGTCTAACATCTTTTCTCTTAAAAACGTTTGAAAGACTAATAGACATACATATGTATACGTAGCACACTGAGCCCGGAGGTCATATCTCCAGCCCAGCATGCTTATACTAAAGGAAAAAGTGTTGAGACAGCACTTCATAATGTCGTCTACACGATTGAAAGAACGCTCAAAAACAAGGAATACACCCTTGCTGCCTTCTTAGACATTGAAGGAGCTTTTAATAATGTCCGAAACGAGGCAGTTGAAGGAGCGCTCGTAAATCTTAATGTGCATAATACCATCATCAGATGGTGTCTCTGGACACTCGTGATGAACGCAGTTCTAATGAGACTTAAATATAGTGGAGTCCAAGTAATTGCTTATGCTGATGACCTAGCATTACTAGCGACAGGTAAATTTCCCTCCACAATTAGCGAACAGATTGTGTATGCCTTATGTATAGTGAATGCATGGACTAAAAACTGTGGTCTAGCGGTTAATCCGCAAAAAACCGAACTGGTTCTTTTTACGAACAAAAGGAAACTACCTAAAAATTCCCATAATTGAAGGGACCCAACTCAAAATCTCCGATCACGCAAAATATCTCGGCGTGATCCTGGATAAGAAATTAAACTGGAGTCTCAACATTAAGGATAGAACAAATAAAGCCATGTTCGCTTTCTACTCCTGCAAGAGAATATTTGGTAAAACTTGCGGACCAAGCCCTAAAATTATCAAGTGGATGTATATACGGCCATAGTCAGACCTGTACTGACATACGGTAACGTAGTCTGGTGGAATGCACTAGACAAACCTACCAACCTTAAAATTATGACCAAGGTACAAAGAATGGCATGTATTGGAATTACTGGGGCAATGAGGTCCACCCCGACAGCGGGGCTGGAAGCCATACTCAATCTAAAACCCCTAGATCTATTTACACAAGAATCGGCAGCCAATAGCGCACTTCGACTTAGCCAGACGTGTAACTGGCGACATAGTGCGATAGGTCATGCGCAGATTTTACAGAAATACATAGGAAATAGGGTATGTACTGACTACATAACACCCCGTTTAGACTTTTACAAACCGTTCAAGACCGTCTTTCCTAGCAGAGAGGACTGGAAAATCAACGAGCCATTTATCTGCGAATCGATGATATCTATATATACCGACGGTTCGAAGATTGAAACTGGTGTTGGTGCAGGATTCTTTTCAGAAACCCTTGGACTATCCAGCTCATTCAGACTTCCTGACTACAGCAGTGTCTTTCAAACTGAGGTCCTGGCAGTGACGAAAGCTGCGAAACAAGTCTCAATGATGGCAATACCACAAGCTGATATCACCTTTTTCATTGATAGCCAAGCGGCAATAAAAGCGATTTCTGCCATTGAAATCAAATCGAAGCTTGTAACTTGCTGTCGCGAAGAGCTTAGGGTTCTTGGTACACAGCACAACATTAGACTCTGCTGGGTTCCTGGTCACAGTGGTGTCCCAGGAAATGAAAGCGCTGACGAGCTGGCAAGAATAGGATCAACACTTGATCCTAATCAAGCAGACAAAACAGTTCAAATCCCACCCTGCAATCTTAAACAGGTAATCAAGAGTAAAATTCTAGCCTTAGCAAACAAGAGATGGATGTCTCTCGATTCCTGTCTTACAACCAAAAAATTATGGCCTAGTTTCAGTAAACAAAAGACCGAAATTATCATCCAACTGAATAAAAAGTCTCTCTCTCTTCTCGTGAGCATTATCACAGGTCACAACCAACTCGGTTATCACAAGAAAAAGATGAAACTCAGTATGGACGACTTATGCAGAGGATGCGGTGACGAAGAGATACATGAGGACACTCCTCACTACCTGTGTCACTGCCCTGCGCTATATCATCTAAGAAACAGACATCTAGGGAGGCACTTCTTCAACGACTTAGAGGAGCTCTCTGACATTCCAAGCAAAATCATATTAAAATTCGTTAATGATACCAAATGGCTTGAGAATTCCTGATCTATGAAAACCGCCTTCAACTACAGTACGACAGTGTAGTACGAACGTAAATGACAACGACGCACGTGTTTCTTGTGAGAGCGGCACCAAGGGAGAATGGGCACCTCGCCTATACACCTGCGGTTGCCACTCCTACGTTAAGCACGAGCATCAGTGGGTCGATGGGGCCACATCTACCTAAGATTGGTAAAATCCTCTTTGGTTTGGAAGCAACCTCTTCGACTTAACTAACGACCAAACAAACGAACATATACACCAAAACTGACTTTTCAAACTCATCTACCAGGCGTTGCAAGGAACCACATGCTCCTACGGGTCTGGTGAGGGGAATGATTTCTCAAGTGAAGGTAAAGGAAAGGAATACCCCCGAGAAGGCGTATACCTCTCCCTAGCCATGCTATTATGTGACGTTAGAAATTTCAACACTTTAGAAATACACTCTGACATTTCAGGCTAAAGCTTGCTGTAACCCAACCATACCCTTAACGGGCTTGATCGACATAGGATTATCATAGGTTTCAATAAAAGGGGTCACAAACCCTACGGTATCACAATGGATCTACATTGATCTAAGTGTGACAGTAACAAGATCAACTGTCAGCCCACTTACCTAACCTAACCTAACCTATGGCTTAGTTTGTCAAATGCTTTGCTAAAGTCTGTAAATACACAATCAACTTGTTGTTTTTTCTCGAAAGCGTCAATACAAAATGTTGTAAATTCGAGTAGATTTGTAACAGTAGATTTTCTTTTTACAAATCCATGTTGATTATCACAGAAAACCGAGGTACAATTAAAGGAAAGAACGTCACAAACAAGAGATTCAAACAATTTTGGGATAACAGACAGCTTAGCTATAGGACGATAGTTACAGATAAAATGTTTGGGACATTTTTTGTGGGTTGGTTTGAGGAACGCATATTTCCATAAGAGGGGGAAACGAGAACATTTAAACGATTGGTTAAACAGAATAAACAATGGGTATGAAAGTTGTTTTGCACATTTTTTTTAGCATAAATGAAGGCAAGCCATCAGGACCACGATTGAGGTTTTCGTCAAGTTTTAGAATTTCGTCAAGTATAGTAGATTCAGAGATTCTAAGGTTTATGTGAGCTAAGTGGGGTAACTGATCAGTATTAGTTATAACTGTTGAGCTATGATTATTTTGAAAAGAGTCTTCATAGGCACTTTTAAAGAAATGAGCAAACATATTGGACAACATTTCAGGATTGTAACTTGTTTCTTCTTTATATGTCATGTTTGGAGGATACCCGTCAAAATTTCGTTTACAGTCAACATACTTCCAAAAATTTCGTGGATTCACCTTAAGTTCACGTTCAGTATTTGCAACAAACTCGTCATAAACAAAATTTGAATAGATTATAAATTCATTTCTGATTTCTAGATAGAGACCATAATCAACATCACTAAGTGACTGGCTATATTTTACCAAAGCCTTATTCCTTTTATTTTTTAAGCTTTTAAGATAGCGATCAAACCATGGTGGATTGATATCTTTAAGTTTAATTTTACGGAGGTATATTTTCTAAAAAACAATTAAATAATATTTTATAAAAATTCAAAACCATATCATCTAAGTTTAAATTTAAAAATATTGTATCCGAGTCTAAATCATTTAAATTGGTAAAAAGTTGAGTAAAATTACATTTTTTGAAGTCAAATTCAATTTGATTATCGCAGGTCATATCAAGATAACATAAATTTAAGTTTAGGGAAATTGTCAATGCAGGATGATGTCGATCTTCTTTTAAAAGTATTATATCACTTTGAATAACAGCAGTGTCAGCATTTACGATATCAGAAATATAAACAAGGTCAAGTATTTTATTATTTTGGTTTTTGATTGAGTTAAGTTGAATGAGTCATAGTGAGGCCATTGTGTCGATGGTACAAAATTCAATATCATTGGATGGGTTAATCGCAAAATATTCTTCTTTATTTTCATTCTTCGACCATTCAAGATTAGGTAGATTGAAGTCCTCTCGATATATTTTTGGAAATACCCTTCGAAGGCCTCGAGAAACTGGATCAGTTTCAACTGCAAGGCCTAACGCGAGAGCTGCGAGCACAAAAAGAGTTTCGGTCAATAAAAGAATACTGACAGCTGTTGAAATCGATCCATCCATCAGCATAAGACGCTTGGCTTTACAGTTTAATGTTTCCAAACACAGAATTTCTAGTATTCTGCATGGAGAAAATATGTATCCATATCACCATACACCTATGCACGAACTGCTTCCCGATAATTTTGAAAAGAGACTCGAATTTTGTGACTGGTTGCTAGAGAGAACCTTGGATGACTCAATTCAATTCACAAGAGATAGTATTAAAAATTTCCATATCTTCATACATGGGCTTCGAGCAATCCACATTCAAGACGACAAAGATCATTTCAGCACAGATTCAGTGTCAATATGTGGGCAGGTGTAATTGGAAATAAATTAATCGGGGTTTCAAATTACCATCCCGACTTAATTCTACTAACTGTCTCGAGTTTTTACAAAATAATCTACCAAACCTATTGGAGGATGTTCCACTGCTTTAACTAGCTTCATCATATTTCCAACAAGATGGTGCTCCGGCTCACTATGGTCGTGAAGTTAGGGATTGACTGGATGAAGAATACGGTGATTGATGGATAGGCAGAAATGCGCAAATTCACTGGCCTGCAAGATTTCCCGATCTCACTGTACTGGATTCTTTTGTATGGGGACGAATGAAAAAAATCGTTTACTCATCTGAAATAACAACTTGAACTGAATTACAAGGATCACTAAAAGTAAGGCAACAAATATCGAGAATAAACATTCAAAATTAAATGCAAAAACGGGTTCTAGCATGCATTCAAAACGCACGAGGGCACTTTGAGCACTTATTATTTGTGTATACATAAGATACCAAATTACTTAAAACTACACAAATTATTGTTTTATTCAAAACCTTTACACCTTAGGGCAAAAAATCTTTTTTTTTTAATTTTACCTGTTTTAGAATTTACGAAGTATCATAAAATATATGGGTTTTTTGGTGCACTTTTTAATGAGTTTTTTTTATAATTGTTTTGTTCATCAGGTAAAAATAAGAAAACTTTATGTTTATTATTAATTTTTTGAAAAAAAAAATTACCTCAGAGTCAAAATTTTGCTCGGGCAAGAAAAATTGAACACCATTTAAAATTGAATATCTGGCAACCCTAAGAACATATCAGCTCAATTTAAACGTAGTTTTAAAGGTTAGTATTTCTACTAAAAAAAAGTCCAAAATGAGTACTGACAGAGAAACTGACCTTAACATGGTTCAGGGCACACCATAGTTAGCCTATTTTTAATTCGTCAAAAAAAAATGTCAAAGTTGAAAATCAGACTTTAATGTAGAACAATGACCAAGAATCATATCCCAAAGTATGGCACACGAATTACCGGACACACTGTATAAGAAAAAATAATACTTACAACCTCCAATGTAATTTTTTGTATGAATACTTCTAAATGCAAATTTAGGTGTTGCGTTTTTAGTTTTGTTTTGGATATCTATTGGAAATAATAAATCTTATACGTTAGAGTAGGTTCGAATTGAAAAGAACGAAGAAAATTTCAGATGGTTTAAAGAAGACACTTATCATCGACTTGCCACTTTCGTGAAGCTACTTGGATAAGAAACACATGTTAGATTTTTGAAATATTTTGTATTCCAGTGCAATAAATAAGATCCTGTATGTAATTTTAATTTTAATTTTATATTTTATATTGAATGTAATAACTCAAATGGTAAATAAAGCTTGATATAATAATAATAATAATGTAAAATTGAGAAGAAATATTGATGTTTGATGTTCTTAAAACAGTAAAGCATGGTCTAGCCGTATACATACGTAATTATGTTGCCTAATGAGCTTCTACCACACTATGGTTTTATTTATCGCAGTCCAAGTTTGGATAGTAATTCCACTTCTAATGAATTTGATGCATTATCCGAATCTATCCAGAGAATTGTTTCCCACTTACCGCACAGTGAGATCGTTGTTACGAGCGATTTTACTGTACACAATTCTTCGTAGCTGCGCTATTCTGGTCAGACAACGAAGGTATGTCGAGATTTTTGCTGAGTTAAACTACCTGACTCAGCTTTTTGACGAGCCAACTCGGATTCCTGACGTTGTAGGTCAATCCGCCAACACCCTAGACTTGTTTCTTACCTCTGACCCGAATAAGTAAACGATAAGTGTATTATCACCTCTAGGTACATCAGACCATTGTGTCAACAAACCCTGTGAGAACCGTTTGGCTGTGCGAGAACCCCAACTGGGACGATCTCAATGATTTTTAGGGAAATTTAACTGGTCACTATGCTTCCTCGATAGTGATGTAGAATCCAGTGCAGATATGGATATGAAATTTTATTCCAAACAGGATAAAATTTATAAAACCGAAAGAAAAACCTGGTTTGATTCGAGCGATGCTATCAGGGTTAAAGAAGTAAGTTTCCGTAGTTTTATCCTACTGAGGAAAACGGGAATAAGTACAAACAAGCTAAAAAGACCTGTAATATTCATATCCGACGAATTAAATTTTTATATGATCAAAAATTACGGCAAAAAATACTATTATGCCCCAAAGATAGTACAATTTTTTTAAAAACGTACGAAACACTACGACATCCCCTATTCGAACGCTCGTCTTCGATGACATTCCTGTTGTAAGCCAATTTGCTTGCAGCACAGTTTGCTGTTAATTCGACGCTACCAGAGAGTGACATGACTCCTCCTGTACTTGAGAGCGGAAACGATTTTATGGGACGAATCTTCTTTCGCACTCTTGACATTCACCTGGCCCGGATAGTATACTGCTATTATTCTGAAGAGGTGTTTTTCAACGCTGGCAAAACCTCTGCGTAAGCTATTCCATCTCCCCTACTCTACAGGTCTCTTCCCAAGTGGATGGCCAAATGCGAATCCTCCTCCCCCTCTAACTATCGTCCAATTGCACTTACGTCCCTTCTTTTCAAGGTCATGGAAACACTGATCAATTTTCAGCTTAAGAAATATCTTGAAGAACGAAAGCTTCTTAGTGCCCGGCAGTATATATTTCGTAGCAATAGGTCCACTGGTTATCTGATTGTATATCTCACTGAAGAGTGGAACTAATCTTTACATCGTTTCGGAGAAAGTAAGATTATTGCAATTGATATTCAAAAAGCATTTGATAGAGTTTGCCATAAAGCTCTCTGACCGAAAATGCGTGCATTTGGTATCGATCAATCTCTTCCTCGTTGGATAAGAAACTACTATTCGAACCGCTTAACACAAGTTATGTTGGACGGTTTTAAGTCTGAAGTTCATGAAATAAATGCTGGTGTGCCACAGTGCTCCGTTTTGTCTCCGACACTCTTAATTATGTCCATAAATGATCGTTTGTCTGAAACTTCTAATCCACTTAATTGTTTCGCTGACGACAACACCCTCAGCTTTACATATTCGTTTTTTGATTCACATCATTGTTCTTCGGATGTGGACTTCCAACGGCAACGTATGATAAGCTAATTAAATTCTGATCTTGACAGCATTGCCCAATGTGGAATCAGAAACCGAATGGTTCGAAAACTCAATGCTGTTTACTGTCTTTAAAGCATAACTCTCCCCCAATGCTATTTTTTATGAGTGGCACTTGCATCGAGGAGACCGAACAGCTTTCAGTTCTAGGTATGTGCACCGAAGACCATCGACTATATTGAATAAATCAATTGAAAGGTTTTTATGACCTCTAGTCCAAATACATTTTGCCCATTCACGACAGTTGGGCTCATCAGTTATATGCTGTTGTAACTTTCTACAAAAAAAAATCTTCAATGTTTGGTTTTCTTCTTTTCTGTAATAGGGCAATATCTTTGTAGTTAAAATTTTAAATTTTTAAACAACATTTTAAGTAAGGCTTTAAATTTTATGAGTGGCACTTCGAGGTTATGTTAACGTTAACCGATTTCAATCAAATTTAATACATATTTTACCTTGGTCATTTTTAAAGTAGGCCTACAAAAATGCAAATATTTGAAAAATAAATGACAGCCTAGTATTTATATATTTTCTTAAGAAACAGAATTTTTTAAATTATGACAAACAAATTTGAGAACCGATATCGGATTTTGGGGAACTATTACTATTTTATTCGCACTACAGCTTTCGTTAAATAAATAAAAAACTACATAGAATTTAATTCAAATTTAATTTCAAATGATTCAATTTATAATAGACGTGGTATTTTTAGCTTTTCAAAATTAAGTTTCGTTCGCTATGAATCACGCCAAGTGTGAAATGGATCTTTTATTTCTAGTTTAGCGCTTGCAGAAATAACATGAATAACATCGTATTTTATATATTTAGTTATACGCCAGTTAGTTCTCGTTCTGTTGCCTTCTAAATATATAAAAAGTGTTGATAGAACATAACAGATAAACGCTGTCGATTAGTTGACGAGTGTTCTCTCTGTGGAAGAAGTCACCATACAGCTCTGCCTCTTTGAAAGTACCCGCAATCGAAGTCAAATGAGAGGAAGTTTTTCCTACCAACAAGCAGACATTTTCGTTTTGAGTGCAGCTTTCAAAGAACGATGCCATCGCTCCGCCATGCCACTCGCCTTGCGGGTGTTAAGATGTAGTCTTCACTTAAGGCTTCACTGGTGCTCTGTAGAGGTGCCTAGACAGGACAGACATTTTGAAATTTTCTGCCGTGGTCCGTAGCTATGCGTGCTGGGGCACCGTATCGCGAGATCTATCCATGCACTTCAGCAATAGTTTCTGCTATGATATCCAGTATAGCTTCTCCTCATCTGGTCTGTCGGTCATTTATTGTTAATAAATGATTCTTGTGTCTTGATGCAATACGAGTTGATCACGTGAGCCACATCTGCAGCCTCATCGTCGTTGGTCATGCCGTGAATTTCAGCTGAGGCTTGAGATCCGTTTTGAGTTAAAATACAATAAAAACGCATTTAGACTTTAATTCAAATTTTAATTTCAAATGATTCTATAAACGCATTTAGACTTTAATTCAAATTTTAATTTCAAATGATTCTATTTATAATATACGTGGTTTTATTTTTAGGTTCTTAAATTTGAGGTCCGCCTGCTTTGATTTACTGCAAGTGAATATGGAACCGTTCTTTGGTTTCTGGTTTAGTGCTTTTAGGAATAATAATAGGATGGTATTTATTTAATAATATGCCAGTTCCGTTGTCTTGTAAGTATATAAGAAATGTTGATAGTACATAATAGATGTACGCTTTCGAATTATTGATGAGTGTTGGCGCTGCGGTGGAAAGTCACCAGATAACAAAGTCTTTATTTTAAGGGGCTAACATAAATGATAACAAAATATGAACAGAGCAGCTAATACTGAGATTGTAACGGGAACGGGTAGTTATTCTGTCTTCCAAAGTTCTGTATGACTATAATTCAAATTCCATTACTCTGTATTTAAAATTTTTGAAAAAAAAATTCTATATTTTTAAATTTTGTAAACCCATAATCTTGCTTTTCATAATTCTTCAAGTGACACCAGTGGCGTAGCGTGCCATCTCAGCGCCCGGGGCGGGAGACCCATTTTGCCGCCCGCATTCAATACTTAATTAAAATTATATTTCGATACATCATTTCACAGGTAATAAGGTATCTTTTCTTGAAGGTAAAATAGGATCAGCGGTTTCACAAACGGATTCTACGGGCCTTACAAGCAGCGAAGTCAGAAATAACTTTGTCAAAATCAATATTTGCAGCCAATTCTTGTTCAATCGACAATATAGCCAAGTTTGATAATCATAGTGGACCTGGAATAATTTTTAGTTAGCTTCAACTTCGAAAAACTTGTCTCACTAATTGCCAAAGTCAAATATATAAGAATCAAGCTGACTATATTTGGAACCGAAATTCCCAGATTCAGTTTTGAATGAACTGGAGGAGCTCCAGTGGTCCTTTGCCCTTATATCTTCCTCTGATTCATAACTGGCGACAAACTGCTGGAGACGGTTCCGCTCCATCTTAAACTCGACATTGTCGATGTCTTCTAATACATGGGAAAGATCACACTCGTACTTGCTGTCCAAAAGTTTCGCTGGCGTCAAAAATCCGAACTTGTCCGCTATTTCTTGAACTTGCTGGAATCGAGTCGTCATTTCTTGAATGATCTTGTCAAATGATGCGAACACCTCTCGACGGAGTTCCTGCTCGTGAGACAAAGCTGCATCAACGGATTCATCGCCACGCATGCGTTTTTTCCTGCGAATTCTTCTCGTTTTGTGTTCGATTCCGAGTTTTTCGCAGAGAGTCTTAGCAAAGTCGATTGCGGCTTGGACGAAACGGTCGCTGCTCTCCACTAGGAGAGCTTTTAAAGTGCAGCATACTTATCCATACTCAGTCCTCATTGCTACAGGTAAATCTGTGCGTCATCTACTTCAGGTAGCACTGCAGCCCAAAAGCCAGAAAAGTGAGGAAGTTGAATAACTGCATGGCTGTCAGAAGAAGACCGGCAATTCTTCCTGTACCTCAAGAACTTCCTCAAACTTATTTTTCTTCTTGAATGCGACGGATGATGGTGGATCGAACTTGCTGTCAATTTTATCTATTCATTCCATTTGCATGAGCAGAGGCTCTTGGGTCCAGGCTGTTCTTATGGTTTCAGATTCTTGGATTTAGCTTCCACCATTTGTTGAATCCTTCTTCAGAAGCGAATTTCCAGCCGGAATTGCCAAACAGCTTTCAACAAAAACAATACAAGGATTGCTTCAAAGGCGAGTACACCATCCATGTTCGGATAACCTTTTCACCGTTAGATAATGGTTTGTAGAACCACTCTCTGGTTAGTTTTCGGGTACCGCCTTTAGTTGAAGTCCTTGAGCGAACAACAGGCTTCAGCAGAATAAGAAAGCTCGATTTCAATTATGTCTTCTTTGGCAACATCGAGTTTCACTTCTTCTGCAGGCTTCCGGTGAGTCGACTTCGTCTTAACCCTGCTCTGTGGTGGGACCAGAACGACTTCCAACTTCGACAGCAGGCACGTCTTCTTCTTCTGCCTGTAAAATAAGTTATGCATTCCCATGAATATTGGCCAGAGGACAATTCTAGGCCACGCACGATTCTAGATGGAGGAATCATATATTTACATTGGAATCACTTCCGCTGCTGCTGGATGCCGCCGAAGACGTTAATTTGGCTTTTGAACCAGAACTAGAGCTGAACTATTTCAGTAATGCACCTTGAGACTTCTTCGCATCTGCTTCTTTCTTAGCCTTTTTCTTGCGGTATTTCGCCCGCTTTCTTTGACTTTTTTCATTTTCAAAAACTAGTTCAAAGGTTGAGTGAAGTACTAAATGTTTAGTTTTAGAAGATTCAACAGTATTTAAACGATAAACAACACAATAAAAATGACTTTCTGTGATGCGGGAGGAAGCAAAAATATTGAGCTGGCTGAGACTAGAATAACTTTTTCGTCGAATCTTAGCGTGCATTCCGTTATTGTCGCGCGACTCGTGAAACTAAAACGAAACGTTCCGAAACTCTCGCGAAACTGAAAGGGAGCGTTCCCTACTGTACATACTTTATACCTATATATACGTGGTCAAAAGTCTGCCCGTTTGCAGCGCCGCGCCACTGCCAGCGGTCTCGCACTTTCAGTTTCGCGAGAGTTTTGGAACGTTCCGTTTTAGTTTCGCGAGTCGCACGATAATAACGGAATGCACCCTTACGGCTTTACGCACCGTTTACGAATTCACGGAAATCAGCCGAGAGCGTCAACGACGAATCACAGGCAGGGTGGCAAATTTCAAATTTACGTCATTGTCGTTTGTTGACTTGTCAAACGTTCTGTCATGAAACATGATCTCTACTCTAGCCGCTTCACCGGCGACATTTTGCCGCCCCGGCCTTCTGCCGCCCGGGGCGGGCCGCACTCCCCCCCCCCCCCCCCCCCCGCCCACGCTACGCCACTGAGTGACACACATAACTTATCACTGGGTTCAACTAAGTTGGACTTGAATTAGGTAAAGAGTGTTGGTATATGAATGGTGTGATAATACAATAACTTTAAATTAAAGAAGTTAATTCTTTAGGAATATTAGTAGAATTATGAAATACAGGATTTTGAATTTACAGAATTATGGAAACAACGTTTTGGTTCATACATAATTATGACCTAAGCCCAAAACATATTATTAAAAACTATTGGTTGCAGTTTATAACTTAACTGTTAACAAATCATTTTTGTCATATATAAATTACTTTATTAATTGAAATACTTTACAAATTAAAATATTAAGCAGTTTCAGGTGGATGGTTGGGACAAATTAAAAATTTTTGGCTAGATATATTAACTATGTCATAAGATTTATTTTGGCATCAATGAATTCAATGATATGTTTCAATGTTAATATAAATCATTGATTTTGCTTTCTAAGCGTCTCAAAATTAAAATGTATATTGAGTTTCAAAAATAACTAAAACTAAAAAACTGACTACAATAAGAATATAATTTGTGTGAGCAGTGAGCATATGAACTTATGAAGTACAAAATAACTGTTAGTATTTGGAAAAAGTTATTTTGGAATAATACTTACTATTTCGCACAATCGATTAATTGGTACTCATTAGATCTTTCAAAAGTTTGTTGTACACCACGATCTTTCCAAAGTTCCTCAGTAGATTCATAAAACTCTAGTGGATAGTTGAAATCAGGACCTTGTTGCGAAAAAAAGGAATCAATAAATCATTACAAAACTAAACCCCAAACTCAAAAAAAAAAATCAATTAAAAATGTATACGTACTTGAAGCGCAATCTTGAAGATATTCAACTCTAGACTCGTTTTCCTTCTTTTCCAAAGCCACAGGAGGATTTAATGTGCTCATAGCTCCAGTTATAGTCTGAAAAATAAAAGAAAAAAGTTTAAATAATGTTTAAGCAAAGGTTAAAAATGAAACCATGAAACTTCGTAAATTCCGTGAGAACGAAGAACCAAAGTTTATGCAAATATGTATCTAGAAGGGGGCCGTGTTTTTTATAGGCATAGGCGGGCGTATCAAACCGAATAATATACTAAGGGACAATATTTGCATGAAACATGATTTGAATGCTGAATTTAAAGACACCAATGACCAAAACCAACAGGATACGACTACCATTATAGATTGTCCTTCTTATGTAAGATTATTATAATGCGGATATTACTGAAAAGTTTTTTTCTGTCATGAAAGAGTTTCTTTTTTCTTATACCATCGGACTGACGACACATGCATACACAGTATGTACGAGTACATAGTTGATTTTAAGTTAAGGAATATTTTTTAACTAGGGTCTGGTTCTACACGAGCTGTCGTACCACCAATTCATATATTTTTATTTTGTTACAATTATTTTTATATTATTTTTCCTTTTCATACATCACAATCTCCTTTTTAACCATTAAGAAACACTCTTTCTACAGTAATTTTACTATTTTACGAGTACTATGCTATTTTACCTATGCTTTTAATACTCGTAATTACAAAAATTTAAACATTATTTTTGAAGAAAACACAACCATTGAAACTAAACACCAATAGGCGTTTTTCTTTTTTAGCCCCGAGCAGGGCACAGAGCGGGGCCGGAGCACTTAGAGTCGCTCCTAACCGAGCGTGATCTGAGCGCTCCGAGCTATTTAAGAAACACATCTAAGCACTGAATTGTCATTGTATCAATTTTCAAATAAACTGTCAAAATTCTCAGCTGTGTTTGTGAAATTTGTGTTTTCATATTCTTGAAAACTTGTTTTTAATTAATTTCTAATTAATGAAAATGGAAAAAGCAAATATTTTAAGGGAAGCGTTCAATTTGTTTTTTGATTTTGATGATGAGGAAAACTCGCTCATAATTATATTTATTTTTCCTTACCTTCACTGGGAGAGCAACCAGCTTCACCCGCCATTTCCATTTATTTTGATTTTTTCTTTCTTTTTTTTCTTTTACTATCATCCCTTCTAAAAAAATTAATGAAGTTAGCCGCGCTCAGCTTTTTGCTCGGTCTGCTCGGTCATTTATTATCGAGCTCATCGAGCGAGCCCCGTTCGAGCTCGGAGCTAAAAAAGAAATGCAAGTTGAGCGCCTAGGGCGCTCTGGGTTAAAAAAGTAACATAGTAACATAGACAGTTCAGTGCCCCGCTCGGAGCTAAAAAAGAAAAACGCCTAATGTAGAGACTTTTCAACTCATATTCTTAGAATTATAAGCCTCGTTTTATTATCGCCAATAGGGAGGTTCACATGAAAGAACATGGTTGTACAACATGGTTCTATGGGAAAATAACTGTACACACTACTTTGCGTTCACATGGGATACTGATGTCGAATATCATTATGTTTATATCTTAGAAGTGAACGGAAGCAGTATGGCGATACAAATTTTGGGAGCCATAATTATGAACGATATTCTTGACGAGGAAGAAAGCATGAAACTTGCATTTTCTTCCACTTTTTTATATTTTGTTAGGAGTTTTTGATATGATTTTAATTTTAAATTCTTATCTTTATAAATTTCACTTTTTATTTTCCACAATTCTAGCAAATTTTATAATTGTAAGGTTCAGAAAAATCTTTCTAAAACTCATTATTTGGTATAGATGCCATTTTTCCGTTGAATGTTTTATGGCCGAGACAATTAACCGAATGAACAAAAATATCAAAGTTGTCAACATCTGTTCACACAGGTTGGTTGATTGGACGAGCCACCCAGGTTTTCAAAATATTTTGAAAACCATGCAACATTGTTTGGCTTTGCGTTCAAATGATAGAACATTGATGGTTATCGAACCATGTTGGACAAGATGTTCTTCCATGTGAACACCCCTATACAGATCATAGTGACATTTGTGTTGTATGCTCATCTCCCTTTTGCTTATGTTTGTTAATTTTCAAATGTTTCTTGTCTTTTTTCTTTACACTGTGGTTTACACTACCTTACCAAAAAAAAAAACCATCTACTCGCCAGAGAAAGAAATAATTTTTGGATCTTTTAAATAGATCCAGATAGAAAGCAGGATCCCAAATTGTTTTTGTAATACATTTTAAAAGTTAATCCATATCCGGATCCACATAGATCCGTAGATAATAAAACGCACCTATAATCAAGCGCAACCATCGAAAAAACATGCTCTGGCCCCTCGATTGAATATTTGATAAACAACTTTTATCGATAGTCGATTACTTAATTTCGTATTGGTCGATTTAACAATCATTTATTGTCAACTTGGAAGGTGGGTCTGTAACTGTGTTAGTACTTTGTGTAATTTACTACGTTTATATGCAGTATCGAAAGATCAAGTTGGATTAGGGTCGGATTTTCGACCGAGGTTTTTCGTCATTTGAGTTGAGAGCTCGATTTTGAGTTGAGTTGAAATGGTGTTGAGCGATTCTGAAATATTTTGTTAAGCCAACTCCTCGACCCAGGTTTTTCGTCTCATATTTCGACTCGACACCGCTGAGCGAGTGAGATCGAGTCGAACGAAGCTCATTTCAAGCTCGCTCCAATACCTCATATAAACGTAGTAATTGTTCACATGTAAGAAAATCCGGACATCAATAAAGGCATTTGTCTCAAGAGGTAGGTGGGAGAAATTTGCTTCTGATCTTAATGGTGGCGGTACATAAGATAAGTGGCAAGCATATCCGGAATTCTTTTTGCTCTAGCAGAATAACAAATTAATCAATCCTTTCCTTGAGTTTCAATTATGTGAATTAGACCCTCAAGACAATTTGACATCAAAGCTTAATTTGACAAATAACCCTTTTTTGTTTCAAGAACAATAGTAAACAATTCCAAAAATTAAAACGAATTCGTGTATCATCACCGATAATGGTGCTTATTTTGACATTCTCTTTCGTTCGAAAGTGAGTCGAATTCGTTGAAACTTAATTTTGAGACTCGGCGATTAGAATGTTAATCGAACAAATCGAAAGTTCACCCAATCCATAGAAAGTTCATTCATTTGCGAAAGCTAATTCAATTTTGACATTCGAAAGAATAGAATTAAATGTCATTTTTGTGTCGTTTGAATTTTTCTGTCGAGTAAACAACAAAACATGTAAGTTTTTAATTATTTCATGGAAAATAAATTACTTTTATTAATTTTTTTGTTGTTTTATGTTTAAAAGTCGCATTCCAACTGGACAAACCGCGAACAAAAGGAAAAGTTTAATCAAAATAGTGGAAGAAAACCCGGAGGTAGCAGAGTTTTTTTTTTACCACCCGCGTTGATACGGAAAGCATCCACTATCCTTCTCCTCTGCAATTCTTCAACACCATCTTTATTTATAAACAACACAAATGCCATATTTTTATTTATTATTTTATGTTTTTATCAAAGAAATTTAAATTATTAAACAATAAACAAAAGAATTACAACTAAACAAAGATTTCACTCTTTGGTTTTGACTTTTGACATTTCACAAACACTTCTCTTTTGATTTTGATATTTTAGTGTGACCAAGTGTATACGAAAAAAAATAAAAATTTAGAACGCGTCATGAACAACTTATTTTTTTTAAGAATAATTTTAAAACAGCTGAATTAACACAAAAAATGTAATGCATATGTAGTTCTTTATGGTTAAACTTTACTTTTTAATGAAAAAGTGTATTATTTATTTTGTTTCTTGATTATTTATCCAACATCTATAAAATGTTTAGAAACAAAAAAAATATAAAACGGTCATACTAATTCAAATAGAAATATAGTAAATGTCAGAGCTGATAATGAAAATGAATCTTTTTTTAAGTTCATTTTATGCTATCTTTCGCAAATGAATGTTATTCGTTCGAATCTCAAAATTAAGAAAGTTCATTCGAAGGAATAGAATCATTCTAACGAATAGACTATTCATGAGAATGTCAAAATAAGCATGAATAATTTTATACATAATATAAAGATTTGGTTATTTCTTTTCAAAGGATTTCCAAATCAATACTAATTTGTTCAAATTCAAACGTAAATCAACGTGTGCAGGGGCCTGTTTCTTAAATCATACACATCATATGATATTGACAGTTCTGATGTATGATTTCTGTTTCTCAATTTTGTTGTATGATCTGCTGTCATACAACGATGTATGACCGAAGATTACACTGGAAATATTGGAATGTTGTATGATTCTGTTTCTCAGAAATTAACCTACAACTTTTCATACATTTAATACAACACAAAATTTTGTTGTAAGTGGCTGCTACACATGAAAAAAACATGAAAGGCTCATTTGCGACGTTTTTACTTCCCGGAATCGTAAATGATCTTAAGGGCCAATTTCGTTGTATGTTATGACATGCTTTTGCTCTGCTGTCCCACTCAAATAAAAAGCAACAATATTTTGTGTATCCTGTTTGTAACCCTGCTAGTATAGCCACTACTTTTAAATCGGCACATAAATTACAAAAATAGCGATCGTACTGAATTCTATTGAGCAGTAACTTCATGTTTTCGTAAGTCTCTTTCATATTCACTGCATGAGCCAATGGTACTGACGGATATTGATTTTCATTATGTAGCAATACTGCTTTCAGACTCAGTTTGGATGAGTCAATGAAGAGTCTCCAAGCTTTAGTTCCTGAAGAAGTTTTAGAGGGTCAGTGCAATAAACTAAATCATGATATTTGCAAAACAACTCAGAGAACTGAGAATGTCTCTTCCTGAAAAATGAAATATTGGTATCTTTTTTTAGATTTCATAAGTTCCAAATCGCGTACTAGATCATTAAGTTCAGATTGGTTGAGTAGATGTGGTTCTTCTGTTCAACTAGATGAACTGCGATATATCGAATTACACGTCAGCTTGTACTTTCGAAGGGAGAACTGGCGCTGGTACAATAACCTATGCAATTTAAACACAAGGTATTGTATAATTTTATATTCATTAAAAGCTATTACATTTTTGCATCATTTAATAAATAAATAAAAATAAGGAAAGAACACTCACTTGCCAAAAAAAACAATGAAAAGTACGAAATAACTCTTCTATTTTCATAACTTTTTACACACGTGCGTCGGCGTCGGTAGCTCACTTATTCAAAACAATCACTGAGGTCGCGTATGTAACTTATTTTGTAGTAAACAATATATTACTACCTATTTCTTTCTTACACCGAGATCAATACAAAGAATAGCGAAATTCTTGTCATCGATGTTCACAAATAACGCTATCAATATCGAAACGTAAAAAAATTGCTTATAGCAGCTAAACTAGACGTGCTAGATAAATTCTGCTTACATATTTAGATTTAGCGCGTCGATATGTATCAATTCCACATAAAGATTTTTTTGCTCTTATTTTGATGCCGACCAGTGTAATCAAAATAGTTTTATATGCGACATGAATTTGCCGTACAGAATATGATAAAAATTAACGTGAATTGCGTCAATGTATACGACTTGTACAATTTGTCGTTTTAAAATTATTTTGTTTTTAGTAATTCTTCCATTGTCAAAGCCAAAATAAATAGACGAAATAAAAAGATAGTTGTCACATTTTCATTTGAGTGTTGATAATACTGACAAATTTCGCCTTAAAAGTTGGTAGCATTTGCACAGCGACATCGAATTTAGGGTTTAGGTCTAACGTTGATGTCGATGTCGAAGTTGCTGTGTTAATGTAATCAAAGCCATATAAAACCAGTGGCTCTAAAAATAGTGACGTGGTTCTCAAAGTTGCTTTTAAAGTTGCTGTGCTAATCTGTTTCTCGCATAATTCTTGAGACTCTCACGGACATTTTCATCTACTAAAGCGCCACTAGTATAGCTGCTTTTTTTTCTGTTCCAAAGAGAAGTATAGAGTTTATATACATACAAAGTATGTTTTATCAAAACATGGCTCTTTGTCTTTATACACCTCATGCGTCTATAACTCTGAACCCGAGTACACAGCTCCTAAATTTTTGGAAAATTTGGTACCTCATTAAACATGTTGGGACTAAGTCTATTCTATAAAGAGTGACCTTAGCATCTTTCCGCTGCATCTAAGAATAAGTTTTATTTTCACACTCTCTCGATCAGAGACCAAGGATTTTCAATCTACCTTGTTTTCCAACATATGTATGTAAATTCTCCAAGTTAATGGCTTTGGCTGGTGCCATTTAGTATTCGAAGACCAATAGAGTCACACAATTCCAATACCTTTTTTCCTTTGGGGTTCTTAATGGAAGCTTTAGATAATCGATTTTGTTCTTCCCGTTTATTTTCAACTCCTCCTTCCGTTCTTACTCTTGCGTTTATGTTTCCAACCACCAATACATATGAAATTGAACCGCTCTATATTTTTTCGAAATCTATTTTCCAGTGATTACAATAATGGTAAAGTAAAAAACTTTTCTCCGTTAACTTTCAGTTCTACACAAATTACGTCTTCAAAGTGTTCAAATTCGCAGTTGATTATGCTTATATCTTTTTTGAGCCCAAAAATGCAAAAATGGAATTTCTTTTCGAAAGTATTATAGATAATTTTAGTTAAATACGTTTCATATAAAAACATAAATGTAAACTGGTTGATAAAATTATTATTATTATTATTATTATTATTATTATTATTATTATTATTATTATTATTATTTTATTACAATATAAATAAATTACATTATAATACAAGATTACAAAGCGCTAGCTACCATGACTTGCGGCTTGATATATTATAAATATTTGAGTTTATAAACAATTGGAGTATAAGTATAATGTATGGGGCTGCCGGAGACCCGCGGCCCGCTCAAATAGCAGGACCGCGAGTCTCCGACAGCCCCTCACATTTCCCAATATGAACAATTGTTAGATAGCAGTTTCAATTTTAAGTATAGTTAATACTTTATATACATTTTTTATGTTTTCAACAGTGCTTGTTAATAAAAGATCGGTTAAGTTTGTATTAAAAAGGTTTTTACATAGATCATTTACTTTGGAACAGTTAGAGATAAGATGCTTAATTGTTAAGATATGACTGGATTGACATAGGTGGCATGTTGGAGGGTCTTCTTTTTTCAGTAGATGTATATGAGTTAACTGAGTGTGGCCCAGCCGAAGGCGGATAAAACATTTGTTCATTGCGGTAGATGTTTCTGATGGAATCGTGATTGGTTCGCCTTTAGGGTTAATGGTAGAATAGTGGTGGTTGTAAGTGTTCCATTCTTCTTTCCTTTTGGTTTCGTAGTAATTATTAATTACTTTCAGGAAATCTCTTTTAGAAGGCGCAAGTTCGGTTATATTTGTTTGCATCGAGGCATTTTTGGCTGTACTGTCGGCTAAATCGTTTCCTTTGATACCGGAGTGCCCTGGTATCCAGAGGAGCTTAAGTTTTTTTTTGGTTTTAAAAATATTGTCACGTATTTTGGTGATAACAGGTGTTTGGTTTTTAACGTTTCCGATAGCATTCAAAGTGGAAAGGCTGTCCGAGGAAATTACTACGTTTTTAGTTTTAATGATTGCAAATTCTGTAGCTTTTACGATAGCATGTGCTTCTGAAGAGAAAACTGAAAAGTAATTTGGAAGTCTGATAGTGTATAAAACGTCTCCTGTCTCAGACACAACTGCTGATCCTGTACCATTTTCAGACTTGGAACCATCTGTATACAAGATATCCCATAAGTTTGTTCTATATTCATGTATCTTTCCATGGAATAGTTGTGTGTAGGTTTCTTTGTTTGTGGAATCCTTTTTGAAAGTTGAGAGTTGGGTGTCTATTGTATTTGTTGGTACCTGCCATGGAGGGTTGTTGCTTAGAGTCAGTTTATTGATCGTTGGAGGAATACCAATGTTTCTAGCAGTATTAAGTGCGATGTATATGGTGGATGGATGTTTTGGTGTTTTTGTTCGCATTAAAATTTTGTTGGCATCTTCGACAATCGGTGATTTGAGAGATTCGCAAATTTTTGGTGTGATTCGAGCTGTTAGGAGATCTCGGCGATGTTCGATGGATGGAAGGCCAGATTCAGTGAGGATGTTTTTTATTGGTGAAGTTGCAAAGGCTTTTAAGCTGCTTCTGATTGCTGAGTGGTAGGAAGGTTTGATGATTTGTAGTGTTGATTTTGAGCATTTTCCGTAGATAGCTAATCCATAGTCAATCTTGGATAATATAATGTGTCTTGTAATTTGAATAAGTGAGTTGGGATGAATAAAGCTATTTTTTGAAGAAAGAAATCTTATTATATTTAATCTGGTAGCTAGCTTTTTCTTAAGTACTATACAATGATTCTTAAAATTATAATTTTTATCAAGGTTTATACCTAAAATATTTAAGATGTTTACGTTTGGAATTGAATAATTTAGTATATTAATATTAAATGTGTTACAGTTTCTTTTTTTACAGATGTGTAAGTGTTTACTCTTAGTAGGTGAGATAATGGACCCTGAATGGGAGCACCACTCAATTAGCTCTAAAATTATATTTTCAAAAAGTTGTTTAGTGCGACTAATTTCGTTACATTTCGAGAGAAGGATTAAGTCATCGGCATATAAGATGTGATTTACTTTATTATATTTTAATATAATTTCGCTGATATCGTTATAAGCTATAATGAACAGAGTCACCGAAAGGGGTGAACCTTGAGGGATACCGTTTGCTAAATTATATACAGTGGAGTAATGATTATTCGATTTGATTCTGAATTTTCTGTTACACATAAATGATTTTATAAATGAAAACATTTTGGGTCCAATCTTCCACTGTATAAGTTTATTTAGGATGATATGATTGCCGATCCTGTCAAATGCCTTTTCAAAATCAAGTGATAAGACAGACACATGATTTTTGCATGAAAGAGCTGAATTGATGAATTCGTCTAAGTGAAGTAGGGAGTCCATGGTGCTACGTCCGTTTTTAAAAGCAACCTGGTTTGGGCTAATGAAATTGTTCTTTTCTATATACCGAAGTAGACGTTTCGATATATTTTTTTCTAACAGCTTGCTTGTACATGGCAGCAAGGAAATTGGTCTGTATCCCGAGGTGTCCGTCAAACTTTTTGTCGGTTTGGGGATAGGAATCACGCTAGCGACTTTCCATACCTGTGGTATTATACCTTGTTTAAAAATGTTATTGTATAAGTTTAAGATTCTTTTTTTGAGAAGTGGGGTATTTTTCAGCATGGGGTATGAGATCCGATCGAATCCTGGGGTCTTGCCTTTAAGGGAGTTTAGGCAGCTTTCTAATTCTAGAAAGCTGATTTCTTTTTCGATGTTTTTTGCTGATAAACTTAGGTTTTCTGCTTGCATTTCTCTGTTTGCTATAAGACGTTTGGAGTCGAGGAAAGTCGAAGAGAAGTTAGAGTCGTTAGCGTAGTTAGACCAAGTCATAGCAAAGTGTTCACATATATCTGATGGGTTGGTAAGTATACCAGATTCAGTAATTAATGTATTTATTTTAAGTGGAATGTGGTGACCTGTAAGGGATTTTATGTCTGCCCTAATTTTTTTACTTGTTGAGTTTCGGCTTATATTAGATGTGAACTTCTGAAAACTTAGTTTTTTGGCTATTTTTGCTTCCCTGCGGAAAAGGGCATTTGCTTTGCGGTAGTTCACGAGGTTAGGGTCGGAGGGATACTTTTTGAAAGTTTTCCACAGAATCTGTTTATTATTCCGTAAAATAGAAAGTTCGGTGTTCCACCAAGGAGCTATAGATCTACGGGGGATGTTTTTTGTTTGGGGTATAGCTATGTTGGCTGCTGACCGCAGTGTTTTTGAGATTAAAGCTGTTTCTTTATTTATATTTGAAGATGGTGGTTTTTTTTTAGCTAATTCATTTATTTCTTTTTGATATAAAGCCCAGTTGGCTCGGTCTGTTTGGAATTTAAAAGGCGTTGTTTTAAAAGAAGAGTTATATCCTAGATCTAAGTATGTCATTATTGGAAGATGATCGCTCCCGTGTAGATCGTCGAAAATTTCCCATGTAGCATATGGTAATAATTGTGGAGATATGGCTGTCACGTCTACGTGAGTCCATGTTTTATGGGTCGAAAAATGCGTTGGACTGCCGTCGTTTAATATAGCAAGGTTGGTGGTTGAGAGGAAGTTTTCAAATTCATTACCTCTGGCATTATTTACGGGGGATCCCCATAAAGTGTTCCAGGAATTGACATCCCCTGTTAATAAGATGGGAGTTTGGATGTTGTTCATAATATTGATTAATTCTGTGGAAGTAAATGTTTGGCAAGGGGGAATGTACAGTGAGATGATGATGGTGAACTTGATTTTAAGAGCAATTTCTATTGCTATTACTGAAATATTGGAGTTAATGGATAAAAGGCTATGGGGGATAAAACTGTGAATCAGTAATCCGGTGCCTTGTTTTGATGTGGTGTTAGTTTCTAGGTTATGGAAGTAAGCTTTATACTGTTTTGGGGGATGAGGGGAAAAATTAGCTTGAAGGTGGGTTTCTTGTAGATTTATTATTGAAGGGTTAGGCTAGCCGCGCACTAGCAACTTTTAGTTGCGAAACTGCTTGGTTCGAGCAACTAAAAAGTTTGTGTTTTGACACAAACTAAACGATTGCCTAAAATAAGTTCGCCATTTTATTGAACATATAATTATCTGCAAATTCACGGACATTCAACCAAACAGTTCATCTGTTTTCTATAAGTAACCAAACAGTTTCGCAACTAAAAATTGCTAGTGCGCGGCTAGCCTTATAGTCATGTATCAATAATTGGAGCTCGTGCCAATTATTAAAATAACCATTTAGGTTCCATTGGAGAACCTTTAACATAGATTGAGTGTTATTGGGCTTTTGTACAGTATACGCTGAGTTATAATGCTGAAAGCCAGAGTTGGCGTTATAATTTTTGGTGTGAAGGTTTTTGCGACTCCGCTGGTCAGGGGCTGAGGCAACCGGGATTCCCGAGGTACCCGGCTGTCTCAGTCCCTGGTCAGCGGAGTCGTTTTTGTTGGTACATATTGTTGTTTTAAGTGCTTTCATCATCGGATTCTTTTTCAAAAGGTTTAATGTAGTAATTATTAGTTTTTACAAGTGATTGTGTGACATGAGATATAGGTGAAGTGAGATTTGTTGATGTTTGTTCTGTTTGACGGGGGGGTATAAATGGGGGTTTTAAAGTGTCTGTTGAGCTTTGTCCTGTTTTAGGTGAATTGGAATGTTGGGATGATTGGGGGTTGTTTGAATTAGATAAGGAAGATTTGGTATTTATAGAAGTAGATGGTGTGCTGTTTTTTTGTACATGTTGTACGTTCTCTAAGATTGGATTATTTTGTAAATGTGTGGTAGTTGTCTTGTTTTGTGTTGTGTGATTTCTTGGAGGTTGATTTGCTGCTTGCGCTGAAGGTCTAGAGTCGTGTGTTGCTGGTGTTTCATTGTTTATTAAGTTTGTTTTCAATTGAGAGGATTTATTTGCGCGCGTCGCAAAAGCTTGGTCAAAAGGTAAATCTGGGTTTAGATCTTTGTAAATTTGTTTTGCTTCGTACATAGTACATTTTCTGGTGGTTTTTATTTTCAGAATTTCTTTAGATTTTAAGAAACTTTTGCAGGTTTTGGAGGAAGCTGGGTGTTCTTCGGAACAATTTGCACAAAAAGTGCGGGTGCATGTGTGAGGAGGGTTTGGTGGAAGGTTGCAGTTTACGCAGGTGGGGTTATTTGTGCATCTTTTTGCTGTATGGCCCAGCAGTTGGCAATTTTTGCAACGCATGGGGTTGGGGAAATATTCTGATACTATACATTTATACCAACCTATATTTACAGTTGAGGGTGGACGGAAAACATCAAAAGTGAAGAGGATGATACCAGTTGGAGTTGGTTTGCCTTCAGTATTATTTCTGGTAAATTTATAAACACTTGTGACGCCCTGTGACTTCATTTCCTTAATGATTTCATCTTCAGGAACGGTTGCGAGGTATGGTGCGTGTACCGTACCTTTGGAAGAGTTTAGATTTGTATGTAGGGTCACTTTTATTGGGCAAAGGTTTGCTAAAGTTTTTTTTGAGAGGAATATGTCAGCAATCTTCTGCGATTTAACCAGGATAAGTAGATTTCCATTGCGTAGCTGGGTTATATACTCATAATTAGTGCTGATACCATCTATTGCTTTTTTTAACAGAAAAACACTGAAGGAGGATAATTTTATATTATTGTCTTCAGGTGAGACCACTATAAATTTAGGGTTAGCACTATTTGAAGAGGTTGGGATTGAAGTATTAAGGTCTAGATTTGTATAATTGGATTTTCTTTTTTTTTTTTTTGGGTTGTATTCGGGATACGCATCTATTTCTAGAGGGGTAAACCGATTACCTGAAAAAACACGTGGCCCGTGGGCCATTATTGAACACTACTTATCTCTTTTTTGTATGTGGTTTGCACTTACTAACGGGAGAGACAGAGAAAATAGTATTTAAAAAAAGAAATGCTATTGAAATAGCGGGGTAGGTACACACGAATTCAAGCGAGAGACACACCAATAAGCGAAAACGATGTTGTCGGCTTGGAGGTTAGTCGGTGACTGGTTGATAAAATTAAAAATATCATTAAATAGGTTTTTATTTCCAAGCACAGATATGTTGTACGATAAAATTTAACATTTTGGATCATAATTATTTAGTCTTGACTTGTTTTTAATTTTGTTCTATTAAAACTATTTTAGGGACAGAAGGGAATTGAAATTAAAAAGTTTGTGTCTCGTCTCAGAACAGTTTGAGAACCTTTTCAAAAATCGCTGATGTTGGCATCGTTTTAGCCTGGAACAGATATATTACACATGTTGTCCACTATATGACGCATTAATGACAATCCGCACACGCCATCAAACATTAATTTGTTTTCATAGACATAGTAAGATGATTTACCTTCGAAGACCAATGTTTTTTCACAAATTTGTATTTTAATACATTTATATAAATTTATTTAGTCTTTCAAAGTTAACTCTTTTTTTTCCCGCGTGCGGTACTTCGGTGTTTCGTATTTTCTACAAATTGACATTTGCTGTCCTACTGTTGTTGAAATTTAAGACCCTTTTTGTTGATATGCCATTGCAACAGTTCCATGCAGCAGCCTCTGCGCCTTCACCAGAATGTATGGGAAGGTTTACAATGACATTGTTTTCATCGGCCTTTATCTCTAATGCTAGCTACACACGAAGCAAGCGTTGCAGCAACACAGCCATGTTGAAGCAACTGTTGCTTCGTGTGTAGCGGTTGCGGCAACAGTTGCCGTATGTAGTGAACAAACGAAACACGTTGCTATTCTCCTACTAAATGGGGGCATTCATTAATGTAGTCATACAAAGTCAAAATTCAATTAGCTTTTAGAATGCAAAATCGCACTACAAAGGTAATCAATCCTAAACTGTCATATTAATGACAGATGTAAAAATATGAAATAGAAAACATTTGTGTTTTGGGTAGCTAATTCTTGTTGTATGTGTGCTTCGGCATACACTTAATATGTAATAAGATTGGTAAACGTATCGTTCTGATCATCGCATTAAGAAAAATAAATTACCTGATAAAATTTTATTGCAAATTTTATGTTCTTCTTCGATCTGGTAAGGTATATTTTCATATTGAATCATGAATTTATTTTAAAAATATCTTCCGCCAAAAATTAAACTTGCTGATCATGAAATGTCAAAATCATTATCTAACTAGATTTACTCATTCAACTTTAACTGCCACATCTTAATTAAAAAAAAAAAAAAACAATAATCTCAATCAACCAAATTGAAACATATCTTGAAACTATTTCCTACGTTTCCAATTGAAGGACAGTACTTGCACCCTTAGGCTAAGTCTAGTATAAAAGAATTTACTAACTTAAACATTACTCTAACCTACCAGTTCAATACCATCATAAGCTAACTATAAAACCAAGTTACCTATTGTAAACTATGTGATAATATTTTGTTATATGTTATTGTATCTTATTTAAAGTAATATCTTAAAAAAAAAAAATATCCTGAGCTCCGACTCGTTTATAAACACAAGAGAAAAACAAACACAATCAGTATACCATAACCACCAAACATCCCAACAACTGCTCATTTGAGTCTTCCACTCACTCATTTAATAACATCAAACACTTCCAATTATGTAAAAATTTAAATACTGCTCTTACACACTCGTATACTGTGATAATAGGCGTGTTTTGTTGAGCTTCTTAATGTACACATTAAGAAATGTTACACACTAAGCTTATTTTGCACATGTAAATACAACAACAACAAGTTAACAGCCTATTCACTCTTCAGTAATTTTAATGTAACATTTCTTAATGTGTACATTAAGAAGCTCAACAAAACACGTCTATTATTTGTAATATCTGTACCTAATATGCATAGTGCGCTCTCGCTCTACTATAAAATCAAAGAAAAAGAAAGAAAAATAAGTAAAAACCATCAAAATGTAATGAAATTCCACTTCCACAATGCGCATTATTCGTCTATATTTTAGTTTATAAGTTAGGTTAAGAATTGTATGTATTAGTGACAACCGTCGCAAGTTATATATAAATGCTTATAAGCAAGAGCAGTACAACAATAATATACATTATATATCAAAAGTCTGCCACGAGGCTGTTCTTTATATAATTGAAAAAGAAGGCAATACATTACAACCGGGACTGAACAACCCGAGTCAAAAACCAAGACAAATTTTCATAATGATAATTTTGAACCATGTACATTACAAATATTATAATTTTTAGAGTTTAAGTCATTTTATAAGTTAGGCCCCCTATGTGCCAACAAATTTCTACCCTATACATACTCGTATTATCCTCAAGTTTCACAATTGTATATATTAAGTTCAATAAAAAACCTTGAAACCTTGATACATTATAGTAACTTCAGTCTACTTTAAGATATCGCTAGAATAAGAATAAGAATATTAATGTAATCGAACATTTAAGTCTCAATAAAATTCAATTCAATTCAATTACTTTGGAAGCCGAAGTTTTTACACTATCATGACCACATTAGTGAATGTGAATGCTCATAATGTTTTCGATGTAGCGAAACAGGCCACAAGTAAAACCTGCCCGTCAATGAATTCTAAAGAAGGTAATGCGATTTTCGTAATCAATTCAAAACAAATCTTTATAAACGAATGTCCTTTTGAAGCATTACATAGAAAAAGCGATATATTTAAGTCCAAATTTAATATAAAACTCACGTGAAAGAGCTCATTTTAAACTAAAAGCAAAAATCTGCAAGTGATTGTCTTATAACGATGACTATTTCTTTGGGGGATGAGACACCTATTCACTCAATTCGACGGCGTGTTCCAATTAATCGAGCTGAAATTGCTAAGAGGCAGGTTCATGAGTGGAGTAAAGTTACAATATTAAGGTTTTGAATATTACAACAACAATTTGAATGAACTACCACCAAGTGTGCAGTATTGGCTTGAGTTATAGCTATTTCACGGGTACCAATCCGATCCTTTTTACTGAGAATTTAACCCAGACATAGTGCTTCAGAAGCCAATGCCCTACGCATCGCGCTACAGTAACCACATGATCAGGTCCATCCCAATGTAGATTTTATTGTTTATAAAACAACAATCAAACCATTTACTAAAAAGCGACTTCATCGACAATGAAACCCATAAGGATAGTTGGTGAAGTGATTGATACCCAGAATGATTTAAAATATCTACGAATTGCACTACTTCTCTGGGCTAAATAAGTCGAATTAACTGTCTGGAATGCTACAAACGCTATTATGACATAGAAGAGACTTGCAATAAATCATGCGGTTGCAAACCAAACATCTTTGGGTAGATGTACACCATGATGGTAAGACCCATCATTACCTATGGTGCAGTTGCGTGCTGTACAAGAATCGAACTAGCAACAACTAATACCACTACATGTCGAGCCGTCCTTAGATTCACTAGGAAGACAACAAGGGGGTATCAAGTTTACTCGACATCCCAAGGGATGTGTTGCGCATAAGGGTAGGCCACTGAGGCATCTTCGGTGTTGGAAGAGGTACGCTTGCTTGTTACAGGCTCAGCACGGGTTGGGGTCGTTCTTGCCATTTTACAAAACACTTCCTACTCAGCAAACAAAAAATGTCAAATCAAATCTCAACACCGCTTCAGCTGTAATGTTTGGCTTGGTATTGTTGGACGAACAGTTATTGGACCACGGTTCCTGAATTCAGTCATAAATGGAGAATCCTATCTGCAGTTACTACGAGACCTTCTGCCCGATTTGAATGACAACGTTCCTTGGCCATAGCAGACAATTTAATCTACCAGCAAGATGGAGCTCCAGCACACTACAGCCGCACTGTAAGGAACTGGCTTGATGAACATTTTAGTGATCGTTGGATTGGAAGAGGAGGTCCAATAGAATGGCCGCCTAGATCGCCAGATTTAACTCCGTTAGATTTGTATGCTTGGGAATTCATGAAGAACTATGTGTACGAAATGGAAATAGAATCTTTGGAATAACTGAAACAACGGATTGAAGTGGCTGGAGTCAAATTACAGGAAAATTTATCAAGTATAAATTTATGTGCAGCAATAAGAAGGCGCTATAATCTTTGCCTTCTACAAAATGGGGATTATATAGAAAATGTTTTGTAATAAGCTTTAGTTAAAAAATAGTTAAAAATTTAAATAAACAGTAATTATGTATGTATTTTATCTAAATATGCATGTATTTCTTATTTTAATTGATTTCAAGATTCAGGAACATTTTTGTTCTTATTTATTATGAAAATATCGTATGACTGGGACACCTCCTATTGGGATACATTTCAGCGTAGTCTTTGCGCTTCACGACTTCGACCATGAGTTATAACGTAGCAGTAATGCATATCTGTTAATTCGGCACGAGAGTAATTTGACATCGTGATATTTTGACGACTTGACATTCAAATTAGAAATAATTTGTACAACAAAACAGGTCGCGTCGCCAGGCCGACCCCACCATAATAAAAAAAAAAAGTGGCAAGTCAATTTTAAACCAATGCTCTCACGCAGGTGTTCTCAATGAAAAAATGTGTGAAATATGGTTAATCAAGTAGTTTATCACATTATTGTATGCTTATAAGACGATAATTAAAAAATTAGTAAAAAGAAAGTTAATCCTTTCAATCGTAAATTCACCTACGAATCCAAAAACGTAAAAACTAAAATAAAAGGCTTTTCTTAGAACAAAAGTAGTTTTTGTTATTTTTGATTTTCTCAAAAACTACAAAACATTTTGACATCCGGTTTTTTGTGTTTGATCAAAAATTAATAAGAGCATTGAATATTGAATAAAAAAATAATACTTAATTACGTAAAATTTTGAAAAAAAAAATTGTTTAAAAACAAAATTTTCATTTTTTTTTTTTTTCAAAATTTTGATTTTGAAAATTAATTTTTCAAAAACTGTTCACTCGAACAACTTTATTTAAAAACAAAATTAAAGAATGTATTTCTGGCTTTTCAAAATGCTATAGCATTACTCTGTAGGTATCACCGTTATTTTTTAATATTTTTTTTCTGTTTTAAGTGATTTTTTTCTTAAATTGCCCCTCCCGCCTAAACGGGGGGAAATAGAGCCCCCCTCCCATACGATTTTTTTCTTGTCTAAGTCCAACCTACACGCCCTAGCTTTTTGTCACACCTTATGCAAATCACCCTGTATAAGTTTGCCAAACTGCATATGTATATTCTTCAAATCTGATAAGTTTTAAGAATTGATATTGGTTTATTCTGTGAAATAATTTTTTTTATTTTTCTCTGCTTTTGTTGAAGCATTATTAATATTAATTAATATTATCCGTTATTATTAATACGCGGAAAGCTTTTGATACACATAAGCAATGACCCATCAATACAGCTCAAAACTGTTGAAAGCGTCAAACTCCCCCTCCCATCATCATCACCATCAAATCCATCATCCGCAAAAATAAAAACACGAGCGGGGAAGGAAAAAATTGTAAAGAATCATCGAAGCCTTCTATACCAACAACAACCTTATGACATCACTGACGACCTCCGTAAGATAAAATTTCAGGGTTTTGCACTTTCCCAATAATTGAGATCAATGGAAGAAAATTTATAAATCAGATTCAACGCTATTGAACAAAAAATGAAGATAATCGATAATAATAAACTCAATAATCGCATCACGATTCGACTGTATAAAGGAGGATGTAAGCAAGATGAATATTATAAGATCGAACAATATTTATCGAAACGATTTACTCTCAAATAACACTGTTTGCACTGAAATCAAAAGCAAGGGAACAGGTTGAAGCAATAAACGTTCAAAATCTATCAACAGATGGCATTCTCATCGGATTACCAACACTAACCGTACTTTTAATACTCTATGGCTGCTTGGTTATACTCAGGGGGTTGCTGAAACTCTTAATTTCTAATTAGTTCAGCTGGTAGTAGTGGAGTTTCACAGATCCGTATCATTTTATATCTTAACAAAACCAGGACAATGTTGAATATTTTTCAGAAAAGATATAATGAATTTATTCATTTGACATATAAATGCTCAAAGTCTACATAAACATCATGACGAGTCAAAAGTATTTTTAATAAATCGTGTATAGACATTTATGCGCGTCGGAAACAGGGGTTGCTATAGGGTACTTTGTCCTGATCGTGTGGTTTCCAGGGGAATAGGTGTAGCTATTTTCTTCAAAAGATCCATCAAAATTAAGATTATTATTATTATCGCAAATGTTAAATGTCTAGCTGGCGTCATTTATTAAAAACCTAGCATAACGTACTCAAGCACCATTTTAGAACCCTAG
The DNA here is from genome assembly GCA_911387755.1 of Chrysotoxum bicinctum. Taxonomy (NCBI): domain Eukaryota; kingdom Metazoa; phylum Arthropoda; class Insecta; order Diptera; family Syrphidae; genus Chrysotoxum; species Chrysotoxum bicinctum. The sequence continues at coordinate 130,388,200 of OU426987.1, read as the reverse complement.
AAGAAGTAACATCTAACTATAATCATATTCTAATCGCAGGGGACTTATATATTGAAAAATAAACAATTACGAAGAAAGATTTTGATATATGACCTGACATCTCTTTGGTCAGCTTTAAAAGGTCTTAAATCTGTCTGAAATTCGAAATAAAAGGATCAGACTTTAAAAGTAATGTTGTCAAGAGGTCTTCGTTTGTATTAAACTGGGATGATTTTCTTATGTGAGAGGGGTAATTTTTGCGTAATTCTTTATGACTTGCCTCTAGTGCTTCTTCAGATATGTAGTTGTCTTAAAGGTATTTCAAAAGATTAAATTGGATAGAAAATCCTGAAGCTAAGACTCTTAATGCGATTGAAAATTTATGTATCAGTTCTTCATCAAGTCTTATTATTTCTGCAGTTATTTTTGAAATCCAAAAAAAACTTCTTGCCGTGGTTCCATAATTTGTTCACACAAATCTCAACTTAGGCTTGTCAACAATGAGGCCCAATCTACTTTTGAACAATTTATTTACAAGATGATGAATTTTCCAGAAAATTAAGAATAATATTTGGAAAAATAAAAGAAGTTCTCAACCAGACTCCGTGGCATCTCGCAAAATGATTTCCGTTTCGTGTAGAAGCCTTCCACCTACGTTCAAGATTTTTGAAAAGAAGGCATACTTCATCGACCAAAATCGTTCTTATTTGTAACCGGACAACTTTTAATTTTTAAATTATTCAATATAAATTCAAAAATTGAAGATGTTTAGTGTTTTTATCAAAAGAAATCCATTTTTTTTTTTTTTATTTTTTTTTTTATTTTTTATGTTTTGAAGGTTAAAAAGAAGTAGCAAGAAAAGTAAACATTTTCTCAAAGCACAATAACAACATAAGAACAAAATGACATAAGATATTTTGCTACAGATTGCTAATATTTTTTTAAAAGCTTAACTTTATACAATTTGTAATCCTCAAAAGAGTATTTTTCAAAAAATCACAAAAATTCAAATTTATAAGAAAAATTCGAAACAACAACTCATACCTGCGGTCAAAGTATCTATTATTAATATTCAAATAAAAAAATTTATACAGCCAAAATATTTTTCTTACACGAGCTAAGCTAATTCGCACAAAATTGCAACTTTCAATTACATTGCAGCTTAAAGTATATCAATTGCTCACAAAAGTCCCACTAATCCGGGAAGAAGAAAAAAACAGAAACAAAACAAAATTAAATAACGTGAGATAATACGGCCATTGAATTTTTCGCGCCACAAGAAGTCCGTTATCATCTCGCCATAGCGAACAGCATTCACGGTAACTGCTTGGCCGACCTCATTTTCGAAGAAATACTGCCCGATGACGCCGCCAGCCCATAAACCACGAAAACAGTCACTCTTTGTGGATAAATCGGCTTTTCAACAATAACTCGTGGATTCTCATTTGCCCAAATGCGGCAATTCTGCTTGTCCACTGAGGTGAAAGTGTGGCTCGTCGCTGAAGATGATTTTCTTTGTAAAGTCACCATTCACTTCTGTCTGTTCAACAAACCATTCGGCGTATTAACGACGCTTGAAATGGTCAGTAGGCTTCAGCTCTTGAGTCAATTGAACCTTGTTAGCGTATAAATTCAAATCTTTATTCAAAATTCGCATCAGTGATATTCGTGAGATGTTCAATTGTTAGGCACGACGACGAGTCGTGTTTTCACATTTCCTACAGATGCGGGTTGAAATTTGCGCACAATGGTCGATTATGCTGACCAAAAAAATCACGGAGTGCACGAAATGCATTTTGATTGAACGCCAATTTTCTTAAAAGGCTTCAACAATCTTAACTGCTCAATTGTGTAATGTCGATTTTTTTTTTTTTTTTTTTTTTTTTTTTTATAATCAGCGCACACTCAAGGGGTTTTTTGTATACCCTTAATATGCCAGAGACACAGTGTGAGCATTTTTGTATTTTTATTGTGGGTATTTCGTATACATGTAAATCCCTCTCCAAATACGGATTCGAAGGATTTGATCTCTGTCAAAAAAAAATCGATTTTTTTGGTGTGGTAAAAGTAAAAATTTGACAAGGGATCGCAATCCCTAAAATCCCTAGTGTAAAAGGAAATCGACATAACTCTCCATGGTTGAATTTGTCAAGCACTGAAACAAAGAAATGTCAAATTAAGTTGGGCAAAAAACTTGAAGTTAGGGTGAGTACCACAATTAACATCGTGCATTATGGATGGACCACCCTCTATATGGCTAGCGTCGTTTCGATCATGTTTCTGTGCAGGCCGGATTTGCTAACACTAAAATTTCTTTTTTTGAATTATTCTTACTAAAGATCTTCACCTGCTCCAAATCAATTTTAGAATGGGAGTCCAATCAAGATATTGTGTATAAAACGAGAACCGACTTTTGTTAATTTTAAATGGCATAGACTATACTTTAACAGTAGCTACTTTCTTTTAAAAGTATACTTTATCCAGATTGACAATGGTCATTTTATACCAAAACAAATCGAAGTAAAAATGTTTACTGTTGTTTTATTTGATTTTGTAAAAGATGTGCTTTGTAAATAGACTGAATATTAGAAATGCGAAGCAATCATACAAAACGCATGCTTAATGGAATACTGACGTAACTCGAAAAGACGATTTTTGGGAAATTGCAAAAAAAAGATCTTGCGATGAGGATTTGTCTTACTTGTTGGTGGATAAAAATAAAACTAATTCATGAATTAAAAATGAATACTGGTATTCTTAAAGTACGAGTATGATAAACTATTCATGAGATCTGAGACTTGCAAAAGCCTGTATCTATACGTAACTCAATTTTGACATACTTATCTCCTAATGGGTCAGTATTAAGAATGTGAAAAGTGTTCCACGATCTTTAATTTTACAGTATTGCGGCGGGCGATGGACCATCAAATATACACCTACTAATGTACATTTATGTGAATGTTCGAGTCTAGGCAAATGAATTTGCACCTTGCAACAACAAAATTGAGTTTTTATTTTGTGGATTTATAGATGCATACCTATTTCATTGCCGTCTAAAATAATGTAAATATCGTATAAACAAACAAAATCTGTATGTTTGTACATACGCTTTGAGAAACATTTATGAAATGTTTCTTTGTTTCCCATTATTTCCAGATTGAGTTCTCTGTAATTTTTTTGCTCGCTTGTGTTGCACTTTAAGCTCATGAATTTTTTTTTCCTACTTTATCTTTATCACAATTTATATTTTCGCAAATTTCATATATTTCATCGGCTTTTTTTTATTTTATTTTAAAAATTTTCGACAAGTTGATCCCACAAAACTTTTTTTATTTCATAATTTTTTTTGAATTGGATAACATTCTCGTTGCTCCACACTTTTCGCGACATTTTATATTTATATTAATAATTACTCAAGCACTTTCTACCTATGTAAATGCTTGGGAAACAAGTAAAGTTTCCCATTCGGAATGGGAAACAGAAAAACATTTCATAAACATTTCAGAAATGTTTCGGGAGCGTCCAGACCAAAGAAACATTTTGGAAACATTTCAGAAACATTTAAGAAACATTTCAGAAATGTTTCTCTGTTTCTGAAATGTTTTTTAAGTGTTTCTGAAATGTTTCTTAAATGTTTCTGAAATGTTTCAAAAATGTTTCTTTGGTATGAAAAGTTTAGACAAAGTCTCCCAATTAAACCGCTGTGTTAAGTAGAGACGATTTTATTTCTTAAACGAGCAACGTTTAAATTTTTGCTGCACTCTAAAGTACTTATGTTTACATAAATGCAAATTACAAATAATTTATCACATTTAAATCAGTTATATATCATTTGTATTGTTTATATCATTTATGTCATTTATATCAGTTATTAAATGTTATATCATTTACATATATCACTAGTAATATTTATATTTTTTTTATTTATATAAGTTATATCATTTAAATCATTTATATTTCATTTCATTTCATTTATTTCGAAGAAACATTCAATTTACAATGACACATTAAGATCAAAATCTTTTTGAGTATCGATAGTTTTACAAATAACATAGTTTTTTTTAAATATTCAAAAATATGAAACATACTTCTTAAAGCTAGGAAAAACAACTGAATTCAAAAATATAATTGTATATAACTTTAAATTATTTGCAAAAAACTAAAAGAAAAAATAAGATAAGTTTAAGAAATAGGACAAAGCAAAGTATGTATTTAAAAAGAGGGAGAAAAAAAATAGAAAAAGATAAGAAAAAGGATATGTGCAAGATAATTCTATGTTCCTAAGTTTGATTTTTATAGTGCACAAATAATTTCCTTCTAAATGCTGTGGGCGCGGCAGTACTTTGCAACTCATTTGGAAGAGCATTCCATAAACGAATTGCAGAAACGTAAAATGAGCGTTCCGCTATACTGTATGCGAAACGTGGTAAAATTAGTTTCAAACCTCTTTGGGAATGGGCATAATTAATTATTTCGCTCAGATAGTTAGGACACCTGTTGTGAATGATATTGTGGAGATTCAAAACTAGCCTGATCTTGAGGTGCTCATCAAGGTTAAAACCAAAGAGCGTATGACGCAGATGGGCAACACTGGAATATCTAGTTACATTATAAATAAACCGAATACAATCATTGAATGCAACGTTCAATCTGCGCCTACATTCACTGTCCAAAATTGGATACACAGAAGAATTAAAAACGAAATATGGCATAATTAATGATTTAATGAGGGGGATTTTCATATTGGGAAGCAATAAGTTTGAAGAAGATCTCAAAGAACGTAATCCAGAGTAAATTTTCCTAATGGTATCTGAGATTGCACTACAGCAAGTTAGATTGTTATTAATTCTATATCCTAAGTACTTTACATCCTTCACATAGATAATAACTTCATTGTCAAGTACAACTGTGGGAAAATCAAAAAAGTTGAGCTCATCTCTAGAACATAACATAGCAACAGACTTAGCAGGATTAAGCTTCATGTTGTTAGCATTAGACCAAGAAAGGATATGGCTTAAGTCCTCCATCAAACCAGTTGTACGAAAAATGTAAAGCACAACATCATCAGCATACATATGAACTTGGCAATTGGAAATGACATTAGGAAGGTCATTTATAAATAATGAAAATATCAGAGGACCCAAGACGGAGCCCTGGGGTATTCCAAGATTTGTAATAAGGGGGTTTGAAATGCCAACCTCAGTTTTTATTCGCTGTACCCTGTCAACTAGGTAGTTACGCAGTAGCTTAAGTGATGATCTAGAGAAGTTAAAGTTTGTCTTAAGTTTAGAAAGAAGGATTGAGTGATCAATGCAGTCGAATGCCTTAGAGAAATCTAAGAGCACAATGACACCAAATTTGCCAGAATCAAGTGCAAAGCGGATATCTGACGTAACTTTTATTGCTGCAGATTCACAACTGTGCTTATTTCGGAATCCAGATTGCCACTTTGAAAGCAATCCGTGTTCATTGAGGTAGTTTTGGATTTGATCATGCATTATTTTTTCAAATAACTTGCATGGATAGGATAGGATGCTAATGGGCCTGTACTCAGACGGGATAGAAGGGTTTGATTTTTTGGGAACTGGTATAATACTGGCATTTTTCCACGCATCAGGAAATTCACCGCTATAAATGCAAAAGTTAAAAATATGGATTAAATAATTACTTACAATGGGAAGTATGAGCTTCAAGAACTTTGGCGATATTTCATCAGGACCTATCGCATTCGATTTTACCCATCTGACAGAGCGGTACAACTCGTTAGCATTGATACAATCAAATGAAAAAGAGTTATCACTCTCAGGCATAATAAAAAATTCTGGTGGAATATATGAACTTGACAAGGTCGGAATCAGAATATTAGACATCACTTCCGGACTAAAAAGGCATTTACTTTTGTTTTTGTCTTCTTTTACTCCAAGTTCTTTCAAGTTACTCCAAAGTTCTTTAGAGCTAAGAGACGGGTCAAGTTTCCGTTGAAGGTATGCACGCTTAGAGTTGCTGATACTAGAATTTACTCTGTTTCGAGAAAATAAAAACTGTCTTTTATTGAACTCAGAAGGATTACACTTATATCTCCGGAAGAAACGCTCCCTTTCCCTTATCAGGTACTTGATGTTGTTGCTAAACCAGGGACATCTATTTACCTTTAATTCCCTAGTGACTATCGGGACATAGTTATCATATAGCCGAGTTAGTAGGTCGTTAAATAATGTAACTTTAACATTCACATCCGGAGAAAAATAAGTTGTATCAGTTATATCATTAATATCAATTATATTTATATCAATTTTATCATAAATATATCTGTTCAGGAATGCAGCGTTGTTACGGTAAAAATTAACCGCAACAGTCTTCATTCTTTCTATTCCCTTTTCCTTGCGTCCTTCCAAATTTCCTTTTTATTACACAGGTGTTCGTTTTGCGATAGTGCGAGAGAGCAGGGCGACCACGGTCCATAAGCCAGTGGTTCTGTCTCTCAGTATCGTAAAACAAACAAATCGTCGACGAGTACTGACAGACGGGGGGTCTGTTTCATGGGTTTCAATTCGAAAATGTTGAAGACACTTGGTCTTTAAACGTAGATATCGCTCTAAAAGGAGAACGGCCGAGTGCCCAACCTAAAACTAAAAACTTATTGATTTGTAAAAGATGGAACGTTGTGTGTTCCTAACTCCCCTTGTCTGAGCTAGAAGCCAATCACAACCTATTGAGTAAAGGTATTCAACTTGATCGATTCCTCTTTCTTTTGTTTTCCTCTCTAATTATTATTATTGTTAAAAATCCCGTGGGGACTAATGTGCGCGAGTCCTTATTAATTCTACTTGAGGTTTTAAAGATTTTTTTTTCTATCAGCGCAAAACTGTGGGGATAATTGTGAACTAACCAAAGGAAACGTCGTGATCTGGAAGGAAATTCCAGCGGGCGGCGAATTATATGGAAAGTTCGAGAGAATTTGTGAGTAAGCAGGATCGCCATATTTCGACACCAACGGCTCTTCAGCAAACTTGCGGAGATTGGCTATTAATGACGTGATCGAGATCCGCGATACCGAATTGGCTGAAAGCACGAGGGTATGGGGCGAAATTTTGAGCGGCTATCCAGGAGAAAAATCTTGGAAGTCACTCTAATCTTGAGGGAGAAACAATTCAGAAGTTGAAAGAAAAGTCTTTAAAATAGAAGTGAAATAATAAGTGAAAAAATTTAGTTTGAAAATTAAAATAGAAATTTAAAAAGGTAGAAAGAAAATAATAGTGAAAGTGGATAAAATACGGAGGACAAAATTTTGAAAAGTTATTGGGAAAAATAAAGGAAGAGGAAAGGAAGAAAGAGGAAAACGAGGAAAAATCTATCGCAGGGATATTGTCGAGGAAAATAAAAAAGCTAAGTACCATTTCTTGTGCTTGTCCTTCACATAGATAATAACTTCATTGTCAAGTACAACTGTGGGAAAATCAAAAAAGTTGAGCTCATCTCTAGAACATAACATAGCAACAGACTTAGCAGGATTAAGCTTCATGTTGTTAGCATTAGACCAAGAAAGGATATGGCTTAAGTCCTCCATCAAACCAGTTGTACGAAAAATGTAAAGCACAACATCATCAGCATACATATGAACTTGGCAATTGGAAATGACATTAGGAAGGTCATTTATAAATAATGAAAATATCAGAGGACCCAAGACGGAGCCCTGGGGTATTCCAAGATTTGTAATAAGGGGGTTTGAAATGCCAACCTCAGTTTTTATTCGCTGTACCCTGTCAACTAGGTAGTTACACAGTAGCTTAAGTGATGATCTAGAGAAGTTAAAGTTTGTCTTAAGTTTAGAAAGAAGGATTGAGTGATCAATGCAGTCGAATGCCTTAGAGAAATCTAAGAGCACAATGACACCAAATTTGCCAGAATCAAGTGCAAAGCGGATATCTGACGTAACTTTTATTGCTGCAGATTCACAACTGTGCTTATTTCGGAATCCAGATTGCCACTTTGAAAGCAATCCGTGTTCATTGAGGTAGTTTTGGATTTGATCATGCATTATTTTTTCAAATAACTTGCATTATAGGATAGGATGCTAATGGGCCTGTACTCAGACGGGATAGAAGGGTTTGATTTTTTGGGAACTGGTATAATACTGGCACTTTTCCACGCATCAGGAAATTCACCGCTATAAATGCAAAAGTTAAAAATATGGATTAAATAATTACTTACAATGGGAAGTATGAGCTTCAAGAACTTTGGCGATATTTCATCAGGACCTATCGCATTCGATTTTACCCATCTGACAGAGCGGTACAACTCGTTAGCATTGATACAATCAAATGAAAAAGAGTTATCACTCTCAGGCATAATAAAAAATTCTGGGGGAATATATGAACTTGACAAGGTCGGAATCAGAATATTAGACATCACTTCCGGACTAAAAAGGCATTTACTTTTGTTTTTGTCTTCTTTTACTCCAAGTTCTTTCAAGTTACTCCAAAGTTCTTTAGAGCTAAGAGACGGGTCAAGTTTCCGTTGAAGGTATGCACGCTTAGAGTTGCTGATACTAGAATTTACTCTGTTTCGAGAAAATAAAAACTGTCTTTTATTGAACTCAGAAGGATTACACTTATATCTCCGGAAGAAACGCTCCCTTTCCCTTATCAGGTACTTGATGTTGTTGCTAAACCAGGGACATCTATTTACCTTTAATTCCCTAGTGACTATCGGGACATAGTTATCATATAGCCGAGTTAGTAGGTCGTTAAATAATGTAACTTTAACATTCACATCCGGAGAAAAATAAGTTGTATCAGTTATATCATTAATATCAATTATATTTATATCAATTTTATCATAAATATATCTGTTCAGGAATGCAGCGTTGTTACGGTAAAAATTAACCGCAACAGTCTTCATTCTTTCTATTCCCTTTTCCTTGCGTCCTTCCAAATTTCCTTTTTATTACACAGGTGTTCGTTTTGCGATAGTGCGAGAGAGCAGGGCGACCACGGTCCATAAGCCAGTGGTTCTGTCTCTCAGTATCGTAAAACAAACAAATCGTCGACGAGTACTGACAGACGGGGGGTCTGTTTCATGGGTTTCAATTCGAAAACGTTGAAGACACTTGGTCTTTAAACGTAGATATCGCTCTAAAAGGAGAACGGTCGAGTGCCCAACCTAAAACTAAAAACTAATTGATTTGTAAAAGATGGAACGTTGTGTGTTCCTAACTCCCCTTGTCTGAGCTAGAAGCCAATCACAACCTATTGAGTAAAGGTATTCAACTTGATCGATTCCTCTTTCTTTTGTTTTCCTCTCTAATTATTATATTTGTTAAAAATCCCGTGGGGACTAATGTGCGCGAGTCCTTATTAATTCTACTTGAGGTTTTAAAGATTTTTTTTTCTATCAGCGCAAAACTGTGGGGATAATTGTGAACTAACCAAAGGAAACGTCGTGATCTGGAAGGAAATTCCAGCGGGCGGCGAATTATATGGAAAGTTCGAGAGAATTTGTGAGTAAGCAGGATCGCCATATTTCGACACCAACGGCTCTTCAGCAAACTTGCGGAGATTGGCTATTAATGACGTGATCGAGATCCGCGATACCGAATTGGCTGAAAGCACGAGGGTATGGGGCGAAATTTTGAGCGGCTATCCAGGAGAAAAATCTTCGAAGTCACTCTAATCTTGAGGGAGAAACAATTCAGAAGTTGAAAGAAAAGTCTTTAAAATAGAAGTGAAATAATAAGTGAAAAAATTTAGTTTGAAAATTAAAATAGAAATTTAAAAAGGTAGAAAGAAAATAATAGTGAAAGTGGATAAAATACGGAGGACAAAATTTTGAAAAGTTATTGGGAAAAATAAAGGAAGAGGAAAGGAAGAAAGAGGAAAACGAGGAAAAATCTATCGCAGGGATATTGTCGAGGAGAATAAAAAAGCTAAGTACCATTTCTTGTGCTTGTCTTTTTAGTAAATTTGTCTTTTATTATTTGGTTGTGATTGCTTTTAACGGCGTTACGTTCTGTTCCGAAAATTGCGGAAATCGCGACCCGTTAATCTCCGTTGTATTTCTGGGAACCAGACCTTAACGGTCCATCTTATTGTTTAAATTTATTTGTTATTTGCTTAAAAAGATCCTGGGTTTTAATCCTACAAGTAAGGTTTCCCAGGCAAATAAAACTTTAAATTAAAAAAAAAACATCTTTCATTCCATCTCCACTCATCATCGTTGTTCATTTTTCTTTCCGAAGGTTTGCAATTTCCTTTTTCTTGTTTCAGGAAAAAATTGCTGGCGCTGTCAGAGGAAGCACAAGAAAGTAGAAACAAGGATCATAGGTATTACAGGATGCATAACACTAGAAAGTGCTCTCGTTTGGCAACTAATGAGGATGATATTCATCTTATTCTAACATCTTCGGATCCGTACATTACACACCTAAGACCTGGACCAAGAACAAAAGACTCAATTTCATTAAGTGAAAAAGCTCTAATTTTTTTCTATTAAAGAAATAAGAACCAAAAAATAAGTATAAAATTAGGGCGCTATAATACTAATGAGAGAGAGACCCACTTTTAATACAGCTTTAGTTCATAATTTAAGTAAAAGAATAAATTCACATTCTTTAAAAACAATAAAAAATAACAACTATAAATGAATTAATTAAAGTTAATTAAAATTAATTAATTAAATAAGAGTAATTTGTAAGTAAGTCCCAAAATTTTTATATCTTGATGAGAGCTTGTACCATTTATATTACATACCAAATTTCAAAAAGATCGGTCCACTCGTTTCGTTTTTATAGGTTTTTTCCATCGTCTCCATTGAAAGGAGCCACTGTGCGCCGCACAGTGTGGGAATTCGCGAATTTAGCGGAATTTAATTCGAAAAATGACTAGTCTCGATTGATGCCAAAACCGGGTTTTCTTAAAGCTAAAAGATTGTAGAAAGTGATAACAAAAGCACTGTTGGGTGGGGATCATGTAAACAAAAAAAAAAATGCATTGAAGTTGCAGTTGGCGATTTTTATTCTGTATATTTGCTGGAAGAGATTACTTTGCTCTTAATTTTTTTTTCTTGTTAGAGAACTTAATTGTGGTGTGGTCTCCATGTTGCGCGAACTATGATAAATATTGATTTAAATATAAAATTAAAACAAATAAAATTAGTTTTTATAAAAGAAAAAATTATTGTTTTATTTATTAAGTTTAAGTTTAAGTTTAATTTTATTGCAACAATTTGAATATTATAAAATAGCGACGCGTTTCGGATTTAATAATCCATCATCTGGCTAATGCATTAGCCCGATATATATTTAAATCAATATTTATCATTGTTAGAGAATTTCTTATGCAATCCGTCCACGATTTCCGCTGCGAAACCATCGAATGAAATTGGGTTGCTAAAGTTTAAAATAACTCCTTTCGGTGGCGAATACCGCGAATGGCCTGAATTTCGGGACATGTTCCTAGGAAGCATCGGTTGCAAGGAAAAACTTCCGGATGCTCAGAAAATGCGTTATTTAAAATCGTTTCTAACTGATGAAGCTGGAAAACTTTAAAAAGGTATCGTGCGTTTGGTGTGTGTTTTAATAAAAGTTTTATTTTTTTTATATTTCCTAAATATCAAGGTAGGTATAAGAATATTAGTAATTTTTTATTTCACAGGATGTTTCACATTTTTGTTTTGGTGATTGAAGTTAAAAAAATGTGTTTTTTTTTTCGGTGTTTGTACCTTTATTAGAGCAAAACTTTAGTTATTCCGCGTTATTGCGCCTCGAAACAATATTCACTGCAAAGCTTGATTTATTATCTATCAAGAATCACTAAAATTTGACACCCCAATTATGTTGTGATATATTTTTTTTTCAATGTTTCTAAATGACTATCCAGCAAAAAAATGATGGCATACCGTCAAAATCGAACAACTTTTTGGGATTTGGTTAGAAGAAGAATGTTATAAACTAAAAAAACTTTTTTTTATTTCACGGGGTGTTCCAAAAAAAAATAATTTTGTGAATTTGATAGTTACAACAAAAATACGGGGTGTTCAAATTCAAAGTTAACAGTAAGAAAAAAAAGATTTAAGTTATTTAAAAAATAAAAAACGGAAACTATCAATTAATAAAAAAAAAACTATTATATCGGATAAAGGTTGTTCCAATAATAGTAACAAAAATAAATTAATTTAAAAATAAAAAAAAACGATTTTTTTATTTGAAGAGCAAAAGTACTTTTTATGCGTATTTTACATAAAATTTGATTTCATAGGCTGCTTATTACATCAGATCCATATCTAGCAAGCCTAACGTGTATTCCTAGAAGAAAACGAAATAACTTAGAGCCTGAGGTTCTTGAAATTTTGGATATTGCAAACTAATCTAAAATGTAAATAAAATGTGTTATATGTATATACATATATTGAATTGTTGAATGTAGTTAAAATTATAGTAAAGGTAAAATTGTTTACAATAAAAACAAAACATATAAAAAACAATTAAATAAAATTGCTTTTTATTTTACAAGAATAACAGAATTAGTAAATAAAAATTGTCTATTCCAGTGAAACTGTATTTTTTCGATAGGAAGTTTTCGATTCTTTTAATTTTTTTTTATCCTTGATGATGTATGCCAGAAAAAATTCGTGATACAACACTTACCAATATAAAAAAATATTGATTGTCTAGAAATAAAACTAATTTAAAACTTCCTTTGAAATAGAATTTCTTGTACGTTTTAATACCCTTTTTTAAGAATGGAGTTTCTTTAGTTCATAAACAACGGCATTGACACATAAGTTTGCAAAAAAAAAACTAGTAAAATCTGATAATAATTAACTTTTTTCTTTATTTTATTCATATTTGTAATAATATTAAACAATACATCATTCCTCAAAAGATTTTTTTGTAAATTATGATTTTTAAAAAAAAAAAAGGACTTTTTGGTGTAAACAACCTGTCACTTCAAAGCTCATTTTACAAAAACTTAAATAAAATATGACCAAAATGTGAGTTACATTTGATTGTATAGACATTTTCAATTAACTAAACAGAAAAAAAACTAAAAAAAAAATTAAAATGCAAGCGTTATTAATTTTATTCCGCTAAATTCGCGAATTCCCACACTGTGCGCCGTCGCAGAATTCGTTTCGTTTCATTGTTTTTCTCTTTAATAATATTAAATAATAATATTTTAATATTTCAAATTGCGCGATCTCGATCGGAAAATCAAGTGTAGCAGCGTGAAATTATTTGTATCCTTAATTATTATTTGCTTTAATGAATTGTTAAATTAATTTATTCTTTAAAACTTAATCTATTTTGAAATCAAATTTAAATATTTTGTAAAATTGCCAAACATAGTCGAATAATACCCTATGTGTTATAAACAACTGGTTTTCAACTTATTCTAATCTTTTAATCCTCTAAGCCACTCTTTCATATGTACTTGTTTTCGGAAGATTAAGCATCGTACTATGGTGCAATGTAATATCCGATGGTGCAATGGAATATTCGGGCTCTTCTTCAAGCAACCACCATCGAGTAAAGTCCACCTCTTGTTTGAACTTTTTAGTCTTGATCTAATTAATACTTTAATAAATTCATTTGTTATAACGTTGTGAACATTTTGTATTTCATTTACGTTTGATTTCGTTTGGGAATTTTTATTGCGGATCAAAGTTGGTCCTTCGAGCCGGGTATTTTTGTAAATTCAATATTTAAATAAATTCAAATAAATTTGAATTGCCTTTCGAATTAATTCACTACTTGGACCTGCAGATTCACAACAAAACATTTTAGAAAACCTCGAAACGATCGCATCACAACCAAGCTTATACTAAATTAAGAGAAATTTTAAATGCAGACAATCAAACGTGGGAGAGAGGTTGAATAGTACCGTTTTTTTTCATTTTCTTACAATTTTTTTGAAAATCTTTTTATGTTTCCCTGTGTATTGGATATTAAGGAACATTTTGAGCTCAAAATTTTTATATTTTGACGAAGTTAATTTTTATACTTTTGTCGCCGTAATCAGGCCGTTTTGCCTTATGTGCACCTCCTCCACCGCGTGGTCAAGCTAACGGTGATTCTTCTGATGATCATTTCAAGCAACGAGCCTTCTTGTTAGAGAACTTAATTGTGGTGTGGTCTCCATGTTGCGCGAACTATGATAAATATTGATTTAAATATAAAATTAAAACAAATAAAATTAGTTTTTATAAAAGAAAAAATTATTGTTTTATTTATTAAGTTTAAGTTTAAGTTTAATTTTATTGCAACAATTTGAATATTATAAAATAGCGACGCGTTTCGGATTTAATAATCCATCATCTGGCTAATGCATTAGCCCGATATATATTTAAATCAATATTTATCATTGTTAGAGAATTTCTTATGCAATCCGTCCACGATTTCCGCTGCGAAACCATCGAATGAAATTGGGTTGCTAAAGTTTAAAATAACTCCTTTCGGTGGCGAATACCGCGAATGGCCTGAATTTCGGGACATGTTCCTAGGAAGCATCGGTTGCAAGGAAAAACTTCCGGATGCTCAGAAAATGCGTTATTTAAAATCGTTTCTAACTGATGAAGCTGGAAAACTTTAAAAAGGTATCGAGATAGAGTAATTATGGGCAAGCGTGGGAAAAGCTTGAGCGTCGGTGTAATAAGCCGTTATACATTATTAACGCGTATATTGAAAGTTTTATGAAGATGCCAACGGTGGTTGTCGCGGACAGTGGCATTTGCGCCGGTTAGCTAATAAATCAGATGAAATTATCCGTGGTTTAAAGGCTCTGAAATCTGAAAGCAGAGATCCTCGGCTGATTTATCTCTTCATAACAATAATTCAGAAAAAGCGAGCGTTTAAGAACTAAGACTTTTTGGAAAAAAAATTTGCTGCTTTAGAAGCATGCATAACGCGTTCGGGTAGTTCTTCGAACAATATAAAAAGCTTTGCCGTTTCGAGTTCCGTGTGTCCTATGTGCAAAGGAAACCATGTGCTACCGAAGTGTTCTCAATTTCTTGCCCTACCCATTACCTCTCGTCCTAGTTATGCTAGGGACCAAAAACTCTGCTACAATTGTTTAGGAAGCAACCAATCTTCGTCGAGATGCCGTTCCAAAACTCGTTGCCCTCACTGTCACATTCATCATCATGGTCTTGTGCATTTGGATTCTCCTTCACCAGGTGCTGAAACTTACAATTTGTCCACAAAAACTTCCTCGACATCTCAAGGTTCCTCGTTATCGATTGTTAGTAATCATATACAAAACGAAATACGTCCCTCCGGTATTTTGCCTACAGTTGTTGTTCAGGTTTTAGATATATGTATTTGGTAACAAACATCTTTGTCGCGTTCTGGTCGATACGGGGTACCAAGCTTCTTTTGTAACTGAAGGTTTGGTGAAAAGGTAAAATCTTCGTCGTCGTCACGCTTGTTTTCCTATTTCTGGAATCTCTTCGATTGAAGCTGGTATTACACAGGGCGCCGTAACCCTTAATCTTAAATCTTGCTTTGATTCAAATGAAATGGATGTCGAAGCCTTCATTTTGAATCAAATAACTTCGAAAACTCCTCTTTTGCCAATTGATTTTGATAAATCTTTACTGTTAAATGATTTGAGGTTGGCCGAGTAAGGTTTCAACGTCCCAGGTCCTATTGATATTTTGCTAGGATCTGACAAGGCCTGGAGTATTTTTCTTGATGGACGTCGCACTGATAACAACGGTAACTTGATTGCCCACAATACCATTTTTGAATGGGTTGTAACCGGTAAATCTTCGATCAAGGAAATTGTTTCCTTGCCTGTAGGGATTGTGCAGGATGTTGATGTTCTTCTGAAATCATTTTGGGAAATTGAAGAACTTCCAATTTTTCAATTTTTGTTTTATTGAACATACTATTTACAATTTGGCTTACAACTAATAAGATACTACATATGTATGAAAGTTTACATTTGTTGGCTCATAGGGGGCCTAACTATATACAGTGACTTAAGTTTAATTATTTTTATATAAAATTTACATGACGAAAAAAAAAATTAAATTTAAAATGTCGGTTGTATTGTCCTCAGGGTGTTCATTCCTGGTTGTCAGTGCAATTGAAGAACTTCCTCACGATACATATTCGTTGGATTTTGCTGATTTTGCACACGATCATTTTTGTAAGACTTTCTCTTGTGCGCCTGATGACAAATATATTGTGGAGGTTTGGTAACACTTTAGCTGGAGCATTGTCTAGGCTGTTTGCTAAGGAACGTCGCTTTTCTCGCCAAGAAAATCTTCGCTTGGAATTTTTTTATTTTTTTTATAATCTACCCGCGCTCAAGGGATTATGATTACCCTTTAAATGTTTCAACACAGCGCGGAGTATTGTCGTTTTATGAAGGTTTACCAGGAGTTGGGACACATGCAGCGTAGTCCAGAAAACGAAATTGAACCTACTTCGGGGCTTTCTATTTACCTCATCACGCGGTTGTAACAAAATAAATTCGGGTCGTTTTTGACGGGTCTCATAAGGATGGAAGTGGTACCAGTCACCTACGGTACTTCACCTGCTCCATTTCTGTCGATGCGAGTTTTGAAACAACTTGCCCTAGATTACGCGCATCAGTTCCCTATTGCATCGCATTCCATATTGCATGACTTTTATGTTGATGATATCATGACAGGCTCAGATTCCGTATCAGGTATTTTAGAATTCAAAGCAGAGTTGATCGAGTTGTTATCCTGTGAGGGGTTGCAGTTGAGTAAATGGAGTTCAAATTTTTGGTCAGTTTTGCTGGGATTGGATTGTGAACCAACAATTTCTCATGACTTGGATCTGCGCTGTCGCCCACTAAGCGAATGTTGTTGTCAGAAATTCCGAAAATCTTTGACCCTCTGGGTTTCCTGGCTCCTGCCACGATTTTGTTTAAAATACTGTTCCAAAAATAATGGGTGCACAAAACGAAGATCGGATGGGATAATCCACTGCCAAGTGAAATAGCTGACATATGGATTTGCTCTTCTTCGAAAAGGTTGACATTTTGAGAAGGTTTACGTTAACGAAGCATTTTGATCTGATAGGATTTTCATATGCATCCGAGAAGGCGTATTCGGCGGTCGTCTATGTTAGCAGTTGGTCGGAGAATGGAGAGATAGAGATTCAACTTGTTGGTGCTTAAACTAGCGTCGCGCTTGTGAAGCAGTTAACAATTCTCCGTCTTGAGCTTTGTGGCGCTCTTCTGTTGAGTCGTTTGGTGAAATTAGTTCGCAACTACATCCTACAACTACATCAGTTACATTTTTCTGTTTCACACCTCCAACTGAAAGTATTGTTTGATGTAGCTGGAAAACATATACTACGTTTATATGAGGTGTTGAAGTGAACTTGAAGCTCGCTTGGACCCTTTGTATACCTGTATTGAGTTGAAATGAGTTTTGTTCCACTCGATCCCACTCGCTCAGTGGTGTCGAGTCGAAATGTGAGACGAAAAACCTGGGTCGAGGAGTTGGTTTAACAAATTGTTTCAGAATCGCTCAACATAATTTCAACTCAACTCTAAATCGAGCTTTTAACTCAAATGCCGAAAAACCTGGGTCGAAAATCCGACCCTAATCCAACTCGATCTTTCGATACTGCATATAAACGTAGTAAAAGTTGATGTAGTTTATTTGACATTTCTTCTGCATATTTTTATTTGAGCTTAGTTTCCATATTTTAGTATTTAATTCAAATCTCGTGAAAAAAAAAATATTTAACAAAAAATAATGGATTTTGATATAAATATTTTTGATGATAACTTTGAATTCGATATACTCGTTGAAAAAAGAAGTAATATATTTTTACAAAGAATTTTAATTTGGAAGATCCATATTTTTCGAATGCCAAGAAATTGTGTTTAATTGTTGGTTGAACGCTTGGGAGCATTAATTGCTCACCCAATTAAGTGCAACCAATATACGATGTCACAGCTGCAACAAATTCTATTAACTCTTCATTAGCTTGGAAATGGAAGCCAATATCATGGACATTGTTTTAAAATATTTGGTTTTCTAATAATGTAATATTCTTTGTCGTTAGTTTACTAAACCCCTTTTCAACAGCTTGCACATCAAAAATTTATATTGTATCAATGTAGCAAGAATTTACTGTTAGGCTGAAAACACACCGGATAAAGCAAAACATTTTTTATTTGAACACACACCAAGCGAAACAGAATAAAACAAAACGTTTTGTTTTTTTGTTTCGTTTGGTGTGCGTTGAAATGAAACAAAATACGAACTATCGTAAAAGTTTAACTCCGGCTGAAAGATTATAACTCTACGGCAAGTAAACACAAATAACAATTTTGTGTTTACAAAAAAAAACATTATGTGTTTATTTATAAAGGTGTGTCCACACCAAAGAAACATTTCAGGAAACATTGTTTAAAAAACGTTTCTAAAATGTTTCTTATTTGCTGATTTGTTTTTTTGGTATGGACGCTTTGAGAAACATTTCTGAAATGTTTCTTTGTTTCCCATTGTTTCCAGATTGAGTTGTCTGTAAATTTTTTTCTCGCCTGTGTTGTACTTTAAGCGCATGAATTTTTTTTCTACTTCATCTTTATCACAATTTATATTTTGGCAAATTTCAGATATATCATTGGCTTTTTTGATTTTATTTTTAAAATTTTCGTCAAGAGTGGATCTGAGCGTCCAGACCAAAGAAACCATTTCAGGGCGATTCCATTATAGCGGGTGCAACATTTAGACTCATTTGAAGTACATTTAATAATAAAATAAGTAAAATATTTAATGATATTATTACTTGAAGGGATACATTTTCACCTATTTATATTTAAACCATTTAGAATTCTAAAATATAATAAATAATTTGGTAGAAGAATGGTTTTAAAGTGCGATCGCGGGTGCAACAGAATCGGCCCGACTTTTCTAGATCATAGTACAAAAACCACAAATTCTGTTAATTGTGAAACATTTATCATGCTATTCTTACATATATTGAACGACGTTGATTCAATTAACTAAATAAATAAAAATAAAGATAGAAAACAAAAGTAAGCAATGAAATATTAACTTTTAAATCAATCGCGGGTGCAACATCAAATTATCGCGGGTGCAACGCGTCTAACTTAAATTAGTAAACTGTTTTAAAAAACTGGAAAAATATAAAATAAGGCACATATGTAACAAGTCAGTACCTTTCTCTATTAATTATAATTTTATTTTTTTCAAATACTTCAATATTTTTTCGAAAATACAATACATACATGTATGTTAGAAGTACTCCATCTTCATTGATATGGTTAAGGATAACCTCACATAACGATATTGTGATATTGCAGCCTACCTGGTGCAAGAAGGTACAAACCTGCGGGAATAACTTTTGGAAATACTGCTGCTGTAAAAACAGAACGGTATTTTAGAGCATGGATCTACTGGTAATATAGGGGGCTCAAAAGACCCTGTTGGAGATTTAGAATTTAATGCTTCGGCTTCTGACTCAATAAAAACATCGAAAACTTAACTTCACGAATGCTCATGGTCATTGTATTCCTCTCGATTCTTAACTTCCGACTTAATCGATTTCACATCTTTTATACCCGGCACTTGTCTGCTAATATTATCCCTTTTATAGAAATCACCTGTCATCCTTCAGTTTTTTAGGCATTGCTTTGGTGGAATCAGTTTTTTTTTTTTAAACATTTTTTACCACTTCAACTACGTTAGTGGGACTTCTTGGGCGATTACGTTTCACTTGTGCGACTTTTTCAGTCTACAGGGACTGATGTAATGAGAGCCTGCCTTTTTTTGTGTTGCTTGCATTTTTTCATTTTGTCTGATTCTGGTCGGAATTTTAAAATTTGTATCTGCCTTCATTTTCCCTTTCAATACATCTCTCCACATTAAATTTCTACGTCCTTTTTCTGCATGAAGCTCAGCATATTTGTTAATTTTTTGTCAATTTTCTATAATGCAGTCTCTTTTTCTTGTTTCACTTCCATTTAACCATATATTTTTATATAAAAAAGAACAAAATATTATATTACATAGTTAAAAAAAAAAACGTGAACAGCAGAAATTATTATTACAAACATATTTTATCAATAAAATACAATAAATCACGTTATAATGTTAGTAGTCAATAAGTTGCACCCGCGATCTTAATATTGGGATCGCGGGTGCAACCAATTTAAATCAACGTTTTTTGTCGTTCAACGTACAATATATTCCTAATAACGACTGATTTAATTTTAGTTTAGTTTTCTTCTTACTTTTAGAAAGTTTCAAAACGCTAGCACTTTATTTCTGCCAAAAAAGTAAACTTTTATATCTTTTTTATCGCGGGTGCAACAAACTTACAATGGCTATTTGCAATCAATAATGCTAAAAATATAACAACAAATTCGTACATGTTTTTATGCAAACGATTAAATGGCATGTTGCTTCATACGTCTATTGAGTAAAGCATAACTTAAAACTGTCAGAAATAGCTATTTTGAGCGTATGTTACCAGTTGTAATAATTGCAGTTCGTACCGACTCTTCGTATGATAATGTTGCCAAGCGCAAACAAAAATGTTCTCTATAACTTAGGTCTCAGTTTTTGTTTTTATTATTAATTATAGTATTTCTACTTTGAATATTTATCAAAAAAAGTAAAAAATATTGTAATTCAAAAATTGGTGTCAAAAATCGTCTACAGCGGAATCACCCTTCAGAAACATTTAAGAAACATTTCAGAAATGTTTCTCTGTTTCTGAAATGTTTTTTAAATGTTTCTGAAATGTTTCTTAAATGTTTCTGAAATGTTTAAAAAATGTTTCTTTGGTCTGGACACACCTTAAGAAAAGAGAAAAGCTTTTAATCTTGCCCATCTTCAAAAATGTCATAGTAGGAAGTTGCAATCCACAGCTTATCAATAGTAAGTTTATGTTCATTATTTTTTTAACTATAGGTAGGGCTTCTTACCTCAATTAAAAAAATCAATTTTTTTCCATTACGTCCATATTTATTTAAAAAATTGCGCACAGAGTAAACGTAGAAGCAAATAAATCTGTGAAGTGCAACGAAAAAAGAAAATAAAAAGAACGGAATCCAAATTTCGTTTTGCAAAAAACAATAGGTCAGCTATCGGCAACGAAACATGTTTTTCTGTTTTGCTTTTGTTTTTATGTTTTGTTTCATTTGGTGTGCGTTTCGCCATAAGAAAGCCCAGTAGGAAATTTCCAAAAATTCACTAATGAAGAAGTAGGTGTTTCATCATGGAAAAGGAGCTGCACCCATGAATTTCCTACGGAATCCTATGAGGAATTTAACACAGGCTTGTCATTGGAAGGAGGTACACACTTTCTCGATGCATATTTTGTTGTGAAATCACTATGCTCACGACATCTTCGATTTCATGGGTAATATTTGTGTATGGAAAAACTGGTTCTATTGATGTGATGCTTTCCTCAATGGAAATAAATTAAGGAAAAGTGAGTCAACATTTAATCAATTGCCTCAGGGAAAGAATCATTGAAAATACTAGTTATTCACTACAGAATTGTGTACATATTTGAAGCTCGTGTTTTTCAGTTTTGAAAAAAGGAATGCCATGTTTTATTAAGAGAAGGAATATGAATGAAATCATTATCCATTTCTTTTCTTATTTCATCAATAGAAGAACCGCCTGAAATGTATAGGCAAATTTATCGTTTGAATGAAAAAACCAAATTAAATTTGTGTTAGGTATATATTTATTTTATTAACTATGAAAGTACATTTTAAATAAGTAAGTAGATATATATGTTTTACATTGTCTTGTCTTGTTGTAAGACGTAACACAAACATTTGGTCGAAAAACTCCTTAGACACTTGGTAGAATTTGGGGAGCAGCTTAGGGATTAATCATCTTCATTCTCCTGTTCATTTGAGATCTAAGAAAAAGAGGAATATTTACTTTTTGCAAATCTTTCAAAAGAATATAGGGAATTAACCGTTGGTGAATTGTTTTCCTTCTCCATGGTTGTTATTTAATCTTGAAAACACAGAAAACCCCGCACAACCGTTTTCTTTGATCACAAAATTGAAACTAAATCATTCCAAAACAAAAGAAATAACTCATGACAAAAAAAGACCCATCGCGGGAAAAACCCAAAAAAAAGGATTGTTTATTGCAGGTCAAAATCTCTCTCTTTTTCCTCTCAGCTCGCAGACTATTTTGCCCAGTAAACGAAGTTCATGAAAAAATACATTCCTTTTCCCTAGCGATATCACCTGATCACCATAGTTTTGCTCTATTGAAAGGTTGTTTACTGGTTTTCAATTCCAAAGAAAAGAAAGGGTTGTTTTCTCTTTCACATCGCAGGCATTAAACACTCAATTGTGGATTACAATAACCACTGAAAAGATGCAGGAATAATTATAACGTGTTCAGCATTGTATTCATTAACATTCAGGATGTGTAAGAAGGATATTGCTTTGTTTCATGTTTTCTTTACCTTCTTTCAAGAACAAAGCACAAGATGCAACTGGGATTGCAAACTACTGACTCATTGCATGACTTTCGATGAATGAAACCAATGCAGACCTTCTACTCAATGAAAGTGCCAGGTGATTTCTACGAGGAATTCAACTTTATTTTTCCTTGAGGAGCAAATTTCCTACTGGGAGTATGCAATTATCGTCAACTACCCTTGTTCGAAACAGTTTTGTTGCATTCGGTGTGTGTTGCTCGTATACAATAGCATGTATTTTCGACAACCACCACCGAAACACTTCAAAACAAAAACGTGTGTTTTGTTTCGTTTTCTTTGGTGTGTGTAGTCTCATATGAAACAATAGTTCTGTTCAACCAGCTGCACTGGACTACTCTGGGCAGAAAAGTGTAGCTTTTTTGTGTTCATTGAGAAAATTTCTGCACTGACTTACACTGATTAGCGTTCATTGAGCTGAACTAGTGTACACTAGTTCAGAATATTTTGCACTACCTTTTGAGCTAGTGCAGGTTGGTGAAAACTGTCAAAATCAGTTGATGGCATTATTCGATTATATTTTGTTAACGAATAAAGTTGATTTTTTTCCGCGCTTTATATTTTTGATTAAAGTTTTTAAATAATGCATAGATTAGAGCCAACTTCGAGTGAAGGGCAATCTCTGGTGATTCAGTGTTTTCCAATTAATCCAATAATATCTTAATTAAATCGATGTATGTATATTTGCACGAAGAATTCCGAACGCAAGTGTTTGAAAGTTCGATGAAAAAAGGTGAAAAGGAGGAAAAGATTTTGTACCTAAAAAGCCAACAACGTCGTCGCAGGCACAGTGAATCAAATTCTTCCCTTTGCTATCGGCAAAGGTATTTTACTTGCGCCGAATTTGATTTGTTTTCTTTTTTTTATCATCTGACGTATGACGTTTCTGCTTGAGATTACTCTGACAGTTTTCATGAACCTGCACTGCACTACACTACTCTACACTGGCCTTTTCCTGGTTGAACACAACTATTGTTCTCTTGTTTCACGAAACAAAAAAACACGTTTTGCTTTATGCGGTGTGTTTTCAGCCTTAGTTGTTGTTGGGATGCGGAATTGATCCCGGTAGTAAAATAGAAAAAAAAAAAAAGAAAATACCAAATGAAGAAATAATAACACAGAAAATTAAGATAATCAAAATTTATTATTTCTTATAATTAGCGACGATGTCTTACCTCGGAGAGGGTTAGTAGAAAAAAGAGAATGAATAAAAGTAAAAGGGCCACAGGAAGCATCGTTTGACTAGGTTATCACACGATAACAGATGTGTTTGCAAGTCAAACTGCCCCCTGCGGTTTCATAACGTAAAATAAAGTTAAAGCTGATAACAAAATAAAGGTAGATAATGTAGTTTATTTTTGCCTTAAACATTGCCGCCCGCCTTGCAGTAATATATAGTAGACTCTCGTTAACTTGAACATACGATAACTTGAACATTCCAATAACTTGAACAAATATTTTTTTTCTTTACGCATTCTATACCTTGAACGGACTATTTTTAAGACTCAATACCTTGAATTTTTCCCCTAAGTACTCTATAAGTTGAACAAGTAAAATTTATGCGAACTCTGTAACTTAAACAAAGTTTAATATTGAATTTCTTAAATTTTTAAATTTATGCAAGGTACCTGGGATGTTGGTACAGAATGCAAACGGTTTTTGGAAAGGGGAATCCCAGGAAATTTCTTTAGTATTTCCGTATAAGGTTGAGTTGAGTTTTGTTTGAACTGTCAAAAGGACTAGGCACATAAAAGTTAAGGTCTCGAGTTTTTTTTTTGATTTTAAATAGTCTTAACGAATTAAAAAAAAAATTAAAAATATCTAAAGTAAAAATTAACGCACTGTTTTAAAAGATATAGTAAAAAAACACTCGATTTATGTCTGAAAAAAGAAAGAAAAGAGACGAGAAAACACTGTCACCAGAAATCACAAGACCCGCCAAAAAGAAACAAGCTTGTAGGAATATCACCATGTCCGAAAGCGAGAGAAATGGGAGCTTGGTCTCTTCTATGACCATCCTGGAGCTCGCCACTATGCTAGATGGGAAGATCAGTCATCTGGCATCCAAACAAGATATAGACGACCTAAGAGTGGACTACAATGCTATATTGCAAACGAACAAGACACTCACGCAGAAAGTAAACACCTTAGAAAAAAAGTGCGAATTCCTAGAAGAGCAAATTGATTATCTACAAAAGATACGCACTGAAAACAATGTTATTCTTCGTTTTAAGGCACGACAGGATGAAGAAGTTAAAGAAAAAGCAAGAAATGTATGTACTAACCTTGTGGCAGGAACTGTATTAGAAGAAAGCCAAATCCGTCAGCTGACGCCGAATCATGCCGAATTCCAAAATGTGTTGGTAAAGCTAAGATCTGGGGAGGAGGCTTTGTCTCTTCTTAGAGCCTCAAACAAGGTAAAAAACACAGGCATTTCAATTCGAAAGGATCTGCCATACAATTGCCGAAAAAAGAGGGCTATGCTTGATCAAGTGGGTCATGCAATTAAGCAAAAGTCTCCGTCTGCGAAGATTTCATTGAGGAATGATAAGCTGCTGGTGGAAGGCATAATGTTTACCTGGAGCTTCCTGACGGGTTTGAGAAGCGGTGGATGCGATGGATATTCAATTCTTGAAAAAAAAACTGGGAATTCATTTTGAAGCAGACCAAATTATTATAAACAACATCGATGACAGAAGCAAGGAGGTAGGAATGACAATTGAAAGTGACAGCGTACAGGCAGCGCCTCGATCTTCACCATCGAAGAATTTTGCAACTTACTTAGCAAGTACATCAACCGGAGCCCGAAATCAATAGGTAATAGCCGTCTGCCATGACATTAAAGAAAATACGTTAGATTTAAATTATACTAAAA
Source organism: Chrysotoxum bicinctum (assembly GCA_911387755.1). Taxonomy (NCBI): domain Eukaryota; kingdom Metazoa; phylum Arthropoda; class Insecta; order Diptera; family Syrphidae; genus Chrysotoxum; species Chrysotoxum bicinctum. The sequence goes on along the minus strand of OU426987.1, from coordinate 130,362,857 downwards.
AAATTAAAATATTATCTTATAACATTTGCGGTTTTAAAAATAAGCTTTTATTTAATGAATTTTTTGAATTTATCAATAATTACGATTTAATTTTTTTGTATGAAACACATATAGTAGATAAAGTAAGGGCTGATATTATAGAGAACAGGTTAAATAAATATGAATTAAAATGGGTATATGCAATCAAAAATCACGTAGCAGGAAGAGGTAGTGGAGGCTTATGCTTTGGAGTTAAAAATACACTTCAAAAGTGCGTCAAATACAAGTTTATAACCAATGATGAAAATGAGAGTATGGTCCTCGAAATAACGATCCAAAGAAAAAAGCTGTTAATTGTACCGATTTATTTGAATCCAAATAATTGGAACACAGATTTTCTGAAAGTATATGATTATTTAATAAGCAAAAATGGAACAGAAAATATAATGGTGATAGGAGATTTAAATGCAAGAGTGGGCGACGAACCTGGACAAGAAAACTCGAAAATATTCTGTTCAAGAAACTCAAAAGACAAATTACTGAATACTAATGGAAAAAAAATACTCGATATGTGTGACGCTTTCGGGTTGCAGATTGTGAATGGTTGCAGCAAGTCAGATTCAGAAGGTGAGATGACCTACATTGGTTCCAGAGGTAGCTCGGTAGTGGATTTTTGTCTACATGGCGCACACTGGCGGTGTTTTTTGGAAGACATGGCTGTAGAAGGCGTTCCTTTCTCTGATCATCTTCCATTAGTAATTTCTATTAGTATAAATGGTGTTAGAGAGGAGGATGTTAGAGAGCTTCAACTTCTGCCCAAACTTCGTTGGAAACAATCGATGAGAATAATGTATAATTACTCTCTTAATGAATGTTTACATGTCGAACGGGAGAATAAAAATGGTGACTTAGGACTAGATTCTTTGGAAGCTATTATTAAAAACGCATACACAACTGTAAATCGTATAACAGAAAAAAAGAATACTATTAAAAGCGAATGGTTTGATAAAGATTGCTCTAAGGCAAGGGATACATCATTTGGTCTGCTTAGAACCTATAGAAAAACCGGTTCAATTTATTTTAAAAACTTATACCTGGAAGCCAACTCAAATTTTAAGTCTCTTTGTAAGATTAAAAAAAAAGTATACCTTGAAAAGCTAGCACGAAACCTGGCGTTGTGCAAGAATGCTAAAGACTTTTGGAAAAATGTAAGGGAAATTAATGGGGGCAATAAATACCAAACTAGTACCAACTTGAGAATAGATGTGCTGAAGTCATATTTTGAAGGTCTGCTTAATGCTGATATGCAATTCTTGACTCCATATTATGCTCGGCCCTTCAATCAGAATGAAACTTTAGATGCAACAATCACAATGGCCGAAGTAAAATTTGTATTATCGCAAACGAAAGATAATAAAGCTGCAGGATCAGATAGAGTACCAACTGAATTTTTTAAATATGCTTCAGACGAATTTATATATGAACTCACACGGCAGTATAACAAAGTCTTCGAAACAGGAAATATACCACAAAGTTTCAAAGAGTCAGTTTTATTCCCCATTCATAAGAAAGGCAGTTTTAATGATCCGGGAAACTATAGAGGAATTTCCTTTTTAAATGCATCACTGAAAATCTATACCATGATTCTTCAAAGAAGACTATTACTATGGATAAACCAGAATGGCAAAATAAATGAGTGTCAAGCAGGATTTAGACCCGGTCGTAGCACAATTGATCACATTTTTGTCCTAAGAAATATGGCACAAACTTTCATTAATAAAAAGCAAAAGTTATATGCACTCTTTATTGACTTTCAGGCTGCATTTGACAAAGTAAGTCGTCCAGCTCTGTTCTATAAACTTTATAGTAAAGGGGTGTCATATAAATTTGGACGAGCCTTAGAAACCTTGTATGATGACACAAAAACAGCCATTTGGAACGGGGAACGACTTTCTGACTGGTTTTCAACATTTATAGGCATGAAGCAAGGTTGCAATATAAGTCCGATTAGCTTCATCATGTATATTGATGACCTTATTGATACTCTAGGTGGTGGTGTAGATTTTGCTGGAACAAAAATTAAGGGGTTGTTTTTTGCTGATGATTTGGTTCTCCTTGCTAATTCGCCTGAAGCTCTGCAAATGATGATCAACCGGCTACACGCTTATTGTCAACTCTGGGGATTGTCTGTTAATTTGGAAAAAACTAAAGCTATGATTTTTAGACTTGGTGGAGGAAGGTATTCCAGGATGGAACACTGGACCTACAATGGAAACAGTATTGAAATTGTGAAACACTACAAATACCTTGGATTCACAATAGCAAGCAACCTAAATATGTCAAAACATCTAAGCGAGAAACTTGCAGCGGCTAAAAATGCTTTGAACGCTACCTGGAGAAGCTGTCTTGGAAATAAAAGTGTATCACACTGTGCAAAGTATAGAATATTCCAAGCCACTATGGAGTCAGTCATGTTTTATGGTGCGCAAGTATGGGGTTATGAAAAATTTGATATTGTGGAACAAATTCAAAGATTTTTTCTGAAAAGAACTTTCGGTCTACCATCAACATCACCGAACTATATGCTGCATGTAGTAACTGGGCTGCCTGAGCTCTTTACAAAAACGTTCAAATTGCATATTGATTATGTCATAAAAGTTATGCTTCTTCCAAATGAAAGGCTGCCCAAAAAAATTGCTCTGTATGCCTTGCAACGAAAATCATTGTGGTTTGATGAATGGTACAACTTAGCAATGGTATGTGGAGTTCAACTGAATCTTTCCTTGGAAAACGTCGGGACATGGAAGGAACAATTGTATGAAATGGTGGACTGCTTGGATGAGAAATGGATGCAGGAATGTCAATGGAAAGCGAGTACGTCAATGCATCGATCAATATATGTAAATCTTCAGCACATCCTCGAAGATGGCAACTACTTCCAGAGCAACTTCAGTGTAAAAAAAATATCTTCAATTTTCAGGATGAGAGGAGAGCTTCAAAATCTTAACTATCAGCCGCATAGAGAAGATCTAAGAGTTGAATGTTCAATGTGTAACCAAAGGACAAGGGAAGATGTCTTCCACTTTTTGGGCGTGTGCCCGGTGCTGAAGGAAATCAGAAGGGCATACTTCGGAAAAAATGTTTTGAGTGAAGATGAAATGATAGAATACTTGAATGGAAGAGATTGGGAAAGACTATATAGATACACTTCGAAAGCTGAAAGATACAGATTTCAAATAATAAAAGAGTTGTTTTGAAAATCAATAAAGCCTAAAATTAAAATTAACCGTGTAAAACTATGTACATTATGTTGATTTATAGTATATGTAATTATTTATTTTTATCTTTATTTTTATTTTTTTTTTTTCTCATTGTATCAAAATTGAGCAAACTCTGGCAGACGGCTTTTAAAAGTCATGCTTATATGATTTATGAATTGTTAAATTGTAAAAAAATATGATTGAAAAAAAAATAAATCAAATTATCTATCTATCTATCTATCCGTATAAGGTTTTATTCTTCATAATCGGTGAATTTCTGAATTTCATTTGAACACGTGCGTATTATGGAATCGAAAAACGTTTCAATTAAAATTATATACTAATAATATCATTATTTATAATTTAAAATCATTAAAATGAATCATTATTAAATAAAAACGAAAAGTTTTCATTTCGGTGGATAAACTTTATTAAAAAATTAATAAGTTGGACTTTGACCCCAAAATACTTGCAAGATTCCCAGCAAAAATATACAAAAGCACCAAACAATAATAATAAAATTATCTAGCACAGTAACAAACCTTCTGGTTGATGTACGTACTGATCGTTTAGTCTGCGACTGTATCTTTCTGTATCAGAGTTGTATTAGCTAAAGAAGGCATACTTTTAGGCAGGTCACATGAATTTTAACAACCTGGAGAAGGAAGGTAGAGCTAAACGAACTAGAGGACATTTCTCCCCAGATTCCTTTCATCCACAAAGCAAAAAAATATCCAACTCTGGGATGTCTGCATATGAGGAAAACCCTTTAAACTCTACAATGGTAGAATCAACAACTTGGAGTGTAATGATGTCTGAGTTTCGAAAAATGCTAAAGGAAGAAATGGCAAGTGTTATATCGAAGGTGGAAACAAACTCAAAAGAAATAGATCTCGTAAAGCAGCAAAATGTAGCACTTAAAGAGGAAATTCAAGCACTGAAAGTTTTTAAGGATGAAGCTGAGAAAAAATCAGAAATTTTCGATAAACACATGTGAAGAAACAACCTTATTTTCCATGGTATCCAAAGGCAAAAAGTCGAGAAACAAGATATTTGGGACCTATGCCAAAATGTACTAGGAATCTCCGATAAAATGGGTATAGTAAAAATTATTCAAATGGGAAAACGACAGCAGCCAAGCTACCTTGTTGAATTTCAAAACCAAACTGCAGTTTTCGATATTCTAAGAAAAACTAACAAGCTAGCAAACACAAATTATGGGATCAAAAGAGACCTGACGAAAACGGATAGTACTCTTCAAAACTTTCTTCTTCGAATACGGAGGGATTTGAAAAAGCTCGATCGAACAAAGGATGTAAAGTTCAAAGGAAACCGGCTTGAAATAGAAGGAAAATCATTTTCGTTGTTTGAAGGTGAACTGAAATCTGGAGAGCGGCCTGCTAAAGAGGTTTTAGAAGAAATCTACACAAAAGATCTCTCAAGTTTAGATTTAAGTTTTACTAACTATTATTAGCAGTTAGAAGTCTGTCGCGACGTTAGATTAAGTAAAATAAAATCAAATGAAGAACTTAATATTAATTCAAAGCTTATAAATATAATTTCTTACAATGTACATGGCTTAGGTAACAAAATTTTATATCCAAACTTTTTTAAATATATATGTGAATACGATATCTTTTTTTTATACGAAACCTTTTTAACTGAGGATTTTGAAAGATATGCCAGATTTTTTAAGGGGTTCAAACTTTTATGGGTACCAGCTGTAAAGAGAGCTAGATTTGGAAGGGCAAGTGGAGGAGCAGTTTACGGCATTAAATCTGATATAAAGCAGGCAAATTTCGTGAAAAAAATGGAACTGGACTTAGTTCGCATAAGCTCGGAAGGACAAGACTTCTATATCATGCCCGTTTACTTAAACTGTAACAGGTGGGAGGAGGACTTCCAAAATTTCAACAACTACTTGCACGAGGAAAATATTGAAAACTTTGTGGCTATCGGAAACTTTAACGCGAGAATAGGAGGCAGGCAATACATACCGAATGAAATCACATCTTTAAACTGCCTGATATCAAACAATAGAGTTTGCAAGGACAAGGTATTAAATACGAAAGGGCGAAAGGTGTTAGAAGCGTGTGAAGATATTGGTATGGTGATTCTTAACGGTCGTACTCCAGAAGATGAGGACGGAAGCTTTACTTTCATTGAATCAACTGGATCATCGACAATTGATTTATGCAGTGTGACATATAACATACTTAAGAATATAAAAGGCTTTAGAATAGGAGACCAGATTTTTTCTGACCACATGCCCCTGCTGCTATCTCTGGAGTTTGAAAATAACCATCGAGACATTGTTGAAATGAAACTGCTGCCTAAGCTAAAATGGAATGTCAGTCTAGAAAACTCCTACAAGCGAAACCTACATGAACACCTTACAACTTTAGAGAGAGATGAATGGACCTCCGAAAATTTGATTGATGCAATTAAGGCGACTGCTGGGACTCAGGAACATACTAAAAGAACTGATGGTAACCAGAAATGGTACGATGAGGCATGTGAACGAGCTAGAAAAAAATCATTTTTCTGGCTTAAAAAAATGCGTAAGAACGATTCACCAACCATAAAAGAAATGTATCTTGGTTGCAATAAATCCTTTAAGAAACTTTGTAAGAACAAGAAAAAAGAGTACTACGAGGCTATTGGTTTAAGGCTTAAAGGGGTTAAAAATACTCAAGAATGGTGGAGCTTGGCCAGAGAACTTAAGTCAGTAAACTTTGTTAAGGGAAATCTCATAACTAGTGATATCTTTAAGAATTATTTTGATGGTCTTCTCAATCCGACAATGTGTGCTGTATCGATTCCAGACTTAGCCCCAGCTACAAGTAACGCTATGCTCGATGGAGACATCACTACCACAGAAATTTTGTCGTTCCTTAACTGTACAAAACAAAATAAGGCACCAGGCTACGACAGAGTTCCCTATGAATTTTTTAAAAATGCTCCAGAATCGGCAATTGAAATCATAGGTCGTTTGTTCAACCGGATGCTGACATCAGGGAAAGTTGAGCCCTCTTTTAAGAAATCCCTTATATTTCCTATTTATAAAAAAGGTGATCAAAACATAGTTCAGAACTATAGAGGAATATCTTTCATGGATGCAATTGCCAAGATATTTGCAGGAGTCCTCTTGGCTCGGCTACAGATGTGGGAAAAGGAATACTCCATTCTCAACGAATTCCAAGCTGGTTTTAGGGAAGGCTACAGCACGGCAGATAACCTCTTCAATCTTTTTAGCATTATTAAGCTCAAAATGCAAGAAAATAAAAAAGTGTACTGCTTTTTTATTGATTTCAAAGCGGCATTCGATTACATAGACCGTAAAGCTCTTTTATTCAAGCTGCAGAAAGTAGGAATTTCGGAAAAACTTTTAAAAATAATAAAAGACCTTTATGAAAATACAGAGGCAGCTGTTTGGGATGGAGAAAAACTCTCGGATTGGTTCAAAACGTCAATGGGTGTTAAACAAGGATGTTTATTAAGCCCACTTTTCTTTGCTTTGTATATAAATGACATCCATGACTTCATTGGTGGCGGTATACAGTTAAACGGCTTGCAGATAAGAGTTCTTATGTATGCAGACGATATTGTGCTGCTTGCTGACAACCCACAAGTCCTTCAGTCAATGATCGATAAAATATCTGAATATACCCGACGATGGAATCTTTTGATTAATCTTGAAAAGTCCAAGGTTCTAGTTTTTAGAAAAAGAGGTGGAAGATTAAGTTCACAAGAGCGTTGGAAGTTAAATGAACAACCAATTGAAGTCGTCAACAGGTATAAGTACCTAGGAGTATGGCTTACACCTGGCTTATGCTTAACAGAACACTTCAAAGAAAGATCTAAAATGGCTCGACAGAGTCTTAATCTTACGTGGAATAAGTTTATTGCGAATAAAGATGTCAAACTCTCCTCCAAGATAGAAATTTTCAACGCTGTATCGAGGGCTATCTTAGGATACGGTGCTCAAGTATGGGGATACTCAAGGCATGATGAAGTGGAGAAAGTTCAAAGATATTTTTTCAAAAAAGTACTCGGCCTACCAAGCCTAACACCAAATTATGTGCTTACACTTGAATGCCAAATGAAACCTATTTTCGAACACACCATGAGATGCCACATGAACTATATTGGGAAAGTTCTCAACTTTTATGGAAACAATAGGCTACCGAAGTTCCTAGCAAATATAATAATGGAACAGCGGATATTTTGGTTTCAGAGTTGGGAAAGTCACATCAGACAGCCTGGTATTGTTGAAAACCTACCAAATTTTGTTTCAAACAGGAATCTCTTCAATGCTGTTGTTGGTGAAGTATCGGAAAGAATTATCGGAGAAGATAAACATGAAGCATTACAAAGAGCACAGCTGACAAGATCTCATAGCATCTATCATCTACTCAACTTTGACGCAGGCAAGGATTATGTTTGTGATAATAAGAAATTCTCTTCGATCAGGTGGATATTGAAAGCAAGAGCAGGCCTCATAAAACTCAATGGTACAATGAGGACAGTACAGGAAAACCCTAATTGCTCGCTCTGTAATATGCTTGAAGAAGAATCTCTCGTTCACTTTATTGCAATTTGTCCGATTTTGAGTAGCATACGACGCATCTGCTTTGGAAGAGTTACAATGGATGAAAGCATGGTTATCAACTTACTGAATGGAGAAATGAACTGGACTCCCCTTGTGAACTACCTACAATCAGCACTTAAATATAGACAGGAGTTAATAAGCGAATTTAATTATTAATAATATAAAAAATATAAAAAAATGTATTTAATGAAAAACAGCCACTTAACTTAATTAAAGAGGAATTTGATCGCGACAGACGACATTATGTCATTGTTGTATAAATTTTTTGTTTTAAATATTAATTCAAATTTATTACATTTTTAAACGTGTGTTACTATTATGGTATATAATATTCAAGTATAAATCTGAAAAATGTATAAATATTGTACCTATTATATAAAATTGGATTCAGAATAAACAATACTACTACTACTACTACTACTATAGCTTGAACACTCCTGGTTTCGTTCGTTTTCAAGTTAACGAGCGTTCACTGTAACTGCAAAAATTCAAAAACAAAAATGAAAAACTAATCCCTATATCCGAAATGCGATTTCAGATTGGGAACCATTTCATTTTCCGAAGGGGTTCCACTCACTCCGGAGAAAGGAATGTTAGTAGGGGACAGCTAAACTAACCTTAAAGAAAAAAAAAATAATGGATTTACAATAATTCAGATATGTAATAAATAGAATAAATGTAAAACATAATGTATATATGATTTCAATAATATGTGTTCAATATACTAATAATTACAAAAATATATTAGGGGGTTTAAAGTACGTGTACTTCAAAATGTTCAAGTGCAATTCACAAACATATTCAGCTTTTTCCTAATATGCGTAAATGTATATACATTTAATGAAAAAAAATGATAAAAAAAATTATATTATTCAGTAGGAATAACACATAGCTTAACTATTGGTCTAGTTATTTCACCTTGCTGTGTTTGAATCCTAGCCACACGCACCCTTCCGTCGTTGCCTGGAAAGACTTTCGTAACACGACCTAACCGCCACTGGGTGGTAAATTTTCTTTTCTTACCACTACTATATCTCCAGCTTCTATGTCTCGTTGAGGAAACTTCCACTTATATCTTTTATGCAATTCTTTGAGGTATTCCTCTTTCCACCTTTTGCAAAACGTTTGATGCAGGAATTTTAGTTTTTCCCACCGATTTATTAAAGAGATAGGAGATTCTTGAAGATTTGGTTCAGGTATAGATAAAAGCGGTCTTCCAATAAGGAAGTGTCCTGGAGTGAGGGAGAGATTCTCAAAAGGATTTTCAGTTATTGCGCTGATTGGACGGGAATTAAGACACGATTCTATGCGGCACAGCAGTGTTGTGAATTCTTCGAAGGTGTACTTGTAAGAAGTAGCAACCTTCTTAAAGTGGGTCTTAAAGCTTTTTACTCCTGCCTCCCACAGACCGCCCATGTGAGGAGCACCAGGTGGAATAAAATGCCAAGATGGCCAATTATTGTAACCATTACAAAATTGCAAGGCTGATTCTTTAAGACTGGCTTTAAAATCTTCTTTCAGAGCTCGATTAGCTCCAACGAAGTTGGTTCCGTTGTCGGAATAAATGTCACGAGGAAGACCTCTTCTTCCAACAAATCGATAAAAGGCAGCTAAAAATGAAGGAGTGGATAGCTCTGTAGTTCCTTCTAAATGTATGGCTTTTGTGGAAAAGCATACAAAAATGCAAACATAGCCTTTAGTTATCCGACAACTGCGTCCGAAATATGTTTTGATTTCGAAAGGACCAGCAAAATCTATTCCAACTTTTGAAAATGGGTTTGAAAAGTCTGTCCTCTCTGGAGGTAAGGCGGCCATAAGTTGGGAGCGTTGCTGTTTCTTGTGAATTACACAGATTTTACATTTATGTATTCGAGTTTTAATTAAATTCTTGAGTTTAGGTACCCAATATTCTTGTCGAATTAAAATAAATATTAACTGATTGCCTCCATATAGAGTTATCTCGTGCATAAAATCAACAAGAAGTTTGGCAAAGATCGAATTGTATGGCAAAATAATTGGATACCTTTCAGCCCAAGTGAGACTTGAGTTCACAAGTCGACCGTTTACTCGCATGATACCTTTTAAATCGAGAACTGGATTCAGGGTTAGCAGTTGACTTCATTTATTGACTGATTGATTGCATTCTAAATTTTTATATTCAGAAGGAAAATAAGTTCTTTGAGACAGCAAAATGAGCCTTTCTTTAACATAAAGGATCTCATTTCTCTGAATATTTAAATTTGTATAAATTGGTTTAACCTTGAACCGTGGGCTCGAGAGGATGTAAAACCGAAATATATAGGATATTACTCTTAGTGCCTTTGGGAAAGAGGAAAATCTTTGAAGGATATCTTCAGAATTATTCGTAGAAGTGTGAAAAGATTTTATGGGCTTAGACTCAAGGTCAGCTTCGTTGACAGGTGAGCGAGTGGAGCACGGGTAAGGCAGTGAATTGGTGCGTAGCCAAATCGGACCATGCCACCACAAGTCATTGTCAAGAAGTTCACCAGGAGCCATCCCCCGAGTGGCCAAATTTGCCGGATTGTCGGCTGATGAAACGTGTCTCCACGGAATATCTCCTACATTATTTTTAATTAAGCTCGTTCGATTAGCTATGAACGTTTGCCAAGAACATGGTGGTTTTTCTAACCATGCAAGAACTATGGAGGAGTCTGTCCATAAATAAACAGAAATGGTTTTGGCATTAACTATCCCTTGAATGTTTTTCATTAGCTTTGACAGTAGAACAGCACCACAGAGTTCCAATCTTGGCAGTGAAATTGTATTGACAGGAGCTACTTTTGTTTTCGCACACATGAGTTGACATCTTATATTCACAGAAGAACATATCACCTTCACAAAAATTGCAGCGGCATACAATACCTCCGAGGCATCACAAAACCCATGAATTTCAACTGTGGCTGAAGAAGCTGTTCCTAGCCATCTAGGGATTTTTAGTCTTGAAAGTTCAGTGAAAGTCCTTGTAAAAGATTCCCAAGCAGATAGTGAATGAGGTTTTAAATTTTCATCGCAAAGAGTTTGATCTTTCCATATCTGCTGCATACGAATTTTAGCTTTAATTATAACAGGTGCAGTCCAACCTGCAGGGTCGAAGAGCTTAGAAATATGAGAAAAAACCTCTCGCTTAGTACAAGCAGATGAGAAAGATATGGGGTTTATTTTAAAATAAAAGGAATCCGTTTTGGCATTCCAAAACACCCCAAGTGTTTTAACAGAACTTTGGTCTGTTAAGTTGAGAAAGAGGTCATTTAAAATTTGATCTTTTGGTATGTGGTCTAATAGAGATCTATTATTGGCTGTCCACTTTCTTAGAACAAAACCAGCTGATGCGAGAATCGAAATTATTTCTGATTGTGCTTGAAGAGATTGCTCTAAAGTGTCCGAGCCGGAGAGCAAATCGTCAACATAAAAATCGTTGCGCAGCATTTTCGATCCTAAGGGATATTTTGACTCTTCGTCATCAGCAAGCTTTAAAAAAGTGCGTATTGCTAAGTAGGGTGCACAGTTAACACCGAAAGTGACCGTTTGTAATTCAAAATCTTCAATAGATTTGTTAGATGATGTTCTGAAAAGGATTCTCTGATATGAGGTCTGAGAAGGATGAATGCGTATTTGCCTATACATCTTGGCAATATCTGCGTTAAATACGTATCGATACGTACGCCAACGTAGCATAAGTGAAAGTAAGTCTTGTTGCAAGCTAGGACCGGTGTGAAGAACGTCGTTTAGACTGTTTCCATTTTGAGTTGGATTCGATGCATTAAAGACCACTCGCAGACGTGTTGTTGAGCTTTCAGGCCTAACAACAGCGTGGTGGGGAAGATAATATGACACAGTGTTATTATTGAGAGATACTTCTTGCGAATAAACTCTTTTCATATGATCAACATCTAAATACTCATGTATAACATTATTATATTCCGCTTCAAGTAGAGGTGTCTTTTTAAGTCGATTTTCGGATGAAATATAACGTTTTAAACAGATGTTTCTTGAGAGACCAAGTTGCAAATCAATAGGAAATTCCTTTTTAAAGGGCAATTTTACAACATACCTACCATCGGGCTGTCGGTAGGTCGATTCAGAATATAAATTTTTGCAGAAGTTTTCTTCTAGCGACATAAGCTTAGGAGTCGAAATCTCTTCTAGTTCCCAAAAACGTTTGATTTCATCATCAAGTGAGACTTGATTGACAAAGGACGCAAATTTTGAAGGCGTGGAATTATTTGGTTTTTGAAGGGGACCAGAAATAATCCAGCCAAAAATTGTATATTGTGCTATCAAACCTTCATATATGTCACGACGAAGTCCTTCTAGAATGATATTCGGATAAATATCAGCTCCAATAAGCAAATCTATTCGAGAAGATTTGTGAAAATGGGGGTCGGCTAGTTGAATCCCAGAGAATTTTGAAAGATCAAATGAATTTATTGATTGAGAAGGAAGTTTCCCTGTTGGGTTATCAACGACGAAGGCTTGTACCGGAAACGTATTAGAGTTCAACTTAGAACCCACTCTAAAATGGCATAACAATTTGGATGTCGTAGCTAGGGTAGCGTTGACTCCAGAAATGGTTGCATTGGTAGGAGTGCAATGAAGATCCAAACGCACTTGAGCAGCTTTTGAAATCAAAGTTATTTCTGATCCCGGGTCTATTAAAGCTCGGAGAGTATGTTTTGTACCCTGGAAAAAGACATTTATTAAAGCCGTGGCTAAAAGAATCTGTTTCGATGACTTCGAAAAGAAAGAACTCACGGTTTGAGGGTTTGATATGGAAGTGGACTGTATATTGTTTAGTTGTGAATCCGTATTTGAATCGGATTTTGGAAAAGAATTCAAGTTTTGACTTATTTCATTAGTTTGAGAATTTGATTCTATCGATAAAGAACTTTGCAAATGCAAAAGCGTATGATGTCGCTTTTTGCAATGGTTGCATGTAAAAAGGCTCTTACACTGGTGTGTAGTATGAAAAATAGATAAGCAATTAAAACAGGCTTTGTTTGTTCTTATAATTTCAATTCTATTCAAAACTGATTTTTGTAAAAACGAAGGACAGACGCGTAAAGAATGTTTACCTTTACAATCCAAACAGGAATCTTTAATAACCTTGGCAAGGTGCGTTTTTAATTTCCTCATTGGCCGTATCTGTGGAACAGAAACACTCTGTTTAGGATTAGTAACACGAATATCACTAACCGTTTCAAGCACTTTGTATCGAGATACTAAGAATTTACTCATCGCTTTCCATGTTGGTATCTCTGAAGGATTTTCTAAGCTAGCTTCCCACAACGATAAAGTTTTTTCGGGTAAACGACTTGAAACTAAATATGTTAAGAATGAGTCCCAAGATTCAATTTGAATCCCGTATGAAGCTATAGCGCTTAGACAGTCGTTTACATCTCTATTAATTTGCTTAAGGCACTTATCGTTTTCAATTGTACTGTGAGAAATGTTTAATAAAACCTTTAATTGTTTATTAACTAACATCCTCTTATTTTCATATTGTTCCTTAAGAGCATCCCATGCGAGTTGAAAATTGTCATCCGTTAAAGAAAATTTTGATACGATGCTATGAGCATCATCCCGAGTCTTCGCTAGAAGATGAAATAGCTTCTGAACTGGACTAAGTTTTGGGTGCTTTATGTAAACCGCAGTAAACATGTCGCGAAACGTTGGCCACAATAGGTAATCACCAGAAAAAACACTAGTATCACAAGCAGGCAGTGTCAAAGACCCATGCGAGGCATTTTCGGTTTGTTTGGCAAGAGATCTAACCTGAAGCAGAACTTGAGATACGCCCAAAGCTATATTTTCGGTCTTATCCGGATCAGAATCACTGACACTTGGTATCGGGTTTAACCTATTAGCTGCATTTAAAATGAATTCCAAGCATGAGATATAAGTTTCTGTAGAAGCCTTGTATTTAGATTTTACTGCACTTAAATTCTCTTGAGATAATGGCTCAACCGTGTTACGAACGCAAATTGCATAATATGTAGATTTAACATTTGCCCATAAACTAGTAAGTTCTACTTTCCTTGCTTCCAACGAATGGAGCAAAAAGGTATTTATATTAATTTCTTTAATATCCGCGAAATATTCCACTAAATTATCGGCACAAAAAATAAAATTCTCCATTTCAGACATTTTTTACTAAAATTATAGTTTAAAGTATCAAATAACCAAATTTGTACAGAAAGATACGTATGACTTTGATTTTACCCAGGAATATGCAATAACTCCTGCTAAGCTTTGAACCTTATTTAATTAAACTATTTTTATTTTGTTTTATACCCGTTAATAGGAATTTAACTAAACATATTTAAGATTTTGCACAAGAACTAAATAAAGCACACGTACCTGTTGTCCTCGGCTTATGATAAAAAACTGGTTTTCGTTTATAAGACCTTGAAAAGATCGTGGTGAATATCGCACTAATCTCGCTGTGATCAGGTCAATGATGAGAGAGACTTTTTGATGATCATTAAAGTCTATCAAAAAAAGTCTATTTTTTGATGATGATTTATGTAGATCGCATGAAGTGGTGAATGCATGCAGGTTAATGACGATGATGAGTATTGATGACGATCAATGTATGAATTTTGTGTGGTGACGATGAAGATGCTTATGAAGATAGTTACTGATAGTTACTAAATTATCATGCTGATTATGATGGGCAACTTGTTTGGAGATCGCTGATGAAGAAATTTTTCTGATGGTTGATTTTCCTTATCAGATCGATAAAAATGATGTTTTTTAGCCAAACTTGATGAAATTTTTAACTAGTTGATTTGTAAATATTTGTCTGGTTATTTAAATATTTCCAGGAGTGTGCATCAGTCTTGCGGAGCAGAGCTTGATTATGACTTGGAACGAAATTCCAGGTTTTTCTTTTGCAGGTACCAAACGAGTAGAATAAAATCGTAGATTTTTAATAATTTGGCTCGATTATAGGACCATATGTTGGGATGCGGAATTGATCCCGGTAGTAAAATAGAAAAAAAAAGAAAATACCAAATGAAGAAATAATAACACAGAAAATTAAGATAATCAAAATTTATTATTTCTTATAATTAGCGACGATGTCTTACTTCGGAGAGGATTAGTAGAAAAAAGAGAATGAATAAAAGTAAAAGGGCCACAGGAAGCATCGTTTGACTAGGTTATCACACGATAACAGATGTGTTTGCAAGTCAAACTGCCCCCTGCGGTTTCATAACGTAAAATAAAGTTAAAGCTGATAACAAAATAAAGGTAGATAATGTAGTTTATTTTTGGCTTAAACAGTTGTATTACAACAATGTAGCTCAAAAAGCTGTGAAACAGAATCATACTTTTTTCCAATAATTCCAGCAAATTGTCCATATCTACACTGATGTACTACAACTGAAAATCGAAAGTACCTATGAAACAGAATTGATGGTCTACAACAGTCAAAATGATACATTGTACTTGATGCAGTAACTCTGAAACAGGCCCCAGTTATATCATTTACATCAATTATATGAAATAACTGATATCAGTATTTATATCAGATATATCACTTACATGATTTATATCAGTTATGTCATTTACGAGCATTATAGTTATATTACTTATATCAGGTACAGTAATATCAGTTATATGATTAAATAAAAAATTTTCATTTTATTTATATATCATTGTCGAACAAAGTTAATATTGTTTTTTTTATTTTTGCTTCTGTTTTTGTATTTCAGATTTCAGTTCTTTCATGACATTACATATATTTTTATCAAATTGGAACAGAATGATAGGGACAACTTTCTTCCAATCGAGTTTTAAAACTATATATTTTTATGCGATAAACAGAAAAATAAATTAAAAAAACTATATATTACCAGAATAGCATCACGTATGTTCTTTTTAATATCATCAACTTTCTGTTTTTTTTCTTGTTCGGAAAAACCATCAACGTGAAGTATACGCATTTGCTTGACTATTGTAGACTTTCCAGATTCACCCGCTCCGAGCAACAACAGTCTATGTGTTGCCCTATATAGCTGTTTATCCTTTTGTAATTGCTTTGAAATGGCGTCACTCCGGCGTTTTTGACTCTTTGAATCATCAGGATTGGCATCCGCTTGTTTTGAACCTGGAGAGCCAAAACAACCCATAGTATTCCACGGAGTCCACCAACAAATACCTCCACTGTCTCGTACACTTTCGGGAGACTCCGCTCCTCTGGTGTCACTATACCGAGCCAGTCTTTAATTAGAAAAAAGTTAATAGATTAATTACATTGTTTAGAAATATATTTTTTTTTTATTATTTTACTAGAATTTATTAATCACGCCTCTGGTGACACAACGATCTACAAGTTTGAAAATATCAATAATTCAAGCATGGAATTACAAGTTTGAAACATTTGGAGAAATTACGAAAAATACTCGTATCAGGTGGCACGACAAGCGGTAAAACCATAAATTCTTATAAATTATATGGAGTTTTTCCGATGGTTGTGAGTAGAAATGGCGAACACTGGCAGTCTAGCCCTGTTACCCAATTCTAATACCACAGCTCGTATGAACTTGTGGATGGAATTGATATAGGAAATTGTGGACATTCTCACGGAGTTATCCAGTTTGGATTAATTTCAAAAGTATGAAAATATCAATGATTAATTTTAAAAGCTAATGCCTGTTATTGTGTGTTTGTTTTTGCACAATCATCCGGAAATTGGATCACTCACTCAACCGGACCATCACACTCATCTGACACCATCTACACTGTGCACAGCTATGTAGCTAGTTGAATGGTGCTGAAGCAAAGCAGTAGCCAATCCGATTAAGTGAGACTAAAGAATCAAACAGAGGGCGCGGAACAGAAGTAATCGAAGGTCGTTATAGAGCTGGAAGTTCGTCAATGTCATCAAAAAACCCTTCTTAATGATAGTACTCTAAGTTTGGTCTGAACAGGACATTTGCAGAGAAAATGGAAGAATGTTGGGGAAGGCCTAGCTTCGCTGCATGCTCGTTTGGCCAGTGAACGCTATTGGATGTGTGGCCTAAGAGTTGGCAATTTTGACACCGCATGGGTTCAGGAAAATATTCAGTGACGATTCAATTATACCAACCAATATTAACTGTGCCAGGTGGACGGAAACAGTCAAACGTAAAAAGAATATTTGTAGGAGTTGATTTGCCTTCTATTTTCTTAGTGAACTTGTACACCTTGTGAGCTCATTTCTTTAATAGTTTCGTCCTCGGGGACATAAGTAAGATAAGGTGCGTAAACTGTACCTTTCGAAGCCTTCAGGTTTGATGAAGGTTCACCTTGATAGGACATAGGTTCGGTAGAGTTTTTTATGATAGGAAAATTTCAGCTATTTTAAGAGACTTTTCCAAAATGAGCAAATTATTCACACTGCTTGGAAAGAGGTTCATCACTATCGGTTGGGGCAATCACAATACATTTGGGGTTGGGATTGGACGAGAAAGCTGGAATGGAGGAAATGTTTACTTATTTTTTCACTCTTGATTTGTAAACTAAAGAAGCGAATAGAGAAAATAAGAGAATAAAATTATCTAATGGAAAATAGGGATAGGTACCAACGAAAATAAGGCTTGGAGGTTAGTCGGTGATTGGGAAATTGAATTATTTCTTCCGTTTAGTCGCAAAAAAAAATAAGAAAACACCAACCACAATTTCTGCTTTCTTTATTATTTTACTTTTCTTTGGCCATGTAAAGGGTGGTTAAATTTTAAGGGCCGATGTTGATTTTGAAGAAAACACAAATTATTTACGAAATTATTGTCATTTCAATTATGTATGGAATAAAATATCGGCAAAATGGCCGCCGAAACCTCGGCGGCACACCTCCATCCGTTGGTCCAAATTTTCGATGACGCTGCGGCATAATTGAGTTTCTATGCCGTTAACGTGCCGAATTATCTCATTCTTTAGTTCTCCCCCCGATGAGTTTCACCTTGTCGTGATGGGACGGCTAACGTCTTTTCTCCGGCTTGCTGGAGATTAGACAACTAAGAAAACTGGATAAGACCAGAATGGTCACGGTCATACATAATTTAAAGCGATCGAGACATCTCTTTCGTTCGATGTATGCATAGCAATCTATGGAATTGACATAATAAAATATAATAAGATTAAATAATAAAAGTAAAACTTTGAACGCGAAAGGACATCGGTTGTAGTTCAAGCCATGTCCGGAAAAATGTTGGTACTTTATCCAATCTCAGTTATCTGAGCAACGGATCCCTGGTGCTGATTTATACAAATCTTGAACGATGTGATGTGGGGGTCATGGCCAACGACAAAAGGTAGTTGAGCGAATGCGTCTCTCTTGCTTAGTGGTCTTGGTTAAGCAATCGTAACTGATGGTCCTTACTGGTACTTGAAATTAAAAGATTGCGGGGAATGTCTCTATCCCTATTTGGTGTAGGACGAAATAAAAGACTAATCGAAAAATTCGGTGCATATTGTGGTTGGCTTCGGTGTGATCTGCACCACGGGGTTTTACTCCATTTGCTTAATTTATTAAGCGCCTGTAATATTATTGGTGGTATTTTAAAAATAACTCCAAAATATTTAAAACAAGTAACAAGAACAAAATAAAGATAAAGATATGGTTTATTGATATCTATAAGATAATAATAATACAATTAAAGATATTACATACTATATCTATAAACTAATTAATACCCTAATTGGGTACCTCGGGGACAGTGATTGCTGAATCCCCCGCTAATTAAAGCCCCCATGGAGTAAGGACCATGGAATCACTGTCACTGGGAAGGCCCTCTATAAAGAGAGCTCGGGCTGGCTGTGGTTAACCAATCAACATAAATGATTGGCTATTGTAGCAGATGTTGCAATAGACAGATAAAACAATTAGATCCGTACCAAAGGTAGAACTGCCTACACAGTACAAATTTGGAACAGACTGGAGATGCCTGACTCGTACTCCGAAGACAAGACCAACGATGAAGCATCTGCGAGCGATGTGGAGAAAAGTTTGTCCAGGAATCTAGTCTTGCACGAGGCTGGAAGGGGTGGCTTCATTTCATCCAGATAAAAAGCAAGTGGTACCCTGTCCTGGGCCGTCAGTGCTTGGTAGGCCAAGTAGTGGGGTAAGGCCATAAATCTTATAAATCCTATTTCAGTTCATCCTTTAGCTCTTGAATTGTTGCTGGCTTATCGGCGTACACCTTTTCTTTCAAATAACCCTAAAGAAATAAGTCCAACGGTGTCAAATCACATGATCCTGGCGGCCAATTGACATCGCCACCACGTGAGATAACACGGCCATTGAATTTGTCGCGCAAAAGAGCCATTATTTCGTTAGCTGTGTGGCAAGTGGCACCGTCCTGTTGAAACCACATATCCTCCAAATCCATATCTTCCAATTCGGACCATAAAAAGTTCGTTATCATCTCAAGATAGTGAACACCATTCACAGTAACTGCCTGACCGGCCTCATTTTGGAAAAATACGGCCCGATGATGCCGCCAGCCCATAAACCGCACCAAACAGTCACTCTTTCTGGGTGCATTTGTTTTTCGACAATCACTTTTGGATTATCATTCGCCCAAATGCGCAAATTCTGCTTATTGACGAATCGGCTGAGGTGAAAATGTGCCGAAGATGATTTTCTTCGAAAATTGATCATCCACTGTTAATTTCTTGCCACCGTTCTGACCATTGACGACGCTTGAAATGGTCAAGAGGCTTTAGTTCTTGAGTCAATTGCACCTTGTAAGCGTGTAAATGCAAGTCTTTATGCATAATGTTCATCAACAACGAGCGTGAGAGGTGCAATTGTTGGGCACGACGACGAGTTGAGGCGGACAGCTCTAGTCACACTATCGCGAACAGCAGCAATATTTTCTGCAGTACGAGCTGTACGAGCATGCACTGGTGTTTTCACATCTCCTACAGACCCGGTTTGCTCAAATTTTTGCACGATTTTTCCGATTTTTATTTTTATTAAACATATTACATTTATAATATATGATCTGTTTTTCTTAGATTCTATTTCTTTTATATTGTTAACTGAATTCCATATAATTTTTTTCAAGTTTCAAATGTTCACTTATATTAAATGTTTCTTATTTGTTTGGATAGCAAAATCATTGTTCTAAAAAGAGTATAAAGTGCGATTTATGAAGATAATAAGATAATTTCCTTCGTGCAATGTTAGCTTTGTTCCAATTCGGAAATAATAGCCGTGGTTTTTTGGAAAACTTATCCGTAGTACAGTAGGATTTTATATGAATAACAAATACAAAAAATTGTTTTTAGCATCAATTTCATTGAATTTTTATTAGGAAGTGGAGTTAAAAATTATTGAAGTGGTAGGGTAACAACATT
Source organism: Chrysotoxum bicinctum (assembly GCA_911387755.1). Classification (NCBI taxonomy): domain Eukaryota; kingdom Metazoa; phylum Arthropoda; class Insecta; order Diptera; family Syrphidae; genus Chrysotoxum; species Chrysotoxum bicinctum. The sequence goes on along the minus strand of OU426987.1, from coordinate 130,342,640 downwards.
TTTCGGAATTCTTATCGCAAATACCATCATATTTTCATTGTATTTTGTGACACCTAATTTAATATGTTTTAATTTAAAGAAGTCGATTTCGTAAGTTTCTATTTCTTCATTAGTTAAAATACTTAGATGCAAAATATTGTTTTTCGCTGAAACAATGTATGTTTCGCTGAATATGCTCTACTTTACTTTTTATATATTTAAGTTTAAAAACTTAATCAAATAGTTTTGTTTCATCATTAGTTGTCTTTTTACTTTCTGCATACTTTTAGATTTTGTCAATATAATTATTCTAGCATTTATAATAGTTTCTTTCAATATCTGAAAACTGTTAACTTATCTTAACTTGTTTATTTATTACACGTTATGATTATTTTCTCAAACTTCGTCTAATTATTAAGTAATTATTTGTCTATCTTCGTCGTCCATGGTTCCGAATAACCACTTTTGTGCGCTACCTACAATATCAATAATGCCTCTTTTCACTCTTTTATCTAATGGCATTAATGTTATAATTTAAGTAATATATTTTCAGTTTCTTCATTCAACAAAAGTCGGTGTTTCGGCTCTTTTTTAAAACTGATCCTTCGTGATTGTATCTGTTGCGGGGTAGTTTTTATTTTTGAATGGAACCTCTCATTATAGTTTCTTACAGCTTGTTGTATTGCTTGCTTTATTGTTAAATTACTATCGTTATGATATATTATTCTATAGTTCTATAGTTTTTCTGCCAATGTATTATGAAATCTCTCTTCGTATGAGTTATCTGTGTGTGAATTTGGTTTGATTAAGTGTGAAGTTATTTCTTCTTTTTCTAAAAGTTCCTTTATTTGGATTTTCTTGAATTCATTGTCTGTTTTAATCTTGCTTGGTTTACAAAATGTTCTTGACACTGCTCAATGATTGTAAAATGGTTCCTATGAGTTAAGTAACAAGCGGCACCAAATTAAGAAAATGTGTCTATTGCTTTTGTTGTTTTCCTTTCTAATCCTATCCTACTTTCCTAATTGCTCGCACTGTGTTAAACATTATTAGGGTATTTATAATTCAATCTCAAATTTGTATTCTCCCTGGTGACATGTCTTTCTCTCTGTTTTTGGCATAAGGATATTCTATAGACTGATGGTCAGTTATAATCTCGAACTTGTTTCCATACAAATATGGACTGAAATAGTTTACTGACCACATAACAGCCAACAATTCCTTGTTTCTTGCTGAATAGTTACGTTCAAATTTAGACAGCGAACGATTCCTATTGCATAGTTTAATGCCTTTGTCGTAAGTCTGAAGTTTTTTGCCAAATTTGCAAAGCGTAATATTGGATGACTGGTTATATATTTTTTCAATTTTTCAAATTATGTTGAAGCATAATTCAGGCCATTAGAATTTACCTTACAATTTTTTTTTTGTCATTGGATGGGATACGGTAATGGCCACTACGGCCTAAAAAGGGCTTTCTGTCTGGGTTTTTGGAATGCTAACTTTTTGAATTACTTCAATTTTATTGGAGTTTGATTATTTGATTTGATTTTACCAAATGTCCTAAAAACTCAGTCTGTTTTGTCAAGAGACTTTAAATTTTTAAATTCTAATACTTGAAGGATTTCAGTAATAGCTCTATCATGTTTAACATGTTCTTTAGCGTCGTACTTAAAATTAATGTTATCTGAGGATACTCCACATGTTTTGTTTATACAGGGTGATTTGCATAAGGTGTGACAAAAAGCTAGGGCGTGTAGATTGGATTTAGACAAGAAAAAAATCGTATGGTAGGGGGGGTTTATTTCCCTCCATTTAGGCGGGAGGGGTAATTTAAGAAAAAAATCACTTGAAACAGAAAAAAAATTATTAAAAAATAACGGTGATACCTACAGAGTAATGCTATAGCATTTTGAACAGCCAGAAATACATTCTTTAATTTTTTTTTTAAAAAAAGTTGTTCGAGTGAATAGTTTTTGAAACATTAATTTTCATTTTTTTTTCAAAATTTTGTTTTTAAACAATTTTTTTTTTTTCAAAATTTTACGTAATTAAATATTATTTTTTTATTCAATATTCAATGCTCTTATTTTATTTTAGTTTTTACGTTTTTGGATTCTTAGGTGAATTTACGATTGAAAGGATTAACTTTCTTTTTACTATTCTTTTAATTATCGTCTTATAAGCATACAATAATGTGACAAAGTACTGGATTAACCATATTTCACACATTTTTTCATTGAGAACACCTGCGTGAGAGCATTGGTTTAAAATTGACTTGCCACTTTTTTATTATGGTGGGGTCGGCTTGGCTTAGGTGCATTTACGAAAGAAAGGATTAACTTTATTTCTTATTTTAATTAATTTCAAGATTCAGGAACATTTTTGTTCTTATTTCGCAATTGCATTTTTCTGTCACTAGTTAGGGCGTGTAACGCTGCATTATTTAAAAAACATTCGCAGATCAATATTAATCCAATGCTCTCACGCAGGTGTTCTCAATGAAAAAATGTGTTATTGTATGCTTATAAGACTGATAATACAAAAATTTTACAAAAAAAGTTAATCCTTTCTTTCGTAAATGCACCTAAGCCAAGCCGACCCCACCATAATAAAAAAGTGGCAGGTCAATTTTAAACCAATGCTCTCACGCAGGTGTTCTCAATGAAAAAATGTGTGAAATATGGTTAATCCAGTACTTTGTCACATTATTGTATGCTTATAAGACGATAATTAAAAGAATAGTAAAAAGAAAGTTAATCCTTTCAATCGTAAATTCACCTACATAAGAATCCAAAAACGTAAAAACTAAAATAAAAGGCTTTTCTTAGAACAAAAGTAGTTTTTGTTATTTTTGATTTTCTCAAAAACTACAAAACATTTTGACATCCGGTTTTTTGTGTTTGATCAAAAATTAATAAGAGCATTGAATATTGAATAAAAAAATAATACTTAATTACGTAAAATTTTGAAAAAAAAAATTGTTTAAAAAAAAAATTTCATTTTTTTTTCAAAATTTTGATTTTGAAAATTAATTTTTCAAAAACTTTTCACTCGAACAACTTTATTTAAAAACAAAATTAAAGAATGTATTTCTGGCTTTTCAAAATGTTATAGCATTACTCTGTAGGTATCACCGTTATTTTTTAATAATTTTTTTTCTGTTTTAAGTGATTTTTTTCTTAAATTGCCCCTCCTGCCTAAACGGGGGGAAATAGACCCCCCCCTCCCATACGATTTTTTTCTTGTCTAAGTCCAACCTACACGCCCTAGCTTTTTGTCACACCTTATGCCAATCACCCTGTATATATACATATATATATATATATATGTATACATATTGTTGCAGCGCAACATGCAGTCAAGTTGAAATGGTTACATCATTCTGATATCCGTTGGAATTGGCATTCGAACGAAGTCAAATATTCAAAACCGACGGCAAAACAAAAGTCCGACTTCATACATGCACTTTTTTTATCATCGATTTACGCATAGCCAAAATTGGGAGATCATGAGAGATGAAAGCCATCGACACTCATAAAATTGACAATAGTAGGTGTCAACTCCGAAAATGGGCTTCGACGAAGACGAGGGGAGCGGGAAGTTAATATTTTGTACAGATGAGGAATCCCTCTATAGGGCATTGATCTCTAGCTGTACCAACGGACATCCCAGCTGTTTTGTATGCAGAGGTTTCATCATAAGAATAATGATTGTGAAATTTAATTGGCATTTTGAATTCGTGTTATTAAGACAAAATTTAAGTAAAATAAAACAAATTTGTTAATCCTTTTGAAAGGAAAACCTTCGTCTTTTTAATTTAAGAAACTTAAATTGGTTAAGCTTGTTGGTGGTGGTCGGTGTACGCATTCGTGCTAAACTTATTTGAGTGGTCTTAACATACACCGGAAATAAATTTTAGATTTGACTTCGCAACGGATTGACTGCGGAGGATACAATCATTTGATTTTTTTCTTTTCTTTTTTTTGCTAATTGTCCTAGCGGCAAAGATTGGTCCTTCGAGCTTGATCGTAAAAGATTTTTAAAATAATCGCTTAGTACTAAAAACAATCATTTAAAGTGAATTAAACAAAAATATACAAGTACGTGTGCGTTTGTTTGTGTGTGTTTTATTAATAAAACTGAAAGACAATCGCGTTTGTGTCGTGTGAGAGACATTAATAGTTCGTTCGGTCGATTAACATTATTCTGAAAGTATCTGGAGCTGAGGAAGTTCACGCATCGTGGGAGCAACGCATTACAACAGGTGTGTGGCATTTATTAAATTTTGTTTAATTTTAAAACATATTCTTACGTAACAAAATTGTGTGTTGTGGGTTCTTCGAATATAATATTATCAAACATTTGTCTTCAATATGAGTAAGAGCAAACTTCCGGGCTTAATAGATGCGGTTCAAACCATATCGCAAGACATAGAAGCAGATTATAATGCTTACACTAAGTTAGAAATTGCAAAAAAATCTGTGCACATGAATGAAGCGCGTTTATGTAATTTAGAAAGATCGTTTGAAGAGGCTAGAGTCCATCATCAAAAAATTGTTGAAGCTCCTACTGAAGAAGCAAAAGTGAAATATATGGAGGCACTCACGTTCCACAAATTAAAAGAAGTTTTTTTCAATTATTCTTCCGATTTAAAAGAAAAATTATCAATAAACGAAAGCCAAAATTGTCTTAACAAATCTTTGAGTGGTTCAAGCACACCGTTGGTAGAACTTAAGCTCCCTCCAATTAAAATCCCTACCTTTGATGGCTCACTTAAAATGTGGCCAGAATTCAAGGGACTGTTCGAAGCTATGGTAAACAAAAATGTTTCAATATCCGACGCTCATAAATTACAGTATCTAAAAGGTAATTTAACCGGTGAGGCGGCTCGAATCCTTAGAAATACAGACACAAACTTTGAATCTGCATGGGCTTTGTTAGTGAAAAGGTTTCAGAACATAAGGTTATTGAAAGATAACCAGTTTAAACTTCTCTTTGACCAACCTAAACTGACCCTGGAGTCATCAGATGATCTGAAACTATTATTAGACACGACGAACGAGGCGAAACAATCCTTAAGAAATCTTGGCGTAGCTGTAGATGCGTGGGAAGATGTTCTCATCTTCCATACTGTGCAGAAACTTCCACTTACAACTCGTGGTCTTTGGGAATCCCATATTTCTACACACGTAGACTACCCAAAATACAGCGTTCTAGAAGATTTTATTTTAATGAGGTCGCGTACATTGGATGTCATTGGGCAATCCTCTTCAGATCTAAATCAACACAAAGGTAAAAAATCTTCTTCAATTACAGTTCCAGTTCGTGTTCACAATTCTACTATTGCCAATAAGTGTTCTATGTGTCATGGCTCACATCCCATTCGCAGTTGCTTTAGGTTTAAAGCACTGAATGTTAAATAACGACATGAATTGGTTAAAAAGAACAAATTATGTTTTAACTGCTTGTCAAGCGCACATTTTACTCAAAATTGCACAAGTACATTTACTTGCTCTACATGCCATCAAAAGCATCATTCTTTACTGCACTTGAACGATGCAGCTAACGCAATGCATGCAACAGAATCTACTTCGAATCCACATCCAATAAAAACAGCTTCCTTTTCCGCGGACAACTCCAAATCAGTAACGTTAGAACAATCTGCACCCTCAACAGGAGTTGCTTCAGCAAATAACGCGTTTCTAGCCGAAAACAACCAAGCACCCGTTCTTCTGGCTACGGCCCTTATCAAGGTTTTGACACCTGCTGGCCAACCGTTGCTGTTGCGAGCTTTACTAGATCCTGGGTCTCAAGCTTCCTTTATCACTGAGTCTGCAGCTCAACTTCTCAATTTGAAAAAAGAAAGAAACCGCGTTAACATTATAGGGTTTGGAGAAACTACCACAAGCATCTCAAAGTGGAAAGTAAGTTTTACGGTTTTATCAAACGTAAACGCAAACTTTAGTCTTCAACTTAATGCTTTGGTCCTTCCCACACTGACAGCTGTCCTTCCTACACAAAAGATACCCAATGCAAATTGGAATCATCTCAAAAACATAGAGCTTGCTGATCCCCGGTTCCACAAACCCAATAAAATCGACGTCTTATTGGGCAGTGATGCTTATCCATCAATTATCCTTGAAGGCATAATAAAAGGAGAACCGGGCACACCTATGGCACAAAGGACGGAACTAGGATGGGTGCTTTCTGGAGGTGTTTCATCCAACAGCCAATCACGAATAACATCCCTTCATACTAAAACAGAGCCTCATACCTTAGATTCCCTGATAAGTAGATTTTGGGAACTTGAAGAGGTTCAGAGACGAAATTTCCTATCACCGGAGGAAGAAAAATGTGAAACACATTATTGCAGAACGCATCAACGACAACTCAACGGAAAATATATCGTCCAACTTCCGTTCAAAGAAGGAAAGTATCCCTCGATTGGTTGGTCTCAGAGATCAGCTCTTGTAAGATTCCTTCAATTGGAAAGGAAATTCCAAACAAATCCGTTATTTAACGAAAATTACAGAAAGGTTTTCAATGAATACAAAGAGCTTGGACACATGACTGAGGTACAACCTAATGATTTGAATTCAGCCCACTATTTCCTACCTCACCACGCAGTGTTAAAGGCATCGAGCTCAACAACAAAACTCCGAATTGTGTTTGACGCGTCCTGCAAAACATCTGACGGGACGTCGCTCAACGACCATCTTTTTGTTGGCCCTAGGTTACAAGACGATATTTTCGACCATGTCGCACGATTCAGGAAATATAAAATTGCATTTACAGCGGACATAAACAAAATGTACAGACAAATATGGGTCACTCCAAATGATTCGTTGTATCAACTTGTATTATGGCGAGATGTTGAGGGAGAAGAAATTAAAGTATACCGTCTCAATACGGTTACCTTTGGCACTGCTGCTGCACCCTATTTAGCGATTCGTACGCTTCAACAACTGGCAACTGATGAACGGGATGACTTCCCACTTGCATCAAACATAGCCATGCGAAATTTCTACGTGGATGACGTAATTCATGGAGCAGACTCCGTAACAGAAGCCTTGGAGATGCAGAGTCAACTCATAAGGATGTTGAAGAAAGGAGGATTTCCCTTACGAAAATGGGCAAGCAACTGCGAGAAGCTACTTATGGCAGTCCCGGAGGAGGATAGAGAGGTTCAAATTCCACTCTCATTTGATGAAAAAAATGCGATTAAAGCACTTGGCATCCAGTGGCACCCTGCAAAGGATATCTTCACCTTCAAAATCTCACTTCCCGAAAATAAAGGTATTACAAAGCGGACTATCCTCTCAGACCTGGCTCGCCTTTACGATCCAATGGGTTGGATAGCACCGTGCGTCATCATTGGAAAAATAATAATGCAAGATATTTGGAAGGAGAAGCAGACATGGGATTCTGAACTCCCAGCAACAATAATCTCTGCGTGGCAAAGGTTGAAGGCTGAGCTAAGTCTTTTACAGGCCATCGAGATTCGTCGATGGATCAATGTTACCACCGCTTCAAAGATTGAAGTCCACGGATTCTGCGATGCATCTGAAAAGGCATATGCGGCAGCAATATACCTTAGGGTTACCACCGGTAATGAAACTTTTACAAATCTCGTCGTGTCAAAGACTAGAGTAGCACCTCTAAAAAGTAAATCCTTAGCTCGTTTGGAGCTTTGTGGAGCTCTTTTGTTGGCAAAGTTGTTAGTGCACACTGTGGATACGATGGAACTCCAATCGGCAAAAATGTTTATGTGGTGTGATTCCCAAATCACACTTGCTTGGATTCGAAGCGCACCATACATTAGAACGACTTTCGTTGCCAACAGAGTGGCAGAAATACAGGAACTTACTGACTCTGGGTGTTGGAACTACGTTCCATCTAAAGACAACCCCGCAGATGTTGCATCGAGAGGAGCCCACCCGAGTGATCTAACTCAGAACCGTCAATGGTGGTATGGGCCTGAATTTTTACAATCATTTGATGCACACCTTCATAAATCTATTGAAATAAAAGCCACGGATCTTGAAACCAAAGGTTCGGACAGTTCAAAACCTAAAAGTAAGTTGATCGCATCTGGGTACCCCATAGCTAACATTTTTCAGCTCTGCGTTCACTTCACTACATTTGAATCAAACCAACATCTATTCAACCGTTTTTCATCACTTAACCGATTATTTCGAGCTGCAGCGTACTGGCGTCGGTACTTAACTAATTTGAGATTCAAAGCAAAGAAATTACCCACCCATATGTCTGGACCACTCTCAGTCGATGAGATATCCTCTGCTCGTTTACGTTTGATTGTTCTTGTACAACAAGAGTATTTTAGTGAAGAAGTTCAGAAGTTAAGCAATGATAAAACGGTTTCTAAAAGAAGTAAGCTAGCAAAACTTTCACCATTTATGGACGAAAAAGGTATCCTAAGAGTTGGAGGTCGATTAGAGAACGCTGAGCTACCTTATGGACAAAAGCATCCAATTATACTGCCTTCAAGTAACTTTCTTACATCACTAATTATTCATGACACACATATGAAAACTCTACATGGCGGTCAACAATTAATGATGGCTACACTTCGGTCCGAGTATTGGATTTTTCAGTTGAAATCTACTGTAAAACAGTGCATCCACAGATGTTTAAGATGCTACAGATTCAATGCAACAGAGATGCAGCAAAAGATGGGAGATCTGCCAACTTTACGAGTAAATCAAGCTCGACCTTTTCAGACATCTGGAGTTGACTATGCTGGCCCTGTGCAACTTAAAGCTTGGAAGGGTCGATGTAGCAAAATTACCAAAGCGTACATAGCGATTTTTATTTGTTTTTGCACGAAAGCAGTTCACCTCGAGCTAGTAAGCGATTACACTACATCTGCCTTTCTTGCAGCGTTTAAACGTTTTACTGCTCGCCGTGGAATTTGTTCAAATTTATACAGTGACTGTGGGACGAATTTCAAAGGCGCTGCAAACGTTTTAGAGGCTGAAAGAACGTATATGTCAAAGCAGTGGGCAGCCGAGATCTCAAAGCAGTTGCAAGCCAATGAAACAAAATGGCATTTCAATCCTCCTGCAGCTCCGCATTTCGGCGGGCTCTGGGAGGCAGGTGTGAAGTCTATGAAGCACCACCTAAAGCGTGTCATCGGTCATTACACCCTGACTTTCGAGGAATATGCAACCATACTCGCTCAAGTCGAAGCTTGTATGAACTCCCGTCCACTTTGTCCTGTAACTGAAGATCCCGACGATCTCTCTATCTTGACACCAGGACACTTTTTAATTGGAGCAGCATTAAATACTGCACCGGAAAAAGAACTTACAACAAGTAAAGAGTCCCATTTGGATAGATGGCAGCTTTTGCAAAAAATTCACCAAGATATTTGGAAAAGGTGGAAGTCTGAATACTTGGTTCGACTACAAAAGCGTTCAAAATGGCTCACACCAAACAATGAACTTAAAGTTGGACATTTAGTGCTCTTGCCTGATGAGCAGACGCCCCCAACTCTTTGGCGACTTGGCAGAATCACGGAAACTCATCCGGGAGCTGATGGCAAAATTCGTGTCGTAACAGTCAAGACTGCAACCAGCTCATTTAAACGCCCTGTAACAAAACTTAGCTTCCTACCAATGCTAAACGATTCAAGCACACCACCCCCCACACACACACATTAAAAATCAATTATAAGTTAATCCTACCACCACTAGGTATATAATTTTAATTCAATTAATAAATATCATAATTAATCTATAACCTTAATAATCTATTATTGCCACACACCATTCACCATACCTACCTATTTTCTTCTTTCATGTACCTACACACCTGTTACCCGACGAGGATCTATCACCCCATAAACAACCTGCGAAGACATCATTTGGGCACTTTTCCTGCGGCCCGCCAGGATGTTGCAGCGCAACATGCAGTCAAGTTGAAATGGTTACATCATTCTGATATCCGTTGGAATTGGCATTCGAACGAAGTCAAATATTCAAAACCGACGGCAAAACAAAAGTCCGACTTCATACATGCACTTTTTTTATCATCGATTTACGCATAGCCAAAATTGGGAGATCATGAGAGATGAAAGCCATCGACACTCATAAAATTGACAATAGTAGGTGTCAACTCCGAAAATGGGCTTCGACGTTTGAACTTAGTCTCCTCCCACCATGCGATGTTTTTTTGTGTATGTATGCTAGCAACGATTGATGGTCCACCAAGTAGATGACGTTGAATATCAGCAAAAATGAAGACGAGGGGAGCGGGAAGTTAATATTTTGTACAGATGAGGAATCCCTCTATAGGGCATTGATCTCTAGCTGTACCAACGGACATCCCAGCTGTTTTGTATGCAGAGGTTTCATCATAAGAATAATGATTGTGAAATTTAATTGGCATTTTGAATTCGTGTTATTAAGACAAAATTTAAGTAAAATAAAACAAATTTGTTAATCCTTTTGAAAGGAAAACCTTCGTCTTTTTAATTTAAGAAACTTAAATTGGTTAAGCTTGTTGGTGGTGGTCGGTGTACGCATTCGTGCTAAACTTATTTGAGTGGTCTTAACATACACCGGAAATAAATTTTAGATTTGACTTCGCAACGGATTGACTGCGGAGGATACAATCATTTGATTTTTTTCTTTTCTTTTTTTTGCTAATTGTCCTAGCGGCAAACACATATATATATACATATATATATATACATATATATATATATACATATATATATATATATACATATATATATATATACATATATATATACATATATACATATATATATATATACATATATATATATACATATATATATATATATACATATATATATATATATACATATATATATATACATATATATATATACATATATATATATATACATATATATATATATACATATATATATATATACATATATATATATATACATATATATATATATATACATATACATATATATGTAGGATGACATATCTTATTATTATAATCATAATTATTATGCTTTTACTTCATTATTATTTAATATGAATTGCCAAACTTTTTTGAATTTACCCTATTTTGAAAATCCATTATATAATTTTGAATTACTGTTCATATTAAGATTGAGGGCATTCTATGTCAAGTGGTTAAGAAGAAAAGAAGTGTTAAGTTAAAAAAGAAAAGAAAAGACCCACCAAGATTGAAAAGATTATTAATTTAATTACCTACCTATTACATATCTTAAACTTAATTAACTTTTAATTACTATTTCTTTCGAATTTTAATAAATATTATAAAATTATTAATGAAAAGTCGTGTTTTGTTTTTCCCTCCCCTACATTTGGTGTCAGAAGTGATTAACTGAACAGAAGTGCCGTGCCGCGAGAAAAAAAATTTACAGTGGAATTTAACTTAAAACGATAAAAAATTAGTGCTGAAGTTCTTACATAAATAACCTAAGAAATATAAAATAACAAAAATCGTAAGAGTGTGAAATATTGTGAAATGTGCAAGTAAAACCAACCAGAAACGTGAATAATTGTGATATATAAAATAAAAAACTAGTGAAAAGAGAGCTACAAGTGATAAAAAAACGAAAGCAATTAAAATTACAAAAAGTGAAGAAATTTTGAAAAAATATAAAAAAAAAGCTAAAATTCATGCATATGCTCCAAACTGTGAAAAAAAAGTTTGAAAATTACAGCTAAGACAAAATAACGGAATATTATAACGAGCGGGTGAGATCGTTTTTTTTATTGCATGAAAATCAATTATCATTATTAAAGTGTAGGTGTAACTCAAACAAAGAAAATTGAGTTAAAATTGCATTTGAGTGGTATGCATCCGTTAAAATTGCATAAGTCAACTTTAAACTCAAAAAGCTCTACCTACAGTTTGTTTACTTTTGCATGCACTTGTCAATTATATAATTTTGCATTATCGATTTATTTATTTTTTTCATTGTCACAAGATAAGCACATTTCACATGAATGGAAGATTTAAACAAATAAGCTGCAAAGATTACTTAAAGAAAGAAATTTATCATACCGGTATAATTTAAAGAAGGAATTAGTCGAAAGGTTGTATCAGGCTATTCTTAACGAAACGTTAGAAAATTTGAAAACTACAGAAAAAGTTCAGGGAGAGGGAAGCTCAAACTATAGAAAAGAAAATAATAGTGAAGATATAGAGTTAAATGTAGGCAAAGAGGTAGAATCGTTGAAAGATAATCAGGAAGCTGAAGCTGTAAATAAAGTTGCTAAAGAAGTTGTTGTTGTTGTTGTTGTTGTTGTTGTTGTTGTTGTTAGGGCACCGGAAAATATGGCCGAAACAAATAATTTTGTATTTAAGGATGTTGAGGATTCTCTTGATCATTTTACTGGTGAATCGGGAAAAAATTTTACTGTTTGGTTGAAGGATTTTGAGGATATTGCGACCGTTTGCAAGTGGAACGATATTCAAAAGTATCTGTATGCTAGGCGTTTGCTGAGAGGAGCTGCAAAGTTGGCTGTGGAATCCAAAAATGGAATTTGCAGTTGGCAAAAATTAAAAGATTTTTTGGATAGTGAGTTCCAGGATACACCATCCTGCATAAGCTTACATAAAGCGTTGCAATCTCGTAAAAAAAAGCCGAGCGAATCCTTCTTAGAGTACATGTACGCTATGAAACAAATCTCGATGAAAGGAAATTTTGATGATGTCTCGCTGATTGCGTATATAGTTCAGGGTATCTCAGACAGTCCTAATAACAAAACAGTTTTGTATGAAGCAACTACTTTGGATGAGCTTAAAAAGAAGTTTTTGGTATACGAAATTATAAAAGGTCAAATAAATTCAAGTTATAAGAATCAAAGTCATAATTTTCAAGGTGTAACGGCTTCGACGTCAAATAATATTAAAAATACATTAAACCATAAGCGATGCACAAATTGCGGCTCAATGTCTCACCAACAGCAGTCTTGTCCAAATAAAAGTAAGGGAGCTAGGTGTTTTTCTTGTAATGAGTTTGGGCATATTGCTCCAAATTGCCCAAAAAAGGACAATAAGACTCCAGCAGAAAATAGTAAAGGCAACGTCAAGAGAATTAATAAATTAGACTACTCCGTAGAAATTGTTATGGCTGGGGAATCCTATGATGTTTTGGTGGACACAGGAGCTGATGTGTCTCTGATGAAGGAGAGCGTTTGGAGGAGAATCGGTGCGGTTGAGATCGACGGACTTGGAGAATGTTTGTTCGGGTTTGGAGATGGAAAAGCGAAGAGAACGTATGGATCTTGTTTGCTTCAATTTTCAATTGAAGAGGATATACATGAAGTTCGTTTTCACATCATTCCGGATGAGTGGATGTCAGATACCATGATTTTAGGTAAAAATTTTCTGAAAAATGCTAAGGTTATTATCGAAAATGGAAAGATTCACATAAGCACAAAACCTATTACAGTAGATCTAGAAGAAAACGATTTGTCAAGAATAGAAGTTATGGAGGTGATGGATAAGGGAAAGGATGCAATTATTATGGAAGTAACAGATAATCTTAAACATATTTCGGATTCACAGTTACGTAGCGAGGTAGTTGAGCTTGTGAAAAATTACACCCCTAAGAAGCCGAGAGATAGGTCACATGTTAAGATGAGAATTGTTTTATCTGATGATAAACCAATTTACCAAAAGCCTAGGAGGTTAGCTATGACTAAAAGAGAAGATGTAAAGAGGCAGATTAAGGACTGGATGACGGAAGGTATAATTCGTTCTAGTAGTTCCGATTATGCTAGTCCTATTGTGCTTGTCAAGAAGAAAGACGGAACAAATCGAATATGTATCGACTACCGTTTACTAAACGCAAAGATTATAAAAGACAGATATCCCTTGCCTTTAATGGAAGAAATTTTGGAAGATCTAGTAGAGGGCCTTTGTTTTACAGCCCTAGATTTTAAGAACGGATTCTTTCATGTTGAGATGGACGAAGAAAGTCAAAAATATACTGCTTTTGTTACCCCCGACGGGCAATATGAATTTTTAAAAGCTCCTTTTGGGTTATGTAATTCTCCATCAGTCTTTCAGAGGTTTGTGAATGCCGTGTTTGAAAAACTTGTTCGCTTAGGATGGCTTCACATATACCTAGATGACATTGTTATACGAGCTAGAAATGAAGCAGAGTGTTTGGGAAGGCTAAAATTAGTTCTTGAAATAGCTGCGGAAAATGGACTCCTCTTAAATTGGAAAAAGTGTAGATTTTTAACTCCAAGAATAGAATTTTTGGGTCACATTATTGAAAACGGATCTATGAGGCCTTCAAAAGAAAAACTGCAAGCTGTTAAGAAGTTCCCTAGGCCAGATACAGTCAAGAAAATACAGTCTTTTCTCGGGCTTACAGGATTTTTCCGGCGGTTTATACAGGACTATGCCATCATCGCTAAGCCATTGTCTGATTTACTGCGGAAAGATGTTAAGTTTTGCTTTGGTCCAGAACAAGTTTTGGCTTTTGAAAGCCTCAAGGAAGCACGCACTTTGTAAAGATCCAGTGTTAAAACTATTTAACCCACAGTTAGAGACGGAATTACATACGGATGCGAGTAAAAGCTTTCACATCAACAATGAAGAAAAAGGAACTTTGTACGCGTGTGGCTAGGAGGGCATTATTCCTATAAGATTTTGACTGCGAGGTTCTTCACAGAGCAGGGACAGCTATGAGACATGTTGATGCGTTAAGTCGCTTTCCAGTTGTTATGAGAATTGAGGATGGTATTTTGCATCGTATTAGGAGAGGTCAAGAAACGGATGAGTTTTGTGGGCTGGTTTCCAAGATCCTGGAGAAAGAAAAAGAATATGAAAACTTCGTGATTAGAAATGGTGTTTTGTACAAATTCGTTGAAGGAGGATACTCTCTAGTTGTGCCAAAGTCTTCAAAATGAGGTGTTAAGGAACATTCATGAGCAAGGACATATAAATTCCAGGAAAGTCGAAGTTTTGGCAAAGAAAGAGTTCTGTATTCCAAAGATGTCAGTGAAGGTCAAACAAGTTATCTCGAATTGCATTCCCTGTATTCTTGCATCACGAAAAAGTGGAAAGCAGGAATGCTTACTTAATCCTATTGAAAAGTTTGACGTGCCTTTATATACTTATCATTTGGACCATCTAGGGCCACTTCAGTCAACTGCAAAGAGTTATAAGCACTTATTTGTGATTGTAGATGGGTTTTCCAAATTCACTTGGATTTTTCCAGTGAAGTCAACTGGTGCTGATGAAGTACTTAAGAAGCTTATGTTGCAAAGTGAAACATTTGGTGATCCTGCACGTATTATAACGGATAAGGGGTCAGCATTTACTTCCAATTCGTTCAAGGAGTACTGCGAAGAGAGAAACATAATGCATTCGTTAGTCGCCACAGGCGTTCCTCGAGGCAACGGCCAAGTCGAGAGAATCAATAGATCTATCGTTGAGATATTGTCAAAGCTATCAGTTGATCAGTTGGTGGGCAAAATCGCATCGTCACCTCCGCGCGGTGCCCGCTGGATAACCGAAAGGTGAACTAACGACGAGCGTTGGATCCATCGGATCCATAGGTTGTAGATACCTGAGTTCTCTTCTCAGGAACTAGGAGCAGGAGAAAAGATGCGCTCTGAAGATCCAACCACCAACACGATCTACACGTCATGCACAGGCCTCACTAGCCGGTCATGAAAGGGAAAATTTATTGTGATGAAAACCGCAAATTATGCCTCGGATGACAAAACCAATAACGTTGACGACCCCCCCCCCCCCCCCCCCCCCGCAAACGAAAAACGGACAACGATTTACGCATTTGCACATGGAATGTGCGAACTCTAAACAGGCCGCGCAAAGCCGAACAGCTAGCCGAGGCCCTCACCAGTCTACAAGCTGATATAACAGCCCTCCAGGAGATGCGATGGGATGGACCAGGCCTGAGAATTACAGATGACTGTAGCTTTTACTATGGGAAATTCCACCTTGATAGGGGATCGCGCCTGTTTGGGTGCGGATTTGCTGTCAGAGGAAGACTTAGGCAAAATGTCTTGAGCTTTCGTGAAGTCAGCGAAAGAGTGACAACAATCCGCATTAAGGCCAAATTCCACAATATAAGCCTAATAAGCGCCCATGCCCCTACAGAAGAGAAAGATGACGCTACCAAAGAAAGCTTCTATGAGCTCCTCGCCAAAACCTATGAGCAGTGTCCCAAACATGACATTAAAATTCTCTTGGGAGACTTTAATGCCAAAATTGGGAGGGAGGACATCTTTGGTATGACGATCGGAAAACACAGCCTGCACGAAACCACCTCCGATAACGGATTTAGGCTCATCGATTTTGCAGCGGGAAAAAACATGGTGCTGAGCAGCACACGATTCCCACGTTTCGACATCCACAAGGGCACATGGCGATCCCCAGATGGTCGAACCTGCAACCAAATCGACCACGTTGCGATTGATGGAAGACACTCCTCCAGCATTATGAATGTCCGTACTTTCCGAGGAGCAAACATCGACTCGGACCACTACCTAGTCGGTGCCAAACTTAGAGTACGAATCTCCATGGAAGTTCTTAGGCGAACACCGACTACACCGAGGAAATTCAATGTTGGACGGCTTCAATCGGAAGAGACCGCCGCTGCCTATGCCGACCGCGTATCCCTTGAGCTTGCGAGAAATCCTTCGACTGATGATATGAACCCGGAAGAACAATGGCAGCTATGTCAACAAGCTATAAGAAGTGCTGCGTCAGAGGTGTTGGGCTTCTCACGCCTTCCCGCCAGAAACCCCTGGTTCGACTCCGAATGTGCTCAGGCAAACAAAGCCAAAACGGAGGCATACAAGTCGTGGCTCCAGAGAGATACTAGAGCATCAAGAAATCTCTATGTTGAGCGAAGGAAAGAGGAGAAACGCCTACTCAGGAGGAAGAAAAAAGAACACCAGCAACGCGAAGTCGAGGAGATGCAGAGATGTTTTTGCAGAAAAGAGGTGCGGAACTTCTACAGAAAAGTAAAACAGTCTACATCAGGTTTCACAAACCGCCCTGGGCCCTGCAAAGATCAGGATGGAAATACCATAGTGGAAACGCAGGCGATGTTAGCCATCTGGAGAGACTACTTTAACCAGTTGCTTAATGGCGATGACAGTCAAAATCCCGCCCAAAATCAACTTGTACCAGCGAATCTAGATGACGTCCATGAGTTACATCCACCCGACCAAAATGAAATCAAAGTAGCCATCAACAGACTAAAGATGAACAAAGCAGCTGGATGCGATGGTCTACAAGCGGAGCTTTTTAAGCATGCTGAAGATGACCTGGTCAGGAGCATACACCAACTCATCTGCAAAATATGGTCGGAGGAAAGTATGCCCGATGAATGGAATCTCAGTACCATCTACCCGATCCACAAAAAAGGAGACCGCCTACTCTGCGCCAACTATAGAGGCATAAGTCTTTTAAGCATCGCCTATAAGATCCTGTCCAGCGTTTTATGTGAACGTCTCAAGCCCTTTGCTGATGATCCTATAGGTCCTTACCAATGCGGCTTCAGACCTGGAAAATCTACAACTGACCAAATATTCACATTGCGCCAGATCCTGGAAAAAAACCAAGAATATAACATCGATACCCACCACCTGTTTGTCGATTTTAAAGCAGCCTACGACAGTGTTAATAGAGCTGAACTTTATCGTACCATGTCCAACTTTGGAATCCCTGCTAAACTGATACGCCTTATCAGGATGACGTTGGAAAATGCTCGCTGTTCCGTCAAAGTTGGTAGGGACTTCACTGAATCCTTCGAAACCACCAGAGGGCTAAGACAAGGTGACGCACCTGTTTTAACATTGTGCAGCTGTTTTAACATTGTGCTTGAAAATGTCATACGAAACACCCATGCAAGCACATCAGGCACCATCTTCAATAAATCGACACAATTACTTGGGTTTGCGGACGACATTGACGTGATAGGAAGAACAAAGCGAGCAGTAACCGGTGCATTCACTACAATGGAGTCAGCAGCAAGCAGAATGGGACTGAAAATAAACGAAGGCAAGACGAAGTATATGCTTTCATCAACAAAAGTCCAATCCCAACACCGACTGGGTCAGAACGTGACCATTGATAGGTATAACTTCGAGGTAGTCAGTGAATTTGTCTACCTGGGCACTGCTGTAAACTCAGGCAACAACATCAGCGCCGAAATCAAACGCAGACTAACTCTTGCTAATCGCTGTTTCTTTGGGCTGAGTAAGCAATTGAGGAATAAAGCCCTATCGAGAAGAACCAAGGTGACACTCTATAAAACACTAATCATCCCGGTCCTGCTATATGGTGCAGAAGCATGGACCCTCTCCCAATCGGATGAAAAATCACTTGGAGTCTTCGAGAGAAAAGTTCTGCGTACGATCTATGGTCCTGTCTGCGTAAATCGAGAAAACAACATTTGGCGAAGAAGATACAACGACGAACTATACGAATTGTACAGCGACATAAGCCTAGCCAGAAAAATTCGAATTCAACGACTAAGATGGCTGGGCCATGTAGAGCGAATGGACAACGACGCTCCAGCTCGTAAAGTCTTCAACGCCAAACCCGAGAGAGTCAGAAGCCAAGGTAGACCTCATCTTCGATGGAGCGACCAAGTAGAAGGAGACCTCCGACAACTTGGAGTGCGAAATTGGAGACGGCAGGCTAGCGATCGAGTCGGCTGGAGGGGCATACTAAGCAAGGCCCAGGAGCACCACGCTCTAGTGGCGCCATCGTAAGTAAGTAAGTATCAGTTGAAGCTCCAGATAAATGGTTTAAGCACATTCCCAGATTACAACGAGTAATCAACTCTACCATAAATCGAAGTACGAATAAAACTCCATTCGAGCTAATGTTTGGAGTCCCAATGAAAAGTGTTGAAGCTACGGATATAAGGAAAATCATTGAAGAACTACTAGTTGAAGAATTTGTGGAAGAACGAAAAGATATGCGACGTCAAGCGAAGGAGCAGATAGTGAAAGTTCAAGACGAAAACCGAACAGTATTTAATCGCAAGAGAAAACCTGCCGCAAAGTATAGACTTCATGATCTGGTGGCAATTAAAAAAACCCAGTTTGCTCCAGGAACGAAGATCTATCCATCATACTTGGGACCATATGAGATCGTCAAAGTAAAAAGAAACGATCGCTACGATGTGAAAAAGGTCGAAGCACACGAAGGTCCAAACTTAACGTCAACTTCAGCTGATTTTATGAAACCATGGCGAGATGAAAATGGTTCCGAAAACGAAGAAGATGAAGATGAAAGCGATGTTGATGTCAACACTGATGAATAGACCAATTTTTTGTTAAGATGATAAGTCAACTGTTCGTCTGGGACAGCCGAAAAGAAGGATGGCCGAGTGTAGGATGACATATCTTATTATTATAATCATAATTATTATGCTTTTACTTCATTATTATTTAATATGAATTGCCAAACTTTTTTGAATTTACCCTATTTTGAAAATCCATTATATAATTTTGAATTACTGTTCATATTAAGATTGAGGGCATTCTATGTCAAGTGGTTAAGAAGAAAAGAAGTGTTAAGTTAAAAAAGAAAAGAAAAGACCCACCAAGATTGAAAAGATTATTAATTTAATTACCTACTTATTACATATCTTAAACTTAATTAACTTTTAATTACTATTTCTTTCGAATTTTAATAAATATTATAAAATTATTAATGAAAAGTCGTGTTTTGTTTTTCCCTCCCCTACATATATATATACATATATACACTTTTTCTAAATATCCTTGATGTCCTTTATTCTTTTCATAACTTTGAAATAACTTTTGGAGCTTTTTTTACACAAAATAAAACCATTCTTATAGTTTTGTTTTTAAGATACCTCTAAGAACGTTGTTTAGGATCAACGAGAAAAAAGCTACAAGTGATGAAAGCAACAAAATATTAATTGGATTTTTCCATGGAAAAATCGAGAGTTAAGCTAGCGTGACCGGTTTATTTGATTACAGGTCTTTAAACACTACCATCAGTGTTGCCATAAGATATTTTTTGAAATCGGGTTATTTCCACATCAGAAATCGGGGAAATCAGGGAATTAGAAGTTGAAATAATTTTACTTATTTAAAAAAAAAATGTCTTCATCAATTTATTTGAGAAAAAGTTCTCTTAACATTAGTTGAAGAGTTTGGTAATGTTAATATCGATGAAATAAAGTTAGCCATCAATGGAAAGGCCAAACTTTGATTGCCCTTTTTGATTGAACAAACAATTTTCCAAAATATTTTAAAATTTTAATATGTAGTATCAAAGCTTTCATATATTAAGCTTTTAAAGTCAAGATTACTTATTTCTCTATATTCACAATCGATTCGCTGCATATCAGAATAATGAATACTATTAGGAAATAAGTTAAAAAGATTACTTAGTGGATCAATTTCTTAATTTACAGTTTGTTTTGGTTTTAATAAGGTCAAAGCCTGAAAATTTTTATTTTTAAAATCAAACCTATGTAATATTTGCTTGCAAAGTTCAACGTAAATGCTTATACAGCTGTTTTTAAATCGTTCAACTTCAGAGCTTGAAATAAGATTTTTGTCCAATTGTAACTTAAGATCGCTCCCGAGGTGCAAATTATCATTGCTTATTATATTGTAGGTACAGTCTGATTTTAACATTTCGCTAAAAGATAAAGAAAATGGATCTACATTTATATTAGCTGTGTTTTATTTTCCCCCAGATCTGATCCAGATTGGATCTTCATTCAAAATTACATGTACATATAACAAAAACAACACAAGGCCCAGTTTTGTTTGTATTTGTTGTTTTACATTTTATTTTGAAAACAAAATCCAATCCAGATCAGATCTGGGTGAAAATAAAACACAGCTATTATTAGCGTAATTGAAAATATTAACAAGAACTTTACTACTGACACGCATCGCCCCACACCAAATCAAACAAGATAAAGAAGAAATTTAATCTTGGTTGGGTATAGTTCACATTGTATTTTTGTCAAAAAATCGATGTAAGATGAATTGAATTTAACAAAAATTGCGTGTTGACAAAGTCCTCACAGTCAACTAATGAGTCCATGTGAGATCGCCGGGACGAAACGCCAATTTTTGTGAACTAAAGGCCAAAAAAGCTATTTTGAAGAAGAAGAAAGACAATGACAACGACGTTAATAATAATTTCAAGGAATATGTTTTCATACTAAATTTAAAAATAATAAATTATGTTCATTCAAGAGCGGAAAAAATATCTGAACGTATTTTTAAATTGAAAATCGGGAGAAAGTGCATTATTTACATCAAAAATCGGTGTATCGGAAATAGGTCTAGAAATCGGGAGAAATACGATAAATCGGTGTTTCCGACAACACTGACTACCATCTTCCAGTTTCTATTTTGATGCTGACTCTTTGCACCCTCACAAGGCCTACTATGCTCAGCAACAAAATATTATTTGAATTTTTATGCGGAAAAATCGAGAATTAAGCTGGCGTGGTCAGTTTGTTTGCTTACGGGTCTCCAAACACTACCGACTTCCGGTTTCTATTTTGTTGCTGACTCTTTGCACTCAGACAAGGCCTACTGTGCTCAGCAACAAATTATTAATTGGATTTTTCCATGGAAAAATCGAGAGTTAAGCTAGCGTGCGTGGACGACATCAAATTTGAGTTAGTAGAATTAACTGTGAATAATTATTTTTTTTTTTCAACTTTTTCTTGGAACATCTTACAGCAACAAATTAGCAACAAATTTACTCTCATTTGTGTGATCGGTTATTCCAAAATTTAGTAATTTCCACGCTATCTTAACATAAATCTAGAACTGTTGCCGATTTCTCGCGATCAGTTCGAGCAACAAAATCGGTATTCCAGCAACTAGTTAGCAATAAAAAAGCAACAAATTTTTGTGTTTTTTTTTTTTTATTTTCGCTGATTTTCCACCACTTCCACGCTATCTTAACATAAATCTAGAACTGTTGCCGATTTCTCGCGATCGGTTCGAGCAACAAAATCGGTATTCCAGCAACTAATTAACAACAAAAAAGCCACAAATTTTGGTGTTTTTTTTTTCATTTTCGCTGATTTTCCACCGCTAGGTTTTTAGACCTTTGATGAGTTTCGAGTAATTAAAAAAGCAAACGTTAAGGTTAAGAGTTTATTACAGACTAAACTATAAAAGGTATAATGTAAAATAGCAAGCAGAGAATTCAATGAACTGGTTTTACAATGGTATAATCAATGACGTATGAGTTTAATATGAGAACAATAGTTTGAGCGTTGAAATTAGAATATAGCTAGTTCACAATAATATTTTAACACTCTCCCTCAACGCGAATAAACTATAATTATATACAAATGCATTCAAACTTAAATTTTACAATTTATTTTAATAAAAAAAAAAAAAACGTTATTCAACTAGACCCAAAAGCTTACAAAATTTGTTATGTTTTACTCTCTGCAAGTTTTTCGTTAAAACATCAGCCAACATTTCGTTGGTTGGAACATAATTAAGGTTTATATAACCGCTTGTATAAACTTCTCTAATATGGTGATATTTTATGTCAATATGCTTGCTTCTTGGATGATGCACAGGGTTCTTCACAAGCTGTTGAGCGCTTAAATTATCCCCATTCAAAGTCACATACGATGAAGCAAATTCGGCACCTCCAAGTTCATAGACCAATCGCTTAAGGTATACGGCCTCCTTCGCAGATGTAGATAGAGCAATATATTCCGCTTCTGTAGTGCTCAGTGCAACAGTCTGTTGTTTCTTAGACTCCCACGAAATTGCAGCACCGCCAAGCAAAAAAGCGAAACCTGTGTACGACTTTCTGTCTAAGACATCACTCCCCCAGTCAGCATCAACGAAACCTTCAAGCTGCTTACCTGTAGGAAAATAGCGCAATTTATATTTATAAGTATGGTTCAAGTACCTCAACAAATGTTTAATAGCAGTCAAATGCTCCACGTGAGGATCCACATTAAATCGAGCCAATTTGCTGACTGAATGGATTATATCTGGGCGTGTTGATATTGCCAAATATGTTAAGGAACCAATAATTGACTGATATCGCTCCCGATCTACTCTCTTACAGTTGCCCTGACAGCCGAATTGTTGACCAGCTTCTAAAGGCGTTTGATTTGGTTTGCATTGAACCATACCAGTCTCTCGTAAAAGATGCAAAATTAGTTGACTTTGGCAAATGGAAATCGGTCCTGTTTTACCCTCTCGACTGATTTCGAATCCAAGAAAGTGATTCAAGGGACCATTATCAACAACCTTGAATTCTCTCTTAATTTGAGCCTTCATTTCATCGATTATTGGTTCAGATTCAGCGCCCAAAATAAAATCAGCGACATATACTGCCACAATTCTCAAACCACCTTCATCATCCGCAACGTAGACACAAAACTCACTCTTGCATTGACGATATCCGATTGACTTCAACACAGCATCTAATTTCTGGTTCCATGCTCTTCCAGATTGCTTCAAACCGTACAAAGCTTTTCGAAGCTTTAAGATCTTTTCTGGATTACCTTCGTCAACAAAGTACTCTGGCTGCTCCATGTAAACATCTTCTTGAAGCTCCCCATTCAAATAAGCCGAAGACACGTCCATTTGGTGCAGAATTAGTTTCTTCTCTACAGCTAAGGCTAGGATTAAGCGAATCGTCGAATATCTTAAAACTGGTGAAAACGTCTCCTTAAAATTCATCCCAAATATTTGACCAAAACCTTTCGCAACTAGCCGAGCCTTAAAACGTCTAACCTTCCCACCTTCGTCACTTTTTATAGTGAAAACCCACCGACAACCAATAGGTTTTATACCTTCAGAAGGTTGCACGAGATTCCATGTGTTGTTGGACACCAAGTTGTCATATTCTTCGTTCATAGCATTTTTCCACATCGACGATTCTGGTGATGATAAAGCTTCTTTCACTGTTTGGGGAATAATGATGTTTTCGGTTGTTTCCAGGGCATTCAATACATTAAATTTTTTCCTAGGTCTTCCAGGTTTTCCAGATCGAATGATTTTAGGCCTTCCTCTACCAAAAGTTGGAGTTTTCGCAGCATCATCTTCCTCACTACTTGTTGTTGAACGCTTTCGTTTAGGGTATCTTCTTGGCTTAACTGTGCTTTTATTGTCTTGCTGAACTGGTTCTTGTCCTTGCTCTTCTAAAACATCATCTCTATCAGATCTAACTAAATTAGATTCTGTGATTTTTGAAGGATCTTTCTGACGTGTAATCACCTCTTCTTTCTTGAATTTCTCTGCCTCTGTTTTCTGGACAACGTCGACGCTCTCGGCCTGATGTTCGACATGACTCTCAGTTTCATCACCCTGTTCTAATAAATAACTTCCAAGGTCAACAAAATCATTGGAATTATTTTCAGCTTCTAAAAATAATACATCTCTGCGTTCAACAACTTTTCGATTAGCCTTGTCATATAATCGATACGCTTTCGAGGTGCTTGAGTATCCTACCATGAGAAATTCTTCACCCTTTGGATGAAATTTGGAGTTGATATTGGCTTTGTTAAGGGCAATTGCTGAACATCCGAAGACTCTGAGGTGACTTACATCTGGCTTCCTTTTGGTCCAGATTTCTTCAGGCGTCGCATTTATCAAAATCTTTGTGGGAGATCTGTTTCTAATATACACGGCTGTATTAACAGCCTCAGCCCACATGCTCTCATCAAGTCCGGATTGTATAAGCATGCATCTGGCCATCTCTACAATGGTTCTATTAGATCTCTCCGCAACACCATTTTGCTGTGGAGTGTATATCACAGAAAATTGACGAGAAATGCCACAGTTTTCTAAAAACTCTGCAAATTCACGAGTCCGATACTCGGTGCCATTGTCACTCCGCAGCGCTTTCAAACGTTTTCCAGTTTCGCGTTCAACCATCGAATGAAATTTCTTAAAAACATCGAAGACCTCACTTTTAGCTTTAATAAAATACACAAATATCTTGCGCGACTTGTCATCAATAAAGGTAACGAAATACCTTGCGCCTCCGAGAGAAACCTTTCTCATAGGCCCACATACATCAGTGTGCACAAGTTCCAACAAATTCTCAGATCGTGTCAATGATTCGTGTGGAAATGGCTTCACACAGATTTTTCCTTTCATGCAAATCTTGCACTGAAAGTTTTCAGGAACATCTCCCAAATGAATGCCATTTACCAACTTATTTGTGTATATTTTATTCAAACTACGTACATTTAAATGACCATATCTGTCATGCCACTTTTGGAAATTATTAAAGTTTGAATTACATGCATGCAAAATTTCATTGTGATAGTATTTAAAAACAAAAAGATTATTCTCTAAACATGCATTTAAAATAATTCTACCATTTTGTTTGATTTGAGCAAGGTCTTTGGTAAATTCAACGTTGCATCCATTCTCAATTGCTTTGCTAACGGATATAAAATTTGCCTTCAAACCAGGAACTAACAGCACATTTTTCAATTTCAGCTCACACAAATTCGTATATAGAACAACGGTACCAATTCCGGTCGCCGTTACAAAGTTGTCACCTGCTAACTTTATATTTTGCATGCACTCTTTTTTGTTGGTGAATAAAGATTCATCACTGCATATATGCGTCGTAGCCCCACTATCTAGACACCAATGATTCGGACCAAGAACATTTTCGTAAGACGCCGACAGCATAGAAAAAGAAGCAACTACTTTCGTTCCGGTTCTTTTTTTTTGATTCCTGACAATTTGCAGCGAAGTGCCCCCTCTTACCGCAGTTAAAACACTTTCCCAAGAATTTCTTCTTGTTTCCAAATTTCGCAGTATTCGTCGCACGCGCGGCATAGGCCTGCTCACAGCTTAAATCTTTCACATCATCCTTGTCCAAACGTCGATCGCCCTCTTCTAATAGTTTAACTTTGAGAACACTCATATTAGGCAAAACATCACGAGATTCAATCGCAACCACAAAACTCTCTAAAGATTTTGGTAAGCTTGAGAGCAAAATGATTGTGAGCAATTCATCGTTAATCGTAAAATCAATTTCATTAAGTTTTTCAACAACGTCAGAAAAACGATTAATAAAATCAGACATGCTTTCTTTATCACCAAGCTTAATGTGCAATAATTGTTTGAATAACGTGATTTTTCTTGCGGGACCTCGTGGTTGATAAATTTGCTTAAGATTGTCCCATGCCGATTTCGATGTCTTACAATGTTTTACATGATTCACCTGAGATGGTTTTATATTCAATATAATGGACGCAAGCGCCTTACCATCCTTTGAATCCCATTCCCTGGTTTGAGTTGCACTCATAGTCTCAACCTTAACCTCGCTACCGTCGACATACGACCATAGGCTTGTGATGACCAACACACTTTTCATTTGGACGGCCCAAGCATCATAATTATGCTCGTCCAATTTTTCAATTTGATATTGAGACATACTCATTTACCAATTCTACTTGAACTTCAATAAAAAAAAAATATATTCACCGTTTACTTTCAATTCTACTTTAGCGACAACTCTGGGTCCATAACCTGATGAGTTTCGAGTAATTAAAAAAGCAAACGTTAAGGTTAAGAGTTTATTACAGACTAAACTATAAAAGGTATAATGTAAAATAGCAAGCAGAGAATTCAATGAACTGGTTTTACAATGGTATAATCAATGACGTATGAGTTTAATATGAGAACAATAGTTTGAGCGTTGAAATTAGAATATAGCTAGTTCACAATAATATTTTAACAACCTTGCACTGGACTACTCTGGGCAGACAAGTGTAGCTTTTTGGTGTTCATTGAAAAAATTTCTCCACTGACTTACACTGATTAGCGTTCATTGAGCTGAACTAGTGTACATTAGTTCAGAATATCTTGCACTACCTTTTGAGCTAGTGCAGGTTGGTGAAAACTGTCAAAATCAGCTGATGTCATTTTTCCTACCTACATTACTATAAAAATATAATATGTATACAGGGTGTCCCACAGTCACCGCCCCAAATGAAAACCATGGATTCCTGAGGTCATTTTAAGTCGAAAAACTTATGAGGTAATTTTCTCGTTTTCGTCCCGTTTTCGAGTTATAACGGTTTTTATGATTTTTGCTCTCTTTTTCCTTAACTAGCTTTATCTTTGCCAAACTACGTCCGATTCGTAAGATTTTTTTTATAACCAATCAAGAATTTATTACAGTTTTAGTTTGTCTCAGAACTTTTTTTTCTGTGGGCAACCGTTTCTCCGCAATTTTGCATCAAACCCAATTTTTTTCGTTTTTTAAGTTGTTTTTTTCACTTCGATATCATTTTTTTCAAAAAAACACGTTAATGAGTATTAATTTTTTTCGTTAATTATTAAAGCCCAGTTCATTTTCTTAAAAAAAAATATTTTTTTTTTCCTTAAAAAGAATACTAAATGTAATTAACAACAAATAAACAAACTGAGTGAATTAAAAAAAAAACTAATTTTTAAATACAAAATTAACTTTTTCTGAGCTATTGTGGTTAAGAAAAGGACAAATAGATAAAGTTGTCCCATTTCAGTGTATATTAATAACATTTCCAGATATTCTTGATTAGTGTAATCCATTGTTCGCAAATAATTGAAAAAAACTACAACTTGAATAACAAATCCAAAATGGAGTATCAAGTGAAAGAACACGACGCGGACACTAGTTCACGCGAGAAAGACATTTAAAACCATCAAATCATAATGCAAATTTTTACTGTTTACATTAGTTAACGGTCTTACTAATTAACTTTATTTATTTGTCCTTTTCTTAACCACAATAGCTCAGAAAAAGTTAATTTTGTAT
Source organism: Chrysotoxum bicinctum (assembly GCA_911387755.1). Taxonomy (NCBI): domain Eukaryota; kingdom Metazoa; phylum Arthropoda; class Insecta; order Diptera; family Syrphidae; genus Chrysotoxum; species Chrysotoxum bicinctum. The sequence goes on along the minus strand of OU426987.1, from coordinate 130,314,866 downwards.
TTAAAAATCATTTTTTTTTTAAATTCACTCAGTTTGTTTATTTTTTGTTAATTACATTTAGTATTCTTTTTAAGGAAAAAAAAATATTTAATTTTAGAAAATGAACTGGGCTTTAATAATAAGTGAAAAAAATTAATACTCATTGACGTGTTTTTTTGAATAAATTGATATCAAAGTGAAAAAACTACTTAAAAAACGAAAAAAATTGAGTTTGATGCATAATTGCGGAGAAACGGTTGTCCGCAGAAAAAAAAGTCTTTGGATAAACTAAAACTGTAATAAATTCTTGATTGGTTATAAAAAAAATCTTACGAATCGGACGCAGTTTGGCAAAGATAAAGCCAGTTAAGGGAAAAATAATAAAAACCGTTATAACTCGAAAACGGGACGAAAACGAGAAAATGACCTCTTAAGTTTTTCGACTTAAAATGACCTCAGGAATCCATGGTTTTCATTTGGGGCGGTGACTGTGGGACACCCTGTATATAAACTTTATAATTTAAATGCTTCACATTCGGTATGTATACAAGTTTAAACTTATTTATTTTATTTACTGTGACAGAAACATAATAGACACTTTTTCTAAATATCCTTGATGTCCTTTATTCTTTTCATAACTTTGAAATAACTTTTGGTCGATTTTTTCAAATTTTAGCATGTTTTAGCAAAAAAAAAGATATATACGCCTTGAAAGGTAATAATTTAACCTAAATAAATATGTCAATTTTATTAGGGGCAAATAGGGGGTACAGAAGTTACACACAATCACCAAAAAAAAAACACAAAAATCACTTTACACATAAATTAAATAACGGGTTTCACATAAAAAAACAAATAATTTTTTACTAAAAAATATGCACAAATAATCTTCAAACCTTGTTCACTTGATTCCATCACTTAAATTTTACAAAAAAATATTAAGAATAAAATATTTTTAGTTTTTGTTAAAGCACAAAATGAAAAAAATTAAATTGGTATTAATTGTAAAAAACACACAACTTCAACGATCGATTTCACAATAATGAAAACAACTGAGAGCAAAAATATGTCTAGAAAGAATTTGTCCCGTTTTTAGAGATAACACTTGCAAAAAAAATGTAAAATTTTAACCTTCAAATTTTGACTTTTGGCCTATGGAAGGAACCACTGTGCGCCGGCCGTCACCGCCTCCTCATCATTAAGGAAGAAACGCAACCTTATCACCCGTATCATCCAAGGAATCTTCTTTTGAAATATCTGAAACTCCGATTGGTGCAGATGCAGAACATTTAACAAAATAGAAAATTGAGAAGTTATCTACAGTTGCTAAAACTTTCGACAAATTTGGAAGTTCTGACAGGGCAGGAGCTGCAATTGTTTCAGCTACTCTTCAAGATGTTGGAATGATTTCAAAGGACAATTTTACCAATGTTGTAGATAGGCACAAAATCAGACGTGCCCGTGAGAAAGAGGGGGCATCGTCACTATCAATGTCATTTCAAGAGCTCCAGTTTGGGATATATTTTGACGGAAGAAAATACAAAACACTCAGTATGATAGATACGAGTAACAGACGAAAATAAATTGTTGAAGAGCATATAAGTTTAGTGAAAGATCCTGGATCCGAATACTTAGGGCATCTCTCCCTTCCAACTGGAAAAGCTGAAACCGTGAGTAAGAGATTGAAGGAGTTCTTTGATGAAAAGGGGATTGATAAATCAAAAGTTGTGGTTATGTGGTGATGGCCAGTTATAAACACAGGATCGAAGGGAGGTGCTATCCATCGTTTGGAACTAGACCTAGAAACACGATTGCAATGGTTCATATGCCAGTTACATGCAAATGAACTTATTCTTCGACACATGTTTGAGCATCTTGATGGAACTACAATCGGACCAGGAAGCTTCCCAGGACCTTTGGGAAACAAATTCAAAGATTGTGAATATTTGTTGTTAGTGCCATTTCAAGCTATTTAATGTAACCTTCCAGAAATATCAAACACTAATGATCTCAGCACTGATCAACGATACTTGTTTAAAATTTGTCAAGCTATCAGTTCAGGAATGTGTAGTGACGATATGAGAAAAATAAATTCGGGAAAAGTCGTTCATTCAAGGTGGCTTACAACTGTAAATCGAATATTAAGGTTATATCACAAATAATCATATACAGATGTCTTACGTCTATGGAGCAGAGTGACCTATGAAATTGAAAAAGCTTTATTCTATAAAGCTTTTTAAAAATCATTTTTTCTATGAGAATCAAAGTTCTTTTCGCAGGATTTTGTCGGATAGAATTTCTCTTCTCTCAATTATGTGTTGCTTCTCTTTTGTTTACCCTTTCCTACAATTTTTGTTTATATTTGCAATATTCACCCCTTTGTAACGATCAAGCCGCAGACAGTTGATTTTTTTTTATACTTTCAAGATTTTTTTCTGGGTTGTCTGAGGTTTGCGATAAATATAAAATGTGTGCTTCTTGGGTTTGACCGATGGATATATTTAAGTTGGTTGATAATTATAAAGATTTTTTCAATAAACTGTCGTCGGTAGTTATGTATTTGAACATAGTTTAAATGACGGAAGGAATTTCTTTATTTAATTTTTTTTTCATTCGTCTGAAATTGATTTTAATAAAGGGCACATTTTTGTTGCCTTTTCTATTTCGTAAGAGTTCAGGAATATTATATATGTATTTTTTTTGGAGATGAAAATCTATCATCATCTGAATATAAATATACATATGTATACAGGGTGATTTGCATAAGGTGTGACAAAAAGCTAGGGCGTGTAGGTTGGACTTAGACAAGAAAAAAATCGTATGGGAGGGGGGGGTCTATTTCCCCCCGTTTAGGCGGGAGGGGCAATTTAAGAAAAAAATCACTTACAACAGAAAAAAAATTATTAAAAAATAACGGTGATACCTACAGAGTAATGCTATAGCATTTTGAAAAGCCAGAAATACATTCTTTAATTTTGTTTTTAAATTGATTTTTTAATTTTGAGTCTGAGCTTTCAAGGAATGCACAACAGACAGTAGTGAAGTAAAAGTGTCCGGCAATTTCTTTTTTTCACTAAAATCGTTTTTGTATCCACTGTCAATTTGACCTGGCTCTTATTCGTGTTGATTTGTTTCACTCGCCGTCACCAGCTTAGCGTTTTTGAAGCGTGATTTAGTTTAACTTTATTTTCTATAAGGTTATACAAATAAAGAAAATTAATTTTCTAAATTGCATAACAAAACATTCGACATGCCAGCTTCAACGAGAGGCCAACGTAATCAAGGTGCAGCTGCTGCTCTGGATGGTGGAATCGATACAACGGGAATAGCTGACAAACTTTGGACTCGATTAGAGAAAAAACTTAAAAAGTGGATGGATAATTTCTCTTTGCAAATGGATGCTAAACTCTTGGCATTGGAGGCAAAACTTAACAATCAGGTTTGTGAATTAGAGGAGAAATTTCAAATTTTTAGCCAAAATCTACAACGTTTGGACCGGTCAATAGATGAATCTGAACGAGAAAAATTTAGCTGCGATGCAATTATCTCTAACGTCCCAAATTCTGAGAACGAAGATCTTGCAAGTGTATTCAACAATATCTGCTCTGCAGTGGGAATTGACAACCCACCACAGTTGATCAAAATCTTTCGCGCTAAACCTTCTTCTCGTCTCAATTTACCTGCCCCTCGACGCCACGACACCCGCATTATCGTCAAGTTCTCGGACAGACGAGAAAGAAACAATTTGTTAAGAGCTGCCGCCAATCACCGCAAGGTGAAAAAATCTCCTCTCTTACTCTCCGACATTGGGTTTGATTCAGCCAAAAGTTTCTACATCAACGAAAGCCTTACTAAGAGAAATTACCAACTGCAACGACATGCACTCAGATTGAAGAGTCATTCTATACTCTCCTCGGTCCATACCGTCAATGGTCAGGTGTTTGTTCGAGCGAAATCAGACGAATTGACACCCACGGAGCCGATTGTTATCACATGCCTTGATGATCTAAAGAATATTGTTGGACCAGCCTTCGAACACCAAACTGACAACACAAATTCAATTACATAATTTTTTTTTTTCTTCACACCATATAATATTAGTATTACATGAATGCAATTTTCTTTCAATAATCTTTCTCTTTTTTAAACCTTTTCTTTTTGTTTTGCTTATTTTATTTGATTTTAAATTCACGTAGGGTAATTCAATTATTTTATACTTGTAAGAGAACCTTCAATTTTTTTTTTAATTTTTTATCTTGCTTGGTTAGTGTTTGTTTTGATATATCTTTCTGTTTTCGCGTCCTTGGTATAATGGCTATTAATCCAAATATTTTTGACATGAATGTTAACTCTAAAGTTATGTTGAATATTATGTGTGGGCGTCATGATGGACTCCAAATATGTCATGTTAACGCGCAAAGTCTCGTAAATAAGATGGATGAGTTTAAATGGATTTTCGGTAGTAGTTTAGTTGACATAATATGTATATCTGAGACATGGTTTAATTGTGACATAAGCAGTGCGTCACTGTGTGTAAAAGGTTTTAAACTGTATCGTGCAGATCGCCATGGTAAAATCGGAGGGGGTGTGGCTATATACGTGAAGAATAATATTAAGTCAAGCATTGTCTTGCATTCTAGTGAGGCTGATAATATTGAATATTTATTCGTTAAAATCCTAAGTGGTGAAGAATCCAGTATAATTGGCTGTATTTATATGCCACCAAATATTGCTAACTATCGCACCATAAGCAGTGTTATTGAAGAGGTCTCACCTTTATCTCCAAAGGTCGTTATCTGTGGTGATATCAATATTAACCTTTTATCACCCATTAGTTCTAATCTTAGATCAGCTATATTTGCGCAAGGATTTGCTTTTGGTAATTCAACAATGCCTACTCATTTTAAGCCTAATTGTTCTCCTTCCTTACTAGACGTTGTTCTGGTTAGTGATATGAACTTATTGCAGTTTTATAGTCAACTAACATTTCCGGTTTTTTCTCACCACGACTTAATGCTTTTCACTTTAAATATTAATAAACATCCTAGCCCACCTAATACCTTTGAATATCGTAATTTCCGAAACATTGATCTCAATGCTTTATACTATGAATGTGGCTGCCTTCAATGGGAAAACATTTACAGAACAACAGATGTAAATGAACAAGTGGACATTTTGAATAATTGCGTCAACTATCTTTTTAACAAATACGTTCCTATTAAGTCGAGAATTATTAAAGACACAAAATGTCCATGGTTCTCTCGTCGTATAGAAGAAGCCATACTCTTAAGAGACAGCTTGTATCGCCGATGGAGGAGGTTTCGCTGTACATATATGTATAATGAGTTTAAGACAGCCAGAAACAAAGTTTCTGGCTTAATAAAAAAGTCCAAACTGATTCATTATTCAAAAACTTTTAATTCAGACCGGTCTTCCAAATTTCTCTGGAAACAGGTTCGCAGTTTGGGTATAGCCAAAAAATCGCCTACTGGAAATGATGAAATAAATGTAGATGAGTTAAACCGGAAATTTGCAAATGTTATGGTCTCAGGATCTGATGGATGCGTGCAGTTTTCTACTAACAACTTTTCTGATGAAGGTTTTTCGCTGTCTAATGTTGATTCAATTACAGTCGGAGAAGCAATTTTTTCTCTTAAATCCAAATGCGTTGGACTAGACAATATTCATCCAGATTTCATTAAGATTCTTCTTCCTCATATCCTTCCCCACATAACACATATTTTCAATCTTATATTGACATCGTCGACATATCCATTGGTGTGGAAAAGAGCTAAGATAATACCCATTCCTAAAAAGTCAAATACACCTGAGTATAGACCAATTGCTATTCTCCCCTACTTATCTAAAGTCCTCGAGTTTATTATAAATAAACAAATTAAAAACCATGTTAATACACATAATTTACTTTCCCCTTTACAGTCGGGCTTTAGATCCAATCATAGCTGTGTAACAACACTGATAAAAGTTTCTGATGATATTCGTGAGGCTATTGACTCTAATAAAATGTCAATCATTACCCTGTTAGATTTTTCAAAAGCTTTTGATTCAGTTAATCCTATTTTACTATGCAATAAATTATCTAGGCTTTTTAATTTCTCCGTATCTTCGATAAAATTAATACACTCTTATCTTACTAGTCGTGTTCAATCAGTGTCTCATAACGGCTTTCAATCTGACTTTCTTTCCACCTATAAGGGTGTTCCCCAAGGATCAATCCTTGGTCCTCTTTTATTTTCCCTTTACATAAACGACCTTTCGCAATGTATTTCACATTGTAATTTTCACATTTATGCTGATGACGTGCAGCTGTACCTCAACTTTCCAGAGACTTCCATAGAAGAAGCTTCGGCAAAAATTAACACAGATTTGTGTTCTGTACATAGCTGGGCTATTGAAAATGAACTCTTATTAAATCCATCGAAGTCCAAGATTATTCCTATTGCTAGAAGACAAATGCAGTGCAGTCCACATATTTCACTTAACGACTGTCCAATCGAAATCGTCTCCAAAATAAAAAACTTAGGAATCATTTTCAATAGTTCTCTCACATGGAATGACCACATAAACAGCGTGGTTTCAAAAATCTATGCTAGCCTTCGTGGATTATCGTTGACTAGAAGCTGTCTTCCAATCAAAACTAAATTACGGCTCGTCAAAGCCCTTATAGTCCCAATTGTTACCTATGGGTGTGAAATCTTTGCCAATTCCGACTCCGAATCTTTTAGAAAATTAAGTGTTGCAATTAATGCAGTTGCAAGATACGTTTTTAATCTTAGAAGATACGATCACGTCTCTGTTTTCACAAAACAAATACTTGGCTGTGATCTCCAAAGTTTTTTGAACTACAGAGTTCTCGTCTTTCTATATAAGCTTATCCATCTTCAGCAACCAACCTACTTATTTGATAAAATAGTGCTCGCGCGATCTAGTCGGAGTCTTGTCCTAATACCCCCTATACATACATGTTTAATCTCGCGGAGGCAGTTTTTTGTTCATGCCATTAGTCTTTGGAATAACTTACCCCTTGATATCAAACGGAAAATCGATCACAGAAAGAGTTTTTTATCGTCTTTGTTTTATTTCTTAGCTCGTCAACGTAATTGAAGTTTCTCCATAATACAAAGTTATATAATTGTTTTCTAATTGCTGTTAAATTTTATTTTCATTATTGCTGTTGTGTTTCAAAATCTTGCTCATTGTTATTTTTCTTTACTCCTGTATATGTCGCTTAAAAGAAGTAAATTCTTATGTATACAGAGAAACATTTGTTATTAAATAAATAAATAAATAAAAAATAAATATAAAGTTGTTCGAGTGAATAGTTTTTGAGAAATTAATTTTCAAAATCAAAATTTTGAAAAAAAAAAATAAAATTTTTTTTTTAAACAACTTTTTTTCAAAATTTTACGTAATTAAGTATTATTTTTTTATTCAATATTCAATGTTCTTATTAATTTTTGATCAAACACAAAAAACCGGATGTCAAAATGTTTTGTAGTTTTTGAGAAAATCAAAAATAACAAAAACTACTTTTGTTCTAAGAAAAGCCTTTTATTTTAGTTTTTACGTTTTTGGATTCTTAGGTGAATTTACGATTGAAAGGATGAACTTTCTTTTTACTATTCTTTTAATTATCGTCTTATAAGCATACAATAAAGTGACAAAGTACTGGATTAACCATATTTCATAAATTTTTTCATTGAGAACACCTGCGTGAGAGCATTGGATTAATATTGACCTGCGAATGTTTTTTAAATAATTCTGGACGGATGAAGCTCAGTTTACCAGAGATGGAGTAACACATTTCCACAATTTACATCACTGGAGTAACAGCAATCCGCATAACAAGAAACAAACCAAATCTCAACACCGCTTTAGCTGTAATGTTTGGCTTGGTATTGTTGGACGAACAATTATTGGACCACGGTTCCTGAATTCAGTCATAAATGGAGAATCCTATCTGCAGTTACTACGAGACCTTCTGCCCGATTTGAATGACAACGTTCCCTTGGCCATAGCAGACAATTTAATCTACCAGCAAGATGGAGCTCCAGCACACTACAGTCGCACTGTAAGGAAATTGGCTTGATGAACATTTTAGTGATCGTTGGATTGGAAGAGGAGGTCCAATAGAATGGCCGCCTAGATCGCCAGATTTAACTCCGTTAGATTTTTATGCTTGGGGATTCATGAAGAACTATGTGTTCGAAGTGGAAATAGAATCTTTGGAACTACTGAAACAACGGATTGAAGTGGCTGGAGTCAAATTACAGGAAAATTTATCAAGTATAAATTTATGTGCAGCAATAAGAAGGCGCTATAATCTTAGCCTTCTACAAAATGGGGATCATATCGAAAATTTTTTGTAATAAGCTTTAGTTAAAAATTTAAATAAACAGTAATTATGTATTTTATCTAAATATGCATGTATTTCTTATTTTAATTGATTTCAAGATTCAGGAACATTTTTGTTCTTATTTCGCAATTGCATTTTTCTGTCACTAGTTAGGGCGTGTACGTTGCATTATTTAAAAAACATTCGCATGTCAATATTAATCCAATGCTCTCACGCAGGTGTTCTCAATGAAAAAATGTGTTAATCCAGTACTATCTCACATTATTGTATGCTTATAAGACGATAATTAAAAAAATAGTAAAAAGAAAGTTAATCCTTTCAATCGTAAATTCACCTAAGAATCCAAAAACGTAAAAACTAAAATAAAAGGCTTTTCTTAGAACAAAAGTAGTTTTTGTTATTTTTGATTTTCTCAAAAACTACAAAACATTTTGACATCCGGTTTTTTGTGTTTGATCAAAAATTAATAAGAGCATTGAATATTGAATAAAAAAATAATACTTAATTACGTAAAATTTTGAAAAAAAATTGTTTAAAAAAAAAATTTAATTTTTTTTTTCAAAATTTTAATTTTGAAAATTAATTTCTCAAAAACTATTCACTAGAACAACTTTATTTAAAAACAAAATTAAAGAATGTATTTCTGGCTTTTTAATATGCTATAGCATTACTCTGTAGGTATCACCGTTATTTTTTAATAATTTTTTTTCTGTTTTAAGTGATTTTTTTCTTAAATTGCCCCTCCCGCCTAAACGGGGGAAATAGACCCCCTCCTCCCATACGATTTTTTTCTTGTCTAAGTCCAACCTATACGCCCTAGCTTTTTGTCATATACATATATATATATACATATAAATATATATACATGTAGGGGGATGAAAGGGATTAAATATGAACAAGTTTTTATAAGTTTAATTAAGTTTTAATTCACTGAATTTAAAGAGTTTAAAAAAATAAAGGTTTGTATAAAATTTAATTGAATAATGGTTAATAAAACAAAATATAGCAACTTTCGCTTGACTTTGACTTGACTTTTAAATTACTTTTCCTGACTTGACTTTTCTTTTACTTTACTTTACACAATGCATTTACCGAATGACCTTTTTTATTCTTAGCTGCATTTTAATACCGCTTAGGTTTTTATATAAGGTTTTTAATATTTAACTTGAAATGATATTGAATATGAAATAGCGTAAATAGGTAAATGTTTGGCTTGATTTTAGGATAATTATGGTATGATGTAAAATGTGGTCATCCTACACTCGGCCATCCTTCTTGTCGGCTGCCTCAGACGAACAGTCTTCTTTGGATACTTATTACATCTAAACTTCGGTTACATCATCATCTTCGGATTCAACTTCATCGGATTCACTATCATCTTCGTTGCGCCAGGGCTTCATAAAGTCAGCTGAAGACGAGGTATTATTTGGTCCCTCGTGAGTTCCCACTTTACGAACTTCATATCGGTCGTTTCTCTTGACTTTCGTAACTTCATATGGGCCTAAGTACGACGGGTATAGCTTTGTTCCAGGTGCGAATTGAGTTTTTTTAATCGCAACTAGGTCGCCCAATTTGTATTGCGTAGCAGCTTTTCTCTTCCTGTTGTAGCCTTTTCGGTTTTCTTCATGAACTTTAATAATTTGTTCCTTAGCCTGCCTTCGCATCTCCTTCCTTTCATCTTCAAATTCCTCGATAAGTAACTCTTCCATCTGTTGCTTCAGCTCAATATTATCCATGGATCTCATACGAACTCCGAACATTAACTCAAATGGAGTCTTGTTTGTGCTTCGATTAACCGTCGAGTTTATAATACATTGCAGTTTTTGCACATGTTTAAACCACTTATCAGGAGCATCAACTGACATTTTCGTCAACATTTCAATAATAGTTCTATTGATCCTCTCCACCTGACCATTTCCGCGAGCAACTCCTGTAGTCACAAGCGAATGCACAATCTTTCTTTCCTCACAATACTCCTTAAACAGATTGGATGTAAAAGCGGAACCTCTGTCCGAGATGACTCTTGCCGGATCGCCGAAAGTTTCGCTCTGGATCAACAGTTTCTTTACCACTTCTTCAGCACTCGTAGACTTTACGGGAAAGATCCAAGTAAACTTCGAAAAAGCATCGACGATGACCAACAAATGCTTATAGCTCTTCGCCGTTGAATTCAAAGGACCAAGATGATCAAGATGAAACGTATTGAGAGGTGTATCAAACTTTTCGATGGGATTGAGCAAACACTCCTGCTTTCCACTTTTCCTCGCTCCAAGTATGCATGGAATGCAATTTGCAATGACTTGCTTAATTTTGAACGACATGCGTGGTATACAAAAATCCTTCCTTGCTAAAACTTCCACCTTTCTTGCATTCATATGACCTTGCTCGTGTATGCCTCGCAGTACTTCTCTCTGCAGCTTCTTTGGAACAACCAGGGAGTAATCACCTTCAACAAATTTATACAAAATACCGTTGCGCATTACAAAATCTTCGTATTCCTGGTGCTTCAAAATGTTTGATATCAGCAAACAAAATTCATCCGTCTCTTGCGCCTTTCTAATTCGATGCAGAACACCATCTTCAACTCTCATTATTACCGGAAAGCGACTAAGAGCGTCCACGTGCCTCATCGATGAACCAGCTCTGTGAAGGACTTCGCAGTTAAAATCCTGTAAGAATATTGCCCACCTGGCAACTCGTGTGCATAACTCCTTCTTCCTCATAGTTGCTGTAAAAGCTTTGCAGTCCGTAAAAATTTTAAATGGTATTCCCAAAAGGTAAACCCTTAACTTCTGCAAACACTTAACGATTGCCAGAACCTCTTGTTCATAACTAGTAAAATTGCTTTCCGCTTTCGACGACTTATAGCTGATATAAAAAACAGGATGCATCTCGTTGTCATTATGTCTTTGAAGTAAGACACCGCCGTATCCAACCTTACTCGCGTCGGTATGAAGTTCCGTTTCCAACTCTGGATTATAAAGCTTCAAAACTGGATCTTTGCATAAGGCATCCTTTAAATTTTGGAAAGCTTCCACTTGATTAGGACCGAAGCAAAATACCGTATCTTTACGCAGTAAATCCGATAAGGGCTTAGCAATTACTGCGTATCCTGCAATGAAACGCCTGAAAAACCCTGTTAGTCCGAGAAAGGACTGAATTTTCTTTACTGAATTCGGCATTGGAAAATTTTGGACCGCATGTATCTTCTCCTTTGATGGTTTCAGTGATCCGTTTTCTACGACATGTCCCAAAAATTCAATCGTTTCAGTGATGAACTTACACTTCTTCCAGTTAATAAAAAGACCATTTTCAGCTGCGACTTCCAAAACTAGTTTAAACTTTTCCAGACATTCCTCCGGGCTTACAGCTTGAATGACTAAATCATCCACAAAAATTCTTAACCATCCTGAACGTAAAAGTTTCTCAAAGACAGAGTTTATAAACCTTTGGAAAACTGACGGCGAATTACAAAGACCAAAAGGTGCTTTTAAAAATTCATAGTGCCCGTCAGGCGTGACGAATGCGGTATACTTTTGACTTTCCTTTTCAATGGGTACGTGAAAAAACCCGTTTTTGAAATCCAAAACAACAAAAAATAATCCTCCAACAAGATCTTCTAAAATTTCCTCTATCAACGGAAGTGGATGGCGATCTTTTATAATTTTGGCATTAAGTAAACGATAATCAATACAAATTCTATTAGATCCATCTTTTTTTTTAACCAAGACTATCGGACTAGAATAATCCGAATAGCTATGGCGTATTATTCCTTCTGAAAGCCAGGTATCTATCTGTCTCTTAACGTCTTCCTTTTCTTGTGGTGCTAACCTTCTTGGCTTTTGATAGACTGGACGATCATCGGATAACACAATTCTCATTTCCACTTTACACTTATCCTGTTTCGTTGGTTCATATCTACATATTAACTCTCTTATCTCGTTTCGAATGTTAGGATTTGAAATATGATTTATTTTTGAGTCTATGATTGAATTTAAATCATTCTTTTCCAACAACTCAATAACGTCCATTTTCGAAATATTATTTTCTTCCAAATTAACAGTTTCTGGAACTTTAGTTACACAAATATTTCCATTATCAATGTTAACTCTAGCAATTCTTAAAAAGTTCTTTCCCAAAATCATGCAGTCTGACATCCATTCATCAGGAACTATATGGAATCGAACGGAATAATTATCTTCTCCGATTAAAACATCAATTAAACACGATCCATAAGTACGTTTCGCATCACCATCACCAAATCCCAGCAAATTTTCTTCTAGCCCATCGATTACAGCAGCACCAGCCCTTCTCCAAACGCTCCTTTGCATCAACGAAACATCCGCCCCCGTATCCACTAAAACAGAGTAAACTTCCCCAGCTAACGTAAGACTTACACAACAGTCTAGTCTGTTTATCCTTTTAACATTATTGTTCGGATTTCTGGTTTCTTTCTTTGGACAATTTGTAGAAATATGACCAAATTCACTACATGAAAAACACCTTGCTCCTTTACTTTTGTTTGGACAAACATTTTGATTATGAGAAAGAGAACCACAGTTTGTACATCGCTTTTGACTCACAGAATTTTTGTAATTGTTTGAATTACTTGGCTTAAAATTTTGAGAATTGTTGTTTTGGTTTCTATAATTACTCGTACTCGCTAAATGACCTTTTATCGTTTCGTAAACTAAAAACTTTTTCTTCAGCTCTTCTAAACTTGTTGCTTCGTATAGGACGGTTTTATTTAAAGGGCTATCTGAAATACCTTGGATTATATAGGCTATTAAAGACGCGTCATCGAAATTACCCCTCATAGCAATTTGCTTCATTGAATACATGTATTCTAAAAAGGTTTCGCTAGCTTTTTTCATCCTTGATTGAAGCTCTTTGTGAAGACTTATACACGAAGGTGTATCATTAAACTCGTTTAATAAAAATTCCTTTAAATCATTCCAACTGCAAATACCGCTTTTCGATTCCACTGCTAGTTTGGCAGCTCCTTTAAGTAAACGCCTTGCATAAAGGTATTTTTGTATGGGATTCCATTGACATACTGTCGCTATATCTTCAAAATCCTTTAACCAAAGAACTACATTTTTTCCAGCTTCTCCAGTAAATCTATCTAATGATTCTTCGACATCCTTAAAAACAAAATTATTGGTCTCCGTCATCTTTTCAGCAGCTTTCAAATTCACATCAACGACAATTTCCTCTTTCTCAACTTCACCTACTTCTATCTTATCACCTGAATTTCCTTCTCGAAAATAATCTTCAATAAATTCACTAATTGACATTCCTTCTTTCAAAATAGCATTATGTAACCTTTTAACTAATTCAGTTTTTAAATAATATCGATACGATAACTTTTTTTCTTTTAAAATTGTTTGCAATTGTTTGGTAGTTAATTTATTTAAATCATCCATTCAGAATTCAAACCTTTCTCCCCATCATTAATTCTTGCTCGATCATAACAAAAAAAAACAAATTCGACTCAAAAGCTTTTCTTAGTAGTTTGTTTTGAAAGATTATCACAAGTTAAAGTTCTTATTGCATGCGACAGTAAAGCTTTAAAGCTTTTCATGTAAATTTATCGTTAAATTTATAGCTAAATATGTAAGAGAAAAAAATATGAAACGATCTCACCAATGTTCGTGTGTGTATACTTCGTTTAATGATCGATAGATGGTACTTTTCTCTTATTTTACTCTCTTTTTTTCGTTTTTGCTATTTTTTAACTGATGCACTCACAATTAACATGAATTTTATTTTATTTTTTTCTTTTTATGCACAAATGTATCGCAAAATTCTATTTGAAACTTTTAATGCATGAATATTTAGATTTAAGATTTTTAAATAATTAATTCTTAGCTTTTACTTTTTAATTTGTGCTTTGTTAGTTGTTGTCACTTATAACTTTTCGTTTTACGTATTTAATAACATCGCTTTTTTCTTTTTTTATTTTATGAAATTTTAGCACTAGCACAATTCTTATTTATAGTTAAAACAAAATGTTCAAACACTTTTCGCGGCACTTGTTCTTGCTCGGAAACACTTCTGACACCAATTGTAGGGGGATGAAAGGGATTAAATATGAACAAGTTTTTATAAGTTTAATTAAGTTTTAATTCACTGAATTTAAAGAGTTTAAAAAAATAAAGGTTTGTATAAAATTTAATTGAATAATGGTTAATAAAACAAAATATAGCAACTTTCGCTTGACTTTGACTTGACTTTTAAATTACTTTTCCTGACTTGACTTTTCTTTTACTTTACTTTACACAATGCATTTACCGAATGACCTTTTTTATTCTTAGCTGCATTTTAATACCGCTTAGGTTTTTATATAAGGTTTTTAATATTTAACTTGAAATGATATTGAATATGAAATAGCGTAAATAGGTAAATGTTTGGCTTGATTTTAGGATAATTATGGTATGATGTAAAATGTGGTCATCCTACATACATATATATACAGGGTGTCCCACAGTCACCGCCCCAAATGAAAACCATGGATTCCTGAGGTCATTTTAAGTCGAAAAACTTAAGAGGTCATTTTCTCGTTTTCGTCCCGTTTTCGAGTTATAACGGTTTTTATGGTTTTTCCCTTAACTGGCTTTATCTTTGCCAAACTACGTCCGATTCGTAAAATTTTTTTTAAAACCAATCAAGAATTTATTACAGTTTTAGTTTGTCCAAAGACTTTTTTTCTGCGGACAACCGTTTCTCGGCAATTTTGCATCAAACCCAATTTTTTCGTTTTTTAAGTAGTTTTTTTCACTTTGATATCATTTTATTCAAAAAAACACGTTAATGAGTATTAATTTTTTTCACTTATTATTAAAGCCCAGTTCATTTTCTTAAAAAAAATATTTTTGTTCTTAAAAAGAATACTAAATGTAATTAACAAAAAATAAACAAACTGAGTGAATTAAAAAAAAATAATAATTTTTAAATACAAAATTAACTTTTTCTGAGCTATTGTGGTTAAGAAAAAGACAAATAGATAAAGTTAATTAGTAAGACCGTTAACTTATGTAAATAGTAAAGATTTGCATTATGATTTGAAGGTTGGAAATATCTTTCTCGCGTGATCTAGTGTCCGCGTCGTGTTCTTTCACTTGATACTCCATTTTGGATTTGTTATTCAAGTTGTAGTTTTTTTTTCAATTATTTGCGAACAATGGATTACACTAATCAAGAATATCTGGAAATGTTATTATTATACGCTGAAATGGGATAAATTGATCTATTTGTCCTTTTCTTAACCACAATAGCTCAGAAAAAGTTAATTTTGTATTTAAAAATTATTATTTTTTTTTAATTCACTCAGTTTGTTTATTTTTTGTTAATTACATTTAGTATTCTTTTTAAGAAAAAAAATATTTTTTTTAAGAAAATGAACTGGGCTTTAATAATAAGTGAAAAAAATTAATACTCATTAACGTGTTTTTTTGAATAAAATGATATCAAAGTGAAAAAAACTACTTAAAAAACGAAAAAATTGGGTTTGATGCAAAATTGCGGAGAAACGGTTATCCGCAGAAAAAAAAGTCTTTGGACAAACTAAAACTGTAATAAATTCTTGATTGGTTATAAAAAAAATTTTACGAATCGGACGTAGTTCGGAAAAGATAAAGCCAGTTAAGAGAAAAACCATAAAAACCGTTATAACTCGAAAACGGGACGAAAACGAGAAAATGACCTCTTAAGTTTTTCGACTTAAAATGACCTCAGGAATCCATGCTTTTCATTTGGGGCGGTGAATGTGGGACACCCTGTATACATATATATTTGCATATATATATACATATATATATACATATATATACAGGGTGATTGGCATAAGGTGTGACAAAAAGCTAGGGCGTGTAGGTTGGGCTTAGACAAGAAAAAAATCGTATGGGAGGGGGGGGTCTATTTCCCCCCGTTTAGGCGGGAGGGGCGATTTAAGAAAAAAATAACTTAAAACAGAAAAAAAATTATTAAAAAATAACGGTGATACCTACGGAGTATTGCTATAGCATTTTGAAAAGCCAGAAATACACTCTTTAATCTTGTTTTTAAATAAAGTTGTTCGAGTGAATAGTTTTTGAAAAATTAATTTTCAAAATCAAAATTTTGAAAAAAAAAATGAAAAATTTTTTTTTAAACAATTTGTTTTCAAAATTTTACGTAATTAAGTATAATTTTTTTATTCAATATTTAATGCTCTTATTAATTTTTGATCAAACACAAAAAACCGGATTTAAAAATGTTTTGTAGTTTTTGAGAAAATCAAAAATAACAAAAACTACTTTTGTTCTAAGAAAAGCCTTTTATTTTAGTTTTAATACGTTTTTGGATTCTTAGGTGAATTTACGATTGAAAGGATTAACTTTCTTTTTACTATTTTTTTAATTATCGTCTTATAAACATACAATAATGTGACAAAGTACTGGATTAACCATATTTCACACATTTTTTCATTGAGAACACCTGCGTGAGAGCATTGGTTTAAAATTGACCTGCCACTTTTTTATTATGGTGGGGTCGGCTTGGCGTAGGCGCATTTACGGAAAAAGGGATTAACTTTTTTTGTAAAATTTTTTTATTATCAGTCTTATAAGCATACAATAAAGTGACAAAGTACTGGATTAACACATTTTTTTATTGAGAACACCTGCGTGAGAGCATTGGATTAATATTAACCTGCGAATGTTTTTTAAATATTTTTTTGTAATAAGCTTTAGTTAAAAAATAGTTAACAATTTAAATAAACAGTAATTATGTATTTTATCTAAATATGCATGTATTTCTTAATTTAATTGATTTCAAGATTCAGGAACATTCTTGTTCTTATTTCGCAATTGCACTTTTCTGTCACTAGTTAGGGCGTGTAACGTTGCATTATTTAAAAAACATTCGCAGGTCAATATTAATCCAATGCTCTCACGCAGGTGTTCTCAATGAAAAAAATGTGTGAAATATGGTTAATCCAGTACTTTGTCACATTATTGTATGTTTATAAGACGATAATTAAAAAAATAGTAAAAAGAAAGTTAATCCTTTCAATCGTAAATTCACCTAAGAATCCAAAAACGTATTAAAACTAAAATAAAAGGCTTTTCTTAGAACAAAAGTAGTTTTTGTTATTTTTGATTTTCTCAAAAACTACAAAACATTTTGACATCCGGTTTTTTGTGTTTGATCAAAAATTAATAAGAGCATTGAATATTGAATAAAAAAATTATACTTAATTACGTAAAATTTTGAAAAAAAATTGTTTAAAAAAAAATTTTTCATTTTTTTTTTCAAAATTTTGATTTTGAAAATTAATTTTTCAAAAAATATTCACTCGAACAACTTTATTTAAAAACAGGATTAAAGAGTGTATTTCTGGCTTTTTAAAATGCTATAGCAGTACTCCGTAGGTATCACCGTTAATTTTTAATAATTTTTTTTCTGTTTTAAGTGATTTTTTTCTTAAATTGCCCCTCCCGCCTAAACGGGGGGAAATAGACCCCCCCCTCCCAAACGATTTTTTTCTTGTCTAAGTCCAACCTACACGCCCTAGCTTCTTGTCACACCTTATGCCAATCACCCTGTATACATATATATATATATACATATATGTATGTATATATATACATATATATATATATATATATATATACATCAGGGACGAAGCGTCCATATATTGAGTGGAATGAGTGCTTCCGTTAAACCATTTGAAAAAATCGTACCTAGCAAGGAATTAAATTCAAAATTCCAAATTGTATTAATATTTTTATTATAATAGGTATTTGTATCTACATATTAATGAATCTTCATTTACTCTGTAAATTACATTCCAACATCATTATGACAACATTATCATCTTTTACTAAAATTACTAAAGGAAATCAAGATCTCTGGTTATTACAACTTAAAATGCCACACTGCAAACCAACTGAGAATGCTCAACATCACTCCATTATTTATAATGCTCAATCTCATGAAAGTTCTTGCTAAAATGCTTAACAGCTATGCATTCCTTATTATCGCCTCCATAACTCAATTTCAAAATACCCTTCCACTCCAAGTCAACTGAAAATATACCTACAACATCACTCACCAATATTCACAAAATCCTCAAACAAAAATGATTCTCAAACAATAAAGAATGCACAACAGCTGGGCATTCCATTATTTCGCATACTTAACTTAGATCTCAACCCAAAGTCAAAATAATTTTGTCTCGTTTCTTGCCTTTTGCACAATGTGTGAAGAATGAGTTGAGTGAATGCATTACGAGAATTTCCTACAAGAGAGATAGAAAAACTAAAATGTATCTATTGAGTTGCTTATTGTCTCAAACTGATAATGAGTTTAATTTCGTGAACAAAAGGGGTAGAAGAGTTTTATTTTAACATAATGTGTGTGCAATTCACTCATAACTATCAGAAAACAAACAAATATGAATTTAAAAGGTGATAGTTTTTTAATTATTTTCGTGGCGATAAATACAATCCACCTGTTTTCTGTTTATTTTTTGTTATTATTAAAAAAAATGGTCAAAAATAGTATTTCTAATATTCATATTTAAGGTTTCTTGACATTACAGTAGAAATATAACTAAAGGTTATTTTCATTTATGAGAATTTTAAATCAAAAAAAACTTCAAGGAATCTTAAGATTTTTAATATCCCGTAATAGTGGCATCTGTAGAGAGATCATATTCACGTTTTAACAGAATTAAATATTTTTTTAGAAATAAATGTGGACAAGAAAGGTTATTTACTCGTACCTAGCTTAGTTCTCATCAAATCGTACTTAGATAATTTTGCCTTAAAAGAAAAAGGATAAATCTTTGCGCAAGGTATCAAGCTCTTTTTTTAAATTAGACTTTACTGTAATATATTATTTATGTATATTATTTTATGTGTATTATCTGTAAGTGGAATTTAAAAGGTTGGATCTCAAAGGTCTTTCAGTTTTGGTTTTATGTTCAGTGCTTCCGCTATGGAAAAAGTCACGCCTCGTGCCTGATATATATACATATATATATATATATATATACATATATATATATATATACATATATATATATATACATATATATATATATATACATATATATATATATATATACATATATATATATATATATATATACATTAGACTGGGCCAAAAAAATTGACTATTTTTTTTTTTGAAAGATATATCGAGAATATCATTCAGAATGACAAAAAAAAATTTTCGTAAAAGTTTGAGCCCTTAATATCAATTTTAAGAGGTCTATCATCGCTAATTTTGAATTTTAATCATAATTTCATGTTTTGCGTCAGAACTGACAAAACATTGAAGTAAAAAAAATTCATTTTGACTTACTTTTATATAAAATTAAATTCCCTACAAAAAAGGTCTGATTGAAAATTTTCGTCAGACAAGCCGTTTTTGAGTAATTAAGCTTAATAAATTGTTATTTTTCGTTAGTTACAAAATTCCAAATTAAAAAAGTAAAATCGAAGAAAAATAACAATTTATTAAGCTTAATTACTCAAAAACGGCTTGTCTGACGAAAATTTTCAATTAGACCTTTTTTGTAGGGAATTTAATTTTATATAAAAGTAAGTCAAAATGATTTTTTTTTACTTCAATGTTTTGTCAGTTCTGACGCAAAACATGAAATTATGACTAAAAATCAAAATTAGCGATGATAGACCTCTTAAAATTGATATTAAGGGCTCAAACTTTTACGAAATTTTTTTTTTTGTCATTCTGAATGATATTCTCGATATATCTTTCAAAAAAAAAAATAGTCAATTTTTTTGGCCCAGTCTAATATACATATATATATATATACATATATATATATATATATACATATATATATATATATATATACATATATATATATATACATATATATATATATATACATATATATATATATACATATATATATATATACATATATATATATATATACATATATATATATATACATATATATATATATACATATATATATATATACATATATATATATATACATATATATATATAAGAATAAAGGACATTCTTTTCATAACTTTGAAATAACTTTTGGAGCTTTTTTTACACAAAATAAAACCATTCTTATAGTTTTGTTTTTAAGATACCTCTAAGAACGTTGTTTAGGATCAACGAGAAAAAAGCTACAAGTGATGAAAGCAACAAAATATTAATTGGATTTTTCCATGAAAAAATCGAGAGTTAAGCTAGCGTGACCGGTTTATTTGCTTACCAGTCTTTAAACACTACCATCTTCCAGTTTCTATTTTGATGCTGACTCTTTGCACCCTCACAAGGCCTTCTATGCTCAGCAACAAAATATTATTTGAATTTTTATGCGGAAAAATCGAGAATTAAGCTGGCGTGGTCAGTTTGTTTGCTTAAGGGTCTCCAAACACTACCGACTTCCGGTTTCTATTTTGTTGCTGACTCTTTGCACTCAGACAAGGCCTACTGTGCTCAGCAACAAATTATTAATTGGATTTTTCCATGGAAAAATCGAGAGTTAAGCTAGCTTAGACGACATCAAATTTCAGTTAGTAGAATTAACTGTGAATAATTATTTTTTTTTTCAACTTTTTCTTGGAACATCTTACAGCAACAAATTAGCAACAAATTTACTCTCATTTGTGTGATCGGTTGTTCCAAAATTTAGTAATTTCCACGCTATGTTAACATAAATCTAGAACTGTTGCCGATTTCTCGCGATCGGTTCGAGCAACAAAATCGGTATTCCAGCAACTAATTAGCAACAAAAAAGCAACAAATTTTTGTGTTTTTTTTTTTTTTATTTTCGCTGATTTTCCACCACTTCCACGCTATCTTAACATAAATCTAGAACTGTTGCCGATTTCTCGCGATCGGTTCGAGCAACAAAATCGGTATTCCAGCAACTAATTAGCAACAAAAAAGCCACAAATTTTGGTGTTTTTTTTTTCATTTTCGCTGATTTTCCACCGCTAGGTTTTTAGACCTCCAATTTTCAGCAGTTGGCCTTATTGCACTTTTACAAAGTGAAGTAAGGCCAAATTGGTCTTATTTCACTTTCAACAGTTGGTTTTATTGCACTTTGACAAAGCGAAATAAGGCCGAACTGCATTTTTATATTTATTTCATTTCATTTATAAGTATTATTTATTCGTATAATACATAATTTATTGCTTATTGGGGGCCGACGTTCCGGGTTTTCTTGAGCAACTGTAGCTTGGGTGGCCCGCTTCGCGGGTTTTCAGGATTTTAACTCCCTTTTCGGGGCTCACAACCGCTCACGCAACTCCGTTGCTCGGCTTAGGGTATGTTCAGTCGCCAGGCAGGCGCCTGTAGCGGTGCCGTGAAATAAGGCCAAGTGAAATAAGGCCAAATTTCAAAAACTGGCCTTATTGCACTTTGATAAAGTGAAATAAGGCCAATTTTCAGTAGTTGGTCTTATTTCACTTTGACAAAGTGAAATAAGGCCAAATGATTTTCAGAAATAAGACCAAATTGGTCTTATTTCACTTTTTGAAAGCGTAATAAGAGCAACTGAATGTATTTAACGGTGCCGTGACATAAGGCCAAGTGACAAAAGGCCAAATTTGTTTCTGACTTAAGGCCAAACATAAAATGTTTTGTCTTGAGCAACAGTACGTTAGGCGGCCCGGCCCGCTTCGCGGGTTTTCAGGATTTTAACTCCCTTTTCGGGGCTCACACCCGCTCACGCAACTCCGTTGCTCCGCTTAGGGTATGTTCAGTCGCCAGGCAGGCGCCTCTAGCAACAGTTTTGTATTTTACAAGAAAACAGTTGCTACAGGCGCCTGCCTGGCGACTGAACATACCCTAAGCGGAGCAACGGAGTTGCGTGAGCGGGTGTGAGCCCCGAAAAGGGAGTTTAAATCCTGAAAACCCGCGAAGCGGGCCACACACGATGCTGTTACTCAAGAAAATCCAGAACATCGGCCCCAATAAACAATAAATTATGTATTATACCAATAAATAATACTTATAAATGAAATGAAATAAATATAAAAATGCAGTTCGGCCTTATTTCGCTTAGTCAAAGTGCAATAAAACCAACTGTTGAAAGTGAAATAAGACCAATTTGGCCTTACTTCGCTTTGTAAAAGTGCAATAAGACCAACTGCTGAAAATTGGCCTAATTTCACTTTGTAAAACTGCAATAAGGCCAATTTTTGAAATTTGGCCTTATTTCACTTGGCCTTATTTCACGGCACCGCCTGTAGCAACAGTTTTGTATTTTACATTAATTGGAGTAAACAACTAACAGTTATGTACTGTTGCCCAAGAAAACTGTTGCTACAGGCGCCTGCCTGGCGACTGAACATACCCTAAGCGGAGTAACGGAGTTGCGTGAGCGGGTGTGAGCCCCGAAAAGGGAGTTAAAATCCTGGAAACCCGCGAAGCGGGCCACCCAAAGTACTGTTGTTCAAGAAAATATAGAACGACGGCCCCCAATAAACAATAATGTTTTATACAAATCTAACGGCAAAAACTACTTTTTTCATTTTTAACAAAACATTTTATGTTTGGCCTTAAGTCACAAACAAATTTGGCCATGATAAACAGAAAACAAGGTATGCTCATTAGATTTTTGACAGTTCTGCTCTGACGTCACAATCATCTCGCTGGGAAATAAGATAGAAAAAAAAATTCATTTCATGCGAGTTTTTATTATTTTTTTATTTTTAAATTTATGTCTCTTGAAAATAATTTGCTTAAATGCTTTATCCTAAAATAAAGTCTACATTTAAAAAATAATTTTTTTACACTTATATCTAGAGACACAGCTTCTGCTTTTTTTAAGTGAGTTTCCATAAACTTTCCTTCTGTTCTTGTGTATGTAGAACTTCTTTATTATTTTTCATAAAAATACTTTCTAGTTCTCTTTTAAGGAACATAGTGCTTGGTTTTTTAAGTCCTCCTTCAGATTTTTCGTTCACCCAAGTAAAACTTTAAGAAGTATTTTGGTCGTTGGTCACTTTCCACTTCTTTATAAGGAAACCTGCGAGGTATTCAAGGGCACCTTCACCTTCTTTTAACTCGTCGTATTCAGCTTCCGGGTCCATTCTTGATGCAAACACTTTGGATAGCATTTGTGCTACAAGTTGATCATAGTTGTAATACTGTTGGGACAAACACAGTTCTCCAGGTTTTCCTGATCAAAATCTTCTTCTGTTGAGGATTTTAAAGACATGTTTAAAACAAAGTTAATGAATTATAAAGAATAGTTTATGATTAATTCAATTTATTTACTTTTCAAAAGCATCCAAACATTCATTCACGATCTTTTTGTTTCCTCTGAGTTCTTGTCTCTTGTCTCTAGAAGATTGTTTATGCTCAATTGGCAATTTTTTAGATCGAACTGAACCGATCTTCAAAATTTTTTTATCTTTAAAAGTATATCCTGAAATCTATAATCACTCTCAACAAAATGCTCCAAGCAAACCCGACTATTTATCAAGGAATATTCGTTTTTATTTCCACAAACTTTGATCCACATTTGGCACAATTCTTTGTCCTTTGGGAAGTAATGAAATCTAAGTTTTTTTCTTCCTGGAGAATAAGTACAACCCAAAACAGCACATACAACCATTTTAAACTTCTGTTTCTTATTTTTCAAACTTTAAACTTTATTTACTTAACTGCAAACTAACAAACAATATAATATCCAATAGAAATTTCCAACTAAACAAACTCGAATGTCAAAATCGGAGATGATTCCTACGTCATCACTTTTCAAGATGGCGACATGTCAGATACAATAAGCATACCTTGTTTTCTGTTTATCATAAAATTTGGCCATATGTCGCTTTTGTAAGTGACATGAGACCAAATTTTTTAATTTGCCCTTATGTCACTTGACGTTATGTCGGTGCCTTAAATACATTCAGTTGCTCTTATTACGCTTTCAAAAAGTGAAATAAGACCAATTTGTCCTTATTTCACTTTGTCAAAGTGAAATAAGACCAACTACTGAAAATTGGCCTTATTTCACTTTATCAAAGTGCAATAAGGCCAATTTTTGAAAGTTGGCCTTATTTCACGGCACCCTGTAAAAATAAAAAAATAATAAAAACTATCGCATGAAATGATTTTTTTTTCTTCTATCTAATTTCCCAGCGAGATGATTGGGACGTCAGAGCAGAACTGTCAAAAATCTAATGAGCATACCTTGTTTTCTGTTTATCATGCACCAGCACAAATGTCATTTTTTACTGGCTTCTTTTTCGCCAGCAATAAAATTGTTGTTGTTTTAAGAATAAAACACACCTATTAGTGAACCTTTTGACACAATAAAACTAACATAAATTAATCATCTAATTTAAAAGAAATAAACAGTAATCTGATTTTCAAATTAATGTTTTTTAGGCTTTTAACTTCAGAAAAAAAAGCATTTTCAAAGTCAATAAATTCGTTGGTAATTTAAAATATATCTAAGTTATATAGAAAAACAGTGGTCAACAAAATTGTAGCGCATTCAAAATCCCCCTTTAAATATTACAAAAATGAAAGTTAATAGACAATTTCAACCATAAGTGATAGCCGAGTGCTTTGTACCTTAAATAAATATTTAGTTCTCTTGTTAGAAATAACAGCACCACAACGACGTTGCATCGAATTAATAAGATTTTTACATCTTTATACAGGTATGGACCTCCAAGCTTTACATTTTCCCAAAGGGCTATGTTAGTAGTATATGGGACTAACACCATAGACGAAAAACATGCTCAAACCATTATGCTGGATCCTCCATGTTTTATTGTCTTGGCTGTAAAGAGTGGATTATATTCTGTTTGGAGGCCTTCTTACATATTGACGAGATCCCTTTTCACCATATAACACAATCTTGGACTCGTCTAACCACAGAATATTCCTCCACAAAAACATGAAAATTCAGAGACTTACAAATGATTTTATTTACACTACTATTATTTTGACAGCAACTGTATGTATAAACCCCCAAATTCCAATAAAGAAAGGAGAAAATGATTAACTTAAAAAATTGCCACTGAAATAAGAAAGAGAATCACTAAGTTACATTAAAATTGTTTGTGTAATCTTCTTTGAGCTCACGTACAGGCCATAATGACCTATCTGCTCCATGGGTGAAAGGAGACTGATCACCAATTTGCAACCAACCGTTATTGTGTTTATTAAAAAAAAAAACACTGAATCAGAGTTACCATTGCCAAGTTGATAGAAATTCATATGGCATTTTCTTTGGTTTGTGCTATGTAACTTTCAGGATTTAAGCTTTTTCGAGCTTTTAGTAGCAAATATTTTTCTGAGATTTGCGGCAATTTTTAATGCTCCCACAGTCCTACGGCAGTCATGTAAGAGCTTTAAATTAAAGACAGCTTATTGAAATCCATAATGGTCAGACTGAAAGGCAAATATCCTATCTTCCCTGTACTGCAAATATAAATTGAACAGAGTATATGTAGATACATTCTTATTATGCATCAGATTGATGCTTTTACAGCTTTTTTCAAAGGTAAGTTAAGGGAAAAAATCTGAGTTCAAAAAAAAAAATTGAAATCATTCAACAATCAATTTTACATCAACATTGCTGATTCAACATCCCTCTGCCTGTCCAACAAAATCGAACTGCAAGTGTATTTTCCAACGAATCGTATTCTTGAATTCGCTAGAGTTAACCTTACAATTTGGAATTGAAAGTAGGCTTTGTGATCATATTGCGTAGCATCAATCAACTTCGAATGTACAATGAAACGAGACTGGCTGTGCAAAAGCAACAAATAACAAGGCTAGCTATTTGAAGTTTGCTGTATTAACCTGAAGTTTCCGATTTTCGCGCATCACCAACTGAATGTGGCGTGCAGGCAAGTCATTATATTTGGTTCCGTCGAAAACAAAATAAAAACCACAGTGGGAAATATTGTCTTTTATATGTAAATAAGACATTGAGTTCATTTAATTCACCAAACGAAAATCTAAACTTACACAGTTCAACCCATATTTCCGATCTCAATAAATTAGTTTCGAAACGTTGATTGGGATAAATTATGTACAAAATAAATATTTTATATTCGTCCAGTTAGCATTGCCACTTCAAAAATTCTAGAGATGTAATAATTGTCGTTACTTTACCGTGAAACAAACAAAATTGTCGCTATTGTTTTTTTTTTAAATAACTCCTGGTAATGCTACGTCAGCATTACCAATCCTCAAAATAAAATAAATTAACATCGAAAAGATAAAAGGACAGTCTTAATAAATGTCGTAAATTCGTCGTTATTGTATCGTTAGAGAAAATTTTCGCATGCTTTTTTTATCAAAAAGTTCATGACAAAAGTCATTAACATAGCATTTCTTGTACGGTAGTGCTAGATTTTATGAAAAAATGCAATTTTAAGAACTTTTGTCATATATAACGTATTTTTTTGAAAAAAAAGGATACAAACATTTTTTCAACAGTTCTTAACACTGCTCTTTTTCTTTTTCGAGTTCATTTCACCCTATTTTGAGGGATGGTAGTGCCTTTGTATATATAACCTATAGTATATATTATCAAGGAGCGTGATTTTGTATTGCGAACGCTAGCCTGGTGGTGGCGCAGAAATTAGCGCACGCTTTTACAGTGGAGAGTAGGATAACATACAAAACAAGTAGTAAAAAAGAGAATATTTTATTATTAAATTTAGCAAAGACAAATCTAGCAATTGCAGTCCCTAGCCTTAAGACGTCGCCACAATCTTTCGTCTTCTTGATAGTACTATAAGTCTTATATACAAAGGTATTGCTACCTTTTTAAAATAAGCATATTTTTTTCTTTCACGACAAATTTACGACAATTTCAGGTCAGTTAATCCAAATAAGACATCTTTAAATTTTGAAGTGGTAATACTTACTTTTCCGATATAAATATTTTAAATACAGTCCAAAGGCAAAAAGCATGAATTTGCTAAAAGGAAAATTCTAAAAATGTTCTAATTGAATTTTCTTTTAGATGAGCACAAAGTTTTCAATTGCTTAATGGATAACAGGTATTTTATAATACATATTATGTGTTTATGTGTAAGAATAACCAAGTAATATTGATATATTCTAAAGCCTTTTCACTTTGATTTTCCGACCTGAATAAAAAACGAAGTCATCGTTTTCATTATTTTTATTTTCATCACCTTTTTTGTAATTAGTTCGTTTGATATTAAAAAAATATTTAGATTAAAAAAACCTTCGTTTTTTGTATCTTATCAAATATAACATTTTGGCGACGAGGTATTTCAGTAGAACCCATCATGGATATAAAACTCGTGGAAAAATTATTATCGCAGCAAAAAGAATGGATGGAAAACGTGCTTCAATCCAATGCAGACCGCATGGAGAAACTTTTACAGAGTACGACACAATCAACGTCTGCGACATCCAATTCCATTTCACAGTTTCGCGCATTTTCTTTAGAAAAAGAGACTTGGGAAAACTATTTGTTCCAGCTTCAACAACAGTGGAGGACGATAATTTGAAAAAAGGTAATTTTTTGTCAACTTGTGGAAACTACATCAATGAGGTACTCCAGAAACTGTTCGAGACCACCGATGTGAGTATACACCCATTCAAAGAGCTAACAGCTAAATTGACAAAACATTTCCAAACAAAACTGCATGTACTCGCATCGAGATGCAAATTTCTGCGGCAGAAAATGGCTCCAGGCCAAACTTACGCAGAGTGGATTGCCGATTTAAGGGGACTAGCCAGAGACTGCAAGTTCGTCTGCACAAAGGAAGGCTGTGGTACATCATACGCTGACTGTATGATTAGAGATATGATTGTTTACTACACCCCGCATGAATCCATCCGCATGTCCGCCACCCAAAAGAAAGACCCGACCCTAGGAGAGATTGAAGAGTTAGTGACAGCATTTGAGTCAACCCAGACAGCCGCCGAAATTTTGAAGGGAAACGTTGCATCAACAGCAACATCAGCAATCGAAGTCAACCAAATTAACCATAAACGTGAACAACAACATTCAAGTAAGTCCAATGAAAATTATCTTGCTAGGAAATCTTGCCCTGGATGTACAATCTACCACGACCGAGAGCAATGCAAACACATGAATTCAGTTTGCAATAATTGTCACCGGAAAGGACACATTAGTACAGTTTGTTTGTCAACAAAAAAATCTGAAACAAGCGTACGTAGTAAGTCTAGACAGCGCTCCAAAGGCGGCAGGGGTAGGTTTTCATCCCATTATGTTGTTAAACATGAAAATGAAAATCGTGCAAGCCCTAGCAATCGCTCCAAGTACACGGAGACGAATCATTCAATCAATGAGATAGTTGAAAATGATCTGGACGATCAAGTCGCGTCAGCTCAATGTGAGACCGAGCGAAAGGGGCGTAAAATTTTTGTGTCGCTTCACGTTAATCAGCAACCAATGCTTTTCCAGTTAGATACTGGAGCAACATGTTCACTGGTCGGGCTCGAAGGGTATCAGGCACTTGGTAATCCACCCTGTGAACCTACTAGCCGTTCATTAAAGGCTTACGGAGGTGTAAATATACCTACCTATTAAGGGGTCCGTAAAAGCATCAATACAATATGAAAACAAAATTCACAATCTGTCATTTTTGGTAAGCGAGTATCGAAATGGTGCAAATATAATGGGTTTATATTGGTTCGAGGCATTTGATTTATCAATTTATTACGCAAAGGGAGAATCAGTTTTACAAGTTGAAAACGGAGATAGTTTGGTTACCAATGCTAAGTTATTCTGTGAGAAGCACAAAGCTGTTTTTAGTCCAGAACTAGGGTGCAGTAAACTATTTTTCGCTCATTTGACATTGAAACCGAATAGTCAACCTAAGTATTTTAAGCATCGTCCCGTACCTTTCGGATTAAAAGAAGCTGTCCGAGCTGAAATGACACGTTTGCAAAAGTTAGGCATTCTTCAACCTGTTGAAACTAGTCAATGGGCAGCACCCATTGTCGTGGTGAAGAAAGCTAACGGGAGTATACGCATCTGTGGAGATTATCGTATAACGATAAACCCAGAATTAGAGATCGATCGTCATCCAATTCCTAGAATTCAGGAACTTTTTCACAAACTACAAGGTGGCCACTACTTCACAAAGGTCGACTTGTCCGACGCCTATCTCCAAGTCCCTTTAGACGAAGAGTCAAGAAAACTTTGCGTTATAAGCACAGAATTTGGTCTTTTTGAATACCAACGTTTACCTTTTGGAACGTCAAATTCCACGGGAATTTTTCAAAGGTACATAGAGCAATTAACCTCAGACATAGATTTTTGCACGTCATATTTAGATGACATTATCGTTTCTGGCCGAACCAATAATGAGCATCTTCATAATCTTCAAACTTTACTCGAGCGTTTGGAACGACATGGGCTGAGATGTCGTCTTGAAAAATGTCAATTTGCTAAGAGTGAAATCAACTACTTGGGCCATATTATCGATGCCGCAGGAATACGCCCATCGGAGGCCCGGGTTGGGGAAAAGATCAAAAGAAGGCTTTTAATCAATTCAAAGAGGACATCGTGAAAGTAACACGATTGGTACATTTTCGTGACGATTATCCAATCACATTAGCCACAGATGCATCGTCACACGGAATTGGGGCGGTGATTTCTCACGTTTATCCAGACAAGACGGAAAGACCTATCGCGTTCGCATCGAAAACGCTTGATGACTCTCAAAAAAAATACAGCCAAATTGAGAAGGAGGCTCTTTCCATTATTTACGGAGTTAAGAAATTCCATCAGTACCTTTTTGGACGTCAATTTGAATTGATTACTGACCACCAACCGCTGGTCACTATTTTTAATCCATCTAAAAAGCTTCCACACATGACTATACAGCGTCTTCAAAGATGGGCACTTATTCTCATGGGATACACATATAGCATACGTTATCGCCCTACAAAACAACACGGGAATGCAGACTGCCTGTCGCGGTTGCCATCCGTACCGGATGACGCATTTGATGGTACCGAAGAATCTTGTCACCATGTGGATGAAATGAGCTCTACATTAATCGAAGATTTTCCTATATATTCTCACACAATCGCAAAGGCTACTCAGAGCGACCCAGCTCTCTCAAAGATCATTCATTACGTCCAGAAGGGATGGCCAAATGAAAAACTAGAATCAAATTTTTCCTTTTTACCCTATTTTCGTAGAAGACTTTCTTTCGAAATACTTAATAATGTACTTCTTTTTCACAGTGGAAGTCCTAGAGTAGTTATACCCAAACAACTACAGCCGAAAGTCTTGGCGCTTCTTCATCAAGGACACTGGGGACTAACACGCATGAAGCAGATATCTCGACGGTATTGCTGGTGGCCCAGCATCGATGATGACATCACCAGAACTATTTCCAGATGTGTTGCGTGTCAAAGTAATGGAAATAATTCGCCTCGAGAGTACACCAGGTGGCCAACAACTGAAGAAGTGTGGGAACGAATACACATTGATTTCGCTGGACCGTTTCAGAACCAGATGTGGTTAATTGTTGTCGACTCCAAGTCAAAGTTCCCATTTGTCATCCGAATGGCGTCTACTACGTCGGCAGCAACAATTCAAGCGTTGCGATCAATTTTCGCATTAGAAGGACTTCCCAAAACGCTGGTATCCGATAATGGGACCCAGTTCACTTCAAATGAGTTTCAACAATTCTGTCGAAGCAATTCAATTAAGCACATAACATCAGCGCCTTTCAATCCAGAATCCAACGGAGCCGCTGAGAGGATGGTGCGGACATTCAAAACCGCTCTTCGAAAAATTTTGCTGGATACACCACAGTGGAACGAAGCTCTCTTGGTTTTTCTCTCCACATATCGTTCTACACCAGATGATTTTGGAATGTCACCAGCAGAGAAACTCCATGGAAGACAACATCGCACCGTTCTCTCCGCGATGGTCCCAGAAGCAAGTAAAACAAATACAAAATTTAAAACTAAATTCTATATTGGTCAACCGGTTTTCGTACGACAATATCAACGTAAAGAGAAATGGATTGCAGCAGTTGTAGAGAAGAACTTATGAAGCAGAATGTACTGTGTAAAAGCTAGCACAGGGACATTCCGACGCCACCAGAATCAGATGAAGTCGCGTACTCCAACTGAAAGTAAAGACGTTCATCTTTGTGCACCAAATCTGATTTTAACACAAAATCACAACACAAATACTGATCAAGCAGCACCAAACGATGATAGACAAGATTTAAATGACTCTGACGATATTATGTAACCGAATTCATCAGTAAACATCAATCTTGAATTATCACAACCAATTTCGAATCCAGTCCCAATAATACATCCAATAAACATTGAAGGAGACAAACGCTCATGAGATACGCCACCGGAGCTTAGACGATCTGAGAGGCCGCGGAAACAGGTCGTATATTATCCAAATTGAGTGAGGGGGAAGCTGATATATTCTAAAGCCTTTTCACTTTGATTTTCCGACCTGAATAAAAAACGAAGTCATCGTTTTCATTATTTTTATTTTCATCACCTTTTTTGTAATTAGTTCGTTTGATATTAAAAAATATTTAGATTAAAAAAACCTTCGTTTTTTATATCTTATCAAATATAACAAATATATACAGCCATGGCCAAAATAATAGCAACGCTCCTGACTTTTAAGTAATACTGTATCTTGTACTTTAGTTAGGCGAACATGTGAACAAATTCCTGTGTTATTGTAACGGTTATTATACTGTCAATCTATTCAACGCACGATCTTGTGATTAATATTATGCACTCAGTAGATTGCAAATACAAAAATTGCTGGTAAAAAAAATAGCATTTGAATAAAAGCTAAAAGAAGTCAAGATTTTGGTGAGTTTTTTATTTGAGATAAATTCTGAAATTTTAGGCACATTTTTTTTAATATGGCACATAGCAAGGGGAAGAGCGAAGCACTGCACTGAAGAATAACGCGAGGCCATTTTAGCTCTGCATAACAGTGGAGAGAGATCGTAACAGTCATTAGACGCTCTGCAAGAATGGCGTGTAATGCTATAAGCTCCAAAAATTTTGAAGAAACCACAGGGCGTCCGTCTAAAATGACTGCAAGAGACAAAGACTTTGGTGAGAAAAGCTAAAAAGAAACCGTTTATGTCCTCAAAAGATCTGCAGCGAGAAATAGGGACACCAGTCAGTTCTAGAACTATTCGTCGTATCTTGCAGGATGCTGACCTTCACGCAATATCTCCAAAGAGATGGCTCTTAGTAAACAAAATGCACCACATGATAGACGACCCACTTCAGGCCAAAAAGCAGTGTAGGAATGTGCTTTGGAGCGACAAAACGAAAATAAATTTATTCGGAATGGATGGAAAACAGTGTGTTTGTCGTCCACAGTGCGAAGCCTACAATCCGCGGTACACAAAACCAACCATGAAGCATGAAGGTAGCAGCATAATGTTATGGGTTTGTTTTTCTTGGTGGGCGTTGGTCCAATATTCGTTATAGATGGCATAATGACAAAGGAGTGCTATGTAGACACACTACCAAATGTTATGCTTCCGTGGACTAACGAAAATATGCCTTTTAAATGTCGTTTCTAGCAAGACAACGAACTCAAGCATACGGCGAAGTCAACAAAGTTCTTGTTTCAGCGAAACAAATTGGACGTTATGGAGTGGCCTTCTCAATCACCGAACCTTTATCCTATTGAGAACCACTGGAATGAGCTGAAGATTGAGGTTAGTAAGCAGAAACTTTCAAACAAAGCGGATTTCTGGAGAATTGTCCAAGAAGTATTGTATTCGATTCCACAGGAAAAGTGCCAGAGGTTGGTAGAGTCTATGCCAAATCGAATGGATGCAGTATAAAACATGGTTTTTCAACCAAATATTGAATATTCTTTGCTAATAATTTAAAAAAAATGCATTGGTTATCAAAATGTCATGTTTTGTGTTAAATTTATCAAGTGTTGCTATTTTTATGACCAACTTGTTGGGAAGCCTAAAGCAAACGGACTACGAAATTTTGCAAACCCCATTTAGTTTTCTAAAAAAATTATTTAGAATAAATTAACAACATACTTACCACTAATATATAACACTAATATTTTTTAATATTTGCCTAGTATAAGTACTACACATAATATTTCCAAAAATTAGGGAGTGTTGCTATTATTTTGGCCATAGCTGTATATATTTTCTCTCCGTTACTTATACTCTAGCCATAAGCTTTTTTTATAATCCTAGCAGTGCGATTTTCTAATAGAATTACACTCACAATTTGGAATTGAAAGTAGTCATGTTGCGTTACATCAATCAGCTTCGACTGTACAATGCAAACGAGCCTGACTGTAAAAACGCAAAAAATCACAAGACTAGTTATTGGAAGTTTGAAGTATTAACTTGAAGTTTTTGGCGCATCAACAACTGTATGTTGCATGTTGGCAAGACATGATAGTTGTTTTAAAATAAAAACCTAAAAGTTTGACATTATTATTTTTAATGTAGGTTCATAAGACATTGTATTTATTTGGATTACCAAAACATTGTAATTTTATTTACTATCATAATTTTATTGTGTAGTACAGTGCGAGCGTTTGGGTAAAGTCGAGTGGATTTAATAGATGTCGATGCACATTGGTGTTGAAATGTTTTAAAATGATGGGGAAAATCGAGAAGGCCAAAGTACATATGTATCTTTAAAATAAATTATTTTCTAAAAATAATGAATATCCAGTTCTTCAGGGTGTTAAGAATGGAAAAAGATCACTGGATACATTGATCATTCTTGTAAACATTCTAATATGTAAATACCTATATCATCTTATGAATAACGTCAAATAAAATCGTTCTTATTTATAACTTTCCTGCACTTTTCTAAACAACCCCGAATTGTAGCAACACCAACTATGAAGTTATTCTTGTGTTAACTATTTTAAATTGAATTTGGAGAAATAGTCTATTATTATTTGTCTATTATTATTTGTCACTTCTTGGCAGGAGGCCTGAAAAAAAAACATTTTTTTTGTTGACAACGAACTGAGCATTACAATACCAGGTACTGCTTGATTATTTTTTGTTCCGACTACAATAATAAGAAATCGAAACCCAAATTAATATATTTTGTAACAAATCGTTTCTTAACTTATCATGAGTAACTAGAATATTATTATCTATCTGGAATTTCTCTCCTTTTAACATAAAAACTAATTTTCGTATCTATACATCTTTAAAATATTATCAAAAAGCAGCATGCTATAGTGGCAGGCACAAACACGGCCAATCCCACAGCCGAACAAACGGCAAACCAAAACAACTTCTCTCTGAAACTTCTGAATTATGTAACGAAGTTAATACATAGCACCAAATTATATTCAATATTTGTCTGCAGTTAAAAGATCTAGCGTTTGATATTAAAATTGCCAATTAACACCACACAAAATCATACGGAAAAAAAACTTCACGATAAGAAGGCAAATGGTAAAGGAGTTCATAATAAATATTGGTAGGCGTACACAAGGCATCTTGAAAGTATAATCAATCTTTTTTTCGTTCGTTCAATGCGCAACAGAATATACAACTGAACATTGAGAAGACTCAATAATAGTTTGGAAAAATATAAATATAGAACAAAATTATTATAAATAGTAAGTCCTCGTTTTCCAGTTTTCTTATGGAAACCTAAATAAAAACTAATACTCCTTGTAAACCAAATAATAATGGGCAAATAAGAATAAACATATGCATTTATGTAGATATGTACATATATATTTTATTTTGAAATTCAGTTCTTTAGCGCACCGACAGCCAACTATTTTAACATTGATGGTAAAATTGAAAATCACAGCAGCAACACCCAAAAAATGAACGTAATAAAAAAAAAAGAATATAGAATTTATTAGGAAAGATTGCATTATGTATATTAAACCGGCTGTTTTATATACATATCAGCAAAGAAAAATATTATTTTTCATCAACTTCTTTATAAAATAAAATGGGAACAGTTCTAACACACATGTTTACTTTTCTATATACTTACTTTTGTTTTGCCTAAATAGAATAAAACTATCACTTGTATAATATATTATACCAAATATTGTAGAAATATTTGTTTGATAAAATGTTAATGCATATCTGTTGATATCTTATTCAAATTGTAACTATAAGGGCAGCAGCTGAGGAGCAAATAATGTGTATTCATCCGAGAAAAAATATTAGCTTAGTTGTTAGAGATGCACATATGTTCCATTAAAAAAAATATATAATTTTCTAAAATTAAAAAACCACGGAATGTTCCACCACACAATCTGTTAATATTTTAGATTTTCAAAGATATGTTTACTTAGACTTCGTTTTTTTTTAACTACAACTAGGTGTATTTAAATACAAAGAAATAAATGGAAATCCACATACACACTGACGGAAAGAACTGAGGTACAATTTTTGGTATATATTTTATAAATTTATTTTTGTGTAAATCATAGGAAATATTCACTTTTTCATCATTCGCCAGATTAAAGCTATTTATTCATTATTTTATGTACATATTTTTAACTTTACAATTTCCAGTTGTATTAAATATCTGCCCTAATCACAAAAACGGGTTCCAAGGAGAAAAATTTAAGCCCAATATGGCTGATTATTTTTATACTGATCTGGTTACTCAAGTCCGGGTTTGAAAGGTTGGGAGACATGCGTTCAGGTACAAAATTTCTTGTCTGAATTCATTTTGGATATCTTTCAAATTTAGTTATTTGTTGATTTAATTGGAAGGAAAATTTCATTCCAGTGTGGTGAAAAAAAGACTTCAAATAAATAAAAGAGGTAGGCCAGCACTCGAATTCGATGTCAAGTCAGCTGTCAACTAAATCGATGCCTTTGGATATTATAAAATCTATAGTGCTCTCATGGAACAGAAAAAAATGTTGGGGAATGTGCTGTACTGATGACACTGTCGGAAAAAAAAATTGACATTTGGAGACTTTAGATTTAGGGTGAGGTAGTTACATTGTATATATAAACTATAGCATTGTATATAAAAACTATAGTACTCTCATGGAACAGAAAAAAATGTTATGGAATACACTCTACCGAGGGCGCTGTCGGAGGAAAATATTGTCGTGGAGACTTTTGATTTAGGGTGGGGTGGTAATTGAGGAAATTTTTTTAGCCACGTGGCAATGAGAAAGACGAGAATGAGAAAATGAAATTTGTTTTGTAGCATTTTTCTTTTGAGGCATCTTCTCTGTGTTTTGTTGTTATATTTTATTGTCAAGAATATTTGTTTTGTTTTGGCTATTTCATACGCAACAAAGCAACGTTGTTCAATTTCGGCATATCTAACCAAAATACAACGTTGCTTTTTATTTGTATGGACACACATACCTATTTGAATAGATTTAAGTAGGAATAATTTTGAAAACTGATTCTTGATAGGATTAGGCTTTTTTGAATTTTAGTATATCTTCATAGAAACTTTATCTTAATATATTAGGTAACTTACCTATGTAAAGCCCCGGGAGCCGATGGCATACCAGCCGAATTATTTCATCACGGCGGGCCAGCCTTACGTCAAGCAATTCATGATATTATAGTACACGTATGGGAGCAGGAAGAAATGCCAGAAGACTGGCGAAAAGGTTTAATATGCCCCATACATA
The DNA here is from genome assembly GCA_911387755.1 of Chrysotoxum bicinctum. NCBI lineage: Eukaryota > Metazoa > Arthropoda > Insecta > Diptera > Syrphidae > Chrysotoxum > Chrysotoxum bicinctum. The sequence continues at coordinate 130,277,886 of OU426987.1, read as the reverse complement.
AGAAGGGAGATGTCACAACGTGCAGCAATTATAGAGGTATCACGTTGTTGAGTACCGCCTATAAGATACTCTCCTCTATCCTACAAGACCGGATAACCCCATACGCTAAAACCGTTATCGGACAATATCAGTGTGGTTTCATTCCAGGCAAATCAACAACTGATCAGATATTTACCCTTAGGCAGGCGATGGAAAAATGTCTAGAATTTAACATCCCAACATACCATCTGTTTATAGACTTTGATAGCATAGCCAGGGTAGAACTTTACAAAGCCATGAGAGAATTCGGCATCCCAAATAAATTGACACGACTATGTAGGTTGACCATGACCAACGTAACAAGCCAAGTAAAAATAGCCGGATTGCTATCCAGACCAATCAACATCTTTAATGGACTCCGACAAGGGGACGGTTTGGCCTGCCTCCTCTTCAACCTGGCGTTGGAGAAAGCAATCCGTGACTCTGGCACGGCAACAAGAGGGACCATCGTCAACAGGTCCAGCCAGTTACTGGCTTACGCAGACGACATCGACATCATCGGAAGAACCGAACAAGCTGTACACGATTCCTTCAACCAGATCGAGCAGGCGGCACAAAATCTGGGGCTGCACATTAGTGAAGGTAAAACAAAGTACATGGTGGCGTCGAATGCGAGAGGAACAGTTGGTCAAACAATCAAGGTTGCGGAGCACGAATTTGAAGTGGTGCAATCCTTTAAATACCTTGGGTCAATAGTAGCAGCCTATAACAATATAGAAGAAGAAATACGCGGGCGGCTTCTCAAATCCAACAGAGCCTACTATAGTCTGTCAAAGCTCTTCAAATCCAGAAATCTCACCATAACTTCAAAACTACTGCTGTACAGGACCATGGTCCTGCCAGTACTCACATATGGATCCGAGACTTGGGTGCTTAGCAAAAGGCACTCCGACCTCTTAGCTGCGTTCGAGAGAAAAGTCTTAAGGAGAATTGTTGGCCCCGTATGTGAGGAAGGACGATTCCGGAGACGGTACAATCATGAACTGTACGCAATCTACCTTGAAGCAGATATCGTGACAAAAATTAAGCTCGGTAGACTCCGGTGGGCAGGGCACCTAGCTCGCATGAGCGAAGAGGAACCTGCTCGGAAAGTTCTTTGTGGTACATTCTATGGTAGACGACAGCGTGGTAGACCATGCTTGCGCTGGAGAGATGGCGTAGACCAGGACGCCCGAAGCCTTGGGGTGCGCAACTGGATGGCGTCGGCTAGAGACCGGGATAGGTGGAGAGACTTGTTGAAAGAGGCCAGGACCGGAACCCGGTTGTAGAGCCGATGATGATGTTGAACTTACCTATGTTGATTGCAATTATTATTATTTTTGTTATTCAAAAGTATAATAATTGGTGTAATTTTGAAGTACAAAAATAATAATTGCAATCAACTAGTTTAACTGCCTACATTAGATGCAGTGGGTGGTAAGGTCATTGTATATATAAACTATAGAACTCTCATGGAACAGAAAAAAGTGTTATGGAATACACTCTTCCGAGGGCGCTGTCGTAGGAAAATATTGTCGTGGAGACTTTTGATTTGGGGTGGGGTAGTAATTGAGGAAGAGCGAGAAAATTTTATCTGCTCTGGCAATAAGAAAGACGAGAAAGAGAAAATAAAATTTGTTTTGTATCATTTTCCTTTTGCGGGATCTTCTGTGTGTTTTGTTGTTATATTTTTTTGTCAAGAATATTTGTTTTGTTTTTGCTATTTCATACGCAACAAAGCAACGTTGTTCAATTTCGGCATATCTAACCAAAATACAACGTTGCTTTTTATTTGTATGGACACACATACCTATTTGAATAGATTTAAGTAGGAATTTTAGTATATCTTCATAGAAACTTTATCTTAATATATTAGGTAACTTACCTATGTTGATTGCAATTATTATTATTTCTGTTATTCAAAAGTATAATAATTGGTGTAATTTTGAAGTACAAAAATAATAATTGCAATCAACTAGTTTAACTGCCTATGTACATTAGATGCAGTGGGTGGTAAGGTAGTGGAAATAGTTTTTTTTTGGAATTAATATAATTATGTACATTTATACCTATAAAACTATTTCTTTAAGCAAATCTAATAGGTACGTATACCTATATTTTTATTAGAGAAAATAGCTTTTTACCTACCTATATAAAATATGGTATGGTAGAAAATAATTTTGATTACAAAAAAAATATTTTTATGCATTCATAGGTATTTATATAATTAAAAATAAAAAAAAGAAACTTGATATATAGGTATAGACCAGTTTTTAAAATGTATTCATATAAACTTTGTTTGCAAAAAATATAGAAAATGTTTAATACTTTTTATGTTTATATAAACAATTTCAGAAATGCATAAATATTCACATAAAGCAATTGTGAAAAAAAAATCAAATAAGTTTTTCGAGAAAAAAATAATTTTAGAAAACTTAAATTAATTAAAAAAAAAATTAGAATAAATAGAATAAAATTATTATTGACATAATATTTAAAAAAAAAAATCAGATACGTTTCATGGAAAAAATATGTTGTATGCATTTACATATTGCCAATGCAATAAGCAATTTTAGAAAAATTAAAAAAAAAAAAGAAATATGGTGTCAATTTTAAAAAAATTATTGACGCACCCCACATGAAAAACTTTGAAAATAAAAATAAACGTTTTTTTATAAAAAATAGTTTTTATCCATATATTTTGTAAAAAAATAAGATATTTGCCCTGCGAATTTTGAACAAACAAATATTTCTTGTAATGTTTGTCTACGAATTTTCATCAAATTTGGAAATTATTAATTCATTAAAATAAATTTTTTTTTTTGTATTTTGTTAATATAAATATAAAAAGTACGAATTTATGCAAACAAAGTTTTAAAAACCTTTTATTATTAAACTAATTTTAAATATAAGAAATTTCTTTAAAATTGTTCTAGAAAAAAATTTGGGATATTAATTTTAAGTATTTAAAAATAAAGATTCTAGGAAATATTTTCAAAAATTAATCGCTCAAACTTTTTCAAGACATTGATTTTTCAAAAACAATTTTTTTAGATAAATATTTTATCGTTTTCTCTATCATCGTAAAGTCAACTTTGATCAAAATCTCGAGTTAAATTTTTTCCACATAAAAATATTGAGCCGTTTTTGAGATATCGAATTTTCCAAGAAAAAAAAAATACTTTTTTTTTCAAAAATTAAAAAAATATTTTTTTTTTCAAAACTTTGAGACGCAATGTTTTTAAACTTTTCGGAAGCATCTCTATACAAAATTTCGATAATGAGAAAATTGTCAAATGTCAAAATTTAAAAAAATTGTTCTATGATAGGTGCAAGCTGTAATATCTTAATTTCAAAATTTAAATTCAAGATCATACAAAGAAAAAAAATGTATCAAAATTCCAGGCGCCGTTTTCGAGAAAAATACGATTTTTGAAAACCATTTTTTAATTTTTTTTTTTACATTTGTATGGTGGGTACCTTTATTTTTAGGTAAAATAAATTTTTTTTTCTCACATCTTGTAGATTGATAAACTTTTACTTACCAAGTTTAAAAAAAATCTAGCATGGGGTTTTCGAAATATTGAGTTGTGAAAAGTTTATTTTAAAAATCCAAATTTTTTTGTTTTGAAAATTTTAATACACAATTCTATTTAAGTTTTTGGGGAGCTTTAGCAAAAAAAAAATATCGAAATCGGTTGTACCGTTTTTGATACAATGAAAAACAAAAAAAAATAGTTCCATGGGGGGTACAAAAAATACCCATATTTTGAAAATTTTTTTTCAACCATTACCTTAAAATAAATAACCACTGCCAATCGCACAGACAATGATTATGAGAAAAAACGCGAAAATTTATTGGGAATTAATGTATAATGCTGCTCAAACACCTATACATATCCATTTGCCTCTAAAAAACGGCTGAAATATGAAAAAATAAGACATGGTTGCCACATTTAAAAATCGCCATGTTAATTATTTTAGCAGAAATTGTTTTTTACTGATTTAGTAGTTGAAGTTTACCTATTACAAATTAACCAACAAAAAAATAATTAATGCATACATATATTTTTCTTCCATTAGAAGTAAAAAATGTGAAAATATTTTTTTTTTTTGAAAAACAAATGTTTATCTTTAAATGCGATTTGCGGCTAAACGAAGCTTCGTAGCCCCCCAAAGTTGACATCTTCTAACGTGATTTCTGGCTAAACTAGGCATCTTAGAGAATTAAAAATTGCATATTCGTGGTCTAGGGAGTGCCACCTTTCAATCCACGTATCGCATGTAACGAAAAATAAATGTTTATCTTTAAATGCGATTTGCGGCTAAACGGAGCTCCGTAGACCCCCCAAAGTTGACATTTTCAAACGTGATTTCTGGCTAAACTAGGAATCTTAGTGAGTTAAAAATTGCATACTCGTGATGTAGGGAGTGATGTATCACATGATTTTTTTTTTGTTATTTTGCATTTCAAAATTCTACATTTTGAAATTCTACTTCTCAAAATTTTGAATTTCTAATTTTACTTATTAAGTTTTCTGCATTTAAGAATTCTACTTCTCAAAGTACATTTTTCAAGATTATATTTCCCAAAATTTTACATTTCCAAATTCTACTTCTCATAATTCTGCTTTTTAAATTGTACTTATTAAGTTTTCTGCATTTCAGAATTCTACTTCTCAAAATATCTTTTTCAAAATTTTACTTTCTTAGTTTTCTGCATTTTAAAATTTTATTTCCTAAAACTCTGCATTTCAAAATTTGCCTTTTCAAAATTTTACTTACTAAGCTTTCTGCTTTTTAAAATTCCTTTTTCAAACTTCTGCATTTCAAAATTTGCCTTTTCAAAATTTTACTTACCTAACTTTCTGCATTTCAAACTTCTGCTTTCAAAATTTTACTTATTAATTTTTATGCATTTCAAAATTTAATTTCCCAAAATTCTGCATTCCAAAATTCTACTCTTCAAAATTTTAGCTTTCAATATACCTAATTGTTCTGTATTTCAGAATAATACTCAAAACTCCAATTCTCAAAATTCTGCATTTGAAAAATCTGCCTACAAAAAAATTATCTATCTACACAAAATAATTGTTCTGAGTGGTAACCGTTTAAGAATAATTCGTGTATTTGAATAAAAATCCTACATTTGCTCCAATATAAATACAACGCAAAAAATCAAACCTAGCAATATACCGTTTTTTCTCTATGCGTGAAGCAAAAAATGCCACCTCATACTTATTTGTATAGAAAATTGATAAAAAGAAAACAGAAAATAACTTTCTTGTCGTCGCTTTGTTCTGCACCTTCGGTTTGCTTTTACCGAAAATATTATCACCCCTTCCTGATTATCGTCTGTCCTTACTCTCCACAACTCTACGTAAAAAGTTATGGAATACGCTCGTATGGTGCCGCATCGTTCGTTCCTCTTCATGAGAGTACTATAGTTTATATATACAATGGTTTGTTCCTCCGACAACGCCCTCGGTAGAGTGTACATTGTATATATAAACTATAGTACTCTCATGAAGAGGAACGAACGATGCGGCACCATACGAGCGTATTCCATAACTTTTTACGTAGAGTTGTGGAGAGTAAGGACAGACGATAATCAGGAAGGGGTGATAATATTTTCGGTAAAAGCAAACCGAAGGTGCAGAACAAAGCGACGACAAGAAAGTTATTTTCTGTTTTCTTTTTATCAATTTTCTATACAAATAAGTATGAGGTGGCATTTTTTGCTTCACGCATAGAGAAAAAACGGTATATTGCTAGGTTTGATTTTTTGCGTTGTATTTATATTGGAGCAAATGTAGGATTTTTATTCAAATACACGAATTATTCTTAAACGGTTACCACTCAGAACAATTATTTTGTGTAGATAGATAATTTTTTTGTAGGCAGATTTTTCAAATGCAGAATTTTGAGAATTGGAGTTTTGAGTATTATTCTGAAATACAGAACAATTAGGTATATTGAAAGCTAAAATTTTGAAGAGTAGAATTTTGGAATGCAGAATTTTGGGAAATTAAATTTTGAAATGCATAAAAATTAATAAGTAAAATTTTGAAAGCAGAAGTTTGAAATGCAGAAAGTTAGGTAAGTAAAATTTTGAAAAGGCAAATTTTGAAATGCAGAAGTTTGAAAAAGGAATTTTAAAAAGCAGAAAGCTTAGTAAGTAAAATTTTGAAAAGGCAAATTTTGAAATGCAGAGTTTTAGGAAATAAAATTTTAAAATGCAGAAAACTAAGAAAGTAAAATTTTGAAAAAGATATTTTGAGAAGTAGAATTCTGAAATGCAGAAAACTTAATAAGTACAATTTAAAAAGCAGAATTATGAGAAGTAGAATTTGGAAATGTAAAATTTTGGGAAATATAATCTTGAAAAATGTACTTTGAGAAGTAGAATTCTTAAATGCAGAAAACTTAATAAGTAAAATTAGAAATTCAAAATTTTGAGAAGTAGAATTTCAAAATGTAGAATTTTGAAATGCAAAATAACAAAAAAAAAATCATGTGATACATCACTCCCTACATCACGAGTATGCAATTTTTAACTCACTAAGATTCCTAGTTTAGCCAGAAATCACGTTTGAAAATGTCAACTTTGGGGGGTCTACGGAGCTCCGTTTAGCCGCAAATCGCATTTAAAGATAAACATTTATTTTTCGTTACATGCGATACGTGGATTGAAAGGTGGCACTCCCTAGACCACGAATATGCAATTTTTAATTCTCTAAGATGCCTAGTTTAGCCAGAAATCACGTTAGAAGATGTCAACTTTGGGGGGCTACGAAGCTTCGTTTAGCCGCAAATCGCATTTAAAGATAAACATTTGTTTTTCAAAAAAAAAAAATATTTTCACATTTTTTACTTCTAATGGAAGAAAAATATATGTATGCATTAATTATTTTTTTGTTGGTTAATTTGTAATAGGTAAACTTCAACTACTAAATCAGTAAAAAACAATTTCTGCTAAAATAATTAACATGGCGATTTTTAAATGTGGCAACCATGTCTTATTTTTTCATATTTCAGCCGTTTTTTAGAGGCAAATGGATATGTATAGGTGTTTGAGCAGCATTATACATTAATTCCCAATAAATTTTCGCGTTTTTTCTCATAATCATTGTCTGTGCGATTGGCAGTGGTTATTTATTTTAAGGTAATGGTTGAAAAAAAATTTTCAAAATATGGGTATTTTTTGTACCCCCCATGGAACTATTTTTTTTTGTTTTTCATTGTATCAAAAACGGTACAACCGATTTCGATATTTTTTTTTTGCTAAAGCTCCCCAAAAACTTAAATAGAATTGTGTATTAAAATTTTCAAAACAAAAAAATTTGGATTTTTAAAATAAACTTTTCACAACTCAATATTTCGAAAACCCCATGCTAGATTTTTTTTAAACTTGGTAAGTAAAAGTTTATCAATCTACAAGATGTGAGAAAAAAAAATTTATTTTACCTAAAAATAAAGGTACCCACCATACAAATGTAAAAAAAAAAATTAAAAAATGGTTTTCAAAAATCGTATTTTTCTCGAAAACGGCGCCTGGAATTTTGATACATTTTTTTTCTTTGTATGATCTTGAATTTAAATTTTGAAATTAAGATATTACAGCTTGCACCTATCATAGAACAATTTTTTTAAATTTTGACATTTGACAATTTTCTCATTATCGAAATTTTGTATAGAGATGCTTCCGAAAAGTTTAAAAACATTGCGTCTCAAAGTTTTGAAAAAAAAAATATTTTTTTAATTTTTGAAAAAAAAAGTATTTTTTTTTTCTTGGAAAATTCGATATCTCAAAAACGGCTCAATATTTTTATGTGGAAAAAATTTAACTCGAGATTTTGATCAAAGTTGACTTTACGATGATAGAGAAAACGATAAAATATTTATCTAAAAAAATTGTTTTTGAAAAATCAATGTCTTGAAAAAGTTTGAGCGATTAATTTTTGAAAATATTTCCTAGAATCTTTATTTTTAAATACTTAAAATTAATATCCCAAATTTTTTTCTAGAACAATTTTAAAGAAATTTCTTATATTTAAAATTAGTTTAATAATAAAAGGTTTTTAAAACTTTGTTTGCATAAATTCGTACTTTTTATATTTATATTAACAAAATACAAAAAAAAAAATTTATTTTAATGAATTAATAATTTCCAAATTTGATGAAAATTCGTAGACAAACATTACAAGAAATATTTGTTTGTTCAAAATTCGCAGGGCAAATATCTTATTTTTTTACAAAATATATGGATAAAAACTATTTTTTATAAAAAAACGTTTATTTTTATTTTCAAAGTTTTTCATGTGGGGTGCGTCAATAATTTTTTTAAAATTGACACCATATTTCTTTTTTTTTTTTAATTTTTCTAAAATTGCTTATTGCATTGGCAATATGTAAATGCATACAACATATTTTTTCCATGAAACGTATCTGATTTTTTTTTTTAAATATTATGTCAATAATAATTTTATTCTATTTATTCTAATTTTTTTTTTAATTAATTTAAGTTTTCTAAAATTATTTTTTTCTCGAAAAACTTATTTGATTTTTTTTTCACAATTGCTTTATGTGAATATTTATGCATTTCTGAAATTGTTTATATAAACATAAAAAGTATTAAACATTTTCTATATTTTTTGCAAACAAAGTTTATATGAATACATTTTAAAAACTGGTCTATACCTATATATCAAGTTTCTTTTTTTTATTTTTAATTATATAAATACCTATGAATGCATAAAAATATTTTTTTTGTAATCAAAATTATTTTCTACCATACCATATTTTATATAGGTAGGTAAAAAGCTATTTTCTCTAATAAAAATATAGGTATACGTACCTATTAGATTTGCTTAAAGAAATAGTTTTATAGGTATAAATGTACATAATTATATTAATTCCAAAAAAAAACTATTTCCACTACCTTACCACCCACTGCATCTAATGTACATAGGCAGTTAAACTAGTTGATTGCAATTATTATTTTTGTACTTCAAAATTACACCAATTATTATACTTTTGAATAACAGAAATAATAATAATTGCAATCAACATAGGTAAGTTACCTAATATATTAAGATAAAGTTTCTATGAAGATATACTAAAATTCCTACTTAAATCTATTCAAATAGGTATGTGTGTCCATACAAATAAAAAGCAACGTTGTATTTTGGTTAGATATGCCGAAATTGAACAACGTTGCTTTGTTGCGTATGAAATAGCAAAAACAAAACAAATATTCTTGACAAAAAAATATAACAACAAAACACACAGAAGATCCCGCAAAAGGAAAATGATACAAAACAAATTTTATTTTCTCTTTCTCGTCTTTCTCATTGCCAGAGCAGATAAAATTTTCTCGCTCTTCCTCAATTACTACCCCACCCCAAATCAAAAGTCTCCACGACAATATTTTCCTACGACAGCGCCCTCGGAAGAGTGTATTCCATAACACTTTTTTCTGTTCCATGAGAGTTCTATAGTTTATATATACAATGACCTTACCACCCACTGCATCTAATGTAGGCAGTTAAACTAGTTGATTGCAATTATTATTTTTGTACTTCAAAATTACACCAATTATTATACTTTTGAATAACAAAAATAATAATAATTGCAATCAACATAGGTAAGTTCAACATCATCATCGGCTCTACAACCGGGTTCCGGTCCTGGCCTCTTTCAACAAGTCTCTCCACCTATCCCGGTCTCTAGCCGACGCCATCCAGTTGCGCACCCCAAGGCTTCGGGCGTCCTGGTCTACGCCATCTCTCCAGCGCAAGCATGGTCTACCACGCTGTCGTCTACCATAGAATGTACCACAAAGAACTTTCCGAGCAGGTTCCTCTTCGCTCATGCGAGCTAGGTGCCCTGCCCACCGGAGTCTACCGAGCTTAATTTTTGTCACGATATCTGCTTCAAGGTAGATTGCGTACAGTTCATGATTGTACCGTCTCCGGAATCGTCCTTCCTCACATACGGGGCCAACAATTCTCCTTAAGACTTTTCTCTCGAACGCAGCTAAGAGGTCGGAGTGCCTTTTGCTAAGCACCCAAGTCTCGGATCCATATGTGAGTACTGGCAGGACCATGGTCCTGTACAGCAGTAGTTTTGAAGTTATGGTGAGATTTCTGGATTTGAAGAGCTTTGACAGACTATAGTAGGCTCTGTTGGATTTGAGAAGCCGCCCGCGTATTTCTTCTTCTATATTGTTATAGGCTGCTACTATTGACCCAAGGTATTTAAAGGATTGCACCACTTCAAATTCGTGCTCCGCAACCTTGATTGTTTGACCAACTGTTCCTCTCGCATTCGACGCCACCATGTACTTTGTTTTACCTTCACTAATGTGCAGCCCCAGATTTTGTGCCGCCTGCTCGATCTGGTTGAAGGAATCGTGTACAGCTTGTTCGGTTCTTCCGATGATGTCGATGTCGTCTGCGTAAGCCAGTAACTGGCTGGACCTGTTGACGATGGTCCCTCTTGTTGCCGTGCCAGAGTCACGGATTGCTTTCTCCAACGCCAGGTTGAAGAGGAGGCAGGCCAAACCGTCCCCTTGTCGGAGTCCATTAAAGATGTTGATTGGTCTGGATAGCAATCCGGCTATTTTTACTTGGCTTGTTACGTTGGTCATGGTCAACCTACATAGTCGTGTCAATTTATTTGGGATGCCGAATTCTCTCATGGCTTTGTAAAGTTCTACCCTGGCTATGCTATCAAAGTCTATAAACAGATGGTATGTTGGGATGTTAAATTCTAGACATTTTTCCATCGCCTGCCTAAGGGTAAATATCTGATCAGTTGTTGATTTGCCTGGAATGAAACCACACTGATATTGTCCGATAACGGTTTTAGCGTATGGGGTTATCCGGTCTTGTAGGATAGAGGAGAGTATCTTATAGGCGGTACTCAACAACGTGATACCTCTATAATTGCTGCACGTTGTGACATCTCCCTTCTTATGTATGGGGCATATTAAACCTTTTCGCCAGTCTTCTGGCATTTCTTCCTGCTCCCATACGTGTACTATAATATCATGAATTGCTTGACGTAAGGCTGGCCCGCCGTGATGAAATAATTCGGCTGGTATGCCATCGGCTCCCGGGGCTTTACATAGGTAAGTTACCTAATATATTAAGATAAAGTTTCTATGAAGATATACTAAAATTCAAAAAAGCCTAATCCTATCAAGAATCAGTTTTCAAAATTATTCCTACTTAAATCTATTCAAATAGGTATGTGTGTCCATACAAATAAAAAGCAACGTTGTATTTTGGTTAGATATGCCGAAATTGAACAACGTTGCTTTGTTGCGTATGAAATAGCCAAAACAAAACAAATATTCTTGACAATAAAATATAACAACAAAACACAGAGAAGATGCCTCAAAAGAAAAATGCTACAAAACAAATTTCATTTTCTCATTCTCGTCTTTCTCATTGCCACGTGGCTAAAAAAATTTCCTCAATTACCACCCCACCCTAAATCAAAAGTCTCCACGACAATATTTTCCTCCGACAGCGCCCTCGGTAGAGTGTATTCCATAACATTTTTTTCTGTTCCATGAGAGTACTATAGTTTTTATATACAATGGAGTGTATTCCATAACATTTTTTTCTGTTCCATGAGAGTACTATAGTTTTTATATACAATGGCTTATCTTCTAATCAATATCCATGTATCTTCGGTGACTTTAATCTTGGTGACATTGATTGGCGTTATCTAGAAGATGAGCAAATCCTTGTCCCTTTTAATGTTTCTAGGGATGTGGAAGTTGAATTAGTTGATAACTTTTCCTCGTTAGGATTAATCCAAATTAATCATTTAAAAAATACTTTAAATAGGTTTCTCGATCTTGTATTTATAATTAAGGATCTTAAATTTATGGTCTCTGAATCAGACTTTCCTTTAGTAAGAAATCAAATTCATCACAAAGCAATTATGGTTGTATTTGAACTTTATAATTTTCAACCTGTTATTACAAATAACTGTTTTATATTTAATTATAAGAAGGCTGACTTCATTTCGCTAAATAATTATTTTAATACCATAAATTGGGAGCAATTATTTGCAGATAAATCTTTAAATCAGATGTATACCATCTTTAAAACACTTGTTTGAGGGTGTTCAGAAGTTCGTTCCGATAGTTCGAAAGGGATCGTCTTTTAAATCTCCCTGGTTCAATAAAAGACTTAAGAATTTAGAAAATGTAAAAAACAAGGCTTTAAAGAGATGTAAGGTAACAGGCAAATCTGAAGATAGAATTCGTTTTATGCAACTGCGACGGGAATTTGATTTTTTGAGTAAATTTCTATATTCACAATAATATAAGTTCAGTTGAAAGGGATATCAAATGCAACTCGAAATCTTTTTGGGTTTTTTTAAATTCAAAACGCAAAAGTTCTGCGTTTCCTAGCTCTATGGAGCTTGATGGAGAGACCTCCCATAGTACTGAAGCTACATGCAATCTTTTTGCTAAGTTTTTTTCAAGCGAATTATAATATAGACATTATACCTAATAGTGAAAACCTGTATAATGATATTAGTTCTCAAGTTGATTTTAATGTGTTTTCTCTGTCTGATCAAGAGGTATTTAACGGCTTAGCTTCTCTTGATGTTAATATAAAAGCTGGAGTAGATTTGATTCCTCCTCTTTTGATATCGGAATGTGCTGTTTCGCTTTGTAAAGTACTAAAAATTATTTTCAATAAATCGCTCCATTCTGGGGTTTTTCTAGATGAGTGGAAAATATCATCCATCAGCCCTATTTATAAAAGTGGTCTCAAGCACTTAATTAAGAACTATAGACTAGTCTCAAAACTTTCCGCGATTCCAAAACTTTTTGAAAAGTTGGTGTTCAATAGACTTAGTTTCACGGTGAAAGACATAATATATCTTCGAGACAGCATGGATTTTGTAGTGGTCGCTCCACTACTACGAATTTTTGTCTGTTTACAAGTTTTTGTTTATCTTCTTTTGAAAAAAGAATGCAGGTCGATGTTTTGTACTCGGATTTTGTGAAAGCGTTCGATAGAGTCCATCATAGACTTCTATTAAGAAAGTTGGAGAGGATGGGATTCAGATTCGATTTTCTTAAATGGTTAAAATCTTATTTGTCAAATCGAAAACAGATTGTTAAAATCGAAGGCAATCAATCCTTTTTTATTGAAGTCATTTGGGACCCCTCCTTTTCAATCTTTTCGTCAATGACATTCTGGACTGTCTGAAATTTTCTAATTGTTTGATGTTCGCAGATGATTTGAAACTATATTCCCAAATTTCTTCAGTTGAAAATTGTGTTAACTTTCAAAAAGATATTGATGCGTTTTTCACTTGGTGTAAATATAATCATCTCGAGCTAAATATCTCTAAATGTAATATATTTAGAGCTTCTCGTACAACACCTAAAGTGCTGTTAAGTTACAGTCTCGGCAATGAAAGTCTTTCAACCGTGAGTGTAATAAAGGACCTTGGTGTTATTTTTGACACTAAGTTTTCTTTTTCTGAACACATACATTTTATTATTTCAAAAGCGAATTCGTTGCTAGGTTTTTTAAAACGCAACACGGGGGTATTTAAAGATAGTTATACTCTGAAAACGATTTACATATCTTTAATATTACCCATACTGGAATACTGTAGTGTTATTTGGTCTCCTTTTTTATCAAAATTCCTCAGACAGGATCGAAAATATTCAAAGAAGATTCACGCGCTTTGCTTTAAGGAATTTCAGGTGGTCAGATGGTTTGCCCAATTATGGTTCTAGGTGCGCATTGATAGATTTAAAATCTTTAAAAAGCCGTAGAGAAACCCTTGGGGTTCTTTTTATCAAGGACATACTCAATGGTAAAATAAAATCTTCGGACTTACTAGCTCTTATGTCTTTTTATGTTCCTGAGAGATATCTAAGAAATAGGGAAGTTCTCTTTTTGATTCCTAGTCACAGGACGAACTATGGACTTAATGAACCCATAACTCGTAATTTATCTCTTTTTAATTTAATTCATAGTGAAGTCGACCTTCAAATGAATAGGCATATGTTTAAGAGTATTGCTTTAAACTTTTTTAATGATGTATAATGATAAATTATAATTTAATTGTAGTCAACAGATTATGTATCCATTGATGAATAAATAAATAAATAAATATATTTTCGCACTTATGTAAGTTTTAAATCAAATTTAACAGTGAGAAGAACTCTAAATCAACTCGATTTGCATTTTCATGAATATTTCAACTCAATCTGCATTTTCATGAATATTTCAACTCCAGCTTAAAATCGAGATACAGATCTTTCGAACACATCCGAGTCCGAGTAAGTTAATTCTTAATTCCACAAGTAGGAGGAACAAGGAAGAGTGAGTTAAAGAGTGAATAAAGCGTTTTTTTGGTACTTGTATTACTGCGCTAGATATAGATTACCAATAAAACGCGCCTATAATATGGAGGGCTCGTTCCTATCCCTAATGCATTGTAGTACTTGAAGTTGTGATAGGGGTCGCTGTCTCACTTTCTGTAAGTTAAGGATACAGCCGTATCTTCCGATTTGTGCTTGCCTTCTCCTCGCATATAGTTCTCCGTCACATGATATATGAACTTTGAGTATATATAATATGGAGGGCTCGTTCCTATCCCTAATGCATTGTAGTACTTGCAGTTGTAATAGGGGTCGCTGTCATACTTTCTGTTAGTTAAGGATACAGCTGTATGCTGTCAATTTGTGTTTACCTTCTCCTCGCACATCGTTCTCCGTCACATGTGATATGAAGCACTCAGTAAATTTTCAGTCTTGTTTGCAAAAAACCGCATATCAATAAGCTTTGCGAATGTTTTAATTCTTTACAAATTATACGTAAAAATAAGATCAAACTTTAAAGTGACTGTTAATTGCTATTTTGTAATCAAAATATTAAAGTTCCCTACTTGGAGGCGAATAGATTCCCCCCAATGTGACCAATTCAATGGATTTACCAAGGATGGCGACTAAAATCGGGAGATCTTTCAACATCTGGACTGCAGTAATTAAGCCTCGATTAAGAGAGATGAATAGCAGAATGATTTTTCCGACATCAGCGATCCATTCCCTGCAAGTGGTATGTCACCTTTGTAATGAGGTAAAGATTAAGGAACTGGCACAATTCCAACCGAAAAACGAGTCCAAATTCGAAGACGAAATCAAGATGTAATGAGTTTTACAGCCCGATTCTCCCCCTTGTGAGGAGTCACAAGTCACAAGCTCTTGTGACTATTCCTTGTGAGGATTGTTGTGATTCGATAACATTTTGTTATTCTCGCCCTAATCGTCACAAGAAAACTCACAACAAAACTCACCACATCATGGTGAGATTTTTAAGTGTCATTATTTGAACAGCTGATTATTCAAAACGAAGAAATTACAAAATGCAGGGTAACATAATTTTTAAACAATAAAATGATTAAATAATAAATATAACATTTCCAGAAGAAAACAATCGTGGCGACTGCATAAAGTTTTCGGAAGGTGAAAAAACTTTATAAATGTATTGTTTTGGAGAGCGAATGGATCATTTCTATCTCTCAATGTTCTTAAAGCCGTCGACGCTGTAAACTTCTTGATACGATTAATTTCTTACAGACATTTTTTTTTATGTAATAATATTACTTTTGATAACCATCGACTAATATATCGCGTCTTAGAAGGGTACGACAGCATCTAACTGATGAGCCCAACTGTCGTACCTGCGCGAAACGCATTTGGACTAAAGGTCGCAAAAACTTTCAATTTGATTTTTAATCAATAGAGTCCACAAAAACAAAAACAAAAACTATAAACACAATTTTTGTTGTTTTTATATTTTTTGTTTCCCTTCTTCTTAATATTACTTTTCTTTTTTGTGGGAAAGATAAGCAAGCTCTTGTGACTATTCCTTGTGAGGATTGTTGTGATTCGATAACATTTTGGTATTCATCCCCTAATCGTCACAAGAAAACTCACAACAAAACTCACCACAGCATGGTGAGATTTTTAAGTGTCATTATTTGAACAGCTGACGGTCAGCCATCAGACGAATAGGGGGAACAACATCTAGCATACGAAAACATGCACGTGCCGTAACTATTCGGGACTGGTGGAAGTGTGATCATAGCCTCTCCGCGGCGGCCGCTAGAAACAAGCCTTTTAAAAAAGGTTTGGCTAATATGATCAGGCTGGTTCCTCAGGTTGGCGACAGGTTAATTCCCTGTCCCGTAAAACTAAAAGAATTACGAGACCGACAACAAGCCTCGGAAACGGACTGATCTCACGACGACAACCCACGCAAAGAAAAAGGAAAAACGATTTACGAATTTTCTTATGGAAAGTACGATCGCTCTATAGAGCTCGAGCTGCTCAGCAGCTAGCCGATGCCCTGTCAAAGTATAAAGCTGACATAACAGCTCTTCAAGAAATCAGATGGACAGGGAATGGTGTTTTACAGAAGAAAGAATATGACATATACTACAGCTGTCATACAAAACACCATGTGCTCGGGGTAGGCTTCCTAGCCAGCGAAAAAATGAAGTCTACTATCATCGGCTTTAACGCTATAATCGAAAGGCTATGCACCCTTCGCGTGCGAGGCAAATTTACGAACATCAGCCTCATTAACGTTCACGGACCTACGGAGGAGTCCTCAGACGAAGAAAAAGAGACTTACTACGAACAAGTCGAGAGGGCCCTCAATGCCTGTCCAAGGTATGATGTTAAAATCATCCTTGGGGATTTGAACGCAAAAATAGGTCGGGAGCCGGTATTTAGGCATTACGCAGGCACCCATAGTTTGCATGAGAACACTAATGACAATGGACTTCGAGTCTTAGAATTGGCAGCATCGAAAAACATGGTCGTTGCGAGTACCAGGTTCCCGCGTAAAGATATCTACAAAGCCACCTGGGTATCACCTGATGGAGTCACTCGTAACCAAATAGACCACTTGTTGATAGACCGTCGCCACTACTCGAACTTGATGACGGTACGAACGTACCAAGGTGCCAATATCGACTCGGATCACTATCTTGTTGGTATGGTTTTCCGAGGGCGGATTGCCTTGCGAAGACGCATTGCATCCGCCGATCAGGTTCGAATCAACACGGCTGCCCTGCGCAATGAAAACACCAGTAACACCTTTGGTAATGCGTTAGGACTCGCCCTAGAAACACCTGACTTAGGGAGAGTAAGTCCTGGAGCCAGTATGCTGGACGTAAATGAAAAGTGGACACGTCTTAAAAATACTGTCATTAGTACTGCCAACTCCATCTTAGGCAGTAGTCGTAAAAATCGGAACGACTGGTTTGATGATGATTGCCAGCTAGCGACTGAACGTAAGAATGTTGCGTACCGAGCAATGCAACAATCTCATAGAACGCGGGCACGCGAAGAGGAATATAAAGAGCTCAGAAGAACAGAAAAACGGCTTCACAGGCAAAAGAAATCAGCCTGGGAGAAGAACCTAATCTGTGAAATAGAAAACAGCCGAGAGCGAGGTCCGCACCAGGCGCGGAAGTTCTACCAATCCGTCCGAAACATGACGCAGTACACACCACGCTGCACATACTGCAAGGACGTAGAGGGAAATCTGATCACCGATCCTGAAAGCATACTGGAGCGATGGGAAGTGTACTTCAATGAATTGCTAAATGGTCAGCTCACTGCAGAAGTGGAGGCTCCACTACTTCAAGAAGAATACCCTATGTTGCCGCCAACAAGCATAGAAGAGGTTTAGAAGGCTATAGGCCGGCTTAAACAGAACAAATTCCCGGGAGCCGATGGCATACCAGCCGAATTATTTCATCACGGCGGGCCAGCCTTACGTCAAGCAATATTATAGTGCACGTATGGGAGCAAGAAGAAATGCCAGAAGACTGGCGAAAAGGCATAATATGCCCCATACATAAGAAGGGAGATGTCACAACGTGCAGCAATTATAGAGGTATCACGTTGTTGAGTACCGCCTATAAGATACTCTCCTCTATCCTACAAGACCGGATAACCCCATACGCTAAAACCGTAATCGGACAATATCAGAGTGGTTTCATTCTAGGCAAATCAACAACTGATCAGATCTTTACCCTTAGGCAGGCGATGGAAAAATGTCTAGAATTTAACATATCCCAACATACCATCTGGTTTTAGACTTTAAGGCCGCCTATGATAGCATAGCCAGGGTAGAACTTTACAAAGCCATGAGAGAATTCGGCATCCCAAATAAATTGACAAGACTATGTAGGTTGACCATGACCAACGTAACAAGCCAAGTAAAAATAGCCGGATTGCTATCCAGACCAATCAAAATCTTTAATGGACTCCGACAAGGGGACGGTTTGGCCTGCTTCCTCTTCAACCTGGCTTTGGAGAAAGCAATCCGTGACTCTGGCACGGCAACAAGAGGGACCATCGTCAACAGGTCCAGCCAGTTACTGGCTTACGCAGACGACATTGACATCATCGGAAGATCCGAACAAGCTGTACACGATTCCTTCATCCAGATCGAGCAGGCGGCACAAAATCTGGGGCTGTACATTAGTGAAGGTAAAACAAAGTACATGGTGGCGTCGAATGCGAGAGGAACAGTTGGTCAAACAATCAAGGTAGCGGAGCACGAATTTGAAGTGGTGCAATCCTTTAAATACCTTGGGTCAATAGTAGCAGCCGATAACAATATAGAAGAAGAAATACGCGGGCGGCTTTTCAAATCCAACAGAGCCTACTATAGTCTGTCAAAGCTTTTCAAATCCAGAAATCTCACCATAACTTCAAAACTGCTGCTGTACAGGACCATGGTCCTGCTAGTACTCACATATGGATCCGAGACTTGGGTGCTTAGCAAAAGGCACTCCGACCTCTTAGCTGCGTTCGAGAGAAAAGTCTTAAGGAGAATTGTTGGCCCCATATGTGAGGAAGGACGATTCCGGAGACGGTACAATGGTGAATTGTACGCAATCTACCTAGAAGCAGATATCGTGACAAAAATTAAGCTCGGTAGACTCCGGTGGGCAGGGCACCTAGCTCGCATGAGCGAAGAGGAACCTGCTCGGAAAGTTCTTTGTGGTACATTCTTTGGTAGACGGCAACGTGGTAGACCATGCTTGCGCTGGAGAGATGGCGTAGACCAGGACGCCCGAAGCTTTGGGGTGCGCAACTGGATGGCGTCGGCTAGAGACCGGGATAGGTGGAGAGACTTGTTGAAAGAGGCCAGGACCGGAACCCGGTTGTCGAGCCGATGATGATGATGATGATTTGAACAGCTGATTATTCAAAACGAAGAAATTACAAAATGCAAGGTAACATAATTTTTAAACAATAAAATGATTAAATAATAAATATAACATTTTCAGAAGAAAACAATCGTGGCGACTGCATAAAGTTTTCGGAAGGTGAAAAAACTTTATAAATGTATTGTTTTGGAGAGCGAATGGATCATTTCTATCTCTCAATGTTCTTAAAGCCGTCAACGCTGTAAACTTCTTGATACTGTAATATTTTTGCTAGGTTCGTTAAATAAAACTTATCACTCTTTTTAGTATTTCTTCTTTATTTACACTTTCCAATTCAAAACAATTTATAATCAGCTCAAATACTTTTATTCAATTTAAAGCACACTTGTTTAATAACACAATCCAATAAGCAATACTTTTGCACACTTTCACAATCCAAAATCAACTGTGTCTCGCTAACCGTGAACACTCCCTTATATACTCAAATTAGTTGTTCTCGAAAGTTCTTGTCTTGGAATGTTCTAGATGGTTGGAATAAGGGGAAATACATTTGACATTGGAAAAGAGCTTTTTGTTTCTTCCAGAAATTAGATATGTAATTTTCCAACAGATGGCGCTGTAGTAGTATAAAGCTCTGTTCACAACATTGCCCCCTTCTTAAGATTGTTCGTCCCGAACAATTCTATCTCCAGCTTCGCCACTGTATCGGTGCAGTCGATCGCTATGCACAACTTTTAACTTTCCTCTGGACCCTCTTTGAATTTGGTAAACGACATCATTGATTTTCCTGACGACAGTATAAGGGCCTTCCCAGTTTTGTTGAAGCTTCGGCGACAATCCCTTTTGACGATGTGGATTATATAGCCATACACGATCTCCTACTTAGAATCCTGTCGTGTTTGCTCTTGTGTCGTACCTTGTCTTCATTCGATCGCTGTAAGTGCTCATTCTGGTCCTGGTCCTTTCGTGGATGTCGAATAGCCTCTCTTTTAGGTCACTCACGTAATCCCCTGTTTCCTGAGACTCTTGTGGTGGGTGTCCAAACCTTATCTCACTAGGCAGCCGTATGCTTTTTCCGAACAGGATTTCAGATGGTGTTTGTCCTGTTGAGCTATGTACTGCACTTCGATAGGCCATCAAAAATAGTGGTATGCGCCTATCCCAGTTTCTTTGGTAGTCGCCTACGACCTTAGTGAGGTGCTCTTTTAAGGTCCTGTTGAATCTCTCGACCATTCCATCAGATTGGGGATGAAGTGGTGTGGTTCTCGTTTTCTTAATGCCAAGGAACGCGCACACCTCTTGGAATATGTTCCACTCAAAGTTCCTTCCTTGGTCAGAATGGAGCTCCATAGGCACACCGAACCTACTTACCCAATTAGACACAATCTGGTCGGCCACGGTCTTGGCTTCTTGGTTCGGGATAGCGTATGCCTCAGGCCATTTGCTGAAGTAATCCATTACCACCAGAATGTATTTGTTTCCATCATTCGTTTCCGGAAATGGGCCAGCTACATCAACAGCAATCCTTTCCAATGGTGAGCCGACATTATATTGCATCATTTTTCCTTGCAGTTTTCTACCAGGTCCTTTGGTTGCAGCACAAACGTCACAATTTCAGCACCACTTTTCAACGTCGTCTCTTGCATGCAACCAGTAGAATCGTTGCCTCACCTTTTCTAACGTCTTATTGACTCCCAAATGGCCTCCTGAAGGTCCATTATGCATCTCTCGAAGAACCTCTTTGATTTTCGATTGAGGTAACACAAGCTGCATCACATAGGATTTACCATCAGCAGACTCCCATTTACGCCGAAGAACACCTTCTCGCACATGAAGTGAGTCCCATTGTGCCCAATAAGCCTTTAAAACTGGACTCCTATCGGAAATGTCATTCCATGCGGGTTTTTCTTCATGTTCTTTCCATGCGAGAAGAGGTTCAATGTCGGGGTCTTCTTGTTGAGCAGATCTTAATTCCTCATTGCTCCATCCACAAATGGGGTCGACCCTTATTCGCAGAATTTTGATGGATTCCTTTTCTTCTTGTCGCCTACAATGCTTGCAGTCTATTTTACAAGGCCTTCGGGATAGCGCGTCGGCATTTGAGTGCAGCTTTCCCCTTCGGTGTTGAATTTCATAATCGTAAGTCTGCAGTCTTTCTATCCACCTTACGACTTGTCCTTCTGGGTTCTTGAAGTTCAACAACCAGTTAAGAGCACCATGATCGGTTCGTAGAAGAAATTTCTGTCCATAGATGTATTTGTGGAAGTGTTTCGTTGCCAAGATGAGTGCCAAGAGTTCTCTTCTGGTCACACAGTAGTTCCTTTCGGTCTTCGACAGTACTTTGCTGAAATAGGCGACAACCTTTTCTTCGCCATTGTGCACTTGTGACAGAACAGCGCCGACTCCCACATTGCTTGCATCAGCATCGATGATAAAAGACTTGCCTGGAGTCGGATAGATCAGCACCGGAGCATTGCATAGACGGTATTTCAGTTCTTGGAAGGCTTTTTCACACTCACCTGACCATCTAAACTGCTTGTTCTTTTCCGTAAGCTGATGCAAACTCTTCGCAATTCCGGCAAAGTCCTTAACAAAACGTCTGTAATAAGTAGCAAGACCAAGAAAACTTCGTAGTTGATGTTTGTCCTGTGGTGTTGGCCAATTTTTGACGGTGTCAACTTTTTCAGGATCGGTCTTGAATCCTTGGGACGAGATGATATGTCCCAAATACTTTACTTCAGTCTGGAACAGTGCACATTTTTCTGGGTTCAGTTTAAGGTTAGCCTCTCGAAGTCTCTGGAACACACCCTTTAGGTTCTTACAGTGTTGGTCGTATGTCTTTCCATAAACGATAACATCATCCAAGTAGACAAGACAAGTTTTCCAAGTCAGACCTTGAAGGACGCACTCCATCAAACGCTCAATTACCTGTGGAGAACGCTGTCTTTTCTCGATCTTCAGGGTGAATTTCAACTTGCCAATATCCACTTTTCAAGTCCAGCGTTGAAAACCAATGTGCTCCTTCGATCGCATCTAAGGTGTCACTAATTCTTGGCAGAGGGTAGCTGTCTTTCTTGGTTACGTCATTCAACCTTCCGTAGTCAACACAAAACCGTGTACTTCCGTCCTTATTTTTGATTAGGACCACTGGTGACGCCCAAGGACTCTTGGAGTTCTCAATCAAACCATCCTTCTTCATGGTGGTAATCATTTCGTCAACTTCATCTTGTTTGGCCAGTGGTAGACGTCTTGCGGGCTGACGAATGGGTCTTGCATCTCCTGTATTTATTCGATGCTGCACCATTTGTGTCCTTCCATATTTCCCGTTTGGTGAAGCGAAAATGTCGGCATACTCATTCAGAAGGCTTTCTGCCGTTTTAACCTGATGTTGGTCTAGGTTAGATGAATTGAGTATCTTTGCCTTGATGGTATTGAGCTCCTCAGGGTCTAATGTCTTTCTCGGTGTTTCAGCGTCGATTTGTGTTATGGCTGCGACAGATTCGCACTTACCGATAATTTCTCCTTTCGTTAACTTTACATCGTACGGTTTGGTGTTGAGTATCCGTACGGGGACCATATTGTTGTTCAGAGCCACAAGTGTCTTCCCAATGATGACCTTTTGGGAAGAACAGTCTGGGCCTGGTTCCATCATTAGGTATCGATGGCGTCCACACTCACCATCTAATTTTGTCCAAAGAAATACCTCAGAAGAAGTAGGAATAACCACATCTTCTTTGATGACAGTGCTTAGAGTTGTTATTCCTTCGTGCCCATAGATAATTGGAATCTCTGTATTCTGGTATTTGAGTACCTGGTATGCCGATATCCAAAACTACTCGATGTTCTTTCATGAAGTCCATTCCGATGATGCACTCGTCACATATATCTGCCACCAAAAATTTGTGTGAGAATTCTAGATCTGCTATTCGAATTCCAAGTCGGACCTCACCATAAACCCTAGCTGCTTCTCCTGTAGCAGTTCTTAGACGGTAGCTATTGGTGTTGTGTAGCCAATTCAGGTGTACTAGGTCTTGACGCACAATGGAGGCTGTGGCACCGGTGTCGATTGTGACCACACGTTTGTTGCCATTTAAAGTTGCCTCGACAGTCAGACTTTTATTGTCTCGTTTAGTCTGAGAGACCTGGATGGTGTTTCTGGGGCCATCGATACCAGAAACCAGCTTCTGCCCCTCGAAGTTGGTTCTTACTCGTTTCCCTGCTGGGAAACTGTTCGGGAAGTAACACTGGTGTTATTGTTACCTTGTTCTGAGTTTGAAACTCCGTGCCCACAATGTTGACAAGCTCTTCTTGGTGGTAATCGACATTGACGCTGTAAATGTCCAGTCTTGTTGCAATTCCAGCACTTTGCAAGTCCGTTTCGTTGGTTCCTTTGGACATCAGTTCTTTGGCATGAGCATTCTTCGACGATGGCTTCTCTAAGTCGATGTACTCCGTGAGAAGCTTGCTCAGCTGCTTCCATTGTCAAGGCAAACGCTAATGTTTCCGAAAAAGTTCGTTTTCCAGCAGTTCGCACGGCCCTTTGAAGATGTATGTAGGAAATGGCGTAAACAAATGCCTCAACTGGAAACTGGTTACAGATTTTCTCTCCAACATCTGGATATGCAAGATGAACAAACCTTTTAATGTCCGCTTGGAGCAGTTGTATAGTTTCGCCCCTCTTCTGAACTCTGGAATTGAGTTGTACCTTGAAGACTTCTTTCATATGGCTATTGCCAAAGCGTTTATCTATAGCCTCAACTAAGAAATTAAAGTCAACGCTCTAATCTGCTGGTATGGTTTGCAATAACTCAGCAGCTGTTCCTCTAACGGCAAGGGTTAAGGCTATATACTTGTCAGCCTCATCCCAGCCCTTTATTTTGGAAGCTGCCTCAAATTGCTTCTTGTATATGGACAAAGAAGTTTGTCCATCAAAGGTAGGAGGTTGCATCTCTTTTTTCTCAAAGTTTCCCCAGAACTTTCCCGAATCTTTATGTTTCGAACACCGTCTAACTCTTTTGAAAACTTCTCCATTTTGTTGTCGACTAGCAATGAAACACATTCATCTAACTCTTTTGAAAACCTCTCCATTTTGTTGTCGACTTGATTCTCCAGCAATGAAACAAGTCCATCAAGTGCAGATACATTATTCTCGATGTTAACAAGCTTGCCTTCTAGCATGTTTCTCTGCTCTTCGAGAAGGTCCTTTTGTTCGCTATGCTGTTTATCAAGGCGTTCGAGAATATTCTTTTGTTCATTTCGTTGCTCTTCGAGACGTTCGAGAACATTCTTTTGTTCATTTCGTTGCTCTTCGAGACGTTCGGGAACATGCTTTTGTTCGTTTTTCTGCTCATTTGCTTCTTTCATTTGTTCATTTCGTTGCTCGTCGAGACGTTCGAGAACATTCTTTTGTTGTTGAAGCAGAAGACTAATCATATTTGAAACATCTACATTTTTACTTACGTCTGCTTCCTCAGCGTCAGCTTCAAAGACGAAGATGTTCGGGTCTTCATTTTGCTGTTTCAAATATTCGGCCAAACGCAGAACAAGCTCATTTTTCGATCCTGCTCTAGAAAGTTCTCGCTTGCCTAATTCACTTTTCAGCTCATTACAGTTGAGCTCTTTTAGTAACTTGCTCATTTTTTTTATTTTACTATTTTTTTTTTCACACTTCACTGTACAATAAGTTTTATTTCACTTTTCTGACACCAATGTAATATTTTTGCTAGGTTCGTTAAATAAAACTTATCACTCTTTTTAGTATTTCTTCTTTATTTACACTTTCCAATTCAAAACAGTAAATCTCAATTTATAATCAGCTCAAATACTTTTATTCAATTTAAATCACACTTGTTTAATAACACAATCCAATAAGCAATACTTTTGCACACTTTCACAATCCAAAATCAACTGTGTCTCGCTAACAGTGAACACTCCCTTATATACTCAAATTAGTTGTTCTCGAAAGTTCTTGTCTTGGAATGTTCTAGATGGTTGGAATAAGGGGAAATACATTTGACATTGGAAAAGAGCTTTTTGTTTCTTCCAGAAATTAGATATGTAATTTTCCAACAGATGGCGCTGTAGTAGTATAAAGCTCTGTTCGCAACAATACGATTAGTTTCTTAAAGAAATTTTTTTTTATGTAATAATATTACTTTTCTTTTTTGTGGGAAAGATCAGCAAAAATATTCACTAGAACAAATTCCACTTCCATTTTTGTGTACTCACAATCATTCACAAATCTAGAAAATTCTCTTACTGAATGTCAATCCAAGAAACTTTAAAAATTTATGAGTTGTGACCTGCTCTGAAGGAGATCACAGTTTCGATTGTTTTTGTGACTCTCACAAGTTGTGACTGAGCGGCAGAATTCGAAAAAGTCACAAAATCAATTTCACCTCTTCTTGTGACTTGTGAGGCATCACTGACTTTGGGGAGAATCGGGCTGTTAGTTGGATTTAAAAAAATAAATTTGTAGAAATATTTAGCTTGAAAAAGTTTTAGTGTTTATTTGGTGGTTTAATGATACAAAAATATTGAATAATAAAATGTTTTTTTGTTTGTTAATTTGTATGCTATTCTTTTGTTCTAACTTAGTATCTTCCCGCAAGGCAATCAATCCTGCCAAAAACTTCTTTTTGGTTGCCGCTGTCAAAATACTTTGTCTTACACAAATTTGAGCAGCGCCCCCTATGATAGTCACGCATTTGGAATAGAAACGAGCCCTCCATATTACATATATAGAGGTCAATTTTGCGGAAATCCTTTCGTTAGTTTTGGATTTATTTAAAATGACTTGGTTCGGTACAGCTGTGAGCCCTCCATATACTCAAAGGTGAGAATACAATGCCCTCTGTTTTTTCAGCTCGTTGCAAACCGAACTGACAGCCGTCATTTCTCTTCTTTGTTTATTAATATGTGGTGGTTTTGACGTATTGAGTTTAAGTTTACTTATTTTAATCGCCGCGCTGAACACATTTTATGTTAAATAAGTTAACCCACAATATGTATTTTTGTTGTTAAATTTTGAATAAAAAAATTCAATTGGTTTGTTCCTCGTTAATTTGTTTGGTAGTTTTTGATATTCAACTAATGTTTTATTGCAGAAATCGATAAGACAAAATTAGATATAATTTGCTGTAAAATTGTTTGGACAAAAATTGCACCTAGTCTTCATTAAAATGGCTGATGATTTCGATATAGAAGCCATGTTGGAAGAACCGTACCAAAAGGGCGTAAGTAAAGTTTAATTTTGTATTTATTCTTAATGTTATTTATGCACGTATTAAATCGAGTGAGAAATAGTGGTTTATATATCCCTTTATCTGCCGAGCAAGATTGCCCTAATTTGTTACATAAAATAAAAGCAGTAAATTTTTCATAAAACTGCAAATAAATCGGGTGGTGAAAATGACTAAATTTGCATTTAACATCGAAAATTTGGCTGCTTATTCAATTAAAAATTATTTAAACATAGATCAGATAAAAGATTATCTACATTTATGTAGTTCTCTAACGCGCAATTTCTTCGCATGCATAAATACTAAGCCCCCTTGGTATCCAGTCTAGCTAGCTCGTTTTAAGAAAAGTTGGTTACTGAGCAGTTCTTCACGTCAATTAGGAACTAAAACGGCTCAGTTTTCTTTAAGGTATCACGAATTTTTACACGCGGATAGCTTTATTTTATTCGGTAGATAAGCATTTTGATAACAAATATAACAATTTTAAAATGAGGCAACGTTTATAATTATTTTGAATGAATTTTTAAAGTTTCTCAATTTTCATACAAAATGCACTTTTTTACTTGCGATATAGGTAGATACTATAGGACAAGTTCTGCATTTGGAAAAAAAAACTAATTCGAGATTTTGATCAAAGTTGACATTACGATGATTGCGAAGACGAATAAAGTGGGTCCAACAATTCCGCCTGTCTGTCTGTATGTCTGTACCTCGATCTACAGCCTAAGTTACTGGAGGTATTTTCTTCAAACTCGGTACTTAAGTGTCTTCGGTGATTCCCTAGAGGGGAAAATAAATTTTTGTTTTTAGCTCTAAGACTAACGGTACCCCCCATACACCCGTAATGCATAACTTTATTTATCTCAAAAACGGCTGTTACGATTTTGATACAAAAAAAAATTAGTGTGATATTATGGACATGGACTTCATTGTGGTCAAAACAAATTTTGGGGCAAATTGTTATTAACCGTACCTGTCAGAACCGTTTTTTGATTTTCGAATTTCTCATCAACGGCTCTAACGATTTTAACCAAAATTTTTTTGCATGAACTCCTTTGCATTGGAAAAAATTTAATGTAAATTTTTTTTTTCGAAAAAATAGTTTTTGTATTTAAAAAAAAAATAATACAAATTTTTTTTTTGAAAATTCAATATCTTGAAAACGGATACTCTATTAAATTTTTAAATTACGTTCTAAAATGTATTTTAATAAATACCAACAATTTGCATATAATTTGTTTTATAAAAATTTTCTCGCTACAGCCTAAACCACTGGATCTATTTTCTTCAATCTCGGTAGTTAAGGGACTTCGGTGATTCCCTAGAGGGGAAATTGAAATTTGTTTTTAGCTCCAAAACTAACTGTACCCTCTATACACACGTAATGCAAAATCTGGTAATTTTATACTTTTGCGGTCCCCTCGTTTTTTGGCTCCAGAAAATCGAAAAATCATTCGATTTCCATGATTTTTTTTTTAAATCTTCGTTTTTAAGGCGGATTTATGAAAAAAAATATGGGAAATATCTGAAGATTTCATATAGTCTTTTATGACTATGTGATCATAAACGCACTTCTTCGAATATAATTGTTCTTTTTTGCAAAGCATTAAACGAAGTTCATTTATTTTTTTGTTAATCTACACAAAAAAACGAACATTTAAAAAAAACATTGAAAAATGTTTGTTTATTATTTTGGCGCCTGTAGCAACAGTTTTCTTGGGCAACGGTACATAACTGTTAGTTGTTTATTCCAATTAATGTAAAATACAAAACTGTTGCTACAGGCGCCTGCCTGGCGAGTGAACATACCCTAAGCGGAGCAACGGAGTTGCGTGAGCGGGTGTAAGCTCCGAAAAGGGAGTTAAAATCCTGAAAACCCGCGAAGCCGGCCACCCACAGTACTGTTAAGCTAAAAAATAAAATATACTTTTTTATATACCTTTTTTTTTTATTTTCGACTTTCTCATCCATTAACGGCTCTAACGATTTTAACCAAAAAAAATTCAGCAGTAGCCCCTTTAAGTTTAAAATGATATTGTATATAAAAATATTCGAAAAAATATTTGTTGGGATTTTTGAAAAACAAAATTCCAAGTTTTTTTTGAAAAATCAATTATCTTTAAAACGTCTGAACGATTATTTTTTTAAATTATTTCCTAAAATCTATATTAGTAAATACTTAAAATTGTCAAATTTTGTTCTCGAAAAATCTTAAAGAAATTCTTTATATAAAAAATTACTTTAATAATAAAACAATTTTTAAACTTCGTTTGCATACATTCATACTTTTCCGGAAATCAGACGGCAATTCCATGCATTTGAACATTTTTATCTCATTAAATCTATGTTTTATATTTATAAAATGTATTTTAAATTCCAAAGTAATTTTACATAAGAGCAAGTTCGTGCGATCCAGTCGTGCATTTTATTTTTCTTGTACAAATTCATATTTGCTTAAGAAATCCATGACACTGTTTTAATCTCTCACTAGTAAAAAGAGTTTAAGAAAATAATCTTAGACTAATAAATAAGTTCCTCTCATAACATTCATTTTTAAAACTCATAACTATGAATATCTCCTATGCCGCATTTTGCAAACTTTAAAGGGGACACAAAAAAACTGATTATACGAGTAGTCTCAAAATTAAAACGCATATTAATAAAATTTTATACATAATTATCAGTTTTGAATATCTATGATGTGAAATAGTTTAAATTTTAAAAATTCAGCGAAGCAGAGTGAAATTATTAACGAAACTGCACCAAAAAGTGAATTTCACAAAAAATGTATGTTAGGAGGTATTCATAGTTAACCGTCGAAATGGGCATTAGTCTATCCCAGTGTTTTTCAAACTTTTTGAGTACGCGACCCCTTTGCTAGTAACAAAATTTTGGCGACCCCCAATTATAATGTGTCAGTTATTTAAAAAGCTACATACACTGAACCCCTTCCAAGCCCGGACTAATTACACAAGATTTTACTTAGGTTAGGTTAGGTTGGAGTGGCTGTCTAGTTGTTGTTGACTCACTTAGACCTCAAGGATCCGTTGTGATACCACTAAAGAAGTTACTCATGGGAGAGTAATGAATTTAAACAAACCATTTCGTGCTTTTAATGAAGTTAGAGAGACATTTTGTGTCGATCGTTGCCAGTTCACTGGTATTATCGAAGAAGGGATTACCGAGATAGTTATTCCTTCTATTGGAGAGTGCTGGACATGTACATAGTAGGTGTTGGACTGTTTCCTCTTCCTCCTCGTCCATGCAGCTTCTACAGAAGTCATTTGTGTAGACTCCTAGCCTCAAAGCATGTCTACCTATAAGGCAGTGTCCTGTTATAACTCCGATTGTAGAGCTTATATTTTGTCTGCTCAGGGAGATCAAGCCATTTGACCGTTTTAGGTCTATGCTTGGCCATATTTGTTTAGTTGCCAGGCAGTTGGTACCCTGTGACCATCTAGCATTTGTTGATTCTAGAGCATATTGTTTGAGAAGATATTTGCATGTAGCAAGTGGTGTTCCTATGTTATGTTTTTGTCTAACAGTAGGCAGAAGTGTTCCGTTTTTGGCGAGCTCATCAGCTTTGCAATTTCCCGGAATGTCTCTGTGGCCCGGCACCCAAATAAGGTGAATATTAAACTGTTCTGCCATCTCATTCAGAGATGATCGACAGTCGTGGACTATTAGAGAGTTTGTGGAGACAGACGCGAGAGATTTGAGAGCGGCCTGGCTGTCCGAGAAGATTCGTATATCCTTGCAAGATATAACGTTTTCTTTTAGCCAGGATAATGCCTCTTTAATCGCCATTACTTCTGCCTGGAATACACTACATTGATTAGGAAGTCTATATGAAAGACTGAGATTCAGTTGTTCCGAATAGATGCCACTTCCAACGCCGTAATCGGTCTTTGAACCGTCTGTATAGAAGTGTACCGCATTGTCTTCCAGGGGTCTCCCCTCTTCCCAAGACGATCTTGAGGGGATGGAAACAAGGAAGCTGTTTTCGAATACCATTTTTGGGGTGGTATAGTCTAAGCGATCTGGGATAGATCTGAAATTGTCTAAAATAGTAGTATGACCAGTATTGTTACTGATCCATTGAGAGGTGGCTCTAAGTCTCACGCATGAGTTGGCTGCCACCATTTTGGAGAAGATGTCAAGAGGTGTTAGGTTTAAAAGCACTTCCAGGGCTGCGGTTGGTGTTGAACGAAGTGCTCCTGTGATGCACATACCTGCTGACCGCTGGACTTTGATGAGTTTATTTAGATTTACCATCTTGTCCAGTGCGGTCCACCATACGACAACTCCATAAATGAGTATCGGTCTGATTACCGAGGTGTATAGCCAGTGGGTTATTTTTGGGGAGAAGCCCCATTTTGAACCTATTGCCTTTTTACAAGTAAAAAGCGCTACGGTAGCCTTTTTTACTCTTTCATCAATATTTGCCTTCCAATTTAGTTTTTTGTCTAAAATGAGGCCTAAATATTTGGCTTGATCGGAAAAGCTTAATGGTATTCCTTTAATCTTGGGTGGGTTAAACTGAGGAATTTTGTATCTTCTCGTAAAGAGTACTAATTCTGTTTTATGTGGATTGACGTCCAAGCCACATTGCTTAGCCCACTTTGTTAGCCTATTTAAGGCATTTTGTAGGAGTTCTGAGAGAACTTGGGGATGTTTCCCAGATACAGATATTGCAACGTCGTCAGCATAAGCAATCACCTTGAAACTCTCTGCTTCCATTGATGTTAGTAGTTCGTTTACTACCATGTTCCATAAGAGAGGCGAAAGGACCCCACCTTGGGGGGTACCTCGATTCACCGATCTGGTGGTAGTAAAACTTCTCATGCTGGAAGTTATAGTCCTGCTTCTGAGCATGAGACTTATAAGTTCTATGAGTGGTTTCTCTAATTTCAGCTTGTTCATTGCTGTTGTGATGGCCTGGTAGCTGACGTTGTTGAAAGCTCCTTCGATATCTAGGAAAGCTACGAGGTTATATTCTTTGTATTTGAGGGAATATTCAATACCACGTACCAGCGAATGAAGTGCTGTTTCTACTGATTTTCCCTTAGAGTACGCATGTTGAGCTGTGGAAATGAGACATGGTTTTAAGTTATGTCTGATGTGAATTTCAATCAATCTTTCCAAGGTTTTAAGAAGGAAGGATGATAGGCTGATTGGTCGTAGATCTTTAGGGTTAACGTGAGAGGGTTTCCCTGCTTTAGGAATGAAGTCTACTTTTGCCATTCTCCAGGCTTTAGGAATGTATCTCAACCTTACGCAGCTCGTCAGAATGATTTCCAATGGTGGAATGATCATGTCAGAGCATTTTTGTAATTCAGCCGGAATGATTCCGTCTGGTCCTGGAGATTTATATGGATCGAAGCTATCTACAGCCCATTGCAGTTTTTCCCGCGTTATTAGATCAACTGTGTCGCTTGTAGTGGTTTGAGACTCTGATGTTAAGTCGTAAAGTATGTTAGAGCTACCAGGAAAGTGGGTGTCTAATAACAGATTAAGAGATTCTTCATCTGTGGTAGTCCACGTGCCCGCTTCTGTCGTTAAAGCACTGGGTATAGATGGACTTTTTGAGAGAATTTTCCTGAGTCTTGAGGCTTCTGAAGTATTGTCTATTTTACCACAGAAGTTTCTCCAAGAAGACCTCTTGCTCTTCCTTAATTCTTTCTTATATTGCTTTAGAGCTTGTTTATATAAGTCCCAATCAGAGGGGGATCTAGTGTATTTAGATCTATTGAAGAGTTTGCGACAGCTCTTCCTGAGCGGTTCTAGATCTTTGTTCCACCAGTGAGGTTTCTTTTTACCCTTTACTATGGTAATAGGGCTTGAAGTCCTCATTGATTCGTTGAGGGCTTCGGTGAGATGATTTACCGAGAGGTCTAGTTCATCTTTGGTGGAGGAGCTTTTAAGAAGGTTGTGGTCTAGCAGTTGTGCAAGTACCTCCCTATATCGTTCCCAGTTAGTGTTTCGGTGATTGCGAAATACCGTAGATATAATTGCCACATCACTGAGATCAAACTGAATGTATCTGTGATCAGAGTAGGAATTCTCATTTGAGACATGCCAGTTTGAAATCAGGTTATGGATCGAGTCAGAGGTAAGTGTAATATCAAGTACCTCTTTCCTGTTCTTGGTTACAAATGTAGGTTCATTATCAATATTATTAATGAGTAGATTAGTACTTAGTATGTAATCAAATAAGGACTCACCTCTCTCATTTATATCAGAGCTACCCCATACCGTGTGATGGGCGTTAGCGTCCATTCCAATTAGGAGACCCACTTTCTTCGATTGCGCGTCCGCAATTGCCTTCCTTAAGGTGTCTCCTGGAACTGGGCTGTCGTGGCCAAGGTAGGAGGATATGAGCCAGTAGGTGGCTTTATCCGTTGTTATAACAGCGGTGGTAGTGTCCTTGTCGCTGTAATTGGGGAGTAAAAATACATGTAAGTCTTTTTTTACTAATATGCATGACCTTGGTTCACCTTTCTCCGATGCATACAACAGATTATAACCAGGAGTCCTGAGGCCTCTGATGATGGATTTTGAGACCCACGGCTCCTGTATCAAGACAACGTCTTCTTTGTTCTTATGCAGTCGGAGTACCAGGTTGTTCGTGGCCATGATGGCGTGATGGAGATTAATCTGAACTAATCGCAGCATTGCTACTTTTAGCCAGATCAACCTCCACCACTGTTTTATCGACGTTTTCATCGTCTGAGGAGGAATGAAGTAGGGTTTCCTCACTCAGAGTGATGCCTAAGTTGGAGTCTTCAGTATCCATGTCGGAATTGCAGTCGACTATAGAATTAGCCTCCACGTCGGATGGCTTGTTTGGGGCTGTGGAGGTCGATGGTTCCACGTGTGGTGTTGCATCGACCACCATTTTTTGGGGTTGTGAAGCGTTTCCTTCCGCTGAAGGAGCTTCTGTGGGGGGCGCGTTTAGCGAATCTTCTTCATCTTTTTTGTATATACGCACTATGATTTCATCAAAACCATACCTAATCACGCCTTCGGCCGCGGCCAGTCCAGTGGAGCTAGTGATTCCCTATTGATCACCAAGAGAGCTGATCTATAGCGACCCACTGTCTCCTTCTCAACCTTTGGGACTTTCCAGTCGTGAGTAGCCAGGTTTGGATTGCTTGTTTTGATTAATTTCATAATCATATCTGGGCAGTTGTGTAGAGCCGGGACCATTATACGTGCTCTTGGTCGGCAAGGAATATTCTCCCTTGTAACAACTTCGAGCTTGGCACCCGGCCAGACTTCTGGCAAGCCATTGACAGCAGCCCTGTACAGATCGAAAGATCTCTGATCACCACAGGCGATGAGTTTGATACGATTTTGGTACCATCCTGCATCGACTGTGTCTGGGAGAGGCCCCGGATTCTCCTCGATGACAGATAGAAATCTGAAACCAAGGTGAGCCTTGACGTCTGCCCATTGATCATGAGAGATGTTACCATCCACATGACTCCTGTCAATGACCGCGACTATGATCTTGCCTTTGAGCGCGTCTCTAAAAGAAAGATCTTTATTGAAGGCTGTTGTGCTGCTGGAATGCACTTTCTGCCTTTTCGCTTCGGGCTTGTCGCCCTCCAGAGACCTATTGCGCTTTGACGTTGAGTCGCTGCAGGTCGATTTGTTGTTACTGCTGAGGAAGCCACTAGCCCACTCGAGTTTTCGCGTTTGCTCCGGGGTTCTCTCCTCCGCCGGTATGACACCGACTGCAGCCAGAATCCGCGCAGCATTACGCTGATCTCGACTGGCCTGTGCCTTCATGGACCTCTTTCTGGTCGACCCAGAACTATGTCTGTGTGACACAGTTGTGGATCCACCTCCAGAGTTAATCGCTATCGATGCCAATCGGGGTGCGCCCTCATCCTTCGAGTCATTTCCACCTGTCGTAGATTTTGCCTCTCCGGATGGAGTGTCCCTTCTTGGGGTCGCTTGCGACGTCCTAGCAGGAGCGGGGATGGGGTGTGATGTGGAATCACCGCCCTTGGGACAGCCGAGCGTCACAACTGTACCACTGACGGATAGTTCCTTTTTGTAGAGGTTGCGGCTAGTAGAGGGAAAAGGATTCCCGCCACTAGTAGCAACCACAGGGTTGACAACCCGTTCGCACCAAGATTTTACTTATTCGTCATGAAATTTTCTCCCGTATTGCAAACAAAAATTGTAGCAGGTCTTGCAGTAATTTTCATTTTTTTGAATTCTTAAGTGCGCATTAGAATTGTCATTTTTGTTTGTTTGTCATTTTTTTTTATTTTGCTACCTACCTACATATGTATTGTAATTTTGATTTACTGTTTTGTTTGATACATTCTTTCTGTTTTAAAATTTGTTTTAAGTGCCAATGAGAAAACGTTGTTAGCTAGCTATCAAGTAGAATACCGAGTCGCCAGAGCAGGGAAACCTCATAAAATTGCTGAGAATCTTATTGTGCCGCGGCTTTGATATGGTTGAAATTAGGGGACAGTGGGGCACATTTGAACACTTTTTGCTTTCCAGACTGATAAAACCTAAAATATTCGAGCAATTGGCCTGATATTTTACTCACATTGAACAGTGGTTAAAATTTTGAATTAATTTTTAAAAAGAGTAATAAAGTAAAATTTTATAAGCATTGTTCAAATGTGCCCCATTCTCCCCTATTTTGGTCGGGCAAACAGGCAGATAAACTTACAAATATACCACTTTCTGACAATACAATTGAGCGGAGAATAAGTGACATGGCCGTTGACATTCAAAAACAATTAATGGAAAAATTCATGAAGAGTCAAATTTTGCCTTGCAACTGGATGAATCTACTGATGTTTCAGACTGTGCACAGTGGCATTTGTTCATTTTGAAGCAGAGGAAAACATTGAAGAAGAAATTTTATTTTACAAAGCTCTTCCTGCTAATACTACTGGCCAGTTTTTGTACGATATGTTTTTAGAAAGCTCTCGCAACTACGAGGTTGATTGGAAAAAATGTTTTGCTATTTGTAGCGATGATGCTAAAGATTTGACGGGCAACAAAATTGGGCTCATTGCAAAATTAAAATTAATAACGCCAAACGTTTCATGGACACACTGCTTTCTTCATCGACAAGTTCTGGCATCCAAGGTGTTACCTTCTGAATTAAATGATGTGCTTAAAGATGTGATTAGAGTTGTGAACTCTATTAAAGGCAAGGCCTTGCAAAGTCAGATGTTTAGGATCCTATGTGATGAAATGGGTTCACTCTATCAAAATCTCCTTTTTCACACAGAGGTCAGATGACTGTCAAAAGGAAAAGTATTGACACGACTTTTAGAATTGAAAGTCGAATTATTGATGTTCTTACAAGATTCAAAATCTAGAAATATGGATCATTTTCCTGATCCCACTTAGCTCTTAAAATTATGATTTCTTGCTGATCTTTTCAACCACTTAAACATATTGAATAAGAGCCTCCAAGGGAGAGAAGAAAGCATTATAACTGCCAAAGATAAAATCAATTGTGGTCAGAGTCTTTACAAACAAACAGTTTTGATTATTTTCCCTGCTTTCAAAATTTCATCAGATGAATCGATATTATCAAGCTCTCATTCATCTCATGGTACAGAGTTTGCATAATTTAGGGAAGAATCTATTAAGTTACTTTCCGGAACTCATTTCTGAAAATGGAGATGGACAAAGTTGGATATTAAATCCTTTTTTAAATATGTCGGTCAAACTCGCCAATCTACCATCGGTAAAGATGAAATAAAGATTTAGCTGCAGATGGCATACTGAGAATGGAATTCATTTTGAAAACGATTGACAACTTCTGGATAAAGAGGAGAGTATCCTGAGCTCACAAACGAGGCTTTGAAGTTGTTACTGCCATTCGTCACTTCATACCTGTGTGAAGTCACATTCTCTTCAATGTTTAACATTAAAACTAAAAAAAAAAAACAGACTAAATTTGTAAAATGATTTAATCTTAAAAGTGTCAAAAACTAATCCAAGATTTCAACGTTTATTAAAAAATAAACAGGCACATATGTCGCACTAAAATTTTTCTGTTTTATTTAATTTTTTTAGCACAGGACTTTTGTTTATCAATCCTACAGGCTTGCGACCGTGACCCCCCAAGGATCTCTACGCGACCCCCTAAGGGGTCGCGACCCACAGTTTGAAAAACACTGGTCTATCCCATAGAAGCCAGTTCGATCGACCCAGTCGTGCATTTTATTTTATTTATTTTGACATTTCTTTTTGTTTAAGTGTTACCAGAGTTGGGTTATTTATGGACATAATTGCTAACATAGCCGCCTGCCTGGTGACTTTACATACTCTAAGGGCCATTTTCTTCACTAGAAGTTGACCTCAACTTTAGGATTTTTATTCTCAACTTGTGATTTTGTTTTTCTTCACTCAAAGTTGATAGTTTCAACTTTCGATTCTCAACTCTCGAGTTGATCAACTTCTGGTTTTCTCAACTTCCGAAAATACTAGAAGTTGAGAGAGCAAACTTGAGAGTTGACATGAAACATTGTTTTTTTTTAATAAAATACATGCATTTTGCTTCAAAAGTTTGTTTGCTTGAGTTTTCACAAAAAAAAAATATTGTCATAATTTTCCGCAGCAATTATTTTTGAGAAAATTGGACTTCAACTTTCGCCACACGAGGAAATTCTTGAAGCAGTACGAGGCTTTTTCGCCATCGAAAAGACGATTTTTATAGATAAATTTGGTCACTTTATCACCATTGTAACAAACGCTGATGAGCATTTGTACAAAGAATTGCAGATAGGCACTCGCAATTGAGTTGAGCGTTCATATGGCGTTTGGAAAAGCAGATTTCCCGTGTTGGCTTCCTACATTAGGTGCAAAAAAGAGACGGCAAAACTCATCATCATCGCTTGCGGTGTTATTCACAACAAAGCAATTGATGGAAAATTATAGAACCTGCTCCAGAAATTCCCAGATTTGCTGATTTAGCTGCCACAAATTTACCATGTATCTTTGTGGAAACGGCAACATCCATGACAAACATCCGTTCGCGATTGGTAACAACTTATTTGTATCCTTATGTAGATCGAGGAGAAAATCATTCATCACAAATATCACACAAAAATTCGATTAGATTGACTGAATAAATTAAAATTTAATTTTGAAAGTGACAGCTTGTATTTTAACAAATATCCCAGGGATATTTTTCAAATCAGATTTTGATCAACTTTAGATTTTCAACTCGGGAGTTGAGAAAAAAAATTGTGAAGAAAAAGAAATTTCAACTTGCGTTTCAACTCTCGAGTTGAAGCCAACTCTCAAGTTGATCAACTTGAGAGTTTGCCTCAAGTTGAGCTATAGTGAAGAAAACGGCCCTAAGAGGCATTAAATATCGAAAACTGGCCACTTTCAGTTCTGTTAGTCAAGAAAACACTTACAAAAAAAAAAAAAAAAAAAAAAAAACTGAGGTTAAAACTGAAAAATAAAAGAGTATTTTTATGATTTAACGGTGTTTCCTCATTTTAATATTTTAAATCTGTTCGATTGATGACACTAATTGAAGGGTTGTAAGTCTAAAGGGTCTGAGGCCCATTTGCTGATACAGAACATAAATACTTATGTTCCACATAAACTCTTATGTAACAGTTTACGTAGAGGAAAAAGTAGAACATAAGCGCTTAAGTTGAACATAAATGTTTAAGTTTGGTTTCAGCAAATGGCCTTAAGTACCAAAAAATCAAAAGTCAATATTTTTATCAAAATACAACCTAAGTGCCAAGCCTTATAATATCAAAATGGATTCAAGTGCCTATTTCTTTTAAAACTGTACACAGACACAAATAAAGTTGTGGTAGAGTCTAAGTACCAAGTGTTGTTTTTATTGAGGGCTATCGTGAACAAAATTTCCCTCGGAATTCTCCCCATCTTCAAAAATGGGAAACGACAATATTTCTACACTGTTCATTGAAAGCCCTATGAAACTTAATTCCCAATATCAATAAATTCCAAGGGAAACTATCGACCTTATCCAAGTTTACAATTTTGAAGGTTATGAAAAATTCCGAGGGAAATTTTATTCACGATAGCCCCCATTATGTTTTTCTCGTATATCTCTAAATTATAAAAATAGTACTCAGACCCTTTAGACTTACAACCCTTCAATTGTATTTTGACACCATTTAGGTATTTTTAAAGTTTGATATTTTTTTAATTTTGACATCGATTTCCAAATTTTATTTAGGTTTTGACTATCTATCCTTGAACATAAAGTGTGAATTTTATTATAATTTATTAACATCAAATTAAAATGTACATATGTAATGTGTATATAAATGAGCACTAACTCTCGAAAGCTTCTGAATAATTATAAAAGAATTCATTTCACATTTGATTGTTATACAGTTTTTTACATTTTTTTTAAACTATGTACGTATAAAGTATTTATCCGTTAATTATATGTATGTATGTATTTAGATTGTAAAGTTTTTTTGATTTTATCTACGTTATGTAAGTATGCAAAGTTGTTTATTTATTGCTTTCCAAATTTATACATTTATGAGTGTACATAAATGTTACATTTTAAGAAGAATCGTCTTTTATACGTCGTATGTAATTGGATTAATTGTTTTTTTTTTTATAAAAATATCTAGTTTTGTTTTTGTGATTTTGCCAAATATTTTGATTATCCTAATCATATTCAGCCGACAAATAATGTTCTCTTTTTTTTTTTTTATAATTCACTCGCGCTCAAGGGTATGTTACGAGACCCTTATAATGTTTTAAACACAGCACGGGCGAGGGAGAAATTAGGAGGGGAGAGAAAGGAGATGTCGATGAACATTGGTTTTGAATGTTTGCAAATTGGAATGGCAAGGGAAAACTGTGCCGGGTAAGTTATTCCATAATCGTGTTGTGCGACTAAAAAACGAATCTCTATATTTGACGGTACGACCAAAGTTAGGCTCAAGGGTGAACTGATGAGCATTCCTAGCGAAGCGGGTATCACGGGTGAATTGAAAAAGGGCAGGAATGCAACTGGCTACTTCGAGTGAGCATTGTTTGTGAAAGAAGCGATAAAACAGGGAAATACATGAAACATTCCGACGGTGTTCAAGAGATGGGAATGAATCCATGATAGCTCTGTTTCCAATCGCTCTGTTCTGACTTCTATCCAATAAATGGAGAGAAGATTGAGCAGCGCCTGCCCAAAGGTGTGAGTTATACGCCTTATAAATGGTAGCCAGAAGGGGTGAAAAATTTCTTACATCGATATAGAAATCCTAAGCATTTAGCAGCATTCTTGGCGGTCTCGAGTATGTGATCATTCCAACGAAGATCGTCGTTAACAAACATACCTCCACACGGTTTTTTTTACCCCATTTATGCAATTTAACATTGCAATTCCACTTCCGAAGGAGATGGACATGAATTTGGGAACGAGTACGAAAAGCTGAGAGTAGAGTCGTCGGCAAAACAATGAAGTGGATTAGAAGTTTCAGATAAGAGATCATTTATAAAAATGAGGAAGAGAGTCGGAGACAAAACGGAACCCTGGGGAACACCAGCATTTGTTTTTTGACTTAAAACCGTCCAATACAACATGTATTGAACGATCTAGAAGGTAATTTCTAATCCAACGAATAAGGGTTACGTTGATGTCGTCGATAAGAGAGCCTGGTGCCAAACTCTGTCAAATGCCTTAGAAATATCAAGCGCAATAATCTTACTTTCTCCAAAACAATGTAAAGATCTGTTCCACTCTTCGGTGAGATATGCCATCAGATCACCAGTGGAACGATTGCTGCAAAAGCCGTATTGCCGGTCATTAAGAAGCTTTCGATCTTCGAGATATTTCTTGAGCTGATGATTTATCAGCGATTCCATGACCTTGGAAAGAAGGGACGTAAGTGCGATTGGTTGATAGGACGAGGGGGAGGAAGGGTCACCTTTTTTAGGAACAGGCTGGACAAATGCTGTTTACCATCTTCTAGGGAAGATTCTGTGATCATATCAGCACTGGCATCAACGTCACTATCGAGGAAACATAGTGACCAGTTAAAAGTTCTAAAAAAGTTATTCAGACCGTCCCAGTTGGCTTTCTCGTATTGCCAAACGGTCCTAGTTGGATGCTTCTCTTTAACTGGATGAATGGGACACGAGAAATTAGCTGATATTACATAATGGTCCGAAGTGCCGAATGGAGATTTTACCGTTATGGTATACTTATCAGGGTTAGAAGTAAGAAACAAATTTTGAATGTGAGCGTTTTGACCAGCAACATCTGGTATACGGGTGGGCTCATCTACCAGCTGAGTAAGGTGGTGCATCTCAGCAAAGATCTCAACATATCTTCCTTCGGGTGTTGTCTGTCCTGAATGGCGGAGCCAATTGGAATTGTGTACATTGAAGTCGCCCGCAATAACGACTTCAGTTGAATTAAGAGTTGAATTGCTCTCCAGATTCGGACTCCTATAAATGAAACAATAATGGATGATGTGCTTGCGGACAGTAAATTTGAGCCACATGAAATTAAAGTTCGTATTAGAACAATGTCCGTATTGAGGAAGACTGGCAAGCAACATCATGTCTAACGTAAACTAAAAGGCCGTGATGGCGAAAGAGTAAAGGCATTAGGTTATAGCCAGGAAGGCGAAATTCTGAAATATCAGTATTTGCACCAACCTGTGTTTCACCTAGTGCCAAAACAGCTGGTCTGTACTTAACGAGAAGATTGAAATTTAACATTGGTCTTATCTTAATTCCCTGAGCAAATCTGAGGCCAAATTACCGCTTCAGTGACCGAGTGAGTGAGTCCCATAAGTGATCGAATGAAAATGTCAAAATAGTGTAATCGATTGCTCGATGACGTAAGCGGTAATGCGAAACTCACATAATTCAGTCACGTATTACTCGAAAACTGATGCAGTAATTTGGTCCCTGTTTTAATGCACCGGCGACTGCCTAACATCACAAATAATCATATACAGATGTCTTACGCCTATGGAGCAGAGTGACTTATGAAATCGAAAAAGTTATATTTTATACAGCTTTTTTAAAATCATTTTATCACGAACATCAAAGTGTTGTCTTTTTTTACCCTTTCCTAATTTTTTTTTGTATTCGCAATATTCGTTTACCCCTTTGTCTTCATTAACGATCAAGAACCAGACAGTTGATCTTTTTTTGTTTTGAAGATTTTTTTTTGCGACAATGACAAAAATATGAACTTTTTGCTTCCTGGGATTGACCGATGTACAGTGTTGGACAAAACTAAAGCACGAAAAAATATCACATTGGAAACATACGAGTAAAAAGTGAAAACACTCGTGATACTTTTATAATTTTTATTTTTTCTTAATCAACATATTATTCTATATTTAAGAGCCTTTAATTTGATTTTAAATCTTAACATATTTCTAAAAAATAAAAATAGTTCAAAACTCCTTAAAAAGTAGCTGGACAAAACTAAAGTACATTTTTGATTTCATATACAAAATAAATTAAAAAAAAGTTTAAGTGTTAGTATTTGGTGGCGTAACCATTATTTTTGATGATTGCATCACATCGACGAGGCATGGAGGCGATGAGATTGTCAATTATTTGTATGGGGATGTTTTCCCAGGTAGTTTCTACTTGTTGTAGTAGCGAGTCAAAATTGTTACATTTCGTTCGGTCAATCCTCTGATCTACAATTTTCCATAGATTCTCTATAGAGTTGAGATCAGGGGAATGCTTTCCTGGTACATGAAACAATCCATTTTACCACTTATTGTATGAAGTGGCTCCATCCCTTGACTGGAAAAACTCCCCAGACAATAATGTTCCCCACACCATGCTTGACAGTTGCCCTGATGTATCGAGGATTGCCTCATTCACCTTTCGGCCTTCGTACCGTTCGAAATCCGTCCGATCTTTTTAAATTAAATTTCGATTCATCCGAGAATAGAACCGTCTTCCATTTTTCCCAGTCTTGCACGACGAGCTTTCCAGCCGCTATGAACCGTTCTTCCCCGGATCGTTCTGCAAGAGATTTATAAGTCTAGTTCTTTTTTACTTGCGATATACATATGTAGGTACCATAGGGCAAGTTCTGCATTTGGAAAAAAAAATCGAACTCGAGATTTTGATCAAAGTTGACATTACGATGATAGCGAAGACGAAAAAAGTGGGTCCGACAATTCCGTCTGTCTGTCTGTATGTCTGTACCTCGAACTACAGCCTAAACTACCGGAATTATTTTCTTCAAACTCGGTAGTTAAGGGTCTTCGGTGATTCCCTAGAGGAGAAATTGTAATTTTTTTTTAGCTCCAAAAATAACGGTACCCCATACACCCGTAATGCAAAATCTTATTTATCTCGAAAACGGTTCTGACGATTTTGATAAAAAAAATTAAGTGTGATATTATGGACATGGACTATATTTTGGTGAAAAAAAATTTGGGGCGAAATGTTATTAGGGTTTACCTGTCATAGAACGGTTTTTTTGATTTTCGAATTTCTCACCAACGGCTCAAACGATTTTAACCAAAATTTTTATGCAGGAGCTGCTTTGCATTTGAAAAAATATAAACTAAAATTTTTTTCGAAAAAATTGTTTTTGGATTTTTAAAAAAATAATACAATTTTTTTTTGAAAATTCAATATCTTCAAAACCGATACACGATTAAATTTTTAAATTACGTTTTAAAATGTATTTTAATTAATACTAACAATTCGCATATCATTTTTTTTATACAAAATTTAAGGAAAAGTTAGTTAGAAAAATTTTAGAGAAATTTCGTATATAAAAAATTTATTTAATAGTAAAACGATTTTTTAAAGTTTATTTGCATAAATTCATACTTTTCCGGAAACCAGACGGCAATTTTATGCATTTGAACACTATTATCTCATTACATCCATGTTTTATATTTATAAAATGTATCTTAAATTCCAAAGTAATTTTACATAAGAGCAAGTTCGTGCGATCCAGTCGTGCATTTTATTATTTTTCTGGAGGTAATGTAAGGGTCCTTTTTGATTAAACTTATTATTCTTTTATCGCAATGTGACATGGTTTTTCGAGATCTCCATTGTGCACTTTTCGAAGACAGGCCCGAGTACGAAATCGAGCTATAATCCGAGAAATAACCGTATACTTATACCATATATGTATATATGTATGTACCATATTTATTGCCAGTAAATTTAATTGACTCACCACTTTGAAAGTCGGACACTATTTTTTCTTTTAATTTATTGGAATATTTATTCCGCGCCATTTTAACACTTTTTATTTAAATTTTAAATTGTGATCGTTAGCACCATCAAAGATCCGCGATTAATTTTTTTGTTTCTCTTAGAATGTGCTTGACAAAATAACGTGTAAAGGTAGTTGCATTTAAGAAGTAAGCGGTAAAATTCTATAATTGTAAACAGAAATAGGGTACATGTGCTTTGCTTTTGTCCAGCTTCTTTTTAATGAGTTTTGAACTATTTTTATTTTTTAGAAATATGTTAAGATTTAAAATCAAATTAAAGGCTCTTAAATATAGAATAATATGTTGTGATTAAGAAAAAATAAAAGTGATAAAATATCACGAGTATTTTCACTTTTTATTCTTATATTTACAATGTGATATTTTTTCGTGCTTTAGTTTTGTCCAACACTGTATATAATATATAAGCTACTCACTTAGTTAGAAAGGTTTTTTCTTATAAACTGTGTTGCGTTGGTAGGTATACTTACTTACTTACTTAGGTCCTCAGACCTTTTATGTCCGTGGGGGACCCCTAGTGGGGCATAGGGCGTCCACAACGCCAGCTCGCCATCGTGTTCGGTTCCTGGATATGAGTCGCAACTCCCTCCAACTCTTGCCTAGTTGGGCTGACCCCTCATGACTCTCCTTCTCCATGAGCTCTTCTTCCTTCTTGAGTGAGCGGATTCCACTGCATTGCATGCGCCGCAATACAGTTGTCGCCTTTTCGAAGCGTGTGTCCGATCCACTGCCACTTTCCACTGCCACCAACACCCGCCGCACAGTGCGGTATTTTGATCAAAAACCTGGCCAAAAATATTTGGGCACATTTTTCACATCAAATAGGTACCAAATGACTAAAAAGTTATTTGGAAGGATAAATTTTCATTTTTTGGGTACAGTAAAACCCACTTAAGTGCTTACCCACTTACCTCGCGATTAGCCGAGAGAAAAAAAATTATTAAAAATCAAAGAAAGCACGTACAATACTCTGCTATAACTTTTTTTAAAGCTTATATTTCATTCT
Organism: Chrysotoxum bicinctum; assembly: GCA_911387755.1. NCBI lineage: Eukaryota > Metazoa > Arthropoda > Insecta > Diptera > Syrphidae > Chrysotoxum > Chrysotoxum bicinctum. The sequence goes on along the minus strand of OU426987.1, from coordinate 130,233,136 downwards.
TTATTTTGTTTTTTGATGCAAGCTGTTTCATTAAATAGTTTTTGAGAAATTAAGTTGTAAAGATGAAATGTAGAAAAAAAAAAAAAATAGTTTTTTAATTGATTTTTTATAAAGTTTTGCAATTTTTAGGACATTTTTTATTTTAATTTTCAATGGCCTAATAAATTTGTATTCAAATACTAAAAACCTTATTCCAATAAATATTATAGTTTCTAAAAAATTAGAAAAATACTGAAAGATACTTTTTTCCCAGAAAACCTCTTTTTTCGATTTTTTTATGAGTGGATTTACAACCGGAAATTTTCTTAATTCAGGTAGCCAATTTAAAATACCTGCGACCCTTTTAATCCAAAATTTGAGAAGGGGATTAGTTTTAGTTGCATATTTTATGATTACAGGTCAATTACTCAATAAAAAGATTAATCTTTTTTGTCTTATATGCAAGTAGGTAATAAAAAAAGACCTGGAATAATTGAATTTTCTAGTTTATATTTTATTATTTATTCATCATCATAAACATCTTCAAAAACATCATCATCACCATCATCATCATTATTACCATCATCATTGTTATTAACAGTCAAAAATTCGAGAGCCTCCTTTGAAAACGACTGTTTCTTGGTCTTACTTTTTGCCCTTAAACTACTGAGATAAGGGTCTGACGTCAATAGAAGCCGGTTAATCACATCCTCGTTGCATGCCGTCCTGGAGAATTTTCGTGAAAATTTTTCTCTGTATTGGCGGAAATGCTTATTTCTAGCTTCCGCGGCTTCTTCGGACAACTGACCGATTGGCAACAATGCATGGGATATGACACTAGCAGAATGAATTAAAATCTTATGCACTGTTGGAGACATAGGCTGCCATGGATATAAGCTAACATAATGTTTAGCAGTATCCATCGTAAATTTTTCGATTTTTTTAAGATCTATCTCATAACCAGAGGATATCACTTCTAATATACCAGGTTGTTCAATAAGTTTTGTCGTTCGATAAGAGAAGGCGTTGCTACTAGCCCAATTTTTTTTTTGTTTTGTTGGTACACTCTTCATATTAACGTATGTGAAGTTTCATTTCAATCTGTCAATTCATTCTTTGTTTAGAAGCCATTTAGTGTCGCCGTGTCAAAGTATTTGTTTACGATGGAAAAAATTGAATATCGTGCAGTGATAAAATTCTTATTTTTGGAAGGTGTAGCACCAAAAGAAATTCACGAACGAATGTTGAAAGTGTATAATGATTGTTCACCTTCAATGAGAACAGTAGAAAAATGGGTTGCTGAATTTAAACGTGGTCGTACAAGCCTTGAAGACGATCCACGTGAAGGACGTCCAAAAAGCGCATCAACACCAGAAATCATAGCCAAAATACAGGATATGGTTTTGGAAGATCGTCGATTGACTGAGAGAGATTTAGTAGAGGCTCTACACATCTCATTAGGCAGTGTGAGCCATATTTTAAGTGAAATTTTGGGCTTTAGAAAGCTGTGTGCACAATGGGTGCCGCATTCGCTAACCATGGAACAAAAACACATTCGAATGCGACTTTCTTAGCAACATTTGGAGCGTTTTAAAAAGGATAAAGTGGATTTTGTGCGTCGATTCATCACTATGGATGAGACTTAGGTCTATCACCATGATCCCGAATCAAAACAAGAGGCTAAAGAGTGGTGTGAACCTGGTTGTTCGGCTTCGAAACGAGTTCGTGTCCGGAAATCGGCCAAAAAGGTTATGGCATCAGTTTTTTGGGATGCGAAAGGAATTTTGTTTGTGGATTACTTGCAAACTGGTAAAACAATTAATTCTGAATATTATTGCAACCTTTTGGACCAGTTGAAGGAAAATATTCGTGAAAAAAGACCCGGTTTGCAGAAGAAAAAAATCCTTTTTCATCAGGACAATGCACCGTGTCACAAGAGCATTTTGACAATGGCTAAAATCCATGAATTAAAGTTTGAATTGTTGGAGCATCCACCGTATTCACCAGATTTGGCCCCCAGCGACTTCCATTTGTTTCCAGAACTCAAAAAATTTATGCGTGGCAAGCGTTTTTCATCAAATGAAGAGGTCATAACGGCTGTTGAAGCATATTTTGCAGACCTTCCGGATTCTCACTTCAGGGATGGGATCCACCGATTGGAGGATCGTTGGAGCAAGTGTATTAATGTTTAAGGAGATTATACTGAATAATAAAGTGTATTTTGAACCATAGAGTTGTGTTTTTCTTATCGAACGACAAAACTTATTGAACAACCTGGTAGTTTTGAATTTGTTAATTAATGATAAATCCACGCCTGTAATGGAAGCTGCTTCTTCTTGGCTATTGAAAAATCTACGAGAGGTGTTGCCGTCATTGGTGTTGCCAAACCCAGATTTTGGAATGTCCACCAGTAAGCCCAATTTGTCGTGGAACTCTTTTTGTATCTGTCTCTTGGCCGCTTGAATTTTTTCCCGGTCACTTTTATCTGTAACGCGTCCCTTATGCACGTCCGCTTTAAGTTTGTACGAAAGATGCACCAGAAATTCGAAAAACCTAATCCTGGCGTGTAGTATTGATAGCCCAAATCTGAAAGTCTCTGGATTCTCTGGTTCTGTAGAAGACAAGTCGTTGAAACTTTTTGAAGTTTTTCCGCATATGTAACAACGTAATATAGATGAAGTATTCGTAGCTGCATTACACACCTTTCCATCGACCATTGTTGGAAGCAGTACATGGTTGATTCTTATGTTGTCGCTTACTTTTGTTGCTTGAAGATTTTGGGCCTGGTTTTCAATGTATTCGATTTCTTCATTGGTTATGTCCTTATTTTCTTTCAAATAACGAATCCGTATTGGTCGGCACCACCTCGGTGATGAAGAGTGGATATTTTGCCATATAATTTCACTCCCAGACTTGAGACGAAGAGGCACAAGGGAACTCAAAAATATATTTGCATCACTGTTGTCGTCATCTTCAAATTTCTGCTTGTATTGGCTTTGAGTAGATCCATCGCATCCCCACTTATATATTAGCTCTAAATCGGTTTCCCTGTTATCCAAGCACTGTGAGAGTTCTGGTTCCAAATATTTACATAATCGCGATATTGTGTGATCCACTAAATCTTGGAGCTTCACTTCGGCAACTGTCTCACTGACGCTTTTTGGTGGATAACATTCTTGTTTAGCTTTATACAAGTAGGTGTAGCACGGATATATATCTTTGTTGGCTTGATGAATCACTTCGTATTGACTTACAGTTAAATTGGCATCGACGAATATCCTCAAGGCGTTTTCAGGTGTGTGTTTCTTCGTTTTCAGGGCTTTACTGCCAATCGCAGCTGCTTTTCGGAACTTCATAGCCCTGGTTGGAGTTTTTGTCACAGTTTGAATCACTTTGGCTACATCATTATTTCCCGTCGCTCTTTGACTCATCTGTGCTGCGTATGTCAGTTCATCAACAGACACATTCCTTCGAAGTTCCACTGTTTTTCGACGTTTTGTTCGGTCACTTGATTCCCCGAATTCTTTGCTTGGGCGACCTTTAGACCTTCCGGGAAGTATGCCAATAGGTAGTATTATTTCTTCGCTAATCCACTCTTCATTCTTATCCAAGAAACGGCTTTATATTCTGTGGCAGAGTTGCCATCTTCGTTTATAATTTGGTTTGAACGCCTTGATAATGTTGAGAAGTTCATCTTTCTCTGGGGGACAATTTGTTATATCCATAAGTTTTTTATCCAAATCTTCAAGTTTTTCGTCAAAACACCTTTGTGAGCTTCCTTTTACTAACTCGTGAAGCTGTTTTCTGGTCATAGCTAAGGTGGAATTAGAGTCATCTGGAATAATATAAAAATCTATTATTAAAGGTCGTTTTAAAGGGTTTTTTTTTCAAAGCCTCTGTTTTTTCTTAGGTGCAAACTTGTGCAAACTCTTGAAATGTAAGATTGTTCTACATATCCAGCAGTTTAATAAAATGTATGATAGACTATGTTGCGGCGTGTTGCGCTATTTCAAAAACACTAATGTTTGAAAAAAACAGCGAAAAAAGTGCAATTTTTTTAAGTGATTACTTCAACTCATCGATATGAAAAAGTTAAGATGGATATACAAATAAATTTTTGCTTAAAATACTATACATACCTTGATTAACGATATCCATATCAAATTTTTTCACTAAAATCACTTTTAAGACTGAAAAAAAACGCGCAAAAAATACACTTTTTTTTAAAAACCGCAAAAAAAATCGTGCTTACTCAACTAGTACTAGTTGCAACTGATGGTGTCGCGAACGGGGGTGACCAATTTATAGATAGACTTCACTAAAGAGTAGCCTGGTTATCTACCTGTTATCGGACACAAGCTTAATCCTGGGAGGTAAATTTTTTTTTTTTGATTTATGGCCAGGTTTTTGATCAAAATACCGCACTTTGCGCCGGTTCTACAAAACAGCCAAGCAACGGGTATCAGGTTATAGGATCGGCACGCAAGCTCTTCAAAACAGCGAAGGGAACCTAGTCACCGAAGCACAGGGAATTGTAGACGTGCTTAAGCAGAATTGCCAGCAGCTGCTTAATGGGCATTATTTAGAGGAAGCCACAGGAAAGCAAACGAGCATAAGACCAGTCAATGAATATCCAGTCCCAGTACCCAGTACTGAAGAGGTTAAGAAAGCAATCCACAAGCTTAAGAACAACAAATCCGCAGGCTCTGATGGTCTACCTGTGGAACTCTTCAAGTATGGAGGTGATGTCCTGATAGGGTGCATGCCTCAGCTCATTAACCAAGTTTGGGAGGGGGAAAGTATGCCCGACAACTGGTCAAATAGCTTCATATGCCCAATCTACAAAGGCAATCCTATGTCCTGCAAAAACTACAGAGGCATATCCCTGCTTAATGTTGCCTACAAGATCCTATCCACCGTACTATGTTAGCGTCTAAAACCTTTCTGCAACACTATGATCGGCACGTAGCAGTGTGGCTTCAGGCCAGGCAGATCAGCGATAGACCAAATATTCACATTGAGGCAAATCCTGGAAAAGACCAACGAATTTCAAGTCGAGACCCATCATCTTTTCATCGATTTCAAAGCCGCATTATGATAGCATAAACTGCCAAGAGCTTCTATTGGCAATGTCGGAACTCGGGATCCCGAAAAAAATGATCCAGCTCTGCCGTATGACGTTACAAAATACGCGGTGCAACGTGCAAATGGGTAACAGCTCATCCGAGCTATTCCAGACGTGCACAGGGTTCAGACAAGGAGATGCGCTATCATGTGATTTCTTCAACCTTGTCCTAGAGCAGATAGTGCGCAAGAGTGGTGTTAACCTGGAAGGCACTTTCTTCAACAGGTCTTCCCAATTGCTTGGCTATACGGATGAGGTCGACATCATCGGCTGCTCCAACCGAGCTGTGCTAGAAGCGTTCACAGCTATTGAAGAACAGGCGAAACGCGTTGGTCTTGAAGTTAATGAGGACAAAACAAAGTATATGCTATCAACAAGCGACGAAGAATTACCCTAACGAACCGCTGCTACTTCGTTTTACCAGCCCTACTCAATGGGTCTGAGTGCTGGATGATAAGTAAAAAAGGGGAATTGATACTGGGCACTTTCGAGAGAAAAATTCTTCGAAGGATATTTGGTCGCAATTTGAACGCAAGAGCGCTTGGTCTCAACGACTGGAGGGAGCTCGCGAGGGATTGCAACCGATGGGAGACCGCAATATCTCAGGCAAAGAACCTCCATGGATCGGGAGCCGGATAAGTTAGTAAGTAATGGTAAGCGTTTGGTTTTCGTCGCAGAGGTGGCAAAGCGGGGCGTTTCGTTATTGAAGAGGTATTTATGGGTTATGTTATACTCTGTTCAATTTATATTTGCAGTACAGGGAAATATAGGATATTTGCCTTTCAGTCTGACCATTATGGATTTCAATAAGCTATCTTTAATTTAAAGCTCTCACAGGGTTACCGTAGTGAGCATTTAAAATTGCCGCAAATCGCACACAAATATCAATAGAGTTACCAACTACTTATTAATATACGGACATTTAATAATCAAAAACAATGATAAATTAATTAAATTGAATGTATATTTTCCCACACCACAAAGAGGTAAGATAGCAGGTGCGATTTTTTAAGAGTATCCCCTAAAACATGAAAACAGAAAAACACCAAGCGTCAACACCTTTTTCTCTAAAGTAGAAATATTTGCTATCAAAACCTCTAAAAAAGCTTGAATCCTGAAAGTTATATATGTAGCAAAAACCAAAGAAAATGCCATGAGTTTCCATCAACTGGGCAATGGTAACTCTATTTTAAAGTGTTTTTTTTTATAACACACACAATGGTGCTTATTTTGACATTCTCTTTCGTTCGAAAGTGAGTCGAATTCGTTGAAACTTAATTTTGAGACTCAACGATTAGAATGCTAATCGAACAAATCGAAAGTTCACCCAATCCATAGAAAGTTCATTCATTTGCGAAAGCGAATTCATTTTTGACATTCGAAAGAATAGAATTAAATGTCATTTTTGTGTCGTTTGAATTTTTCTGTCGAGTAAGCAACAAAACATGTGTTTTTAATTATTTCATGGAAAATAAATTCCTTTTATAAATTTTTTTGTTGTTTTATGTTTAAAGGTCGCATTCCAACTGGAAAAACCGCGAACAAAAGGAAAAGTTAATCAAAATAATGAAAGAAAGCCCGGAGGTAGCAAAGGGTTTTTTTACCACCCGCGTTGATACGGAAAGCATTCACTATCGTTCACCTCTGCACTTCTTCTACGCCATCTTCATTTATAAACAACACAAATGCCATATTTTTATTTTTTATTTATTATTTTATGTTTTTTATCAAAGAAATTTAAATTATTTAACAGTAGATAAACAAAACAATTACAAATAAACAAAGATTTCACTTTTTGGTTTTGACATTTCACAAACACTTCTCTTTTGTTTTTGATATTTTAGTGTGACCAAGTGTATACGAAAAAAAATAAAAATTTAGAACGCGTCATGAACAACTTATTTTTTTAAAGAATAGTTTCAAAACAGCTGAGTTGACACAAAAAATGTAATGAATATGTAGTTCTTTATGGTTCAACTTTACTTTATAATGAAAAAGTGTATTATTTATTTTGTTTCTTGATTCTTTATCCAACATCTATAAAATGTTTAGAAACAAAAAAAAATGTAAAACGGTCATACTAATTCAAACAGTTGATAATGAAAATGAATCTTTTTTGAAGTTCATTTTATGCTATCTTTCGCAAATGAAAGTTATTCGTTCGAATCTCAAAATTAAGAAAGTTCATTCGAAGGAATAGAATCATTCTAACGAATAGACTATTCATGAGAATGTCAAAATAAGCATGAATGTCAAAAAGGGTTGGTTGCAAATTGAACGTGTGTTTTTTTTTTTTTGGTTATTGAATTGATAATACACGGTTTGACGAGGAACTTTGTACAGTTGCCTCAAGTATTACACCGAAATACTTGCATTATACTTTACCACCATCTCATTTCTTAAAACTCCACTTATTTCCGTCGTTTTCCCTATTATTATCAATTAAATGCTAGTGAATATTATTAAAATTCAGAAATTATATTAAAATAAGATTTTCCAATTACCAAATCTTAACTAGGCGCACGCAAAACGAATGAAAATAGAAAAAACAGAGTCAAAATACTTTTTTCCAGTTAGTTTTTAGTCAATGCATACGTTAACCAAAATTAAAATCGAATGCATGAGAAATATAAAATATTTTTTGATTCTACAGTTACAAGCAACAATGTGTTTTGTTTTCAGCATTAAAAGCGAACCGTTACTTCTATCAAGTCACCGAAACGGGCGGTCTCAATTTGCATATAGTTTTGTCAAAATACTTTTTCCGACCTTTGTATATTTTAATCTTTTTTTGTGATACATTTTTAGGGTAATTAGTTTTCTCGGCATTGGAGTTAAAATTGGTGTAAATGTGGTGGTAATTTACCCACTTGGTTTTCCATGTTTTAAGTAGATTTTTTTTGTTGTAGGCATATAATGTCATAAGAAGTTCATTTAAAGCTGAATTAGCTGTCAGCAACCTCGTTTCCATAAGCTGTAATGGAGGAAATACTTTCTGTGAATATGATAGTTTTATTGTTTTTAGATTTCTCAATTGCAGTAGGGATTGCAAAAGCTTCGGATGATTCTTAAGTTTTCTTTGGATTTCGAAGCATCAGTAAACATTAAGCTCAATCCTTGTTCTTTGTGGATTTCTGCCACTTCAAAAAACGTAAAAACTTCTTCGTTGGTTGAAGTGATAGAATGTTTGCTAAGGTTGTTGTTGTTGAGTTCTGAGGGAAACTCGAAAAAAAAAACTTAAATTATGTTAATTGCTCGAGGCCATGATTGTTAGTTTCTGACGTTTTAATAAAATAAGTATTGTTTTTTATTAGAGATTGAGCGAAATTTGATATTGGTGATTGTGTAGTCTGATCGTTTGTGGTATAAGATTTTGATTAAGGGTATTAAGAGGAATAGTAAAAAAGGTAAAAAGCGGAGGTGTTTGCGGTGGAGGTGATCATGTTGGAAGTAGTTATGGTGGATGTTGAAGATAAGTTGTCACTAGCCGTTACTGTATTCATAAAAGAAGCGGGTTGTGTGGATGGATTTATTGTTTTTTTTTAGGTTCGAGAAGAACTTGCATGTTGTTGTTGATTGGCTTGGGTGTTAATATTTCTGTGTCGCAGAATTTTCCAAGAGAATTGCAGGCATTATTATTTTATTTGATTGATTTTGTGAAAGATTATATTAGCATTGTTCGCAACTGTTGAGAAGCTTAAAAGAAGAAAGAAATGATGAAGTGTTTTTTTTCTTTGTAATTTTTTTTAGCTTCAGCCATACTGCATTTACGATTGGTTTATATTTTAATCGTTTCTTTTGCTTGTTGGTAAGGTTGACATGACTTAGAAAAGGCGGGATGATTCTCACCACAATTTGCGCATAATGTACGGGTGCATTTTTCAGATATGTGTGACAATTGACGCATGAAAAGTTACTTTATCATTTTTTCGTCGTGTGCTGTAAAAGTTGGCAATTCTGGCAACGCATCAATGTTCCATCCAATGTTAACGGTAGCAGGTGATTGGAAGTGGTTGAAGGTGAACAAGAAGTGCCAGTAGCATGCTGACCTCCATTTTCAGTTTTTTTTTTAAACTTGAAAACCTCTGTCACACCCTGCGATTCCATTATTTTAATGATAATACTAAAATATTTTATTTCAATATTATATGATTATATTTTTTATGATAATATCATTATGATAATATTTTATTTTTCGTTACGTTTTTAAGGTACGGTGCATACACTGTGGCTTTTGAGGCGTTAAGTTGATTGTGTAGTGACACAGATAGATTGGAAAGTGATTTCTTAGATAGAAATTGGTCTGCAATTTTCTTTGACCTCAAGAGAACGAGAAGGCTTCCGTCTCGGAGTTGAATTATTTGGTCGTAGTTTTTTTTTTTTTTTTTTATAATCTACCCGCGCTCAAGGGATTAGATTACCCTTTAAATGTTTCAACACAGCGCGGGCGTGAAGTTAAGAAGAGAAAGAAGGATAGGAAAAATGTGTGGCACGATGTTCTGAGACTGAAGGTTGTTGTCTCAGATATTTTATCTCCAGGGATGGCGGCTGAACTAAAGCGGAGAATGCCGTGTCTTATTTCTATGTCGCTTATAATTTACATTATTTTATTCGTGTTCATCCTTGTTGGGCATACTACATAGTTTAACTCAATTACATGTTGTTAGTGTTCTGCCTGAACAACATGTAATGAGTAAACCAGCGACCCATTGATGACAATTTTAGAAGGTTTTTAATGGAATTAAAACGACATAGACGACGGCAGGGATCGAACCTGTGATCATGAGGTTCACAGGCGAGCACACATCCATCGCGCCACGGCCACCTTACCTATAAGTAAGAACTTATTCCATCAATTGCTTTTTTAAGCAAAAAGAAGCTAAAGGAAATGAGAGTTTTGGTATCATCAGTCGAAGAGATGACTTTGAATTTAGGATCATCACGAAGAGGTGTGTTATGAAAACGTTCATTTTTGTTTTATTTTTTAAGTCGGGTCGTGGATCTGTGTCCAGATCTTTAAAACGATTGCCCGAAGGCACGCGTGGTCCAGAAGCCAAGGTACTATAGTTTAATTTAAACTACTTTTTTGTTTTAATTTGCACACACGATATGGGAAGATTCAAAGTTTTAGCTGAATGGTTACACGATTCCGACCTTTTTAAACTACACACAATGGGGCAGAAGGGCCTTAAGGCTGGTAATAAATTAACTAATAGAGCTAAGGGCTTAAAATTTTGCGTGAACACTCTTGAGACCCACCTATGGATAGTTTTGAATCAACTTATGGACACGCCCACTTCAAACAAAAAAAACTGATATGAAAATTTTTTTGACTTTTGACAACAAAGTTATAAGAAATATAAATCAAAATATGTTTGAATTAACAATTCGAAATAAACATTTTAAAAAACCCTGTGCATTTAAATAAACTTTTATTAATAAATAGTTAATATTACAATATATTTTTATACATCATAGCATTAGAATTCTTCATAATCAATCTCATTAAGTAAATTTTCTTCAGCACTTTGGTTATGTGTTATTTCAGATGAGGTGTAATGATCCCGGCTTGGGGAATAACCTAGCTCACCTACTAATCTATGGGGGATATTATATAGGTTTCTCCAAGCCGAAATGTATGTTGGCTAAAGAGCCGATCTGTTTGATTATCCTGAAAAAAGAAAGAAGAAGAGCCGATGTTCTACTTTTAACTCTCAAATCGAAAGTCCCTTTATTTAACAAAACTTAGGCTATTTATACAAAACATTTTACTTACATACTAAGAACTTAAGCCTACACATATTCTCACTTAAACATGCATACAATGAGGCCTATCGTGAATAAAATTTTCCTGGGAATTGTTCCCAACTTTTAAAATTGTGATCTCGAATAATGTCAAAAGTTTCCCTTGGAATTTATTGATATTGGGAATTAAGTATTGTAATGACTTTGGCTCTCATTTAAAAAGGCCAGTCGCCAGCTTACAATAAACAGTGCAGAAGTATTGACCTTTCCAATTTTCGAAGATGGGGAAAATTCCGAGGGAAATTTTGTTCACGATAGCCCCCAATATTTATTCTATATTCCAAATATCGGGCAGCATATTTGCTATGTCATCAAATAAATAGCCAATATGCATTCCCCTTTCACAATGCACAAATGTATCCAAATACATTCAGTCATAAACACTATGCAGTGCATTGAACCTAGTAAGTAGGAAGATACATTTGTCCAGAGTAAAAGTAATCTGAAACGTCATTGACATTGGAAATACTATTAGGTAGTTTGTGCAGCGCATGAAGTTGATTCTCATGGCCATGAATGAAATGCGAGTGTAGTGCATTTAAAAAATAGACTGGTCATTGTGAAGTGCACCCTGAATCTGGAGTCAATGACCAGTAATAAAAACAGAATATAATGTTGGAATTGTATATGGACTACAGGGGATATAAGCAACATGATGGCTTCTTAAGGTAGATGTTGTAGCTTTTTTTTGAAATTCTGCACATGCTTGTCAAAACAGGATCAAAACAGGAATATACATATCAGCATTCGTGTTTTCTCGACTGTTTTTTCTGGAAAGATGTTCTCTATATTTTTTAAAGTCCTTGTTGCGGGCTTCCTGAGCTTCTTCACTTAGCTGTCCAATAGGTAATAAGGCAGTTGATATTATTTCGTTCTCATGGATTAAGTACTTATGAACGATATTACCAGGGATATTTACTCACGAAGTACTTCGCCGTTTCATGCGAGAATTCTCGAAATTTAAGAACATTGACTTCATGACCACATGAAACGACTATCATTATGATGTGCATTTTTTTTATTAATCTTACATCAATCTTTGTAATATCAGCATTTTCAAAAAATCGTCTGGATGTGTTCCCATCATTCGAGTTTCCGAACCCTGGCTTCGGTTTGTCTACGATCAAACCCAAACGCTCTCGAAACTGCCTTTGAATTTCCTTCTTTGTAAATACTTGCAATATTTTTTTTATTTTCCTCTCCTCTAGCTTGCCATTGTTTAAATTTTAATTTATAAGACAGATGAAGGAGGCATTCAAAAAACCTGCAATACGGACAAACCAAATTGGAGATTTTCTGTTTTAATCGGCCTTTTCACATGTCATCAATAGAATTAAATTCTTGACTTTAAATCTTATCATATTTCTAAGAAATAAAAATAGTTAAAAACTCATTAAAAAGTAGGTGGACAAAACAAAAGCACATTTTTAATTTCATATTTCATACAAAATAAATAAAAAAAAAGTTTTAATGTTAGTATTTGGTGGGGTATACATTATTTTTGATTATTGCATCACATCGGCGAGGCATGGAGACAATGAGATTGTCAATTATTTGTATGGGGATGTTTTCCCAGGCAGTTTGTACTTGTTGTCAAGTAGCGAGTCAAAATTGTTACATTTTGTTCGATCAATCCTCTGATCTACAATTTCCCATAGATTCTCTGTGGGGTTGAGATCAGAAGATTGCGCTGGCCATTTCATAACCGTAATATTACCTTTATTAAGCCATTGGTTAGACATTTGAATTGTCAAAAGTGAAAGTAGTGAAGTTTTGTTAGCTCCCGATTTTATTTAAAAAAGTCTAAATTAAAGTTGAATTTATTTGTTTTTGTCTTCGACAACAAACTGAAAAACCATTTTAAATCACCAGTTGAAGAAAATTGCCTGCATTTCCGCAAGGTAGGCAATTATTTTAAAGTAAAAAAAAAAGAAAAATTGCTTTTGCCGAGTACCGGTATACAAAATATTTGTATGTACCGCAAAACAGGGGTAGCTGAAACATCGCCGGAAGTAGAATCCAACAACAAAAGATTCGTTGCAAGCACTATGACACACACCGTTGATGTTGGAAAGCTTTCAATTCCCGATCTAAAACAAATCTTAAATGACAAAGACATTGCTACAAAATCTGACATCGCAGCAGTGTCAACTGAAATTCAAACACTAAAACTGACAAACAACAAACTTTCTGAAAAAACTGGCTCTAATGACGGAAAGATGTGATCTTTTTGAATCACAATTAGAAGCTCTATCACGAAAAGCCAATGAAAATATTGTGGTTGTACATTTGCCACTTAATGAAAACACCAATCCAACCGAATTTGCCACTCAAACTTGCAGAGGACTGCTTAAATTCACACAGACTGTAAACAAATCTCGGGAAATTATTAACACCAAAAAAAAACGAGGAACTGTAGATCGCATCATATCGGAAACGAGCAAACATTCACTCATGTATAGGAAAAAACGACAAACACTTTACTCGGTTAAAACTAAATTACTTGAAGCAAACCCGGCGGCGAAAATATTTATAAAAGGCGACAGGCTTCAAATTGATCAACACATGTTTGTTTACATATTATCACAAGGATTCATTGTCAAAACTGTCAACGAATTGACATTTCTAAAGCAGACGTTTGGGGAGAACGTTGTGAAGCTCATTGACTTATTATATATGGACTGCTAGTTGCATTGACTTATTATATCTACATATATCTTATTATATATGGACTGCTAGTTGCATTGACTTATTATATCTATATCTTATTATATCTATATCTTATTATATCTTATTATATATATATATTATATCTAGTATGTCAATTGTGAAGCTATTCGTCTGCAGCGGGGGACTGAAGGTACCTACAGCTGGTGCTGTCAGTGCATCAAGCTCTCATGCATCATCACCGCCATCTATGTGGCGAATACAAAACAATATTCAACATCAATCACAATAGGGTGCACCTGCCGTCTGCCATACAAAAATAAATGAAGTAACTAATTTTAAAATATTGTCTTAAAACATAACAGGTCTCAAAAGAAAACTTTTGTTACCAGATTTTTTTAAATTTATATTAGATTTTGATATAATTATTTTATTAGAAACATTTATTGAACAAGGAAATGAAAATAATTTTAATAAGTATTTTAGCGATTATAAATTAAAATGGGTTCCAGCCACTAGAAGTAATGTTATGGGAAGAGCTAATGGAGGCATTCTATGTGGTATTAAAACAAGCACTGTTGGTAGTTTTGTTGAGTTTAAAAGTATTGAAAACAGGGTTTTTATACAAATCAATAATAATATTTCCAAGTATTTTATCATACCACTCTATTTAAATTGTAATTACTGGCAGAATGATTTCGATTATGTACTTGTATAATTTGATAAATACCAGCTTTTTTGGAAATATAATGTTAATTGGAGACCTTAAGGTACGATTTTTGGGAATTTTTTTCTCGGAAACCTTATTAGGTAAATTCATATTTTTTTTAAATAATGAATACATGCGTCAAGAGTACAAACAAAAATTTTTTTTTTAATTTTCGAATTTTGGCCGAATTATGGGGGGCGCAAACGTCGACACATCAAAAAATACATGGTCCCATGGCGGACAGTTAATCTCAGAATTGGCTGAACTGAAACAAAAAAAAAAAAAAACAAAATGGGTTATTTAAAGGAAGGTATCTTACGAGACAATTTATCACAATTTGTTTAAAAAGTCGAAACAAAAAAAAAATATCGAGCTTTTAAAAAAAAAAAATTTTTTTTGGAAATTTTTTTTGGCCATTTTTGGGTCGCCATTTTTTTTGTTCATAATTTTTTGGTCAAATTGTGATAAGTTGTTCTAGAAAACATAAAAACAATCAAGTTGAAACAAGTTTTTTGAAAATCGGTGTAGTAGATCCGGAGATTAACTGTCCGCTATGGGACCATGTATTTTTTGATGAGTCGACGTTTGCGCCCCCTATAATTCGGCCAAAATTCGAAAATTAAAAAAAATATTTTTTTTTTTGTAATGCATGTACTCATTATTTAAAAAAAAATATGTAATTACCTAATAAGGTTTCCGAGAAAAAAATTCCCAAAAATTATGCGTTTTTTTGTCTTTCTAGACCGTACTAGTACTTTAATGCTCGAATCGGTGAATACCAAAATCCCATTTCACATCACACAGAATCTCAAACGGGCTTCAAAGTGAAAAGAAAATCTAAAGACGGTACAATTAACTCTAATGGCAGAACTCTGATAGATTTCTTCGAAAACTTTGGTTTCTTTGTTTTAAATGGAGTTTCTAAAGGAGATGATAAAGGCGAAATCACTTTCATAAGTGGTCAAGGACACTCTGTAATTGACTTATGTGCTGTGTCTGGTCTATGGATCGAAACTGCAGTTGACTTCGAAGAGCTTGCAGCTACATTTTCTACTCATCAACCAATTGCAGTGAAAATCTGTTTCGAAAATATAATGCTTCAAAGACCCTCACTTAAGTTACAAAAATTAAATGGGTGGAGAACAGACTTGTTCTTTATCAACATCGTCTTATTAGAAATATTAATACCCTCCCTTTAATACAATCATCAAGATCAATTGATGAGATCGCAGAAAGTATAATGGATGCAATAAAGACTTCAGCTTCATATGCACTCACCAAAACTCAAAAAGGTGAACCAGTAAATAGATGGTTTGATAATGACTGCAAGCGACTACGAAAGAAATCTTTTGTGTTTTTAAAGCTTTTCAGATCGACCAGCGCTGCTTTCTTCAAAACCCAATAACTGCACTGTAGTTCGCAATACACACAACTATGTTCAACGAAAAAGATCGATTATCTGAAACTTGTAGCTCATAAACTTTTCTCTTGTAAGAACTCGAAAGAATTTTGGAACAATGTAAGGGAACTAGGAGGACGCTCTCAGAAAACTGCAAACAATAACGCTATAGGAGAAGACAGTCTTGCAAATCAATTTAAAAAGCTGTTAGCAATTAATGATACTACCATTTTAGAGTTAAGCTATGCGCAACCACACACCTGTGTATACGAACTAGACTGCCCAATTTCACTGAACGAACTGCATACAGTTTTGGATAAAATGAAAAATAACAAGGCACCTGGTATCGACGGAATCCCTGCCGAATTTTATAAATTCGCCACTTTACAGTTCAAAAACTACCTGTTAAACTTCTTCAACCAACTCTACGATGATGCCTCCGTTCCGATCTGTTTCAATAAAGCGATTATCTATGCCATTTTCAAGAAGGGGTAGTCGAGTGTTGCTGAGAATTATAGGGGCAAATCTATCCTAAATACTTTGCGAAAAGTTTTTAGCTCAATTCTCTATGAGAGGCTTATCAGATGGATTGAGTCAACAAACCGCTTAAGTATTTTTCAAGCAGGGTTTCGGTTCGGATTCTCTACTGTGGATCATATCTTCGCGCTGTCTAGTATTGAATCAAAGTATTTAGAGAATTCTAAGAGGCTCTACGTTTACTTCGTAGATTTTTAAGCGGCCTTTGACACGGTAAACAGGCAAGCATTGATCTACAAGCTATCATCTATAGGTGTATCTAGGAAAGTTCTTCTATTATACTCCAAATTCCTGGATTCAACAACTGCAGCAGTTTGGAATGGAAGCAACTTATCGGAATGGTTTGGGACGTCTACGGGTGTTCTCCAAGGATGCATTCTCAGCCCAATTTTGTTTGACCTTTATATTGATGCTGTCACTGACATTCTTCCGGGAGGTGTATTTTTTGCGGGCTCCTTAGTCAAAGTCTTACTGTATGCTGATGACCTGGTGCTATTGGCTGATACACCATGTGCTCTGCAACTGCAAACCAACAAACTTCAAGACTACTGTTCAACTTGGGGCCTAAAAATCAGCACAAGTAAAACAAAAGCTATGATTTTCGAATCTAGACACCGAAGAAGGCTACCGGAGGAATCATGGACCATCAACAATGAGTGCATCGATGTAGTAAAGGAGTTCAAGTACCTGGGAGTGTTGATAACATCTAACCTTAACATAGCAAACATACAAAGGAGAAAGGTAGGGAAGCCAAACTAGCTATAAATCTGATGTGGCCAACGTTTTTCAGCAACAGAAACATTGATTTAGCATCGAAGTACCGAGTGTTCAAAGCAAGAGTCAATACTTGTATGTGTTATGGGGTGCAAGCGTTTGGGTACGCACAACATGAGGAATTCGAAAGTATCCAGAGGTTCTTTTTCAAACGATTATTCCGATTACCTAACGCAACACCAACGTATGCTTTACATGTGGAGTTAGGTCTAGCACTGATTTACATCCAAAATCTTGAATCGCATGCTAACTATCTGACTACAGTAGTGAAAAGAGAAAACGGACTACGTAAGTCAATTTTGTTAAGGCAACTTCGAAGAAACGCAACACCTTTCAAAGAATGGAACCATCTTGCTGCGGCACAAAATGTAACGCTTTCTCTAACTGAAAATAACGTTATTGAATGGCAGAATTTACTTGATGACCTGATTGCTAAAACTGATAATGCGATATATTTACAATATCTAGAAAGGGCATCCTCTTCAGAAAGTAGAAACATTTACAGGAACCTGAACCATAAATTGTCATCCGATATGAATTATTTTTGCAAGGAACTGACTGCAGAAGCCATCGGTATCATTTTTAGAGCTAGAGTCGAAATACTTAATCTAAACTTTGTGCCTTATAGATCCGATTTATCACAAATCTGCATTCTGCATTAAGAGAACTTGAAGGTACTCACCATTTTATAGCAGTTTGCCCAATATTGCAAGAAATAGGGCGATTATATTTCCAAACCAGTTTTTTGACTTGGAACGAGCTTATTGATATTCTCAATGGATCAATTGGTTGGGTAAATCTCTTTAAATTTTGTCATATCGCAATAGTTTTTGAACCTTAAGAAATATTCTCCCAGATAAAAAATAACAAATATTTGTGTTTAAAATCACGTGAAAATTGTATACCTAGTATTTATGTTTCAAATCATTAAAATTGCATAAAAAGCTTAATATTTTTCAAATATTTGTGTTTCAAATCACGTAAAAATTGTATAGTATTTATGTTGCAAATCATTAAAATTGCATAAAAAGCTTAATATTTTTCAAATATTTGTGTTTCAAATCACCTGAAAATTGAATAGTAGATATTTATGTATGTCTCAAATCATTCAAATTTCTTAAAAAGCGTAATATCTTTCAAATTTAAAGTATAAAATGTATCTCAACATTATCTATCATTACTATGATCTGTTATAAACTTATTGTATTTTAAACAAAAACTACTCCTTTTTTAAGATTCGCTTTTTCTTTAATAATTTTTTCTTTAAAAGTAGAAAAAAAAAATAAAAAATAAATTTGGTGGTGCAACAGCTCGGAGTGAACCAGGACCTAGTGACTTACAACTCTCAACCATTCCTGGGTGCGTGTTACCAGGAACGGAGGGGACCTACAATTTTCTGCCGATTCCGAACGGCTTAATGAGCAGCACTTTCCATGACAAGAGATACTCTTGGAGAATTTGTCAATTCCTCGCAAGAGGCAGTACACCCCTGAAAAAAAACTTTCTTGAAGCGGCTGAGAATCGAACTCGAGACCTTCCGCATGACAGTCCAACGCACTAACCATTATGCCAAGGGGTACTACTTTACTTTAAAAGTAGAATAAGTTGATAAAAAAAGAAGCTAGGTGCGACCCACACTGATAACTTCCCATTTGTGGTCTTGAAAACTTTATATTTAGTTTTTTTTTTCAAATAACCAAAATTGTCTCTTAGCACACTATGATTAAACTAGAACTTTCTTCTTTTTTTTTCGTTTCCTGAACAATTTTAGAAATGTCGCTTAGTATATATTCTTACGGGAAGGTATCGATGTATAAAACAACATACTTTAGAAGGCACTATCGGTGTTCATTCCCAAGAAATTCGACTTGAAATACAATTTTAACTAGAATTTTTTATAGTTTTTTAATTTAAAAAAAACTTAATTCAATATTTGTCAACATTTTACCAATTGTACAAAATTATACTATGTATAAAATAAACTAAATTAGAAGTCAATATCACTACTAGTTCTCGAGAAATTTGAGTCGAAAAACAATTTTTACCAATTTTCAATAGAATTTTATATAGTTTTTTATTTTTTGTAAAAAAAACTGTAAACTGATTTTTTTTTTTGAAATTTTCACCAGTTGTCAAACCCATTATTTTTCGTAAAATAAAATTATTTTGAGTTTCAAATTGTTTTCCGTTCTTAGAATATCTGGGTTATGAAATTTTTTTTTCAGTTTTTTTTATTTATAAAAATAACGGTATGTTGATTTTTTTCCAAATTATACCAAATCTGTATGACCTTATAATGAGTACATTAAATTTTATTTGAAATCAATAGCATTATTTTTTCATGAGATATTTGAAACTAACCAACATTTTTACTTTTTTTTAAACCGTTATAGTGAAAAAACTACTCACTGAATTTTAATAAACGCCCTTTCAGCCTCTTTCGAAGTTATTATCTATTAAACAAAATTTATTTGAAGTCGATATCTTTACTCTTGAGATATCGACTACGAAAAATGGTACCAGAACGTACGGACGTACGAACGTACGTACACCCACACACACAGACATCTCTAAAAATGATTGATATAGCCTCTAGGGACCTTGAAACGTTGAGAAATGTCAAAAATTCCAATTTGACAAATTGGACCGATTACAATAACGCCCTATGGGAAGTTAATAAATAAAAATGTAAAAAACTGTTTAATGAAGTTTTAAAAACGTTCATATTTTACTTATATGTAGGTATTTTAGTTTAAAAAAATGTCTATCAGGCAGACGGCAGCTTAGCCATGTCCTTATATTCTTAGTTTTAATAGAATGCAAAACTTATGTATTGTAATAAAGAAATTTATCTATCTTTCTATCTATCTTAAGCCAATCGTTCACTAAATTAGCGGTATGTTTCGGGTCATTGTCATGTTGGAAGATCCATCGCAACGGCATATTCTCCTCCGCATACGGAAACATTACGTTTTGAAGGCTTTGCTGGTCCATGAAACGATCCATTATACCACTTATCTTAAGAAGTGGCCCGATCCCTTGACTGGAAAAACATCCCCACACAATAATGTTCCCCACATAGTGCTTGACAGTTGCCTTGGTGAATCGAGGATTGTGGCGTTCACCTTTCGGGCTTCGTACCGTACGAAATCTGTCCGATCCTTTTAAATTAAATTTCGATTCATCCGAGAATAGAGCCGTCTTCCATTTTTCCCTAGTCCAGCTAAGGTGCGTTTTGGAAAATTCTAGTCTTGCACGCCTATTTTTAAGGGAAATAAATGGCTTTTTTACAGTACGACGAGCTTTCCAGACGCTATCAACCGCTATTCGCCGGAACGTTTTGCAAGAGATTTATAAGTCTATTTTTTTTTTTATTTTTTTAGAGGTTATATAAGGGTCCTTTTTGATTAACCTCATTATTCTTTTATCGCAATGCGATGTGGTTTTTCGAGGTCTTCCACCATTGTGCACTGTTTGAACACTACCCGAGCACGAAATCGGAGAAATAACCGTATGGCTAATACCATATTTATTGCCAATAAATGTAATTGATTCATCGCTTTGAAAGTCGGACACTATTATTTCTTTTAATTTATTGGAATATTTATTCCGCGCCATTTTAACAATTTTTATTTAAATTTTAAATTGTTCATTAGTTTGACCGTTAGCACCATCAAAGATCCGCGATTAACTTTTTTTTGTTTTGCCTAGAACATGCTTGATAAAATAACAAGTGAAGTACTACCTTCATTTAAGAAGTAAGCGGTAAAATTCGATAACTGTAAACAGAAATAGGGCACATATGCTTTAGTTTTGTCCACCTACTTTTTAACGAGCTTTGAACTATTTTTATTTTTTAGAAATAGGTACACTGCCGCTCATCTGAATAGGTTCACTGTTTTTCATACCTTACTGTAAGACTCTCTGCATATATATGTCAATGACACGTCTGTGTTATGTATGTAATGAAAGAACATTACTAAGCGCTTAGTTTGGGAGAAACAATTTTCTCTTAAAGCTTACCGTTATTCTCACACGCTAGCTAGACTTAATTCATTAAAAAAAAACTAACTTTTTTTTGGCTCATCTGAATAGGTTCAAAAGCAAAAAATGGAAGAAAACAAGAAAAATAACTGTAATTAAATGATTTAGTTTGCACATTAAATAGGTAGGGACATAATAATTCATATTAATAATGTGAATTGCCACCTTTTTTTTGAAATTTTTTCGAAAATTCGATTTGGAATGGAGTCACACAGTTTTTGTAGATATTGCAGCGAAATATCTGCCCACGCTTTCTTAATTCCCTCGATTAAGGACAACTTGTCTTCATATTGTCTCCCGAACTCATACACCTTACGGAAAAGAAGTCCCCAATCATTTTTAATTATGTTAAGGTCAGGTGAGTATGAAGGCCATACCAACACCTCTACATTTTGGTTCTCGATCCATTGTTTTACCGACCTCGCTGTATGGATAGGGGCATTATCATGCTGGAATGACCATGGTATTGGTCTTAAAAGGTCAGAGATTTGTGGGAAGACCTTTTCCAGTACACCTTTGTACGCATTGACATTCATTCACTATGTAAGATATTGCAGCTCAAAGGTTCCATAATATGAAATTGCTCCCCACACCATGACATTGCCTTCACAGCTATGCAGACGGCTTATAGAATGTTCTTCTTTACGAAGGTCATGAAGGTCCACTCCGATTTCCACGACAGGTATTTTTTGCAAAATTGGAGACGATTTTCTTTTTGGTTTTCGTTCAAAGATGTTTTTTTCTGTATTTTTTTCTTTTTAAATGTTGAGCACTCTTAATAACCCGTTTCACATTCGCCAAACTACACTCAACACCAGTTTTGAGTCAAATTTTTGACGCAGAATCATGCGATTTAGAAGCAGCTCTTATGATTGCGCGTCTATCGGCCATTGATGTGGCCTTATAAGTTCCACCTTTCATATTTTTCCCGTAGTTTTCAATGTTCCGCAAATATTTACTCACTAAACAGTCACCGACTAACTCTCGAACTGATAACTTTGTTCATCAAGTTACTGTGTGATTATCTTTTTTTGTCGCCAAGCGCGGAAACCGGTTTCTCTCTTTAAACCATTTTCTCTCTTTAATATTTTGTTTCTTCTCTTTCTCGGTATCGCATCTGAGTGTACCCAGTGAATAAAAGAAAAAAAAAAAAAATTAATAAATATGGCCAGTCGGCCAAATAATATAGGTGGTCGGTTTGGGATTCTAGATCCCGATCCTGACCCCGACCTTCAGCCCAAAAAAAAAAAAAACAAAACATAACACCCTACCTCTGAACGCTTTCCCTAGCCTCCCATCTATCAGTGTAAAAAATCCCCGATACATCGTTATTTCGCCAAAATCCAATGAAAAACCCATTACTTCACTGAGCCCATTTGTCCTTAAAAAATCCATAGACGCTATAAGTCAGGATTACGAAAGTATAAATCAACTTCGTGACGGTAGCTTATTAATATTTGTGAGGTCTCAAAAGACCGCCGACATTTTCCTTCGAATCAAAGAGCTTGCTGGTGTTTGTCCAGTAACTGTGAACCTACATGATAAACTAAATCAAACGAAAGGAATCTGTTTCGCTCCATGCCTCATTAATGTTTCCGAAACCGAAATTATTAGCGAAATGAAAGCTCAAGGTGTCATTGACATATACAAGTTCCTAAAAAAAAGTGATGATGGAAAACAAAATCCCTCAGGTCTTATGCTCTTCACATTTGATCTCTACCAAATCCCAAAGTCAGTTGATATCGGTTTTTACACAGCCAAAATAACAGAATATGTTCCCAACCCTATGCGATGCCGCAATTGCCAACTGCTGGGACACACGGCAAAACGTTGTAATGGCAATAAAAGATGCGAAACATGCAGCCTCCCACCTCATATTCCTGACCCATGCACTCGCACAATGTGCGCAAATTGCTCCCTCCCTCACCCTTCATCAGCCAAAATATGTCCTACATACAAACAAGCAAAAGAAATCTTAACAATAAAAACAACTAAAAAATGCACTATGAAAGAAGCCAAGCAAATATATAGTCAACAAAATACAGTATTAATCCCACCTCAAGTAGACACGTTCGCCGAAACCATTAAAAAAACAACAAACCAAAACAGTATAACAAATAATCCTCAAGCATCTCTTCCAAGCACATCCCATTCCCCCCCTCTACCTAACCCTTCAAAAACAAAAGCTATTCAAAATACAGATAAAGTAAATACCAACACATTACATACCCAAAAAGCTATAGAAATCATATCAAACACATCATCTGCTCTAACAATTACAACTGATCTACCTTCCATCCCACCAAAAGAAAAATTAACTACCACCACTGTACCATTCAACTCAAACACCTCTCTATCTCAATCGACTCATTTGATCTCAAAAAATAACATATCATTCTTCACACACAAATACCATTACCAAATCTTCTCTCTCTACTTTAAATCACTCCAATTCCCCCTCTGCACTTCCTCAGTCCCCTTTATCAGCTGTGACCCAAAAACTTTTGGGTAACAATGACTATTATATAAATAACGAAAATTTAGACAATCATGATATCGACATGTAACAATGATACTTTCATCCAAATAACTGACTCTGCGGTTCGGGAATTGAATCAATCAGGCTCTGAGAAGAGCCTGAATGGTTCAACGCCCGAGTCGCAGAGTCAAATCACCGAACAACACAATTTTAACAACCATTACAATTTACAGCGAAAAACAAACAACACAATCCAAAACCCAAATAAAACCCCTTCTTTCCACTCTTCTCTTGCTCCTGGTAAGACAAGTGCGTGGAACTCATGTAGCATTAAAGTAGCTCTCAATATTCTTCAATGGAATATGAATGGATTCACTAACAATCTGGATGAGCTAAATATTATGATTAAATATCATAATCCCACAATCGTTGCTATTCAAGAAACTCACTGCCCTTTTGACAAGGTGCTAAATTTCCCAAAAACCTTTGATGGTTATCTTTATAACTCGCCAGACAATGATACTGGTAAACAAGGTATAGCTCTTTTAATTAAAAAAAATATTCCTCACAAGATAATATCTTTGAACACACACCTGCAAGTCCTTGCTGTTGAAATACAACATAAAATAAAGTTCACATACATAAATATATATTTACCCCCAAGACAAACATTCAATAAAAACGACTTAGAAAACATAATTAATCAAGTAAATTTTCCAATCATATTTGGAGGTGATGTTAACTCCTGGAATACACTTTGGGGATCCCCAATCACGAATAAAAAGGGTGAATTATTAGAAAATTTCTTCTCGGACAACAACCTGATTATTATGAACGACGGATCCCCCACCCACCTTTCAACACACAATACGTTAACACATATTGATGTAACCTGTTGCTCACCTGAGCTACTTCCAAGAATAGCTTGGAAAACATTAGATGAGCTACACAACAGCGACCATTTCCCTATACTAACCTCATTAAATAGTGAAAGCATTACATACTCGAACACATTTGACCACAAATTCAAAACTGACTTGTCAAACTGGACACTATTTCAAAAGAAAATCTCTAAATACTTGTCGGACAAAGCTCCGTCATTAAATAACAATAAAGAAGCGGCTCTCTTGCTTAAAGCAATTCGAACTGCTGCAAATTTGTCTATTCCTCAATCTGCTCCAATTAAAAAAAAGAAGGTAGTTCCCTGGTGGAACCCTGAACTTTCATTGCTACGAAAAGAAAAAATGAGTGCTCTAAATAATTTTCAAAAGAATCCCACAACACAAAATTTAATAATCTACAAAAAATCAAATGCTAAATTTAGACGTTTACTTAAAGACAGCAAAGCAAAAAGCTTTTCCAACTTCACTTCAAACATAAACCCCAACTCTTCCCCAGCTAAAATATGGCAAAATATCCGTCGTCTCACCGGCTACCCAACCTCACTCGCAATAAACTGCATTAAATCAAACAACGACACGATCACAGATCCGCCAAAAATATCCAATTTTATCGCACAAACTTGGTCAAAAGCATCGGAAGATGCAAACTTTTCTAGCACTTTCATAAGAGAAAAATTCGATACCCTTAACCAACCATTTCAACAAGCTGCTAATCCGACAGCTCGACGCATCGAACTACCGATAACTTCAATGGAATTTGAAGCCTCACTTAGTAAGGTTAAAGGCAAAACCCCAAGCAGAGATAAAATATCTTATCCAATGCTCAAAAATCTACCTAATAAAACTAAGCAGAGAATTATTAATTTATACAATAATATCTTAAATAACGCCATTATTCCTCACACCTGGAAATCCTCTACAATTATACCTATCCCGAAGCCAAAAAAAGATAAAAGTACTATCGAAGGATACCGCCCAATCTCCCTTATCCCATGTCTATCTAAAATAATGGAAAAAATAATTGCAAAGCGTATACTATGGTTTGCTGAAACTAACAAGCTTATAAGCCAAAACCAAGTCGCCTTCAAGCAAAACAGAGGATGCGTCGACGCTCTTCTTCATATAGACTATCTTGCTACTAAAGCTCTATCCGCAAAAAACCATATATCCGTCCTCTCCCTTGATTTCGAAAAAGCCTTCGACAGAATAGGCGCCCATGTAGTTTTGAAAAATCTTACAAAATGGGGTGTTGGAAGAAAAATATACGGTTACGTAAGATCCTTTTTAACAAATAGAACATTTTGTGTAAAAACAAATAACATCTACTCTTCTAACTACCCACTGTATAACGGTATACCCCAGGGATCACCTCTCTCGGTGGTATTATTCATAATTGCGTTCGACGATATAAATATAATATTGAAAAAGCAAAAACTACTAGATCACTGCATCTATGCAGACGATATATATATTTTATGTAAGATAAATGATATTGATAGAACTAAACTTTTATTTCAAATTGCATTAGAAGAAATTATAGATTGGTCGAATACTGCAGGTGTCAAATTGTCGATTCAAAAATGTAAATTGCTCCATATTTGTAGAAAACGAAATTGTTCACAACTTAATATTAATATAAATAATGTGGACATCCAAAATGTTAGTAATTTAAGTATTCTAGGTTTAGTCTTTAATAAAACGTATTCTTGGAAACAACATTGTATAGAGCTTAAGAAATCACTAGCTGCGAGAACTAATATTGTAAGATATCTAGCTTCAAAAAAAAGTAATGTACATATAAATACCCTTTCAAACACTACGAGAATGCTAGTTTTAAGTAAAATTGAATACGGGTTGTATATATATGGGCATTGTTCTGAATCAATTTTGAAGATAATAAAACCAACTTACCATGCCGCAGCAAGAAGAAGCATTAACGCGTTCCCAACAACACCTATAAAAAATATATTAGCAGAAGCAGGACTACCAAGCATAGAGGAACGAAGAGATACTATAACTGCTAAACTCTTTGCTAAACTATCCTTTTCTAAAAACTCAATAATCGATATCGACTTCAAAAAAGCATCTGAGCAAAAACTAAACAAAAGAATCCCATCCGCCATTGCAACGATCCTTACAAAAGCAGCTGAGTTACAACTACCAACTAAACAGGAGCACCATGTTACTCCTCGTATTCCCCCATGGTTCATCAACCCGGAATCTCTAATATTAACTCTAGCTAGTTATAAAAAATCAAATACCAGCAATAGCATCTTCCGCCACCTCTACGCAGCTATCTCACTCGAACTAAAATCGGAAGGATGGGAATTTATATTCACGGATGGTTCCAAGACAACTCAAAACACATCATTTGCTGCGACATTCGAAAACGGTGCAATTGCCTGTATTGGTAACCTGCCTGAATTCGCTTCAATATTCACTGCAGAAGCATTCGCCATACTGCAAGCCACTAAGACTGTATCGAGTTATCGTGGGAAATACATTATATGCTCTGATAGCATATCTGTGCTTAACGCCATTAAAAACCCCAACAACAACACCGACCTCGTATCAAAAATCAGACATCAACTAACCAAATTTTCAAGCAATATCAAGTTAATGTGGACCCCTGGACATGTTGGAATCCAGGGTAACGAATACGCTGACAATGCAGCTAATTCAGCCAATAAAGCTCCTGTATATAGCTTCAATACTCACACGAAACTAGATTTGTCAAAACATATTCAAAAAGCGTCAAAATCCATCATAACCCAAGACTGGAGCCTATACCACCATCATTATAAGAAACTCAATCCTGATAAACTCAGTCCCGTATACCCAACAAACGTTTCCAAACACAAAATCTCCAACTTTGTTCGGCTTCGACTTGGACACACATCAGCCTCGCATCAGCACCTCCTTAAGAAAAACCCGCCACCACTTTGTACAAATTGTAACACCAGATTGGACCTAAATCACATTTTAGAACACTGCCCTGTATCACAACCCATAATCAAAAATTTGTTTAAAAATAAAAATATTTATGAAATCCTCCAAAATCCTAGTTGCACAAATATCGAAAAAATATCCGATTTTCTTTTAAAAGTAAAGATATTAATTTAAATTAATAAAAATAGAGCCAATAGTCTCCGCAGCTAGGCTCGTTAAATTAAGTATTACCATGTAATTTTAATTATATGTTAATAAATTATAATAATAATAATAATAATCACTAAATTTTGGCTTCTTTAATTTTTTTTTGTGATTTTTCTTTGGCTTAGTACTAATTCACGAAGTGCTTTTATTTTGCCTTTTTCTTCCTCGTTTAAGGGTTTTCCGCGACTAATTTTTCTTGTTAAACGGTTTAAAACAATTCGATTTACCAAAAAAACTTAACTTTCAGTACACATCACCCGCGCAAATCATCTAAAAATGATTTTTTTCTTTCGAACCTATTCAGATGAGCCAAATAAACTAAGTTTAGCTAGCGTGTGAGAATAACGGTAAGCTTTAAGAGAAAATTTTGTATCCCAAACTAAGCGCATAATGATGCTCTTTCATTACATACATAACACAGACGTGTCATTGCCATATATATGCAGAGAGTCTTACAGTAAGGTACGAAAAACAGTGAACATATTCAAATGTTTTTATATATACAATAGTTTATTTTTAATTACACTCAAAATATGTTCATATGTTATTTAGAATAATTAATTTCTTAAGTCTTATTAATCTGCGAGCACAAAAGGGGCTCTGCTTCGTTAGGTTGGTTATGTTTTCGTCGGTGTAGATCGAATACCCAGAAAAAAACCGATTTTTAGGTAATGATGCAATTATATTGTGAAAAAATTCCGGTTCTAATTAAAAATATCCTGTGAACCTAAAAACTATAATTGCAGAGCCACGCGCATAATTAACAACACGTCTCTCATTACCTCTCATTGATTTGATAATCAGCCCTATCAGGAGTTTCGCCCGAATGTCATTCCACCCGAAAAATGTCCCTTATTTTGAGTTCGGGCGAAAAGAATTTATGTTCGAAAAATTCCCCTTATTATGAGCATTCAGTTCGGGTGAAATGCAACACGATTTACATTTAAAATGTTCACTTCTTTTTTGGAGGCGAATAGGAGGAATAACAAGAGGAATCATGTAAAACATATCTTTATTTTTATACAAAAGAAAGTAAAGAAGTATAAATTAAATATTTCCTTATCATCAGGCAGAAATAGGTACTCTATAGAGCTGTTGAAATCTGAAAATTATTTATAGTTAGATATTAAAGAAGTTGAATGTATAATTTCATTCTTAAAATGGTTCAGCTAACTGCAACGGATTTGAGTGCTCTCTTAACTACCTCCGAATATTTAAACGCAGTATTACATCTTCCTCAAGCAACAGGAAATGCATGGGTATGCTTTGCGTTTTAATTTCTTTATTATGATTTTTTTAGTTTATCATTTATATTTTTAGATTAGGTACACTTTTTTCTTTTAAATAAAAATATCAACTAAACCAATTTTTTTTATTCGTTGCTTGATTTAATTCTTACTGGTTGTCAACAACTGTCAAAACAAAAAGTCAGATTGTTAGGTTTGTTCATGTATCGAACACGAATAGTCTTCATGATTAAAAACGGAGAGGGAAATTTTATGTATCCGCTAATTCAGAAATTTTTTTTCTTAAATAAATCGATTGGAGAAGGATTAAAAATCGTATCAATGGACACTATTTTAACAGGAAAATGCAAAACCGAATTTATTTTGAGCTTTTTTTTAAACAAGAAAAAAGTAAGCTCAGATTTTCTTCTCTGTTTCCATCACAGAGATGCAAAATTTATTGATATCTCAGTTTTCTGAACATACCTATTTTTCGAACCGTCAGTTCTAAATTCGAAGTGAAATCTTGTTCGGGCGAAATTCCTGATGGCTTTTTAAAATCCGGGGGAACAAAAATATTTCGGGTGAAAGGTTATTCGGGCGAAACTCCTGATAGGGCTGAATAAGTTTTTTGTCTCTCTTGAAAAATCGACTTTTCTGGGTTACGAGGTATTCGATCTACAGCGACGTCTTAGGTCTTAATTTTTTTTCTTATTATTATTTATGGTATTTATGATATTTACGTCAGCTTGAGCAGTGCTAACGGTCGTTGGCTCGTATGGTGATGAAGGGGTGGATATGGGTCATTGTTGACATTCTGAACATACCTATTTTTCGAACCGTCAGTTCTAAATTCGAAGTGAAATCTTGTTCGGGCGAAATTCCTGATGGCTTTTTAAAATCCGGGGGAACAAAAATATTTCGGGTGAAAGGTTATTCGGGCGAAACTCCTGATAGGGCTGAATAAGTTTTTTGTCTCTCTTGAAAAATCGACTTTTCTGGGTTACGAGGTATTCGATCTACAGCGACGTCTTAGGTCTTAATTTTTTTTCTTATTATTATTTATGGTATTTATGATATTTACGTCAGCTTGAGCAGTGCTAACGGTCGTTGGCTCGTATGGTGATGAAGGGGTGGATATGGGTCATTGTTGATTGCTGTATGGTCTTTTGGTGGCTTCAACCTCTGTTGTGCTGCGTCCGTGCAGCATTATAGAAGTTTTCGAAGCTGTCTTCTCCAGCTATTCCAAATGCTTGGTCCATCATGGAGAGCACCTGGAGATATCGGTCGTCTGTGGCTGAGTTACCTGTAATTAAATTAATAAGAGGACTGGGGTGGGTTGGGATTTTTCTCAGCATCTTAGTGCTCAGATTGTAGATATATTTGTCAATCGGGACAATTCCTGAAGCTTCGTACAGCTTTTAATTGCTATAATAGCGGTAAGAGTTGGGTTTTCGGTGAAGGGAGGTGCAATAGCGGAGAGCTTTTCGCTCGAATAATTGCAATTTTTCCATATAAGTGGGGCTTATTGTAAACCAAATAGGGAAACAATATCTTAATGTTGGGCGAATGAGTTGCTTGTATAGCAGAAGCTTCGTCCTGGTTTGGAGACCACCCTCACTTTCATAAGGGGACGTAAAAGTGATAAGGCATAATTTGCCTTACGAAGTGTGAATTTGGCCTGTTGGTTAAACTTGAACCTTTCGAAGAAGTGAACTCCAAGGTATTTAACACTTTGCTTGGGGGTGATAACTGTGTTATCAGAAAGAGTCAAGGAAAGGTTTTTGCATTTTGTTGCTAGGCCATTACGCGATGGTCGTCTAAAACAGATTAGTTCTGTTTTAGAGGGATTGACTTTAATTCCCCATTGGAGATAATATTCCCATAGTCTAAGGATGTGTGCCTTAACTCTTCGGAGGGCTACGTCAGGGTTAATGGATAAGCTATATGTGATGGAGTCATCAGCGAATAGCAGAGTTTTTGTCATTGGCAAGTTTGCAGGTTGGTCGGAGGTATAGAGGTTAAATAGATTGGGTCCAAGGCGGGATCCTTGAGCGACTCCAGCTAAGATGTTCTTAAGGATTGAGTTAGTACTCCCCACGCGTACGTAAAACTTACGGTTAGTGAGGAAACTATGGATGATGAGGACAAAATGTCTAGGCAAGTGAAGAGACTTCAACTTGAAAACCAAATCATCTATCCAGACAGAGTCAAATGCTTTTTGAATATCAAGCAGACATGTTACAGTGGTCTCTTTTTTGTTAAGAGTCAAAGTTGTATCAGCGTGGAGCTTCACCAACGGTTCGAAAGTGGAGTGGGATGCTTTGAACCCAAATTGGTTATGCTGCACTATTCCCATTGAAGAGCATAACGAGCGCAGTTTGAATCAGAGGTTAGGGAGGAGGGAGATTTTTTTTTTTTTTTTTTTTTTTTTTTTTTTTTTTTTTTTTTTTTTTTTTCTTCTCATAAGGGATTATGATTACCCTTAAAATGTTTCAACACAGCGTGGGCGTGAAGTTACGGAAGAGAAAGAAGGATAGGAAAGATGTGTGGCACGATGTTCTGAGACTGAATGTGGTTGTCTCAGATTTTTTATCGGTAGTTGCTTATACAATTTGCCCCTGACTTGTTTGGTATTGAGAATATCTCGGCTATTTTCCATTTATTTGGAAAATAGCTGTTGTTGATACAATTGTTCAAAATAATTGTGAGAATAACAATTGCGGTTGAAGGGAGTTTTTTGATAACGAAATTGGAAATCTTGTCTGGTCCCGAAGATTTTTTGGAATTACCATAGTGGATTGAGTCGTGAAGATCTAATGGATTAGTAAAAATGTCATTGGCTGTCGTATAGACTGATGAATTTGCTTCAGAAAATCTTGTAATAGGGCCTGAGTTTTGAGATATCAATTCAAATATTTCGCTATTGACGTTGGTGAGAAAGTCGGGTAAATGAGCAGGAGGATTGGGTTTGAAGTTTCCTTCGAAGAAGTCTGCAAAAGCATTCGTTTTTTCTTGGTAAGATACAAGAACGACGTCATTGTGTTGGACTTTACCAAGTATAGGAGATTTCTTTCCCACAATTTAGTTAATTTGCTTGAAGGTGTCTGGTCCAGGCTTTATGACGTTAAGTCTTTTCCTGAATTGGGAATCTATGAATGCTTTGGTGTTTTGTTTGATGAGAGTATTGAGGCACTTGAGTTGGGAATGAACACTCTGGTATTCATCTCCGTGTGTACTTAAAGTACGATGAAAAATTCTTTGCAGAATTTTCCGAAGCTTTTGCCCTATATTTATACATATTTTGTATATGATGAAGATCTACATATATATTTTGATTTGAAATTTCGCGGTTGTGTCTGTTCAGCGATAGTATCAGTGATTGAGCTTTCAATAATATCGATTGTGTAATCGATTTCTTGGTTGCTAAGGTTTGCGGATGTGTTGGGCGTGTTATTCTGAAGCTTATCCGTTAAGGAACTTTGGAATACTTCCCAATTAATTTTTTTATAGTTTATGAATTCCTGCTGAGGAGTAGCAAGACTATTAAGATTTGTCAGGAGACGAATAACTAGTTTTACCGCTAAATGGTCAGAATCTGATACAATGGCAGTGAAGGTGAAATTAATAAGTGAGGGAATTCTACAAATAAGATGTGGAGAGCACATGAAGAAGTCAAGTGTCGAAAGAGTTCGGGGGAATGTAGGGATTGGTTGAGATACATGCCCCTATTATGGATTACAACTCAACTTAGTTGAGTTGTCATCAACACAACTCAACTCTTAGACAACCAAACAAATTTTTCGTATTATGCAAGTCAACTAAAATCAGTTGTAATGAAAAAATACGTTGCCGTCTTTTAGGAGTCGATTTGCTGTCAAAACCACCTGCTCAACATGAAATACATACAAAACCAAGAATAAGAAATTGTGTGATGGAAAGTTCTCTTGATTTCTTTTTCGGTGGCTTGGAAGATGAAAATTTCCTGAATGTAGCCAAAATAAAAAAGAATATCCGTATATTTAAAAAATTCATGTACACTTCTATTCCTAAAGTATGCATTTTTTTGATTCGAAATAGTTTTCCTAAAACAACCAACGTTCCTCAGCGATTCCACCAATTGTTAAACTTGCTACTGCTCTTCGTTTCATGAGCGAAGGAAGTTGGCAAAAGTGATGTGATTGAGGAACTGATTTGTGGAAAATGGCTAAATGCTCAGCTAACATAGAGCAACAAGTCGTTCAAATTGTGATGGCCATGTAGTTTTCAAACTAAAATACACTCATTTCATTCTATTTTTATTAAAATTGTTGTTTAACTTACTGTTTTGTGTCCATATTTTTTATCCGAATGCAGATTTTTTCATTAAAATGTTCTACACAACTGCTTCGAACCAGTTGTCTGATTTTGACGCTTATTACAACTGAAGCACAACTCAACTTACTTACATAATACGAAGAGACAACTGAAAAGTCGACCATTTTGTTAGTTGTCTGCTAATCGACAACTCGTTGTGCTTTGACAGTCAACTGGTTGTAATCGATAATACCAATTTTAAGAATTACAACTAAACTATAGTTGAGTTGTCTTCCATAATAGGGGGGACAATCTCGAAGTTGTGGTTGTGCGAATTAGCACAGAGCCAGTCAGAGATAGCTACTCCTTGAGGAGAGCTTAAGGTATCGTGCCATAGTTGATGGCGCCCCAAATTATAAATTGAGTGTAATTTTGGCAGAATGCGTTAAGCAAATCGAGATCGTGTTTGATGTTAGTTTGGGATGCGGAGCACTTATTATACAAAGATACCATAAGGATATTTTCGTTATTTTCGAGTGCAATGACTACACAAGTGACTTCAAATTTAGTCAAACCGTGGATAATGACCTTTTGGCATTAAAAACTTGATTTTACCAGAATGGCAGTACCAGTTCTGGCAAGATCTTTGTCCGTGCGGAAAAGAGTGTACTTATTGAAGTAAAGCCGATGCCTTGAGACTAGTTTAGTTTCAGAAAGCAAAAGGGCGTCGGGTTTGTTTTTAGTGCGGAATTTTTCGAGGGAAATCCGTTTAGGATGAGATATTAAAGATCCAACGTTATACGCGATAACGTTTAATTGGTTTATTGTCCTAGACATATTTTAAAGCAGAAGTCAAGAAACATATGTTTCTTGCCGAGCGGCAGTGTATGTTAAGATTTAAAATCAAATTAAAAGCTGTAAAATATAGAATAATATGTTCTGATTAAGAAAAAATAAAAAATATAAAAGTATGAGTGTTTTCACTTTTTATTCGTATGTTTCCAATGTGATATTTTTAAGTGCTTTAGTTTTGTGCAACCTGTATATAGCACTTTTGTGTAGTTCTGTTATGGCATTGCACACTTTTCCATCAATCATGGCAAAAATCAAATTGTGATTAATGAACAAAGTTTTTGTGTCTACCTTAACGAGACTAGGTTATCCATTCTTTTTTTTCCAAAGATTCTTTTAGAAACTCAATTTTAAGTAGCCTACAATACCTGGTTGATCCCGGGCGAGGATTTTGCCAAATTAATTTTGTACCGGACACCAATCTTAAAGGTACAAGGCAAGTAATAAAAACGGCTGAATCATCAGAACTTCCATCAAAGCCCCACTTAGAACATAAACTCACATATATAATTCAATTCTTCAGATGAAAGTGAATCTATAAACTTCTTTTTGGACAATAATCAGACGTTCGATAGTTAAATTGAGCAAACTTTGCAAATCAGTATTAACAGAAGTTTCAGATATATTGATTTTGTCAGGTTCAGGGTAGCATTTTTTTTACTATCTTGAACATATACATACTATATTTTATATAATAATATTTTTGAAGCTTTCGATCGAATAATTTCATACTGGAAGCGGGATAGATTTGCTTCTTCTCCACTCATTGAACTAGGTTTAAGAGACTCCCTAATAGCTTTTCTACATTTTTCAGCGTGACTTGGAATGGTTGCTACTTCCCGCATCAATTTTGCTGCCTCCGACTGCCCAGAAGCTCTCAAACTCATTTCAGTTGCATATGTCAACTCTGCCAAAGACGTAGACTTCCTCAATTCTTCAGTTTTTTTGCCGTTTTGTTCGGTCCGCACCTTCTTTAAATGAAGTTCTTGGGCGACCCCGTTTAGATTGGGCAAAGCAAGTAAACAGAATAGGCGTTTTTAGCCATGTGCTATTGGACTTTAAAAATCTGACTTTCGTTCGGTTAGCTTTTTCCCAACGAGATTTAAATCTTGATTTGAAAACGTTAATTTTTGTATTGACATCTTTTTCAAATATACCAGTGCATTGGGTTAATTTTTTAATTTCTTCTCTCAAAAACAACATTTGACTGTCAAGTCCTTGGCTACTTGAACTCTTCATTATATTATAAAGCTCTTGCCTTTAACAAGGCAAGGACAAGATTTTGGATTTTGTTCGGCCTAAGAATTAATTTTAAAAAAAATTTACGAACATTTTTCACTTTTTTTTCGAAAATGACGTCACCAACATAAACGTTTACCATAGGAATGGGGGAAAATTTTTTTTTCCGGATTCTTAAACTAGACAAATCATTGAACACAACAAGGTATAAAACTTAGCGGCATCTTACGGGAAAATCAACTAAACGCTTAAGGTATTTTAGTAAAAGGCAAACAAAAAAAAACAATTTTTTTAACACTACGTGTTTTCAACTACAGACTAAAATAAGCAACAAATGTGTAAATACAAAAAAAATATGAAAAATAACACACCCGAGCTTACTAATTCCATTGCAGAAAGTTTTATCGTTATATATTTAACAGAAAAAAAAAATAAATCACAAGTTAATTTCGTCACACAAAACAACAAAATGTGCGAATTTCAGTGTAACCAGTCAACTAATACTCGATTCGTGATGATCTGACAGCGATCACGTGATGCGAATGACTCTCTTATTTATCTCGGGATTTATAGATAACCTTCAACTTCAGAAATTGATTTTTTGCCAGCTTTATTAGTCTTTTGCCCCAGTGTGCGACGACGCTTCATCAACGCATTTCTCTACAAGAAACACGTTGGAAATCCCATAATTATCTGGAAAGAAATGGCCACTTCGCAATTCTAATAAATACAGGATCACAGTACACTCTAAGTAAACAATTTGAATCTTTTTTTGTCTAAACAAAAGCTGATTTAAATTTCCAAAGAGTGCAATTTAAATTTCGAGCTTTAATCGAAAATTCTTATGCCAAAACCAAAACCAAACACGGACTCCATCGAAAGTTACCGCCCGATTTTTCTTTTTTTTGTTTTTAATTCATTTTTATTTTCCATTTACATATCTTAAAACTACTTAAAGCTAGACAAAAATTCATAAAAACTAGCCTAATTATCCACTAACTTAAAACTAACTTACTGGCCCTATGCGGGCGCTCTAAGCTAAACTATATCTTAAATCTAGTGCCTTTCGGCCTAAGAAACTATTTTTAATTCAAAAACTATATCTAATTTTTTTTTGTTTTCTCGAGAAAATTTAAAAAACTCCGATTCTTTAACTTTTTATGTTTTTTATATAAAACTTACAAGCTAAAGTAAAACTAATTAAAACTACCGAAACTAAACTAAAACTACTTAAAAACTAGAACAGCCACAGCAGCAGAGATTTTTTTTTTGTTTGTATATATGTATGTATACATTAGAAGAATGTACGCAATTTTTTTTTTTTTTTTTTTCGTGCCACCCTGACTGTCCCTACCTTAGAATACCTTAAAACTATGTAAGTCGGCCAAGCCAACTTGTCAACTATCTCTATCAACAATAGACAACCACCAAAATTGGTTCTCCTGTCTCACCCTGTCTTTCAGGTCCCGATCGGACACAGTCCTACTGAACCGAAGTCGCTCAGCTCCGTCTTGTGCGAGGACGTCTCGACTATAAAGGAGCCGCCTATCTATTCACAGTACTACGGCCGACGTGGTAGATTAGCGGAACCGCCTCTCTATCCTGGATCAACCCTATACTATCTAAATAGAGGAATGCATTAGGTGCAATATGACCACTTAAACGCACACTCTCGAAGTATTCTGTGTTGGGGTAGTAAGCCCCAAAGATTAAGCTATTTGCTGAGGTCATCGCTCTCGCAATGTGACTCCGAATCAGCTTTATCAAAAAATTATATATTCTGTTAATGTTGGCTCCGTTGTATAGAGTCCTGTTGGAATAGTAATGTTTGTACTCCGATTATGGTGTTCAGTGTAATCCAAGACAACGTCTAAGACACTGCCTCTCAAACACCCGAATCTTTTCCATTTGAGATGGGGCAACGTTGAACCACACCGGGCAACCCGATTTCTCTCCTCTCCGTTCTATTCCAATTATTTGAAAAAAATATTTGGGAAAGACTTACATAACTGCACATGCACATGCTTGATCAGCAGTACACATGGAGTTAGAGTCATGAAACCATTCCGTCCTCTTGTCCATGAACTTAAAAAAGGTATTCGAGAAGGCCTTCATTTCAAGTAATAAACTCCACGACTGAGAAATTAATTCAAACTTATTCAAGGTGATCTTTGCTTTCATGTCTAAACGAAGAATAAGGGTTCGATTCAAAGGTTAATATTCATAAGATAAGACAATTGAAAACGTGGTCTCACAAGGATCTCCAATTTTAACAATGTTGTGGTAAATAAGAACGTGAATATTCATTTAAAGGAATTTAACACTGGTGATCCCAATTCAATTAAATTTTAAAATTTGCGGATAACATTTTCATTTTACGATCTGGAAACTTAAAAGAAGTTGCCCATCCTCTTAATAAAACCATACAAAAGTACAAGCGTAGTTTATTAATACTGGCGCTAAACTTACTGTCGAAAAAATGGAAGCTATATGCAGAGCTATATGCAAAAGAACATCTCGTACAAACACAATTATAAATCTCAGCTACTCTGATTTTGTCCTCAAAGAAAAAATAAGAATTCTTGGTCTGATTTGTTCGAAAACACGTCTATAAACATAGCTTAAGCCTTTATAAGTTGTGCAACACAACATGGACTTTTTATCAGAATTCATACTGGACTGAACTTGGCTGTTCACAAAAAGCATCACTACTATTTGGCTAGACAAAACCTGAAGGAACGAACACTGCCCGGCTTTTACAGAATAAAGTTTGCTGAAATAAAAATAACAGGAAAATTTGATTGCATACTGTATACAGAAGCTTCCACAACACAAAAACTCATAACGCCAATTCAAAGTCTTTTTGTTGGAGAGGTAATGGCATTCCAAATTACCAACGAAAGAAATGACAAAACAGCTATCTTTCATCTGCTACCCTCAATTATCCGTTTTAACTTCCTTAGAATTCACTTAATATCGTCCCCAAGAAACATACGAATTCCAGGAAATGAAAAGGCAGAAATGGTAGATAACTTTCGTAAATTAATTTTAAGATATTTGCATTTGCATTTCAATTGCTTAAATAATAGAAATTTGAGAAGTTGTTACAATTCCCGACGTTCAATGTAATTTCTCAAATGTCTATTGTTTTATCGTTAAAACCAAAATTTAAATATCTTATCATTAATTTCAATAAAATGTCTATCATTTTGTCTATTTTTTTTTTTTTTTTTTGTAAAGAGTTAAGGTTTAAAAATATTTAAGCGCTGAATATGGGATCGAACTTCTGGCTAGAGAAAGAAAACAGGGGGATTCTATCTGGATATATTGCTAACAGACACAAAATTAACAATTACAGACACTGGGGGCCAATCACAGGTATACACACATTTTGGTGCCCATACTTTAGTAAATTCGACCTCATGAATACGAATCTGCAATCGGTTTTTGCCTAACAGCTCCCGTTTTCATGTTATGGGGTAGGGTGTTGCAAACCTGACACCACTTAGAAATACCCAAAATAATTGTGAAAAAAAGAAAGTAAAACATTTTTTCTTTGAAAATCCAAGCTCATTTAGTGACATTTATATATAAATATAAAAAATAATAATTCTAATAACAAGATACTAGCGAGTACATTTCATATACAATATATTTACTGCTGATTTGATGTACTGGAACCCGTTTTTTGCTTGATCTGCAATGTGGTTTTTTCGGACAATCTCTTAGCAGATTCCAGCAGTAATCTGCCATCATATGCGTATCCCACTTGCCCTGGTATCGTTCTTCCATTGTCCTTATATCCTGGTGAAATCGTTCACCTTGCTCGTCACTCAAATCTCCCAAGTTTTCAGGAAACCGGTCCAAATGGTTTTGCAAGTAATACACCTTGATGCTCATGTTGCATCCAAGCTCACAAAAAGCAGTCAGCATGTTCTGAACTAAATCCTTATAATTTAAAGCCTTCTTGTTGTCTAGAAAGTTTTCGAGAACTGACACAAATGATGTCCACGCTTTTCGCTCTTTTTCATTCATAGATTCAACAAAATTAGTGTCCTTTATTAACCGTCTGATTTGAGCTCCATCTAATATGCCAGCTTTTATTTTTTCAATGCTTAATCCTTGCATCTTTGTAGATATGAATTTAAAACATGATGAATCCTTATCTAGAGCCTTAACAAATTGTTTCATTAAGCCAAGTTTTATATGAAGTGGAGGCAGGATTATTTTATTCCGATCAACCAAAGGCTCATTAATAACATTTTTTTCTCCAGCCATGTTCTCTCTTTCAGACCAGTTTTTTTTTTACCCAGTGATCTGGTTTAGTTCTGGTATCCCAAAGGCACAAGAAGCAGGGATATTTTGTGTATCCACCTTGCTGTCCAAGGAGAAAGTTAACCATTTTCAAGTCAACACAAATGACCCATCCATGTCCGTGATACTTAATCAATCTTTTCCAAGACTATAGCTATATTCTTGTACTCTTCTTTCATTTGGGTTGAGTGAGCAATAGGTATTGATCCCAATTCGTTACCGTTGTGTAAAAGCACAGACTTCAAACTTCGCTTGGAACTGTCAATAAACAGACTCCAACGATCTGGATCATACTCGGGAAGGCCCATTTTTATTAAGAGAACTTTAACATCCTGACAGAAAACGAGATCTTCTTCCTGAGAGTAGAACGTAAGCAACTCTGCTTCCCTTTTATGATAAAACGTTATTGTTGTTCCTTCATCAAGTAGATTTTTTTCTTTTACCCGGGATGCCAGTAACTCAGAAGATTCTCCAAACCATAGGCACACCTAATTTCAGAATCCTCCTTTTCCCAATAGTCCACTGACGTAGATGTTCAGTACATGTTTTGCAAACTACATGTGGTGCCCAAGATTTATCTTCATCACCAAGTTTGATACCAAAATAAGCATTGTATGCTTTCTTTACAAATTCAGTAATGAATTTTCTGTTCTGATTTGTCGTGTATTCACCACATACATATCAAAATCGGGATGATTTACACAGATTCTGCGGCTAAATGACATTTTTGAAAATTAGCTCTTAATCACTTAAAGTATATGAATTTCATATGAATTTCTTGCATATGAATTTTTTAAATTAGGGTAAATTGAATATTTCTGTAACTCAAAAACTAGAGTTGCTAGGAAAAAATCGTTTTCAGTTTTGAAATCAGCGTTAGAAGTACAAAATCAGCTGCAAAACTCAAGGCACAAAAAAAATATTTTTTTTGTAGACCTGTGAATTAACGAACGATCCTGTACGGCAGAAACCACTGCGGACCTGCCGCTGTAATAGAGCTTTCGAAGAAGCTTGTGGAGTTAGAGGAGTATTTGCTAATGCATTTATACAATGTCAGTAATATGTGCTGGGCACGCTTCGCCAAAACGTTCAAGTGAACGCTGGAACAATATATCCCCACCCAATAGTTGGAATTTGCCAAATATTGTAATACTCGTAGTCGAATAGAATCCATCGATTCAATGAATAAAACAATACCAAAAATACAAAAAACCTGACACTACCGCTATACCGAGATACTTAACAACGCGACGCACTACATAGAAAAAAAGGTGGTCTATTCACAAAGATAACTTTTAAGATTTGGAACTTATTTTTTATGTGAAAAATATTGCTAAAATGTATATGAATTCAACAACTTGGTCACTACTCTTCGTCAAATGTTTCCTTATTTTAAAATTAAGAGCTCTACAATATCGCCCCACTTTTAGCTTTTTATTATAATAAGCGCGCACTCAAGTAGCTTAATGGTGAAGTTCTAAAGTTTGTTCTTTTGTTTGTTCCAGTTCATCACAAGCAAATATTGCAGCCTTACTTTAGCAGATGTCTCATTTACTTTTGTTTTCTACATAACAAGATTTTTTGGCCTCAATAATATACTTGTACTTTGAGAAAATATTATGACCAATTTCTTTTGAGGCTTTTCTTATTATTTTGTTTGGTTTGAGTTATAAGTGCAAAAAGTACAAAATTGTTCAAATTAAAGTCTACGAAAGGTCGAGTTCTAGTGCACGGTGAGCAATCGACTACCGGGTTCTGTCCAAAAGATTGGACAGATGTCACCAACACCGCTAACATTTACGACCGCCAATTAAGAGTGACGTTTAAATATCGAAAATAGAAATGAATTCGAAAGAAATCTGAAATTCGATAACGATTTTAAGTACAAGCTTATTCCAAAATTTGTTATTTCAAACAGTTCGTATGAGAAAAAGTTCGGCACTTATAAAATTGTGCTTCTAAATTTATTGCATTATTTTTTCCTTTTTTTTCAAATTTTGTATGAATTTTATAAATATGATGTGAGGTTATTCAAAATGTTTGTTGCTCTGACTTTGTGCATAACAATTATATTAAAATGTACCATACATAGTCTGATCTTTTCTCGAAACAGAAACAACAAACTAAACATTTTTCAAGGGTACAAATATTTTTTACAGAAATCCTTTAAGCTCAATTTGCTATTGATTGTATTGGTCATTCTAAAAACTTACACATGAGCCGGAATTTTCGGTAAGTCTTAAATAAATGTGAATCTTCCATAACGAATATTAATAACAAAAATAATAATAATTAATAATAGAAAAATACACTTTCGGAAAAACAGTTCAATATTTCTTTTTATGCAAAAATGTTGAATCCTTTGTACCCATCATTTCTCAAAATGCCACTGATTTTCAGATACCTGACAAATTTCGTCCGGGCAGCAGGGAGGATTGAAGCGCAAAGACTCCAAAGAATTTTTTAGTGTATAAAACCACGCTTAAAAAGAGTCATAGTGCAACACTATGTATTTTGTGTTATTTGTATTAACGAAAAGTAACTTCATATAAACAAAAATCAAAATCATAATGATCTTTTACTAATTTAAACTCTTCGATTTGCTTCATCCTTCAAAAATTATTTGACGTATTTTGAACGTCATTGCTGTACCTTTACTGAGTATTAACAGATAAAAACTGGACAGCAATCTAACCACACTCACAGTGGTAATGGTCGGAAGGAGGACTGTGCAAAGGGGAGTCGATCATCGAGGTACATTTTGTTATCTTATTGTATTTCGATTTAATAATTGTTTTAATTTACAGAAGTCCATCAAGAAGTGGGGAGAAGCACAAAAGCAATTACTTTAGGGATGGTGATAGAGATAAAGACAGAAAAAGTGACAGAGACAGTGAACGTTATCGTTCTCGGGAAAGAGAACGACGACGCTCTCGAGAAAACAGAAGCAGTAAATCGCGGGATACGAGACGAAGTCGTTCTGGTGATCGTAGATCCAATAGACCTCGTGATCGAGATAGAAGGAGAAGTAAATCTGGAGAACGACGTAGCCGTTCTAAAGAAAGGAAACTCAGTCCAATCAGAGAGAAATCCACTCGAAGTCGATCACAGAGAGTAAATTCCAGGGATAAAAGGTACTAAATTAATAAAAAAAAGTAGTTTTCAACTTATCTTTTAAAGACTAGTACGCTGCGGATGCGAAACGAACATTTCCAGTGGTTTCATACAAAACAACGAAATGCTTACGAAAACAGAAGAGGAAAATATTCATGGAGATTTTCAACAATTACAAAAATATATACGAAAATAAACACAAAAATATATATTGAAAGTCATGCAGTAATGAAAGAATCGCTAAAGACGAATAGAACTCCGTTGTGATTTTCGCATAGATTAATGGACCGGCATCGTTGTATTTGGATTTTTTGTTTCGCATCGTCAGCGTATAAGACTAAAAGGACATAAACATACATATTGTTTCTGTTTTGATTTTTTGATGATTCGGAATACAAATTTTTGAGATTATTTATGCTATTTTTTATCACTAGGGCAAAAAGCTTATTATTTAGTCGAGGAATATTAAATTCTTATTGGGAGAAATGCCATAAAGCAGAATTTTCATATACATATTAATAAGTACATAGAGTTCCCCATTGATGGCTTGTTTTTTTTTCCGAAAAATCAATTTGTGAAGGTTTTTAGTTTAAAAAAGATAAGTACACAATTAAAGAAAATACAATTCGAATAAAGCTAGCCATTTCTTCATGTTTGGAAAAAAGAAACTGTCGCAGGGGTTTAAATATGGAGAATATGCTGGATGAAGGAGAAGTAACCTAACTCAAGCGATTTTGCCATTGCGTCTGCGGACTTTGCGCCGCTGATTCGTTGTCCTGGAAGAAAAGAATTTTTTTCTTTGACGGCATTGCCTCAAATCGTCTTGAAAAAGATCTAGCATCTCTGTGTTATATGCGCAGTCGTCGTTGTTTTTTTCCATCGGTAATCGTTTTTTTTTTAAATACCTGAATTCAAATATCACCTCGCAATGATCTTGCTGCTGAAAAACCCCCTTTGATCTTCTTCGGCTTCAATCTTCCAGGAGTCCTTTGTTTTGAGTGTTCCTTGGTTTCTGATTTATTGTGGTGAATCCATGTATCATCAACTGTTAAGAAACGGCGTAAAAACGCGGCGTCTATATAAAATGGCTTCCACAAAAAAAAAAAAATTGATTTGAATTGCTAAGCCTTCTTTTTCCATTTATTATTTTTTTAACTAATATATTTTCCCTTTCTACAGCGATAAATTTGGCGTTTTTACTAAAAACAATATTTATTTTCGATTCAACCAAAAAACTGAATTAATTTTATTTTATATCGATTGAATCGAAGATCGAAGGTTGAAACAGCATTCAAAGAAGTGACTTGAAAGGAGATGACCCATTTCCCTACGGAGGTTGGGTCCAGAGCGTACACTAACGAGACTAGTACCAAATGAAAGCTTAAGTTAAGCTTAATCTATCTGCCAAATATTTTCGAATTTGGTTTTGGGGATTTCGAGATAATTGAGCTTGAAGTTGAATATTGGAGATGATAAAAAACGGGCTTTTTCGCAAACAATTACTCATAAATCCTAAAGTATAGCACGTAGAACAAATATTTAAATATCAAATGAAACATAACAAAAATATCTTTTAAATTATACTTATACTTATACTTATACTTATACTTATACTTATACTTATACTTATACTTATACTTATACTTATACTTATACTTATACTTATACTTATACTTATACTTATACTTATACTTTCTTCTTAACCTTTTTTGTTTCGAAAAAATCAGCAAACAACTTTTTTGAAAAAGTCTTTTTTGAAAAAGTCTTTTTTGAAAAAGTCTTTTTTGAGTTACTTTGGGAAGCTAATATCTCGAAAAAAATCAGTTATGACGTTTATTTTTTTACACTATTTTAATCCCTAATTAATAACCTTTAGTTTGATATAAAATAATATTCTCAAACACGGCGTACATCACCTCATCTTTTAAACGCACTTCTTAAAAAAATATGGTTTGTATTTTGTTTTCTTTACAATACTGTGATATTTAAATATATATTGGAAAAAAATTAGTCTTCGTTCCAAGTAGTGTCAATCAAAATACCATCCAAAAACAGAGCTGGTTGTATATTTATTGTTTCCTGGTGTCGTGCATAGCCCAAATACCATAAAATGCTCATAACATGAGCGCAACAACCGACAGTCCTCATTCCAACGAGACAACTGCAATAGTAAGCTCTAATTGCACTCGAAATATTTGCCTCGTTTG
The DNA here is from genome assembly GCA_911387755.1 of Chrysotoxum bicinctum. Classification (NCBI taxonomy): domain Eukaryota; kingdom Metazoa; phylum Arthropoda; class Insecta; order Diptera; family Syrphidae; genus Chrysotoxum; species Chrysotoxum bicinctum. The sequence continues at coordinate 130,188,312 of OU426987.1, read as the reverse complement.
TATCGTTATTCACCAAGATGTAAGAAAAATACATTCTTCTGTTTATATGTGTCGATTTGATTCGTCCTCGTAATAAGAAGTTATTGTTGCCCATAAGACTATGATGTGCAGAAGAGCAAATCCGCATCCGGCCCTCGCAGACTTCGATAGGTTCCATTTTCTTTAAAATGTTCGCCACAATAAGAGCGAGCCTGTTTAATTTGATAATTCCCTATTGATATTTTACGTAAATCTTGAATGGTGAGTATAGGGAAGGTGCTCAGATTCGGGATATTTCTATCGATGTGGAAAAATGAGCCTCTGGTTCTGTTAAGATTGTTTTCCTTTACCGTTCGCCACAGACTGAGAGAACATAACTTATCAGCGTGTAGTCCCAGAAAAGTCCTTCTTTTAACTGCAAAACATGCAAAAAATGTTTAATACTTTCAAGACAGCATCTGAACAGGCCAGCAGCGAAATGGCGCAACGTTTTATAGACGGAGCAAATCGTGTTGTTTGGCGGCTAAGCACGGAGGTTCAAGCATAATGGTGTGGGCTTGTTTTTCCTACTATGGAGTTGGACCCATATACTGAATTAAACCCATCATGGATCAACACGTCTACGTGAATATTTTGGAAAATGTTATGCTGCTGTATGCAGATCAAGAAATTGCGCTTTTGTGGGTCTTCCAACAAGATAATGACCCCAAGCACACCAGTAAAAAGGCAAACAAATAGTTTGGAGATCATTCAATTAGTGTAATGGAGTGGCCAGCGCAATCGCCTGACCTAAATTCCATCGAAAATCTTTGGGCCGACGCATAGTGGCGGAAAATCCCAAAAACGTGGTCAAAACTATTAAAAACAAAAATCTGAATTGTTGTTGTTTTTGTATGCCAACTTGTTAACAGATAAGTTAAGTACATGATCTGATTAATCCCGTTATTTTTTTTTGCATCTATTTAGTCAGGCGATGCGACCAAAGTGGGAACATTTTAATAAGCCGCAGTTAAAGATTTTTTTTGTGAGACAAGGTTGGTTTTCTTGATCTTTTTTTTTCGCTGTGTAAATATTTTGTTTATAAAACACTATGGAATTTATCGCTGGTGGTATGTTTAGTGAAATGAATAAAAAACAGTTAAATAATTTCATGTTATATGTTGGTGTATAACATGTACAAGAAACGTCCTTTTGTGACTAAAAAAAAAATATTGAACTTTGTGTAGTAACGGAAAAGTTTATGTTTCCCGTGAGATCCCGTGATGAAATGTAGCTCTTATTTTACCTTGATATCTCCTTTATAAGTTATTAACAAAAAATGTTGCGATATTTTGCGATGTTAAGAGATATTGTAGATGAAATCTGTTGAACACACTGAAAATGCAAGTTCGCCTCAAATAGTTTTTGATTTTCTTATTTTTTGATATAGGGTCACAATCAAACTTATTTTTTTTTATCAAGAAACCAGCTAAGTGAGGTTTTAAGAACTTGTTCATCACATGATTCAAAAAAAAAAAATTGAGTTTTTGTCAGAAAAAGTTGAAAACTTCATCCAAATTGATACATCTGATGAAACAAAGAATATAAGGATCGATGGTTATCTTCATCTAGAAATTACCGAGCTTTCCAAAATAAATTCCAAACCTGGTTGGAGTTCGAAATACTGTTTCCATGCCGAACCCATAGAGTAGCTGGACGGCCACAAATTGACGACGGAAAACGCCGGAGAATGAAGCTATGCGGCAAAAAGGGAAAATTGATTCTTCCACCGTAATAAAAGATGTATGCTTTTCAACTCCATCGCACGCCGGAAAATACCAAAAAGCTTATAAAAAATTGAATTGTGAAATAATTCCATTTACTGAAGATGAGACTTTGTCAACATTTGTTCAGGCCAAATTAACAAAGTTTCAATACAATGGCGCAAAATTTTAATTGAATTAGTACGATGCTTAAGCTGTTTTAGTATGATACTAGGTTAAAACAACGAATTTGCAAATTTTAATCGAATACTTTCTCTACCCTTTTATTAAAGTTAAAATCATAGAATACCTACTCTTTTTTTACTTGCGATATAGGTACTATAGGGCAAGTTCTGCATTTGGAAAAAAAATCGAACTCGAGATTTTGATCAAAGATGACATTACGATGATAGCGAAGACGAATAAAGTGGGTCCGGCAATTCCGTCTGTCTGTCTGTATGTCTGTACCTCGATCTAGAGCCTAAGCCACTGGACCTATTTTCTTCAAACTCGGTAGTTATGGGTCTTCGGTGATTCCCTAGAGGGGAAATTGAAATTTTTTTTTTAGCTCTAAAACTAACGGTACCCCTCATACACCCGTAATGAAAAATCTTATTTATCTCGAAAACGGCTCTAACGATTTTGATAAAAAAAATTAGGTGTGATATTATGGACATGGACTACGTTTTGGTAAAAAAAAAAATTGGGGCAAAATGTTATTAACGGTACCTGTCATAGAACCGTTTTTTTGATTTTCGATTTTCTCATTAACGGCTCTAACGATTTTAACCAAAAATTTTCAGCAGGAGTCCCCCTAAGTTTAAAATAATATTGTATATAAAAATATTCGAAAAATTATTTGTTGGGTTTTTTTGAAAAAAATTTTTTTTTGAAAAATCAATATCCTTATTAAAAGATGAAATGTGACCTTTTTTAGTTATCCAATTAATGTTGATAGAGTGGGCTTCAGGTCAAATGAAACAATGTTTTACAATGTCACAACGTTTCGTCCATGTATATGGACGTCCATATACATGGACGAAACGTTGTGACATTGTAAAACATTGTTTCATTTGACCTGAAGCCCACTCTATCAACATTAATTGGAAAAATCAATATCTTCAAAACCTATGAATGATTATTTTTTGAAATTATTTCCAAAAATCAATATTATTAAATACTTAAAATTCGCATCCCACATTTTTTTCTTGAAAAATTTTAAAGAAATTTCTTATATAAAAAATTTATTTATTTAATAATAAAACGATTTTTTAAAGTTTGTTTGCATAAATTCATACTTTTCTAGAAATCAGACGGCAATTTCATTTTAAATTCATGTTTTATATTTATAAAATGTATTTTAAATTCCAAAGTACTTTTACATAAGAGCAAGTTCGTGCGATCCAGTCGTGCATTTTATTTAGTATCGTGCTAGCTTCATATGACACTTTGACATTTGCAAACATCAAAAAAGGTTCGTGTACTTACTTTTTTACACGAAATGTCATTGTTTTAGGTGTGTTCAGAAGCAATTTATTAAGGAAATTCTTTTAGTACGATACTAGTGAGAAAATGTTTAAAATTAAGAATGTGTTAGTAAACTACTATAAAGTTAGCAAATTGTTAAGTAGTATCATACTAATACCTTAATAATAGGCTGTTTAAAATTTTGCGCCAATATTATTAGAGATGCATCCAAAAACATGGTGCCAATCCACATCCTAGCTATGAACCGATTACGGAAGCCAAGAAAAAATGTTATCCAGAAAATTTAAACATAAAACAGTTACTTGCAGAATCACCACTTCAAAGTTTACTCTTATTTTCAAATGGGGTTGCGATGGAACATCGGGCATGAGCGTGTTTTTTTTTTTAATTTAAATTCTATATTTTATAACATTGGGGTAAAATTTTAAGCGATTTAGTAATATGTTAAAGCCATTTTAGTATGTTACTAAGAATTTTGCTAATTTTACGATTTTAAGATCTTACTATATCTTAACATTTTATTAAATTTAAAATCACAAAGTGGCTACTTTAACTTTCTAAAAAATTTATATTATATCTGTGAATTTCCACAAAAAAAATCTCTTGGCAATTTTATATGAAAGAGTTAAATTGTGTTTTTTATTATTATTATTTATTCATTAGCTAATTGTTCTTAAAAGTAAATAAAATAATATAAAATGTTTTCGGAAGACAAAGATTTTGATATACATATACGAGTATGTTTGAAGACTAAGTTTTATGCAGTAAAAAGTTCTTAATGGAACACAAGGGATATATCTATGTACACCAATTAATCTTATAGGAGCATTACATGTAATGGTCCAATCCATAATAGGGAAAATGATAAAAAAACATTTCGAAAAAGGTTTTCACAAATAAACAAAAAACAAAATAAATTGTAGGTTATCCCTTTGACTTTTGAGTTTCCAAATTATTAGGTCTGTTCCACAGGTTTGGTCTTGTTTGTTTTGTTAATTTTCTAGAACAACTGTCATGATTTAAACGTATTCAGATGCACCGTTTTTAATAAAAGGGAATTAGAATTTTACTAGTTAGTAAAACAAAAAAAAGGTTTAACATTTTCGAAGAGTTAGTAAATTACTAAAAGTTTAACAAATTGCTAGCTGGTAAGATGCTAAGCCCTTAATGATAGGTTGTTTAAAATTTTGCCCATTGTCGTTTTTATTTTTTTTTAAACTAAATATAATCAAAAAATGTTCCTTTTGCATTCGTAATAGTTTAATCTGATAAATAAAAGCATTTCTTACATTGCAAACACAAAAAATAATTTTGGCCACGTTTTTGGGATTTTCCGCCACTGTGCGACGTAAAGAAAGCAGGCTCAGATATTAAACCGACCAGCAACGAAGCACTCTGGGCTGCAGTTAAGGCGTTCTGGGAGAATATTCCAGTTGAAAGGTATCAAAATTTATCTAATTCAATGACGAGACGTTGTTAAGCAGTAATAGCCAACAAAGACTATGCAACGAAATATTAATTTTGTTGGACTACTCTAAGGTCTAAGGAATAAAATCATAGAAAAAGATTTTGGATTTTTACGATGGTTTAGTCTTAAGTTGTACGATCAGCCGAAGAACATTAAGCAGGAGAATAGATGCCGAACACGCGTTGCAAGTTTCCGCGATGAAATCTACATTAGAAGATACACAATACATATGCACTGTTGTTGATTTATGGTCGAGTCGCAAAAGAAGGTGCTATTTTTTTTTACCGCTTATTTATTTGATTTCTTGGAGAAATTTAAGTTTTTTTTAAAAAGTTGATGAATAAAAATTAAAATTTTTTTTGAAATGTGTTGTTTTAACTTAACATAAACTTTTTGCATATTCAAAATTTCCCTCGATATATTGGCATACTACATTTTATTTTGCAATGAAATTTGGTTCTCGTAATGCTGCTATTTTTTTTACCGCAGCTCTATATGTATATATATGTATATATATGTATATATATGTATATATATGTATATATATGTATATATATGTATATATATGTATATATATGTATATATATGTATATATATGTATATATATGTATATATATGTATATATATGTATATATATGTATATATATGTATATATATGTATATATATGTATATATATGTATATATATGTATATATATGTATATATATGTATATATATGTATATATATGTATATATATGTATATATATGTATATATATGTATATATATGTATATATATATATATATATATATATATATATATATGTATATATATGTATATACATATATAAATATATATGTATATATATGTATATGTATATATATATAAATATATATGTATATACAGGGTGATTTGCATAAGGTGTGACAAAAAGCTAGGGCGTGTAGGTTGGACTTAGACAAGAAAAAAAAAAATCGTATGGGAGGGGGGGTCTATTTCCCCCCGTTTAGGCGGGAGGGGCAATTTAAGAAAAAAATCACTTAAAACAGAAAAAAAATTATTAAAAAATAACGGTGATACCTAGAGAGTAATGCTATAGCATTTTGAAAAGCCAGAAATACATTCTTTAATTTTGTTTTTAAATAAAGTTGTTCGAGTGAATAGTTTTTGAAAAATTAATTTTCAAAATCAAAATTTTGAAAAAAAAAAATGAAATTTTTTTTTTAAACAAATTTTTTTAAAAATTTTACGTTATTAAGTATTATTTTTTTATTCAATATTCAATGCTCATATTAATTTTTGATCAAACACAAAAAACCGGATGTCAAAATGTTTTGTAGTTTTTGAGAAAATCAAAAATAACAAAAACTACTTTTGTTCTAAGAAAAGCCTTTTATTTTAGTTTTTACGTTTTTGGATTCTTATGTAGGTGAATTTACGATTGAAAGGATTTACTTTCTTTTTACTAATTTTTTAATTATCGGTCTTATAAGCATACAATATTGTGACAAAGTACTGGATTAACCATATTTCACACATTTTTTCATTGAAAACACCTGCGTGAGAGCATTGGATTAATATTGACCTGCGAATGTTTTTTAAATAATGCAACGTTACACGCCCTAACTAGTGACAGAAAAATGCAATTGCGAAATAAGAACAAAAATGTTCCTGAATCTTGAAATCAATTAAAATAAGAAATACATGCATATTTAGATAAAATACATAATTGTCATGACCTACAGCCCAAAAGCCAACAACAAATTACACTAATTCATAAAGGTCATAAAACATACAAATATAATTGCTGTTTATTTAAATTTTTAACTAAAGCTTATTACAAACAATTTTCGATATGATCCCCATTTTGCACATAAATTTATACTTGATAAATTTTCCTGTAATTTGACTCCAGCCACTTCAATCCGTTGTTTCAGTTGCTCCAAAGATTCTATTTTCACTTCGTACACATAGTTCTTCATGAATCCCGAAGCATAAAACTCTAACGGAGTTAAATCTGGCGATCTAGGCGGCCATTCTATTAGACCTCCTCTTCCAATCCAATGGTCACTAAAATGTTCATCAAGCCAGTTCCTTACAGTGCGGCTGTAGTGTGCTGGAGCTCCATCTTGGTGGTAGATTAAATTGTCTGCTATGGCCAAGGGAACGTTGTCATTCAAATCGGGCAGAAGGTCTCGTAGTAACTACAAAATGATGGGGATCATATCGAAAATTTTTTGTAATAAGCTTTAGTTAAAAAATAGTTAAAAATTTAAATAAACAGTAATTATTTATTTTATCTAAATATGCATGTATTTCTTATTTTAATTGATTTCAAGATTTAGGAACATTTTTGTTCTTATTTCGCAATTGCATTTTTCTGTCACTAGTTAGGGCGTGTAACGTTGCATTATTTAAAAAACATTCGCAGGTCAATATTAATCCAATGCTCTCAAGCAGGTGTTTTCAATAAAAAAATGTGTGAAATATGGTTAATCCAGTACTTTGTCACATTATTGTATGCTTATAAGACCGATAATTAAAAAAATAGTAAAAAGAAAGTAAATCCTTTCAATCGTAAATTCACCTAAGAATCCAAAAACGTAAAAACTAAAATAAAAGGCTTTTCTTAGAACAAAAGTAGTTTTTGTTATTTTTGATTTTCTCAAAAACTACAAAACATTTTGACATCCGGTTTTTTGTGTTTGATCAAAAATTAATATGAGCATTAAATATTGAATAAAAAAATAATACTTAATAACGTAAAATTTTTAAAAAAATTTGTTTAAAAAAAAATTTTCATTTTTTTTTTTCAAAATTTTGATTTTGAAAATTAATTTTTCAAAAACTTCACTCGAACAACTTTATTTAAAAACAAAATTAAAGAATGTATTTCTGGCTTTTCAAAATGCTATAGCATTACTCTCTAGGTATCACCGTTATTTTTTAATAATTTTTTTTCTGTTTTAAGTGATTTTTTTCTTGTCTAAGTCCAACCTACACGCCCTAGCTTTTTGTCACACCTTATGCAAATCACCCTGTATATGTATATACAGCTGCGGTAAAAAAAATAGCACCATTACGAGAAAAAAATTCTTTGCAAAATAAAATGTATGCCAATATATCGAGGGAAATTTTGAATATGCAAAAAGTTTATATTAAGTTAAAACAACACATTTCAGAAAGAATTTTTATTTTTATTCATCAACTTTTTGAAAAAACTTATATTTTCTCCAACAAATCAAACAAATAAGCGGTAAAAATAATAGCACCATTGCTTCATCGTACAACTTTAAAACTAAATCATCGTAAAAATTCAAAATCTTTTTCTATGATTTTATTCCTTAGAGGTAGTCCAACAAAATTAATATTTTGTTGCATAGCCTTTGTTGGCTATTACTGCTTCACAACGTCTCGTCATTGAATTAGCTAAATTTTGACACCTTTCAACCGGAATATTCTTCCAGGATGCCTTAACTGCAGCCCAGAGTGCTTCGTTGCTGGTCGGTTTAATATCTGAGACTGCTTTCTTTACGTCGGCCCACAGATTTTCGATGGGATTTAGGCCAGGCGATTGCGCTGGTCACTCCATTACATTAATTGAATGATCTCCAAACCATTTTTTTGCCTTTTTACTGGTGTACTGGGGGTCATTATCTTGTTGGAAGACCCACAAAAGCGGCATTTCTTCATCTGCATACGGGAGCATAACATTTTCCAAAATATTCACGTAGACGTGTTGATCCATGATGGGTTTAATCCAGTATATGGGTCCAACTCCATAGTAGGAAAAACAACCCCACACCATTATGCTTAAACCTCCGTGCTTAACCACTTTATTTGTGTATTTGGGTTTATATTCCGCTTTTGGAGGTCTTCTTACGTAGGAGCGAGATCCTTTACCGCCAAACAACACGATTTTGCTCTCATCCGTCCATAAAACGTTGCGCCATTTCGCTGCTGGCCTGTTCAAATGCTGTCTTGCAAACATTAAACGCTTTTTTGCATGTTTTGCAGTTAAAAGAGGTACTTTTCTGGGACTACACGCTGTTAAATTATATTCTCTCAATCTGTGGCGAACGGTTTCAACGCAAGCTGTAATATTCAGGTCTTTTTTGACCTCAGTTGCAGGCTTGAAAGGATTTTTTTGGCTTTCTCGGACTAGGCGTCTGACAAGATTTTTCGACAAAACTGGTTTTCGCCCACGAGTTTCGGTTTTGGGAGCGTATATTATTGAATTTCGAATCATTTTGTTGGAACAGCCGACAAAACGTCCAACTTCTCCGTAAGTTTTACCTTCTGAAATCATTTTTTTAATAATTTCACGTTTTTCGTTTGTGCAATGTTTTCCATGGCCCATTGCCTTTGAAAAACTGTATTTTTTTTTTTGTTTAAAATGAAGAAACCTATTCAAAAATAACAAATCTTAACATTTTTTTACTTTACCTTGAAATATGACACCAAAAAATGCTTTTTTCTAGCGAAAACTGCAATCAGTGTTATTATTTTTACCGCAATAAAAAAGGGTTTTTCCCCAATATAGCCTCGTAAAAAAAGAACCGTTACCATTTAAGTACCAGAGATACACAATGCAGAGAGTTAACACTTCAAGCAATAACAAAATACAGTAGAGGCTGGAAATATGTGTCCATTTACTAATTTAAAAAAAGTTAAAATGAAACTTGTACCGGTGGTGCTATTTTTTTTACCGGCACTGTATATGTATATATGTATATATATGTATATATGTATATATATGTATATATGTATATATATGTATATATATGTATATATGTATATATATGTATATATGTATATATGTATATATGTATATATATGTATATATGTATATATATGTATATATGTATATATATGTATATATGTATATATATGTATATATGTATATATATGTATATATGTATATATATGTATATATGTATATATGTATATATATGTATATATGTATATATATGTATATATATGTATATATGTATATATGTATATATGTATATATATGTATATATATGTATATATGTATATATATGTATATATATGTATATATGTATATATATGTACAGCTGCGAGCAGTGAAATAGTAGTGCCTGCTGGTAAAATGAATTTCACTACATATTTTGCATCCTGTGTACCACTGGTCTCCATTACTTTTAAATTAATGAACTGTTATATACGACATCCTCGGCTATGCCTTTTCTATTGTCAAATCTAAACCGTTATTAATTACAGCTTATTTTATTCCGACATTTGATTTTTCTTAGCGAGCAATAAAATAGTAGCAAAAAGTAAAATTATTGAAAAAAACATTAATTTACAGTAAAATATTCGATTTTTTATAAAAAAAAAGTAAGTTTGTTTTATTTTTTATGTATTATTTATGTATTGAGTAAAAAAATACATGACTGCATAATTTAGTGGGACGAATCAAACATTGCAGCGAAAAAAAAAGATCTTGGATTCAAAATCTTATTAATCAAGACAAGACGTACAGGGAAGTGGAAAAACTCGTCGTATGTTCGGCCCCAATGATACGTAATGCAATCATTTACAAAAAAAAAGATGAAAAACGGGGCAAAAAGCGGATTCTTTCGTAGGCTACCGTACGACAAGTCACGAGGTGCCCCAAAAATCGACCAACAATGTCAGCTGTGGAAATCCGCGACGAGTTAAACCTAACTTGTGGTGTTCATACGATAAGAAGACGGCTACAAGAGCATAAATTTAATGCTCGCAGCCCACGCAAGGAACCACTTTTGAAAAAACCCATGTAACCCGGCGTCTTCAGTTCGCCAAAGAACATCTCTCTTGGCCCATTGGGAAGTGGAGGAATGTATTGTGGACTGATGAATCCAAAATCATTCTATATGGAGGTAAAGGGCCTCGTCAGTATGTAAGGCGTCCCCATTAATACTCTGTATTGATCCCCGATACACCATAAAGACGGTGAAACATGGCGGATCAAGTATTATGGTTTGGGGCTGCTTCTCCTACAGAGGTGTGGGTCTAATCCATAAAATTAATAATATAATAGACAAGCATGCATACGTAGGAATACTGCAGAGCATTATGCTGCCCTTTGCTGAGGGGGATATGCCGCTAAAATGGACGTTCCAACAAGATAACGACCCGAAACATACTAGTAAGTTGGCAAAGGAATGGTTTCGGGCCAATGGAATTGAGGTTATGGATTGGCCAGCTCAATCTTCTGACCTCAAACCCATTGAAAACCTGTGGGCAGATATTAAGAAAGCCTTATGGGATGCTAGGCCCAAAAACAACAATGAACTTTGGGCTGTAGTTGAACACGCATGGAACACTATATCACTGAAGAGATGTGAAGCCCTCGTAGATTCTATGAAAAGGGGTTGTATATCTGTCATAAAAAATCGTGGTCATGCTACTAAATATTAAGTTTATTTATAAAAAAAAACTTTAAAATATAATTATTTTTCGAATAAAATACTTTTTACTATCATACTACTATTTTATTGCTCTTGAAAATTTTCTTGCATTATGTGTTAAAAAAAAAATAAAAAATACTTGCGGCTTTATAAATTAGTTTGCATTTTTTTGTGGACATAGTAGGGATATGTACTCCTCTTTCGCAATGCAGTTAATGCTAAAAAACTTTTGTATTTTCACCAACTCAAAGGTACATATATAAAATGCCAGTAGCCACTACTATTTCACTGCTCGCAGCTGTATATATGTATATATGTATATATGTATATATGTATATATGTATATATATGTATATATGTATATATGTATATGTATATATGTATATATATGTATATATGTATATATATGTATATATGTATATATATGTATATATGTATAGATATGTATATATGTATATATATGTATTTATATATATGTATATATATGTATATATGTTATATCAGAGCCCACTTGTGCGCCCCCACAAATACTTGACTTTCAATTTCATAAACTTGATGATGCGATCGAAACCATTAATGTATACAAAGAAGAATAAAATTGCATATCAGCACTTTTTGCCCTAAGCAGCTTGTGTGAGAAACATTTCATAACAAAGAATAAATTGAATCATCGCATCATCCGCAGTCAAACAAAGATTTGCTGCGTTAGCATTTAGATACTATAAAAAGAGATCATTTGATCGTACACATTACATTAATATTTCATCAGTCAACTTGTCTCTTCGTATAAGCCAAAGATTTCCCCCCACCAGCGGTAAGGGATCTGAAGCTTCGGACATATTATTGAAATAAAATTGTCTTTAAAATAAAATAATTCGGTTTGTTTTATTTCCTACTCTCCGGTGGAGAATAGGTAAAATATATTTTTTTGTTATCACGACAACATTAAAATAAAAATGGCGCAGTCGGTAGGATTGACAACAAATAGAGCGAAAATCTATTAAAGCAAATGTCAGTCCGTGAAACGAACTATCATTAAATAAAGTGAAAAATGAAAACTGTCGAACGAATATCGATGGTGCATTTAACAACATTTAGTGAAAAAAAAAAAAAATAAATAATTTTCGAACGGATACCGAAATTATTTTAAAACAAAAAGAAATTATTTAATAGCCAAAGCCAGTGCATATGGTTAATGCTATGAAACCTTATAGAGAGGAAATAATTTCTGAGAGTGAAAAGTGAAGAGTTAAGAAAAAAAAAATTCAATTAAAAGAAAATTAAACAAAAAGTGAAACGAAAAAATAAAAACTAAATAAAAATTAAAAAGAGATCAATTAAAAATAAAAAGTGCTTAGTGCAAAATTCAAAGAACATAAAACAAAGAATTAAAATTAAAAGTGAAAAGAACAGAAGGAGAACGAAAAGAAAAATAATAATAAAAATAAAAATATACAAAAAGAAAATAAAAGTGCAAGAAAATTAAAAGGATAGTCAAATTTTTTTTTTTTTTAACAAAACAAAATACAAAAAGAAAGTGCAGTATCATAAAATGAAATAATAAAAGAAAAGAAAAGAAAAGAAAAGCAAAGACACAAAAAATAATACATAAAAAAAAAAAAAAAAAAAAAAAAAAGTTTAAAATATATTACAAACGTTTACAAAAGAAACATTTAAAAATAATTCATCGTGGAAGAAAGTGGCACGATCTAAAGCCCCAACGTGTTCTGTATGAAAGACATCTTTAATCGATTAAAACAATCGAAGTATAGCAGAAACCAACTATTTAATCAACAAAGGAATTTACAAGAGATCAACATGGATCCACCAGCCCAACAACAACAACAACACCAGCAACATTCCAACGTTTAATGAATGAGGTTTTAAAAGAATATATAGGAAAAATTTGTCATGTTTATCTTGACGATATAATTATATTTAGTACTTCTCTAGAAGAACACGTATGTTCACTTAAGAAAATTTTAGGAGCTTTACAAAACGCAAATTTGAAAGTCTCTCTGAATAAATCTGAATTTATGAGAAAAGAAACAGAATTTTTAGGTCACGTAATTACACCTGATGGAATTAAACCTAACCCAAAAAAAATTGAAACCATTCAAAAATTTCCAATACCTACCACAATAAAAGAAATTCAATCCTTTCTTGGATTAACCGGGTATTACCGCAAGTTCATTTGTGACTATGCCGCAATTATAAAACCCATGACATTATGCCTTAAAAAAAATATAAAAATAAATATTAAAGATAAAAATTATATAGAATCATTTACAAAATTAAAAAATTTAATGGCAGACGATTTAATAAATAGGCATCCTGATTTCCAAAAAGAATTCACACTAACTACTGATGCCTCAAACTTCGCAATTGGAGCAGTATTAAGCCAATCCCATGGTCCCCTTTGTTTTGCTTCACGCACATTAAACAAACATGAGTGTAGTTACAGCACTATAGAAAAAGAATTATTAGCAATTGTTTGGGCTACCGCTCAATTCCGACACTATCTGTACGGAAGAAAATTCATTATTAAAACTGACCATAGGCCATTAGTATGGCTTAGTAATTTAAAAGAACCAAATAGCAAATTACAACGATGGAAAATAAAACTCGAAGAATATGACTTTGAGATACAATTTATACAGGGAAAAGAAAATAAAGTGGCAGACGCACTGTCACGTAGAAGAATAGAGAATAAAATAAACATGATGAATAACGATAATAATAAAGATAATGATGAACATACTCAACATAGTGCTGAATCAGATAATACAAACCTTATTCCTATTAGTGAAAAGCCGATTAACTTTTATAATCGACAGATAATACTTGAAATCAACGAAAATGATTGTCAACAAATTATTTACCCACATATTGGAAAAAGAAGAGTTATTTTCACACGCAAAGAATTTAAAGAAGATTTTATAGAAATAATAAAAGAAGTAGATACAATACAACTAAATTGTATATATGTCAAAGATGACAAGACATTTAATAACTTCCAAGACATATGGAAAGAAGAAAACAAATTAACACATCTTTCCTATCCTTCTTTCTCTTCCGTAACTTCATGCCCGCGCTGTGTTAAAACATTTAAAGGGTAATCATAATCCCTTGAGCGTGAGTTGATTATAAAAAAAAAAAAAAAAAACAAAATATTACATAGAAGCACAAAACTCTTGCAAGATCTTAAAATAGACGAAGCAAATGAAATAATATTAAAAACACACACAAATAATAACCATATAGGCATAGAAAAAGTGTACCTAGAGTTAAACAGAAAATACTATATACCAAATCTTAAAACTTTAATTAACAAACAAATAAATAATTGCGCAATATGTATGACAAAAATTGATAGAAATCCTATAAAACTTCCATATGAAAAGACACCCACACCAACAGGACCAAGACAACATTACCACATTGACATATGGTTTTTAAACAAGAAAAAGAAATACGTAACATGTATAGACAAATTTAGCAAGTACGCCGCAGCAGAACCTATAAAACATAAGACTCACATAGATACTATAAAAGCGTTAACAAAGATATTCTCCTATATGGGTACACCAAACCTTATAACTCTCGACAATGAAAATGCTTTCGTTTCAAATTCTCTAAACAATTACTTAGTAAATAAAGACATACAAATACATTATTGCACAGCCAATCGACATACAGGCAATTCAGATATTGAAAGATTGCATGGAACTCTTAACGAGCATTTGCGTATCCTAATTTCAATCGAACAATCTGGTGAACAAGTTGATCCAAGCGATCATACAGTCCAAGCTCTAATCGCTTATAATAATATTATTCATTTAACTACTCGAGAAAAACCTTTCGACATCCATTTTGGTGTCATAAATAAAGAAATAATTTTTAAACGAATAGAAGATAATAAAACGAAGGTAATTAATAAATTAAATGAAAAACGTAAGAATATTGAAATTAATGAACAATTTGTGAAAAAAACAGATCCTGATAAAATAAAAAACAAGTTAACCCCTAAATATAAAAAAGTTAAAGTAATAAATAAAGAAGGAAAAAAATATACTCTTAAAGAAGGCAATAGGTTCAAAAAGAAACCCAATAGAATTTTGCATAAAGATAAGTTCCATAGACTAAAGAAATTTACAGAAAATATTCCTGTTCACAGGCATGACACTTCGTCAAAAGAAACCACTTGCGGATCTTCATATGATCAACCCACTACTTCCAAAGGTATTCATCATATTGGTTTTCATTCTACCAATAATCTCAACCCAAGAAATACAAATAATTGACTACAACCACGGTAATGGTTTTACAATTATACAATTACAGCAGATAGAAATAATAGAAAACTATACTAAAATACTACATATTATAAATTTAACTAAGTACGAAACAAATTTAAAAATACTAGAAGACCATATACAACTTTTACCTGAACAAAACATCGAAATTATTAATTTAATGAAACATACTAGAAAAGAATTTGAAACTATAATACCACATGACAGACAGAAGAGAGGACTTATTAATATTTTAGGTACAGGAATGAAATTTTTATACGGAACCATGGATGACGACGATAGACAAGAAATAGAAGAAAGACTTAAATTAATAGAAACAAATACACACAATTTAATAGAAAATTCAAATTCACAAATACAAATTAATAATCATTTTAATGAGCAAATTGCATTACTAACTAATACTTTTAATAACAAAACTAAAAAACTTATCGACCATATAGAAAAATCTATTCGCACTCAACACGATTTAGAAAGAGATTTTAACAAATTGAAATTAGAAATAGAAATTAAAGACAATATAAAATATTTGACAAATGACATAGACAAAATTAAAGACATAATTTTAACATCGAGACTAGGAATCTTAAGCAAAGACATATTTTCAGAAACAGAACTTGACAAAAATAATATAACAATTGAAAAACTTTCACAAATCAAATTAGAACTTGCTTTATATAAAAACACTATCATATTTATAATCGAAATCCCAAACTTTACAAATGAAATATACAAACAAATATATATCCAACCCATACCAAATTTAGAAGATAGTCAACAATTAGATATAAGTAATAAAATGTTTTTGACTAAAGACCAAATAATTTATAACAATACCAAAATGAAAAAATATTTATCAGAAATAAAAGATGATTGTATTGAAAATATATTTAAAAATCAAATGAATTGTAAACTATTAAAAAATGTAAACGAAAAAATATTAGAAATAGGAAATAATAATCTTGTATTGATAAATGTAAAATTACAAGAAATAAATCAAAATTGTAATAATCAAAACATTACTGTTAAAGGTAACTACCTTATTAAATTTGAAAATTGTAAAATCGAAATAGACAATAAAATGTACAAAAGAAAAAATTATAAGCACGAACCCTTAATTCCAAATACAATTGAAAATATAAATTATACCAAATCAAAAGATATAACTTTTCAAGAATTACATTATCAAAATATACAAAATTTAAAAGAAATTGAGGAATTAGAATACAAGCACAAACATACAAATTTAACTATGTACATGATAATTTTAATCATTACACTTATCGTAATCCTTTATATCTATTTAAAATGTAAAACTAAAAATAGGAAGATAATAAATAATGTAAATCTTCCAAAGGTCACTTTCCGACCATTAGAAGACTCTAAGGGGGGAGGTGTTATATCAAAGCCCACTTGTGCGCCCCCACAAATACTTGACTTTCAATTTCATAAACTTGATTTTGCCCTAAGCAGCTTGTGTGAGAAACATTTCATAACAAAGAATAAATTGAATCATCGCATCATCCGCAGTCAAACAAAGATTTGCTGCGTTAGCATTTAGATACTATAAAAAGAGATCATTTGATCGTACACATTACATTAATATTTCATCAGTCAACTTGTCTCTTCGTATAAGCCAAAGATTTCCCCCCACCAGCGGTAAGGGATCTGAAATAAAGAAATAAAATTGTCTTTAAAATAAAATAATTCGGTTTGTTTTATTTCCTACTCTCCGGTGGAGAATAGGTAAAATATATTTTTTTGTTATCACGACAACATTAAAATAAAATTTATACATATACATATGTATATATATGTATATACATGTATGTATATGTATGTATATACATATATGTATATATATGTATATATAGTATGTATATACATATATGTATATATATGTATATATAGTATGTATATATACAGTGTCGGACAAAACTAAAGCACGAAAAAATATCACATTGGAAACATACGAATAAAAAGTGAAAACACTCGTGATACTTTTATATTTTATATTTTTTCTTAATAACAACATATTATTCTATATTTTACAGCTTTTAATTTGATTTTAAATCTTAACATATTTCTAAAAAATAAAAATAGTTCAAAACTCATTAAAAAGTAGCGCGACAAAACTAAAGCACATGTACCATATTTCTGTTTACAGTTATCGAATTTTACCGCTTACTTCTTAAATGCTACTACCTTCACTTGTTATTTTGTCAAGCATGTTCTAGGCAAAACAAAAAAAATTAATCGCGGATCTTTGCACCATGCTAACGGTCAAAGCTAATGAAGAATTTAAAATTTAAATGAAAATTGTTAAAATGGCGCGGAATAAATATTCCAATAAATTAAAAGAAAAAATAGTGCCCCACTTTCAAAGCGGTGAATCAATTACATTTATTAGCAATAAATATGGTACAAGCCATACGGTTATTTCTCGGATAATAGCTCGATTTCGTGCTCGGGGTAGTGTTCAAACAGTGCACAATGGTGGTAGACCTCGAAATACCACGTCGCATTGCGATAAAGAATAATGAGGTTAATCAAAAAGGACCCTTATATTACCCTAAAAAAATAAAAAAATAACTAGACTTATAAATCTCTTGTAGAACGATCTGGCGAAGAGCGGTTGATAGTGGCTGGAAAGCTCGTCGTGCTGTAAAAAGGGCCATTTATTTCCCTTAATAATAAACGTGCAAGACTAAACGCACCTTAGCTGGACTAGGGAAAAATGGAAGACGGTTCTATTCTCTGATGAATGGAAATTTAATTTAAAAGGATCGGACAGATTTCGTACGGTACGAAGCCCGAAAGGTGAACGCCTCAATCCACGATTTACCAAGGCAACTGTGAAGCACTGTGGGGGGGAACATTACTGTCTGGGGATGTTTTTCCAGTCAAGGGATCGGGCCACTTCATAAGATAAGTGGTATAATGGATCGTTTCATGTACCAGGAAAGCCTTCAAAACGTCATGCTTCCGTATGCGGAGGAGAATATGCCGTTGCGATGGATCTTCCAACATGACAACGATCCGAAACATACCGCTAAATTGGTGAAAGATTGGCTTAATGAAGGTAATATCATGGTTATAAAGTGGCCAGCGCAATCCCCTGATCTCAACCCAACGGAGAATCTATGGAAAATGGTAGATTAGAGGATTGATCGAACGAAATGTAACAATTTTGACTCGCTACTTGACAACAAGTACAAACTGTCTGGGAAAACATCCCCATACAAATAATTGACAATCTCATTGCATCCATGCCTCGTCGATGTGATGCAATTATCAAAAATAATGTTTACGACACCAAATAGTAACATTAAAACTTTTTTTTAATTTATTTTGTATATGAAATCAAAAATGTGCTTTAGTTTTGTCGCGCTACTTTTTAATGAGTTTTGAACAATTTTTATTTTTAGAAATATGTTAAGATTTAAAATCAAATTAAAAGCTGTAAAATATAGAATAATATGTTGTGATCAAGAAAAAATAAAAAATATAAAAGTATCACGAGTGTATTCACTTTTTATTCGTATGTTTCCAATGTGATATTTTTTCGTGCTTTAGTTTTGTCCGACACTGTATATGTATATATATATATCAGGGACGAAGCGTCCATATATTGAGTGGAATGAGTGCTTCCGTTGAACCATTTAAAAAAAAAATCGTACCTAGCAAGGAATTAAATTTAAAATTCCAAATTATATTAATATTTTTATTATATTATTTGTATCTATTAATGAATCTTCATTTACTCCATTCCTTACTTACTTACATTCCAACATTATTATGGCAACATTATCATCTTTTACTAAAATTACTAAGGGAAATCAAGATCTCTCTTAAAAAGATACAACTTAAAATGCCACACTGCAAATCAACTCAGAATGCTCAACATCACTCCATTATTATATTATAATGCTCAATCTCATGAAAGTTCTTGCTAAAATGCTTAACAGCTATGCATTCCTTATTATCGCCTTCTTAACTCAATTTCAAAATACCCTTCCACTCCAAGTCAACTGAAAATATACCTACAACATCACTCACCAATATTTACAAAATGCTCAAACAACAATAATTCTCAAACAATATAGAATGCACAACAGCTGGGCATTCCATTATTTCGCATACTTAACTTAGATCTCAACCCAAAGTCAAAATAATTTTGTCTCGTTTCTTGCCTTTTGCCCAATGTGTGAAGAATGAGTTGAGTGAATGCATTACGAGAATTTCCTTCAAGAGATAGATAGAAAAACAAAGATGTATTTATTGAGTTGCTTGTTGTCTCAATGAGTTTAATTTCATAATGAGTTCAATTTCATGGACAAAAGGGGTAGAAAAGTTTTATTTTAATAAAATGTGTGCAAATTTAGGTGCAATTCATAACTATCAGAAAACAAACAAATAATATGAATTTAAAAGATGGTAGTTTTTTAATTATTTTCGTGGCAATAAATACAATCCACCTGTTTTCTGGTTATTTTATGTTATTATAAAAAAAAAAGTGGTCAAAAATAGTATTTCTAATATTCATATCTGAGGTTTTTTGACATTCCAGCAGAAATATAACTAAAGGTTATTTTGAATTATGAGAACTTTAAATCAAAAAAAACTTCAAGGAATCTTAAGATTTTTAATATCCCGTAATAAAGGCATCTGTAGAGAGATCATATTCATGTTTTAAGAGAATTAAATATTATTTTAGAAATAAATGTGGACAAGAAAGTTTATCTACTCGTAGCTTAGTTCTCATCAAATCGTACTTAGATAATTTTGCCTTAAAAGAAAAAGGTTAAATCTTTGCGCAAGGTATCAAGCTCTTTTTTTTTAATTAGGCTTTACTGTAATATATTATTTATGTATATTATTTTATGTGTATTATCATTAAGTGGAATTTAAAAGGTTGGATCTTAAAGGTCTTTCAGTTTTGGTTTTATGTTCAGTGCTTCCGCTATCGAAAAAGTCACGCCTCGTGCCTGATATATATGTATATATATTAGACTGGGCCAAAAAAATTGACTATTTTTTTTTTTGAAAGATATATCGAGAATATCATTCAGAATGACAAAAAAAAATTTTCGTAAAAGTTTGAGCCCTTAATATCAATTTTAAGAGGTCTATCATCGCTAATTTTGATTTTTAGTCATAATTTCATGTTTTGCGTCAGAACTGACAAAACATTGAAGTAAAAAAAATTCATTTTGACTTACTTTTATATAAAATTAAATTCCCTACAAAAAAGGTCTAATTGAAAATTTTTGTCAGACAAGCCGTTTTTGAGTAATTAAGCTTAATAAATTGTTATTTTTCTTCGATTTTACTTTTTTAATTTGGAATTTTGTAACTAACGAATCAATGAATATCTCAAAATGATCACAATGGATTTTTAAAGGAAATTTAATGCTCTACAAAAAAGGTCTCTTAATATTTTTGTCTAAATTTAATACTTCAAAAGTTATTCACAATTGAAATTGAAAAAAAATTGAAATTTCAAGTTTTTCTTTCTTAACTCAATTTTTTTTTACTTAAAGGAACAAATTGACTTTTTTGAACATTATTAATCATCGTTCATCGAAAATCTCTTAATATTCACCATTATTCTAACAATGTTATTACAAAAATATATAAATTTAACAATAAATATGAATTTATTTTTGCCTAATTGATCATTTCTCAACAAAAACATGGTTCTACTATCTTAAAGAAATTTTTGAGTAAACAATTATTTAATTTCGCTGTTGAAAATTATTTATTTATAATATTTCATACATTTGTGAATTTTTATGTTATTAATATACACGAATTTACATCGATAAATAACATTTCCTCCCTTAACCCTCGATTTTGATTTGCTTTTTATCAACTTATTAAGCACTATACCGAATAAACGTATCCCCTCTTCTTTTAGTAACCACAAAACGAAGAGCAACTTCAGTACTTACTACTAGTCATTAGTGAGTACGGAAAAAAATACCCTAATTGCAACAAAAAAACCTTAATGTAATAAAATGTTATAACTAGTAGTTAATTATGGTTGTAAAACTATAAAATCCTATAGATTTCTTATAAAATATGAGTTATAATTGTGTTAAAAATAAATTTTTTACCATCTGTTATTGTTATTATTAATTAAGTAGCCATCTGTTTTTTTTCCTATATAAATGTATGAAATATTATAAATAAATAATTTTCAACAGCGAAATTAAATAATTGTTTACTCAAAAATTTCTTTAAGATAGTAGAACCATGTTTTTGTTGAGAAATGATCAATTAGGCAAAAATAAATTCATATTTATTGTTAAATTTTTATATTTTTGTAATAATATTGTTAGAATAATGGTGAATATTAAGAGATTTTCGATGAATGATGATTAATAATGTTCAAAAAAGTCAATTTGTTCCTTTAAGTAAAAAAAAAATTGAGTTAAGAAAGAAAAACTTGAAATTTCAATTTTTTTTCAATTTCAATTGTGAATAACTTTTGAAGAATTAAATTTAGACAAAAATATTAAGAGACCTTTTTTGTAGAGCATTAAATTTCCTTTAAAAATCCATTGTGATCATTTTGAGATATTCATTGATTCGTTAGTTACAAAATTCCAAATTAAAAAAGTAAAATCGAAGAAAAATAACAATTTATTAAGCTCAATTAGACCTTTTTTGTAGGGAATTTAATTTTATATAAAAGTAAGTCAAAATGAATTTTTTTTACTTCAATGTTTTGTCAGTTCTGACGCAAAACATGAAATTATGACTAAAAATCAAAATTAGCGATGATAGACCTCTTAAAATTGATATTAAGGGCTCAAACTTTTACGAAAATTTTTTTTTGTCATTCTGAATGATATTCTCGATATATCTTTCAAAAAAAAAAAATAGTCAATTTTTTTGGCCCAGTCTAATATATATGTATATATACATATATATGTATATATATATATACATATATGTATATATATATGTATATATATATATGTATATATATATGTATATATATATGTATATATATATGTATATATATATGTATATATATATGTATATATATATGTATATATATATGTATATATATATGTATATATATATGTATATATATATGTATATATATATGTATATATATATGTATATATATATGTATATATATATGTATATATATGTATATATATATATGTATATATATATATATGTATATATATATATATATATATGTATATATATATATGTATATATATATATGTATATATATATATATATATGTATGTATATATATATGTATATATATATATGTATATATATATATGTATATACAGGGTGATTGGCATAAGGTGTGACAAAAAGCTATGGCGTGTAGGTTGGACTTAGACAAGAAAAAAATCGTATGGGAGGGGGGGGTCTATTTCCCCCCGTTTAGGCGGGAGGGGCAATTTAAGAAAAAAATCACTTAAAACAGAAAAAAAATTATTAAAAAATAACGGTGATACCTACAGAGTAATGCTATAGCATTTTGAAAAGCCAGAAATACATTCTTTAATTTTGTTTTTAAATAAAGTTGTTCGAGTGAATAGTTTTTGAAAAATTAATTTTCAAAATCAAAATTTTGAAAAAAAATGAAAAGCCTTTTATTTTAGTTTTTACGTTTTTGGATTCTTATGTAGGTGAATTTACGATTGAAAGGATTAACTTTCTTTTTACTATTCTTTTAATTATCGTCTTATAAGCATACAATAATGTAACAAAGTACTGGACTAACCATATTTCACACATTTTTTCATTGAGAACACCTGCGTGAGAGCATTGGTTTAAAATTGACCTGCCACTTTTTTATTATGGTGGGGTCGGCTTGGCTTAGGTGCATTTACGAAAGAAAGGATTAACTTTTTTGTAAATTTTTTTTATTATCAGTCTTATAAGCATACAATAACACATTTTTTTCATTGAAAACACCTGCGTGAGAGCATTGGATTAATATTGATCTGCGAATGTTTTTTAAATAATGCAGCGTTACACGCCCTAACTAGTGACAGAAAAATGCAATTGCGAAATAAGAACAAAAATGTTCCTGAATCTTGAAATCAATTTAAATAATAAATACATGCATATTTAGATAAAATACATAATTACTGTTTATTTAAAGTTAATCCTTTCTTTCGTAAATGCACCTAAGCCAAGCCGACCCCACCATAATAAAAAAGTGGCAGGTCAATTTTAAACCAATGCTCTCACGCAGGTGTTCTCAATGAAAAAATGTGTGAAATATGGTTAATCCAGTACTTTGTCACATTATTGTATGCTTATAAGACGATAATTAAAAGAATAGTAAAAAGAAAGTTAATCCTTTCAATCGTAAATTCACCTACATATGAATCCAAAAACGTAAAAACTAAAATAAAAGGCTTTTCTTAGAACAAAAGTAGTTTTTGTTATTTTTGATTTTCTCAAAAACTGCAAAACATTTTGACATCCGGTTTTTTGTGTTTGATCAAAAATTAATAAGAGCATTGAATATTGAATAAAAAAATAATACTTAATTACGTAAAATTTTGAAAAAAAATTGTTTAAAAAAAAAAAATTCATTTTTTTGTTTCAAAATTTTGATTTTGAAAATTAATTTTTCAAAAACTATTCACTCGAACAACTTTATTTAAAAACAAAATTAAAGAATGTATTTCTGGCTTTTCAAAATGCTATAGCATTACTCTGTAGGTATCACCGTTATTTTTTAATAATTTTTTTTCTGTTTTAAGTGATTTTTTTCTTAAATTGCCCCTCCCGCCTAAACGGGGGGAAATAGACCCCCCCCTCCCATACGATTTTTTTCTTGTCTAAGTCCAACCTACACGCCCTAGCTTTTTGTCACACCTTATGCCAATCACCCTGTATACAGGGGGGCAATTTAAGAAAAAAATCACTTAAAACAAAAAAAAATTATTAAAAAATAACGGTGATACCTACAGAGTATTGCTATAGAATTTGAAAAGCCAGAAATACATTCTTTAATTTTGTTTTTAAATAAAGTTGTTCGAGTGAATAGTTTTTGAAAAATTAATTTTCAAAATCAAAATTTGAAATTTTTTTTTTAAACAATTTTTTTTTCAAAATTTTACGTAATTAAGTATTATTTTTTTATTCAATATTCAATGCTCTTATTAATTTTTGATCAAACACAAAAAACCGGATGTCAAAATGTTTTGTAGTTTTTGAGAAAATCAAAAATAACAAAAACTACTTTTGTTCTAAGAAAAGCCTTTTATTTTATTTTTTACGTTTTTGGATTCTTATGTAGGTGAATTTACGATTGAAAGGATTAACTTTCTTTTTACTATTCTTTTAATTATCGTCTTATAAGCATACAATAATGTGACAAAGTACTGGATTAACCATATTTCACACATTTTTTCATTGAGAACACCTGCGTGAGAGCATTGGTTTAAAATTGACCTGCCACTTTTTTATTATGGTGGGGTTTTTTTTCTGTTTTAAGTGATTTTTTTCTTAAATTGCCCCTCCCGCCTAAACGGGGGGAAATAGACCCCCCCTCCCATACGATTTTTTTCTTGTCTAAGTCCAACCTACACGCCCTAGCTTTTTGTCACACCTTATGCCAATCACCCTGTATATATGTATCTTTCTTCTTCCTTTTCTTCGGCGCTGTTATGATTTCGATGTCGAGGGGATCATAACTCTCCCACGTATCTGCTTCACACTAGTGATCCGCCTGTGGGGTTCGCCGGGTTGACCTCAGAAATCGGCGGCAAGCCTCCCGGTTTTGTATTGTTCCATTTCTGAGGCCAACTGAATGCTGGTGTTTTTGCATTTGTTTGTACCAGGAGTGTTTAGGCCTACCTTTCTTTTTATTCCGAATTGGAACGTTGTATGATATTGCCTTTTTGACGGGGTTCTCAGGATCTCTCCTTTGAACATGGCAATACCAACTGAGTCGGTCGTGTTCAATTTTTTGGGAAATGGTATTCTTAACATGAAGGCTTCCTCGGATCTTCGTACTTCTAATTCGATCAAGCTTTGTAACTCCTGCTGTCATACGAAGCATCTTCATCTCAGCTGCCGTTAGCTTACTCTCATACTTTTTGTACATTGTCCAACATTGTGAACCGTATGTGAGTGCTGGACGCACAACTGAAGTGTAGAGCTTTCCTTTCAGCTTAGGGGGCATTTTTCGGTCACAGAAGATAGCAGAATTTTCCCGCCACTTCATCCACCCTACGCTTACGCGATGATTGATATCGTCATCACAAGTAGCTTCGTTATTTATCATAGACCCCAGATATTTAAACTTTTCACACTTGGGAAGCACTACTCCATTCAAATAAATGTCTGGAGTAGGCCTGTGTAGATCAGAAAATGGGCAGAATAGGTATTCTGTTTTTTTCGCGCTTATGCGGTACCCACTTCCTTCTAGAACATCCACCCATACGTCAAGTGCTCGTTGTAGGGATATCGGGTCTTCACTTATGATGGCTCCATCGTCAGCAAAGAATAACTGATGTACTTTTGGATCCGTCACTTTGCCTTCAAGCAGGTAATCAAGAACTGTAATAAAGAGCAGGGGACTCAAGACACTTCCCTGGTGTACACCTACTGTGATTTCGAATTCTTCGGTGACTCCAGCTGCGCATCTTACTTTAGTAACTGCTCCATCATACATGTCCATAATTATCCGCACATAGGTTTCTGGAACTCCTCGTTGCCTGAGGGCCACCCATATTAGATCTCGTGGTTGCCGATCGAATGCTTTTTCAAAATCAACCAATACGACATGCAAATCCTCCGAAGAATCCCGATGCTTTTCCATAATTATTCTTATACTCTGGATTGCATCCGTGGTTGACTTGCCACCGACAAACCCGCACTGGTCATCAGATAGCCTAATTATTTTTCGCAGTCGGCTACCCAAGACTCGCTCAACGATCTTCATGGTGTGTGACATCAGCTTAATCGAACGGTAATTATCACAGCTTCGAGTATCACCCTTTCCTTTATAAATTGGAAGAAGGTAACTTTCCCTCCATTGATTAGGCATGCGATCACCTCGTATAAGTTTGGAGACAAGAATCATGAGCCATCTAAACCCGATGTCTCCCATCTTTTTCCAAAACTCTGAGGGTATTTCGTCTGGGCCAACAGCTTTTCCCTTTTTGGAGTATTTTACCGCCTCACTAACTTCTTCGACTGTGACGTCGGATACTTCGCTTAAGTTAGGTGAAGCTATTGGAAAGTATAGCCTTGGAAATTGTTCGTTTAGAAGTCCGTCACAATACTGTCGCCACCTGTGAAGAATTTCGTTGTCTTCCACAAGTAGTTGGCCTTGAGCATTGTTAATGAACTTTGGCGAACAAATCTCCTGGGCATTTCTTCTTCTTTGAGCGGCTATTTTGAAGATAGTTGCGCCCTTATTCGTGTTTTGCCGTAGCTCTTGAATAGCACCAGCTGTCGGGGTAGAAATTTCATCCAGCTCCCGATACAGGTTTTCTGTATTCTTTGCTTGAATTTGGGCGCACTTCTTCTTCGCTTCTTTCTTGCAGTTTCTATATTCCACTTCGAGGCGTGACTTTTGCTCTGTATCATTAGAGGGGCACTTCGACCAAGCCTTGAAAGCCATTTTCTTTTTACTTATAACTGATTTAGCTTCATCATTCCACCACCATGTTTCTTTGCCTTGTTGGTTGTGTCCTTTTGAAACCCCTAACAGTGTTTTGGCTTTTTCTTTGCAAGTTCTCTGTAGGAGATCCCACATACTTTGTGCTGTACTCTCTTCATTTCGAACTATATCGGTGTTGTTATACAGAAAGTTTTGCATATTCGAAATAAAAGCTTCGCCTTTTTCCTTTTCCAGATTATACCATTTGATCTTCCCAAAAGTTTTTGTATGTTTGTTGTCGTTTGTGTCAGGAGACGGTGTTGGTGGGCGATCGCTTCTCCTAGTATCACTTTGCAATCTTTTACCCGGGGTTTCATGAAACTAGATACCAAATGGTAATCAATCTGGGTTTCATTTCCACCACTGCTGTAAGTGACCAGGTGTCGGCTTTGTTTGACGAACATGGTATTTAGCACGATAAGACCGTATGTTTTGCACATGCTCAGGATGTCTTCACCAGGAGGGTTCCTGGTGCCGTATCCGAGGCCTCCATGGCAATCTTCATAGTCTTCGTTTGTCTTCCCGACATGTCCGTTCAAATCTCCGCCCACGAACAAAAACTCTTTCTTTGGGATGTCCTTAAGTAGATTGTGAAAGTCTAGCCAAAATGCATCTTTTTGTACCTGCTCACATCAAATTTGGGGAGCATATGCAGTGACAATATTCCACAACTTTCCTTTAATCACCAATTTAAGGGACATCAAACGGTCGCTGGATTTCGAAATGGTCAATACGCTGCCTAATAGATGTTTTGCAAGGATGATTCCGATTCCGTTTTTACCCTTTTCCGTTCCATAGTAGAACATCTTATAGTTTTTTGTCCTCGTATCCAAGAAACGGGCCCTGTTTCCCGTGTTTCGCCATTTTGTTTCTTGAACACATAAGATGTCCACTCGCCTTCTTTTCATCATCTCTTCCAACTCGAAGCTTCGACCTGTCATACTGCCAACGTTCCAACTCGCAACTCTCAGATTTTGTATAATCTGCGGCATTACTTTGCTAGCCCCCGGAATCCGTCTAGCTCTGACCCGAGCATTGCTGCTCGGTCCAGGATCAGTACCATGTGTAACAATGGTAGTGCCTGGCGGGGTAGTGTCATTTTGGACGAGTACTGCCATAATGCTTGAATTCACAAAATCCGTTGTAAGTATCGACGTGTGCATGCTCCAGTTTTGTATTTGATCTCTCTTTTACGGCACCGGTGATCTCCAGTCGTGCCAACCCAGGGACTGGCATGCACACTTTTGGGAAAGTTTATAGGTGTTACGTGTCGCTAGGTTCACCTTGCTGTTTGTGGCCTAGATGTATTTACTCCTTTAGTCGCCTTTTACGACAAGCGGGGAGGCGCTGCAGGAATATTCTAACCCGTCCCTGCACAGGGAACCCTGTATATATGTATATATATATATATGTATATATATATATGTATATATATATATGTATATATATATGTATATATTTATATGTATATATTTATATGTATATATATATGTATATATATGTATATATACATATATATACATATATATGTATATATATGTACAGCTGCGGTCAAAATAATAGCAGTGAAAAAAAGTTCCAAGAAATATTCAATAAAAAAAGAAAGATGGTGCTCATGAAACGTTATAATAAAATTTTATTTATTAGGTTACATTTATATGAAATCAATTATAAAAGAAAGATTTAAAAATATCCAAAAAAAAACTTAAAAAAAATATCTTCAATGTATAAAAAAATAGCCCAGTCAAAAAAATAGCAGTATTCATAAAAATGGAGAAAATAAGAAAATTACATTGGATAAAAAAGTAAAACAAAATGTATTTGTATTTCTTACGTCAATACTTGGTGGTAGACCCCTTATTGCTTATAACAGCTTGGCATCTTCTCTTCATTGAGTGCACCAAAGTTTGAAATTGAGTCCAATGAAATATTTCTCCATGCAGTCTCCACTGCTTCCCAAAGCTGGTTGCTATTGGAGGGTTTTGCATTTGAAATTCCATAACAGAAACTTCATTGACCCGAAACCACTCTTTGGCTTTTTTGCTCGTGTGTTTTGGGTCATTGTCTTGCTAAAAGACCCATCTTATTGGCATTTCCTCTTCTGCGTAAGGCAGCATGGTTCTTAGAAGAATATCCACATAAAGAAGCTGATCCATTGCACCATTTATACGATGTATGGGCCCTACACCTTGATAGGAAAAACAACCCCATACCATTATGCTTGAACCGCCATATTTTACAGTCTTCCGCGTATACCTAGACACATATTCACCATTAGGTGGGCGTCGCACATATTCCCGAGAACCAGAACCACCATACAGAACAATTTTGCTCTCATCAGACCATAAAATATTTCGCCAATGCTGAAGGGGCTTATCGACATGGGCTTTGGCAAACTGCATTCTTTTGGCGATGTGTTTTTTTGTCAAAAGAGGAACCTTCCTTGGGCTTCTGGCATTGAGATCATTCTCCCGCAATATTCTTCTGTACGTTTCTGAACTAGCGCTTAGATTTAGCTGTTTTTTTTATTTCGGTAGCCGGCAAATGATGAGAGACCCTTGAGTATCTCAAAGTTCTCCTCTCTGATTTTGGAGAAATAGCTTTTTTCTGCCCCTGGTTTCGAGGTTTTCTGTATATTTTTTGCGTTAATAATCATCTTAGCAGATATTTTTAAGGTTTTTTGAATTTCCGTATAAGTTTTTCCATTTTTCCGGAGTGTAATGCTTATTACGACTCATACTGTAAGTTTGAAGAAATATAAATGTAGGAAGACTATGGGTTTTTATACCTTACCTTTTAGTTTCAACAACAAACAAAAAAATATTCCTAAGATTCAAAAACAATGAACAAAATTCACAAACTATTAAACACTGCTATTATTTTGACTGCGCAAAAATACACTTTAAGTGAAATCAAATGACCTTTGGAAGAAAACCGTTATGATATGGCTTTTTTTTATTCTGGAAACAAAAGATAAAATATTCTATTACAAAAATAGTACTAGAATATTTTAAAAAGTTGCCTATATCTTAGTTTGTACTAAAATATGTCAATGGTAAGCATTTTTTTCAAAATTTAAATGTAAGTTGACAGGTTTTATACATCTTACAGAGAAAAGATACAAAAAGACATACTATATGAAAATAAGTGAAAATATATGTCATTCCTTAATTTTTATTTCACAAAGTGTTAAAATCCCTGGATTAAAAATAATCTGTTAGAAAGATATGCTAACTTGACATTTTATTGTTGTGTCAACATTCTATCAAAATACAAAATATTGAGTTCAACTGTCAACCGACTAAAGAATCACTGAAAATTTAGAAAATTTGATATTATACGAGTACATAATCAAAATAATACCCATTATCAATTTTATTTGAATTTGAATTTTATTTCAACATTTCTTTTATATGCCAAAGTTCTTCAAATAACAAC
The DNA here is from genome assembly GCA_911387755.1 of Chrysotoxum bicinctum. Lineage (NCBI taxonomy): Eukaryota > Metazoa > Arthropoda > Insecta > Diptera > Syrphidae > Chrysotoxum > Chrysotoxum bicinctum. The sequence goes on along the minus strand of OU426987.1, from coordinate 130,157,821 downwards.
ATTTCCTTCTTTCATTTACCTACATCCGTAGAAACTGATGACTTCGTATAGTAAACGATAAAACATAAAAATCTAGTAAATAATAATTTTATCTTCAATATACGTTTAACAATGTTACCCTTTACAAAATATATGTATTTTATACAGATACGCCATCCATTTGTTAAGAACTCTTTAAAATATCTTAAGCACTTCACAATAAGAAATCGAAACTGAAATTCAAAGCAAAGAGTGAAAAAAGTGTAAACAAAGAGTAAAGGAAGAATATAGATATTTACAATCAGTCAAATCCAAAAAAAAAAGAGCAAACAAAGTGTAAGCAAAGAGTAAAAGAAAAAGATAACAAATTCACAACAATTAGGCTAGGCGCGCACATTCAATTTTTAGTTTTGCAACTGTTTGTTACGAGCAACTAAAAAGTTTGTGTTTTGACACAAACTAAACGATTGCCTGAAACGAGTTCGCTATTTTGTGTAACATATAATTATACGCACCTGCGCGAACATTCAACCAAATAGTTCATCTATTTTTTTTCTATAAGCAACCAAACAGTTGTGCAGTTTTGCTTATTTTTTGTTAAACATAATTATATGCAATGGCGCGCACATTCAACTAAATAGTTTTAGTAGTTTTCTTTAAACAGAAGAGAGAAAAAAAGATTTTCGTTTGGTTTCACAATTCACAATTGTTAGGCGGAACAAAACATTTTTTTTCAACCAAAGAGGAAAGTAGTAATTCTTGATGTTAAGCTTTCATAAATACGTTTTAGTCAAAACTTCCACAGAATATCTTCAAGATGTATTCGAAAGATTAAAATGAAAACCTCTTTCAGCATTTTAAAACTACTCCTTTTAAAGAGGTTTTAAAGAGGGTACATAGAGAGTCAATATGGTGACATTTGTCATGATTATCTCTAAGATGTTTTAAAGAGCATTTAATTATACTATAACAAAAAGAACATTTTAAAGAGCAAATTAGGAGGTCATAAAGTGAAATGGTATTAAGAAGATTGAACTAACAGCTTGTAAAGAGCTGATACATTTATTGAAGTACTCTCCAAGAGTTTATGTGTTGCTTGGGTGTTGTTGTTGTTGGTTGTTGTTGTTGTTGGTTGTTGTTGTTGGTGTTGTTGGTGTTGTTGGTGTTGTTGGTGTTGTTGGTGTTGTTGGTGTTGTTGGTGTTGTTGGTGTTGTTGGTGTTGTTGGTGTTGTTAGTGTTGTTGGTGTTGTTGGTGTTGTTGGTGTTGTTGGTGTTGTTGGTGTTGTTGGTGTTGTTGGTATTGTTGGTGTTGTTGGTGTTGTTGGTGTTGTTGGTGTTGGGTGTTGTTGGTGTTGTTGGTGTTGTTGGTGTTGGTGTTGGTGGTGTTGGTGTTGTTGGTGTTGTTGGTGTTGGTGTTGTGTTGTTGTTGGTGTTGTTGTTGGTGTTAGTATTGTTGTACTTGCTGGTGCTGATGGTGTTGTTGGTGGTGTCGTTGTTGTTGTTTTCGTGTTCTTTGCTATTCCAAGTTCGGTAAGTTGCTGCAACCATGTTCCTTAACTTCGTTAATTTTTGGCGAGAGTGTTCTATTCAGATAATCGTTCGTACTCTGCTGTGTTAAAAATTTTCTTATTGAATTTATGGCTTGTTTTTTTGGATTCAGTCCTGTAGATCCAATTCTAGTTGTTTGTGGCTTAAGTTTGCTGTTGTTTGTAGCTTTCTCCTGTTCCGATGGCGAATTTTCTGTAGAACGAATACTTTTTCTGGAGTTTTCCGCATCGTAGTCTGTGTTTTGCTTCCAAACTTTTCCTTCCACTATTAATTCGTCTAGTTTAAAATAGATTTTTAAATTCGAACAGCTTAGGGACCAGTGGTTTCTAGCCTCAAGTAGCGACTTCGGGAGATCCTCTGCAATGCTGTAATTGGAGAGTGATTTTTTTGTCTGGAGAATCTTTTGCTTTTTTTCGTAGCTTTTAAATTTTAGACAAATTGGTCTGATTTTTTCTTTGGTAATTTTCCCTAAACGGTAGCAGCTTTCAATATCGCTTGGTGTTATTCGGAAGTCTTCGTTGCTATTATTTATGATATTTATAAAATGATTTTTAAGCTCCTCTGTATTTGTTTCGGCTTCCTCTACTTTGAAGATAATCAAATTATTTTTTCTCAGCCCTACCTCAAGCTGTGCAATTCTTTTTTCTTGTTTAGAGAACATCGCTTCCTGTTTTTCAATTAAAGTACCTTGTGTCTACAATTTTTTCTAGCATATTTACTTTTTCGGAAATAATTCCTACTTTTTCATCCGTGTTTTTTATCACCCTGTCAGTAGCTCCATTAATGTCTTGAAGGATCTCCTCTTTTTGCATCTTTAAAAGGGATTTAAGATCAGCCAAAAAAATTGCCATCATACCTAAGCAGTACTTTTTAGTTTTTGTTGCCGACCCTGGATAGTTTTTAATGTCTATTGGCTCAATTAAGCTCACGCGTAAGGAAATTATTGCTTTGACAGCTTATAATGTCAAATAGCTCAAGTGTCAGATGCTATCAAATCAAAAGTTAGTGTGGTTTATTGTTTTGGTCGGCGTTTTTAAAAAGTGTTTAAATAATTTTTTGGAGATTGTAGTTCGATATTTAAATTATTTTATTAAATATTTATTATTTTATTAGATGGAATTGAAAGTGTTTAGTTTGTTGCTTGTTATTATGGTTACTCATTAAAGATGAGTTCTTGGAAGTGTCCCGTATAGATGGGGAAGTACAAATATATAAATAATTGTTTTATTTTTCTTTTTTGCAGATTATATTTAAATTTCTTTTGCAAATAAACGCGTGAAATTCAATTTATTTAAACCCAATTTTACAATTTTCGCTCACTACCAATGCGCACTTCACTTAGCCCAAGTTTTTTTTAAGAAACAAATCACTTATATCAGACTTTTTGTTCAAATATTAGGGCCAAAAACTGCGCACGTCTGTTCTCAAGGTATATACATAAATTGAAAATTCATGTGAACCAACAAAATGTTGTTGTTTTTACATGACCGAGTAGAAAAAGAGAAAAAAAACCGTTAACTGTCTTTTTCTTTTATATTATAGGGATACAAATTTTTCAGTTAGACAACGGTCGCCTATCATTTTTATAGCTCTCTTTTGAATTCTGTACAAGAGACTCAAGTGGGTTTTTGGAGCACCTGCCCAGATATGGGAATTGTTCTCGAGCTTCGGAAGAATAAAGGCTGTATATACAGGGTGTCCCACAGTCACCGCCCCAAACGAAAACCATGGATTCCTGAGGTCATTTTAAGTAGAAAAACTTATGAAGTAATTTTCTCGTTTTCGTCCCGTTTTCGAGTTATAACGGTTTTTATGATTTTTGCTCTCTTTTTCCTTAACTGGCTTTTTCTTTGCCAAACTACGTCCGATTCGTAAGATTTTTTTTATAACCAATCGTTTTTTAAGTTGTTTTTTTCACTTTGATATCATTTTATTCAAAAAAAACACGTTAATGAGTATTAATTTTTTTCGGTAATTAATAAAGCCCAGTTCATTTTCTTAAAAAAAAATATTTTTTTTTCCTTAAAAAGAATACTAAATGTAATTAACAACAAATAAACAAACTGAGTGAATTTAAATAAAAAAAATTTTAAATACAAAATTAACTTTTTCTGAGCTACTGTGGTTAAGAAAAGGACAAATAGATAAAGTTGTCCCATTTCAGCGTTTATTAATAACATTTCCAGATATTCTTGATTAGTGTAATCCATTGTTCGCAAATAATTGAAAAAAAAACTACAACTTGAATAACAAATCCAAAATGGAGTATCAAGTGAAAGAACACGACGCGGACACTAGATTACGCGAGAAAGACATTTACAACCTTCAAATCATAATGCAAATCTTTACTGTTTACATTAATTAACTTTATCTATTTGACCTTTTCTTAACCACAGTAGCTCAGAAAAAGTTAATTTTGTATTTAAACATTATTTTTTTTTTTTAAATTCACTCAGTTTGTTTATTTTTTGTTAATTACATTTAGTATTCTTTTTAAGAAAAAAAATATTTAATTTTAGAAAATGAACTAAGCGTTAATAATAAGTGAAAAAAATTATACTCATTAACGTGTTTTTTTTGAATAAATTGATATCAAAGTGAAAAAACTACTTAAAAAACGAAAAAATTGGGTTTGATGCAAAATTGCGGAGAAACGGTTGTCCGCAGAAAAAAAAGTCTTTGGACAAACTAAAACTGTAATAAATTCTTGATTGGTTATAAAAAAAAATCATACGAATCAGACGCAGTTTGGCAAAGATAAAGCCGGTTAAGGGAACAATAATAAAAACCGTTATAACTCGAAAACGAGAAAATGACCTCTTAAGTTTTTCGACTTAAAATGACCTCAGGAATCCATGGTTTTCATTTGGGGCGGTGACTGTGGGACACCCTGTATAACAACCTGATCAGATGGGGTAAAAAATTTCTTGCATCGGCGGAGAAAGCCTAAACACTTAGCAGCGTTTTTGGCAACGTCAAATATGTGATCATTCCACAAAAGATGGTCTGTGATGCACATGCCTAGGACTGAAAGCTTGTTCAGTCTCCTCGATGCAAGTATCCATAGAAAGAGGCATTGGGGGAGGATTACGCTTTAGCGACAGTAAACAGAATTGAGTTTTCGAAGCGTTTTTGATTCCCCATTGGACAATGCTGTCGAGATCAGAATTTAATGAGCTTATCATACGCTGCCGTTGAAAGTCCACATCCGAAGGACAAGGATGTGAATCTAAAAACGAATAGGAAAAGCTAAGGGTACTGTCGTTAGCGAAACAATTAAGTGGATTAGAAGTTTCAGACAAAAGATCATTTATGAACATAAGGAAGTGTGTCGGAGACAAAACGGAGCCCTGGGGCACACCAGCATTTATTTTATGGATATCAGATTTGAAACCGTCCAAAACTACTTGTAGTGAACGGTCCGAAAGGTAATTTCTAATCCAACGAAGAAGAGATTCATCAATACCAAATGCACGCATTTTCGATAAGAGAGCTTGATGCCAAATTCTATCAAATGCTTTTGAAATATCAAGTGCAATAATCTTACTTTCTCCAAAACGATGTAAAGATTTGTTCCACTCTTCGGTGGGAGCTTTCGTTCTTCAAGATATTTCTTAAGCTGAAAATTGATCAGCGTTTCCATGACCTTAGAAAGAAGGGGCGTAAGTGCAATTGGACGATAGTTAGAGGGGGAGGAGGATTGGCCTTTTTTAGGGACTGGCTGGACAAATGCTGTTTTCCATCCACTCGGGAAGATACCTGAAGAGTAGGATAGATGGAAAAGCTTACGCAGTGGTTTTGCCAGCGTTAAAGAACACCTCTTCAGAACAATAGCAGGGATACTATCCGGGCAATTGGATTTGTGAATGTCAAGATCTTTTAGTACTCTAGCGACTGCACGAGTGCGAAAGAAGATTCGTCCCATAAAATCGTTTACGGTCTCAAGTACAGGAGGAGTCATGACACTCTCTGGTAGCGTCGAATTAACAGCAAACTGTGCTGCAAGCAAATTGGCCTTATCAATCGAGCTTACAATAGGAGTGTCATTGTAAACGAGCGTTGGAACTGAGGATTTTGTACTGTTTCGTACGTTTTTTTTTTACAAATGACCAACAATTTTTACTACCTTTGGGACATTGTAGTATTTTTTGCCGTAATTTTTGGTCATGTAAAAATTTAGCTCGTCGGATATGCACGTTACAAGTATTTCTAGCTTGTTTGTACTTATTACGGTTTTCCTCAGTAGGATTGGCTTTAAAACAACGGAAACATACATCTTTGACCCTGATAGCCTCTTTACAGCTCGAATCAAACCAGGAGTTTTCTTTCGGTTTAATAAATTTTATCCTATTCGGAATAAAGTTTCTCATACCATAAAGAATCAGATTTGAGACCATATCTGCACTGAAATCTACATCACTATCGAGGAAGCATAGTGACCAGTTAAATTTCCCGAAGAAATCGTTGAGACCGTCCCAGTTGGCTTTCTCGTACAGCCAAACGGTAATCACAGTTTTTTTTTTTCTTTAACTGGTGTTTGTTGACACGAGAAATTCGCAGATATGACACAATGGTCTGATGAGCCTAGAAGCGATAAAACATTTATGGTGTATTTATCAGGGTAAGAGGTTAGGAACAAGTCTAGAATGTTGGCCGATTGACCTGCAACGTCAAGAATCCGAGTTGGCTCGTCAACAAGCTGAGTCAGATTGTTTAACTCAGAAAAAACCTCGACATACCTTCCTTCAGGTGTTGTCTGACCAGAATAGCGCAGCCACGAAGAATTGTGTACATTCAAATCGCCCGTAACAACGATCTCACTGTGCGGAAAATGGGAAACAATTCTTTGGATAGAGTCGGACAGGGCATCGAATTCATTAGAAGTCGAATTACTATCCAAACTTGGAATACGATAAATAAAACATGTACGAATGATGTGCCTTTGAACAGTGAATTTGAACCACATATAATTAAAATTTGTATTTATACAGGGACCATACTGTGGTAGAAGCTGATAGGCAACATCATTACGAACGTATACGGCGAGACCATGGTGAGAAAAGAATAATGGCACTAAATTATACCCATGTAGGTTAAACTCCGTATGATCGGTGTTTTTACCAACCTGGGTTTCACTTAGTGCCACAACAGCTGGCCTGTTTAAAACAGAGTGACCGTACACAGCACAGACATTTTTTCGGAGCCCCCGAATGTTACAATACTCGACACAAAACTTACCAGCCATTGCAATACACAAACACAAAAAAAAAAAAAAAAAACAAAACTAGACAATTAACTATGCAGGTTATTAATTTTATGCATCAAAAAACTTCACAATGCAATTTACCATTAGTGTTATATCTAATTGAAAATCACACTGATCCGCTCCTGTACAACCAAAATTAACAACCGCAATCTATCCAATATTGCTATGTATAGTCTATTGCAACACTGTATGGTGTTTACCATACAATGTATACAATAGCTACACTGAGCAACTGTGAGCGGTGATGGAACGGAGAGGGAGGGAGCACAGTTTAAGCTCGCTGTGTTATATTATGCAGTATGTAATTAAAGTTCTAATATATTGCACTTTTTTGTTGTTAACACGGCCGGCGGCGCGGCGCGGTAGTTAATATTGATGGTTATGATTTAACACTATTTATTTCGATAGCATTTTTTTTATCTATTTTTTTTTTGTTTCTATTGTTAAATTGAAAAACAACACCACGAGCAAATGGACCACACTCCCACGCGTGCGCTCACGGTGGGATGCAGATCGGCACTCTCTCGCCAAGCATGCATTTGTGATTTTTTTCATTGATAACTATAAATAATTTTTCTCATAAATGCAATGGTTTGGTAATAATTAAAAAAATATACAAAAGAAAAAAATAAACTTAAAAAAAAATGGTGTGTCTAAACAAGTGAAACTATACATTTAAAGCTAGGTAATGTTTGAAAAACAATTTCTAAAAAATAGTTATTAATGGTAAATACCCCCGATAGAACAATTTTTTTCTTATACGCTATTCACACCTAATCAAAATCTAGATTTCGAGCAACATTCTCAAAATCTCATCCAAATCTACTAGATTTCCCATACATTTTCAGATTTCCAAATCTACTAGATTACGACAAAATCTCCTCAAAATCTATTTTCAAACACAAGATCGTCAAAACAAACAAACCTTTATAAATGTTCTGCCTTGTCAGCAAATTGTCAACAAGCGAAGAGGTAGATAAAAAGCAGATAAAAGAGTGACTATTTGAAATTTGAATTGTGGGGAGAGAAGATAAATTATATCCGAAAAAGCAGGAAACATGGACAGATTTATAAGAAAATAGCTGCAGCTTTTGAAGGAAGGTCCATTGTTTATGAAATTTAAATCATTGACGAGCGCTTTAAAGAATTAAAGATCTTTACAATTGCAATTATATATTGTGGGCTACAAGAATCTTACAAAAATTCTTCACTTTTACTACCAAGAATTTTGAAATTTGAATGATCGCGATTCATTTTTTGTTCACATAACAAGAAATTAAAAATAATTGGCAAGATGAAAGAAACGTCAAACGAAATCCTGATTCTGTTCAGTGCGAACGCTTCAATGAGATTTCGTAATCTTGTTGCTGAAATCCGAGATTTTAATTCGGTGTGAAAAGCCTATTATTTGATTTTCTCACAAACGGTAAAACCGGTTTTGGTCATTTTTTATGCTAAAGCTCCACAAAAGTTTATCGATTAAAAAAAATCAATTTTTTTTTTTTTTTCAAAACTCAATATTTCAATATCAACCCCATGCTTGATTTTCTTAAAACTTGACACTTTAAAGTTTTGTTTTTATATAATCTACAAGATTTGAGAAAAAAACGTATTTAATCTAAAAATAACAGTACCCACCATGCAAATGTTAAAACATGGTTTTCGAAAATCGTATTTTTCTCGACAATGGCTCATAGAATTTTAATAAAATATTTTTTTTTTGAAAATTCCATATCTCAAAAACGGCTCAATATTTTTTCACTAATGACATCGGCGCAAAATTTTCAATTAGTACGGTGTTAGCTGCTTTAGTATGAAACTATAGGTGAAAACAACGATTTTACAAATTTTAATCGAATATAGCATCACACTTTCTCTACCCTTTTATTAAACTTAAAATCATCAAATACCTATTTTAATTTCTTAGTATCGTGCTAGCTTCATATGATTCTTTGACATTTGCAAACATCAAAAAGAGGTTCGTGTACTTACTTACGCGAATTGTCAAAATTCTTTTAGTACGATACTAGTTAGAAATTGTTTGAAATTAAGAATGAGTTAGTAAACTACTTCAAAGTTAGCAAATTGTTAAGTAGTATCGTACTAATATCTTAATAATAGGTTGTTTAAAATGTTGCGCCATTCTTTTTAAAATTTCTAGTCTATTAGGCCCCAGTTATAGCTTTCATGGAAATGCATCATTGGAACAAATCAGTGGAATGCTAACTTCATTTTTTTGACAAGCTAGTTATAGCAATCATTGAAAAATTGGTATCAATAAAAGATCCTGTCAGTGATTGATAGCAGCCAATTCTATGTTAATTGAGGTTGGAGTTGATTATTGAAAATTTGAAAAACTGACATTTGAGAATAGAAATTGAGTTCACATGATAGTGATGGCTGGCCTATTGTCAAGAATCGAAGCCAGAGATAAAGATATATGTACATGCATATTTCATTGAAGGTTACTCCTTATCTATCAAATTGGTAAGTAAAATTATTATAAATATTTGGAAAATGTTTTAATAGTTTAATTTGAAAGATATTGGCGCAAAATTGTAATTGCACTTTTGAACAATTGTTTCGCATTTCTAATATTCAGTCTATTTACAAAGCATATCTCTTAAAAAATCAACACCAATTTGTTTTGGTATGAAATTACGAGTACCATTGTCAATCTGGATAAAGTATACTTTTAAAAGATAAAGTGGCTATTTGCTACTGTTAAAGTTAGACGGCCTCTTTAACGTTAAAGTATATTTTATATCGTTTAAAATTACCACAAAGTCGGTTCTCGTTTTATAAGTAATATTTAAAGTCATTCTAAAATTGATTAAGAGTAGGTTTTAAAATCTTGCGCCATTTTGTTTATGAAAATCATGTTTGTCCTAGAGTGAGTTAACTATTGAGTTGTAACGTTTTGGGTGTTATTACAACCTCCTTCCAACCTATTCATGAACAAAATCGTAATTTGAAACATGTAGGTATAATAAATAAAATCTATAATTGACATTGCGTCCACTCTAGGACAAAAATCATTTTTATAAATAAGAAAATGTGCATAGCAGTGGCTTGGCATCCTTTACCTTTTAAATCTTCTGCTAAACAACAATGTTTACTAAATAACAAACGACCTTGCTGCACAAGAATGTTTACTACATAACGACCAACATAAAACCCACTTTATATACTAATTACGTATCTATTCATTAACCTCCACATGCTGCACACTCCACCAACTCAATTATTGAACTTTATTCTCATTTTTCAATCAAATATCTACACACCACACCAGCACAGCCCAGCATCCAACCACGTTATTATCATGAGTAATTTCTGCCACATTCTCTGTCCTCAAGCCAAAGCAAAAACAACCCGAAATATGTCGGGTTATAAGATCTCTCGCTTGATAGAACAATGTTAGTTTTCTTTCTCTGTTTTACTTATAGTTTTTCTGAGTTTGGGTCGACTCTGTCTAACGCCCGCAGTCTTATGCAAAGAAATAATACGCTTTTCTTCGACTTATTTGGTGATTGTTGTGTTGTTAGGTGAGTATACCCAATTCCAAAACCAAGTCACTTGGTCAATGGTGGGTTGCGCAGAGAGAGCAAAAAAAATGGTGCGCAAGAAATTTAACTAGTGAAGAACTGAAGACTGAAGCTGAACGAGAAGGTTATTTGTATTTGTTAAATTTTGTTTTATAAGTACTCTTCTCTTCTCTCTAATTAATTTTCAGTGAGAAGACTGAGAATACATGCTTTCTGATTTAGCACTTATTTCCACAGAAAAGCGGCTTCTTTTAAAAATAAGGAATAGACCTGACTTCTATGAAAGAGTTTTAGCAGATTTTATAAAAAAAAATCGTAGAATAGCTTTAGAATATATGTAAATAAGAGAAGTTTTTTTTAGTAACACTTTTCATAATTTCTTATTTGTTTAGAAACGCGAACTTTTCCTATTTTTCTTAATAACATACATTATTATATTTATTGTAGCCAAAAATATTACAATTCTTATACATAATTAAACCTATATTGCACAATTTACAGAGACTGGTAACATACATAAATCATCTATTTGTAAGCTTTTGTACATAAGTATTTATTTTTAATTGATATTTTTTATATCATCATATTGAATTACTTGAAAAATTTTATTGATATACTTTTGTTTTGAAGTTCCTTATTTTTTATTTTTTTTTTATAACATTACCTTAAATTTTCCTCAATGTACATTTGCATTTGTTAGAAACGGTTTCTTTCCAAGTCACTTTTATCATGCTTTAAGATTATTTATTATTTATAAATTAATGATTTGAAGTATACAAAATTGGCATGAATTGCTTCGCTTGTTTGTTTTGGAAATCAGAACTGCAATACGTTTTTTTAATTTAGGATACATATCGATATTAGAATTAATTATCGTTTGCAGGTAATAAGTCTAAGCTTCGACTTACCATTTGAAATTATTCACGCCAGGCCACTGGTGCATAGTTACTTTTCTGCCTAATAACACAAAACAACAATCCAAGAAGTTATATCTATTCATTTGCTTCATTTCACTCCAGATCCATACTCATCACTTACCAATCCCTGTTTACCATAGCCCTCAAATATTATGATCAACCGCCCCGTCACCGTGTGTCTGATTTCTTTCATTTCTTCCGCTTCTACACCACCCCTTACTGAACCACACACTCACACACACACACACACACACACACACACACACATACATACACGAGAATTTGCAGATATAACACTATGGTGCCTAGAGGCGTCAATACACTTATGGTGTATATATCAGGGTCAGAGGTAAGAAACAAGTCAAGATTATTTTCTGCTCGGCCATTAACGTCCGATATGCGAGTGGGCTTGTTGACAAGCTGAGTAAGGTGGTTAAACTCAGAAAAAATCTCAGCACACATTCCTTCGGGTGTTGTCTGGACCGAATGGAGAAGCCAAGAAGATTTGTGAACATTGAAATCGCTGGTAATAACGATTTCAATGTGAAGATATAAGGAAACAAGAAGGAGTTGGTGCAGTGAACATATTGTGGTAAGAGCTGATATGCAACATCATTCCTAATGTTTATGTCGAGACCAAGGTGGGAAAAGAATAATAAAATCAGCAGGATCGGAATCCTCACCTATTAGGGTTTCACTCAGTGCCAAAACAGCTGGCATGTTAGAAACAGTCTGGATATACGCAACTAGAAAATTCGCTTACAGCCCACGAATATTGCAAAAGTCAACTAAAATAACCAGCCATTACAATATAATAAAAAATAAAAACCAAAACAGACGAAATCTAAAAAAAATTACTGTATAAGATTAATTAAAAAGCCTTTCCAAAACAACTTCACTAGTAGCGTTATGCTTTCAGTAACAATCAAAACAGTAATCCTCTATACATCTGTTATTGTATGACCTAACAAATGCAACCATTGAGTAAGCTTATACAAGCTAGCACAATGCATGCACCTGCTAAGCCACACAACTGTACGAAAAAAAAGAAGAAAGAATAGAGAAAGGAAAATATCACTTGCAGTGCACTGACCTACATATGTAGGTATTTTTTGTCTTTTTTTCCTATGAGTGCTTTTTTTTTTGATTGTTTTGTTGTATTTTGCGACGGGGACGGAAACGGAGACACAACAACGAACGGACAAGGACCGATCTCATCTAACACTCACTCCTCACTGGCAACTGTTTTATCTGTTTTTTTATAAAAAAAAAAAACTGCTTTTTGACTTCGAGCCGAAGTTGACTTTTCCAATAAACCATTTACTGCTGGCACTATTGGAACAAATCTGCCTCAGCCTTTTCTTTTTCTCTCAAAATCTTTTGGAAGACATGGCTGCGAAATTCTTCACCTGTAAAAACATTTCAATACAAAATATGCAAAATATAAAATTTTGTAAGCATGATTACTTTCTTCTATGTTTATACGTGTATTTAATGAACAATTAACTACGACAGTTGTTCTCTCCTCGGAAGACAAGGTAATTTGAAGTATGTAATTTGTCCTACATGCAAAAGAATTAAACGACTGTTTCACAAAACTGTTCTCAGTTGCTCTGCCCAAATAATAAGAACAGCAAACAGAACATTATGAAATTGAAAAGCAAAAAGCAGTACTTTTATGTTCCAAACTATTCGGAATAGCGCACAATGTGTAATTTTCGCAATCCAGGTGTACTTAATTTTACTGATTTCACTTTCTCTTTGGGAGTTTTTCTTGGAAAACGATTTGTATGCATCATAGCAACGTTAACTTGGTTAACTGAACATTCATTCCCTTGAAACTGAATTTTTTCATAGAAATTAAAATAAAGTTTTTTTTCGTCAGTTCACTTCAGCGAGTTGCACAGTAAATCAAATTTTCAAAATAATTCAAATGTTGGGATAAAAAAACAACAAAATTATAAAAAAATCCTAACATTATGAGAAAAAGTAAAACAAGTTTGAACATTTATTTTTTTTTTCTTTTATTTTATTTTCAATTAATTTTGTTTAGAATATTTATGATTTGAAAATAATAATAAATTAAAATGTACATTAGGGTGGAGTGAAATTTTTTTTTTTCATATTCGTTTCGGAATACCTGTAAAAAGTTGCTGTTATTGTTCACAAATATACATACAAAATTTTATTCGGCTCATGATAAATTTAGAGGTGCCCCAACATGAACTTTAGAAAAATTCGCAAAATTTTGTCAAAAAACACCAATGTCTAATATTGTCAAATTAACGCTAAAACATATTCTGTGTTTTCCGTTTCGTTGGCAACTGTTCAACCTTGAATAGTGCGTGGATAGGTGGGGGGAGGGGGGGTTGAGGCGGGAGAGGTGATTTCACTGCACTTTCATTTCATTTCAATTCAATCGCTGTCAAACGTTGTTCGCCATTAAGTGCGCGCGTGTTATTGTTATTCTTCTTGTGAGAAACATTGATTTTAACCACTGACGTCAAGAAAATAAGACTCATGTAAGTAATATTCTTAATTTCCCCTGTTCACAGATTGATTTGAATGCGCCTTTGAAGAAAATCAAAACTAGATCAATGTTTTAAAAATTTAGTATTTTTCTAATTTTCAATTGGGTTGGGGCACCTTATAACATCAAGACAAGTAAACAATCTTTTGTATGCTGAATTTACTCATTAAAAAGCAACTTTGTATTGCTATTCCATTAAAAAAATTAAAAAAAAATTTTTTTTCATACATTATCACTCCACCCTAATGTACATATTTGTTCTTCTCTTTCAATAAATAAAAAACGGCTTTGTACTGAACTTCCTTCACATCACCACTTATAAATCATGCGCAAATTCTTAAATTTTTCTTGTTCTATAACCTCAGATTGCGCTTCACAAATCCTTCTGGCAGTTAAATCGACAATGGCTTGAAAATTCACCTCAGCAAATGTGTCTGTGATGGTGATGTTTTCATCTGGTGGATAGAAGTCTTCTTTAGCTTTTTTTACAATGTAGCAAGGAGGAAACAAATTGCTCCCAGCATCTTTTGCTTTCTCCCCCATGGTTTTGTACTGCTCAACACTCAATTTTGCATCAGTAATAAGACCCAAAGCTTCTTCAAGTATTATATTAATATAAAATACAAATTCACCGGTATTTTTGTTTCTTTCAATAGGCGCCGGAGCTATTCCCCCAAACCATTTAAACGGGGTCGAACACCTCCAAACGGATTAGGTGAACAATCGCCAAGAGCTGATCTGAGTCCTGAAGAAAGGGATGCACGCACAGTGTTTTGTATGCAGCTTTCTCAACGTATTCGAGCCAGAGACTTAGAAGAGTTTTTTTCAAGTGTTGGAAAAGTACGTGATGTTAGACTTATAACATGCAACAAAACAAAAAGATTTAAAGGAATTGCATACATTGAGTTTAAAGACCCCGAATCGGTTGCCTTGGCATTGGGACTTTCCGGCCAGAAACTATTGGGCATACCAATTTGCGTTCAACATACCCAAGCCGAAAAAAACCGCATTGCCAACGCTATCCCAACGTTTACACCTAAACCTCATACAGGACCGATGCGACTGTATGTTGGCTCTTTGCATTTTAACATTACTGAGGAAATGCTACGTGGAATCTTTGAACCATTCGGAAAAATAGATTCCATCCAGTTGATATCCGATACAGAAACTGGACGTTCCAAAGGGTACGGATTTATAACGGTAAGTGAATGTGAAAACCAAATTTGAATTGCATTTTAAATGTTTATTTTCTTGAAAGTATCACAATGCTGACGACGCAAAGAAGGCACTCGAACAGCTTAATGGATTTGAATTAGCTGGCCGTCCGATGAAAGTAGGAAACGTTACCGAACGTTTGGACATGAACACAACTTCTCTTGATACAGATGAAATGGACCGCAGTGGTATTGACCTCGGAGCAACTGGTAGATTACAGTTAATGTTTAAATTGGCAGAAGGTGCTGGTCTAGCCGTTCCACAAGCTGCTGCAAATGCTCTTTTAGCAACAGCTCCACAACCAGTGGTAGTTCAGCAGCAGGCACAAAGTCCCACTATAGCTACTCAGTGCTTCATACTATCCAATATGTTTGATCCAAAAAAAGAAACTAATCCATCTTGGGAAGTGGAAATTCGAGACGATGTGCTTGACGAGTGCAATAAGCATGGTGGTACCTTACATATTTATGTTGACAAGGAATCACCTACTGGAAATGTGTATGTTAAGTGCCCAAGCATAACAACAGCTGTTTTGGCAGTCAATTCCTTACATGGAAGATGGTTCGCAGGGCGTGTTATAACTGCAGCATATGTACCACTTATAAACTATCATACACTCTTCCCAGATGCACTTACTGCAGTAAATTTGCTAAGTACTACAAGAAAAACGGCTGACTAGATGCAAATACAATTTTAAACTTGATTATATGGAGCAAAAACACAAATAAAAAACAGTTAGTTGAACAATAGTATCTTTAAATTTTATAATTACTCTCAAAGATTGTATGTTATCCCCATACAGGCTTCATAAAAGCAGCATTATTTACACGATGCTTAAAAAAAGCAACAATGAAGATTTGATTCAAGGAAATCTAATCAATACTGCTGATAATTAGTTGATCTTAGAAATATGAACTGATTATCAACTTTTAAAAATTAATACCTGTTATCAAATATTTTTCAGGTAATTTTGTTACAAATTTTACCCTGCATCGCTGAATACAGCTGTCAAGTGCACTACTATTATATATGAATCCCTTTGTTTCAATTAATCAAACTCAATATTTAGTATTTTAGCTGTAGGGCATCATAGATTGTGAAGAGATCACACTATACTTCATCCAACAAAAGTATGCAGTACACGTCTTATGGGAGAGCTTTTTCAAAATCAGTAGCGTTCTATATTTTTGCACTATACTAAATTGAAAGAACTCCTCCATGAAAAAGTGTTTGTGCGCCCATAAATTTTCGATTGCATCTGACGCAGGCCCGACGTCCTATTGACTGCAGATCTGAGTGTGCACTGAATTGCTGTGGTCTATGGCTGTTGGTGCTATTCAATTTCAACCCCCATTAAATATTGATGTGCGTTCAGAGTTACCCTTGTTCATTTCGTAACTTGTTCAGTTTTTTTTCCTTGGGTTTCTGTTGAGGTGCTTTTGATTTGAGAGCTTTAAAAAAAGGGTCCATTTAAAATCAACACTACGATAACCCTGTTAGAGCTTTAATGACGGACAGATTTATGCAATTCACTGTAGCCAGAATGCGAGGCAAACGTCCTATCTTGCCCACACTGCATATTTTTATTGGACAGAGTATAGTGATCAAATACATACAGAAAACATCTTTAAAAAAATGTAAACATAATGCTTCAGAAATAAAACTCGGTGAGTGAGCCCCAAATTTAAAGCCAAATGTAAACACTACAATGCCTTATCATCACATTTCATAAGAAAATATTAAACTAATATCATTAAGCTAAGTGTTCATGATTAGTAGATCTTACAATATTGTAATACCTGACAATTATCTACCAATGAGTTGACAATTAAGTTACAATTTATTGTCAAAAGTTGGCTGACAATTTATTTTCAGATAACTGGCCAAATACATAACAATTAATTGTAAGAAATTGGTAGATTCTCTACCAACCATGTACACACACAACTAATTGCCAGTTTTTGTTGGTTATGGAAACTGCCTCATTTGAACTTGAACCTTGGCTGCAAATTGTCTGACAATGAAAGAATTTTATAATGCTAAAATACGTACATCTTACAATTTCTTCATTATCAGAAACGTCAGACAACGATTAAAATTGGCAGGCCTGACAATAAATTGTGTGTGTACACGATTATGAAATAACTTACAATTTACCGTCTTACAATTAATTGTCAGATACATTTTCTGACAATTAATTGGAAGATTACACGATTGTCAGCTAGCGTACACATGATTGTCAGATTTCTTACAATTAATTGTCAGACAAATTTTCTGACAGTTAATTGTAAGACTACACGGTTGTAAGACATTGTAAGCATGTTTTTCGCTGACAGATCTGACAATATTGTAAGATCTACCAATCGTGTACACTTAGCTTAAGAGTAAGAATTCTATGGAGTTTGGTCATAACAGCATAAGTCCAAAATCTTCGTTTTGAGATAAATGCATTTTAAAGTTAAAAAAAATTCCTCCAAATCCAGTTTTATTTAATACATAAATATTGGGATGCAATTTGTTTTCTTCATTCAAGAAAAAGTTTATTTCGAGTTGTGTCCTTAATACCCATATTGGAATAAGTTTTTAATTGATACCTTTTATTAAAAAAAACAAATTTATTCCACTTTATTAACAAAATAAAATGATGATAGCGAAGACGAATAAAGTGGGTCAGACAATTCCGTCTGTCTGTCCGTATGTCTGTGTGTCTGTATGTCTGTACCTCAATCTAGAGCCTAAGCCACTAGACCTATTTCCTTCAAACTCGGTACTTAAGGGCATGTCTCACGAGGAAAAATAGGTTAGAGTTTTGCGCTAGGCTATATAGCTTTCACAATTTTCCGAATATTTCAATGAAATAAACGGTCATCGATTAGAAAAATGTTAAGGAAAATACTTTTGTAGTTTTGAAAAAAAAAGTAAAAAAAAATTTGTGCCCAGAAACTGCCACAGAAGTGGAAAAATCATACATTTTAGTACGATCTTTACGCAAATGATAAAGAAATTTCGAAAATATTACTTTTTTATTTTTTTTTATATTTTTCTTATAGATGTTATGCCCTGCATTTAGGTCGCGAGGCATAAACGAGGTTCCAACAACTCAGCTCTTTGCATTATGTCGTAACACTATTGAATTACTAACTCATCAATAGTGTTTCGACATTGCAATTGGCACAAGAGAGGAACAACCTCAAAATGCTTCGTGGACTATCTAGTCATCGGCAAGTTTCGACTAGAAACATGAATGTTCGGTGAGTTCACTGAAAACCACTAAAGGTGCGGGTCGTGTATTTAATTAAACGAAAGTAAACATAACATTGGCGCAGCCGGTTCGCGAACCAAATTTAAATTAAAAGGAAAAAAAATATAGTTGTGAAAAATTAATTAATTTTAACGATATGTGCTGTATCAGATTTAGCTAATCTTAAACTACATAAATCGTATCGCTTTTTATGTTCTATAATTCAATATCTACCGGAAAAAACGAAGGAAATAAAAAGAAAAATTATGTGACAGAAAAAAAAAAACGTATGCGTTGATATCCATAAATAAATAAAAAAACAAAACAGTGCAAATTTTTGTTTGAGAATAAAATAAGTAACCAAAAACAAAAACGCAAAAACAAAAAAAAAAGAAGAAGCCAGGTGAGTATATGAAGGTATCTATGTATATTACTACTAAATATTTATTTACATGTATATTTATAAAATTGAAGCTATCTTCAGACATAGTGTACCCATTTGAGTTTTTTTATTATTGCGGTTATTTTTTTTTTTTTGGTGTCTGTTTAATTTTTATTGAGGTAGGTTAGAACCGTTTGAAAAACTCAAACAAAGGAAACAGATTTGGTCAAGATGTCGTATGAAACTATTAGCAAGATAGTTTCAAGGTTAGTCCCCATCTTCTCTGGAGAAAGAAATCATGAACTTTCGCGTAGAGTTCATGAATTTTTAAATGCCTGTGATTTGGCATTGAAAATGATTAAACCAGAGGAGGAAGAGATTCTAGTTTCTTTGATTTCAACGCGGTTAGTGGGTGATGCATTTGAGCTAATTCGTTCAAACAAGGTGAAAACAATTGCGGAATTGACAAAACTATTTAAAGACAGTTATTTAGTGCCAAAAACACTAGACAACGTACTGAATGAATTAAAACAATGCCAACAACTGTTAGGGGAAGACGTGAAAGCGTTTGCGAGGCGTTTAGCGACACTTTAGGCTACATCAATTGAGATAATTGATGCGAGGTATAAAGAAAATGAGTCGGTTGGTCTTAAAAAGGAAATTGCTAACACAGTTATAACTAATTTTAAAATAGGACTAGTCGACCCAGCTCTTCGCCAGTTTATGCTGAGTAGCAGAAGTATCGACCTCAATGAAATAGCAGAAGAAGCTAGGAAAACTTCTCTACTAATCCAACCGAACGCCATGGGTTATATGGGAGTTGTAAGAACACCAAATGTACCATTTCCGTTGAATAATTCCTTTAGTCCTATGCATCAAAATCCTGCAAATCACCAAGCCATACTTAGCAATAGCCTGACAAACACTTACACACCTGTACCTACCTTACCTCAACATCAATACCCCAGTATATACACAACAACATTTCCATACCCACACACCTTAGATCAGCAAGTACCACACACCCGTACAAGCAGTGGCATCCCTTCGCAAGACGACAGCCTAAATTTTCAGACTCCCCCAGATCCACATTTGGGTAAACAACCTACGCGTTCAAGACAAGACTTTCATATTAAATGCGGTTTCTGTGGTAAACATAATCACACTTACGCAGAATGCCGACAGAGAAAGAGCACACCTTATTGTGAATCGTGTGTTTGCTATGGGCACAGCATAGATGTGTGTCCTAAGTCTAGAGTCTTCGCTTTTCAAACCCCGTCAAACCGGGTAAAATGTCTTTGGTGTGGTCGAGTTGGCCATTCAGAGGATGATTGCAGAGATAAACAGAGGATGTTTAAGCGAAATTATAAGAAGAAAAAATCGGAAAACGCAAGTGGGCGCAGCCAGAACTAGATGACTGTGCCCTTCAAACCTCGGATAAGCCAGCTCGAGAAGAGCATAAACCTTTTAATAGCTTAAATTTAGTAATTTCATTAGGTATGATATTTAACTTCTTTGGCTTACTATATGCAGCAATGTTGGAAATTGCAGCATCCGCATTGAAGACAGGACTCAGTTTTCGTGATCTCACTAGTAGCTTAACTAAGCAAAATAATTTGAAGGTCATTAGTTTCGCTAAAAGCGCTCTTAAGTTGGTCATCGCTAAACTGAGTGGCCTATTTAAATATCATACTATAAGGAGGCATAGCCTTTTGTATATGCAAAAACGCAAAACACATGACGTTTTTGTAAATTTGCCATTAAATAGTTCGAGATATAGTACGGTAACTATGCTGGTAGATACAGGCGCTGAAATCAGTCTAATAAAAAAAAACATCACTCGCTCATGCAGACGAAGTTCAGTCTATAGAAAGCAAGGAATTAGGTGGTGCATGCGGAGGGGTTATATCTACCTTGGGGACCCTGTTAACTGTTATTCCTTTATCCAGAGGTGCACAAGTCAAGGCAATATTGCACGTCATTAATGACTCAAGAGATATACCTGCCGACGGTATTTTGGGTCGCGACGTCTTATAGAACCGTTCCATAATTGACTCTGTAGCGAAACGCCTAAAATTTTTGGACAATAAAGGAAAGAATGTCATAGCGGAGATACCATTACTATCTCTGAATGCCGTTAAAAAGTTATCAGAAAAAAATATAAGTACAGTTGTGGAAATTCAGGCACGAACAAATACAATGGTAAAACTTAGATTAAAAACTGGTCTTAAGGAGGTATTAGTAGAGTCCCAGGAATTAAAACTGGAATTTATCTCGCTAATACTATTACAACAGTAAAAAACGGTCACATAATTGTTCCAATACTCAACAGTACCAGTGAACCATACACATTAAAAACTAATTTTAAGCCTAGGTTTAGGAATAGCAACCAGTTCGAAATATTATCTGAATCTGGTCCAATATAATCAATCTACAAGCTTAGCGAGGTCGAACCTAAGGAAAGAATTTTGAAACTACTTAGTGTGATAAACCTTGGCAATAACCTCAATAAGGAGGAAAGAGCTTGTATTGAAGAAATATGCATTCAATATAACGATATCTTTCATTTAGATGGTGACAGCTTAAGCTACATGGAAGTTCTTTCTCATAAAATACCAGTGAAAGTAGATCAAGGGCCAATTAATCAAAAGCAGTACAGATTACCTCAAATTGCTAGAGATGAAATAAACTCGCAAGTTGAGAAAATGCTTCAGGATGGAGTTATTTCCCCCAGTATTTCGCCATGGAATTCTCTTTTAGTCGTCCCTAAAAAAGCAGGGTCTGACGGACAAAAGAGATGGAAATTCGTGGTGGATTTCCGAAAACTGAACGAGGTATCTGTGAAAGACGTTTTTCCTCTGCCAAGAATAGAAGATATTCTTGACCAGCTCGGAAATTGTCGAACTTTACTACTCTTGATTTGGCCAATGGATACCATCAAGTCCTAATAGACAAAAAGGACCGAGAAAAAACCGCGTTCAGTACAGGTCTAGGTCATTATGAATTCAATCGTGTGCCTTTCGGGCTTTCAGGAGCACCGGCTACTTTTCAAAGAATAATGAACCAAATCCTGACTGGGCTCCACGGTATTGACTGTTTCGTGTACCTTGATGACAGTCATCTACTCTAAAAATTTGAAAGAGCATAGTCAGAAGTTACTAAATGTTTTTGGCAAACTGCGGAAAAACGGGTTAAAACTTAACACGGATAAATGCAAGTTCCTTTGCAGAGAAGTGGTATATCTGGTTCACATCTGTTCTGAAGACGGTGCACGACCAGATCCATCTAAAACTAGTTGCGTAACCAGTTTTCCACCTCCCAAAAATATCAAGGAGGTCCAGTCTTTCCTGGGATTTGTAAGCTATTGTCGCAAGTTTGTACTGCGGTTTGCAACTATAGCTTCTCCAATAAACAATCTATTGCGAAAGAATACACCATTTAGATGGACGGGCGAATGTCAACAGGCTTTTGAAGAGCTAAAAAGGGCAGTAACATCACCACCTGTCTTAATTTACCCTGATTTCACTAAGACATTCATCCTTACAACCGATGCTAGTGGTGAAGCGCTGGGCGCGGTTTTATCCCAGGGTAAAGTTTTTTTTTTTTTTTTTTTTTTTTTTTTTTTTTTTTTTTTTTTTTTTTTTTTTTTTTTTTTTTTTTTTTTTTTTATAATCTACCCGCGCTCAAGGGATTAGATTACCATTTAAATGTTTCAACACAGCGCGGGCGTGAAGTTAAGAAGAGAAAGAAGGATAGGAAAGATGTGTGGCACGATGTTCTGAGACTGTAGGTTTTTGTCTCAGGGATGTCGGCTGAACTAAAGCGGAGAATGCAGTGTCTTATTTCTATGTCACTTATAATTCACATTATTTTATTCGTGTTCATCCTTGTTGGGCATACTATTATTATTACATGTTGTTAGTGTTATGCCTGAACAACATGTAATGAGTAAACCAGCAACCCATTGATGACAATTTTTTAGAAAGTTTTTAATGGAGTTAAAACGACATAGACGACGGCAGGGATCGAACCTGTGATCATGAGGTTCACATGCGAGCACACATCCATCGCGCCACGGCCACCCCCAAGTCCAGCTGAGAAAAGGTATTCAACAATAGAAAGAGAATTATTAGCTATTGTATGGGCGACTAGAAATTTTAGAACATATTTGCACTGAAAGGGGTATTTAACGTGAAAGACCCAACAACTCGTCTTGTCAATTTTCATCATAAACTTTTAGAGTATGACTACAAAATCGAGTACAAACCGGGAAAGATAAATACAAATGCGGATGCGCCGAGTCGCATTCCTTTGCCCGATAGTCAGTGTCTGGCAATAACCAGAGCACAAGCCGATAAAGAAAAAAGAAATCAATGCTAGTAGCCGAAACTCACAAAAAGAAGCCAAAGGCTCTGACGCGGAAAAAGTTAAATCCCACTCAGTTGAAAAGGGTACATGCAGCTGGGCATTTCTATCCAATCCTGACGAGATCCAAACCGTGCTAAAAGATTTCCATAACTCGGCACTCGGCGGCCGCCAGGGGGGGGGGGGTAAGGACTTTCCAACGCATCAGGCAACAGTATAGATGGAAAGGCATGAAAAGACAGGTACTGGACTATGTAAAGAGGTGTCCGGCTTGTCAGAAAAATAAGAGCTCACCTCCTACTAAAATGCCCATGATAATTACTGATACTCCATCGTTACCTTTTGATAAGGTATATATGGACATAGTTTGCGGTCTTCCCACATCCTATTCAGGGAATAGATACATCCTTACTTTTCAGGATGACTTGACAAAATTTATGGACTGTGCAGCCTTGCCAGATGCCGAAGCATCCACAGTAGCCCAGGTATTTTATGAACAAATTGTAACCCGTTACAGAATACCAAAAGTTCTTGTCACTGACAATGGTGCTAATTTTACTTCCAAGGTGTTTTCGGAAACCTGCAAATTACTTGGAATAAAGAAAATGCACACTACAGCATATCATCGGCAGTCCAACGGTTCTCTAGAAAGAAGCCATCGGCCGTTAGCTGAGTGGGTTGGCTACGTTTTCCCGCAAAACGATTTCCCGCGTCACGTTTTTCCGCGTAACGTTTGCCCGAAAATCATTTTCCCGCAACTCGTTTTCCGTAAAACGATATCCCGTATCACAGTTTCCCGTGTAAAAACCAAAATAAATAGACGAAACAAAAAGATGGTTGTCACGTTTTCATTTGAGTGTTGATAATACTGACAAATTTCGCCTTAAAAGTTGGTAGCATTTGCACAGCGACATCGAATTTAGGGTTTAGGTCTAACGTTGATGTCGATGTCGAAGTTGCTGTGTTAATGTACGAGTAATCAAAGCCATTTAAAACCAGTGGCTCTAAAAAGAGTGATGTGGTTGTCAAAGTTGCTGTTGAAGTTGCTGTGCCAATCTGTTTCTCGCATTAGACCTGCATAGAAGAAAGACATCGAGAGATGGGAGATGTCTTGTTAGAGGTTTGGGATACCGAATACATGGTTGTTGGACGCGACGGTGACGTTGGTGGGTTGACTGACGTGGTGGACATAGTAATTATTATTGGTGCACGGGATGGTTGTTGGATGGGGTGGTTGGTGGATGAAGTGCGACGATGATGGTGGTTGTGGCGATAGCTTGCAATATTGTTATAGAGATATTTTCTTCAAGGATTGCAATACATTTTAAGCGTTTAATAGATAGATATAATATATTAACTATCGTAGAATAAAGGCTTTACAATGATTTTGTGCATACACATCTTGCACAGGGAAAGTAAGTTTATATCTATCTTAGAACTGAAAAATAAATTCAAAATGATGATAAGGGCTTACAAAAAGAAAAGTGAATTTATTTTTGAATGAAAACTACGTAGAACACCTTCATTTGATATTTTTGAATTTATGGTATGGACTTCTTTTAAGAAGTCTGTTAACTAATGTAATTTGACAGATAATCAAATTGTTTATTATTTAATATGTAGTAAATATTTTATTTAAAGTATATAAGTTAATATAAATAAATTAATCAAAAATCAATCAATTGCAATCAATAAATAAACATTGAAAACAAAAGTTAAATAAATAAATAAAAACAAGGAAAGAAAATAAATAAATAAATTAATAAATGAACAAAAATAAATAAATAAATACATGAACAGATAAATAAATACATAAATAGAGATTAAAATAAATAAATAACAATTAAATTTATAAACATGAACAGATAAATAAATACATAAATAGAGATTAAAAAGAAAAGAATGCACAAATGAATGCATTTATTTAAGGGTTTAAGTATTTTTTTTTTCAGTTTCAGTTAATGTTTAGAGCGAATTTTATTTGCTCAGAGCTTAAAATGCGTTTTAAGCTTTTTGGACGCAGAATAGCGTTGAACCTTGGCATCGCCGTCTGAAAGTTGTGGTCGGGAAAACACATTCTGGCCTATACAAACTTGTTGCGGACCTTTCCAAGGAAACTGTTCTTGCCAAGTTAGCAGTGGAAAAAATACGACGAGGAGAGGAGCCACCTATTACCAAGGCAATGAAGAAAAACGAGCTCCTTCAGACGGTGTTCAAAGAAGGGCTGGTACTGACAAAGTGCAGTTTCTAAGAAATATAGCCTACAACAGCAATATTGCCTAAGAAATTCAAAAGCAAATATTCACTTAGATTTTTACAATCAATAAATGTCAGCAAAGCGCAAAAGCTGTCTTTAATATCAATTCCTTGGGTGGCCGGCTTCGCGGGTTCTCAGGATTTGACCTCCCTTTTTGGGGCTGTCACCCGCTCACCCAACTCCGTTGCTCCGTTTAGGGTATGTTCAGTCGCCAGGCAGGCGCCTCTGACAACAGTTTTCTTAGGCAATAGTACCTTGGGTGGCCCGCTTCGCGGGTTCTCAGGATTTTAACTCCCTTTTTGGGGCTGTCAGCCGCTCACGCAACTCCGTTGCTCCGCTTAGGGTATGTTCAGTCGCCAGGCAGGCGCCTCTGACAACAGTTTTCTTGAGCAATAGTACCTTGGGTGGACCGCTTCGCGGGTTCTCAGGATTTTAACTCCCTTTTTGGGGCTGTCACCCGCTCACGCAACTCCGTTGCTCCGCTTAGGGTATTTTCAGTCGCCAGGCAGGCGCCTATCTCAGCAGTTTTCTTAAACATCAGTACCATGGGTGGCACCTTAAGTGGATTCAAAGTATTTAAATTTTTATAACTTTGTGAAGTGTTTGAAGCAATTAAGGTCATCCTTTCGAGCGCCTTAAAAAAAACTACGAAAATGCTACCGAGTTAAAAATAATATCCATAATTGAATGAATTAATATCTCATTACAATCTTTTTTAAGCTCTTGAAAGAGCATTTAATAGCTTAAAACAATCTTAGAAACGTTTTATGCTGTATGGCAGGATCCATTTACCGACATATTTACTGGCATTGGCACCAAAAATAAGCTTGGCGCCTTATACGTGAACTACTCTGTTTTCAAAATGGCAGTCCATTTTATATAATTGTGAGAATTACGAAGAACGAATAACCAAATAAATCGAACAATAAAATGTATTTAAGAAGTGAAGGATTCCATCTAACAGACACTGGCACCAAAGACGAATAGAACGAAATTCAGCGACACCAATCCAGCGAGTGACCCAGTTGACAGCCTAAACCTGAGCAGCCTAGAAGAAATAGCTGAAAAAATCAGTAGCTTCAGGCCTTAGAACTCAAACGAACCAGATAGACTATCCAACTTTATCATAAAGAGGATGCCAGAGACAGTCCTGATGCTTCTAACCAACAACCAACGATACTCTATGATATCAATCAGCGGTATTGTATTAGCTACAATCATAATTGGTCTTTTAAAACTCTACTGTTCAAGAAAAATGCCCGACTCTTGTGCACCATCACCAGTCTTCAACGTTACATCGCCTATCGTCCAAGAAACACCTAGAGTGATGGTAGGAGGGAACGGTAACAAAATGTATAACGTCCAGCAGGGAGCCCAGGCAGAGTTTCCCTGCGAGTTTGTATTCAAAGAGACCCCCAGGAAAAAGAAAAGGGAGGCGCCTGCTGTTCCGAGCCCTCATCACAATAGCGATGTAACATACGCTTGTGTTTGAGTTTTGTCAGCCCAGTTCCGAGGTTAACAACGGCTCCAGTTCCACATTTGCCCGTGTTCACAACATCATGATAAATTATACATTTATAAATATCTAATTATTCAAATTTTTAACACACAAAGATAAAATAAAAAAATAATAAATATACGAGTATTATTTACTATTATTATGATGACACTTCAAAATTTTACTCTGTATACACAAAACATAAATTTGACATTGTGGATAGATTTCTAATTTCTACAGCATAATTGTGTTATGCTGCTGCAAAAACATTAAAAGAAAAGAAACTGCGAAACAAAATATGTTGATTATTATTATTATATTATTAATAATTATTACTATTAAACAATAACAAAAAACTTCGAACTTTCAAATCGTATAACAAAATAGAAAGAGTGAAAGTACAAAAGTAAAAATTAAAAAAAAAAGCATACCTACTCGTCTCGGCTGGCGGCGGCGGCGGCGCGCGTGCATACATAAGATAATATGTATATCTATGTACCTACCTTTGAGTATATATAATATTTATATAATAATTATATATACTCAAAGGTACCTACATACATTTATATTTACAGATTTGTCCATCGTAGAGCACTTTCGTACGATTATTTCGAATTTATAATATTCAGTGATTCAGTCTATTTACAAAGAACATCTTTAAAAAATCTAATAAAACATCAGTAAACATTTTTTCTTCCATTTGCCTTGGTATGAAATGACCATTGTCAATATGAATAAAGTATACTTTTAAAAGATAAACTAGCTTTAAAGTATAGTTTATGTCCTTTAAAATTAACAAAAAGTCGGTTCTCGTTTTATACTCAATATTTAGAGTCGACTCCCATTCTAAAATTGATTTAGAGTAGGTTTTAAATGTTTAAAATTTTGCGCCAATGAAACTAGAAGGACTAAGGAAAACTTAACGCTATTTATGTTTAACCATTAAAAAAAAGAACAAAAAAACAAGAATTAACACTAGAAATCAATCAAATATACGAATTAAAAAACAATTTAAAAGAAAACTATATATGTACATAGTTAAATATGATGAACTTCGTTGACGGACAGGAACTCAGAAAGGGACATACAGGAATAGATACTGTAGAAATCGTATTTATTTATTTATTTATTTATTTATTTTTTTTTTTTGAAAGTATGTAGGTCTAGGTATTATGTTTATGACAATCTAATTATTTCTTCGTATCAGCAATTTTTGTTAATTTATATATTTATGCAGGTAGGTATGTAGGTATTTATTTTTATCGTAGATATGTAGGTAGTAGTTTATTAGCAATCGATTTCACTATTTGGAATAACATCAAACACAAAGATTATGGAAAGCTACCATCAGTAGTTTAGGGATGCATTCTCGCAGATTACAGATATGGGCTTTTTATTGTATTTCAAGAAAGATGCAATATAATATTCGCGATGCACATTTCAGTAGGTATTATAATTTAGTTGGTATTCCTTAATCGTAGAACGTTGATATTTTTATATTTCTTGTTCGTATTAACACACAAAAACACATATAAATTGCAGGACTCGAGAAAATTTTGGTTAAAAGAGGGACAGAACTATTTTTATCAATTCAGCACAAAACTTTTTTTTAACTAAAACTCTATAAAGGGTATCTTTTAGTTTTTCTTTTCTTTTTTTTTTTCTTGAGACCAAAAATATTATTTGTAGCTGACTCGAACGAAACTTGAATAATAATCATCCTCTCGAAAATTGCAAACAAACAAGAAAAAAACTTAATTTCCAATATTTTTCCAATTTTCTCCTCAAAAAATATCAAGCAACTCGATTTTATTTTCTCTATATTAGAAAAGTAATTTTCTATACAGTGTTTTTTTTTTATTTGAAAACAAAAGTTCGTTAGCATATTTTTTTTTTTGACACCCTACACATTCCTAGGAAGGAGCCGCAGTTACGAGTATGTCCGACGAAGAGGGTGGTGTCTAAAAGGAGGTCCTTTTTTATTATGTTTCAAGCTCATTGTTGATTGAAATATTAATGTCTTGAAGTATAAAAAATATAGCTACACATTTTTTGCTAAGTCAATGTGGAATGCATTTGTAGATACCATATCTTTACTAGAAATGTTGTTTTTAAGGTTCTAAGATTTTTTTTTTCATTTTTACAGGTTGTAGTGATATACTCACTGTACACTAGGGTGTGTCACTTTTGTATGGCCGCAAAAAAGTACTCTTATTTTTAAATGTAATAGTGATCAAAAGTTGTATTAGGGTCTGAGGTTTAAGAACATGTAAAAAAAAAATAAGATTTTGTTCGTCTTTGGCTCGCTCAAATCGGTTGAAGTTGAAAAAAAAAATTTAATTTACAGTAAATTTTTTTTTTTTACGTTTACTAAAAAAAAAACTAAACAAAATACAGAAAGAATTTTTGTCTTTACAAAAAGATATACCACGATATTGTAGGTGGTTCCGTTGATTTTTAAGATTTTTTTTAGTAAAAAAAAAAAACGATTTTACATAAAAAAATGATTTTTCTTCCTTCTTTTATTATTTCATAACTTCTTTATCAAGTGTTCAATTTAAGCAAATATAAGCTTAAAAGTGTTTCCTTGCAATTATCTTTGACTTGGAAGCCTACACGGTGCAATCAATCTAATAACGCGGGAAAAACTGCAATGGGCTGTAGACAGCTTTGATCCATATAAATCTCCAGGACCAGACGGAATCATTCCGGCCGAATTACAAAAATGCTCTGACATGATCATTCCACCATTGGAAATCATTCTGACGAGCTGCGTAAGGTTGAGATATATTCCTAAAGCCTGGAGAATGGCAAAAGTAGTCTTCATTCCTAAAGCAGGGAAACCCTCTCACGTTAGCCCTAAAGATCTACGACCAATCAGCCTATCATCCATCCTTCTTAAAACCTTGGAAAGATTGATTGAAATTCACATCAGACATAACTTAAAACCATGTCTCATTTCCACAGCTCAACATGCGTACTCTAAGGGAAAATCAGTAGAAACAGCACTTCATTCGCTGGTACGTGGTATTGAATATTCCCTCAAATACAAAGAATACAATCTAGTAGCTTTCCTAGATATCGAAGGAGCTTTCAACAACGTCAGCTACCAGGCGATCACAACAGCAATGAACAAGCTGAAATTAGAGAAACCACTCATTGACCTTATAAGTCTCATGCTCAAAAGCAGGACAATAACATCCAGCATGAGAAGTTTTACTACCACCAGATCGGTGAATCGAGGTACCCCCCAAGGTGGGGTCCTTTCGCCTCTCTTATGGAACATGGTAGTAAACGAACTGCTAACATCAATGGAAGCAGATGGTTTCAAGGTGATTGCCTATGCTAACGATGTGGCAATATCTGTATCTGGGAAACATCCCCAAGTTCTCTCAGAACTCCTACAAAATGCCTTAAATAGGCTAACAAAGCAGTGTGGCTTGGACGTCAATCCACATAAAACAGAATAAGTACTCTTTACGAGAAGGTACAAAATTCCTCAGAATAACCCACCCAAGATTAAAGGAATACCATTAAGCTTTTCCGACCAAGCCAAAAATTATTTTTTTTCTTGTAGATTATATTAAGAAACTTTTATTTATCAAGTTTGAAAAAAATCTAGCATGGGATTTTCGAAATATTGAGTTTTGAAAAAAAAATTTTGAAGTTTTTTTTTAAAATTCAAAAAATTTTTTTTTGAAAATTTGAATAAACAATTCTATTTGAATTTTTGAAGAGCCTTCGCAAAAAAAAAAATGATTAAAATCGGTGGTACCGTTTTTGAGAAAATCAAAAACAAAAAAAAAATGGTTCCATAGGGGGTACCCTCAATAACCATTTTTCGGAAATTTTTTCTCAAGCATTACCTAGGTTTAACTAAATGAAATTTTTTTGTGTTTTTATTTTTTAATCTGTTCAGCAGTTTTTGAGAAAAAAAATATTTATAAAATTTCGAAAAAAAATCGTATGGCAGGTACCGTTATTGTTGGTCTTAAAAAAAAAGGAAAAAAAACGTGTGGGGGTAAAAAATCAAAACCTATATCTACCAAGTTTAAAGAAAATCGGCCGAGCCGTTTAGGCTGTAGTCGAAGCGACAGACAGACAGAATTGCCAGACCCACTTTTTTAGTCTTCGCTATCATCGTAATGTCAACTTTGATCAAAATCTCGAGTTCAATTTTTTTTACGAATCCATAACTTGCCTTATAGTACCTATAAGTCGCAAGTAAAAATGAT
Source organism: Chrysotoxum bicinctum (assembly GCA_911387755.1). Classification (NCBI taxonomy): domain Eukaryota; kingdom Metazoa; phylum Arthropoda; class Insecta; order Diptera; family Syrphidae; genus Chrysotoxum; species Chrysotoxum bicinctum. The sequence continues at coordinate 130,126,840 of OU426987.1, read as the reverse complement.
ATAAAAGTAAAACAAAACCATTTCAATTTCTCCTCTAGGCTGCAGATTGAGGTACAGAGTTGCAGATAGACGGAATCATTATTTTTTGTGTTGTAATGTCAACTTATAAAATTTAAAGTTCAAATTTGTGTAAAAGCAAGTAAAAAGTCATTTTAAAATCTACCTCGATTTTTCTCAATTTACTTCACTTTTTTCTTCAAATCTCCTTCGACTTTTTTCCGGAAATGGTGACGCTGATATGGACTTCAAGTCTAAGATATGTAACAAATGCAAAACTACGAAAATTGTTACGTATTATTGTTTTTATTTTGATAATTACATAATGTTCAGGAACAATAGATAGTAAACGAACGGTTTGATCAACCAATTTGAAAATTGATAATCTGTTTGTTAAAAAAAAAAGCCATACCAGTAGCCAACATTTGTAAAACAAATAAACAAAAAAATTATATTTGCCTAAATAACTAACGGTCAATTGTAAATTGTAAAAAATCAATTATGTATCTCCATAAATTGTTTCAAACAATCCATTATCTATAACGAATTTATTCATGTTTTCAAAACTGCCCAATGTAGTATGTTGCCAATTTTTACATGTAAATTAGTGGTCAAAGAAGGAACTACTTTTTAATCCGAGGCTATATTTTTTTTGCACTAATTAGTTTTATTGAATCATAAATAATCTGAAGACAATGAAGCCCTTAAAAAAATAAAAATTGAAAATGTTTGACTATGGATATTTCTTATTTTTAGAAACTCTGAAACAATAAAAAGAAATTTTTAAAACGATTTTGGTTTCATCCCAATACGACCACTTTTCGCAGAGTTACAGCCCTTTGAAAAAGACTCAAAAGAACTGCAAAACATTTATAGGTAGGTATATACATACAGGTACATAGTTACCATTATTATTTTGGAAAGTGTATTAATCTACTTGGGTTAGGACATTTAATAATTTTTTTGGTTGAGCAATTTTCGAATTGTAAACTTTTTCCTCAAATTAATTGTCTACATTAAAAAAAATTATAAATATCAGAGCAAATTCCGCGGGTTTCTAATGTCTAAATATGTGCTCCCTTCTCTTTATTTTTTAAAATATCCTGAAAATTAAAAGTCCTAGAACCAACAGATTAAATACGCAAAGAATAAAAGCTCTACCTAAATGCGAAAAGTTTCAATTTACCTGCAACCAAAAATAAAACAGAAAACAAAGTTGTTTTTTGAATTCAGCGCTCACAATTAGAAACAATAATAGACGGTTTGTTTTCTGTTTCATTTTTGGTTGCAGGTGAATTGAAACTTTTCGCATTTAGGTAGATAGCATTTTTATTTTTTGCGTATTTATACAAGGTTAATCTGTTGGTTCTAGGACTTTTACTTTTCAGGATAATTAAAAAAAAAAGAAAAGGGAGCACAGATTTAGACATTAGGAACCCGGGGAATTTGCTATGATATTTATAATTTACTTTTAATGTAGACAATTAATTTTAGGAAAAAGTTCACAATTAAAAAATTGCTCAACTAAAAAAATTATTAAATTTCCTAACCCAAGTAAATTAATACACTTTCAAAAATAATAATGGTAACTATGCACCTACATATACCTATAAATGTAATTTTGAGTCTTTTTCAAAGTGCTGTAACTGCGTTTTAAATATTTCTTTTTCTTGTTTCAGAGTTTCCAAAAATAAGAAATATGAAATATCCATAGTCAAACATTTCAAATTTTTATTTTTTTAAAGAGCTTCATTGTCTTGAGATTATTTATGATTCAATAAAATTAATAAGTGCAAAAAAATATAGCCTCAGATAAAAAAGTAGTTCCGTCTTTGACCACTAATTTACATGTAAAAATTGACAACATAAAAGATAAATTGAGCAGTTTTGAAAACATGAATAAATTCGTTATAGATAATGGATTGTTTGAAACAATTTATGGAGATACATAATTGATTGTTTACAATTGATCGTTAATTTAAGACAAGTGGAAAAGTGTTTTTAAACAAACAGATTATCAATTTTGAAATTGGTTGATCAAACCGGTCGTTTATTATCTATTGTTCCTGAATATTATGTAGGTACCTAATCATCAAAATAAAAACAATGATATCAATTTTCATAGTTTTGCATTTGTTACATATCTTAGACTTGAAGTCCCTATCAGCGTTACCACTTCCGGAGAAAAGTGAAGTAAATTGGGAAAAATCGAAGTAGATTTTAAAATGACTTTTTACTTGCTTTTAGACAAATTTGAACTGGGAATTTTCATAAGTTGACATTACAACACAAAAGAGTAATGATTCCGTCTATCTGTACCTCAATCTGCAGCCTAGAGGAGAAATTGAAATGGTTTGTTTTACTTTAGCTCGGTTCCTTCCATACAGCTATTATGAAATATTATAATTATTTTGAAAACGGCTCTAATGCTTTTTTTTTAAATTATGTACCTATAGATAACTGTACTAACAATGCAGTCCACACTTTGGTAAAAAATAAATGTTATTATCGGTACCTGTCATAGAACCTTCCTTTTATTTTCTACTTTTTCATTTGCGACTCTTCCGATTTCGATCAAAATTTTTACATCGCAGATTCTTTGATTTTGAAATAATATTGTATACGACAAATGTTTTCCTTAAATGTATACTTTTAAATACTTAAAATTGTCAATACATTTCTTTTAATTTTAAAGAAAATTGTGTATAAATATTTAATTTAATTTAATTTAATTAATAAAACATTCTTTTATAAAAAATAACATTAAAATTACTATATTTAAATATAGTTTAATTTTAAATTAAAAACACACTAGCCGACCCAGATCTCGAAATTCGAGTGCCAATTTATTTATTATTTATATTATTGGCAGTGTTTTCAAGCAAATTTATTAAATTAAATTTCATTTTATGTAATATGCAAAGTGTTCGACAGTGCAAAAACAAAAATGACCCACAGTGTGTAAATGGGTGTCTCAAGTATATTCTGCACATCTCCGTAACTGTGGCTTTCCAGCCATATAAAATTTATCGAAATCGGTTAAATACTTTTGGAGAAAAGTGTACCACAAAAAACATGTTTGCCGTTTTATTATATGATATGCAAGCGAAATTTTCATAGGATTCGTGTACACATCAGTGTGTTGAGTTCCTATGCTTTTAAACTTACTTATTTGTGTATTTTTATTGTGTTGATATTTATTTATTTATTTAAAAAAAACGCTTACAAAGATTTACATCTTGTTAAGTATTATAAGCCTTGAAATGACGTGAGATTTAACGAATGCTTGATTTTAGATAAAATTAAAATATATGATTAACAATAATAATAATATTTAAGTTAAAGAGAAAAGAAAAAATAATAATAATAATAATAATAATAATTCAACGATTTGCCAAATACTTAAAAAGTAAGGATGAGAATTTCCTTGTGCTTTTTATTCCTCTTATGGTGACTGGCAGAGAGTTCCAAAGGTTAATGACATGAATATAAAACTGCCGTTGAGTATTCAGATATTTAAATCTTGGCTTTATGAGAATGAGAGACCTATTTGAATGAGGGAAGTTCAGTCTACTGTGCAGATAATCAGGTTGTTTTGTTTGTATTATCAGTTGAAGGTATTTAAGTGACCGAAATTTTAAAAGATTATTTAGACTACAACCACATAGTTGATTAGAAAAAAGAGAAAAATGATCAAATGGGCGGAGATTATATACGAACCGAGCAAGACTACATTAAGTTTTCTAAATGTTGCATAGTCCAAATCGCCAAAAACTTCACAACAGTAAAGCAGCATTGGAAGCAAAAGCGTTTTTGCTAACAAGAGCTTAGTATTCTGAGGAATGAAGCCTTGAGCGATTCGAAGAGCTCTAAGAGTTCCATAAACCTTCCCTATAGCGCTGTTAAGATGGTCATTCCAGGTAAGAGTTCGATTGAAAACCATACCTAGATTACGGGCAGAGTCAACATAAGAGATGGTTTGATTCTCTATCTGCAGGGGGCTTAGTATGGTTTTATCGAAAATCTTCCGATGGATAGGCAATGTTTTTGACTTAGAAGGGTTTAGGTGAAGATTGTTTATTAAGGACCAACGTGTGATGTTTCGCAAATCAGTGTTCATCAGAGAGACTGTCTCGTCCTTCGCAGTCAAGGGCCGGCTGATCAAGAGCTGCACGTCGTCAGCATATAAGTGAATAAAACAGTTTTTAACTAAGTGTGGTAAATCATTAATGTACATGGAGACCCCGTGGAGTACATAAGCGAAGTTGGAGGATCTACCATTTGCTACAACACATTGTTGCCTGCTATTAAGATATGAGTGGATCAGTTTGCACGACTCAGTTGAAAAACCAAAACTTTGGTGTAGTCTTCTACAGAGTATTGAGTGATTAACGGTATCAAAAGCCTTGGAGAAGTCTAATAGCGTAGGCAGAACAAAATGGTCTTTATCTAAGGCAGCTCTTATTTCATCAGCAACGAGAAGTAATGCCGATTTACAACTACGTTGTGGTCGGAACCCAGACTGACATATACTGAGAAGGTTGTTAGAAGTAAGATGATTTTGAATTTGTTTGGAGATTGCCTTTTCAAATACTTTTGACAGAAAAGGAAGAATGGCTATTGGTCGAAAATCTATTGCGGAGCCTGTACATTTCTTGGGAATAGGAATGACTTTTGCTTTCTTCCATTCTGTAGGAAACTCAGATGTTGTCAAAATACTGTTAAAGATGTGTGTTACAAATCTCAGAATATAGGGAAGCAAAAGTTTAATAAACTTTGGGTTAATTAAGTCAAGTCCTATGGCATTTGATTTAATAGAAAGTATAGCCTCCACAACATCTTCCTCGGATAATCTGTCAAAACTAAAAGAATTGGCTGAAGATGATTGTTCAACATTGAGAGGTTTACTGAAAGACACATTGGATGACGAACAAGGCAGTGTAGTAAGCTTTTTGTTGAGGTCATTGCAGTCAATGTCATCAGTGAGAAACTTACTTCTCGGAGCTGCTTCCAAGTGTCTTTCATGGATTTAGAAGTTCCAAGCTTCTGTTCATAAAAAATCAATTTAGCCAATCTTATCATTTTGACTACTTTGTTCCGTAGTTTGCAGTAGTTTTGGTGTAGAGATTCAATTCGGTATCTTCTCCACTGACTGTAAGCGGCATCACGTTCTGACATTGCAGAAATGATGTCGCCATTCACCCAGGGAGAAGCTTTATGTTTTATCAAACGAGTTTTGATTGGAACATGGATATCAAATAGTGAGTTAATGTTATGGTTAAAAAAAGATATTTGTTCATCCACATTCTGCATGAAATAGATTGAATTCCAGTTTAAACAATGAAAATCAAGCAATAACTCCGAAAAATTCAAATTTTTAAAATCACGAAATTGGAAACTTTGTTCGTCGACCTGGCAAGATATATCAATACATGTGAAAATCATATCGTGTTTAGAAAAACCGGGAGCTTGAAGTTGGCTATAATGAAGAACTCTATCATTATCGCTTGTTATGAAGAGGTCAAGTAATGTACTTGAGCATTCAGTAAAATGGGTTGGGGATGTACAGTTGATTGCATGTAAATCTAGAGCTTCAAAAGTACTTACAAATGAATCAGAAATTTTGTTATCTAGGAGATTACAGTTAAAGTCACCGCATAGTATTGTGAATGAAAAATTGCAGGAAAAGGTCTCTAGAGTAGTTACTAATGGTACTAAGTTGATGTTGTTGTAGGGTCGGTAAACCGAGCCAACCAGGAGATTTTCAGAGTTGAATTTGATATTGACAAATATGAATTCAAAAGGACATCCATCATCTGATTTACAAACAAGTCTACAATTCAACCCATCCCGAATGTACAGAGCGCATCCCCCACCAGTTCTTGAAATGCGATCAGCCCTAAAAAATGTATAGCCCTCAACTCGATAAAAATTGTCACAAATATCTGGTTGGAACCAAGTTCGGAGACAGATAGAATGTCGATTTGAGAATCTATAAACAAGTATCTGAACAGGGGATGGTTGATGGATGGGATGGTTGATGATGGTGTTGTGGCGATCGCTTGCAATATTGTTATAGAGATATTTTCTTCAAGGATTGCAATACATTTTAAGAGTTTAATAGATAGATATAATCGGCCCTACCAAGGTAACCGTCGGAGCGGAACTTTCTCCGCAACGCATTCTCCTTCGGAGGTTCAATTTCAGTTCAAAGTAGCTTTCATCGGAAGAAATTTTACAGAAATCCAACAACGCATTGCGATGGATATAAATTTCAGACAGAGATGTGCTAATTAACCGATATATCGAAAATGCGATATATTTTCGATAGTTTTTTATAAAATAAACACCATAAGCGTTTTAAACCATGAAAAACCGGTCAGAGAGTGTAGTTTATTGTTAATAAAAAATATTTTTTTCAATTATAATGCGCTAGCGTTTTTAAAAAATGTAATTAGATGCACCTATTTTTAAATCAAAACTATCGAATAAAGTCCCTTCCCTATTTCGAGACGTATGTTTTTTGTTTCCATTTGAAGTGTCAAACAAATAATAAATTGAAAAAAAAAAACTTTGGAAACACAATATTTATATTTATTTCACTAATAGGTACTTTAATCACAATGGAAATGGATCAAAACACAAAACAAAAGATCACGAACATAGTTTTTTTTTTCCATCCAAACATCGGTCCCAATTAATTTAACGGATTGGGGCCAGATCTTCCCAAACACAGCTACAATTTCTGGTGTCCTTTTGGTGTTATCCGCTCATAGCTCATATTGTTGCGAACTTGTTTTTTCGTTCTGCCTAAGAACAAAAAGTCTATTATAATTACATATGTAACACAAGTTAACGTAAATAAAGTTAATTTCTATATTACTTACATTTTAATTAACTATTTCTCTAAAAAGAAAACACTTTCCGCAACAAGAACTTGTCGGAGGATTTCGGAGAAAATTTTGTTTGTATGTGTCAGAATAAGACCATTAGAAGTGCTTCATCGCACACAAATGGCATGCGTTGAATTTCATCGGACAGAATCTCCGATCAGCTGATCGGAGAAATACCTTGAAGCAAAATGTCTCCGATTCGGAGGAAATCGGAGAGAATTCCGCTCCGACGGTTACCTTGATAAGGCCGAATATATTAACTATCGTAGAATGAAGGCTTTACAATGATTTTGTAAATCATACACATCTTGCACAGGGATAGTAAGTTTATATCTATCTTAGAACTGAAAAATAAATTCAAAATGATGATAAGGGCTTACAAAAAGAAAAGGAAATTTATTTTTGAATGGACTTCTTTTAAGAAGTCTGTTAACTAATGTAATTTGACAGAAAATCAATTTGTTTATTATTTAATATGTAGTAAATATTTTATTTAAAGTATATACGTTAATATAAATAAAGTAATCAAAAATCAATCAATTGCAATCAATAAATAAACATTGAAAACAAAAGTTAAATAAATAAATAAAAACAAGGAAAGAAAATAAATAAATAAATTAATAAATGAACAAAAATAAACAAATAAATACATGAACAGATAAATAAATACATAAATAGAGATTAAAATAAATAAATAACAATTAAATTTTTTTTTTTTTATTTATTTAATTTATTAATTCATTACTCAGTAAGATACAATATCTTATAAGTTAGAGTAAATCTGTGGCAACAATCAATAACCGCTTAAGTCGACTTAAGACAAAAATCGTTTTTTTGCTGCATCATAATCTGCATATTCCATTCTGTTATAGAAAAAAATCCAGGATTTGTAACTCTTTTTTTCGTCAAAATAATCCAAAAAGAAAAAACCGCTTAAGTCGTTCTCATAGGTAGAAGCATTTGCAATACCCGCTTAACTCACATAAGAACTTGTGAATTTCAAAATTTCGTAATCCAATAACAGCTTATATGGATTTAAGATACTTTTACAAAATAAAAAACTATTCAAAAATCAATCAACCATATTGCACTGAAAACAGCTTAAATCGACTTAAGCGTTTATTGCAAACTTAACAAAGTATTTTCGCTATAGCCCAACTGAGATAAGTCGTTATTGCAAATTTCTGTTTGTTACTTCGATGGAGACTATGTAGAGTAAGCGGTTTTTAAAAAATGTATTTTCTACGAACTGCAGAATTAAGTCGATTTAAGTCGTTATTATTAATGCAAGTATGAAATATCAATTGACTTAAGAGATTTGGACGGCAAGTTCGTGAATTAATTTAGTTGAGATAAAAGTGTTTAGAGGATAATTAAAGTAAAAATAATTAGGAAAGTGCAACAATATGAGCTCCTGATCCTTACAAATTTTGAATGCAGCTCGGAAAGGTGTTTTAGGCAACGTGAAGTTAATATATTTCAAGAACGGCAACGGCAGAAGACAAGTGATACATTTGAAAAAGAAAGTGATTTATGTAAGTGAATTTTGTATATCAAGTTTTATGAATGTGTGTTTTCAGATTTTCGGTTTTGAATATGGAAAAAATTGGTTGGCTATAGCCCATTTATGACGTATCTGTTTCATACTAATTAATACAAACGTCAAACAATAATTATAAATTGTGCTTGTTGGCCAATAAGGATCTAATTGCAAGTAGTTTTCAACGAAATAAAGTGACCTGCAAATGAAGTTTATTATGAAAATCTGAATATAATTTTTGAATAATTTTGTGTCAACATTAGCAAAGAATATGAACATGATTTCAGTACAGATGACTGTACGCGATCCCTATTTCAAGCTTGCAGACATGGACATTTCTTCAGATTTTCCTCACGAAGAACTTTTGGAGATTGGTAGGCAATTTGAGGAAAGTAAAATTGTTTCTCTCCCACATAAAACAGTTAAAAACGAATCGAAATATAATTCAAGTATAGTGATTTAAAAAAAAAAAAAGAAACAGAGGTAAATCATAAACTCGAAAAACGGGAGTGATTGAGGCAAGAAAATGTGAGCATCTTAATATCGAAAAAATTAGTTTTAAAAAACGGAAGGAAATCTTTAAATCACATTGGGAATTAGGGACGTTCTACCATTGTATATATAAACTATAGTACTCTCATGGAACAGAAAAAAGTGTTATGGAATACACTCTACCGAGGGCGCTGTCGTAGGAAAATATTGTCGTGGAGACTTTTGATTTAGGGTGGGGTAGTAATTGAGGAAGAGCGAGAAAATTTTATCAGCTCTGGCAATGAGAAAGACGAGAAAGAGAAAATAAAATTTGTTTTGTATCATTTTCCTTTTGCGGGATCTTCTGTGTGTTTTGTTGTTATATTTTTTTGTCAAGAATATTTGTTTTGTTTTTGCTATTTCATACGCAACAAAGCAACGTTGTTCAATTTCGGCATATCTAACCAAAATACAACGTTGCTTTTTATTTGTATGGACACACATACCTATTTGAATAGATTTAAGTAGGAATAATTTTGAAAATTGATTCTTGATAGGATTAGGCTTTTTTGAATTTTAGTATATCTTCATAGAAACTTTATCTTAATATACTCGTATTAGGTAACTTACCTATGTTGATTGCAATTATTATTATTTTTGTTATTCAAAAGTATAATAATGGGTGTAATTTTGAAGAACAAAAATAATAATTGCAATCAACTAGTTTAACTGCCTACATTAGATGCAGTGGGTGGTAAGGTAGTGGAAATTGTTTTTTTTTTGGAATTAATATAATTATGTACATATATAGGTATAAAACTATTTCTTTAAGCAAATCTAATAGGTACGTATACCTATATATTTTTATTAGAGAAAATAGCTTTTACATATGTACATACCTATATAAAATATGGTATGGTAGAAAATAATTTTGATTACAAAAAAATATTTTTATGCATTCATAGGTATTTATATAATTAAAAATAAAAAAAAGAAATTTGATATAGGTATAGACCAGTTTTTAAAATTTATTCATATAAACTTTGTTTGCAAAAAATATAGAAAATGTTTAATACTTTTTATGTTTATATAAACAATTTCAGAAATGCATAAATATTCACATAAAGCAATTGTGAAAAAAAAATCAAATAAGTTTTTCGAGAAAAAAATAATTTTAGAAAACTTAAATTAATTAAAAAAAATTAGAATAAATAGAATAAAATTATTATTATAAACGAAGAAACGAAGGTATATATATGAAATCAGAAAATAATTTCAATTTTTAAGTGGAGTGATTGAATTAAATTCAATTGAAAGTTTTAGCGACCTCAACTCCAAAGTGCGTTTCGCCCATCTAACTGATGAGCCCACTGTCGTACCTGGGCGAAACGCACTTTGGAGTTGAGGTCGCTAAAACTTTCAATTAAAATTATTATTGACATAATATTTAAAAAAAAATCAGATACCTTTCTTGGAAAAAATATGTTGTATGCATTTACATATTGCCAATGCAATAAGCAATTTTAGAAAAATTAAAGAAAAAAGAAATATGGTGTCAATTTTAAAAAAATTATTGATGCACCCTACATGAAAAACTTTGAAAATAAAAATAAACGTTTTTTTATAAAAAATAGTTTTTATCCATATATTTTGTAAAAAAATAAGATATTTGCCCTGCGAATTTTGAACAAACAAATATTTCTTTTAATGTTTGTCTACGAATTTTCATCAAATTTGGAAATTATTAATTCATTAAAATAAAAATTTTGTTTTTTTTGTGGTTTGTTAATATAAATATAAAAAGTACGAATTTATGCAAACGAAGTTTTAAAAACCTTTTATTATTAAACTAATTTTAAATATAAGAAATTTCTTTAAAATTGTTCTAGAAAAAAATTTGGGATATTAATTTTAAGTATTTAAAAATAAAGATTCTAGGAAATATTTTCAAAAATTAATCGCTCAAACTTTTTCAAGACATTGATTTTTCAAAAACAATTTTTTTGGATAAAAAAATATTTTTTCGTTTTCTCTATTATCGTAAAGTCAACTTTGATCAAAATCTCGAGTTAAATTTAATTAAAGATCATACAAAGAAAAAAAATGTATCAAAATTCCAGGCGCCGTTTTCGAGAAAAATACAATTTTTGAAAACCATTTTTTATTTTTTTTTTTACATTTGTATGGTGGGTACATTTATTTTTAGGTAAAATACATTTTTTTTCTCACATCTTGTAGATTATATTGATAAATTTTTACTTATTAAGTTAAAAAAAAATCTAGCACCGGGTTTTCGAAATATTGAGTTTTGAAAAGTTTATTTTAAAAATCCAAAATTTTTTGTTTTGAAAATTTTAATACACAATTCTATTTAAGTTTTTGGGGAGCTTTAGCAAAATAAAAAATGATCGAAATCGGTTGTACCGTTTTTGATACAATCAAAAACAAAAAAAATGGTTCCATGGGGGGTACAAAAAATACCCATTTTTTGAAAAAAATTTTTTCAACCATTACTTTAAAATAAATAACCACTGCCAATCGCACAGACAATGATTATGAGAAAAAAACGCGAAAATTTATTGGCAATTAATGTATAATCCTGCTCAAACACCTATACATATCCATTTGCCTCTAAAAAAACGGCTGAAATATGAAAAAATAAGACATGGTTGCCACATTTAAAAATCGCCATCTTAATTATTTTAGCAGAAATTGTTTTTTTTCTGATTTAGTAGTTGAAGTTTACCTATTACAAATTAACCAAAAAAAAAATACATTTAATACATACATATATTTTTCTTCCATTAGAAGTAAAAAATGTGAAAATATTTTTTTTTTTTTCGAAAAACAAATGTTTATCTTTAAATGCGATTTGCGGCTAAACGGAGCTTCGTAGACCCCCCAAAGTTGACATCTTCTAACGTGATTTCTGGCTAAACTAGGCATCTTAGCGAGTTAAAAATTGCATACTCGTGATGTAGGGAGTGATGTATCACATGATTTTTTTTTGTTATTTTGTATTTCAAAATTCTACATTTTGAAATTCTACTTCTAAAAATTCTGCTTTTCAAATTGTACCTACCTATTAAGTTTTCTGCATTTCAGAATTCTACTTGTCAAAATACCTTTTTCAGAATTTTACTTACTAAGTTTTCTGCATTTCAAAATTTTCTTTCCTAAAATTCTGCATTTCAAAATTCTGCATTTCAAAATTTTGCTTTTCAAAATTACTAAGTTCTCTGCATTTCAAAATTTTATTTCCTAAAATTCTGCATTTCAAAATTTTGCTTTTCAAAATTTTACTTACTAAGTTTTCTGCATTTCAAAATTTTCTTTCATAAAATTCTGCATTTCAAAATTTTGCTTTTCAAAATTTTACTTACTAAGTTTTCTGCATTTCAAAATTTTCTTTCCTAAAATTCTGCATTTCAAAATTCTGCATTCCAAAATTCTACTCTTCAAAATTTTAGCTTTCAATATAATTTTTCTGTATTTCAGAATAATACTCAAGACTCCAATTTTCAAAATTCTGCATTTGAAAAATCTGCCTACAAAAATAATTATCTATCAAAATAATTATCTATACAAAATAATTGTTCTGAGTGGTAACCGTTTAAAAATTCGTCTATTTGAATATAAATCCTACATTTGCTCCAATATACATTCAAACAGCGAACGAAAAAAATCAAACCAAACAATATACCGTTTTTTCTCTATGCGTGAAGCAAAAAATGCCATCTCATACTTATTTGTATAGAAAATTGATAAAAAGAAAACAGAAAATAGCTTTATTGTCGTCGCTTTGTTCTGCACCTTCTATGCGTGAAGCAAAAAATGCCACCTCATACTTATTTGTATAGAAAATTGATAAAAAGAAAACAGAAAATAGCTTTATTGTCGTCGCTTTGTTCTGCACCTTCGGTTTGCTTTTACCGAAAATATTATCACCCCTTCCTGATTATCGTCTGTCCTTACTCTCCACAACTCTACGTAAAAAGTTATGGAATACGCTCGTATGGTGCCGCATCGTTCGTTCCTCTTCATGAGAGTACTATAGTTTATATATACAATGATAAGTTTTCACAAAATCCAGATAAGTGTGCAATATCTGATAGTCACACAGATGTACTGACAAACATAAAAGATGCCATTTACTGGATTGAAAAGTGGAAACGCGAAAAAAGTGGAGCTGTTTTTTGTTTGAAAGGCTTATGCCAAACATTGAATGGGGTGATACAACCATTGTATATATAAACTATAGTACTCTCATGGAACAGAAAAAAGTGGTATGGAATACACTCTACCGAGGGCGCTGTCGTAGGAAAATATTGTCGTGGAGACTTTTGATTTAGGGTGGGGTAGTAATTGAGGAAGAGCAAGAAAATTTTATCAGTTCTGGCAATGAGAAAGACGAGAATGAGAAAATGAAATTTGTTTTGTAGCATTTTCCTTTTGAGGGATCTTCTGTGTGTTTTGTTGTTATATTTTTTTGTCAAGAATATTTGTTTTGTTTTTGCTCTTTCATACGCAACAAAGCAACGTTGTTCAATTTCGGCATATCTAACCAAAATACAACGTTGCTTTTTTTTTTGTATGGACACACATACCTATTTAAATAGATTTAAGTAGGAATAATTTTGAAAATTGATTCTTGATAGGATTAGGCTTTTTTGAATTTTAGTATATCTACATAGGAACTTTATCTTAATATATTAGGTAACTTACCTATGTTGATTGCAATTATTATTATTTTTGTTATTCAAAAGTATAATAATTGGTGTAATTTTGAAGAACAAAAATAATAATTGCAATCAACTAGGTTAACTGCCTACATTAGATGCAGTGGGTGGTTAGGTAGTGGAAATTGTTTTTTTTTTTTTTGCAATTAATATAATTATGTACATATGTATATACAAAGGTATAAAACTATTTCTTTAAGAAAATCTAATACATAGGTACGTATACCTACCTATATTTTTATTAAAGAAAATAGCTTTTTCGTATGTACATACCTATATAAAATATGGTATGGTAGACAAAATTATTTGTACGGTAGGTATTTATATAATTAAAAATAAAAAAAAAAGAAATTTGATATAGGTATAGAACAGTTTTTAAAATTTATTCATATAAACTTTGTTTGCAAAAAATATAGAAAATTTTTAATACTTTTTATGTGTATATAAACAATTTCAGAAATTTATAAATATTCACATAAAGCAATTGTGAAAAAAAAATCAAATAAGTTTTTCGAGAAAAAAATAATTTAGAAAACTTAAATTAATTAAAAAAAAAATTAGAATAAATAGAATAAAATTATTATTGACATAATATTTAAAAAAAATCAGATACCTTTCTTGGAAAAAATAGGTTGTCTGCATTTACATATTGCCAATAAGCAATTTTAGACAAATTAAAAAAAAAGAAATATGGTGTCAATTTTAAAAAAATTATTGATGCACCCCACATGAAAAAATTTTAAAATGAAAATAAACATTTTTTTACAAAAAATAGTTCTTATCCATATATTTTGTAAAAAATATAAGATATTCGCCCTGCGAATTTTAAACAAACAAATATTTCTTTTAATGTTTGTCTACGAATTTTTATCAAATTTGGAAATTATTAATTCATTAAAATAAAAATTTTATTTTTTTTTTGGATTTTGTTAATATAAATATAAAAAGTACGAATTTATGCAAACAAGGTTAAAAAACCTTTTATTATTGAACTAATTTTGAATATAAGAAATTTCTTTAAAATTGTTCTAGAAAAAAATTTGGGATATTAATTTTAAGTATTTAAAAATAAAGATTCTAGGAAATATTTTCAAAAATTAATCGCTCAAACTTTTTCAAGACATTTATTTTTCAAAAACAATTTTTTTAGATAAAAAAATATTTTTTCGTTTTCTCTATCATCGTAAAGTCAACTTTGATCAAAATCTCGAGTTAAATTTTTTCCACATAAAAATTTTGAGCCCTTTTTGAGATATCGAATTTTCCAAGAAAAAAAAATACTTTTTTTCCAAAACTTAAAAAAATATTTTTTTCAAAGCTTTGAGACGCAATGTTTTTAAACTTTTTGGAAGCATGTCTATACAAAATTTCGATAATGAGAAAATTGTCAAATGTCAAAATTTGAAAAAATGGTTCTATGGTAGGTACAAGCTGTAATATCTTAATTTCAAAATTTAAATTAAAGATCATACTAAGAAAACAAAATGTATCAAAATTCCAGGCGCCCGCCGTTTTCGAGAAAAATACGATTTTTGAAAACCATTTCTTAATTTTTTTTTACATTTTTATTTTTAGGTGAAATAATTTTTTTTTCTCACATCTTGTAGATTATATTGATAAACTTTTACTTATCAAGTTTAAAAAAATCTAGCATGGGGTTTTCGAAATATTGAGTTTTGAAAAGTTTATTTTAAAAATCCAAAATTTTTTTTTTTTAATTTGAATACACAATTCTATTTAAGTTTTTGGGGAGCCTTAGCAAAAAAAATGATCAAAATCGGTTGTACCGTTTTTGATACAATGAAAAACAAAAAAATGGTTCCATGGGGGATACAAAAAATACCCAGTTTTTGAAAATTTTTTTTCAACCATTACCTTAAAATAAATAACCACTGCCAATCGCACAGACAATGATTATGAGAAAAAACGCGAAAATTTATTGGCAATTAATGTATAATGCTGCTCAAACACCTATACATATCCATTTGCCTCTAAAAAATGGCTGAAATATGAAAAAATAAGATATGGTTGCCACATTTAAAAATCGCCATGTTAATTATTTTAACAGAAATTGTTTTTTTCTGATTTAGTAGTTGAAGTTTACCTATTACAAATTAACCAAAAAAAATACATTTAATACATAGATACATATATTTTTCTTTCATTAGAAGTAAAAAATGTGAAAATATTTCTTTTTTTTCGAAAAACAAATGTTTATCTTTAAATGCGATTTGCGGCTAAACGGAGCTTCGTAGACCCCCCAAAGTTGACATCTTCTAACGTGATTTCTGGCTAAACTAGGCATCTTAGCGAGTTAAAAATTGCATACTCGTGATGTAGGGAGTGATGTACGAGTATCACATGATTTTTTTCTAATTGATAAAATTTTAGTCAAAATTAAAGTTTTCAAAATTCTACATTTTGAAACTCTACTTCTCCAAATTCCGCATTTCGAAATTCTACTTCTCAAAATTCTGCATTTTAAAATTTTACTTACTAAGTAAAAAAGCACAAAATTTTAAAATATTATTTCCCAAAATTTGGCATTTCAAAATTTTGCTTTTCTAAATTTACTTATTAAGTTTTCTGCATTTCAGAATTCTACTTGTCAAAATACCTTTTTCAGAATTTTACTTTTTAAGTTTTCTGCATTTCAAAATTTTATTTCCCAAAATTCTGCATTTCAAAATTCTACTCTTCAAAATTTTTGCTTTCAATATAATTTTTCTGTATTTCAGAATAATACTCAAGACTCCAATTCTCAAAATTCTGCATTTGAAAAATCTGCCTACAAAAATAAATATCTATCTATACAAAATAATTGTTCTGAGTGGTAACCGTTTAAAAATTCGTCTACTTGAATATAAATCCTACATTTGCTCCAATATACATTCAAACAGCGAACGAAAAAAATCAAACCAAACAATATACCGTTTTTTCTCTATGCGTGAAGCAAAAAATGCCACCTCATACTTATTTGTATAGAAAATTGATAAAAAGAAAACAGAAAATAGCTTTATTGTCGTCGCCTTGTTCTGCACCTTCGGTTTGCTTTTACCGAAAATATTATCACCCCTTCCTGATTATCGTCTGTCCTTACTCTCCACAACTCTACGTAAAAAGTTATGGAATACGCTCGTATGGCACCGCGTCGTTCGTTCCTCTTCATGAGAGTACTATAGTTTATATATACAATGGGTAAACTTCAACTACTAAATCAGAAAAAAACAATTTCTGTTAAAATAATTAACATGGCGATTTTTAAATGTGGCAACCATATCTTATTTTTTCATATTTCAGCCATTTTTTAGAGGCAAATGGATATGTATAGGTGTTTGAGCAGCATTATACATTAATTGCCAATAAATTTTCGCGTTTTTTCTCATAATCATTGTCTGTGCGATTGGCAGTGGTTATTTATTTTAAGGTAATGGTTGAAAAAAAATTTTCAAAAACTGGGTATTTTTTGTATCCCCCATGGAACCATTTTTTTGTTTTTCATTGTATCAAAAACGGTACAACCGATTTTGATCATTTTTTTTGCTAAGGCTCCCCAAAAACTTAAATAGAATTGTGTATTCAAATTAAAAAAAAAAAATTTTGGATTTTTAAAATAAACTTTTCAAAACTCAATATTTCGAAAACCCCATGCTAGATTTTTTTAAACTTGATAAGTAAAAGTTTATCAATATAATCTACAAGATGTGAGAAAAAAAAATTATTTCACCTAAAAATAAAAATGTAAAAAAAAATTAAGAAATGGTTTTCAAAAATCGTATTTTTCTCGAAAACGGCGGGCGCCTGGAATTTTGATACATTTTGTTTTCTTAGTATGATCTTTAATTTAAATTTTGAAATTAAGATATTACAGCTTGTACCTACCATAGAACCATTTTTTCAAATTTTGACATTTGACAATTTTCTCATTATCGAAATTTTGTATAGACATGCTTCCAAAAAGTTTAAAAACATTGCGTCTCAAAGCTTTGAAAAAAATATTTTTTTAAGTTTTGGAAAAAAAGTATTTTTTTTTCTTGGAAAATTCGATATCTCAAAAAGGGCTCAAAATTTTTATGTGGAAAAAATTTAACTCGAGATTTTGATCAAAGTTGACTTTACGATGATAGAGAAAACGAAAAAATATTTTTTTATCTAAAAAAATTGTTTTTGAAAAATAAATGTCTTGAAAAAGTTTGAGCGATTAATTTTTGAAAATATTTCCTAGAATCTTTATTTTTAAATACTTAAAATTAATATCCCAAATTTTTTTCTAGAACAATTTTAAAGAAATTTCTTATATTCAAAATTAGTTCAATAATAAAAGGTTTTTTAACCTTGTTTGCATAAATTCGTACTTTTTATATTTATATTAACAAAATCCAAAAAAAAAATAAAATTTTTATTTTAATGAATTAATAATTTCCAAATTTGATAAAAATTCGTAGACAAACATTAAAAGAAATATTTGTTTGTTTAAAATTCGCAGGGCGAATATCTTATATTTTTTACAAAATATATGGATAAGAACTATTTTTTGTAAAAAAATGTTTATTTTCATTTTAAAATTTTTTCATGTGGGGTGCATCAATAATTTTTTTAAAATTGACACCATATTTCTTTTTTTTTAATTTGTCTAAAATTGCTTATTGGCAATATGTAAATGCAGACAACCTATTTTTTCCAAGAAAGGTATCTGATTTTTTTTAAATATTATGTCAATAATAATTTTATTCTATTTATTCTAATTTTTTTTTTAATTAATTTAAGTTTTCTAAATTATTTTTTTCTCGAAAAACTTATTTGATTTTTTTTTCACAATTGCTTTATGTGAATATTTATAAATTTCTGAAATTGTTTATATACACATAAAAAGTATTAAAAATTTTCTATATTTTTTGCAAACAAAGTTTATATGAATAAATTTTAAAAACTGTTCTATACCTATATCAAATTTCTTTTTTTTTTATTTTTAATTATATAAATACCTACCGTACAAATAATTTTGTCTACCATACCATATTTTATATAGGTATGTACATACGAAAAAGCTATTTTCTTTAATAAAAATATAGGTAGGTATACGTACCTATGT
This sequence comes from Chrysotoxum bicinctum, assembly GCA_911387755.1. Taxonomy (NCBI): domain Eukaryota; kingdom Metazoa; phylum Arthropoda; class Insecta; order Diptera; family Syrphidae; genus Chrysotoxum; species Chrysotoxum bicinctum. The sequence goes on along the minus strand of OU426987.1, from coordinate 130,108,108 downwards.
ATTAGATTTTCTTAAAGAAATAGTTTTATACCTTTGTATATACATATGTACATAATTATATTAATTGCAAAAAAAAAAAAAAACAATTTCCACTACCTAACCACCCACTGCATCTAATGTAGGCAGTTAACCTAGTTGATTGCAATTATTATTTTTGTTCTTCAAAATTACACCAATTATTATACTTTTGAATAACAAAAATAATAATAATTGCAATCAACATAGGTAAGTTACCTAATATATTAAGATAAAGTTCCTATGTAGATATACTAAAATTCAAAAAAGCCTAATCCTATCAAGAATCAATTTTCAAAATTATTCCTACTTAAATCTATTTAAATAGGTATGTGTGTCCATACAAAAAAAAAAGCAACGTTGTATTTTGGTTAGATATGCCGAAATTGAACAACGTTGCTTTGTTGCGTATGAAAGAGCAAAAACAAAACAAATATTCTTGACAAAAAAATATAACAACAAAACACACAGAAGATCCCTCAAAAGGAAAATGCTACAAAACAAATTTCATTTTCTCATTCTCGTCTTTCTCATTGCCAGAACTGATAAAATTTTCTTGCTCTTCCTCAATTACTACCCCACCCTAAATCAAAAGTCTCCACGACAATATTTTCCTACGACAGCGCCCTCGGTAGAGTGTATTCCATACCACTTTTTTCTGTTCCATGAGAGTACTATAGTTTATATATACAATGATAATATTTTCGGTAAAAGCAAACCGAAGGTGCAGAACAAAGCGACGACAAGAAAGTTATTTTCTGTTTTCTTTTTATCAATTTTCTATACAAATAAGTATGACATGGCATTTTTTGCTTCACGCATAGAGAAAAAACGGTATATTGCTAGGTTTGATTTTTTGCGTTGTATTTATATTGGAGCAAATGTAGGATTTTTATTCAAATACACGAATTATTCTTAAACGGTTACCACTCAGAACAATTATTTTGTGTAGATAGATAATTTTTTTGTAGGCAGATTTTTCAAATGCAGAATTTTGAGAATTGGAGTTTTGAGTATTATTCTGAAATACAGAACAATTAGGTATATTGAAAGCTAAAATTTTGAAGAGTAGAATTTTGGAATGCAGAATTTTGGGAAATTAAATTTTGAAATGCATAAAAATTAATAAGTAAAATTTTGAAAGCAGAAGTTTGAAATGCAGAAAGTTAGGTAAGTAAAATTTTGAAATGCAGAATTTTAGGAAATAATATTTTAAAATTTTGTGCTTTTTTACTTAGTAATTAAAATTTTGAAATGCAGAATTTTGAGAAGTAGAATTTCGAAATGCGGAATTTGGAGAAGTATACTTTCAAAATGTAGAATTTTGAGAACTTTAGTTTTGACTAAAATTTTATCAATTTGAAAAAAATCATGTGGTACATCACTCCAAACATCACGAGTATGCAATTTTTAACTCGCTAAGATGCCTAGTTTAGCCAGAAATCACGTTAGAAGATGTCAACTTTGGGGGGTCTACGAAGCTCCGTTTAGCCGCAATTCGCATTTAAAGATAAACATTTGTTTTTCGAAAAAAAAATATTTTCACATTTTTTACTTCTAATGGAAGAAAAATATATGTATGTATTAAATGTATTTTTTTTGTTGGTTAATTTGTAATAGGTAAACTGGGGAGAGTACGATAACTTGGCCGCCAAGATTTGATAACGGGTTTTTGTAGGGGGGTCAAAAACAAGCACTTTTTACTATGGGAGGGGGGGGTCTATCTCCCCCCGTTTAGGAGGTAGGGGCACTTTTAGAAAAAATGGTTTAAATTGAAAAAAAAAATATTAAAAAACAACGGCAACATCTACAATAAAGTGCTATACTGCGTTTGAAAGCCAGAAGATTGTTCTATAATCCTGCATTTAAATTAAATTACTCATACTAATAGTTTTTGAGAAATTCGCATTTAAATTCCAAATTTTGATAAAAAAACGTGAAAAAAAATGTTTAGACCGGTTGTTTTCAAAATTTTGAAATGAAATTGTAAATTAACTTATATGTGATCTATGTATCTATCAGTTCTTAATCGAACACAAAAAACCGCATGGTTCTATGTGTTCTAGTTTTTGAGAAAATCGAAAATTACCAAAACTACTTTTTTTGATTTTTGGTGGTGACGGTGATTCCATTTTAAGGATTAATGTTAATAAACATAATGAATCTTTGTTAGTTCAATACCGCAATTCATTAGGCGTTACCCAGAATGCACCATGAGGAGGTAGAATTGCATCTGGGTCAGTTATTTTGTCAGTTAGTCAGGAGTTAGTCAGTCATAGTTAGTTAAAAATGGTCAAAATGTATTAAGAAGGTGTGTAAGTCTCGTCAATAAAGCCATCGTCCGTACTACGAGTATAACTGTCGAGTTCGTTGAGTTACTCTTTTATGGTGGGAAGCCGAGGATGTTTTGGCGGTAAAACACTTTCTGAATTTTCGCTCTGAAGGGTGGGAGGATTGATGTCTTTTAACTGTAAACCCTCACATATATCACCATCGGTATAACAAGGGTAAACTTTTTTTACATCTGATAAAAACTCTATTATTTGCGAACCCCAGTCGTCCTTATATTTCCTTTCTAGGCAGTATTTTCAATAGAAAAATAGTGCAATGTATTGGTGAACATGGTCAGAAGTGTGTTTTGGTTTTCAAGATCGTTTATTGTATTTTATATGTATTTAGTGGACATTGGATAAATAGAATAAATTAGAATTTTTTTAAATACAGATTCTGTGAATGCAAAAGAAACTTTGCATGCACCCAACCTCGCACCTACCCCAAATCCTATAGTGTGCCCAAGCAGGGGGGTTGCAGGGGGGCAGCATGCCCCCCCATACATACTTTACTGTTTATATATTGTAATGTTGGAAGCTAGCACTAATTTATTTATGTAAGGAAGCAAAAAATATCAAACATTTTGTAGAAAAGTAGTTTTAGTTATTTTCGATTTTCTCAAAAACCAGAAGACATAGAACCATGCGGTGTTTTGTGTTCGATTAAGAACTGATAGATACATGAAACACATGTAAGCTAATTTACAATTTCATTTCACAATTTTGAAAACAATTGGTCTAAACTTTTTTTTTCACGTTATTTTATCAAAATTTGGACTTTAAATACGAATTTCTCAAAAACCATTGACATGAGTAATTTAATTTAAATGCAGGATTATAGAACAATCTTCTGGCTTTCAAATGCAGTATAGCACTTTATTGTAGGTGTTGCCGCTATTTTTTAATATTTTTGTTTTTCAATTTAAACCATTTTTTCAAAAAGTGCACCTACCTCCTTAACGGGGGGAGATAGACCCCCCCCTCCCATAGTAAAAAGTGCTTATTTTTGACCCCTCTACAAAAATCCGTCATCAAATCTTGGCGGCCAAGTTATCGTACTCGTGCCGGTAAACTTCAACTACTAAGTCAGAAAAAAACAATTTCTGCTAAAGTAATTAACATGGCGATTTTTAAATGTGGCAACCATATCTTATTTTTTCATATTTCAGCCGTTTTTTAGAGGCAAATGGATATGTATAGGTGTTTGAGCAGCATTATACATTAATTGCCAATAAATTTTCGCGTTTTTTCTCATAATCATTGTCTGTGCGATTGGCAGTGGTTATTTATTTTAAGGTAATGGTTGAAAAAAAAATTTCAAAAAATGGGTATTTTTTGTACCCCCCATGGAACCATTTTTTTTTTGTTTTTCATTGTATCAAAAACGGTACAACCGATTTCGATAATTTTTTTTTGCTAAAGCTCCCCAAAAACTTAAATAGAATTCGCGACCTTAGAACAATAGGGTTCTAACTGACATTTTTTTCAAAAATGAGTTATAGGTATATGTGGTCGTATTAAATCGAGTATGCTCTTTCGATTCGTTTCATCCATTTTTATCTATCTCTTTTAGTTTTCTAATTAGTCAATAAAAATGCATGAAACAAAGTTCTATGTACATCAATTTATTAAAAAACTAAGTTAACAAAGTTCTAAGTGGTATATAGAACCTAGTGTACTTAGAAAAATAAAAAAAAATTGCACATAGAAATTTGTTACACAACAGGATGTAGATTGAACTTTGTTGCTTCAAAATATTCAAACGATGCTCGTAGTTAGGACTATTGAGGCTATGAATTTTGTGTTAAAGTTGAATTTTATCTGAAATGCATTTTAGAAGTTTGTGGTGTGTGATTTTCAAAATGTTTGTTCTATGCATAAATTCTAATAAGTAAGGGTAAGTTTTTCTAGATTCAAAATAGCTTTTTTGGCTTTTAGTCCACAAAAATTGTCGTTTCGTCCCGGCGATCTCACATGGACTCATCAGTTGACTGAGGACCTTGTCAATACGCAATTTTTGTTAAATTCAGCTCATCTTACATCGATTTTTTAACAAATCTCCAATGTGAACTATGCCCAACCAAGATTAAAATTGTAATCATTAACGTTGGAAGATTTTGCCCGTGGCCTAGCATTGATTCTATATGAAGGTTTTATAATAAAAATTCTATATACCACTGAAATAAATCAGCCAAGTAGAAGACTTAGCACTATTAATGGACTTGTTGAATTATTGATTCAAAATAGCTTTTTTGGCCTTTAGTCCACAAAAATTGGCTAATTTATTTCAGTAGTATATAGAATTTGTATTATAAAACCTTCATATAGGTAAGTATTTTTATTTCAAAAGAAAATAGGTGTACTGTATTAAATATAGGTACCACTCATTTAAAATGTCGTGGTAAAGAAAGCTTTTACAGGAATGTTTTCGGTACGAACTTTAACCTTGATTTTCACAATCCCAAGTTTGATAAATGTGGCAAATGTGAGGCCTATAAAGCAGCAAGAAAAGAAGATGCGTTAAGTGAAAAATTTACGAAGGAACATGAGGTCCACTTAAACTTAAAAAAGATTGATGTAAAGGTGAAGAAACTTGTCATATTTGCCAGGCTTGGATGCATCACAAAGCCCGTGTAGGGCTTACTAGAACGGAATATCAAAAGATAAGCAAGCTAGATTGCAATGAAATTGCGCAAGATACTCTAGTTGCTATAATGCTATACCTCCTAAAGAAAGATTTAAGGCTGTTATCTTTGCCAAACGTATTATAACTTTCAATGAAAGTCTTGCGCCTCTTGGAACGAAAAGTGAAGAAATACCTTTTACTGCAATTTGGCATGAGGGTAACTTCCGTTCGACACTGAATTCATACCACTTAACTTTTCAAAAAGTCAATATATAAAGTCAACTTTTGTTGAACCATCATCATTTGTTCGCTCTGAGCCAAGAGAAATATCAATCGACAGAATAAATGTTATTGAAAAAATTCTCTTTCAACTGTTTCCAGAAAATAGAAAACAATTCTTGGACAATCTTCCTGCGACCGACCTTAAAGCAAACTTAGAATAGTTTTAAAAATGTTGCAAAAACAATTTCCTTTCCTTTATAAAAAATTTAAAAAAAGGAATAAAATCTTCGTTCAACAAAAATTCTTATTTCTTTAAGATAACAGGGTTCTATCTGAACAATTAAATTTCTTATCATGACACTAAGTTCTATCAGGTAATTAGAACCTTATTGTTCTATGCTCAAATGACTTAGCGTTGAGTAACAAGGTTCTATCCATTTTTTCTACCACCAATTACTGCAAAATTATGAAATATGTTGCAGATTTTTAAATTCAGATCAACATAACTTAGTACAAAATTTGTGTTTTCAAAAAATCATGTAGATCCAAACAAAAATATAAAAGTTATGGACAAACAAAATTTCAATCTCTGTTTTCTCAAAAGTGACTTAAGTGCAGTTAGAACCCTATTGTTCTAAGGTCGCGAATTGTGTATTAAAATTTTCAAAACAAAAAATTTTGGATTTTTAAAATAAACTTTTCACAACTCAATATTTCGAAAACCCCATGCTAGATTTTTTTTAAACTTGATAAGTAATATAATCTACAAGATGTGAGAAAAAAAAATTTATTTTACCTAAAAATAAACGTACCCACCATACAAATGTAAACAAAAATTAAAAAATGGTTTTCAAAAATCGTATTTTTCTCGAAAACGGCGCCTGGAATTTTGATACATTTTTTTTTCTTTGTATGATCTTTAATTTAAATTTTGAAATTAAGATATTACAGCTTGTACCTACCATAGAACCATTTTTTCAAATTTTGACATTTGACAATTTTCTCATTATCGAAATTTTGTATAGAGATGCTTCCAAAAAGTTTAAAAACGTTGCGTCTCAAAGCTTTGAAAAAAATATTTTTTTAATTTTTGGAAAAAAAGTATTTTTTTTCTCGGAAAATTCGATATCTCAAAAACGGTTCAATATTTTTATGTGGAAAAAATTTAACTCGAGATTTTGATCAAAGTTGACTTTACGATGATAGAGAAAACGAAAAAATATTTTTTTATCTAAAAAAATTGTTTTTGAAAAATCAATGTCTTGAAAAAGTTTGAGCGATTAATTTTTGAAAATATTTCCTAGAATCTTTATTTTTAAATACTTAAAATTAATATCCCAAATTTTTTTCTAGAACAATTTTAAAGAAATTTCTTATATTTAAAATTAGTTTAATAATAAAAGGTTTTTAAAACTTCGTTTGCATAAATTCGTACTTTTTATATTTATATTAACAAAATACAAAAAAAAACAAAATTTATTTTAATGAATTAATAATTTCCAAATTTGATGAAAATTCGTAGACAAACATTAAAAGAAATATTTGTTTGTTCAAAATTCGCAGGGCAAATATCTTATTTTTTTACAAAATATATGGATAAAAACTATTTTTTATAAAAAAACGTTTATTTTTATTTTCAAAGTTTTTCATGTGGGGTGCGTCAATAATTTTTTTTAAAATTGACACCATATTTCTTTTTTTTTTTAATTTTTCTAAAATTGCTTATTGCATTGGCAATATGTAAATGCATACAACATATTTTTTCCAAGAAAAGTATCTGATTTTTTTTTAAATATTATGTCAATAATAATTTTATTCTATTTATTCTAATTTTTTTTTAATTAATTTAAGTTTTCTTAAATTATTTTTTTTCTCTTATTTGATTTTTTTTTCATAATTGCTTTATGTGAATATTTATGCATTTCTGAAATTGTCGATCTACCACTCATAAATCCATGTTGAAAATCTGATATATGGTTTTGCACTAAATTATACAATTTATTTTTAACTATTGCTTCAAAGACTTTAGGGATCAGCTGAAGCTTAGCAATGGGTCTATAGTTTTCTACTAAGCCCTTTGATCCAGATTTATGTAATGGAGTGATGAACGAATATTTCCACTCATCTAAAAATACACCTTGGTCTAAGGACATGTTAAAGATAAAGCAGAGCGGCGCTACAAGGTTGAATCTGCAATTTTTTAAAAGAGCTGATGGTATATTGTCCGGGGCAACCGAAAAATTATTTTCAAGAGAGGATAAATAAGTTAGTAAGTCACATTCTGATAAATATAAATTACCAACATCGATGGAAGATTTATAGTCAACGAAATTATCACACTATAAATTGAAATCGATAAAATTGGATTGGAAAAACGATGCAAAACTATTGCAGATAACATTAATGTTATCGGAGGAGATGCAATTGTAAGCGATGTTGGATGGAATCCCAAGCGATTTTCTTTTCGCATTCAAAAAAGACCAAAAACATTTTGGATTTGTTTTAATATTAGATTCTAGAGAACACATGTATTGCTTATAAGTAAATTTCCTCAGAAATTCATATTCTTTTCTTATTTGCTTAAAATGATTATGAAAAGAGACACAAACCTTGCTCTTTTTTTGGAATTTAATCATTACATTTCTTAGCCTAGATAGGCTCTTATTGAACCAAGGAGGTTTTTTCGAATTTTTAAATAGTTTCTTAGGTACGCAATCCGAAATCATAGATTCCAAGATGTTCTGTAACATAGTAAAAGCTATCTGCACATTTGAACAATTAAAGATAGGTTGCCAATCAATACATTCTAAATAACTATTCATTGCACTATAATTAGCATTTTTGAAATCATATTTTGGTACATTATTACAAAGCGACTTAAATTCATTTAAAACAGATAAGTTAAATTTAATTTCAAGCGATTTGTGATGTATGCTATTTTCTAGTAATTTAAAACTTGCTTCATTTAAATAAGCTTCTAGACCACTATCGACAAAAACCAAATCCAAAATACGATCAATAGAATTCAAAATATTATTAATTTGATACATATTCAAAGATGTAATGCTATCAATTAAACTTAGTTCAAAATCTTTGGTAATATTACAAGGAAACATTCTTTTTTCTTCATTTGAAAACAACCATTTAACATTTGGCAGATTAAAATCTCCAACAACAACAAAATAACAATTTTCGTCGATAGTATCGAAAATATTGGTTATATTTTTAACATGAGCTTCATAAATTTCAAAATTTGATAAAGGTGGTATGTAAGACACAAAAAAGTAAACATGAATTATATTAAAAGATGGTCGAATACATACATACACAGTCACCGACTAGCTTTCGTGCTATACGCATCGTTATACCCGGCGGCTTTCTATTGTGTGCAAATACATATAGTCCTCTCTTTCCATATTTCGCTTACCTCAAAAAAAAATTCATATTTGTTCCTCTTTCACTCTTCCGTAAAAATCATCTCTCACCCTCGCGTGTGTTAGTTGTTTTTCCCCATAAAAACCATGGCCTCTGGGCCGAAAACTAAGCCGGGTAATAGGTTTAGCGCACTTTCCGAAGCTGTGCTCTCCGAACCCCGACCTAAAAGAAACAAGCCATCATACCATACTCTCGATCCCTACCCCGAACTACCTAAGTCCACTAGCTATAAAAATCCCAGATTCATTGTTATTGCTCCCCAAGATGAAAAAAAGCCTCTTTCGGCAATTAGCATTTTTGCACTGAGAAAAGCCATCGATGCAATAAGCACTGAATATGAACAAATTTCACAACTCAGAGATGGAAAAATCTTAATCCTCACCAAAAATCAAACAATTGCCGACAGATTCATCGGCACGAAAAATCTCTCAAACCTCTGTCCCGTTACTATCACTCTACACAACCAACTAAATCTGTCGAAAGGCATTGTTTACGCTCCTTGGCTTATCAATGTTCCAGAGGCAGAAATTGTCGCAGAGATGAAAACACAAAAAGTAACCGAAGTGTACAAATTCACGAAACAAATAGAAGGGAACCAACGTCCTTCAGGATTAATGCTCTTCACTTTCGACACATTTCAAGTTCCAAGCACTGTCGAAATCGGTTGGTACAATGCAAAAGTAACTGAATACATTCCAAATCCCATGCGGTGCAGGAATTGCCAGTTACTTGGACATACCACCAAAAAATGCAACAATGCGCCCACGTGTCAAATATGCAATTACCCGCCACACACAGACTCGGAATGCTCACGAGTCATGTGTGCGAATTGTCTGGATCTCCACCCCTCCTCATCTAAAGACTGCCCCAAGTTTAAACAGATGAAAGAGATTCTAAGAATTAAAACGCAAAAAAAATGTAGTATATCTGATGCCAAACGCATCTACAACGAACAATTCCCCTCACTTATCAATACAAACGTTGGTTCGTTTGCCAATGTAACAAAACAATGTAATCCCAAACCTACATCTTCTCCCCTCTCGGCTGAACATGGCTTCGTCGAACCTTTAAATACCAAAACCCCTCTCTTAAAAAAATCTGACTCAAACTCTATAACGGATAATATCTCTATCGCGACAAATAAGACAAAATCCATCGAAAATAATAAAACCGAACAAAATACAAAAACCTCTTCCAACCTCCTTCCATCGTGTTCAACACAACCACAATCTCATTTCGTTTCTACGCAAGCAGCAGCGGCTGCATTAAAAAAAGCAAAGCAAAATAACACCAACACCAACACCACTGCCTCCAGTGAAAATAATATCAACACGAAAAACTCAACTCAAACTTCTTCGACTAAACTTAAAATCCAAACACAAACAAATGACCCCAACAACCACTCCACTCCGTCTCACTCTAACTTACCTATTACTCTACCCATTTTAGCTAATAAAAACTCACTTTCCCCATTAGCTAAAACAACTCAAGCTCTTATCGATAACAACGAATACTTTGTTCCTATGGAAGAAGATGAAAGCACATAACAATACCAATAATAATTCCAAAAACAACGGCTCTGCTGAACAGGGGTTGAATCGGCTGAGCTCCTCTCGGAGCTCACCCGGTTCAACATCTGAGCAGCGGAGTCGTCTTCTAAACACCACAAATTTAACAAACGTAAATTCTTTACTAAATAATATTTCTCAACCACATACAATAACAAACCAAATTTCTTCCAAGCTTTCATTGGTGCCAGCCAATGTAAGAAACTGGAATTCTAATGATAAAAATATAGTTCTCGTAACCTTGCAATGGAATATGCAAGGCCTTACAAACAATTACGATGAACTGAATATTTTGATTGCCAAATATAGTCCAAATATAGTAAATTTGCAAGAAACCCACTGCCCCTACAATTTTAAACCCATAGTTCCAAAAACCTTCGAGGGTTATTTTTTAAATATCCCAATTAACACGACACGAAAGCAGGGTATTGGCATTATGGTAAAAAAAAATATTCCACATCGGCAGATTAATATTAACTCGAACCTCCAAGTGTTAGCACTGGAGGTTCAACTTAAAATAAAAATCACATATATAAATCTGTATCTTCCACCAGATCAAACTTTCACAAGAAATGATTTGGAAAACATTATAGCGCAGGTTCAAGGTCCTATAGTAATAGGAGGAGATGTAAATGCTTGGAGTGTCCTTTGGGGTTCACCCAGCACAAATTCAAAAGGTAGTATACTAGAAAACTTTATAACCAATTCTAATCTTCTTCTATTGAATGATGGTTCCCCAACCCATTTTTCTACACACAAAACTCTTACGCACATTGATATCACCTGCTGCTCGCCTGACTTATACCCGAAAATGCATTGGAGAACTTTGGATGATCTGTATAACAGCGATCATTTTCCGATCTTAAATACTCTTACAATAGGCAGAAAAGATACCCCTACTCCAAGTTCATTAAAATTTAAAACTGACAAAGGAAACTGGACAGAATATGCAAAATTAACTGCCAAAATCTCACTTAACCTCGAAACTAACACAAATATCAATCGATCTGCAGCTATTTTCCAAAAATCTCTCCGTAACTCAGCTAACCAAACAATACCCCAAACTAGTCCCAAAAGATTCAAACATGCCGTCCCTTGGTGGAACCCCCAACTTAAAAATTTAAGAGACGAGAAAGTGAAAGCCTGGAAAAAATATAAAAAAAACTCCACAACGGAAAATCTTATTTTGTTTAAAAAATCCAATGCCCTCTTCAGGAGAACAATGAAAGCCAATAAAATGAACAGCCTTAATGAATTCACTTCATCCATAAATCCCAATTCCTCTGTAACCAATATCTGGAATAAGATAAATAGACTTAGTGGTTCATTTATATCTCGTTCCATAAGGTGCCTAGAAACTGACTCGGGATCGCTCGTAAACCCATTAGAAATAAGCACACACTTTGGAGCTATTTGGTCTGAATATTCCAAAGACATACATTTCCATAACAATTTCCAATCTAAAAAAGTCGAAAGTCTCCGCATTGTACCCCATATGTCCACTTGTCCTGCAAGTGCTCATCTTGAAAAACCCATTTCGCTATTAGAACTAGAATCATGCCTTAGCAAACTAAAAGGGAAGACACCAGGCAGGGATAGACTTTCATATCCAATGTTTAAAAATCTACCGATAACTGCAAAAATTGTCCTTATTCAACTATATAATAAATTCCTCGATTCAAGTATAATACCGCAATATTGGAAAACAGCCTCAATCATTCCCGTCCCCAAACCGAAAAAAGAAATCAACAAAGTTACCGGATACCGACCAATCTCACTTTTACCATGCATCTCAAAGATCTTAGAAAAAATTATAGCGAAACGTCTTCTTTGGTTTACTGAATCCAAAAAACTAATTGCCTCCAATCAAGTAGCCTTTAAACCGAAAAGAGGATGCCAAGATGCATTACTCCATATTGACAGCTATATTTCAAACGCTATATCAGCAAAAAATCATGTCTCAATTCTATCACTTGATTTTGAGAAAGCATTTGATAGAATAGGAATACACCTAGTACTTTCAAAATTGAAAGAATGGAATCTGGGGCAAAAAATGTTTGGTTACATCAAAGCTTTCCTTTCGAATAGAAAATTCTGTGTCAAAGTGAATAATGTATATTCTCCCAACTTCCCGCTACATAATGGTATCCCACAGGGATCTCCGCTATCAGTGATGCTCTTTTCGATAGCTTTTAATGAAATTAGTAATATTATAAACAAATATAAAATTCTTGATCATTGTTTGTATGCTGATGATGTATACGTGCTATGTAAAAACAACGATTTAGAAGTAACAAAAGTAACATTTAAAAATGTATTAAGAGATTTAGAAGAATGGTCCACCCTTTCCGGTGCAAATCTTTCATTAGAAAAATGTAAAACATTCCATATATGTAAAAAAAAATCATGTTCAAACCTTAACATTAGTATAAGTAATGTAGAGCTTCAATCTGTAAATAATTTAAGTATTTTAGGCTTAACCTTTAACAATAAATATAATTGGAAAAATCATTGTATAGAATTAAAAAAAGCACTCGCTGCAAGGCTTAATATTATAAAATATCTGTCTTCCAAAAAATGTAAAGTTCACGTAAATACGTTATGCTATCTAACCAAAATGTTAATATTAAACAAAATCGACTACGGGCTTAGCATTTATGGAAACTGTCCAAAATCTACACTCAATATAATCAAGCCTTCATACCATCAAGCTGCAAGAAAATCAATAAATGCATTCCCAACGACTCCAATAAAAAATATATTGGCCGAATCTGGTTTGCCAACACTCAACGAAAGGTACAATGAACTAATTCTCAAGCTTGCGGCAAAACTAGTATTTCCAAGCAGATCAATTCTAAATAAATATTCAACTGCTTCTTATCGATCCACACGTCAAAAAAGAGTTCCATCAGCGATATCATGCATTTGGAAACATATAACAAAATTCAATCTGCCTAACAAAATTTACTGCAACCCAACGTCAAGATTCCCATCATGGTTGTGCAGCCCTAGATCCTTTGAGCTTACGTTATCTGAATACCCTAAGGATAATACTCCCAAAAATATATACCTGACGATCTTCAATAATATGTTTGATGATTTCAAAAACAGGAATTGGAAATTCATATTTGCTGATGGTTCAAAAACAGCATACCATACAAGCTTTGCGATAACCACTGACAACGGGGAATTACTAAGGCACGGACTGCTGCCTCAATACGCCTCTGTTTTTTCCGCAGAAGCACTGGCGGTCCATGAAGCCTTAAAGTACGCAACTAATACGAAAGGACTTTGGGTTATATGCACTGACAGCCTCTCTGTTATCCACGCGATAAAAAATCTAAATAATAACACACCAGCAGTGATAAAGCTTAGAGATCTACTAATTAAAGCACAATCAAAGATCAAAATCATGTGGGTACCTGCTCATATAGGCATCAAAGGCAATGAATATGCAGACAGAGCTGCTAATTCTGCCAGCAAAACACCTACGCTTTTGTTCAACACATATAGTGAGAAAGACTTTTTACGAATAGTAAAATCAAGAGTCATAACGTCCGCGATGGAAAACTGGACAAGCTATAATCACCACTACTCAAGTATAAACTGCAATAAAATTCAACCTATCTATCCAGTTAACTCAGCCAAAAAAACTATCACCAACTTTGTACGCCTTCGGTTAGGTCATACCTTAACAACACATCAGTACCTCCTAACGAAAGAAAATCCTCCAACATGTTCGAGCTGCTCACAAATACTAGATATTCAACACCTCTTAGCCCACATCAGTCGTTCTCTACCCAACAATGATGACATCTACGAAATCCTCAAAAATATCAACAAAACAAATTTAGATACAATAAGTAGTGCTATAACAAATCTCAATTTTACACTATAATATATTACAGCGAGCCGAAAGCCTTTGCAGCTTGTTGCTCTCTAAACCTAGTACTAACCTAGCAATTTAAGATTACTATGTTAGTCTGTATAAATAAATAAAAATAAATAAATACATACATACACAAATTTGTTCAATATTTCTCGAAACATTAGATAAAATAATTTCCTTACTTGTATATTCAGATTTTATAGCAAATAAAACACCACCACCTCTTACTAGCCTAGATTGTTCACAAGAACGATCTTTGCGAAATACATTGAAGTTTGTGTTGAAATATTCACTGGTTAGAAAGTTCTTGTTTAACCATGTTTCGCTAAGAGCAATAGCATCATATGAACAGTCAGTAGCAGCAATAATGAATTCATGAGACTTCGTTCTCATACCTCCAGCATTATGATAATACATAGAGAAACAATCGTCACAGATAGAATTTAATCTATCTATTTGTCCACTGTTCTCAGAATTGGGTCCGACTCGTTTTTTGGACGAGCTATAAATGCTTTGACTTGAACTCCTATTGGCCAAAATGATTTTTGCAGAACATCGTTATAAAAACTGACGGGAAGTCCAATTTTGAAATTAATAAAGTGGAGTAATGAAACATCGGCATCTTTTTTCACAAGCTTAGAGCAAACTATACTTGTTGCTGGCAATTTAAGTTTTTGTGCAACAAAATTTCTTACATCATCTTCGGTGACAGTTTTTATAAGCCGTGAGACGTGAATGAATCGGAGTCTAGGAACAGATGGGAGCAATGAAACAGCATCCGGATCATTACCAAACACCACATTCAGTTTAGAATTTCCCGAAAATTTATTTTGAATTTTGTTATCAGCGACAGCATCATGAATAACATACTCAACAGCAACATCAACATCATTTGCAGCCAGAGCAGCAACATCAGCACTAGCATCATTTACATTTTTGACGGAAACATTTCCAACCGCAACATTATCGTTTTCTTCTTTTTCATTTTCCTTACTTTCTTTTGGGTCATCAATAACATCAAGAGAAACACCAGCATCAGTTGTTATTGGACTGTGTGCCTCGCTGGATCCGTTACTGTGATGGTCGATGATTTCAATTACAGGGGGGGTAGAAAGAGAAGTCGAAATGGTTTTGTTGGCGTTTCTTGATTTTGGCAGCGTAGGTGTGAGACATGGCTGAGCCGGAGAAAGACAGTTTTTTGCATTCCGATCTTGTGGTGTGGAAGATACCGCAAGAGACGACTTTTTTCCAGCTTTAACCGAAAACCGTTTGCCACTTTCATCAACATTGATGTTTCTCTGAACACGAGTGGTATCGCGAATATGACGACTTGAATCCAATTTAGTTGAAATCGCATGTGTATTAGCACTTTTGCCAACTGCGCTCTGAGAACTTTTTAAGAAATGCGTTGAGAGATCTCTCATTTTCTCAATACATAATTGCAATGGAATTTGCATGCAAATTTTTCATTTAAAGAACAAACCTGCACAAGATTTTATTGTTTTTAAGTCTTTTTTGGTTAATGCACAGCATTCCAAATGTAATTTATTGCCACACAAATCACACGAAAGAAAACATTCGTCGGGAATGACTTTAAGACACTTATGACATTTAGAATTCATATTAATAATTTATAATTGAAGAGCAAAATAAAACACAGCTGGTTAGAAGAGAATCCAACTAAAACTTATTATATGAATAAATTTTAAAAACTGGTCTATACCTATTTCAAATTTCTTTTTTTTATTTTTAATTATATAAATACCTATGAATGCATAAAAATTTTTTTTTGTAATCAAAATTATTTTCTACCATACCATATTTTATATAGGTATGTACATATGTAAAAGCTATTTTCTCTAATAAAAATATAGGTATACGTACCTATTAGATTTGCTTAAAGAAATAGTTTTATACCTATATACCATATGTACATAATTATATTAATTCCAAAAAAAAACAATTTCCACTACCTTACCACCCACTGCATCTAATGTAGGCAGTTAAACTAGTTGATTGCAATTATTATTTTTGTTCTTCAAAATTACACCAATTATTATACTTTTGAATAACAAAAATAATAATAATTGCAATCAACCTAATATATTAAGATAAAGTTCCTATGTAGATATACTAAAATTCAAAAAAGCCTAATCCTATCAAGAATCAATTTTCAAAATTATTCCTACTTAAATCTATTCAAATAGGTATGTGTGTCCATACAAATAAAAAGCAACGTTGTATTTTGGTTAGATATGCCGAAATTGAACAACGTTGCTTTGTTGCGTATGAAATAGCAAAAACAAAACAAATATTCTTGACAAAAAAATATAACAACAAAACACACAGAAGATCCCGCAAAAGGAAAATGATACAAAACAAATTTTATTTTCTCTTTCTCGTCTTTCTCATTGCCAGAGCTGATAAAATTTTCTCGCTCTTCCTCAATTACTACCCCACCCTAAATCAAAAGTCTCCACGACAATATTTTCCTACGACAGCGCCCTCGGTAGAGTGTATTCCATAACACTTTTTTCTGTTCCATGAGAGTACTATAGTTTATATATACAATGGTTGTGGTTCCAAAATTTTTGAGGAACAATATTTTGAAACAAGATCACCAATCTCATTTGGGTATGGTAAAAACAAAATCCCTTTTGCGGTCGTACGTCTAGTGGCCAAAAATCGATAGCGACATAGAAAAGTTGATTGGTGGATGCCAAGCTTGCGCAAGTGTTTTACCGAGTCCTCCAAAAACGCAAACGATGATGTGGGAAATTCCAAAAGGTCCTTGGAAAAGAATTCACTTAGATTTTTTTGGCCCTTTAAAAGGTTTAAGTATTCTCGTAATTATTGATGCTTATACGAAATGGATCGAAGTTTTTTATACGAAGCATCCAAACACAGCTTTTGTTATACGATGTTTACGCTATGTTTTTTCTCGTTTTGGGATACCTGAGCAAATTGTATCTGACAACGGTAGTCAGTTTACTTCGGACGAATTTAAGACGTTTACCAGATTGCATAATGTTAGGCAAGACATCAGATAAGAAAAATTTATGTAAACAAGAAAACAGAAAAATGATATATTTCAAAAATAAAAATATTGTAAGAAATAACGTAAATGTAATCCCAGATGCACTATCTGAAAAAATAGAACTGCGAAACAGATCTAATATTAAAAGACCTGCAAGCAGACCCCTCTTTACCACTGGGCCCACTGGGCCTGGGCCCAGGGCCCCGCAATCACCAGGGGCCCCCAAATTGCTGAAACATCACTTAACCTCTATTGGTCTATTTTCAAGAAAAAAATATTTCGATACAATTTTAGATGCAAAAAGAATGATCAGAATTCGTACTTTCTTTGGTGAACAACAACCTTTGCTGAACATTTTAAATCAGATTCTTAGCGAAATTATATTCAAATTAAAACAGAAATATGAAGCACCTATAAACAATGCTCCGCTGTGAATAACTAACTAGTAACTAAGTGGCAATGCAGTTTGCTTTCACTTTATGGAAAAATAAAGATAATGGTGTTTCTACATAATATATTTGCAATGCGCATACAAGTTTGCATCAACGCAGTAAAGGACTTTTCACATGAGAGCGACCAACGACCAACGAATAAAAAAACAAATGGGATTTAAAACATATATAAGCCTAAATTCTTCACAAAAACTTTACAAAAGGGTAGCAATCTAGTTTAGTTTAATGTTAATTTATTAAAATTTGCGTTGTAATTGCTAAAATGAGAGAAATTTGAGAAAATAAATTGGTCGTCGCGAACTGCAATATGATTGCTACGACCAATTTATTTTCTCAGATTTCTCTCATTTTAGCAATTACAACGCAAATTTTAATAATTTAACATTAAACTAAACTAGATTGCTACCCTTTTGTAAGGTTTTTGTGAGGAATTTAGGCTTATATATGTTTTAAATCCCATTTGTTTTTTTATTCGTTGGTCGTTGGTCGCTCTCATGTGAATAGTCCTTAACTCATACATAGGAACGGCACTCAATTTTTTAAGATTTCAAGGTAAAGAGGTAAAGAGGTTTTGTTTTTGTGCATTCAATGAGATAGATGAAAGATTACGCTTCTCACTATTTTTTGTTCTATTGGTCAATAGTAAAAACCACAGAAAGCCCACGAAGGAAGCAATCACATCCGGAGCAGCGCAGGGTTCAATCCTCGGACCCGATCTCTGGAACATCTCCTACGATGGCATCCTTCGCATGGAAATTCCGGAAGATACTTTCCTGGTAGGGTATGCAGATGATATTGCCGCGGTAATAACGGCAAAAGGCAGTGAAAACGCGCAAAGAAAACTGAACCAGGTCATGAGACGAGTAAACTTCTAGATTAAAGAACATTGTCTAAGCCTGGCTACTGAAAAAACCGAGATTGTCCTGACACAGAAGAGGATCCCAACATTATTCGACTTTCAAATCGGCGTGAAGTCATAAGAAGCAAGGAGGCAATCAAGTATCTGGGAATAACATTAAATAAGAAACTCACTTTCTGGCAACAGATAAAGTCAGCAACAGAAAAAGCGTCAAAAGTTACAACGTCACTTAGTAGATTAATGGCGAATGTAGGAGGGCCAACGGCTAGCAAGCGTAGGCTTCTGATGTCAATCACGCATGCCATTCTTCTCTATGGATGCGAGATTTGGGCAGATGCACTCCGGCAGGAGAAATATCGAAAGCAGATGGCAGCTGTACAGAGACGAGGAGCTCTACGCATAGCATAGAACGGTGTCGGAACCAGCCGTCCTTTTAATCGCAGGAGTGACTCCCATCGATCTTCTAGCGGCTGAAAGGAAGTACGTGGCTGAGTGGAATGACCGGACACACAGTGAGGTTAATTACTATATCACCGAGCTACTCACCGGACACGGTTATTTCAACGCCTTCCTCCATAAGATCGGCAAAAAGGAAAGTCCAGCTTGCCAGTACGGGGACTCTGCAGAAGATGACGTAAATCATACCTTATTTTCCTGCAGTAGATGGGATTTTCCCCGCCTAAGCTTGCAAAATAACATGGGTAGGTATTATCACTCTAGACAACGTAGTAGAGAAGATGCTAGAAAGCAAACAAAACTGGCAAAATATCGGTAGATACATAGAACACATTCTCAGAAGAAAAAAAAAGAGAAGAAGAAAATGATCGGGAAACAGTTGAGCCCGTAAGTTGATCCTGAAAGGGAAACATGACAACCCCCTGAAGTAATGCAAAAAGCGGTCCCGGGGGGGTAGGTCAGACGCCAAAAAGGGTTTTAGAGGAGTTTTAGTGGGTATGTAGCGAGTCCGACAGACGGGGACGGTCAATGGGTCAACGCCAAGACGTGCTTACGGTGCATCAAGCATTTCTTCTCGTTTTCCCTAAGGTACAAAAAAAAAAATAGGTCAATAGTAAAGAAAATGATAAGCGTATTGTCGTCGGCACCACCACACCAAATGAATAGAACGAGCATTTATTCAATATTTGCTGTTTTGCTGTTTATTCTCTAAAATTTCAAAAATCTTATAATAGGTTTACAATAATATATATTTTATCTTACTTTTTGGTGGATCCTGGCAGATGACCGGTGGCTGACGAAGTCTAATGCAAAATGGCGAAAGGAAAATGCATGACCGGAAAACGTGACTTTTATTTTGTGCTAATGACAGATGATGGTAGGTACTGTCAAAGTCAAATAAGATCTGTTCGCCCGGTATCTGCCAGAAGTACCAATATAAATGGTGCCAAATAAACTAAGGATACGTCACACTTCAAATTATTAAGTGACATCCCACCCCCCGTGAGGCGCCTAAGTCATCCATTCTAAAGCCTCACATCTAACACGGCAAGTTTGACTGCGGGTCTTCGTAACACGCCAGTTGCAGTCCTTACTCTGGCAGAGCGGACTTGTCCATCCGGACCCGGAAATACTTCGATGATTTTGCCTCGTACCCACTGGCTCCTCGGAGCATCATAATCGCATACCAAAACCAGGTTCCGAACTTGCAGCGGCGGCACCTTCTTGAACCATTTACATCTCCTGGATATCACGGGCAGATACTCTCTAATCCATCGCTTCCAAAAACGATCCTTCAGCTGTTGGCTAATCTTCCACTGCTTTCGAAGGCATAATGCACGTTGATCGACCGGGCCAGGAGTTTGAGTAGAATTCGGAACACCCAAGAGAAAATGGTTAGGAGTAAGCGGCTCATCATCCTCAATTGAAATCGGCAAGTGAGTTAGTGGTCGGCTGTTGACAATGTTCTCTGCCTCAATCAGCGCGCTCTGCAAAGTCTCAACTTTCGGCGTTGTGTCCTTCAGCGTGTGTGACAAAGCCCTTTTGACTGACTGCACTAGCCGCTCCCAACATCCTCCGGCATGAGGATTAGCTGGGCAATTGAACATCCATTCGATCCCAGTCGAAGAAAACTCTGCCTTTATGGCCTCTTCGTCAAAGATTTTGTTAGTCGCTAACTCCTTGCTTGCTCCCACGAAGTTCGTTCCATTATCGCTTCTCACACGCAGCGGCACTCCTCGTCGATTTACAAAATTGCGGACGCATAATATGCACGCGTCTGTAGACATGTCTGCAGCAATTTCCAGGTGCACGGCTCTTATTGTCAGGCATGTGAAAAGCGCAACCCAGCGTTTTTCTATTCGACGGCGTACGAGTACGTTGACTGGTCCGAAGAAATCAAGGCCGGCGTATGTAAACGGCCTGACATAGGGTGTTAGACGATCTTCCGGCAACTGGCCCATTAATGGAGGCTGTGGCTTGGCGTTTCGGTTTCGGCATAACTGACATTCGCTTTTACATGTTTTCACGGCTGAACGCAGACCTGGCACCCAAAATCGTTGGCGAATCTCGTTTACGATAGCATCATCATTTTGATGACACATCCGGCAATGGTAATCCCTGACGAGTAGTTTCGTTACTGCATGACCTTTAGGCATTATAATTGGTATTCTAGTTTCAAAAGGCACCGTTGTGGCAGCATCTATCCGTCCAAGTGCGCGTACGAGTCCAAGATCGTCTAGATATGGCGTCATATTAAAGAGCTGGCTGCTCTTCTCAATAGGAAAGCCTTGACGTAAGTTCTCTATGTCTTCATTGAAGGCCTCCTTTTGCGTTTGCTGACATACTACATTCTCGGCATTTTTCAGTTCTAGGGCGGTTAGCTCTGCGCGGTCTATGGGCTTTCGCTGGCACGCGGCTACGAATCGAATCAACCAGGCCATGGTGCGTTTTAGCTTCAAAAAACTTGAAAATCTGGAAGCGTCGAAAAATGGCTCGTTTGATTGAGAAATATTCAGCAAATACTTGCTTCGGATCTCCTGCCTCTGTTCATGATCGTTTATATCGCACGGCTGTTGAGGCCAATCCAGTTCCGTACGCATCAGAAATTTGGGCCCGTTTAGCCATTTGTTGTTGCTCTGAGATTGTTGTGTGTAACTGGCACGAGTGGCATCATCCGCCGCATTTAATTTTGAAGGCACCCAACGCCACTGATTTACTCGGGTACTGTGTAGAATTTCCGCCACTCGAAAAGCCACAAACTCTTTATGGCGGCGAGGGTCCGCTCGAAGCCAGTGCAGCACGGTTTTCGAGTCGCTCCAAAAAACACGATCAGTAATATGTAGTTTGTGGCAATCGAGGATGGAGTTGCAAAGTCTTGTCCCAAGAATCGCTGCTGAAAGCTCTAGCCGAGGTATCGACATGAGTTTTTTTGGGCTTACTCTTGTCTTACCACATATAAATGAAATGTATACCTCATCTTTATACTGGATGCGAAGATACACGACGGCACTGAACGCTTCTTCGCTGGCGTCTACGAATGTATGAAGATCCACTCGGCTAGCTCTTGTTAAATGGCAATAGTGGCATCTAGGAATTTTCAACTGGGCTAAGTGTGGCATTTGTTTTTTCCATTCTCTCCATCTTGTGAAACATTCTTCTGGAATTGGTTCATCCCATCCAGTTCCAAAGCGCCAGATAGATTTCAGTATCAGCTTTAACGGAAGCGTGTAGTTGGCTATCATTCCAAGAGGGTCGAATACGGACATAGCGATGCTTAAGAACTCTCTTTTAGTTGGGCATCTGTCTTCCACCATGACGGCTTTGTTCACTCGAGGAAAGTTCAATCGAAATGTAAGTACGTCCTCATCACTATTCCAACACAACCCTAGAACCTTCTCATTTGACGAGGTGGCTTCCATATCCATGCTGATCAGTTCTTTGGCACTTTCTAGTTCGTCGGCTGCTAAACTGCTTAGTACTTCTTTCGAATTAGATGCGAAATTGCGCAACTCGAATCCGCCCTCTCGATGGATTGTAACAACTGCTTTGGTGACGGCGATAGCTTCTGAAACATCCTCAAAACTGTCTACAAAGTCATCAACGTAGTGGTGGCTGATAATGGACTTGGTAGCTCTTGGATACTTCTTCTCAAACCTTGAGGCATTATGGTTCTTCACGAAATTTGCGGAGCAAGGTGAACATGCAGCACCAAACGTCATTACCTTCATTAGATAAATATCGATCGGTTTTCTTTCATCCTCTCTCCAAAGGAAGCGTTGAGAGTTTTGATCTTCTGGCCGTATCAGCACCTGGTGAAACATCTCTCTTATATCACCTGTCACTGCAATTGATCTCATCCGAAAGTTATATAAAATGTCTACCAAATTCACATAATCATCTGGACCCTTCATTAAAAAGGAGTTTAACGATACGCCACCAACTTCCGCTGCCGCGTCAAAAACTAGACGTACCTTTCCAGGTTTGTTTGGATTTTGGACCCCAAAATGTGGGAGGTACCAAGTCTTTGGAGTGTGAGTATTAGCCTCAGCAGACGTTAGCTTTACAGCATATCCTTTCTCTAAATAACCGACAATAATGGCTTTGTATCTTGTAGCAAATTCGGGATCTCTTCGCAATTTGGCTTCAAGACTGAAAAGTCTCTTCTTGGCTAGTTCAAAGCTGTTTGGTAAATTGGGTTCATCTTCTTTCCAGAGTAGACCAGTCTGAAATCGTTTATTTAATCTTATCGTTGTATCATTTAGTAATCGCAACGCCCTTTTATCCTTATCCGATACTAATTTCTCCGTCGGCTTTCTAACTCCAAAGCTTTCGATGCAGAAGTATTCATCGATGAGTTTATTCAGATTTGAATCTCGTTCCGTAGCAATTCTGTTACAGAGCACACTGTTTTCTTGCATCTCTTCTACTCGTTCCGATCTGAAGCTTCCATAAGCGATCCAACCCAGCTTCGTAAGCGCAATAGTTGGTCCTTGATTCTGGCAGTTGAGGACTTCGACTGGTGCGCCAAGATGACTGTTATCTAGACCTATCAGGATCTCAGGTCTGGCTTCATTGTAATTAGCTAATTGAACATCAGATCGATTTGTGAGAGTCAGCTCCGAGGCGGTGAAAGTTTGCGTCGGAAGGCAAAGTTCTTCAACTGTTTGAACTCCACGAACCTTGTATTTGGTTGCATCATCTTTATCTGCACTAATGTCTATGTCCACTATGAAAGACTTCTTGGCTTCTGTCGCTTTACCAATCCATCGCAGCTTGAGATCTTTGGGCGTTCCGTTGAGTTTCAGACGTTTGGCTAGGTTTGAGCACATTATCGTTACGGAAGAACCTTCATCCAATAGAGCGTATGTTCTTATCGCTCTATCACCGTTATAGATCCTAACAGGCAAAACTCTGAACAGAATTTTCGTTTCTCCAACGTCTTCGCAGTTTAATAAGGGTCTATGGACGTCCAAGGATTCATTTCCATCGTTTGGTGTTGTTGATTTACATTCCCGTTCTGTTTCATGTAAAGTAGTGTGATGCACCTTTTGGCAATTTGCAACACTACATGGTTTCCTTGAGCGACAAGTTTTGATATTGTGTCCGTACTTCAGGCATCCAAAACACAGTTTGTTACGTTTTACGAATTCCCATCTGGCTGATGTCTGTAGCTGAGTGAAACTTTTACAATTTGAAACTGGATGTGGCTCTTCTTTGCAATATCGGCATTTTAATTTCTCAGCTTTCGCCTTTGCTTCGATAGTGTGCAACACGTTGCCTCTTCTTGGCCTCGATGGTGAATCGCTTCGACTTGATGACGGCAGTGATGTTGACGTTACGAGGCAAACTAATCGTGCTAGTTCACTCAACCAAGTGCTGAAGTGCTTTATGGTTGGGTAAGGCAATATGCTGACACTGTGTTGTGCCCATTCTATTCTTTTGTTCATGGGAAGCTTTGCGATTAGTTCTTGTAATAAGGTGGGATTAGCTAAATGTTGGTACATTCCACTTGATTCTAGAAACACGGACAAGTTTTCAACCTTTGTAGCAAATACGACGATGAGCTCTAGCTTGTTATCTGAAATCGGTGGAATTCCTCTTACCTTCTTCAGTTGGCTCTGGATAAGGCACTCCGGACGTCCAAAACGAAACTCCAAATTCGCCATCACTTGTTCTACATTATTTGGATGGATGATTAAAGATTCGACTACATCTCTCGCTTCTCCTTTCACACTCCTTTGGAGACGAAACATGTTCTCAACTTTACTATATCCGAACATGTTAGTGGATTCAACAAAGGATGTGCAGAACATAGGCCACTCTTCCGGTTTTCCACGAAAATCAGGCAAATCGTGTAACTTTCGGTGAGATCCATACATTATGGATGACGAAGACGGATGTTGCGTTGGTTGAGGCTGTATGCCAGCAGCTGGATGAACTTGATGTTGCGTTAAATTCTGTAGGCTATTCAACGGTGGTAAAAACGTCGGAACCGTTCGTAAGTTCGAGATGTTGTTTGGCGAAAAGTCATTCGAACCCATCGGCAATGTTTCAGCAGAGTTAATAGTAAGCGGGGGTGCTTGTGCCCCAGGATGTACCGCTTGTGACGTAATCGGCATGTATGACATCGTTGTTGTGGCGCGAGCTGAAACAAGGTTACACTGAAAGGCAGGAGCATAAGGGCTTGCATAGCTAACGGCTGTTGGTGCGAATGTTACTGTTGGAGCTGTAGATGGCACTAATGAGGAGTTGAAAGTTGCACCAGATCCACTGGCAATGGATTCTGTAATAGCTGCTATTCTTGTTGCAGCAGACTCAGGGACGTTGGTTGAAGAGCTACTGGCGATGAGATTTGTTAATTTATCTTGCTGTTCACGTAGTAGTTGCTCAATGCGTTGGCGCTCCTGTTTTTCTTCGGTTACGGCTGCTAAAGCAGCTTCTAGTTGTTCATTTAGTCGCTGCAATCGATCCTCCATCGTCGTTTTGTCTAAATCAGCCTGTCTAATGGTGTTGTTTAGATCTACTGGGTGTTCGTTATCATCGGATGATTCATTTGACTCCGCTGCAAGTTTTGAAGTCTGATTTCTAGCTTTCGGCATTGGCTTTTAATTTGCTTATAATAAATCAAAACCCCTAACAAATTGCTAAGGCTAAAAATCAAATTTATATATATTTTAAATTGTATTGTTAGGGTTTATAAGCAAAATGATCAAATTATTTGACTTTAAAAACTTCCGATGTTGTCTCTCTTAGATAGTTTTCGACACTAACTGTGCAAATACAAATTTACCGCTTATTGCGGTTATAAAGTAAGATTCTTACCGTTTTCGACACTAACTGTGCAAATACAAATTTACCGCTTATTGCGGTTATAAAGTAAGATTCTTACCTTGCTAACTGCAACTCGTAGATGGCTTTTGTCTTACTTGCTGTTGTTAGATGGATAGGCACTATATATATTTGCAGATTTTTCTTTTGCCGGAGGAGGTAGGAGCACTTTGTGTTAAGCACTATATTTTCTAAATTAAACTGAAATAACTTATTGTTCGTTCTAAATCAATAATTAATTTCTAAGCAAACAGAATAGAAAACTTTGGCACACTAAAGGAATTTCTAAGTTTAACTATAATACATTTGACTCATTGAATTTAATTAAAACGAAAAGAACTTGGCACACATGTTGATTGATGATTGATGTATATCTTCTTCCAGTGGAGGTGGATAATTTAAGTCCGGATTTATTCATTCACAAATGTGACAATCGACAAAAGATATATTTTTCTTTCTTCTTTTTACTGGCTGGGGTTTATTTCTTTTCATCGACTATTGCTCTCGAAAAGATGAATAATCCAAGATAAAAAAAGGCAGCAGGTTTCTTCCACTAGCTGTGGGAATCTAATGAAGGCAAGAGAGTTCTTCCACTGGCTGTGGGAATGCAAAGACGGCGACTGAGTTCTTCCACTGGCGGTGGAAGTCCAAGTAAAAGGCGGCAGAGTTCTTCCACTGGGTGTGGGAATCCAAATAAAAGGCGAAAGAGTTCTTCCACTGGCTGTGGGAATCAAAAAGGCAATACAGTGTTCTTCCACTGGCAGTGGGAATCCAAAAGGCAACAGAGTGTTCTTCCACTGGCTGTGGGAATCCAAAAGGCAACAGAGTGTTCTTCCACTGGCTGTGGGAATCCAAATGGCGACAAGGTTCTTCCACTGGCTGTGGGAATCCAAAAAAGAATAAAGATGAATAATCCAAGATAAAAATGGCAGCAGGGTTCTTCCACTAGCTGTGGGAATCTAAAGAATGCAAGAGAGTTCTTCCACTGGCTGTGGGAATCCAAGTAAAAGGCGGCAGAGTTCTTCCACTGGCTGTGGGAATCCAAATAAAAGGCGGCAGAGTTCTTCCACTGGCTGTGGGAATCCAAAAGGCAATACAGTGTTCTTCCACTGGCAGTGGGAATCCAAAAGGCAACAGAGTGTTCTTCCACTGGCTGTGGGAATCCAAAGGGCGACAAGGTTCTTCCACTGGCTGTGGGAATCCAAAGGGCGACAAGGTTCTTCCACTGGCTGTGGGAATCCAAAAAAGAATAAAGATCCAAAAAAGAATAAAGATGTCGTCGGCACCACCACACCAAATGAATAGAACGAGCATTTATTCAATATTTGCTGTTTTGCTGTTTATTCTCTAAAATTTCAAAAATCTTATAATAGGTTTACAATAATATATATTTTATCTTACTTTTTGGTGGATCCTGGCAGATGACCGGTGGCTGACGAAGTCTAATGCAAAATGGCGAAAGGAAAATGCATGACCGGAAAACGTGACTTTTATTTTGTGCTAATGACAGATGATGGTAGGTACTGTCAAAGTCAAATAAGATCTGTTCGCCCGGTATCTGCCAGAAGTACCAATATAAATGGTGCCAAATAAACTAAGGATACGTCACACTTCAAATTATTAAGTGACACGTATAGTCGAATCGTTTTCGCGCATGCGGAATTTTCAGATATACTCTGGTAGTGTTAGCGTGCGACCTTGCTCATTTGATTTTCTTATCATCGTTCTGTGTCAAGTTTGTAATGTATTTTTAATTTGTGGTTTCATAGCTAAAATGTTTAGTTTTGATCATCGTCCTGTGTAAAGTTTGCGTGTTTCATTTGTGTGTTTGAAGTGCATAAAAATATACGAGTACTATATTAAATCAAAATATGTCTAAACGATCATATGTAAGTGGATCCGAAAAAAGGAAAAAATGCTGCAATAATTATTTATCTTTTTAATAAATTAAAAAAAATATTATTTATTTAAAAAATTAAAAGAATAAATATTACTTCAAAGTTATGTGATTTTTTCTGTATAACTTTATTACACAACATAACATTTTTATATAATCATACAGGGGCCCCATTTTCGAAAAGTGCCCAAGGCCCCCAATAGGGTAAAGACGGCCTTGCCTGCAAGATATATGTAAAAACATCTTTTGTAAGGGGGGCGTATGTAGTGTAAACTACCCCTTTTTAGTATTTAGTTATTAGCATTATAAGGTTGGCAAACCTGTTTTATAAAGTTTTGTTATTTTGTCCCTCTGACTGATTTCCGTCCAGAAACTTGATATTTTGGCCTATTCTGCCACATCTGTTATTCTGCTATAGATTTTCTGTTATGAATCATAAAAGATTTCCATCTTAAAAGATCTTTTATAATTGGTATTCAGGGGCTCGAACTTTTATAAAAGTCTGTTATGCAACTTCGAAAACGAAATCTGTTATGAAACTGAACTAAATCTGCTATCAAAATCAGCTGTGATTAAATAAAATAATTCATCTGACAAAATTAAAATGGATGACGAACAAAAAAGTAATCTCTTCTCTTACACATTATTGGTGTCCTCTACTCTACTTACATATACATATGTTTATATAATACTCGTATGTGTGTAAATATATTTTCTTTCATTTGTCTCATTTTAAAAAGATTTCGTTGACGAAATATAAAATATATCGTCGTCGTTCTATGAAACGTCCATTCTTAACAAAAATGTAATTTAATTCTTATTTAATTCATTCCAGATCAGCCATATTTGCAAAATATTGTATTGCAGAATGGACGACGATGATATATCAATTTTTCATTGACATACTCATATCTGTGTATGTATTGAAATCTTTTATGATAAAAGTCACAGAAGTTTGTCTTTTATTCTTTTATGATTTTTAACAGATTTCATAACAGATTTTGGCATGCTGAATACCAAAAATGCTATTCGTAAAAGATTTTTTCTATGTTCGAACGTTTGACAGTTCATAAAAGTTTTCTTAGCAGATTTTATAACAGATTTTAGCGTGCTGAATACCAAAATTAAAATTCATAAAAGATTTGTTGACAGCTCAAACATTTGTACGGAAATTCATAGCAGAATAACAGAATAAAAGAATAAAAGATCTCGCCGAATAGGCCTAATTAATTAATCTCCTCCCGTTTTATTAAAGTGTACAATTAAATAGTTACCAAAAAAAACACGTTGTTTTATTTTGACGATTAAGTGTCCACGAAAAGACACCACAAATACCAAAATAACATTTATCCTGTAAACAAATATGTAAAGAATTTAAAAAATCCAATAGAATGTTCACCATGTAAAACCATTGAATACAAAACAAAAAATTATGTAGAAGAAATAAATAAAGGTCATAA
Organism: Chrysotoxum bicinctum; assembly: GCA_911387755.1. Lineage (NCBI taxonomy): Eukaryota > Metazoa > Arthropoda > Insecta > Diptera > Syrphidae > Chrysotoxum > Chrysotoxum bicinctum. The sequence goes on along the minus strand of OU426987.1, from coordinate 130,079,034 downwards.
ATAAAAAACATTACCATAATAAAATAAAACATTTTAATCATAAAATAGTAATTCAACCAAAATTAAATATGAGTCTAACTGATCCAGAAATTGTTATTAAAGAACGAATTTTCAAAGATATAGAACGTCAAAACAAAATTAAACTCATACAGCCCTATTAATAAGCACACAATAAAGGCGAAACAAATTTAACACGTATTTTAACTTATAATTCTTAATAATAAATTCGTGTTAGCCTTAAATGACGTTTGGCAATGAGGGGATAACTTATCTCACCGATTTTAGTGTTTAACGAGCGGATGTCTTTAACTTGTTTGTCAAATTTGACAGAAACATTTTTTTAATATTAAATATTTATTTGTTTTATCGAACTGAAAAAGCTGTGTAAAATTCTCTATGAATTCGTTTAATATTATTGATGAAATAAGCAGAATTGAAAACCTAGATAGGTTAAGTGATGGTGCCGAAACATTGAGACGAAAAAAACTCTATAAAACGCGTATGAATCCTATGGAAGAACTTGATGAACATAGTTTCAGATCAAGATATCGTCTTTCAAAATCGAATATGACTCGTCTAATCAATATAGTCAAAGATGACTTGGAAGGTGATGCAAGAGGTGGACACATTCCACCAAGTATCCAAGTAATGGCTGCCATACGCTATTGGGCTCGAAATGAGGTAAGGAAGAAAAATGTTTTCTTATTAAAAATAATAAATTTAGTGGAAAGTTACAACTCCCAACCGTTCCTGTGTGCATGTTCTTAGTTTGTGAAAAAAGGAATGACATAAAATTCAGATATCATAACAACATAATTGCATTTTAAATTTTCGTAGATTCAGTTGGCCTTAGCCAACCAACTCTTAGTATTGTAAGTGCTAGAGTAGCAACGGCATTTGCATCTAAATCAAAAGACTATATTCGAATGCCTCGCTCAACTTCTGAGCAAATAGCGGTGATGGAAGGATTTAAAAGAATTCACGGATTTTCCCACGTTATGTGAGCAATTGACTGCACTCATATCAAAATACAAAAACAAGGTGGAGAAACTGGACAGTTCTACGTTAATAGAAAAGGATATTACTCCATTAACACACAAGTTGTATGTGACCATAAATTAAAAATAACAAACATTGTAGCCCACTGGCGTGGAAGTACCCATGATTCTAGGATTTTCAACGAATGCTCATTAAAAGAACGTCTCGAAAGAGGTGAATTTCTAGGACGTCTTCTTGGTGACGGTGGCTATAAGTGCACCAACTTTCTTTATACACCAGTTCTTAATCCGACTTTCTTCAGGCGAAGAAAATTATAATAAAGCACATATTGCAACACGAAATACAATTGAAAGAACATTTGGTGTTTGGAAATCCAGATTTCGCATTCTACTCACGGGTATAAGAGGATCGTTAGAAAATATAAAAACCGTCATCGTGGCGCTAGCCGTTCTACACAACCTTGCTATTGATTTTAATGAAGTATTCGGTAAGTCTTCTATGTATACCTACATAATCTTTTAATAAAAAATAACGTTTATTGCCTTACTTAGATAACGATAACTTAATTGAAAGCACAGAAATTGTTCCGGCTCCAGTAGCTCAAGTTGAACCCGAAAACAACATTAACAATCGGAGATCTTTCATTCTGAGCAATTATCCAAACATCTGAGAACTGAGATCCACGGACCACAAAACAACATGTAAGCGTTAATCCACATTTCGTTTAATGTTTAATGTATGTAAATATTTTGCTTAAAATTAAATGCCAAACTGACAAATCAAGGAAAATACCTATTTTTATTACAAGAAGAAAGCCAATAAGCGTAAGAACAGACGAATTCACGCTATAGGTGCTTTTTGGTAGATGCACAGCGCAGTAAAATTTTACTCACTGAACAACGAATCCATTTTATTCTGCGATATACTTATGTATATGTACATATGTATATGGACCAAAACGCGAAAAACGAAACCACAAAGAAAAAAAAAATATTTCAAATTTCGCGGGCTTTTCCCCATTTTTATTTTTTATACATCCCAAAGTAACGAGTAACATAAATTTCAAAGAGATATTCGTTACTTACTTCGCGATAAACACGTTTTTCTTTGATTCCTTGAAATTAAAAAAAAAAATTAAAATACAAAACGAAACAAAATGGTAAGTTTTATTAATTCAAAATTAGTTTCTTAAGTGTTATCCGTCTTGGTCACATTAAGTAAGTTTTGTTAAAAGTATAGGGCTTAAATATTTGGAAAAACAAATTGAAATCAGCATTTAAAATAACAAAGAAACCCACCGCAATATTTGATGTAACGTAACAGTCCAAGAACCTTAAAAGTTTATTTTTCCAGCTTCTATTATATCAACATATTAATAAAACCATATTTTCTCCGAGGAGTTTTAGTCTATTTTAAAAATAAAATAGTAATTCTGTTGTGTACTAAATAATACCGTTGTTTAGAACAGAAAACAGTTTGTAACGTAACAGTCTTTTTTCGTTTCAAATTAAAAAATTGTAACTATGTTGAGTTCATAACCTCAATCATACTTCTAATGTGTAGGAAAAGCTTAGTAAGACCCAAAAGAACAAAAACTATGAGCCTTATCATCGTACCCGATCGGAACGTAATTTTCTCCGATTTCTACGAAATGTACGAATTTTGTATGATTGTAGCCGTTCCGATAGGGCAATCGGAGAAATCAACGAAAATAAAGTTTGTGTGCGTTGAAAATGTCAAATCCTTGCGTTGCATGCCGATGAAATGTCAAAATGGCAGCAACGCATGGTGAATACATGCGATTTATAAAGATATTTGATTTCCGATTTCTCCGACAGCAAATTATAAGTGGAAAATTTTCCAAAGAAAAATTAAAAACGAATAAACTTTTATAATTTATAATTACGCTGTATCTGAGTTAGAAAATATTTGATATATTTCTTAAGAATATTCTCTTTTCTTTATTTAATTTTCTTTATCCATATCTTTCCGCTTTCAATAACACTGCTGCACTATCCATGATTCTTCTTTGCTTATTTGACACGAATCAACACTTTATTAATTTATTGGCGTTTACGTCAAATACACACGTTAGTAAACGGCGGTTTTTTCCGTTACGAAACAGATACCATGAAGGAAATAAACGTTACGATCGTAACGATACGATGATAAGGCTGTATATATGTGTGTAAATAGTTTAAAAAGGACGGAAAAGTTTGAGAAGTTGTTGAATTCCAAATTAGAATTATTTATACTAAAAGTTTGTTTAAATTCGATAAACAAACTTAAAAAATTATTACAATGAATGATTGATGAATTTATCTTAAATAAAGTAAAATATTATTATTTTTAAAACTAAGTGGAAATACTTAATGTAAGTTAGTGGATAAATGGATCGCCACAATTTCGATATGTAATTACCTATAATGAAAAATAAAGTTTTTTTTTATTTAATTTGTATGTTACATAAGTTACCCTTTTTTAATGTCTAACGATAAGAAAACCAAATAACTCTAAAAAAATACAATTTTAGCCATTTTCGATGCTGACTTTAACTCTTAAAAGAGCCAAGATCGCACGTGTAACGTAACAGTCTTTTCATGTAACGTAACAGTCCCAACATTTTTCTTTCCACAGAATCTAAAAATACAGTATTTAGTGTAATTAATATTTTATTTGCTACTTCCTTTCTTAATCTCAGAAACCTCGTACCTCACGTTTGAAATAGTACACTAAAAGAGCAGACTTAATGCATAATGTAATGCAACCTCAAAATCTACTTCCAAATTCATGTAACGTAACAGTCCTGCTAAAACATTTTTAGCGTTTAAATGACAGGCCTCACTGATTTTTAAATTAATAGAAAATGTTAGTTAGGAAGTCTATTTTTAGAAAAAAATAATAGATATTGGAAAAGTATTCAGTTTCATATATTTTAACGTAAATTTGTATTGAAATATGCGTATGAATGTAACGTAACAGTCCGCGTTTTGGTCCATATGCTGATCGCATGGTCAGGAATGACATAATAATGAAATTTGAAAAAATCACTTTCCCGTTCTCTATCATGGTAATGAATGGCTTGACTAAAATCTCGACTTTTACAAATCCAAAACTTGTGTCTATATAGCAAAAAAAAAAATACTCATTTTTGTTTAGTTAACAAATACTTAACTTTAATACAAAAAAATCAACGTTCTACGTTCTATTAATAAAAACCTAAATAGTTATAATAATAAATAATATTTTTTATTGAAGTAAACCTATTTCAAGGTCTATCTTCTTTAGCTCCATCTACCGGCATTACTTTTCCATTTCCAAGATCTCCATTCTTTTCTCGTGTTCTTTTTGCATATGAATTTTTGCCAATTCATATACCGATGCTTTTTCCGTGTTATTTGCATCATTCTAAAAAACAAATTGATCATTGTTGCATTAAATTATAAGATTAAAAATTAAATTTCTTACGTTATTTTTAAATTTACGTTTTCTTTCATTTCTTTTATTCGGCACGGAAAAAATGTTGCTCACGGTACTTGTATTCATCACATTGATGCTGTTTTCTGTAAAGATGAAGAAGAATATGTTACAATATTATAAATAAATATTATCGTTGGAATGGAGAAAAAATGTTTGAACTCTCTGCTTTTCACTTATTATCAAAACAGAATTTTACTGCGAGATATGTTTTTCTTTTAACTAAATTATCTTGCACTTTTCAATTCATATGAAAGCTATACCAAACTAAATAATTTTCAAGAGATTAGCTTACCATCGTTTGTGTAATGATTCTCCTCCAACTTTTCAGTTCACTCTTCAACATATTTGGATTGGAGAGTCTAGAATTAGTAAGCAAATTGTGAGAGTAATTTAAATTTATAAAGGCTATTGAAAAAACATTTCTACCTGCTGTTCAGGACCATCGCTATCGAACCTGTTCGAATCACGAATAAATTCGTTTGGCAGCAGCTCAATAATATCAGCATACTCTGGTGCAGGTGACTTTGGTGGTGGGCCACCCCCAGTAGCTTTGGATTCTTTTCGAAAAGTAGACTCAGCCTTTTTTGCTTTTAGCTTCATACCTCTCCATTGGAATTGAATCTGGGCTACTTCTCGCCTGGTGTCACTTGCTGCATTGAATCTAAAATGCATGGTAAATCAATTAAGAAAATATATTGTTTTATTGTTTTGGGAATAACTTACAAGGCCAATATAGATTCCCAGCAATTTTTTTTTTTAATTTATTTGTATTGGTGTCGCAATTTTTATTCTCAACTATGTCCACATTCTCTAAGACTAGACTCCGCAATAAGGTCTGTAATTATAAATGCATGTAAACAAATATATTTTCAAAGAAGATATTAGAAATTGGTGTGTTTACTAACCTTGTCGCCAGAACTCCAATTTTCAGTCGTTTTTTTTCTTTAATGGTCTATCCATTTTTATAAATTTTTTTTTTGAAGTTTGGAACAAAAATTAAATTACCGTTTAGAATTCTGTCTGACATCAAAAAACATTTTTTTTCTTTTTTATGACTGAGGTGACATGCCGACACTCACAAATAGAAAAAGTACTAGAATATTTAGTAGAAATTGCCAATTTCCCCTTGTTATTCAGCGAATAGATAAAATGAAGAAACGATAGTTTTATTAATATTTTAATTTATCAAAGGGATAATTTCATTATCCGTGTGTTGGAAAAAACGTGTGTTAACGAGCGAATTGTGTGTTTTTATTAATACGGCTGATAGAATATAAGAATACCTAGTCGAAATACAATTACTTTTTCTACTGTATTAACTGTTTTTATTGTCATAGCTATTTGCTATTTTGTATTTAAATATGTATTTAGAAATAAGAATATAAAAATTATAAATAAAATATGTGCCGAAGAAAATAATAAATACCACTAACCGAAAATATGAAGCCTCAGGAGAGTCTTCAGACTAAGGCGGGGGGAGCTACAAAGGTACCCATGCCGATCCCCATGACATCAGATATAAACACAAACAGCCCAAAAATCATTTCTATTAACATTCCAATGAGCCAGCCATCAGACATAAACAATGCTGCAAAATCAATATTGATCGAAAATAATGACAAAGTGAGCATAATTCAACGATCGTGTGATCATCTCATCAGGAACCAACAAAATAACAAAGTCAGCATAATTCGATGATCGTATGATCATCTCATCAGGCTCCCTAGTTATAATCATATTTGTATCTTAGCTTTAAGTTCAGTTCTAATTCACATTGCAAATAAAGAAGATCTCTGAAGATCAATTCAATTCTTTAAATATAAGGCGGGGGGAGTTACAAAGGTACCCATGCCGATCCCCATGACATCAGATATAAACACAAACAGCCCACAAATCATTTCTTTTAACATTCCAATGAGCCAGCCAGCAGACATAAACAATGCTGCAAAATCAATATTGATCGAAAATAATGACAAAGTGAGCATAATTCAAGGATCGTGTGATCATCTCATCAGGAACCAACAAAATAACAAAGTCAGCATAATTCGATGATCGTATGATCATCTCATCAGGCTCCTTAGTTATAATCATATTTGTATCTTAGCTTTAAGTTCAGTTCTAATTCACATTGCAAATAAAGAAGATCTCTGAAGATCAATTCAATTCTTTAATTATAACTCGTTGTCTTTTCTTTTATTCCTCCACGTTAAGGAGAAGATATATTTTTTTCGAATCCCAGAGGATTAGTTACATAACGCGCGCGCCGCTTGACATATTTTTTTTTCCGTCGAACAAATTATTATTTTGTTTGTTTTTATTTTCCTTAATAATAAAAATAAAATGCACGACTGGGTCGCACGAACTTGCTCCTATGTAATAGACTAGGAATTCTAAAAACAAATGTTATTAGAGTAAACTGTTCATAAGGATAAAATTAATTTTTTAAATTCTTTTAGTGGTAAGAGACGAAAACGGAATGCTATGCAAATATGAATTTATGCAAGAACAAAAATTATAAGTCGTTTTAGTGGTTTATTAAAAAAAAAGCTTTTATATACAAAATTTTTAAAAGATTTTTAAGAAAAAATTTTGGTACACCAATTTAAAGATTTTATTATTGTTCGAATAAAAATTAAACTAAAAAAAAATATTAAGCCGTTTTTGAGATGTCGAAAAATAGTTTTTTTTTTCAAAAATTCAAAAAATATTTATTTTAAAGTTTTGAAATGCAATGTGTCTTAGACTTTTTAGAAGCTTCTCTATAAAAAATTTCATTAAGATCCGTTATGCAGATAATGAGAAATTCAAAATTCGAAAAACTGGTTCTATGGTAGGTACAAGCTGTAATATCTTAATTTCAATTTTTTTTTAATAAATTAAAGATCATAAAAATTAATTGAAAGAAAAAATTTTTATCAAAATTCTAGGTGCCGTTTTTGAGAAAATTACGATTTTTGAAAACCATTTTTTTTTAATTTTTTAACATTTGTACCTTTATTTTATGGTAAAATGATTTTTTTTTCTCACATCTTGTAGATTGTATTAAAAGACTTTTATTTATTAAGTTTAAAAAAAAACTACCTTGGGGTTTTTGAAATACATATTGAGTTTTGAAAAAAGAAATTTTAAGTTTTTTTAAAAAGCCAGAAAATTTTTTTTTGAAACTTTGAATACACAATTCTTTTTAAATTTTTAAAGAGCCTCAGCAAAAAAAAATGATCTAAATCGGTGGTACCGTTTTGAGAAAATAAAAAACAAAAAAATGGTTCAACGGGGGGGTACTCTCAATAACCGTTTTTCGGAAAACTTTTTTCAACCATTACCTAGCTTTAACTAAATGAAATTTTTTTGTGTTTTTATTTTTTGAATCTGTCAAACAGTTTTTGAGAAAAAAAAATATTTATAAAATTTCGAAAAAAATTCGTATGGCAGGTACCGTTAGTTTTGGTCTTAAAAAAAAAGGAAAAAAAAGTGTGGGGGAAAAAATCAAAACCCATATCTACCAAGTTTAAGGAAAATCGGCCGAGCCGTTTAGGCTATAGTCGAACCGACAGACAGACAGACAGAATTGCGAGACCCACTTTTTTAGTCTTCGCTATCATCGTAATGTCAACTTTGATCAAAATCTCGAGTTCGTTCTTTTTTACGAATGCATAACTTACCTTATAGTACCTATAAGTCGCAACAAAACAAATTAGATTAAAACATTAAGCCTAGTATGCAGATCAAGAAAAATTTTGTCTCATACAAATTTTATCGTGAATTCTTTTCCGAGCAGTAGTACGCAGTTCGCGCGCGAAATTCATACTTTTCTACATTGCTTTACTTTAATATGTCAAAGAGTCTCCACTAAATTTTGTGAGGACAGAGAATGATAGAATCATTATTTTGCGGGACAAATTTTGACAGCCACCGTATTCCGATTTTTTTCTTTTATGTGTAAGATCTGTTGATGCTTCTCTTGAAACCATCAAGAGGAGATTCCAGAAAGATATGAACGAATTTTGTAAGACAACCCATTCCATAGATACACTCCAAAACACTTTCACTGTAGTCTTTTCAGGTGCTCGAAAAGTATATGTATGTATATTGAAAAGTTTTGGGAGTGGCTTGTTCTAAAAACATGGTTGATACCTTTTTCAAATTTCTTTCAAAACAGGTATCAAAATCCTTAAAATAGATGCAGTTTCGAAAAAAAAATCACTCCTAGAACTCATATACTGATTCTATGTAATGCGTATTCCAAGATGAACTTTTTTCCTTTTAATAATATATTTATTATATAAAAAAGAATTAAACATTTCATTGACAATAGGCTGTCCGTCGTTGTATGAATAAAAAAAAATTTTCGAATTTTTTATCGAAGTGGGTATCAAAAGTTGCGTATTACCGAATAGATTCTGAATATGTACTTACTTTTTGATTTCGGCATAACGCTCTACCACGGCTTAAAGTTCTTAAAATAAGGTAAAAAACTATATTTTAAGGTTTTTAAGTTAAAAAGCAAATTTTGATACCCCTTTCGATAAAAAACTCGAGAATTTTTTTTTCTTCATGTAACGACGGGACAGCCTATTCCAAAAGCCAGCTGCAAAGGCCATGAACCATGATAAACACACAAATAGCACTTAATCACAAGTCAACAGGCGTTTTCCTAAATTAAGTTTTGCAGCGCATCGTGAATTTTGATGCTTTTTTTATGCATTTGCTTTAATTAAATTAAGTTATCAAACTCGCATCCTACATTTTGGTTTGGAGCTTATTTTTAATGAATTTTAGTGAAAAGATAAACGTTGTGAGCATCAAAATCTACTATGAGCTGCAACACTCTAGTAAGATCATCTCAAATTTAGTTGGTGGTGCCAAGACGAGCAGAGGCGAAGAGCTCCAATCGACATCGTTTGGTGTGTTCTCTGATTGACATGTGCATGGGGTGTAGTTCTTTATAATTTCAGGATGTTATCAATTTCAGGATCTGAAAAGGTTTCTGTGGAATGATAAATAAATCATATTCATTTCAAATCATACGGATTTCTTTAATTCGACCACTCACTTTTATTTGATATTAATGTTCCACAATAGTCAGCACACGATTAGTCCAGCATGCATTTAGAATTTTCCAAATTTGGTGTGTTCTCGGCACCGATCTCTATAATACACTGGATAGCGCATTCATCCACCAGGTCGAATCGAAGAGTAACCATGACCTACCATATCATGCAGAGCTCTGATATGGGGGACCTACCCTTCTCTAGCTACTCGTGGGAACAAAATCTAAAAAAATGCCAAAAAAAAAACAAAAAATAACACAAACCACATCAAATTTAACATTCCGCAGGATGTCACCGCGAATGAGTATACGGATCGCATGGAGTCTAACCTCCCTGGAGACGATTCGAGGCCGAACATCAGTCACTTGCTCAAGAGGAAGCCTCATGGGCAAGTGCAAAACCGGGCAGCTCAAGGAGAATCGTCTACAACGAGTCTGGGGAAAATGCCACCCAGGGGAGTTACAGATGATACTCTTGGCACATCTGAGGCAAGCATGAGGAGAATACCTCCCAAGCTGGTGGAGGATGCTGTTAAAGCAATCAGTGATGGGAAAATGACACCATCAAAAGCTGTTTCTGAGTCTACAGGAATAATGCACCGAGAAAAAGAAAGTGGTCGAAGCAGAAAAAAGAGCCAGGTGGCCGGGATGACCCAAATAGGAAAGGACTTAGCGGTGCAGGGGCAAGATGGTACCTCCGGTTCCTTGCCGAGGGCATGTCCCCGCAAGATGCCAGGAAGAAAGTAGAGGAGAGAAAGGCGGATGCAAATAAGGAACCTGCACAACGCCTAGAACAGGGTAAGAGGAAGAGCCACCATATAAGTCCTCCCCGAAGATAAGACGCCAAAAAAGCCAGAACGTCGCCAGTAACCACAGTGGGAACAAGCACCGCTAAAGTCGGAGCCAACGTACAGCAGCTCTCGTACGCGAGCGCGGCCAGGACTTTGAAGATTGCGGTTCTGCCAAAGGAGTACCCTCAGGTCTCCCTCAGTGCTAACGAATTGTCAGTATTGGAGGATAAACTGAAATTTAATGGCGTGCACTTTAGGGCGGGACTGTTGTTAGTTGACTGCGCTGGGCAAGAGACGGCAGATTGGCTCAAGGAGAAAACCTCCAAGCTGAGTACTTGGAAGGGCAGCAAATTGATGGCATGCATGGGTTATGACATCCCCAAAATGCACAACATCACGCTCTTTCTGCCAAGAAGCACCGGGAAAGACGACAAAAAATCGCTCGCGCTCATCCAGGCCCAGAATGAGGGAACGATTTTCAATGCATGGAAGATCCTGTCGAGCAAGGTCGAGGGCAAAGGGCAGCTCCTGGTGATCAGCATTGACGGTCAGACAGCGGAGGCCATAAGTAAGACAGGGTATCAACTGCATTACAAATTCGGGAAAATCCCCGTTACTGGTCTACGTAAAAGCAGTAAAACGAGCTGTATGAAAGTAGCCTGTAGAGCAGCCAACACCATCCCTACCACGCCCGTATCCAGTTTGCCTGCCAACACCCCCTCCACCCCTCGTTAGCTTCCACCACATCAACAACCACAACCAACCCCAATCCAGTTTGCCTACCAACACCCCCTCCCCCTCTCATTAGCTCCCATCACACCCACAACCACAAACCAACCCCAATCCAGTTTGCCTGTCAACACCCCCCTTCCCCCTTATTAGCTCCCACCACATCCACATCCACAACCACAACCCAACCCACCCAAACCTTCCAACCCACCAAAACCTCCCAACCCGTCCAATCCTCCCAACCTTCACAAACCCCTTTACCGGTGTCGATCCACCGTTTATACTAAGCGGTTGCGAGTGCAATAAGTTTTAGTAGTGCGCCCTAACAAAGCCAAAAATATTACAAACAGAAAAAAAAAATAAATTACTTAATTATTGGCATCAACATTATACCAGCTAACGGCGCGCTCTCTTCATCACCATCTCCCACTTATCCACATGCCTCGAAATAACTGTCGCTTGCTACCCATTGCATGTCTCTTGTGATGCTTATCGCATGATTCTTGTAATGGGTAGTTAAGTGACATCTGATGTATAATTCGATTATGTTTGTATGTCTTGATTGATTTCGGGTGCGAAGCGTTCTATGGGCATAACACCTAGAACGGTTTGTATTTTGATTTTAATCCATTGGACATGCACTTCATGGTTGAATTTAGATCGTCAGAGTTGTGTTTTGGATGTTTGTGATTTTCAACATGGTGAGTGATTTTTGTGTTGTGTTTACCAATATTCGTGGGCTTAGAAGGAATTTCTTTGACTTGTACGCACATTCTGTTAAGTACAGACCAGCTGTTTTGGCACTAGGTGAAACACAGGTTGGTGCAAATACTGATCTTTCAGAATTTCGCCTTCCTGGCTATAACCTAATGCCTTTACTCTTTCGCCATCACGGCCTTTTAGTCTACGTGAAACATGATGTTGCTTGCCAGAGTCTTCCTCAATACGGACATTGTTCTAATATGAACTTTAATTTCATGTGGCTCAAATTTACTGTTCGCAAGCACATCATTCATTATTGTTTCATTTATAGGAGCCCAAATCTGGACAGCAATTCAACTCTTAATTAGTTTGATGCGCTGTCTGATTCTATTTCCCGAATTGTTTCCCTGTACCCTCACACTGAAGTCGTTATTGCGGGCGACTTCAATGTACATAATTCAAATTGGCTCCGCCATTCAGGACAGACTACACCCGAAGGAAGATATGTTGAGATCTTTACTGAGATGCACCACCTTACTCAGCTGGTAGATGAGCCCACCCGTATACCAGATGTTGACGCTCACACTCGATTTGTTTCTTACTTCTAACCCTGATAAGTATACCATAACGGTAAAATCTCCATTCGGCACTTCGGGCCATTGTGTAATATCAGCTTATTTCTCATGTCCCATTCATCCAGTTAAAGAGAAGCATCCAACTATGACCGTTTGGCAATACGGGAAAGCCAACTGAGACGGTCTGAATAACTTTTTTAGAATTTTTAACTGGTCACTATGTTTCCTCGATAGTGACGTTGATGCCAGTGCTAATGTGATCACAGAAGTGATTTTTCTTGGGATGCGTACATTTATTCCTTACAGAATTAAGAGTATAAAGTATAAAGAAAAGTCGATACAAGCTGTAAAAAAGCTATCAGGTTGAGAGAAGTAAGTTTCAACTCTTACAAAGCCAACCCAAGTGAGGAAAATCGGAAAAAGTTTAAACAAATCAGAAACCAATGCAACGCTGTTATAAAGAGAACCAAATTCTTACATGAACAGAAATAAAGGCAAAAAATCCTGCAATGTCCCAAAGGCAGTAGAAATTTCTGGTCATTTGTCAAGAACATAAAAAATTCAACTTCATCTTTGGTTCCAACGCTCATCTACAATGACAAACCGATAACTAGCTCTTTAGAGAAGGCAAATGTACTTGCAGCTCATTTGGCTGCTAGCTCCACGTTGCCTGTTAGCAACATTGCCCTTCCTGTACTTGAGAACGTAAATCATTCAATGGGTCACGTATATTTCCGCACTCGTACAGTTGCAAGAGCCCTTCGAAATCTTGATATAAACAAATCCGCTGGTCCTGATGGTATACCCCCCATTCTTCTGAAGAGGTGTTCCTCATCGCTGGCAAAACCATTACGTAAGCATTTAAGATGGAAAACAGCATTTGTCCAGCCTGTTCCTAAAAAAGGTGACCCTTCCTCCCCCTCGTTCTATCGACCAATCGCACTTACGTCCCTTCTTTCCAAAGTCATGGAATCGCTGATAAATCATCAGCTCAAGAAATATCTCGAAGATCGAAAGCTTCTTAATGACCTGCAATACGGCTTTTGCAGCAATCGTTCCACTGGTGATCTGATGGCATATCTCACCGAAGAGTGGAACAGATCTTTACATTGTTTTGGAGAAAGTAAGATTATTGCGCTTAATATTTCTAAGGCATTTGATAGAGTTTGGCACCAGGCTCTCTTATCGAAAATGCGTGCGTTTGGCATCAACGTAACCCTTATTCGTTGGATTAGAAATTCCCTTCTAGATCGTTCAACACATGTTGTATTGGACGGTTTTAAGTCTGATCTTCAAAAAATAAATGCTGGTGTTCCCCAGGGCTCCGTTTTATCTCCGAATCTCTTTCTCATTTTTATAAATGATCTCTTGTCTGAAACTTCTAATCCACTTCATTGTTTTGCCGACGAATCTACTCTCAGCTTTTCGTACTCGTTCCCAAATTCACGTCCATCTCCTTCGGAAGTGGAATTGCCGCGGTATTGTATGATAAGCTCATTAAACTCCGATCTTTACAGCATTGTTAAATGGGGTAAGAAAAACCGTGTGGAGTTTAATGCTTCGAAAACTCAATGCTGTCTATTGTCGTTGAAGCAAAATATACCCCCTATGCCATTGTCCTTAAATGGCACTTGCCGAAAAGCTCTCAGTACTCAGTATGTGTGTTAACGACGATCTTCGTTGGAATGATCACATACTCGAGACCGCCAAGAATGCTGCTAAATACTTAGGATTTCTATATCGATGTAAGAAATGTTTCACCCCTTCTGGCTACCATTTATAAGGCGTCTATACGTCCAAAACTCGAGTATAACTCACACCTTTTGGCAGGCGCTGCTCAATCTTCTCTCCGTTTATTGGATAGAATTCAAAACAGAGCGTTAAAACTGATTGGAAACAGAGCTATAATGGATTCATTCCCATCTCTTGAACACCGTCGGAATGTTTCATGTATTTCCCTGTTTTATCGCTTCTTTCACAAGCAATGCTCACTCGAAGTAGTCAGTTGCATTCCTCTCCTTTATCAATTCACCCGTGATACCCGCTTCGCTAGGAATGCTCATCAGTTCACCCTTGAGCCTAACTTTGGTCGTACCGTGAAATATAGAGATTCGTTTTTTAGTCGTACAACACGATTATGGAATAACTTACCCGGCACAGTTTTCCCTTGCCATTTCAATTTGCAAACATTCAAAACCAATGTTCATCGACACCTCCTTTCTCTCCCCTCCTAATTTCTCCGGCACCCGTGCTGTGTTTAAAACATTATAAGGGTCTCGTAACATACCCTTGAGGGCGAGTGAATTATAAAAAAAAAACAACACTCTAAAACCCACCAAGACCCCTGAACCAACCGACATCCCCACCCACAACATAGCAGTCATCCAAAGCCAGGTAGACAGGTAGTCGGATGAGCGAAGAGATAGAGGGCATTGACCTCTCTCCTAGCCCATTCGATTTGAACGAGTTGCTCCCCATGACAAGGAGGAGGACGATCTGCTTGCAGATGAAGGGGCATTTGCCCCTACCCAATAAAAAAAAACACAATGTCTGGACGCGGGATCAGAACCAGGCTAGCTCAGGTGAATATCCACCACGCTAAGGCAGCATCAGCCGTCATAGCAAGAAAATTCACTGCGGATAACCTAGGGCTACTTCTGATCCAAGAACCCTGGATTTACGAGGGCCAAGTTAGGGGCCAAACATGTAAAGACTCTAAGTTAATATGGGATACGAGGATTGACTGGCCAGAGCATGCATAAAAATAAGAAATAACCAACATTTTATATGTCTTTCAGAATTTATGACGCGGGACTTGGTACCCATACAAGCCCAAATTGTATCGAAGGCAACCTCGCACGATGGTAGTAGCATCAGCCTAATTCGCCGGTGAGGACACCAACATACCACCAATCGAAGTCAAGAAGCTAGTGGACTATCGAACAGCAAAGGACTACCACTGATGGTTGGTCTCCAACGAACATTCTATGTCTGATCATAGAATTATAGTGTTTACTTTAGAAAACCTGTTGACAGAGAACACCTCTGGCAGGAATCCTTAGAAAACAAACTGGAGCCTGTACAAAAGCGTCCTGAAGAAATGTCTTGAACGAATAGGTCCACAAGAAACGACAAACAGTAACCTTGAATTAGAACACTTAGTTAATGAATTTAGCGGGGCTATAAATGAGGCTTAAGAACTCAGTTGTCCCCTTAAACCCATTAAAAGGCCGAAGGATGCTCCATGGTGGAACAATAATCTGTCAAAACTAAGATCCAAAGTAAGAAAGCTCTTCAATAAAGCAAATAGTACTGGAGAGTGGCATAACTACTCTGCAGAATTGACTAAATATAACGGGGAAATAAGGAGAGCTAAGAGGAATAGTTTTGCGAATTTCTGTGAGGGCATTTCTTCGACACCTGGAGCAGCAATATTACACAAGGCTTTAGGCAAAGATAACACATTAACCTCTTTGGCACTTCGTTACGCCGATGGTAGCTTCACTGAAAACGAGGAGCAAAGGTCAACCCTACTGCTAAATACTCATTTTCCAGGGAGCTTACCAATGGTAGGAAATATGATAGAGAGAATACCTCTAAAGCCTAACCGGGAAGACTGGAAGATAGCTTCGACTTTCTGTTCAGGCAAAAGGATTGAATGGGCGTTAAGTACCTTTCAAGAGGCTGTCCGCAGGGAGGGGTATTATCACGCTTGCTGTAGAGTCTTGTAGTTGATGAATTACTAGAAAGTCTAACCTCCCAAGGGATTCGATGTATTGGCTTTGCTGATGACATCGTTATAATGGCACTAGGGAAGTACGAAGAAACTCTTTGTGATATAGTCCAGAGAGGGCTGTCTATAACTAGGAAATGGTGTATATCTGTGGGACTTAACATCAACCCTACCAAAACAACGATAGTACCATTTACCAGTAAAAAACTGCTACCTCGCATGAAACCCATTCGGTTGGCGGGAGAAGTAATCGACACCCAAAGGGAGGTCAAATATTTAGGAGTTACACTAGATAGCAAACTCCTCTGGAACAAGCATGTCGAAATAACTGTCGGGAAAGCCACAAAGGCCCTTATAATATGCAAGAGACTTGCAGGTAAATCATGGGGCTTCAAACCAAACATCATAAGATGGATGTACACCATGATTGTAAGACCCATCATTGCCTATGTGGGGATTGCATGGCATAAAAGAACCGAACTAAACACAACTAGAAAATCACTAGACAAATTGCAAAGGCTTGCATGTATATGCATAACAGGAGCATTTGACGCCACTACACGTGGCCATTGAAAATGCTGCTAAGGGAGCCATAATGAGGTTTGCCAAGGAGGGTACTGGGACGGGTAAAATTATTGGAAACAGGGAAAAAGACTCGATAATCCGGTCCGCAGTAACAAACCTTCTTGACATCCCAAGAGATGGTATGATCAAAAGATATAACTTCGAATAACATTTCAAAACGGAGTTAAGTTGCGAAAAAGACTGGCTGGAAAATACCATCAAATTGAACACTGTGTTGTGAACACCCGGCTTTCCTTATGGTCATTTACGCGTTAAAAGCTGAGAATGAAACAAGTAGACGTGTAAACCCAGTATAAGCGGGGTGATAAGATGAAACAGTGACATCTATGGCATCAATAGTAAAGGTCTGTCAGCAACTGAAAGTGACAGATGGGGCTTGGTGAAATGTCAATGCAATTACTACGTTTATATGGAGAATTGAATCGGAATTGAATCAGGATTTAGCTCCATGTATACCTGGATCGGATTGAAATAGGATTTCTCGATCCGATCCCACTAAACGAGCTGAATCGAATCGAAAATATGCTTGTATACCTGAATCGAGTGTGTGTACAAAACCATATTGTCATTTCGATCCCATTTCAATTCGATCTCTCGATCTAGTGCCGCCATATACCTGGATCGAAATCTCAATTCGGATTCGATTCGATTCCTCAATCTACTCTTGTAACCGGGGTAAATATTACTTGTTGGAAATGAACTAACACTATGACGTGCAAGGCTTCATATACGTGTAAATATAAGGTTGTATTAGATCACCTGATGCAAACGGTTTGAGGGGAGACAATTGTTTGAAAAAAGTGGCATGTTCGTAAGCTGACTCTCGAACGATGAAATGTCATATTTCTGTGTAAGGCAAACCGGAGGTGCAGTGTTCAGCGCAGATGACACTGTACTGTGTTTTTTTTTTTTCACTATAAAGTGCTGTTTTTGTGGAAATAATCCATTTATTCTTAAATTTAATTTATTTAATTTTTAAACTAAGAAAATAATTTTTCTAGTGAAATTTTGAGATCGTTAAATTTTATCTGTTTGCTTGTGTTTTATAGTTTTTGTAAACAAAAATGTTTGTGTTTATTTGGGGTAGTTAAAGAACCCTCGAAAGCTTACCTGGGGTGCTGGAAATAAATTCAAGAAAGTTCACAATTAATGTTTTTTATTTAACCAATAGTGGAGTGAGTTTTATTTGACCAACTTTATAGAGGAATAAGTGAATAAACGAAGCACTTTTATGTAGGATAAATATACACCACACTGTGCAGTTCTGGTGATACCAGCTTGTCAGCGGAGCGCTGGGCCGCCACCTCATTTTTTTTTGTGAATTGCTGATTTTCTTGTTTCTCCACCGGCTCGACCACGAAAGCTATCTATGAAGATATAATAGGATCCCAGCTTATACCCAAATAACATTCTTTTGATGACGGTAAAAAGACCACTGGAAATGGTTAGGCCTCCTGCTGAACATCCTCTCGTCTTGGGTACCAGGTTATCCTAAGCAATGAAAGAAAAAAAAAAAATAAAAATACACGATAAAACTTAAATGCATAAATTTCTATAGTCGATGTTTTTTCTCAATTTAAAAGCTAAACGGTAGAGTTTCGAGCAATGAGTTAAAGTAGACTTACAGTTATATTCCGTAAGATCATTTTTATTCCTGTTTTTTTGAGTTAACGATTGTGTTAGAATTACGAGACGAGAAGTTTTTTTTGGCTATTGGAAGTTTGCCAATAATTTGTTCAAATCATTCTTTATAATATTATTATTATTATTCTTATTTTTTTTTTTTTTTTTATTTCATTTTTTCCAATATTAATTTTTTTAGTTTAAATCTTTATTTTAAGTGAAAATATTTGATTTTCGGGCCCATCATTTTCATTGCTCCTTTTTTTGTTGCTGTGTTGTCTCTTTTGTGTTGCAGTCCACCTCCTCAGAGATCTAAGCAGTTAGGGATTTGATTTTCTGCATTTTAGGAATTTGTCAGAGTTTTATGATGGTCCTAATGAAAAACGAACCATTCTCACATGTTTTTTTTTTTGTTGCTTCAACTGTTTTGTAAACATTCCTATAGTTTTTTTTTTTGCTGCAAAAAAATAGATTTTTTGTTATTAAATCTACCTTGTCAAAAATAGGCTATAATTAAAACGAAAATCTGTCTCAATAAAGAATCTTCTCTGAGCGTCTCTCTTTGACAAAACTAATGGTTTTCTTGAATTTCTTTGATTTCTCATGTCGTGGTAGCTACGTAATTTTCAGGGGTGTGAATAGTAGTAAAGCTAATCTGGTGAAGATGGTATGATCTGAACGCGATCATCTGCCTTTTTGGGGAAATCTAAATATGGCCACGGATTTCCATGGTTGGGTGGGTTAAGGCCACGCTGCAACGTCACCAGCAGCGCCTTGGTGTGGTGATAGTCCGTCCGCTGTCACTTTGATAGTTTTTCTGGCCTCATTTGTGATTTTTGTTGTAGGTGAGGTTGAGTTTCGGGGGCAAGATCCCCCCCATTCCGACGAGCTAACTGCCGTGCAGAGCCTACCTATCCTACCTATCCCTAATTCCAACAATCCTCACATCCTCTTGCCTCGCAACAAAAATGGCGCCCAACGTTGTTAAAGCGGTTTTCCAAACTAGTTGGAACGTTTTTTTTGACAATTTAGTTTCTGTAGTCCTTGTTTTAGTTCTTTTATGTTGTAAAAGTCTTCAACCAATTTTTGCTATCAACTTTCAAGAATCGTAAGTCTGCACCAGGAAGGTCTCGGACGTACCTAGGAGTTTTGCGACGATTTCTTGGAAGTTCATAGCGAATGCGGTTAGTTTTTGTTTGACGTTTTATCTGGAGTTGCTGTATAGTTTGAAAGGGTTCGTTAGTCTGCAGCAGGTATCGCGACGAACTCTTGAAGACTTGCAGTGGCGAAAGATAACGTCTTTTGTCTAGTTTTTCCCTTATCCTATCCTTACTTTTTTTACTTTTCTATTTCAATTTTCAATTTCTTATCATTTTGTCTTGCCTTATTAGATTTTTTTTTGGACGCAGTGACCGTGTTTGACGAGTCGTCGAACATCGAAGCACCGTTCCAACGTTTTTCTCATTTTTTTGAAACTATTTGTTTGTCAAGTGTGACTCACCGTTTCAAGTCTTCTAGCAAAGTCCTAGGGACAGACTAGAATTGCGGGAACGGAGAGTAACACTTAGTAATGTCTTTGTTAGTGTTTCTACTTTTTTCCCAGTTTATCTCACAACACCAAGGAATTTCGTTATTCCGTCTGAAGTCTTAGTAAATATCGATGTCGTTAGTAGGGTTGTACCATAAGGCAAAGAAACCACCAAAGAAGCTACTTGAAGCACCCCGTGGGCTCATGAAAAACAAATCTAAGAAAACACTTAGTAAAGCCTTATGTCGATTTCCTTTACACTAGGGATTTTTAAGATTTCGATCTCTTGTCAAATTTTGTCTTTTAGTGTGCATATTTCGTATACATGTGAATCCCTCTCCAAATACGGATTCGAAGGATTTGATCTCTGTCAAAAAGGAACGTAAAATCTGTTGTAAAAGTCAAAATTTGACAAGGGATTGAAATCCCTAAAAACCCTAGTGTGTAAAGGAAATCGACATTAGGTTCAAGTGAAGAAATTTATTTTTTTTCGTTAGTTTAGTTCATTACTTCGTTTTTTTTTTAAAAGTTTAGTTTTTGAAAAATTTGTTTTTGAAAATCTACTTGGTTACTTTTCTAAGGAAAAAATACTTTTCTTAAGTATAAAGTTAGATTTATTAGTTTTTGTTATTTATTTATTTATTTGTTTAATTTTGCATTATTTGTTTCTTTTTTTTTGTTTCTACGAAACTTTTCGTTTCCGTACCAAAGAAACAAATTTAGTTCTAATTTTTTGTTTGTTGTTTTTCTAATTTCCTTACTTTTTCTTACAAGTTTTCTTCTATAAATTTAGTTACTTTTCTTTATAAGAAAAAATACTTCAATTTTAAAGAAGGCTAATTTTGAAGATAAAGATACAAATCTTTTTCTAAGATACTTTTTTTTAGAAAAGTTTTTTGTGTTAAGATTATCTTTTTTTTTTTGTTTTTGGTTTCGTAAGAACCTTTCATTATCATTTTCTTTTCGTTAAATATTTTTTTTGTTAGTTGTATTCATACTTTTGTTAAATTTGTTCTTATTTCGTTTTTCTAAAATCAAATAATTTTGATAATATAAACCCTAATTTTTCAAAGAAGTTTAAAAGGAAACAAATCCTTAATTTCAGTCGTTAAAAATTTTTGCACTTAAGTATGTGTTGAAAACTCACCCAATAGTTTTTAAATTTTCATTTTTTGTTGATTTTTGTTCAATTTTGCATCGATTTTGAAGATTTAAAAAAATGTCGTTCTCAAGCAGAGAAGAAGAAGATCGAATAAATAGTAGGATCCGGAATGCTGAAATAAAAGTTAAAACTAGAATAACTAGGTCAGTCAGTAAAAATCTACGAGTAGATCATACCACTATACGGCGAGTTATGCATTCTCCTCTCACTTTCGATAGGCATATCCGTTCTGAATCCAACCAACCCGTTAGTTCTGGAGTTCAACTTGATAATGTTGACGACGTTGATGCTGAAGCCTATAGCGCCACTACTTCAGTTTCTACTCCATCTTATAGGCAACTAAGGCAGGAATGATACCTCCTAGGGAAAGTATTGATTCCTTAAATGATACTGTTAGGGTACCAACATGTAGGGCACCCGATATCAGACTTTAGAATAGGAAAAGAAACGAGCAGGAGATCTCGAATTTTTTTTAATTTTTAATTTTTTTAAATGAAAATATTCAATAAAATTATAATTTGAAGTTTAAAAATTTTGAAAAAAATTGAGTTCTAATTTCTTTAGCTAAAGGTGTGTGGAGGCTTGGTAAAGCCGTCCAGATGCAATTGTTGGTTTGAGGACGTGACATAAACAGACTTTTCAAAACGGACTAACTCGTGACTAGTTGGGTTACATTAGGGGCTATTTCCCTTGAATATATGGCCAAGGAAATAGCGAAGGAAGTATCTTTCTGATAGTTGGGTGGGTTGGCCAGACCTTCGTCAACAGCATCAGACGAACGTTTGAAATTCAGTATGGCGGTATCTGAGGGTAATGAAAAGAAGGTGCTTTATATATAGGATATAGGGTATTAGTTTTTAGGATTAGTTTAGGTTAGGTTAGGTTAGGTTAAAGTGGTTGTCATTAAAGCGTCTGACACACTTAGACCATTAGAGGTCCATTGTGATACCACGATCTAATAGGGAACAAAAAGGTTTCCTACTAGTTAAAACCATTTGGAGCTTCTGATGAAGCGAAGGAGACTTTTAATGTCTTTGTTTATGAGATCGCTTGGTTCATTATAGAAATATTCTCCTAGATGAAGTTTGCGTCTGTAAGAGAGAGCAGGGCATGTACAAAGAAGGTGTGGGATTGTCTCCTCTTCCTCCTCGTCCAAGCAACTCCTGCAAAAATCGTTTGATAGCACACCGAGTCGTGCGGCGTGTCTACCTGTGAGACAGTGTCCAGTTATGACACCTATTACGGAGCTGATCTGAGATCTACTGAGGGACAATAGACATTTTGACCGTTTCAGATCCAGTTTAGGCCAGATTTGTTTGGTCGCCATACAAGTGGTAGTATTAAGCCATCTTGTGTTTGATTGTTTCAGAGCGATTCGTTTCAGCATAAGTTTACTTGTAGCTATGGGCATACCTATATTTGCCTTTTCGGGTAAGATAGGCATTTCGAATTCTGGCGAGTTCATCGGCTTTGCAATTCTCCGGAATGTCCCTGTGACCCGGCACCCAGAATAGGTGAATGTTAAACTGTTTGGCCATCTCCATCAGAGACGATCGACAGTCTTGGGCTGTAATGGAGTTTACAGAGACTGATGCGAGGGATTTCAAAGCAGCCTGACTATCTGAGAAGATACAGATATCCGTACTAGATACCACGTTTTCTTTAAGCCAAGACAATACTTCCTTTATCGCCAGAATTTCCGCTTGGAATACGCTACAATGGTTTGGTAGGCGGAAGGAGAGACGAAGGTTTAGTCCATCTGAGTACACTCCACCACCCACTACGTTTTTAGTCTTCGATCCATCCGCAGACCCTTTTTTCAAGGGCGCCTTACCACTGAAATGGGGTTTACTGGTAGTACTGCCACTGACCATAGTGGTTGCAGCAGACCCTTTTTTCAAGGGCGCCCTACCACTGAAGTGGGGTTTTCTGGACGCGCTGTTACTGACCGTAGTGGTTGCAGCAGACCCTTTTCTCAAGGGCCCCTTACCACTGAAGTGGGGTTTGATGGTAGTACTACCAATGGAGCGTAGCTTATCAGTCTTGCTACAGCCCGCGGACCCTGTCTTAACAGTTGTTCCGCAAACTGTGTCAGGCTTGATAGCCGTTTCGCCTTCTAAAGCTATTTTAGTCGCTGACGACTTATCCTCGTTAGAGGCCAAGCCCGTGCCAGCAGTTTTTTGGGTTTTGAATTTTGTTTGTTGTCTCTGCTACCGCAGCTGGATTGCTGGAGTAGAAAACAGGACGTAAGCCTTCCCACCGCGTCAAGGTCAAATTCACGGGAAGGATTATTTTAGGATACATAATTTTCTTTTGTTTTCAATTTAAATTTTTTTATATTTTTTTAATTAAATTTTGGTTTCGGGTTTTAGTTTAATAGGTTGATTAGTTTAGATAGGTTATTTTTTTTTATTTTTTTTTTATTTTTTTTTATTTTCTTTCATTTTTTTTTATTAAATTGAAACACCAACTATCTTTCCTCTCAGATATCGTCATGGTCTCTAGATTTGTGTCACATTTTTTCAACGTTACTTTATGCACGATTAAAAATTAATGTTTAGTTGAGCAGGAGGTGGCAAGAACCACCCCAAGCTACGAGCGAAGCCGAGCAACCGCAAGCGTGCCGTAGCCACTTCTAGTGTACCGAAGATGTCCCCCGTGGAAACCTGGCTCCTAACAACCTGAACACCAATTCCGCTCAACTACCAACCTGCTTATTTCGACCCATATTTGTCTCCGGGATTTAAAGCTCCAATCAAGGTGGATAAGTGGGTCTTAAAGTTTGACGGACAAACACGGTCGTTAAAGACTTCGTCTTTCGTCTCGAGACTGCAAAATCAATACTCTTGTCCATGAACGGAAATGTTAAGGGATTTCCATCTTCTTCTCTCAGGAACTGCTCACGAATGGTTCTGGCAATTCCAGAGAAATAACTATCGTCCAGACTGGCCAGCTTTGAAGGATCCTCTGATGCGTCAGTTCAAAGATACACGATCTGATTTTGAAATCATACGTGACATTATGGACCGTAGACAGAATTCCTTGGAGAGTAGTGAAGATTTCTTCTCCGCCATAAACAAGGTAAATTTTCAGCTTAGAATTCCGATTCCGGAGGTAGAAATGGTGCGAATTCTAAAAAGGAATTTAAATGAAAGAATAGGAAGATTAGTTTATCCTCAACTAATTTTCTCCTTGGATCAGCTGAGGATATCGTGCAAGGACGCAGAAGCAGCATTTCCGAGGAGAGAACAAGACATACCAAAAAAGAGCATAAAACCCCCAGCTAAATATTTGGCCAATGAGTTGGATTTTAATGAAGCGTACCAACCATCTGATGAACAGCTGGCTGCTTATCAGTTCGGCGGTGCTCGTCCGAAAATTCCTCCTCGGAAATATGCGGATGTAACAAGTTTGGTGTGTTGGAGCTGCAAGGTGCAGGGCCATACGTACTTGGACTGCGAATCTGAGGTGCATAACGTTTTTTGTTACAAATGTGGCCAAGAAGGCGTGATAACTCCACGTTGTCAACGATGTACTCAGGGAAACCGACCGCGGGACGCGAAGACTCAGGGGGAATTACGAACCAATCAGAGTCAGAACCCCCTATAATGTTAAAATACTTGAATAATCCTGAAAAAGAAGAATTAAACAGCCCTCTTTCGGAAGAGGGCTAACAAAAATTTTAAATTTTAAAACGAGAAACCAAAATAGAATCACAGAATAGCAATGAGAATACAAAATTGAATCGTTTCGATATAAAGCCGTTGCATATTCGAATCAAAGAATACAATGAAGCTCGTAATAGAATATTTAATTGCGAAATTTTTGTACCATCGAAAAACGTACTTAAAGCTAGAGCGCGTTTTAGAGCGAGGAGAGAAACTCGAAAGCGAATCTCCTCCACAATTATTTATTTAGAGTCTGATCCAAGGCCGTATGCGAAGATCAAATTAGGTGAAAAAGTAGTTTTCGGATTGCTTGACAGCGGAGCCAGCGTAAGCATACTCGGTAAAAGCTGTATGCAGCTAGCTACGGAGCTCCAATGTCAAGTAATTCCTTTCGTGTCTGGAGTGAAGACTGCTGACGGTAAAAGTCAGTCGATAGTGGGTAAAATCAATATTGAAGTACGGTACAAAGACAAAATACTAGGAATAACTTTTTATCTCGTTCCAAATTTGGACCAGGAGATCTACCTTGGGGTAGATTTCTGGAGAGCCTTTCAGTTAGCCCCAAATATTATAGGAAGTATCTCGGTTGACGAAGAATTAGATTCTTCGAACGCTCATCAGCTGAACTCTGATCAGAAGGCCAGACTGAATGCAGTCAGGCGGAGATTTTTGTGTTTCGACCGAGATGGTCTGGGAAAGACGGCGTTGATGGAGCACGTCATTGATACTGGAGATGCGCTCCCTGTGAAGCAGCGTCACTACCCCGTCTCACCGGCAGTACAAGCCATATTGTACGAAGAGTAAGATCGGATGTTGAGCCTCGGCGTTATCGAGGAGAGCGAGAGTCCGTGGTGTTCGCCAGTGGTTCTCTTACGAAAACCTGGAGGGTCATTACGTAACTCGATTATCGTCAGACGATATCGTTTGAACGATAGCGTTGCCTATTTTTTGATTCACGATATCGTCAAAACGATAGCGTTTGGACGATAGCTAAATAGGTATCGTCTTGCATTAATTTTGAATTTTTTAGGTGACTGTAGTTGAGTAATTGAGTTTCCACTGTAAATTGACAGTTTGTATTGTTTTCTATTGAGTTGACAGATTGACTACAGTTTGAGAGTTTCCGAAATGTATACAAATCTCTAGAACTGTGATCGATAGACGAGACGATAGTAGTCGAGTTACGTGAAGCAAATCATGGACGATATCGTCGACGATTATTGTTTTGACGATTATCGTTTAGAAAATTACGGAATGACACCCCTGGCAAAAATCGATTTTGTTTAGATTCTCGTAAGGTGAACTCACTGACGAAGAAAAACGCGAATCCTCTCCCCCATATCGAGGGGCTCATCAGCCGACTACCAGATACGTACTACATCAGTAGTATTGATCTAAAAGAAGCTTTCTGCCAAATACCGTTGGAGAGACGGAGCAGGGAAAAGACTGCCTTTGCGGTACCGGGAAGACCCTTGTACCAATTCACTGTTATGCCCTTTGGGTTGTGTAATGCCGCCCAAAGGTTGTGCCAGTTAATGGACAAGGTGATTCCTGCACGACTCAGGGATCGCGTCTTTGTGTATCTGGATGATCTGCTCATCATGGCGCCGGATTTTGAGACTCATATTACCTTGTTAAGTGAAGTGGCCGACTGCTTACGCAGAGCTAATTTGAACATCAACATGAAGAAATCCAAAATAACTAAAAAATCGCTGAGAGCGTTCGACGATTTAAAGAAAGCTTTGACCACAGCGCCGGTTTTTTCGCACCCAGACTTCACAAAAAGATTTTCTATCCAATGCGATGCGTCGGACGCGGGAATCGGTGCTGTTCTGTTCCAAAAAAAACGAGGAAGACGAGGAGGTCCCAATTGCGTACTTTTCCCAGAAATGTAATAAGAGCAAGCGAAACTACAGTGTAACCGAGAAAGAGTGCATGGCTGCAGTGATGGCTATGCAAAAGTTCAGGCCGTATGTCGAAGGCATGGACTTCACAGTAATCACAGATCACTCTAGTCTCCGCTGGTTAATGCGAATGAAAGATCTAAGTGGTAAATTAGCCAGATGGAGTTTACTTTTGCAGTCGAATGCCTTCGACATACAACATCGAAAGGGCTGTCCTAATGTCGTGCCGGATACTCTTCCTCGGGTACACGTAGATTCGCTGGTTATTGCAGATGTAGCTGCACTAATCAACCTAGCCTCCGAAGAATTCCGATCAGAAGAGTACATGAGCCTGATTGAGACAATAAAAGCGAATTCAGAAGCGCTTCCTGATTTAAAAATAGAAGACGGTTTTGTTTATAAACGCGCTTTTAGAAGCGAAAGCGGAGAACCTATGCTTGAGCATTCTTGGCTTTTGTGGACACCTTCTGGTTTTACAGAAGAAGTAATAAGAAAGGCACACAATCCTCCGAAAGTTGCTCTTGGCGGTATTTCAAAAACGCTGCATAGGATCCGCCAACATTTTCACTGGCCAAATATGACCGTACAAATACGTGAATATGTGTCAAATTGTACTGTATGTAAACAGAGTAAAGCGTCTAACCAAGTGTCTCGTCCACCTATCGTCACCTCGTATTGTTCCAATCGTCCATTCGAAAAATTATATATTGACTTTCTAGGGCCTTACCCGAGGTCAAAGTCTGGTAATTCGTATGTGTTTGTCGTCTTAG
This sequence comes from Chrysotoxum bicinctum, assembly GCA_911387755.1. Taxonomy (NCBI): domain Eukaryota; kingdom Metazoa; phylum Arthropoda; class Insecta; order Diptera; family Syrphidae; genus Chrysotoxum; species Chrysotoxum bicinctum. The sequence goes on along the minus strand of OU426987.1, from coordinate 130,051,735 downwards.
ATCATTTGTCGAAGTTTGTTTTGCTAAAATCTCTGCAAAACGCAAATGCGTATAGCATTATACGGTTTTTGCAACAAAAAGTTTTTAATGTGTTTGGAGTTCCAAACATAATCCATTCCGACAATGGACGACAATTCTTAGTAAAAGAATTTCAAAACTTATTGACCAAGTACGGCATTAGGCACTTTAAAACTGCATACTATGCACCGCAATCGAATGCGTCGGAGAGGGTTAACCGTTCAGTATTAGCAGCTATCCGTTCTTATCTCAAAAATGATCAAAGAGAATGGGATGTTCAGCGATATCGCGTGTGCCTTGAGGAGTTCCGTTCATAGTTCTACTGGTGTGTCACCATATTATGCCTTATTCGGGACAAATATGATGACCCATGGTAGCAGCTATGAACTGGCACGAAAACTGAACGTGGTAGACGATAACGAACTGTTAACCATTCCCCGACAAAATCAATTGCAGTGCATACGAAACCAAATTCGCAAAATTATTTTGAAAAAGAAAAAACAGCAAAAACGTATAACGCTCGTACGAAAATCGTTAGATATTTGCCCGGACAAGAAGTTTACCGAAAAAATTTTGTGTTGAGTGATTCAACGAAGAATTTTTCGGCTAAACTTTCACCAAAATTTGTCAAATGCCGAATTTTAAAACAAGTAGGATCACATATGTACGAATTAGAAAACTTGAGTGGTGAAAAGATCGGCATATTTCATGCAGATCTCAAGCAATAATAAATCACTTCCACAAATTCGTATCAGAAAACACATGCTCAATTCTAAACCGAAAAACCACTTTGTGTATCCTTTGGCGTAAATATCAATTAATGTTTTTTGTAACTTCACGTAATCACTTTTATTTTACTTTTCATTTGAATATTAATTTAATTTCTTTTTACAACCCGCATGATAAGTACCTGATTTAATATACTATAAGCTCAAAACAATCCTATTAAAAACACTAACTGTCACTCTGTACCTGAAAATTCCTGTTGAAATGTATATTAAAAACAACTAAAATCTTTTTTTAGTAATTATTTATTGCATGCTATGTAAATGTCTCTTAATGTTATTTATTAATTTACCAAAAATCTTAATTTTATTTAATATTAATCATTTATTTACTTAATATCTTAAATTAAATCTATTACTATTTGTTTACTAAAACTTTATTAATCTGTGATAATGACTTCTAACAAGAATTCGAAATGATCAAAAACTATAATTAATAAAATTGAACAATAACGATGACTGTAATATATTGAAAATTAATTTAAATGAAAAAACACCATTAAACTTGAGTCAACTAATAAATTGTTTTGTTTATTTATTTATTTTTTACTTTTTTAATTAATTTGTATGCATTTCGACCAATGTATCGGTCATCTTCAGCAACACGACTGAGTAATATAGTTGTCACTTACATAAAACAGAAAGCATTATTATATTGAATTATGTAATATATAAAAAATGTGGTGAAACAGTACAGATATAAACAATAATTATGTAAATTACATGTACATAAGTGAATAGACAGACTATTTTGTAAATGATTTTTAATTTTTAAAGTGAAGAGTAAAAGAGAAAATAAGTTAAACACAATTGAACAAATCTGATTCTATATTTCCTTTATCTGCATTTAATGCAGAGTTGTCTATTTGTATATAATAGCTTTCGATGGCATCAAGCTTATTATTGTCTGAGGTGCTGGCGAGGAGGCGAACATCATTTAAAGTAATTGGGAAATGTTGTTCTTGTAATATATGTGCTGCTATTGCAGATTTTTTCGGATCATTGTTTTTTATATAGTTTTGATGGTCTTTAAATCTTGTTAAAATTGATCTTTTAGTTTGACCGTAATATTTTAGTCCACATTTGCATTTTATTTCATAAACTCCAGATTTTTCTAAGTTCTCTTTTTTGTCTTTGACACTTGTTAATTTGTTTTTTAGTTTGAATTTATTCGAAAAAGTTAAAATCATTTTGTTGCGTTGGAACACTGTTTTTAGTCCATTCGTTATATCTGGTGCGAAGGTCATTGACACTCGACTCCTGTCATCTGGTTGTGTTGTTTTCTTTTGTGTGAAAAAGGTTGAAAGTTGTTCTTTTTTGTGTTTGTTTGAATGTTGACGAATTATTTTGTCAATTAAATTTGATCCATAACCATTTATATATGCTGTGTTCAATAAGTATGTGTATTCTTGTTTGTAATTTGTATAAGATAATGGTAAACTGGACAGTCTATGTGCCATAGAGTAAGAGATAATTTGTGTTGGATAGGTGCAAAGGCATTGCTTGGGATATATCTAGTAGTGCTGGTTGGTTTATGGTAGATGGCTATGTCAATTCGATTTGATGTATTTCTTATCAGTTTTAAATCTAAGAAGTTAATCATAGAATTTTCTTCCAATTCGTGGGTAAATTTTATGCTGTTGTGTTGGCTGTTTAAAATTGATAACAAATCATTTACTTTATTTCTTTTTACGATCGCGAAAACGTCGTCAACGTAGCGAAGCCAGGTTGATGGTAGATAACCTTTCTTCTTAAGTTCCATTTCGAAATCAGCCATGAATATCTCAGCAATTAAAGGAGAAAGTGGGTTGCCCATGCTCGTTCCAAAGTTTATTTTGAAAAAACGTCCTCTGAATTAAAAGAAGAAATTCGTATTCATGCACATTTCAGCTGCTCGCTCATAGACCTTTACTTTTTCGATTGGAATATCATGTTTAAGAAGATTGTTTTTGAAGATTGTTAGTGCTTTTGGAACTGGTATTGAAGGGAAAAGGGAAGAGACATCGAAGGAAGCCAATACTTCGTCGTTTGCTATTGTTATGTTCTTGATTTTTTCTGCAAATTCGATTGAGTTTTTAACCGATAGGCTTTCACAAGGTGGATATTGTCTCATTTCTTGGACCAGCCAACGTGAGATGTATGTGCATGGTGCATTTAGTAGTGCAACAATTGGTCTCATTGCATCTCCAGGTTTATGTATCTTTGGTAGACAATACAATCTCGGAACATCTGGATTTGAGACCAACAGTCTCCATTTAAACCGTTCACCAAAAACATTCGTAATCTCCTTTCTTACTTCATTAGCAGCTGTGACCATTTTACTTAGAGGAGATTTTTTAATTTCTTCGTATCTACTATCGGTAATCAATTTCCAAGAACGTCGATCGTATTCTTCTTTATTCATTACAACAATTTTGTTACCCTTGTCGGATTTCATGACGAAGCAATCTTTGTCATTTAAGGTTGACACAATTTTATTTTCATCTTTGTGGTTAAGTTTAGGAAGATGATTTCTGTTTTCTATACAAAATTTTGTACGTTCTCGAATCTCGTTTTTAACTGAAAGTTGTTTATGTTTCAATATAGTTTCAACGTCGATGATCACCTCTTTAACTGGTTGTTTTTTAGGCTGGATTCCATAATTTAGACCTTTGTTCAACAGGTTAAGTTCGTCTGTGGTCAATTGAGTATTTGATATATTAACAACGGCATCGTCTACATTTAAAGGTTTGTGGAATATCTTTTGACTGTTTGGTTTTTTGGAGAGCAAAACGTCGAATTTACGCTGTTGTTTTAATCTTTTATTTTCAACTAAAGAGTCGATTTCAGTCTTTGTTAAACGGAGAAAATTATACCAAATACAAACTACGATTGTATGTGGTATAATTTTCTCCGTTTAACAAAGACTGAAATCGACTCTTTAGCTGAAAATAAAAGATTAAAACAACAGCGTAAATTCGACGTTTTGCTCTCCAAAAAACCAAACAGTCAAAAGATATTCCACAAACCTTTAAATGTAGACGATGCCGTTGTTAATATATCAAATACTCAATTGACCACAGACGAACTTAACCTGTTGAACAAAGGTCTAAATTATGGAATCCAGCCTAAAAAACAACCAGTTAAAGAGGTGATCATCGACGTTGAAACTATATTGAAACATAAACAACTTTCAGTTAAAAACGAGATTCGAGAACGTACAAAATTTTGTATAGAAAACAGAAATCATCTTCCTAAACTTAACCACAAAGATGAAAATAAAATTGTGTCAACCTTAAATGACAAAGATTGCTTCGTCATGAAATCCGACAAGGGTAACAAAATTGTTGTAATGAATAAAGAAGAATACGATCGACGTTCTTGGAAATTGATTACCGATAGTAGATACGAAGAAATTAAAAAATCTCCTCTAAGTAAAATGGTCACAGCTGCTAATGAAGTAAGAAAGGAGATTACGAATGTTTTTGGTGAACGGTTTAAATGGAGACTGTTGGTCTCAAATCCAGATGTTCCGAGATTGTATTGTCTACCAAAGATACATAAACCTGGAGATGCAATGAGACCAATTGTTGCACTACTAAATGCACCATGCACATACATCTCACGTTGGCTGGTCCAAGAAATGAGACAATATCCACCTTGTGAAAGCCTATCGGTTAAAAACTCAATCGAATTTGCAGAAAAAATCAAGAACATAACAATAGCAAACGACGAAGTATTGGCTTCCTTCGATGTCTCTTCCCTTTTCCCTTCAATACCAGTTCCAAAAGCACTAACAATCTTCAAAAACAATCTTCTTAAACATGATATTCCAATCGAAAAAGTAAAGGTCTATGAGCGAGCAGCTGAAATGTGCATGAATACGAATTTCTTTCAATTCAGAGGACGTTTTTTCAAAATAAACTTTGGAACGAGCATGGGCAACCCACTTTCTCCTTTAATTGCTGAGATATTCATGGCTGATTTCGAAATGGAACTTAAGAAGAAAGGTTATCTACCATCAACCTGGCTTCGCTACGTTGACGACGTTTTCGCGATCGTAAAAAGAAATAAAGTAAATGATTTGTTATCAATTTTAAACAGCCAACACAACAGCATAAAATTTACCCACGAATTGGAAGAAAATTCTATGATTAACTTCTTAGATTTAAAACTGATAAGAAATACATCAAATCGAATTGACATAGCCATCTACCATAAACCAACCAGCACTACTAGATATATCCCAAGCAATGCCTTTGCACCTATCCAACACAAATTATCAGCCTTCCACTCTATGGCACATAGACTGGTCAGTTTACCATTATCTTATACAAATTACAAACAAGAATACACATACTTATTGAACACAGCATATATAAATGGTTATGGATCAAATTTAATTGACAAAATAATTCGTCAACATTCAAACAAACACAAAAAAGAACAACTTTCAACCTTTTTCACACAAAAGAAAACAACACAACCAGATGACAGGAGTCGAGTGTCAATGACCTTCGCACCAGATATAACGAATGGACTAAAAACAGTGTTCCAACGCAACAAAATGATTTTAACTTTTTCGAATAAATTCAAACTAAAAAACAAATTAACAAGTGTCAAAGACAAAAAAGAGAACTTAGAAAAATCTGGAGTTTATGAAATAAAATGCAAATGTGGACTAAAATATTACGGTCAAACTAAAAGATCAATTTTAACAAGATTTAAAGACCATCAAAACTATATAAAAAACAATGATCCGAAAAAATCTGCAATAGCAGCACATATATTACAAGAACAACATTTCCCAATTACTTTAAATGATGTTCGCCTCCTCGCCAGCACCTCAGACAATAATAAGCTTGATGCCATCGAAAGCTATTATATACAAATAGACAACTCTGCATTAAATGCAGATAAAGGAAATATAGAATCAGATTTGTTCAATTGTGTTTAACTTATTTTCTCTTTTACTCTTCACTTTAAAAATTAAAAATCATTTACAAAATAGTCTGTCTATTCACTTATGTACATGTAATTTACATAATTATTGTTTATATCTGTACTGTTTCACCACATTTTTTATATATTACATAATTCAATATAATAATGCTTTCTGTTTTATGTAAGTGACAACTATAATTACTCAGTCGTGTTGCTGAAGATGACCGATACATTGGTCGAAATGCATACAAATTAATTAAAAAAGTAAAAAATAAATAAATAAACAAAACAATTTATTAGTTGACTCAAGTTTAATGGTGTTTTTTCATTTAAATTAATTTTCAATCAAAAACTATATGTGATATTTACTGAGTAATAACTTTTTTTTAACTGTGATATTTACTTATTAACTATATATTTTCCAACTGTGATATTTACATTATTAGTTTTAGGCCTCGGCTGTGATATGTTAATAATTTTTAATTTATTTATTTTAATTTATTTATTTATTTGTCTCGTCTTATTTGTTAGATAAAATAATAAATCTTATATAATACGTAGCTCACCAGTAGTCTGCACGAAATCTTGTTTATTTGTCTTGCATGTTGAATTCCTATAATAATATCCTTCGGCGGCTATCTACTGATTTGATGAAAAATTAAAAAAAAAGAAAAAAAGGAACATAAATCTTATATAATACGTAGCTCACCAGTAGTCTGCACGAACTCTTGTTTATTTGTCTTGCATGTTGAATTCCTATAAAAATATCCCTCGGCGGGTATCTTCTGATTTGATGAAAAATTAAAAAAAAGAAAAAAGGAACATTAGTAAACAAACCAAACAAAAATAATAAAATGTAGATCAATAATACCTGTATTCAGATGCTCGGCAACAGAAACGAAATAAGAAGGCGTCCTTTGCAATAAACGGGGGTTTTAGCGTCACGTTACGACCTTGGTCTTAGCTCGGCATAGCGTGGCAATAAATAAATTATCCCCGTCGACCAGCCCTTTCTTTTTATCTCCTTTGAGATAAATTGATGCGATGACCTGAATGTTTGTTACTTCCGTCTGTGTTGTTCTCCGTGGCTTGTTGATAATCTGAAAGCAGAAAAATGAAAAACAATGAAAATAGTTGACTCAAAATAAAATAATCTAGGTACTTACTTGCGAGTCGAATCGATTCGCCCAGCTGCTTTCACCTTTTATGGGCCGGTCAATAAATCGCCTTCGAAAATAATCTGAAATGATATGAAAATTGTTTATATTCTAATGTAATATCAAATCAATATACCTAAATAATATAAAACAAGCAAAATAAAATAATTAATTGACAAAATTAAAACACTTACCAATTTGTTACTCCGTCTTCTTGTACATACTTGTTGCAAATGGCGATGTTGTTTTTATTGTTTGATATTTATACCTATTCGGCGAGATCTTTTATTCTTCTATTCTGCTATGAATTTCCATGCAAATGTTTGAGCTGTCAACAAATCTTTTATGAATTTTAATTTTGGTATTCAGCACGCTAAAATCTGTTATAAAATCTGCTAAGAAAACTTTTATGAACTGTCAAACGTTCCAAAATAGAAACAATCTTTTACGAATAGCATTTTTGGTATTCAGCATGGTAAATTCTGTTATGAAATCTGTTAAAAATTATAAAAGAATAAAAGACAAACTTCTGTGACTTTTATCATAAAAGATTTCATTAAGTACACAGGTGCATCAAGTAAAAATGAATATTTATCTTTTATTTCGTCAACGAAATGTTCTTTGAAGGAGACAAATGAAAGAAAATCTATTAAAACACATATCATATAAACATATAAGTAGAGTATGGCCATGGTATTCCCAGAAACATATGAGGTAAAATCGTGTTCCATTGTATGGATACCAATAGTGTGCAAGACTAGGCGCGCACATTCAATTTTTAGTTTCGCAACTGCTTGGTTCGAGCAACTAAAAGTTTGTGTTTTGATACAAACTAAGCGATTGCCTAAACTGAATTCGCTATTTTGCTTAACATATAATTATAATACACCTGCGCCTTTGAGTATATATAATATAGAGGGCTCGTTCCTATCCCTAATGCATTGTAGTACTTGCAGTTGTGATAGGGGTCGATGTCTCACTTTCTGTAAGTTAAGGATACAGCTGTATGCTGTCAATTTGTGTTTACCTTCTCCTCGCACATCGTTCTCCGTTCTCAGTAAATTTTCAGTCTTGTTTGCAAAAAACCGCATATCAATAAGCTTTGTGACTGCTTTAATTCTTTACAAATTATACGTAAAAATAAGATCAAACTTTAAAGTGACTGTTAATTGCTATTTTGTAATCAAAATATTAAAGTTCCCTACTTGGATGCGAATAGCTTCCCCACAATGTGACCAATACAATGGATTTACCAAGGATAGCGACTACAATCGGGAGATCTTTCAACATCTGGACTGCAGTAATTTAGCCTCGATTAAGAGAGATGAACAGCAGAATGATTTTTCCGACATCAGCGATCCATTCCCTGCAAGTGGTTTGTGTCACCTTTGTAATGAGGTAAAGATTAAGGAACTGGCACAATTCCAACCGAAAAACGAGTCCAAATTCGAAGACGAAATCAAGGTGTAATGAGTTTTAGTTGGATTTAAAAAAATAAATTTGTAGAAATATTTAGCTTGAAAGAGTTTTAGTGTCTATTTGGTGGTTTAATGATACAAAAATATTGAATAATAAAATGTTTTTTTGTTTCTTAATTTGTATGCTATTCTTTTGTTCTAACTTAGTATCTTCCCGCAAGGCAATCAATCCTGCCAAAAACTTTTTTTTGGGTGCCGTTGTCAAAAAACTTTCTTACACAAATTTGAGCAGCGCCCCCTATGATAGTCACGCATTTGGAATAGAAACGAGCCCTCCATATTATATATACTCCAAGACTACAATCAACATTTTTAAATTCTCAAATTAAGAATTGTATTTTTTGTCAAACAAATGTTATTTTACCCTACTTTAATTTTTAACTAGAATTTGTTAATCTTTGCTATAATCTTACATTAATCTTACATTACTTTTGTTATCTTCTTTCGTAATCTGCTGCTGCTTGCAATGAAGATATTCACCCTTATTGCGGTAGTCGTTGAACGCCATATCAAAACACGACAAAAGAATTTGGAATTACGTATGGCGTTTAATGCTAATTGGCGTTTTTGTTCATGTGGAATGTATTCATTTAGTGACATTTGTCTTAATACAGCTATTTTTCGTATTATGTTGGTCGTTTTGAAAACAACAACGTCTCTTAAAACGCCAAATTTTGTAGTTCACAAAATTGCAAACGACACGGAGCTAAAATTAATCTCAAAATGTAAGTTTTCTTTTGTTTTTTTATAATAATTGTTATACAAAGTTTCTTTAGGGTAAAAGTTACTCGTACGAGTCAAAAACAAATGAAATGCCTTGTTGAGCTGATAGAGGCAAATGAAAACCTCGCAAAAAATTTTAAAAGAGGTGCATTCGCTGCAATCGTTGGGGTGGGGGTCCTTGGCCATTGTATATATATTTTTATAGTACTCTCATGGAACACGAAAAAAAGTTTTATTATTGTGCCGCAAAATCGTAAGTGTGGCTATGTTAAGCAGTGCAGAGTTGATGTGGAAGGAGAAAATATAAGCAAAACAAGAGACGAGGTAGAGATATATTTATTCTGACAACAGTAATGAGGGTAAGGGAGAAAATATTATCTGCTTTTCTTTTTGCTGTCAGAATCAATTGTAGGTAGGTATATAAAGTTGTATATGCGAGGCGCGAAATGAATACAAGCAAAAAGTATTGAGAGTGTATGAGAGTTTTTGTGAATTTTGTTTTATTCCTCATGCAATCTGGTTTGTCTAAATTCTGATACGATTAATTACGGGAGTTGCCATTTTATCGACTTTTGTAATAAGATTTAAAGAATTTGGACTTTATAAACTCAAATGGTTTAATTTCGTTTTTGAAAACTAAATAATTTCAAATTGGCTTTATTTCGTTATGGTAACCAAAATAATTTTATAATAATAATTTAATAATAATTATTCGCAGTGGGTAGTTAGATAATGGCAATTGAATTTTTTTTGTAATTAATATAGATATGTACATACACAGTTAGAAAACTATTTCTTTAAGAAAATCTTATAGGTACGTACCTATATTTTTATTAAAGAAAATAGCTTTTGCATAGTATGTAGGTACATACCCATAGAAAATTGTATCAAATTAAAATAATAATTTGGATTAGGTACAAAAACGAAAAATTATTGTTATGCGTTGATAGGTATTTATATAATTAAATATAAAAAAAATTGATATAGGTATAGACCAGTTTTTAAAATTTCTTCATATAAAATTTGTTTGCTTACCTTCTTCCAATTTATAAAGGAAAGGGTGATACTCGAAGCTGTGATAATTACCGTTCGATTAAGCTGATGTCACACACCATGAAGATCGTTGAGCGAGTCTTGGGTAGCCGACTGCGAAAAATAATTAGGCTATCTGATGACCAGTGCGGGTTTGTCGGTGGTAAGTCAACCACGGATGCAATCCAGAGTATAAGAATAATTATGGAAAAGCATCGGGATTCTTTGGAGGATTTGCATGTCGTATTGGTTGATTTTGAAAAAGCATTCGATCGGCAACCACGAGATCTAATATGGGTGGCCCTCAGGCAACGAGGAGTTCCAGAAACCTATGTGCGGATAATTATGGACATGTATGATGGAGCAGTTACTAAAGTAAGATGCGCAGCTGGAGTCACCGAAGAATTCGAAATCACAGTAGGTGTACACCAGGGAAGTGTCTTGAGTCCCCTGCTCTTTATTACAGTTCTTGATTACCTGCTTGAAGGCAAAGTGACGGATCCAAAAGTACATCAGTTATTCTTTGCTGACGATGGAGCCATCATAAGTGAAGACCCGATATCCCTACAACGAGCCCTTGACGTATGGGTGGCTGTTCTAGAAGGAAGTGGGTACCGCATAAGCGCGAAAAAGACAGAATACCTATGCTGCCCATTTTCTGATCCACACAGGCCTATTCCAGACATTTATTTGAATGGAGTAGTGCTTCCCAAGTGTGAAAAGTTTAAATATCTGGGGTCTATGATTAATAACGAAGCTACTTGTGATGACGATATCAATCATCGCGTAAGCGTAGGGTGGATGAAGTGGCGGGAAAATTCTGCTATCTTCTGTGACCGAAAAATGCCCCCTAAGCTGAAAGGAAAGCTCTACACTTCAGTTGTGCGTCCAGCACTCACATACGGTTCACAATGTTGGACAATGTACAAAAAGTATGAGAGTAAGCTTACGGCAGCTGAGATGAAGATGCTTCGTATGACAGCAGGAGTTACAAAGCTTGATCGAATTAGAAGTACGAAGATCCGAGGAAGCCTTCATGTTAAGAATACCATTTCCCAAAAAATTGAACACGACCGACTCAGTTGGTATTGCCATGTTCAAAGGAGAGATCCTGAGAACCCCGTCAAAAAGGCAATATCATACAACGTTCCAATTCAGAATAAAAAGAAAGGTAGGCCTAAACACTCCTGGTACAAACAAATGCAAAAACACCAGCATTCAGTTGGCCTCAGAAATGGAACAATACAAAACCGGGAGGCTTGCCGCCGATTTCTGAGGTCAACCCGGCGAACCCCACAGGCGGATCACTAGTGTTAAGCAGATACGTGGGAGAGTTATGATCCCCTCGACATCGAGATCATAACAGCGCCGAAGAAAAGGAAGAAGAAGAAAGAAACTTTGTTTGCAAAAAATATAGAAAATACTTTTTATGTGTATAATAAACAATTTCAGAAATTCATAAATATTCACATAAAGCTATTTTGAAAAAAAAATCAAATAAGTTTTTCGAGAAAAAAAATAATTTTAGAAAACTTAAATTAATTAAAAAAATAGAATAAAATTATTATTGACATAATATTTTAAAAAAATCAGATACCTTTTTTGGAAAAAATATTTTGTATGCATTTACATATTGCTTATAAGCCATTTTTGAAAAATTAAAAAAAAAGGAATTTGATGCACCCCACATGAAAAATTTTTAAAATAAAAATAAACTTTTTTTTACAAAAAATTGTTTTTATCCATATATTTTCTAAAAAAATAAGATATTTGCCCTGCGAATTTTGAACAAACGAACATTTCTTTTAATGTTTGTCTACGAATTTTTATCAAATTTGGAAATTATTAATTCATTAAAATAAAAATTTAGCTTTTTTTTTTATTTTGTTAATATAAATATAAAAAAGTAAGAATTTATGCAAGCAAAGTTTAAAAAACATTTTATTATTAAACTGATTTTGAATATAAGAAATTTCTTTAAAATTCTTTTAGAAAAAAAAATGGGATATTAATTTTAAGTATTTGAAAATAAAGATTCTAGGAAATATTTGATCAAAATCTTGAGTTAAATTTTTTCCACATTTGGTACGCCAACCTTAAGTTTTTTTTTTATTTTACGAATGAAATTAAGTTTCGAGATAAAATATGGAGCCGTTTTTGAGATATCGAATTTTCCAAGAAAAAAAAAAAAACAATTTTTTTTCCAAAAATTAAAAAAAAAAAACTCAAGCTTTGAGCAATGTTTTTTCAACTTATTGGAAGCATCTCTATAAAAAATCCCTATTTCGATAATGAGATAATTGTCAAATATCAAAATTTGAAAAAATGGTATCAAAAAACGAATTTTTATCTTTAAACGCGATTTGCGGCTAAACGGAGCCTCGTAGACCCCTCAAAGTTGACATTTTCGAACGTGATTTCTGGCCAAACTATTCATCCTACAGAATTAAAAATTACATATTCGTGATCTAGGGAGTGCCACCTTTCAATCCACGAATGAAATGAAAAACGAAAACGCTTAAAAAGTATTTTAAGCGTGGAACAAAAAAATATTGTTTTTAAGTAAAATCTCCTAAAATCGTGCGCTAGCTTTAAGTTTTATTACTGTACGAATGGAAATTAAATTTCGAAAAAAACATTGCGCCGGTTTTTGAGATATCGAATTTTTCAAAAAGAATGACTTTTTTCTAGATATAAATATATAAGACTTTTGATAATATTAAAATTTTCAAAAAAGTATGAACATTTTTTGGAAAAGGAAAATTTGTATACGAGTGAAAATATTTTGTTTTTCGTAAGTTACTTGATATTTTTTCAAAAATAATTTTTATTTAAAAAACTTTTATTCATCAAGTTTGAACAAAATCGAGCATGGGGTTTTCGAAATATTGAGTTTTCAAAAAAAAAATTTGAAATTTTTTTTAAAAATCCGAAAAATAATTTTTTGAATGCACAATAATATTCAAACTATGAGGGACCTTTAGCAAAAAAAAAATGATCAAAATCCGTCGTACAGTTTTTGAGAAAATCGAAAACAAAAAAAATGGTGCCAAGGGGGGTACCAAAAATAACAATTTTTTGTAAAATTTTTTTCAACCATTACCTAGCTCTAACTAAATGATTTTTTTTTTTTTTTTTAAATCTGTGGGACAGTTTTTGAGAAAAAAAAATATTTATGAAATTTCGAAAAAAATTCCAAAGAAAAAAACATCTACCAAGTTTGAAGAAAATCGGCCGAGCCGTTTAGCTGTAGTCGAACTCAAATGTTTAATAAAGTGGTTTTTTGAACATAATAGTTCTTCATAACTTAAAAACTAAAAGAGATAGAAAGAAATGGAGTATGCCATTCGAAAGAGCATGTTTGATTTATAAAAACTGCATTTCTAACTAAATTTCGCCAAAAATGCTCTTTTGAACAAGATATAACTCAGACGACAATATGCACAGAAATAATTTTCTTCTATCCCAAAAAATACGTAATCGCCAAAAAAGTATTGAAAGTATTGACCTTGAAAATATTTGCCTACAGAAAATAACAACTACCAAATCCCCACACACACCTACATTCTACTCCAATGTACATAGTATGTGCCTTTGTTCTCCTATTTTATATACAGTATTCCTATTGCTGTCACTGTCATGTATTAAATGTCTATCTGTTAAAACTCTGCCATAGGCATCTCTGCTAATTTAGTAATTATGGTGCCGCTTGGCTCGCCTAGTCGCGTTCCTATTCATGAGAGTACTATTAAAATATATATACAATGCCTTGGCAAAGGAACTAAATTGCATTGGACCACCCACACGAAATAGAAAGGAATGGCAGAAAGTAAGAAATTGTTAAATAAATTCAAGGTCAAACAAAAGCTGATATTCAACAAAAAAGAAATCGAAGCCACAGGTGGAGGAGGTTCAAACAAAAATGTTTAAATGACGTTGAGGAAGCGATTGCAAGGGTTTGTCGTTGCATTATGTTGTTAATCAGCCGGATATGTGGCAGGTGATTTATATGATTTTGCGTCTCATAACCTGGTTCTCTGTTCATCCACACCAACTAAAAGAATCATCGCTTCAACTTTAAACGACGCCGACGACGATCTAATTTCGGGGGCGCCGCCGGCTGAAATTCTAAATGAATCAAATGTCAATGATTTGACGCCCAAAGCTGCTCAACTTTCTGCACCTCCATCACCACATATAAACATTGAGGGATTGTTCACAGATATAAAAAAAAAGTCTTTGAACAACATAGAAATTAAACTCACAGAAAATGTTAGTTCATTTAAAGAAATAAAGAATTCTATTAAAAATTTTGAAAATTGCAATTAAAATTTATGTGTCAAAATGTCAGCTGTTTAAGTGGATCGCATTTGGAACTTAATTGCGACGAGGAGACTGGCGTTTAAGCAACGCAATACTGTTTAGAAAACGACACGACTACAAAAACGACAATTGGCGTTTTTGTAAAACGACTATCGCAATAAGGGTGATTATCTTTCCTTTTTAAGTCAACCTTCGAGAGAAGCAGTCGCAGCAGCAGCAGAATTTAAATAAGTATACTTTATACAAAAAACATTACATTTATTAACAAATAAAATAATTTGAAAAAACATATAAAACTACACTACGACTTTGACAATTAAATTAAAGACAAAACTAAACAATTTTACAGTCCACAATTACGATAAAAAACATTAGTCCATCGATTCGGATTAAAAGTGATATCGGTGAATTAAATCTCTAATTTAAGTAATCAAAGAAGATTAGTTGATTGTTGAGGCACTTTATAATCGTGTGTTCGGTTATTATGCTCATGTTTTTTTTAATGAATTCTGCACCTCGCAATAATATCTTAGCTGTGAATTTAACAGTTCGACGCACTGCCAGTTTTTACATATATGTACATTTGTACATACATTATATATATAATATATATTCGATCACGTGTCGCAGTTTTTTAACTCTTTTTTGTATCGTAATCTGAACTTTGATACATATTTTGTGCGTGTTAAAAACATTTATTCCCTTCTTTTGGACATTTTTCATACTCGTATTGAATTATTATGCAATTCGTCAAGGGAAAACGCGGTCGCGCAAAGGCTTCTCTGTCGATGCAATTAGTCTTTTCGGATACTATCAATGATTCCACCTCAATTTCTACACTATAAATTCATTTGGCAAGGCTTACTGAAGCTTGGTCTGATTTTAATTCGTTTTCAGACAAACTGTATGAGTTTGTTGAAGATCCTGGGTTTGTAGATCCAGAACCAGAATTTGCGGAGTACGAAAGTAAATATTTGAAGGCCCATGCGGCAATAATCGGGGCAATTCGTACAAAAACTCCTCTTCCCGATTCTCCTCAAACACCTTACGCTGCTTCATTAAGTGAAGCGCTTACAACGCAACAATTAGATTTTTTGCGAAAAATCGAGGCAGCGAAATCGCCAAAATCTGTTCATCTACCACAACTTGTGGTTCCAACTTTTAATGGTGATTATAAAGAATGGCCGGGCTTTAAAGATATATTTCTCGGAACAATAGATTCGAATCCTTCGCTTACTGGAACTCAAAAATTCCAGTATTTGAAATCCTTTCTAGGGAAGCAACCATCGGATTTATTTAAAAACACTCCGTGTACCGATACAAATTATGTCGAAGCTTGGGACAAGTTGGAAGAGCGTTACGATAGAACTAATTTAATCGTCCAGTCTTTCATTGAAACGTTTCTTTCGTTACCATCAACAAAATCTGCGAATTCTACTTTTCTTCGAAGAATATTTGATCAAGCTGATGAGGTTATAAGGGGTCTTAATTCATTAGAAGCTAGAACTCGAGATCCTTGGATAATTTATATTCTGCTACAGAAATTAGATTTTGAAACTAAACAGGCTTGGGCTAATGAGGCAGGATCTAGAACTGACTGCACAATTCAGGAGTTTCTTGATTTTTTACAGACCAGTTGCAATTGCCTTGAAGCTTGTTGTCCTTTACCACCTGAGTCTTCTTTTACAAAACGAACTAATAACGTTCAAAAAAGCTTCCGTTCACACATGGTTGAAACCAAGGCAGGATGTCTAATGTGTAAGAGCGATCATCAGCTTTCCACATGCAAATCTTTTTCTTCGCTAAGCTGTGAAGATCGACGGAATTTTTCTAGGGATAATAAAATTTGTTTCAACTGTTTTCGTCCAGGCCATGCATCAAACAGGTGTCGGTCTTATTTATGCTGCAAAATGTGCAGCAAGCGGCACAATACGTTGGTTCATCCTACTGAAATAGATTAGATTAGATTAGATTAGAATCTTTATTGATTGTTCTTAAAAATATACATAAATACAATTTTAATAAAGAAATTAAAGCATGGCCTATGAGCCGTCTGCCGCTTATCTATAAATTATTATTCTACATAAGAAGATTACAAAGTTTAATTTAAAACAAATTTAAAATAAAATTATTCTTAAAAGAAAAAAGAAACCAAAGGTAGAGTTTAAAGCTTTTATAACAGAAATATAATGAACAAGCAATCAACAGTAGTTTTTATATTTTTATATTCAGAAATAGGTACAAGAATAAACATAAAAGAGAACCATTTAAAATATATTTAAGAATACAGGCTTAAGAAGCAATGATAGACAATTTTTAATACTTGAGGAACGAGTTGGGTTAGAAAAATGCAACATTATTAATAAATTGGCTTTTAGTTTAGCTAAAACAAAAAAAAAAGTAGTTATGTACATATTTCGCAAGTGAAAATGGGCGTTTAGTTTAGCTAAAACAAAAAAAAAAAAAAATACAGTTACGTATTTCACAAGTGAAAATGGGCTTTTAGTTTAGCTAAAACAAAATTATTAAATGTGTGTATTACTCACGACATATTCAAATATGTGTTTCTGTAATTTTTTGCATATGAGATATATCGTACTAGCAACTTCCAACCATATTCTCCATTCAGAACACTGACACATTCTTCGTAAGTCAGAAAACTCTTACTGAAATAGAACCTTCGTATTTCTTGCAAAATAGGACAAACTGCTAAGAAATGAAGGACATCTTCATTTTGGTTTAAATTACACAGTGAGCAGATAGGGTTAATATCGGGTCGATATGGTCTAAAGTTCAGTTCAAGAACTTCCGTTCTTGCCTTAAAGATAAGACTCATATCTAAGACAGAGAGATCCCTCCTAAAATAACTGTTCTCAAACAAATTAAGATTTAGGTTTCGATATATAGCCCCCGAAGTTGACTCCCTAGCCCTATTAAGATTCAACTGATACATTTGTTCATCTACTTTTGCAATGCAATCATAAAAAATATTTTGCCATTCTGCTACATTGCTAGTACTCAGGTTCAATGGAACATAATGTGCCAAAGCAAGTTCCTGCCAGTTTTTAAACGGAGTATAGCCGCAATGATGGGAAACTTGCAATATTCTTTTGTGCAAATTGTTATCTGGTCTTTTCATTAGTTTAACCATGAAATCTGCACTTGCCTTCAAATTTCTTACGTAAATAAGGGGTAAACCGGACTCAACATAAATAGCGTAACTTGGAGTATTCGAAGGTAATTTAAATATTCTTTTAAAGAAATATCTTTGAATGGCAAGAGTACGATAACTTAGGCACCAAGAAATTATAACGGTTTTTTGTAGAACAGTTCAATACAAGCATTTTTTACTATGGGAGGGGGGGTCTATCTCCCCCCGTTTGGGCGGGAGGGGCAATTTTATAAAAAAGGTACTAAAATGGAAACACAAATATTAAAAAATAACGGTAATACTTACAATTAAGTATTATACCTTTTTTTAAAGCCAATACTCTGATCTATTAGATAATTTTTAAATCAAGTAGAATCTATGCACAGTTTTTGAAAAAACGAGTTTTAAACTCAAATTTTGGTGAAAAAAAACATAAAAAAAAAGTTTAAAGTTTAATTTTTCAAAACTGAAAAGTTATATATTATTATTTTTCCTAAAATTCGTTGCTCTAATATATTCTTATTCAAAAACTGAAAACTAGATCATTTTATGTCGTCTAGTTTTTGAGAAAATTGAAAATAACTAAAACTACTTTTTTATGGGATATTTGCTTTTCTTGCTTGCTTAAGCATTACGGCGTATAAACAGTGAGATATGTATGGGGGGCATGCTGCCCCCCTGCAACCCCCCTGTCTGGGCACACTATAGGATTTGGGGTAGGTGCGAGGTTGGGTGTATGCAAGGTTTCTTTTGCATTTACAGAATCTGGATTTAAAGAAACTTTGAATTTACTCTATGGTCTATATCCAATGTCTACTAAATATATGTATGTCCGTAGCCCAAAGTTGCACATTTAAAATGTTCAGACATGAAAATTTAATACATTATGAAAAATTCACATTACCTAGGTACTACTGTAGGAATGCAGCAAATTTATATAATTCCTTAATTAATATGTATATTTATTGTTTGTGTCTAACATTTTTAATGCTAATATGGTACAGGTTATTGTTTACCAAGGTCATTCGTTATTCAACCTTTGTAATTGAATAAAAAATGGCGACTAAGCATCCACTACTTCATCCTAAATTAAATAACTTTTCAATATTTCAAACAAAAATATTTCAAAAGCATCGCGTTCTTAGAAGAAATTGGTATAATTCCAACTAAAGCGTCAACTCCCCTCAAGTCCAACTCAAAAAGGTGACAAAAATTGTAAGAATACAATATTATTATTATTATTTATTCATAAACCAGAGCATTATTATACTCTTACAGACTAAGATACATAAGTAAATATATAGTTACAAATTTGTAGGTGGGTATATAAAATTCAAATTACATTTAAATGATTTACATAGTTAATCTTTTATTTTAATAAATATATAACGTTACTTAAATTTTGCTTAAAACTAATGATTTAAAAGTTTCTCTGGTGCAATCCATATAAAAGTTAACCTCAGAGCAATAAACCCATCTATCGGCACATTTTTCCATGGGCCTCAATATTGGCTAGAGATTCGGGAGGTGCTATAATTTTTTTTTGTGATCAAAATGCCTGTAAACACGG
This sequence comes from Chrysotoxum bicinctum, assembly GCA_911387755.1. Lineage (NCBI taxonomy): Eukaryota > Metazoa > Arthropoda > Insecta > Diptera > Syrphidae > Chrysotoxum > Chrysotoxum bicinctum. The sequence continues at coordinate 130,032,575 of OU426987.1, read as the reverse complement.
TTTTAATACATTGAACATTGAAAAATTGACTTGAGTATTTTTAAGTAACACCTGACTTACTCACAAACTGACTGACTGAGACGCGAAATGCCATGCAATTCTACCTCCTCTGGTGCATTCTTGGTAACCCTAAATGATTTGCTGTACTTTACCTACAAATAAACCACATTAACATTAATCCTTAAAATGAAATCACCGTAGTTAAATACCAAAAATCAAAAATTTCATAAAAAGTAGTTTTAGTAATTTTCGATTTTCTCAAAAACTAGAAGGGACAAAACCATTCGGTTTTTTGTGTTCGATTCAGAATTAATAGTAGCATTGACCACGAAAAGCCAATTAAGCACTTCATTTTACAATTTTGAAAAAAATTGGTCTAAACTTTTTTTTTTCATTTTTTTTAACAAAATTTTGAGTTTGCATGCAAATTTTTCAAAAACTATTGACATAAATAATTTAATTTAAATTTACGATTATAGAACAGACTTTTTGCTTTCAAAACCGGTATAGTATTTTATTGTAAGTGTTGCCGTTGTTTTTTAATATATTTTTTTTCAATTTAAGTCATTTTTTCTAAGATCGCCCCTACCTCCTAAACGGGGCAAGATAGACCCCCCCCTCCCATAGTAAAAAACGCTTGTATTTGACCCCTCTACAAAAATCCGTTATCAATTTTTGGCGCCTAAGTTATCGTACTCTCCCCCTTTGAATTAATTCAATCTCGTCTATCCATTGGTATCCATACACTTCATTACCATAGCAGAAGCAACTGTTTATTGTAGCGTCGAACACTTTGAATTTTGATGTCGGATCAACAAGAGACTTTGTAAAAAATTGCGCCCATATCGTATTAGTTGCTGATTTAGCCACAGTCAATTTTTCTTTTATATGAGCCCTTATATCCAAGTTATAAGAAATTACGAATCCAAGATATTTGAACTCATTCACAACTACTATGCTAACGCCATCTAGTGTCCAATTCCTTAGATTCGTATTAACACGGTTTCGAGCTCTGAAGACCATGATCTTAGATTTGGTAGTATTTATTTTGAGATCCCAAAGATCACAAAAAGTTTTAAGTTTATTAATTTGGTGCTGAAGTGTCGTCGGGTTATCAGCAAAAATTACGAGATCATCTGCGTATAACAGCAGTTTTACATATATCTCGACTGAAAAGGTAAAGTATCTTAAGTCAATTTTGATGATTTTTCAGGAGAGCAAAAAAACACTTCAAAGCTGTATCCCAAAAAATCTTTCAAATATAGACTTTATTCAACAAAGCATTTATATGTAAAATTTTATGATCTTTTTTTTGAAATTGTTTTCAAAAAGATATTTTTAATATTTTGGTCGTTATGAGGAAAAATATGACTTAAGATAGTTTGGCTTTTCTATAAATTGAATTTTATATTAATTTCCAAAATCTTAAGTTGAGATAAGATATTTTGCCTTGCGTTTTCGAAGGACGTTTTCAATTCTTATGTCCATTTAAGATGAGTTGCGTGTGCAAAAGTGGAAAAAAAAGAGATTTAAGATGATATTTGGTGGTTTTTATTTAAGTCGTATATGAAAAAGTCACATTTGTTCTATAGAGCTTTAATAATAAAAAAAAAAATAATAACTAATAAAGACTTGAATTTCTTTAAAAAAAAGGTTATAAAATCACATTTGGTTCACAGAATAGAAACAGTTTAGTTTTATTCAAATAATTTATTTTAAAAAATATTAAAATAAAATATAAAATAAATTATTAAATTATTTAAAAACAAATCATTGATCATTGTAAAAAATGTTACATGAAAACATATTTTTAAAAGTCAAATTAATAAGAACAAAAAACTATTGGAAAAAACTTACCGGTATCGCACCCGTAATGTAAGATCTTATTTATCTCTAAAACGGCTGAATAACATGTTATTAACGGTACCTGTCATAGAACCGTTTTTTTTAAGTATAACTTCTTTTCCGGCGTTGGGGGAAAAAAATGTCTATGCAGCTGTCAGTGACGTGTCAAAACGACACGCTATCAGTCAAAGACAGCGACATGTAAGGAAGTTTTACTTCTACCGCGAGTACGTCAGTACACACAAAATTTTTCTTTTTATTTTCGACTTTCTCATTAACGGTTCTAACGATTTAAACCATTTTTTTTAGCAGGAGCCCCCGAAGCTTAAAATAATATTTTATATAGGAACATTCGCAAAAATATTTTTTGGATCTTTTGAAAAAAAAAACTAATTTTGTTTTTTGAAAAATCAATATCTTCAAAACAAGTGAAACGATTATTTTTTGAAATTATTTCCTAAAATCAATGGCACAAAATTTTAATTGAATTATTACGACCGACGACGTTAAAGCTGATTTAATATGAAACTAAGTTAAATCAACGATTTAGTAAATTTTATTCGAATATAGCATCAGACTATATCTATATCTACCCTTTTATTAAAGTTAAAATCATCGTAAGAATATCGTGCTTTTAGAAACGCCACAAAAGGTTTGTTTACTTAGTTTTTTGCACGAACTGTCAATGTTTTCGGTGTGTTCAGAAGCAATTTATTAAGAATTCCTTTAGTACGATACTATTTGGAAAATGTTTTAAACTAAGTATGAGTTAGTAAACTATTTTAAAGTTAGCAAATTGTTAAGTAGTATCATACAAAGAAATTAAAAATAGTAGGTTGTTTGACATTTTGCACCAGTCTTTTTAGAAATATTCGCCAATACTACTACGTAATTACTTAAAATTGGTATCCCAAATTGTATTCTTGAAAAGCTTTGAAGAAATTTCTGGCATAAAAATTCTTTTAATAATAAAAATATTTTTGAGCTTTGTGTAAATAAATTTTTAGTTTTCTGGAAATCAAACGGCAATTTCATACATTTGAACATTTTTATCTGATTAAATCCATGTTTTATTTTTATAAAATGTATTTTTAATTCCAAATTCGTGCAATTCAACTCTTTTTTGTTGTATACGTATGTGTTTCATTTGCAAGAATTTTTCAATCGCGTATGAAACAAAACTGTCTGAAACACTAAATGAAAAAATAAGAAAAACGGTCGCACAAAAGGCAATCTAGAAACAAAATACGCTTAAAAATATCTTATGCCCTTGTTATTACGGAAATTGTTTTAGGTTTGCAAACGGTAAAATATCCTATGACTACTTAGGGAGCGAAAAATTTCAGTTTTAAATTTAAAAATTCATCTTATCTTCACATAAGATGATTTGCGTTTTCACACTTTTTTGGAATTTTTTTAAGGATTTTATCTTATGTCGACTTAAGGATGACTTTTGTTCCTGTTTGCACGCGCGAAAATATCTTAAGTCAACTTAATATGATTTACGATTTCACAATAATAAAAAAGTCTTAAGCCAATATAATCTTAAGTCTATTTTAGGTTTTAGAATTAAGCAGAACACACAATCTTATGTGGACTTAAGATATTTTACCGCGTGTAGAGATGTGTCTTTTGAACATAAGATGAAGTTGTTTTTGTCTATAAAAAAGCACAGGAGTGAGATAGAAGGAAGCCGATAACACAGAACTGTAGCCTTTTAGAATGGCACTAAGGATCAACAAAAAAACGCGAAATATCTTAAGTCGACTTAAGATACTTTACCTTTTCAGTCGAGATATATCCCCAAAGAAAACTCCCCCTGGTAAATGGTTCTCAATGTCGTTTATGAACAAAGCAAACATTAAAGGGCTTAAAACACACCCTTGTGGGACACCTGTTTCTGACCTAAATTGACCTGATTGATTTTTACCGCTGCATACCACTGCAGACATATTAAACAAGAGCAGTTCATACACCCGAATAAATTTAGTCGAAACCCCAATGAGCGCGAGTTTATACAAAAGGGACCTTCTATTGATTGTATCAAAAGCGGCTTTAAAATCCACAAAGATTGCATATAAGGGCTTTTTTTATCAATAAACCGTCTTGCTATAGTAGTCAGTGCGAAAATTTGGTCCACTGTCGACAAGTTGGCTTGAAAACCAGCTTGAAGGCAACTGATTATGTTGTTTGACTGCACCCATCTAGAAAGCCTCAGGTATAGGACTTGAGTGAAGAGCTTCCTCAGGGAGCTCAATACAGAAATGCCTCTATAATTTTCCACTAGATTTGGGTTCCCTTTTTTATATATGGCAGATATTTTCGCCAAGCGAAAACTACTCGGGAAGGCTTCCTCACTAAACATTTTATTTAGAAGATTTAGAATATATTCCAAAAACTCAGGAGTTGAATTCTTGTAGAATTCTATTGGAATACCATCCGAGCCAGGGGCTTTATTATTTTTCATTTTGTTGAGTGATGTTAAAAGTTCAAACATAGTGAAATTGGAATCTAACTCTGGGATCAGTATATACGGGAGTACAAAACTTATTGAGTTTTGGTTTGGATCAGGTAACAGAAGGTTTTCAAAATATGAAGCGAGCTGGTCAACGCTGATGCTCAAAGACACTGTATTACTACGTCCTCCCAGTACGCGCACGTTGCACCAAAAAGACCTAGAATCTCTGCAGTCAATGAGATTTTTTGCCGCTTTTTCAAGCAATAGATGTTTCTTATGACTACATAGATCCTTATATATTTTATTTTGCTGTAAGTAAAGATGTTTGTGAGCATCATTATTTGATTCTCGAAACAGTTTTAAAAATTGAAAAGATTTTTTTCTGCTTTTTCTGCATTCCTCATCATACCATTTACATTTTGACCACGGTGGGGTGACATGGGAGGTGTTTGGAGTTGCGGACTTACGTATCAAATCAAATGCAACAAACACCGCTTCTTCAACTGAAACGGCACCTTGGGTGTTTGTATAAATCATTTGTCGTCTTAAATTTTGTCTATACAAATCAGCCTTATGTGCAACCCATTTAAGTTTTCTATTGGTTAAAGAGTAATCTTCAATATGACCTTGGGTATCTTGAAAAGAGTACTCGCAGGAAGCGAGAATCGGCAGATGTGATGAAAAGTTTGTAGGGTAAACTTCAAAATTCCTAATGATATCAAGCCAGTCCCCCTTTATTAAACAGTAATCAATAATGGAACAACCTTGGGGAGATATAAAAGTGTAATTCCCCTCTATATCTCCTTTTGAGATTCCATTCAACACAAAGAAACCAAATAGTAGAAATAGTAGCACCAACAAATTCCACTGGTGGGGATCAGTTCAAACCCAGAACCCCTCCGTCGCCGCTTAATTCTCATTCTGCAATTGTTAACTGTCACTCACTGGAGTCGTCTCATCATTTTGCAACTATTCTTCCTACAGCGGTTGTGAGGGTTCAAGATAAGGAAGGAACTCGTTTGTTTTTAATTATAATTACTTACTTACTTACTTGGGTCCTCTTACTTACTTATGTCCGTGGGGGACCCCTAGTGGGGTATAGGGCGTCCACAACGCCAGCTCGCCATCGTGTTCGGTTCCTGCATATGAGTCGCAACTCCCTCCAACTCTTGCCTAGTTGGGCTGACTCCTCCTCGACTGTCCTTCTCCATGAGCTTCTCGGTCGTCCAGCTCTTCTTCCTTCTTGAGTGAGCGGATTCCACTGCATTGCATGCGCCGCAATACAGTTGTCGCCTTTTCGAAGCGTGTGTCCGATCCACTGCCACTTTCGACGTCGTATAATAGACTCAATAGGTTCCTGACCCGTTTTCCTAAGGAGCTCTTCGTTTGATATACGATTGGGCCAGAAAATCCTAAGGATGTTTCGTAGACATCTATTAATGAACGTTTGCAGCTTCTTAGTGACACTTACTGTTACTTTCCAAGTGCTGCAACCGTAAAGTAACACGGATTCTACGTTGGATCGAAACAGCCGTAGCTTGGTTCTTAAGCTAAGAGTGTTATTCCTCCATATATTTCAAAGCATACCGAAAACAGCCTTTGCCTTCCCGATTCGACTGCTGATGTCCTGTTCGGTACCACCCTGGGTAGAGATGATACTTCCAAGGTATTGGAAGCTCTGTACTTTCTCTACCGGTTGTTGAGAAATATTTATGAGAGAAGATGACGTAGTTCCTAGGCTGATCATCTTTGTTTTGCCGGAGTTGATTTTCAGTCCTACGATTTCTGCTTCTCTCTACACCCCTGTTGTCATTTGGTGGAGATCCATGATCCTATGAGAGAGCAAGCATACGTCATCCATATAGTCAAGATGTTTCAGGTGAGACGTCAGAGTCCATCGAATTCCTCCGTTTCCCGTCAAGGCCGCTCGCAGGACATCTCTTATCACCAACAGAAACAATATTGGTGACAGAATGCAGCCCTGTCGGACTCCACTTTGGACTTCAAACTCTTCTGACAGCCTCCCTTCGTGCAAAACGTGACATTTGGATCCATAATAAGTTGCCTTAATAATAGCTATTAATTTATCTGGGATACCTCTCCTGCGTAAAGCATGCCAAATAAATTCTCTATTTACGCTATCGAAAGCCTTCTCAAAGTCGATGAATAGCAGGTGGAGTGGTGATCGATACTCGACGCACTGCTCAATTATGATCCTTAAAGTATTGATATGATCAATATAAATATGAGGATCCAGTGCGGAAACCTGCTTGTTCGGCATCCAGTGTGGCTTCTAGATGTTCCCTGATGCGTTCCAGTACTATTTTCGCTAATATTTTTGCAACGGCAGGCAGGACGCAAATCCTCCTCCAGTTTTCCCACTGTGTTAAGTCTCCTTTTTTAGGGAGTTTGACTATCATTCCCTTTTTTCACTCATTCGTAAATCCTTCGGAGACCCAAGCTTTCTTTATCAGTGGATGCAGGAGTTCGCTCGATGTCGTTGGCGCCGCTTGTAGAAGCTCTGCAGGAATGCCATCAAGTCCTACCGCTTTGTTGGTCTTCAGTGCTTTGATTGCGTTGCGGATCTCATCTCTACTGGGGGGTGCAATGCGTATTCGGGAATTTGTTGTTCCTGTCGGCTCAGCAGGTATCAGTTGCGCATTGCTGTCGGTAACTCGGTTTAATACCGATGCAAAATGGTCCTTCCACCTTCTCAGCTAATCCTCATCTGAACTAAGTAGCGAGCCGTCTGAGTCTTTTACGAGGTGTTGTTTGGAAGTGCGAGCTCCAACCAGTTCCTTTGTAATGCTGTAGACGGTTCTACTGTCGCATCTGTTAGCAGCATCTTCTGCTTGCTGGGCCAAAGCGTTGATGTGATTACGCTTATCACGTCTTACACTGCGGTGAACCTCTCTTTCTCATGCGGTACAGGGATTCTAGCTCTCTTTTTTCTACTTCAGTTGCAGCTGCAATACGGGCCTTAAGTTTTTGCCGTTCTCCAATCCGTATCCAGGTTTCTTCAGAAAGCCAAGCGTTATTGTTTCCCCTGGCTCGGCCGACTATTCTTTCAGCACCTGATATAAGAACATTTTTCACAGCATTCCAGTGGTTTACAATGGATTCAGGTTTCGTGCTGCTGATTGTCATCATTCCGTGTGAAAGGTGGTCTCTCAATTGTTGGCGTGTTGAGAGATCCTTTAGTCTGTCGACGTTGAACCTGGGTAAGCGGGTTATGCCGTTGGATCTCCGAGTTGCAGCTGTACGAAGTCTTACAGTAGCTACCATGAGGTGGTGGACTCGAGCAAGTCCCATATCGGCCCCTCTTTTATTTCGAACATCCAGGAGACTGCTTCTAAAGCGCCGAGTAATCGCGAAGTGATAAATTTGATTCGAAGAAGCTTGCCTGTCCGTCGACACCCAACTTATTTTGTGGCACGTCTTGTGCTCAAACATGGTGCCGCCAATGACGAGTCCGTAAGTATTGCAGAAGTCAATGAACCGCTCACCGTTATCATTGCAATTCCCAACTCCATGGTTTCCCATCACATGTTTGAGTCCATCGTTGTTGCTGCCAACTTTAGCATTCAAATCTCCTATAACCATTTTAATATCTCCGCGCGGTGTGTTGTTGTAAGCGGCTCCTAGCCGACTGTAGAAGCATTGTATAATGGTGACGGGACGTACTCTTGTCCGGAATCGTGCCTTTATTATTCTTTCTCCAAGAGGCTCCCATGAAATCAGACTACTGACAGCTGTTTTTGTTAGCAGCAGTCCAACCCCAGCTTCACGTGTGCTTCCTGGAGCTTTCCCGGAGTAGAGCAGTACAGTGTTACCCGATGGTGACTTGAACTTGCCCGAGGCCATCCAACGTATTTCGCTAAGGCCTAAGATGTCCAGCCTGTACCGCATGAATTCCTTCTCTAGTTGGAGAAATAGGCGTTGTGGGGACCTTCACTGCCATCATCGTCAACATATTATCATTAGTTATCCTAGGCGTTGTTTCCGTTTCGGTAGCAAGATGGTTTTCAGCTACGGAGAGTGCTAGCCTCCGTAACCTCTCCTAACGGAGAGATTTTCGCGCTTTCCAATTTTAGCTAATTCGTGTGGATACACAAATCATTGCCCGGCGACCACCACAAAGAGGTAAAGGAAGCACTTCGACGTGACTAAAAGTTGCGCTGCTGGACTTTGCCAGGTTAAAGACACTCAACAGTTTCCCGATTAGGCACGGCGCAAATTATAATTGGATTCGTATAATCCAAATTCGCGGTTTTCAAAGTATTCGTCATCATAATCATCCTAATAAATTCTTCATGAAATTCGGGCTTAAATATTGCAACTACTACTTGCTCGATTCGGTTTATTTAAACGGTCTTCAGTGTTGTATTTAATCCTCTAAGTGATTCCCAAAACTAATTTTAATTTTAACAAAAACTTTGAAAAGTTTTCATATCGGGAACGTTTTAACAATTTCAATATGAATACCTAAATGTTGAACTGTCTATGGCATGAAATTTTTCAAAATTTTTATCAGATTTGAAAATGGTTTTCAGAACCATTTTGGGGACTAAAATCAATACTCAAAACCGTTTGAATTATCCAAATGAAGCAACTACATGGCAACCTGGTTTATCTACCATTTCTTAAGAATTTCATGAAAAATCTTGTGATTTTCTTGAAAGTGGTCGATAAACCATGTTGTCATTTCCAAACTACTTGCTTCATTCGGATGATTTAAATGGTTTCGAGTGTTGATTTAAGTCCTCTAGGTGGTCCTGAAAACCAATTTTGAATTTGACAAAAAATTCAAAAAAAAAACATGCATATGAGGAACGTTGCAACATTTTCAATACGAATATGAAAATGTTGAAACGTCTCTGGTATAATCCTTTTTCGAAATTCTTGTCAGATTTGAAAATGGTTTTCACAACCATCTCGTCACCCAACTCGAAGATCCAAAAAAAATGTAACTTGAGCACAAGTGTGCCTGGTTGCGACCGGAGTTTGTTTATTAGCTTGTAAAAGTGTGTTAGGAAAAGAAAAGATGAAATCCGATATTCATAAAATATGGATTGGAAAAAGAGTGCATTGGCCATTGGATTTGGGATTTGAAGTAATTATGAATGAAATGATGACCTGGGAATTTTAAATGTTTTGGGGCAATTAAAAAATTAAAGGAAATGATGAATATGGGAATTTGAAGTGGTTGAGTTGGGTTTTGGGATCAATGCACGTTTAGTATGTTGGAAAAGAAAGGGAGTGCATTGATCGTTGGATATAGAAAATGATTAGTATGGGAACTAAAATTGGTTGCGTTATTGAACTTAAATAGAATAATGGACGGATAGAATAATGAGGGGATAGGGTAATGGACAAAGAAGGTTGTAAAGTGCGTACTTTACAACATTAAGTCCTGGTGGTAATTTGAAAGGCCCGATTAATTTATTTCCAATTACACCTGCCCACATATTGACACTGAAACTAATCTAGTTTCCCTAAGCCTTCGAAAGGTATTTCCAAAAACATTTCGAGAAGGAAGTCGTCTGTAAGGATAAGGTTCGTGGTATATTCGTTCTGGTCTTTTTTGAATTTCCTTTGCACAACTCATAAACGTCTGCGTATTCTTCTCTCGTAAATGAAGGCATTCCAAAAAGCGCTCTTATCCAACTGTATTCCTGACTTAACTTGATAATCTGATGAATGAATTTGTTTTTCTATTCTTTTATACCACTTTTTTTAGTTAATTTACCCATTAAACATTCATACCCCAAATTTAAATCTCCATAAGAAGAGGTAAGGTAATTAGTGTTTTGACAGCAAGTCAAGGAAGCATAACTACACTTTTAATAATTTTTATGAGTGCAGTCTCAAAAATTACCTAAAAACTTGGAAAACCACTCCAATTGCCAAGTATTGCAATAAAAGAAGGTAAAAAAACCAAAATTAGATTTTTTACTTGTTTTAGATTTTCCCAAGTATCATAAATTGTATGGGTTCTTGGGTACACTTATTAATAAGATTTTTTTTATTATTGTTTTGCTCATCAGATAAAAATAAGAAAACTCTATATTTATTACGCCTTTTTGGGAAAAATATTGACCTCAAACTCAAAATTTTGCTCGGGCAAGAAAAATTGAACACCATTTAAAGTTGAATATCTGGCAACCCTAAAATTATATTAGCTTAATTTAAACACAGTTTTAAATGCTAGTATTTCTACTAAAACAAAAGTCTAAAATGAGGTCTCTACCATTAGTACTGTAAGAGAAATTGACCTTAACATGGGTCAGAGTACACCAAAGCTAGCCTTTTTTTAAAAGTGATGTCAAAGTTGAAAATCAGCCCTTACTGTAGAACAATTTTTTTCTTAGAATATGACCAAGAATCACATTCCAAAGTATGGCATACGAATTACCGGACACCCTGTATGAAGATAAAGTACCTATGTTATTATTATTATTATTATAAATTCTTTATTTGACTAAAACTCGATATACATTTGAAATACTATACAGAACATTAACATGGCAAAAACTTTATTTGCCGTCTGCCTGGATAAAGTACCTATATAGATACCTATACTAAAATTCAAAAAAGTCTAATTGTAGAAAAGTTGATTCTATTCAAATAAATAAAATAATTTAAATGAAATAAATCCCAGATCGGAAACGTCTTTATTGAGCTAGTACTTATAAGCAAGTGAAGAAAATATTATAAATATTTTGATACATAAAATTAATTGATTACTAAGTTCACAACATCCCCACTTAATCAATTCATTAAAATATTAAGATAACTGAACAAATAAATATAAGTATAAACATAAACATAAATATAACAAAACATAAGTAACTAAATCATTCAATTTTTGATAAACCCATATTTTGTGTACAAAATGTATGTTTTAGATTATTAACTGGTTTTGTTAGGTTGTCGGCAACCATCTTCTCAGTCTCTATTTTCTGAAGTCCAATAGTTTTGTGTTGTATAACGCACTGACGTACAAAATGATGACGGATGTCAATATGTTTTGTTCGTTGACTACAAACTTCAGTTCTTGCTATCTTCATTGCACTTTCATTATCGCAATATATTGTAGTTTTTCTTTCTATGTTTTCGAGTAATTCACCCATTATTTGTCGTATCCAAATAGCTTCTTTGGTTGCTGCTGAAAGCGCCATATATTCCGATTCGGCAGTAGAGAGTGCCACTGTTGGTTGTCGTTTACTGGCCCAAGAGATAGCACCATTTTGAAGTTTGAAAACGTAACCAGTACAAGATAATCGACCATCAATATCTGACGCCCAATCAGCATCACTGTAACCATGCAATTCCAATGTATCCTTTTTTGATCCAAAAGTTAATTTGTAGTCACTTGTTTTCTTCAAATAGCGAAATATTCGTTTGACCGCATTCCAGTGTGATCGGCCAGGTTCATGGTTAAATCTGCTAACATTTCCAATTGCATATGCAATGTCAGGTCGAGTACATTGTAAAAGATACAAAATGCTACCCACAGCCTCTTGATATTCTTTCATTCTTCATATCATCCAGCTCATCTTCAGTTCTTGGAGACATTTCCCTTGTCAATTTGCTATTTGTGTCTGCTGGTGAATGTATCGGATGACAACTTGACATTCCGAACTTTTCAAGTATCGTCTTGGTATATTTTTCTTGATCCAAGGAAATAGTGCCATTTTTACGATCACGTGTTATATGCATTCCGATGCAATTGGTTGCTTCACCAAGATCTTTCATACTAAAATGTTTTGTCAGATTACTCTTTAGTTTGTTTTTCCAGGCATTGTTGTTTGAAAAAATCAACAAATCATCAACATATACAGCTACAAATATCATGCTCTTCCCTTCACGTCGAACATAAATACATGCATCTGATTCACACCTTTTGAATCCAGCTTTTATCAGAACTTCGTTAAGTTTAACATTCCATTGGCATTCCATTTCAGTAAACAAACTCGTCCACTACCATCATCAAAGCCTTCCGGCTGTTGCATGTATATTTGTTCTTCTACATCACCTTGAAGAAAAGCCGTGATTGCGTCCATTTGATCAATATCTAAATTGTGCTTTGCAGCTAATGCTATCCAAATTCGAATAGAAGAATATCGAACAACAGGCGAAAAAATCTCTTCGTAATCTATATCTGCTCTTTGACTATATCTTTTGGCAACTAGTCTTGCTTTATATCGAATAATAATCCCATTTGAGTCTGTCATTATTTTAAAAACCCATTTTGAGTTTATAGATTTTCGATCCTTTGGTAGCTTAACCAGTTTCCAAGTTCTATTTGCCAATTGAGATTGATATTCCTCTTCCATAGAATTTTTCCAATGTGCACTGTCCGTACTAGATATGGCCTCTTCAACTGTATTTGGTTCATCAAAGCTCTCAGATGTAATATATGTGACACAGTCCGAAAATTTTCTTTGTTTAGGTTGTCTCTCTGAACGTCTGAGTGAAGTTGATGAGATTACATTGTCTTCTAATTCAAGCGGTTGGCTTATGATTGATTCTGTGTTAACAGTGTTTTGAAAATCTGTGTTAACATGTTCAGTGTCAACAGAGTTTGCACCTGTCAACATTCTCCAAGTTTCGTCTATATTGGGTTCTGATGGTACAACTTCATTAACTCTTTCTTGAAAATCAGTCTCATTTTCTTTCCCATTATCAGATTCCAAGAAAATAACATCTCGACTTATTATTATTTTTCTGGTATTTGAGTCATACATTCGATAACCTTTTGTGCCTTCCGAGTATCCCATGAAAATTAACTTTCTTGATTTGACGTCAAACTTTCTTCGTTTTTGATCTGGAACATGTACCATCGCAATCCATCCAAAAACTCTCAAGTGGCTTAAATTTGGTTTGGAACCACCCCAAATTTCGATCGGTGTTTTAAACTCCAGAACTCGAGAGACAGAACGATTTTCCAAATACGTTGCGGTTGACATTGCTTCTGCCCAAAAACTTTTTGGAAGATTAGCATCCTCTAACATGCACCTTGTACGCTCAACCACTGTACGAACTGTTCTTTCAGCAAGACCATTCTGCTGTGGTGTATAAGGTGCTGAAGTTTGTCTTTCGATACCACAACATTTGAATAACTTCTTAAATTTTTGATTAGAGAATTCGGTCCCATTGTCAGATCTGAATTTTTTAATTTTCTTAGTCGTTTTATTCTCAACAAATGTTTTGAATTCACAGAACTTATGGAAAACTTCATCTTTAGGTTTCTAAAAGTATGTAAAAGACATACGACTGAAATCATCAACTAAAAGCAATGCGTATCTAGATCCTCCAATTGACACATTTTCCATGGGTCCTATCAAATCTGCATGAATCACTTCAAGCAATTCCCTTGCTCTCGAACCATTCTTGCTAAAAGGAAGTCGATGTTGCTTACCTTTCAAGCATGTAACGCATACGTGTTCACCATAATCTTCAACAAATGAAACACCACCAACAGCACCAGATTTCATTTTCTTTAAGTCTTGGAAGTTCAAATGGCCTAATCGACGATGCCACTCAGAACTATCTGAAGCAACTGCGATATAACTGCAATCTCTTAAGCCATTCAATCGATAAAGTCCATCAACCATTGTTGCCTTTGCTAGTAAATAGCCCTTCTGATCTCGTATCTCACAATGATCATTAAAGAATGAAACTTTATTACCACGCTTTGTCATTTGACTTACCGATAGTAGATTTGGAGAAATATCGGGAATATACAAAACATTCCCCACTTCTATCCTATTCGGTTGTCCATTCGTCTCAACTAACAATTCTACAGACCCACACATTTTGACTTTCATCTTGTTGTTATTTGCAGCAGTGATTTCAGAAATAATTGACTTTTCACTACTGTAAATCCAGTTTTGATTCATCGTTAGATGCTGAGTTGCACCAGAATCAATAAACCAGTCATTTTTGTTGAATTTTCCTGTCAGAAAAACTGCACTACACGAAGGATCAGATCTTGTGTCAGTATCATAGTTCTTTAAATTCTTATGTTCCTTTTTATAAGGACAATCAGGGGACTTATGTCCTTTTTTGTTGCAACTATAACAACGAATTCCCTTTATTTGTATAAGCTTTCCTTTGTTCTTGCTATTAAAGAAAGCATTTTCGCTATTTGGTGATGAAACCTCTTGCAAAAGCTTCGTTTTAACAGCATCGCTAGACAATTTAGTTTCAGTGCTATCAAGAGCCATTACCATCGGTGTATACTTCTCAGTCAATCCACACATTAAGAAAATTGCCAACCACTCATCATCGATATTGAATCCAATAGCGTTTAAGCGATGTGCGGATGTTATAATTGTTGATACATAGGTATCCATTGAATTACAATTTTCTAATTTTGTTCCAGCCAATTGTTTGACTAAATGAATTCGATTAGCTCGACCCTTGTCTTCAAATGTTGATTCTAGTTTATTCCAAACATCTTTTGGATTTGAAGCACCTTGAACGTGAACATAGAGGCTTAGATCGATACTCAAAATAATAGTTGTTCTTGCTTTTGTAATTTTAGCCACTTCGGTTTCAGTTCCCAAAACAGCTTCCCAATGGCCAACATATTCTAAATACGTTTGCATAGCAAATTTCCATGTCGCATAATTTTCCCTTCCTTTCAATCGCTCAATCGCTGATAAAAAACAGGAATTCTTCTCATTAGACATTTTTCTTGAAAATTTTCAACGTCTAACAAAAAGTATGAAGCTCAATCTTTGTTAACAAATAACGTTTTTAAAGTTCCAAACAAATCACAATCTTTAATCTTCTGGGCCCATAACCTGTAGAAAAGTTGATTCTATTCAAATAAATAAAATAATTTAAATGAAATAAATCCCAGAGCGGAAACGTCTTTATTGAGCTAGTACTTATAAGCAAGTGAAGAAAATATTATAAATATTTTGATACATAAAATTAATTGATTACTAAGTTCACAACACTAATCCTATCAAGAATCAAATTTCAAAATTATTCGTACTTAAATCTATTCAAATGGGTATGTGTTCATACAAATAAAAAGCAACGTTGTATTTTGGTTAGATATATCGAAATTGAACAACGTTGCTTTGTTGCGTATGAAATAGACAAAACAAAAATAAAATTCGGCAAAAAAAATATAACAAAAAAACACAGAAGATCTTTCAAAGGGAAAATCATAGAGGAAATATATTACCTAGAGTCGTGAACGGTACCCCTCTCTGAAATACCCGCAAATTTTGTTTGAGGTGAGTAAGAGAAACCTCTCTTAAATTTCTTAAATTCCCTATCCATGAATACGTGTGAATGGTGGACTAAAATACAAAATGAAGTCAGTAGCTCAAACTTTGAAGTTTTTTTTTTTTTTTAATATCAAAATGACAGATGTCATAATTGTATCAAACAAATATTTTATATCATTTTTTCCTGGCGAAAAGTTAAAAATTTTATTATTATTATTAATGAAGATTAATAAATTATTTCGATTTAAGTGGAGTAATTGAATTATTTAAATAAATAAAAAGCTCAAGCGACCTCGACTCCAAAGTGCGTTTCGCCCAGGTTTGATTTGAAGAACATGCGTCATCTCTCTGAAATCTTCAAGAACATTTTTTTGCTCAACAAGAACGCTCTTTTTAAAATACCAAATGTTGTAGAGGACACCATATTCGATGTTGTTGGATGTTTGGAATACGACCCAAATATCACTCAACCTAAAAACCATCGCTAATATGAAATGCATCTGGCAAATTTCGTGAAGCTATCCCGATTAGAAATCAAGACCTACTGGCAAAAATCTATCAAACGTTCCGCCATACATTCAGGATATTATATTGCCAACACCTTCGGTTTTTGTCGAAGACAAGATGCTGAATACGTTGTCCAGTTTTATATTCTTTAACAAAGTCGAGATTATCACACTGATACAAGAGGACGAGCATTTTCTTGTCGATATGTTTATCCTGCTTACCGATGCTAATACATTAGAGGCGAAGCGTCGTGACATTGTGCTCTTTTTGAAGGAATTTTGCAACTATGCTCAAAATTTGCAGACGCAATGTAAAGATTCGTTCTACAAAACCCTGACGTGCTTAGGAATTCTCCAGGCACTGTAAATAACTTTGATAATGGCAGAAGACAAAATCAGCTTCTATTGATATTTTGACTGCAGTTGTCGAGTTTTCGCCATTGGTTGTTCGCAATTACACTTTGCAAAATGTAAGCAGGTCGGACGGGGTAAGTGTTACCAACTAATACAAATATAATGATTTTAGATGCATTTTTTTTTGTTTTTCTGCAGGGACGAATGCTACTTAATATAGCTATTGAACAAATGTTGACTGATTCCGAACCAGAGAACATGCTCACCAGAAGGGAGACTTGATAAATTTCTTTTACAAGCATAGTATTTAAACCTTAATTGGTATAATAATTTTTATTTGTTTTATACAAGAAGCTTAATTATTGTCTTTATCGACAGCTCCACTTTTAATGAATACCATTGGTGATAGACCACAAAAGATAATCAAACAGCGCACTTGCTGGGTCTAGTTTTGGACATTCTATCATTATGTGTAGAACATCACACGTATCGCATAATAAATTTTATAATACAAAAAGATATCCTCAAGAGAATAC
The DNA here is from genome assembly GCA_911387755.1 of Chrysotoxum bicinctum. Classification (NCBI taxonomy): domain Eukaryota; kingdom Metazoa; phylum Arthropoda; class Insecta; order Diptera; family Syrphidae; genus Chrysotoxum; species Chrysotoxum bicinctum. The sequence continues at coordinate 130,015,624 of OU426987.1, read as the reverse complement.
TAGTGCTTATGAAAAGCACACATACGTTCCTCGTTCTTGGCACCCTTAGACTTTTAAGAAAATTAAGACACTTAAACACTTGTCCTGCCTGTTAATGACATCTATCGATCGAAGCAACAGAAATGATTTTCTAAAATAAAAACATTGAGAACTGTTGATCAATTGTTTTTAAATCTAATTTTAATTTAGCTATCCTAATTGAAACTTGAATGAATTGATGTGGTTTAAGTATATGCATTAAATGTTATAAAGTGGAAAACATAAAATCAAATAAATAAATATTTGTCTCTGAGTTAAAATTATTATATAATATTAACGAAAAGGTTGATCAAGTGGCGCCGTGCTAGTCAGCTATTCCAAAAAAAGGCACCAAATAACAACATAGTTCATCAATCACATTCGAAAATATCATGATTTCTCATGAAATATTTGAAATGGTAGATAAACCATGATGTCATTTCTGAGCTAGTTGCTTCATTTTGATAATTGCAACGGTTTCAGGTGTTGATTTTAATCCTCTAAGTGGTTCTGAAAACGAAATTTTAATTGTAACAAGAACTTGAAAAAAATTTCATATGGGGGACGTTTCAACAATTTCAATATGAATATGGTGCAACAACATCATTGGCTCATTTACGTCACTCCAACATCGTCGTAATGGTTCTTGCCTCACCCTTTTTTACCGTTATTTTAACGGACTTTGCTCTAGTGAAATAGCCAGTTGCATTCCTCCCCTTAAACAATTCAACCGTAATACTCGCACTTCTAGGAATGCCCATCAATTTACCCTCGAGCCCAACTTCGGTCGTACTGTGAAGTACAGAGATTCGTTTTTTAGCCGTACTACGCGAATGTGGAATTCCTTACCACGCTCTGTCTTTCCCAGTCATTGCAATGTTGAAGAATTCAAAACCAATGTACACCGACACCTCCTTTCTAACCCCTCCCTTTTTTCCTAATGCTCACGCTGCGCTGTGTCTCTGACATATTAAGGGTATACAAAAAACCTTTGAGTGTGTGCTAATTATAAAAAAAAAAAAAAAAAAATGAAAATGTTGAAACGTCTCTGGCATGACATTTTTTCGATGTTCTTGTTAGATTTTAAAATGGGTTTCAGAATCACCTAGAGGATTAAAAACAACACTAAAGACCGTTTAAATCGTTGGAATCGAGCAAGTAGTTTAGTACTCGAAACCGTTTAAATCATCCGAATGAAGCAAGTAGTTTGAAAATGACAACATGGTTTATCCATCACTTTCAAGAAAATCACAAGATTTTTCATAAAATTCTTGAAAATGGTAGATACTCGTAAACCAAGCTGTCATTTCTGAAGTAGTTGCTTCATTTGGATAATTCAAACGGTTTTGAGTGTTGATTTTAGCCCCCAAAATGGTTCTGGAAACAATTTTCAAATCTGACAAAAAATTCGAAAAAAAACATGCCAGAGACGTTTCAACATTTGCGTATTCATATTGAAATTGTTAAAACGTTATCGATATGAAAATTTTTCGAAGTTTTTGTTAAAATTAAAATTTCTCATGAAATATTGGAAATGATAGATAAACCATGATGTCATTTCTGAGCTAGTTGCTTCATTTTGATAATTGCAACGGTTTTAGGTGTTGATTTTAATCCTCTAAGTGGTTCTGAAAACGAAATTTTAATTGTAACAAGAACTTGAAAAAAATTTCATATGGGGGACGTTTCAACAATTTCAATATGAATATGAAAATGTTGAAACGTCTCTGGCATGACATTTTTTCGATGTTCTTGTTAGATTTTAAAATGGGTTCCAGAATCACCTAGAGAATTAAAAACAACACTGAAGACCGTTTAAATCATCCGAATCGAGCAAGTAGTTTGGAAATGACGGGATGTGGTTTATCTAACATTTTTAAGAATTTCATGAAAAATTATATGTTGTCATTTCTAAACTATGTAGTTGCATCATTTGGATGGTTGAAACAGTTCCGAGTGTTGATTCAACTCTTCCTAGTGGTTCTAAAAACAAATTTCAATTTTAACAAAAATTTCTAAAAATTTTCATATGAGAAACGTTTTCACAATTTCAATACGAATATGAAAATTTTAAAACGTCTCTTGTATGAAATTTTTTCGAATTTCTTGTCTGTTTTAAAAATAGTTTTTAGAACCACCTAGAGGGCTTAAATCAACGACGAAATGACGACTTGGTTTATCTACCATTTTCAAGAATTTGATGAAAAATTAGATTATTTTCTTGAAAGTGATCGATAAATCATGTTAGCATTTTTAAACTACATACTTGCTTAACTTGGAAGATTGGAAGATTTTTGAGTTCCATTTTAAGTTTACTAACTTATTCTGGAAAATATTTACAATCAGCGCCGGATTTAAACATGTGGTGGCCCATGGGCATAAATAGTGTGGGGGCCCCTTGTAAGGAGCGCAAAAATTTGTAATTTGTAATTTTAATATAAAAATACTTTTCAAAAAGTTTGTTAATTGAAATAAAAATATAGTAATGCTTCAAATATATTGAAATAAAATGAAACTAAAATTTGGGTTTTCGTATCGTGTACGTGTTATACATGGACACTTCCTAGATCATGAATATGTCGTTTTTAATTCGCTACGATGTTTAGTTTGGCTGCAAATCGCGTTTAAAGAGAAAAATACGTCGATTTTTCAAAGTTGGTTTTTCGTATCGTGCGATCTATCGATGGAAAGAGGACACTCCTTATATCATTTTTAATTCGCTACGATGCTTAGTTTCAAATCGCGTTTGAAGAGAAAAAAGGTGTGAAGTTTGAAGTCTCTGCGACGACGCTTAGTTTGGCCGCAAATCGCGTTTAAAGGCAAAAGTTGGGTTTTCGTATCGTGTTATGCATCGATGGAGGGCACTTCATAGATCACGAATATTGTCATTTTTAAGTTGCTAAGTTGCTTAGTTAAGCCACAAATCAAGTTTAATCGGATATGATATCTATTGATAATTCTCAGCTTGAGCATTAATTTAAAAAAACTTCTGAGAGTTGGGTGGCTTTAGGTTCACGTTTGTGGTTTTCAAAATATTTGTTTATGCATTTATTTCAATCATTGCTCGGCTGGGGTATTAATAATATGTAGCTTGAGCAATAATAACAAGAAATTCGGGTCAGTTGGGTCATTTGGGGTTAACGTTCTAGAGTTTACGGCTTTTGGGTTTACTGTTTACTTGCCAACTTTTCAGTGCCGAGTAAATATTTGTGGGGGCCCTGGGCCAGTACCCCAAGTGCCCTTATGTAAATCCGGCGCTGTTTACAATTCGATGAGATATTTCAAAAAATGTCCATCTAATAGAAATTTTGTCTTCTCCATAGTCTTAGAAATAAAGACATCTTTTTTATATTAGTAAGTTACAACGGCATATGCCTTTTATTATAAAACACATATTTATATTTATTAAACACACATACGTTCATTAATTACGTTTAGTCTTTTTTGTTTCATATTAACTTTTTATTTAAAAATGCATTCGATGAAATAGTGGAAATGCGACTTTAATTGATAATTAAAGAGTAATAATAAATGTATATAATGCTTTTTCGAATCCCACTTTGGCACATTAGATATCCAAAAGGTAATTTTCGATGTTGTCTATTGATTGACACGATTTCGACCTAGTTATAAAATGTTTTTCTTTTTAAGAATTTTATAAAACCCTTTGGAACAATCGTGATTCATTGACAAAATATTTACCCCCAATTATTTTGCTGTTGTTTCATTAACTTTTATCGAGTGATATATCCAAAGGACGTTCTTAAGAGAAACTTGTTTTTTATCTCCATAAGACTTCGCTAGATCATCGACTATAAAAAAATAATAAAAAAACATATTCATGTCGATTACAGAATTCGCAGAATTTTACTCCCGGTGAGTTGACTTGATTCGCATCCGCTGTAAAACTCAATTATGAAATTCGTCGGATGAACTACATTGTCGTTTTCTAAAATTACCTTATCATTTATGAACTTTCGTATCGACACTGTCAGCAACAAACATTTATTCAACTGGCCTAGGCTGTGATAATAGTATCGTTTTCGATCAACGAAATCAAGCATCGTTGAGAGTGGTTAGTACGAAGATGGAGGACGGTTCAAAACCAACCGTATGCTCTTTTTTTTTTTTTTTTTTTTTTAGATTTCTTGCGCTCTCTGGTTGCGTTGCTGTTTGTGCGTTTTTTATTAAAATTTGTTAAACAAACACTTTAGCATTCAGTATGATAAGCTTTTGACTTAAATTTTTGTACTCTCCATTGTTTATTTTCGTTTAATCAAAAATTCACTTCAGATTCGTCTCGAAATTGGTGCGAATGTAAAATGATAGAAATTGTATGGAGTGCGAATGGATTGCGAAATCTGTAATACCATATAAGTTGAACAAAATGTCAGTGGTGCAGGGATTGTTACCGACATTCGTTCAACTTTCATTCGTCGGATTCAGTAATAGCAAAAGTTTGGAAATGAATTGAAATTGTCACTTTAGCTCATTCGCCGAATTCTGTAATAGGGGTGATTAGTTTAGAATAGTAAGAAAAAAACATTTCACAAATCAACTTACAATCATGAATCATGATGATTCTCAAGAATTCTTAATGATTCACTTCGTAGGAATTTGTCTACAGCCGCGGCTATCTCTTCAGGCGTATTTGCGTTTGAGATGTAATGATACTTCAGCAGTAATAATACTCCAGTGGTGGAAGAACCACCGCTTGCTATAGATGATGATGATGTAAGGCTATTGGTTTGGGAAATTCGTGTGGTAGTGATATTTGCAGTTGACGTCAAAATCGGTGCTGTTTGCTGTTGATGCAGAATTTGAGGTGTTCCAATCGTTTTGATTTACGTCTGGCCCACCTTTAAGTGTGTTACATCTGCGTTTTTTGTTTTCGAAGCCGGCGCCGCAGCGCGCCGATGTACGGATTTGAACAGTAGCTCGTGAGCGATTAACATGCGCTGTCGGCGTTCTAATTTGAACGATATTCGCTTGTGAGACAGGCTGCAATTGAGGTGGATTATTTTGCATAGTTGTATAACCAGGAATGTTTCACGAACTACATAGACTTAAGTAGGAACAACCTCAGAATAATAACAGGTATCCTAACTGGACACTGCAAACTTAGAAGACACCAAGGTTTACTTGGAGTTATAAGCAGTGCCACATGTAAATTCTGAAACATGCATCATGAAATACCGCACCACAGTACATATAATAACAAAATGTTGTCCACTCATTAACCAACGAAAAAAATAAAGTTACAAAGAAGTATCTATCGGTGGAGTGGAAAACTGAAACATAAAAATGCTGGCCATCACGACGGCATGATGATAAAATATGGATCTTGCAATCTTTAGGTTCTTATGAAGCGTATAAGGCTACTTCTTTCAGTATCTGCCAGATCACTCCGATCGTTTAGTAGAAATCTCCTTAATGGAGTCGACGGTAATTCTTCCTCCTCTTAATTCAAACAGCTTCTGCAGAAATAGTTGGTGTAGAGAGCCTTTTTTAATAGATATTGCATGGTTCTTACATATATTACGGAGGTAATCTGCTTAAAGACATCAAACACTTAGAGCTCTTCAGATACAGCTTAGGCTAGATCTGTTTTGTCGCCAAGCTAGGGTTTAACTTGTTTTACCGTTAGTTTTTATTCTGCTTTTGATGAGTTTATCAGCTTGGTTATAACATTTCCAAATTCGAGGCAGTCTGGCCCTATGGCCCATTTAGCGCTGAAGTACGCCATTTTGATACCATAACCTTGGGTTATGTTAAAAAATAGGGATCTAATAGGTTTTGATGTCTCTTATTAAGTTTTTGCTTTTACAAAATCATCCGGAAATTAGATAACTCACTTAACCGGACCAGGACACTCATTGGACACCATCTACACTGTGCCAAGCTAGGCAGCTTGTTGACTGGTGCTGAAACAGTAGCCAATCCGATTGAATTTATTATAGGTGGGCCAAATCTTTCTAAATTATGCAGTTAGTTAAACTGCTCCACCGACGACGGTTTGATTCGCTTAAAAAAATTGAGAGAATATTGCCCTTTACACCTCCGAGCGGAATATTGATTCTTTCCGCAAGTGAGTTATGAAGGGCTGATCCTTGCCACCCGTTCACTCCCATCAATGCCACAATGACTCGGGACCCAGATAAGAGGGACATTATGGTGTGAATGTACTCGAATTAATGGCTTTAATAGTCCAAGTTCGAGGGAAATCAATTTGCAACCAAATGAAAAACGTGAATCCAAGAGCATTTGCTCACCTCCTATTTTGAATCCAATCCAATGAATCCTAGAACATATTTCCATAATCCCCACATCAATTCCACTCACAGGTTTAACCGAGTTATTGTATCAAAACTTCAGCACTAACTTGGTGGGAATTTTAGGTTATATTCCGGCGGACATCTAGTTAAACGAAATTTTGTTAAACTATCAAGTTGGAAGGCCAATTTAAAATGGAAGAAAATTAAAAAAGTAAACAATATATTCTTGAGTATAAAATAGTATTTTTTTTAATCAAGGCATTTTTTGTTTGTTTTTTTTTCAACTGAATTGAACTTGAAGTTCAAGGACAAACAATTAAGTTGATTCAAGATCTATTTCGATGATGTTGGCCGATATTTGTGTTTAGATCTTGTTGAAAGCTGCGATATCAACAGATTGGACAAAGTCCTCGAACTCTTGCAGCTTTTCTTGCAACAAATCAATTGAACCTTGTCATCCTCGATGACGCACATGATTTGCAACTTGTTGATGTTGAGTTTGGAGGTACCCCATAACAGACCGTCCATCTCGATGGTGCGGACACACTTTTCCACTTCTTTCATGTCGGTCTCGTCATCCCAAGGCTTCACGTCGAGCAGGACGGACGAGTTGGCAATGAGGGCGGGTTTCTTTGATTTCTTGGCAGAGTAGGCGGCAACACGTTCCTCGCGGATACGTGCTGCTTCGGCGTCTTCTTCTTCGTCGTCTGATCCAAATAGATCTACGTCTATATTGGGTAAACAGAGATTTTTAAATTTAGATGCCAATTGGCAAGAACAGTGACATTCGAACTTACCATCATCGTCTTCAGCTATTGTGGGCTTGGCACAAGCAGTTTGTGGAAGTGCCTGACCGTCCCATGCTGCTCTTTCGGTGGAGGTAAAGGACGTAATGTGTTATACCAACTGCGGACCACTAGTTTGAAGTGGTCTTTGTATGCGAATACCACCGAGTTGTGATTTTTGATTACCAAAGTTTGGGTGGCACCTACTGTTTGAAAGTTCTGCTGATGGTGTTGCGGCAGACCTGCAGCTGATGTTATCGTCTTGATGGTGGTGGTGTTGGGCAGCTGGGCCGTGGATACGGCTTGCAGAATGGATGCAGCCTGGCTCAGCAGGCTGATTTGGGTGGCTGTTGTTAGGCTTGTTGTTTTTGGGCTCCTCCACCTGCTGAAAGTCCAACAGTTCTCCTCCCTTGCTTTTTCCACTAACTGCACTTATTGTTGTGCTGTTTTTAAATTATCAAAATTTATATTATTGTTATTTAGCTCGCGGGCTTTTGTTGAAGTGAAAACACTTTTTTCCGGTCACTGCCGATGCTGTTCGTGGACGAAGTGAACTTCGCTGTTGACGACAAAATTAGTGGGTCGCTTGCACTATTTCTGATTGTATTTAGTGCTTGCTCAATGCCAACAGAACATTGTTGACCCTGTTGTTGTTGATGATCGAAGGCGTTTCTAAGAACTGGTGAAAATTCTCTTTGATGGCATTATGGCAGACGGCGATTACCCCGTTACATATGTACATCGCTCCGAATTGATTTTACTGTAGGGTGAAAAAATCGCCCGCACAATGAGTTTTATTAACAAAACTATATCCCAAACGATGTATAATTAAATGAGCTAACGTTCAATTATATTTTTTCACACTTACTTTATGGTTTTTAACCAAAATTTCACTACTTCCTTTGACACTAGTAAAATTTTGCACACACAATAAAAAAAAAGAATATGTAGGGAAAAACTTGTGTGCGGAGAAAAAACACCTTCAGTATTTTGCAATCGAAATTTACGCGATCAATTTATGATTTGCACACGAAATTTTATCGGGTATCGACGGGGGAAACTTTGATGTGGATTTTTATGAGCAATTTATTTGATTTAGTTGAGAAAATTACGCTAAAATCGGTGAAAAACTTGTTTACTAATTAGAAGCAGCGACCCGCACTTTTGTTTTTTTATGACATTTTTATTTTTGTATCGATTTGTTTACTTGTCAAAATATTCACCTTTGGGCTAAAATGTCTATATTCCGTGGTAAATGTTGGGCACTGTACGCATTGAATTTCTAGGGTGCGCTTCTACTTTTGCTTGGATATTTTTAGTTTTTAACAGAAATATACATTAATATTAAATAAATTGTATTCCAGAACCAATAAAACTAATATTTAATATGGTTTTTATTGATAAGGAGATACGAAAAGTAAAATTAATAAGAAAATATTTGTATTTTAAAATTTTTGAATTAAACGGATTCTTTTTTTGAATATTCAAACGCACTTATTCAACTTTTTGCGCCTTGACCACAAACGCACAAAATTTGAACAAAGCTGTGTTGGTCCCATTTAAAATGCATGGGGCAACTAACACATCTTTGGACTGTGGGTTTTTTCCTCTCAATTCAGCTTGTAGGGTTAAAGAGAGCAAACCCCCGAAGTCGTGACTCTAGGTAATATATTTCCTCTATGGGGAAAATACTACAAAACAAATTTGATTTTCTCATTCTCGTCTTTCTCATTGCCAGAGCTGAAAAAATTTTCCCGGTCTATCCTCAATTACCACCCCTTCCTAAATCAAAAGTCTCCAGGTCAATTTTTTCCGCCGACAGCGACATGGGTAGAGTGTATTCCTCAAATTTTGTTTCTGTTTCATGAGAGTACTAACGATTATATACCTATATGTACAATGCAATGCTCATACTTACCAAGCATGTTTTTCGCATACCAGCCTATGTCTTTAGTTACTTTTCTTTCTAATAACACAAAAAAAAATAATTCAACAAATTACATCTACTCTTTTGCTTCATTCAATACCAGATATACATACTCCTCGCTTACCAATCCCTATTTACAATAGCCCTCAAATATTAGCCACGTTTTATTTTAACCAATGATCCATATTTACACATGGAGTCACGGCACCTGGCAGTCAGCGCGTGAACCTTCAATTGGAGATTTGACGTTCAATGTATTTCCAATAAGAAAGAAGCAAAAAAGGGTGGGAAAAACATTAATTTAACTAATCAAATTTATATGAGCCGGTATACAATTTATGATTTTAAGAAAATAGTAATTTGTGTTAATTTCTAAATCAGGTGGAAAATATAGTAAGAAACTTAATTAATCTCTTCTTATTCTTCTTCAAAAATCGTAAACAAATCGTATATGAATGACAGATTAAAAAATATTTTTTAGAAGCAATTTGTATGGTCTTATTTAATACGACGCATTTCAATCTCAAAGTGGAATTTTTGTCTTTAAATTAATAATTATCTATTTAATTAAAAATAAAACAAACAAAACAAAATAAAAAAAAGTCGGCAAATTTTTCAAGTGTAATTAAATTGCTATCAGGCCTATTATGACCATCAATTTGATAGTCGATAATTTCTATCAATTAGTTGATAATTTGGTATTATGGGTATCAACTCATACACCCTTATTGCGATTGTCAATTATCAACCAATTGAACATTGAAAAAATTTATCAATCAATTTAAAATTTGGTATTGTGTAACTCAATTGACTAAGACATTTTCGATTGTGAATAAAATTGATAGCTCTGAATGAGCACACTTTTTGACATTGAATATTTCATACTAGAAATTACAGAAAAAAAACAAATTCAGTCATATATTTTAATTGAATTGTTAAAAAGAAAATAATTTAAATAAATGACTTCCGTGGAGTTTTGGTACGATGACGATGAAGACGATGACCAATCAAGTTTTTTGGATATTTTGAGGAGAAGAAGACAGCTTCGGGATTCTTCTAATCCTCTAGAATTAGAAGAAAGCATGTTAGTACGGAATGCTTTTAAGAACATAAAAGAAAATAATAATGTACTTCATTCTGTCAAAACCAGCATTTTTATATATCTTAAGAGAAATAGAAGGGAAATTTAAACCAGCAAAACGGTCTACATCGGTTCCAAACATTTTAAGACTTTCAACAGCTTTGAGGTTGTGTGCACATGGATCATACCAGATCAGCATCGGAAATGAGCATTCTATAGGTCTTGGACAATCTACCGTGTCTTTGATTATGAAAGACACATTTAAAATCCTCGAAACGTTCATTTGCCCGAAATGGATAAGGTTCAACTATTCTGAAGCTGACAAGGTTCGGGCAAAAGCGTTTTTCTATGAGAGGAGTGGTATTCCTGGTATAATAGGGTGCATTGATGGAACGCACATAAAAATAGCATCTCCTAAAAAAGCACTCCAACATGCTTATTATAATAGGAAAGGATTTTACAGCCTCAATGCTATGCTGGTAATTTGTCTCTAACATTGTTTCGTTAGTTTTTTCTTGTTTAATACTTACAACTGGACAACATTTTTCAGGTGTGTGATGACAAAATGAAAATTCGTTTTTTCAATGCAAAATATCCCGGAGCAACACATGACTCTAACATCTTAAATATGTCTGCCTTGAAAATGAAGTTGGAACAACAATACCTAAGCGGGGAAACAAATACGTGGTTGCTAGGTATATACATACCTACCAAGCATCGATTAATGCTTTGAATGTTTGTTTTTATGTATGAATATCTTTAAATTTTAGGCGACGGCGGCTATGCTCTTAAGCCATATTTGATGACACCATTTCGTAACCCAGAACCAGAGTCGATACAAAGTTTGTTCAATAAAAAACACGCAAAAGCGAGGAACATTGTTGAACGAACAATAGGAGTTTTAAAAAATAGGTTTAGGTGTTTGTTAAGAGCACGTGAGTTGCATTACGATCCCAGAAAGGCTTCTCAAATTGCAAACGTTTGCGCTGCTCTGCACAACATTTGCATAGAGTTCAATATCCCAACACCTGAAGAGATAATAATTGAAGATGAAAATGACAACGATGGTGACATCAACCATGGAGAAGGAGCTGTTCAGTTAAATGAAATTGCAGGAAGTCAAGCAGCAATAGAAATTCGCAACCGGATACTTAGAACTTTGTAATTCTTGAAACTAAATTATGAATAAAACAAGTAAACAAATATGTATGTCTTTTTTTAATAACAAGACATTACTATTAATTAACAAAACAAATTAAATAAAATAAAGGACTTCAACATTTAAATAAAGATTAAAAATTAACATGTAGTACAAGAGCCGGCAGCTTATTTTTGTTTCGGAGATACATATAACCAAAACGTGGGTATGCAGTTAAATAGGTTCATGCATACCCACGTTTTGGTTATATCTCCGAATCAAAAATAAGCTGTCGGCTCTTAGACTAATAAATAAAATTTATAGGTATGTAAGTATTTAAGAATCCATCAGATTTTGTTTTTGTTTTTCAAACTCAAACATTTGAATTTTGAGTTTTAATTTCTCTCTATTGAGATGGTCTTTATTTTTTTCACTTTCTTTGTACACCTTCACCTTTTCCTTCTTTATTTTTAGAATTTCTTCTGTGTTTCTTGCATTTTTTTTGGTGTAGTGTTCTATGTTCACAATACTCTTTTTGATGTCCACCATGAGGTTTATCATATTGCCGTAAAAGGTATTTTGTGAAGAAGTTTGTTCCTGCAACATAACCTTGCGATCCTCTTGCAGTTTTTCAATTCTTGAATACCTTTTAGGCAAGTTTTCTTTATTTTTTGGAGATTTTTTTTTGTGCAATGACTTCAGATACTTCACTTAAATTCGAACCAACGCAATCTTCCAAAAGGAATTCTTCAATTGTTGAACTTTGGTTTTGGGCAATGTATTAAGTCTATGTTATTTGAAGAAACGTTGGCGTCCAAACCGAATTCTTGACCGGGTGGATCAACGCATGTATTTAGTTCCAAAATTCGGATTATCGTTTCCTCGGTATCGTTAAAATGATGAAGTCTGTTGGGCCCTCCTCCAGTTGCTGAAATTTCAACCTTGTTTTCAGTTTTTTTCTTTTTGGTCTTGCATTTGAGATCAATCCAAACCTACAATTGAAGAAAATATTTTATGAAACAAAAAAAAACATTAAAATATCCCATATGAACTTATTACTCGTTGCCATTTATTCCATTCTCGTGCAGGAGGACCTAAACCATTTAAAATTACAGCAAACTGCTCCCATTTTCTTTGCGTCACCACTTTTGAGCACAGTCCCTTTGCCACATCCAAATTTTCTTCCATCAGCATCACCAGTTTTGTTATTTGTACTTTATTGCTAACTATTTTAGCCCTTTTGTTAAAAATATAATTTTTTTTAATTTTTTTATGGTTCCAATTATTAAAACTTACATTTTACAGCAGCATCAATGGAAATTTTGTGGTTGACAGAAATATTGTGAAAAAGCAATTTAATTGATAACGATTGACACTCGCAATATGGCTTTCAATTCAAAATGGTTTTATGTTCATTCACAATAGTCTTATCAAAAATATATTGAAAATTGAGAATCGCAATAGCATTTTAAAAAAAATTGTTGATAAATGTCAACTTTCAATTCAAAATTGACAATCGCAATAAGGGTGATAGTTTTAGACCGATTGTGAATATCTATTTATCAAAAAGTTAATTGTGAATGAGTTTTGTTTATTTTGTCCGACGTTTCCCGTTTCAAATATTATTTATTTGTTTTTTGCCGGCCACGAAAAGGTAAATTCTTTGTGCGAAAATGTAAGTTGTTCTTATAAAAAATTTATTATAACTCCTCAAAAAACAATTCTATCGAAGTCAACATTCTTTTTAACTTTTTTCGCTTTTAAAAATCACGAATAAATTTGTATGTTTACGTTTCAATCAAGAATTTATGGTTGATAAGAAAATTGTTGTGTATCTATTTTGTTGATATCCGTAATACCATGCCTATCAAAAAAATCATTCACAGCAATGATAAAATCTAATAAAATTCACAATCGATAAAAAATGTTGATAGTTGATAGTCATAATACCAACTAATTCAATTTGTTGATAAGTATCTAGTTGATAGCTATAATAGGGCTGTATGTAATATAAGAAAACAAATGTAACAAAAACAAAATCTAAATAAAGTTTACTATTACTATCTCTATTAATTTTTCAATTCAATTCGGTCGGTGTACGTCGGTTAGTGTTTTCGTGTTTTGTGAATTTTTTTTATTTTTTTTGTTAACAAATTTTTATTATAAGCTAAGTATACAGTTCTTTTAAAAAAAAACAATGCATTTCTTGTAGGAGAGTTTTTTCCCGAAAAAAAAAGGTTTTTCATTTCACCACAGTCATCCGAACTGTAAACCAAAATCGAAAAAAAAAATTTATACTCACCACGATTTTCACCCAAAACAATGTGCATCCCGTTGTTTTGGCGGAAAAAACTTATAATTGTCATCTTTGTTCAGTCAGTCAGAAACCTAGTAGTGCTTTCTCTCGAAGAAATAAATTTCATCGCAATAGCCAATGCAGAAGGCAGAGAGCAGAAGAACTGTCAATTTTTTTTGGCTGGCATTTCATCGCATACTTTTTTAGTATAGTGAATAATTTTAATGGATAAAATAACAAAGGCTTTCAAATTAGGAATTAATATAAATGAATTCTATCGACAATTTTGAATCAGACATTTTTTAAACTTGGAAGAAAAACTTAAATCTCAAGCAAAATCTTTCCTCGCACGCAAAACTCAAACTAACTCAAATTAAATTTGGGTACGCCAGCGGCCAGAACAATATGACTGTTCTCCTTGCGATAAAGCAAGCGATGAATGGTATGCGATGAGAACATACTTTCTATCGCAAGCTATGGAAATATAGCTGCGATGGCGGTCTCTGCTGGCGATACTGCACGCATGCTTTAAAACATGCTCTGGATTCATCGCTATTAGGCGTTTTTCTTTTTTAGCCCCGAGCAGGGCACAGAGCGGGGCCTGAGCGCTTAGAGCTCGCTCCAAACCGAGCGTGACCTGAGCGCTCCGAGCTATTTAAGAAACACATCTAAGCACTGAATTGTCATTGTATCATTTTTCAAATAAACTGTCAAAATTCTCAGCTGTGTTTGTGAAATTTGTGTTTTCATATTCTTGAAAACTTGTTTTTAATTAATTTCTAATTAATGAAAATGGAAAAAGCAATTATTTTAAGGGAAGCGTTTAATTTGTTTTTTGATTTTGATGATGAGGAAAACTTTGAGCAAAACTCGCTCATAATTATATTTATTTTTCCTTACCTTCACTGGGAGAGCAACCAGCTTCACCCGCCATTTCCATTTGTTTTGATTTTTTATTTCTTTTTTTTCTTTTACTATCATCCCTTCCAAAAAATTTAATGAAGTTAGCCGCGCTCAGCTTTTTGCTCGGTCTGCTCGGTCATTTATTATCGAGCTCATCGAGCGAGCCCCGTTAGAGCTCTGAGCTAAAAAAGAAATGCAAGTTGAGCGCCTAGGGCGCTCTGGGTTAAAAAAGTAACATAGTTCTTTGTTTGACAGTTCAGTGCCCCGCTCGGAGCTAAAAAAGAAAAACGCCTATTGGAGACTGCATGTTAAGAAGAAGCAAATATGTCATTATTAAGGGACGCAGTACACTTTCATTTCTTTTAGTTAACACAAGACAACAGGGGCAGAGTATATCTAATAAAGAGTAGGGACACTCTCCACGTGTTTCTAATCAGTAAATTTTTTTTAAGTACACAGAAACGAGAAATAGATGAAAATAAGAAGTGTGATGGTGAAAGAGAGATAAGAATTCAACTCGTCGCGCCTTTGAAAATACATTATGAAAAAAATGTAAACAATTCCCAATCCACTCCTCCTAGTGTGACCAACTTCTTAAAAAAAATACTTAAGAAGTAAAAATACTGTTGCTACTACTCTACCAAAAATGGCTTCGTTTTATTTTTTGAGAATACCAAATAAATATCAAATGAATATTTCAATATTTAAAAATGAAATACAAATTTAAGATTCATTTATATGGTCTATATCATTAAAAAAAAATTAATCGACAGAAATAAATCCAATATCACGAAAAAAAAGAATATGGTCACTCAAAAGAAGAGAACGGCACAGAGAAAAAATACGCTCGCAAGCAACCAACCTATCGCGCCTTTAAAAAAACCTTATGAAAAAATATTGCATTTATATATCTTACGAATGAGATTATTTGTGGTGGTGCTTGAAAAAAATATTGTGGGTTTTTCTTACATTAGTTAATTGTCGTAAGGATTAAAATTAATACTTTGGAACTTCTCACGCTTATTGTTTGTTTTTGTTCTTGTTTTTATTTGTGATAGTAGGACTTGCATATGTGCAGAGAGTGTCCCTACTCATTATTAGATATACTCTGAACAGGGGTAGTAAATTCACTTTTGTTCACAAACAACTTATGCACATGGTTTTCTGTGCGATTGTTTTTTTTTTTTTATTATTATATATTCTCTTATTTATCACGAATAACACTAATCATTTTTTCTTTCGATTATCAACCGTGATCAAGAATTAGTATTTGTGCTTTATTTTTTTTTTTTTTTGTGTTTTTCAGTTTACAAAACTTAATAACGAAATGTTAATATACTTAATAAACAAAACTAAAATATTTACCGACATGGACTTGGTCTCACTATATATTTATATTTTGATTTTTATATGCAAAGAAAATTGTATTGATGTAAATTCAGCGCAAAAATTAAAATTGTCTACTCAACACGACCATGACCTTGATTGAGAATCAGTTGTGGCCACCCAGCATAATGTGGTGGCAACCAAACGTAAGACGAACAGAAAACACACAGGAACATAGCTTACGAAAACTGAACTAAACATGACATTAACGAAACGAAACGATAAGGATACGCGATCGTGAAGTGAGAGTAGAACTGAGAAGAGAGTCGAGTGGCAGTCGAAAGAAACTAACTTGTAATCTTAAAATAAATCCATACCGTAAGCAATTTGACAGTCCAATCATACCAAACAGGTTTTACTTCCGACTTATAGGTACTATAAGGCAAGTTATGCATTTGTAAAAAATCCGAATTCGAGATTTTGATCAAAGTTGTCATTACGATAATAGCGAAGACTAAAAAAGTGGGTCTCGCAATTCTGTCTGTCTGTCAATCTGTTCGACTACAGAATAAGCGGCTCGGCCGATTTTCTTTAAACTTTGTAGATATTATTCTTAATTTTTCCCCCCACAAGTTTTTTTCTTTTTTTTTTTAAGACCAAAAATAACGGTACCTGCCATACGATTTTTTTCGAAATTTTATAAATATTTTTTTTTTTCGAAAACTGTCCGGCAGATTTAAAACTAAAAACACAAAAAATTTCATTTAGTTAATGCTACGTAATGGCTGAAAAATTTTTTCCGAAAAATGGTTTTTGATTTTTTTTTTGTTTTTGATTTTCTCAAAAACGGTACAACGGACTTTGATATATTTTTTTTGCTAAAGCTCCCCAAAAACATAAATAGAATTGTGTATTCAAATTTTCAAAAAAATTTTTTTGGATTTAAAAAAAAAACTTCAAATTTTTTTTTAAACTCAACATTTCGAAAACTCCATGCTGTATTTTTTTTAAACTTTATAAATAAAAGTTTCTCAATAAAATCTACAAGATGTGAGAAAATAAATTTATTTTACCTAAAACTAATGGAACCCACCATACAAATGTTGTTCAAAAACCGTATTTTTCTCAAAATTAATGTTTATGATCTTTAATTTAATAGAAAACATTTTAAAATTAAGATATTACAGCTTGTACCTACCATAGAACCATTTTTTCGAATTTTTAATTTCTCATTATCGATATAACGTACCTTAATGAAATTTTTTTGTAGAGAAGCTTCTAAAAAGTCTAAAAAACATTGCATTTCAAAACTTTAATTTTTTTTGAATTTCTTAAAAAGAAACATATTTTTTTTTTGAAAATTCGATATCTCAAAAACTGCTCAATATTTTTTTTGTAAATCTGATTTTTATTCGAACAATAATAAAAACTTTAAATTGGCGTACCAAAAATTTTTTTTTTAAATGTTTTAAAAATTTTGTATATAAAATCTTATTTTTTAAGAAACCCCTACAACGAATTATAATTTTGTTCTTGCATAAACTAAAATGTTTTAAAAGAAACTCGGAAGATTTAAGAGTCTGATAAAATTAAATAGAATTTTAGATAAAAGTGCTTTTAGTGTTTGTTTATGAAATAGGCGAAAAGACTTTTATAACATGTGTGATTTTGCAATAATAAGTTACTTTTTTATTATCTTTTTTATTCCAACAATTTCAGAAAGTAGTATGATATTTGGGAAAAGTAATATTGCTCTTTTCATATAACTACACATTCAAAAACCATCTTAATAGAAAATGAGCAATTTTGATGTTTTTCAAGAGATGATTATTCAAAAATATAGCCCTAAGTTAAAAATCCACTCCGACGATTTTCATTACCTGTAAAATGAAGTTAAAATAATATGAGTTTTCCATTTCACTGTCTCACAAACCTTGCACATCCTGAGCAGTTTTGTGAAATTTAACGAAAGAGGAAACCGGAATATTAAAATTAAATCCGAAAAAAAATAAAAAAGTGGCCCACTCTTTTCATGTTAAAATGTAATTCTTTCATATGCAATTTAGTTTTTTTCCAATACGTTTTGTATTGACATCACAATTCTTGTAACTATTTGCTCATTTTCACGTTTTTCTCAACATTTTGGGCACAGGCCTCTTACCTATCTATCATCGGGCGAAGAAGTTGAAGTTTGGTGTTGCAATCACATTCTTACGTTGCATCCAATTTGTAGGCAAATTGAAAATAAATGTATGTATACATTATACAATTTCACATAAATCTTTGTTTTCATTTATTGATGCTTTTATCATGTTTCTGTTCTTTAAAAATGTTTTTGAATTTATAAAACATTAATTTATAAAAATGTATGTTGTATGTACATATGTATTTGGGAATAGTTGAAAATGAAATAAACCCAAATTGACCTTATTTCAAATTATTAAATAAAATAAAGCAAAATACCTACTAAGTATGGTCTTATTCTGTTTCTGAAAATCCTAAATGCAAAATTTGAAAATTTGTTCTTGTTTCGCTTGGTGTTATTTCTTGCCACAATGATATTAAAAGTAGCATCACATAGGTATGTATATTACAGGATTTATTTTTTCATATATCCATATTATTAGAATGTTAATATCTAATCGAAATGGCAACAACAAATTTTGTATTTATTGAGCAAACAATAATTTTATTTATTTTTGCATTAAGGAGTGTACGAAAATTGTATTTTTCTCACGGCACTCAGTCTTGTGCGTTCTGCCGTTAGTGTCTCACACTTAATCGAAACGACAAAAATATGTGGCTAAGGGAATTATTATACATAACATAGCACATCAATACATATAAAAATATAAGTGGATATGTAAATATATCCCATGCAAAACATTTTTTCGAAGGAAGAACGCTTTGTTATAGAAATAAACCACGGAGTATGTGTACGTTCAAACTAATTTTGAAAACCTTGAATATTTTGTGATTTACGCATTCAGGAAAAAAATATTTGTTGATAATAAGTTTGGCTCGGTCGCTTTAATGATTATGTTGAACATAATGCAATGAGGATGATTCTATAAGTAAAAAAGTGTAATCTAAACATTTATATTTCAACATTTTCAAACAAAAACTACAGCTGGCTTAAAGTCCAAAAGACTGTAAGGAAACAGATTTTCAACAATACATACAACAAACAATATAATTTAAAAAAAGAAGATGTAAGTCTCTTTATTATCGCTGACAAAACACATACTCGTTCACATTCTTATACCTACATTATTTTTATTCAACGCCCATCAGCTGCCAGATTCATAGCGTCAGAGTAATATTATAAATGACATAATTTATATAATTAAAGCAGCCGCTTCGCATGTAGAGATGATTTGATATGTAAAAAGAAAGAACGGATAAACATTAATGGAATCGTAAATAAAAAAAAAAGGTATCTAGAGTTCATACCTATTTTAACATTTCTAACACATTTTAAATAGGTAGATATGTATATAAAATCATTGTGTTCCGAAGCCCTTTAATTTTTCTAAAATTGTATTTTAAGATAATTACAAGAAAATATTTCTTATTCTTAAATTCGTATTTTGTTGTTGTCTTTTGTTACACATTAAGACACCTATGTATACCGTTATATTAATGTAGGAAATTCTTCTCAATCTAAACAATATTATGAATGAATGTGTGAATAATATATGCATATACAAATATTCCGCTCAAAAATGAATGCGCACCAATAGCAATTAATTGTATTGTATTTATTAATTCATCTTGTTAGGTACAATATACAGTAAAATTCGCATATAGTGACTTCGGTTATAGTGACATTTCGGTTATAACGACGAAACTTAAAGATAAAGGTCGCATTCACTAACCTAGTCACTACGTAGTCAAAAAGTCAACTAGCTTTGTGAATGCAAAATTGCACTACAAAGCTAGTCAATTCAAACTGTCATATTAATGACAGATATAAACATATAAAATAAGAAAAATTGTGTTTTGAGAACTTTAAATAAACTTTTTTTTTACAGTTTAAATTAAATAACATCAAATATAAGATATAATATTAATTTGTTCAATAATTTCACTTCGAAAATATCTTCCACCAAAAATTAAATTTGTATTTTCAACGAACAGCTGATTGTGAAATGTCAACTAGCTTTGAAGCAGAAATTTTGTACACTACGTTTGAGGGGAAATTTCAACTAAATTTTTAGTTGGCTTTAGCCAATCAGAACGAGTTGACTACGTAGTGACTAGATTAGTGAATGCGCCCAAAGTTTGGTTTGGCACTAAATTTTACTAATATCTTCCGGTTTTAGAATTCGGCTATAACGACCATTATTAGGGGTGTTGTTTGTCATGAAGTTCGGATATAACGACCAAAAACGAAATACAAGAGAATTTTCCCAAGATTATTCCTTTTTCCTTTGTTGCCTCATTGTATATAAGCTCTATAGCACTCTCATGAAGAGGAACGAAACGAAATTCATCTAGCGGCAGAGAAAACAACTAAGCCATAGATTTTAGCAAAGGTACATTTAACAGAGGTACATTTACCAGAGGTATATTTACCAAAGGTACATTTAACAGATAGACATTTAATACATAACAGCAATAGGAATACTGTATACAAAATACGTGTAGGTATGCAAAAACACAAGCATTGGAGTAGGATGTAGCTGTGTGGGGATTTGGTAGTTGTTATTTTCTGTAGGCAAATACTTTCAAAGTAAGGTTTCAATACTTTTTTTTGGCGGTTTCGTATTTGTTGGGGATAGAAGAAAATTATTTTTGTGGGTAGCATATGTTTGTATGTATATGTTATTGTAGGTAGGTATTTAACTTAAAAGGTTGCATATTGAATATTTGGGAGTGGAAATCAGCGATACCACTTCGAGAAAAAAAGTCGAAGTAAATTTGAAGTAAAAAGCGAAGTGAATTGAAAAACAAATCGAAGTAGATTCCAAAATGACTTTTAACTTGCATCTAGAAGAAAGTGGTGATTCCGTCTGTCTGCAGGTTTGTATCTTAATCTGCAGCCATTAATAAATGTCTTATTAATTTTGAAAATGGCTTTAACGATTTTGATATACATAGATAAAATGCACGACTGGCTCGCACGAACTTGTTCCTATGTAATAGACTAGGAATTTGAAAACGAATGTTATCAGAGAAAACTGTTCATAAGGATAAAATTAATTTTTAAATTCTTTTAGTAGTAAGAGACAAAAACAGAATGCTATCCAAATATGAATTTATGCAAGAACCAAAATTATAAGTCGTTCTTAAAAAAAGCTCTTATATACAAACTTTTTAAAAGCTTTTTAAGAAACAATTTTGTTCGAATAAAAATAAAATTTACAAAAAAATATTGAGTCGTTTCTGAGATATCAAATTTTCAAAAAAAAGAAAAAAATAGATTTTTTTTTTTAAGTGCAATGTGTTTTAGACTTTTTAGAAGCTTCTCTATGAAAATGTTCATTAAGATCCGTTATGTCGATAATGAGAAATTCAAAATTCAAAAAAATGGTTCTATGGTAGATACAAGCTGTAATATGTTAATTTCAATTTTTTTATTGAATTAAAGATCATAAAAATTAATTGGAAGAAATAAAACTTTATCAAAATTCTAGGCGCCGTTTTTTGATTTGTATGGTGGCGGTGGGTACCTTTATTTTTAGGTAAAATAATTTTTTTTCTCACATCTTGTAGATTATATTGAGAAACTTTTATTTATTAAGTTTAAAAAAAAATTAGCATGGGGTTTTCGAAATATTGAGCTTTAAAAAAAAAATTTGAGTTTTTTTTAAAAATCTAAAAATTTTTTTTTGAAAATTTGAGTACCTACACAATTCTATTTATGTTTTTGGGGAGATTTAGCAAAAAAAATGATCGAAATCGGTTGTACCGTTTTTGAGAAAATCAAAAACAAAAAAAATGATTCCATGGGGGGTACTCTCGATAACCATTTTTCGGAAAATTTTGTTCAACCAATACCTAGCTTTAATTAAATGAAATTTTTTTCTATTTTTATAAGTCGCAAGTAAAAATTATGTGTAGACAATAGCAACAAAAAAAGTTTTATAAACTGTAGGTACCTGTCATAAAACATTTTTTTAATTTTCGGCTTTCTCATTTCCGACACTATCGATTTCGATCAAAATTTTAATACATGAGCTTCTTTGATTTTGAAATAGTATCTTTAGTATACAAAAAATTTGTTCTTTGTATTTAAACATTTACAATTGTATTCCATTTTCTTTACATATTTTAAAAAGAATTTCGAATGTGAAGAATTATAACATTGAAACAAAAATTATGTGATACATCACTCCCTAGATCACGAATATGCAAGATGCCTAGTTTAGCCAGAAATCACGTTTGAAAATGTCAACTTTGGGGGGTCTACGGCGCTCCGTTTAGCCGCAAATCGCATTTAAAGATAAACATTTGTTTTTCGTTACATGCGATACGTGGATTGAAAGGTGGCACTCCCTAGATCACGAATATGCAATTTTCAACTCGCTGAGATGCCTAGTTTAGCCAGAAATCACGTTTTAAAGTACATTCGGTGGCCCACTTCGCTGGACTTAAGGATTTTAACTCCCTTTTTAGGGTATGTTAAGTCGCCTAGCAATCGCCAATGTAAACAGTTTTTTTGATTAAAAGTACCTTGGGTGGCAAATTTTTGTCAAGAAATATTTTTGAAAAAAAATGTCCAGAAAAAATGTATGAAAAATCAAAATTTCTTCAAAAAAAATTGTTGAAAACAGAATTTAGTTTTTTGAAAAAATATTTTTGACAAAATGTCCAAAAATATTTTTGGGAAAAGTTCAAAAATACTTTTGTCAATTGGCCAAACCATTGAAAATCATCTTATCTCTCTAAAGATAGAGGAGGTTTACCTCCTCGGAGTTCTAACATTTCTTTCCATTAGTTAAAAAATAAATCAAAATAAAATATTCCGAATTCGGTTTTATTTCCAAATTCTGTTTGGCACTATTTCGGTTACCGTAACGAAATAAAGTCAATTTGAAATTATATTATTTTGTTTTCAAAAATGAAATAAAACCAAATTTAGAATTAGAGTTTATTAAGTTCAAATGCCTCTAGATCTAATTACAAAGTCGATAAAATGGCAACCTCGGTCATTAATCGTATCAAAATGTAAGCAAACCAGATTGTATGAGTAATGAACCGAAATTCACAAAAACTCTCATACACTCTCAATACTATGTATTTGCTTGTATTCATCTTGCGCCTGGGTTTTTCAACAAGGACGCTACAAAAGTAGAGCGACAGGGACAGCAAACGACGCCATATTTCTTGCCGCTCTTTTGACATTTCTCTTCAGTAAGGTTTGCCATTTCATGATGGAAAGATATACGAGCCAACAACGAGTCGAAATTATTAAAATTTACTCCCGAAATTCGGAGTCAGTGGCCTCAACGCAGATCAACAATTATTGAGCGTCTAGTGGAAAAATTTGAAAAAAAAATTCGCTTGGCCGCCTCGATTGACTATTTCCTGTGGGGCTACGTCAAGTATGTGGTCTATGCCAACAAGCCAGCGACGATTGATGAACTTCGTACGAATATCGAACGTGAAATTGCAGCAGTATCGTCCGATTTATGCTTGAAAACCGTCGAAAATTGGGTTCAGCGTCTGGACTTCTGCAAGGGTGCCCGTGGTGTTCATGCAAAAAAAATCGAATTCCATACATAATGGCATCAAACGTTCTTTCACAGGAATAAAGAATTTCATTGATATCCAAAACCATTTTTGTTTTATTTAAAAAAAACTTTTGTAGCGCTCTTATTGAAAAACCCGATAAAACTTTATATACTACCTACCTACAATTGATTCTGACAGCAAAAAGAAAACCAGGGGCCTGTTTCAGCGCTATTGCATCAACTACATCAACTACATCTTACAACTACATCCTACAACTACATCAGTTACATTTTTTTGTTTCACACATAAAACTGAAAGTGTTGTATGGTGTACCTGGAAAACATAGTTTATGTAGTTTATTTGACATTTCTTATGCATATTTTTATTTGAGCTAAGTTTTCATGTTTTATTGTTTAATTCAAATCTCGTGAAAAAAACTTAATTTAACAAAAATATGTAAATATTTTCGATGATGACTTTGAATTTGATATACGCGTTGAAAGAAGAAGCAATGTATTTTTACAAAGAATCAATTTTAATTTGGAAGATCCATATTTTGTGGAGCGATTCCGAATGCCAAGAAATTGTATTGAATTTTTGGTTGAATTGAATTTTTGGGTAAATATTTTATTTTCTAATAACGTATCTAGGCTAGTCGCGCACTGGCAACTGTGATCGAAATCAAATAGTTTAATCACCTGTTGAAAGAGAACCGCGCACTGGCAACTCTTTACTCACACTCACACTCTTTTCTCTCTTGCGCTTATAGAAAACAGCTCAACTGTTGCGAAGGCAATCGTTTAGTTTGTGTCAAAACACAAACTTTTTAGTTGTTAGAATCGAGTTGTTCTAAGTTCGCGGTGTCCCCTATAAGCCCATAATATGTTTCATTTTAGCAACCAAACACTTGCGAAACTAAAAATTGAATGTGCGCGCCTGGCCTTAAACTCTTTCCAACTTTCTATAGTGTATCAATGTAGCAAGATTTTACTGTTAGTTGTATTACAACAATGTATCTCAAAAAGCTGTGAAACAGAATCATACATTTTTCCAATAATTCCAGTGTATCATCCATATCTACACTGTGTTGTAAAGTACGTACCTTACAACCTTCTCTTATCATTTCCCCTTATCATTCCATCCAACAAAACCCATAATTCCCAGATCATCATTTTCATTTTGAAATCCAACTTTTCCAACCTAATAAACGGTGCATTGATCCCCAACACCAAATGGCAACTACAAACAGGCACACTTATGCATGTTGTTGGATTTTCCTCAGTTTTCGTCGTGTCGGGTGACGAGGAATCGACGGGACACTCTGTTTCTGTTATTCGAGTCGGTCGGACGGGTTGTTTGAAATATATCTTAAATTCGAAATCTTGAAATACATATATCTTAATTTCCAAATCTTGACATACATATATCTTAAATTCTAAATCTTGAAATAAATATATCTTAAATTCTAAATCTTGAAATACATATATCTTAAATTCTAAATCTTGAAATGAATATAACTTAAATAAATTCTAAGTCCTGAATGTCTATATCTTAAATTCAAAATCTGAATAATAACTCTTAGTAATAAGAACTGAATAGTGTAATAGAATAAGAACTAGTGTAAATAAATAAAGAAACAAAAAAAAGGAAGATAAACTACTATTCTTTAAATCACATTGGACACAAAAAATTGGTGTCAGGTGTGGGGTTCGCCTGTTTGTGTCAAGTGAAACAAAAATAAAAAAAAATTCAAAAGAAACTCAAGTGACGCATAAAATAAATAAGAACAAGTGAAAAAAATACAAAACTGTGCTTAGAAAAAAAAAAAATTTCAAAAGAAACTCAAGTGACGCATTAAATAAATAAGAACAAGTGAAAAAAAATACAAAACTGTACTTAGAAAAAAAAAAAACAATTAACCAATCCAAGGGGTTGCAACGAAAACAAAAGACAATCAAGTCATCTCTAATCTACAACATCTTTAACATCTCTCATCTTTAATCTACTACACACATCTTCAACATATTCATCTTTAGCCAACCATCATCTCAACTTTAATTATTTGATTCATAAAATAAAAAGAGGCAAGAACTTAAAAATAAAATATATTAGATACATATTGATTTTTACCAAATATTATTACCTACTTTTACTATTATTATTATTATCATATTTATCATTACCTTCTATTAGCCTAATTTTTTTTTGAGCTTGAATTAAAATATTTTGTAAATTTTTTTTTTATTATAATATTATCAATTTATGTCCGATATTGTTTTTGTAATATTATCAGTTTATGTCCGAGAATAAGAGTGTCGAAACATCCGACTCAGAAGATTCTGAAACTGGTACTACCGGGGGTTCCTTTTCCTCTGACAATTCCATTGTAGAAACTGAATCCAAAATGGCCCCAAAATTAGATAGATCTTTTGCTCTTAAATTGATTCCAGAATTTGATGGGAACAGGGCACATCTACATAAATTTTTAAATGCGTGTAATCTAATAGCAGAAGATATCCCCGCATCCGAAACCTCAGTCCTACTCCTTATAATTAAAACAAAACTAATTGGCCCGGCATACAATATAGTAAAATATACGGAATTTTCCACTTGGGAATCCCTTAGAGAAAAATTAATTCAACAATTTTTAGAAACCAAATCCTTGTCCCAACTCCAATTAGAGCTTATTCATACTAAACAAAGAACAAACGAGACGGTGCGTTCTTTTTCCAATAGATTGGAACAAACGCTAGCAAATCTGAACGATGCTTGCGTTGCTAGCGAAGGCTCAGAGCATTCGCAGACAATTTTGAGCCTTAACCGCAAAACTGCTCTAAAGGCTTTTGAAAGGGGTCTTAATCCCAAGATAGGACTAATAATAAAAGCCTCGCGATTTACATCTCTCACTGAAGCTATAGAAACTGCTGTACTAGAAGAGAAAAATGAATTCAGTTATTTGTCCCAAACTCCTACTACCTCGTTTCATTCTAAATCTAGAAATTTAATTTCATGTAATTATTGCAAAAAACCCGGACATAGCATCGAACAATGCTATTCAAAGAAAAACAAGGAACAGCTTCCTTCCTTCAAGAGTGAGGTAAAAAAAGTTACAATTACTTGTAGTTATTGTAAGAATCTAGGACATCATATAAACGAATGCAGAAAAAGAGAGTATAACAACAATAGAAAACAAAACAATACTAATCCAATTCCCTCTTCCTCAACAAAAACGCAACACGAAAACACAGGTAAGAACCCAACTGAGAATCGTGCTTCTCAGCGAACAAAAATATAGCACAACAGAAAAATTGGTGTCAGGTGTGGGGTTCGCCTGAAAGCGTTTTTGTGTCCAATGTGATTTAAAGAATAGTAGTTTATCTTCCTTTTTTTTGTTTCTTTATTTATTTACACTAGTTCTTATTCTATTACACTATTCAGTTCTTATTACTAAGAGTTATTATTCAGATTTTGAATTTAAGATATAGACATTCAGGACTTAGAATTTATTTAAGTTATATTCATTTCAAGATTTAGAATTTAAGATATATGTATTTCAAGATTTAGAATTTAAGATATATTTATTTCAAGATTTAGAATTTAAGATACATATATGTATGTCAAGATTTGGAAATTAAGATATATGTATTTCAAGATTTCGAATTTAAGATATATTTCAAACAACCCGTCCGACCGACTCGAATAACAGAAACAGAGTGTCCCGTCGATTCCTCGTCACCCGACACGACGAAAACTGAGGAAAATCCAACAACATGCATAAGTGTGCCTGTTTGTAGTTGCCATTTGGTGTTGGGGATCAATGCACCGTTTAATAGGTTGGAAAAGTTGGATTTCAAAATGAAAATGATGATCTGGGAATTATGGGTTTTGTTGGATGGAATGATAAGGGGAAATGATAAGAGAAGGTTGTAAGGTACGTACTTTACAACACCTCCCCCCTTAAGAACGAAACTTGTACCTTGGAATGGTGTGAGTTTCGGCTTTAGAAGATGGAATTGGAAGTGAACGAGAAAGATTAGATGGAGCTAAACGAGGTGTAGGTGTTGGTAATGGTTCTGGAATTTGTTCTATGGTTTGGACTGGATTCGAGATTTTTATTTCTTCTAATGGCATGGGATTCGATATTTGAGTATTTACGGAAGTTTTTTTTATATTTCGCATATTTCGCATGAGAAGTATAATTATGACTATAAGTAGGGCGGAAAACATTGTAAGAAGGAACACGACTATCATATTATTACTTTCGTGATCGACTTTTGGATATATGATCTGGGAATTTTTTTATATTTTCTATATCTTTACTGATGGAGCTAAGTTCATGAATTTGATTATGTATATTAAAAGATTTTGTCACGTAGCTGGGAATTTTCTCAAATTGTGGTGGTGTTATGTTAAACGAAAGGTTAGGATTTGATGAAATAAAATTGAGATTAGTTTTTGTTTCGAAATTTGTTTTGGAGTTTAAAGATTGGTATCTTGTATTTGCTATACAGTTCGGTTGGATCTTAAGAATACCAGTTGCATTTAATTTGGTTTGAGAGTTAAGGTTTTGGCATTTAATCATAAGGTTTTCTGGATTTGGGGAAACGAAAATCCAAGAGTTGGAGTCTGCTAGCTGAAGGAAAATTGGGTGATGTATTTGCATTACTTGAATATTGCAATTACTGATTTCAATTGGCAGAATAGAAAGTAAATTCAGTTCGCAGGCACTGCTTGAAGATGTGAATAGGATTGGCGCGTTTCTCTCGCAAAGATAATTATTTTTTGTAGTTGTTTGACATCTGTCTAAGTCATGTTTATCAAAGAGGAAATACGATTGTTTTTCTGAGTCTACAATAAGAAAAGGTTTTTCGGGTCTATATTTGAAGATGTGGGACAAGAATTAGTAGCGTTTGAACAAGAATTGGTATTTAATGATTTGGAACTAGAATTGGAATAAGACGATGTTGGAGACGAGTTTGTATTTATAGAATTTGTACAAGAATTAGTAATTGGTTTTGAACAAGAATTAGAAGTTGAAGATTTCGAAGACGAATTTGAATTTATTGATGATGGACAAGAATTAGTAATTGGCGATGAAGACAAATTTGTATTTGTTGGTGATGATGCACAAGAATTAGGAACTGACGATGTAAAAAAAAGAATTGGTACTTGCAGACGATTTAGGAGATGATGAAGATGACGAATTTTGAGAAGAAGTAGAAGAGGATTTTGTACCAGATCGAAGAGTCATTTTCGCAATTCTGCTAAGACAGTCAGCGTTTGTATTTTGATCACCTTTTTTATGAATGATTTCATATTCAAACTCTTCGAGCTGTAGACGATATCTCATCATTCTAGAATTTATATCTTTACAGTTGTGAATATAAACTAGAGGTTTATGATCAGTGTATAGTTGAAATTTTCTACCATACAGATAAGGTCTGAAATGTTTGACTGACCAAACAATAGCTAAAAGTTCCTTATCGGTAGTAGAATAATTTTTTTCGCTTTTATTAAGAGTTCGTGATGCATAAGATATAGGAAGGTCGTTACCAATTTCACCTTGGGAAAGGACACTACCAATAGCTACATCGCTAGCATCCGTTGTTAAGATAAAGTTTTTGGTGAAATCAGGATATTGAAGAAGGGGTGGATTAATTAGTCTTTCTTTTAATCCATGAAAGGAATTTGAACAAAGAGGAGTCCAGTCAAAACGAACATCCTTGCGTAAAAGATTAGTAAGAGGTTTGGAAATTTTTGCAAAATCTTTTATGAAACGGCGATAATATCCAGCGAGTCCCAGAAAGCTTTTTATTTCTTTGGCATTTTCGGGTTGAGCGAAATTCTTTACGCATTCGATTTTTTGCGGATCAGGTTTGATACCTGATTCATTTATCACGTGTCCTAGGTAAGTGAGTTCCGTTCGCAAAAACTGGCACTTTTCGGGTTGCAATTTAAGATTATGTATTTTGAGACGTTCAAAGATTTCTTTTAATTTCGAATTGTGTTCATCTAAGGTTTTACCATAGACCACGATGTCATCCATGTAAACGAAAGTTTTTATACCTTGAAGACCAGTCAATACATTATTCATTAACCGCTGGAAGGTGGCTGGGGCACCTTTTAATCCGTAAGGCATTCTAATGAATTCGTAATGACCAAAAGGTGAAGAGAAGGCGGTCTTCTCTCTATCTTCCGGTCTAACTTGGATTTGATGGAATCCACTGGCGAGATCTAAAGTAGAAAAAAATTTTGAACTTCCCAACTGATCTAGAATATCAGTTATGTTGGGTAATGGAAATGCATCACCGACAGTTTTGTCGTTGAGTTTGCGAAAATCGACGACGATTCTCCATTTCTTATTACCATCTTTATCAGGTTTTTTAGGGACAACGATAAGAGGAAAATTCCACGGACTATTCGATGGTTGGATTATATTATCGTCCATCATCTCGTGGATTTGTTTGTCAACCTCTAATCGTTGTGCTTCCGGCAACCTGTAGGGTTTGATATAGGTAGGCGTTGCATCCGGGGTAAGGATTGGGTGTTGTACGGAAGAGGTATGAGTTAACTTATCCCCTTTTAGATAGAAGAGTTCGCTATACAAGATACACAGATTTAGTATCGATTCTTTTTCATTCTTCGACATGTGATCTGTCACGGCTGACTCTTTTATAGCTTGGATTCTATCATATGATTCGGGATAATTTTGAATTCGTAAAATGTTATAGTTGGAGACCTCATCGAATATAAGGTCTTCGGTATTAAATTCAATAGGAGATTCAGAAGAATTAACGACGGATATGTAGGAGATAGAATTATTGGCAGGAGTAATGCTGTTGCCAATATATAATCCATTAGAAAATTGTTGGGAGAGGCATATACTGTCCACATTAACGTCTTTAAGAACAGGGACTACGGTTTCGGATCTAGGTGGGATAGTGACTAAATTTGAGGGGATTAAATCATATTCAATAATGAAATTTTTAAAAGAGAATGTAAGCATTTTAGTCCCATAGTCGATTTGGGCCTTATGATCATCGAGAAAATTGTTACCTATGATTCCTTCAGTGCTTATAGGGAAGTTTTTATCTACAACGTGAAAGGGATAAGAAATAGTAATATTTTTGGGTAGGTTTATGCGTAAGTATATAACACCCTTAGTACGAATCACGGAATCTGTAATTCCAGATAATGAGTGAATAATGTTTGAGTCGATGGATAGTTCTGGTTTTAATTTGTCTATTTTAATCAGACAAATTTCACTACCGCCATCGATGAGAAATTTCGCAGGTTGAGGATTTAGCAAGGTTTCGGATGAAATTTTTATTGAGTCTACTCTACTTATTTTATTATTTAAGTTTATTTGAAAGATGTGGCGAGATGAGATTAAGTTTGAGTCCGAAGCCTGCCACTGGTTCCGGCCTCTGAAATGTTTTCCGTGTGTTTATTTGTTGTACTACAACTGAAAATCGAAAGTACCTATGAAACAGAATTGATGTATTACAACAGTCAAAATGATACATTGTACTTGATGTGGTATCGCTGAAACAGGCCCCAGATAAGATCTTCCTTACCCTCTTTATTTTTGTCAAAATAAATATATGGCTACCGCATCCCTTCTTTTGCTTATATTTTTCCCTTCCACGTAATCTCTGCACTGTTAAATATGGCGATACTAAAGTTTCTGCGGCACAGAAAACAAATTTTTAATTCAGTTTCATGAGACTACTATAGAGTTTATATACATACAAGCACAGATAATTATATACAGATGTCTCCCCTCCATACAAAATTCTGTCATCGAAAATTTTTTCAAGCAGAAGCAGACAATCTCCAGCAGACAAAATCTTTCTTAAGAAGTTTCATATAAGAAGAAGAGAATCCTTTAGTGGCCGTAATAAAGCTTTTTTGAATAAAAAAGATTACAATATAATAAGGGTATTCATGTAACGAGATAATTTTCCGCTTTGTAGAAAGATATAACTAAGAAATACTTGCGTAAATTTGAGAAATATTTTGTGAAATATCAAATTAGAAGTCAGAATCCATACTTCTTTAGTTAACGAGGTTTATTTCTGCACTTTCCGCAGCAAATTTGTGAGATAATTTTATGAGATTTGCAGAAACTTTTTCCCATACAAATTTTGACAGCTCGTTTCTGCGGAGATAAAATTATCTGGTTTACGAGGGTTTTCCGCGCTTACATGAATACCCTTAATATTTTCTCTTCTGTTTAAGGATTTTTTTTTTACTATGCGCGAGAAAAATAATACAGGCAGACAATGCGGCTACCTTTATTCATGTGGAATATACTATGTACGTGTACAGTACATACATATTCATATGTTATGTATTTTAAGTTTGTATTTCTAGCTTTAATTAAATTATTATTATGTATTTCATATTTCTTATCATCTAATAAAATAATACTATTTACACTGTTTTGAGATATAATTTTATATGGTGCTCTAAAAGGTTTATCGAATTTTCTTGTGTTTTGATTTTTTAATCTCCTACGGTAAAGTTTGATTTGTTTACATTTTTCTTAGAATTTTGTCTTTTATATTTGTCTTCAATTAAGTGATTTTTTTGCTTGTTCATGATCATGTCTTAATTTGCATTTCAATTCATTCAAGTAATTGTCAATGTTATAAATTGTACCTTTATTTTCTATTACTTCACATGGAAGTGTACATAATTTTCCAAATACAAGTTCAAATGGTGAATATAATGTTGAGCTGTGTGGTGTGGAATTATAGCAATATGTGTAGAATGGTAACCATTCTTCCCAACTATATCTATTTCCTATGCTCCGATTCTGCTGACCGGGGATACCTATGTTTTCCGACCTAGTGTTGTTATTATGGTATCCTCTTGCAGTACCTCTACCTCTAGCACTACCTCTATTATAACTGTTATTTCTTTCATAGCTATTGCTATAATTATTTTTATTGTATTGTCTATCATTGTTGTATCTATTATTGTTATTGAATCTAGGGTAAGAATATTGTTATATTGCTGTCTACCTCTAAAATTTGTTATAAATTGCATGACATTGTTTTGTCGTGAAGAAACTTCAACTTCAGTAGCTATCTTTATAGCTTCATTGAATGTCGTAATTCTAGATGCTTGTATGACATGTCTTGTAGCTTCGTTCAATCCGTTTTTAAAAGCATTTAGTCCTAACTGGTCATTTCTATTTGATTCACCTTGTTCAGCTATTTGTATGTCATTTAATTGAGCTATCAGTAATTCTATTCTTTCAGCAAATCTATATTGTATATTGTTAATTTCTGTTAAAGCCTTTGTAAGATCAGGAAAAACTTGTGGTTGATTTTCTAATGTTAGAAGCCTGTTTCTCACTTTGTCAATTACTTTTGTTGCTGTTACAAATTTGATTAACTTTTTATTTTCTAATTCCTCACCTAATGTATCAATAATGTATCAATATAAAACTCAATTACATAAAAAATTTGATAAATTTTTCGAGTCACCATTGAATTCTGGTATTAGCTTTGTAGCTACCAATACTTCAAATTTTGCCATTTCTTTTGAAATTGACTTTTCTAGTTTTGGTATTAATAGTTCTGTTATTTTATTTCTTATTTCTAAGTATAAAATCTTTAACTCTTTAACTTCATCTTCTTTACAAGTTATTAAAATTGTATGCCAAATATCTTCTACTTCTTTTTTGGTTTTGAAATGCATATTTATAGACGTTCTTTAATCCATCGAAATCTTAGCCATCCTTTGATGGAATTTGACAGTTTATGACTTGACGAATACAGGACGAATTCAGTTATGACGTACAAAGTGCATTTCGTACAAAATGTCAGCCGAAAGCCCAAAAATTGCTCTTTTCCGGAGCAAAAAATAAAATACCTTTTTTTTGGATATTTATAGACGTTTTTAATCCATCGAAATCTTAGCCATCCTTTGATGGAATTTGACAGTTTATGACTTGATGAATAGAGGACGAATTCAGTTATGACGTACAAAGTGCATTTCGTACAAAATGTTAGCCGAAAGCCCTAAAATTGCTCTTTTCCGGAGCAAAAAATTAAATACCTTTTTTTTTTGGATATTTATAGACGTTTTTTAATCAAACGAAATCTTAGCCATCCTTTGATGGATCAAGCAGAGATGGTAAGCATCCCACTCTGTAACATTAAACAGAAAATTTCAGACATAATCCTAAGGAAATCCAATGAAAGGTGGAATCTACTTGACACCTGTGATACTACTAAGAAAATATGGCCCTGCTTTAACTAGCAGAGAACTGACAAAATTATACAACTTAGTAAGAAGTCCCTTCGCTCTCTTACGAGCATAATCACCGGACATAATTTATTGAAATACCATAAATTTAAAATGAAACTAAGTACAGATGACATATGCAGAGGATGTGGTGATGAAAAGGTACATGAAGACACATCACACTTTCTCTGTCATTGCCCGTCACTATGCCACCAGAGAAGGAAATGGCTTGGTAGCTACTTCTTTGATAATCTAGAAGATATTTCTAATATTTCAGGAATACACATATTGAACTTCGTCAATGCCTCAAAATGGCTTGACTGATTAATAGAATACATAGGTTTTATCAGGAAAGAGTGATAACACACACGGGTAACACAATGGATCTACATTGATCTAAGTGTGACAATAGCAACATCAATAAATTGTCAGCCCAACAACCTAACCTAACCTAAATGTGTAGATATATGTGATCGTCGTTTTTTTGCATGTAAAACTCATAGCTTTACACTTGTCAACGTTTAAAGTCTGTTTTTATTGCACCACTCCCTGAATCTTAATAAATCGTCTTGTAAAAGAGTACAGTCAGTTTCAAATTTTATTCTTTTGTAAAGTTTAATGTCGTCAGCATAAATAAGAATTCTTGAATTTTGGAAAGTTAAGACGACATCATTTATAAAAAGGATAAACAACGCAGGTCCTAAATGGCTACCCTGAGGAACATCAGAGTTAATAATAAAATTTTTGGAAGAAACATTACGAAAAACTACACTATAAATTCGATCTTGTAAGTATGAAGTAATCCATTTTAGAAATTGATTATTAAAACCTAGTTTGTTTAATTTGTCAATGAGAGTGTTGTGGCACAATTTATCAAACCCCTCACTAAAAACGGTGAAGATACAATCAACTTGATCATGATCTTCAAAAGCGTCTAAACAGAAAGACGTGAAGTCAAGTAAATTAGTTACAGTGGATTTATTTTTTTACAAAACCGTGTTGACTACTACATAAAATGGATTTACAATTAAAAGAGGACATTACACACAATGGACTCAAATAATTTGGGGATAACAGAAAGTTTCGCAATCGGACGGTAATTTTCTATTTCCATTTTTAACCCCTTTTTATGAGTTGGAGTTATAAAAGCACTTTTCCAATGATTATGAAAAATAGAGCTACGTAATGATTCATTAAATAAAAGGAATAGTGGATAACTCAAATGGGAGACACATTTTTTTAAGATCGATGCTGGAACTCCATCAGGTCCCGGACAATTACTTTCGTCAAACTTTGAAATGTCTTGAATGATTGAATCCTCAGTAATGTTAAAATTTATTGAATTGAAATGAGTGAATTGGACAAAAGAAGAGGTATTGGAATCGACTATGGGGTTTAAAGATTCTTCAAATGCATTCTTAAAAAAATCGGCAAACATATTAGCAATTTATTCTGAATTTTGTCCCGTGGAGTTCAAGTATGTCATAGAGCTTGGAAAGCCACCTTTTTCCTTTTTACATTCAAAATAATTGCCAAAATAATTTAGGTTGGTTTTTAACTCCCTTTCTGTTTTTGCAGTGTAATCTTCAAACAGGAGTTTGTGGTAATCGACAAAAAGATTTTTCAAAATAAGAAAGATATTAAAATCTTCAACTGTTTTTGAGACATTCAATTTTAACCAAGCCTTGTTCCTTTTGTTTTTAAAATTTTTTAAATGGCGGTCAAACCAGGGTGGGTCGTTTGAATCTTTATAAGATGTTTTGAATGGTAGGTATAGTTTGATAAAATATCTCAAATAAGTTACAATAGAATACACTACACATAACATTAATATCACAGTTAAAAAATAATTGGTTCCAGTTTATTTTTCGTAGGAGAATGGACAGTTCATCAATATTACATTTACTGAAGTTAAATTCAATTTTATTGCCGTGTTTGTAGGAGTAAGAGTTCATATTTAAGTTTAAGGATATGTCAAGAGCTGGATGGTGACGAACTTCTTCGGTTAGTTCAACAGCAGTGGTCAAAACAGCAGCATCATAGTTAGCATTGTCGGAGAAAAAAACAAGGTCTAATGTTTTACCTGAAGAATTTCTTGTTCCATTCAGTTGGGTCATTTCAAATGATGACATTCCATCAATTAAAGTGAATTTTTTAAGAGATGAGGCGTTAATAGGGTTGTAGCTATAATTGTCTTCGTTGCATGTCCAAATAGGATTAGGTAGGTTAAAATATCCTACGATGAGAATCTCATCTTCAGTTTCCAATTCTAAGAAAATGTTGTCCAAGGAGTTATTTAGTTCTTCATAAAACTCGATAGTAGAGGCAGGATGTATATATGAGGAAACAATATAAAGATGGCCTTTCTGCATTTTAACTTTTATGCACAATAATTCGATAAGAGATTGTCGAAAGTCATTAACTAAACTACAGGCAAGATAATTTTTAACTGCAACAAGTATTCCACCTCCAACAGTGATAGAAGAATCAGAAATATGACGATCCCGTCTGAAGGTTTGGTAAGTCATGTCCAGTTTTCCGTCAGTATAATGATATCATGTGGGACATTACGATATTAGAGTTAAGGAAGACCGAATTGGTCTTAGTCCTCAGTCCATTTACATTTTGGTAATAAATAATATCTCTGGTAGCTTCTCTGTCGAGGTTTCTGCATTGTCATGTTTTGTTGAAAAGGGAGATCATTTGATTGTCTCTTGTTTAACTTGTTGTCAAACTCATGGAAAATGATTCCATTAGGCCAGAACGAAGAAGAATTCAGTAAGTGAAAGCAGGAGTCAGGAACACGAATTTTAAACGAAGAATATTCTGAATAGTTGCGGTGGATCATGTTTTCAACTTGAAGCTTCAATTGTGGACCAATTTGTAGATATATGATTTTTTATATCTAGAGCATTGGTTGAGGGATGGAGCTTAGATATAAATAAAATTTTTTGACCTTCAACAGCTCTTACGCCTGACGTAATGGGAGATATGTAATCTTTTTCTTGATTAGTGTGGCTAGATGAAGATCTCAAAACGTCTGAGCACGAGCTTGTAGGACGAGTTTTAGATATTGGTGAAGATATTGTTCATGGCAATAATGATGATGGCGATGATGACAATGATGACGATGACGATGATGATGATGATGATGATGACGATGAGGACGACGACGATGATGACGACGACGATGATGATGTAGTCGGAGACGATGATGGTAGTGGTAGTGGCGGAAGAAGGCTTGATGGTACACGCACACCATTATTGAAGTTAAAATCAGAGATGGAACGAGGTAGAATAAATGATTTGAATATTGAACTAGCTGGTTTCTTTGATTTTTGAACTTCAATCGGATTGTCAAGTACTTCAGATGTTCTTTTAGTCAAAGGTTCTTTGTTTAAGAGAGCGTTTGAGTTTTTATTTTTTGCCTTACTCCGCGTTTGTATAATGCTGTCTTCAGGCTTGGCACTTAAATTATCAACTTTTTCTGAAAGTTGGGTTAATTGGTGGTTGAAGTTTTCCAGTTGCCTAGTGTTTTGTCTCGCGCAATATTTGTGTATGCAAACGGGTCACAATCGTCACAAAAAAAGTAGAATGTCTTATTTTTACCAAATAATTTGATAGTACTAAAAGGTGCGTCGGCAGTTGTCGTAATATATGATGGAATCAATAATGTAGTCAGATATGTTGTCGCAAGATGCGCACTTTGTCATATTTATGTTGAAATTTAAGATTTTGTACTTTGTTCTTATCTACTTTTTGTTTATGTAAATTATTTTATCAAGTTGTAATTTACTTAAAAGTTTTTGTGTATTGAAAATAAAACATTAATTCATTTTTGGAATCGCAAAACATCAGGTTATGATCCTTATCACAAAATAAAACATTTGAGGACTTAATGAAAAAAAGATGTTTGAAATGAAGCAGAATATTGAAAAGCTTCGAGGAAGCGAAAATTTCGAAGACTGGAAATTTTCTGTGGAAGCCTATTTGCAAATGAAAGGACTATGGAATGCTGTTTCTGATAATGAAACAGATGCAACGAAGCTCTTAAATGCGAAATAGTACGAAGGAAATTTGGGATTCCTTACAAAATGTTTTTCAAGATTCTGGGCTTGTAAGGAGAGTCGGACTCATTCAGAAGTTTTGTTCTACGAAATTGAATGATTTTCCAACCGTGGATGAATACGTGAACGATATTCTGAATACATCATTCAAGCTAAGGTCTGTAGGTCTTAATGTTGATGAAGAATGGAGAGGTTCAATGCTTTTAGCTGGACTCCCCGAAGAATACAAACCAATGATAATGGGAATTCAAAGTTCTGGTATCAAAATCACTGGAGATACAATTAAAATGAAGTTGCTTCAAGATATTAAAACAGATGTGAGTAATGAAAATGCATTTGTTGGTAAGAATTGGCTAAGTTCTGGAAAAAAACAGTACAAAGGTCGTAAATGTTACAACTGTAATGAATTTGGACATATAGCTTTGAAATGTCCAAGGAATCCAAAGAACTATCAAAAAATAAAAAAAAAGAGTGCGATGATAAGTACTTTTTCAGTCAAGACACTTGGCAATGAAGATGGTATTTTGATTCTGGAGCATCAGCTCATATGTGCTCCAATAGTACATATTTTTCAAGTCAGATGAAGGCTACATCTGAAGTTATTGTTGCCAATAACTCCAAAATGGAGGTAAAAGGTATTGGCAGAGTGAACATGACGGTTTCGATAGGTAAATCAAGAGAAAACGTGGTTGAATTTTTGGATGTTCTTCACGTTAACAAAAGGGATGCCTAGTAAATGATAGTACAGGTGATATTGTTGCAACTGCGGACTTAGTCAACAATATGTTCCGGCTTAACAGAATACCACATCAATGTGCATACGCTAGCAAAAATAAAGAACCAAATCTTGACCTGTGGCACAAACGAGTAGGTCATCCGAGTAGTGAGACAACAAAATTAATGATCTCGGAAGCTGTTAATAATATTGATTTGAATCCATCTAAAATTGAATGTGTCACATGCCTAAAAAGAAAAATGGCTCGCCTGTCATTTAAAACAATTGGTACTAGAGCTGAATCTATTCTAGAAATTGTCCATACAGATCTTTGTGGCCCAATGAACCATAAGATTTTTCAAGAAAAGTCTTTGCTTATTTCATAAAAAGCAAGACTGAAATTGCGGAAAAATTCCTTGAATTTAAAAACTTCGTGGAAAATCAAACTGGCAAGCGAATAAAAGCATTACGAAGCGACAATGGAACGGAATACTGCAATGCTAATATGAAGAAAATTTTAATGAATGCAGTATTCAACATCAAAAGACAGTTCCATATTCACCACAACAAAATGGGTGAGCAGAGCGGATGAATGGAACCGTAATTGGAAAGGCACGTTGCCTTCTAATCGGCGCTGGACTAGAAACAAAATTTTGGACTGAAGCGGCAAATACGGCAGTTTACTTAGTAAATCGTATACCATGTAAGAGTTTACAGAACAAATCACCGGAAGAGGTTTGGTCTGGAAAAAGAACAAATCTAGGACATTTGAGGGTATTTGGATGTCAAGCTCTCATTCATATTCATATTCATATTCATATATTTATTCGCATAGATTTATACAATAAGATACAATATCTTCTTAGGCAGTATAAACTTAATTATTTAATTTACATGATGTGTCCTAAGTTACAACAACAAAAAAAAAATAAAAAAAAATAACAATATAGCTAATAAAGTGAATTTTAATTAAAGAAAATAATATAAGAAAAATTACTACTCCATTTTTAATTTTAAATGAAATTAATTAAAGAAAAATTTAATATTTAAATAATATAAAATTGGATATTTAATAAGAGAAAGGAAAGAAAGAAACAAAAAGAAAAATAAGTCATAGAAAGAGAAGAGAAATAAAAAAAAAAAAGAAAGAAAATCATCATTCATCACTATATTAATGTCGCCAAATACTCCTTGAGCCTAATTCCGAATAACCTAGTACAGCATATCATCCTTATTGATCGGGGAAGAGAGTTCCACAGACGTATCGCATTTATAAAAAACTGCCGCTCAGATATTAAGAAGAAGTAACGTATAGGCCTAATATTCAAAGTTCTAAGAGAACGCGAATGACATATCTTATTATAAAGGTAAATTGGTTGATGAGTTTGCAAAACATTGTTTAGTAGTGTTAACGTTCTAAGCTTAAAAAGATTTTCAAGAGTAACGCCATATATTGATTTGGAAAATTGAGAAACGTGATCATATTTTTTTAAACCGAAAATATACCTAGCTATGCTGTTATATGCAACGTTAAGTTTACGCTTGTGCTCATAATCACAATTATTAAAAATTTCACAGCCGTAGAGCATAATAGGAATCAGTAGTGTTTTGGCCAATATAATTCTTGTTTTTAAGGGTGTTATTTTATGAGTAGTCCACAGCATACGAAGCCCTCCGTAAACCCTACCAATTGTTAATCTGATATGGTGATTCCAGGAAAGTGTTTTAGTAAACGTAATTCCTAGGTTTCTTGCTGGATCGACAAATTCAATTTGATTATTATTTAAGTATATTTTGGGGAAGTCATAAGTGTCGATTAGCTTTCTTGAAATCACCAAGCATTTAGACTTAAGTGGGTTTATGCAAAGTCTATTTTCCAGGCACCAACTATGAACGTTGGTTAAATCCTCATTAACCTCAACTGCTGCATTTTCCACCAAACCTAGTGGAAAGCTTTTCCGTAACTGAACATCGTCAGCGTACATATCCACTTGACTGTTTTGTAAGCAGGCAGGCAAGTCATTTATATACAAAGAGAACAATAGTGGTCCCAGTATTGAACCCTGTGGGACTCCTCTGTCCAACATGAGAAGTTCAGACACATCGCCATTTGCCACAACTGCTTGAGATCTGCAATCTAGGTATGACTGGATCAACATTGCCGAAGATAAAGCAAAATTAAATTGGTTTATTAGCTTACAACAAAGGATATTATGATTGACCGTGTCAAATGCCTTGGAAAAGTCTAAAAGAACGAGAAAAACAACATTGTCAGAGTCAATAGTTTGCCTTATATTTTCAACGACATTTATGAGAGCTGTTGTACAGCTATGCTTAGGGCGAAAACCAGACTGATTTTCACATAACAAGTTTTTGTTGTTAAGATATTTACGAATTTGGGCATTCATTATCCTTTCCATCACTTTAGACAGAAATGATAGAATGGCAATTGGTCTAAAATCGTTATGATTTTTTGGAATAGGTATAACTTTAGCTTGTTTCCAAGCAGAAGGAAAAACACTCGACATAAGGATTGTGTTGAAAAGATGCGTTATATACCGAAGAATATATGGGAGTATGGCTTTAACGAAGACGGGATGAATTTCATCAAGTCCAACTGAATTTGACTTTATCTGTAAGCAGCTATCTAAGACGTCGGCATCATCAACTGGTGAAAAGCTGAAACACGGGAAAGAAAACACATTGTGTTCAACAGATAGATCCATTCTTTCATTAACGACTTCTGGGCATGGAAGAGAAATGAATTTCCTATTGAGTTCATCGCAGTCAATTTTATCAGCGCTACTATTTTTTTGTTTGCCAACACCAATGTCTCGCAGGTTTTTCCAAAGTGCACATCCCGCTTGAGACGGGTTCAGTCGGGGGGCAAAATATTTTATCTTTGCTTCCCGTATCTCACTTGTTACCTTATTTCTCAACCTTTTAAACAAATTGTACAAAACATCTAATCGAAAACGCTTCCAACATTTATATGCTTGGTCACGTTCAAATATCAATTTTTGGATTTTGCTGTTGAACCATGGAATATTTTTTCTTGTGACAATTTTCGTAACTAATGGAACGTGTTTTTCGAATAAGTTTTGTATGTTGGTTTGCATGAAAGATACTTGGTCATCAACATCAGGCATTGCATAAACCCGAAACCATTCAATTCTCTTTAAATCATCTTCCAACTGACTCGGATTTATATGCTTGAAATCACGAAAACTTATAGTTCTATTTAAAATCAACGGCTTATATTGAAACGCCAAATAGATAAGATCATGACGGGAGAAACCTGCAGCTGAGATTTGATTAAAATGTAAAACTTTGTACAAATGGCTGACAAAAAATACATCAAGAAGTGTGCTGCTAGAACTAGTAAAGTGGGTGGGCGATGATGTATTGACTGGGAAAAGATTTAAAGTACTCATATTTTGGACAAGACAGGAATCATTAAGAATGTTGCTGTTGAAATCACCAACAACAATAACAAACGGTGATATAAACGATAATTCATCTATGACTCGTGTAATCATTGATGAATCGATGTTGTTGTTTGGCCTGTACACTGAGCCTAGTAAGATTTTATTTTCATTGCATATTATTTCCAGAAACACATAATCAATATCACTTCCAAGAGAAGCTTTGCGGATAAATTTACAGTCGTATTCTTTGCGGACAAAAATCGCAGAACCACCTCCAATTCTACCAACCCTATCAGATCGAAAAGGCTTATGAAATCCATTCAACGAACACAAATCATCAATATGACAAATATGCAATCCAATGTGCTGACTGCATAAAACATTAACCATTGTTCTCATTGAACAATTTTGGCTTATAACATCTGTGGCATCTCTGTTTTGCAGTCTACTGGAATCAACCATTCTCAAAAATTAAGAAAAGGAGGTTCCAAATCAACCTCTTTTCATAAAGGATGCATATACTGAAAAAATCATTCGGAAAGAAAAACAATTCGCAAGACGACAAAGAATATGATGATGAAAGGCATTTATAGTATAGAAGCATTAAAAAGTAATCGTACAAGCTTTCGAATTCAAATAAAAAAAGAAAATGAGAAAAGGAAGATATTATGAGAAAAAGAAAAATAAGAGAAAAAATAGAGAGATGAAAAAATATAATAAGATAAGAGTACCTAGTAATAAGAATAACTAACTTAAATTGTTTATGGATTATTGTTGTCATCTGTTACAGTTGTTTTGTTGTTGTTCATGACGTTGTGGCAAAAACGGCAAAATCATCAGAAGTCTCAATTAGTTTTGCATCCTCTTCTTTGGTTACTTTGACGTAAACAAGGCCACGAAAAGTAAACGCTGATACAATTTTTTTTCTCTCGCTTCAATTTAAGTGCATACTGTAGAAGAGTACGGTTTTTAACAGTTAAACATTCGTGGAGGTAAATAGGTTTGCTGTTAGTGTTATTTTCTCCAACATCATTCATGCCAAGATCTCGAAGGCAAAGCTGCGTCTTGCCTGTAGCAAGGAGAGCTAAGTCGTCTGCGTAGGCAACTACCTTAACGCCACTGTATTTCAGTTTAATTAGAATCTCGTTCATTACTAAGGTCCATAGAAGGGGTGAAAGTATCCCTCCTTGAGGAGTTCCTCTTGAAGCGTACATATTAATATGAGCATTATTGAGTT
Source organism: Chrysotoxum bicinctum (assembly GCA_911387755.1). Taxonomy (NCBI): domain Eukaryota; kingdom Metazoa; phylum Arthropoda; class Insecta; order Diptera; family Syrphidae; genus Chrysotoxum; species Chrysotoxum bicinctum. The sequence continues at coordinate 129,972,488 of OU426987.1, read as the reverse complement.
CACTATGAATTTGTCTGTTTTCCAACATATTCATGATCCATGTAACGATAGTCGTATTTACTTTAAGGTCTAAGAGTGCCTTTTCAACCGCATTGCTTTGAACATTGTTGAAAGCTCCCTCGATGTCAAGGAAGGCCGCGAGTGTGTATTCCTTGGCAGCGAGGGATTTCTCAATTGTTCCTACTGCACAGTGTAAGGCCGTATCTACACTTTTACCTTTTGTATATGCATGCTGAAAGGGTGATAAACAATCCGGATTCAAGTTACAACGGATATGAATATCCAGCAGTCGTTCAAGGGTTTTCAACATAAAGGAAGTGAGACTGATAGGTCTAAAGTCCTTTGGATTTGTGTGGCTGGGTTTTCCAGCTTTAGGTATAAAAACCACCTTTGCCTTACGCCATATTTGGGGAATATAACCCCATTTTAGGCTTCTAAGGTATAGGTTTTTCAGTTTCGGAATAATTAAGTCATTAATTTTCTGAAGCATCAGTGGAAATATGCCGTCTAGCCCTGGAGATTTATAAGGGGAGAAGGAGTTGATAGCCCAATGTAGCCTATCTTCCGTTATAATGTCCCCCGGGACTTCGTGTTCAGAGAGAGGATTGACCGTCTCTTGATAATTGTTTAATTTGCAGCTAGGAAAGTGTGCCTGGATCAAAATTTCTAGACTTTCTATGGATGACTCTGACCAGTGACCGTCCGGTCTCCTAAGAGATCCTATGGACGTGTTAGTCTTGGAGAGTATCCTTCTCAGTCTAGCTGATTTATTTGTGCACTCAATATGACTGCAGAATTTTTTCCATGAGTTTCTTTTAGCTCTTTGAGTTTCATGCTTGAATTTTCTTTGGCTAGCTTTAAAAAGTTCCCAGTCATTTTCCTGCCTAGTACGCTTTGCAGCGTTGAAAAGTTTTCTGGTTTCTTTCCTAATTTTACTGAGTTCGGTTGTCCACCAAGGTGGTTTTTTACTTTTCTTCATCATGTTGATGAGCGGACAGCTTTTGTTGAAAGCATTTTGAAGAATTCTAGTGAATTCCTCGGTGTCGGTATCGAGTTTTTCCGGCTCCATGTTCTGATTGGAGTTAAAGAAGGTTAAGTTTTGTCTAATTTCCCTAATATAGAGGTCCCAGTTTGTACGCCTATTATTTCTAAAAGAATTAGGCTGTTGCTCCACATTAGGGATATAAAATTCAATAATACGGTGGTCAGAGAAGGATAAGTCTTCTAGGACCGTCCATTGTTCTACTGAGCAGGAGTTTGAGTTGCTTTGTAATGTGATATCTAAGACTTCTTCCCGATTTCTTGTTATAAAGGTAGGTGTATTGCCTCTATTAGCTACTATGAGGTTATTGTTGAGAATAAACTCGAAGAGGGCTTCGCCTCTTGAGTTAGTATCACTACTGCCCCATTGCACATGATGTGCATTGCAGTCACAGCCTAAGACAATGTCAAAGTGGTTCTTACTTGAGAATGTGATCAGTTTTCCTGTTAGGTCCGCCGGTGGTCCTTCCACTCCGTCATACGGCATGTATGTGGAGGTTAAGATCAGCGGTGGGAGTTCCTCACGTTCAATTCTGACCGCAGTTTGGTCGATATTGCTGAAAGTAGTTAGAAGAAAAAGATTAACTAGTTTCCTTGCTACAATGCATGTTCGTGGGTTACTGTTACTATTTCCTATATTATGCTTATACAGCATTAGTTCCTTTGAATTTAGCCCTCTTATATTGCCACCTACCGTCCAGGGTTCTTGTACGAGGGCTACATCGTACTGTCTACTCTCCATGAGGTAGACAAGGTTAGCGCTGGCTGCTTTACTATGGTGGAGGTTAATTTGCAAAATTTTTAAACTCATGGACATAGTGAAAATAAATGTAGAGCGCCTTACTAACCTTTCCTTTGTTGGCGGCAATCAGCCTAAGTTTACACTTGGTGATTCCGACCCGCACCTTAAATTCGGCTTTTCTAAGTAGTGGTATCGATTTATGAGGTAATCGTATCACTACTTCTGTTCCCTCGCTCGATCTGTTGATCGATAACATCTCCCATTCCCGGCTGAGGAGCTCTCCGTTGAGAGAGAGGATATACCTCTCCAGGCGGTCGTTGGGGAGGTTTGGGCCTTTGACCAGCAGCTTTCCGATGGGTCTGTTGAGATTCCTTATCTCTTCCATCTTTAAAAGCCGCAGGTCGGCGTTCGGCCACGGTGCCGTTGTCTTACTGATGAACTCTTGAAGCCAGTTCAGGGTATCATCGTTCTCACAGTTCATCACCTTGAAACCGTGGAGGGTGATAAGGTTCCCGAAGAGCGGCGGTTGCCTGCTCTTAACGATCGCCTCGTTCACCTCCTCCAGGATCCTTAGTTCAAGGAGCTGCCATTCATCCTCCGTCAGCTTGCGCGAAGGTTTACCGAAGTCGGCAATGGCCACTTGGTATCCCTTCACATTAGCTCGGGAAGTTTTTGCTCTCTTGCCAACGTTATTTGTTGGGGAGTCAGCCGGAGATGTGCTGGAGTTCCTGGCTCTCTTTGAGCATCTCGGCGCTTCTTGGTTTTGGGGGGGAATGTCTGGTGCGTTCGTTGAGTTAAGTACCGTCAAAGATTGTATTAGCTGATTGGATCTGCTCAGCGCTGCCGACTCTTTTGCTGTTAAGGAACCAGGGGTCCTTTTAGCAAAACGCCGAACAATCCTCTCTGCGTTTCGTTTGCGTCGTCTGTTAATTTCAGTCGCGTTGAGGTTGTTAGTCCTTTTCTGCCTGGGCTTATTCGTGTTGATCACGGTCGCCAGGCTGTCAGTTGTGTCGTTGTTCCGGTTTTCGGGTTCGAATTCCGTGGAGGTGTTACGGTCTCCCGGTGGGCTGTGGCCTACTAGGTTACCGTCCCGCTTCCCTTCGTCCACGCCCTTATCAGAGGCAACCTTCATCTCTACCTCCCCGGTTGGTATCTTGGGTACCAAGAGGGGTTTAGTAGATATGTTGCTTGACACTCCGACATGTTTCCGGATATTGTCGTCTGCCTGTTTATTTTCTGTTATTTGTGTGTCTTTAGAGTTGACACCAGACCCCGACGGTAGGACCTTCTCCCTACGTAGAGGTTTCTCAGCATAGGGTGCAGGGGGTCCCATCGGGGTCTTATCATTCGTTTCTTTCCGAGAAGGGAGGTCCGGTTCAGGATTAGCTAATGGCCCATCCTTTCCCAAGTCCTCCCTTATTAGAAAGATACGAGCGTTGTGCAGCCTCTTCCGTTCTTGCTCCGAGAGCTGGTCCCATTCCAGTAACCCCAACCTTTTAATGGTCCTCTTGCAATTGGAGACCTTGCTGCGTCTAGAGGACGTCGACAGATTGGAGGGTGTCGAGCTTACCATCGAACAGACATCACTGACATCGATCGCATCACTTGCTCCATCTTCCATGTCAAGGTTGGAGAAGGGGTTAAGAAGAATGTTCTCTTCTTCCTCGGTAAGTTTGATTTTATCGGAGTGGTTCATTTTTGTGCGCTTCTTATATTTATTGACTGCAAGAAAAGAAAAGAAAAAGAAAAAGAAAAAGAGAAAGAAAAATGATAAGTAAAGCAGTCCTTTAAATATAAGAGAAATCAATAAAATAAAAAGAAAAAATGGTGTCACTGGCGACCCCTCCTCTAGATATTGAGATCTGGAGGCAAAGCCCGAGCCGGTAGCCGTGACTACTACCGACATTGTAGCGTATATCCCCGCTACGATTTTCATCTTATGTTCCATGTTTTCCATAGGTTTAGGTCTCTCTTCGTTTGCCCAAACCCATGCTGGCAGCAATTACTGAGACCGCATAAGAGCGTGTGTCTCCGCTGTCCAGCACGGAGTTTGGGTGTAAGCCCCCTCACCACGACAAGGTGGAGACCCTCGAGGGGGAAATATTGAAAGTAAAACATTCATTCATTTTTGGAATCTCAAAACATCAGATGTTTAAAAATTATTTTTTTAAAAATTTAAATTAGTAATGTTGGTTTAATTTAGTTAAAACACAAACCAATGTGATGATGAATTGTCGGTAATGTGATAGATGACAGATGATTTTGATTGATGACAGATCACAGATGTTGAATTCAGATGACAGGTAGTTTTGAGGAGTTGTTGTTTTAATTATTAAGGTAATTAAAACAACTTGTCATGGTCTCAGAGAAAAATGTTGATGCTTAGCAGCAAAGTACTTCTCAATCATCTAGGTAGAAATCCAGTTTGAAATGGTAGAAATATATGTTTGGATATAATGCAGTCGCACAATGCTTCAGGCAGAACATATACAAAATTATCACTCACCAGGGAAAACAGGAAGCAAATAATCCAATCATGAGCGAAAACAAAGCTCGCAAAGAGCAGCAAGTGTACTCTATATTCCAGGTGTAAAGTGAGCAATTTATGCACGCAGACTCAGTAAGCAGTAGTTTAACACACCAATCACATTAAATGAAATGAAAAGCGACTCAAGCACAGCACGGTTACATTGCTATAAATGTTGTTGTTGTTGTTGTTGTTGTTGCGCTGGATAAACAAAAAAAAACGATTATTCGTAAATTACAATTAATTAAATTCTTTATTCAATTCAAGTCTTTAAAAATTAACCGCGCTTTTTCGCGACCACGTTTTTATCTCCTGCTGGTTTTTTCTGACAGCCCAATTTCATCCACATTCTGTCAGTTTGACAAAGTTCGTCGTTTTTTTTACTGAGGCCGTAGATGTGACTATTTGTTACACAGCTCCCTTCTTTAAAGATTGACTGTCCTCAGTCGTGAAAACTTCTTAGGCATCAAAGTAAATTCGTATTTCTTCTCTTACTTCGGGTGCAAAACTGTTTGGATTTAACCTCGCGGCGCGGGGACATGATTATTCGAGACGGCCAGTTCTTACTGCACCCGAATTATCGGTGGATATTTGGTTAAGGCGCCACCTGCTCGCCTGCTAGAAACAAAAACAAAAAAAATAACGCGAGGATTAAGAATCCTATTCGCGGAGTCGACATAACGCCAACCGATCGCGATGAACCACTATTGATTTATTTGTCCCTTGCTTTATTATTCTGTAAAGCACATCACCCAACTTTGCTAAAACAGTGTAGGGGCCTTGCCAATCACTTTGCAACTTTGGACAACGACCTTTGTTTTTCTTCGGAGCGTATAACCAAACCTTATCCCCATTGTTGTTGTTGTTGTTGTTGTTGTTGTTGTTGTTGTTGTTGTTGTTGTTGTTGTTGTGGCTTCTCTACCTTTTCAGAAATAATTCCTACTTTCTCATCAGTATTTTTGATCACCCTATCGGTAGCTTCATTCATATTTTGGAGGATCACATCTATTTGCTCCTTTAAAAGCGACTTCCGATCATTCAAAGTAATTGCCATTTTACTCCAGCAGTACTTATTGCTACTTTTTGATTTTCGATATGGGCCCTGTATAATCATGTTGGGTTAAGTGCTTGCCACTAGATGGCCTTTATAAGCTGGCGTATAGGAGTGCTAATTGACAGGTGATTGTTACGACTTTTGGATTCGTGGATTGATTGTCGGGATGAATTTGTTTGTTTTATATAATAATTTTTATTCTTTTTGGTAAATAAATGTTTTTTACCCCTCTTTCATTCTCTTGAGTGTAATAAAATATAACGTTTTGATACAGTTGACTTTATATTATGTGAAATATGGTAATTTTTAAATGAAAATTCATAGAAAAATACCTTAATTTTCGCCAAAGTTTTGTGGTTTTCTTTCGGTCGTGCCTTATATCTGCGTCATTCACGCGACCTCGGTTATTTTTCCAAGCTATCATTCTTAAAACGCTTTATAAAATCTCGCACTAAAAAGTTCCTGTGTAGGGGAGAGTGGGGCACATTTGAACACTTTTTGCTTTCCAGACTGATAAAACCTAAAACATTCGAGCAATCGGGCTGATATTTTACTCACATATAACAGTGGTATCGATGTTCAATTTAGAAAAATATTTGGTTCATTTAATGAAATCTTTACGAGTATATTGAATTTTTATTTATAACCTTTTTTTTTAACGAATAAAAGAACTTTTAAATTTTATTTTTATCAATAAAACTCAAAACTAATACTTTTGTTATATCATATTCATGTAGGTATTTGTAGAAAAAAAAGTTCACAAAGATTAATAAGAAAAAAAACCTAAATCTTTAACTTGGATTTTTAAGTAAAAGCTGGATTTTTAGTGAATAAGAATTAGCTTAACCTAGCTAGTTAAAGAAGATTTCTAGCAATAGCTATTTTAAAGCTAAGTTCATTTAGTTTTAGCTTGTTTTCACGGCCTAAGCTTCAATTTGTGTTTTTTTTTTTTTTTTTTATAATCGGCCCACACTCAAGGGGTTTGTATACCCTTAATATGCCAAAGACACAGTGTGAGCATTAAGAAAAGAGGGAAGGGTTAGAAAGGAAGTGTCGGTGTACATTGGTTTTGAATTCTTGAACATTGCAATGATTGGGAAAGACAGAGCGTGGCAAATAATTCCACATTCGCGTAGTACGGCTGAAGAACGAATCTCTGTACTTCACAGTACGGCCGAAGTTGGGCTCAAGCTCAAGAGTAAACTGATGGGCATTCCTAGAAGTGCGAGTATTACGGTTAAATTGTTTAAGGGGAGGAATGCAGCTGGCTATTTCACTAGAGCATAGTCCGTTAAAATAACGGTAAAAAAGGATGAGGCAAGAAACATTACGACGATTTTGGAGTGACGTAAATGAGTCAATGATGTTATTATTACCAATCATTTTAAAAGCTCTTCTTTGAATACTGTCCAAGAGACTTAAATAAGTTACTGGAGCACCAGCCCATAGATGGGAGTTATACTCAAGTTTAGGACGTATACAGGTGGTTTTATAGATTGTAGCCAGATCAGGAGAGAAAAATTTCTTGCACCGTCTCAGAAAACCCAAACATCTTGCGGCATTTTTGGCAACATCGCGTATGTGAGTGTTCCACAAGAGGTGGTTCGTGATGCACATACCGAGAATATCGAGATGTTCAGTTTCATTGATGCAAGTGCTACTCATAGATAGTGGCAAGGGGGGTATATCTCGCTTTAACGATATAAGACAGCATTGGGTTTTCGAAGCATTAAATTCGACACGGTTTCTTATTCCCCATTGCACAATGCTGTTTAGGTCGTAATTTAATGTGCTTATCATATTTTGTCGTTGCAGTTCCACATCCGAAGAGGAGGGATGTGAGTCTGAAAACGAATATGAAAAGCTAAGAGTACTATCGTCAGCCAAACAATTAATTGGATTAGAAGTTACAGGCAGGAGATCATTAATAAAAATGAGGAAGAGGGTTGGGGACAAAACGGAGCCCTGGGGCACACCAGCATTTATATTGTGGGTTTCAGACTTGAATCCGTCTAGTACAACTTGTATTGAACTGTTCGAAAGAAAATTTCTAATCCAAAGAAGTAGGGATTCGTCGATGCCGAAAGCACGCATTTTCGATAAAAGAGCAAGATGCAAGACTTTATCAAATGCCTTTGAAATATCAAGTGCAATAATCTTACTTTCTCCGAAACAATGTAAAGATTTGTTCCGCTTTTCGGTTAGATAAACCATCAAATCACCTGTGGACCTATTGCTACGAAAGCCATACTGCCGGTCATTAAGAAGCTTTTGTTCCTCAAGATATTTCTTAAGCTGATAATTAATCAGCGTTTCCATGACCTTAGAAAGAAGGGACGTTAGTGCGATCGTTCGATAATTAGAGGGAGAAGAAGATTCGCCTTTTTTGGGAATTGGCTGAACAAATACAGTTTTCCAACCACTCGGATCGAGCCCTGAAGAATAGGACAGATGGAAAAGCTTACGCAGGGGTTTGCTAGCGTGGAAGAACACCTCTTCAGAATAATAGCGGGGATACCATCCGGACCATGGGATTTATGAATGTTGAGATCTTTCAGGGCTCTTGCCACGGTACGAGTGCGAAAAAAGATGTGTCCCATAGAATCACTAACGCGCTCAAGAATTGGGGGAGTTATGACACTATCCGGCAAGGTGGAATTTGCGGCGAACTGCCTTACAAACAAGTTAGCTTTATCAATAGAGCTAACGAAAGGAGTGTCATTGAAAACAAGCGTAGGAACCGAGGAAGAGGAACAATTCTTCATATTTTTTACAAATGACCAAAAATTCTTACTGCCTTTGGGACATTGCAGTATTTTTTGCCTTGATTTTTGATCATGTAAAAATTAGGTCCGTCGAATATGGGCGTTGCAGGCCTTCCTGGCTTGTTTGAACTTTTTCCGGTTTTCGTCAGTTGGGTTGGCTCTAAAACACTGGAAGCTTACTTATTTTTCCTTGATAACCTCTTTACAGCTCAAATCAAACCATGAATTATCCTTGGGTCTGATACTTTTAACCCTATTCGGGATAAAATGTTTCATTCCCAAAAGAATAATGTTAATTATCATATCTGCGCTGGAGTCTACGTCACTATCGAGGAAGCATAGTGACCAGTTAAAGATCCTGAAAAAGTTATTCAAACCGTTCCAGTTGGCTTTCTCGTACTGCCATACGGTTCTTCTAGGAGCTCTTTCTCTAACTGGATTTGTTTGACACGAGAAATTTGCAGATATAACACTATGGTCAGATGTGCCTAGAGGCATCAATACACTTATTGTGTATTTATCAGGGTCAGAGGTAAGAAACAAGTCAAGAGTATTTTCTGCTCGGCCATTAACGTCCGATATTCGAGTAGGCTCGTTGACAAGCTAAGTAAAGTGGTTAAACTCAGCAAAAATCTCAACACACATTCCTTCGGGTGTTATCTGGCCCGAATGGAGAAGCCAAGAAGAATTGTGAACATTGAAATCGCCCGTAATAACGATTTCAGTGTGAGGATACAGGGAAACAATTCTTTGGATGGAGTCGGACAGAGTATCAAATTCGTGAGAAGTTGAAACTCTATCCAGATTTGGGCTTCGATAAACAAAACAATAGTGAATGATGTGCTTATTAATGGAAAATTTAAACCACATAAAATTGAAGAAGGAGTTGGTGCAGCGACCATATTGTGGTAAGAACTGATATGCAACATCATTCCTAATGTAAATGGCGAGACCATGGTGGGAAAAGAATAATGGCACCAAGCTATACCCATGAATAAAAAATTCAGTAGGATCGGAATCCTCACCTACTTGGGTTTCACTCAGTGCCAAAACAGCTGGCCTGTTAGAAACAGTGTGGATATACGCAGCCAGAAAATTCGCTCTCAGCCCACGAATATTACAATAGTCTACTCTAAAATAACCAGCCATTACAATATAAAAAAAAAATAACAAAAACCAAAACAGACGAAATCTAAGAAAATCACTGTGTAAGACTAATAAAAAGTCGTTTCAACACAACATCACTAAAAAGTGTTATGCTTTAGTAGTGACGTTGAATCGATCCGAACCCTACCAATCAAAACAGTAATTCTCTATACATCTGTTATCGTACGACCCAGCAGATGCAAACACTGAGAGAGCTTATATACCTAAGCTCAGCACAATGCATGCACCCGCTAAGCCACACAACTGTAGGAAAAAAGAATAAAAATAGCTTAAACTAGAATATTTTAGTTAAAGCTACAAAAATTTCAAGATTTATTCGACCTGTCTAGAAAGCTTTAACTAGGTCTTATTTTCAGTATTCAATAGCTCAAAAATGAGACAGAGAACGTAAAGACGCAGAGACTGACGGACGATATGATAAAAACATTTTTTACCTGAAACCAATACTTGCCCTATAAAACAGATAACAAATTGCTTGATTAATTACTTGAAGCTGATTAAATTTTCTCTTAAATGTCTTAAATATGTTAAAAAAATCTAATCGTGGGAGTTTTGATAATGTTCAAAAGTGCCCCAACACGCTTGTTCAAATCTACCCCAAGTGTTGCAGTAACATAAAATTTATTATAAATATTTAACTGAAATATATCCAGTAACAAACTTACCATAATTATAAGTGTAAAATTTATTTTTCCTCCAAAAAAATGTGTTCCTGTTTTAAAATCGCGCAGTAATTTCTTTTTTAAACTCTTACAACTAAAAAACGAAAACAAAACACTTCCACTAGCAAAACGACCTTTCACCTCTAAGTCCGAGAGACAACTGAGAGATTCAAGGAAAGTCAATGACCTTTATGGATATGGTATTGACAGGTTAAAATTTTAAATTACTTTTAAGAAAGAGTAATAAAGTAAAATTTTATAAGCATTGTTCAAATGTGCTCCACTCTCCCCTACATCGCTAGAACACTCACTCAAAGGAGAATAAACCTGTATATATGTGCCACTATGTAAGCTTTGGGTATAATTTTTTAATTTTTTCATTGTTGAAGATGAATTCGATTACCTTTCAGCTAACAATTCCATCTAAAATAAAAACAAACTTCAATCAACCAAGGTATATGAGATAAGAAAAATTGAAAAATAAATATATTTTTGAAAAACCTGTCTACACTAATAGGCGAATCTATAAACAAATCTTAAAGGTTACTTAACTTTAAAATACCTCTAAGTAGCTCTTAAGTATGAAATCGGTATCTATAATCAATTTTCACATTTAAGTAACGTTACTTAAAGGCCTCTTAACTTAAACGCCATCAACCGCGTTTAGGGGTCACTTAAAGGCATTTTAAAATGTATTTTGACATATCGATTGTCATCTTTGAAATTTTGAAGTTTCAAATTGTGAGTTTGTAGGTATTGTTTGTTGTGATATTATATTAGAACTATAAAGTGCAACGATTTAAGAAACATAAAATTTGTATTGATTAAAGTATGTGTACGCGTAAAGAAATTTCGTCCACGCTTCCCTCTTAGCCTTTGAAGTGTTTGCATCGACACTTTCTTCCTCGTTGTTGGAAGAGAATAGGCGTTTTCCTAAATGCAGTGTTGCAGCGCATCGTGGATTTTGATGACCTTGCAACTTTTTTCTTCACTCTGAAATTTACTTTTACAATTCATTAAAAAAAAAACTCTAAAATTTAGAATTCGTATTTAATAACGTTATTTTATTGAAGCAAGTGAATAAAAAAAAGCATCAAAATTCATGATGCGCTGCAACACTGCATTTAGGAAAATGCCCAATCTGTGCATAAAATAATTCTGTTTTGTAGTGTAATTGCAAATTCTAAAATAAAAAAGTTTCCTTGTAGGAGGCATCCCAATTTTCAGTTCTTTTTCTTTTATTTGTGGCGGCGGGTGTGGGTGTGTGTTCGATAGCCATTTTTTTTTTGATTTCACAAATAAAAAAAATGTGTCTTCCAATTATTTACTGAAAGAAGGTGTCACAAAACAGCTGTGTTGTATAAAATGAAGCAGCATTTGTTTTTTTTCTGTACTAGATTTTCACATTCTTTTACGTTACGTGACACAACCATTGTTTAGTTAAGTACCAATGAAAAATCGATTATAGATACGAATTGAAGTTTCGTCATTTAAAGCCAAATTAAATATTTAAGTATGCTTAACTAAATAACCTCTAAGATGCAGTTTAAGAAAATCTTATAGATACGGCTGTAAATGTTTGCTTAATAGACATAGAATATTTTCATAGAACCAGGAGTGTTTTTATTCCAATATTCACAGAAATATACATCTTTTATACCACCTACTTAATTAAGAAAAAAATACTTAATTACTAGTAGCATTCGACTAATATGTATGTGAAATTCAACCGAATGAAAAAAATAAAAAAATATATGTTTTGTCTAGGGTTTAGTTAAAGATACATTTCTATAAAACTTGAGCGCGTGTAGATTATAAAAAAAAAATAAAACTTGTCTTTGATAATTGTAATTTCCGAAAAGCACAATCAATCATTATTTTGGTGCTATCATTCATTTTTTTAATTTTATTTGTACAATCATTTCTTCTGGCCCAGAAAAAAATTATTTTAACCAACCTTTTTATTTATTTATTTATTTATTTATTTATTCAAATCTACGATATATAATCCACAGATTTTGCTTGAGGAAATTCAATTTATATAATAAAAATTTAATTTAAAAACAATTTACAATTTAATTTCATTATTTTAAATATTTTGAAGCAAATTTATAGCTATTGTTTAGAAACGATTTCTAGGCAAAAAAACATCCAAGTTTTCATAATAGATATTAAATAATTTACAGCAATGAGAAATTGGTTCCCGCTGTCCATAGTTGGCTGTATGAGGTATTTCGAAAATAAACTGTCTTATCCTAAGTGGTCGACTTGGAGCGTATATATTTATATATGACACTAAATCATTACAATCAATATCATTACAAAGAATATCACGAATAAATAAAACACTATACATTCTACGCCTCGACTCAAGAGTTTGCATCCCGAGCAAAAGACATCTGTTGTGATAATTCGAATCGGTACTGCCAAACAAATAAAATTTTTTTAATGCAAATCTAAGAAAGTTTTTTTGAACCTTCTCGATTCTATCACATAACTTTTTCGAATCAGGGTTCCAAATAATACAATTATACTCTAGTAAAGGACGAACTATACAACAAAACAGAGCTTTTAGTGTATAGGGATCCTTAAAATCAATAGAATTTCTCTTAAGAAATCCAAGCATAGAATTGGCTTTGGAAACAATATGCGTGACATGAGACTCAAAACTTAGTTTGTTATCAAAAATAACTCCTAAATCTTTATATTCATTCACTCTACACAAATTTAAACCGTTAAGGCAATAATCAAACATTATTGAGTTAAGCTTACGAGAAAAAGTTAGAACAGAACACTTTGACAAATTAAGAAGCAGATCATTTTGCTTACACCAGCATTCAAACATATAAATGTCTCGCTGAAACCCAAGATAATCATTTAAGGACTTAACGACTTTAAATAATTTAATATCGTCTGCAAACATTAGGCATTCCGATACAGATAAAACAGATGGAAAATCGTTTATAAACAAATCGAATAGGGGAGGGCCTAAATGACTGCCTTCAGGAACGCCCGAATGAACAATAATAGGAAAAGATTCGAAATCACCTATTTTAACAATTTGCTTCCTACCGCTAAGATAAGATGAAAACCATTTAAGTAAAGTTCCATCAAAACCATATGCTTTTAATTTTTTAATTAAAATTTGGTGATTAACCCTACTAAAAGCTTTGACAAAATCCGTGTAAACCACATCCATTTGACATTGTTTTTCTAATGTATCAAAACATTTTTTCGAAAAACAGGCCAAGTTTGTGGAAGTTGATCGGCCACTAAAAAATCCATGTTGAAAGTTTGAAATGTGATTTTTCATAATGTTATACATTTTTGTTTTCACAATTTTATCAAGAATCTTTGGAATAAAAGCTAGCTTACTTATAGGACGATAATTTACTATGTCATTTTTACTACCCGATTTGTAGATCGGATTAACAAAAGAAATTTTCCAATCTTCCAAGAAATAACCACAACTTAAAGATTGGTTGAATATAAACTGAAGAGGTGTACTCAAGGATTCAGAGCAATGTTTTAAAACAATAGAAAAAATTCCATGACAATCTGGATAAGTCGATGGAACCAATTCACAAAGAGCTTTAATAACTTCATCTTTTTCCACATAAAAAGAACAACAATCAGTTATTGGCGATAAAGTATTATTATCATAGTTGTTTCCGATAATTAAATCTGATGAATTATATGTTTTTTGAAAATTGTCTGCAAACCAATCAACAATTGTTTTTGGATCACTAGACGAAACACCATTATATGACATTTTAGATGGAAAACCGGAAGATTTTCTTTTTAAATTAATAAAATTCCAGAAATTTTTAGGATTTTGTTTTAATTTACTTTCGACTGTCTGCACATAATTAGCAAAGCAGAACTTAGACAAAAATACATACTCTTTTCGAAGGCGAGAATATAAAGACAAATCTATATCACTTTTAGATATTTGGTATTTTTTAAAAATATTACTTTTAGCGTTTTTTAACTTACGCAACCTAGCATTTGACCACGGAGAATGTGAACTTGCCTTAGATAAGGATCTTGGTACGGAGGAAACCAATTCTCTTACAAAAACTTTTACAAATATATTAAAATTAGTGCTTAAGCCATTGTATATATAAACTATAGTACTCTCATGAAGAGGAACGAACGACGCGGTGCCATACGAGCGTATTCCATAACTTTTTACGTAGAGTTGTGGAGAGTAAGGACAGACGATAATCAGGAAGGGGTGATAATATTTTCGGTAAAAGCAAACCGAAGGTGCAGAACAAGGCGACGACAATAAAGCTATTTTCTGTTTTCTTTTTATCAATTTTCTATACAAATAAGTATGAGGTGGCATTTTTTGCTTCACGCATAGAGAAAAAACGGTATATTGTTTGGTTTGATTTTTTTCGTTCGCTGTTTGAATGTATATTGGAGCAAATGTAGGATTTATATTCAAGTAGACGAATTTTTAAACGGTTACCACTCAGAACAATTATTTTGTATAGATAGATATTTATTTTTGTAGGCAGATTTTTCAAATGCAGAATTTTGAGAATTGGAGTCTTGAGTATTATTCTGAAATACAGAAAAATTATATTGAAAGCAAAAATTTTGAAGAGTAGAATTTTGAAATGCAGAATTTTGGGAAATAAAATTTTGAAATGCAGAAAACTTAAAAAGTAAAATTCTGAAAAAGGTATTTTGACAAGTAGAATTCTGAAATGCAGAAAACTTAATAAGTAAATTTAGAAAAGCAAAATTTTGAAATGCCAAATTTTGGGAAATAATATTTTAAAATTTTGTGCTTTTTTACTTAGTAAGTAAAATTTTAAAATGCAGAATTTTGAGAAGTAGAATTTCGAAATGCGGAATTTGGAGAAGTAGAGTTTCAAAATGTAGAATTTTGAAAACTTTAATTTTGACTAAAATTTTATCAATTAGAAAAAAATCATGTGATACTCGTACATCATTCCCTACATCACGAGTATGCAATTTTTAACTCGCTAAGATGCCTAGTTTAGCCAGAAATCACGTTAGAAGATGTCAACTTTGGGGGGTCTACGAAGCTCCGTTTAGCCGCAAATCGCATTTAAAGATAAACATTTGTTTTTCGAAAAAAAAGAAATATTTTCACATTTTTTACTTCTAATGAAAGAAAAATATATGTATCTATGTATTAAATGTATTTTTTTTGGTTAATTTGTAATAGGTAAACTTCAACTACTAAATCAGAAAAAAACAATTTCTGTTAAAATAATTAACATGGCGATTTTTAAATGTGGCAACCATATCTTATTTTTTCATATTTCAGCCATTTTTTAGAGGCAAATGGATATGTATAGGTGTTTGAGCAGCATTATACATTAATTGCCAATAAATTTTCGCGTTTTTTCTCATAATCATTGTCTGTGCGATTGGCAGTGGTTATTTATTTTAAGGTAATGGTTGAAAAAAAATTTTCAAAAACTGGGTATTTTTTGTATCCCCCATGGAACCATTTTTTTGTTTTTCATTGTATCAAAAACGGTACAACCGATTTTGATCATTTTTTTTGCTAAGGCTCCCCAAAAACTTAAATAGAATTGTGTATTCAAATTAAAAAAAAAAAATTTTGGATTTTTAAAATAAACTTTTCAAAACTCAATATTTCGAAAACCCCATGCTAGATTTTTTTAAACTTGATAAGTAAAAGTTTATCAATATAATCTACAAGATGTGAGAAAAAAAAATTATTTCACCTAAAAATAAAAATGTAAAAAAAAATTAAGAAATGGTTTTCAAAAATCGTATTTTTCTCGAAAACGGCGGGCGCCTGGAATTTTGATACATTTTGTTTTCTTAGTATGATCTTTAATTTAAATTTTGAAATTAAGATATTACAGCTTGTACCTACCATAGAACCATTTTTTCAAATTTTGACATTTGACAATTTTCTCATTATCGAAATTTTGTATAGACATGCTTCCAAAAAGTTTAAAAACATTGCGTCTCAAAGCTTTGAAAAAAATATTTTTTTAAGTTTTGGAAAAAAAGTATTTTTTTTTCTTGGACAATTCGATATCTCAAAAAGGGCTCAAAATTTTTATGTGGAAAAAATTTAACTCGAGATTTTGATCAAAGTTGACTTTACGATGATAGAGAAAACGAAAAAATATTTTTTTATCTAAAAAAATTGTTTTTGAAAAATAAATGTCTTGAAAAAGTTTGAGCGATTAATTTTTGAAAATATTTCCTAGAATCTTTATTTTTAAATACTTAAAATTAATATCCCAAATTTTTTTCTAGAACAATTTTAAAGAAATTTCTTATATTCAAAATTAGTTCAATAATAAAAGGTTTTTTAACCTTGTTTGCATAAATTCGTACTTTTTATATTTATATTAACAAAATCCAAAAAAAAAATAAAATTTTTATTTTAATGAATTAATAATTTCCAAATTTGATAAAAATTCGTAGACAACTATTAAAAGAAATATTTGTTTGTTTAAAATTCGCAGGGCGAATATCTTATATTTTTTACAAAATATATGGATAAGAACTATTTTTTGTAAAAAAATGTTTATTTTCATTTTAAAATTTTTTCATGTGGGGTGCATCAATAATTTTTTTAAAATTGACACCATATTTCTTTTTTTTTAATTTGTCTAAAATTGCTTATTGGCAATATGTAAATGCAGACAACCTATTTTTTCCAAGAAAGGTATCTGATTTTTTTTAAATATTATGTCAATAATAATTTTATTCTATTTATTCTAATTTTTTTTTTAATTAATTTAAGTTTTCTAAATTATTTTTTTCTCGAAAAACTTATTTGATTTTTTTTTCACAATTGCTTTATGTGAATATTTATAAATTTCTGAAATTGTTTATATACACATAAAAAGTATTAAAAATTTTCTATATTTTTTGCAAACAAAGTTTATATGAATAAATTTTAAAAACTGTTCTATACCTATATCAAATTTCTTTTTTTTTTATTTTTAATTATATAAATACCTACCGTACAAATAATTTTGTCTACCATACCATATTTTATATAGGTATGTACATACGAAAAAGCTATTTTCTTTAATAAAAATATAGGTAGGTATACGTACCTATGTATTAGATTTTCTTAAAGAAATAGTTTTATACCTTTGTATATACATATGTACATAATTATATTAATTGCAAAAAAAAAAAAAACAATTTCCACTACCTAACCACCCACTGCATCTAATGTAGGCAGTTAACCTAGTTGATTGCAATTATTATTTTTGTTCTTCAAAATTACACCAATTATTATACTTTTGAATAACAAAAATAATAATAATTGCAATCAACATAGGTAAGTTACCTAATATATTAAGATAAAGTTCCTATGTAGATATACTAAAATTCAAAAAAGCCTAATCCTATCAAGAATCAATTTTCAAAATTATTCCTACTTAAATCTATTTAAATAGGTATGTGTGTCCATACAAAAAAAAAAGCAACGTTGTATTTTGGTTAGATATGCCGAAATTGAACAACGTTGCTTTGTTGCGTATGAAAGAGCAAAAACAAAACAAATATTCTTGACAAAAAAATATAACAACAAAACACACAGAAGATCCCTCAAAAGGAAAATGCTACAAAACAAATTTCATTTTCTCATTCTCGTCTTTCTCATTGCCAGAACTGATAAAATTTTCTTGCTCTTCCTCAATTACTACCCCACCCTAAATCAAAAGTCTCCACGACAATATTTTCCTACGACAGCGCCCTCGGTAGAGTGTATTCCATACCACTTTTTTCTGTTCCATGAGAGTACTATAGTTTATATATACAATGCTTAAGCTATTGTTAGAATCCATTAGCCAGTTTAAATTTAAAAAAATGTCATTCAAATATTTCAAATTATTTGTATTGAATTTATATTTATACTTATTAATTGTATTAAAAGCCTTATAGTTTTTGAAGCAAATAGATTTGATTAAGACTGACAAGGCAACATGGTGAATAGAATTTGAAAACAAAGGAGTGCATTCAGATACAGTTGTTTCAATTTCATCATTTAAGAATACTAAGTCAAGTATTCTATGTAACGAATTTTGTACGAAGCACATTTGATTTAAGTCCAACGCAAAAAGGGAATCAATGAGTTCAAACTCTTTTTCAGATGTAAGAACCATTGGCAACACCTTGTTTTCAAATTGCATCCACCGAATGTCGCCCAAATTAAAATCTCCAACTACACAAACTGAATGAAAACTATTAGAATAATTAGCTACTACATTTTCAATATTTTTTACATGAGAAGTATAAACAGATAGAGAAGAATCAGGTGGTATGTAACTCAAAAAAATTAATAATTTACTTTCATTGTCTCCTTCAATACAAACACATAATTGTTCAGTGCTGTAGTCGTCCACTGTTAAGTTGTTTAGATGTACGAGATAAGCAAGAAGAGGACGTCGAACTGCGAGTAGTACACCTCCACCTCTTTTGGTACCAACGTTATGACGATCACGACGAAATATAGTAAATTCGGATGTATTTAAAATTTCTTCATTATTAATTTCACTGTACAGCCAAGTCTCCACAAATGCAAATACATCATATTCAGAAGAGTCAACTAATGTCGAGAAGCTTTTCAGTTTGCCTCTTATTCCACCCATGTTCTGATAGTATATTGATAATGTAGTATTTGTTTCAATTATGCTGGCGCTTGATGGGCCTGAGTTAATTCCATTGGGCCCAGCATCTTCACAATCTTCTCGTTTTTTGAACTGTCTCGTGGAATAAACTCCCTCACAATAGTATTTATTGGCCAGTTCGTGTCTATAAGTGCTAATTTAAAGCTGTTAATTGGTATGCCAACTTTGAAGTTAATGTACTTCAAATTTTTAGCATCTTTTCTCGCAAGTTTATAACATTTTACACAGGATTCATTTAAACCAATTTTCCCAGCAACATATTTGGATATACTTTCCTCAGATGTTGACGTTTCAAACTTGGATACATGCAACCATTTATGCGTAACAACAACATCCAAGCCTTCAACAACATCTTGTCCATAAACATGCACTTTATTTCTTTTCTGTTTTTGTTTTTGCTTTCCTACCGTTGCCCATTCGTTATCAGCTTGTGGTTGTGCATATGTGTGAACAATGCTCTCAGTCTCAGTCGCAAGCGGTAAAGGTTTTTTTGCTCGCTCACTCACTGCAGTACCCATTACCACCCGCGCAGATGCAGTATCATCATTCAGAGTATTCTCTAACTGAACACTAGATGAGGGGGCTACGATAGAACTGGAATAAGATGCACCTTTACCATTGTAAACTGTACCTCCCCCGGTAGCCCCATTCTTCACTTCAGGGAGCTTAGCATGAGAGCCGGTAGCAACAACATTCGGCACAACAACAATATCAAGCAATTTTTTTACATCAGCGTGAAGAGCATCAACACCACTGATCTTTCT
Organism: Chrysotoxum bicinctum; assembly: GCA_911387755.1. Taxonomy (NCBI): domain Eukaryota; kingdom Metazoa; phylum Arthropoda; class Insecta; order Diptera; family Syrphidae; genus Chrysotoxum; species Chrysotoxum bicinctum. The sequence continues at coordinate 129,953,091 of OU426987.1, read as the reverse complement.
CGCAAGCACATCAACCACCGAGACCAATTCGTTAACCTTATTGTACAAATTATTTATGGACAATTTAAACTTTGCACATTGATTGCAGCGGTAAACAATGTTCGAATTTTCATCAAGTAAATGATTTTGCATCACATTAGATACATTAGAACAGAGTTTATGAAAAAAGTTTCCACAAAAAAATCCACAACTAACGCCATCATCATTAATAGGATTTTTACATGCAAAGCACTTTCTATTTTTATTTTCCACATAAAATCAATTATTATATTTCAATAGTTATTGTTATATAGTTCTTATTTTAAATTTTCGGATTAGCCGCGTATATGAAAGATATTTAGCGAGTGTAATATGCAATACTGTAACCACCCCGAACGTTTCTCTACAAATTTCACTGAGCCTGGTCCACTGATCTCTATAATACACTGGATAGCGCATTCCCTACAATGTATAACAGATTTTTTGACTCCAATTGAAGATGACAGATGGTGGGCAGCTTCATAATTTGACGTCTTCTTTTCACAAAAAAAAAATATTTTGACATGAGAAAGAGGAAAACAAATGTGACTGCACTTGTTTAAGCGGGAAACAGAATGACACAGCAACTTCAACAGCAACTTTAAGGCTAGGCGCACACATTCAATTTTTAGTTTCGTAACTGCTTAGTTCGAGCAACTATAAAGTTTGTGTCTTGACACAAATTAAACGATTGCCTAAAATGAGTTCGCTATTTTGAGTAACATCTAATTATTTGCACCTGCGCTGACATTCAACCAAATATTTCATCTCTTTTCTATAAGCTACCAAACAGTTGGTCAACTAAAGATTGAATGTGCGCGCCTAGTCTAACAGCAACGAAAACTTCAACATCAAAAGTCTTGTGAAATAGATTCCAACGTGAACAGCGCTTTTGACAGCATATAATCAAAATAAATTCAAATGCGAAATGATTTTGCCGTACATTTAACGATAAAAATTAACGTAAATTGCGTCAATGTACATATACGACTTGCACAATTTGTCGTACTAAAATTTATTTGTTTTAAGCAATTCTTCCATTGTCAAAACCAAAATAAATAGACGAATCAAAAAGATGGTTGTTACATTTTCATTTAAGTGTTGACAATACTGACAAATTTCGCTCAAAAGTTGGTAGCATCTGAACAGCGACATCGAATTTAGGGTTAAGGTCTAACGTTAATGTCGAAGTTGCTGTGTTAGGCTAGGCGCGCACATTCAACTTTTAGTTGCACAATTGTTTGGTTGCTTATAGAAAAGAGATGAACTATTTGGTTGAATGTCCGCGCAGGTACATATAATTATATGTTACACAAAATAGCGAACTCATTTTAGGCAATTGTTTCGTTTGTGTCAAACCACAAACTTTTTAGTTGCTCGAACTAAGCAGTTGCGAAACTAAAAATTGAATGTGCACGTTTAGCCTTAATGTAATCAAAGCCATTTAAAACAGTGGCCCTAAAAAGAGTGACGTGGTTGTTAAAGTTGCTGTTGAAGTTACAGCAACAGATTGACACAGCGAGAATCATGTTTCTCTTATTTCTCGCATTATTTGTAAATTTTAAATATTTATTATTAAAATTAAAATAATAAATTGAAAATTTGACGAAAATCATTTGTTTTAATTGACAAATTGACAATTTAATAAAATTGAAGGAATGTCGTTTCAGTTCTGTTTTTTAGGCAAAAGACTGGCAAGCACAGTATTTTTTTCATTTATTCAGCGATTTTTTAACTTTCACAATAGTTTTTTATTCTTTATTACTTTTTGGTCACTTAATTTTGCAATTTTAGTTTATCAAAAATTATTTATAGTTTTTTATTCACACGATAATTTCAACCAAAATAAAAAAAAGTAGCAAACTGGCAAAAATTATTTTACGTTCTATTTTGTTTTGCATTGTGATGCCACTAAATATTGCAGTGGGAAAGTTGACAATACTGCACCAGCAAGAGCAAGTTTAGGACTTTGGCCTAACGTCGTCGCTGTTGGCGTTGCTGTTGGCGTTGCTGTTGCTGTTCTTATGTGTGTTGAACAATTGAAATGCATTATTTCTAAATTAATGGCGGCCGCTGTTGCTGTTGACAGTGCTGTTGCTGGTTCAATCTGTTCGGCGCTTTATGATGCTGTTTTAGATGTTATACAGTTATACTGTTATACGGCACCGTGGGCAGCTTCATAATATAACAATGTTCAAATGGGGTCAACTTTTTTGGATGAATGCGCTATCCAGTGTATTATAGAGATCAGTGGCCTGGTCCCGCTATGTAACGCGGCTAATCTGAAAATTTAAAAGTTCTTATTTCGCTATAAAATAGTTCATAAAAAAAATAGATTAATTTTAATTTTGACACATAATAATTGATGATGGTGTTTAAAAAGTGAATATAAAAATAAAAGTTTAAATTTTCAAGGATGAGTTTTAATGACAACCTACTTAGATTCATTTATTTTTCTTTTTTATATAAAGTCTAAAGTCGAATTAACTTTTTTTTTTAATATCAAGATTTATCTATTAGACAAATGCCGCGATTTTTCTGTTTAAATACTCGTACGATACATTAGATTTTGATATCTTTAAATAAAAGTTTAGGTATAATTAACATTTTATATTAACATTTAAATCTTTCAGTGTTAATTTATTTTAACTTTAGAAAACTCTTTCCTTGCTTGGAAATTTGTATAAAGACAATAATTATTTTTATTTATTTTTTATTCGTTCTTCTAATAGAAGCTATGAACGTTTTGTGAAATGAATTCGCAGTAAAAATATACCCTGTTTAGAAATTAGGCGCAAAATTTTAAACAGTTCTCGTTTAAACACTAAAACCGGCTCTAATTAACGCAGTCATACATAGGTATATGTAAAAACCCGTCTTTGTTTCTTAATTATTACTCTTTATTTATAAGCCTCTCGCTCAGCCTCTCTATACTACGTTCTATCTACAACTAAAACACAAGTATTCATATATGTACATTGTTGTATGAGCTTATTCTAATGAACCGTCCGCACTTAACAGTCGAAGGTGCTTATGCAGTTCGCCACATCCCTCCAATATTTTTGAGCTTCATCTTCAATTCAGGCCTTTGCTCTTGAGTATCATTCTGCTGAATTTTATCTTCTACCGTATCCGAAACGAGCTTGTCACTCCCAGTAGTACGCGTCTCTAATTCCTTTTCAGTTCCTGGAAATATAAGTGTTATCAACGAGATCTGTAAATTTGTAAAAGATATATTTCAATAAAATTATAAAAGAAAACCTTTTTCGGAGAGTACTGGAATTTTCTTTATGTTACTAATATGCCGCCTGAAAGTTTTTCCATCTGCGGATACTACTACTTCATCCTGCTTCCGTTCAATAACCTCAAATTCGGTGGAATCAAAAGTCGGTGTCAACTTGTTTTGACGGATCATGTTAAGCAGCAATACCTTATCGCCAACCTGTATTTCACACTCCCTTGCACCTCGTTTCTTATCACCATTCTCTTTCCCTTTTTGTTTGGCTATGGCATCTAAGTCCCGCGCCTCTAGGTTCAAAATATTTTCATCTAAATCCTGTATAGAAGGGATCTTGTCACGTATTCTTCTTTGGAACAAAAGTTCCGAAGGTGATTTTCCTGTTGTACCATGTGGGGTAACGTTGTACATAAGCATGAATTTTTGTAGCTCTTTTTTATAATCAAGCCCTTCACTGTTTGCAATTTGGAGTCTTTTTAATATAGATTTATTCATATTCTCTACTTCTCCGTTAGCTTGTGGCCAATACGGTGGTGAGGTTATTAAATCTATATCATTAGTTTCACAATAGGTCTTAAATTCACCACTAACGAATTGACGACCATTGTCAGCTCTTATAGATTTCGGGTATCCCAATCTGCAAAACATTTCATCTAGAATACAAATAATCTCTTGCGACGAAATTTTCCTTAGAAACTTAGCCTCTTGATATCTAGAGTGATAGTCAATAACAACAAACACAAAATCTTGATTTGGAAGAGGTCCAAGTAAATCCATGGCAATGCATTGCCACGGTCCGTCTGGAAAAACATGTCTTTTCATAGGAGTTGGTTGAATCGGTCGAGATACCAAAAGACATTGACGACAAGTTTTAACGAATTTCTCAACGTCTCTATCTACTAATGGCCACCATATCTTCGAGCGTACTCTTCTCTTCATTACTGTCTCTCCTGGATGACCTTCATGCGCAAGGGTAAGAACACGAATACGTAAAGGTTCAGGAATGACTATTTTACTTCCGCGCAAAAGGATATTCCCCAATGTACAAAGCTCATGTCGGAAAGGAAAATATTTACTTTTCATTTCTGATTCCCAGCTATTATTTTTCACAGCTCCTACAACTTTAATTATCTCATCATCACTGCTCTGTTCGATTTCACTAATAGTCAGAGCTTTTGGAACCATTTGCTCTACTATAGCACAGACGTTATATTCACAATTGCTGTCAAATGATTCCGAATTTTCGATTTTGCATATGCGTGAGAGAGAGTCTGCAATATTGTATTTTCCGGATTGATAAATAACTTTAAATTTGAATGCCTGTAACCGTAAAACCCATCTCTCAATCCGAGCTGGTGGTCTGGAAGTAGGTTTAAAAATTGCTTCCAAAGGCTTATGGTCCGTGACCAGCTCAAATTCAATCCCTGCCAGGTAGTAGTAAAACCTTTCAACTCCCCAAACTAGAGCCAGGCTTTCTTTTTCCGTCTGGGAATATCGTCTTTCCACGTCAGATAGACTCTTGCTTGCAAAGGATATGACTTGAGGGTTCCCTTCTTGAAACTGTAGAAGTACTGCCCCCAAAGCAACAGGACTTGCATCAGCTACCAATCTGGTTCTGTTCTTAATATTAAAATATGACAAAATCGGTATTCTAGCAAGAGCTTTCTTTAGTTGTTGAAATGATCGGTCTTGGTTTTCACCCCATACAAATCGAACGTCTTTTCTTATTAAGTTTCTCAAAGGCTCTGTAACATCTGCCATGTCAGCAATAAATTTGCCCAAATAGGTTACCAGTCCTAAGAAACTCCTTACTTCCTCCTTGTTATTCGGTGGTCTAAACTCTAAAACTGTTTTGACTTTGTCCGGATCGGCACTGATCCCGGTTTGATCCAATACGTGGCCTAAAAATTTAAGCTGAGTAACTTTGAATCTACATTTGTCTTGATTCAGTGTTACATTTCTATCGCGAAAAATATCTAACACTTTTTCCAATTCCTTGTCATGTTCTTCACGCGTTTGCCCAAAAACTATGACGTCATCCAAATAATTTAGTGTATTTCTACAAGAAGCCAACATATTTTCCATTGTTCGTTGAAAAATCTCAGGAGCCGAATTCACGCCGAAAAGCAATCTCTTGTAGCGATATACACCTTTATGTGTGATGAACGTTGTTATATGCCGACTATCTTCATGGAGCTCTAATTGATGATATGCATTCTTTAAATCTAATCTCGAAAAATATTTAGACCCTTTTAATCTAGTCATGAAAGTATCAAAAGTGGGAAGTGGAAAATTCTCCCTGGAAATTGCCATATTTGCCCGACGCATGTCTATGCAAAGGCGAATGTCCCCCGTTTCCTTGAAAACTATGACAATTGGCGAAATCCAGGAACTGTGGCCAAATACAGGTTCGATTATGTCCTGCTTAACTGCTTCATTTATTTTCCGCTCAACTTTGTCCTCGAGTGCAGAGGGAATACGTCTCAAGGGTTGTTGTACTGGTTTAATTTTACTATTGATAGATAATCGTATTTTAATGTCCTTAATTTTTGGAAGTGGTTTAAAATCTAGGATCCGATTTACTTGCAGTCCTAATTTCAAGACTTTTAGCTTGATTGCAGAGTCACGACCTAGAAGCGACTGCTTTCCATTTTTAATGACATAAAAAGATGGCACAATTTCCGTTTTCTGATCTACACTTGTAGGAGCTTCAAAAACTAATTCCGTTTCAAGCAGGTCTTTTCCTGCATAAGCACGAAACTGATTTGATGAATCCTTTCGGATGTTCCACAGCATTGAAGAAGTTCGCTTTAATTGTTTCCAATCATCTTCTGCTAATAGGTTAAACCGCGATCCTGAGTCTATGATCATTGGAATTTTTGATCCTCCAATAAAACAATCTATTTTCTCATTTTGTTCATGTTCGTCCATATCGTCCTCTATACGAAAACAATCGTGCTCATTCCTATCATCTTTTCCCCTTTTAAAACAATTATCAGGTTCATTCTCCACGTACCGAATATTCTTGAATCTTTTACGTTTATTGGTGGAGTATTCACTATTAGAATTTTTGCGTTTGTTTCGGTTGGTTTTACATTTTACGGAAAAATGCCCAAGAAAACCACATTTATTGCATTTTGCGTTTCTAGCTGGGCAAATATTGCTATTTCCCATATGACCAGTTCGACCGCATCTTATGCAATCAGAATCTGCGAATCTGTTGCTCTGTATTTTCCTTCCGACTATGCTGTTTACATTGTTAATACCAGAGGTAGAAGCTTCCGAACCCATAGTATCAGTCTGATTGTTAATCTGCTCATACACATGACACTTTTCAATGATTTCTTCTAATGAATGTTCTTTTTCTAAGAGACGTTTTTTTAAATCTCTTGGGGCCCATATATCTATTAATTTATCTTTTAAATTAATATCCCGACTTTGTTCTTCAGTCTGACCGAATGAACATTTGGCTGCTTGATTCCTCAATCTTATAACAAATTTATTCAAACTCTCACCTGATTCTGGCTTTAACGATCGAAATAGATGCCTTTCGAATGCGGAGTTTCTTATTGGGGAAAAATATTCGTTCAATTTCTTTACCAATATTTGAAAAACGTCGCCTTTTTCAGGAAGAGCTCCTGGAATATTGTAGACCACTTCCTGCAACTGTGGACCCCCTAGGTGCAACAGTTTATTTTTCTTTCTTACCTCCGTTTTTATCTCCTCCGACTCGAGGTACAAGGTGAATGAACGAAACCATTTCTCCCACTCCGAACGAATAATTCCTTTGTCTATAATGTCGCAGGGAAAAGGTTTTATCCCAATGTCCGACATTTTTCTCTATATTATTATTATCACGAAAAGAAAAAAAATACATTATAATAATGATTATCAACTTACATCATTTAACCACTTTATATAACACATTATATAAATAATATAAATTCCATTTTTTGAATGGTGCATGACACTTATTTTACCTTTTTTTTATAATTTAATATATTCACTTCTTTCCAATCGACACAGTTATAACTGAGTTATATATTTTTTTTTTTTAATGGACACAATTAAATGTGATATTCAAAATTTCCTAAGAATTTAATGCAGTTTACAATTGAATGTAATTGACCAATTTACAATTGAATGTAATTAATTACCACGTATATTTATTTTACAATTTAATGTAATTTACAAATCACTTCACGAATTTTCTTGTTGGAACACGTTTGTTTTTTTTTTTTTTTCATTTTCTAATTTCTTCTATTTTATGTTATCTTTCTCTTTACCTTTCGTTTTCCTCGTCGCCACTGTAAAAACCCGTCTTTGTTTCTTAATTATTACTCTTTATTTATAAGCCTCTCGCTCAGCCTCTCTATACTACGTTCTATCTACAACTAAAACACAAGTATTCATATATGTACATTGTTGTATGAGCTTATTCTAATGAACCGTCCGCACTTAACAGTCGAAGGTGCTTATGCAGTTCGCCACAGTATAGCTAATTAACAGCATACAAATTCAGTTTTGTTGTTTCAAATTCATTTGGCTATACTCGTCTCGGCATGCATTGTACATAACATAATAATGTACACTTGTATGTACAGATTTGTTGATCGTAGAGCACTTTTGTACAATTGTTTCGAATTTCTAATATTTAGTGATTGAGTCTATTTACAAAGCACATCTTTTAAAAAATCTAAGCTAATTTACGGTGAACAACCCTTAATTTGACAGATACATAATTCAACACAAAAAAAAATGTAACCAAATATTTTTCGCCGAAAAAAGTACACTTTATATCTTTATACTACCTCGGTACAGACTTTGATTGCTTATAAGTTATTTACATTATTTTTGGTGGAAATGAAGTACATATACATATACATAGGTATAGCTAATTAACAGCATACAAATTCAGTTTTGTTGTTTCAAATTCATTTGGCTATACTCGTCTCGGCATGCATATACATAACATAATAATGTACACTTGTATGTACAGATTTGTTGATCGTAGAGCACTTTTGTACAATTGTTTCGAATTTCTAATATTTAGTGATTGAGTCTATTTAAAAAGCAAATCTTTTAAAAAATCGTTTAAAACATCAGGAAACATTTTTACTTCGATTTGGTTTGGTATGAAATGACAATTGTCAATATGTATAAAATATACTTTAACGTTAAAGTATAGTTTGTGTCCTTTAAAATTGACAAAAAGTCAGTTCTCGCCTTATATACAATATTTAGAGTCGACTCAAATTCTAAAATTGATTTAATTTAGAGCAGGTTTAAAATGTTTACAATTTTGCGTCTATGTCTTTTATTTGTCTCACCCGTGACAGAAAAAAGACCCTGACTATTTTCAAAATACATAAAGGTGGTGTTTTTTCCCATTTCTTCAAAAATGATTTAGTAATAATATTATTAGTTCTAAGGAAGTCCATGTAGACTTTATAAAAAAAATTGAACAGCCTCCACTCTTAACTGTGAAATTACTCTTTAGGAAATTTCATAAAAATGTTCTGTACAAAATCTGAAATTCATTCACCCGTGCGCGGTGTGTGTCAAACTTGTAGAAAAACACATGCACATTCTTAATAGAATACCGACCTATACAGGCGGCTACTTCATGGATGTACATTGTACACATACAAGCAACCAATATCAACATGACGAACAGGTGTAAAGTATTTAAAAAATATAAAACAAAGATTATAAATTAATATAATACAAATGATGGAGATATTAATAGTATAATATGTTCTATTTACCTAATGCCTTACATTTTGCCTTTTTTCTAAACAAAAATAGGATACCCCAGTAGGAAATTGCTTTTTTTGGTAGATACATACTTATATTCCACGTGAATAAAGGTAGCCGAATTGTCTGCCTGTACCTGTATTATCTTTCTCGCGCATAATAAAAAAAAGTCCTTAGACAGAAGAGAAAATATTATATTGTTCTCTTTCTTATTCAGAAAAGCTTTCTTGCGGCGACTATAAAATTCTCTTCTTCTTATGAAACCTTCTTAAGAAAGCATTTGTCTGCTGGAAAAAATTTTCGATAACAGAATTTTTTATGGAGGTAAGACATCTGTATATAATTATCTGTGCCCATGGTTTGACGATGAGTGCCGGCAAGCACAAGCAGCAAAACAAAAAGCAATTAAAGCGGCGGCGCTGCAAAAAAGGATTAGAGCTGATCGCGAGCATGAAAATCGCTTGATCGAGGAAATAGAGGGAGTGAAGGATACAATTCTCGAGTCGAAGCCTGTAGAACCGTAGTTCATGCTTAGAATATGAAAAGACCATTTCTCCAATCTTCAAAACGGTGATGAAGAAGAAAATTCCCCTGCTATAGAGATAGTAGCATTCGACTTAGGCGACGGAGACCAATAATACCGCCCACCCGACCTGAACGAAGTGAAGATAGCTATATCGAATCTCAAGTCCAACAAATCCGTTGGAGCTGACGGCCTCACTGCCAAGCTGTTCAAAGCCGCAGATGATGGCTTGGTTGGGAGTATTCACCAGTTCATCATGCCTCAACTACATAGGCATACGTCTCCTAACTATCGTGTACAAGATCCTTTCTGCCGTATTATGTGAACTTTTGAAGCCTTTCGTCAACAACTTGATAGGTCCATATCAACAACCTGATAGGTCCATACAAGTGAGCCTTTGGAAAGTCCACCATCGATCAAATATTCACATTAAGACAGATCTTTAAATAAAAAAAAAAAAACACAGGAGCTACAAATTGCGCCTACCACCTTTCCATTTCAAAGCAGCGTATGATAGCATATGTATATAGGAACGAACTTTATAGAGCATGTCTGGTTTTGGCATCCCTGAAAAACTTGTCCGTTTGTGCAGGATGACGATGGAGAACGCACGCTGCTTCATCAAGGTCGGAAAAGATCTCACCGATGCATTTGATGTCAAAAAAAGGTGTAAGGCAAGGCGATGCTCTGTCGCCCGAATTCTTCAACATCGTTCTTGAAATAACGCAAGAGGCACAAGAGGACAATCTTTTAAAATTCCGTCCAATTAAACTGATACGCCGATATAATTGACATTAATGGAAGAACAAACCGTGATGTCAGTGGCGCATTTGTGAGCATCGGGAAGGAGGCGAAGAAGATGGATTTAGCGGTAAATGAGGGCAAGACCAAGTATATGCTGACATCAAAAAAGGACACACAACATCGACGTCTTGGACAGAACATCATTATAGACAGCTATAACTTTGAGGTAGTTAAGGAATTTATAGACCTAGCAGTGGCGTGGCGACCTTTTAAATTTTCTGCTAAACAACAATGTTTGGTAAATAACAAACGACCTTGCTGCACAAGAATGTTTACTAAATAACGACCAACATAAAACCCACTTTACATACTAAATACGTATCTATTCATTAACCTCCACAAGCTGCACATTCCACCAACTCAATTGAACTTTATTCTCTTTTTTCAATCAAATACACACCACGACCACACCAGCACCACATACGTTATTATCATGAGTAATTTCTTCCACGCTCTCTGCCAACAAGCCAAATCAACCCGCAATATCTCGGGTTTTAAGTATAAGATCTCTTGCTGGATTGAACAATGTTAGTTTTCTTTCTCTGTTTTACTTATAGTTTTTCTGAGTTTGGGTCGACTCTGTCTAACGCCCGCAGTCTTATGCAAAGAAATAATACGCTTTTCTTCGACTTATTTGGTGAATGTTGTGTTGGGAAGTGAGTATACCCAATCCCAAAATCAGGTCACTTGGTCAATGGTGGGTTGCGCAGAGAGAGCAAAAAAATGTTGCGCAAGAAATTTAACTAGTGAAGAACTGAAGACTGAAGCTGAAAGAGAAGGTTATTTGTATTTGTTAAATTTTGTTTTATAAGTACTCTTCTCTGCTTATGCAAAAAAAAACTTGCTTTTATCGACTTATTTACTGAATTGTGTGAGTTTTTTCTACCACTGCACTTTCTTGGATTTATTCAGTAGGTCATTCATTCATTCATAAATAATTAATGAATTCTCAGTGAGAAGACTGAGAAGACAGACCTTCAGATTTAGCACTTATTTCCACTGAAAAGCGCTTTTTTTAAATAAGGAATATACCTGACTTCTATGAAAGAGTTTTAGCAGATTTTATAAAACAAATATCATAGAATAGCTTTAGAATATATGTAAATAAGAGAAGTTTTTTTAGTAAAACTTTTCATGATTTCTTATTTGTTTAGAAACGCGAACTTTTGCTATTTTTCTTAATAACACATTATATTTATTGTAGCCAAAAATATTACATTTCTTATACTTAAACCTATATTGCACAATTTACAGAGATTGGTAACATACATAAATCATCTATTTGTAAACTTTTGTACATAACCACTTATTTTTAATTCATATTTTTTATATCATGATATTAAATTACTTAAAAAATTTAATTGATTTATTTGCTTATTTATCTCATACTTAAATATACTTTTGTTTTGAAGTTCCTTATTTTTTTTTCCATAAAATTACCTTAAATTTTTTTAATGTACTGCATTTGCATTTGCCAGAAACGGTTTCTTTCGAAGCCGCTTTTATTATGCTTTAAGATTATTTATAATTTATAAATTAATGATTTGAAGTTTACAAAATTGGCATGGCAAAATTGCTTTGCTTGTTTGTTTTGGAAATCAGAACTGCAATAATTTTTTTAATTTAGGATACATATCGATATCAGAAGTAATTATCGTTTGCGGGTAATTAGTCTAAGCTTCGACTTACCATTTGGAATTATTCACGCCACGCCACTGATACCTGGGCCCCGCAATATATTCAGACAATAACACTAGCGCTGAAATCAAACAGAGAATAACTCTTGCCAATTGCTGCTTCTTTGGGCTGAGAAGCAGTGTTGGGAGAGTGGAAGAGTGGTAGAAAGGTTGTCAAAAAGTGGTAGAAATTAAAAGCCATTTTTACGTAACAAATCGTATATTCAATAATTTTGTTGAAAATAAATCAAATACAAAAATAAAGTAAATAACATTTCAGTTTTCTATGTTTCAAAGATGACATTATATCTGGAAGCAAAGTCATATACATACATATACAATTTCATTTTAGACTCCTTCGAAACCAAAAACTTAAATCTATAACAGCCGTCTGAATATAAAATTAGTTAATTAAGTTAATTATAATAATTTTTTTTATAAACCCTCAGAAAATCTAAATCTTGAAGCATATTTTACTAATGTTTCTGAAGGATTGAAATTCTGTTCATTGAATAAAATTTCGCTTGCAGCTAAAATGTTGTGAACAGTTGTTGTTCATAATTTATTTTTTTTTTTTAATTTTTTATATTTTTCAAATCGGAAAATTTAAGTCCCGCAGCAGCACTGCAATGCGGTAAGCAACAAAGCTTCAACACATAAAAAAATGTTTTCAAACAATAAATTGTCCATACCATCTTTTAAATTTCTTGCAGTGCCGGATTAAGCCAGCGCGGGGCCTGTAGCAAATTCTATCAAGGGGCCCTTAGACTGTTTTAGGTTAGGCACTTATTAAGTTTATGGTACTATTAAATAAAACAAAACTGTTACAAACAAACTTTTCTTGATTTAATTTGGGAAAATTTATAAATAATGCTGTTGATATCGACTTCTCGGAGTAAATCATGTTCAATATTCATTAAAGTGAGGAGATTAAGACGTTGTTGGCTCATCGTGTTCCTCAATTCATTTTTAACACGTTTTAATGTTGAGAAAGATCGTTCACCACTGCAGTTGGTCATCATGAGAGACAAATAAATGCGCAAAGCAATTTCAACGTTCGGGAAACAAGATTGTAAAGAATTATTTATCAACAGCTTGTAAACCTGCATTTCCTGAGCCTCATGATTCCTGTTGTCAATAATACCAGCCACATCAGAATTGAGCATTGAAGCGAATTGCACTAATTCGTTGCCCAGACCGTCCTCCAAATCATCTGCGTAAGCACTTACTATGGTTGCAGATTTTTAATTTCTTCTGGTGGAAGAGATTTTATATGAAGGTTTTTATAATACAAATTCTATATACTACTGAAATAAATCTGCCAAGTAGAAGACTTAGCACTATTAATGGACTTGTTGAATTATTGATTCAAAATAGCTTTTATGGCTTTAAGTCCACAAAACTTGGCGTTTCGTCCAGGTGATCGCACATGGACTCATCAGTTGGCTGTGAGGACCTTGTCAATACGCAATTTTTATTGAATTCAGTTCATCTTACATTGATTTTTTGACAAAAATCCAATGTGAACTATATCCAACCAAGATTAAAATTATAACCATTAACCGTAACGCTGTTGAATCTGCTAGCGTAAATAACCCAAAAAGCTTATCTTTTACTGCTCCTTCAACTTATGGTCCTAATAAAATTTTAGGTGTGGTTGGGTCATATGATATATCGTAAAGTAAAAAGATAGATGAAAGGTGAGTTGAAAAATTGGTAGAATCAGACTTTTAGGTGGTAGGTTTTCATGAACAGAAAAAAGTGGTTAGAAATACCACTTAAGTGATAGCAGTCCCAACACTGCTAAGAAGGTAAATGAATAGCTAAGTTCTCTCTCGAACAACTAAAGCGTCCCTCTATAAGACTGTCATCATCCCGGTGCTCGTTTATGGTGCTCAGACATGGACTTTGTCGAAAGTGGATGAGAACTCCTTAGGATGTTTTGAGAGAAAAATTCTCCGTGTGATCTTTGGTCCCTTCTACATAGACGGGGAGTGGAGGAGAAGATATAACCATAAACTATACGGGCTGTACAGTGAAGCTGACCTGGTCAAATGAATCAAAGTCCAACGACTGTGATGGCTAGGTCATGTAGAGCAAATAGACCCGAATGCTCCCACCCCGAAAGTCTTCGAATCCAACCCCGAGGGACGATGCATTAGAGGAAGACCGCGACTCAGAAACCAAGCTGGAGAAGCTTGTTAGTTGAGGCCCTGGTCCACCCCGGACTGTAGCGCCAGCTTAAGTAAGAAAGTAAGTAGGAAAAGTCGGATCAGCAAATTTTAGCACACAAATGACAACTTCACTAAAATTGAATGCAATAGGCAGATTTAAATTGTTGATAAATTAAGAATTTGAAAAATATGAAATGGGACATATGTACATATAACATATAAGGCAGTAATTTTGGCATCTAATATCATTGAATTTGTTTAGATGCAATAAAAAAATTAGTAAATATAAAAGTCAACATAATCGATTTATTCAATTTTACATTTTAATTCCTTATTTAAAGAACTAAATTCGAAGGTCATTACAATAATCTTGGAATCTTTCTTTTTCAGGCCTGTCAATAATTCTAAAGATGACCAACAACTCCAATTAGGATATCCATGTGATGTGATTCAGATATTTCAATTGTAAATTCAATGTCGACAGGAAGAAAAAAAGGAGTGCCTCGGAGCGATGAAATGTTAATCAACAAGTTCAAAATATCCTTGAAAAATCTACAGGCACAAAAAAATCATCAGTTTTCAAATGCTCAAATATAAAAATACTGAAACTATTTTATGAAATGAAACAAGATTTTCCAAATATACCAGATGATATCGTTAATCAACACGTTATAAGGAATATCCACGATCCTCAGAATTCCAAATCGAAACTGAAATGTAAAAAAAACTGCCTTGTAGCAGATTTATTGTAAAAAAAAACAAGCAAATCCCAAGAGCTTAATATCATTAACAAATTCTGAAAATATTGATACTAATAGATGCAGTGAAAACATTCAAATAATAACGAATGTGAAGTATCATTATTAAATGAAGTTTGCAGTTTTTCCAAACAAAATTCGTTTATTCGAACTAAGTGGAGAGTAATTTCAAAGCCAGAAATCAAAGATATGCGGCCTGGAGTGTGTAGTATTCAAATAAAAACTAATTTAACAGATCAACCTAGAAGCCAGAATGTATTAGAATCGAAAAAGTTGCAATTACAGCATGTGTCCCAGCGACCGACAACTTTGGATTTAGAAAAAAAAAATGATTTGAAAAATCATGTATTCCAAGTTAAGAATGAAGATATCTCAGACCAAAAGCCACAAGTGAACATAATAAATGAAAGTTCAGTTTATTCATCATCTTACCCACAGAACTCTTATAAGAATATAAGCACAGAAACCACAATACAAAATCCGAGAACCATCTCATCTGACCTTGGAAAATCTGAAATTCTAGTCAATTTATCTCTGTCGACAAGTTCACATCATAGTTTCAGGGACGGAACCCAACGTTACCAGTCCACAATAAATGTTCGTCCCGAATTACCATTTGTTCGCAATTTGGAATCAGCGAATGCCAGTAACAATAAAAGTTATACCTCGGTAAATTTAGTCTTACGACAACCAAGTTCAAACACAAACTCTCCGATTGATATAACAGTTGACCCAAACCTGACATATTCAAGTTCGTCATACCATGCACGACTTGGGTATCAAAATAATTATCAGATTACAGTGACAAATGAATGTGGAATCTTCAGTGCTTTTCGTATATTCCAATTTAATTACAATAGGTCAAGACTTGATACTATCAATACAGATGCCTGTGATAAAACTTCAACCGAGTTAGATCTTGATTCCAGTTTACAGAACTCTATTGTAAATTCAAAGAATCCAAGTGGACGGGAAAATGGTAAGCAATTTATTATTTGATCGCATAACATTAAAGTTTCGGCTTTTAATTGATGCCAAATTTATTTTTCAATATTGTAATGAATTTTATGATGAAATAAAGTTAGGATTAATAAGGAGATCAATAACCCAATAAATGAAAAGACGTCCAAGTACTTTGATGATCAGTAGAAAAAGGAAAGTTTATTATGACATAAGAACAAATGACCTTTGTAATAAGCTTTCTAATTGTTATACGGACAGTGCAACCAGGTTAAAATATGACATAAATAACATAACATTATAAATAAATGTAACACTTTATATTATTTATTACCATATTTTACTACTTAAACAATATCTGAATATAATAGACCGAGAGCCCACATTATTTTTTGGGTGTGATTGATAACAAACAATAATAAGCCTTATTGTGAGTTTCGCCCGGAAAACATTTCACCCGAAACATTTTTGTTCCCCCGAAATTTTAAAAGCTATTGTGAGTTTCGCCCGAATGAAAATTTCACTTCGAATTAGGAGTGACAGTTCGAAAAATAGGCACGTTCAGAAAAGTGAGGCCCGCAATAAATTCTCACTCCACTGTGATGGAAACGGAGAATGAAATGCAACCTCCAAATTCTCTGTTAACTAAAATAATAATATAATTGAATTTGTTACATCAGTTATTTGTCGAAATTACTTGCAATAGAGATAAAATTGTGGCTACGGTAGAAGTGCCACTCATTGTGGCTCCTAATTTTGAATTAGATTATCTGAAACGAAATAATTTGCACACCTATTTTTAAACAGCGGACTTATCGCGTTCGGAAAATGAACAGACCTTCTTGTGAGTTTGAACAAACATATGTTTGTTTTGACAATTGTTACAAAAGAATTGCAGGAATTAAAATAAATTGTTATTTTATAATAAAGAAAGGATAATAATTAGCATAGCGCAACATATTTTGTCTGAGGAAAAACAAATGTTTGAGCTTGAGGAGCGAGCACTTCGAAGAAATTTGAGGGATTACGCATTCTGTACCAAAAAAAAGCAACCCAACCAAACAACACAATACAATATTCTCTCTTTTCAGTTTTATCTGAATAACTAAAATTTGTTATATTTTCGTTGTCTTATAAACAATAAAATAAACAATGCATTGATTTAATCAATGATGGGCCTCTCGCCTTCAGAATCTATTGATAAAATCCGATAAAAGTTGACCAGCTCGATATCGAGCTTTTACCTGTTATCTACAGCATCATTCGTGGTGTGGAAAAGGATCCTCTCGATAACGCAGCCAAGCAAAGAGAATCTCAGGAGTGTAGTCAAAAGATCTGAGAGCTTCAAAAACGTTTCGAAAGTACTCGCAATTAATTCAAATAATGGCCAGGCACAAATTAAAACAAAGAGGAACAACTTCAGAAGCTACAGCTTTTCAAGAGTCAACTCCAACTGAAACAGCAGTTGATTAGAAAATATAAGTACAACAATTTTAGAAAATGGTTCTCCGAATACTCTTTCGACATCTGGCCAACAATGAGCAGCTCATTCAGAAAATATCCGAAAGCTATCCAATGAGAAGGGCTGCCCAGCTGGTTTGACTGATATCACCCCGGAGAAATTTAAGGAGTTTGTTAGGGCGTTCAATAAATCTGAAGCAAGAGATCGAAGACGTAAAAGAAGAGCTTAAAAGGAAAAAGTGATATGTTAGGAAGCCCAAAATAGAAACTTTGTTAATAAACATTACATAAGCAATATTAATCCTTTGGAGATGCGTGAATGTAAAAAGGAATTAATCCTTATTTTTTTCCACATTTCATCAGTACTACAGGCAGAGGGTTTCTTTGCAGAGTGTGCGTACCAATAAGGAGTTGGCAAAGACCACGATTTTGGTTTGGCACTTCTTCCAAAATTCGGCCACTGTCTCCCGATCTGCTTTAAGTGAAGCCTTTGGCGATTTCAGGATTCTCCTGCATTTTATTAAGCAGCATATCGCTTTGGTCTTTTCTTTATTGTTTTGCTCCTGCATTATAACAAAAAACATGAATTTTAAATTTTTGTATCTTAAAAAAATAAACAATCAACTTACATTTTCCGCCTTATTTTGCTCTCGTTCGCCTAATAAAAATAAGTGAAAATTATGGCTGTCAATGGCATATCATTTCGCCCGAAATAATTGTTCACAATAAGGGGAATTTTTCGAACATGAATAATTTTTCGGGTGAAACTCACAATAGGCGAAAAGTGAAATGTCAAATTTTCCGGGTGGAATGTTGTTCGGGCGAAACTCACAATAAGGCTGAATAAGTATAATTGGATAGTCCTTAAGTAGTTATTTACAAATATGAGCGTCTTGCATGCTCTAGTGGGAGCAATAGTGAGTAATACTGCATCAAAATTGTAGTTTTTTCCAAAGTCTAAATAATTGTGATAGAAAAAATCTGCATTTTTGATGCAGTATTACTCACTTTTGCTCCCAGAGAGCATGCAAGACGCTCACATTTGTAAATAACTACTAACTAATGGTACTAATCATTTTTTGTTACCAATCACACCCAAAAATTGGTGTGGGCTCTTAGTCTATAAATTATAACGAACTCCCGAAAATATGATTTAGAACTGTGAACAAAACCGTATGGCTTTTGAATCGGCAATCTTCATCCTACAAAACTTTCAAACTTTTATTTTTCCTCCCACACATTCATGTTTGATGTATAAAAATTGTATAAAAATGTTTATAAAACTGTTATGGAGATGAACGCACGGCACGCCACCTGCAGAGGGGAGTTGAAATATTTCCAGTAGAATAGTGGAAAGCTGAGGGCAGTTGAAAAATTAGAAAGAGGGAATAATAGCTAATTAATGTCGTTTTTTATTAATACGGCTGCTAGTGTGTAAAGGAAACACACTAGCAGCCGTATTAATAAAAAACGCTTATTCCACCTATATTCCATGGTTTTGCTAAACCATGTAATAGGAGTTAAGCCATGGCTTAAATATTTACATTAATAAAAACAAAATGTTCCCGGAATAGTAAAATGATATTTATCAAAAATCCTTTTAAGAAAATCCATTGTATATATAAACTATAGTACTCTCATGGAACAGAAAAAAGTGTTATGGAATACACTCTACCGAGGGCGCTGTCATAGGAAAATATTGTCGTGGAGACTTTTGATTTAGGGTGGGGTAGTAATTGAGGAAGAGCGAGAAAATTTTATCAGCTCTGGCAATGAGAAAGACGAGAAAGAGAAAATAAAATTTGTTTTGTATCATTTTCCTTTTGAGGGATCTTCTGTGTGTTTTGTTGTTATATTTTTTTGTCAAGAATATTTTTTGTTTTGTTTTTGCTATTTCATACGCAACAAAGCAACGTTGTTCAATTTCGGCATATCTAACCAAAATACAACGTTGCTTTTTATTTGTTTGGACACACATACCTATTTGAATAGATTTAAGTAGGAATAATTTTGAAAATTGATTCTTGATAGGATTAGGCTTTTTTGAATTTTATAATATCTACATACATAGGTACTTTATCTTAATATATTAGGTAACTTACCAATGTTTATTGCAATTATTATTATTTTTGTTATTCAAAAGTATAATAATTGGTGTAATTTTGAAGAACAAAAATAATAATTGCAATCAACTAGGTTAACTGCCTACATTAGATGCAGTGGGTGGTTAGGTAGTGGAAATTTTTTTTTTTGCAATTAATATAATTATGTACATTATGTATATACAAAGGTATAAAACTATTTCTTTTAAGAAAATCTAATACATAGGTACGTATACCTACCTATATTTTTATTAAAGAAAATAGCTTTTTCGTATGTACATACCTATATAAAATATGGTATGGTAGAAAAAATTATTTGTATTCGTTGATAGGTATTTATATAATTAAAAATAAAAAAAAAAAGAAATTTGATATATGTAGGTATAGAACAGTTTTTAAAATTTATTCATATAAACTTTGTTTGCAAAAAATATAGAAAATTTTTAATACTTTTTATGTGTATATAAACAATTTCAGAAATTTATAAATATTCACATAAAGCAATTGTGAAAAAAAATCAAATAAGTTTTTCGAGAAAAAAATAATTTTAGAAAACTTAAATTAATTAAAAAAAATTAGAATAAATAGAATAAAATTGTTATTGACATAATATTTTTAAAAAATCAGTTACCTTTTTTGGAAAAAATATTTTGTATGCATTTACATATTGCTTATAAGCAATTTTAGAAAAATAAAAAAAAAGAAATTTGGTGTCAATTTAAAAAAAATTATTGATGCACCCCACATGAAAAACTTTGAAAATAAAAATAAACATTTTTTTATAAAAAATAGTTTTTATCCATATATTTTGTAAAAAAATAAGATATTTGCACTGCGAATTTTGAACAAACAAATATTTCTTTTAATGTTTGTCTACGAATTTTCATCAAATTAGGAAATTATTAATTCATTAAAATGTATTTTGTTAATATAAATACCTATAAAAGGTACGAATGTATGCAAACAAAGTTTAATAAAC
This sequence comes from Chrysotoxum bicinctum, assembly GCA_911387755.1. Classification (NCBI taxonomy): domain Eukaryota; kingdom Metazoa; phylum Arthropoda; class Insecta; order Diptera; family Syrphidae; genus Chrysotoxum; species Chrysotoxum bicinctum. The sequence goes on along the minus strand of OU426987.1, from coordinate 129,932,641 downwards.
CTTTTATTATTAAACTAATTTTAAATATAAGAAATTTCTTTAAAATTGTTCTAGAAAAAAATTTGGGATATTAATTTGAAGTATTTAAAAATAAAGATTCTAAGAAATATTTTCAAAAATTAATCGCTCAAACTTTTTTAAGACATTGATTTTTCAAAAAAAAAAAATTTAGATAAAAAAATATTTTTCCGTTTTGTCTATCATCGTAAAGTCAACTTTGATCAAAATCTAGCGTTAAATTTTTTCCACATACAAAACTTGCAATTATGTAGGTACATAATTTTGTAAGTCAAAATAAAACAAAAAAAAATTTGGTACACCAACCTTAAGTTTTTATTATTGTACGAATGGAAATTAGGTTTCGAAATAAAATATTGAGCCGTTTTTGAGATATCGAATTTTCCAAGAAAAAAAAATTACTTCTTTCCAAATATTAAGAAAAATATTTTTTTTTCAAAGCTTTGAGACGCAATGTTTTTAAAGTTTTTGGAAGCATCTATATAAAAATTTTTCCATAATGAGAAAATTGTCAAATGTCAAAATTTGGAAAAATGGTTCTATGGTAGGTACAAGCTGTGGCACGAGTACGATAACTTGGCCGCCAAGATTTGATGACGGATTTTTTTAGAGGGGTCAAAAATAAGCAGTTTTGGTAATTTTCGATTTTCTCAAAAACTAGAAGACATAGAACCATGCGGTTTTTTGTGTTCGATTAAAAACTGATAGATACATGGAACACATATAAGCTAACTTACAATTTCATTTCACAATTTTGAAAACAATCGGTCTAAACTTTTTTTTTTCACGTTATTTTATCAAAATTTGGACTTTAAATGCAAATTTCTCAAAAACCATTGACATGAGTAATTTAATTTAAATACAGGATTATAGAACAATCTTCTGGCTTTTAAACGCAATAAAGCACTTTTTTGGAGGTGTTGCCGTTATTTTTTAATATTTTTTTTTTTTCAATTTAAACCATTTTTTCTAAAGGTGCCCCTACCTCCTAAACGGAGGTTTTCTCAAAAACCAGAAAACAGAACCATGCGGCTTTTTGTGTTCGATTAAGAACTGATAGATACATGAAACACAATTAGCTAATTTACCGTTTCATTTCATAATTTTGAAAACAATCGGTCTAAAATTTTTTTTCACGTTTTTTTTTATCAAAATTTGGACTTTAAATGCGAATTTCTCAAAAACCATTGACATGATTAATTTAATTTAAATGCAGGATTATAGAACAATCCATTGTTTATATATACAATGGCTAAACCACCTACTTCGGTGGTTTAACTTTATCATAATTAGTAAACGTCACTTAACAGAAAATTTGTTTTATTAATGAAATTTCGGACTTAGTCCAGGACTTAACGATAAACCTCCACTAAACCATCTTTATTAATATGGGTGTAGGGATTTTAGGGATTGCGATCCCTTGTCAAATTTTGACTTTTACGACAGATTTTACGTTTCTTCACACCAAAAAAATCGATTTTTTTTGACAGAGATCAAATCTTTCGAATCCGTATTTGGAGAGGGATTTCCATGTATACGAAATACGCACACTAAAAAGACAAAATTTGACAAGGGATCGAAATCCCTAAAATCCCTAGTGTGTAAAGTAAATCGACATAAGATTAAAGGAAAAGGCACGATGAGAACCAGGAGACAATAAAAAGCATTTTACGTATGACTTTCATTTATTTTCTATGCCATTGCGAATGATGTGGCTTTTTTGTTTAATGCATTTGCATTGTGCATAGCGAAAAAAACGGAAATGTTGTTCAAGAGAATGTTTAAGTATGTTTTCTTTCACTGTGACGTGGTATTTATGTGATAATGCATTTAAAACAAAAAAAAAGTTATAACATTTTAAAGCTGAATTTTTGAATGCAGAATTTTGAAATCAGAATTTTAAAAAGCACAATTTTGAAAAGTTGAATTCTTAAAAGTAAAATTTTTAAATGAAGAATTTTTTTACCGAATTTCACCTTACCTCACCAATTTTGAAAAGTTCAATTCTGAAAAGTAAAATTTTTAAATGAATTTTTTATTCCGAAGTCTGAGAACAAAAAGCGCGACGCGCACGTACCAATGATTCACCGCCACCGCACTTTAAATATTGCTCCACCGCAAACGCGCGGTGCTCCTGCTTATCTCAACCCGCTAGTATTTCGATAATCGCAATTTATAGTTAAATTCCCGCTGGACATCCTTTATTTATTATAACAGCCTCACTAGTGTCTCATTAAAAAAAATTAATAAAGAATTTTATGTATCTATGTATTAGAAAAAATTAAAGAATTTATTAAAAAAAAAATAAAAATTATTATTTACAATACAGTCCAAAACCTGGAATAAATTTGTTTAGTTTTGTGCTATTAACAGCCTTGGTCAATATGTCCGCAAGCATTTGATTTGTCGATTTGTAATGAAAATTCAATTTGATTTCACCTTCGATGTCTTGGTACAAGTGTTCTTGTATAAAATATTGGTTATCGCAATACAAATGAATAATCGTCGATGCCTCTAAAAAATTTCCTCATTCCTCATTTCCAAAATTGCTATTAGCTGCAACCATCGACATGCAGTGCCTTGTGACAAAAAAGTTACTAGCCCAATCGGCATCGCAGTAACCAATCGCTTCATCATTTTGCTTTAGATCAAACAACAATTTGAAATCGATTGTACCCTTCAAATATCGTAGCACCCTCTTCACCGCTGACCAGTGTGCATGACGATAATTAATATTGTACCTACTAAGTGCACTAACAGCGAAACAAACATCTGGCCCCTAACGCCTCTTGATAAGGAACGTTTGCCATTTCTCGTTTCTCAGCATCTGTTTTCAGACATAACTCTTCAGGCATAAGATTTGCACAGATATTTTGAACATGCAATACATTTTTCACTGAGACATCGTGGTTTTTATGTGAACTTGTTCCAATTGACATTTTTTTTATCCTCAGCATGCTCCACGGCAAGATGTGAGTTATTACCTACGAGAAGTATAGGTTCACGCACATCTTCCAAATTGACTTCACTCACTGTCATGTGCGCGGATACTCCAGAATCAATATACCAATTTTGTAACGAGTCTGATTGAGCCATGAAAGAACATAATAATTATAAGTAACCGCTTGTGTTTGTTCTTTCTATTTGGACACTTGTTCGCGAAATGGCCTACTTTGTCACACACATAGCATGTCACAGACTTGTGAGTGGTTTTTTCCAAAGTCTAAATAATTGTGATAGAAAAAACCTGTACTTTTGATGCAGTATTACTCACTATTGCTCCAAAGAGCATGCAAGACGCTCACATTTGTAAATAACTACTTAAAGACTAATCATTTTTTGTTATCAATCACACCCAAAAATTGCTGTGGGCTCTTAAAGACTATTCACATGAGAGCGACCAACGACCAACGAATAAAAAAAAAAGGTATTTAAAACATATATCTGCGGCCACAAGCAAAAACCGCTTAAGTCCAAAAATTCAATTTTCGAGGAAAGCACTTTGAAACTTCTTTTTAAGTCTGGAAAACAATGACGCATTTAAAAAACAAAAGTGGTGCAGATTATATGTAATATAAGACTTCAATATTATTTGTTTAAACTATTTTTCCTTTTTTAAATTTCTTTATTTTTAATTTTATTGCAAAAAACGTTTTAAAGTTGTTATTCCAAAAGTAATCAAGCACCTTATTGTTTGCCTATGTCACTTAAGCTGTAATTGCAAACTGAAAATTTTCGCCGATGTCTTCTTAAATAAGATAAGCTGTTTTTGGTCATCAAAGGTCACGGTAGTGCCCAGCAAGTTCTGGCACTACACCCTTTTTACAGGAACACACTCAGGCGCCTTTTGACCCCTCCCTATCTTCAGTACCAATGAAGTCAGAAACTTGAAATTTCGAATATTTGCTAAGCTAGTCAAGCACAAGAGCCTCACCAAATTTAAGTTTTCTATTATAAGCGGTTCCTGAGATATAAGGCCTCAAAGATCACAAAAACCGTAACTGACTGACTCACTGACTGACAGGGGGCGTGGTATCCGCCCAATTTCTCCGAATTGGTGTTGGCTGAATGGAGCACTTCCGACTGCTGTAAAACGATGAAATTTGGTAGAACGGTAGGGCTCAAAATACATATAAAGGACCAAAAATAAAAATTGAGGTTTTCCATTCAGGGGGCGTGGTATCCGCCCACTTTCCCCGAATTGGTGTTGGTTGAATGGAGCACTTCCGACTGCTGTAAAACGATGAAATTTGGTAAAGTGGTAGGACTTAAATTGCATACAAAGAAAAAAATATAAAATTTGAAGTTTTTCATTCAGGGGCGTGGTATCCGCCTACTTCCTTAGAACTGATGTAAATTATACATGGCGCATTTCCGATTGCAGTAGAACAATGAAATTTGGTAGAACTGTAGGGCTCAAATCGCATATAAAGGACCAAAAATAAAAATTGGAGTTTTCCATTCGAGGGGCGTGGTATCCACCCACTTTCTGAGAAAATGTTTAATTTATATGGAGCACTTCTGATTGCCGTAATTAAGGTAGGTATGTTAGTGTTAGGTATCTTGCCAGGACAAGAAGAAATAATTGAAGCGCAAATCAAAACAACCAAAAACAAAAAGAAAATATACCAAAAGAAATAGGAAGCTTTAAACTAAGTTGAGTACACCCTTCTATCTTTCCGTATCTTTCGAGATTTTGACATGACAAAATATTAAAATCTTTGCAAAAAGGAGTGAGATCAGACTAAAAACATAAATGTTAAAAAAAGAGCCAAGTTCTTCTATACAAAAACCTTTGTGTAACAAGTCAACCGTGAAAAGTACTGAGATCTAAAAGTACGCCAAGTTCTTACTTCATGAAGGTTTAATACCGAACAAAATCGTTTAAAATTGACACCAAAAACAAAAAAACACTCTACTAATTTTTTTTTTCAAATCTACGGATCTCCTATCCGCTTCTTTTCCTCTGCCACCTCGAATATCCTCCTGTTTCCTCCAAAATTTCTTCTCCGCCTCGAATCACAACTTTCTTTTCCTTCCAAATTTCCTCGACAACTTTTTATGTTTTTCAAAACGACAGAACCAAAAAACTTTTTCTCAATTTTCTTTTTCTTAAAATTTTACTCGTCTGCCAAATTCAACTTTCTGCTTCAAAAGTGCTCCAAAGAGTGACTTTCCAAGCTAAACCTATTGTCTTCCTCGGCCATTCCATTCTCTCACACATTCATACGTCCAGCCAATCGTTTTCGAGATCTTCAGTCACGGGATCACGGCTTCCTGGAAAGCTACGTGCTCTCTTCAAAAACCTCCGTTCCTCCGTAGTCGAATCTCATCGAAACTTTACTCTCACACACACATTCAATGATTCAACAAGTTGTTGAATGTCTTTCCAAAACTTGCCGAATCCAAATGACCGAGTTCAGACCCCTTTCAACTAACTTTTTCGAGAAAATCTAAAAGAATTAAAAATCGAGAAAAAGTTTCTACTAGGCATTCTCCTAGTTACTATTAATTATTCGCGAGTAATTCGAAGCGCGAAGCAATATTTCCGAAACTAAAACCGAGGTGAGAGAGGAAAACGATTCCTTAAATTTTAAGCTCTTCCTAGTTATTTTCTTTCGTTGTCAATTCTCAAAGATTTTCTATTTTCTATTTGAAGCACGTTAACGACCCATTTTGCTTACAAAAAAATTATAAATTACGTTAATAAAGGGTTAAATTTTGCTACTAAATCTTGATTAATTATTCGGCCTGTTTGGAGATAATTAAGAGTCCACCTGACTCGATTACTTCTTCAGCTCATCCGCTGGCACATCGAAAAGAGACCGCCCGTCTTCTTTATAATTTTAGAACCAACTGTTCCACGCCGTTTGCATATACGAGTACATAGCTCAGAAACCTATTTTTGTTACTTTTCCAAAATACTTAAAGAGCAGGTCTCTGGCTGATGGCCACCAGGTATCTACTAACTCTATAAGTATTTTGGAGCAGCAACGGAAACTAAAAATGATTAAAGGCAGGTGAAACTTGTTGTGGTAAATTTTACCGCAACAAATCTCACCCTTACCTCCCAGAAAATATGCTTACATTTCTGTAACACATTTTCTAAGATTTGCCAAGAAAATAAAAAATAAAAAAAGGTTTTCCATCCAAAAAAATCAAAAAGCAAAAATTAAGAATAAAAATCATTAAGTATCAAAAACCAAAGAAAAACCTACGTTACTCTACTTGAATCCTCGGATGCATCGTTATTAGAGCTGTGTAAATCGTTCATTTCAAATGATCGAATCGTTCAACAATCGATTACGAAAATGATCCGATCTTTTCAATCAATCGATCATTTTCATTTCACTGAAATGATTCAATACTGTTCCTATTCGATATTAATTTCGATTTCGATGATAAGATTGACTTGTGGCTTTGATAGTTCTCACAAAATACTCTATGATGATGCTACTTCATGGATTAAAAAGTGTCAAAAAATTCAAGGAAAAGAGATTTTATTTGTTGCTTCGGAAAAGAGCAATTTTAGGGCTTTCGGCTAACATTTGGTACGAAATATATTTTGTACGTCATAACTGAATTCGTCCTCTATTCGTCAAATTATAAACTGTCAAATTCCATCAAAGGATGGCTACGATGTCAATGGATTAAAAAACGTCTAAAAATGCCAAAAAAAAGAGATTTTATTTGTTGCTCCGGAAAAGTGCAATTTTAGGGCTTTCGGCTGACATTTTGTACGAAATATACCTTGTACGTCATAACTGAATTCGTCCTCTGTTCGTCAAGTCATAAACTGTCAAATTCCATCAAAGGATGGCTACGATGTCAATGGATTAAAAAACGTCTAAAAATGCCAAAAAAAAGAGATTTTATTTGTTGCTCCGGAAAAGTGCAATTTTAGGGCTTTCGGCTGACATTTTGTACGAAATATACCTTGTACGTCATAACTGAATTCGTCCTCTATTCGTCAAGTCATAAATTGTCAAATTCCATCAAAGGATGGCTACGATGTCAATGGATTAAAAAACGTCTAAAAATGCAAAAAAAAAGAGATTTTATTTGTTGCTCCGGAAAAGTGCAATTTTAGGGCTTTCGGCTGACATTTTGTATGAAATGTACCTTGTACGTCATAACTGAATTCGTCCTCTATTCGTCAAGTCATAAACTGTCGAATTCCATCAAAGGATGGCTACGATGCCGATGGATTAAGAAACATCCAAAAATCCACATTAAACATACCGGATCCTGATACATCAAATAACATCAGTTCAACCCAACAATTGGTTTTGCGGCCTACAACATCAACGACCAACCCGATCAATCATGTTGTTCAATGCCGAGTTCAACCCAGAAGTTGCAGTCCACCGTCCGTTTGGCGTTCATAATCCACGTTGATTGAATGATTGAAGAAATGGAATCAAGTAAATCATGATTAATCGAGTCAACTGATATCGAAAATCGAGACTCATTGAAATGATTGAGATTGAAATAGAAAATCGAGAATCCAGAATCGAGAATCATGTAAATGATTGAGATTGAGATCGATTAAAATGATTGATTTCGATCATCAATACTTTTCGATGATCGGATCAAAAAAATCGAATCGATCCCGATTGACACAGCTCTAATCGTTATACGGCTTCAAGTCTTTAACATGCCAAGTTCCGCGTTCTTTACCACTACTATCTTGTAAAACATATGTCCAAGGTGACATACGCTTCTTGATTTCAAACGGGCCGACAAACTTCGGCGCTAATTTGGCTGCATAATAATTCGCGGCATCCGAAAACGAAAAGTTCCTACGCCAGACAATTTCGCCGAGGTGATATTGAGCATCACGCCGTCGAAGATTGTAGACTTGAGCAGATTTCTGAGATGCTGCTTGTAACTTTCTTCCTATATCCAACCTTAGTTCCTTGAAACGTTCAGCGATCCCATCCTGATCCTGAACGGTTCCTGAACTATCGTCCACATATGGTTCTTCTCGACCTGAAGTCACCATATCCCTACCAAAATTCGCATAGTAAGGCGAAACACCTAAAACCTCATGTTGTGACGTGCGAATAGCACACGCCACCTTACTCAATTGTGAGTCCTACACTCTGTGGTTTTCTGCGACGTAAGCCCTCAACGTCGTCTTCAGTATCTGATTTATTCTTTCCGCAGGATTCGCCTGCGGATGATAATGGGCTGTAAATTTAATTTGTGACGCGTACGCTTGGCAAAGCATTTTCAGTTCACCTTTGGGATGCCAAATAAGAGGAAAACGTTGTCTTCTAATTCCCTAACGATTGCCCAAGAAGTAGCCGACCTCAAAGCGAAAAGTAGCGGAAATTTCGTAAAATAATCCACTATCGTCAAAATGTAAGTAAAACCCCAACGCGACTTAGGAAGCGGACCTACCAAATCTACACAAATCACTTCCCATGATGATTTGATTCCTACCCTCTCAGTCATCAATCCAGCTGGCTTCTCATTCACCGGTTTTACCTGTTGGCAAACTTTACAACTCCTAACATATTTGGTTATATCAGCCCTCATTTTTGGCCAGTAAAACTTAGCCGCTATCCTAGCGAAAGTTTTTCTGACACCCATGTGTCCTGCTAATGGCCCATCATGGTATTCTTGTAAAATCTCTAACCTCTCATTTCTACCTAACACTCTCTTCCACTCCTGGTTATTTTCATGAACTACTACAAAATTATTCTTCACCAGTTTGAACAACTGAGCATATTCAACTCTCCAAGCTGGGTACCTAAGCGGATTCGAATTTACCTCTGAAATCATCTTCTTCACCCAAGGGTCTAATTCCTCATCTGAGATACCACCCAACTGTGGAACCCCCCGAGAAAGCATATCCGGAACAATATGCTCTTTGCCCTTTCGGTGAATGATTTCGAAATCGAATTTCTGGAGCCTCACTGCCCAACGCGCTAACCTACCCTGCGGATCTTTAAGATTGCTCAACCATACCAAGGAATAATGATCCGTTACAACAGTAAACTGAACACCTTCGATATACGGTCGCAACTTCTCAATAGCCCACAATACAGCCAAGCACTCTTTCTCTGTTGTAGAATAATTCCTCTCATTCCTATTCAAAGGCGTACTAAGGTAACAGACAACCTTTTCTCCCTCATCAAAGTTCTGTGAAAGAACTGCACCGATACCGAAATCTGACGCGTCTGTTTGAACGACAAAAGGTCGTTTAAAATCTGTCACCAAACACTCTTTTGCCTCCCTGAAACTATCCTCACATTCTTCAGTCCAAGTGAACTTCCTATTTTTCTTTAAAAAATCTGATAAAGGCCGAAGTAATTCAGCAAAATTTGGTACAAAATGACGGTACGACGAAACTGTCCCTATAAAACTCCTAACTTCTTTAACATTCCTCGGTGCTGAAATCCTAACCATGCTTTTCACTTTCTCTGGATCTACGTGTAAACCATTTCGATCCGCTATATACCCTAAACATTTCAGCGATGACATGCAAAAGTTGCATTTCTCCTTACTGACTTTCAACCCTGCTTCATTCAACCTTTTCATCACCTCATTCAGAATTTCAAGATGTTGTTCGAAACTTTCTGTAATGATGATGATGTCGTCTAAATAGACGCAAACGAATGGCTCGAGGTCGGCATCCAAAACTGTGTCGATAAACCTCTGCCAAGTAGCAGGCGAGTTGTGAAGACCGAAAGGCATTCTTCGAAATTGAAAAAGACCTCTCCCAGGGACCGTAAAGGCAGTATCGGGCTTAGATTCCTCCTCCATAGGAATCTGCCAATACGCTGACTTGATGTCTAGAGAAGACAAGAACCTCGCGCCTCGAAGCCTGTCTAAAATTGAATTGATATAAGGAAGTGAATAAGCATCCCTATCTGTATTTTTATTCAGCTTCCTATAGTCCACACAGAACCTAAAGGAGCCATCTTTCTTTTTAACTAAAAGTATTGGAGATGACCTCGCACTTGTCGATCTCTCAATAACACCTGCATCTAACATTTCGTTTAATTCCCTATCAATATGAACTTGCATGGCCGGCGAGACCGGATAATACCGTTGTTTAATCGGTTCCGCCGACACGTCCTAATTTTATGCGCAACCATAGTTGTGCACCCTAAGGCTTCAGGCATCCTACTAAATGATTCCTCAATCAAATCTTCTAAACTCTTTATTTTCCTATCACTCAACTCTGATCGTTCTGTAATCGAACAAATCGAAACCGGCTATTCCGAAAAATTCCACTCACGTGACCTTAAATCCGGTATAATACCCGAAAGTGCCCAAAATTCTGCACTTAGGATCACCGTGTGTGGCAGAGTTGGTATAACAAGACATTCAATCAACACTGCCCTGTCTTCTACTACTAATGGAAGAGAGAGTGTCCCTAAAACCTTGACACCTGTTCCATCTGCTAACCGAACGCAGTGAACAGTGTCTGTATTTAAAGAAAGACCTAAATTTTGAAGAATTTTCCAAGAATCCCTACCTATTACGGTCCTAGAAGCTCCTGAATCTAGTAAACCTAAAAATCTAGTACCATAAATACTAACGCCTAAAAATGGTCTCCTATCATCACCGTTTGCCTCCAGAGTAAAACCTAAATGAACCTGATTCACCAACTGGTTTTCAGCAGGCAAAACCGCCAACGTCTTCGAGCCTCCTGCCCTGCTGGCACAAGAGTCCGTTGACCGTTTCCCGAACACCGTCGGCAGTTTTGTCTACCAACCCCTAAAGCCCCACAACCAAAACAACGCCTAGGAGCGGAACACCTATTTGCAAAATGGCCTGATCCATTGCAATTATAACACCTAACCGAAGACCTTTAGTTCGAAGATTTGGCCTGACGAGCAGTTTGATTATTCCCCGCAATAACAGAAACTGTAAAAGTTTCAACACCTACGTATGCTAGATCCGGTTCTAGCAAAGTTCTATTATTCCTAACACTAGGTGGTGGAACATAAGATTCCACGTTTGCCCTAACTGCTTCTTAATTCCTACCTAAAGCCACCAAATCGGATACGCCACTTGGTTTCGCCAAACCAAGTTGAGTTTGGTAGAAAGGTGTCAAGTTCCTTTGAATCATTGACAACTTCCTACCTTCCGATATTGGTTCAGTTAACCTACCAAATAAATTTTGCATTATCGCCACATAGACTCCGATGGATTCATCTTTGCCTTGCGTCCGACGCCTAATCTCATCTAACAACTGATCATCGTAATTCGGTGGCAAGAACTCCAGCTTCAACTCTCGAACTATTTCCGACCACGAATTAACTGATGGCCTAACTGCCCTAAGCCAAATTAATGCTTTTCCAACAAAAAGTTCCACAGTTGGGGTTCCGAAACCCCCCTACCACAACGAATGTCATCTACCCTTTCTAAAAACGCGTTCACTGAAGCACCGCAGCGTTCACCAGTGAATTTGACGTTCCATTTTGCGATGTTTAAAAACTTTTCCGAACTTACTATAACCCGTTCTGTAACTGGGTTAACCTGATTTCCACTATCTCTATTATTATCCCTATTCGAATCTGCCACTCCTAAATTCATCGAGGTACCGGCAGTCGTACTCAACATACTTTCCTGAGGTTCAGCTGAACGCTGCTTTTCAACCTCACCCACTTTAGAATCCTGCTTTCTTTTTTGTTTACAATCCTTATTTTCCTCCTCACCATCGTCTTCCTCTTCTTCATCTTCTGAATCTTCCTCATCCCCCTCTAACTCAGCCATAGCTATAATTAATTTGTTTTTCAAAGCCTGCCTGTTCCTATTCTGTGTTTCGTTTTCTGGTAAGGACCTATCAATTCTTCTTAAACCCCATTCTACCTTTGTAAGAATTTTCAAATATTCCTTCGAAGTTTCCAACTTCGGAGGATTTTCTAAAAGTTTCCCTATTTCTACTAATTTCTTCTCCACTGCCTGAGAATCTTCTTCAAATTTGAAAGGATAACCTGGAAGTGTAAAGGTTTTAAAGCTGCCCTAAGGCTAAGCGCCTTGCGCATCTCCTCAACTGTCCCTTCTACTAGTCCGCGACATTGAATTTCGTAGGTAATTTCATCCTGACTTGACTCCATCTTTACGTTTAAAAAAGATAAAAGTCAAGGAAGTTTCACAAAATAAATTTAAATCAAAATAAAAAAATAATATTGATGAACCTATTCCTCACGATTTAAAAAAGAAAAAAACTTATCAAAAAAAGGAACCACAACAACAAATTTCACTTCTTTTTTCTTTAAGTTGAAACAACCGAATCAGTTTCACAAAAAGCCGATGCAAAAAAAACTTATCTTTTTTTTGGTTATCGTCCAAAGAAAAAACAACGAACCAATCACTCCGATTATTAATTAATGAAAATCGAATCAAAAAAAATAAAAAAATTAAACACCAATCAAAAGTAAAATTTAAAAACCAAACAAAAAAAAATTCCTTAAAAGATTTAAGACTACAAACGTACTTAATTACCTCAAAACTCCTAACACAACAAAAGTACTATTTCGGATTGGCAACACCAACAGATATTCCCCACACCTGTCACAATATATCTGCCCCACTGCTTAACTATTGAGTCTGAAAGAGACCACACTATGTGTACCAAATACAAAATATTAATTTAAAATGGATGCCAAAAATATCAAAATTAAAATTAAATGGAAAATAGATTAAGAGAAAACTAGCTTTAAGTGGCAATTGGTTTTCACTTAAAAGCAATAAAAGAAAAAAAAAAAAAAAACACAACACGAAAACTTTACTCTTGTTTTTTTTTTCTTCTTTTTTCTTCCACCCACTGCTGCGAAGCAACCACTAGATTTTCCACTGGTTTTTTTTTTTTGACCGCCAAAAATAAATCCACTTTATTTTCTACCTTTGAAAAAGAGAAGATATCACCAAGTAAAAAGATTTATTTTAAAATGCACATAAAACTTCCCTAAATAATTATAATGCACAGAGTGAACTAAAAAAACAATCACGAAATGCAACAAAATTTTTTTGTTAGAACACAGACAAAGAAGCCCCACGTTGGGCGCCAATTGTAATGAAAATTCCCGAACGAACAAATTATCTTTAGGATGAATGTATTTAATAATTTATGAAGGCGGACAATAATCCGCAGACTCAAAATAATTAATTTGATAATAAAACAATCACGGATAAGATAATACCGGCGCGCGTCGCGAAGAATAAAGTTAGATTGCAAATGACGAATGACGTACGAATGTCAACCGATGGAATTGTTCGGAAATTTTCACCACCGACAGCAAACGCAGTGCTGCCACCCGATAGCTCAATTTGGGGTGGGCTTAATTGAATAATTGGCGGAAGTTGATTAATCAAAATGTTATCAAAAATTATTTTTGATATTGGAAAATAGGAATAGGGTGTTCCTAGAATCGAAAAATTACGAATAAAGAAAATGAAAAAAAAAATGGGCGCCAGTAATTTTTTTTTTTTTTTGAATTAAAGGAAATTACAAACCTTTTGGAGCGGAACCAAGAAATTTTTATTTGAATAAGTAAAAAAAATTTAAACTTTGTTTTGAAGAATTTTTAATTTATCTCGATTTTTGCTTGGGAAACCTTACTAGTAGGATTAAAACCCAAGATCTTTTCCGAATTTTATGAACAAGGAAGTCTCACAAATTTAAACTGTAAAAAAAACAAGCCAAAAGCAAAGAAAACGCAAGTGGGCCGTTAACGAATAAAAAAACCGTGTCCTTCAATTTACAGGAATAGAATTCGAACTAATTAGCAAACCTAACAAAATCTTCTAAAATTGACACCAAAAAAAAAAACACTACTTATCTTTTTTTCAAATCCACGGATCTCCTATCCGCTTCTTTTCCTCTGCCACCTCGAATATCCTCCTGTTTCCTCCAAAATTTCTTCTCCGCCTCGAATCACAACTTTCTTTTCCTTCCAAATTTCCTCGACAACTTTTTATGTTTTTCAAAACGACAGAACCAAAAAACTTTTTCTCAATTTTCTTTTTCTTAAAATTTTACTCGTCTGCCAAATTCAACTTTCTGCTTCAAAAGTGCTCCAAAGAGTGCCTTTCCAAGCTAAACCTATTGTCTTCCTCGGCCATTCCATTCTCTCACACATTCATACGTCCAGCCAATCGTTTTCGAGATCTTCAGTCACGGGATCACGGCTTCCTGGAAAGCTACGTGCTCTCTTCAAAAACCTCCGTTCCTCCGTAGTCGAATCTCATCGAAACTTTACTCTCACACACACATTCAATGATTCAACAAGTTGTTGAATGTCTTTCCAAAACTTGCCGAATCCAAATGACCGAGTTCAGACCCCTTTCAACTAACTTTTTCGAGAAAATCTAAAAGAATTAAAAATCGAGAAAAGGTTTCTACTAGGCATTCTCCTAGTTACTATTAATTATTCGCGAGTAATTCGAAGCGCGAAGCAATCTTTCCGAAACCAAAACCGAGGTGAGAGAGGAAAACGATTCTTTAAATTTTCAGCTCTTCCTAGTTATTTTCTTTCGTTGTCAATTCTCAAAGATTTTCTATTCTAACAAAAATTGCGTTTTAAGAATTCTGAAGCACGTTAACGAACCATTTTGCTTACCAAAGAATTATACTAAAATCTTGATTAATTATTCGGCCTGTTTGGAGATAAGTAAGAGTCCACCTGACTCGATTACTTCTTCAGCTCATCCGCTGGCACATCGAAAAGTGACCGCCCGTCTTCTTTATAATTTTAGAACCAACTGTTCCACTCCGTTTGCATATACGAGTACATAGCTCAGAAACCTATTTTTGTTAATTTTCCAAAATACTTTAAGAACAGGTCTCTGGCTGATGGTCACCGGGTATCTACTAACTCTATAAGTATTTTGAAGCAGCAACGGAAAAAGAAACTAAAAATGATTAAAGGCAGGTGAAACTTGTTGTGGTAAATTTTACCGCAACAAATCCCACCCTTACCTCCGGTAAAATTTACCACAACAAGTTTCACCTGCCTTTAATCATTTTTAGTTTCTTTTTCCGCAACAAATCCCACCCTTACCTCCGGTAAAATTTACCACAACAAGTTTCACCTGCCTTTAATAATTTTTAGTTTCTTTTTCCGTTGCTGCTTCAAAATACTTATAGAGTTAGTAGATACCCGGTGACCATCAGCCAGAGACCTGTTCTTAAAGTATTTTGGAAAATTAACAAAAATAGGTTTCTGAGCTATGTACTTGTACACACACCATTTGAACAACCCCCGAAAAAACGAAACAGGGTTAAATTCGTAAATATCGTTCCACACTCGTCCCACTCCTCAGGGGCTCATGTAGCGACCAACAGCTACCACAACCAGATGGCATATTCATCGCAACTAATTTCAAAACTGAATCTCAACGATTTTAAAGTATCATACAGATGTTATCTTCTCATCGAGACGCATCTTTCGCCATTTTCTCATTGTTATATTTTATATAATAAAATAAAGATTGAAAGTTTTTGTGAACTAAGTATTTTATTTGTTGGAAGTTAATACTGATAAGTTACTTCCACAAACTTACCAGGTGCCAGTACCGTTTTTTGTCTATTCGTTAGGCAAAATAAAATGCATGACTGGTGTTTGAGTAACAATCCGGGTGTAATTCCAAATCATTACTTGTGTTTGAGTAACTATCCGGGTGTAGTTCCAAATCATTACTTGTGTTTGAGTAACAATCCGGGTGTAATTCCAAATCAGTACTAAATCAAAGGGCATGGTAGTGCCCAGCCAAGTTCTGGCACTACACCCTTTTTACAGGAACAAACTCAGGCGATTTTTGACCCCTTTCTATCTTTAGTACCAATGAAGTCAGAAACTTAAAACTCCGAATATATGCTAAGCTAGTCAGGCACAGGCGCCTCACCAAATATCAATTTTCTGGCATAAGCGGTTCCTGAGATATAAGACCTCAAAAATCACAAAAACCGTAACTGACTGACTGACTGACAGATCATCAAAATTATGGAGCACTTCCCGACATCGTAGAATCTTGTAATTTTGCACAACGGTAGGTCTTGTCATGCAACCAGAGGAAAAAATCGAAAATTTGAAATTTTCCATTCAGGGGGCGTGGGATCCGTCCACTTTCTCCGAATTGGTGTTGGTTGAATGGAGCACTTCCGACTGCTGTAAAACAATGAAATTTGGTAAAGTGGTAGGGCTTAAATTGCATACAAAGAAAAAAATATAAAATTAGCGGTTTTCCATTCAGGGGCGTGGTATCCGCCCACTTCCTCAGAACTGATGTAAATTATATATGGTGCACTTCCGATTGGAGTAGAACAATGAAATTTGGTGGAAAGGTAGGGCTCAAATCACATATAAAGGGCCAAAAATAAAAATTGAGGTTTTCCTTTCAGGGGCGTGGTATCCGCCCACTTTCTCCGAATTGGTGTTGGTTAAATGGGGCACTTCCGACTGCTGTAAAACGATGAAATTTGGTAGAACGGTAGGGCTTATATTGCATATAAAGAACCAAAAATAAACACCAAGGTTTTCCTTTCAGGGGCCGTGGTATCCGCCCACTTTCTCCGAATTGGTGTTGGTTGAATAATGCACTTTCGACTGCTGTAAAACGATGAAATGTGGTAAAGTGGTAGGGCTTAAATTGCATACAAAGAAAAAAATATAAAATTAGCGGTTTTCCGTTCAGGGGCGTGGTATCCGCCCACTTCCTCAGAACTGATATAAATTATATATGGCGCTTTTCTGATTGGAGTAGAACAATGAAATTTGGTGGAAAGGTAGGGCTCAAATCGCATATAAAGAACCAAAAATAAAAATCGAGGTTTTCCATTCAGGAGCATGGTATCCGCCCACTTTCTCCGAATTGGTGTTGGTTAAATGGAGCACTTCCGACTGCTGTAAAACGATGAAATTTGGTAAAGTGGTAGGGCTTAAATTGCATACAAAGAAAAAAATATAAAAGTAGCGGTTTCCCATTCAGGGGCGTGGTATCCGACCACTTCCTCAGAGCTGATGTAAATTATATATGGCGCACTTCCGATTGGAGTAGAGCAATGAAATTTGGTTTAATTTATATGGAACACTTCCGATTGCTGTAATAAAGGTAGGTTTGTTAGTGTTAGGTATCTTGCCAGGATAAGAAGAAATAATTGAAGCGCAAATCAAAGCAACCATTAACAAAAAGAAAATATACCAAAAGAAATAGGAAGCTTTAAACTAAGTTGAGTACACCCTTCTATCTTTCCGTATCTTTCGAGATTTTGACATGGCAAAATATTAAAATCCTTGCAAAAAATAGTGAGATCAGACCAAAAAACATAAATGTTAAAAAAAGAGCCAAGTTCTTCTATATAAAAACCTTTGTGTAACAAGTCAGCCGTGAAAAGTACTGAGATCTAAAAGTACGCCAAGTTCTTATTACTTCATGAAGGTTTAACACCGAATATTTAAAGTAGAATAATATTGAAACAATGTAATAGAGAAATTTTATTATTTAATGACTACTGACTAAAATTTGATGGGCTTACTTGGCAAGTTTTTTCTTATGCCCAATTCAAAAGGTTTTGAAAACTTGACCAGTAAGCCCATCAAATTTTTGTATGAAGATTTTCGTTTCGACCGTGACTAGAGCGAGCCATCCAATAGGACCGAATAATTTTGCAATATTCGATAACACACCTGTCATAAAGGCTTGAACATAAAACTTTTCTTGTATTATTTCCTTTATTTTCAATTCTTCCTCTTTGCATTTGTTTGAGACTCCTTGTAATGTTCGGAATGGGGTGGCTGCTGTTGTCATAGTTGTCAGTTTATATTCTTTTAATTTGTCTGCTGGTTGTACTCTCCAGAATATTCGATGATAATTTTGATCCTCTTCAACTATGCCGGTCTGCCTGCACATTTGTTTGATGTCTGCTGTCTGTACATATTTCCATAGCCTCCATTTGATGATGTCGAAAATATTGTTTTGTAGTATAGGTCCAATCCCCTTGGCATAATGGTTAGTGCGTTGGACTGTCATGCGGAAGGTCTCGAGTTCGATTCTCAGCCGCTGCAAGAAAGTTTTTTTCGGGGGTGTACTGCCTCTTGCGAGGAATTGACAAATTCTCCAAGAGTATCTCTTGTCATGGAAAGTGCTGCTCATTAGCCGTTCGGAATCGGCAGAAAGTTGTAGGTCCCCTCCGTTCCTGGTAACACGCACCCAGGAATGGTTGAGAGTTGTAAGTCACAAGGTCCTGGTTCACTCCGAGCTGTTGCACCACCAAATTTTAGTATAGGTCCAATCAACATTACGTCTGTTGGGTGTTTTCGCTGTGGCATCAAATACAACTCTTCTTTTGTTGTAAGGCTTATATCTTTTTTTATTTGATTTTCACTCTGCCAGTATTTAAGCTCTGACAACGCTTTCTTCACTTTATTGATTTGACTTTTACTTTGTCGGTATTTGCAGCTATGACACGCTATTTTAACTGTATGTTACGAGTATTTATTTTATGTCAGTATTTGTGTTACGGCGACAGCTTACCTTGTTGTGAGGCGCTGCACATTCGGTGGGTGGCACTGTGGCAGTGTCGCGTCGATAGTATGACGGACTGCAGATATTAGACGTTGCCACCACACCACACACAAATTTTCCTTTTTTTTATTGTTGTCCCTGGAGGAGGCAGCAAGTCCTCCAAGAGCAAGAAGGCCTCCACTTCAGACGGGAACCAGGAACGGGGTCACATTGAGGTCTTGTTTTTTTTTTTGTGTTGGAAGGAATTTCCATTCCTTTCGTCATCACATACACAGGAGATCCTTTTTTTATTTTTATTTAATTTTGTCCCTGCATTTGGGCCCATATTCCTCAAATTATAGTTTCCTGCAAAGAAATTAAACGAAAATTAATAATTTTAAATAAAAAGAAAACAAATGACGAAAATCATACCTACCATATGTATGTACATACATAATATGTACATACATATTGGCAACAAATGATTTTCAATTATAATTTACACTATTATTACGTAAGCTACTTACCTTTTTGTATTCTTAAATGTTCATTATGACCTGAAAATGAAATAAGAAACAAAAAAACATAATTATTTTCAATAAAATATATTAAATTCGTAATATAAAAAAACTTACCATAGAAAGATGATTGCTCCGCCATGATTCTTGTTTACTTTTGACACTTCGTTTAAATTTTAATATAAATTCACTAAGGCTGCCGATCTCCTCTGCGCAGGTGAAAGTGGGTTTGTCTCTTTTTGCCCAAAGGTAAAGGGGGGCAAAATAATACCACGACACATGCGCAGAATGATTTCGCGGAGTTTGGAAATGAATATATAATGAACAAAATGAACTTTCTTAAGGTGTATGTCAATGTATTTAGTGTTAAGGTAGGTAGGGTTTTATCATAGGTATATATATATTCAATTAAAATTAAGTAATAGGATAGGGACTGAGACGAGCATGTTATAAAAGGGATGATCATGAATGTGTGTGTGAATTTTTAGGATATGGATGAGGGGGGAAATAATAAGGATAAGGATAGATATCATTATTTAAATTTTTTTGTTATATTGAAGGGTTGAAAATAGTGATCTCACTCAGATGTAGTGGTAACTAGCTACTTCTGCAATTAGCCAAAGACCAAGACCCAGCTCTGGGGACCTTATGATCATTATGGTATTCGAGAATAAGGAAGAAAGTCACAAGTGATTAACTGTCGGTTGATTTCAAATCGAATTTTTAAACAAAATTTTGTTTCATTAATAAATTTAAAATAAAAGTTAAATTTTTTTTGAAAGAAAAAAAAAATAAAATAAAGAAAGACTCGTATAGAGATAAATATTGAGAGAAGTGAAGTTCAAGCATAAATAAAGTGGTTAGTGAAATTTTAATTAAATATATATATATATATATGTTAAATATATGCTACGCAGGTTTGATTAAAATTAATCAGAGAAGACAAAGTTTGGGAGACATATTCTCGGGATTTTCAATCTTTCTGAATTCCAATAGGCTTTATAAAGCAGAGGTATGTGAGCAAAATTGAAAGTCAAAATTCTAAAAAGTGATCTTTTTATCAGGTTTAGGCTTGAATTCTTTGATTTGTAAAGAACCTCTATAGCAGCCTAGGCCTCTGCCGAAATTTTTTTTACTTGCCGTAAAATTGTTAAAGGCACCTTAGAAGCAGAAAGACTTTCTTTGTTCGAAGCACAAAGAAACATCTTTTGGAGGAACAAAAGACCATCTTGAAAGCAGGACTCTATATGTATATTTAAGTATATATATATAGGGAACAAAGGGATTTTGTGAAGGAAAAAGGGTGCTACAGCAATCGAAAGCTACGGAAGAAAATTGCACAGAGAAAAAGAAAAAAATCGTTAAGAAAGGAACAAGACAGAAAAAAAAAGAAAAGACAAACTAAAGATAATTTAAATTATTAAACTTTTTTTTTTTAGTTTAATTTTAAAGTGTAAAATTTGGTTCTCCAGAACGTTTTTTTTTTATTTTTGTGATTTTTTTTTTTGTTTGAATTTTAATGATAAAAGTGGTCTTAAAGATATGTGAATAATTTTTCAAGAGGAGTGTGAATGTATGACCCACGCCTGTTTCTTCAACGTGCTGCCGGCAGAACGACGAGGGACCAGAAGAAAAAAACAGTAAGTGAATATATATATTGTTGGATAAAAAGATCCTTTATATAAAACTATTAAGACCATTTTTTTTAAATTTATATATATATATATTGATTTTTTTTTGTAGTTATAAGTTTAAATTCTTGAATTTTTAGCTTATAAGAAAAAGAACGAGCAGGAGAGCTCAATTTTTTTATAATTTTTAGTTATATGTCATGAAGAATTTCAAGAAAATTATAATTTGAAGGATACAAATTAAGAAAAATGGATACAAATTAAGAAAAATGGAGTTCTAATTTTAAAACTAAAGGTGTGTGGAGGCTTGGTAAAGCCGTCCAGATGTGATCATGGTTTGAGGACGTGACAAAAACAGACTTTTCACTACGGACTAACTCGTGACTAGTTGGGTTACATTAGGGGCTATTTCCCTTGAAAACATGGCCAAGGAAATAGCGAAGGAAGTATCTTTCTGATACTTGGGTGGGTTGGCCAGACCTTCGTCACTAACATCAGACGAACGTTCGAAATTCAGTATGGCGGTATCTGAGGGCGATGAAAAGGAGGTGCTTTAGATATAGGATATAGGTGTAGGGTATTAGTTTTTAGGATTAGTTTAGGATTTAGTTATTTTTTTTTACTTCTTTTAATTCATTTTTTTTAGTAATTTTTTTGGTTTCGGGTTTTAGTTTAATAGGTTAGTTAGATTAGATAGGTTAGTTTCTTTTGATTTTTTTTAATTTGCTTTCAATTTTTTTTTAAATCGAAGCACCAAACTATCTTTTCTCTCAGATATCGTCAGGGTCTCTAGATTTGTGTCACATTTTTCCATCCTAACTTAAGGCACGATTAAAAATTAGTGTTTAGTTGAGCAGGAGGTGCACTAAGAGGTGGCAAGAACCACCCCAAGCGACGAGCGTAGTCGAGCAACCGCAAGCGTGCCGTAGCCACCTCTAGTGTACCGAAGATGTCCCCCGTGGAAACCTGGCTCCTAACAATGGCGCCCAACGCGACCTAACGGTTTTAGTTTTTTTTTGTAAAGCCAAAGACATGTCCAGGGAGATGATTTTTTTTAGAGATCATCGCCTTGGACTTGTTTTGTTTTTGAAAATTAATTAACAATTTTTTTTTACTATCACACAAATCTGAGGACTAGTAACTTTTGGTTTTGTCACAGATCGAAAACAGCTGTCCAAATCGTCAGACCATGAGTCAGAGATTTTAGTGAGGTAGTTGAAGATCTGTGACAACATCAAAAGTTTGAACAAGGTCGTACAATTTCGGATCTCAGCTGTCCATAGAATTAGGCACAGCCAGATTGTTTGTGAGGTAGGGATTTGGAGTTCGAAAACCTTGTTCGTGTGGAAGTTCATTTACACAATAACCACACAACCAACCATTGACTAGGCTAAACGCCAGGAACTATGTTGTGGTTGTGAAAGAGAGGTGAACTGAAGCAACCTCTGAATTTCAAACGCACCAGTCACAAGACATAAGTACGATAGAATGCAACTAACGACTACCAATTTGCTGATGGAAAGGAAACTTTGCCAATCTTCACACACCTAAGCGTTACTCATTAAACATACAAATATATATATTTTTTTTACAAATTACATTATTTTTTTTATTGATTTCATTTTTTTGATACAATTATCTTTTTTGTTTTCATTTATATTTTTCTGAAATTTTGCTTTTTTATAATAATTTTTTTTTCTTTAACATTTTTTTCTTCTTTAAAATACTTTCTAACTTTGATACTTTTTTTTTACAATATCTTCTTTTTTTATCATTTTTACATTGAATTCAGTTTTTTTAGGATTTTAATATTGGGTTTTAGGATTTTTGAATGATTATTATCATTTTTTTTTTAATTCTTATTTACATTTTTTTACATTTCTTGAATTCCAATTTCATTATTTACATTGTTTTTACAGTTAGGTTCAGGTAATTTTTGGTTTTGAGTAGGCAACTTTTTTTTTTTTTTTCCTTGTAATTTTTGTTTATGAAATTCAGAAGGTAAAGATAATTACATAGAAAAATTAGATCTGAAAATATGTCAGAGGGAAGAAGGAAAGCTACGGGACCAGTTTCTAAAGGAACTGGGAAAAGAAAGGTCACACGTCAGACGGATACAGTAGACGAGGAAAGCGAAGTAGCTGAAACACCGATACTACCTACTCTACCACCAACAGTGACAGAAAACGACGACTTAGACGCAACATATCACGAAATTACTAAACATATTCGTAGTTTCGAGATAGTTGGAACAAACGAGAACGACAACGACATACAAAATGCTAACGAACAAAACGCGATGGAAGACAATGATAAAAACGAACGTTTACGAATAGAACAAGAACTATTTTTTTTTTTTTTTTTTTTTTTTTTTTATAATCTACTCACGCTCAAGGGAATATGATTACCCTTTAAATGTTTCAACACAGCGTGGGCATGAAGTTACGGAAGAGAAAGAAGGATAGGAAAGATGTGTGGCACGATGTTCTGAGACTGAAGGTGGTTGTCTCGGATTTTTTTTATCTCCAGGGATGGCGGCTGAACTAAAGCGGAGAATTGCCGTGTCTTATTTCTATGTCACATATAATTCGCATTATTATACTATTATATTATACTATTGATACAACAAAATTTAGAACTTGAACAGGAACGAATACGAATAGAACAAGAACAAAAACGATTACGTTTAGAACAAGACCGTATTACTCAACAATTTTCAATTAGACAAAACCAAAACCGAACTAGTACGAATACAACTACGAATATACCAAACATTAACGTACTGACAGAACTTGACTTATACGAACGAATGCAAAAAGTTGCAACTCTGACTGTCAAGGAAAGCCAGACTAAAACTCTGAGTGTTCTTGCAGATGGCTTGTCAGAAATGTACAAGTTATTTGACAAGAACATGAAAGAGGTCAATTCAAAATTGAATAGCATGGAACAGTCTTTGACAGTTCAGAGAAACGCAGCAGACGAACAAGACTCTATACGAAACACCACGAATACTAAACGGACCAACAGACAGACAACCTACTCGGCGAATAGTCAATCGACATCACATCCGTCAGATGGAAATTCTTCATTTAGGGATATCAATCGAAGGATTGATGTTCATAAATGGGGAGTCAAATTTGACGGTTCGTCAAAAGGCATGTCGGTTGAAAGTTTTATTTTCCGAGTAGAGACTTTACAGAAGAAAAGTGGACTGACTGACGATCAGCTCTTCGCCAATTTCCACCATTTAGTCACAGGCTCTGCTGAGCGTTGGTATTGGGATGTTTGTGAGGAAAACCAAAGTGATGAACTTTTTAATTATCATGATTTAAAAACAGAACTGATTCGACAGTTTAAACACAATAAACGTGACCATGAGATCCTAAGGGCAATCATGGATCGAAAACAACAAACCCAAGAAACGTTCGACGAATTTTATTCCGACATTAGAGGTCTGACTTTGCAAATGCAAGTCAGGCCTACAGAAAGTGATTTAGTTTCAATGGTTAGAAAGAACTTAAAGGAAAGAATCAGCACCTTAATTTTTGGTTGCACTATTAGAAACATTCGTGAATTGAGAGAAGAGTGCAAAAGAGCTGAAGAGCATCTAGCTTTAAGAGACTCGAAGATAAAGCGATTTACACATGAGATAGATGTTAGTGATTGTTTAAGAAATAGAGATAGAGTAAGCGATTTGGAAGAAGAATTTGATTTAGCAGCTTTTCAAACAAAGAGAACGGAAAGAAAAAGTTATGGAGAGAAGGAAAATTTAAATAGGTTCAAGGGACAGGAAAGGAAAAGGGATGAAGCCAAGGATGGACAAAAGTCTTCGGGCGATTGCCCATCTTCATTTCATACCTTGACGTGTTTTTGTTGTGGACAGGGTAGTGTATCCTTCCGATGTGCTGCGTGTCAGGGAAACCCGAAAGTCGGCAGTACACCCGGGAGTCAACCGCCGACGTCGAAACCACTCCCGGAGAATTCGAAGAACCTAGAGTAGTACAAATTTTAAAGAGAAATACTGAAAAAGAAAATAATGAAGATACTCACCAAATTGAAGAAAGAGAACCTCAAAAGAGTCTTCACCAGAGGATGATAGAGTATGAAGCTGCTAGGAAGAGAATATTTGGTGAAGAAATAGACTGTAAAAAAATGAAGAGTAGGAATTATTTGAAGATTTTGAGGCTAAGGGAGAAAAGTGCAATAAAAAGACAGACGAGACATAGAATCGAAGCGACTATACTGACAATGACAAATGACAATAGGCCATATGCGAAAGTGCAATTAGGAGGAGAAGATTTTGAGGGATTGTTAGATAGTGGAGCGTCCGTTACGTGTTTAGGGAAAGGTGCAATAGATTTTATAAGTAGGAAAAATATTAAAATTACAAAAATGAACAATGATATAAGAACGGCGGATGGAAATCACCAAAAGATAGAAGGAAGTTTTAGAGCGGATGTTTCGTGGGGTAGTAAAACCCATGAAATGGAGATCTTTGTTGTTCCTGGTCTTTTGCAACCACTATATCTGGGTGTAGATTTTTGGAGTACATTTAAAGTGGCTCCAAATATAGTAAGCGAACTTAACGTTCCAGTAGTGACGGCGAAAGAACAGCAAATTTTTCGTGATCTGTTAACAGATCAAGCAAAGCAGCTGGAGAGTGTCAAGCTACTGTTTCCCTCCTTTGCTGTACTCGGGTTGGGTAAAACTAATCTCGAGGAGCATGTCATAGAAGTGGATGACGAACAGATTCCCATAAAACAAAGACACTACCCCATTTCGCCAGTAGTACAAAAGCTCTTGTACGCAGAGCTAGACAGGATGCTGGAAATGGGTGTAATAGAGGAGAGTAACAGTGCTTGGAGCTCTCCAGTTGTTTTGGTGAGAAAGAGTGGGAAAAATAGGCTGTGCCTCGATTCTCGCAAAGTGAATGCGACAACAAAGAAATTTGCTTATCCACTTCCGCATATTGAGGGAATCATAAGCCGGCTGCAAGATACAAAATATATCTCCAGTATCGATCTTAAGGGTGCCTTCTGGCAAGTTCCTCTGGAGAGCAAATCAAGAGAGAAGACAGCTTTTACAGTCCCTGGGCGGCCGTTATATCAATTCACGGTTATGCCGTTTGGATTGTGTAACGCCGCTCAGAGAATGTCTAAGTTAATGGACAAAGTCATTCCTGGTCGTCTTCGACAGAATGTCTTTGTCTATCTCGATGACCTCTTGATTTGCTCCCCAGACTTCAAAACCCATATGAAGGTACTGGAGGAAGTGGCTTACGCCTTACGTAAGGCTGGATTGACAATAAATGTCGAAAAAAGCAAATTTTGCTTTTAGGAAATAAAGTATCTTGAATATTTGACAATTCTTTCTGTATTGCACTGCAATGACCTACCTAATCGTCGTTTTCTCTTGCTAGTGGATAATAAATATCCATTTCAATGGAACAAGCGAATTATACACTATTACATATGTACAAACATACTATACATCTATATCTATATCTATATTCTATATACATACCATATGTGGTTGGTGACGGGTGTATACGGACGGACAAGGACAAAGTATCGGCGGTCGAGGACTTTCCGGTACCTAAGACCCCCAAACAACTCCGTAGGTTCCTAGGCATGACGGGTTAGTATAGACGTTTCATACCAAACTATGCATCTATAGCAGCCCCGATGACTGATTGCTTGAAAAAAGGACAAATATTCGAAATGACTGACGAGGCAATAACGGCATTTCAACTACTCAAAACAAGTTTAGTTACAGCACCCATACTCACAAATCCGGACTTTTCAAAACATTTTTATATACAGTGTGACGCTTCAACCTCAGGTGTAGGGAGTGTGATCTTTCAGATGGATGATGAGAAAAATGAACGACCGATAGCATTCATGTCCCAGAAGCTAAATTCCGCTCAACGGAATTATAGCGTTACGGAACTTGAGTGTTATGCGGCAGTTTTATCGGTTAAGAAGTTCAGGGCCTACGTTGAGGGTTTACCCTTTACTATTATCACCGATCACGCAAGTCTGAAATGGTTAATGACGCAAAAAGACCTGACTGGACGTTTGGCCAGATGGAGTTTTAAACTTCAGGGTTTCGACTTCGTGATCGAGCATAGAAAGGGTGTCCAAAACGTGGTCCCTGATACTCTATCTCGAGCCCATATGGAGGAGATCACGACTGAAGATTTAGCGCCAGAGGTTGACTTTAGTTCACCATATTTCTCTTCAGAGGAATATGTTGAACTAAAGAAAATAGTACTTAAAGACCAGGACAAATTACCAGATATTTGAATATCAGACGGATTTGTTTATAAACGAACTGACATTAGAACAGGTGACGCAGTACAAGACGACAGAGCATGGAAGCTCTGGGTCCCTAAGGAGTTGTGCGAGGGGCTTTTAAAAGCCGCACATGACTCTCCAGCTTCTGGACACGGTGGTATTAACAAAACCCTATCCAAGTTGAGGCAGAAGTACTTCTGGCCCGGGATGGCTACCGATGTTCAGAACTGAGTGAAGTCATGCGACATTTGCAAGTGTAGCAAATCTGTCAACACCACTACTCGGCCGCCGATGGTACAACAGACTGTGACAGAACGACCGTTTCAACGTCTATACATCGATTTTCTTGGCCCTTATCCTCGTACTAAAAATGGAAACACACACATATTCATTTGTCTTGATCACTTCAGCAAATATGTATTTTTAAAATCAATTAGAAAAGCAACATCATCTGAGGTAGTCAAGTTTTTAGAAGAAAATGTTTTTCAGGTCTTTGGTGTCCCCGAATACATTCATTCCGATAACGGAAAACAGTTTGTTTCGGAACTGTTCGCTAGTTTCTTGAAACGCTATGGAGTGAAACATGTCAGAACAGCGATTTATTCTCCACAAGCGAACGCTTCCGAACGAGTGAACCAATCGGTTTTGTCAAAAATTCGATCCTACCTCGGTAGTGATCAAAAACACTGGGACCAGCATGTCAGCAACGTAGCTTTTTCACTAAGGAGTGTTGTTCATGATGTACTTACAGTTGAGCCGTACTACGCTGTCTTCGGAACTCCAATGATTCAACACGGAAAATCATATGAATTGCTTCGAAAATTAGGCGTAGTAAAGGAATCGAAAATCGAAATTTTAAGCAAAGACGATAGACTCGAACTAATAAGAGCTAAAATTTTTGAGAATTGAAAAATTGCACATCAAAAAAGCAGCAAAATCTATAATACCAGAAGTAAACCTATTCAATATAAGCCAGGTCAAATAGTTTATCGTCGAAATTTTAAGCAAAGCAATGCAATTGAAAACTATAATGCAAAACTTGCTCCAAAATTTATTAAATCGATTATTTTGAAAACAGTAGGAAATTCTCTTTATGTAATAGGGAATTTGAAAGGTGAAAAAGTTGGAGTTTACCACGCAAAAGATCTCCATGTATAATAGAAACGAAATTTATGATAACGCACTCAGATGAAGTTGCTTATACTGTGATATTAGGTTTAAGTATATGTATTTCAGATAGTTTATTTATTTCTAGTCATTTATTTACATAGTTTATTTATGTATGCATATAGTTTATTTATTTATATTTATTTATTTACATAGTCTAATTATGTATCGTTAAGTTATTTATTTATAGAGTAATTAGGTATATTTACATTTAGTATCTGTGATATTAACTCGACTTTGCTTGCAATCATAATTTTAGTGTATTTTCTATTATCTGTGATATTTTTTTTTAGTATTTATATTTATTTCTTTTATCTGTGATATTTTTTTTTAGAGTTTTATATTTACAATTATTATCTGTGATATTTTTTTTAGATTATCTTATTTACAATTATTATCTGTGATATTTTTTTTGATGTAGTTATAGTTTACTTATTTAAAGTATTTATAATTACAACTCTCATCTGTGATATCATTTTATTAGGTTATTTAATAGTCATTTATAAGCATAGCTTTTATTATCTGTGATTTTTTTTATCAAATAGTCAAGGTACCTGATTTTCTTTTAAAGATATTTTTATTTGTATATTGGTTATTAAGCTGAAGTACATTAGTGATATTAGTTTTAAGTTAAAGTACCTGAAGATTACCTGTGATTTATCTTTAGTTAATGAAAATACCTGACTGTGATATACTCGTAGGTTATTTATTAGTAATTGTTTATCAAGTTAAATAAATTAGTATAATATAGCCAAAACTTTCCATGATAAATTCAACTTAGGTTATCAAACGATTAGTAGACGCAGTGAAAAAAAATTAAAAACATGAAACTAAATGCTCAACAATACTAAAAGAGCATGAGTTCTCAGGAAGTAGGCTCAGCCACACTACGAGACCTAAAAAAAAAAAAAAAAAAAAGGAAGGTAATAATTATGCTTGTCACCTTATTTTTACGCTTCAAGTTGCCTCACGACCACTCAGCCACTTGCAGCGAGCCTGTTACGGCGACAGCTTACCTTGTTGTGAGGCGCTGCACATTCGGTGGGTGGCACTGTGGCAGTGTCGCGTCGATAGTATGACGGACTGCAGATATTAGACGTTGCCACCACACCACACACAAATTTTCCTTTTTTTTATTGTTGTCCCTGGAGGAGGCAGCAAGTCCTCCAAGAGCAAGAAGGCCTCCACTTCAGACGGGAACCAAGAACGGGGTCACATTGAGGTCTTGTTTTTTTTTTGTGTTGGAAGGAATTTCCATTCCTTTCGTCATCACATACACAGGAGATGCTTTTTTTTATTTTTATTTAATTTTGTCCCTGCATTTGGGCCCATATTCCTCAAATTATAGTTTCCTGCAAAGAAATTAAACGAAAATTAATAATTTTAAATAAAAAGAAAACAAATGACGAAAATCATACCTACCATATGTATGTACATACATAATATGTACATACATATTGGCAACAAATGATTTTCAATTATAATTTACACTATTATTACGTAAGCTACTTACCTTTTTGTATTCTTAAATGTTCATTATGACCTGAAAATGAAATAAGAAACAAAAAAACATAATTATTTTCAATAAAATATATTAAATTCGTAATATAAAAAACTTACCATAGAAAGATGATTGCTCCGCCATGATTCTTGTTTACTTTTGACACTTCGTTTAAATTTTAATATAAATTCACTAAGGCTGCCGATCTCCTCTGCGCAGGTGAAAGTGGGTTTGTCTCTTTTTGCCCAAAGGTAAAGGGGGGCAAAATAATACCACGACACATGCGCAGAATGATTTCGCGGAGTTTGGAAATGAATATATAATGAACAAAATGAACTTTCTTAAGGTGTATGTCAATGTATTTAGTGTTAAGGTAGGTAGGGAAATTATATAAAAAGGTATACTACTGTGATAATAGGTAGATGAGTAGATTAGTAAAAACCGTCAGTTATTACTCCTACGATTACATTACTCCTCGAGTACACAAGTGCGCGGAGAAAAGTAGTGAAAATAAAAACTAAATCTACCTAACGGTAATAAAATAATATATTTCAGTGAAAAAAGTGATTAGCAAAGGTTTACCTACGCTACCTGCTAAAATTAATCTAGTTAATTACAAGAAGGGTTTTTCCGAATGTGGATTATCCTTCTTGTTAATTACAATTTTTAATCTTAATCCTTTAAGTAATTAAAAAACAATAAATCTATTTTCTGGAAACCCATTTAAAAATGGGAAAAGCCGAAAAAAGGAAGAGTGACGTAAATTTAGCTTACGAGGCACTCAAGACTCACATCAAAGAAGGCATGAGAACGCACGGAAAAGAGTTCCTGGTCAACATTCACGCCAAGCTCGGTGATATAGACCAGCTTTACGAAGATGACAAGGACGAAGTAATGGATACGCAACAAATTATGGATCCAATTACAGAACAACAAATCGAAGAAGTTGTAGGACAGGAAAACTTGAACGTGCAACCTACAGAAGAAGAACCTTCAGAGATGTTGCAAACCGAAGAAATGGTGAATTTAGACTCTGATTTTGAGGTGGTACAAACAAAAAGATCAAAAAGAAAGCCTTCGGAGTCACCAATAACTTCACCAAAGAAGACCAAAAAGCCTGCAATGGATAATGAAGCTTCTGTCACCAACGCAGAGAAAATAAACACAACAAAACAACAAAACCTCGAAAAACCCAACAAGGAACCCCGATCTACACTAATGCCACCAATTGTGTGCTTCAAGCTAAACGTGGCGGAAATCAGTAAACATTTGAAAGCTCAAGGTGTAGTATTCAAAGTTCACAACATCAATAGTGAAAAATCTGTTATCACAACAAAGACCAAAGAGGAACACCAGAAGATCCGAGATTTCCTGAAGGTGAAGAAGACAGAATTCAACACCTATACCGCCAAAGAAGACAAGAAGACACTGCTGGTCCTTAAAGGCATTCATCAAACTTATGAAGCCACTGAAGTTAAGGAGGAGCTCATTGCGGAAGGCATCGCAGTCTTAGCAGTAAGTCCCTACAAGACCCGATCGGACAGGAAGTATAATAGCTTCGTCGTTGAAGTTTCCAAAACATCTGATATCCCAGCAATTTACGGAAAAACACTTCTTATGCACCAAAAAGTCCATTGGGAGAAGTTTAAGTCAACCACCATTACACAGTGTAAGAATTGCCAAAAGTTTGGACATGTTGCTAGCAACTGTGGCATGAAATACCGTTGTGTAAAGTGCAAGGAGGATCATAATCCAGGAAACTGCTCTAGGACCCTCCACAAAGTCAGTGACGATATGGTATTCTGCGTTAACTGCCAACAGACTGGGCACCCTGCCAGCTACAGTGGATGTCCTGCAAGGAAGAAGAAACTGGCCGAAAAAACGAAGACAGCAACACAGAAGCGTGAAAATCACCAAATTGCTGTAACATCAGCAAAAAATGCGATTGTGAATGGCTTATCATACGCCAGCGTTGCAGCCACATCTGGAGCAGCTTCAAAACCTTTGGGAGCCCTATTTAAGAAAGCAGGAAATAAGCCAGCTCCGCCAGCGCCAGCTACAACGCCATTTTCCAAACCAGTAGTCCAGAAGAGGACTGCACCATCCAACACATCAAGCCAAAAAGGACAATCACAGTCTTTCAACATATTTGATGATACCGAAAGACTGTTTGGAACAGATCTCCTTTCTCTTCTCCAAAAGGCAAAGGAGGTAGTTCCAAGCAACTACGGTAGTCTCAATGATAAAGAAAAGACAGTTATATTGGGTAAACTTATTTGTTCATTATGTATATAAGAAACTACCTATCTTTCATTACATATAACGTTAATTCTATTTATTCTACAGCCAGACGTATCTCACTAAACTTTTTTTTAAAATCAAAGAAACCCGATATTATCTTTTTACAGGAAACAAACATCACCGCAAGAAACACCCTTAAACCGGAAGGCTACACATCCTATAGACAGGACAAGACATCTGAAGGCAGAGGAACTGCCATCCTCTTGAAATCGGACCTTAAAAGCGAGTACGTTAGGGTACCTGTACTGCGCTGCATGGAGACTACAGCCGTTGTGATCATTATGTCGGATAATGAGACGCTGCTTCTCATCTCAGTATACAACAAGTGTAACGCAACAAGATGTGACATCATACATGACCTCAACGCCATCAACAATCTGGCTAGCCAATATACGTACTGTGTACTTGGAGGTGACTTCAATGCACGACACCCACTCTGGCTGGACACCAGGGAATCTACACAAGGAAAAGCAATTGTGGACTGGCTGCAAGACAACCCTGAGCTTCACTCATTGGTGGTTATATCACAACATAGGCCCACATTTCCAAGAACTCCGTCGTTGCTAGACTTCTTTTTAGTGACGTCCAATTTTACGAACATCCTTCCCGAGTTCCAAAACTTCACTTGTGTTGCACACGATAGTGACTCGGACCATCTGGCGGTTGAGATGAGAGTCAGATTGAATTACAGGATTACAACTGAACGTCGTATTCCCGAATTCCAAATCCAATACGAAAAACTGAACTGGATAAGATTCCGTTCAGAAGTTGAAGAACGCCTACCAGAAGTCTCCAGCGTCAACAATCTCAACAACAATGAGATCGATAACACCATTGATCAATTTGAAACAGTTGTCAACAATGCTTTGGACAGGCAGAAAACACCCCGCACCAGCAGAGATAAATATGCAAACTTACCCCAACATATACAATTAATATATGCTCACCGGCAAAGACTCCGCAAAAGCCTCCAAAGAATATTCCACAGGACCTTTAACAGGGAAAGTGTCGAATACCGTCGGCTACACTCAGAACTTCAGTGCACTAACACAATGTTCAACCAGGCAATAAAACATCATCAGGAAAGGGATTTCAGGAAGAGACTCGAAGATATCAAACCTGGACCCGACACGTTTAAAAAGATCAATCTGATTGTTGGAAAAGCGAACTCAATTCCAGACACCATCCTTCACGGACAAGAAATTTCAACAACTTCTGCAGAGAAAGCTGAAGCGTTTGCAAATCACTTTCATGATAGTTTCAAAGATCGCCCTCCCGTGCACCTTCCTGACTTTATCGAAGATGTAGAAACTCGCTTTCAAGAGATATCAGCAAACACCGAAACCGTGACCCTGTTCAATGAGGAAAACCCATCATCGGAGCCGACGCTGACAGATGTTTTCACTTCTCCTGAAGAAGTAGCTGACATTATCTTCACTGGAAACTCCAAAAAATCAGCAGGAAGCGACAAGATTTCTAATTACGTGCTTAAAAAGTTACCAAATCTTGCTGTTCTCCTGTTGACTATAATCTTCAATAACTGCCTGAACAACAGCTATTTCCCTGCAGCCTGGAAAACCGCAAAAGTGGTCCCTGTCCCGAAGAAGAACAACCGCGCAAATGTGGAAGGATATCGGCCAATTTCTTTGCTCAGCTGCATGAGTAAGATACTGGAGGCATTGATATTGAAGAAACTCAACGTTTTCTGCAGAGAAAGAGATGTCATACCGGAGTTTCAGTATGGCTTTCGAAATAAACATTCTACCATACATCCATTACTGGGACTCCATTCTGATGTTACAATTGGACTCAACAAAAAGGAAACCACTGTAGCGTGTTTGCTGGACATCGAAAAAGCTTTCGACAGCGTTTGGATAAAAGGATTACTATTCAAACTCTCGGAACTTGGACTTGCTAATTACCTGGTAAGAATAATCAAAAATTTCCTAACCCATAGACTTTTTTATGTACAGGTAGAAAAACATGTGTCATCAACCAAAGGAATTAACGCTGGAGTTCCTCAAGGATCAAAACTTGGACCACTGCTGTTCAACATTTACACTGCTGATCAACCAGCCAACATATCAGGTACAAAGACGAAGCTTTATGCAGACGACTCAATCACATACGCCACCGCTTTTTCACCAGAAATTGCTGCCAGGAGAGTGCAAGAGCACATTAAAAACCTATGGGAATACTATGTCAAATGGGGACTGAGGATAAACAGCGAAAAGACTGAACTCATCTGCTTCCGAACACCAGTGACTGTCATTCGAAGACGAGCGTTTGCAACACGCTGTGATGCAATCAAAATAAAGCTTCCAGACAACACTGAAGTGACAGTCAAATCATCAACGAAGTACTTAGGAATCAACTTTTCCAATAAATTCAAATTCAAAAGGCATGCAGACTTGATGTTGAAGAGAGCCAACTATTCTCTGCACTTGGTCCATCCGCTTCTCAGGAGGCGAAGTGGACTAAGTAAGAAAACCAAGCTGCTTGTGTACAAACAACTTATCCGACCCGTTCTGACCTACGCCTTTCCCATCTGGTTTACTATTTCACCTACAGCAATGAAAAAGATGAAGCTTTTTGAAAGAAAGATGCTCCGCATTTGCACTGGACTGTATCGTAACACACTGACGAAGAAATATATACCAACAAGGAATCTGTATAAAGAAGCAAAATTAATACCATTGGACAAGTATTTACTGCAGCTCTCCGGAAAAATCATCAGGAACCTGGAAGATCATCCCAACACAGAAGTGCAACAACTTCTCCAGCATGAACTGGAGCCTCGTGACAAGTATCTATACACCCGAGCCATCACTGACGATCAATTTGAAGACATCATCCATAACGACAACGCACCCTTTTACGAGAAGAACAACAATCAATACTACAGGGGATAAAACGCCCACTCATCAAAAATTATTATTTAGTTAATATTAAAAAAATCATGAATTAGATTAAGAAAACATTAATATGATATTGTAAGCAAATAGCATTATGTAAAGCCAAATGAAGAACGTTGGGCCCCTATTGTTGAGCCAACATGATTTAATTTAGTAATAAGTTAGTTTTAAGTCAAATTGTATATAAAACAAATTGAAAAATAAAATTCTTAATCTATTCTATGAGTAGATTAGTATTAAGTTGATTAGTTTTATTATAGGTATATGTATATATATTCAATTAAAATTAAGTAATAGGATAGGGACTGAGACGAGCATTTTATAAAAGGGATGATCATGAATGTGTGTGTGAATTTTTAGGATATGGATGAGGGGGGAAATAATAAGGATAAGGATAGATATCATTATTTGAATTTTTTTGTTATATTGAAGGGTTGAAAATAGTGATCTCACTCAGATGTAGTGGTAACTATTTACTTCTGCAATTAGGCAAAGACCAAGACCCAGCTCTGGGGACCT
The DNA here is from genome assembly GCA_911387755.1 of Chrysotoxum bicinctum. Classification (NCBI taxonomy): domain Eukaryota; kingdom Metazoa; phylum Arthropoda; class Insecta; order Diptera; family Syrphidae; genus Chrysotoxum; species Chrysotoxum bicinctum. The sequence continues at coordinate 129,897,307 of OU426987.1, read as the reverse complement.
TATGATCATTATGGTATTCGAGAATAAGGAAGAAAGTCACAAGTGATTAACTGTCGGTTGATTTCAAATCGAATTTTTAAACAAAATTTTGTTTCATTAATAAATTTAAAATAAAAGTTAAATTTTTTTTGAAAAAAAAAAAAAAAATAAAATAAAGAAAGACTCGTATAGAGATAAATATTGAGAGAAGTGAAGTTCAAGCATAAATAAAGTGGTTAGTGAAATTTTAATTAAATATATATATATATATATATGTTAAATATATGCTACGCAGGTTTGATTAAAATTAATCAGAGAAGACAAAGTTTGGGAGACATATTCTCGGGATTTTCAATCTTTCTGAATTCCAATAGGATTTATAAAGCAGAGGTATGTGAGCAAAATTGAAAGTCAAAATTCTAAAAAGCTGACGTGTGATCTTTTTATCAGGTTTAGGCTTGAATTCTTTGATCTGTAAAGAACCTCTATAGCAGCCTAGGCCTCTGCCGAAATTTTTTTTATTTGCCGTAAAATTGTTAAAGGCACCTTAGAAGCAGAAAGACTTTCTTTGTTCGAAGCACAAAGAAACATCTTTTGGAGGAACAAAAGACCATCTTGAAAGCAGGACTCTATATGTATATTTAAGTATATATATATAGAGAACAAAGGGATTTTGTGAAGGAAAAAGGGTGCTACAGCAATCGAAAGCTACGGAAGAAAACTGCACAGAGAAAAAGAAAAAAATCGTTAAGAAAGGAACAAGACAGAAAAAAAAAAAAGAAAAGACAAACTAAAGATAATTTAAATTATTAAACTTTTTTTTTTAATTTAATTTTAAAGTGTAAAATTTGGTTCTCCAGAACGTTTTTTTTTTATTTTTGTGATTTTTTTTTTGTTTGAATTTTAATGATAAAAGTGGTCTTAAAGATATGTGAATAATTTTTCAAGAGGAGTGTGAATGTATGTATCTGAGGGCGATGAAAAGGAGGTGCTTTAGATATAGGATATAGGTGTAGGGTATTAGTTTAGGATTTAGTTATTTTTTTTTACTTCTTTTAATTCATTTTTTTTTATAATTTTTTTTTAGTAATTTTTTTGGTTTCGGGTTTTAGTTTAATAGGTTAGTTAGATTAGATAGGTTAGTTTCTTTTGTTTTTTTTTTAAATTTGCTTTCAATTTTTTTTAAATCGAAGCACCAAACTATCTTTTCTCTCAGATATCGTCATGGTCTCTAGATTTGTGTCACATTTTTCCATCCTAACTTTAGGCACGATTAAAAATTAGTGTTTAGTTGAGTAGGAGGTGCACTAAGAGGTGGCAAGAACCACCCCAAGCGACGAGCGTAGTCGAGCAACCGCAAGCGTGCCGTAGCCACCTCTAGTGTACCGAAGATGTCCCCCGTGGAAACCTGGCTCCTAACATTTGTAGGTCTGACAAAGCTATTATAACTGTATGTTATATGTTTTTTTATTTTATGTCAGTATTTGCAGCTCTGACAAGGCTATTATAACTGTATGTTATACGTTTTTTACTTTATGTCAGTATTTGTAGCTCTGACAAGGCCATTATAACTGTATGTTATACGTTTTTTATCTTATGTCAGTATTTGTAGGTCTGACAAGGCTTTTATAACTGTATGTTTTACGTTTTTTTATTTTATGTCAGTATTTGTAGCTCTAACAAGGCTATTATAGTAACTATATGTTATACATTTTTTATTTTATGTCAGTATTTGTAGCTCTGACAAGGCTATTATAACTGTATGTTATACGTTTCTTATTTTATGTCAGTATTTGTAGCTCTGACAAGGCTATTATAACTGTATGTTAAACGTTTTTTATTTTATGAAGGTTTTTATAATACAAATTCTATATACTACTTGAATCAGTTTTTTATTTTATGTCAGTATTTGTAGCTCTGACAAGGCTATTATAACTGTATGGTATGTTATATGTTATTTTTTTTTATGTCAGTATTTGTAGCTCTGACAAGGCTGTTATGATTCTAGTTCGTTTATTTTAAAAATCTCTTACCACTGGTGGGGGGGAATTTTTAAAAATACTTGAAGGACCATGTTTAAACAACTGGGTCGCACGAACTTGCTCCTATGTAAAAGACTAAGAATTTCAAAAATGAATTTTATTAGAGAAACTGTTCATAAGCATAAAATTCATTTTTTAAATGACTAGTAAAAACTTCTTTAGTAGTTAAAGGTAAGAATAGGATGCCATGTGATTCAAGCAAATATAGATGTATGCAAGAACAAAAATTATAAGTCTTTGCAGTGGTTTCTTAAAAAGAAAATTTTAAAACATTTTTAAGAAAAACTGATGGTACGCCAATTTGAAGTTTTTATTATTGTTTGAATAAAAATTAAATTTACAAAAAAAAGTATTAAGCCGTTTTCGAGATATTGAATTTTCAAAAAACAAAAAATTGATTTTTTTTTTAAATCAAAAAAATATTTTTCTTAAAGTTTTAAATGCAATGTTTTTTAAACTTTTTAGAAGCTTCTCTCTACGAAATTTCATTAAAATCCGAGAAAGTTAAAATTTTAAGAAACCGTTCTATGGTAAGTACAGTCAGTAATATCTTGTTTTCAATTTTTTTTTATTAAATTACAGATATTCAAATATAATAGAAAGAAAAAAAAATTTAAGCAAAACGTCACCTGAGTTCTATCTTGTTCAAAGTTCATTTTGGAAAATGTTGGGAAAACGATTTTTTAACTTCAGAAGCAAAATTTTTACTTAAATTTGAAAGGAAGTACTGTTGAGTTTTTTTTCTCTATTAAACTCAATAATTTTTGTTTGCAAAATGATTTATAAATCTAGGTTTTATTAAATCCTGAAATAGTTAAAAAATAAAATCAAGTGGAATGTCATTTTGGATATTGAACAACGTTGTATGGGATGTAAACAAGTTGATTAAATTGGTGGATATTGAACAAAAAAGCTAAATATTGAACAAAATAGAAGCATTTAATAATTAAAGCATTGAAACTACGAAAATTCTATGAAAATAGAACAAAAAATTCTAACTCATTCTTTGAGTTAAGCACTAGAACATAATGGGTGATCAGAAAAATTTTTTTTGAATTCACTTTTACCCTTCTTTTTTCAAATAAATACATTATTTATTTTACATACAATTTTTAATTTAAATTTTGTCATTGTTTTAAACAAACTGGCGCAAAATTTTAATTAAATTAGTACGATGCTAAAGCTGTTTTAGTATGATACTAAAATCGTCGAATACTTATATTATTTCTTTAGTATCGTGCTATTTACAAACGCCACACAAGGACTTAGTTCTTTGCACGAACTTTCATTGTTTTAGGTGCAATTTATTAAGAAAATTGCCTTAGCACGATAATAGTTAGAAAATTGTAAGAATTAAGAATGAGTTAGTAAACTACTTTAAAGTTAGCAAATCGTTAAGAATTATCATACTAATACCTTAACAAAAGGCTGTTTAAAATTTTGCGCCACTGAGTCTTATTGTAATTGGTTTCTTATTATTTTTTAATAAAAATCGTTGTTTAAACCTAGTTTCATACTATAACAGATTTAACATCGTAATAATTCAACTAAAATTTTGTGCCATTATGATTTTATTTGTAATGCATTGAAAGAAGATCATACACATCATACATTTTATACAACATACAACATTTGTATACAAAATACACATCATTCTGTTTCTCAGATTTCATTGGAAGTGTTGTATGACATTTGTTTTGTTGTATGATGCGTATGATTCTGATATTTCATTATTATTTGAGTGTGAGGTTAATATAAATCTAAATTTTTGGTGAAGACGTGTTGGAACTAGTTGAAATTAATAAACGTGTCAGATGACGCCTTAAAATAATAAAAGAATCTGTTAACTTCAATCTTAAAGATCCATATTTTGCTGAAAAATTTAGATTGCCAAACATTTTTAGTGGAAAAATTGGGAAGATCAATTGTGCGTTCAACTAATTGCAACGAAGCCTTGTCAGCTTTGCAACAAATATTGTTAACCCTTCATTAGCTTGGAAATGGAATCCATTATCATGAAATCGGCATAAAGCAAGCCCATAAGACAACCCCAATGAAACTACCTCTCTCTATGCCCTACAGGCTCTACCATGCCATGTTTTGTGAATGTCGAGCCAGAGAACTTCTCAAATAAATTTTGTTTCCCCAGCATTGACTGATGAAAACAATGTTGCTACATGTTACATGCAGCAGCCACTTTACAACAGAATTTTGTGCTGTATTCAATGTATGATCATTTATAGGTAAATTTGCTGTATGATGTAAATGACACATTTCTGAGAAACAGAATCATACAACATTCCAATATTTCCAGTGTAATCTTCACTCATACATTGTTGTATGACAGTGCATCATACAACAAAATTGAGAAACAGAAATCATACAGCAGAACTGTCAATATCATACAATGTATGATGTGTATGATCTGAGAAACAGGCCCCAGATTGTCGATATTGTATTTGTCTTTTCTTGACTTTTTTCTTGAAATTACTTTAGCTACTCTCTTTCACTTTGGTTCCGATCTTATCACAAATTTGGAATAAAACTGTGCTTTTTCACTCTTTTAAGCTAGGCGCGCAAATTCAATTTTTAGTTTCGCAACTGCTTGGGTCGAGCAACTAAACAGTTTGTGTTTTGACACAAACTAAACGATTGCCTAAAATGAGTTCGAATTTTGTGTAACATATAATTATATGTTTTCTATAAACAACCAAACAGTTGTGCAACTAAAAATTGAATGTGCGCGCCTAGCCTTAAGGCCCAAAATGAATCAAATATTTTCACACGTTCATCATAAGAAAATTTGGTGAAACAATTACGAGTATGACTGCAACTAACGTTGCAAGCTGATGTCATTTGAATATTGCTTACCACCTTGACCCATCCGTTTTTGTATATTTTGTTTCCACAAAAATGCGGTTTTCGATTTTTTTTACTCGATCCAGGGCTTCTCTTGGTGTAAAACATGTAGTTTGTTTAGATGAAACGGAACCTTCTGCTGGTACTACATTTTCCAATGAAGGTACTGAAATGACTTCTTCAGATAAAGGAGATATATTGGAATTCTGAATCATAAAATTCTGAAATACCAGATCCTGGATGATACTGTAAGCGACAAATATTGTATTCAAAAACTGTCTAAAGATAAAAGGGTTTCTCAAAATACCTTAAAAGCGTTTGAAGATTACGCTCCAACTTTTCGCTTACATCACATTGTGCTTACAGCTTCCAATGTTATATCAGTATTCATTTTGTGTGGTATACATTACAGTGCAGTGATATTGAACAAAAATGCGGTTTTCTGTCCGCATAACTTTTTTAATAGGATTTTGTTCAATAACATACAAAACTAAATGGATTAGATATGGATATTGAACGAAAAAGAAATACATGGTAGTTTTTTTTTAAAGTTAATATAAAATTGTTCAATTTCATATAAAAACAAAAATCAGTGGTTGATTGAATAAAAAAGACACTCAAAATATTTAACAAAGTGGTTTATTGAACAAAATAGTTCTTCATAACTTAAAAACTAAAAGAGATAGAAAAAAATGGAGTACGCCATTCGAAAGAGCATGTTCGATTTATAAAAACTGCATTTCTAACTCAATTTCGCAAAAAATGGTCTTTTGAACAAGATAGAACTCAGGCGACGAAAACTCTCGGAACCGTTTTCGAGAAAAATACGATATTCGAAAACCATTTTTTAACATTTGTATGGAGGGTACCGTTATTTTTAGGTAAAATGAATTTATTTTTATCATATCTTGTAGATTATTTTTCCAAACTTTTATTTATCAAATTTTGAAAAAATCGACCATGGGGTTTTCGATATATTGTGTTTTCAAAAAAAAAATTTGAAAGTTTTTTTATGTAAAAATCCGAAAAAAATTTTTTCGGAAAATTTGAATACACAATAATATTCAAACTGCTGGGAAGCTTTAGCATAAAAAAAATGATCAAAATCGGTCGTACCGTTTTTGAGAAAATCAAAATAGAAAAAATGGTCCCAAGGGGGGTACCGAAACTATTAATTTTTTGGAAAATTTTTTTCAACCATTACCTAGGTTTAACTAAATTTAATTTTTTGAATTTTTTTTAAATCGTTGGGACAGTTTTTGAGAAAAAAAAAATATTTATAAAATTTCGAAAAAAATTCGGATGGTAGGTGCCGTTATTTTTGGTCTTAAAAAATCAAATCAAAAAACATCTGGGGGTAAAAATTAAAATATATATCTACCAAGTTTGAAGAAAATCGGCCGAGCCGTTTAGCTGTAATCGAACAGACAGACAGAATTGTCAGACCCACTTTTTTCGTCTTCGCTATCATCGTAATGTCAACTTTGATCAAAATCTCGAGTTTTTACGAATGCATAACTTGCCTTATAGTACCTATAAGTCGCAAGTAAAAAGTCACATCATACTTATTTGTATAGAAAATTAATAAAAAGAAAACAGAAAATAGCTTTCTTCTTGTCGCTTTGTGCGGTACCTTGGGCTTGATTTTACCTAAATAATTATTACCCCTTCCTGATTCTCGACTCTCTTAACTATCCATAACTGTACGAGAAATAGTGTGAAACACGCCTGTATAGACGGCGCATCGTTCGTTCCGCTTCATGAGAGTACTATAAATTGAATGGCCCTTAGTAATAGACATTCATAGAATCGGTTTTAAAGTCACTTTTTGTTAGATGTAGAAAAGTTGCTTTTAAAATTTCGTAGTAACAGATCAAATTTACAAAAGTCTTATTTATACCAATAATTGTGACTCATTTTCATAATTTCGTTATTGTGAACTGATACACAAACAGATTTCTATTAACCAGATTCGTAAAGTTCTATTGTGATTCTATCATTTTAAATTTAACTTAGTTACAGGAAAGCAGCTTTTAAGTATTTATAATTGAAATTTGTTTTATTTCTACGAATGTTTGGTTAAAATCGAACTTAGGCTAGATTCGGATCTATTACTCAGGGCCATGTTTCTTTTCTTCGTGACCATTTCTTTTTAATAAATTATGTTTTAAAATTCAAATAATAAAACTTCATTTTGTTTGAAATAAATTTTCAAACGAATTTAAAAACGATCTTTTTCGTTACTTTCGTTATAGTTATACATACTTAAAAACTTTTGAAACATCTTCTAAAGATTTATTAAAAAAAACCACGGAAATAAAAAACAAACAAACAAATACAAAATATTTTTATTTATTAAAGTTGTCTGAAGAAGGGTGTAATCACATCCGAAACGTCACAAAAAAAGAAAAAATAACAAAAAAAATGATCTTGAGCCCACTTAAGGACAAACATAATTATGTACTATAAAATGTATATAATTACAAGCGTTTAACTTATGTCGTTTTTATTTGGCAGTCCGGAAGCCTTCCGGACTCTTCTGAAAGCGTTTACTTGGGAAAAAATGACAGTTCTGATTCTAAAAAGAAGATAAATTTGCTTCTGGGTTTGAAATCAGATTCGAAACCAGAAGTACTTACACATTCATATACATTCAAACTTAACACCCCGACTCCACAAGATATCTGTCTCTCCAACTCAATGTCTGATATCTCTATTTCTTCATTTTCTTATTGCTTCGGTGGGCAAATTATGTCAAGATTTTTCATTTCTATCCCTACTGCACGGGATGTGTTTTGTGCGGACAACTTAAATTAGCAAAAAGTAAAACTAACAAAAATTATATATATTTGCAAAGAAAAGAATGCGCATCTACTTAAAGTATAAATAAATAACACCAAACATAACTTAACGCACGAACAAATGAATAACATGACACAGTAATGTATTTACTTACAAAATAAAAAAAAATATTTGCCGACGGAGTACTTGACAAGAACCAACCAAATGAGAAGACACGAAATAATGAGACAAAAGTACGAAAAAAAACCATCTGTCAAATTTCATATCAGACATCTATATCAAGACAAAACCGCTGACATCCCATCATAAGAGAAAATATCGCGTCTCCATTGGAGATTTCATATCATGATGAGCACCCTGAGAGAATTTATCTCGTTGGAGTCGGGGTGTAAAGCCTAGTACGTATATCGCATTTAATTTTGTCTCCCATACAAAATTCTCTCCAAAATTTAGCCAAGCTAAAATTAGGTGCGTTTTATTATTTACGGGTCTATGTGGATCCGGATTTGGATTAATTTTTAACATGTATTAGAAAAACAATTTGGGATCCTGTTCTCTATCTGGATCTATTTCAAAGATCCAAAAATTAGTTCTTTCTCTGGCGAGTAGATAGCTTTTATGGTAAGGTATACTGTAAGCTACAGTGTAAAGAAAAAAGACAAGAAATATGTGAAAATCAACAAACATAAGCAAAATGGAGATGAGCATACAAGACAACTGTCACTATGATCTGTATCGTTTTATTTTCAAGAGTTAATCTATATGGATCATTGGCGATAATAAAACGCGGCTATTGTGTCAAGCATTTTAGCCAGCTTAAAAATAAAAATTTCATTTCGCACTGTACATAACTTAGGTATCTGTCAAAATTTAGCGCACGAAATAATTATCTGGCACATTTATTCTCGAGCTAAATTTCAATTTGAAATGGAATAATATTTAGAAGAATAATTGGTGACGGAAGTCGTAAAAGATTTTCCACTGCAAAAATCACTCATAATTCATAATTCTCATTTATTCCCATTCATAATTCTGAAAAAGATCGAACTCAACAAATTCTTTCAAATCTTTGGAAAACATTCATTAACAGAACACTTGTTTTCTGCGACATATTCTCCACAAGGTTCTTATGTCAAAATTTAGCTTGGATTTTAGCTGATATTTGGAGAAAAATGTGGGAGATAAATTTTAGCGCGATCTGCGTACTAGGCTTAATTATGAGAAGTGTATGTTTCAACAAACGGTATTCTTGATTTTAATTACTGTTCACATTTTATGTTTCACATATTCAATCACAAAAAACTTCAGAATCATCAGAATTCAGAAATAAAAGTGTTAGTTGGGATTCCGGATCGGAGAGAGATTCCGGATTGCCAAATAAAAACGACATTAATTATACATAGTAAGTAAACGTCACTTAACGAAAATTTGTTTTATTAATGAAATTTTGCACTTAGTCCAGGACTTAACGATAAACCTCCGCTAAACTATCTTTATTATTATGATTGGCAACACTGCAGTGAAAGTGAAAAGTTGAATCTAAATTATCTCCCGTAAATTTATTTAAAACTCAGTAAAAATCAACAAAATTAATTAGAAAAAGTGCGAAAACTATAAACGAATTAACTGTCCTCCCAAATTATAAGCCGTATCATCAGGTAACACAATTTAAAACTCCCAAAATAATAATTTTGATCTGAGATCAGTCACAATATGATCGATAACAAAAGAAAAATCTGCCGTACATCGCTTGAAAACTTATCCCATCAAGTCAAAGATTGCAGTAACAGAGCGCCAAAAATTTATAAAACGCATACAGCATTGTCCATTTCAACCTCAGATCTTCAAAAAATTAAATCCATTATTGATAGTTATCTGGAAGAAAAGCTTCAAAATGCAACATCGAATCTAGCTACAAAGGATGACTTTAAAAATCTCAATGCCGAGATAAACCGTTTGCGTCAATAAAATGAAGATTTATCCCCTAAGGTGCAGCAGTTTGAAAATAGATGTTGTTTACTTGAGAATGAACTCGAGGCGCAAAGTAGGGAATTAAAAGGTAAAAACCATTGACTTACTAGATATGGACTGCTAGTAGCCAACTTCACGATGGTTCCACTTTTAAACTTTCTTCCTAGTGACAATGCGCGATCAAAAGATGTCACTTAAAAAAAGGAACTAATTTTTGACAATTCAACCCAGCGGTTCTTGACAATTCAAAATGAACTGTCATTATTTTTTTCAATTTTGCAATTGCAATCAATTTGCACATTTAATCAAATTAAAAGGTAAGTTTTTGGTTCTTGCATTAAACAAAATAAATTTAATTTTAATTTATATCCCTTTATTTATACTGTTTTACATGCCACCACTTTGTCTTCGTCTTCCTGGAACTTTTTGTGCTGTCTCGGCCATGAATGTACCAAATCGGAAAGCCCAAAGAGGCGTTGCAGGATAAGAAAAAAGCAAAGATTGCCTTCGGAAAGCAGAAACTGGCGACCAAAGGCGAACCCCAGAAACAGAAGAAATCGAAAGCTGGAACCAAATTCCGTTTTGATCCGATTCCCTACGACGAAGACCAGTTCAAAGCAATTGTCAATAGCGAGAACATCAAGAAAATCGCCGAAGCCCTCAAAAACATAGTAGAAAAGGAAATGAAGACAAGACAAAAAAATCGTCGATCTTTGACGACTATCGCTACTTCCTGCAAGTAGCAAACTTCAAAATTCCCAATTCCCCCAAGAGAATGGTCAGTCTGTGAGTATAGGTTGATGTATTCTAGAGAATACGGTGGTTAATTTCTTGATTTTTTTAGACACCTGAAGCACTCGCTGGTGGAAGGATGACGATGTGCTCCTGGTAGTTGCTGATTTACAACGTGGTAGCAAAGTGGACTATGAGCCCACCAAGCATCACTATGAAGATCTGCTACGACAGAAGGGTATTGAGGGCATCGCAGTCATGCCAATGAATCAACCGAAACAGGAATACAGCACCTTTGATTAGAGGAGGCGGCTAGGCGCCAGCTATGAGCACTACTGGGACTACCAAAACAAAACCTGCGTCCAAACACTTGAAGGCCATGCTCAGAACATCTCTGCCGTTTGTTTCCACCCAGAACTGCCGATTGTCTTGACTGGATCCGAGGACGGGACTGTTAGGATTTGGCATTTGGGTACCTACCGGCTAGAAACATGTCTGAACTATGGATTCGCCTGCATGCGAGGAACTAATAATGTGGCTCTGGGCTACGACGAAGGTTCCATCATCATCAAAGATGGTCGCGAAGAGCCAGCTATGCCGTTGTACGTAATTGGAGGCAAAATCATCTGGGCCAAGCACTCGGAAATGCAGCAGGTCAATCTAAAAGCTTTATCCGATGAGACAGAGAGAGACTGCCGGTGGTAGTGAAGGACATGGGTGCCTGTGAAATCTATCCCCAGACAATCACTCATAATCCCAATGGACGTTTCGTTGTGGTGTGCGGAGATGGCGAATACATAATCTAAACATCAATGGCTCTCCGCAACAAAGCATTTGGGTCAGCACAAGAATTTGTGTGGGCAATTTTGAGGAATTCCTACAGAAGGAACAACAGCAGGTATTACCAGCGAGAATTACATCTCAGGTTAAATTGAATATCAATCGAAATCTATTGGAGGAAATAAAGGCCGCCGAAGAAAAGGGAATATTCGATGGCAACAAACCTGCTGTGGAAGTTCCTGATCATAAAAGGAATAATGATTTTCTAGGCGCTGAATCAATCCAACCTCCCATTGCTTTTGCCGCTGCTGCTCTAACTACCGAAAAAGCTTCCTCTTCTGACACAGAAGATCCCAATGCGGATGATGATCTTGATCTAGAAATAGATGGCATGACTTTTGATGAAAATATCGATACGACAGATGTGAATCTGGACGATTTCTTGAGCGATGATGATTAGTACGAAAATGGATTCAAACAAAAACTATTTTCATAAAAAGCATATTAAATTACCAATTAAACCATCGAATTTGAGTAGAGCATTTGATAGGCGAATCGAAGAATAATTTTTACTTTTACTTCAATTGAAAAAATGAAGCCATTTACCAGCTCCATCGTTTTGTATCGTCATTTAAACATGGAAAATTATTATAATCTTTATATATGTAGGTAAATATATTTTTAGTACATTAGAAATGTTTGTAGCGTCCCAAATAAAAAAAATAATCACAACTTGATGACAAAAATTATAAGCATACGCTGCAATTTTACTATTATTATTATTATGTATTGTAATAAAACAAACCAATCAATACTTGTGCGAAGGGCGTATAATGGTTCATGTCGGCAAGCTGGTCGGAAACGTAAGTTCTTCAAAAAAAACAAACATGAATCCCCGTATTAAGTCTGATTTCTCTTAAAGCTGGGCCAAAAGACGAGGAACACCTTCCACCCTGCGAACCTCAATGAGGACAAGGACATCAAGGCTGAGTTCGAGAAGTCGCCGAAAAAGACTGCTATGCGGCAGTTGACCAAATGCTCATTGCAGAGAATTCCTGTGGGAACGCATAAGTTCACTGCAGAACAACTGGCCAACAATATCGAACTGATAGTGGCTCAGCTGAAGAAGGTCTATCCGGGTGGATTGGGAAACATCCGTAACCTTCACCTGAAGATTGGCCTTACTGGAACGTCGTCGAAGATAGGATGATCAAATTGAAACGGGAAGCCGACGAGGTCCTCTAAGTGTTCCATGACAGTTGTTGATAAGGTTGACAAAGTCTGGTATGGATAAGAAGAGAAAGGTGCTAGAAATGAAAGCTGCCTTGAAGGCTGACTAAGGTGAGGATCCTGGTAAGAAATCAAAGAAAGCCAAAAAGGACAACTCCGAGGACGGAAAAAAGAAGAAGAAGGTCGAGAAATCAAAGGAACTTGACCTGCCAGAAAATGAAGAAGAAGACGATGATGATGATGAAGAAGAGGATGTTATTCAGCTGGGACAAGTTTCTGATGATGATGAAACAAAAGACGATGAGATGGCAAATCTGGATGATGAAGACACAGAAAAAGGAGCAGAGATTGTGGAAAATGGATTTGTCGGCGAAGATGATGAAGAAAGTGAAGAAGACTATGAACAAGAGGTGAATAAGAGTAATGAAGATGATGATTTCGAAGATGAGGATGACGATGATGAAGACGAAGATGATGATGAGGAGGAGACCGATTAGGTTAGCAAAATAGATTTTTGAAAAATAACGCAGTTAAGGATTTATAAATAAATATTTTACAGTTGAATTAACTGTAAGACTAACATGTCTTGGCTTTTTTCTTCTTTTGTTCTAGATTTACAACAGAAGATTGATTAAAAAATTGAATGAGAGTTTCCGCAACTAAAACCAAGTCTAACTATTACTGCCTTGGCGAAGATTGGGCTTTATTGGTCCTAGGCTTTTGAAAAACTCTGTTTATGAAATCTATTAAGACCATCAAAAACTAATAAAAAATTAAAAAAGGGGAAACATTTGTGGTTAAATATAACTAGATTCAGGGAGTTTCTCTTTATAGTTTTGGGAAAAGCCAGACAAATTTGTTACTTTGTCCTCCAAAAGCTTTTTGACATATCACTCTAAAATGTTTAGCTTTTTGTGGGTGCTAAATCTACACTTGCGGAACGCTTTAAGGAATGTTAGTTTTTTACGATACCAATTGCTTGAATTTTCGGTTTTTGAGAAAATCGAATTTGTGAACCGATTCGATGGCTTTGTGATGTCTTGTCATATTTAATGATTTCTTTACTAGGATAATCAAGAAATTGCTCCTTATAAACGTGCTCGTTTAAAATGATTTTTAATTTCGTCGCATTAATATAATTTTATGGCTTTAATGTTTGAATATGTTTTTGATTTTCTCGAAAACGGTACAGCCGATTCAAACCAGTTTTTTATGCTAAAGCTCCTCCAAAGCTTAAATATTAGTACATATTAAAATTTTCAATTTTTTATTTTTTGGATTTAAAAAAAAAATTAAAATTTTTTTTTTTGGAAACTCAATATTTCGAAAACCCCAAAATCAATTTTTTTCAAACTTGACAAAAAAAAGTTTTTTAACATAATCTACAAGATTTAAGATAAAAAAATTTGTTTTATCGAAAACTAACGGTACCTTCCATACAAATGTTAAAAAAATGGTTTTCGAAAATCGTATTTTTCTCGAAAACGGTTCCGAGAATTTTGCTAAATTTTTTTTCTTTTGATTAATTTTTACGATCTATAATTTAAAAAATAAAAATTGAAATCTAGATATTACTGACTGTAACTACCATAGAACGATTTTTTCGAATTTTGAATTTCTCATTATCGGCATAACGGATTTTAATGAAATATATAAAGAAGTTCCTAAAAAGTTTAAGAAACATTGCATTTCAAAACTTAAAAAAATATAAATATAAAATTCGATATCTCAACAACGGCTTAATATTTTACTTGAAAATTTAACTCTTATTCGTACAATAACAAAAACTTAAAGGTGGCGTACCAAAATTTGTTCTTAAAAATGTTTTAAAAATTTTGCACATAAAAGCTTATTTTTTTAAGGAACCACTACAACGACTTATGTATAATAATTTTTGTTCTTGCATAAATTCAAATTTGCATAGCATTCTGTTTTTATCCCTTACTACTAAAAGAATTTAAAAAAAGGTGCTGTGTTCCTGTTTCAGTTGATTCATTGGCATGACTGTGATGCCCTCAATACCCTTCTGTCGTAGCAGATCTTCATAGTGATGCTTGGTGGGCTCATAGTCCACTTTGCTATAACGTTGTAAATCAGCAACTACCAGGAGCACATCGTCATCCTTCTCCACCAGCGAGTGCTTCAGGTGTCTAAAAAAAAATCAAATAATTAACCACCGTATTCTCTAGAATACATCGATCTATACTCACAGTCTGACCATTCTCTTGGGGGAATTGGGAATCTTGAAGTTTGCTACTTGCAGGAAGTAGCGATAGTCGTCAAAGATCGACGATTTGTTTGTCTTCATTTCCTTTTCGACTATGTTTTTGAGGGCTTCGGCGATTTTCTTGATGTTTTCGCTGTTGACAATTGCTTTGAACTGGTCCTCGTCATAGGGAATCGGATCAAAGCGGAATTTAGTTCCAGCTTTCGATTTCTTCTGTTTCTGGGGTTCGCCTTTGGTCGCCAGTTTCTGTTTTCTGAAGGCAATCTTTGCTTTTTCCTTATCCTGCAATGCCTGGATTTTCGTTTAGACATGCGGATGGATTTTGTAAGCTGCTACTTTCCATGATGGTCTAATCTAGTTTAGACCAAATATCATCCATATTTGTCGATGCTCAATCTAAAATGACACGTCCTTCTCTCTGAATTTCTCATGCTGCCAGAAGAAAGCTACCGACTTCGGTACATTCATGGCCCAGCCAGCACAAAAGGTTATAGGAAGACGAACATGGAAGATGACATGTAAAACTGTATAAATAAAGGGATATAAATTAAAATTAAATTTATTTTGTTTAATGCAAGAACCAAAAACTTACCATTTAATTTGATTTAATGTGCAAATTGATTGCAATTGCAAAATTGAAAAAAAATAATGACAGTTCATTTTGAATTATCAACAACCGCTGAAGTGAATTGTCAAAAATTAGTTCCTTTTTTTACGTGACATCTTTTGATCGCGCATTTTCGTTAGAGAAAACCTTTAAAGTGGAACCACTTTTTTTGAGGATTTGTATGAAGAAAATGACAGACTAGCAGTCCATATATAGTAAGTCAATGGTAAAAACATTGTTATATCAATTCCAAATGACGTTGAGATTCACCCGAATCTAAAAGTGCAAGAAATTACTCAACTCTTGCTTGGAAATGAATGTTCGCAAAGATTTCCACTACCCATAAAAATAAGTGAGAACTACAGCGTAATTAAAATTGATACTGGTTCTACTGACACGGCCGCACGAATGCTTAAGAATTCATCCAAACTTAAAGGAACAGGTGTCTTCTTACAAAGAGATCTAAAAAAACAAATGCAATTAAAGCGGAGAATTCTACTCGAATACAGAAGAATACTTAAAACAAATAAACCAACAAGTGTAATTCAAATGAAAAACAATGCGCTATTAATAGAAGGCAAATCGTTTTATTTAAATAATAACAATTTAAAATTTAATGAAAATGACGGCGAGCTAGAATTGCAGCAAATGTTTGGACAATTAAACTTTGAGAATGTCAAAAACATCATGCTGTCAAAAAAACGTCAAAGTAATTGGATTAGATCAACATCATCTACTAGTTCACCAGGGATGCCACTTTATCAAAATGAACCAAGTGTTAGTAATATTTCAAGAAATTGAGAATTAGGTGCCGTCAGCTCATTAAGTATTAATTTTAAAATTTTAGCTTACAATGTTTCGGGTCTAAATAATAAGTGTATGTTTGTCGACTTTTTTAATTTTATTAAATCTTATGAATTTTTGTTTTTCTTTGAAACCCATGTAACAATTGAAAATACAAGTAAATTTATTAAGTATTTTAATGGTTTTAAACTATTTTGGATTCCTGCAATTTAAACTTCATTAAGAGGACATGCAAGTGGTGGATGTCTAAACGGAATCAAAATATCACAATTAAATTATTACGATTTCACGGAGTTTCATAAAACTGTTGTAGTAAAACTGATAAGAAAAAGTAATATGTTTATCCTTACACTTTACTTAAACTGTAATAAATGGTCTGAAAACTTTGAAAACCTGAGCAACATAATGTCTTTGCTGCACTCAAGTTACTACATTGATGAATATTAACAACATGTTTATAAGTCCTACCAGCAGAATATCCAAAGATAACGTCTGTAAACAAAACGGAACTAATTTACTCGAATTGATTCAATTGTATGACAGTATTGTCTTAAATGGATGTACCAAAGGAGACACCGAAGGTCATCATACCTTTATTGGAGGGCAGGGAAAATCCGTCATCGATTATTGTGTTATCAACAATGAATGGATTGATCGTATTACTAAATTTGAAGTTTTATCCAAAACTTTTTCGGATCACGTGCCAATAATGGTGGAGTGGGCCATTGAAACATCCTTGCAACAGAGAAATCTTGATCTGATTCCACGCTTGAAATGGAATAAAAAAAAATGTGGAATCCTACCAGCATTCCTTAGATTAATTCATCTCAAGAATATCTGCTATCCCCGAGACGTGTGATGATCACTCAAATCAAATTATTTAATGCATAAGGAATTCTTCAAATAACAGACAAAAAAACCTAATAAAAACATTCAAACAAAAATGGTTTGACAGGGAATGCATGAATGGTAGATAAAAATCGTTCGATCTACTTAATGCAATGCGGCGTAATCCTTATAGCAATGAACTTCGGCGATGGTATATCAGATCAAATATCAAGTACAAACAGCTTTGCCTATCAAAGAAAATAAATTTTGAAACAAACCAAGCTTTATCTTTAGGACAAACGAAAAACACAAAGGACTTCTGGAAAATTGCAAAAGAAATCAATGGTTCAAATCATAATATAGGTTCAGGTGTATCTGCAGATGATCTCTCTATTTACTTTAAGAACCTTCTACAAAATAAATCCAACCTAACGTTCTCATACACAGAACCGTTTATCTGCGATGATACTCTTGATTGTACAATATCTGCTGACGAAATTTAAACAGTTCTTCAAAAAGCAAAGGATGGAAAAGCTCCAGGTGAAGATGGGATTTCAAAAGAATTTTTTAAAAATGCATCTTCAGCTTTTTACAACAATTTATTAACTTTTTTTAACAAAGTTCTTATCAGTGCCACAATCCCAGAGTCCTTCAAAACTTCAGTTATTTTCCCCATACATAAAAAAGGTGCTTTGAACGAAGTTGAAAACTACCGTGGTATTCCGTTCATGAATGTGATTTCGAAAATATTCTGTGGAGTGCTGGTTGGCAGACTAGAAAGATGGGCGGACGAAAATAACATCCTGTCAGGCCTTCAAGCTGGTTTTAGAAAGAGCTATTCTACCATTGACCACATTTTCTCACTCACATCAATCGTTAAAGCGTTTCAAGCACGTAACAAAAAAGTCTTCGCATTTTTTGTAGACTTTAAAGCTGCGTTTGATCTGGTGAATCGGAGTGCTTTGCTGTATAAGCTTTCAGAATTGGGTGTTTCAACAAGATTTCTTCGAGTAATACGCAACATGTATACTGACACAATATCAACAGTATGGGATGGAGAAGTATTTTCTAAATGGTTTAAAACAGATACTAGTATTAAGCAAGGATGTCTCTTGAGTGCCCTTCTGTTTACACTTTTCATAAATGACATTGCAAAGCATCTACCCGGAGGTATTAGAGTTGCAAACACCATCATTAACGTTTTGATGTACGCCGACGACTTTGTTGTGTTGTCAGAGTCACCAGAAAATTTACAACTAATGATAAATCGTCTTGCAGCATATTGTGAAAAATGGGGACTGACTATAAATACCGAAAAGTCAAAAATTATGGTTTTCTCACGGTCAAATCAGAGGGAAGTGATTCATAGCTGGTTTTTTAGGAGCAGTCCTAGATGTAGCGAGAGAATACAAATATCTTGGAATCAAACTCAACCCAACATTAGATTTCAGAAGAAACTTGACCGAAAAATATAATGCATCACAAAGTCTCATCAATTTAACATGGAGCAAATTATTTTTAAACCCTCACATAAATCTCTCTGTAAAATACAAAATCTTTGATGCCGTTGTGAAATCTTCACTTTGCTATGCTGCTCAGGTTTGGGGTATAAGAGAGTATGAAAAAATTGAAAAACTACAAAGAAACTTTATTAAAAAAGTGTTTTATCTTCCGATCAAAACTCCGAATTACGCAATATACTTGGAAACAGGCTGTCCAAAACTTTTCCGTACACCCTTAAACTCAAGCCGACTTTATCATAAAATTTTTGGGATATCCGGACTCTCGGTTAAGCAAAAAACTGCTTCTTTACGAAGTAAGGAATAAAGATTGGTGGATGGAGAAGTGGCAAAATTTCAGTAATGCTTATGGAGAGGAAGTTAATTTCGACCCAAACAACCTTCAACTTTTAAAAGACCAACTCTATAAAATTAAACAGAAGCAAGAAGACTCAGTGCGAAATCTCATGATTAAGGAGGCCAATCAGTCACAAAGCAGAATACTATACAGTCAATTGGAATATAATCTCTGTGATACAAATTATTTTACGAACTTATTTAGCTGCAAAGAAATCTCCTTGATATTCAAAGTGAGATGTGAACTGTTAGGTCTCAACAGAAGTCCTAACAATGGAAGTTTTAATCAGTTTTGTACTCTATGCAACATAAAAGCCAAAGAGGACTGCTTCCATCTATTAAGTATATATGTCCAATCTTCAAGCAATATAGACTATGGTACTTCGGAAATCCTTTATTAACTATGGAAGAGACGAAACTTACATTAAATGGACCTAATTGGAAAGAACTTGCCCGTTTCCTGAAACAAACCTACACATTTAGAATGCTGCTTTTAACTGAATATGCATAACTAGCATTTATTTATTTTTTTTAAACTATAGTTACTAAATTAAATGAAAAACAATACGAATTCAATAATATTTAATCGTTTTAAATTTAATGTTGCCATTCGAGCTGACGGCAAAGCCATAGCTTAAAAATTCAGAAATAATATGTAAATGTAACAAACTCAAATTGTCAATAAATGAATTCTTTTACTTACTTATTTATTATGGATTTTAATGTTTAACAGGAAAAACTTGCGTCTGCGAAATAGTAACCCGTTTCAGTTCTAAGTTTTTTTTCTCATAGTCAAAGGCATATTTTCATTTTAAAATTACATTTTTTAGCCCGTAAAATAATAATCAGACAACAGAAGCAAAAGGAGCGAATTATCGCAGCTCTCCGGAAAAATAAGAACAAACTTAGCACTGTCCGCAAAGATGTAGATTTTGCCATGCAAACGGAAATCAACGGTAAAGTATCTGAAATCTTGGACAGCGAAATAAGGAAGTTACGATGTGATTGCCAGACCATCCTCAATGAGATTGAAAATTCAAGAAGTGGTGAGTAGAAATGCGATATAAATATATACAAAATGTTTTTTTTTATTTATAAAATTTCGTTTAAGGTCTAGGAAATGATAGTATTCAGCAAACAAATTCCATTAAAACAAAACAAGCACATTCATTCCTAAAGTTTAATGGTATTCCTTATCCCGCTCCTATATCGACCGATAATTTGTTACGAAACCAACAGCTGTCGTTCTCAAATGAAGTAGTCAGCCTGCTAAGAAATCCATTGATACCTTTCCGTCATAAAAACTTAAACTATGGAACAGGAGACTAAATCCCCCAAGGATGTTTGAAACATGAGTACATTCCATAATATCCCTCTATAACATACAAAATGTTGTTGTAAATTATGCTATTTGATACGATAGAATGGTTGAATTAAAAACAAAAGTTAGCTGCTATGAAAATATAAAAAATGCTTAAATACTTCTTGTACATATGTAATGTAAAATATTGTTAGATTTTATATTTTAGTTCTTACCACTTGATTTTTCGATATGTCACGCCAGGTACTCCTACTAAGTTTATAAGGAGCAAATAAACATAAGTACATACAGTGTTGGACAAAACTAAAGCACTAAAAAATATCACATTGGAAACATACGAATAAAAAGTGAAAACACTTATGATACTTTTATATTTTTTATTTTTTCTTAATCACAACATATTATTCTATATTTTACAGCTTTTAATTTGATTTTAAATGTTAACATATTTCTAAAAAATAAAAATAGTTAAAAACTCATTAAAAAGTAGCTGGACAAAACTAAAGCACACGTACCATATTTCTGTTTACAGTTATCGAATTTTACCGCTTATTTTTTAAATGCTACTACTCGTACCTTCAATTGTTATTTTGTCAAGCATGTTTTAGACAAAACAAAAAAAGTTAATCGCGGACCTTTGATGTTGCTAACGGTCAAAGCTAATGAACATGAACAATAATTTAAAATTTAAATAAAAATTATTAAAATGGCGCGGAATAAATATTCCAATAAATTAAAAAAAAAAATAGTGTCCAACTTTCAAAGCGGTGAATCAATTACATTTATTGGCAACTAGCCGACCGTACTCGCTTTGCTTCGCAAATTGTAACTACGAATATTTTCTTAATATTAATATTAGCATATGAAAACATTTCTCAATGGGACTGAGCATATTTGCTACAATAATATTAATTTTAGTTTATATGTATCAGTTGTGTCCGAGCTCTCAATAGCGAATGACGTATTACAGCCTATACTAATATCAAGTTTGTTATTATTTTTTCCAAGATAAATAAGCGTGCGCGATCTCCCTTTGCAGAGGACAACCTCGCGTCCTCGGGAAAGAAGCACAAAGTTTCAATTTTTCCAATATCAAACAATAATATGAGTAGGTGAGAAGCAAAACTTGTTATATCCACTTTACTAAAAAATTGAGATTTAAATGCAGATTTGAAGATTTGGCAGCATTGAAAATATTCGAACTAAAATTTTGTAGCATAACTGCTTAATTCCTTTGAATTTTCAAGTTGAATATTATGTTTGGTTTCAAAACTATCCATATCCACTTTGAATTTTGCAGCAAAACTTTCCATATCCCTCGCAGTAGGTTTGTTTTCAAAACTGTTCTTTCTCTTCTTCTTCCTTATCAGTTCACACGTTGAGACAACAAAATTACATTCGTTACTCGAATAAGATCGATTTTTAAGAAATGGATAATTTTAACTCGTTCCCAATTTTGTCTGAAGGTAAGGGCAAAACAAAAGAGGTTAATAAGAACTCTTGGAAAAGGGAACAGCTAAAACATAAAAGGTGTGATTTGTTTTGTATGTATCAATTAACCAAGTTTAAAGCATTTTTGTTTAGATATTTGGCTAAGAAACTTCCAACGGTGCCTGGTTGTACACACAAAAAGAAAAATTTAAATTGTACGAATATTTCCATTCAGGATATTCGTCGTTTTTATGAATCTTTTTATGAAAATAAAGGAAAGATCGCCCAGGATAATTTCATATTGAAATATACGTCTCAAAGAAAGCCAATGAGGATAAGGCACTCTGGTAATTTACTATTAACTGCAATAATAGTATTTTGAAAAGTCTAATTGTGGTTTAGGGAATGAAATACAAAGAATACCTTTCAAAGGTATATCAATAAGTTATTTTATAAGGTCCAAGAAAGATGGCTTATTGCAAATTTGTCAAACCGCTTTTCTGCAAATACTGGGAATATCAAAATTCAGAGTTCAAAATATTTGCAAAAATCATCTCTTAGCTGGAGAAACACCACAAGAAAAACGAGGGGGTGACACCAGATCCAGAAAATATGTACAAAAAAAAGGTGAAGTAGCAAGCTTTACTAAAAAGTTGAACTGTGTGGAGTCCCATTATACAAGGGAAAACAGTATTCGGCAATATTTCCCAAGTGACTGGAGCGTTAAACTGCTTTGGAGAAAGTATAACAATGCAGCTGACACAAGTCTTAAGGTAAAATATCACTTTTTCTGGGAAATTTTTCGACGAGACTTCAACCTCAGCTTTGACACACCTGCGACGGATGCTTGTTCAGAGTGCATAAGATTAAAGTCCCTAATTAAGTGTTCAGGAAACGAAAAAGTGTTGACAATGGCAAAATATGCAGTCCATAAAAAGAAAGCTAAGGCCTTTCATGAAATGCTTCAAAAACCTTCTGAAGAAATCTTCAAGTTTTCATTTGATTGCCAAAAAAATCTTGTTTTACCAAAAGTCCCTGATCAAGCTGCCTATTATTCAAGGCAGCTCTATCAGTATAATCTGACAATTTGTGAAGGAACCTCAAAAAATAAACAAACATCCGACACTGTTAAAATTTTTACTTGGTCTGAAGATCAGCGATTTAAAGGCTCGAACGAAATCGCATCAATTTTATTTTATTACCTTAAAGGCCTGAATCTTGAAAGCTGTTCTAAAATTCAGATGTTTTCGGATGGCTGTCCTAGGCAGAACAAGAATATAACTGTGATTGGTATGTTAGACAAATGGCTTCTTGAGCTTTCTCCTCCAAAAATAGAATCCATCGAATTCATTTTTCCAATCGTTGGCCATTCGTATTTACCATCTGACAGAGTTTTTGGTCGCATCGAAAAGGAACTTAGAAAAATGGACACAATTATTCAGCCAGAAGAATACAAAAAGATATTTTCGAAATATGGGCAAGTTAAGACCGTTGGAGAAGAAGTGCCTGTCTTGGACTTTAAATCTTCGGTTTCCAGAAATGTTAAACCGCCTGGTCAATTGCATTTTCCTTTTGCCTCCTCAAAACGCATCATGCTTTTAAAGCAAAATAAAACTATCGTGGTCAAAGGAGAAGTTAATTATAAAGTTGATTCAGGCAGTTTTAAATCTATTAGGTACTAAAAAAGGAAAAAGCTTAAGACTTATCATACCAGAGTTGCTTCATAATAAGGTCCCAGTTAAAGAAGAAAAGCTAAAAGAAGAATTGCTAGTAAAACATTTTGGAAATGAGTGGACAAAAATGGATGATATTCTTAATTACAAAAATGTAATTTGTGCTCCTCAACAAGATGAACAAGAATTTCAAAACGATGAAGGGGAAATTGCATTAGATGAACAAGAAGTTTTCACAATTTAAAAAAATTATTTTCCTTCATTAATTTAAAATTTGTGAACTAAACTAATTACTATTTTCGGCAATAAACAATAAAAGGTCTTGTTTAACATAAGGAAATTGTTTTCATTATTATAATTTTTTTTTTTTTTTTTTTTCAAAAGTGAAAATTTTTACAAGTGTTGGTAACAAAACTCTTCGTATCCAACTTTTCGTATATTTATTGGTTTCAAAACTAATCATCTCCATGCTTTTGCACCAAAACTCATCATATCCAAATTAAATTTTTGAATAACTTCTAAAAGGAACATTAAATATATTTTTCCTTTTAATCACAATATACAGAACGACAATTCTTTAAAGAGATACAATATTAAGTTCTGCAAGTACTTTCTTTAAGCCGTAATAAGTTTTTTCCTTTTTGCACAAAACGAGTTTGAATGGATTTGGCGAGTTTTGGTTCTTACCTACTCATATGAACAATTTCAAATCCCCTGGATACTGGAGCCCGTTGCAGTGTGTGGCAGACGCTGGCAATGAAGGTGAAGATAAAGATATGGATGACGATCAGTCTTCATCAAAACAATCTCTTCCAAAAACAAAAGTGCCACCAATAAAATTATTGCAAAAGTCATGTGACTACGTGCATCAAATAATGAAAACTATCAATGTCACTGACTATTGTATAAAAATTATTTCCATCGGGATTAAAATTATGTGTGAATCTATTGATTCTTACAACAAAGTGATAGATAAACTTAAATCAGATAATTGTCAGTATTTCTCACATGACCTTAAAAGTAATAAAGCTTTTAAGGTTATATTGTATGGATTGAGCTCATTTGATTCCACTGTGTTAAAAGCAGAATTGATAAGAATCGGTCTTAAATGTATAGACATTAAAAGTGTAACGAAAAGTTATGAACATTATTCCGAAACTTTTTATGTTTGCTTCCTTGAAAGTGGTTCCATTAAAATGATAGACCTTAAAAAGATCTTTCGATCTGTGTTTCATACACAAATAAATTGGAACTATCAACGAAGCCATGAAAATAAAATAACACAATGCCGAAACTGTCAAATGTTTGGTCACGGCGACAAGAATTGCCATGTTAAAATATATTGTTCGTTCTGTGCCTGCTCACATAAGACTGAAGAATGTGTCAATAAATACAAGTTCAAATGTGCGAACTGCAATGAGAGTCACAAATCAACCGATTCAATTTGTCAAAGCAGAAATAAATACTTGGAAGTAAGAGCTAAGGTTGCGAGTAAAACAAGGCGTTCTCTCCAACCGAAGCTTGCAAATCCAAATGTAAATGCATTATCACATCTCTCATTAACCGATTTCCCTCCCTTACCTACCCGGTTAACAAACAAACGTGCAGAGAACAAGTATAATACTCGGGCATCAAGTTCATGGGTACATACACAACGTTTACCATCATCATCATCTCCAGCATCAGCAGCAGCAGCAACAGCAGCAGCACCTGTTAACATACACTACGTCAGAGCACCAACAAGCAATGTTAATCTCACCAACAGCGGTGAGTTGTTCTCTATGGAAGAGCTTAATTCTCTCATAATGGAAATGATTACGAAACTAAGTACATGTAATGTAAATCAAAAAATGAACAATTTTATGCTATCGCTCAGTTAGCTACTAAATTTTTGTATCAAAATGTCATATAAATACAAAGTACTAAATATAATTACATGGAATGCCAGAGGTGTCCGAAGTAAATATGTAGAACTTTTAAATTTTTTAAATGAAAAAAAGATAGATATTGCATTAATTACAGAGACGTGGTTAGACGTAGATGTTAAAATATCAACTCCCGGTTTCTATTGCTACCGTGTTGATAGAATAGATGAAAGAGGTGGGGGGGTTGCAATATTGGTAAGAAAATCAATTCAACATTCAGTTTTAACGTCTGTTCGCGCCTTTTGCATAGAAAACATTGGAATTGAACTTAAATTAGATAATGGTAGAACTATTGACATAATTTGTGCCTACTTCCGGGGTGGCTCTTCATCCCCATTAAAGAGACAATACTTAAAAGCTGATTTAAGAAAGCTTTTAATAAAAAACAAATATTATATTGTTGGCGGTGATTTGAACTGCAAACACAGGGACTGGGGTTGTAGCAGAGCTAATTCTTGGGGGAACATACTGTCAGATCTAACAAATATATTTCCCTTTTCCTTCAGTGTATCGCAGCCTAAAGATTTTAACGAACTTCCTTCTGATCATAACCCTGTATTATTAGAAATTCTCCATCCTTCGCAAATAATAGAAGAATACTATCTTGATTTTAAAAATACTAATTGGTCATTTTTCAAATTGGATTTAAAATCGAAACTTAGAAATATGCCGACGGAAATAGAAAATGTTACAACGAAAGAAGATGTTGATTTACTTGTCTCAAATTTTTCTGATAAAGTTCTAAGCTCAGTAGATTCTTCTGTACCGAAGCTGCTCAAAAAAGATCACATTAGTAAAGTCCCTGATTATATTCTTGAATATATTCGGTTCAGAAATAGCATCAAAAGACAATGGCAACGATATCGTTTGCCAGTACATTGCCACCATTTGAAATTTTTCAATAAACTTATTTCTATAGAAATTCAAAAAATCCGAAATACCTGATGGAATCAAACACTAAGCCAGCTAGATAAAAATGATAAACCTTACTGGAACATTGCTAAAATTATAAAAAATAAGACCAGATTGATTCCTGCACTCAAAAATTCGAATGGTGTGCTTTATACTGATAGCGAAAAAGCTAATGCTTTTGCTATAGAATTCAGGAAAAACCATAGAGGAAATATATTACCTAGAGTCACGACCGGTACCCCTCTTGCCTGAAACACCCTCAAATTTTTTTTGAGGTGAGTAAGAGAAAACTCTCTTAAATTCCCTATCCGTGAATACGTGTGAATGGTGGATTAAAATACAAAATGAAGTCAGTAGCTCAAAATTTGAAGTTTTGTTTTTTTTTGTGAATATCAAAATGACAGTTCTCAAAACAATTTTTTTAGAATTGTAAGTAGACCGATTATAAATATTCGTGATAAAAATTAATAGTTTTTATACTTAGGCTTATGTTAATAACTTAAATTATGATTAGTTCAACAAAATGCGCAAAACGCAAATAACCAAAAGCGAGTAGTCAGACAGTAAGTGCAACTACAAAGACCATTCAACAACACCGACCAACAGCGGGCATCACAAAAGCAGATCAACTAAATCAACTCCCAAAATAAATCTTACCACCAGCCTAAATCATCCAGAAAGCACCACGATTACAAATAGAGAAGTTGATAGTCATGAGGATACAACCGAAAATAAAGATCAGCCAGATAGTTCAACGACAAGTGGTCAACAAAAAGTACAACAACAACACGATCCAGAAGCACGTAATCCTGGTCCGGAATCAGTCTCATCAGCAGTTACGGATTCATCTTCATCGCCGTTAAATCTACGAACAACACTCCATGATAATCCAGCCAAAAAGCTTGTTGAAATTCTATCGAATCCCAATTCAAATGAAAGTCTATTGGAGCATTCGTACAATACCTCATCCAGTCATTCCCTGTCACGTTTATCCAAACATACACAGCCAATAGTTTGCCTTAGTTCCGAAGAAGAAATCGTCAAGAAAGCAAGATAGGGAGAGACTTTATTTCTATTCTGCCACGTGAACCGGCGGAACAAGTGTTGGCCTATTTGGATCGAACCAATCTTCGTTCTACAAAACCCTAACGTGCTTAGGAATTCTTCAGGCACTGTAAATAACTTTGATAATGGCCGATCAGAAGACAAAATCAGCTTCTATTGATATTTTGACTGCAATTGTCGAGTTTTCGACATTGGTTGTTCGCAATTACACATTGCAAAAAGTGAGCAGGACGGACGGGGTAAGTGTTGCGAAATAATACAAATATAATAGTATTAAATGCATCTTTTTTTGTTTTTCTGCAGGGATGAATGCTACTTAATATAGCTAGAGAACAAATGTTGATTGATTCCGAACCAAAGAAAACATGCTCACCTAGAAGGGGGACTTCCTAAATTTCTTTTACAAACAAATATTCAAACCTTAATTGGTATAATAATTTTTATTTGGTTTATACAAGAAACTTAATTATTGTCTTTATCGACAGCTCCACTTTTAATGAATACCATTGGTGATAGACTACAAAACGAAGATTATCAAACGGCGCAGTTGTTGGGCCTGGTTTTGGACATTCTATCATTCTGTGTAGAACATCACACGTATCACAAAGTATTCCATAGTCGAACTGTGTGGTCGTGGTGCAGCTAAAACAAATGGATATAAAATATTAACAATAATTGCATACCATCTAATTTGCATGCCGAAGTAATGGACACCGAACTACCTGTTCTTGCTGGATTCTTGAACGTTCCAACTCAATCGGGATTCTCACTCAACCGGATATCGAAAAAGGTTTAAAGAAGTTATTAATTTTTCTTTTGTTTCAAAATATACATATATATTTTCCAGCTATACAACCTGAGATCCTAGATTTTCACACATCAGTTTGTTTTTTTATTTAAATACCTACTATCTGGTTTGCAGTTTGTTTAAGACCACTCTTCTTGTCTCTCTTTTGCCACTCGCAAGTTCTGGTATAAATGTTTATTGATTGTTATTGTTCGATTTTTTTGTTAATTATTGTTGATTGGAATCTGTTTATTGAGCTACTAAGATAGTAAATGGCCAATAAAACACGAATGACAAACAAGTAAGCGGAGTTTTTTGTTTTTTGATGACGATGTGTTTTAGATAAAAGTCTGTTTATCTTTAGCTACTTAAAGAGCCTTACCAATAATCAAATTTAGGGACGACTTTAATATTTTTATATTACATAGGATGAACTCAATATTTAAATTGACTCTAAATAATGAACAATTCATGGGTTAGGTTGGGGTAATGGACTGACAGTTGATCTTGTTACCGTCACACTTAGGTCAATGTAGATCAGTTGCGATACCCTAGGGATTGTAACTCCCATGTATTGAAACCTATCATAAATCCTATGTCATTCAAGCCTGTTAAGGGGGTTGATGAGTTTAAACTATAGCCTGAAATGTCGGAGGGTACTTCTTAGTCATTGAAGAAATGTCTGTCGTCACATAATCACCTGGTTGAGGAGGTTTAAAGGATCCTTTTCTTTACCTACACTTAAGAAATCATCCCTGCACCAGGCGCGTAGGATCATTTCGTTCCTTGCAACGTCTAGTAATGAAATTAATAGGTCAGTGGTTGGTTATATGTCCATTTGTTTGGTCAGTCCGTGTTCATCGTAGGAATGATAATCGCTGGTGTATAGGCGAGGTGCACATCCTCTATTTGTTGCTGCTCCTTTAAAAAACAGCTGCGTCGTTCAGTCGCTTTCGTTCGTTCTATCATTGTCGTCTTGTACCCTTTTAATGGCTTTTGACTGTGGTTGGAGGCAATTTCAAATCTCGTGGTCGGCTGGTAGCGTTGATAAAAGTTCCTCCAAGTCGTTGAAGACTGTTTCTCAGATGATATAGCGCATCTACAGTGACCCAGGTAGTGAGGAATAACCTCATGTATGTCCACGCTACCGCATCCATTGACTATTGCCGGAGAATTTTTTTGTTTTCTTTTTCAAAAATAAAAAATGCATGTTTCAACCCCAGCCCCTGCTGCCGTCAACGAGTCTGCCTTGCGGCGATCGGAATTTGGTTTCTCGAAATAAAATATCCTTTTCTCCCTCTACAAGGACTATGCTTCATTACAAATAAATTTTTGGCCCGAGAGTGAAATAAAACGATTCATGTGCTTAATCGAACTGGATCAAATACTGTTCCAAAAAAATTACATTTGCAAGCAAAAATCGTCATTAACAGACTCTTGGAACTGAGATATTCGTATATGAAAAAATGACAATTAACAGAAAAACTAATTGTTTATAGATTACGAATTAGCTATAGACCAAGAGCCGGCATCAAATTTGGGGAAATGAATAAATAACCAAAATATGAATTTGAGCATTAATAGGTTCATGCGGTATGAATACAAAGGTCTGGCTAGTTTTTTTCTTCGCCTTCGGTGGCGTAAAAATTTGTGTGTCAAGGAGACTTCAATTCCTTAAATAAAAACAGAAAATAATGCTCTGCGATTTTTCCTAGGTGGACAAAACTTTAATCTTTTAACAATTGAATTCATAGAACTTAAGATATAAGCTTTTTAAGAGAAAATTATCGGTTTTTTGAAACTTTTCTTAGTTAATTTTTGCTTTTTAAAAAATATCAAATCAAAGCCCATATGGATTGCGTCAAAGGCTAATATCTTTTCTATTAATCAGGTCATTAAGATTAAGTTGTTTAGGCTTAAGGAAAGTGGGCGAGCGTCATAAGAACATGATTAATTTTCGTGAATTTGTCGTAAATTTTCGTGAAACAACAAAATTTCTTGCGCTCGTCGTTAATTAAAAATTAACGCTTGGTAAAGCTAACTTTAAAGTCAAGACAATTATTAACACTATCCTTTTCCTTTTTCGAGTTCATTTTACCCTATTTTGAGGGTACGGTAATGAAGGTTCTCTAGAAGAACTACCTCCCCCCTCTGACTACTGCACTTTTCTTGAGTAACGATTCTGTTTTAGAAATTTTTAACAATCATTCCAATCAAATAAAAAAATGTCGAGACATATAATTTGATACATATGCTATTTTTAATATTCTAGAATTTATTTAGTAACCAATTTTTATTATTATTTTTTAAATATTTTTAGAAAAACTGCCAACGCTATTGTCTTCTATTCAAGGCCAGCCGTCATAGTATTGAACGTCTTGAAATATGTGAATCCAAGGACGACAAGAACCCGAAAATCATAACACTTGAAAATTGCGTTAAAATAATGCAGGAACCCGCTCCAGCCAATCTTATACACATCGTCAAAATGACTTGAACATTAACTCTGAATACTCTAGCTGAAGAAGATCTTAAAGAATGGTTAAATGCTCTGCAGTCGGTGGCCTTTCGAGATAAAGGCGGTACACTTAGTCGAAGCACTGCAATTGAAGAAGATAACGACCTATATTTTATAATACAAAAAGATCTCAAGAGAATACTAGTGCTTATGAAAAGCACACACACTTTTAAGAAAAATAAATGCACTTAAAGACACTTAAACGCTTGTCCCGCCTGTTAATGACATCTATCGTTCGAAGCAACAGAAACGATTTTCTAAAATAAAAAAATTGAGAACTGTTGATCAATTGATTTTAAATCTAATTTTAATTTAGCTATCTTATTGAAACTTAAATGAATGGATTTGGTGTAAGTACATGCTGCGTACTAGTCAGCTATTTCAAAAAAAGGCAGCAAATGACAACATTAGTTCATCGATCACATTCGAAAATATCATGATTTTTCATGAAATTCTTGAAATGGTAGATAAACTATGATGTCATTTCTGAACTAGTTGCTTCATTTTGATGATTGACCCGGTTTTAGATATTGATTTTAATCCTCTAAGTGTTTCTGAAAACGAAATTTTAATTGTAACAAGAAATTGAAAAAAAATTTAATATGGGGGACGTTTCAACAATTTCAATAGGAATATGAAAATGTTGAAACGTCTTTGACATGAAATTTTTTGAATATTCTTATCAGATTTCAAAATAGTTTTCACAAGCATCTAGAGGAATTAAACCAATTCTCGAAACCGTTTCAATCATCCAAATCAAGCAAGTAGTTTGGAAATTACAACATGATTTATCTACCATTTTCAAGAATTTCATGAAAATTTCTATGATTTCCTCAAAAGTGATCGATAAACCATGTTGGCATTTCTGAACTAGTTGCTTCATTTGGATTATTGAAACGGTTCCAAGTGTTGATTTAATTCATCTAAGTGATTCTGAAACCAATTTTAAAATCTAACCAGAACATCGAAAAAATGTCATGCCAGAGACGTTTCAACATTTTCATATTCATATTGAAATTCTTGAAACGATACCCATATGCAAATTTTTCGAAGTTTTTGATAAAATTAAAGTTGATTTCCAGTTCTACTTAGAGGACTTAAAACAACACTCGAAACCGTTTCAATATTTCAAATGAAGCAACTAGTTTAGAAATGATAACATAATGTATCGATCATTTCAAAGAAAATCATATAATTTTTCAAGAATTTCTTGAAAATGGTAGATAAACCATCCCGTCATTTCCAAACTACTTGCTCCATTCGGATGATTTAAACGGTCTTCGGTGTTGTTTTTAATCCTCTAGGTGATTCCAAAAACTAATTTTAATTTAAACAAAAACTTCGAAAAATTTTCATATTGGGAACGTTTTAGCAATTTCAATATGAATACGCAAATGTTGAAACGTCTGGCATGAATTTTTTTCGGAATTTTTGTCAGATTTGAAAATGGTTTTCAGAACCCTTTTGAGGAATCAAATCAACACTCAAAACCGTTCGAATTATCCAAATGAAGCAACTACTTCAGAAATGACAGCTTGGTCTATCTACCATTTTCAAGAATTTCATGAAAAATCATGTGATTTTCTTGAAAGTGGTCGATAAATGATGTTGTCATTTCTAAACTAGTTGCTTCATTTGGATGATCGAAACGGTTCCGAGTGTGGATTGAAGTCCTCTAGGTGATTGTGAAAACCGTTTTTAAATCTGATAAGAATATCGAAAAAAGTTCATGCCAGAGACGTTTCAACATTTGCATATTCATATTGTTAAAACGTTCCCGATATGAAAATTTTTCGAAGTTTTTGTTTAAATTAAAATTAGTTTTTGGAATCACCTAGAGGATTAAAAACAACACTCAAAACCGTTTCAACCATCCAAATGAAGCAAGTAGTTCCGAAATGTCGACATGGTTTATTGATCACTTTTAAGAAAATGATATAATTTTTCATGAAATTCTTGAAAATGGTAGATAAACCATCCTGTCATTTCCAAACTACTTGCTCCATTCGGATGATTTAAACGGTTTCGAGTGTTGATTTAAGTCCTCTAGGTGGTTCTAAGAACCAATTTTTAATCAGACAAGCAATAAGAAAAAAATTCATACAAAAGACGTTTTAAAATTTTCATATTCGTATTGAATTTGTGAAAACGTTTCTCATATGAAAATTTTTCGAAGTTTTTGTTAAAATTGAAATTTGTTTTCAGAACCACTTAGAAGACTTGAATCAACACTCGGAACCGTTTTAATCATCTAAATGAAGCAACTAGTTCAGAAATGACAGCTTGGTTTATCTACCATTTTAAAGAATTTCCAACAGCATTTGCTCGATTGATCCTATTTTGAATACAATTAGATGCCAATTGGCAAGAACATTGACATTCGAACTTACCATCATCGTCTTCAGCTACTGTGGGCTTGGCGCCAGCAGTTTCTGGAAGTGCCTGACCGCTCCATGCGGCTCTTTCGGCGGAGCTAAAGGACGTATATATTAACAAAACTATATCCCAAACGATGTATAATTAAATGAACTAACGTTCAATTATACTTTTCCACACTTCCTTTATGGTTATTAACCAATATTTCACTACTTTGGTGATAGCTTTTTTCGGGACTCGTAGAAATCTCCGATTATAATGGAATTGGTGATAAGACTGATAATTAATAGAACAATCGTTTTCAAATGTTCATTAAGTAAGCAGCAAGTTTTTGAAATTTCTTTTATTAATTTTAATTCTTACTAGCCGACCCAGCTCTCGAAATTCGAGTGCCAATTTATTTATTATTTATATATTTGGCAGTGTTTTCAAGCAAATTTATTAAATTAAATTTTATTTTATGTAATATGCAAAGTGTTCGACAGTGCAAAAACAAAAATGACCCACAGTGTGTAAATGCGTGTCTCAAGTATATTCTGCACATCTCCGTAACTGTGGCTTTCCAACCATATAAAATTTATCGAAATCGGTTAAATACTTTTGGAGAAAAGTGTACCACAAAAAACATGTTTGCCGTTTTATTATATGATGATTTAGCATGTTAATTTTTAAACCTATTTGTATATAATAATTCAATAAACTCATGTTTCAATGAACAGTAAGTAAATGGTTTTGAAAAAGAAATTTATTAGTATTAGAACATTTTATAAAATCTTATTTCATTACATTTTAATAACTTATAAGTTATGCATTATACCTACGAACTTAAAAATAAAATGAAAAATTGTCAAATTAGAATGCGCCAGCCCTCATATTATGAGAAAATATATAATGTCACGATATGATGAATCAATGGAAACTTAAAACAAAAAATATAACAACAAACCAACAACAATGCATATACTGAGGTTGACATTGGTTTGTTGACACTTTTTTTATGTTTATGTACTAACTACATATTTTATGCTTTTTTTAACTTTGCTGAACCTAGAGCCAATTTATATTTTCTACATTCTCTTGTAAAGATATACATATCTATCAATAATGTTTTATTTACAAATTATGGAAGGCATAACGTCTAGAGGTTCTATGTTTTACTTTGATAACTTTGCCCTTCTTGTAGTTCTTATCCTTTTTCTTCTTCTTTTTGTTGCCAATTAAAGAAACATAACTTTCATCAATTTATTAATGACTGAAGGTTTGTAAATGCTTTTTTTTAATGTCTTGGAATCGTTTTTATATGGGCATGACATATCTTACTTCATTCCCAGAATTATTTTGATTGATGAGTTCCTTCATCTCATTGTAGCCATCATCGAGCTTTTGAATTGCCAAAAATGGTCCCTTTGACGAGTTCAAGGACTTAATGTCATTACGAAAGGTGTGTGGACGTGCTTAAGTTGATAACATTACTTCGAATTTTGTCCAAATTTAAAAGGTTCTCTAATCCCACGTAAATAAATGTCCGATGCAACAAACCTGCCGAATAAAAACTTTTAATAATTACAACCTGTATAAGCAGAAACTTTAATTGTTCATTACTTGAATGCGTCTTCGTTAACGAGTTCCCAGTAAATACATTTTGCATCATCGCTATACGTTGAATTGTCCAAACTAAAAACGAATTCTTTTAATTTCTTCCAGGCGCTTATGTCCAGGTCAATTTTGTGGAACCGATCTGTAGGTTGTTTGAAGTAAATTGCATAGAGCAGGAATAATGCTCCCAATTTGTGCAGTGTACTTTTAGATGAGAGGATACGTTTTGCATAATGAATGCAGACATTTGTGGACTGAATAATTTCCACAGAATGAGATTGTCATTGTCCACTGAAATATTTAAAAAAAGTAATTGTAAGGAATCTTTAGAACAATAGATCTTACTCCTTACGAATAAATAATCTGGAACAATGTCGACTTCCATTGATAGACGAATGATTCAAATCTAGGATTTTCGTTTGCAATGAAGCTCTCAATTATATCTTTGCAATCCTTTTGAAATTATACTTTTTCACACTTCCTTTATAATATTATTAACCAATATTTCACTACTTCCATTGACACTTGTGAAATTTTGCACACACAATAAAAAAAAAGAATATGTAGGGAAAAACTTGTGTGCGGAGAAAAAACACCTTCGGTATTTTGCAATCGAAATTTACGCGATCAATTTATGATTTGCACACGAAATTTTATCGGGTATCGAGGGGGAAACTTTGATGTGCATTTTTATGAGCAATTTATTTGATTTAATTGAGAAAATTACACAAAAATCGGTGAAAAACTTGTTTACTAATTAGAAGCAGCGACCCGCACTTTTGTTTTTTTATGACATTTGTTTTTTTTATCGATTTGTTTACTTGTCAAAATATTCACCTTTTGGCTCAAATTTCTATATTCCGTGGTCAATGTTGGGCGGTATACGCATTGAATTTCTAAGGTGCGCTTCTACTTTTACTTGGAATTTCTTAGTTTTTAACAGAAATATACATAAATATTAAGAAATTTGTATCCAAGAAGCATTAAAATTAATATTTAATATAGTTTTTATTGATTAACAGATATAAAAAGCAAAATTAATAAAAAAATATTTGTATTTTAAAATTTTTGAATTTAACGGATTCCTTTTTTGAATATTCAAACGCACTTATTCAACCTTTTTGCGCATTGAGCAAAAACCCACAAAATTTGAACAAAGCTGTGTTTGTTCCCATTTAAAATGCATGGGGCAACTAACACATCTTTGGACTGTGGGTTTTTTCCTCTCAATTCAGCTTGTAGGGTTAAAGAGAGCAAACCCCCGAAGTCGTGACTCTAGGTAATATATTTCCTCTATGGGAAAAACCATGAAGTATCCCAACAGCTAAGTGATTTAGATAGTATTAGTTTCGTAAATACTGCATCTTAAAGAATCTTATCTTCTACAACCGAAACATCTCAAGATGAATACATTTCTGTTGATGATATTTCGGCTATAATTAAGGAGTTACGAGTAAGGAAAACTGATGGACTTCATAAGATAAAGAATTTATATCTCAAGCATTTACCCAAATCAGGAAGAAAGTATCTGGCATTTATTATCAACGCTTGTTTGAAGAACCAATATTTTCCAAAGATCTGGAAAATTGCAAAGTTCATACCAATATTGAAAGCTGGTAAAGATAGGGAAAATCCTGGTAGCTATAGGCCGATAAGTCTCCTTAGTAGTTTGAGTAAGGTGTGCGAAAAAGTATTAAAGAAAAAGCTCAACTTTCTAATTGAAGAAAAACATATTTTTCCTGAGCAGCAGTTTGGATTTAGGAGTCACCACAGTACTTCTCATCAAGTTCTTAGAATTTGTAACATAATCAAAACTAATCGTACTGAAGGTAGATCTACAGGTATGGTTCTATTAGATATCGAAAAAGCTTTCGACTCTGTTTGGCATAATGCACTTATTTATAAAATGGAAACATTCGGAATTCCCAATTTTCTCATAAAAATAATTCAAAAATTCTTATCTGGAAGATCTTTTCAAGTTTACGTTAATAAAAGTAAATCCGTCTTAGTCAACATTCAGTATGGTGTCCCTCAAGGTTCAGTTCTTGGTCCTGTTTTATATAATGTCTACACGTCTGATTTTCCACAACTACCATCGTGTGAAACAGGGATTTATGCAGATGACACCTGCATACTCTCTTCGCATGAGCTTGGTCTCACTATCGAGACCAATCTTCAAAATGCTCTTGAACTTTTAATAAGATATTTTCACAAATGAAAAATTAAACTAAATGCTGGGAAGATAAAATCAATCTTTTTCACTAGAAAAAGGAAGCGATTGTCACTATCCGGTAACGAGCTGGAAGTCAATGGAACTTATATAAAATGGGAGTCTAATGTGCAATATCTAGGAATAAACCTCGACAAGCGGCTTATCTTTAATGAGCACATTAGTAAAACGATCAAAAAAGTCAATATTGCAATTAAATTGCTATATCCGCTAATAAATAGAAAATCTCATTTAAGTATTGAAAACAATATTATAATGCACAAGGTTGTGTTTCAAGCAATTTTGTTATATGGATGTCAGGTATGGGGGAACTGTGCAATTTGCCATATTAAAAAACTCCAAGTATGCCAAAACAAAATTTTAAAAATGATGCTTGATTTACCTTGGCATCATTCAACTAATGACCTTCACAGTCAGGCAGGTGTTGAATTGATTTGTAGAAAAATTCAAAAATTAACTGAAAACTTCTTATTAAACTGTGATATTTCTGACAACCCTCTGGTAGTCCAATTACGTATATAAATATAATATATCTACAAGCTTTATTTTATCACTTAATATTTACTTTATTTATTTATTTTTTTTATGTATTTATTTATTTATTTAATTATTTATTTATTTACTTATTTATTTATTTATTTATTTATTTATTTATTTATTGTTTATGTTCTTGTTACATATCTTTTGTTTATTTATTTACCTATTAACAACTCATTCGCTTGTTTTCTTATTACCTTACCTGT
The DNA here is from genome assembly GCA_911387755.1 of Chrysotoxum bicinctum. Classification (NCBI taxonomy): domain Eukaryota; kingdom Metazoa; phylum Arthropoda; class Insecta; order Diptera; family Syrphidae; genus Chrysotoxum; species Chrysotoxum bicinctum. The sequence goes on along the minus strand of OU426987.1, from coordinate 129,860,013 downwards.
TAATTATTTTAATTCAATCTATTTCTTAATCGAAATAATTGTTATACTTAAATGAAGGTTTTTGTCATATTTTCCTTCAAAATAAACATATTTTCTTTTGAAATTTTAAATTATAATGATGTAAAAATAACGTATTCAGTAGAAAGATATATTTTAAATATCAAATCTCTGTATAAACTGAGCGGTAGCAACCAAATAATATTTGAAGAACGAAATAAAAATATCTATCTATCTAGTTTATATGTATAACATACCGTATCGAATTAGATTCTCTTTCACACTTGAAAAAAAAGAGCTTGTTCATGTTTGTGCAAATTATAAATATAACAATATAGAAAATAATAAAATTTATTTCAAATAAACGGGTTGACTACTTTCTGAGATCATTCAACCCAAACTTTAAAATGGTTTCGCTTTTATAGAATAGTTCATGTGCACGGCACTGTAGTCAATTGAATGTCCATTTTTGTTACCCAAAATGCTATTGAGTGAATTCAAGTAACTTAAAAAATAAAATGCACGACTGGATCGCACAAACTTGCTCTTATGTAAAAGTACTTTGGAATTTAAAATACATTTTATAAATATAAAACATGGATTTAATGAGATAAAAATGTTCAAATGTATGGAATTGCCGTCTGAATAATTTTTTTAATATTTAAGTAATTTTTTATATGACAAATTTCCTTAAAATTTTTCGAGAACAAAATTTAGGATGCCAAATTTTAAGTATTAGGCAGTATAGATTTTAGAAATAGTTTTTTTTTTCGAATATTTTTATATACAATATTATTTTAAACTTAAGGGGGCTCCTGTTGAAAATTTTTGGTTAAAATCGTTAGAGCTGTTGATGAGAAAGTCAAAAAATCAAAAAACTGTTCTATGACAGGTACTGTTAATAACATTTTGCTCCAAATTTTTTTTTTTACCAAAATTTAGTCCATGTCCAATGTCCATAATATCAAACCTAATTTTTTTAATCAAAATCGTTAGAACCGTTTCGAGATAAATAAGATTATACATTACGGGTGTATGAGGGGTACCGTTAGTTTTGGAGCTAAAAAAAAATTTCAATTTCTCCTCTAGGGAATCGCCGAAGACCCTTAACTACCGAGATTGAAGAACATAGGTCTAGTGGGTAAGGCTGTAGAGAGAGGTACAGACATACAGACGCACTGAAACATATTTTTTGTGTACTAAATTGTCCTTAAAATTTTTATAAACAAAATTGATATGCAAGTTATTAGTATTTAAAATAATACATTTTATAACGTAATTTAAAAACTTATTTGTGTATCCGTTTTCTAGATATTGAATTTTCAAAAAAAATTATATTAGTTTTTTAAAAATCAAAAAAACTATTTTTTCGAAAAAATTTTTAGATTATATTTTTTCGAGTGCATAGAAGCGCACGCATAAAAATTTTGGTTAAAATCGTTAGAGCTGTTGATGAGAAATTCGTAAATCAAAAAAACCGTTCTATGACAGGTACCGTTAATAACATTTCCCCCCCAAACATTTTTTTTTACCAAAATGTAGTCCGTGTCCATAATATCACTCCTATTTTTTTTATCAAAATCGTTAGAGCCGTTTTCGAGATAAATAAGATTATGCATATTGGGGGGTACTGTTAGTTTTAGATCTAAAAAAAAAATCAATTTCTCCTCTAGGGAATCACCGAAGACCCTTAAGTACCGAGTTTGAAGAAAATAGCTCCAGTGGCTTAGGCTCTAGATCGAGGGACAGACATACAGACATACGAACATAAAGGCATACAGACAAACAGACGGAATCGTCGATCCACTTTATTCGTCTTCGTTATCATCGTAATGTCGACTTTGATCAAAATCTCGAGTTCTATTTTTTTTTCAAATGCAGAACTTGCCCTATAGTTAGTACCTCTTACCTATATCGCAAGTAAAAAGAGCCCACCTTACATTGCTTAGCGATGTGACGATAGAGGTAGGTTAAAGGTAGGTTAAAGTGGCCGTCATTAAAGCATCTGACACACTTAGACCAGTATAGGTCCATTGTGATACCAAGTAAATGTGACGATAGAATTGGAGAAACAAAAAAATGTGTGTGTGCCAGCTTGTTAGATAAACTATACAATACAGAAAAATTGAATATGTAGGTAGCAGTGGCGTGGCGTCAATATAAACCGATTCCTATCGGGTTACCTTTTAAATTTTCTTCTAAACAACAATGTTTACTAAATAACAAACGACCTTGCTGCACAAGAATGTTTACTCAATAACGACCAACATAAAACCCAATTTCTATACTATACTCTGTCCAACAAAAATTGTCAGCACAGGCCTTATGGGAGAGCTTTTTCCTAAGCAGTGGCGCCTGATGCACCCTCACTACAATGCGTTAGGAAAAATGCCACTAAAAAAAGAGCAAGCCACTGACTTTTCTTAGGGAATTGTTGTTGTAATTCCTTGCAAAAAGTTGTACACCCCAACGACCGTCGTATCCCGCTGCTGATGAGATACTGTCAAGACTCAAGAGTGTCAAGTTTCACTCAATACGATCGTGCGCTCTTTATCTACATCAAAACAGAGTTACCATTATCATTCTCAATTGCAAGCAAGGAGCTTTTTAAGTGGTTTTTATTAAGGAGCTTTTGGGATTTGAAGCTTTTGAGAACACATTTTAAGAAGATGAGTATGTTGAGTGTTGTCGTATTGCTTTTCAACTTAAAAAAAACGCGCCTATTATCTTACCGCTTGGTGTTGTGGGAAAAGGTAAATTTGAATATTGTTTTCAGTCGTTTTGAATCGGCAGACGATAGCCCTACGCGTTTTTTACTCTCATTTGCAGCGATTTATAATGTAAACTACGGAATCCCTGTGAGAGCTTTAAAAGGCGACACAGTTATGCATGGCAATGCAACCAGAATGAGAGACAAACGTCCTATCTTCCCTGTACTGACAATTTTTGTTGGACAGAGTATAAATACGTATCTATTCATTAACCTTCACAAGCTGCACACTCCACCAACTCAACTGAACTTTATTCTCATTTTTCATTCAAATACACACCACACCAGCACCACACACGTTATTATCATGAGTAATTTCTTCAACACTTCCTCAAGCCAAAGCAAAGGCAACCCGAAATATGTCGAAATATGTTATAAGATCTCTCGCTTGATAGAACAATGTTAGTTTTCTTTCTCTGTTGCACTTATGGTTTTTCTAAGTTTGGGTCGACTCTGTGTAACGCCCGCTGTCTTATGGTGGATTTACATGTATCTGCATTTGATTTCTGCAAAAAAAAAGGGATGCCAAATGCAGAATTCATATTTGTTAGATAGAGAGGAAAGAGGAAAATGCAGAAGAACTTCATTTCTGCATTATAGGAAATTCGAGAAATGCAGAAGTCAAATTATGGATAAAGACGAACATGTTCATCTTTATTATAGCATCTTCGTCTGCATTTTGCAAATTTGCGACATTTTCACATTCTTCCATAATTTTTTTTGACGGATGCATGATATGAAAAAAAAAACATTAAATCGAAATGGAAGAGAATGGAGGTAAGTTAAATTTTCATTGCATTGTTTCGTATATTTTATTTTGTATTTTGTTTTTCAGATCATACTTATATGGTTTAATCAAGGCTGAGCCGGATGAAGGAATGAGTGGGAAACCTCGACTTGCTCGTGGTTAGGTTCCCTAAAAACAAAACTAAAATAAATTTCTCAAGCAAAAACGATCCAACCAATAATTAATTTGCACTCGCTGCCATCAAAATATCAAAAAAAAAACTTCAATCCAATTCCTGCCGCACGAGAACTGGGATAAGCCAACATCAAAAACCCCGCAACGCCCGCAAGAAGCAGAAGCAGCAACTCCAGCCAAGATACCTTCTAGCGATCCATTGCCGCAAAAGAAGAGTGCTCTCTTCAGAAAACTTTTGAAATGTTACGAAATGAAGCAATACAAAAATGCACTGAAACAGCCGACAATAGTGAAAAACTTAAAATCTATAAGCGATTCCAAGAAGAATATCCACAAGTAATATGTGTCCCAAACGTCTGTCATTGGGTGCTGCATCCGGTGACAGTTTCGTCGAAGTCATCGATAAATATCTGCGACGCGGCCTGAGAAAGGGCGTTCCACCGTTGTTTGTCAATATTCGTTCCTTGTACAAGTTTCCCGAAAAAGTTAAAACTATCGAGAGCCTAGTGCTCGACTATTATAAGAACCTTTGAAGTACGGGAAATTTTTCCAAGGCTGATTGTGAACAAAATAAGCTCAACGAACCGGCGTTGGCGTTATTGTGGACAACGTTGTTCTTGATGATTTTATACGCGAGACTGAAAGCCATCGATCATGCCCCTACTCTCGTCACCAAAGGGCGAATTTACAAAACGCTGGTAGTCCTGTGAAATGTGGCTTGACGAAGCTTAGATACTGCAGATAGGTGAGTAAAAAAAAAATAGGTCAGATTTTCGATTTAATTATGATGGTGGATGTGTTTTTAAATGTACATTAACTCCAAGTGCGCTAAATACATGTTTCGGGCAAATATGGTCAAAGAAGTGGAGGAAATTTGTGCAAAGTTCACACGTGAGGGTGTGTCAGCAATGGAGAACCTCAACGAAATGCAATGCATGTGGTTTCAGACAGAATGCGCATTGGCTTATCAGCGTCTGGGAAAATGGGGTGACTCTCTGAAGAAATGTCACGAAGTGGATCGACATTTTGCTTAAATCATCGAAGATCAATTTGATTTCCATACGTATTTCATGAGAAAGATGACACTGCGTGCGTATGTTGGGCTTTTGAAGCTGGAAAACGTGCTCAGGAAACATCCATTTTATTATAAGGCTGCCAAGTGTGCCATCGAGGTAAGTAAAGTTCACCTACTTATAAAAGCTCTTCTTTAAATCAAAGCTTTATTCTAGGTATATATTCGATTATATAATCGCCCACTTGAAGAAATCGATACCAATAAGTGAAATTTACAGGTTTTAAAGAAAATTAAAATAACTTTAACTAAACTTAAATTTTCAGAGAATCTTCCACTCTCCGAGCTAAAGAAACTTCGCAACAAACAACGCAAAGCCAAAAAGAAAGCCGAACTTGAAAGCGCTCAAGCTGCTGAAGCGGCCGTAAAACGTGAACATAATCAAAATTCTAAGCAACAAAACACCCAAGAGGCCGACCCCGAGGCTCCACAGTTGGACAAATTGATCGCCGAAAAACTCGAACGTTCAGACGATCCACTTAAAAAGGCAATCGATTTCCTTACACCCCTACAAATGTTAGCCAAAGATCGCATTGAAACTCACTTCCTTGTATTCGAGATTTATTCAAGGAAGAATAAGATTCTGCTTATAATTGAGAGCATAAAGCAGGCCCGAGCACTCGATGACAAACATCCTCTTGTTCATTCTTGTTGTATGCAATTGACCAAAGCTCTGCAACTCATGAAAGCCTATTTAAACTACAGTGTTAAGATTGTTGTCGAGAAGGCTCACGAAGAACTGATTGGCAGTCGCAAGACATCGTAACAAATCAATAACGAATTTATTGCAAATAATCGTGATTCAATATCGCATTTAGTTGAGGGCGCTAAGGTTTTGTATCTTCTCGATAACAGTAAAAAAGACGAAGCCATAGAACTGATAACCTCATTCGATTTAAACAAGATGACTTTAGAGGTAATTTTTGTTTTTATAAAATAAAGAAAGTGTTTATTTTGATTTTCTTTTTAGGAGGCGACAAAAATATATGATACATTGCGTGACGGACATTTGAGCAGCAGTGAAGAGCACACAAAAGCCTACCTATAGCGGTGCCAGCTCCGTTTTAAATACGCCACAAGCCGAAAATCACGTTAACGAATCAAAAGCCGATGCTGCCATTAAAACAAAATGACAAATTCTATTTATACATAGCTATAGCTAAATGCAACCAAATAAAATCGACCTGCAATATAAAATGCCCCTGTATATGATAGCAAAATATTGTATGCTAATGATGAAACATACAAAAACCATTTTCTTTTAAACAAATCTTTATTAGATGAAATAGAACATATCTACAATACATTTTGTCTTGCATTATTACTAATTTAAAAGAATGTGAACGGTATGAATGCACACATGCGATTTTTTTTTATATCTAATTATTTAACTACCTACGAGTTTGGCTATTCATCCAGGCGACATGCCCATCCATATCATATTTCGAAAAAGATTCAGGTTTAGTTTTTGTTTGTTTTATTTAACAGACCACAACAAGTGGTTACCAAGTCTTTAGTAAACAAATATAAAAAGGCATAATTGAAAAACACAACATCTGAACATGTAGTGAACATTTACAAAATAAAAAACATAAGAAAATAATAAAAAAATAAAATTAATACCGCTTATATACTAAATTTTTCATCAGTCGTAGTTGGTTTTCTTGACAATATACTGAAAGTTATTAACAGTTTTTTTTTTTTTTTTAATTTGCACAACAAATAGACCTATAATAATTTTCAACTAGTAAATGAGTCTTTGCTGCTCTACCTGAATTACTCAACGCTGCAGAATATTTTTTCTAAAATACTTATAATAATTTTTATACACAAGAAACAAACAATAGTTTGATGTAAAATAAAAATATTTGAGCACAATGAGTACTTAACACACTGGCAACTTAAAATTAAATTAAAACTAATTTTCTTCCTTGGCGATAATTGCGTCTATCACGGGTCCCTTTAATTCTGAACGTAATGAGATCTTTCCCAGCTGAATGGACTGATACTTGAAATGAACGGCCTTCAGTTTTGCGGTGGATGCATTCTTGGCAAGCGTGGCAATTTGTCGCGTGATTGGTTTCAAATGTTCAGCACTGTATCGTGAGTAGAATTCTAGAGTTGGATTCCAAATTTTTCAGTCGGCGTTTTTGATGGATTTATCAACTGAAGTGACAGATATAGTGAAGCGGCAGCGATCTTAAATAAAATATAAAATGCGTAGTTAATTTTGTTAGTGTTAATGGATTACAATTCATTGTCCTTACTTCTGATGGACGATAACTTGCCATTGAGTACTCGGTTGTAACCAGTTCTAAGAAGTACTTGGACATAGCGTGATGACAATCTTCAGCGCTGGCAGCTTTAGAAAACCGACGCAAGAAATGAATTGGAAATATATCTCGTGGTTATTATTTACTTTTATTTAAGAAAATATGACCGAAAAGGCTTTTTCCAAGATTAGTATAGTATAGTGGTGCTATACCCGGTAAAGCCGAGATTGTTGACGATTTGAGTTTTGAGCTTCCCTTAGACAACAATTTAAACACAAATTTCACACAAATTTCACATAAAATACAAAATAACTTTGAAGGAAAACATATGACTTATAGTTATAGCAGTTTATAGGAAGCAAAAAAGAGTTACCACCTGTGTATTCTCTCCCACTCTCGGGTTTCGACATATATCTGCCTCTCTCTACTTTTCTGCATTTTGCAGATGCAGAAACATGTAAATCCACCATTATGCAAAGAAATAACACGCTTTTCTTCTACTTATTTGGTGAATGTTGTGTTGTGAGGTGAGTATACCCAATTCCAAAACCAAGTCACTTGGTGAACAGTGGGTTGCGCAGATAGAGCAACAAAAAAGGGTGCGCAAGAAATGTAAATATACTCTGTCCAACAAAAATATGCAGTGTGGGCAAGATAGGACGTTTGCCTCGCATTCTGGCTACAGTGGATTGCATAAATCTGTCCTTCATTAAAGCTCTCACAGGGTTGTCGTAATGTTCATTTTAAATGGACCGCTTTTTTAAAGCTCTAAAATCAAAAACACCTCAACAGAAACCCAAGGAAAAAAAACTGAACATGTTACTAAATGAACAAGGATAACTCTGTCTGAATGCACATCTATATTTAATTGGGGTTGAAATTGAATATCACCAACAGCCATAGGCCACAGCAATTCAGTGCACACTCAGATGTGCGGTCAATAGGACGTCGGCTCTGCGTCAGATGCAATCGAAAATTTACGGGCGCACAAACACTTTTTTAAGGAGGAGTTCTTTCAGTTTAGTATGGTGCAAAAATATAGCACTCTGCTGATTTTGAAAAAGCTCTCCCATAAGACGTGTACTGCATATTTTTGTTGGATGAAGTATAGTGAAGAACTGAAGACTGAAGCTGAAGGAGAAGGTTATTTGTATTTGTTAAATTTTGTTTTATTTATTTATTTTAATTTGTGAGTTATACAATAAATACTAATTCAAAATATCTACTCACTATCTCATCACTACTTATAAAATATACACATATGAATTAATTATTCCTATATACCTACATTTATTTGCTGAATTCCAATAGGTACACACCTACATACATATATACTTATTTATGTACTTATCCTTATAAAACACATTTTGTTCTAAATAAAATCATTCCTTTTGTAACGTGCTAAGAGTCGTCTTTTCTTTTCCCAACAAGGGTTATGGGCCCAGAGCGTTTTTCTTATTGAAAGTCGGTGAAACATTAAGTTAATTACAGTACCTAAAGTTGTTTAGTATTTTCTATACGAAATTAAATCATGAGTTCGTTTTTGAATATTGATAAGCTCGAAGGGCAAAACTATGACGGTTGGAAGATTCAAATGAGAAGTGTACTCATTCATAATGAACTTTGGCCGTACGTCAGTGGAGGCATCACAAAGGAGTCTCAAAAAGTAGAAGACCAGCAAGCATGGATGCTTAAAGACGAGAAGGCTCTCGCAACGATCTTCCTTTGCGTTAAAGCATCACAGCTGAACCACATTCGGAATTGTAAAACTTCAATGGATGCTTGGAACAAGCTTGAAGCTCTACATCAGCCCACTGGTCCAGCTAGAAAGGTGACATTATATAGAAAACTTTTATCATTGAAAATGGTGGAAGATCAGGTGATTTCAGACCACATGGATGCGTTCTTAGATGTGGTTGAAAAATTAAAGGAGATAGAAGTAGATCTGAAAGAGGAGCTTCTATGTATTATCCTTTTGTCTAGCCTACCGAAGTCTTATGAGAACTTCGTGGTAGCGATAGAGACGAGGGATGAACTTCCGAACCTAGCCAATTTAAAAGTTAAATTGGCAGAAGAGGGACAGAGAAGAGATAGAGACAAGAAGGAATCTGATGGGGAAATGGCCTTTTTGGCTAATGTAAGAGGGAAACCATCTAATTTTCATCGACAAACATACCAGCAGAACAAGTCACGTGGGAGCAATGCAGCTAGAGTGAGATGCTTTAGATGCAAAAAGAAAGGTTTTACCAAGCAGACGGCTTCTTTTGCATTATTAAATCTCATAAATTCTGAAGAGCTAAAAAGAGACACCTGGATTTTAGATAGCGGCGCAACTTCACATTTATGTTGTGAAAAAGACTTCTTTGAAAAGTTAACCATGCATAAAGAATCAATTGAACTTGCCGCGGATAAATTCGTATATAGCTCTGGAAAAGGTGACGTTCTAATCGAAACCAATTCTTATAAAATAAAACTTCGCGATGTGTTATTTGTGCCTGAGCTCAAAACAAATTTTATTTCAATTAGTAAGGCCACCGATAGAAACATGAAGGTAAACTTTAGTCAAAACAAAGCGATGTTAAAAGACGAGTGTGGTAATTTAATTTGGTGCGGTGAAAGGCAAGGCGATTTATATATTGTGAAAAATGTGTCGAACTGCAAAGCGTTTATGTCAATGGTCGAACCCGAAAGTAAAATTTATGACTGGCATAAAAAATTCGGTCACTTAAATATAAAAAGCTTGTCATTTTTAGGCAAAGAAAATATGGTGCGCGGTTTTGACTTAACAAGTTTTCCAGAAAATATCCAGTGCGAAATATGTTTAAAAGGCAAAATTTCACGCAAGCCTTTTCCAAAGGAATCCATAAAGAAAAGTGAAAATATTCTGGATCTCATACACAGTGATGTGTGCGGGCCAATGCGCGTTCGTTCTCTCGGTGGTGCGGTTTATTTTGTGACATTTATAGATGATAAATCGAGAAAGATTTCTGTTGAATTTCTTAAAGCCAAATCTGAAGTCTTTAATGCCCTTAAAAGTTTTAAATCTCGAGTAGAACTAGAAACGGGTCAAAAAATTAAGATTCTTCGAAGCGATAATGGCCGCGAATATTTGAGCGACGAATTCGGAAAATTTTTGAATAATCACGGTATAAGGAGGCAGTTTTCTGCAGAGTACACACCACAGCAAAACGGTGTTGCCGAACGTGCGAACCGGACCCTTGTTGAAATGGCCCGGTGCATGCTTTTAGACTCTGATCTTCCTGAAATGATGTGGGCAGAAGCAGTAAATACTGCAGCTTACATAAGCAACAGATCGCCAACAAGATCAGTTCCTTCAATGACCCCATACGAGAGCTGGAGTGGTAAGAAACCCAATGTTTTTCATTTTCAATTGTTTGGTCGTTTAGGTGTCATGCTAAATAAAAAACCTGGGAAGTCGAAGTTCCAGGCTAGGGGGATCGATTGTGTGATGGTTGGCTATTCGGCTGAGGCCAAAGCGTACAGATTGTACATTCCTGACCAACGAAAGGTGGTAAAAAGCCGTGATGTGAAGTTCCTCAGCGTGCCGGAATTTAACAAGAACCAAGTCATACCCGAACTGAATTCAAATAAAGATAATAATAATAAAGCGTTTTTCGAACCAGTTAAAGACGAAATTAAAATACAAAAGAATCCAGAACTCGATGCTAGTCAATTTAAACAAGATGTTGAAGAGGAGGATGAAGGGGAAGATTTGTTCGAAGACACCGTAGAAGAAATAATAAAACAACCAGAGATATATGATCTAGGTTCAGAACATGTTGAAGGTGGAGAAGGCAACGCTCCGTTTGGAAGTACTAAAAAATTGGTATCAGATGGTACAAGGAGCAAAACGAAACAATTCATAGGTAACAACACTCTGTTTTATTTAAATAAATCCCAGAAAATCTCGCAAACTGTTGTAGAAGCCTTACATTGTGAAGAATCTGAGCACTGGAAGCAAGCAATGAGATTAGAATACGATACCTTAGTTGCTAATGATACGTGGATGCTAGTTGACCTTCCACTTGAAAGGAATCCTATTAAATGTAAGTGGGTTTTCAGCCTAAAAAGGGACAAAGGTGGCAATATCGAGAGGTACAAAGCTCGTTTGGAGGCCAAAGGGTGTACACAAAGGCCAGGCATAGACTTCTACGAAACCTTTTCGCCAGTTGTCCGCTATTCCACAGTGCGACTTATTTTTGCCTTATCCGTTAAGCACAATCTACATCTCCATCAGATGGATGTGACCAGTGCATATTTAAATGGGAGGTTAAAAGAAGAGATATACATGTGCCAGCCGGATGGTTTACCAATCCAAAGTATCCCGAGCGTGTGTGCAAATTGCAAAAGGCGTTATATGGTCTCAAACAATCCGGACGTGAGTGGAATTACAGGCTAGATGAAGTCTTAAAAAAGATTGGGTTTAAGAGATGCAGCTACGATTCTTGTGTTTACATAAATAACAAAGAGGGAGAAATCAACATCTTGGCAGTTTACGTTGACGACCTGTTACTTGCCTGCTCAAACATCATCCGCCTAGAAAAAATCAAGAGTATGCTTAAAAATGAGTTTATGGTTGTGGATAAAGGTAAAGTAGAATTTTTCTTGGGGCTGGAGGTTGAACAAAACGGAGCAAGGAACTGTCTCCGCATCTCACAAAAGCAGGCGATTTCATCTTTACTCAAGAGTTGTGATCTGAATGACTGCAAAGGGCGAGGTACACCGTTGGAACCTGGTCAAAAGTTCACAAAATGTCAAAGCTGTGTTGACTGCCAACTCGCTGATGAAAAAGAGTACCAACGAATAATCGGCTCACTTCTATTTATTGGACGGGGAACTAGACCAGACATCCTGCATTCAGTCAGCAAATTGTCCCAGTTCAACGCAAATCCCCATTTGGAGCATATGCTTGCAGCCAAGCACCAAGCATGTACTCAGGTACTTAAAAAATACTATTAATCTTTTTCTTAATTATAGCCAACCTGATGATCCTTTGTACGGATACTCCGATGCTGATTGGGCATCAAATCATGACCGTAGATCCTACACTGGATACATGTTCCAATTGTCAGGTGGAGCTATTACATGGGCCACAAAAAAGCAACCGACTATCGCATTATCCAGCACTGAAGCGGAATATATGGCCCTGACGGCTGCAGCTAAGGAAGCGATCTATTTGCGGAACCTTGTTTCTGAAATTGGTTTCGAGGGTCTTGTGAATCGTCCGCTGAAGATATTTTGCGACAACCAGAGTGCTATTTATTTAGCAAAAAATCCCGCTCACCACGAACGTAGCAAGCACGTTTCCATTATGTCAGAGATGTTTATGAAAAGTCCTTAGTTATGCTTGAATACATACCAACCGATGAAATGAAAGCCGACATCTTAACGAAAAATTTAATGAAAATAAAACATATGAAATTTGTAAATCTTTTAGGTATAAATGCTATAAATATCTACTTAAAACAAAATCATTAAATGTTAAAAATATTATATTTGAAGTTTTTTTTTTGTTTGTATTCATTGAGGGGTAGTTTGTGAGTTATACAATAAATACTAATTCAAAATATCTACTCACTATCCCATCACTACTTATAAAATATACACATATGAATTAATTATTCCTATATACCTACATTTATTTGCTGAATTCCAATAGGTACACACCTACATACATATATACTTATTTATGTACTTATCCTTATAAAACACATTTTGTTCTAAATAAAATCATTCCTTTTGTAACGTGCTAAGAGTCGTCTTTTCTTTTTCCAACATAATTACAATGTAAAATCGTAAAGATAACTAAAGAGAAAAGCATTAACAGTAAACCCATCAGCCTTAATTTTGTTTTATAAGTACAGTTCTCTGCTTATGCCAAAAATAACTCGCTCTTGACCGACTTATTTGCTGAATTGTGTGAGTTTTTTCTACCGCTCCACTTTCTTGGATTAATTGAGTAGGTCATTCATTCATTTATACATATTTAATGAGTTCTCAGTGAGAAGACTGAGAAGACAGGCTTTCAGATTTACCACTTATTTCCACAGAAAAGCGGCTTCTTTTTAAAATAAGGAATAGACATGACTTCTATGAAAGAGTTTTAGCAGATTTTATAAAAAAAAAGACCGTAGAATAGCTTTAGAATATGTAAATAAGAGAAGTTTTTTTTAGTAACACTTTTCATACGAGTAGTTTGTTATTTGTTTAGAAATGCGAACTTTTGCTATTTTTTTTAATAACATACATTATTATATTTATTGTAGCCAAAAATATTACATTTCTTATACTTAAACCTATATTGCACAATATACAGAGATTGGTAACATACATAAGTCATCTATTTATAAACTTTCGTACCTAACTATTTATTTTTAATTGATATTTTTTATATCATGAAATTGAATTACTTGAAAAATTTAATTGATTTATTTGCTTATTTATCTCATACTTAAATATACTTTTGTTTTGAAGTTCCTTATTTTTTATTTTTTTATAACATTACCTTAAATTTTCCTTAATGCACTGCATTTGCATTTGGCAGAAACGGTTTCTTTCGAAGCCACTTTTATTATGCTTTAAGATTATTTATAATTTATAAATTAATGATTTGAAGTATACAAAATTGCCATGAATTGCTTCGCTTGTTCGTTTTGGAAATCAGAACTGCAATACATTTTTTAATTTATGATACATATCGATATTAGAATTAATTATCGTTTGCAGGTAATAAGTCGAAGCTTCGTCTTACCATTTGAAATTTTTCACGCCACGCCACTGGTAGGTAAGCGAAAAAAAACTTAACTATTGAATGGAACAGATATTAAGAGAGAGAGAGAATATGGGAACGGGAAGAAAAGAAAATTAAAAATGTTGGAATGATAATGACATGAAACAAAGCAGCGACCTCGCGATTGTGATGAAATCTAATTCCTGGATAAAATAAATTCAAAAAGTTTATAATTTTATAATTTGTTTTTATTCATTTCTCATGTGTAACTAAGAAATGATTTTGGGCTTAAAATTTGCGCAACAATATTGATTTTATGAAGCAATGCTAATCTTTGTCGATTATTATATAGGCTTTAAGACATGAGTGTTTGCATAAGTCAACTAATGAAAAAAAAATGGACAAAAAATGTAAAATTAATAATATTTAAGTTTGTCAAATCATTAATGAAAAAAAATTATAGCCAGGAACACTCTTATAACAATATAGAAAATAATAAAGTTTACTTCAAACAAATCGGTTGACTACTTTCTGAGATCGCTCAATACAAACTTTTAAATGGTTTCGCTTTTATATAATAGTATAGAAGTATAGATATGTATAGATAAATATGGTATAAGCCAAACGGTTATTTCTCAAATAATAGCTCGATTTCGTGCTCGGGGTAGTGTTCAAACAGTGCACAATGGTGGTAGAGGTTAATCAAAAAGGACCCTTAGCCTAGTCGCGCACTGGCAACTGTGATCGAAATAAATGATGTTTATACTCTGTCCAACAAAAATTGTCAGTACAGGCCTTATGGGAGAGCTTTTTCTAAAGCAGTGGCGCCTGATGCACTCTCACTACAATGCGTTAGGAAAGATGCCACTAAAAAAAGAGCAAGCCACTGACTTTTCTTAAGGAATTGTTTTTGTAATTCTTAGCAAAAGTTGTACACCCCAACACGACCGTCGTATCCCGCTGCTGATGAGATACTGTCATGAGTGTCAAGTGTCACTCAATACGATCGTGCGCTCTTTATCTACATCAAAACAGAGTTACCATTATCATTCTCAATTGCAAGCAAGGAGCTTTTTCAGTGGTTTTTATTAAGGAGCTTTTGGGATTTGAAGCTTTTGAGAACACATTTTAAGAAGATGAGTATGTTGAGTGTTGTCGTATTGCTTTTCAACTGAAAAAACACGCGCCTATTATATTACCGCTTGGCGTTGTGGGAAAAGGTAAATTGAATATTGTTTTCAGTCGTTTTGAATCGGCAGACGGTAGCTCTCCGCGTTTTTTACTCTCATTTGCAGCGATTTATAATGTAAACTACGGAATCCCTGTGAGAGCTTTAAAAGGCGACACACTTATGCATGGTAATGCAACCAGAATGAGAGACAAACGTCCTATCTTCCCTGTACTGACAATTTTTGTTGGACAGAGTATAATCACCAGTTGAAAGGGAACCGCACACTGGCAACTCTTTACTCACGCTCACACTCTTTTCTCTCTTGCTCTTATATAAAACAGCTCAACTGTTGCGAAGGCAATCGTTTAGTTTGTGTCAAAACACAAAATTTTTAGTTGCTCGAATCGAGTTGCTCTAAGTGCGCGGTATCCCATATAAGCGCATATACAGATGTCGCATGCCCATAGAAAAAACTGACATATGAGAATGAAAATCTTCATTTGAAAGAGCTTTTAAGAAAGCTGTTTTCAATTTATTATTTTAAGGTTATGTGAGAAGTGCTTTTTCTCTTTAAAATGTGTGCTCTCTGAACTCATGAATAAAATCTATTTCGTCTGTTGCTCTAGCGTATTCAACTCTGTATCTGTATTCTTCGTTTTTTTTTAATACCGTCAGACCATTTTTTTTTAAATAGATTTATTATGAACACAAGATATATGAACCAATTCAGTTGGCCGCTGTACTGCGCAGGTCTCTTTAAATTTCTGTGCTCTACTCTTTAATTCTTAAAGAGACAGAAAAATCACTGAAAAAAAGAAAAAAAAGGTGTACATGCAGGCGTTGTTGTCAATGACGCTGCTGCGATCATTAGAGCTGTAGCGAATCGTATGTATTCGTTACTGAGTAACGGGTATTCAATGAAATACAATGTAACGAAACGTTACTCACAAATCAGAGTCGTTACTCGCACGATGTCGTTACTTTTTTTTTGGAGCACATTCAGTATCTAATAACGCACGCAGGTACCACATACGAGATACCATATACGGAATGCGAAAAGTATACACACCAATCAGAGTCGTTACTCGTACGATGTCGTTACTCGTACGATGTCCTTACTCGCACGATGTCGTTACTCGCACGACGTCGTTACTTTTGTTTTGGTACAAATTCAGTATCCAGAGGTACGACATACGGAATATGCGTAAAGCATACACACAAGATGAGCTCGCGTTGGACGTTCATATTTTCTGCACAATTTTAATGAGCAAAAAAATCGATTTTTTGTTAAAAAAATTCAGATTTTGTAGATGTTTTTTATTCCATCGAGATCTCAGCCATCCTCCAATGGAATTTGACAGTTTATGCCTTGGTTGATTAGTAATATACTATATTTTGACCTTCTTAGAGTATTTCCTTCTAGATGCTTTCCAAAAGCCCTAAAATCGCAATTTTCCTAAACAAAAAAAAATTCAAAAAATTTCGATTTTTCGCTGAAAAAAATTAGATTTTTTAGATGTTTTTTAATCCATCGAGATCTCAGCCATCCTCCAATGGAATTTGACAGTTTATGCCTTGGTTGATTGGTAATATACTATATTTTGACCTTCTTAAAGTATTTCGTTCTAGATGCTTTCCAAAAGCCCTAAAATCGCAATTTTCCTAAACAAAAAAAAAATTCAAAAAATTTAGATTTTTCGTTGAAAAAAATTAGATTTTTTAGATGTTTTTTAATCCATCGAGATCTCAGCCATCCTCCAATGGAATTTAACAGTTTATGCCTTGGTTGATTGGTAATATACTATATTTTGACCTACATAGAGTATTTCTTTCTAGAAGCTTTCCAAAAGCCCTAAAATCGCAATTTTCCGGGACAAAAAAAAAATCCAAAAAATTAAGATTTTTCAGAAGTTTTTCAATCAATTGACATTTGAGATTTTTTGTACGTCTTTTACAAAATAGACATGAAGCTCTATTTCCAAATGTCTGACATAATAAAAATCTCTGAGAAAAAAAGATAAATTCCAGTACATCCCAGTATCAACCTTCCCGAAGCAATCATCGTAATGTCAACTTTGATTAAAATCAAATTAACATTTTTGGGCAAGGAGTAATGGTTTAATTAAAAGAATCTTCTTATTTGACTCAAATAAAACCAACCAATATTGCGTATGATATACATACGTATTTCGTTACGAGTAACGACATTTTTGTAACGGGTACTCATACCTAAAGTAACGTATGCATACGGGTATTCATTTTGTCGTTACTTTTACAGCTCTAGCGATCATACTGAAGCACTTAGGAGGGTGAGTTTTGTTTATAGCTTCGACAACAGTAAAATAGAAATGAATTTCCAGTGATGGACTTTCTTTGAATGAGATATGATCATGGTTTAGTTTTCTTTCATAGCTTGATGTCTAAAAAACTATTTCATCTCTGGTGAGATAAAAGGAAAAAATTTTTAGGTGTAAACTTTACTTCGAAAAAATAAAATTAATAATTTTTGTTTTTATTACTGGGACACATTTCAGTGCACCTATAATAAAAAAATAAGTCTATTGCAAAATGCAATTGGGTTAGACAAGAAAAACTACCTGCAAGCTGCGACATAGGATTAATGACAAAAAGTTTAGGGATTATTGTTTATTTCTATGTTTTATGATTTGTGGCTTAGTAACCGAAAGGTTCCGGGGGCGTTGTGTTTATATTTATTTTTTGGCGTTAGTGTATATTTGATATATTTTTTTTGACCTGTGGGGTTGAGATTAATTGTAGATTAGTGTTAACTAGTTAGATTAGTGTTTACGAGTTTGAACAATTTTTAACTACGAGTTTTTAAGAATGAATTTTTGCATCAGAGGGAATTAAGGTATTTAAATGATATTTGCTTTGCTTTGCAATTCAGTTTAAAAAAAAACAACCAAGAATAATATATTGAAATACATTTAAAAGAAATTTGAATGGATCCATTTAGAAAAGGAAAACCTATTGGAAGCCAGGCGCGTAAGATAGTTGTTAAGATATATAATGGCAAACTGGAAGAAGCAAAGAATTCGTTTCTTGAAAATCCTGTGAGTTACGCAACAACGCAAAAAGTGAAAGCTACTGGAATTTCTGAACGTTCAATCAGAAGGATTATTAAGGAATACGGAGAGACAGGAGTTGTGCAGTCACTAAATAAAAAAGTGCAGCATACGAAGTGGAAAACTGGACTAGACGAATTTGACATCGCAGCTATTCGGCGTATAATGCACAACTTCCACCAGGAGGAAAAAATGATGATATCCTTAAAAATGTTGAGACAACGAGTTCAGGAAGATCTGGAGTTTAACTTAAGTATTACGTCGTACCGTCAAATATAGAGATTCATTTTTTAGTCGCACAACACGATTATGGAATAACTTGAGCTATATTCATAGCTCACATACAAGGCCACGGCCTCAGACTGATGACAATAGCAATTTCAAAGGGAAAGAGGCTGATAATGGCGCATGCAGGTGGTGAAAAAGGTTTCGTGAAAAACTCCTTACTTTTATTCAAATCTGGAACGAAAACGAGAGACTATCACGACGACATGAACTTCAAAAATTTCTGCAAATGGATCCAAGAACAAGTTTTGAATAACTTGGAGGAACCTTCAGTTATTGTAATGGACAACTTGTAATGAACTTCAAAAATGTCTGCAAATGGATCCAAGAACAAGTTTTGAATAACTTGGAGGAACCTTCAGTTATTGTAATGGACAACACCTCGTACCACAATAAATTAGAAGAAAAACAAATTACTTCTGCTAGCAAGAAATCCGAGATGATACAATGGCTAACCGAAAACAATATTCCGCATACTATACAGATGTTGAAACTTGAACTGTATATATTTGGGCAACTGTCAAGGCAAGAGTAGGTTCATGAAACACAACATTCAATTTATTGGATGTTCAAAAATTAGCAGAGGAAGAATTTTCAAAAATAACGGCTGAAGACTGGCGAAAAGTGTGTGAAAAAGCCATAAGAACTGAGGACGAATACTTTTCTCACGACCTGACGTGGGACACAATTTCGGATTCAATTATAAATAATCCAGGTGACGATTCTTCAACCGACTATGAAAGCGACATTAGTTCTTAAAACTAAGTGTATGTAAATGAACATTTATTATTTAAATTATATTATTCTTATTTATATTGTTTTTATTTTATTATTATGTTTTATATTTATTTCTGAAGTACAAATTTATAATAATTATTTTAAGGTAAAATAAATTCTTAAAAACTCGTAGGTAAAAATTATTCAATCTCGTAAACACTAATCTAACTAATTAACACTAATCTACAATTAATCCCAAAACCCCACAGGTAAAAAAATAGTAAATACATACATATATCAAATGAACACTAACACCATAAAATAAATATAAACATAACGCCCCCGGAACCTTTCTGTTGCTAAGCCACAAATCATAAAACATAGAAATAAACAATAATCCCTAAACTATTTGTCAAAGCAAAGTTGAGTTAGGCACTGTAAGATTTAAGGAAAAATCTTTACTCATTAAATATCTTGCGCACCATTTTTGCTCTCTTAAATCCTCTCTCTGCGCAACCGACCGTTGGCCAACTGAATTGATTCAAGCTATACCTTTGTTCATGTGGAATAGATGTACATAGGTAGGTATCTACCAAAAAAAGCAAATTCCTATTGTGGTATCCTATTTTTTTTTAGAAAAAAGGCAAAAGGTAAGGCATTAGGTAGATAGAACATATTCTATTAATATCTCCATGATTTGTATTATATTAATTTATAATCTTTCTTTTTTTTTTTTAAATACCTTACACCTGTTCGTCATGTTGATATTGTTTGTTTGTGTGTGTTCATCCATGGAGTAGCCGCATGTATAGGTCAGTATTCTATGAAGAATGTGCATTTGTTTTTCTATAAGTTTGACAATACAGAGCCCACACCGCGCACGGGTGAATGAATTTCAATTTTTGTACAGAACATTTTTATGAAGTTTCCTAAAGTGTAATTCCGCAGTTAAGTGTTTAATTTTTTTTTATAAAATCTACATGGACTTTCTTAGAACTAATAATATTATTACTAATTCATTTTTGCTGAAATGAAAAAAAAACACCACCTTTATGTATTTTGAAAATAGTCAGGATCTTTTTTTTGTCACGAGTTTGTTTAGTTTGTTTAGTTTGTTTATTTCTTTATATAACTTACACAGTAAGATAATAGATATCTTATAATATAGTGAAAGTCTATGAATTTACATTTGGAGTTACAATTTCAATTTATTAGAATAATGTAGATAGAATAATAGAAGAGTAATAAAGACAAGAAGAAGAAATGTGTACCTACCTAAAATAAAAGCGATAATTTATTAGAATATTTGTGCTATTTGATCTTTGAGAAGTATTATAATAATTTAAAAGGTGGATAGATAGAAGTAAAATAAGAAAGGGGAACGAGTTGAAAAGAGGGGATAAGTTAAGTTAGTTGCCTTGATTTGAGAAGAATATTTTAAGTTTATTTTGAAATATGTGTAGGTCATCAATATCTCGCAGATGGGTGGGGAGTGAGTTCCAGAGGCGACATGCAGCAATGAAAAATTGCCTTTCCGAGGTCAGACACGAAAAGCGTGGCAGAATTACCGATATTGATCTGTTTGATACCGACAGTCTAAGTTTTTCGTGGAGATATGTTGGTTGACGTGTCTTTAAGATTTTAAAATATAGTATCAATGTTCGAAATCTCATGAAGGCATCAAACGACATATTAAAGAGGCTCTCCCGCAAATTTGAAACATGATCATACCTTCTTAACCCAAAGATGTATCGAATGGTACTATTAAAGGCAACTTTTAGTTTATTTTTACTGATGGCGTCGCAATTGTAAAATATTTCACATCCATATGTAAGGACAGGTATCACCAGGGTTCTTGCCAACATTGCTCTAGTTCGAAGTGGAGTGAATTCCTGGGCGGTCCATAACGCTCTTAGTGTTCCATAAGTTTTTCCTACCAGTGAATTAATGTGATCATTCCAGGTCAATGTTCTATTGAAGATAACACCTAGATTTTTGTAGGTGTTTACAAATTCTAAGGCGTTATTGTTTAGTTTTATGGATGGAAAGTATGACAGGTCTAGTTCTTTTCTCGAGATAACCATGCATTTGCATTTTATTGGGTTGAGAATCAGACCATTGCAAGATGCCCAGTTAGATATCTTTTCCAGTTCCTGGTTGAAGGTGAAAGCACAGTCGTCAATCAGACCCAAAGGACAGCTTTTGTAAATTTGTATGTCATCGGCATAAAAGTGTTTTGATGCTTGATTGATAATGAGCCCGATTTCATTGATATACATAGAAAATAAAAGTGGGGACAAAATTGATCCTTGGGGAACTCCTTGTTGCACCGGAAGAAAATCTGAGAAATCTTCATTTAAGAAAACGGCTTGCTTTCTATCACTCAGAAAAGAGGAAAGTAGTTTAGTAGCTTCCGGAGATATGTTGAAACTTTGACGCAGTTTATTCAAAAGAACAGTGTGATCCACCAAGTCGAAGGCTTTTGAAAAGTCTAGTAAAACTAAGAAAGTTACGTTATTTATATCGAGGTCCGCTCTTATATCTTCGATTATTTTAATTAGTGCAGTTATACAGCTATGGTGTGAACGAAAACCTGATTGAATATCGACTAAGAGGTTGTTGCTGGTGATAAAGTTGTTCAATTGTTTTTGCATAAGGCATTCACAGACTTTTGATAGAAAAGGAAGTATTGAAATCGGCCTGAAATCATCACAGAGTGAGTTTTTGGGGATTGGGACTATTTTAGCAATTTTCCATTGGTGTGGGAAGATCCCAGTGGTAAGGATAGAATTAATAACATGAGTAAAGTAGGGAAGAAGCAATGGAAGAATAGCTTTGATGAAGATGGGATTTAAATCATCAACTCCAATGGCATTGGATTTTATACTAATGCAACTTTCTACTACATCTATGGTGTTCACACAGGCGAAACTGAACAATGTTTCTGTCGATGGTGAAGGTAGGCTATTGAGAGTTACGTGTGCTCTTGGAGGTAAAAGAGGTATAGACGTAAATTTGCGGTTGAGCTCATTTTTATTCACATCGACTCGAAGATTTGGCCTTTGTTTCCCAATTCCTAGTTTGCGGAGGTTGTTCCATAACTTTCGACCATCAGATTTCACATCTAGACGGTTGGAGAAGAACTTGAATTTTGCACGTTTTACCTCTTGAACAACTTTATTCCGTAATGTTTTATACGATTCATGAAGTTCATAAACACGGAACCGTTTCCAGCGTCGATACGCTAGGTCACGCTGTTTTATTAGATCAGTGATCCTATTTGTAAACCATTGTTTATTTTATCGAGTCCTAGTTTGTGTTTTTAATGGAACGTGTTGATTGAATAATAAATTAAGATTTTCGTTTAAAAAATCGACTTGGTCATCTGGTGAAGGCATTAAGAAGATGTCATTCCATGCTATCGCGTTTATATCATTTTCAAGGGATATTCTGTTTATGTTTTTAAAATCTCTGAACTGAACTCTAAAATTTCCTAGGCTGTTACTCGTATTAAAATCATAGGTCAGGAAAATAAGATCATGTCTGGAGAAAACTGGAGCTTCGAGTTGATCGTACAAAAGTATCCGGTCTATTTCACTTACATAGTAATGATCTAATAGTGTAGCAGAAGTTTGGGTAAAATGGGTTGGTCGGGAAATATTGACTGGGTGCAGATCGAAGGAACTCATGTTTTCACTTAATCTTTTATCAATTAAAAAGAGCTGAGAAGAGCTGACCGTAATTTCTTCTATAAATCGATAAATTTGCTCCAAATCAATATATCTATTAGGCCTATAGATTGTCCCTAAGAGAAGATTATTTTCACTGCCTTTAACCTCCAGAAACAAGTACTCGCAAGAAGAACCCGGTGACGAAAAATATCTTTTCTTACATATAAGATTCTCTTTAACATAAATAGCAACACCTCCTCCACGGTTGCACCTATCTGAACGAAAAACATTATAGCCATTAAGAGAGTATGTTGCATCCTTCACAGATGCAGAGAACCAGGTTTCGGAAACACAAATCGCATCGATTTCCGAATCTTCAAAGAGGTACCTAAATTCATCAATCTTCATCAACAAATTCTGAGCATTGATATGAGCTATTTTAAAACCCTCACGTCGTCGATGGCATAAAATTTTTAGCATAGTTCGCGGTATAACATTACTGGTGTATCCAATGGAACTCACAATACACTCACTCAACTCTGAAACGAGTGATTAATTGGCGAGATCGGAGTAACATACACACAATATAAACGGAATCAAAGCAATAACTTTTACAACAAGGTTTGAATATGATAGTGAAGAGAAGTAAAAGTTGGTGGGAATTAGAAATAAAAGAGATCATATGAAGAGAAAAAGCAAGAGAAAAAATTAATAATAATAATAGTAGTAGTAATAATAATAAAAATAATAATATTTCATACAATAGAATGTAGTTCATCATGTTGAGCGTTGGTGAGTTCTTCTTTCGTTTTCTTAATCTTGATGGACTGTCGCAGCAGCAGCAGCGTATATGGTTTTCAGTGTTGCATCATTGTTGATGTGTATTGTCTCCCCTTCTTCACTCTCACAATCACTGAAAAAAAGAAAAAAAAGATGTACATCGCGCCGTTGTTGTCAATGACGCTGCTGCGATCATACTGAAGTAGAAGCACTTAGGAGGGTGAGTTTTGTTTATAGCTTCGCTCACAGTAAAATAGAAATGAATTTCCAGTGATGGACTTTCTTTGAATAAGATATGATCATGGTTTACTTTTCTTTCATAGCTTGATGTCTAAAAATCTATTTCATCTCTGGTGAGATAAAAGGAAAAGATTTGTAGGTGTAAACTTTACTTCGAAAAAATAAAATTAATAATTTTTGTTTTTATTAGTGGGACAAATTTCAGTGCACTTATAATAAAAAAATAAGTCTATTGCAAAATGCAATTGGGTTAGACAAAAAAACTACCTGCAAGCTGCGACATAGGATTAATGACAAAAAGTTTAGGGATTATTGTTTATTTCTATGTTTTATGATTTGTGGCTTAGTAATAGAAAGGTTCTGGGGGCGTTGTGTTTATATTTATTTTTTGGCGTTAGTGTATATTTGATATATTTTTTTTTGACCTGTGGGGTTGGGATTAATTGTAGATTAGTGTTAATTAGTTACATTAGTGTTTACGAGTTTGAACAATTTTTAACTACGAGTTTTTAAGAATGAATTTTTGCATCAGAGGGAATTAAGGTATTTAAATGATATTTGCTTTGCTTTGCAATTCAGTTTAAAAAAAACAACCAAGAATAATATATTGAAATACATTTAAAAGAAATTTTAATGGATCCATTTAGAAAAGGAAAACCTATTGGCAGCCAGGCGCGTAAGATAGTTGTTAAGATATATAATGACAAACTGGAAGAAGCAAAGAATTCGTTTCTTGAAAATCCTGTGAGTTACGCAACAACGCAAACAGTGAAAACTACTGGAATTTCTGAACGTTCAATCAGAAGGATTATTAAGGAATACGAAGAGACAGGAGTTGTGCAGTCACTAAATAAAAAAGTGCAGCATACGAAGTAGAAAACTGGACTAGACGAATTTGACATCGCAGCTATTCGGCGTATAATGCACAACTTCCACCAGGAGGAAAAAATATAGAGATTCGTTTTTTAGGCGCACAACACGATTATGGAATAACTTACCCGGCACAGTTTCACCTTGCTATTTCAATTTGAAAACATTCAAAACCAATGTTCATCGACACCTCCTTTCTCTCCCCTGCTAATTTCTCCCTCGCCGTGCTGTGTGAATTATAAAAAAAAGAAGAAACGGATGTAGCTACAAAAAACTCAAAACAACCGGAAACTTCTCTGTGAAAGAAACGATATTAAACTCATGCGAGTGAAGTATCTGAGAAAAATCCGGGAATACAGAACAAAAGGATTTGATATCATTTATTTGGACGAAAGCTATATTCATAGCTCACATACAAGGTTGTGAAAAAGGTTTCGTGAAAAACTCCTTACTTTTATTCAAATCTGGAACGAAAACGGGAAACTATCACGACGACATGAACTTCAAAAATGTCTGCAAATGGATCCAAGAACAAGTTTTGAATAACTTGGAGAAACCTTCAGTTATTGTAATGGACAACACCTCGTACCACAATAAATTAGAAGAAAAACAAATTACTTCTGCTAGCAAGAAATCCGAGATGATACAATGGCTAACCGAAAACAATATTCCGCATACTATACAGATATTGAAACTTGAACTGTATATATTTGGGCAACTGTCAAGGCAAGAGTAGGTTCACGAAACACAACATTCAATTTATTGGATGTTCAAAAATTAACAGAGGAAGAGTTTTCAAAAATAACGGCTGAAGACTGGCGAAAAGTGTGTGAAAAAGCCATAAGAACTGAGGACGAATACTTTTCTCACGACCTGAAGTGGCACACAATTTCGGATTCAATTATAAATAATCCAGGTGACGATTCTTCAACCGACTATCAAAGCGACATTAGTTCTTAAAACTAAGTGTATGTAAATGAACATTTATTATTTAAATTATTTTATTCTTATTTATATTGTTTTTATTTTATTATTATGTTTTATATTTATTTCTGAAGTACAAATTTATAATAATTATTTTAAGGTAAAATAAATTCTTAAAAACTCGTAGGTAAAAATTATTCAAACTCGTAAACACTAATCTAACTAATTAACACTAATCTACAATTAATCCCAAAACCCCACAGGTCAAAAAATAGTAAATACATACATATATCAAATGAACACTAACACCATAAAATAAATATAAACATAACGCCCCCGGAACCTTTCTGTTGCTAAGCCACAAATCATAAAACATAGAAATAAACAATAATCCCTAAACTAGTTGTCAAAGCAAAGTTGAGTTAGGCACTGTAAGATTTAAGGAAAAATCTTTACTCATTAAATATCTTGCGCACCATTTTTGTTCTCTTAAATCCTCTCTCTGCGCAACCGACCGTTGGCCAACTGAATTGGTTCAAGCTATACACAATCCACAGTGTTACAGATGTTGTTCAATATAGATTTAATTTCTTCATTTGGTAGCTGAGGTATGCCTAAGAGAACAGCGTCGGATGCAACCTCCTTACGTTCAAATATGTCACATCGTCGTTGTACCTATATCAGCTAAATCTTCCTTCAGTTCATGGACAACGTCCAAGTGTTGGGATTCCATTCTTGCAATTCGCTCTGTAAGGGACTCTATCGTCTTGTCCGTTTTGTTGATGTAGGTGGCTAGGTTTTTTTCAATTTTTTCAAAACGTTGGATGAACTCCGAGTGCAGATCTTTGATCTCCTTCGATATTTTATTGACGATATCATCGGATAGGTCTTTGATCAAGCTGTCCATCTCAGATCGGGAGATTGCAGATGTAGGTAGAGTGGATTTGCTCTGTTTGATAGAAGGTGGTGTGGTATTAGAAGCATCAACGGCGGCGGGGGTAATGTTGGCGGGGGTGGTGGGAGTGTTGGTTTGTTGTTCGATGGAAGCGTTTGATTTTGGAGTCGTGATTGCTTTGGTTGGATTTTGTTTTACTTTTGCGGGGGAGGACTTTTTGATTGCGGGAGTAGCTACCTTTTTGTTCTCTAGTCTTTTAGAGGTTGCAGGGGTAACAATTTTTGGGTTCTCTTTTTCCGAACGAGTTCTACCAGCCATTATTTCAAAGAGAGGAAGCAAAAAAAAATAAAATGCACGACTGGGTCGCACGAACTTGCTCCTATGTAAGAGACTAGGAATTTTAAAAACGAATGTTATTAGAGAAAACTGTTCATAAGGATAAAATGAATTTTTTTAAATTCATTAAGTAGTAAGAGATAAAAACAGAATGATATGCAAATATGAATTTATGCAGGAATAAAAATTATAAGTCGTTGTAGTGGTTCCTTAAAAAAATAAGCTTTTATGTACAAAATTTTTAAAACATTTTTAAGAACAAATTTTGGTACGCCAACCTTAAGTTTTTATTATTGTACGAATAAAAGTCTAATTTCCAAAAAAAATACTAAGCCGTTCTTGAGATATATCGAATTTTTCAAAAAAAAAATTACTTTTTTTTCTAAAAATTGAAAAAATATTTTTTCTTAAGTTTTTAAATGCAATGTTTTTTAAACTTTTTAGGAGCTTTTTTATAAAAAATTTCATTAAAATCCGTTAAGTCGATAATGAGAAATTCAAAATTCGAAAAAATCGTTCTGTGGTAGGTACAGTCAGTAATATCTAGATTTAAAATTTTTTTTTATTAAATTATAAATCGTAAAGATTAATCAAAAGAAAAAAAATTTTAGCAAAATTCTCGGAACCGTTTTCGAGAAAAATGCGATTTTCGAAAACCATTTTTTAAAATTTGTATGGAAGGTACCGTTAGTTTTAGATAAAACAAAATTTTTTTTCTCAAATCTTGTAGGTTATATTAAGAAACTTTTATTTGCCAAGTTTGCAAAAAATCGAGCGTGGGGTTTTCGAAATATTGAGTTTCCAAAAAAAAATTTTGAATTTTTTTTTAAAAATCCAAAAAATTAAAAATTGAAAATTTGAATATGCAATAATATTCAAACTTTGGAGGAGCTTTGGCATAAAAAGAATTATTAAAATCGGCTGTACCGTTTTCGAGAAAATCAAAAACAAAAAAAATGGACCCAGGGGGGCTACCGAAAATAACAATTTTTTGTAAAATTTTTTTCAACCATTAGCTAGTTTTAACAAAATGAAATTTTTCAAATTTTTTTTAAAAAATTCTGTGGGACAGTTTTTGAGAAAAAAAAATATTTATAAAATTTCGAAAAAAAATCGTATGGCAGGTACCGTTATTTTTGGTCTTAAAAAAAAATAGAAAAAAACGTCCGGGGGTAAAAAATTAAAACCCATATCTACCAAGTTTGACAGACAGACAGACAGAATTGCGAGACCCACTTTTTTGGTCTTCGCTATCATCGTAATGTCAACTTTGATCAAAATCTCGAGTTCGATTTTTTTTACGAATGCATAACTTGCCTTATAGTACCTATAAGTCGCAAGTAAAAAGAAAACGGGCTCTCGATATTAATATTCTCGAACAAAAAAGGCGCGTGACACTTAAGAAAATTTTTAATTTTTAATTTTACTTTGTTTAAATTTAAATTTCAAGCCTATTTCATTCAGTTTCAATAAAACGAGATCGTTTTTCTTTTATACACTTGGACTTTTATAGATATTGATACAAAAATCATATAAATGAAATTAATTTGGCGGACGGTACTATCAAACACGTCTATTCACTCATATTATTTTATATATGACGTGTGAGACAAATAAAAGACAGGCGCAAAATTGTAAACATTTAAAACCTGCTCTAAATCAATTTTAGAATGGGAGTCGACTCTAAATATTGTATATAAAAAGAGAACCGACTTTTTGTTAATTTTAAGGGACATAAACCATACTTTAACGTTAAAGAGCTCGTCTAACTTTAACAGCAGCAAATACCTATGTAGCTAGTTTATCTTTTAAAAGTGAACTTTGTTCATATTGACAATGGTTATTTCATACCAAAACAAATCGAAGTAAAAATGTTTACTGATGTTTTATTGGATACTTTAAAAGATGTGCTTGGTAAATAGAATCAATTACTGAATATTAGAAATTTGAAACAGTCGTACAAAAGTGTTCTACGATCAGCAAATCTGTAGATACAAGTGTACACAGTGGCGGATTTACACATTTCTCAAGTATAGGCTGTGGAATTTTTGCTGCCCTTATCTCTAAAATTGTGAATTGTCAGTTCCTAGATTTATCTTTACAATTCAACAATTCGATTCAAATTGCACAAGAAATAGTTTTTGAGTATATTTCTGAGGTAATCAAAGTTCAATGATGTAATGCTAATAAGGCGGGGTATGCCACCCCCAAAATAATGAACATTCCGTAAACGTATGTACACAAATTGAAAAAATAACAACGAGATTCCAGATGAACTCACGTACGGATATTCAACGTCATCGATTGTATCTAGTTTTCAATCTGAAAAGTATTTGAGTTTTTTTTAGCATTCTAATAAAATTTTCAGAAGTTAGCACCTGTTTAACAAACAGTAGTCAACGCATAAGATTAAAATCGATAAAATGATTCGATTATTATTTTGAAATCTTTTGTTCCATTCAAAACGAAGAATATCTCCAACAAAACATTTTTCCTTGCAACAATTTTGTATTCAGATCTACCACACCAATATCGCTATTACCAATACGTACACAATCTGCTCAGTTCACAGCCCCCAACCAGTAGTCCGACTTGTATGAGTACATACGTAGTGGGAATGGGAAGAGCGTGAAATATATTTTCCGGAATTTCGCTCTCATTTCACTCATATAAAGTGTGGCCAACGGCCGATTTATGGTTGTGGCTGTGAACTGGGTGTTTTACACAATGAAAGAGAAGAGGGAAAAGTAATCGAAAAGGTGTCTTATGGACTTCTAGAGTGATATCTACACATCAGAAAACCGACGGCTAAAAATAAAAAATTAGCCGCCCCTAAAATCTGCCGCCCTAGGCTCAAGCCTACTTAGCCTGCTGGTAAATCCGCCACTGAGTGTACATATGTTATGTACCTATGCATGCTAAGACGAGTATAGCCAAATGAATTTGCACCTTGGAAAAACAAAATTGAATTGGAATGCTGTTAATTAGCTATATATAATTCATTTCATCTAAAATAATGTAAATAACTTATAAACAATCAAAATCTGTACGGAGGTAGTAGATTTATATGAAGTTTACTTTTTCCGACCAAAAATTATTTGCTTTATTTGGCTTTTTTTTTATTTGTGTTGTTGTGTTTTAGTTATGTATCTTTCAAATTAGATTTGTTCAACGTAAATTCTCTTAACTTCTGTTGTGTTTAAAATTATTAAAGAGTTGGACAAAGCCTCCAAGCTAAGCGACTGCGTTAAGTAAGGCCGGTTTTACTGTTTAAAATTTTACGCCATAATTTCTAAACGGTATATTTTAATTGCGAATTCATTTCACAAAACGTTAATAGCTTCTATTAAAAGAACGAATAAAAAAATAAATAAAATTAATTATTGTCTTCATACACATTTCTAAGCAAGGAAAGAGTTTTCTAAAGATAAAATAAAATAACACAGGAAGGTTTTAATGTTATTGTAAAGTGTTAATTATACCTACACTCTTATTTAAAGATATCGAAATCTAATGTATTGTATTTAAACAGAAAAATCGCGGCATATGTCTACACATAAATCTTGATATTAAAAAAAATACATAATTTGACTTTAGACTTTATAAATACATATGTACATACATACAGATGAATCTGAGTAGGTTGTAATTAAAACTCATCATTGAAAATTTAGACTTACAGGCCGATTCTCCACAAAGTCAGTGATACCTCACAAGTCACAAGAAGAGGTGAAATTGATTTTGTGACTTTTTCGGATTCTGCCGCTCAGTCACAACTTGTGAGAGTCACAAAAACAATCGAAACTGTGATCTCCTTCAGAGCAGGTCACAACTCATAAATTTTTAAGTTTCTTGGACTGACATTCAGTATATTTTGTAAGAAAATTTTCTAGATTTGTGAATAATTGTGAGTAGGTACACAAAAATGGAAGTGGACTTTGTTCTGGTGAATATAATTGCTGATCTTTCCCACGAAAATGAAAAGTAACATTTTTACATAAACTATAGTATCAAAAAATTTGCAGCGCCGACGGCATTTAAAAACTCTGAGAGATACAAATGATCCATTCGCTCTCCAAAACAATACATTTATAAAGTAATTTTTTCGTTTTCAATAATCAGCTGTTCAAATAATGACACTTAAAAATCTCACCATGCTGTGGTGAGTTTCGTTGTGAGCTTTCTTGTGACGAATAGGGGGAGAATACCAACAATCCTCACAAGGAATAGTCACAAGAGCTTGTGACTTGTGACTCCTCACAAGGAGGAGAATCGGACTGTTATATTTTTGTATTCACTTTTTAAACACCATCATCAATTATTATGTGTCAAAATTAAAATTAATCTTTTTTTATGAACTATTTTATAGCGAAATAAGAACTTTTAAATTCTCGGATAAGCCGCGTTATATACCGGGACCACGCTCACTGAAATTTGTAGAGAAACGTTCGGGGTGGTTACAGTATTGCATATTGCCCTCGCTAAATATCTTTTATATACGCGGCTAATCCATAATAATACACCCAGCATCTATCCAGAGCAACTTCTTCATCGTCCAGGAATACATACAGGAACCTTAACCACCAGTTGTCTTCAGAAACGAACTATTTCAGCAACGAATTTTCTGTCGAAGTTATAAGCTATATTTTTAGAGCCCGAGTTGAAGTTTTTAACTTAAACTTTATGCCTCATCGATCTGACCTACCCCAAATCTGTAATCTTTGCAACAGACGTGAAAATGAAGATATAAACCATTTTATTGCCATTTGTCCTATACTGCAGGAAATCCGCCGATTATATTTTGATGAGAGTTACCTTTCTCCAAGGCGACTTTATGAAATACTAAACGGAGAACTAGGATGGTCTACTTTATATAAGTATTGCAAACACGCCTTAACTTTTCGCAACAGTTTCGAAGCTTAAAACCTCTAGTTCAACCAGTTACTGCAGTTTAAGGCACTCTATTTTGTGTTTCAAATCACTTTAAAATTGAAAAATTGTAAAATTTTAGTTGCAAATCATTTCAAAATTGTAAAATTTTTTATGTTTCAAATCATTGCAAAATTGTTATCTTTTTGTGTTTCAAATCATTTCAAAATTGACAACCTTTTGTGTTTCAAATCATATTAAAATTGTGTAATTGTAAATTACTTAGAGAAAATTATAATCATTAAGTAGAAATGTATCTTCTTTGTTTCCTTTTAAATTTTTGAAAAATTTTAACTTATAATAATTTTAATCATTGATTATTAATATTGGTATATTATTAGTTACTTTTAATTTATTATTGTTTTTTTATTTATCACTAAAATGAAATGTCATATCAGGCAGACGGCAGGAAAGCCATGTTCTTATTCTTAAGTAAAGAAATATTGTTAAACATTTTTTGATATAATAAAGAATTTATCTATCTATCTATCTATCTATCTAATCCGAAAATTTAAAATAAGAATTACATACCAATAACTATTTAAATATAATAATTGATTTTATGTGGAAGGTTGGTTAAAATAATTTCTGGGCCAGAAGAAATGATTGCACAAATAAAATTAAAAAAATGAATGATAGCACCAAAATAATGATTGATTGTGCTTTTCAGAAATTACAATTTTCAAAGACGAGTTTTATAGATATCTTTAAATAAGCCCTAGACAAAATATATACATATATATATATATTTTTTTTTGATTTTTTCATTCGGTTGAATTTCACATATTAGTCGAATACGACTAGTAATTAAAAGCATTTTTTCTTAATTAAGTAGGTGGTATACGAGATCTATATTTCTGCGAATATTGGAATAAAAACCTGATTCTATGCCTATTAAACAAACATTAAGGATAGACAGGTTTTTCAAAAATATACCTATTTATTTTTCAATTTTTCTTATTTCATATACCTTCGTTGATTGAAGTTTCTTTTTATTTTTAAAAATATGTTAAAATATGATGGAATTGTTAGCTCAAAGGCAATCGAATTTATCTTCAACAATGAAAAAATAAAAGAATTATACCAAAAGCTTACAAACTGGCACATATGTGTATACAGATTTTCAAAAAAATTAATGTCGGAATGGCGGTTAAGACAATAAATGGATCGGTTGCTATTAGAAGAGAATTATTTCAGCTTTTACACAAATTTTCACAACATTTAGTTGAATACCTATGCAAGCCCAACAGAAAATTGTATTAGATTAATAAATAGTTTATATGATTCATTAATAGGAAACAAACGTTCACACGTGATGATAGAAACATAGGAGCAACATTTTAAACAGCATATTATTAAGGGTTTAGCATTTTATTAGTTAGCAATTTGTTAAACTTTTAGTAATTTACTAGCTCTTCGGAATTTTTAAACTTTTTTTTTCGTTTTACTAACAAGTAATAGACTAATTCCCTTTTATTAAAAACGGTGCATCTGAACACATTTACATGACAGTTACACATGACAGTTCGTTAAAATTAACAAACCAAACTAAACTAAATCTAGGGAACGTACCTAATAGTTTCAAATATCGGAAACTCAAAAGTCAAAAGGACAACTTCAAATTTATTTTGTTATTTGTTTATTTTTGACAACTTTTTTGCGAAATGTTTATTTTATTATTTCGCCACTTTGGATTGGACCACTCCAGTCTTCTTCCAAAAAAGTGTAATGTAAATATTAGGCGCTTGAAATTCTGGTGCAATCTGAAGCCAACGGCTTGTAGTGCGATCATGGATCTTTAAGTTTTTCGACTAAAAACCGATCTGCTATCTTGTCAAACCTACATAAATGTCTAGAGTAAAATTCTCCATAAAGCTGGGTCTTCAATCATATACATATGTACATATATCAAAATATTCGTCTTCCGAAAACATTTTATATTATTTTAATAACTTTTAAAAACAATTAACTCACGAATTAAAATAAAAAAAAAACAATATAAAAGACAATTTAACTCTTCCAAATAAAATTACCAAGAGAGAGAGAGTACATACTAGGTACGTTTTCTTATTTATGGTATGCTGAAATGAAATGATTTTGAAAATCGTAGTAGGTAGATATTAACCTATAAATTATTTCATTTGACAACTCGTAAAATTTATAAATTAACTTCTACTACAATAAAGGTATGTTTGTATCTAATTAATAACTGGAAAATTGTCACCTTTTAATAAATTTTCACAAACGCAATGAATTCCTGGGAATATGTTTTTGAAAAATTGTGGGTGCTTTCATAAATGCATGGTTGCGAAAGTCTGACGAATGCATAACTTTCATAAATGCAAATGATAGATGTCAGATTTTCATAAAAGCAAAACGCAAATATTTGCAGCGCAAATGTGCAACTATAAAAACTCACATGCAATCTGAATTTCTTTCTTAATGAAAGAGACAGGTATATAATATAAATGATTTCCTTTCCTTTATTGTTCCATCTGTCTAATTCTTTCCCTTGAAAATTCAAAGTTCAATTGAAAACAGTAACAAACGGCACCACAACATTGTTCTGGCTCAAAATAAAGGTAAATGTTTGCAAAAAACTAAAATATTGTTCTAAAAAATTGACATATGACGAAAATCAAGAAAAAGTGTTCATAAATGCAGCGTAAAACACATGCGCAAATATTTTGTATGACTTTAATATGATTGCAATTGATCGCATGTAAACAAAGCAACCATGCATTTATGAAAACACCCTGTACCTATGTAGGTACTACCTATACATACGTCTGTACAATGTGTATTCTCGTACCTACACTTATTCTTCTGGTTGCGTTTTTTCATGAAAACATACAACCTATCATACCTATAAACACTTCGAAAATTATGGAAAATGATAATTTTATTTGTAGATATAAAATAAATACCTGACCCGTAAAAAAATCTGTATCCACAATTTCTTAGGATTTTATTTTCTTCTTCTTTGTCGCCCTATTTCAAATTAAAGTTTTAGTTTAATTATTTTTTCCAGATTGTTTTTATTTTTATCAAACCCAAAAAAGTCAACCACACTATTCTCGCCATCATCAAAAGATCGCATCAAATCAATTAAAAACTACCTTCCTGCCTGCAGGTGTCATCATAACCTCATGAACCTGAACGCAAAGTACGCACATACATTAATTATCTACGTATGTATGAACTAGGACTAGGAGTAACAAACAATATTGTAGGTATCTGTTTTTGGCTCTGATAGACAAAATTGAGCAATAAAATTAGAATAATTTGTATGGCAATTGCAAAGAACAAATATACCTTAAAAAGATAGAGAATAATATTATTTCACAATTCCATCCAAAGACTTTGACATACATACCTACATAAGTTCCTAATTTGCTTCTAAATGCAACAAAATATCTTAGTAAGTGTCCTTTTTATGAACAAAATTGCCTTAGATTCCTAGATAAACACACAAAATACCATTTTTTCTTGCAAAGATTCCTCTATGAAAAATGTAGGTATGTATCTTGTGTTCTTGTGTTCATAACAAATCTATTGAAAAAAAATGGTCTGGCGGTATTAAAAAAAAAACGAAGAATACAGAACAGATACAGAGTTGAATACGCAAGAGCAACAGACGAAATAGGTTTTTTTTTTTTTTAATCTGAATTAAAGAGAAAAAGCACTTCTCAAATATCTTAAAATAATATATTGAAAACAGATTTTTTAAAAGCTCTTTCAAATGAAGATTTTCATTTTCATATGTCAGTTTTTTCTATGGGCCTGCGACATCTGTATATAATTATCTGTGATACCACGTAGAACTAACAAGACAAGATTAGATTGCATCACGCTCTTCCGTTTCCGAGTGGGAAAAACAATTTTCAACACCAAACATTTAGGATAGGACCGCACTTGCGATTTCAATCGCACGATTTTTAAGTCGCAAAAATAGAACACATGAATTTAAATGAGAATGAACGCACTTGCTACCAACAAATCATGACGATTTAAAAGTCGCAATTTGTTTCATTTTTCTTGCGATGCGATTGTCGTAAACTTAAATGAAACACATGTACTCAAATGGATATGCCCACACTTGCGATTTAAATTACTACGACTTAAAAATCGTAGTAGCAAAGAGAAATTGGCATGCACGCACTTGCGGTTTGTAATCCACGATTTTTTAGTCGCAAAAAGTAAGACACATGGCCTCAAATGTGAATGCACGCACATGCGACTTAAAAATCGTAGCGATTATAAAAATGAAACAAGTTCCATTTTTTCAAGCAATTTTTCTGTCGCTATTTATTTGTAGCAAATGCGTGCACTCACATAAGAAGTAGTGTGTTTCATTTTTTGCGATTAAATAATCGCGCGCAAAAAAATCGCAAGTGCGTGCATGACAATAATTTGTAGCGACTACGACTTTTTAATCGCTTCGACAAAAAATCGCAAGTGTGGTCCTAGCCTTACATATATAGCCAAAGTGAATAAGAAGAAAGCGTAGCGTAGACTGTGGAGTGGCTTTGTCTATCACCCACCGAATGCCCAAAGTGCAGAATATGGCCGAATCCTTCAGACGTTCCCCTTGAAGTTCCAAAACAACCCACCCTTCTTGATCCTGCAAATTTGCAAACTATTAAGCACATTAAAAGAGCTATCTCCTTGCATGGAAAAAATAATGAGATATAAGCGCATCACTATCTATTCAAAACAAAAACAATAAAATTGTATTAAATTAAATATTTTTTTTTTTAAACTATAAACGGCATTTATGGTCCTGTTACCCCGATGCCTTATCTCAAGAGATTTTAAAATTTTATAAGCTTTTTTGTAAATAATTATTGAAATTGAACAACGTTGCCTTGTTGCGTTTTAAATTGACCAAACAAAACAAAAACTCGACAAAAAATTTAACAACAAAACACAGAAGATCTTTTAAAAGGAAAATGCTACAAAACAAATTTGATTTTCTCATTCTCGTCTTTCTTATTAGGGGGGTTCACATTCTCAAATATGTTTGACAAATGTGGTTTGATGAATATTTGACGGATTGAAACCATTTGCGTTCACATTCGTCAAACATGCTGTCAAACATCACTTTTTATTAGAATTCTTACCATGGCGGACCAACTCAGACCATAGATGAAATATTAAGGGTATTCATGTAACGAGATAATTTTCCGCTTTGTAGAAAGATATAACTTTCCGCAGCATGTTTTCATGAACACCCCCTAAGAAATACTTGCGTAAATGTGGGAAATATTTTGTGAAATGTCAAATTAAAAGTCAGAATCCATACTTCTTTAGTTTACGAGGTTTATTTCTGCACTTTCCGCAGCAAATTTGTGAGATAATTTTATGCGATTTGCAGAAACTTTTTCCCATACAAATTTTGACAGCTCGTTTCTGCGGAGATAAAATTATCTGGTTTACGAGGTTTACGAGGGTTTTCCGCGCTTACATGAATACCCTTATTATTTGAACAAATTTACTACAATTTCTATATTTGGAAGTCTGCAGAAAACTTATATTAAAGCCTAGTACGCAGATCGCGCTAAATTTTATCTCCCATACAAAATTCTCTCCAAAATTTAGCCAAGCTAAAATTATGTCAAGCATTTTAGCCGAGAGGTACGCTGCTCCAGCTAAAAAATCAAAATTTCTCTTCGAACTGTACATAACTTATCTGTCAAAATTTAGCGCACGAAATAATTGTCCGGCACATTTATTCTCGAGCTAAATTTCAATTTCAATTTGAAATGGAATAATATTTGAATAATATTTAGAAGAATATTTGGTGACGGGAGTCTTACAAGATTTTCGACAACAAAAATCACTCATAATTCTCATTCGTTCTCATTCATAATTCTTAAAAAATCATACTTTAAAACAAATTCTTTTAAATCTTTGAAAAAATTAATTTAGAGAACAGCTGTTTTCTTTGACATATTCTCCACAAAGTTCTTATGTCAAAATTTAGCTTGGATTTTAGCTGATGTTTGGAGAAAAATGTGTGAGATAAAATTTAGCGCGATCTGCGTACTAGGCTTAATGTAATAAAATCCACCTGAATTCACGCCATTGCATTATGACTCATTTTAAAATATTTTCTTACGATATGCTCAGATATGAAAATGAAATTTGCTTGTGGTTTGACAAGCATGCGTTCACATTCTCAAATATGCTTGTCAAATCAGCAGAATATCAAAATATTTTGATATCAGCAAGCATGTTTGACAATCCGTTTGATGAAGCGTTCACATTCTCAAATTCGAGTCAATCAAACCGCACTTGTCAAACATATTTGAAAATGTGAACCCCCTATTGCCAGAGCTGATAAAATTTTCTCGCTTTATCCTCAATTACCACCCCACCCTAAATCAAAAGTCTCCACGACAATTTTTTCCGCCGACAGCGCCATCAGTAGAGTGTATTCCCCAACTTTTTTTTCTGTTCCATGAGAGTACTATAGATTTTATAATATGGCAAAATTCATACTTTTAAGCATTGCTGTACAAAATGTCTAGACTAAATTTTGCCAGGAAAAAGAATGATACAAGCATTATTTTTCGGGACAAATTTCGACAGCCACCGTATTCCGATTTTTGTCAAAACTGGTCTTATGTAAAAGGTGCTGATTCAATTTTTGTAAGACAACCCGTTCCATAGAAACACTCAAAAACACATTAAATTAATTTTTATCTCTCCAAATACAAACTTTTGCGCGACATTTGGAAAAGTTTTGTAGAGATTAAAATTGAAGAGATAAAATTTGTCTTTGCTCGATCTGCGTACTAGACTTAAAATATGGATTCAGAAACCTATTTTCTGTATGTGCATTTGAAATGAGGTTAGTGCAAAAAAAAAGAAATATTTCCATTCAAATTTGCAACCCTGACCTGTCAGCATCAAATTACTGGAAAAATGGTGTTTTTGATTTTGTTAATGGAATATTGGGTTTCTATATTCTACAGTGTTGGGACTTCGCAGAAGCCAAAGAGTGGTAGATAGATTGTCAAAAAAGTGGTAGAAAAGTGGTAGAAATTAAAAACCATTTTTATGTAACAAATCGTATATTCAGTAATTTTGTTGAAAATAAATCAAATACAAAAATAAAGTAAATAACATTTCAGTTTTCTACATATGTTTCAAAGATGACATTATATCTGGAAGCAAATAGGTACATACATATACAATTTCATTTTAGACTCGTTCGAAACCAAAAAATTAAATCTATAACAGCCGTCTGAGTTAATAAAATTAGTTAAGACTTCAAAAAATTATAATTATTTTTTTTATATAAACCCTCAGAAAATCTAAATCTTGAAGCATATTTTACTAATGTTACTGGAGGATTGAAATTTTGATCATTGAATAAAATTTCCCTTGCAGCTAAAATGTTGTGAACAGTTGTTGTTTCCAATTTATTTCTTTTTTAATTTTTTATAATAAAATCGGGAAAGTCCCGCAGCAGCACTGCTATACGGTAAGCAACAAAGCTTTAACACACATGAAGAAATGTTATTTATTTATTTATTTATTTATCGAAATAATTTACAAATAAATTTATAAACTATTTACAGTTAAGACTTCAGGGTAACAAGACCATTTGAAGTCGTTTTTCTTGTTACAACGATAAGAATAACAAAGTTTATTATTATTTATTTTATATAATAAAAATAAGATAAGTAGAAGAAGAAAAATAACAAGAAAAATAAAAAATAGTTTTCATAGAAATTCCAAGTTATATGTATAATAGAAAAATATTATATATCACAAAATTTTTGGTGATGTGTGGTGGATTGTTTTATGTGAACAATGGATTCAGGGTTGTTAGGATCAAGTAATTCCGCAAGTTGTTGTTCGTTGCTGGTACATGAAGAAATGTTTTCAAACAATAAATTGTCCATACCATCTTTTAAATTTTATATCAAACGTCATTGTGAAACAATGCCATTAGTTTTAAAAATTTGAAGTGATTTTTTCCAATTAGTTTTCTCCACTAATTAATTATCAATTCAGCTCGTTATATTTGGGGGGAAATGTCTCTTCAGACCTTAAATTGATGGCATTGTTCCATCAATGACGTTTTTTATTTTATTTTAATAATTTTAATTTATCGTTTGAAAAGTTAAATCTTTCTCCAATTTCAAAACATACTACATAATGCGACATAATAGCACATTACTTACTTCCATTAGTTTTTGTTCATCAATGTCATTTTCTAATGAGCACCTTTCAGTGAAGGCCAAAATACATTTGAGAATATATTAATATTTCCTGACTTTTCAAAATTTTTCATTACATTTAGTTTTAACGTATTCATACTTTCGATCAAAAAGTGTATTTTTGTGTTCTCAGATTAAAATATTCTGTTGAACTGATTTATAATTTTCAGATTTATTGACAAGAAATTCAAAAAAAAAAATAAATTGTCTTTATTTTTAAGAAAATCAAAAATTTGTGAAGCCTTAGAAGTAGGTTCTTCAAATGAGTGTAGTATACAAAAATTAAACAAATGATTCCACTACTCTATGATTCTTTTTAAGACCATTTCCAATAAAAACCAACGAGATTAGCAAATCTTTAAAATTTGATGCTTATTAACCCCAAGTGGTTTTTGGAAAGTAATGAAATCTTTTGATTTTTTCAAGCTGTGGCAAAAATTGAAATATATATCCCTTTATGATTTAGCAGCATAAGCAGAGCAGAAACTTAAATTATGACACGAACATCCCATCGTTAAAATATTAGGATTAATATTTTTAAAATGTCAAGTACCTAACACCGCTTAATGAACCCGTCGTAATAGCAGCATTGTCTAAAAAAAAAACCAATCATGTTTTGAATAATTGGAATATTAGAAAGTTTTAAAGTTTCTCCAATTTTATTGTAGATTGATTCAGCTGTTGAGTCTTCTAGCTTAAATAGCCCAAAAATCTTATCTTTTACTGCTCCCTCAACTTATGGTCCTAATAAAATTTATAGCCAAACCACAATCTCGCGTTTGGTCGGTCGGGCTTTGACATTTTGAATAAAAACAATAGACTCTTATGAGGCAATCTGAAATGTTACCCCCGGCGTTGCGACCGCTTTATATCGTAATATCGTAAACGTCAGACCAACGCCAGGCCAAAGCAAAAGTAGATCTATTTTCTATTCGGTCGGGCGTTTGACAGTTCATTGTTTTTGTTTTGATTGAAAAAAGAAAAGAAATTAATTAAAAAATACTCGTATGAGCTCTTTCGAAGACAAATCAATAAACATGATTCGGGATAACGATTGTATTTATAATACAAAAAAGTCTACACCTAGGAGAAATTGGTTTTCTCCAAGAATGCTTTTCTAGTTCTGGCTCGATAAAAGTTCTCAACAAATCGAATGTCACCGGTTTCATTCGGGTTATTTTAAAAAAATGTTCTGGATCATGCTTTTGCATTGCATTATAATTAAGAGCAAAGAATCCATCAGTGTCTCTGCTTAAATTGAGCTCCCG
This sequence comes from Chrysotoxum bicinctum, assembly GCA_911387755.1. Classification (NCBI taxonomy): domain Eukaryota; kingdom Metazoa; phylum Arthropoda; class Insecta; order Diptera; family Syrphidae; genus Chrysotoxum; species Chrysotoxum bicinctum. The sequence goes on along the minus strand of OU426987.1, from coordinate 129,818,822 downwards.
AACCCATCGCTGCCTTTCTACTCTTTTTTCGTCGTTTTTAATCGCCTCATACCCAGCATAGCTCACAACACCGAACAAGGAAAAGTCAAGGAGGTCATCAAGATCATCCATATCGGCCATATCCATCTCTTGTTTAAAAAAATAGCTTTACAAATTAACTATTTTAAATGCCCAAAATTTAAAATACGCAATATTATATACCTTGTAAATTAATAAACAGTAACAAAATTCATTGGAATATAACAATTAAGTAGGTACTTATCAAAGATGTCATGGAAATGTCAGTCAACGCTCGAGGTTTGAAGCTAAATTTCGTTTTACAAATGCTACGGTCGCGCTTTTTGACACACATAATCGTATATACGATCAAACGCCCATTAACGCCGGATCGACTGAACGCGAGGTTGTGATTTAGCCATTAAGGTGTGGTTGGGTCGTATGGTATATCGCAAAGTAAAAAGATAGATGAAAGGTGAGTTAAAAAAGTGGTAGAATCAGACTTTTAGGTGGTAGGTTTTCATGAACAGAAAAAAGTGGTAGAAATACCCTTGTATATACAAACGCATAGAGAAAAAACGGTATGTTGTTAGGTTTGATTTTTTTCGTTGTATTTATATTGGAGCAAATTTAGGATTTTTATTCAAATATGTACACGAATTCTTAAAGGGTTACCACTCAGAACAATTATTTTGTGTAGATAGATAATTATTTTTGTAGGCAGATTTTTCAAATGCAGAATTTTGAGAATTGGAGTTTTGAGTATTATTCTGAAATACAAAACAATTAGGTATATATATTGAAAGCTAAAATTTTGAAGAGTAGAATTTTGGAATCCAGAATTTTGGGAGATTAAATTTTGAAATGCATAAAAATTAATAAGTAAAATTTTGAAAAGCAGAAGTTTGAAATAGGAATTTTGAAATGCAGAAAGCTTAATAAGTAAATTTTGAACAGCAGAAGTTTGAAAAAGGAATTTTGAAATGCAGAAAGCTTAGTAAGTAAATGCAGAATTTTAGGAAATAAAATTTTGAAATGCAGAAAACTTAAAAAGTAAAATTTTGAAAAAGATATTTTGAGAAGTAGAATTCTGAAATGCATAAAACTTAATAGGTACAATTTGAAAAGCAGAATTATGAGAAGTAGAATTTTGAAATGCAAAATTTTGGGAAATATAATCTTGAAAAATGTACTTTGAGAAGTAGAATTCTTAAATGCAGAAAACTCTTTAATAAGTAAAATTAGAAATTCAGAATTTTAAGAAGTAGAATTTCAAAATGTATAATTTTGAAATGCAAAATAACAAAAAAAAATCATGTGATACATCACTCCCTACATCACGAGTATGCAATTTTTAACTCGCTAAGATGCCTAGTTTAGCCAGAAATCACGTTTGAAAATGTCAACTTTGGGGGGTCTACGGAGCTCCGTTCAGCCGCAAATCGCATTTAAAGATAAACATTTGTGTTTCGAAAAAAAAAAGATTTTCACATTTTTTACTTCTAATGGAAGAAAAATATATGTATGTATTAAATGTTTTTTTTTTGGTTAATTTGTAATTAACTTCAACTACTAAATCAGAAAAAAATAATTTCTGCTAAAATAATTAACATGGCGATTTTTAAATGTGGCAACCATGTCTTATTTTTTCATATTTCAGCCGTTTTTTTAGAGGCAAATGGATATGTATAGGTGTTTGAGTAGGATTATACATTCATTGCATGTTATTTATTTTATTTTCTGTTATTTATTTTAAGGTACATAATGGTTGAAAATTTTTTTTCAAAAAATGGTAATTTTTTGTACCCCCCATGGAACCATTTTTTTTTTTGTTTTCCATTGTCTCAAAAACGGTACAACCGATTTTGATCATTTTTTTTTTGCTAAAGCTCCCCAAAAACTTAAATAGAATTGTGTATTAAAATCTTCAAAAAAAAAATTTTGGATTTATAAAATAAACTTTTCAAAACTCAATATTTCGAAAACCCCATGCTGGATTTTTTTAAACTTGATAAGTAAAAGCTTATCAATATACAGCCATATTTATAAACTCATTATAGTGAGTACATAAGGCTATGCAACCCTTATAATGCCTCTAAACGCAAAATCGTTATTTATAAAACTTATGTGACGTTGAATAGAGGCATTATAAGCTAAACGCGTTTGGAGGTTGAATAGTGCCTACATAAGGACATTTTAGTATTGAACTGTCACATTCACTTTGACATCACATTGAATTATAAAGATTATCAACAAAATAAAATGCCTTTGACTTGATATTGAAACTAAAACTTTGTGTTATTTTTATTTATTGAAACAAAAATGTTATACTAATATATTAAAAACAAATTGAATTGAAAATTGTTTAGAATTAAATAGATAAATATACTTGTTGGTGATCTCTCTCCACGCAACCTTCTTCATCCGGTGTGTTAGTGTTGTAATTTTTATTTTGCATTGAGTTTTATCCTCAAGAACTTGTCTGAGGAGTATACCAGCTAGGATGAAACGAATAACAATTTGATTTCCAGTATTGTGCTAGAGATAATAACATACTTTATCTGATGAATCAAAGTTAATTGTTCGAATTCTTTTAGCTTTTGGTAGTTTCGTTTTTGTTTATTAAATTCGATAGACAGACAAGATGTTTTTTTTTTGTTTTTTGACAAACAGCTGAGTGTTATAAAGGCTAAATGTAATAGATTCTTACTTTTTGGTACTTTATTTGACACAAGCTCATTATAACTATGCAGGGTAGGCAAATGTTTTATAAATATGAATTTGCATAGTGGATGAATAAGTCCTTATGCATTGCATAACTATTCACGCGTTTAGCGAATTCTAATAAATACGGCTGATAATCTACAAGATGTGAGAAAAAAAAATGTATTTTACCTAAAAATAAAGGTACCCACCTTACAAATGTAAACAAAAAATAAAAAATGGTTTTCAAAAATCGTATTTTTCTCGAAAACGGCGCCTGGAATTAAAAAAAAAATTTTTTCTTTGTATGATCTTTAATTTAAAAAGACAAATTTTGAAATTAAGATATTAGGAACGCTTGTACGCATTTTTTCAAATTTTGACATTTGACAATTTTCTCATTATCGAATTTTTTTATAGAGATGCTTCCAAGAAGTTTAAAAACATTGCGTCTCAAAGCTTTGAAAAAATGTTTTTTTTAATTTTTGGAAAAAAAGTAATTTTTTTCCTTGGAAAATTCAATATCTCAAAAACGGCTCAGTATTTTATTTCGAAACCTAATTTCCATTGGTGCAATAATAAAAACTTAAGGTTGGCGTACCAATTTTATTTTATTTTATTTTCACTTACAAAATTATGTAATTGCAAGTTTTGTATATGCAAAAAATTTAACTCGAGATTTTGATCAAAGTTTACTTTACGATGATAGAGAACACAAAAAAATATTTTTTTATCTAAGAAAATTGTTTTTTAAAAATCAATGTCTTGAAAAAGTTTGAGCGACTAATTTTTGAAAATATTTCCTAGAATCTTTATTTTTAAATACTTAAAATTAATATCCCAAATTTTTTTCTAGAACAATTTTAAAGAAATTTCTTATATTCAAAATTAGTTTAATAATAAAAGGTTTTTTAAACTTTGTTTGCATAAATTCGTACTTTTTATATTTATATTAACAAAATACAAAAAAAAACAAAATTTTTATTTTAATGAATTAATAATTTCGAAATTTGATAAAAATTCGTAGACAACATTAAAAGAAATATTTGTTTATTCAAAATTCGCAGGGCAAATATCTTATATTTTTACAAAATATATGGATAAAAACTATTTTTTGTAAAAAAATGTTTATTTTTATTTTAAAATTTTTTTATCTGGGGTGCATCAATAATTTTTTAAATTGACACCAAATTTCTTTTTTTTAATTTTTCTAAAATTGCTTATAAGTAATATGTAAATGCATAAAAAATTTTTTTTTCCAAAAAGGTATCTGATTTTTTAAAAATATTATGTCAATAATAATTTTATTCTAATATTTTTTAGTTAATTTAAGTTTTCTAAAATTATTTTTTTATGTGAATATTTATACATTTCTAAAATTGTTTATATACACATAAAAATTAAAAATTTTCTATATTTTTTGCAAACAAAGTTTATATGAATAAATTTTAAAAACTGTTCTATACCTACATACATATGTATATCAAATTTCTTTTTTTTTATTTTTAAATATATAAATACCTATTAACGAATACAAATATTTTTTTTTGTAATCAAAATTATTTTCTACCATACCATATTTTATGCAGTTATGTACATATGTAAAAGCTATTTTCTTTAATAAAATTATAGGTATACGTACCTATTAGATTTGCTTAAAGAAATAGTTTTATACCTATGTATATAGGTATGTATGTACATATATATTAATTGCAAAAAAAAAAAACAATTTCCACTACCTTACCACCCATTGCATCTAATGTAGGCATTTAACCTAGTTGAATGCAATTATTATTTTTGTTCTTCAAAATTACAATTGCAATCAACATAGGTAAGTTACCTAATATATTAAGATAAAGTTTCTATGAAGATATACTAAAATTCAAAAAAGCCTAATCCTATCAAGAATCAATTTTCAAAATTATTCCTACTTAAATCTATTCAAATAGGTATGTGTGTCCATACAAATAAAAAGCAACATTGTATTTTGGTTAGATATGCCGAAATTGAACAACGTTGCTTTGTTGCGTATGAAAAATAGCCAAAACAAAACAAATATTCTTGACAAAAAAATATAACAACAAAACACACAGAAGATCCCTCAAAAGAAAAATGCTACAAAACAAATTTCATTTTCTCATTCTCGTCTTTCTCATTGCCACGTGGCTAAAAAAATTTCCTCAATTACCACCCCACCCTAAATCAAAAGTCTCCACGAAATTTTTTCCTCCGACAGCGCCCTCGGTAGAGTGTATTCCATAACATTTTTTTCTGTTCCATGAGAGTACTATAGTTTTTATATACAAGGGTAGAAGTCCCAACACTGATATTCTATCTTGTTCTTGAAATCATCAGTTCTCATTCTCAGTTCTCCTTGCGCTTGCAGGTTACTGTGTTTAAATGTATAGTGATTACTAATTAGGAATTTTGCTCGTTTTAATATTAAAAATTATAATATTAGGTAAGTTTAATTTTAAAGTAAGCACGCTGTAATTAAAATATGAAGTTTTATACTCTGAAACAAGACAAAACAGATATTATTTATTAAATGCCACAAAAAAAAGATATAATGAAGTGTAGCTATGCAGCTTTATATGTACATACATTATCTACATACATATGTAACTGATGTATTGATTTTGCGAAAACTAAACAATGAATATTGAATATGATAGTAAACATTTTTAGTTTTCGCACCTCGAAAAGATGGTTACATATTTATTTGTCTTGCAACTGAAATTTTCTATTAGAAAGTAACTGTTCAACCCTTTGCTTTTTAAATGTACCTATACAAAGAAAATATTGTTAATCGATTAATCGGCATTCGTTTCAAAAATTATTCCGTTAAAATAACATTAAAGGTCGAACAGTGGAAAATTGCATTTAGCATTGTGAAATTGTATTTTTCCAGATTGTGTTTTTTTGTTCTTCGGTTGTGATTTATTTAAATATAATGTCGATTTCCTTTTACACTAAGGATTTTAGGGATTGCGATCTCTTGTCAAATTTTGTCTTTTTAGTGTGGGTATTTCGTATACATGTAAATCCCTCTCCAAATACGGATTCGAAGGATTTGATCTCTGTCAAAAAAAAAAATCGATTTTTTTGGTGTGAAGGAACGTAAAATCTGTGGTAAAAGTTAAAATTTGACAAGGGATCGCAATCCTAAAATCCCTAGTGTAAAAGGAAATCGACATAAAACAACTGTGTACATATATGTATGTAATGACTAATGACCATGTTCCCTTTCTGGAAATTTCGTTCAATTACCGTTTAATATCTTCAGATTTGTCCTTTGTGTGTTCAAAGCAATTGCCAAGCGGATTAATAACGTCTACGGCTTCTTCGAAAGGAGAAATGCTAATCTGGCTGTATGGTCCACCACTAGTAGCCGTTATTTTTTTGTTAGTATTTTTTTTTTAGTTTTAGTTTGTAGTCCAACCAAACCTTATCGCGGAGGACAAAGACTTCATTTCTATTACAAATTGTTCCCAACAATCTTCGGTTTATTTTTATTCATTCAAACGCTCCCATCCCTTTTAACTACCTATATGAGTATTCATTTTCTTTTGACTGATTTGCATTCGTTTTTAAAATATTAAATTATTATTTTCGTTTTTTAGCTACAACACAATTTACTTACAACCACCTTTTTCAATTCCCTGGCATTACCACTAAAAAATTCGATTCCATTGAAGCGGTTAAAATAGTGAACATTCGCTATTTGTGATCTCGTTGCAATGAAATTTGCTAAAGTTTTTACATTTGGAAAAAAACTTTATTTATAATACGAATCTATCGAATTCACAATAAAAACAGCTAAAATATTTAAACCTTGAAAATCGGTTTGTATTCAATTTTAAAATTTGGAATCCATTTAAGGGGTGTATAGATTGATAATGCAAACTTGTAAACAGTATGTAGGCAATATTATGGTTCAACTTTCGGGGCGACTTTCCTTTAAGGTAGCACGAGTATAGTATTGATTTTTTTTACAGATAGCTAGTGGTCTCAATAGAAAAGATTTAAAATATTAAAGTGAGGAAACACCGTTAAATCATAAAAAAAAATGTTATATTTTTCAGTTTTAACCTCATTTTTTGTTTATTTTTTTTTTAGTGTTTTCTTGACTAAGAGTACTGAAAGTGGCTAGATTTCGATATTATATCAACAGTTTTATAGCTTAACAGTACTGTGGTGTTTGGACTCGTTCCGAAATAATTATTTTACAAGAAATAAGAAAGACAACAAAATAGTTGATTATATCAAATCGTTTCGGAAGAGCTCAAGTGAAGGAACATTTTTACAAATTGCCAGAAAAAGCAAGAATAAAGTTCAATCTCCTTAAATAACAATTAATAGAGCACCGATAAACACAAAAAAGTGGTTCTGAAGCATCAAAATTAAAACATTTTTCGGTCATTTTTATTTAAAATTTCAAAACTACCATTTAACAGCTGATTTGGCACACACTTCTACGTCGACGTATTGGCGTGTAAATGCCCATGCAGAAAGGAAATACTTTGTCGATGAGGTTATTCGATGTGGCGTGTGTGAGGGGTAAGTGAGTTTTTAGGTCTAAATTCTTAATGCTTTAATTTTTTTTTATTTTTTCAATGGGTGTCACGATTGCGTTTTTCCAAGTGTTTGGGAACTGTCTTTTTTTTGATAAGATGATGCATTTATAATTTTTAAGAAAGCGAGGCCCACTACATCAAATGCATAGTAGTAACTTTGGAGAAAGTAAATCACTGTCTTTTTTTTATTGTTTAATTCTTTAATGTTCACTAAATCATTTATCGTCACTAAATTAAACTTATAGAGATTTTCAACAACAAAGTTCATTTGGTTAACATATTCAACATTGTCAATTTTATTATTAATTATCTTAACACTATTGATAAAAAATAAATTAAAGCGGTTGGCTAATTCTTTGCCATCTATTATAAATTCCCAGTCAAATTCAACTTTATTTATTTCGCTTTTTTCAGGCAGCACTAATGATTTTAGGGTTTTCCACATAGTTCTTTGATTAGAGCAATTCAATAGAGATCTTTTTATAAAGTTATTTTTCGCGAGGTTAAGTTCTTTAGAGTAGGCATAACGAACATTTCTTAAGTCATACCAGTCATCAAAACTTCTCTTTTAGCATTACGTTTTAGAAGTTTAAGTGCATTTAATCGTTGACTAAACCGCGGATTTTCACTTTCCCTTGTGGCTTTAATGGTTTTAAACTGATAAAGTACGATATAATTATAATTAATTTACTATTGTCTTTGACCAGATAATCTATAATTTCACCAAAATTATTACAAAATTCTCTATTTGAAGACGATGGAGATCTACAGTGTATCACAAAAGTAAGTAAGCACACATTGCTGTCGCATAGAAATGTTAAAATAAAATTAAATTCCGTTATGAATATGTATTAGGAACAATGCATTCAAATTTTACCGTTTAACATTTGGTTTATCTGCTAACATCACTGTTTGTTCAGCTAATCGCATTTTCTATACCACAAAAGTAAGGAAGCACCTGCAGCATTTTAAGGTTAATTATTTCGACTTTTTTTTTTTCAGTTTTTGGTTGCTTATCACTCTTATAATTTTTTTTCAGTTTAAGATTATGTAATTAATAATAAATAAAAGGAAATGGCTCCTTGAGGTAATCAACTTAGCTTAGATTTAAAAGAAATTATAAGACGTTCTCGCAAGCTTACTCAACAGGAATGCCTAATTATTGTTAGGAAAGTGAAAAGGAATCCCAAAGTAATCGCATCAAAGATATCAGCAGAAACAGGCAAGTCATGTAACCCTCAAACTATTCGACGAGTGCTCTACCAATCCGTTTATCATGGTCGTAACATTAGAAAGAAACCTTACATAAGTAAAATAAATCGGCAAAAGCGGCTCTTCTTTGCAAAAACCCATGAATCTAAACAAGCAGAATTTTAAACACAGTTGTTTTTTCCAATGAAAGCTAATTTAATATCCACGGCTTAGATGGACGCGGAAAAGTTTGAAAAAAAACAGCTTGAATCATCGAACATGTCAGGAACCGTGAAGCTCGGTGGTGGAAACTTTGTAGTGTGGGGGTGTATGGCAGCATCTGGTGTCGGCAATTTAGTGTTTATAGATTCTTTGATGAATAGGTTCGACTATTTGAATATTTTAAAGAAAAGTGTGCCAATAAGCTGGGTATGGGTAGGTCATTTGTCTTCCAGCAAGACAATGATCCAAAACATACCTCACATGTTGTCAAAGTATGGCTGCTTTGTAACGTCCGAATCCAGCTCAAATCACCACCACATTCGCTCGACTTAAATGTCATTGAACATTTATGGAGACATCTTGACCGACAAGTAAGAAAACATGAAATCAGGACGAAAGATTATTTAAAGCGTGTTTTTCAGGATGAATGGTCTAAAATTGGACAAAACGTTACGCAAAATTTGGTTAACTCAATGCCTCGACGTATGAAAGTAGTTATAAAAGGCAAAAGGTACTACAGTGAAAGCTCTAATAAGCGGACACTCATGGTCCCCCAATTTTTGTCCGGTTATGAGAACTGTCCGGTTAAGGGAAAGCAATAAAAAAAAAATTTGTTTTTTTAACTTCATATTAATTCTGATTAATATTGGATCTACGATCTACCTTGCCATTTTCCACGAACATCTTCTTTAATTCTTGAAATCTTTGCAGCATGTGTTTTTCCAATATTAAATCTAAAAAACTTTGCATAGATAAAATATTTCATGTCTTGGCTGAAAAAAAAAATAAACCTTTTTGTCAAAGCGCGAACCAATAAGTTTTTGTTGCCCAATACATTGGCAATTTACAACTTTTCTTGCCTCACCCTTTTTTACCGTTATTTTAACGGACTATGCTCTAGTGAAATAGCCAGCTGCATTCCTCCCCTTAAACAATTCAACCGTAATATTCGCACTTCTAGAAATGCCCATCAGTTTACCCTTGAGCCCAACTTCGGACGTACTGTGAAATACAGAGATTCGTTCTTCAGCCGCACTACGCTAATGTGGAATTCCTTACCACGCTCTGTCTTTTCCAGTAATTGCAATGTTCAAAAATTTAAAACCAATGTACACCGACACCTCCTTTCTGACCCCTCCCTTATTTCGTATTGCTCACACTGTGTCTCTGACATATTTAGGGTACCTATACAAAAAACTTTTGAGTGTGATGAATGAGTAGCTGAAGGAAAGGAAATGACATGTGTAAAAACGAAACGCGATGAAAAAAGGGAACCATACCCTCTCAAAATTACACCAACTACCCCCAGTAACTAACTCGGGAAATCTTCTAATAACCTTTCAACATAACATCGCACTATCCAGTTATTAGAGTTTCGCGTCCGGTTATCGGAGATTTTCTATAGATTTACTTACGTATTAAACATAAACTGTACTAAGAACAGATCTGCTGTTCTTTTGCGCTACATTTTTGAGAAAAAATAATCCCTAAATAAAATAATGTGTCCGCGTATGGGAGGTTTTCTATCTAAAATGGGCAAAAAAACGTGTCCGCGTCCGTTTATGGGAGTGTCCGTTTATAGGAAAGTTATTTGTATGAGATTTTCGAAAAAGAAGTTCGTTCCCGAAAATGTGTCCGTTTAAGGGAGCTGTCCGCTTATTGGAGCTGTCCGCAAGTAGAGCTTTCACTGTAAATGGATAAGATTTACAAAATAACTGTAATGAATTCAGGGTTTATATGAACTGCTTACTTACTTTTGTGATATAAATTTGTTATTTTTTTTAGTTTAAGTCGAATATTTCTTAAGTTTTCTTTAATTTTTTTTTGAAATGTTACTTTTTAGTTCAAAATACATATCAATTACAGAAAAAAATATTAAGTTTTTTTTTAACATTACTATCGATTGTTTGAATGAAATGATCTTTAAACTTAGAATTGCTTACTTACTTTTGTGATTCACTGTATATAGACCAGCCATTACAAAAGAACAGGGGTGACATTCTGTATCGCACACGCGAACAAACGTTTTCGCGCGTGCGAACAATTTGCTTCATGTAACATAAAAAACGAAAGTTTTCGTTCGCACATGCGAAACAAAATAAACGACAGCTTATTCTTTGACGTTTCTCTTCTTAAATATTTCAGTTTCAGTTTTGTCCTGAAAAAAATTTTTAATAAATTAAAAAAAGATGATACGCGAATATATTGCATTTTTGAACTGTTTGTATTGAACCGATCTTACCTCGGGTGGGGGATTCGATTCAATAAGTGAGAACGCCTTTGTTGATTTACAAACTTATTCTGCTTTATTACTTAAATTGTACCAGTATTTATAGTACCTTTTTTGATTACAATAGTTTATTAGTTTTAACCTATTTTGCTTATACATACATTAATTTTCCTATTTTGTTTATACAATCAATTCCAATATTTCTCAATAATACAATAATATTCTTGACCTATTAAGTAATAATTCAATTCGTAAACGGAAGACAAACAAAACGTAAACAATAATAAATTAGGTGTGCATTTTGATGACCTTGCGCTTTAGTGCAATGGCATAGCTGGAGGTTGTCGCCCGTGAGCTTGCAGTGTATTACTTAATGGTGTCGATGGCATGGGAGTTTGGTGTCGTCTTTGTGTATTCATGTTGATATCGTCAACATGAACGATAGTGAAGAAGAACATGAGAATTCGGAGTTATTGAACTTGCCGAGTACAAAAAGAAATCTAAGAGTTTTTTCTGACCAATTTACTTTGTCAGATCAAAGATGTGTTTTATTTGTTGCAATATATTTTATAATATTAGTTTACAACAATATAGGTATGTACATAGCTTTATTCAACGATTTCGGTTGAATAGAAAAACCTACAAATATGTGTTGGAGAATATACGCATAAAAACAGGGTGCCGATTCACATATGTATATTCCTCAAATTTTTGAGGCTTTGCTCTACTTTAGAGGTACTTGGTGAAGGAAGCTACCAATGGTCAGTTGGAAACGATTTCGTTTGCCCTCTTGCACAGAGCACTCTGTCAAACATTTATTTTGCATCACATTTTGCACAAAAATACAATCTGTCACAGTAATAGTGATGAGTCTTCTTGACATTTTATGTGTATACAAATTTACTTTAATCGATATTTAATGCTTTCTTATTATTTATGTGTGTTTTTACTTAAAAATCAACAAAACTAATGTTAATTGATATTAAAATCCCAAGAAAATAAACTACGTACCTTCTTTTTCTTAATTTTGCCTCATTTCATTTCTTAAATCGTGTACATGACATCGATTTTCTTGAGTTTTATGTATCGATTTAAATTAATGTTCCATCCTTCCAATTATCTGATAGCTGTCAGCATCATAGAAGTATGCAATCAAATTTGTTTGGGTTTGAAGCATAAACGAACACAGAACCAAAAACGAAATGCGATACAGAATGCCAATTATCGCTTTCGCACATTTTCTTTCGTTTTTGAAAAACGAAATCGCTATCGTTTCGTTTATTACAGAATCTGCCCCCAGAACGAACAACGCACTTAATAATAAGACACCACACATCCATGTCTAATGCAATATTGTTCACACTGCAAATTTTCATGCAATAAATAAATAAATAGCGACTCCACCTGTGTGCCTAGATAAACTATCACACCTGAATATATTATAGTTTTCAATATTAATTTCATTATCTGAAATATTTTCAGTCAAAAATGTTTCACTTAGCACAATAATTTTAAAAGTTTGGTGTATCAAAATTTATTCAAGTTCATTGAAATTTGCTTTTAAAGTTTGAATGTTAAAATACACTATAGAAATTTCGGTTGGTTGCTAGTATTTTATTTTGTTCTTTTCAATTTGAACTTTTTTTTTTGAACACTCGACTATCATGGTCAAAATCAAGATTTAGTTTTAGATTTTTATTAAATTGTAGACAATTGATTTTTATTTTATCGCAAGTACATATGTATGTAGCTACTATAGGGTACTATAGGGCAAGTTCTGCATTTGGAAAAAAAATCGAACTCGAGATTTTGATCAAAGTTGACATTACGATGATAGCGAAGACGAATAAAGTGGGTTCGACAATTCCGTCTATCCGTCTGTATGTCCGTATGTCTGTACCTCGATCTAGAGCCTAAGCCACTGGACCTATTTTCTTCAAACTCGGTACTTAAGGGTCTTCTGTGATTCCCTAGAGGAAAAATTTTTTAAAACTTACGGCACCCCCATACGCCCGTAATGCATATTCTTATTTATCTCGAAAACGGCTCTAACGATTTTGATACAAAAAATGTGATATTATAGACATGAACTACTACATTTTAGTAAGAAAAAATTTTGGGGGAAATGATATTAACCGTACCTGTCAGAACGGTTTTCTTTTATTTTCGAATTTCTCATCAACAGCTCTAACAATTTCAACCAAACTTTTTATACAGAAGCTCCTATGCACTTGAAAAAATATAATCTAAAAATTTTTCCGAAAAAATAGTTTTTTGATTTTTAAAAAAATAATACAGTACGCACTCGATTTACGCAACCCTCGATTCGTGCAACTTCTCGTTTTTGGCAACTCTAAATTTGTAGCACGTCTTCACTCTATTAGTGCAACTTTTCAAAAATGCTACCTCGATTTGTGCAACTTCTTATGAGTATTCAACTGTTTTTTATTTGTATGCTCTCCTTTTGATTCTGTATTCCTGCCGGTTATTTACAGCTAGTTTGTCTGAACGAAATTCCATGTAAAAATAATACACAAACAAACTGGTTGTTTTGCCTAGAACATGCTTGACAAAATAACAAGTGGAGGTAGTAGCATTTAAGAAGTTAGCGGTAAAATTCGATAACTGTAATAAGAAATAGAGTACAGGTACTTTAGTTTTGTACAGCTACTTTGTAATTGGTTTTAACAATTTTAATTTTTTAGAAATATGTTAAGATTTAAAATCAAATTAAAAGCTGTAAAATATTGAATAATATGTTGTGATTAAGAAAAAAATAAAAATTATAAAAGTATCACTAGTGTTTTCACTTTTTATTCGTATGTTTCCAATGTGATATTTTTTAGTGCTTTAGTTTTATCCAACACTGTACATACATATATTCAAAGGTATTAAATATCGAAATCTGACCACTTTCAATACTGTTAGTAAAAAAACACTTAAAACAAAATTCAGGTTAAAACTGAAAAATAAAACATTTTTTTTGTATGATTTAACGGTGTTTTCTCACTTTAATATTTTAAATCTGTTCTGTCGAGACCACTAGGTAACTGTTAAAAAAATCAATATTATACGCGTACTACCTTAAAGGAAAGTCGCACTATTAAATAAGCTACATTTTGAGATAAGTTACACAAATATCCAACTTGATTCAAAACATTAACTGGACATTTGGGCGTATCTAAGCAATCTTTACACATCTTGGCTGGAGTATTGTGGTCCATTAGCTCGATGTGTACGACGTGTTATGACTTACGTTCACATCTTGGCCTAGTATCACTCTTTCGGCTTATCATCCAACACTGCCGCAAATGGCAGTATAAAGCCGCAACTATTATACGACTTGTATAAAAGTGACTTGTATAAAGTGACTTGTATAAAAGTGGTCTTAAAATTCGTCCGTCTTTGTATTGAGTATACTTTTTTTATACAACTTTTTGGGTTCTTAAGAAAAATGTCGATAAATTAAATTGAATGATATAAAAATGGACCTATCGAGAAGGAGTATTTTTCCTTATTCACGATCGCGATTTTTCGAAAATGGGAATTCTTCCCAGGGAAATTTTATTCACGATAGCCCCCAATAAAATGCATGACTTGGTCGCACGAACTTGCTTTTATGTAAAAGACTAAAAATTTCAAAAATCAATGTTATTGTATTGTAGTACCCCTTGGCATAATGGTTGGTGCGTTGGACTGTCATGCGGAAGGTCTCGAGTTCGATTCTCAGCCGCTGCAAAGTTTTTTTCAGGGGTTTACTGCCTCTTGCGAGAAATTGACAAATTCTCCAAGAGTATCTCTTGTCATGGAAAGTGCTGCTCATTAGCCGTTCGGAATCGGCAGAAAATTGTAGGTCCCCTCCGTTCCTGGTAACACGCACACAGGAATGGTTGAGAGTTGTAAGTCACTAGGTCCTGGTTCACTCCGAGCTGTTGCACCACCAAATTTATTTTTTATTTTATAATGTTATTAGAAAAAAACTGTTCATAAGCATAAAATTATTTTTTTAATTCACTAAAACAACTCCTTTAGTAGTTGGAGCTAAAAACAGGATGCCATGTGACTCAAACAAATATTAGTTTATACAAGAACAAAAATTATAGGTCGTTGTAATGGTTTTTTTTTAATATTATTTTATATAAAAATAGCATTTTAAAGAATAAAAATGGAATACAAAAAACTGACCCCTTTTTGAGATATTTCATTCTAACTTATTTTTTTTTTTTTTTTTTTTATATTATACGCGCACTCAAGGGGTTATGACTACCCTTATAATGTTAAATACACAGTGCGAGCAATTAGGAAATTAGGATAGGATTAGAAAGGAGATACCGATGCACATTGGTTTTGAATGTCTGCACATTGAAATGACTGGGAAATACTGAGCCAGGTAAAGCATTCCACATTCGTGTAGTGCGACTAAAAAAAGAATCTCTGTATTTGACAGTACGTCCGAAGTTGGGCTCGAGGGTAAACTGATGGGCATTCCTAGAAG
This sequence comes from Chrysotoxum bicinctum, assembly GCA_911387755.1. Lineage (NCBI taxonomy): Eukaryota > Metazoa > Arthropoda > Insecta > Diptera > Syrphidae > Chrysotoxum > Chrysotoxum bicinctum. Next base: position 129,803,407 of record OU426987.1, on the reverse strand, counting down.
TTCGGGTATTACGGTTGAATTGTTTAAGGGGAGGAATGCATCTGGCTATTTCACTAGAGCACTGTTTGTGGAAATAGCGGTAAAATAAGGTTAGACATGAAACATTGCGGCGGTGCTCGAGAGATACAAGTGTTTCAGTAAGACAACGGTCGCCTATCATTTTTATAGCTCTCTTTTGAATTCTGTCCAAGAGACTCAAGTGGGTTTTAGGAGCACCTGCCCATATATGGGAATTGTACTCGAGCTTCGGAAGAATAAAGGCTTTATATATAACAACCAGATCAGAAGGGGTAAAATACTTCTTGCATCGACGGAGAAAATAAACACTTAGCAGCGTTTTTGGCAACGTCAAATATGTGATCACTCCACAGAAGATGGTCTGTGATGTACATACCTAGAACTGAAAGCTGATCAGTCTCCTCGATGCAAGTGCCGTTCATAGAAAGTGGCATTGGGGGAGGGTTGCGCTTTAACGACAGTAAACAGCATTGAGTTTTTGAAGCATTAAATTCTACACGGTTTTTGATTCCCCATTGGACAATGCTGTCAAGATCAGAATTTAATGAGCTTATCATACGCTGCCGTTGGAAGTCCACATCCGAAGAACAAGGATGTGAATCTAAAAACGAATATGAAAAGCTGAGGGTACTGTCGTCAGCGAAACAATTAAGTGGATTAGAAGTTTCAGACAAAAGATCATTTATGAATATAAGGAAGAGTGTCGGAGACAAAACGGAGCCCTGTGGCACACCAGCGTTTATTTTGTGGATATCAGATTTGAAACCGTCCAATACTACTTGAAGAGAACGGTCCGAAAGGTAATTTCTAATCCAACGAAGAAGAGATTCGTCGATACCAAATGCACGCATTTTCGATAAGAGAGCTTGATGCCAAACTCTATCAAATGCCTTTGAAATATCAAGTGCAATAATCTTACTTTCTCCAAAACGATGTAAAGATTTGTTCCACTCTTCGGTGAGATATACCATCAGATCACCAGTGGATCTATTGCTACGAAAGCCATACTGCCGGTCATTAAGGAGCTTTCGTTCTTCAAGATATTTCTTAAGCTGAAAATTGATCAGCGTTTCCATGACCTTGGAAAGAAGGGACGTAAGTGCAATTGGCCGATAGTTAGAGGGGGAGGAGGATTCGCCTTTTTTAGGGACTGGCTGGACAAATCGGAAAGAGACCTGAAGAGTAGGACAGATGGAAAAGCTTACGCAGAGGTTTTGCCAGCGTTGAAGAACACCTCTTCAGAACAATAGCAGGGATACTATCCGGGCCAGCGGATTTGTGAATGTCAAGATCTTTTAGTACTCTAGCAACTGCACGAGTGCGAAAGAAGATCCGTCCCATATAATCGTTTACGCTCTCAAGTACAGGAGGAGTCATGTCACTACCTGGAAGCGTCGAATTAACAGCAAACTGTGCTGCAAGCAAATTGGCTTTATCTATCGAACTTACAACAGGAATGTCATTGAAGACGAGCGTTGGAACTGAGGATGACGTAGTGTTTCGTATGTTTTTTACAAATGACCAAAAATTTTTACTACCTTTGGGACATAATAGTATTTTTTGCCGTAATTTTTGATCATGTAAAAATTTAGTTCGTCGGATATGAATGTTACAGGTCTTTCTAGCTTGTTTGTACTTATTCCGGTTTTCCTCAGTGGGATTGGCTTTAAAACAACGGAAACTTACTTCTTTTACCTTGATAGCCTCTTTACAGCTCGAATCAAACCAGGAGTTTTCTTTCGGTTTGATAGATTTTGTCCTATTAGGAATAAAATTTCTCATACCGTAGAGAATCAGATTTGAGACCATATCTGCACTGGAATCTACATCGCTACCGAGGAAGCATAGCGACCAGTTAAATTTCCCGAAGAAATCATTGAGACCGTTCCAGTTGGCTTTCTCGTACAGCCAAACGGTTCTTACAGGGTTTTTTTCTTTAACTGGGGATTGTTGACACGAGAAATTCGCAGATATGACACAATGGTCTGATGTGCCTAGAGGCGATAAGACATTTATGGTGTATTTATCAGGGTTTGAGGTAAGGAACAAGTCTAGAGTGTTAGCCGTTTGACCTGCAACGTCAGGAATCCGAGTTGGCTCGTCAATAAGCTGGGTCAGATTGTTTAACTCAGCAAAAATCTCGACATACCTTCCTTCGGGTGTTGTCTGACCAGAATAGCGCAGCCACGAAGAATTGTGTACATTGAAATCGCCCGTAACAACGATCTCACTGTGCGGAAAATGGGAAACAATTCTCTGGATAGAGTCGGATAGGGCATCGAATTCATTAGAAGTCGAATTACTATCCAAACTTGGACTGCGATAAATAAAACATGTATGAATGATGCGCCTTTGAACAGTGAATTTGAACCACATATAATTAAAATTTGTATTTGTACAGGGACCATACTGTGGTAGAAGTTGATAGGCAACATCATTACGTACGTATACGGCAAGACCATGGTGAGAAAAGAATAAAGGCACTAAACTATACCCATGTAGGTTAAACTCCGTATGATCGGTGTTTTCACCAACCTGGGTTTCACTTAGCGCCAATATAGCTGGCCTGTTTAAAACAGAGTGAACGTACACAGCACAGAAATTCTTTCGGAGCCCCCGAATGTTACAATACTGGACACAAAACTTACCAGCCATCACAATACACAAACACAAATAAAAACCAAAACTAGACAATAATCTATGCTGGTAATTAATTTTGGGCAACAGAAACTTCACATTTGCAATTTACCATTAGTGTTATGCCTAAATGGAAAATCACATTGATCCGCTCCTGTACAACCAAAATCAACAACCGCAATCTATCCAATGTTGCTATATATAGTCAAATGCCACACTGTATGGTGTTTACCATACAATGTATGCAGTGGCTATACAAAGCAACTGAGAGCGGAGTTAGAACATGGAGAGAGAGGAAGAGGAGAGGAGCACAGATGAAACTGCACTGTCACTGCACTGTATTGATGTTTTTTTTCTTTTTGTATGGGGATATTTAATTTTTTTTTTTATGGTGAACTATTTTTTGATTTTATTGATTAGACACGGCGCGGCGCGCTATTTTTTATTTAGGTTATTTTATTTATTGAGTTTGTTTTGTTTTTTTTTTTTTTTTTTTTTTTTATTAAAATTTTATTATTAAAATTATTTGAATCCTATCTTACTGGTAGGATTCAAAAATTTCGAATCAACAACTTAATTTCGAACCCCTGTTGAAACTTCCGGAGTTCCACAAGGAAGTCATTTAGGACCCCATCTCTTTTTCTTATTTATCAACGATCCAAGTGTTTTGAGTAATAGTCTTTGTTTAATGTAAGGTAGGCCTAAACACTCCTGGTACAAACAAATGCAAAAACACCAGCATTCAGTTGGCCTCAGAAATGGAACAATACAAAACCGGGAGGCTTGCCGCCGATTTCTGAGGTCAACCCGGCGAACCCCACAGGCGGATCACTAGTGTGAAGCAGATACTTGGGAGAATTATGATCCCCTCGACATCGAGATCATAACAGCGCCGAATCAAAGGAAGAAGAAGAAGTCTTTGTTTAATGTATGCTGACGACCTAAAATTATTTCTACGTGTAAAATCTGTTTCAGATTGCACAAACCTTCAAAACGATCTTTATAAATTATCTGTTTGGTGTACAAATAACGATTTGCCTTTGAATCTTTCTAAATGTCAGTATGATGTTTTACCGTAGTACGTCTCCAATTTTATTTTCTTACGTTATATGTATGTACATGGATCTTCTCTATCCAAGGTTACAGAAAAAAAAGATTTGGGTGTGATCTTTGATTTAAAATTCACGTTTTCTAACCACATACATCATTTTTAAGGCCAGTTCAATGCTTGGATATATTTCTCGGAATGCTCAGACGCTTTTACTCTCAGATCTTTATATTATTGTGTTTGTTATTAGGCATTCAATCCTTGGAATTACGCCGTACATATTTCGATGTCATGTTTGTCAGAGATTTAATTAATTATAAAATCAATTTCCTTCAGTTGCTTTCGTTGGTTGGTTTTCATGTTCCAAGTCGTGGCTTACGAAGTAATCGTTTATTTTGTGTACCTTTTCATTGGGTTAATTATGGAACAAATGAACACACAAATTAACTCGCTGCAAATTCTCTATGAAATGTTATAGATTTTAATTTATACTTAAGTAGATAGTGTTTTAAAAAAAAGATTGTTATTTAGTCTTAATTACGGTGGTTAGTATTTTTTTCATTTTTTTCTAGTAAAATATGTGTAGAATATGTGGCTAAAACCGTAAGCCATAGTAAGCAAAGGTACCATATGGGCCACCAGGTGTCGACACATGTCGACAATTAGACACATGAGACATGAACCACCAGGTTTTTGTTTTAAAGCTTATTAAAATTAAAACTTATTTTGGAGGTGGTCTCGTTCCAACGGACATTGTTTTTTAACGGCCCGGTATTTTTTGATGAAAAAATTATTTTTTGTACTTAAATATGATAATAAACAAGTAAAAAAAAAATTGAATTGATTATATCATTCCTTCCTTTTTACAGAAAAAAAAAACGGTTTGACTTGAACACTTCCGACAGCAAAGACGTTTTTCTGTTTTGATGACAGTGTTTCATGTCATTAAAACGAACCACTTCATTAGGGTTTCCCAGCTGACTGCAGCTTGTCTCCGACCTCAAAAAAGAATCGACAACAAATGTTCTGAACTCATTTTGTGAAAGAGGTGCTTCTTTGGCAAATTTTCTGCAGACGCGTATTTTCTATGCATTTACTAGTGCTGCATCGAGTCCATTGGCTAAAAGTGGCCAGTACCACTTCTTTCCCCAAGTTCTTATTCGATAGTTGCTTTTGGCTTTATCAAACAAGTCAATTCCACCCAACGTTATATTATATTATCCTATTGCATTTGGCATCGGAATGTTGACATGCTTCTTCTTTTTACAATGTGGAATTATCATTCCAACGACCAGCAGCAATTTCGTTTTCCTTGTCGAATGCAAAATCGGTGGACCCACGGCATTTTTTCTACATTTCTTTTGGATCTGTCAAGACTGCTTTTGCAGTTCTGATGTTTCTCTATAAAAAATAAGTAATATAAATTACCTGTTGCGAAATAGCCCAGTGTAGATAGAGGACACATAAGTTTATGTGATGTAAAGAAATTGTCGAAAGTAGCCGTATGCTGACCTCGTATATCGGCTTTTGAAAGTAACCTCAGTACACCGTTTTCGCCTAAACAAAAATTTGAGGAATTCTCGGTTGATCCACCACCATACGGGATAAATTGGAACAGGTATCTTTCATCTGAGCACTAGTTCCAATATTTATACCCAAAGCGTATGAATTTTACTTTTATGAACATTTTGGCCGATTGTCGTCCATAATAAGAAATCATCTGTTCATCTATTTACAGTAGACTCGCGGTAACGTGAACTATTAAAAACCGAGCGTGTTCACGTTTGCGAAGTTGTTCATGTTTACGAAGGTGAAAATCTTTAAATTTTTCAAGTAAATTAGACATTTGTTTTAACTCAAATTCATATATATTTTGTGTGTTTCGGTTTGTAAGTAGGTACCTAATCCATTATAATTTGTTAAGAAAAAAAATGAGTTGAAATCAATAAAAAAGGGGTTGTCTTTGTCCGGATTTTCGTTTTTTGCAAATTGCTGAACAAGGCCTTTTGGCGGAGACGTTCAAGTACGCTGATATCTGTTATACTTATGTTTTCTTTTTTTGTCCATTCCAAAGATTTATTGAAAATGTTGGTTGCTTCACTAGGGTATATTCTAGTACATACATATGTGCTCTTTCCAAAATTCTGTCCTCGCTTTTTTTTTCATCCACTGGTCAAAACCTCGTTCGTTTGGGTTGCGCTCGGAAGATCTTCAGTCCAGGACTAAATGCCAATCATTTACGGGAATTCCCCATTTTATAAAAACGATTCGAATAACCGACAAATGCAGAAAAGATAACAACGTTTGGTATGTTAAATGCATTTTAAATTTGTTCATGTTATAGGGCTTTCTCAACGTGTTCACGCTACAGAGTAGCCAATGTAAAAAAAATTGTGTTCACGTTAGCCGGTGTTCACGTAAGGCGGTGTTTTTGTTAACGCGAGTCTACTGTATTCTATATTTGATAAAAGAAACACGAGATGAATTGGGTGACGGTCAGCGCAAGACTGTCGTCCAATACTTGGTATTTATTTTAGTGTATATAATGTATTGTGCGTATCGTATATGTGGTATATAACATTAATGTTCAATATATAATATTCAATATCAAACTTAAAATTCTTTTCATAATTGTTGTGGATAAGATAAATCAAAACATATTGTTACTAAATAAGATTGGTATTATTATTATTAATATTATTATTATTATTATTGTTATTATAACTTTATTCACAAGTAATTAATTACATAGTCAATAATATAAAGCACTAACTACTCAGAGTCTGCGGCTTTAAGATAAAAAACAAAACGTAAATATATTCTTTTAAGAGATAATAAGATAACTAATATAAATTTAATTATATAAGAAAATAACTATTTTAAATTTCGTAAGGAAAATATTTTTGTTTTATAAATTGTATAAAAATTATATATTCATATCAATGTTTAGTTTGCATAAAATTTTATAAACATTTTTAATATTTTGTTCTGAAGGGTTTATCAAAAGTTCGGATAATTTATCTTTTGTGAATAGGTTTCTGCAGATGGAGTTTACTTTAACGCATTCAAATGTGAGGTGTTTTATTGTCAGAATGTTTTGTTGGTCACAAAACTGACAAATTGGCGGCTGATTTTTTGAGATGATATGGCAATAGATTTTGAAAAGGCTTTCGACCGAATAGGAATACATGTCGTACTACAACAATTACTAACTTGGAAAATCGGGCCAAATATTTTTTACTATGTTAAAGCTTTCCTTTCAAATAGGAAGTTTCGCGTTAAACTCAACAACACCTACTCCAAAGTGCATGATCTTAAGAACGGTATCCCACAAGGATCTCCTCTTTCGGTCACACTTTTCTTTATTGCCTTTAATGAAATATGTCAAATACTAGAAAAATATAAAAAAATAAGCTACTCTATTTATGCCGATGATCTTATCATTTTCACAATATATAAGAACTTAATTTTAATAGGATCCGAATTCCTAAACATTTCTAATGATTTGGTAAATTGGGGCAAAATAAGTGGTGCCAAAATTTCTTTTGAAAAAAGCAAAACGATAGATACATACATACAGCTGCGAGCAGTGAAATAGTAGTGGCTACTGGCATTTTATATACCTTTGAGTTGGTGAAAATACAAAAGTTTTTTAGCATTAACTGCATTGCGAAAGAGGAGTACATATCCCTACTATGTCCATAAAAAAAATGCAAACTAATTTATAAAGCCGCAAGTATTTTTTATTTTATTTTTAACACATAATGCAAGAAAATTTTCAAGAGCAATAAAATAGTAGTATGATAGTAAAAAGTATTTTATTCGAAAAATAATTATATTTTAAAGTTTTTTTTTATAAATAAACTTAATATTTAGTAGCATGACCACGATTTTTTATGACAGATATACAACCCCTTTTCATAGAATCTACGAGGGCTTCACATCTCTTCAGTGGTATAGTGTTCCATGCGTGTTCAACTACAGCCCAAAGTTCATTGTTGTTTTTGGGCCTAGCATTCCATAAGGCTTTCTTAATATCTGCCCACAGGTTTTCAATGGGTTTGAGGTCAGAAGATTGAGCTGGCCAATCCATAACCTCAATTCCATTGGCCCGAAACCATTCCTTTGCCAACTTACTAGTATGTTTCGGGTCGTTATCTTGTTGGAACGTCCATTTTAGCGGCATATCCCCCTCAGCAAAGGGCAGCATAGTGCTCTGCAGTATTCCTACGTATGCATGCTTGTCTATTATATTATTAATTTTATGGATTAGACCCACACCTCTGTAGGAGAAGCAGCCCCAAACCATAATACTTGATCCGCCATGTTTCACCGTCTTTATGGTGTATCGGGGATCAATACAGAGTATTAGGGGGACGCCTTACATACTGACGAGGCCCTTTACCTCCATATAGAATGATTTTGGATTCATCAGTCCACAATACATTCCTCCACTTCCCAATGGGCCAAAAGAGATGTTCTTTGGCGAACTGAAGACGCCGGGTTACATGGGTTTTTTCAAAAGTGGTTCCTTGCGTGGGCTGCGAGCATTAAATTTATGCTCTTGTAGCCGTCTTCTTATCGTATGAACACCACAAGTTAGGTTTAACTCGTCGCGGATTTCCACAGCTGACATTGTTGGTCGATTTTTGGGGCACCTCGTGACTTGTCGTACGGTAGCCTCCGAAAGAATCCGCTTTTTGCCCCGTTTTTCATCTTTTTTTTTGTAAATGATTGCATTACGTATCATTGGGGCCGAACATACGACGAGTTTTTCCACTTCCCTGTACGTCTTGTCTTGATTAATAAGATTTTGAATCCAAGATCTTTTTTTTTCGCTGCAATGTTTGATTCGTCCCACTAAATTATGCAGTCATGTATTTTTTTACTCAATACATAAATAATACATAAAAAATAAAACAAACTTACTTTTTTTTATAAAAAATCGAATATTTTACTGTAAATTAATGTTTTTTTCAATAATTTTACTTTTTGCTACTATTTTATTGCTCGCTAAGAAAAATCAAATGTCGGAATAAAATAAGCTGTAATTAATAACCGTTTAGATTTGACAATAGAAAAGGCATAGCCGAGGATGTCGTATATATAACAGTTCATTAATTTAAAAGTAATGGAGACCAGTGGTACACAGGATGCAAAATATGTAGTGAAATTCATTTTACCAGCAGGCACTACTATTTCACTGCTCGCAGCTGTATGTATACATATATGTAAAAAAAAATTCTTGTTCAAAATTAATCCCGTTATGTGTAAATAATATTAATATTGAAAATGTAAATAATTCAAAAATGTAAGGAGTTATATTTGATTCAAAATTTAGCTTTAAAGACCATTGTTTATATGTTTAGAAAAGCCTTTCTACCAGAGTTAATATGGTTAAATATCTTTCTAGCAAACGTAGTCTTTGTAATATAAATTCACTTATAAATATTGTAAAATCTATTATATTATCGAAAATTGATTATGGCCTCGCTATATATGGGCAAATCTCAGAAACTTTGACTTTAGACTTTTGAAAACGCGTAAAGAGAAAATAACTAAGCACACCTTTAAAATTAAGTTTATAGCACCATTGTTACATCAGAATATATAATTGATGGTGTTCCTCTTTTATTAACGAATGCTTAAAAAATTCTCACTCATTTTCCGGCGACGCACTGGGACCAAATAGTGCAAACCATCTCAAAAATCCATAACTTTTTCGTTTCTCAATATTTTTTTTGAAATTTTGCACACTTATACTTGTATAACTAAGAATTTAAAATATTAAAACGTTTCAGATAGAAATAAATTATTTTATTTTTTTTTTAATAAAATAAATAACAAATTTGTAGATTTTGTTTCATTTATATGGGAAAAATTTGTTGGAGCAAGAATTATTGCAACAATTTGGAGGAAATTTGTTTTCTTCTTTTACCGGTAAAAACATTTGAAAGTAGTTTTTTGTAAAATCCGCCCACTACCACGCCCATTTTTTTCAGATTTTTGTTGCCGAAAATTTGTTTTTGAGGTTTTTTAAACTTAAGACATCGCATATATATTTTTTTTGCCCACTTTCCCGCCTACTTTCACTCCCCTTTTTTTATTTTCAGCTTAAAGTTCATTAAGAGCAGGCTTTTTTAAATTAAGTTTTATATGAAGAAGTGAGTTTATGAAAAGTTTTATTTATTTTTAGTAAAATCCGTGTACTGCCACGCCCCTTTTTGATTTATGAAAGTTTTTCGCCCTTAAGACAAAAAAAAAGGAATTCAAAAGTACACCTTATTACTAGGTATATTAATTAATGTCTAAAAGTTCTTAAGCCTCGTCAAACAATGCTTGTGTTATTTATAACTATGTATGTACCAACATTTGTATTATATGCAACCATAAACCACACACCCCCTCCCACCCTTAAATGCTTGGCATTTATTTTTATTTAATTATGATTTTTTTAATATAAATATGAGTAAGGAAATTTAAAATTGGAAAACAAAAAATATTTTATTCTAAAAATAAAATTTAGAATTTTAATAATATTGGAAATAAATGATAAAAACTTATAAATTTTGTGTAAACCTAGTCACTTATATGATGTTTATGAAAATGTGTTGCACATGTTTTAACAGTTATATTTTTTAACTTTTGACAAAAAATAACATTTTGTTTTGAAATTTTGAGCTAAAAGTAATAAAATAATGGTCTAAAAGTTTTTAGAATACACATTTATGTGCATCAATAAAGGTTCCACATTTTTGCCAAATTTTAATTTTTTTCATCACTTAACAATAAAGTTATAAGAATACGAATTTTTATTCTAAAAACTTATTTTTCTTCCTCATCATACGTTTTTTCTTCTTAAACAAAAATGCATGAAAATGCGAAAGGTTTTATTTTTTCTTCCAAATTTAGAATATTTTTAGAATACTAAACAGCCATTAACTAAACGGAGGCAGCCGGAGCTAACAGAGAAAACTTCAATTGAAAACAAAAAAATGAAAAATATACTACACCTTACTCATTTTTTTTATTAATTTACTGGTGAACTTAATTAAAAAAAATATAACTGTTTTGTAAAGAAGAGGGCTTGGGCTTTTCAAAAAGGTATAATACTTATACATTCTGTCCAGAAAAATACGAAATAATTGACTTCAAACTCTAACTTCCAATAATAATTCTAAAAAATAAAAATATCGAAATGTCATTTTTAACGGTAATTTTATGTACCTAGAACAAAAGTAAGATACAAAAAATTTACTGTGTTAGGAAGAACCCTATTTCTAGTATATAATCCCATCATTAGATTTTTCAAATTACGAAATTCACCAAAACCATTTTTGAGATGGATTTCATCATTTGGTCCCATAGTGCGACGGCGACGTTGAACTATCGAAACAGTAACACGAAACGACTTTACGTGGCCGAGTCACAAAGACTACTGATACCACAATAACGTTCGACGTAAGTTGTTTATATGTACCTATATTTATAAGACTGTTATTGATAAGGATCATTTTTTTTCACTTTTCTCACTGCCCTAGCTTGCATTCGTTAATATTTGAACTATAGAAAATATGTGAGAGCGAAATTTTAAATTAATATAGAAATTTTTAATTTTTTATAACAAATGATAAAAATTTAACTTATGATTTATATTTAAGTAAAAGTTTGTTCACTTTTCTAAATATGTACATTTTATAGTGAAGCTTTTAATTAAAAATAACACGTAATTTTACTCATAATTTTTATCAATAAAATTTTTCTCTGCTTAAAAAGTAATGTATAAAAAATATCAATGATTTTTCTTTGTAATTAACTACTGAATTTTAAAGATCCATAAAATATGTAGCGTCAGCGACAAAACGTACACTTCTTAGTATGATTTAGAAGAAGGAACAATAGTTAAGAACGGGAAATATTGCTTTTTATTAGAGTGCTAACTGAAAATGTCTTGAAAAAAAAAAGTTTCGCACTCTTTTAATTCAGTATAAGCTAATTTTAACCAGGTTGCAATTTTAGCACACACCTCTACCAAAGCTTAATTTATTCATTTTTGTCTATAGAAAATGAATATGTAATTTAGAAATCGGTGCAAAGCATGCTGTGTAAATGACGTACCAGATTTTAATGATTTTTTCGGAATTGTAGTACCGAAACTTCTGACAAACACTGTCATAAATCTAAGCAAAGCACATAATTTTTTCATAAAAAATTTTGATTTTCAAAGTCTCTTATGAACCCCATTTGAGTTTAACAAACTAAAATCAGATGCTTCAATCGTAAGAACATTAAACTTTTTAAATATTTGAATAGTAACATATAAAATTTTGTATTTTTCTTATACTTTTTGCCTTTTACTCGTTCTATAGGTAAAAAAAAAATTCTTAATGTGGAAAATAACTTTTTATATACTGTAATACTATATTTTCGAAAAAATTATCAGAGATAGAGTAAAAAAATATGACTATGAAGTAACTTAATTTCAAAGTTACACGAAAGTCAAAAGTTTCTGAGATTTCCCCATATGGTAAAACATCGAAATCATCACTGCAGCTTATATCTCCATCATATCGAAGCCGATCGAACATCCATGAAAGCTTTCAGAACAAACACCTATAAGGAACATTCTCACAGAAGCTGGGCTTCCAACAATTTCAGAGCGGATAGAGTATCTTACAGCTTTAATCATCCAAAAAATTAATTCAACCAACAAATCACCAGTTCACAATATAATCAAAAAAAAAAAAAAAAAAGACGCGGCATAAAAAGATACTCAAACACCCATCGGCAATATCTAAGGCACTATCTAGTGCAAAGCTGTTGAACTTACCTCTAAACATAAAAAATAAAAGAGAATCTTCTCATCCACCCTGGAACTTCTTTAAAGACAACATAGACTCCACCCTCCGTAACTACCCTAAAGCAACAACAAGCAATGAAGTATACAAAGTAATTATCAATGAAATGTCTACAGAATATAAATCACTGAAATGGAACATTTTTTTCATTGATGGCTCGAAAACAGACGAGATTACATCTTTTGTCGTTTTTAATGAAAATGGTTTAAAAATATCCAAAGGTATTTTACCTCCAAGTTCATCGATTTTTTCTGCTGAAGCTCTTGCTGTATACCAAGCGACCATAGAAACAAAAAACAAAAAAACGCTTATATGCACAGATAGCTTGTCAACGGTAATGGCAATCGAAAATATTAATAACCAAACAGAGATCATTAACAAAATCCGAGATAAGTTAATCACTAACAATAAGAGTATGAAACTCGCCTGGATTCCAGGACACGCTGGGATAAAAGGCAATGAAATAGCCGACAAAACTGCCAAATCAGCACAAAACGAACCGCTCTTTTTCTTGCATTGCTTTAACAAAAAAGAAACTAAAAACATTATTATTAAAGCTTATAACGAAATTAAAAAAACAAACTGGAGAGAATACATTCACCACTATTCATCGATAAATCCTCAAGCAATAAACCCTACATACCCAACAAATTCGCCTATGCATATGCTGCATCCTTTCATACGTCTGCGATTAGGTCACACAAACTTAACTCTAAGCCACATCATAAGATTGGTAAAATACCGATGAAGTAAAAAATAATAAATAATAATTCATATTTTTTTTTTATATTTCGATTCATTTTAAATGTTATTACATAAGTAATATACAACTAGTTATTATCTCTTGGTCTTAAATTTCGGGTAATATTTGGATATTCAGGTGTTTTAAATGACTCCATTCTATTAGTGCTTTTTGGGGAAGACTTTATATGCGTCTCATTTGGAGAGTGATAATCTAAACCAGTTTGATTTTCTAGTCTTGGAATTGAAGTGAATGACTTTCCCCACTGAACTATGAAAATGATCTGATAGAATTTCAGAGTGTGAAGCTCTTCGCAAATGATTAATATGAACTCTACGAATGTTTCCTTGGAATTGTATCAAATAAATAACTGGGCTTTCCTCTTAACAATTTTACATAAAATCCATTTACAACTTTCTTTATAGTGATTTAAATAAAACACTTTTTCTCCTTCTTTAAAAATTTTAAGAGAATTTTGTATAACGTTACATTTGTTTTTGTTTTCATCTGATTCAACTTTATTCGATTCTACATTACATTTTAAGCAATCTAATATTGTTCTATTTTTATATTTAAATAACATCTCAGAAGGCGATTGATCAGTGATTGTAGATGGAGTATTGCGATACGCGAACAGGAAATTTATTATTTGCGTCTGAACATTAATGGGTTTGTTTTCGTTTTCAAGCAAATAATTTTTAAGATCTGATTTTACAGTTTTCAGCACTACCATTTGTTGATGGGTGATAAGCTGGAATTTTAATTTTATCAATGTTTTGGTTTTTTTAAAAAAAACTTAAATTCGTGTGAATCAAAGGGTGGACCATTGTCAGAAACAAGCGATAAGGGTAAACCAAAAATACTAAAATTTTTTTGCAATTTATTAATAACAGCTTTTGCCGTAGTTGAAAACATGGTACAAACATCAATATATTTGGAAAAAGTATCAAAGATAATAAGATGGTTTTGGTTTTTAAAATGAAAAAAATCTATATGATCTATATGTAGTCGCTGGCCAGGAAAAATATGATTTTTGAGAAATTGTGTTTCTTGTAGACTGACATGTTAAACAACATGTCACGTACTCTACTTCTCTATATCATGATCTATATTTCACCACCATAGATTCGATCTTGATAAAATCTTCATTCTAACCATACCATTATGGTTAGCATGCAATGTTTTGAGAACTTTGTTCCTCAATTTAAATGGTACAACTATTCTATTATTAAAATATAAACCATTATTCTCCATACTAAAACCAATCCTTTTTGAATAATAAGGTTTCCACTCTGCATCAATTTTCAAAGGCCAACCATTTTTTACATAATCAATTAACTTTACCATGAAAGTGCATTCCTTTTGATCAAAAACAACTTTACTAAAATCTAAGGGCAAATCTTCACTTTCATTAAAAAAATATATGTAATTTATGGCATCATCAGTAACTCCACTAGATTCTTTGAGTGGAAGACGTGAAAGTGCGTCAACATGGCACATTTGCCTACCCGGTTTATACTGAAAATCATAGTCGTACATGGATAAAATCAGTGCCCATCTCTTTAACCTTCCCACTGCTACGGCTGAGTTTGGTTTTTGTGGACTAAAAATTTCTTGAAGCGGTTGGTGGTCACTAAATAAACTAAATTTTAATCCGGAAATATATTTGTGAAATTTTTTAACGCCAACAATGATGGCAAGTGCTTCTCGGTGTAGCTGAGAATAATTTCGTTCACCTTCCGATAAAATGCAATTAGCGAAAAGGACAGGCCTTTCTACACCGTCAACAACGTGGACCAAAATAGCCGAACATCCATAAGGACTAGCGTCCGCGTACAGCTTTTTAGGATCGTATACTGCTAAAACTGTATTTTAACAAAAATGTTTTTGATTCTTCGAAAACCTTTTGGCAATTTTGTGTCCATCTGAACCTACTATCTTTCTTCAATAAGTTGTATAAAACAGGCAATTTTGAAGATAAATCGGGAATAAAGTGTGAATAATCACCCTTATTGCGGTAGTCGTTGAACGCCATATCAAAACACGACAAAAGAATTTGGAATTACGTATGGCGTTTAATGCCAATTGGCGTTTTTGTTCATGTGGAATGTATTCATTTAGTGACATTTGTCTTAATACAGCTATTTTTCGTATTATGTTGGTCGTTTTGAAAACAACAACGTCTCTTAAAACGCCAAATTTTGTAGTTCACAAAATTGCAAACGACACGGAGCTAAATTAATCTCAAAATGTAAGTTTTCTTTTGTTTTTTATAATAATTGTTATACGAAGTTTCTTTAGGGTAAAAGTTACTCGTACGAGTCAAAAACAAATGAAATGCCTTGTTGAGCTGATGGAGGCAAATGAAAACCTCGCAAAAAATTTTAAAAGAGGTGCAATCGCTGCAATCGTTGGGGTGGGAGTCCTTGGCAAAGGAACTAAATTGCATTGGACCACCCACACGAAATAGAAAGGAATGGCAGAAAGTAAGAAATTGTTAAATAAATTCAAGGTCAAACAAAAGCTGATATTCAACAAAAAAGAAATCGAAGCCACAGGTGGAGGAGGTTTCAAACAAAAATGTTTAAATGACGTTGAGGAAACGATTGCAAGGGTTCTGTCGTTGCATTATGTTGTTAATCAGCCGGATATGTGGCAGGTGATTTATATGATTTTGCTCATAACCTGGTTCTCTGTTCATCCACACCAACCAAAAGAATCATCGCTTCAACTTTAAACGACGCCGACGACGATCTAATTTCGGGGGCGCCGCCGGCTGAAATTCTAAATGAATCAAATGTCAATGATTTGACGCCCAAAGCTGCTCAACTTTCTGCACCTCCATCACCACATATAAACATTGAGGGATTGTTCACAGATATAAAAAAAAAGTCTTTGAACAACATAGAAATAAAGAATTCTATTAAAAATTTTGAAAATTGCAATTAAAATTTATGTGTCAAAATGTCAGCTGTTTAAGTGGATCGCATTTGGAACTTAATAGCGACGAGGAGACTGGCGTTTAAGCAACGCAATACTGTTTAGAAAACGACACGACTACAAAAACGACAATTGGCGTTTTTGTAAAACGACTATCGCAATAAGGGTGAATAATTCACAAGACCCAAATATGATTGGAGCTGTTGAATATTTTTTGGCACTGATGCTTCTATTAATGCTTTAATTTTTTTTGGATTTGGCCTAATTTCATTACATGACAAAATACATATGTATGTCCTAAGTAAAAAACTTCGGTTACAAGAAACTCACACTTTTCCAAGTTGACTTTTACGCAATGCTCATTTAATCTTTTAAAAACTTGTACACATCTGGAAACACACTCCTTGATAGATTCTTCCCCGATTATTTCCCGATAAAATTTAACTACTTTAAATTTAACTACTTTAGTTATATGAACGGCTGCACCCAGACTTCCCTAACTTCCATTAATATTGACATATCATCGGTGATAAATAAAATGAATCTGGGGTGCCAGCACGTAACTTGATACAATCGAGTCTACTCGATGTAATCGAGTATAGGGCGTTCCTTATTTGATTCAATCGAATCGAAAACAATCGGCTTATCATAAGAAAGAACTGCCTGTTCTCGATTGTATCGACCTAACTCGATCGTATCAAGTTACGTGCTAGGGCCCCTGCTTAAAGATGATTTCTCTTTTGGTCCTGACGGTCTCCCTTCTGTTTTGTTGAAAAAATGTACTGCCAACTTAGCCCAGCCACTTACTGCACTCTTCCAAAAGTCCATTTCAACAGGAATTTTTCCCCAGCTTTGGAAAGATGCTTTTATTATACATGTGCATAAGAAAATACCTAAAAATGATATAGTTAACTATAGACCAATTGCAAAACTTTCTTGCATACCGAAACTCTTTGAGAGTACATATTATATACGAGTATGACAATATGTTTTTTTTTGTAAGCCGATTTTTTCAACTAAACAACATGGTTTCCTAAAGGGCAGGTCCACTACTACTAATCTGGTAGATTTTGTATCTACTACCCTGTGTGCTTTAGAAGTAGGATTTTAGCAAAGCTTTCGACAAAATATCCCATAATATAATATTATTTAAGCTAAAACAACTTGGCTTCCCGGCTTTAATGATTTCATGGATTCAATCATATTTATTGAAACGACAATACAACGTCATATTCAGGTCGTGTATATCTACCTCTATCCGTGCAACGTCTGGAGTTCCGCAAGGTAGCCACCTAGCACCACTTATTTTCGTTCTAACCACTAATGACGTTGAACAAATATTTTCGAACTGATCTGTTAATCTACGCAGATACCATGAGAATATGCCGAAAGATCTCTTGTGCTGAAGATTCCAAATCTCTGCAAAACGACTTGGACAAATTCTACATTTGGTGCTAAAAAAACCTCCTGGAACTCAACGTTAATAAATGTCAAGCCATAACATATACCCGTAAGCAATATTTTATAAATTACGAAACCCATTCCCATTGTTACTTCGATCCGTGAATTAGGTTTATTATGCGAATCCCAACTGGACTTTCGCTCTCATATTGATAACATTATAAATAAAGCTAACTCTTCACTTGGATTTATTAAACGCTGGTCGAAAGAATTCTCCGATCTCTATGTTACAAAATCCCCCTACATAACTTTTGTCCGACCACTTTTGGAATATGCATCTCAGGTCTGGTCAAGTTCACATTGATCGTATTGAAGCCGTCTAACGAAGATTTTTATGTTTTGCCTTGCGTGGACTTGGCTGGGACGATCCTTTTAACCTTCCTCCATATGAAGAACGTCTAAAGCTTCTAAGTTTACAATCTTTATATGCGTGCCGTAACACTTCTGATATTATCTTCGTTCATCAGTTATTAACATGTAACATTGACTGTCCCTGTTTACTACAACAGATCGGTTTTAATACTAACCAACATCGTTTTCGATCTACGACTCTTTTTCGACTCCAAAACCATAGTACCGACTACGGACTAAACGAACCCCTGACAAGAATGTTGAGTAGGGTAAATTATTCTAACATATTTGACTTAAACCTTAGTAAATCCTCACTTAAACATGCCCTACTACGCTATCCCTCCTGATTATCTTATTAATCAATTTATTAATTTTTAGACTTAAGTACTTAATGTTAGACTTAAGATATTTTTATTGTGATATAGTATAAGCGACTTGTATTAAGCTTAATTAAAATTATAAAAAAAAATGACTATAGCAGTTATCGTGGCATCAATGAAACTTTTAACTGTCTTTGTAGAACTTATTACTTAAACTTTTCGCTTACGTTCTCACTGTACGTGACAGCATGTAAAAATCAAGTTCATTGCGATAGTTCTTTTTGCAACATAATATACATACAGTGTTGGACAAAACTAAAGCACAAACAAATAACAATTGGAAACATAGGATTGTTTATCGGTAACTCAACAGCCAGTCGGAAGATTTCACTCACCTGTATCTGAAATTTGAGGCATTGAGAGCAGAAGTGGCGTAACCCTCATCTGTTTCAATTTTGACTTTATAATCCACAATGGTCAAAAATAAATTTTCTTCCAATGCAGAAAGGAATTAACTTATATTTGCTCATAAATCAATGTAAAAATGCTGAAACATTGTTTCTGCACGGAACTTTTCCTAGAGCAGAAATTGTGTAACCCACTTGGGCAAAATAGAAACATTAAGATGTCCGATTTGTGCCAATTGTATGTATATTGTTTCTCATAGTGACTATCTTGTCATTCAAATCGATCACAATACTTACCTTGTGACCAAGACTTTGGTCTTATCGAAAAGCAGAAAAAGTATTTTAAAGAAATTTTTGGCCCTATGAATTGGCAGAGGGTTATAGCAGCGGCAAGAAAGAAGAATCCATTTCATTTAAATAAAGGGAAGGTGGAATGGCTTAAAATTTAATGGCTACAATTTCTGAAAGAGACACCTTTCAATATTTTTTACAAGTACAGTAATAACGAAGACGTGCTTTTTGATAATGTGATTTTGAAAAAAAGTACACCTGCACTCATCACAGATCTCGAACTATTGTTTCCAAAATGGAATGCCGTAAGTGAAGAAAAAAAGAAAAACTTATTGGAGTTACTTAATTTTACCCCACCGAATTACCATGACTTCTATAAAAAATTGAAAACAGTTTCTATGGACAGAGACGTTGGGCTGTTTGAGTACGTAGATGACGAAGAATAATGAAAGTACCTATCATAGTAGTGTAAACTTAAACTTAACTTTCTAACTATTTTGTACTTAAAAGCGATAATAAATTTGTTTTTTCATAATCTGTTTTTCAAATTATTGGTTTAACCAACTTTCTTTTTTAATTTTATTCCAAGAAGTAGTAGTGGTGTAATCCACATAAAATCCAGTAATTAATAATTTAAGAGAAGATTAAGGTCTTAAAAATAAGATATACCACTAGTTATGCCATAACTGAAGTTTATTAACTATTATTTTAAATAGGAAGCCAATAACAAACATTTCTTTTTCGTTAACTTTTTAAACCGTGATTTTCTCAATAAGTGAATATTGGGGTTACGCCACTTCTGCTCTCAATGCCTCATTTATGAAATCATGTATGACACATAAACAAATTTCAACTGACATATTAAACGAAACATTAATAACTTACCAGGTTGTTCAATAAGTTTTGTCGTTCGATAAGAGAAGGCGTTGCTACTAGCCCAATTTTTTTTTTTTTTGTTTTGTTGGTACACTCTTCATATTAACGTATGTGAAGTTTCATTTCAATCTGTCAATTCATTCTTTGTTTAGAAGCCATTTAGTGTCGCCGTGTCAAAGTATTTGTTTACGATGGAAAAAATTGAATATCGTGCAGTGATAAAATTCTTATTTTTGGAAGGTGTAGCACCAAAAGAAATTCACGAACGAATGTTGAAAGTGTATAATGATTGTTCACCTTCAATGAGAACAGTAGAAAGATGGGTTGCTGAATTTAAACGTGGTCGTACAAGCTTTGAAGACGATCCACGTGAAGGACGTCCAAAAAGCGCATCAACACCAGAAATCATAGCCAAAATATAGGATATGGTTTTGGAAGATCGTCGATTGACTGAGAGAGATTTAGTAGAGGCTCTACACATCTCATTAGGCAGTGTGAGCCATATTTTAAGTGAAATTTTGGGCTTTAGAAAGCTGTGTGCACAATGGGTGCCGCATTCGCTAACGATGGAACAAAAACATTCGAATGCGACTTTCTCAGCAACATTTGGAGCGTTTTAAAAAGGATAAAGTGCATTTTGTGCGTCGATTCATCACTATGGAAGAGACTTGGGTCTATCACCATGATCCCGAATCAAAACAAGAGGCTAAAGAGTGGTGTGAACCTGGTTGTTCGGCTTCGAAACGAGTTCGTGTCCGGAAATCGGCCAAAAAGGTTATGGCATCAGTTTTTTGGGATGCGAAAGGAATTTTGTTTGTGGATTACTTGCAAACTGGTAAAACAATTAATTCTGAATATTATTGCAACCTTTTGGACCAGTTGAAGGAAAATATTCGTGAAAAAAGACCCGGTTTGCAGAAGAAAAAAATCCTTTTTCATCAGGACAATTTACCGTGTCACAAGAGCATTTTGACAATGGCTAAAATCCATGAATTAAAGTTTGAATTGTTGGAGCATCCACTGTATTCACCAGATTTGGCCCCCAGCGACTTCCATTTGTTTCCAGAACTCAAAAAATTTATGCGTGGCAAGCGTTTTTCATCAAATGAAGAGGTCATAACGGCTGTTGAAGCATATTTTGCAGACCTTCCGGATTCTCACTTCAGGGATGGGATCCACCGATTGGAGGATCGTTGGAGCAAGTGTATTAATGTTCAAGGAGATTATACTGAATAATAAAGTGTATTTTGAACCATAAAGTTGTGTTTTTCTTATCGAACGACAAAACTTATTGAACAACCGGTACTATAACTCCATACATTCTGTTACAAACTTAACGTCTAGAACGTTCAAGTTTTTCGCGGTTTTTAAACATAAATTATAAATATTATTCGGATTAGCCCCTAACGTTTCGCATCATATTACATTGAGTGTGGTCACCGAGAACTACGCGGCTAATTCGAAAAGTATTTATAAATTAAACCTAACGTCCTTTCAACTTATAACACATAAGTTCATTAATTCAGAACATGATAACATTTATAGATTAAAATCATATCAAGATTAATTATATAAAGATGTTAAACACAAAATTTAAGTTCATAACAAATGAATTACAGACAAACTTAACAAAAATAGAGAAACTCTATTCACATTCTGTCGTACATTTATCGAAACAAATCCGGATCAGTTTTATCTGATACCCGATCATATGAAAATATAAAATATTAGAATCTATTCAGACGAACAACTTTATGAATTATCTTTACAAGCCTCTTATAATCATACACATATAAAATCAGTATAAAATCACCCATTCTTCTCCAACAACCCTTTAACCTATATCATTCAATAAAATTCCCCATAAACCAAACTCTCAATATAAAGATAGAAGATATCATCTGAAACTTGTGTCCTAAACATTCTAAAGAAGGAACTTAAGATGATATTAAGAAACCCACAGAAAGCAACATTATCCAGTTAGAAGAAGAATACATATGTGCGTCTAAAAAAATCCCCACCAACAGGAATGACAACATGTGGTATCCACATCCGGAACACAACTTAAGCATTTTCAAAAATGTGAAGTAAAAATATACAAAATAAATACAGATCAAACCAACATTATTTTTGGACCAAAATTATTCCATTTATGTTTTTAAAATTAATAACGCTTTCAATTCCGTAGAAAAATTCAACAGCAGTATCCTGAAACCAACAAAACTATCGAACACCAAGTTAAATACATTGAACGATAGCACAAAATATCAAGAACCGAAATTTTTGCTACTCTAATCATAACCATCCTCCTCATCATAATAATACTGTACTTGAAACCGAATTGCATCAACAATTTTAAACAAGAACACCCAATGGATCAAGAAGCTCCGACCGATACTGTTACATTATCATGGCCTTCACTTCATACTTAGGAGTTTTGTACATTAAGCTGTATATAATATACATACATACATAAGGGTGATTGGTTTAAGTTGCATCAAAAAGCTATAACGAGTAGATTGGGTTAAGAGAAGAAAAAACTCGTATGGGAGGTGGGTCTATTTCCCTCCGTTTAGGCGGGAAGGGAAATTTTCTAAAAAAAATGACATACAAAAAAATTATGTATTTAAAAACAACGGTAAAACTAGAAATGCCCTGCCATACCTTTTTGGAAAGCCAGAAATCTCTTCTTTAATTTTCATTTTAAATAAAGTTGTTTTTGTGAAATTTTTGATATGATCATGTTCCCCACTCTTCAGAGGGCAAAGGTTATATCTTCTTCTTATGGCTGCAGATAGATTTAAGTCCGACAAATAGTAACGGTAACTTGGAGTTTCCAGCTAGGGTAGATACACAGTGGTGTTTTTACAGGTTCCAAACTTTAGCGATTAATTCTGTTTTATTATTCACAATTTAAATAAATGTAGATTTTAATATTTTTCTTGTTGCTTTTTATGTGCGGTGTCGTGGTTGTCTTCTAGCTGAGCGTGCTGTGCTGCTGCTGTATTATCGTCGTGATTGGCCTGTACTATGCGTTTGTTTCTTTTTTTTATATTTTAAAATTTCGAGCTCACTGCCCGGTAGTTACTTGCTACCTTTCTATTCTTTTGTTTCTATTATTTCTATTATCTATATTGTTAATCAATGTTCTCATCAGTATGTATTTCACCATACTGGTTTTATTTGGGTGTGGTGAGTTTTGGTCTTGTCATTCTACATACGGTGTGTGTGGCTTGCTACTTGTAGTTTTTTAAATTTATTTTGTCTTGTGGATAGCTCGAGGCAAGACATGTTCAAAGGGTGGATGTTTCGGTTGATGCTTAAAATTGGATGTAATTCTAATTTGTATAGAAATTGTCAGGGGCCTTAATATTTTGTAATGTAGAGTACCAATTTATTTGTGTAGTGTTTTTCTTTTTTTTTTTTAAATAATTGTAATTCAAGACGAAATTTAAATTTTTTTTTTATATTATATTGTTTTTTTTGTCTTTGTTTTCATTTCATTCTATTTATTTTCCCATTTTATTCTATTTGTCTCATTTTCTCTTATATTTATTCTTTTTTGTATAATTCATGAATTTTTTTGCGTTTTTTTTTTTCGAATTATTAAATAAAACCAAAACTTATTCAGTAAAAACAACTCTTGATATATTTTATTCGACCAGAACCCCGTCGCACATTGGGGAAAACATGGAAAAAATTCAATTTTCAGAACTGGCAATTTTAATATCTTTTTTTTCGTTTCTTATAGTTAATTTGTTGTAAAATTAGGAAATGATAAATATAATGTCAAATAAAAAATTTGTAAACCTTGATTTTAGAGCCCGAAGTTGGAAATTATTAAAAATGGATAAAAATATGTGATTTTTTGCGGAACTCGTTCACAGTCAAATCTGAACTTTTTTCAAATGGTTCTTTTTGAGTGGTGTTAAGATATACCCATGAGTAATATCAATACATTAATTGCTTAGAAAATATTAAATAGGTATTGTTTTAAAGAAGAAACACTCAAATTAAAATTTTTTTTAGTCTCATAAGGTTTTAAGTACTAGCGCCATTCGGCGCTGTCAACCCGTTGATTTCGTCGAATAGTTTAGGTTACAAGCTAGAATTTCCAGAAAAGACCGCGTCCGGAACCGTCCGGATTCGACTTCTAGAGCAATTTGAAGTGCGTAAGTCATACACCTAAAAAAATACATAAGTATAAATTACAATATTGACATCGTTATTTGGGACTTGACATGCATCTACATATGTTATATATGTTATATGTTATATATTTATACGTATATAAAGTATGTTATTTTATATTTTTATTTTACCACGATGCAGTAATTTTAATTTAAACTGCAATCGTTTTGAGAGCATTGTAACATTTAACATAAAACCTGCTACGTGTTTTGCTTAGCAATCGTGTTACCGTTACACTTAATGACATAATAATAATTTCAAAGGTCAGCTTTACGTGTCATTCAGCGTTTATTAGTTAGTGCAAACAGTTGCGATGTCACGTGTTTTTTCTATACCCCGGGTAGTATAAACGGACTTAATTTTAGAAAAAAAGAGTCATTTGAAGTGTTTTTAAATAGACAATTTTCATTTCTAAGTGAAAAAGAGATTCACACTATTATCAGAGATTACGAAAAAAATTTTAAATCGAAATTCAATGCGCGATATCGTGATGTGTCTTACAAAAAAAATAATTTTCTTCATAAGTACCGTGATTGGTTGGAGGGTACATTCGAAGTGAAATTATCACATGATGACTATAGTGCTATCGCTGAGGAATCATCTGTAAAACATAGTGGAAGGCCAGTTAAGGACTTTGAAGAATGCTGTGATCGCAGTAAGAAGAACAAAATTCGAAAACTTCAGGACAATGTCTCCCAAACCCTTATAGATGCAGCGGCATTCCCATTTTCTTCAAAACATTCATCTTTTGACGTTGATTCTGCACTAGCCTTAACAGTCCAAGCTAAACTGACTAAAGACCAGTATGAAATTTTGCGAAAAGCCACTAAAGAAATTGGTCACAATATTTTCCCTTCATATAAGAAGGTGAATCAAGCAAGAAAAAAGTGCTATCTGGACAACGCAACTGCCAACGAAACATCTGCTCATGTTCCCCTCCAAGATCTACTAGATCATACGTGTAGGAGGATTTTACAGAGTGATGAAACACTGAAGGCCGATTATCAAGATCAACAACTTACATTGCACACGAAATGGGGATGCGATGGTGCTAGTGGACAAAGCCGATACATGCAAAAGTACACAGAATCACAGGAAGGAGTTTCTGAATAGGAATAAATCCTAACATCGGTGGTACCCTTAAAACTTGTACAGCAAGAAAACCAACAAACCGTTTGGAAAAATCCGCGACCGTCTTCAACGCGTTATTGCCGTGCTCTTCAGTTTTCTTTTTTGAAAGAAACTCGGGAAGTAGTAAGGGGAGAACGGGATCGCGTAGAAAGTGAAATACGAGATCTTCGAGAGACTGAAATCGAGTGGAATGGATCCCTCATCAAAATTAATCATATTTTGTATTTCACCATGATTGATGGCAAAACTGCGCAAATTGTTACAAGTACCGCTTCCAGTAGCAATTGTACGATCTGTGGCGCAAAGCCATCGGAGATGAATGATCTAGGAAAACTACAACTTAAACCACCAAATTTCGATTCGCTGAAATTGGGAATGTCAACCTTGCACGCAAGAATACGCTTTATGGAGTACGTCTTACACGTGGCCTATAATTTACCTTTCAAGGCTTGGAGGACGTCTCCACTAACTGCAGAAATAAAAAACGAAACTAAAACTTATACTCAAGATCAGTTTCGAGAAAAATTGGGACTACTAGTTGATATAGTAAAGCAAGGAACTGGGACAACGAACACCGGTAATACCTCAAGACGTTTCTTTGAAAATTATTCCATAACTGCCGAAATAACAAAAGTAGATGAAACATTTATAAGAAGATTGGCGACTATTTTGGAAGTTATATGTTGCAATTTTTGTATCGATCCAGATAAATTTAATGATTATGCCCTTCAAACCGCAAAAATGGCTGTTGAACTGTATCCTTGGCACTATTTACCCGCAAGCGTACACAAAGTTCTTATGCACGGTAAGGAGATAATTGAATGTTATGCTTTACCAATTGGCTCTTTATCTGAAGAGGCTCAAGAGAGCCGTAATAAAGATTATAGATTTTTCCGGTACCATAATAGCCGAAAATCTTCAAGAACGGCTACAAACGAAGATGTTTTCCATATGCTTTTAGTATCATCTGACCCCTTTATATCCTATTTAAGACCCGAACCAAAGTTCAAAAACTTTTTGATCAGTGAGGAGGCAAAACAATTGTTAAAAATAACAGTATAATTTAACGAAAAAAAAAAAGAAAACGAACATTACGAGCTGAAATGAACTGTATTTTAATTTATTCTTTATTATTTTATAATAAATTTAAACGAATTCAATCAATAATTGTTTTATGCTTTTTTTAATGTCTATAACTGGCCTTATTTTTTACCTCCACAATTTTTTTTCTTATTTAGAACAAAAAGAATTATTTTAAGGTATGTATATTGTAATAGAATATTTTTTTATGAAAACAGATACCTACCTATTGGATCATATAACTTTCAAGCATTCTAAAAATTTGGATTCAAATTCAGCCCTCCAAAAGCCTCAGGGAAAGTATATTTCTTTCCTAGCAACAACAACCTATTATTCAGAGTAATCATTTTTCTATATCTATATGTAGTAAGAAGTTTTAGGTGAAGTCTAAAAATTAACTAAGAATTTCTTCGAGAGGAAAATACACATGGGGAAGGTTTGAAATGTTTTTTGAAGAACAAATTGTACTTTCAGTTATAAATTTTGTAAAAAAAATATTTCACGAGACCTCAAATGCTTAAAAACTATTTTATTTTTGTTTTCAAACAGAATATCTAAACAAAATTAGGAGTAATTGAGAAATTCTGAGCTTGGATTCGAGTTCACCACCCTTAATCCTAAGAGAAAGTATGTTTTTTCTCCGGCAACGTAAAAAAGCTTTATTTTGTTGCCCAGTGTATTTAATGCTTACTCAAAATATAAAAAATATTTTAAATATTTTTAAAGTAGGCGTGGCAGTGGGCGGAAATTAAAGGTGTAGATTTCTTATGCTATTGATTATCATGTCTGAAAATTTCAAACAAATCGGTTCAATGGTTTAGTTTTTATAGAGTTTTTTCCATTCTCCCATACAAGGTGCCCCACTGTGCGTCGTCCGGTTGATGCTGCAAGCATCACACACAATGCAAACGGCAAATGCAAAGCTCTCACTAACACTCTCAAGGATAAGCATGTTATGCTCATATAGTTCGGTTAGAGCTCGGCCACCCTATATATATTCCACATGTTCTCATTGGTTAAGTTCCATGATTTCTCTCTTGTCCACGGTGTAGTACGTTACACCATATTGGGATAGCCATGTTTTTAAATTTACGTTACATTTTAAACAGAGAGATGAGAGAGAGCAACAGTAAGCAACGGATGTGATCTATTTTATCTCTGATTTTATTAAAGTTTTTCGGCGGATATTTTAAAGTTTTAATTTTGAAAATACTTTAATATTATTTCGTTTAAGAAACCGAACATTCGCGCGTGAAATTAAATCGGTACGATGGATACTTTTTGTGCAAAATGTAAAAAACTATTTGATAGAGACAAATCTCAAATTGTGCCATGCAACGGGTTTTGCAGAAAATTATTTCATCGTAGTTGTTGCGAAGGTCCAATGTCTCAAAACGATTTAAGAGTAATTCAAAGTAACCCTAACATAATTTACTCGTGTAATGAATGTATTTTGGTTTCTAAACGCATAATGGACCAATATGAAAATTTAATTAATTTAAATAACGCTAATTACGAGAAGATGGTTGGCATTTTCCAAGAAAATTATAAAGTGTTAAATAAAGTTGTTGTTGAAATGCAACAGGAGATAACAACCGTAATCAAAAATCAAAAAAATGAAATCGTGAAAGAGAATAAAGAGTGTGCTATTCAGCAAGAAAAAAAAATAATAAAAGGGTTGAGTGAGAAAGTCGATTGCGCTTTAGTAGAAAATAAAGAAAGAGATGGTGACTGTGCATCTTCGTACGCGAGTATTGTGAAAAAAGATATATCGGTAGTAGTGCAACCAAAAAATTTGCAAGACAATAACAAAACAAAAAGTGACTTAATAAATGTTGTCGACCCCACGGCCTTACAATTGAAAGTGAATAATATCCATAACATTCAAAAAGGTGGAATAATAATTAAGTGTGGTGATAATGAGTCGACAAGAAAAATAGAGTCCGAAGTGCGGGATAAAATGGGGGATACCTACGATGTTAAAATACCATCATTAAGAAAGCCGACTGCGTTAGTGTGTGGTTTAAGAGAATGTTTTTCGAATAATGAAATTGAAGATAAAATAAAGAGACAAAATGATTTGGATAATTGTGAAATGAAATGCATTGTAGTGTTTAAATCGAACAAAACAGGGAAATTTAACGCAGTGATAGAGGTAGACAAAGACGGGTATACAAAGTTAATGAAGAAAAAGCTGATTAATATTGGTTGGGGAAAGTACAGGGTGTTTGAAAATTTCAGAGTCAAAAGGTGTTTTAATTGTAGTGGATATAACCACAAAGCAAGCGAATGTAATTTAAAGAAAGCTTGTCCAAAATGCGCCGGTGAGCATGATCTAAAGGAATGTGATTCTGATTTTGAAAAGTGCATAAATTGTTTTAATGCAATGAATAAATATAATTTGTCTGATATCTCCTTCAACCACGATTCTCGAAATGAGAATTGTAGGGTGTTTAAAAGACACTTAGCACGGCTAAAGGAGCGCACAGATTGTTCTTAGCAATCAACCGACTTAACAGGAGTGTTATTAAATGTTCAAAGTGTTATTTCGAATTTTTATGATCTTGAGTATCTGGTTAATGAAATTGATGTGGATTTTATTGCTCTGACAGAAACATGTTTAACAGATTCCATTGACAATAGTGAAATTATATTAAGTCCATTTAACATAATAAGATGTGATAGTGTTTTAAGACATACAGGAGGTGTTTTGTTATATGTTAAAAAGGAATATCAATATGAAGTCCTTAAAATATGTGCGGTAAATATGGAATATTGGTATCTTTTGATTCGATTACAAACGGTAAGCAAGTCATTTATACTACTCCTTTTATATAGATCACCAAGTATGTCAAGGGCACTTTTTTGTGAAAATTTTGGTGAATTAATGGAAGAAATAACCGCTCAGAATGAAAATGTGTTGATAATGGGGGATCTAAATATAGACTGGTTGAGTTCAAACACTTATAAAACAAAATTAAGCAACATAGTTAGAGACAATTTGTGTAGGGTGGTGAATAGTCAGCCAACAAGAATTACTAATATCGGTGAAACTTTGATTGATTATGTGATTTCTAGTAAAAATTATAATATAGAGGCTGAGGTGAAAAGTGACCTTAAAATTTCAGATCATGAGACAGTGATGATAAAAATTAATGATGAGAAAAAAAAGCACGAAAAGAGAAAAAGTTATAAAAGTGTTAAAATATAATAGAGCATCTTTTTCTCAATATCTATTCAATGAATGCAATGATTTTAATATTTTTAGTAATAGGGATTTGAATGTTATTTCTAATCGATTTCAAAACTCATTAATTGATATTACCTCAACGTTTGTCAAGTCAATAAAAATAAATGAAGGAATCTGGGGGTGGTTTAATAGGGAGATTGGCCAGTTGAAAAACGATAAAATACGGAAATATAATAGAGCTAAACTAACAAATAATGAATTGGACTGGATCAGTTACCGTGAGTGCAGAAATAAATATAAAAAGTCATTACGAAACATTAAGAACAAGTATATACAAAAAAAAGTGGAAAACAGTGTGGACCCTAAACAAATGTGGAGAAATATCAAAACATTTGTACTTAACAAAACAGAAACCGAAGTACGTGCTATTAACTTTAATGGCATTATTCTGAAAAGTGATCGTGAAATAGCTAATGAGTTTAATAATTTTTTTATACAAAGCATTGAAGAGATAAGTAAAGCGATTGTAGTCATTCCGTATCAGAGTATAATCGATCAAAGAAGCATTGAGTTCAAATTTAAGGAAGTTAATAGTGATCAGTTATTGTTGATATTGAAATCTATGAATAAAAAAAAAGACCCTTTTTTCTTATCAGTTAAGCTTCTAATAGACCATTTTGAAATCCTCGGAACAACGATGATACAAATTATAAATCTATCTTTGCAAAGTGGAGTGTTTCCTGAAAGTTGGAAGAAATCTTTTGTGCGTCCTATTCAGAAAGTGACTGGAACAACTAAAGCCGAAGAGTTTAGGCCCGTGAACATGTTACCAGTGTTAGAGAAGGTTTTAGAAAAAGTAGTTCATCTTCAATTCAATGAGCAATCGGGGTTCAGGGAGAAACATTCATGTGAAACGGCTCTAAATTTAGTTTTGAATGACTGGCGATGTCTTATCGACGGGAGTAACAAGATTCTCGCGGTATTTATTGATCTTCAGCGTGCATTTGAAACTGTCGATAGACCAATATTATTGGAAAAATTATACGATTATGGAATCCGAGGAAACGAATGGAATTGGTTCAACTCATATTTATCAAATAGAACTCAGTGTACAGTTTTTAATAATATAGCATCCGAGGATATGGAAGTGAAAATAGGAGTTCCTCAAGGATCTCTTCTGGGAACTCTGCTGTTCATTATTTATATTAATGATATGATTGGTGTTGTAAAATATGCTAAACTGAGGCTATTTGCGGATGACGCGTTATTATACATCTCCGGTAGTGATATAAGTTCAATGACTGATCTGTTACGGGATGATCTCGAGGCTCTGAACAATTGGATTAAAATTAATAAACTCAAATTGAATACGAAAAAAACTAAGGGTATGGTGCTAAAAAGTGATTTAAATGTGGATCTTGTAATTGATAATGAAAAAATTGAAATAGTTTCCGCAATGAAGTATCTCGGCGTTTTCATAGACAATGAGCTTAAGTTCAGAAAACATATAGACTATATATGTAAAAAGGTTTCAAAAAAGATCGGTTTTTTTTTTAGAATCAGAAATAGACTTTCAATGTCAAATGCAATTAAAGTGTACAATGTAATAATAAAACCGCACTTTGAATATTGTCCTTCGGTTCTTTTGCAGTGCTCTATTGAGGACAAAACAAGATTGCAGAAGTTACAAAACAAAGCAATGCGGTGTATAATTAGATGTGACCGCCTAACCCCCATTTCATTTATGCTGAACACGCTTAAATGGCTGAACATCAACCAACGAATAGTATTCAATGTACTAGTGTTTGTATTCAAGCTCAAATGTGGACTCTTACCAAGCTATTTATCAGTGGATCTGAGGTTTGTCAGCGATGTCCAGCCTTATAATTTGAGAAACAACAACAATTTTCGACTAAACTTTCATCGAACAGTAGGAGGTCAAAATAGAGCGATGTATAAGGGCCTTGCAATGTATAATAATCTTCCAAATCAAATAAAGAACGCTTCAAATATATATTTATTTAAAAAAGAACTAATAGATTTTATAAGAGAAAATTACTAATTGTAACATTTTTATCTTAAAAATTTAATACGCTTATTTTATTTCTAAAAAGTAAAACTATTGTAAATAAGTAATATCAATGCTAAATCTTACGAAAACTGTGATAAATCATGAATGATAATTTGTACTGAAATTAAAAATTATGTATTTATGAAATTTTGAATGGCTATATTGTGCCAAATAAAACCAAACAAACAAACAAACAAACAAACAAACAAAGTATGTATGTATGTTACATCGTAAAATACGTTTTTATCAGATTATTTGTTTGTTTTTTTTTTTTATTTATTTATTTTATACGCGCACTCAATGGAGCCACAATTCCAATTTTTTGAAAATTGTATGTTTTATTGTAATTTAAATAGCGCTGGGGTCACCTGGACCCCACAAGTGCAGCTAAGGGTTAATTAGCTTGTAACATTGCATATCTCCAGGATTAAATTGAAGATTAGTCAAAATATAGTTGACGATATCATCCACAGATGTTGAATTGTGAAAACTTCCTAGGTGGAACCATTTAAGTCTTTTTGCAATTTTAAGATCGTTGCACTGGAGCTTAGAACCATATATTATTTTACTTTTTACATCAGTAGCAACAATAGTATCAGCATTTACAGTCACTCAACTTATTGATCACATAATTTTCAGAACGCTCGACTTTTGTTTATAACTTTTTTATTTATCCAGATTTTTCAACGATTTTTTTTACAAAATAACAAAATAGCATAATAGTTCAATTAAAAAATTAAGAACATCAAAATTCATCTATTTACTTACATTAATTAAAAAATGAAAAAAAAGAGCACTTGATCAATTTGTTGACTCTGAAATTCAGGTTGCTTAATATTTTGTATGGCTTCCTTTTGCTTTGAGTACTGCTTTTATTCTTCTGGGCATGGATTCAACTAACGTTTTGCATTGATTCGAGCTGATACTTTGCCAAGCAGTTTGAGTTCTTTGCCATAATGCTTGTAAATCTGCACAATCTCCGGGCATATCCGATATCGCACGTTTAACCTCAACCCAAAGATGTTCGATCGGGTTGAGGTCAGGAGATTGTGGTGGCCAATCAAGTGTCTCAAACTGATTGCTTTCCAGCCACGCTTTAGTAATTCTGGCTGTGTGTTTCGGATCATTATCTTGCTGGAAGATGATGTCCGACACACTTTTATTCCATTTTTGCAGGCTTCTTGGGAGTCCTTCTCCCAAAATGGTGATGTATTGTTCCGCATTCATGCGACCTACCACTCTAATGCATTCACCGACCCCTTCCGTGCACATACACCCCCAAATCATAAGATTTCCTCCTCCAAATTTGAGTGTTGGTTTCACGATGCGATCGCTTATTCGTTCACCAGGTTTCCTCCAAATCCATTGACGGCCATCAGATCCAAAACGGTTTATTTTTGTTTCATCCGACCAAATTACCCTTGCCCAATCACTTACACTATAATTTTTGTATTTTTTTGCAAAGTCCAACCTCAATTTCTTATGACGGTCTGTCAAAAGTGGCTTCTTTATTTTAGCTCGTCCATGAAAACCGTTCTTGCGCAAAACTTTTCTCACAGCTTCAGTTGTTACATTAATCCCATCATTGAGGTTAAGTCCTTTATTGATCTGAACCGCATTATCATGTACGCCATACTTTATTTGCCTCACAATACGCCTTTGAAAGGTGGAATTCAAAATTGGTTTTCTTCCAGATCGATTTTTTTCAACTTGGACCTCCATATTCTTTCGTATTTTTGATATTCCCAATGAAACTTTTAGTTTTCGAGAAATTTCTCGATGAGTTTCCTTAGAAACAATAAGCCTTTGCACTTCTTTAATTGTGGAGCTACTGAGTTCTTTCATCTACCATTAAAATAAAGAAAATATAAAATGCCTTCAGAAACCGAAATGTTATAATACTCGTACCTTTTGCAGAATATTAGTTTCAATATACTCAAAATAAATTTATTAATAATAAATAAATTATTTATTTTTAATTAAAAACAATAAGAAAATTTCGATTTTCACTACACTTGAGTCACATTTATAGTCAACTGCAATAAGGTCAACAAATTGATCACATATGCATTCCCTCAAAACTTTTCACTATACTCAGGAAATAACGGTGCATTTTGACTTCTCTTTTTTACACTAATTCCTAATGACTCAATTTGTTTTGAGTACAAATTAAGTTGCTCTAACAGTTAAAACTATAAAGTTACAACAAAAAGAAGTATTTTATATTGATCACGTGATCAATAAGTTGAGTGACTGTATATTCACATGTGAGATAGAACAACAACAACATCAGCAGCAACGTTTTATCGTTATTATCAAACATAAGTTGAAAATCTGCACGGAAGGACGTCATTTCATATGTAATGCGATCCAGAATTGTTTTCTAAAGTTGTTTAAAGCGATTATCGAGAGCTATAGAATTTGAGTTGATGGTTTGGTCAGGCGTAACGGCTACGGATCGTGTTTTTGGCGCTGAAGACAATTGTTGTAGCAGTGGTGTTTTGTCTGAGCATTCTTTTTTCTTCTTGTCTCTGGTGTCATGTATTTGTTTTTTGAATTCGATGGATGAGGCCTGGCACTTTTATTAAGAGGTTAGAATCGAGCAACAAAAGAAATGCAAATGGAGAGAACAAATTTTCGCGTGATCAATTTATTTTTTGGAAAAACTTACACGGATTCAAAATAGATAGTTATAGACCTTATACGAAAAGTTTTTGTTGTTCGAATCCCATTCACGCATTTTAGTTTGAAATTGGTATTATTAGGCTGTAGCATGTTTTGTGAGTGTCGAGCCAGTAAACTTCCCAAATAAATTTTGTTCTCCAGCATTGACAATCAATCCTGGGTCTGGGACTGAAGATTCTCACGTCACAAGCCAAAAACTTGGGCTTACAAATTGACCACCAAATGCTGCAAGACGCGGAATTGACAATTTCTGTGTTAAACACTCATAATATTTCATATATTATATATATAACCTATATTTTAAATATTTATGTATTAATATATACAAAACACTTAATATAACTGTAAAAGTATTTTTTTTTCATACGTCCTAAATGTATATTTATATTTGTATAATTATAGAGCCATCGTTCTTAACTTATAATCTCTTTCACGTGATATTATTGCAATCGTATTCTTTCTCATACATCCTAAATGTATATAAGTAAGCAGTATAAAGCCATCGCTCATAACTGACTATCTTCTTCACTCTCTCACTCCTCTAGTGAACTAACTATATATTCAAACATATAAAGCGTTCTCGCTCTCATTTAAAAAAAATGACGAAATATCAATACTCAATGCAAAAAATAAAAGATACAAAAGCGCTGTGCGCTATATTTACAGCCTTATTTATTATTTTTCACTAATACTGGGTTCAACCTCGGAATAGTTAAACCGAGCCGAAGCACTTACTTCGGGTTTGCGCCACGTCAAACAAATCATTATTTAAAATTATTTTCTTAGTCGTTTTAGCTACGCCTTACTTATGTATGTCAAATATACTGGGAAAAAAGTGACAAATCTAAAACTCTGGTTATTATACACCTAAATCAAACCCCAGCTGATTTCCATTATTATTCATTTTATTATCATTGTATGCATATTGGAAATTGGATACATTTAAAATTGGATTGTATACAGTTCAAATCTAATAAATGAATGTACCAACCACATTGCGTTCCCAATACCATACAACTGTTAGAGAGTTTGGAAAATATAAATAATTTATTGTTGCAAAATATCTATCCTTTTTGTCTTAGTAAGAAACGAAAAAAAATTGCTTAGGCCTTTATTACGAGTGTCGTTCAACGATCGATGCGATAAATGTCGAAAGCATAATAAGTATTTTTGGTATTATGTATCTTCATCGACAGAGTTTCTTGTTACTGTGAACAGCGAACGTTGGTATTGTGAATAAAGACTAAATTTTGACATTTGAGTTAATTTCAGTGATAATTCATGTAGGGAAATTGTTTAATAATTTAATGTGAGTAGTGAGTAGTGAGTAGTTGAATTTCATAAAAATATAATGCAAGCAACTAATTGACTACTTTACAGATAGTTAGCATGATTTCCAGCGAGTTTTTTTTTTGATTCAGACGACGATGAAATAGCAAGCGAAAGGGTGGACAGGAATAGAAGTTATGACCTGTTGGTGATTGCCAGAAATAGAAGGCTTTTGAGGGAAGCTTCGAACCCTCTGGAACTTGAAGAAAATATGTGAATAAATAGCATAAACATATTCACCCTTATTCCGATAGTCATTTTGCTAAAACGCAAATAAAACGACAAGGCTCTAGAAACAAAAATTGGAATTTTATTGAAACAATTATCGTCATAATGCTTAGAAAAGTGAACAACATAGAGAACGCTGCCCTTTTCGTATTATTTAAACACCAAAATATGGTCTCTGGAGCGTTTTAGTTTTAAAGGCGTTTAAAACGACTGCCGGAATAAAGGTGATTGTTTTCATTTGCTAATTTATTGTTCTTTGAAGATTTTTGAAACACTTTAGGCTATCAAAGCCAGCTTTCGTCCAATTACTTGCTGACATTGATAACCAACTAAGGCCGGCAAAGCGAATAACTTCGATTCCAAGCATTATAAAATTAGCTACCGCACTACGATTCTGCGCCCATGGTTCATACCAATTTAGTGTTGGCAACGAATATTGCTTGGGACTTGCACAGTCAACCGTATCTGTCGTGCTAAAAGAAGTGTTAAACTGCCTCGAAAGAATAATTTGCCCAGTGTGGATTAAGTTTCATTATACCGAAGCTGAAAAATCACGCGCTAAACTTTATTTTTATGAGCGCAGCCATATACTCGTACCAGGAGTAATAGGTTGTGTCGATGGCACGCACATTAAAATTGCTTCTCCAAAAAAGGATCTCCAACATGCGTACTATAATCGTAAAGGATTTTACAGCATAAATGCAATGATAGTAAGAAAACTCTTTTTCAACAATTCTTTTCTATTAATTTACAAGTTTTGTTTTGTTTTAGGTTTGTGACGATACGATGAAAATCCGTTTCATCAACGCAAAATACCCTGGATCAACTCACGATGCCAACGTATTTAACATGTCACCTGAGGGTAATTCTG
Organism: Chrysotoxum bicinctum; assembly: GCA_911387755.1. NCBI lineage: Eukaryota > Metazoa > Arthropoda > Insecta > Diptera > Syrphidae > Chrysotoxum > Chrysotoxum bicinctum. The sequence continues at coordinate 129,766,682 of OU426987.1, read as the reverse complement.
GAAAGGAAAACTGAAAGAGGACAATCAAACACTTTCCTTTTAGGTAAGATTTCGAAGAAAAGAACATTCGTTACAACATAAAAGAATTTATGTATTATTATCCCCAAGGAGATGGAGGATATCCCCTAAAACCGTATTTATTGACTCCATATCGAGATCCCGAATTGGCGTCACGTGAAAGTGCATTCAACAAAAAACATGCACAGGCAAGGAACATAATCGAACGAACAATTGGGGTTCTTAAAAATCGATTCAGATGTTTGCTACGGGCAAGAGAGTTGCATTATGCATTATATTCCGAAGAAAGCAACTCAAATCACAAACGTGTGTGCAGCATTGCATAACATTTGCTTGTTCTACAATACTCCTATAGTTGATGACTCCATAAATGAGCCCGAAGATGATGACATTCAAGTGACATTCAAAATTCAAATGATACTGTACACCAGAGAAACAACAATGCTATCAGTATTAGAAACGAAATTCTAATATCAATGATGGAAAGTTGAAAGATGTGCAACTTTTTTTTAATAAATACTTATTTTATTAGGTACGAAAAAGTCTTAGTAAAAAAAATCCTAAATTTATTAGGAACATAGGAACATTCAACACGGTAGGTTTCAAAACATAACAAAAATAACACAAAAATACTTCAATTAATAAAAAACAATGGTATAAAAACACTTCCATTCTCAAGAAAAATAAATGAATTAAAGAAAAATTAAATTTCCAGCTTTTGTTGTTTTAATTTAAGTTTCTTTGTCGGCTTCTCAAATCTTCTTTATACAGCTGAAGCTTTTCTTTCTTTATGACAAGCAATCCTTTGTTTTTATCCTTCTTTTGATAGTAATTTTTTTTTAGTATATTCTTCCAAACTTGACATTTTTTTTTAGTTCCCTCATCTTTGATTTGACTTCATTATAAAAGTCCTCCTGCATATTTGTTTGGTTCTTCAGAATTGAAAGCCTCTCGTCCTCTCCTTTCTGTTTGGTTTTTTTTAAACAAGTTTTAACAGGAATTGAACTTTCTAATGCATCATTTTCATCCGCCGTAATTTCATTGGTTGTTATCGGGTCTGGGTCTTCCTCAACATGCGTAAAATTTGTTTCAATGTTTTGGATTTCCTCCTGCCCAAACTCAATCCCTGGCGGATCTATAGAGGCGTCAATTGAAAGTAGTCCTATGACACTTTCCTCCAAATTACTGAACGTATGCAGTCGGTTTGGTCCACCACCTGTTGCCTGGATTTCTGTCTTATTTTAAGTTTTTTTCTTTTAAATTTGAGATCAGCCCAAACCTATTACGAAAAAGAATTAAAAAATGTTTTCTGATGCTAATGCAAAATTACCTTGATCCATTTATCGCAAGTACATAAAGGAGGCCCGAGACTATTTAGTTCCGTTGTAATTCTATCCCATCTTTTCTTCGCAATATCTGGGTTTGCTTCCATTATTGAAACTAGCCTTTCTAGTTTTTTTTTTTTTTTTTTTTTTTTATAATAATCTACCCGCGCTCAAGGGATTATGATTACCCTTTAAATGTTTCAACATAGCCCGGGCGTGATGTTAATGAAGAGAAAGAAGGATAGGAAAGATGTGTGGCACGATGTTCTGAGACTGAAGGTGGTTGTCTCAGATATTTTTATCTCCAGGGATGGCGGCTTAACTAGAGCGGAGAAATGCCGTGTCTTATTTCTATGTCACTTATAATTCACATTATTTTATATGGTATTCATCCTTGATGGGCATACTAGTTTAACTCAATTACATGTTAGTGTTATGCCTGAACAACATGTAATGAGTAAACCAGTAAACCCATTGATGACAATTTTAAGAAAGGTTTTAATGGAATTAAAGCGACATAGACGACGGCAGGCATCGAACCTGTGATCATGAGGTTGACAGGCGAGCACACAACCATCGCGCCACGGCCCACGAGCTCACTACTTTTACCCTGTGATAACAAAATATTTATTTTTAACAAAAAAGAAAATAAATTACAAAGCTTACATTTTTGCCCGGGGATTTACTTACACTCAACACCAGCAGTCGAACAGAAAAATGCAGACGATAACCATCGAAAGTCAAAACAAATAATATCGAACAAAATCATTCACAATAGTAATACATAATACCAAATTCAACTATCGATGTTCGACTATCGATAAATGTCGTTTATCGAAAGCCAAACGACACTCATAATAAGGGCCTTACACTCCTTTTTGTAAATTTCACAAGATGTCATCTCAAAATGACATTTAGATAAGATACTAAAACGGCCTTAAACCTCCTATGAACCAGTTTTTTCTTATTCCACCGCTATTCCTCGTGTAAATATGTATGTAGTTAACAAAACTTCCGTTTCACGCAAATGTATAACGCTCATGAGCACGAGCAAACAAAACTATATAAAAATTGACATGCCACGAGGCTTAACTCTAAATAAAGTAAGATTGTTAAAGAAGGCCATACGCTACAGCCACTTTTGTACTTTTGTTAAAGATAGAATAAGTTGAAACAACGTTGTAAAAGATACCTAGAGACTGAATAAAATATTCATTCATTCATTAATTCAAAAATTTTATAATTTTATTAATTCAAAAAATACTTAGTTTTGTATAATTACTTTTCATGTTGTACATGAAGCAGCCACTTACAACAGAATTTTGTATTGTTTCAAGGTTTTTTATTGAACTTTAATATAATGATTGATTGATTTGACCAAATTGGATGTTATTATTTGTTGGTGGATGAGGTATTCCTCTTCCTTCGGCTTTTTTGGTCACTGGAATTGGCAATGAAACAAAGTTACATTGATTTGTTGCCAACGTTTCGACAGGGATTGCTGTCCTCTTCAGGGGATCTTTATTAAAAACAGTATAAAACGCATCAAAGATAAATTAACACCTGAAGAACACAAACAATTCATAACGAAACAAAATCAAGTCTTCCGCGATATGCGATCAGAGAAAAAAGCTATTTCCACCCACAAAGTGGAGCAATTAAAATCTTCTCTGCATACAAAATTAAATAATAATGTCCATGACAAATGGTTCGTCAACAAAAGTGACATTGAATTCCCTTTGGAAATCAGATGGCTGCTATCAATGGGCAAAAAATTCGCGCTACCTATTGACAAACACTCTTTCCCCCTTTTCCAACTCATCGCTGATGGTGAAGAAGTCATAAGAAAGGTTAAAGACGAAAGAGAACAAGAAATGACCCGTTCCGAATTTAGTAATTATGTTGCACTCCTTTCAAAGATACCAACAACAAGATCAGTTTGCAAAGTACATATCGAAGGTACACAGTGATGCGGTTTCGTTTCTAAAAAGAAACAAAAATATTGTCATCGTACCGGCTGATAAAGGAAATGTGATTGTGGCTATGAATAGGTCAACGTATGAAGAGGGAATGATGAAATTGTTGTTAGACAGCACAACTTACAGAAGCCTACGTAATAACCCAATAACAACGCTCCAAACGAAAAACAATGAGCTGGTGAAATGGCTCTTCACTAACAACATCATAGATGTCAAAGACAAGAACAAAATGACCACATACACCGCACAGGTCCCTTCTATTCATGGTCTACCAAAAATACATAAGGAGAATATCCCACTGCGACCTATAACATCATCAATAAAATTACCTTGTTATGAATTGGCAAAATATGTAGGTAAGATTTTACAGTCTGCGACAAAAAATTCAGTCTACTCAGTTAAAAATTCTTTTGAGTTTGTGGAAAAAGTTAAAAATGTCGAGTTATTTGAAAATGATGTGTTGGTTTCATTTGATGCAGTATCTCTTTTTACTAACATTCCGATTCAACTAGCCACGAATATTGTTAAGAAGAGATGGGAAACAATAAAACAAAATACGGTACTGACACAACAAATTTCTTGAGATTCTTGACTTTTGCCTCAAGGAAAATAATTACCTGCAGTATAAAGACACTATATACAAGCAAATTCATGGCATGCCAATGGAAAACCCACTTTCCCCGACTATTGCGGATTTGGTTCTAGATTATCTTCTTGATGAACAGCTGTCGAAAATTGAAAAACCCCGTTTCCTATCAAAGTATGTTGATGACATTTTTGCGATAGTAGATCACCACAAAATTAACGATACACTAAAAGTTCTTAACGAATTTCACCAGAAGATCCAGTTTACCATCGAAAATGAAAAATGCAACTCCATAGCATTTTTAGACGTCAAAATTCACCGGCAAAATAGCAGACTGTTAAGAAACTGGCACCAAAAACCAACAGCATCAGGAAGACTTGTTAATTTTCGGTCTAATCAGGCCAAGCATATCCTTATCAACACAGCTTCGAATTTGGTACACAAAGTCTTCACGTTGAGTGACAAGCAGTTTCATCCCGAAAATGAGAAAATCGTCACCAAAATTCTCAAGGATAATGGCTATCCAGAACAACTCATTCGGAGTTTAATCTTTCGACAAAAACATAAAACCTCGAAAAATACACAAGATACTGCTAGCAAGGATATTTACAATAGTATGGTTTATGTTCCCAAACTTGCCGAAAACTTTAAAGAAATTATCTCCAAGAAAACAAAAGACGTTAAAATGGCATATAAATCACACAAGACCCTCGCACCACTCTTTACCCATTTAAAGGTTAAACCGGATAAAGAAAAATGTACGGATGTGATTTATAAAATCAATTGCCTGGGAAATAAAGATGAGACGTGTGACCTTTGTTATGTAGGAACTACAAAGCAATTCTTAAAACAAAGAATGGCGAATCACAAATCTGATTTAAAACGTGACAACTCCGAAAAAACAGCACTGGCCACACACAGTATAGAGAAAGGCCATAAACCAGATTTCGATGGCGTGAAAGTTCTCCAAAGAGAAAGCCATACTTCAAAACGCTACACTCTGGAAACCCTTCATATCATGAACACTGCTAACACGATGAATAGGAAACAGGACACTCAGAATATATCCGCCGTGTACTCATCTCTCGCTTGCTCCAAAAACGCTAAATAACGACAATACTTCAGCAACAGAAGTGCTTTTTTCTTTCTTTAAATTATTTATTTATTTTTAAATAATAACTTATATTCATTTTTTTTTGTTTGTTACAAAATGTTAATGTTTATTTAATTATAACGTAAGTTTTTATATTTTTTTTTGCATACATGTTACCTTATTATACTGTTTTTAATAAAGATCCCCTGAAGAGGACAGCAATCCCTGTCGAAACGTTGGGAACAAATCAATGTAACTTTGTTTCATTGCCAATTCCAGTGACCAAAAAAGCCGAAGGAAGAGGAATACCTCATCCACCAACGAACTTTAATACATATATACAATTGTGAAACTTAAGGATAATATGTATAGGGTAGAAATTTGTTGGCACATAGGGGGCCTAACTTATAAAATGACTTAAACTCTAAAAATTATAATAAAGGGTTTTTCAACAGGGACGCTACAAAAGTAGAGCGACAGGGACAGCAAACGACGCCATATTTCTTGCCGCTCTTTTGACACTTCTCTTCAGTAAGGTTTGCCATTTCATGATTGAAAGATATACGAGTCGAAATTATTAAAATTTACTACCGAAATTCGGAGTCAGTGGCGCCTCAACGTTAAGAGCGCTACTTCCAATTTATGGTCGTCATAATCGTCCTAGCAGATCAACAATTGAGCTTCTAGTGGAAAAATTTGAATCCACAGGCCTCGGTCGTGCGATTTGACGCCCTTAGACTATTTCCTGTGGGGCTACGTCAAGTCTATGGTCTATGCCAACAAGCCAGCGACGACTGATGAACTTCGTACGAATATCAAACGTGAAATTGGAGCAGTATCGGCCGATTTATGTTTGAAAACCGTCGAAAATTGGGTTCAGCGTCTGGACTTCTGCAAGCGTGCCCGTGGTGGCCATGCAAAAGAAATCGAGTTCCATACATAATGGCATCGAACGTACTTTCACAGGAATAAAGAATTTCATTGATATCCAAAACCGTTTTGTTTTATTTAAAAAAAACTTTTGTAGCGCTCTTATTGAAAAACCCGATATTTATAATGTACCATACATGGTTCAAAATTAGCATTACGATAAATTGTTGGGGGTTGTTTTTTGATGTTTTCAACCACGGTGATATGCTGACTCGGCGTCAACGTAGAAACGAACTGCTGGTTCGTTGTTCGCTGGGATCCTTTCTATCATATCCAGAGCACTAAGGTATCTATGCTCTGGATGTCGTTCCTGGGTGGTCATCCTTCTCATCAGCGGGTTTGGGTGGTTGGTGGTGCTAGCTATAAGCTTCTGCGCTAATTGCACAAGAAACTGGTCCAGAGGCTTGATTTTTGCTTCTTCATAGAGTCTTTCATTGCTGAAGTGCTTCCTTCGCTGTCGATCAAAGATAAGTCCGGTGCTTATCCTTAGTATTTTCCTTTCGAAAATTTGGAGCTTCAGCATTGCTGTCTTCGAAATGGTGTACCATGCAGGAAAATTGTAGCTGATGACGGGTCTGATGAGCTGTTTGTATATCAATAGCTTCACTGGCTGGGTTAGTCCGATTCTTCTAGCTAGCAACGGGTGCAAGCGGTGAAACGCGAAGTTGGCCTTCCTTAGAACCTGCCGGGTTGAAATTGAACAGCTCGTTGAAGTTAACTCCGAGGTATTTAGCATTTCTTCTGGCTGCTATCGTTGACCCATCGGGGAGCTTCACGGTCAGGTTTCTGCAGGTTGCCATTGGTGGTGGGTTTCCTGAAACACACAAGCTCCGATTTGGCAGTGTTTATTCGGATACCCCACTTTTTGTAGTACTCGTAGAGTTTGGAGACGTGGGCTTCCACTCTCCGAGCTGCAATGTTTGGCGCTATCGACGAGGAGTAGGTCAGCGAGTCGTCAGCGAAAAGCAAGTTCTCGCAGTCAGTTGGCACGTGTTGATCAGACGTCATCAGGTTATATAGGAAGGGACCCAGCTTTGATCCTTGGGCGACTCCGGCTTTGATGGATTTGATAGAAGACTTGCAGCTGTCTAGCTGGACGAAGAATTTCCTAAAAGAGAGAAAAGAAAATAAAATCTTTATTAGTGGCGAAGGTAATCCAAGTACTCAAAGCTTATGGATAAAGCGCGGAACTGATTGAACCAGCAACAGCACCGTCAACAGCAACAGCGGCCGCCATTAATTTAGAACCAATGTATTTCAATTGTTCAACACACATAAGAACAGCAACAGCAACGCCAACAGCGTCGTTAGGCCAAAGTCTTAAATTTGCTGTTGCTGGTGGAGTGTTGTCAACTTTCCCACTGCAATATTCGGTGGCACCACAATGAAAAACTTTTCGATATAAAATGTCAAACAGATGAAATGACGTTGCTGGTGGCAATGTGTTTGAGAAATTTTTGCTGGTCAGCGTGCTGTTTGCTGTTGACGATGCTGGTGCTGTTGCTGGTTTAATCTGTTTCGCGCATAAGGGCTTTTATCCATACGCTATCGAATGCTTTCTCGACATCCAGAAAGCATCCTACGGTGGCACGATGGCTGTTGAGTGCTGAGGAGACGTCAGACTGGAACTTTATTAATGGTATTGAATGACCTTCCCGAAAGCCAAACTGCATATCTGGGATGATGTTGTGTTCGTTGCAGTACTTCTTGAGCCTCCTTAGGATGACTTCTTCCAGTATTTTGCTGACATTGTTGAGGGATATAGGCCTGTAGTTGGAAACCAGGTTTCTAGCGCCTTTCTTCGGGATTGCCACGATTTTTGCCGTTTTCCACTTATTGGGGAAGTAGCAGTTGTATTGTATTAAATGTATGAACATTTATAGGTAAATCAGAGTTGGGAAAAATTTATTCGAATGACGAATAACGAAGAATTATTCGTTTCTATAGTTATTCGCGAAGAATAAATAATTTAATTTATTCGAAGGAAAATTTATTCGAATGACGAATAATTTTTTTATTCGTTAGTCGAATAATGAATAAAAATAAAACAACGAATAATGGTTTTCAAATCAAATATTTATTCAATCATAATTTTTAAGTTTTTACAGTTGAGATTATTTCTTCATATTTGTTTTCATTATTACCCTTTCTTCAAACATGTTGTCAGACAATCTACTTGACTTAGGTAAGTTTATCATAGTGGCATAAGAAAATACGCGTTCTACGAATGCAGATGAGGGCAATGGTGTGTTGTATTTTTTAAATATAGTTTTCATTTCTGGATAACGATTGAAAACATTGAATGAACGGTCTTCTTCAGAAAAATATTGCGAGACAATCACATTAGCTCTGGTTTTTGGATATTGCCTTTGTAAATCAGCTTCGCTTCCCGAGTCTGACTCAAAGTCAAAAAATGAATTTTCTGAATCAACAGCATTTCTATTTTCAGAATCTTTAGTATTTTTGGTCACTTCTTTCGCTACTTCATGTTTGAATAAGGTTTTGATTATTTTTTGTTCATGTTGTGTAATGCAAGTAAACCATTTGTTTTTGAACCAAATATTTAAATTGTGAAACAAATAAGCGAAAAAAATTATTTAAAATAACGAATAAAATCACGAATAAATTATTCGTAGGGAAATTAGTTACGAATAAATTATTCACGAATGAATTATTCGTGAATAATTATAATGCGAATAAAATTTTATTCGAATAATTATTCGGATAAAAATTTATTCGAATAATGCCCAACTCTGAGGTAAATTTGCTGTAAGATTTGAAAAATTTCTGAGAAACAGAATCATACAACATTCCAATATTTCCAGCGTAATCTTCAGTCATACATTGTTGTATGACAAGGGATCCTACAACAAAATTGAGAAACAGAAATCGTACAGCCGAACTGTCAATATCATACAATGTATGATGTGTATGATTTGAGAAACAGGCCCTAGATATAAGAAGTCGTACAGTATGTAGTATTATATGTTTCATATACAATGACGAAACGCCCTTAGACAAAAAGTCGCAAAAACTTTAAATTAATTTGATCAATAGAGTACACAAAAACAAAAACTATAAAAAAATACATTTTTCGGTTTTTCCTTCTTCTTAAATCAGCCAGACCACGGGCTTCATTTTTTGTCTGTCTGAATTTAACCGAATTTATTTGTTTTGATAGCATCAACTTAAATATTTCGTCTTAGAAGGGTACGACAGCATCTAACTGATTGTTGTTATTGCCAATGTGCTTGGTTACAGAAAGAAAGAGATGGACAAAAATGCCAAGTTTCGTCATTTTCAGATATGAGTTTTGCGTTAAAAATCATGTTCCTTTTCTTAAAACGTTCTCCTTTTGACAGTTTTTTTCATTTTTATTTGGTGGTGAAGGAGAATATACTATATACAAATTTGCTTTGTTTTCCTCGTACCATTTCAATATCGTTTTACTTGTGATAGACTGGGTTCTTTGTTTACTTTTTTATTTTGAATTCGGAAGCATACATTAACTTAGTCTCGGGCTGAAACGCTTAAATTAATAGAAGTGTCACAAGACCATCCAAATTTATTTCAAATCTATATACAGGGTGATTGGCATAAGGTGTGACAAAAAGCTAGGGCGTGTAGGTTGGACTTAGACAAGAAAAAAATCGTATGGGAGGGGGGGGTCTATTTCCCCCCGTTTAGGCGGGAGGGGCAATTTAAGAAAAAAATCACTTAAAACAGAAAAAAAATTATTAGAAAATAACGGTGATACCTACAGAGTAATGCTATGGCATTTTTAAAAGCCAGAAATACATTCTTTAATTCTGTTTTTAAATAAAGTTGTTCGAGTGAATAGTTTTTGAAAAATTAATTTTCAAAATCAGAATTTTGAAATAAAAAATGAAATTTTTTTTTAAACAATTTTTTTTCAAAATTTTACGTAATTAAGTATTATTTTTTTATTCAATATTCAATGCTCTTTTTAATTTTTGATCAAACACAAAAAACCGGATGTCAAAATGTTTTGTAGTTTTTGAGAAAATCAAAAATAACAAAAACTACTTTTGTTCTAAGAAAAGCCTTTTATTTTAGTTTTTACGTTTTTGGATTCTTATGTAGGTGAATTTACGATTGAAAGGATTAACTTTCTTTTTACTATTCTTTTAATTATCATCTTATAAGCATACAATAATGTGACAAAGTACTGGATTAACCATATTTCACACATTTTTTCATTGAGAACACCTGCGTGAGAGCATTGGTTTAAAATTGACCTGCCACTTTTTTATTATGGTGGGGTGGGGCTTGGCTTAGGTGCATTTCTGAAAGAAAGGATTAACTTTTTTTGTAAAATTTTTTTATTATCAGTCTTATAAGCATACAATAACACATTTTTTCATTGAGAACACCTGCGTGAGAGCATTGGATTAATATTGATTTGCGAATGTTTTTTAAATAATGCAGCGTTACACGTTAGTGACAGAAAAATGCAATTGCGAATTTAGAACAAAAAAGTTCCTGAATCTTGAAATCAATTTAAATATTAAATACATGCATATTTAGATAAAATACATAATTACTGTTTATTTAAAGTTAATCCTTTCTTTCGTAAATGCACCTAAGTCAAGCCGATCCCACCATAATAAAAAAGTGGCAGGTCAATTTTAAACCAATGCTCTCACGCAGGTGTTCTCAATCAAAAAATGTGTGAAATATGGTTAATCCAGTACTTTGTCACATTATTGTATGCTTATAAGATGATAATTAAAAGAATAGTAAAAAGAAAGTTAATCCTTTCAATCGTAAATTCACCTACATAAGAATCCAAAAACGTAAAAACTAAAATAAAAGGCTTTTCTTAGAACAAAAGTAGTTTTTGTTATTTTTGATTTTCTCAAAAACTACAAAACATTTTGACATCCAGTTTTTTGTGTTTGATCAAAAATTAATAAGAGCATTGAATATTGAATAAAAAAATAATACTTAATTACGTAAAATTTTGAAAAAAAATTGTTTAAAAAAAAATTTCATTTTTTATTTCAAAATTCTGATTTTGAAAATTAATTTTTCAAAAACTATTCACTCAAACAACTTTATTTAAAAACAAAATTAAAGAATGTATTTCTGGCTTTTCAAAATGCCATAGCATTACTCTGTAGGTATCACCGTTATTTTCTAATAATTTTTTTTCTGTTTTAAGTGATTTTTTTCTTAAATTGCCCCTCCCGCCTAAACGGGGGGAAATAGACCCCCCCTCCCATACGATTTTTTCTTGTCTAAGTCCAACCTACACGCCCTAGCTTTTTGTCACACCTTATGCCAATCACCCTGTATATAAAAATCAATGCCACTTTTCGTTGTAATTCTATAACTCAAGAACGGGCTTACCTATCCAAACCAAATGTTAAGGCTTTGTTTGAACTATTTAGTAGATGGTTTATGTGAAGGTTGCACAAAATCGGTCGAGTGGTTCTTCATTTATCACATTTTTTGTAACAAATGAATTCAATAAATGTCGGATCATTTTGTTAGTGGGGATTTTGCTGTCAAATTGAAACTTATATTTTTAATTTGATTTATTCTTTTTTATATGAAGGAATAATGCCAAAAGCCGGGCGAGCAAATATAGGTCGGCGAACGCGTAATGCAAATGATGTGGCATTACTAAGTCGATCACAGACTGCAGATGACCGCGCACAAGCTAATGCATCGCAGTAAACGTAATGCACGAAATAGATCTGTTGACCCTGTACCTGTACTGAACATTGCACGCCGATCACAAATACGTCGTGCTGCTCCTTTGGCTAAAATGATGCGTGCTGCTTTTAATTACAACAGCCCACATTGTGATGCGGCTAACTTTCCACGTGAAACGCCCGGCATGTGTTGTGCTAATGGCAAAGTGAGATTTCCAGCATTAGAAACTTCACCCAAACCATTGTATTCATTTATTTTTGGGACATCTCAAACGTCGAATCACTTTTTGATCCATATTCAACAACACAATTCGGCATTTCAAATGACCTCTTTTAGTGCTACTAAAATTATTAGAGATAATTATGCCGACGTTTAAGGTAAATACTTCAACATGATTGTCCCATGTTTATATCAATCTGAATCATAAAGTATTCGATAGTTTTAAATATTCTGATCCAACATCTACCTAAAATTGCATACATGTTACAGATTCAGGGCCAGATTTATCATCAAGCTGGCTCGTATTGCCATACTTCGACGCTGATCATCAATTTTTGCAAATTTATTTTATTGGTGATGAAAATCGTGAATTGGATCAACGTTGTGCAATTGTTTCGAATACAAGACGAGAAATTATTCGTGAGCTACAAAGGTTTTTCCATCAGCATAACGCATTAGTTCAATTGTTCAAAATTGCTCTCGATCGTATGCCATCTGATAATCACAAAATCGTAATAAGGGCTGATAGAACACCTTTTAGAGAGCATGCAAGGCGATTCAATGCACCCACAATTGATGAGGTTGCAATTGTAATTCTTGGTGATCAGTTTCAATCCCGTGATATTGTACTCCATCGCAGAAATGAGCAATTGCAACATGTTTCGGAACTTCATCGTATATGACACAATCATGCAAGCCGTTTCCAATAATGCAGGTGGATTATATTTCTTGGATGCGCCTGGTGGTACAGGCAAAACGTTCGTTATGTCATTGATTTTAGCTATTCTAACTATTCGATCGGAACAGAAAATTGTATTGGCACTTGCATCTTCGGGAATTGCTGATTATTAGAAGGTGGTCGGACTGCACACTCTGCACTAAAATTGGCATTGAATGTACAGGTGATTGAAACTCCAACTTGCAATATTTCGAGAAATTCTGCTATGGCAAAAGTTCCGCGATTAACGCCAATTATTTTATGGGATGAGTGTACAACAGCGAATAAAAAATCGCTAGAAGCATTTAATCGAACAATGCAAGATTTACGCGGTAATCAACAGTGTTATGAATCAAGATGAGGCAATGAATTATCCAATTGAATTTTTAAATTCATTGGAACTACCTGGTATGCCACCGCATTGCTTGAATTTGAAAGTTGGTTCTTTGATCATATTATTGCGAAATATTAATCCACCAAAACTGTGTAATGGCACCAGATTGGCAGTGAAAAAGTTATTGCCAAATTTGATTAAAGCTACGATATTAGCTGCTAAATCAAAAGGAGAAGTTTGTTTGATACCACGTATCCCTATGATTCCAACTCATATGCCATTTGAGTTCAAACGATTACAATATCCTGTGCGTTTATCATTTGCGATGTCCGTCAACAAGGATCAAGGGCAAACACTTCACGTTTGTGGTGGGAATTTGGAGGAATCATGTTTTTCACATGGTCAACTTTATGTTGCCTGTTCCAGAGTCGGTACCCCAGCCGTTTGTTTATTCATGCCCAAAATGGAAAAACAAAGAATATTGTTTATCCAAATGTTTTGGATTAAGTTTTAAAATAGCTAGCAATTAATAAAATATTTTTTTGTTTGAATAAATGAATTTGATGTTGCAATTAGTTTTTTTTTATTATTTCACTTTATACGTAGCGAAGCACGTACCGGGCCGCTAGTTTGTTATAAATTATAATGCGCAAAATAAGTACCTGCAACTTAACATCCAACGAAGTTTTCGGTGTTTTAATTTCCGACCATTCCTCGATTGTCAAACTTCCTTGAATGCCCACTTAATTTTGTCTGTGTGTAGCCACAAAAGTAATTCTTTCGCTCGTGTATCCAAGCACAATTTAATTTGATTTCTAGCGGCCGAACTCTGACCTTCAGCTCGTTCTATGCCGCACTCGCCAATTCTCTGGCACATGCTACTCATCATTTTTTCTATGTTTGGAAAAACACACGCAGATTAAATTCTAAATTAAATAAGTGATGGTTTTTGGGAATTGTAGTTTTTATCCACAGCACTAGAAATGTTTGTGTACTTGATTTTGTTGGTGTTTAATGAAGTAAAATGCATCGACAAACGATGGTTTCTTTCTGCATTTATTATTGGTGCTTATTTTGACATTCTCTTTCGTTCGAAAGTGAGTCGAATTCGTTGAAACTTAATTTTGAGACTCGGCGATTAGAATGTTAATCGAGCAAATCGAAAGTTCACCCAATCCATAGAAAGTTCATTCATTTGCGAAAGCTAATTCAATTTTGACATTCGAAAGAATAGAATTAAATGTCATTTTTGTGTCGTTTGAATTTTTCTGTCGAGTAAGCAACAAAACATGTAAGTTTTTAATTATTTCATGGAAAATAAATTACTTTTATTAATTTTTTTGTTGTTTTATGTTTAAAGGTCGCATTTCAACTGGACAAACCGCGAACAAAAGGAAAAGTTTATCAAAATAGTGGAAGAAAACCCGGAGGTAGCAAAGGGTTTTTTTTAACACCCGCGTTGATACGGAAAGCATCCACTATCCTTCTCCTCTGCACTTCTTCAACACCATCTTCATTTATAAAGAACACAAATACCATATTTTTATTTTTTATTTATTATTTTATGTTTTTATCAAACAACTAAACAAAGATTTCACTTTTTGGTTTTGACTTTTGACATTTCACAAACACTTCTCTTTTGTTTTTGATATTTTAGTGTGACCAAGTGTATACGAAAATAAAAATAAAAATTTAGAACGCGTCATGAACAACTTATTTTTTTTAAGAATAATTTTAAAACAGCTGAATTGACACAAAAAATGTAATGAATATGTAGTTCTTTATGGTTAAACTTTACTTTTTAATGAAAAAGTGTATTATTTATTTTGTTTCTTGATTATTTATCCAACATCTATAAAATGTTTAGAAACAAAAAAAAATGTAAAACGGTCATACTAATTCAAATAGAAATATAGTAAATGTCAAAGAGCTGATAATGAAAATGAATCTTTTTTGAAGTTCATTTTATGCTATCTTTCGCAAATGAATGTTATTCGTTCGAATCTCAAAATTAAGAAAGTTCATTCGAAGGAATAGAATCATTCTAACGAATAGACTATTCATGAGAATGTCAAAATAAGCATGATGTTTTGTAATACTCAAAGCCTTCCCGCGAAATTTTCCCAAAAGCAAGAAAAACCTGAAGCATTCACAGCACGAAATAAGGAATTCGGATTTGTTTTATTCAATTTTCTCGGTACAAATTTCACAATTGTTTATAGTTTTATTTGTAATATGTGTATGTTGTATATACTTTGTTAATAAATATACTTTTTCCTTTGTTGACTACTATGAGAAACGCATAGAAAACAATATATATAAATGCAACCGAGCTATTGACAGCGGCTTTTCTTCTAGAATAGAATTTAAAATAAAAAAAATTGTTAAATAAAAATTAAGAAATAATAAATAAAAAAAAAAATTGAAAAAAAGAAGAAAACAAAAACACAATAACACAATAACGTATTAAAATCGCGCAACAAAACCGTACATTTAATAACCGAATTATAATTCCATAAAACAATCTTACATGCTGACCAGCCATCCCAGAGTTGTTAGAATGACAAATCTTGCCTGAAGCTAAATATGGTGGTCGAAGATGGATGCGAGATGCGACAGCGAGAAAACTGTAAAAATGTGAATTACTTGTCAAGAACCTTGACCAGAAATCTGTATAACACCTATTCGCCCTTGAGAAGAAACTTCGAAGCCATGGTCACGCCAGTTACACAAATGCAAGTCAGCAAACTTGACGACGGAACATTTGTGTTGCTTCGCAACCCATAAGTTGTCGATGCATCATTTCCTATGGGAACTTCTCAATATCCGAAGGCCATGGGAAATTGAATGCATTGACCTCTATTTTTCTATGAAAATTTGTGTAGGTATCCACCTGATAAAAATTAAAACGAAGTCTTTTTGTCAAGATATAATTGGCAGTCGAACAATAAAGAAGTGTTGTTCAGTTAAAGAATAAATAAATTGTTTCATAATTAATTTAATACATATAGTATAAAAATATACAACTCGCCTGCATGTATACTTCACAGGATATTTTCGTCAAGGTACGACGATTTTTTATTCTGGTAGATTCCTATTCGAAGTTGCTGGAAGTCAAATTAGTATCAAATACAAGCACAAGTTTTGCAATCAACAGTCTTTGTTCTATATTCGCAATACATGGATTACCAGATTCAATTGTATCTTGGAATGGTAAAGTCTTCACCTTTGTGGTGTTCAGTTAGTTTTGTAAAACATTTAATTTTATATATCCTTTCTGCTCCTTTTCACCCATCTACCAACAGACAGGTAGAAAGAATGGTACGTACTACAAAGGAATACCACTGGATGCGAAAAGATTCACCTGAAAAGATTCCTGCTACTGAGCCACACTACATCATCAATAGTAACTGGCAGAAATCTTGTTCAAGCATTTTCCGATGACTTACTTTAATATAAAAAAAAATAAAATCGTTGATAGCCAACCACTTTGTTCATCCAAAAAAGATCACGTTATAGGTAATGATCTATAACTACAAACCAACGAACCTGTTTGGATAAGAAACTATTCGAGAAGGCCTATTTGGATTTCGGCCAAGATAACCAAGATGGATCCAGCATCATACTTTGTAACAACAGATCATGGTAATATCATGACCAACTTCGACATACAACTTTGGCATACAAGAATTGGTCTCTAACAGAACGTAGTAACTCAAAGGTAGTAGTAGCAAACAAAATGCAAGGCCGACCTGCTTAATTGAGTAGTGCATTATTGTGCTTCTGTTTTATTTTAATTCGTTAAGTTACAATGTATATAACATCTTTTAAAACTAGTTTACATTACAATTAATAATATAGTAAACTACAAAGAGTTAACAAATATTTCTTTGAATTTACTACTTTTAAAATTGTAATTTACAGAAGAAATTAGAAAATAATATTTAATGAAAACTGAAATCAGTTAATTTAGTGGATACTATTCATATCGTTTATAACATTTTTTCTTAAACTTTTGTTTGACCGAAAAAAAACACTATATTAATTTGGAAGCAAGGCTCACTCAGCTTGAGAAATGTTGCACAGAACTTCGAGAGAACGTAAACAAAACCAATTTAAACATACCCTAAGCGCAGCAATCCCAATCCATATTTTTATATGTAATATTACTTAGCTACGCTAAAAAAATTTATAAAGCTAGAAAAAATAAAAATTCTCAATCTAAAACGTTTCTTAGGCTTAATAAATGAAAACCTAGACCATCTTAGGGATTACCAAAAAGCCTTAAACGCATTTTAAGCTCTGAGCAAATAAAATTCGCTCTAAACCTTAACTGAAACTGAGAACAAAGTACTTAAGCCCTTAAATAAATGTATTTATCTCTGCATTTTTTTGTTCATTGTTTATAAATTTATCTGTTATTTAATTATTTAAATCCCTGTTTAGGTATTTATTTATCTGTTCATGTATTTATTTATTTTTTTTTTCATTTATTAATTTATTTATTTAGTTTCTTTCCTTGCTTTTATTTATTTATTTAACTATTATTTTCAATGTTTATTTATTTGTTTATTTTGCAATTGATTGATTTCTTATTAATTTATTTATATAAACTTATATACCTCAAATAAAATATTTACTATTAAATAATCAACAAATTAACTATCTGCCAAATTCTATTATTTTTCTTCATACCTAGTTAACAGACTTCTAAGAAGAAGTCCATACCATACATTTAAAAATATCAAATGAAAGTTTTCTACGTAGTTTTTATTCAAAAATAAATTCCCTTTTATTTTTGTAAGTCCTTACCATTATTTTAAATTTATTTTTCATTTATAAGATAGGCATAAACTTAAATATAAATCATTGTAAATTGTAAAGCCTTCTACGATATATTCAACGATTGTAAATACATATGTATATATGAATCTATTAAACCTTTAAAAAGTATTGCAATCCTTGAAGAAAATTCCTCTATAGAATGAAATAACACGCTTCAACAATATTGTAAGCGATCACCACAACCACCAACCACCAACGTCACCAAGCATCCCAAACCTCTGGCTATGCAGGTCCAAGAAGAACTGAAAATTTTTTTCTAAATCTCCTGCCTTTTATTGGGCAAGTTATTTGGTCCTTCTTTCTGCGCGATCTCTCATGTTAGTGCGAGCTGAGGTATTGCAATAGTTAAAACAGTGCGGTCTTCTGTGTATTGTTAAAATAGTCCTTGATTCTCAGTGATCAGTTCACCAAATAGTGATTAATACAGCGCTGTCGCTTTGTATCAAGAAAGATGGGAATCGGCGAGCAAACGTTACACGGAAAACTGTGATTCGGGATATCGTTTTACGGGAAAACGAGTTACGGGAAAATGATTTTCAGGCAAACGTTACGCGGGAAAACGTGACGCGGGAAATCGTTTTGCGGGAAAACGTAGCCAACCCACTTTATCTTTTAAAATTATACTTTATCCATATTGAAAATTTTCATTTCATATCTAAGCAAACCGAAGTTTAAATGTTTACTGATGTTTTATTTGATTTTTTGAAAGATGTGCTTTGTAAATAGACTGAATATTAGAAATGCGAAATAATCGTACAAAAGTGCCATCCGCCACAAACAAATCTGTACTTACAAATGTATATATTTATGTACATATTTATGCATGTACTAGTATAGCCAAATAAATTTTCCCCTTGCAACAACAAATTTGAGTTCTTATTTTGTGAATTAGCGATATACAGGATGAGCCTAATACAGGTTTCTTTTAAAAAAGCAATCAAATGAATAAAATTAAATTTTTCCATGTATTATGTCTTTATTAGTAAGAGCAAACATTTCCATTTACTTTAAAACGCAACATCGTTCGAGTGATAACGAAGCGGATGGTGGGTGCTTCATTTCGGCCAAATTCAGAAAACGCACTGATTGGAAAAAAGTTTTTAATATTTCACAACGTTGTTAAGTACAAAGCGACTCATTTCGTCGTTCACTTTAGAAATAAGTGTTCAATATTTCACAACGTTGTTCAAGTGTAAAGCGACTCATTTCGTTCCGCGGATGTATGATACTGACTTTCTGTCAAGATTTTGAGCGGGAAACAGCTTTCAGCGTCAAAATAACCTATGAATTTTTGAATATTACAACAACTTGAATGAACTACCACCAAGTGGGTTCTTATTTGTCTGGAGTTATAGCTATTTCACGGTTTTTAAGGTTTTCGCGGTTGTTGGACATAATAAATAAGTATTTTTCGGATTATCCGCGTTATTTGAAATTTAAATATATGAGTGCAATTTAGGACTCACCCCGAACGTTTCGCATCAAATTACATTGAGCGTGGTCACCGGGAAACTGCTTTAAACTCTCTCGCGCGTGGGATCCTATTATCGATACCACACGGGCATCCCAAATTAAAATTGTAACACCCTGCGATGTAGTGAGCCTCGTTTGCTCCCAACAACCTGCACCTCAACAACAACAACATCAAGAGATAGAACCGTCTACGCACCGGTACAACCTGCGGAGCCAAGCTAATAAATAACATTTCAACAGCAGTTTCCCGGTGACCACGCTCAATGTAATTTGATGCGAAACGTTCGGGGTGAGTCCTAAATTGCACTCATATATTTAAATTTCAAATAACGCGGATAATCCGAAAAATACTTATTTATTATATTTCACGGTTGCCAAGCCGATCATCAGACTCCTTTATTAGTGGTGCTTAGCCTTAATACCATCAAGTTTAATCGAAAAACTTTTTGCCTTGACTGAGATTTGAACCCAGACCAAAAATTCATAAATATATGAAGCTTCGCAGGTACACTGCATGTATGTAACCATACAAAAACCCCTTCAAAATAACCTATTATTTAAAAAGAAACCACTAGATGGCCCACCCTGTAATTGTCTTGGCGTCAGCCCACCACCAGCAAATTTCTTCGTTTAAGCTATCAATATTTTCCTCGTCGCTTATCATTTGAAATGGCAGAGTTACATATATTATTTTTATTTTGGAGGAATATTATCAAGAATTGGAGGTGACAAATAACTAGCCTCTATATTTGAAAAATCAAAATTGTTTATTTTTCCCTTTTTTGAATTAAATTAATTTTTGGCAGAAATCACACTTAAAAAAATAACCTGTCACTTTAAGTTCACAAGGTCGAATGAATACATAAACTTTGTGACCTTTTAACCTGACTGTTATTGTACACATTCTCTTTGCTTCGGCCATACCCAATTCGAAATTGCGTCAACTTTTGAATTTAGTAATTTTATTTGTGTAGTTACACTGCCCTCTGCCAATAACTTGTGTCTTGTATGTACTTTTGTCTTAATTTGTTTCCCAATTATCTATTGATAAAAAAAGCATATATGTTTATAAATCTAGTATATGTATTTGTAAATGCATTTCTTTAAAAATATGATAATTTAAAATCTTCAAATTTGTCTTTTCAGATGAAATATTAATTCTTTTTTGTTTGGAACATCAGTTGGACTCCACTTAACTTCTACTAGTTAGGTTCAGAAGACCAAGTTAATTCAGCAATAAAATGGCTATGTCGAAAGTTTTTAGAGTTTGGGAGAAGTCCATTCCACTAAATCCTCATAGCGTTTTGTTGGAACACCGAAACAAATCAGATAGCATTCTTTTTGAATCACATTCTGTAGCGCAACTAAGTTCACAAGAATGCGAAACTGTTCGAAAGCAATACACTAAAGTATGTGATGGATACGGTTGCTTAGGAGTACTTCAACTGAATGCTGGTGAAAGTACTGTTCTATTTTTAGTGATGGTAACTGGCTGTGTATCAATGGGGAAAATTGGAGATTTTGAAATATTCCGTATCACCCAAACGCAATTCATTTCATTGCAAACCCAAGTTCCACATGAAGATAAAATCAGTGAAGTACGGAAACTTTTGAATTCTGGTGTATTTTACTTTTCCCATTCCCTGAATGTTAGTAAACAATCAAGCAGTAATTGCAAATTTGATATAACACTGTGTGCTCAAAGGAGACAACAGACTTCTGAGACTGATAACAGATTTTTTTGGAATCGCATGTTGCACATTCATATGCTGAGGTATGGAATCGACTGCTCGGCATGGTTACTTAAAGTAATGTGTGGCTCTGTTGAAATTAGAACTGTATACATTGGAGCAAAACAAGCCAAGGCCGCCATCATTTCTCGTTTAAGCTGCGAACGTGCAGGCACACGTTTTAATACACGCGGAACTAACGATGAGGGGCACGTGGCAAATTTTGTTGAAACAGAACAGGTAATCTATGTAGATAACGACGTAACTAGTTACCTACAGACCAGAGGATCGGTACCATTATTTTGGGAGCAACCAGGTGTACAAGTAGGTTCTCATAAGGTTAAGCTTTCACGAGGATTTGAGGCGTCTGCGTCAGCTTTCGACCGCCATATGCAAATTATGAAAGATCGTTATGGTCTCCAAATGGTTGTTAACCTCCTGGGTACCAGTCAACTTGGCAGCAAAGAAGGTGAAGCGATGCTGAGCAATGAATTCCAGAGACATCATAATATGTCAAATCATAAGGACGTGCCACATATAATCTTCGATTATCACCAAGAATGTCGTGGAAGTAATTTTTCAGCACTTTCAAAACTTAAAGCTCGCATAGATTCAAATATTGTAAAATTTGGATTCTTCCATGCTACTAATAATAATGTTTTCCAAAAACAGATAGGAACCATTCGAACGAATTGTCTCGATTGCTTGGATCGCACTAATTGCGTGCAAACGTTCTTAGGACTTGAAATGCTCAATATTCAGATAGAAGCTATGAGGCTTGCTGAAAAAAAGCAAAGTGTATCACGCTTTGAAGAAATTTTCCGGCAAATGTGGGTTAACAATGGAAATGAAGTGAGCAAAATCTATGCCGGCACTGGAGCAATTCAAGGCGGTTCAAAATTAATTGACGGTGCTCGTTCAGCAGCTCGAACAATTCAGAATAACTTATTAGATAATTCCAAACAAGAAGCAATTGACGTATTGCTTCTGGGATCCACTTTAAATTCAGAACTTGCCGACCGTGCAAGAATACTTTTGCCTTCAAATATGTTGCATGCACCAGTAACAGTGCTGAGAGAAATGTGCAAACGATATAATGAATACGTCAATATGAAAACTGTACGAATTGCTGTTGGTACGTACAATGTAGCTGGAGGAAAAAATTTCCGAGCCGTTGAATTACAGAGTTCTCTTAGAGAGTGGTTGCTCGATTCATTCATTGGAGCTGCCTCAAAGAACCTTCTACCGACAGCTGAACATACTGCAGAACCTGTTGACATTTATGCTATAGGTTTTCAAGAAATAGTTGACTTAAATGCAAGTAATATCATGGCGGCCAGTTCAGAGAATGCCAAAATGTGGGCAGAAGAAATTCAAAAATCTTTATCCAGAGACAACAGTTACGTTTTGCTTACATATCAGCAATTAGTGGGTGTATGCCTGTACATTTACATTCGTCCTGAAAATGCACCATACATTCGTGACTTAGCTATTGACTGTGTGAAAACTGGCTTAGGAGGAGCAACGGGTAATAAGGGAGCTAGTGCTATTCGATTTGTGTTGCAAGGGACCTCGATGTGCTTTGTGTGTGCTCACTTTGCTGCAGGGCAGTCTCAAGTAAGTGAACGTAACGCAGACTATGCTGAAGTAACCCGAAAGTTAGCTTTTCCCATGGGCAGAACTCTGAAATCACACGACTATGTCTTTTGGTGTGGTGACTTCAACTACCGCATTGATATGGATAAAGATGAACTTAAAGAAAAAATTGAAAACGGAAGGTTGGATGATATTCTAGAAAAAGATCAATTGCGGAAGGAACAAGAGGCTGGCAATGTCTTTAACGATTTTCTTGAGGGAGAAATAACCTTTCATCCAACTTACAAATATGATATGTTTGGCGAAATGTACGATACAAGCGAAAAAATGAGAGCCCCGGCTTGGACGGATCGAGTTTTATGGCGTCGAAGAAAAGCACTGGCTGAGTCTGATGTTAGTGCCGACTGGAACCCAGGAAAACTTGTTTACTACGGTCGTTCTGAACTTACCCAAAGTGATCATCGACCGGTTTTAGCTGTTATTGACACTGAAGTGGTTATCATTGATAGTACCAGAAGAAACAGGGTTTTCCACCAAGTCATAAAGGATCTAGGTCCACCTGATTCCACAATTATAGTTTATGTAAAGCCCTCTAACAAAGTTGTATCGGAAGATGATCCGACAATTTATGATGAAAATGTAATGAACATATTGATCCAACAGTTGTCGAAATTTGGAGAAGTTACCTTGGTACGATATGTTGAGGATACAATGTGGGTTACATTCCGAGAAGGGGAATCGGCTTTAAATGCAGCAGCTCAACGAATAGCTACCATCTGCAATCTTGAGCTGAGTTTCGAGTTAAAATCAAAAAATTGGCATCTTCTCGTAGATCAAGAAATTGCATTATGCACATCGAACACAATATCCCTATGTGCAAATCAGAAAGACCAGCATTGTGAAGCAAGTTATGTACCTGATATACCACAACGTCCAAAACAACAACCGAATCGGCCTCCAACCCGGCCTCCTTTGCCATTGTCTCCGAAAAATACCCCAAAAAAGTCTCCTCACCACTTACCACATGCTGGTGTTGTTAGTATTAACCCTCAGATGTTACATCATGCTGAATTTCCGTCAGCACCTTCGTTGCAGCAATCGCGTCCAGTTAGGCTACCATCCCTTGCGATGGCTGGACACACTGAAGAATTCTCTAATTCAGGATCAATTAAAAATCCTCCGATCAGAACTTCCAATCAAAATTTTTCACCAACAAATAATCCAAAGTCTACTGATGAAATCTCTAATCCTGATGATATATACGAAGAAATAACCGATGTCTCAGATTACTATGCCCCGATGCCACATATTACTCCACCAGTATGCCCTGAAAGCTTAAAAGATGCAAACTGTTTTCCATTGCTAGCTGCTGCAACCGTGAATCCCGGTATCGATGACAGTTCCACCAAAACCAAACGAGCCCTTCCGCCACTACCTAGTCGTGGAGGACCACCCCCAATTCCTACTAGAAATGTTGCTCCACCAACATCTCGACCAAGTGAAATAAATTAAATATGAATCGAATTATACAGTAAGTTGCCTTACTTGATTAATAATCGTATGTTAAACTTATAAAGCAAAAATTATTTAAGTTTATTTTTATAAAATTAATGGTGGTCACTTATTCATCATAATTTTCTTTTTTAAAATTATTTAACGAGTTATATATATTAATGATTCTCTTAATGCCGCGACAAGATATCTTTTAAAAGCTGCACAGAAGCTAAAAAAGAAAAAAATGTACAAGTATGTTTCGACTAAAAATAGGAGAGTATTTACGCGCAAGAAGGATAACGATAAATATATTATTATTTTACTCGGAGGAAGACCTCCTAACAATTATTTAACTTATTCATTATGCAATTTTCAATAAATAATTTTTCATGTGTTCCTTCTTTCAACTGCTCAGCCCTTGAATCTAATCTCATTTTTAACCAAATATATTCTAATAATCTTCTTATTATAAACCAAAATATTAGAAGTATGTATGCGTAAAACTTTCGATTGCTTTTTTGCGAATTTAAATACTTTTGTAAATAAGCCTGATTTAATTTCTTTTGTCTGAAACTTGAATTGATGACGATGAAAATAATCTTTTTAGTATTTAAGGGTATGATTTTATATCTTTTTGCAATAATGATTATTCTTCGGGTGGTGTTTCAGCTTTTGTAAACACAGGAATTGAAAAGTTGTGATGTTCTGAAAGTGAAAGTAAATTATAAAAATGTAGGTTTTCTTTTTGTTTTGCGAGGAATTAGATAATCTGCTTTTAAGTGAGTCACTGTTTTCAGATAAAACATGAAAAAACAAAAGAAAGCGAAAGGTTCTTCCTTAAAACAAACAAGTGGACTGTATTCAATGAACTTTAATTTGCGAATGATTTTAAAATAAACAGCTAGGATCGACTAAACACACAAAGTTGAACAGTTAAGTTTTTTTTGTCTCTGCTTTGAGCAGTGTAAATGCATAAGTGCATACATACAAATAGTTTGAGTTTCTTAAAAAGAACAGTTTTGTGTGGCGTGATGCGCCTTATGTATTTATGACAATGTAGATATATAAGAATTTAAATTACATAAACTGAACAAAAAGTGTTGTCGTGTTGCAATATTTTATAAATGATAATTTAGTATTAAAAAATAGTAATAGTAATGAATATTAAATGTAATAATCTTGAACAGTCACAAAATGATATTATTTTGTTAGGTGTTATTAACAGAGACATTTTACAAAACTCTGCTCATGTAGATACATAATTATTTATTACTAATGTCATCTTATGATTTAGAACTATGTGTAAATATACCGACTCGTATTAGAGATTCTTCTAAAACTTGTCTTAATCACATAATGATTGTTTTACTAGCTCCCATAAATTTCTATTGCGTAGCACCTGTTATATTGTTAGTTGCATTGACTTATTATTATTACTAGTGGCAAAAATAAACAATATATTTAACGCCATCTCTTGTTCTACTAGTGCCAACAGAAATGTTTACTCATAGAAACTAAGGACATCTATTGACATTGCTTTGAAGAAACGGTGCTAGTCTATGGTTAGACAGATAATCGGCTGAGAATAGTGCTAAGGGATCTCGAAAAAAAATCCCCTTAAAAATATTTTATGAATCATTTTGGTTTACTTAATGATTTTATGTCCGCGCAGGTGCATATAATTATATGTTACACAAAATAGCGAACTCATTTTAGGCAATCGTTTAGTATGTGTCAAAACACAAACTTTTTAGTTGCTCGAACCAAGCAGTTGAGAAACTAAAAATTGAATGTGCGCGCCTAGCCTTACAGTTCTAGTTTAAGATAAGGTGCGTTTTATTATTCACAAATCTATCTGGATCCGGATCTGGATTAAGTTTTAACATGTATTACAAAAACAATTTGGGATCCTGTTTTTTATCGGGATCTATTTCAAAGATCCAAAAATCAGTTATTACACTGGCGAGTAGATGGCTTTTTATGGCAATAAGGTAGTGTAAGGCTAGTCGCGCACTGGCAACTGTGATCGAAATCAAATAGTTTAATCACCAGTTGAAAGAGAACCGCGCATTGGCAACTCTTTACTCACGCTCACACTCTTTTCTCTCTTGCACTTATAAAAAACAGCTCAACTGTTGAGATGCAATCGTTTAGTTTGTGTCAAAACACAAACTTTTTAGTTTCGAGAATCGAGTTGCTCTAAGTGCGCGGTGTTCCATATAAGCCCATATGTTTCATTTTAGCAATTAAACAGTTGCGAAACTAAAAATTGAATGTGCGCGCCTGGCCTAAGCTATAGTGTAAAGAAAAAAGACAAGACATAATTTAAAATTTACAAACCCAAGGATAAAAAGAGATGGACTTATAACACTGCTGTCACTAAGATCCGTATCGTTTTATTTTCAAAGGAAGATCCAGATCCGGATCCAGATAGATTTGTGAATAATAAAAAGCACCTAAAGAAATTTTTTTGTAAATTTGATACAAATTGTAGGATTGGTTTTTTCTCTAAAGTGAGTTGTTAATTTAAATCAAAATTAGGATTTATTTGCATAACTAATTTTTTTTCAAATATTTTCGCTCTAGCCAAAAAGATCTTAGCTTACCTCTTGATTTCTAGTATAAAAATTAAAATTATTTGTAAAAGTGAAACTAATTGCTTTAATAAAAGTATTTTTACAAACAATAATAATATTTGTTAATAGATAATACAAGTAAATGCAACGAAAACTGTGTTGCAGTATATATTTATACGTTGAAAACAAAAATGAAAAAGGGAAAATTAAAAAGGGAAATTTTCAGATTTGGCAATGGGACTATTTGCACATTAGCCCCTTTAGCACTGGTTCCATTTCATAGTATTCAAATTTTCCGTCAGTGTCGGCACGAGGGCTAGTGTCGTTTGGTAATCCGTTGGACCATTTTGTAATCAGCTACTAGCAGTCCATATCTAGTATGTCCATTGTTAGTTGTGTTGAATAAAGGTCAGTCTGAATTGTCATTCGTAAGGCTGAAAACACACCGGATAAAGCAAAACGTTTTTTGGTTCGATAGTCAAAAAAACAGAATAAAACAAAACAAAACGTTTTGTTTTTTTTGTTTCGTTTGGTGTGCGTTGAAATGAAACAAAATACGAACTATCGTAAAAGCTTAACTCCGGCTGAAAGATTATAAGTCTACGGCAAGTAAACACAAATAACAATTTTGTGTTTACAAAATAGACATTATCAGCCATATTTATAAACTCATTATAGTGAGTACATAAGGCTATGCAACCCTTATAATGCCTTTAAACGCAAAATCGTTATTTATAAAACTTATGTGACGTTGAATAGAGGCATTATAAGCTAAACGCGATTGGAGGTTGAATAGTGCCTACATAAGGATACTTTAGTATTGAACTGTCACATTCACTTTGACATCACATTGAATTATAAAGATTATCAACAAAATAAAATGACTTTTACTTGATATTGAAACTAAAGCTTTGTTGATTTTATTTATTGAAAACTAAAATGTTATATTATTATATTAAAAACAAATGATTGAGAAATAAAAATATATAAATAGACTTGTTGGTGATCTCCCTCCACGCATCTTTTTTCATCCGGTGTTAGTGTTGCTAGTTTTGTTTTGGATTATTGAATTTTATCTTCAATAAGTTTCTCTGAGGAGTAGCTATTTCCAGCTATAGGATAAAATTAATAACAATTTAATTACCGTTATTGTGCTAGACATAATGATATACCTTATTTGATGAATCAATCAAAAAATGTCTTCTTCTCCTAGAATTTTGTTATTTGGTTCTGTACATTTATAACATTTCTTATTTATTAAAACGACGGTAGTGTGTGCATTTAGTAACAACAAATATTTATTTAAAAATAAAAAAATGAGCAAGTTTATAAGTTAAATCGAATGCAATTGCAAGAATGGCATTGGTGACAGTGCAAAGATCGCCTAGTAGTGTTACTGGTTCTCCACAATGTTCCAACTCGGATGGCGAGGCTGACGAAGAAGATGGTGTCAAATATGAAAGAATTGAGTGCTTCTTTGCTGGTAAAGGCACAGCATTAGTTTTGACCCTCAAGGATATTCCTCAATATGCTGAGCGACGACTGAGTACCGATTCAACAAGATCCACCAATAGTACCCAAAGCAATAATTCCGATATTCAACAGCATTTGCAGTCCATGTTTGATCTTCTTAGGCATCAAGAGACTCTTAAAATGGCTGTTAAACTGGAATCCCAGCGCACAGTGCGTCGATTGTATGCAGGTAGTGGAAAAAAATCTATTTTTCAAAATCAAGATAACTGTGATCAAAAATTGGTTGCTAAATGTAATAAATAGGGGATTTTACTCAATTTGAGGAATTTTCACGCCTCCTACCACGCCCATTTTTTGGTAATAAATTGGTTACATGAAAACTTCTAGTACGATAGTCATTTTAATTATTAATATTCTGGTCGGTGAAGAAATTATGGGTTAAAATAGCGCAAATTTCGCCCACTGACACGCCCACTTTTGCAATAAAATTGATTTTTTTTTAAATTTTTCGTATGATATTGAAAAAATGTGCAAAATTAATGTGTTTGATAAGAAAAATTTATTTGAACAAAAATCCACCCACTGCCACGCCTACAATTGTAAAATGATTTGTTAGAAGCCAAACATTTAAAAAATTTGATGATTATTCGATATACAAAAGTTGTAATATTTTAAAGGTTAGTAGGAAAATATACATTTTTTCAAAGCACAACGACCACAGAATATATCGCATAAAAGATCTTGCAAAATATAATGGATGCTTTTATTGTTGAAAAAATAATTGTTCAAAAAAAGTAATAACAAAAAGAAAAACCGAAAAATAAAAAATTACGAAAAAAGATCACTATCTGAGTCTTCGAGTGTATAAGCGATGGAAGTGACAACGTTTATTTATTTCTGAGCAAGTTGTTGATGCGTGTCTTGCTAAGATTTTCTGATCTTCAGTTTCTAAATTTGATTGCATATTTAATTTTATATCCATAAACTGCAATACAACAGGTACTGGGGCTGTTGAGTTGGAAAACCAAACATCAAAAAGCTCTCTGTTGGAACACATTCTGTAAAAAAATGCTCGTAAACAAACACTTGTTGCAAGAAAAAGTGCAAGTTGTTGCAAAAAAAACTTACTTTTTTTAAAAGATATGATTGTTTTCTTTCTTTAAATAAAAACACTTTTTTCCCATATGGCACCACACAAAATATATGACTTATCAAAGTCAGTGCTTAACACGAAAAAAGAAGCTTTGAATTGGACTCTCAATAAAAAATTTAAATTTACATGTAAAAAAAAACTATGCAGTTAGAATAACTATATTTTCTCTCCTGATTGTGACGATAGCAAAAAAAATATCGTATGTTCTTTTCTTTTCTTCAGTAAACGCTCTTTCAACCGGTAAGTACAAATCCTACAAATCACTATTTGTTATTTTGCTGATCTTCTGACGATCTCTGACAACAAAAAATTGAACTTTATCATAAATAAACTGTCGATTCATTCATTTAGACTTATTACCTTGAATTTGGCATACTTGCTTCACATTTTTGGCACATTTTTTTTTTTATTTTTTTCCACTAGTCGCCGCACTGTGCAGCGACCCAACCGCACGCGATATCTAGTAATTGCATCTCGTTGTTGTCTGAGAAACGGTTCCGAGAGAAAACATTGAACAGGATCTCGGTGTCAATCGAAATGTGGCAAACAACAGATAAATGACACTAAAACTCATGATTATCACCTTCACCAACAACATCAGAATCAGAGTGGCAATGAGAACAGATTGCAACAGGAGGAGCAAAACCCTTCTCTAGAGGCAGAAGATGTCTTGGACAAACGGCGATCTGCTATGAGCAATCAACTGCGCTCGACAAATCGCTGTTCAAAATCCGATTCGGATAAATATGAATCTTGTGCGGAAGATATAGAAGAATCTTGTTTACTGGGCATAGACTGCAATGAGAACACCACTATTGGCCTGGTTGTTCCAATACTCGCCGATACAACAATTCATTTAGATGGTGACGGGGGATTCAGTGTAAGTGTGTTTGGTAAAATGCATATTTGTAAACCAGTTTCTGTTCAATCAATGTGGTCGGCGTTACAAACGCTTCATAAAGTATCTCAAAAGCCTCGAGAGAATAGTTTTTACCCGGGTGGACCCACGCATGATTGGTTGTCAAATTATGAACGGCGTGTTGAGTCCGAACAATGTGTTTAAATGAGTGGAATGCCATGGATTCTATAGAAAGTAGACGTCCTCCTTCGCCTGATGCCATAAGAAATAAACCAAGAGAAAAGGAGGAAACACAGCGTGTTATTAAGATGAAACTCAAAGAAATTATGATGCCTGTCGATTTAGATGAAGTTACATCTAAGTATATTCGAGGACGTTTGGAAGATGATATGGACTTGAGCGAATACAAATCATTTATTGACAAAGAAATGCTTATGATCCTTGGCCAGATGGATGCTCCAACAGAAATCTTTGAACACGTATATCTTGGTTGGATGATGATGAAAAAACCAATCTATTGAAACATTGGGATAACACATTCAAATACATAACGCGGGCTAAATCGGAAGGCTCAAAAGTACTTGTCCATTGTAAAATGGGAGTAGGTCGATCAGCGTACGCCATGAAAGCTTACAACTGGGAGTTCCATCACGCCTTGCAGCATGTCAAGGAACGTCGCAGTTGCAGTTGCATTAAACCAAATAAAAACTTGCTTTCCTTAAATTCAAGATGTTTTTTTTCCTTTGATAAACAGCTGAGTGTTATGAAGGCTAAATGTAATAGATTCTTACTTTTTGGTACTTTATTAGACATAAGCTCATTACAACTATGCAGGGTAGGCAAATGTTTTATAAATATGAATTTACATAGTGGATGCATAAGTCCTTATGCAGTGCATAACTATACACGCGTTCAGCGAATTCTAATAAATAAGGCTGTATGTGTTTATTTATAAGAAAAGAGAAAAGTTTTATTCTTGCCCATCTTCAAAAATGTCATAGTAGGAAGAAGCAATCCACAGCTTATCAATAGTAAGTTTATGTGTGCAAATAGTCCCATTGCCAAATCTGAAAATTTCCCTTTTTAATTTTCCCTTTTTCATTTTTGTTTTCAACGTATAAATATATATTGCAACACAGTTTTCGTTGCATTTACTTGTATTATCTATTAACATATATTATTATTGTTTGTAAAAATACTTTTATTAAAGCAATTAGTTTCATGTGCTTAAACTTTTACAAATAATTTTAATTTTTATACTGAAATCAAGAGGTAAGCTAAAATCTTTTTGGCTAGAGCGAAAATATTTGCAAACAAATTAGTTATGCAAATAAATCCTAATTTTGATTTAAATTAACAACTCACTTTAGAGAAAAACCAATCCTACAATTTGTATCAAATTTACAAAAAACTTTCTTTAGGTGCTTTTTATTATTCACAAATCTATCTGGATCCGGATCTGGATCCGGATCTGGATCTTCCTTTGAAAATAAACGATCCGGATCTTAGTGACAGCAGTGTTATAAGTCCGTCTCTTTTTATCCTTGGGTTTGTAAATTTTAAATTATGTCTTGTCTTTTTTCTTTACACTATAGCTTACACTACCTTGCCATAAAAAGCCATCTACTCGCCAGTGTAATAACTGATTTTTGGATCTTTGAAATAGATCCCGATAGAAAACAGGATCCCAAATTGTTTTTGTAATACATATTAAAACTTAATCCAGATCCGGATCCAGATAGATTTGTGAATAATAAAAAGCACCTAAAGAAAGTTTTTTGTAAATTTGATACAAATTGTAGGATTGGTTTTTCTCTAAAGTGAGTTGTTAATTTAAATCAAAATTAGGATTTATTTGCATAACTAATTTTTTTGCAAATATTTTCGCTCTAGCCAAAAAGATCTTAGCTTACCTCTTGATTTCTAGTATAAAAATTAAAATTATTTGTAAAAGTTTAAGCACATGAAACTAATTGCTTTAATAAAAGTATTTTTACAAACAATAATAATATATGTTAATAGATAATACAAGTAAATGCAACGAAAACTGTGTTGCAGTATATATTTATACGTTGAAAACAAAAATGAAAAAGGGAAAATTAAAAAGGGAAATTTTCAGATTTGGCAATGGGACTATTTGCACATTAGCCCCTTTAGCACTGGTTCCATTTCATAGTATTCAAATTTTCCGTCAGTGTCGGCACGAGGGCTAGTGTTGTTTGTTAATCCGTTGGACCATTCTGTAATCAGCTACTAGCAGTCCATATCTACTATGTCAATGGAATTATTATATATGGACTGCTAGTTGTGTATAATCCCCATACAAAATTTGCAACCAAAATGGTCCAACGGATACAATCGAAACTAGCCCTCGTGGCAAAAATAAACAACATATTTAACGCCATCTCTTGTTCTACTAGTGCCAACAGAAATGTTTACTCGTAGAAACTAAGGACATCTATTGACATTGCTTTGAAGAAACGGTGCCCTTTATGGTTAGAGAGATAATCGGCTGAGAATAGTACTAAGGGATCTCGAAAAAAATCCCCTTTAAAATATTTTATGAATCATTTTGGATTACTTAATGATTTTATTGTGTGCATTCTTTTTTAAGAAAATGTCGTCCATCAACGAAAAAATGGAACATGCAAACATGAAAAGTCAATTTTATATTTATATTACACTAACGGAAAAGATCAGGCAAATCGTAGTGACATTATATAAAAGTTTAATTTTTTCAAATTAAATTCCCATAAGGATAAAAATAATGCTTATATTTATCAAGGCAAACATAATTGTTTTTAGAATCAACACTTTGAAAAATATACATCAATAAAAATATATCATTAATTTTAGATTTAATTTTATAAAATGAAAAATCGATTTCAAATAAAAAAATGGACTTATGTCACTGTGCAACGTTATCTTTTCCTTATTCCTCAACGCGACCGAACAACATATATCTTCCTTGAGTTTTACGCATTCCTCTCAGACTGTTACAGTTCTAGTTTAAGAAAGAAAGATTTCTGTAAATTTGATACAAATTGTAGGATTGGTTTTTAAAGTGAGTTGTTAATTTAAATCAAAATTAGGATTTATTTGCATAACTAATTTTTTTGCAAATATTTTCGCTCTAGCCAAAAAGATCTTAGCTTATCTCTTGATTTCTAGTATAAAAATTAGAATTATTTTTAAAAGTTTAAGCACATGAAACTAATTGCTTTAGTAAAAGTATTTTTACAAACAATAATAATTAGGCCTATTCTGCCACATCTGTTATTTTGCTATAGATTTTCTGTTATGAATTATAAAAGATTTTCACCTTAAAATATGTTTTATGATTGGTATTCAGAGGTTCGAACTTTTATAAAAATCTGTTATGCTATTTCTAAAACGAGATCTGTTATGAAACTGAACTATTCAGACGTGTGTCCTATTTCGCCCCCGCATTTTTCTATCTTTAATTAATCTTACTGTGCCCATTTTATCTCAGTTGTATTAAAATTTGCAAACCCTACATATTTGACAAAGTTATATAATTTTTGAGTTGCGCTCGATAAATTCTAAAGTGTAAAAAGTTAAAAATCATAAAATATTATACCTAAGTGGTGTCAATAATAATAAATTGAATTGAGAAAAGTGTTTTTTACTCTAAATTCATTCTCTCAAATTTATTTGCTCCCGTTAAGACTTTTTGTTTCCTTCTTGCCCGGTGAGTGAAACATTTTTACGTATATGTTCTGCCCATGAAGCACAATTTTGAAGCTACATCGAATACCTATTTCTTGTGTTCATTTGCATACATGTTGCCACAGCCGAGTGCCTGAGAAATTCCTGCTGCAAAATTTCATCTTTTATTCACCAGCCGTAACTTGGATCTTTGGAACTTATATAACCGACTGAATAGCAAATTCTAATCCAATCTCATCTTACATCTTACAAAAATACTATTTGCTTTCAGTCTTACCTTCTGGGTGAGTCATTTTTAGTATTGTTCTGCCAAGCAATCCTCTTTTGGTATTACACCTCAATCTCTCTTTGGTGTTGTTTTTTTTTTTCTTCTTTATTTACATATTTCATCCAACACACTACCGAGAATTTCACCTCTTCAACTTTCTAATCGCTAAAACACGGTTCGTGGATTCGAATAATTTAGCAAATATCTAAACCACTTTTAATTAATATTCAGTGTACTGTCCGAACAAACAATATTTTTTATATCGTAAAGAAAAAAAACTAAAAAACAATATTAAATATTTTAAAGCGAAAATTAAAAAATCAAATTCGTTAATTAATACTCTTTCGCCTGCAATAATGGAAAATTCGTGTGACTCTAGTATGTGCATCCTAGATAGCAAATACACCGAACGTTTGACATGTCGTGGTATCTGTGGAAAATCTTTTCATCCGCTATGTCTATGGCTAAGCAAAAAATCGTGTACTTATCTCAAAGACTATATGAACCATTTTGTTTATCTCTGCGACGAATGCAAAACTATCTCTATTTCACATGTTCTTCTCGCGGTCAAATGCTTAAGTGAAAAAACAAACTCTATTATCGCCGATAATAACCGATTTCACAAGAACATATTGTCTCAATTCCAGCACTTTGACGATTTTTCTAAAAGCATTGAAGACTTAAACAGTTCTATAGAGACTCTCGGTAGACAATTTTTAAGTAATCAATCTTCATTTGAGAAGCGCCTTTCTTCTATGGCAGATTCACTTAAATCGCGAGTTGACCACACTCACTGTAGTTTCGATAATATTAAAGGTGTAATTCGTTCTACGCTCGAATCAGTTTTCAACTCTTACCCGTTAGACAGCATTTACGACACTGTCAAATCCATTCGTTCCGATCTCGAAATCAATTCGCAAAGTTCCTCGAACTCCATGACTTCCGCATCTTGTCATCTTACATCTATACTTCTTGACATGGGTTCCAAGATTAATGAAATTAGTAACGACTTAATTACAACGCGCTATTCTTTTAATGACATTATAGATGAAATCAAACAAACCGCCTGCAAAATCGATCAAATTCCGGTTAACGTTCAATCCATTGAACCAAATTTTAACAAATCTATACTCGCTGAAATTTCTGAATCCAATCAGAGCCTACCACCTTCTCAGCCACTCCCCGCTCTGCCCTCTGTGGAAGACCTACAATGCATTACATTAAATTCCATTAACTCTTCTACTCCGGATGTGCCTACCATTAAACGCTTTGGAACAACTTGGACTCTCGACGAATGGAACAATAGGCTGTCAAAATTAAAAAGCCTAAACGAATATGAACCTTTCTTATTAACAAATACACCTAGCAACGCAGATGTCTCCTGGATCCATAAACTTTTTATACAAAGATTTAAGTTCAATATTGGAGAGTGTTTTAAAATTAATAAATCATGTTTTAAAATTTTTATTCCTTCACGATTTCAATGGTTATTTTGCTCATCCTATACTGATATTTACTTACTAGGAAAAATAAAAATCTCAAAATGGGTTAATAAACCAATTCGAAAACATTCCATTACAAATGTATCTAAAAGAAAAATTGTTACTAGATTAAAGACCAATGTTCCTAATTCCTACCCCATTCATAATCCTCAAGATTCAACCGCCCAGTATCATAAAAATCTATCAATCCCACAAAGCAAACATGTTCATCTTAGTACTGCACAAATTGGTTCCAACCAACACAAAAACAGTTCCTCTGGCCGGCATTATAGTAACTTCATACACTCTCATACCCTAAATCCTTCTTCTTCGTCATCTAACATCCCTGTTTCAACATCTAACAACTCTTTTCTTTCCCCACCTGTATTTGATCCAATGTTCCCTCCAAAAGTCAAACTTACATCCAAATTTGTGGATCCTAAAATAACAACTGATACGTTCAATGGTCGGTATTTAATGTCTAGATTGCGAGATACCAAATTATATGAAAACGTCCGTCTCTATCTTTCATACTTACATAATAAATCTGACTCTGTGTGCATCAATGGTAAAACTAAAACTAATGTAATTGTATCAATACAAAAGGAAGGCCTCCCAACTGATCCTGCTGCACTTAATAGAATTTATACCCGCTTTCATGAATCGTTTAATATTTCCTCTTCGACTGTATCTAAGGACCTTGCTACATATGCTTCACATTTGGGTTCCAAACGACTCCCACTCGCAAAACATAAGCAGAAGCCTCGTCTTTAACTGCAAAACTTTTTTACAGACAGCATCTTTTGAATTATCTTCCTCTACCTTATCTATATTTTATCAGAACGTAAGAGGCCTCCGTACCAAAATTTCAAGTGTATATCTTACATCTCAAAAACTCCGTTTTGATATTTTTGCCTTCACTGAAACCAATCTTTCTTCCGGTTTTCTTGATAATGAATTATTCACTTCTGATTTCGTGCGGATGGTCAATCTTCTGATCTCGCTCCCTCAGGTCGTGGTGTCCTTTTGGCCGTGCACATCCGTTTTAATGCATCATTAGTGGAAGTCTCAAAATCGCCATTCTTTGAATTCGTCTGCATAAAGGTAATTATCTGTAATCGATGTTTTTATCTTATTTGTTGCTATATTCGTCCTTCACAACCCACTCAAGTCTATCAAGAATTTCTCAACTCAATAGATTCTTTAATTGAAAAATCAGCATCATGTGACAATTTTATAATTATCGGTGATTTCAATTTGCCAGACTTACACTGGATCCCCTCTGAGGATGAATCTTGTTTTGTTCCTTCTAATCCTACTTCTGAAAAAGAATGTATGTTTACTGATCGGTTACTTGAATCAGGCCTCTTCCAACTAAGTGGGATTCGTAATAATTTACTAAGACAACTTGACCTCATCTTCTCCTCCGACCCATGTAACTCTATCGTCTCCGAAAGCTCACATCTTCTATCCACCCTTGACCTCTATCACCCGCCTCTATCCCTTATTTTCTCTATCGATCTATGTATCCCAATTATTGAATCTGAAAATTCCTCTCATTTCAACTTTCGTAAAGCCGATTTTAATCAACTCAACCTACTCTTTAGCGAAATTAATTTCAGCCTCTTTCTCAACACTAAGACCCCCCTTGACATTGCTCTTTCCCTCTTTTTTACATCTATCTTTGATTGTCTTATTAAATGTGTTCCTTATACAATTCAAAAAAGTTTTGTGTCTTCACCTCCTTGGTATACAAAGGAGTTGCGTACTCTTCGCAATATAAGGAACAAATTGTGGAAAACTTATTTGAAGTTACAAACCACTGAAAATTACGCTAATTACCAACAAGCATCAGCCAACTTCTCTATTCTTTGCGATGCACTCTACTATAAATATCTCGACAAAATGCAATCTAGCCTTATATCCCAACCTAAGCGATTTACCAATTTATAAACGTTAAGAAAAAATCCGACGGCCTCCCCATCACACTTAATTTCCGCAACACAACATCTTCTGACCCTCAAGTGATTGCCAACTTATTTGGTACTTTCTTCTGTGAATCTTACAGCATCGGTCAAAATCTTCCTGATTTTGAGTACCACAGATTTCTCGATCTCAGTTCGCAAACCACTCTCCAGTCCATTGACATAAGTCCTCACAATGTCGCTAAGAAGATGACTTCTTTGAAAGATGACTTTTCCCCTGGTCCTGATGGCATCCCAGCAATTTTTCTTAAAAAATGTGCTAATACACTTTACCTACCCCTTACCATGCTTTTTCGTCTTTCGCTTTCACAAGCAGTCTTCCCCTCCCTTTGGAAAAGCTCATATATTTTTCCAATCCATAAAAAAAGCTGTAAAAATGAAATTTCTAACTATCGTCCGATAGCTAAGCTTTCCTCTATCCCTAAACTGTTTGAAAGCATCGTGTACGACGCTTACAACCGACTTTAGTAAGGCATTTGATAAGATCAGCCACCAAATAATCTACCTCAAATTAAAAGCCCTAGGTTTCCCACCATCATTCATCAAATGGGTTAAGTCATACTTAGAGAACAGATTATATAACGTTGTTTTCAGATGTGCTGTGTCTAATCCCATCATTGCCACTTCAGGTGTTCCTCAGGGCAGTCACCTTGGTCCTCTTTTATTTTTAATTGCAATTAATGATGTAAGTTATATTATTACCAACTCTCAGTTAACTATTTATGCAGATGATATAAAAATTATGAAGGTAATCTCTTCTCCATTTGATTCCTCTTCTCTTCAGGAAGACTTAAATTCTTTTCTTACTTGGTGTGAAAAAAATTTCCTAGATCTAAATGTAAATAAATGTCAATCAATGACTTTTTCTCGCAAACGTCTGCCCTCTTCCCAAGAACTTATCACTTTCATAATGCTCTAATACCTGTCGTTACTTCAATTCGTGACCTTGGGATTGTATGTGATAAAGAGCTTAATTTCCGCACTCATATCAATCAAATTATTGCAAAAGCAAATTCATCCCTTGGTTTTATCAAGCGCTGGTCTAAAGAATTTTCTAATCCCTATGTCACTAAGACCTTGTACATAACTTTCGTACGACCTATTCTAGAGTATGGTAGTCAGGTTTGGTCCCCTTATCAAATTACTCATTCCCTCAGAATTGAATCAGTGCAGCGAAGATTCCTCCGCTTTGCCTTACGCAGATTACCATGGTCAGACCCTCTTATCTTGCCCCCCTACGAAAATCGTCTTCTTTTGATTAGCCTGCCTACCCTTGTCAGGCGCCGCGAGATAGCGGATATACTTTTTATCCACCAACTTATCACTGGTACCATCGATTCACCGAATCTCCTCGAATTGATTCCCATTAATATCAACCCACGTAACCTAAGATCGGTCCCCTTCTTTCGCCTCCCTACTCATCGCACCAACTATGGTAATTTCAACCCTCTAACTAGAATGCTACGCCTAGCCAACAGTGCACATAATATCCTTGACTTTAATAAAAGCCTATCATCCCTTCGTAAAGAATTATACATTACCTTACCTTAAC
The DNA here is from genome assembly GCA_911387755.1 of Chrysotoxum bicinctum. NCBI lineage: Eukaryota > Metazoa > Arthropoda > Insecta > Diptera > Syrphidae > Chrysotoxum > Chrysotoxum bicinctum. Next base: position 129,727,623 of record OU426987.1, on the reverse strand, counting down.
CCTCCAACCCGTAGCATAGATTTTTATAAATTATTTTATTTTCTAATGTTAAGATTATAATCTTATTGTTTTTTTGAATTTATATTATTATTATTGTTATTTATTAGTTTTGCTATTCATATATTTTGTTCGCTTGGATTAAGTCAGAAATAAATAAATAAATAAATAAATCTGTTATCATAATCAGCTGTGATTATGTAAAATATTTCATCTGACATAATTAAAATGGATGACGAACAAAAAAGTAAACTCATAGGCTAGGCGCGCACATTCAATTTTTAGTTGGACAACTGTTTGGTTGCTTATAGAAAACAGATGAACTATTTGGTTGAATGTCCGCGCAGGTGCATATAATTATATGTTACACAAAACAGCGAACTCATTTTAGGCAATCGCTTAGTTTGTTGCTCGAACCAAGCAGTTGCGAAACTAAAAATTGAATGTGCGCGCCTAGCCTAAGGCACCCCTGAATAATTATAGAACAATTTCATTACTTCCAGTTTTTTTCTAAATTACAATTGAACATTGTTATATTATGAAGGCGACCACGGTGCCGTATAACAGTATAACTGTATAACATCTAAAACAGCATCATAAAGCGCGGAACAGATTGAACCAGCAACAGCACTCACAACAGCAAGACACATAAGAACAGCAACAGCAATGCCAACAGCGTCGTTAGGCCAAAGTCCTAAACTTGCTGTTGCTGGTGCAGTATTGTCAACTTTCCCACTGCAATATTTCGTGGCATCACAATGCAAAACAAAATAGAACGTAAAATAATTTTTCCATTTTGCTACTTTTTTATTTTGGTTGAAATTATCGTGTGAATAAAAAACAATAAATAATTTTTGATAAACTAAAATTGCAAAATTAAGTGACCAAAAAGTAATAAAGAATAAAAAACTATCGTGAGTGTTAAAAAATCGCTGAATAAATGAAAAAATTACTGTGCTTGCCAGTGTTTTGCCTAAAAAACAGAACTGAAACAACATTCATTCAATTTTATTAAATTGTCAATTTGTCAATCAAAACAACTGATTTTCGTCCAATTTTCAATTTATTATTTTACGACATTCCTTCAATTTTATTAAATTGTCAATTTGTCAATCATTACATTAAGGCTAGGCGCGCACATTCAATTTTTTGTTTCGCAACTGCTTAGTTCGAGCAACTAAAAAGTTTGTGGTTTGACACAAACTAAACAATTGCCTAAAATGAGTTCGCTATTTTGTGTAACATATAATTATATGTACCTGCGCGGACTGCTAGTTGTGTATAATTCCCATACAAAATTTGCAACCAAAATGGTCCAACGGATACAATCAAAACTAGCCCTCGTGGCAAAAATAAACAACATATTTAACGCCATCTCTTGTTCTACTAGTGCCAACAGAAATGTTTACTCGTAGAAACTAAGGACATCTATTGACATTGCTTTGAAGAAACGGTGCCCTTTATGGTTAGAGAGATAATCCGCTGAGAATAGTACTAAGGGATCTCGAAAAAAATCCCCTTTAAAATATTTTATGAATCATTTTGGTTTACTTAATGATTTTATTGTGTGCATTCTTTTTTGAGAAAATGTCGTCCATCAACGAAAAAATGCTACATGACAAATTGACTAAGCTTGATAGATAGATAGATAGATAGATTCTTTATTTTTTCATCATAAGGTTTATAAATTTGTATACTTAAGAATAAAGCCATGGCAATACTGCCGTCTGCCTGAGATAAAAATAAAAGAAATAATAAAAAGCAAAAATTTTAAAATATAAAGAAAAGAAAAAGAAAAAAAAATGTTTAACAAAAGATATGAAGAAATATTTTTATATAAAACAATGATATCAATTTTAACGTGATTTAAAACACAAAATATTACACAATTTGGTTAATTTGATTAGCTGTTTATAAAAAATTTTATCAATTTTACATTATTTGAAACACAAAATAATACACAATTTGGTTAAGATTAGCTGTTTATAGAATATTATAATTTTAACGTGATTTGAAACACAAAAGAAATATCAAATTTTGAATGATCAGCAACAAAACAATAAATATTTAGGTATAAAATTTGGTTTAAATTGCAATAAGCGGGTAATCGACTAAGTTTAATATGTGAAACTGTTACGGTAAGAAAGGGCATGTTGGCAATATTTAAAGAGGCTGAGCCAGCCCATTGCTCCAAAGATATAAAACTTTCCCGAAATTGCAACCGACGAATTTCTTGTAGAATAGGACAAGCAGCAACGAAACGGTAAATGTCTTCATTCATTCTTCCGTTACATAGATCACATAGCTGGGGCAAGTCTGATCGATGAGGTACAAAGTTTAAATTTAAAATTTCAACTCTTGCTCTAAAAATAATACTTAGAACCGAGGCTGAAAATTCATTACTAAAGTACGATACTTACGAGGGCAGGTGGTGGTTTAAATGACTATAAATAGCTCTTGAAATAGATGAAGATGCTCTGGAAAGATTATCCAGAAACATTTTGTGATCCACCTTAGCAATCACATCAGAAAACTGAGCCTGCCAATCGGTCACATTAGTTTCTGTTAAGTTTAAACTTGTTTCGTGAGATAAAGCTAGTTCGTTCCAGTCTTTAAACGGGGAAGCATTCACTCGAAGTAATTTTTTTAAAATGATTTTGTGAAGACAAGTTTCACTTCTTTTCATCACTCTAGCAATGCAGTTCGCACTTGCCTTCAAATTGTGTATATATATAGGGGCTATTCCTGACTCTACATATATGGCGTAGTTGGGTGTTGAGTTAGGCAAACGAAATATCCTCTTAAGAAAGTTCCTTTGCACAGTTTCAAAAGCTTCGAAGTGTGTGTATCCGAAGACTTGGACGCCATACGCCATGCATGCATTTACTGTCGCGTTGAAAACTGTACTTGGACGTTAAATCAACATTTTGGTTCGAAAAAAACTTTGGCCACATTATATTAAGTGCCAATTTAGCTTCATTGCTTTTTTCTTTGGAGTGCTTTAGATAGCTTAAATTGTAGGTCAAGAGGACACCCAAATATTTAAACTCCTGTACAACCTCAATGTGTGTATTGCTTAGAGACCATTTTTCTTCCGCTCGCCTTCTTGATTGTCTTTTTTCAAATATAACAATCTTAGTTTTTTGGGTATTAATTTGCAAGCCCCAAGACTCGCAAAATGAACTTAGACGGTTTATTTGCATTTGTAGCGTGAAAGGATTATCAGCAAGCATAACTAGATCGTCCGCGTACAACAGGACTTTGATTATAATGTTAGCAAAATTAACTCCACCCGGAAGAAGCTCGCAGACATCATCTATGAACAGGGCAAATAATAATGGGCTGAGGATACAACCCTGAGGAACACCTGTAGTTGTTTCAAATCGATTTGAAAATGTGTTACCGTCCCATACCCTTGCATTTGTTGACGAAATAAAACTTGCATACACTTCGAGAAACTTTCGTGACAAACCAATACAAGAAAGTTTGTATATTAAAGCTTGTCTATTGACTTTATCAAATGCAGCTTTAAAATCAACAAAGCAAGTGTATAGTTTCTTTTTTCTATCTATAAATTGTTGAGCAATGCTTGAAATGGCAAAGATATGATCCATGGTTGAAAAACCTGGGCGGAAACCGGCTTAAAAGATGCTCAAAAGACTGTTATCCTCAATCCATTTTGTGAGCCTTTCATATAGGATTGCAGTAAAAGTTTTTCTTATTGAATTTAAAATTGAAATACCTCTATAATTTTCCGCAGTGTTAGCATCACCTTTTTTAAAAATGGCAAAAATTACAGATTCGTTGAAACTGTTAGGGACACATCCATCATTGTACAATTTGTTAAAGAAAGACACGAGGTAGTTTTTAAAATCAATAGTGCTGTTTTTATAAAACTCGACTGGTATGTGGTCTAGGCCAGGAGCCTTGCTGTTTTTCATTTTTTGGAGCGTTACTTCCAATTCGGGCAATGAGAATTCTAAATCCAGCTCGTTGACTCTAGTATCAGGTAGCGCGTAATCAAAGGTATGAAGGTCTTCATCAGCTGAGAGTAGAGTTTTAAAATGAGCTGCTAACGTCTCAGCTTCTAAAGAGAACTTCATACCCTGATTGCGCCCACCAAGTTTGCGCACTGTCTCCCAAAATATCTTTGAGTTTGTGCAGTTTTCCAATTTCTTAGCCACGTTTTTTAAATAGGTGATTTTCTTAACTGAGCACATTTTTTTAAAATCATTATTAACGCGAAGATAGATGTTTTTGAAAAATTGAGAATTGGTCGTTCTAAACAGTTTTAAGTAAACAAACGAAAGTTTACGGAGATTTCTGCAATCCTTATCAAACCATACATTTTTAGCTACAAAAGTGTGTGTACTCTTCAACGCAAAAGGCGCTGCGGTCTTAATAACCCGTTCTATACTTTCACATACCACTTCAAACGAGACTGCGGATTGTTGGGACAGAGATAGTAAGTGCCGAGAAAGGAGGCTTCTATAGAGGGTTGCATTGTTCTCCGACCACTTCAGCTTATTAAAACTAGAAGTTGTAGCTTGCTGGTCTAACTCCGTTAGCTGAATTTTAATTACAATTGGAAAATGAGCCGAGTAGTTGACTAGTGCAACTTCAAAGTCATCGATAATGTTCAGCCAGTCCCCTGAAATCGCAGCAAAGTCAATCACGGACTGTCCCTGCCCGCTAACAAAAGCGAATTCGCCACATGCATCACTATTAGAAGACCCATTCAAAATAAATAGACCGAAAACTTCAAAAAATTCTGTTAAACTCCGCCCGTTGCGGTTATAAATTTTTTCTTTAGAACATCTACTCTCGGCCAGTGCAACTCGTGCTCGTAAAATATTAGCGGAAGAATTTTGATATTCTCCAATCCTAGCATTTAAATCACCGACGATTAACACATTGTCAAGAGAAGTGTTATTCATAAATTCCACTAGTTCATCGAAATCGGTTAACCAATCATTGCAATTTAAATAAATAGGAATAATATAATAGTTTAGGTTGTTGCTAACCATATAAAAAATAATTTTAGATTCAATAATTTTAAAATTAATAAGATTACCCCATAAAGATTTTTTAATCCCATATAAAATACCCCCACTGGCTCTTCCATGCAAATTAGATCTTATCGCGGGTGTAAACATTACTTTAAAGTCTTTGAAATATTTTAGAAATTCATTTTGATTCTTTTCTTCAATAAAAGTTTCTATAAGAATTATAACATCAAATTGGTGTTAATATTTAAAAAAAAAAAATCGGAATGTAAAAGCTTACTTTTGAGACCAGTTATATTATACGAGCATATAAGTAGACGACAGAATTTACCTATTGTGTTTTATCCCTAACATGGTGTGAACTCCGATTTCCAGATGGCGCTCGCTGCGACTGGTGGCCAAAAGCGGAAGAAGAGTTTGGAACCACGGCTAACTTCGCTCCCTCGCTGCAGTCAAAGTAATCGTAACAACTGTCACCAAATAGTTCACTAATGAGTGACATGTCCGCTTCTGATTTGACAACTAAACCTCGTGAAATTTGGTAAACAAAAAGTTGATTGTTGATTTGCAATTTGTTGTCTCCTTTAACGAAAATTCTGGCGTTTGGATTTATCTGCAGCAGTTTGTTTTTTGTTTTTGTTTTTGTTTCTGTTTATGTTTTTCTTTTTTTCCTTGATAAAAGTGATTGCTCGCGAAATATACTCGTACTTATTCCGGAGCCTTTGAGCGTGTGCGCGGCGGTAATAAGTTTATCGGTGATCGCCGCTGTTAGAAGTTCGATGATGACAGTTCCTCTTTCAGTGTTGTTGTTGCGTATTTGTCTGGAGCTCTTAAATTGGATTTCTTAGTCTTCATTTAACTTCAGAAGCCCCTTGCAAGTCTGTTTAGCTAATTGGATTGCATCGGTTTCTGTGTCTAAAGGAAGGTGTACCACAATAGACTTATCGTTTGATTTCCGTGAGAGAATTTCCAATTGGGTTTCAAGCAAATCGCATCTTTCTGTCATTACAGTGAGTTTTTTGCTGAGTTGGGTGTTAAGTGTCTTCAAAGAAAGTATCTCGTTCGAGAGCACCAACAAGTCATTTTTTGTGACTAGATCTTTAAGCTTTTCTTCGAGACTCTCATTTAAGATAGTTTTTAGATCAGCAACTGATAATTCACCTATTCCCATATTTGCTGCTTTTGGATGAGAAATCTTTTTGTTGGTAGTGTTTTGTTCAGGTGAAATTTCAAATAAGTATCGCTTGCGGTTCATCGGCAAATCGTTTTACCGCAATTTGATTTCGATGCAACACGGAGAAAACTTTTTGTTTTCTCTTCCTTTTTAAGCTTATTTACTTGAATAAATTTAACTAACAATTTGCGGTGTTAGTTCAAAGTGATTAAATGACTGTTTTTACGTGTTTTTTTTTTAGGAAGTTACTTAGATTTATTAATTTAATTTAAAAAAATACGGAGCTTCGAAAATTTTTGCAATTTCACTTTAACAGTTGAAACGTTACTCTTGACTAAGCTATATTACACTAACTGAAAAGATCAGGCAAATCGTATCGTTGGTTGAAAAACGAAGTGACATTATTTAAAAGTTTAATTTTTTCAAATTAAATTCCCATAAGGATAAAAATTATGCTTATATTTATGAAGACAAACATAATTGTTTTTAGAATCAACACTTTGAAAAATATACATCAATAAAAATATATTATTAATTCTAGATTTAATTTTAAAAAATGAAAAATCGATTTCAAATAAAAAAAATGGACTTATGTCACTGTGCAACATTATCTTTTCCTTATTCCTCAACGCGACCGAACAACATATATCTTCCTTGAGTTTTACGCATTCCTCTCAGACTGTTACAGTTCTAGTTTAAGAAAGAAAGTTTTCTGTAAATTTGATACAAATTGTAGGATTGGCTTTTCTCTAAAGTGAGTTGTTAATTTAAATCAAAATTATGATTTATTTGCATAACTAATTTTTTTGCAAATATTTTCGGTCTAGACAAAAAGATCTTAGCTTATCTCTTGATTTCTAGTATAAAAATTAAAATTATTTGTAAAAGTTTAAGCACATGAAACTAATTGCTTTAATAAAAGTATTTTTACAAACAATAATAATATATTTTAATAGATAATACAAGTAAATGCAACGAAAACTGTTTTGCAGTATATATTTATACGTTGAAAACAAAAATGAAAAAGGGAACATTAAAAAGGGAAATTTACAGATTTGGCAATGGGACTATTTGCACATTAGCCCCTTTAGCACTGGTTCCATTTCATAGTATTCAAATTTTCCGTCAGTGTCGGCACGAGGGCTAGTGTCGTTTGGTAATCCGTTGGACCATTCTGTAATCAGCTACTATACTCTGTCCAACAAAAATATGCAGTGTTGGGCAAGATAGAACGTTTGCCTCGCATTCTGGCTACAGTGGATTGCATAAATCTGTCCTTCATTAAAGCTCTCACAGGGTTGTCGTAGTGTTGATTTTAAGTGGACCCTTTTTTTAAAGCTCTAAAATCAAAAGCACCTCAACAGAAACCTAATGAAAAAAAAAAACTGAACAAGTTAGCAAATGAACAAGGGTAACTCTGAATGCACATCAATATTTAATGGGGTTGAAATTGAATATCACCAACAGCCATAGGCCACAGCAATTCAGTGCACACTCAGATGTGCGGTCAATAGGACGTCGGGTCTGCGTCAGATGCAATCGAAAATTTACTGGCGCACAAACACTTTTATGGAGGAGTTCTTTCAATTTAGTATGGTGCAAAAATATAGCACGCTACTGATTTTGAAAAAGCTCTCCCATAAGACGTTTACTGCATATATTTGTTGGATGAAGTATAGCAGTCCATATCTAGTATGTCAATGCTCTTTCTCATGTCAAAATATTTTTTTTTGTGAAAAGAAGACGTCAAATTATGAAGCTGCCCACCATCTGTCATCTTCAATTGGAGTCAAAAAATCTGTTATACAATGTAGGGAATGCGCTATCCAGTGTATTATAGAGATCAGTGGGTGGTATGCATAATTCGTCCAGATTGTATTTATCTGTTAGATGACAAAGGGTTAAAGTTAATGAACAATTTTGTTTAAATCAAGTTTTATCGTTAGGAGTACCTCAAGGTTCAGTACTTGGCCCGATACTTTTCTTGATTTTTATCAAAACGTTCTTTTTACAAAACTATCGTAGCAAGGTAATTGTAGGTGATATGCCTGTTCGTATCAAAGTGCTTCTCCTCTTAACCTTTCATAACCTTAACCTGACATAAATCATGACCTAGAAGTTTTAAGCTGTTTAAGATGTATATGTTAGGTTTTTCAATGCGGTTGGAAAGGAAGTTGATTTCGGGAAATTTTTCTTTAATTGTGCAAACTGCCATAAATTCAAATACAGAAAGTTGATTTGTAATTCTGCAATAAACTCGCAAACATATATCAGGTACGTGTTCTGAAAACTGTTTTGAAATTGTCAAGTCTTTTAGATATCTAGGTGTTTTAGTTGACTGGAAGATACGAGTATGTTGGTCTGCTCATACTAATGCAATAAAAAAAAAATATATTATAATTATACTTTTATAAATCATTTTGCTCACACAACCATAACTATCGGATTTCGACTTAATGCGTCTACGTTCTTCATTCTCGTTCCAGCTCTATGTTCCAAAATGTAGTCATATTCTTGAAGCAATAACGCCCATCCTGCAATCCTTGATGCAAGATCCTTCTTCTCCATAGTCATCTTAAAAGCGGCACGGTCAGTAACAATCTTAAATTGAAGCCCTAGTAGATAAACTCGTAGCTTTTTTAAAGCATTTACTATGGCAAGAACTTCATGTTCATAGCTCCTATACTTCTCTTGAGATTGAGTTGTTTTCTTGCTGTAGTAAAAAACCGGATGAAATAAGGAATCGATATTCGACTTTTGCATTAAAATTGCATCAAATCCAAATTTGGATGCATCCGTATGCAACTCGGTCTCGGCTTTGGGATTATAGATCATTAACGTTGGTTTGTCTAATAAGCTCTTCTTTATATTCAAAAATGCTTCCTTATGCACGTCTTTAAATTCAAATTTATTCTCCTTTCGTAAAAGATCACCTAAGGGTCTAGCTAGAATACCGAAGTTAGGGATGAATTTTCTAAAATACCCCGCTAAACCCAGAAAGCTTTGAACACCTTTCACGTTCTTGGGTTCAGGAAAGCATTTGACGGCTTTAATTTTATGTTCAGAAGGACTCAAATGACCATTTTCTATAATATATCCCAGATATTCTATTTTGGTGCACATAAACTGGCATTTTTTCCAATTGAAACGAAGTCCATGGCTAGATGCTAACTCAAGAACTCTTTGAAGATTAACCAAGGCCTCGTCGTAGTCTTTAGCGCGTACTATGATGTCGTCAATATAAATTGAAACTATTTTCTCTTTAATCAGTGGCTTAAAGACTTTATCGATACATTTTTGGAATACTATTGGGGATATGCAAAGCCCAAACGGCATGACTAAGAATTCGAATTGATCATCTGGTGTGACGAACGATGTATACTTCCTGCTCTCCTCTGCCACAGCTACATGGAAAAATCCATTCTCTAGATCAAGAGTACTAAAAACGCACACGCCACTTAATTCTTTTATTTGGTCTTCAATGAGAGGAAGAGGGTGATGATTTGTTACTATCTACTTATTTAACCTCCTAAAGTCAACACACAGTTTTTTGGTTCCATCTTTTTTGTTCGCGAGAACAATGGGACTCGCGAATTCCGAACTATTTGACCGTATTATAGCCTTTTGTAACCATTCTGCCATTTAAGCATCAACTACGGCTTTTTCAAGAGGTGCTAACCTCCTAGGCTTTTCATTAATAGGTTTCTCACTTTTCAAAATGATGTTCATTTCATAGTTCTGGGCCACAACCTCATACTGCCTTACTAAATCTTCCACCTGCTGCCTGTAAGAGCTATTTTGGACGTTTAAAGTAAGTTTCTCTTCATCTTCGGTTACTTGAAAATATTCTAAGAACGACTTTATTTTTTTAACCTCTATATTATTTGCAGTAACGATTAGCTCCGTATCTTGCAGCACATTTCTACCTACTAACATCGGCGTAGACAAATATTTCTCCGAAATAACCAGCACCTTGGCTTCGAATGACTGTCTATCGATAATCAAGGTTGTCTCGAAAGAACCTAACGTTTCTACCGTAGCTGCTGACAAACCTCTCAATTCAGTGGGTCCACCAGTTAAAAGTGGAGACCCTATTCTTTTGTACACGACAATGAACACGAAATGAACACGAAAAAGAACACCGTAATCGAGAAGAAGGCCTCACGGAGTGCTGGAAATCTCACCCAACGGGTTCTGAAAAAGAAACGACGGAACGCTGAGAGGATTGTCCGGCGTCTATCTAACAAAAATCCAGAATCCTTAACGGCCAGGGAGAAGCTAGCGCTGGGCAATGCTACTCAAAAACTAAAGACCTTGACGACCACTGACATAACGAACAACTTGACGAAAACAAAGGCAAAGACCTTGAGAGCGGGAAAGGAGACGGTCGGCACTACGCCCCACCCTGAACCAAACTCAACGGCGTCTAAAAGAACGAGGCAGGATGATAAATCTTCGCCTACGAATCCTTCACCCAAAACGAAGAGAAGAAAGACCTTGATCACGGAAGGGACTACGGAGAAGCGACAATTTGCCATTGCGGATTTCGGTACACCCTCCCGAAAGCTCTCCGATGATCAATGGCAGTTGATGGAAGTCAGAATCCTGGACGAGGTGAACGACGTTTTCGTTAATAACGGGCAACCGCCTCTCTTCGGTAATCTCAGAACCGTCCACGGATTCAAGATCCTGACATGCGAAGACGATTATACTCTCGTGTGGCTGCAGGACTTCATCAAAAGAACGATTGCTCCCTGACCAAATGCAAACCTTCGCCTTATGGGGCTTAAGGAAATAAAAGACCTTAACAGACCCAAAGCGAAGATGATGATGCTAGGACCGACCATCCCTAGGGACCGTACCTCAGTGAGAACTGGAAAGTGCTTGAGATGGGAGAGCAGACGAAAGACGGCACAGAAGTGGTTGTGCAGCTCAGTCACAAGTCTATACCACTTTTGAGGAAAATTGGCTTCAAAGTTCGGATCGGGATAAACCGGTGCAAACTGCGACTAATAGCCAACAAGAACAAGCAAGTAAGTAAGGGGCGGGAGGTTTTTAATAAACTGAACATAAAATTAGTACAAATTAATCTCCAACATAGTAAAGCAGCCAGCGCCAACCTTGTCTACCTCATGGAGAGTAGGCAAATAGACATCGCCCTTATTCAAGAACCCTGGATCGCAGGTGGCAAAATTAAGGGCCTGCACTCAAAAGGACTTACACTGTTCAAAACTGCACAAGTGATGTCAAACAGTAATTTTAGAACTTGCATTGTAGCTAGGAAACAGTTTAATCTTTTTCTTCTATCTACATATAGTAAGGTGCCGTGAAATAAGGCCAAGTGAAATAAGGCCAAATTTCAAAAATTGGCCTTATTGCACTTTGATAAAGTGAAATAAGACCAATTTTCAGTAGTTGCTCTTATTTCACTTTGACAAAGTGAAATAAGGCCAAATGATTTTGAGAAATAAGACCAAATTGGTCTTATTTCACTTTTTGAAAGCATAATAAGAGCAACTGAATGTGGTGCCGTGACATTAGGCCAAGTGACATAAGACCATAAGTATTACTTATTCGTATTATACATAATTGTTCATCAGGGGCCGACGTTCTGTGTTTTCTTGGGCAACAGTACCTTGGGTGGCCCGCTTCGCGGGTTTTCAGCATTTTAACTCCCTTTTCGGGACTCACACCCGCTCACGCAACTCCGTTGCTCCGCTTAGGGTATGTTCAGTCGCCAGGCAGGCGCATGTAGCAACAGTTTTTCTTGGGCAACAGTACATAACTGTTAGTTGTTTACTCTACTCCAATTAATGTAAGATTACAAAACTGTATAATACATAATTGTTCATCGGGGGCCGACGTTCTGTGTTTTCTTGGGCAACAGTACCTTGGGTGGCCCGCTTCGCGGGTTTTCAGCAATTTAACTCCCTTTTCGGGACTCACACCCGCTCACGCAACTCCGTTGCTCCGCTTAGGGTATGTTCAGTCGCCAGGCAGGCTGTGAAGGGATCGCACCAGCGATCACTTAATTACTTGCCGCAAACCAATTAAAAATACATTCAACCTGCTTCGATACTTGATACTCTGTTTCCCATTCATATCTATCGCATGCACTCACTTTGCCGGCCATAGCAGAGCCGATTCATAATGTTCATTCATATTTCCTTTGGCACACTCTGTGCACAAGATACATATTATGTCTATAAATATTCATATATATATAGTTCAATCGGCACCTTCAGTGCACGAACTATAGAACAAAAAACAAGATACACAAAAATACTCATATGACACTTCTAGTGCTTGAGGAGTATTTTTGTGTACAAATTAAAAACATTTCCACGGGTCATCGGCTTATGAATTATATTGTGCATCATAAGCAAGCTAGCCCAAAAACAATTAAAGTGCATGGCATGGTCAAATGCTGATTGTGCATTTTGTAGGAAAAATCGATAGAACGTTATCGATTATCGAAGTATGGTTGGATACGAACGAAGGCAAATTATTTTGTATAAAAAGAGAAAATAAAAAGATAATTCTTCACTTCTATTACTGAAGCAAAACGGGTCTTTCCTTTATATAGCAACTCGCTGGAGGTTCCACTTAGTTTTTCCTATTCAGTATTTTAGACGCCCTGCAGAGCAGTATTGCTTTTGGGTAAAGGTTTATTTGGCTACTCGCCGGACCAAGTCTATCATACTAGAAGAGATAAACCGCCAAAGAACCTCCACTAAGAAGAAGGATTCCAGACAGAAGAGCCCCAACATTACATGGCGATCTTGCCAGCTTATTACCCAAACTGCTAAACACCCTTCACTCTTTACATGGCGATCTTGCCACCCTAACCTTGGAAGTTTAGACAACAACACACCTGCTACTATACCAGAACAGACAGAACAGAACCAGAACAAATCGAGAAAGACCAACTTTACTAACTAAGAAATTTTCTTTGGAGACCCATTGAGACTCAGCAGGATTAGATGTCCCGGCAAACACAGCTGGCCCTAGCAGCCAACTTAATTGAACAAGCACAGGACTTATTAAAAGAACCAACAGAGCCCAAAGAGACCGAACGGCTCAGAGTAGGTCCCAGACCTCTTAGCATATCGGAGTATTTAAAACGAAATACAATCCGTGTGGCAGAAAAAATACCAGTGCCCCCAGCCCCGAAAGTACGAGCAGGAAAGAGGGTACAGCTCAAAAAGCAATTGGTTGAGCTCTACCGGTTAGCAAATATACCCGGCCAATCCAGCGACGTGAGACAAAAGTACTTGCACCAGCCAAACGGAAACAAAAGGAAGCTGAGGAGAAAGAATTCCACAAACTCTTCGCATCAATGGCATCCGCAGCTCAAGAAGTCCTTCACAACTAAATTTAACACATAATTTCTTTTTTTAAACTTACTTATAAATATTTTGCTATAAATGTAAATTTTTTCCAATTAAATTAAATAACATAACTGCTATAGGAAAAACACAGTCTAAAGTTGAGGAGGTTATAGTAAATAATAACGGACCGCAGACAAACAAGTCCAGTGATAAATTAGAATATGGAATAGACATATCATCTATCCTTATTATAATTGTTATTATTTGGCTTGTTAAATACACCAGGGACGTAATGAAGAAGAAATTTAACCAAGCAATCAGAAAAGAACTTGTTAAAAACAATATAAGTAGAAGAATGTCTGTATAAAAAAAAAAAAAATATAATAAAAAAAAAAAAAAAAATATATATATATATATATGTATAATATCAATAATTTTTTTTTTTTAATTTTAATGGATTTCTCGACCCTAGAAGAAGCGTTAGGAAAATTAAAGAATTGTTATCAGAGTCTAAAAAAATCCCCAAACCGTAAAAGAAAAACCGTAGGGGCAAACAAAAAATTAAAAGAAATATTGCAGTTTTGGAATATTTTTATTGAACATTTCACCGTTCTTAATCAGCAAAAGCTTACAGAACAAGAACATAAATATCTGACTCAGTTAACATTCACTGCTAAAGAGTATAGGGAACTTGCAGAAACAATAGTAAAAAATAATATTCAGGAAGATATTTTAGAAGATTCAGATTCAGAAATAGAACAGGAAATTAAATCAGTTTACGAAGCAACCAAAATGGCCGAATTTGATTTCAGTAAGGCACAAAAATTGCCTGTACTAACCTGCGAAGAGAACAACAAACGCAGCGAAAACATTAGGGATTTTCTAAATAGTGTTGAATTCTACCATGACCTCCTACAGACAAATTCACAGCCTATACTAATAAAATTTTTGTTGAAGTGTAAAGTTCAAGGTAGGGCGTTAACTGAATTAGGAGCCGCCAAGATCGAAACTTTTGAACAATTAAAAACACATCTTATTTCCAAATGTGGAGACAAGGATACAATAGAAAGTATTCAGTCCAAATTAGATAGATCGCTTCAAAGAAATAGACCAATGCGAGAATTTGTCTCAGAAATAGAACAATTGATAGCAAAAATGACTGAATTAGAAATCAATATGCAAGGGGAGGAAGCTCGAGAACCACTTACCATAGCAAATGAACATAGGGGATTAGCTTTTCTCAAACAAGGAGTTAATGATAGGTATAAAATAATTCTTGATAGTGCGAGACATACAAAGATGCAAGATGCCATAAGCCATTTGTTAGAGCTAGCTCCGAGTACTGAAACCATAACGGAAACTGTCAGGTATGCTAACAACTCCAATTATTACCAACCCCGGAACCGAAACCAAAATTTTTATATTTCCAGTAGATCGGGAAATAATAATAATAACTATTCCAACCAAAATATGTCGAGACAAAATTATTTTCGTAATAATAACTACTCTCACAATTTCACAAGACATAATAATTCTAGTAGCAATAATTATAATCAAGCATTGTCTCAATCACATCATAGAAATCCGTCACTACAACCTAATAACCACCGTTTTAACACAAACAGAAACCAGACGAATAACAATAGAAGTATACAAAATAATAATAGTAGTAATTTTAATACGAGGGCAAATTTTTACCGAAATGATACATACCAAAACCGAAACCCCGGTAGAAGTAACCCAGCTAACAATAGTAACAATAATGGCCACAGAGTATTAGCATTGGGAAACGAGCAACCCACCGAGGGGGAAGCCGACCCATCGGGGGGGAATTAACTACTCCACCAATGCCAACTGCCATTTGCACTGCTGGAATATCAAACGGCATTTACGTTCAGTTAAAACTGGACTACGATCAACACATAAAATTTTTAGTAGACACAGGAGCTTCAATTTGTGTAATAAAATTAAGTTCAGTAAATACTCCCATTTTCAAAAATAAAAGCACAAAAATTCTAGGCATTTCAGGAGATTCAGAAACAATAGGAACATGTAATATTCAAATCCATTTAGAAAATCTTATAATTCCATACGAATGTCACGTAGTACCCGATAATTTCCCAATTCCAGTCGAAGGTATTATTGGAGCAAACTTTCTATTAGAGTTTAGCGCCGTACTTGACTTAGAGAAATTTCTGTTAAAAATCAAAGAAGGAAGTACCACTATTCATCTGCCCATACATTCCCAAGAAAACATAAATACCATCTCAATAGCCCCAAGATGCGAAGCAACCTATTGGCTTAACACGAAACACACCGAAGCTCGAGTATTTTACCCGCAACAGTTATGCGAAAACGTCTTTATGGCAGGATCACTATCCACTGCCATAAATGGGAAAATACCAATACAAATTTTGAATGCACGGGATACAGCAGTAACTCTCAAATGGGCCGAACCATTGTCCTCACCAGCCTCGGAACACTACATTTTACGTTACAACCAGACAGACAAATCAATAAGCGCTCGAGTTCAAAAGATATTAAACGAAATAAGTTTTGAAACCTTAAATAGTGAGGAAAAAGCAGAAATTAGAGCAATATGTGCCAAATACCAAGACATCTTTCACGTGGATGGTGACAAACTCACGTATACACATATTGGCAAAGCAGATATCTCCCTCAAAAAGGATGCGTCACCAAAATATTCTAAGCCTTATCGCCTCCCACACACGCAGAAGCAAGACATAAAGGAAGAAATACAAAAGATGTTGGAAAATGACATTATAGAACCATCTATTTCCCCTTGGAACTCTCCAATACTCATAGTACCTAAAAAGAAAGACCCTGTTACCGGTCTACAGAAATTCCGCATGGTGATAGACTATCGTCAAGTGAACGACAGAATTGAAGATGATAAATTTCCACTACCAAACATAACCGACATCTATGACATGGTAGGAGGAGCAACTTACTTTTCATGTATAGATTTAAGCCAGGGATACTACCAAATGGAGTTGGATGCGAATAGCAGGCCAATCACGGCATTCTCAACAGAAGATGGTCACTGCCAGTTAAAACGACTACCCATGGGCTTAAAGATCTCACCCAGTAAGTTTTCAAGAATGATGTCCATAGCGATGTCTGGACTAACATATTCAAGATGTTTTGTCTACCTTGATGATCTTATAGTTTTTGGTAGAAGTTTAATGGATCACAATAAAAACTTGATCCAAGTGTTTGAACGTCTGAGAGAAGTAAATTTGAAAATACACCCTGGGAAATGCTCTTTCTTGAGAAAGGAAGTGTTATACCTGGGACACGTTATCTCTGACAAGGGTATCCTTCCCGATCCCGTTAAATCTTCCGCCATGACAAATTACCCAACACCCACCAACGCCGATGAAGTAAGAAGATTTGTCGCATTCGCCAATTACTATCGTAAATTTATCCCTAATTTCGCTACCATTTCCATCCCACTAAACCGATTGCTGAAGAAAGACGTCGAATTTTATTTCAATAAAGATTGCGAAAAGTCTTTTGAGTTGCTTAAAGAAATCCTTACAAGTCCTAAAATTCTACAATTTCCGAATTTTAACAAAGAATTCATCCTACGAACAGATGCTTCAGGCTTCGCTCTAGGAGCTGTCTTATCCAATTTTGATGACAGACCAATTGCCTATGCAAGCAAAACTCTGAATAAGGCAGAGAAAAACTATAGTACAATTGAGAAAGAATTACTTGCTATCGTTTGGGCAGTTAAACACTATCGACCTTACCTTTTCGGAAGGAAGTTTAAAATTTTAACAGACCACAGGCCTTTAGTGTATTTGTTTTCTCTTAAGGAACCTAGTAGCAGACTAATAAAATTTAGATTACTACTAGAAGAATACAATTTCTACATAGAATATTCTCCGGGTAAGAATAATTGTACAGCCGACGCCCTTAGCCGTATAAAAATAGACTCAGAGGATTTAAAGCAATTATGCATTTGTGTTGTAACGAGAGCTCAGTCAAAAACGGAAAATAATATACAAAAACAAGTTAGCGTAGAGACCACGAAAACCGACGAACAACGCATAACTGAACTTTTAAAATTACCAGAAAATGGACTCAAAATAATAGAATTGAAGATTGTTGACAACTTCGAGGAAGATTTAGTTAGTTTCAAGGATACAGACATAATTATTGGCCCAAACAAGGTTTTGGCGTATATCCCAGAAGGGAATTGTTTACTCCTAAAAAAGTCCAAGGACAGCACTACAACCCAATCGACAATATTTGGCAAAATATTGTCGAGGGATGTGCAGAAACTCTGCGGATCAAATTGTATTAAAAAAATATATATTACTAAAAATGAAATAAAGAAGCTCGCATGCGGCCGCAAACAGAGCAATATTAATGAATTAAAAATGAAATTAGGAGAAATATTTAAAGAAAGTAATATTAAAGTGCACATTATAGATAAAAATGTTGAAATAACTGATCCTTGTAAGAAGAAACTAATACTTAATGATTATCACATACTTCCAACCAGCGGACATGCAGGAATAAACCGCATGTTACAAAATATAAAGAAAAAATACTTTTGGACAGGTATGCAAAACGATGTGACGACATTTGTAAAGCATTGTCCAATTTGTCAACGAAATAAATATATTCAGCCAAAGAAGCAACCAATGACTATTACATCGACAGCAGAATCAGGTTTCGACAAACTATTCTTAGACCTAGTAGGACCTTTAGAAGAATCGGAAGATGGATCTAAATATATTCTCACCATTCAAGATGAGTTGACCAAATTTATCGAAGCTATACCACTCCCTAATAAAGAGTCAAGCACCGTAGCTAAAGCTTTAGTAGAAGGTTTTATTCTAAGATACGGAACACCACATACAATAGCATCTGATCAGGGAACTGAATTTATAAACCAGGTTTTCAAGGGTATTTGTAAGCTATTGAGAATAGAACAACTACAATCTACAGCCTACCATCATGAGAGTATAGGATCTTTAGAAAATTCTCACAAAGTTTTAGGAGCATATCTAAGAAGTTACGTTTCAGAAAAACATACCGATTGGAGCACATGGCTACCTTACTACGTTTTCTGTTATAATACGTCAGTACACTCAGAAACCGGATATACACCTTTCGAGCTAATATTCGGAAAACAGTGTAACCTACCATCAAATTTAGTTAAACAGGTAGAACCTGTATACAACTATGACGATTATGTGATTGATTTAAAACATAAATTACAAATCGCTCATAAAGATGCTCGAGAAAATATGATAGGCAAAAAGATAGCAAGGAAGAATAGATTTGATCTAGAAGAACGAACAAAAAGCTCAAATTTTGAAATAGGAAGTCTAGTTTTACTTAGAAATGAAAATAGAAAGAAACTTGATCCAATCTACATAGGTCCATATGAAGTTTTGTCTCAAAAAGGTGTGAACTGCGATATGAAATATGAAAACAAGAAAATAACGGTTCATAAAAATAGATTAAAACCATTTTATATATATTTAACACTGATTTAATGAACTCTGTAAGCTAATAAAACACATAACTTGTAAACAATATTGTATGGAATTTATCTCAAAAAAAAAAAAGAGGGGCAAGAAAGAGGCGTTTAGTAGTACTAGTACATGTATAGATAAATATGCAATCATAACTATAATTATTGTTATAGGTTTAAATTAAAAATAAAATTAGGCGCGCATAGACTTAAGACTTACATAACTATTGATAAGAAATTTAAATAAAAACTAAATATTCTGAATGTATAAAGCTAAACGTAACTATTGATAAGCATTTTAAAATAAAAACTAAATATATGTATAAATGTATATAGCTAAACGTAACTATTCATAAGCAATTTAAAATAAAAACTAAATATCCCGAATGTATAAAGCTAAACGTAAATGTTGAGAAGCAATTTAAAAAAAAAAAAACAAAAAAAATAAAAATATTCATTATCTTTAAAAATTATTGATAAGCAATTTAATATGAAAATATATATGTACACACTGTGCTACGAGTATATCTTTAAAATGTAACTATTTGAAACAATTTAAATTGACGTAGCTATTTTCATAGCTATAGCTATTTTCATATTCCATATTGATAACTAATTTCAAAAAAAAAATATATATTCACAGTTTAATGTAACAAAAAAAAATATACAAAAGAAAAAAAAAAACAGAAATAAAGTATCATATATACATAAGAACAAATGAAATAAGATCCCTCATTGTACAAAGTGTCGCATAAAAAGAAGAAATCATAAAGCTTCATGATTTCTCCTTTTTCTCCCAGGAAGGGTGGTGTGAAGGGATCGCACCAGCGATCACTTAATTACTTGCCGCAAACCAATTAAAAATACATTCAACCTGCTTCGATACTTGATACTCTGTTTCCCATTCATATCTATCGCATGCACTCACTTTGCCGGCCATAGCAGAGCCGATTCATAATGTTCATTCATATTTCCTTTGGCACACTCTGTGCACAAGATACATATTATGTCTATAAATATTCATATATATATAGTTCAATCGGCACCTTCAGTGCACGAACTATAGAACAAAAAACAAGATACACAAAAATACTCATATGACACTTCTAGTGCTTGAGGAGTATTTTTGTGTACAAATTAAAAACATTTCCACGGGTCATCGGCTTATGAATTATATTGTGCATCATAAGCAAGCTAGCCCAAAAACAATTAAAGTGCATGGCATGGTCAAATGCTGATTGTGCATTTTGTAGGAAAAATCGATAGAACGTTATCGATTATCGAAGTATGGTTGGATACGAACGAAGGCAAATTATTTTGTATAAAAAGAGAAAATGAAAAGATAATTCTTCACTTCTATTACTGAAGCAAAACGGGTCTTTCCTTTATATAGCAACTCGCTGGAGGTTCCACTTAGTTTTTTCTATTCAGTATTTTAGACGCCCTACAGAGCAGTATTGCTTTTGGGTAAAGGTTTATTTGGCTACTCGCCGGACCAAGTCTATCATACTAGAAGAGATAAACCGCCAAAGAACCTCCACTAAGAAGAAGGATTCCAGACAGAAGAGCCCCAACATTACAAGGCGCCTGTAGCAACAGTTTTTCTTGGGCAACAGTACATAACTGTTAGTTGTTTACTCTACTCCAATTAATGTAAGATACAAAACTGTTGCTACAGGCGCCTGCCTGGCGACTGAACATACCCTAAGCGGAGCAACGGAGTTGCGTGAGCGGGTGTGAGCCCCGAAAAGGGAGTTAAAATCCTGAAAACCCGCGAAGCGGGCCACGCAAGCTACTTTTTCCGAAGAAAACCATGAACGTCGGCCCCCGATAAACAATTATGTATTATACGAATCTAACGGCAAAAACTACTTTTTTATTTTTAACGAAACATTTTATGCTTGGCCTTAAGTCACAAACAGATTTGGCCTTATGTCACTTTGTAAAAGCGACATAAGGTCAGGTCCTAAGATTTGGCCTTAGGTCGCTTTTGAAAAGTGACATAAGGACATTTTTTTTTTGAAATAAATATAAAAATGCAGTTTGGCCTCATTTCGCTTTGTCAAAGTGCAATAAAACCAACTGTTGAAAGTGAAATAAAACCAAATTGGCCTTACTTCACTTTGTAAAAGTGCAATAAGACCAACTGCAGAAAATTGGCCTAATTTCACTTTATAAAAGTGCAATAAAGCCAATTTTTGAAATTTGGCCTTATTTCACTTGGCCTTATTTCACGGCACCATATAGTAATCTAGACCCGACTGCCGTGAAGCTAGAGCGGATCGGGCTCCCACCACTCATCCTGGCATCTTGCTATATGCCATATGACGGGACGGAGGGACCACCTGCAGACCTAACAGTCCAGCTAGTAGAGCGAGCAGCAATCGAAGGATGGGACGTGGTTCTAGGATGTGATGCTAACTCACATCATGCTCAATGGGCAAGTACCGACACCAACAGTAGAGGTGAGTCTCTTTTTGAATTTATTATAGAACATAATTTACTGGTAGCAAATAGGGGCAATGAGCCCACTTTTGCTATACAAAACAGGGAAGAAGTGATTGATATAACTGTTACTAATAATTCAGATACAGTTTCAATCGACCAATGGAATGTTCTCAAAGAAGAATCATTCTCAGACCACAGGCTTATAGGCTTTTTGATAAATGATACAGTGGAAACTCCGAAACCTTATAGGAATTTCAGAAACACCAACTGGGATCTCTTTAATAGGGAATTAGAGAAGAAACTCAAAAATCTCAATAACACTGCGATTCAAGAACCCAAGCATATTGATCAAGCATCAGAAGAACTCAGGGTGATTCTTAGTAACGCCTTCGAGAAAAGTTGTCCACTGAAACATATAGAGAAAGGAAAAAAGAAACCACCCTGGTGGACGGTAGAACTCGGTAACTTGAGAAAAGAAACAAGAAGAATTCTCAATGATGCCAAAAGCACTAGAAATGAGAATGACTGGGAAGTATATAAAACCAGTCAACGAAAATTTAAAGCAGAAACGCAACGAGCGAAACGAAGCTCATGGAGAACTTTTTGCAGTGAAATCGAAGGGACAAACGAATCAGCTAGACTAAGGAAAATTCTGTCTAAGGATTCAATTCCTTTAGGATCTCTTAAAACGCCCACTGGGTGCTGGACAGAGTCCTGCAATGAGACTCTTGAGCACCTGATAAATACTCACTTCCCGGGTTGCGGGTCAAATGGCAGCAACCTGGAAACAGAATCCTACACGGAACACATTATATCATCGGATAGTATAATGGAAGAAAAGATAAGATGGGCAATCCATTCCTTTTCTCCGTATAAATCCCCTGGCCTTGATGGCATCTTCCCAATGATGCTACAGAAAAGCGAAATCCAAATAATACCGCTCCTAAAAAACATATTCCTTTACAGTTTAAAATGGGAATATGTTCCTTTATCATGGCGCGAAGTCAAAGTGGTTTTCATTCCAAAAGCTGGCAAGCCCAGTCATACAGAAGCAAAAGATTTCAGGCCAAGTAGTCTGACATCGTTTATTTTTAAAACGTTTGAAAGACTGGGGGGTCATTCCGTAACTCGATTATCGTCAGACGATATCGTTTGAACGATAGCGTTGCCTTTTTTTGATTCACGTAAGTCGATAATCGTCAAAACGATAGCGTTTGGACGATAGCTAAATAGGTATCGTCTTGATTTAATTTTGAATTTTGTAGGTGACTGTAGTTGAGTGATTGAGTTTCCACTGTAAATTGACATTTTGTATTGTTTTCTATTGAATTGACAGATTGACTACAGTTCGAGAGTTTCTGAAATGCATACAAATTTCTAAAACTGTGATCGATTGACGAGACGATAGTAGTCAAGTTACGTGAAGCAAATCATGAACGATATCATCGACGATTATCGTTTTGACGATTATCGTTTAGAAAATTACGGAATGACCCCCTGATAGACCTACATATTCGTGGCACTCTGAAACTGGTTGATTTATCCCCAGCTCAGCACGCCTACACAAAGGGGAAGAGTGTAGAAACGGCACTTCACAGCGTCGTTAGCACGATTGAGAAGACAATGAGCAACAAAGAATATACCCTTGCTGCGTTTCTCGATATTGAAGGAGCCTTCAATAACGTGAACAATAAACCGTAAAGACAGCTCTAGTAGACAATAAAATCGATAATTCGATAATACGTTGGGTTATGTGCATGCTAAAGAACAGGCAAATTAACTCGGAACTGGCAGGGATACAGATGAGAGTATCCACATCCAGGGGCACCCCACAGGGGGGAGTTCTCTCACCACTCCTTTGGGTGCTGGTTATGAACACAATTCTCATTAATTTAAAACACTATGGTGCAAAGGTAGTAGCCTACGCTTACGTTCTTGCGTTATTAGCTACAGGTAAATTCTTACCCACTATCAGTGAACAGATTGAATACGCCCTTTCTAAGGTTAATAGATGGACTAGAAAGTGCGGCTTGATGGTTAACCCGTCAAAAACAGAATTAGTCCTCTTCACAAATAAAAGGAAAATACCAAACTTCAGAATACCGCTGAAGATTTCAGATCATGCAAAGTATCTTGGTGTGATTCTAGATAGGAAATTAAACTGGAGTCTTATCACTAAGGAAAGAGCGAAAAAAGGAATGATTGCATTCTACTCCTGTAACAGAATCTTTGGGAAATCCTGGGGTCCTAGTCCAAAAATTATCAGGTGGATGTATTTGGCGATAATAAGACCAATACTAACCTATGGTAATTTGGTATGGTGGAATGCAACGGAAAAAAGCACGAACCTCAAAACTCTGGCAAAAGTACAGAGACTCGCGTGCATTGGGATTACGGGTGCCATAAGATCCACACCAACTGCAGGGTTAGAGGCGATACTCAACCTGAAACCCCTAGACCTTTTCGTACAAGAATCCGCGGCATATAGCGCCTTAAGGCTAAGCCAGACTAATACCTGGAAAAACAGCGCAATAGGACATGCTCAAATTCTTCAGAAATACTCGTACTTGGGTGATAGCATCATTACAGATTATACAACACCCGAGCTTGACTTTTATAAACCATTCCAAACTGCCTTTCCAAGCAGAGAAGAATGGCTGAACAACCAACCCTACACCAGTGAATTCGAAATAGCAATCTTTACTGATGGCTCCAAAATGGAAACAGGTGTTGGTGCAGGCTTTTTCTCAGAACCTCTTGAGCTAAACAACTCAGGCTCCCAGATCATAGCAGTGTCTTCCAAGCGGAGGTCCTGGCAGTGACAACAGCTGCTAGGCAGGTATCAATGATGGCGATACCACGGGCTGATATCACCTTTTACATTGACAGCCAAGCGGCAATAAAAGCGATTTCTGCCACTGTGATAAAATCGAAGCTTGTCTCCTGCTGCCGCGAAGAGCTTAAGGTTCTTGGCACGCAGCACAATATTAGACTCTGCTGGGTACCGGGACACAGCCGCATACCAGGTAATGAAAATGGCGATGAGTTGGCAAGACAGGGATCAGCGCTCGACGCTAGTCAAGCAGAGATGGTAAGCATCCCACTCTGCAACATTAAACAGAAAATTTCAGATATAATCCTAAGAAAATCCAATGAAAGGTGGAGTCTACTTGACACCTGTGATACTACTAGGAAAATATGGCGCTGCTTTAACAAGCAGAGAACTGACAAAATTATACAACTTAGTAAGAAGTCCCTTCGCTCTCTTACGAGCATAATCACCGGACATAATTTATTGAAATACCATAAATTTAAAATGAAACTAAGTACAGATGACCTATGCAGAGGATGTGGTGATGAAGAGGTACATGAAGACACATCACACTTTCTCTGTCATTGCCCGTCACTATGCCACCAGAGAAGGAAATGGCTTGGTAGCTACTTCTTTGATAATCTAGAAGATATTTCTAATATTTCAGGAATACACATATTGAACTTCGTCAATGCCTCAAATGGCGTTTTTCTTTTTTAGTTCAGTATAGAGCTCTGAACAGAGTCCGAGCATGTTCCGAACATTCTCTGAACCAAGCGTGCTCTGAGCGCTCTGAGTATATTTTGAAACAGACCTGAACACTTATGTAGCTGTCGCCATTTTTTTTTAATTTCCATCTGTCAAATGCTTGTGTTAAGCATTTTACTCTGTCTGCTCAGTTATTTTATTCTGAGCTCATAGAGCGCGCTCTGAACACGCTCAGAACATGCTCAGAACGAAAAAAGAAACACATTTTCGAAACTCTGAACACTCTGAACTAAAAAAGAAACACAATTTATTTTTTGACAACTCAGGTTCTGTTCTGAACTAAAAAAGAAAAACGCCTAAAATGGCTTGACTGATTAATAGAATACATAGGTTTTATCAGGAAAGAGTGATAACACTCACGGGTAACACAATGGATCTACATTGATCTAAGTGTGACAATAGCAACATCAATTGTCAGCCCAATAACCTAACCTAACCTATGCCCTTTCGCTCCACAATTATAGCACACAGAAGCTGAACCTGAGGGTGCTCCGCGTGTCTTTCTTCCATCTTTTTTTTTTTTTTTTTTTTTTTTTTATATTATACGCGCACTCAAGGGGTTATGACTACCCTTATAATGTTAAATACACAGTGCGAGCAATTAGGAAATTAGGATAGGATTAGAAAGGAGATACCGATGCACATTGGTTTTGAATGTCTGCACATTGAAATGACTGGGAAATACTGAGCCAGGTAACGCATTCCACATTCGTGTAGTGCGACTAAAAAAAGAATCTCTGTATTTGACAGTACGTCCGAAGTTGGGCTCAAGGGTAAACTGATGGGCATTCCTAGAAGTTCGGGTATTACGGTTGAATTGTTTAAGGGGAGGAATGCATCTGGCTATTTCACTAGAGCACTGTTTGTGGAAATAGCGGTAAAATAAGGTTAGACATGAAACATTGCGGCGGTGCTCGAGAGATACAAGTGTTTCAGTAAGACAACGGTCGCCTATCATTTTTATAGCTCTCTTTTGAATTCTGTCCAAGAGACTCAAGTGGGTTTTAGGAGCACCTGCCCATATATGGGAATTGTACTCGAGCTTCGGAAGAATAAAGGCTTTATATATAACAACCAGATCAGAAGGGGTAAAATACTTCTTGCATCGACGGAGAAAACCTAAACACTTAGCAGCGTTTTTGGCAACGTCAAATATGTGATCACTCCACAGAAGATGGTCTGTGATGTACATACCTAGAACTG
This sequence comes from Chrysotoxum bicinctum, assembly GCA_911387755.1. Taxonomy (NCBI): domain Eukaryota; kingdom Metazoa; phylum Arthropoda; class Insecta; order Diptera; family Syrphidae; genus Chrysotoxum; species Chrysotoxum bicinctum. The sequence goes on along the minus strand of OU426987.1, from coordinate 129,701,369 downwards.
AAAGCTGATCAGTCTCCTCGATGCAAGTGCCGTTCATAGAAAGTGGCATTGGGGGAGGGTTGCGCTTTAACGACAGTAAACAGCATTGAGTTTTTGAAGCATTAAATTCTACACGGTTTTTGATTCCCCATTGGACAATGCTGTCAAGATCAGAATTTAATGAGCTTATCATACGCTGCCGTTGGAAGTCCACATCCGAAGAACAAGGATGTGAATCTAAAAACGAATATGAAAAGCTGAGGGTACTGTCGTCAGCGAAACAATTAAGTGGATTAGAAGTTTCAGACAAAAGATCATTTATGAATATAAGGAAGAGTGTCGGAGACAAAACGGAGCCCTGTGGCACACCAGCGTTTATTTTGTGGATATCAGATTTGAAACCGTCCAATACTACTTGAAGAGAACGGTCCGAAAGGTAATTTCTAATCCAACGAAGAAGAGATTCGTCGATACCAAATGCACGCATTTTCGATAAGAGAGCTTGATGCCAAACTCTATCAAATGCCTTTGAAATATCAAGTGCAATAATCTTACTTTCTCCAAAACGATGTAAAGATTTGTTCCACTCTTCGGTGAGATATACCATCAGATCACCAGTGGATCTATTGCTACGAAAGCCATACTGCCGGTCATTAAGGAGCTTTCGTTCTTCAAGATTTTCAAGAATTTTCTTTCTGAAAATTGATCAGCGTTTCCATGACCTTGGAAAGAAGGGACGTAAGTGCAATTGGCCGATAGTTAGAGGGGGAGGAGGATTCGCCTTTTTTAGGGACTGGCTGGACAAATGCTGTTTTCCATCTACTCGGAAAGAGACCTGAAGAGTAGGACAGATGGAAAAGCTTACGCAGAGGTTTTGCCAGCGTTGAAGAACACCTCTTCAGAACAATAGCAGGGATACTATCCGGGCCAGCGGATTTGTGAATGTCAAGATCTTTTAGTACTCTAGCAACTGCACGAGTGCGAAAGAAGATCCGTCCCATATAATCGTTTACGCTCTCAAGTACAGGAGGAGTCATGTCACTACCTGGAAGCGTCGAATTAACAGCAAACTGTGCTGCAAGCAAATTGGCTTCGTTCGTCGGATATGAATGTTACAGGTCTTTCTAGCTTGTTTGTATTTATTCCGGTTTTCCTCAGTGGGATTGGCTTTAAAACAACGGAAATTTACTTCTTTTACCTTGATAGCCTCTTTACAGCTCGAATCAAACCAGGAGTTTTCTTTCGGTTTGATAGATTTTGTCCTATTAGGAATAAAATTTCTCATACCGTAGAGAATCAGATTTGAGACCATATCTGCACTGGAATCTACATCGCTACCGAGGAAGCATAGCGACCAGTTAAATTTCCCGAAGAAATCATTGAGACCGTTCCAGTTGGCTTTCTCGTACAGCCAAACGGTTCTTACAGGGTTTTTTTCTTTAACTGGGGATTGTTGACACGAGAAATTCGCAGATATGACACAATGGTCTGATGTGCCTAGAGGCGATAAGACATTTATGGTGTATTTATCAGGGTTTGAGGTAAGGAACAAGTCTAGAGTGTTAGCCGTTTGACCTGCAACGTCAGGAATCCGAGTTGGCTCGTCAATAAGCTGGGTCAGATTGTTTAACTCAGCAAAAATCTCGACATACCTTCCTTCGGGTGTTGTCTGACCAGAATAGCGCAGCCACGAAGAATTGTGTACATTGAAATCGCCCGTAACAACGATCTCACTGTGCGGAAAATGGGAAACAATTCTCTGGATAGAGTCGGATAGGGCATCGAATTCATTAGAAGTCGAATTACTATCCAAACTTGGACTGCGATAAATAAAACATGTATGAATGATGCGCCTTTGAACAGTGAATTTGAACCACATATAATTAAAATTTGTATTTGTACAGGGACCATACTGTGGTAGAAGCTGATAGGCAACATCATTACGTACGTATACGGCAAGACCATGGTGAGAAAAGAATAAAGGCACTAAACTATACCCATGTAGGTTAAACTCCGTATGATCGGTGTTTTCACCAACCTGGGTTTCACTTAGCGCCAATATAGCTGGCCTGTTTAAAACAGAGTGAACGTACACAGCACAGAAATTCTTTCGGAGCCCCCGAATGTTACAATACTGGACACAAAACTTACCAGCCATCACAATACACAAACACAAATAAAAACCAAAACTAGACAATAATCTATGCTGGTAATTAATTTTGGGCAACAGAAACTTCACATTTGCAATTTACCATTAGTGTTATGCCTAAATGGAAAATCACATTGATCCGCTCCTGTACAACCAAAATCAACAACCGCAATCTATCCAATATTGCTATATATAGTCAAATGCCACACTGTATGGTGTTTACCATACAATGTATGCAGTGGCTATACAAAGCAACTGAGAGCGGAGTTAGAACATGGAGAGAGAGGAAGAGGAGAGGAGCACAGATGAAACTGCACTGTCACTGCACTGTATTGATGTTTTTTTTTCTTTTTGTATGGGGATATTTAATTTTTTTTTTTTTATGGTGAACTATTTTTTTGATTTTATTGATTAGACACGGCGCGGCGCGCTATTTTTTATTTTTTATTTAGGTTATTTTATTTATTGAGTTTGTTTTGTATTTTTTTTTGTATTACTATTTTTAAACTAGAAAAACAACACTACGATGCAATGTCTATTGCTTCCTACTCTCCCGCGCGTGCGCTCGCGGTGGGATGCAGATCGGCACTGTTATCTGTTATCTATTCATCTTTTCGACCACGTGCACCTAATTCTTTCATCTTTAAAAAATATTGTGATACTGTCTCGTCTTTCTCCTGTCTTCTATTAGCTAACTTCCTATGAATCTCAGCACTAGACATATGCTCTGCGAACTCTTCTAAGAACCCTTTTAAGAGTGACCACGACACTAATTTACTCTCTGACCGAACAGCAAGCTTTGTCGACCCAGTAAGAAGTCTCTTTGCAAACAATAACCTTTCTAACTCTGTCCATTCCATAAGCGATGCGGCGCTTTCAATATCATCTACCCAACACCTAACGGTATAGTCGTCGTCACCACTAAATTCTTGCAACGCATTTGACACATCTTGAAACGAAGCTGCTCCTCTACTCCTTTTACGTAAAAACTCTACCTCTGCCTGCAGCATTGAAATTTCAACCTCTTGCGTAAGCCCATTTTCTTTTTGTACCACTTTGTTTTCTCGATCGTCTAACTCCTTGCTTCTTCTTTCCAAATTCTGAAGCATATCAGATATATCCACTGAATTATTCATTGCTGTGCTATTGCGATTGCGGTTTCTTCTACCCATATCAAAGAAGTTATTCATCTGTACTCTAGCAAAATCTTATTTTAATTAATGATGGATGCAACACTTGAAGAACTGTATACCTTTTTGTTTTTTACTCACAACACCTTGTTTCTGCTTCTCTCAGTTGGTACTCCTCAGCAATAACGGCAGCACGATGGCTCATTCACAATAACGAATGGATAAATTTTTTTTAATATCTTTTTTATCACTTTTTTATAATGATTTAATTGACCGATTAAATTTTAATAAATTACGTATGACATCAATCCCGGTTGAGCCCCCAATTTTGTGGGATTAAAAGTCACCTTTTCAAATATTTAGGTTTATTTAACAAATTCATTAAAATTAAAAAAAAATTACAAAAAAGGAAAAATAGCTAATTAGGTACAAAACGTCTATTGTGACTTCAGTTGAACAAATGGTAGTTTACGATGGGCCGTGTAGAAAAGAAAAGAGACCGAGCTCTGTATTACATCTCCTTTTATAGGTTGATTGACAGCTGATGAAATGGTAAAGTTGTTCATTATAGTGCTACTATAAGTGGTGCCAAATTGATCCTACATGTATTTATTATAGCTTGCTTCACTCCAAGCTCGAATACGGCATATTATCTTGGGGTGGTACTTATAATAACAAAATGAATCCGCTTCTAGTTTCTCAAAAACACGTCATTAGTCTAATTTGTAATAAATCCCGTAAAAGTAATAGTCTGTCTCTTTGAAAATGCTGAAATATTATCCACTTGTATTTTTATAAAGTTATAAAAATATAATTCTGGATATCTATTTAACAGATTTTTTTCCAACTATAATCTAAGAATAAACAATCGGAACTTGTTTTAATACAAAATCATAACCTTCAAATTTTCTTCAATTTTTTTCACATCGATTGCTCCGAAACCTTTTAGTAGTCTTCCTTATAACATAAGAGAAATAAGAATTGAATCATTTTTGACGAAAAAGGTGAAACTTTGGCTTTATGACCTTATTACCAATATGTAAATTAGCTTTTGTCTGTAATTATTTAGATGTCTAGATATTTAATGATTATATTCCTCGTTATGTTACTTTTTTTTTATTTAAATATATTCTTAAATTGTTATTTTATTGTCGTGTTGTTAAAAGCAAATATAATTTAATACATACTTATATCTTGTCGTGACCCCACATCACTATACAGGGGCTATAAAATATTTATTTAATTGTTTAAAATTGCTTAATATTAAAATATTTTTTTTTTATGAAAATAAACTGGGCTTTAATAATAAGCGAAAAAAATTAATACTCATTTACGCGTTTTTTTTTTAATGAAATGATATCAAAGTAAAAAAGCAACTTAAAAAACGAAAAAATTGGGTTTGATGCAAAATTGCGGAGAAACGGTTGTCCGCAGAAAAAAAGTTTTGGGACAAACTAAAACTGTAATAAATTCTTGATTGGTTATAACAAAAATCTTACGAATCGGACATAGTTTGGCAAAGATAAGGCTAGTTAAGGCAAAAATCATAAAAACCGTTATAACTCGAAAACGGGACGAAAACAAGAAAATTACCTCTTGAGTTTTTCGACTTAAAATGACCTCAGGAATCCATGGTTTTCGTTTGGGGCGGTGACTGTGGGACACCCTGTATAGAAAGTTAGTAAGTACAGGGTGTCCGGTGGAAAATGTATGTTTTAAAACATAAATATCGCGAACAGTTATAATCCGGGTGGGGCGGTTTTACTCTCATTTGAATCTTTTGAGTGCGTATTTTAAACAAAATGCGATATAGACATTTTTTTTCTAAAGGTGGTGATTCTTACGTTATTGCGCGCCGGAAGTTTTGTTCACGCTATTATATTGAGAACAGTGTATGTACACACAGTCACAAAAGTAAGTATACAACCAAGCTAATACGTAAATAGACGAAAAAATACCGTTAATATCAAATCCATATCTATTCTCTGCATATGGCACAAGTGTCTTGTCATACCCATTACTGCTGTTAAGAGGCCTCCGTCCAAAATGTCGAACTCAGATTCGAAGATTGGAACTTAGAATTAAAATAATTACTCCGCATTTGTACATTCAACATGTTTGATCTTCGAAAGTTGCATTTGGGTTGCATAGAAGTTAAAGTTACAGCCTACACACAACCTTCTTTCATTTGCTTGTTTTATTTTTGTGTCCTCTGCTCTGTTTGATCTGTTTGTTGAAAAGGGTAGTGTAAAGATGTATAGAGGGGTAAGTGTAGGTTCAACCTTTCCGTTGTGTGAAGTATTAGGCGATGGAACATTTGAACAAGAAAAAAATATTATTTGTATCTAGCTAGAAGCTCCAATATGTCTAGTAAAATGTAGTTACATACATATCTGTGAAATGTATGTATGTAGGTATAGACCTAATCATAAAATGGAAAATTGGTGATGTTGACCTTGAATTTGAAATAATTCAGAGTTATTATGTAAGATTTTGTACCTAAGTATATTACAGATTTATTTTTTCGACCTACCTATACGTTGTCATGTACATTATTTATTTGTAATTGCAGGTTTCGATAAAATGAAAAAGAAAGACTTGCATGAATTATAAAGGTTTTTTTATTTTAAATTCTGAATACGAATTTTGCTCTCTTAAAAATAATTTTGATGGTGATCGAGTTTTTGCTAAATTTACATTTATATTTATTCTTAGTAGACACCTAGTTACCAATTTGATAAAAAAAAGTAAAAACGGATTAAGAAAAGGCTAAACAACCAAAAAAGGGAAAATTAATACGTAATTATGTGAGTATTTAGCTATGTATGGTATTGAAATATCTACATGTTCATGCATAATTTTTTTGTTCACTTTTAACTACAAAGTTGACATTACGATGATAGCGAAGACGAAAAAGGTGAGTCTCGAAATTCTGTCTGTTCGACTTCAGCCTAAACGACTCGCCCAATTTTCGTTAAAATTGGTACATACATATGAGGCTGTCAGTGCAATAGTGGCATAACCCATAAAATTCACTTTAGAGCTCCTTTGACATTTTTGATTTATCTAAAAACGTGGAATAGTTTGAAAAAAGGCATATTTTGTAGGGCAAGCTTTTTTTTTTAAATTCAACTTTATTTTGGAAAAAAAGTGGGTTACGCCACTATTGCATTCATGGTTTTCTGTAAAAAAAAGAAATGTTACGCTAAACCTATTATTGATTTTACTCCTCGTCTGATAAATCGTCAAATATTTCGATTGGAACACTTGTTGACGTTTTTAAATAAAAAAAAAAAAGTGATGGATTGGTGGTATAAATTGAAGCAGTTCAATTAAGTCTTTCTTTTTTTTTTTATCGTTTAGTTGCTTGAACAACAAGCTGGTTGAGTTTTTAATATTAACTGATTGTCTCTTTTTTACATTTACCTCTTCGAGTAAAACATCAATTTCATTAGAATATTTATAAGAAATTGAAATTGGTTTACTTTTTTCGAAATGTAACCACTGAATCTTAAGCCATTCAACCTTGGAATTTGAAATGAACAGTTTTATATTTGCGATATTTTCTTCAAGAGAGTTCGTGGAAAAAAAAATCAGATGAAGTCATTTTCACAATTTCTTTCTGACCGAGGAAATGACTTTGACCCAATCATCTGGGACGAAGATATCCTTATAAATTTTTTTATTCTTTTCTAATATACCAAAATCTCGGTCACGCGGCAAATAGGAATGGCCACTAACTAAAAATTTGTGGTCGATTTCTTCAAGCATAAAATCGGAATGGGATACCAAAAATTAGCACAACAGTGAAAGTTTTATATTTCTATATTGGCCCCCACATTGGTCAGTATGGTACATAATAATTATCTTAGACTACCCTACGTTCTTAAAATAATGCATAAGACAAGATCCAATTTCTTGAGGCCCTCTTGACGCTGTGGACTCATCCCAAACATACATGTGAACTTTTTCAGTACCCTTATTATTTATGCCGAAGCAAAAGGTCCAAAGTTGTCTTTTGTAATATACAACCCCTGTTATTAGTGCTGGAGTTGGAAGGGTTTTCATGAGATCAAAAGTTATAACCGAAGTATCGATAGATACTTTAGCCATTTCCGAATCTTGCCTCAGCCCCTGCCTAGCGCGTAGAGCAGTCACAATCTAAACAGTTTCTAAGAGAAGTATGAAGGTTACGCCACTATTGCACTCAAACTATGATCAAATTATAAAATGCAATAACACCTTTTTGAGTGCCATCTAGTTTTGAGTGTAGATAGCTGCATACAACTATTTTTGTATTAAAATAGATATATTAAGAGACCCATTTTTATGAAAAACTCATTTTAAAAAAAAAGTGGGTTACGCCACTATTGCACTCATAGCCTCATACAATCATTTTAAATGTTTAAATAAGTGAAAAGAAGTTACATAAGTACATTTAAGAACATACTTTTCAAAAAAATTAAAACTTGCATAGAAAGCCAAGTGCCCACGCAATAAAGTTTCTGTATGAATAAAGAATTCATTTAAAATAGAGATAAATGACGAACCAAAATCTGCAACAATTCTTAATATCACGCCACTGAAATTGGCGTATTGTGAACTTAAGAAATCAAATTCGGTAAAAGCTAATTGTGATAGTTTTGAGGAGTGAAAGTCATAATTTTACATTTCTTGGTTTTCAAGGGAAGGGAATTTGAATCACACCATAAAGAGATAAAGAGTTATACCTTACTCCTTATCTATCAAATTGGTAAGTTATATTATGATTAAATATTTGGAAAATGTTGGAAATTTTAAACGACTTTGTCTAACTTTTTCATAATTTACGATATGTTGGACAATTCTTTTTTTTTTAGATATCTATTGTAAATATAATAATAATAATAACTTTGTAATAATTAAACAAATAAATTCATAATTTTGCTTTGTATAAATGTATTTGCAAACAGTAACTTAAATCCAACAAACTAACTAATGTTTTTATTTTAAATTAATTATTTTGTAACGCTATAGTTTCAACTCAGTAATGAATCAATGTATAAGAATACACGTCAATTATTATTTATTGTCTAAATAAAGAATTTTATAATTATAATAGAAAATAACAGATTTATTTATCCATCGCCCGCTGCAATATTGGAAAATTTAAGATCGAAGGGCACTTTTGAACAATTGTTTCGCATTTCTAATATTCAATCTACTTACAACGCACATCTTTTAAAAAAATCAACTCCAATTTGTTTTGGTATGAAATGGCCATTGTTAATCTGGATATAGTATACTTTTAAAAGATAAAGTAGCTACATATTTGCTACTGTTAAAGTTAGACGAGCTCTTTATAGTTAAAGTATAGTTTTGAGTGGGTGACATGTTACAGTGAACTCTCTCACAGTCGGACACTCACGGCACTTAAAAAGTTGTCATGCTTGAAAAACTCAAAAAATCGCATTTCTAAAAATCTTTGTATTTTTTGTTTATCCTTCATCGCTTCAAAAAAATATTATAAATTGGCCAATTGCTAGGGGCGGCTTGCGCCCTTTTGCTTGTATGTTTTAAAAGTTCAATCGCTTCAAAAAAATATTATAAATTGTCCAAGCGCAAGCCGCCCCTAGCAGCCTTGCCGCCCCGGGCTGTAGCCCTTTTAGCCCTAGGGTAAATACGCCCCTGGGTGTAATCACACCCGAAACGTTACAACTCAACAAAATAAACAAAATCTATAATTGACCTTGCGCCCACTCTAGGACAAACATCATTTTTATATATAAGAAAAGTTCACGAAGAAAGGATAATTTAATATTTTATTTTATGAGAATATTGTATTCTGCTTTAAAAGTCATTTTAATAAAAAGGGGTTGGGTAATGTCCTAAAAACTCTAATATGTCTTCTCAAAATTACAAAAACTAATACCTGCCTTGAAATGAAAGAGTTGAAAATTTTAGCTCAAAAATAAAAAATTTCATGATTTTTCAATTAGAATGAATAATTCCCTCAAAATCCAATATTTTTTGTCCAAATTATTAAAAAGCTAATACCTATTCGAAAAAAAGGATATTCACCTCGTCGTTCGTCGCAATACAAAATAAGATAGAAACTGATTTCTTATCATAACAAACATAACAAACATACCGAGCTTCATAATAATACATTCAATACTTTTCGTATACCAACCAATGTACATAATGTAGTTACTTTTCTTCCTAAAAACACATAAAACAGTCCAACAAGTTAAATCTACTCCTTTGCTTCATTTTACATTCACACCATACTCATCGCTTACCAATCCCTATACCACCATAGCCCTCAAATATTGGTCGCGTTCGGGTACGTATCCAAAGGTATCCCGATTTGTTGGTGTTGTTGTAATCCCATAGGAAAAAACAACTGATTAACGAAACAGCTGATGTCATGCAGAAATCTAAAGCTATCCAAAAATTTTGGTATACTTAACTATCCAAGGGGAATTTTGAAGAACAGCTGACATTTCAGCTGATCTATTTTCTTTTGTGTCGAGTACAGGGTCGGCCGAACTGTAACTTTTTAACATTTGTTACGTCTAGTACTAATTTACTAATTGAGAAAAGTAAAGTTTGTTGCATTAAAGATCTCATTCGGATCCTTCTGCAAAGCTTTTATTCTTTGAACTTCAGATTGTTTCTTGATATAGGAGGTATTAAACTCAAATTCTTTTAGGGTTTTCATAGAAATATGAAATGATCTTAACTCTTAAACATGACTTGTTATGGGATTATATGGACATATTAGTCGTGTTTTTTTGGAAAAGTTATCCGTAGTACAGTAGGATTTTATATGAAAAACAAATACAACATCCGCAGTAGGATCACTGCCCATACTCAAATAAACGTCAAATTTCTATCCGCAGCAGGATTTCACTTCTCTTTTTATCGGCAGTGATCCTACTGCGGATGTTGTTTTTCATATAAAATCCTACTGTACTACGGATAACTTTTCCAAAAAAAACACGGCTATTATTTAGAACTGAGTTTTCAGAAAAGGATTCTTTTAAGACTATAAGCTTATATAATCTTATTGCAAGAAGAGAAAATAGTTTAGCTATAAGATTTAAGTAGTTGTAAGCTGCAAAAGTGTTTACCTCTTAAAATAAAAATGTTATGAAACCCAGTTTAGTTTCATAACAAGATATTAATACTTAGGTATAACAATGGGCTATAAGAGAGCTGTATGGGAGTGTTTTTTTGTCAGATTTAAAAAGTTTAGCTCTGGATAGTATGTTAGTTGGACTTATTCATTTTTAATAAGCGAAGTGAAAATGGCTGGTCAAAAAGCTACATAATTATTGGGCTGAAGGTGGATTTACTCCAATTAAAATAGAAAAAGATCCTACTGGAGTGCTGCGATTCTTAAAAATAAACAGTTTCAAGTTTAAATTTAATTACCAGGGCCCTCATCGCGTAATTTTTAAGACGATCATCGTCCAAACGATTGTCGAACACGACGTCGTCAAAAGTTTGCTTCGTGTAATGTTTCAATTGCATCGTTCGGTCGTGTCGTCCATCGTCCACAGTTTGAGAACATCAAGAAGCAACAAATGTCATTTGGGCTGTCTGGTTGTAATCAAACTAGTTTTCGTTGGAAGTGAGAGACGATAAGATGTATTCCTTATATTGATTTCCTTTACACAAATCAATTTCTGTGTGAAGATTTCGATCTCTCGGCAGATTTTACGTTTCTTCACACCAAAAAAATCGTTTTTTTTTTTTCAGAGATCAAAATCTTCAAATCCTAATTTGAAGAGGGATTTACATGTATACGAAATACGCACACCGAAAGAAAAAAAATTATCCAGGATCAAATCCCTAGTGTGTAAATAAAGAAAATCGACATTAGTGTCCTTCGCATTTGCATGAATTTGATAGGTGATTCGCTTTCATTTATCATCGAAAAATAAAAAATTGTAATGTAACATTTTTTTTAATTAATTTACTCAAAAACTCAAAAAATCCACAAAATATACATATGAGACGATTGTAAAATAGCAATCGTTCAATCGCAATCGTTCAGTCGACCATATTTGACAGTTCAACAAGTTACATGAAGCTAAAGTTGAATCGTCTTAACGACATCGTCCAGACGATTCAAGTTTGTATGTGTTACACGAAGCAGTTCAATCGTTCAAACGACGTCGTCAAACTATCGTCGTCTTACGCGATTGAGGCCCTGTTCTTGGTTTTCATTATTTTTAAAAAGTTTTTTGGTAATATTTATATGTACGTACCTTGAAATGACAGCGTCTGCTCACCAAACGCGAACAAGCACTAAAGCTCACCGCTCATTAAAATAACAAAAAAAAAACCTTGATGGCGTCAGATAATTTGTGGTTAAAAAATCTGCCCTTTTCAATTTATCTTTCCTCATTGCAGGATTAAATTATCAATAAATTGAACTTAAATCTTAATAGAGACATTGTAAGTTGTATATATTTATTTATAAGGGCTATACCATATTATATTTAAAAAAAAAATTCATAGGATTTGTAATCCAGTATATGTAGGTATAATATTATTTGTTTGCTTTGCGGATTAGCAAATGGTCTCTTGCTGCAACTAACTCGTCGCAACATACCTTGTACAATAAATTCATCATTAAAAAATATCTTTAAATCATGTGTTCAATCCAAATCCTTTAATTATGCCAAAGAAAATTGTTTGTCTCCAAAAATAAACTTCCCATCTATCATGGATAATTCCTACAATTTCTCATCCTTATGGTAAATGAAACATTTTCAGTTTTTGTACAAACCTTCATAAGATTAAGATCATAAATGTGCAAAATTGTTTGGTTTCCATTATTTTATTTTTTTATGAATTAACTACGTATGTAGCAGACGTAACAAATTGTAGTAAATTAGGCATGTAGTTGATTCGGCCAACCCTGGTCGATTCACGTCGTTTTTTTGACTTTGACAGTAAATGTTACATATCCGGTTTTGGTCGTTCACCAACGTATCGGATACTAAAGTATCTTAGATACCCTATCGGACTACGAGGTGAACGCGACCATTATCATCCAGCGTCACCGTGGTTCTGCTCACATCCATTTCTTCCCCTTCTACACCACCCCTTTACTAAACTTCCTCTATATCCAAAAGCCTACTCGCCTTTCATGTTCGTGATACTTCTTTTTGCTTCAGTTCCAACAAAAAATAGCTATCTTCGAAAAAAACCACGTTTTGGCAAATAGATGAACTAAAAACAGCCAGTAAACAAAAGTAACGACTTTTGTGCAAAAAAAAGGCTTTTATAAAATGTGTTATTTTGCAATAAAAAGTTACTTTTTGATTACTTTTTTTTAATATAAACAATTTCAGAAAGCATTATGTCATTTTGGGAAAGTTATGATGATCTTTTCACATAACTATACATTAAAAAATGCATTGGAAAATGACCAATTTTAATGTTTTTCAAAAGATGATTATTCAAAAATAAAGCCCAAAATTAAAAATCCGCTCCGACGCTTTTCTAAGTCTCTTCATTACCTTTAAAATGACGTAAAAATATTATAAGTTTTCCACTTCAATTTCTCACAAACCCCTTGCACAACTTTTGCAGTTTTGTGGAATTTAACGAAAGAAGCAACCGGAATATTAAAATTAAATAAGAAAAATATAAAAAAATTAAAAAAGTGGCTCGACGCTTTTCAAGATAAAATGTAATTCTTTCATATGTAATTTATTTTATTTCAATACGACTTGCATTGACTTCACAAACCTTGCACGAATTTGCCCAATTTCACGTTTTTCTCAATATTTTGGGCGGAGGCCTCTTAAGCAAAATAACGGTACAATTTGTACTCACTTCTTTGCTATCTCGTTATTTGTAATCACGGGTAAAAAAAATAGGTTACAAAAGTTAGTATACAGACAGTTTTTCTTATGTGATGTTGCATCAATAAAAACGTTTGAGTCGATTTTTTGTTTTTTTATAAAAAAGGTAAGGCAAAACTAGTAGACTAGCCTATTTCAGTTCAAATTATTCCTTTTAAAATTAGAAATAGCACCACGTGGAAAAGAGCTCTCCTTGGACTTACAAAAATTAATAGTTAAATACTCAAGTGAAGGAAAGCCGATTCGGAAAGTATCTGTACTTGTTGATAGGAGCCCAGCAACTGTCCAAAAAATATTGGAATAGCAGAAACAATGTGGAAAAGTTACGAACACGGCTCGCAGTAGCCGCCCGCGAACGTTCTCTGGACATGAGAAGTGACTTATAATTCGCAAAATAAAGAAAAATGCGAAAAAAGCGCACCAAAACTGCAGGACGAGATAGAAGACGAGACAGGTAAATCAAGCTGTACCCAAACCATACGCCGCATCCATCCAGAAGTCGGGTATAAGGCTGTGCTATTAGGAAAAAAACCATTCATTAGCAAGGTCAATCGCCAAAAGCGGATTGAATTTGCCAGAAGTCATATTCAGACCGATTTGGCTTTCTGAATACCGTTATATTTTCTGACGAGAGAAAATTTAACATCCATGGCTCTGATGGACGTGCAAAAGTGTGAAGAAAACCTAATACGGCGTTAGATCCTAACCACCTGACTGGAACTGTTAAACATGGTGGTGCTTCGGTTATGGTTTGGGGGTGCTTGGCGGCATCTAGAGTGGGTAACCTGGTTTTTATTGAAAGTACGATAGATCATTTTGGTTACCTTGACATCTTAAAAAATAATCTTCATCAAAGTACACAAAAACTAGGTTGTGAGAGGTTATTCATCTTTCAACAAGATAATCACCCCAAACATACCTCGCAAATCGTGAGAGAATGGCTGCTATATAATGTGCGAAGACAAGTCAAAACAACTCCTCAATCGCCAGATTTAAATGTTATTGAGCATTTATGGGATCATCGGGAGCGTCAAATACGCAAACATGAGATAAAATCAAAAGTAGAGATTAAAAAGATCCTTCAAGAAGAATGGAACAAAATAAACCTAAGTGTTACCCAAAAACTTGTTTCGTCGATGCCATCGAAAATAAACGCCGTAATTAAATCAAAAGATTACCCAACAAGTTACTAAATTCTAATATTAAGTTAAAAATGTTGTAATTTCTATTAGTGTATACTTACTTTTGTGATCAAAATTCTGAGAGAGTTTTAGTTTTAAGTTGATATCTAAGCCATTTTAAAAAAAAATGTTTTGATAATTGATTTTACGAAAAGAGAATAAAATTTTCTAAAAAATATACGCCAAATGTTTCATAACATTATGCTTATTCAATTTTTTTCTCTTTGCTTAACATTTTGTATCCTGCTGTATACTTACTTTTGTGACTGTGTGTATGTATATAAAAAAGAATGGTTAAAAGAAAAAAACTTTCTCATATAAATAGAATAAAAAATGGGAAAAAAATGTGCGTACGTCACAGTAACGTAAAACCAAAAACATAAATAACAAACTGATATGTTTGATTTTTATTTTTTATTTTATTATTTTTATTTATTGACTCATTAAAATAATATATAAAGTATACAAACATTTTGATAATTATAGCTAAGAGTATATTGGATTGGCCGAAAGCCGTCTACCGGACTGACATACTTTGTATTAAAATTTTTAACAGTTAATATATACATTAATTATAATATAATACATTATATATACGTTTACAATGCAGTTGCGATATTTAAATGTTTTAACGGTGAAATTATAAACCACTTTCCAGCCACGAGATCCATTTAAGATTTGTAGGATTTCTTCTAAATCCAATGACTGCACTCCAAAATAATGAACTCGAAATTCTTTTAAAACGGGACAGACAGCTATAAAATGAAACACATTTTCTCTTTCATTACGGTTACATAAAGTACAAAAAATAGGTAACTCAGGACGGTGTGGTATAAAATTGAGGTTTAATAGTTCTCTTAATCGGAAGATTATGCTTATTAATTCCGTCGAATGTTCTTCTAAAATAATAAGTTCTTTCATTTAAGTAGTGATTCAGCTTGCTATAATCTATACTGCGAATTCTGAGCTTCCTCCATGAAGTTTTGGTACATTCTGTTTCCCGTTTTCTTCAGCAATTCTTCCAGTTTTGGTTTTAGGGATTCCACGTGCTCTTCAACTGTAACCACCAAGTGTACTCCACATTCCGACGCCAGCTTCTTCCATTCTTGAACACATCCTCCTTCAGTCGACATTAAGTGCATAAGTACTATTTTTGGTATTCTCTGCTCATTCATTGCTAAAATTCGCATTATGTATTTGAAATGAATCTTAAGAGTATCCAAAAACATAGGGGGAACACCAGACTCTAAATGTAACATATAGTTGGGCGAAGTAGTGTGTATTCTAAAGAACCTCCTTATAAAGTAACGTAGGAACTTCTCTACTGTTTCGTAGGGTCCGAATCTCCAAGCTTGTGCTCCATAAAGAAGAATGGAAGTTGCAGTTGAACGAAATATTGTTTGTTTAGAAGTATGTGAAATACTCTTCTTGTGGATACAACTGCCCCAAACCGAACATATAGCTCGCTTTGCCTCTGCTAGTTTGACGTGAAGATGTTTTTTCATGTTAGAGTTCGATGAAATCAACACTCCCAGATATTTGTACTCCTTTACATTTTCTATTTCCTCTCCTTGAAACGCCCACTTCTCGATTCGTGAGTGTCTGCCTCCACTACGTCTTAGGATCATCATCATCATCATCAGGGTTGACCCAGGTTTTCTTGTAATTAAAAATTTGACTGCTTTTCATTTGGTTTTAAATTTCCTTTACTAAGTCATCTGCTATGAAATCATTTTCGAAATAAAGTCTTCTTCCTATAGAAGTGAATAACATCTTCCCTGTCTCGCAAATTGCTGATGCATCATCGAAATCTGTTGCTCACTGTGTTCGTCACGAAAATAGTTACAATTGTTCAAATTATGATGAAGTGCCCAGCCAAGTTCTGGCACTACACCCTTTTTACAGGAACAAACTCAGGCGATTTTTGACCCCTCTTCACCACCAATGAAGTCAGAAACTTAAAATTCCGAATATTTGCTAAGCTAGTCAGGCACAGGCGCACAGTGCGGCGACTAGTGGAAAAAAACGAAAAAAAAAATGTGGCAAAAATGTGTAGCAAGTATGCCAAATTCAAGGTAATAAGTCTAAATGAATGAATCGACAGTTTATTTATGATAAAGTTCAATTTTCTGTTGTCAGAGATCGTCCGAAGATCAGCAAAATAACAAATAGTGAGAGTAGGATTTGTAGTTACCGGTTGAAAGAGCGTTCACTGAAGAAAAGAAAAGAACATACGATATTTTTTTCGCTATGCTCACAATCAGGAGAGAAAATATAGTTATTCTAACTACATATTTTTTTTTTACATGTACATTTAAATTGTTTTTTGAGAGTCTAAATCAAAGCTTCTTTGTTCGTGTTAAGTACTGACTTTGATAAGTCATATATTTTGTGTGGTGCCATATGGGAAAAAAGTGTTTTTATTTAAAGAAAGAAAACAATCATATCTTTTAAAAAAAGTAAGTTTTTCTTGCAGCAACTTGCAATTTTTCTTGCAACAAGTGTTTTTTTACGAGCATTTTTTACAGAATGTGTTCAAACGGAGCTTTTTGATGTTTTGTTTTCTAATTCAACGGCCCGAGTACCTGGTGTTTTGCAGTTTATGGAGGTACAATTAAATATGCAATCAAATTTAGAGCCTGAAGGTCAGGAAATCTTAGCAAGATCAACAACTTGCTCAGAAATAAATAAACGTTATCACTTCCATCGCTTATACACTCGAAGACTCGGATAGTGATCTTTTTTCGTAATTGTTTATTTTTCGGTTTTTCCTTTTGTTATTACTTTTTTTGAATAATAATTTTTGTCAACAATAAAAACATCCATTATATTTTGCAAGATCTTTTATGCGATATATTCTGTGGTCTTTGTGCTTTGAGAAAATATATACTTTCCTACTAACCTTTAAAATATTACATCTTTTGTATATCATAATCATCATTTTTTAAATGTTTGGCTTCTAACTAATTATTTTACAATTGTGGGCGTGGCAGTGGGTGGATTTTTGTTCAAATAAATTTTTCTTATGAAACACATTAATTTTGTACATTTCTTCAATATCATACGAAAAATTAAAAAAAAAATCAATTTTATAGCAAAAGTGGGCGTGTAAGTGGGCGAACTTTGCGCTATTTTAACTCATAATTTCTTCACTGACCAGAATATTAATAATTTCAATCACTATCGTACTAGAAAACTTCATGTAACTAATTTACTATCAAAAATGGGCGTGGTAGGGGGCGTGAAAATTCCTCAAATTGAGAAAAATCCCCTATTTATTACATTTAGCAACCAATTTTTGATCACAGTTATCTTGCTTTTGAAAAATAGATTTTTTTCCACTACCTGCATACAATCGACGCACTGTGAGGCGCCTCGCCAAATTTTAATTTTCTAGCATAATCGGTTCCTGAGATAAAAGGCGTAACTGACTGACTGACTGACAGATCATCAAAATAATGGAGCACCGACATCGTAAAATCTTATAATTTTGCACAACGGTAGGTTTTGTGATGCAAGCAGGGGAAAAAATCGAAAATTTGAGGTTTTCCATTCAGTGGGAGTGGTATCCGCCCACTTTCTCCGAATCGGTGTTGGTTGAATGGAGCACTTTCGACTGCTGTAAAACGATGAAATTTGGTAAAATGGTAGGGCTTAAATTGCATACAAAGAAAAAAATATAAAATTTGATGTTTTCCATGCAGGGGAGTGGTTGCAGTAGAATAATGAAATTTAGTAGAACGGTAGGGAGCAAATTGCATATAAAGGACCAAAAATAAAAATTTAGGTTTTCCATTCAGGGGGCGTTGTATCCGCCCACTTTCTGAGATAATGTTTAATTTATATCGATCTTTTCCGATTGCTGTAGAATAATGAAATGTGGTAGAGCGATAAAGGTAAATGTACATTCATAGCGAAAAAAATAAAATCTAAGATTTTTCATTCGAAGTGTCTTTTTATTGTCATTTTGCAACTATACATATATCTTGAAAATGTATGACTTTTCTTAGAACTAGAGTGCTCGATTTGTTAAAATGAATGAAAAAAGAAAACATTTGCATACCTAAAAAATTATGAGTTTACATACAAAAAAACTCTTAACTGTGATGTGAACTATAACACAACCACTAATTAGCCTATTAATAGGTGGGCTACCTTCATTTAAAAAAAGGAGTTAAAGTTGCAACAAAAAAAAAAAAACATCATCGCATCCTCAACAATTTTTGCTTTTTTACAACTGAGCGGATGTAGGTACTAGTATTTATAATTAAGGTAGGTATGTTAGTGTTAGGTATCTTGCCAGGACAAGAGAAAACAATTGAAGCGCAAATCAAAACAACCAATAACAAAAAGAAAATATACCAAA
The DNA here is from genome assembly GCA_911387755.1 of Chrysotoxum bicinctum. Classification (NCBI taxonomy): domain Eukaryota; kingdom Metazoa; phylum Arthropoda; class Insecta; order Diptera; family Syrphidae; genus Chrysotoxum; species Chrysotoxum bicinctum. Next base: position 129,682,698 of record OU426987.1, on the reverse strand, counting down.
AGAAATAGGAAGCTATAAACTAAGTTGATTTAAGTAGGTCCACCTTTCTATTTTTCCGTAAATATTCGGTATTAAACCTTCATGAAGTAAAAACTCGGCGTACTTTTAGATCTCAGTACTTTTACGGCTGACTTGTTACACAAAGGTTTTTGTATACAAGAACTTGGCTGTTTTTCAACATTTATGTTTTGGTCTGATTGAGTTTGCTATATATTGCGCTGTAAACCAAACTTGAGGCCTCATTTAAAAAGTTCTCCCTGCATTTGAAATTCACATTCTCAATTAATTAACATTAATTTAATATTGGGTTCCAAGACTCTGGGTGATCCACATTGAGGTTCAGATCCATTCCACACATTTATGTTATCGTGAAAGATGCTCCACCCCTGTTCCCATAACCTTTTAATCGTGACAACACTATTATAATAAATGTCGCAGATTTTTGGTATGAGAACATCGGGTCTTGCGTTTTGGCAAGAGTCAAATTCGTACGAAAACGCGTCTTATACGTGGCTGGCCTTGGTCTTCTTCAAATAGGTTTACAGAAATAAACCTAACATATACTGGGTGGGCCAACTGTTGGTTTATTTTTAAATTATATGCTATTTTGACACTAACAGCTGTTTCCCGCTCGAAATCTCTACAGAAGGTCAGTATCATACCTCCGCGGTACGAAATGAGTCGCTTTACGCTTGAATAACATTACACTCAGAGAAAAAAGGCAGGATAAATTCAAGTACGAGCAGGCTTATTTTAAGATTTTTGTATTCTTATTTTTGTTATCCTGAAAGTGACACCTTTCATTCCTGATTCAAGAATTTTATTCTTAAAACAAATTTGTATTTAAAATTAAGAACAAAACACTTGATTTGAGCCACCGCGTTGTTAAATTAAGTTTTTACATTCTCAAATCAAGCCGAAGCGATCTTAAAATCGTTTGCTGCAAGAATGTTTTTTTTTTTTTAATCAACTCACGCTCAAGGGAATATGATTACCCTTTAAATGTTTTAACACAGCGCGGGCGTGAAGTTACGGAAGAGAAAGAAGGATAGGAAAAATGTGTGGCACGATGTTCTGAGACTGAAGGTGGTTATCTCAGATTTTTTATCTCCAGGGATGGCGGCTGAACTAAAGCGGAGAATTGCCGTGTCTTATTTCTATGTCCCTTATAATTCGCATTATTTTATTCGTTTTTCATTCTTGTTGGGCATACTAGGTTAACTCAATCACATGCTGTTAGTGTTATGCCTTAACAACATGTAATGCGTAAACCAGCAACCCATTGATGACAATTTTTAGAAGGTTTTTAATGGAATTAAAGACGACATAGACGACGCCAGGGATCGAACCTGTGATACTGAGGTTGACAGGCGAGCACACAACCATCATTTTTATGTGCGGTATATTCCAGTTCGGACATGATAAGTTAGTGATTAAAGTAATTTTTTAAGACCTCAAAGAAGCAATACCTCATCTTTGGGCTCCAGATAGAATTCAGGGAAAAGTTGTTTTAGTGAAAAAACTAAGGTAATGAATACTTAAGTTTATTAATGCTGTATTTAATGTCTATACTATATTTTTAGTTTGGAATAGATCATGAAACAAATTCTGTGCCGCCAAAAATATAAACCTTGCTACAAAACACCCCAAGTAGCAGTTCGTCAACAGTTGTAAGTCCACCATTACATTTGTACTCATTGAATAGTGGAAAAAAACTCATTTTAAAATTAATAATGTATATTTAAGTATTTTTCGTAAAATAAAATAAATAATACAAATTTGAATACATAAAATTATTAAAGATGTTTTTTATTTTGGTTGGTGGTGAAGGCAGGGAGCGTGAGAGAGGGGTGGTGAGGCAAGCAGACTGATTCTGAAAATAAGACCACTCCATCTTAAATCAAGAATAAACTAGCTAGAAACAATCCGAAAGAAACTTAAATACAAGAATATTTGTTCTTTTTTTAAGAATAAAAAACTTGATTAAAGTATATATTGTTCTTATCTCTGGTATAAATAAGAATTCGTGATCTTAATTTGAGGTTGAAATGGTCTGAAATAAAGCTTTTGTATTCTTAAAATTAAGTTTCCACAATCTTGAAATAAGAATTCTATAGGCTTATAAACAAGCTCAAAACAAGAATTTGAGGCTTGAATTAAGAATTTTCGAGTTTAACAGACTTTCGTCAACGAATCGGCTTGATTTGACACCGATATTCTTGATTTTAGCTCGTTTTTTTTCTCAGTGTAGTAAATACTGAAAACTTATTTCCAAAGTGATTAATGTGTAGACCAAACAGTGCGTTTTTTGAAAAGAAATTTTGGCCGAAATGAAGCACCCACCGCGCCTGCTGTACGCAAGTTTGTGCAAAAAGTTCGTAAAACTGGTATGCTAGTGGACAACACTTACGGTTCCCGTCGTCGTCGTACGGTAGGCACAGATCTCATAAAGCCTGCGCACGCGGGATAAAATTTGATAGTAAAAAACTTAATTTTTAGGACAGAGAAGCGAAGTGTGAGTTGAATTACTATTAGTTTTATTTTCTTAAGGGTAGGTGTCCATTGAAAAAATAGGTTAGACTTCTGCGCTAAGCTGTATAACTTTCACAGTTTTACGAATATTTCAATGAAATAAACGGTCATCGATTAGAAAAATGTTAAGAAAAATACTTTTGTAGCTATGAAAAAAACAAAAATTGTGTGCCCAGAAACTGTCACGCAAGTGGAAAAATCATACATTTTAGTAAGGTCCGTATTCAAATGATAGGGAAATTCAGAAAATATTACTTTTTTATTTTTTATAGAAATAACATATCCTTAAATCACGTTTCGGTCTTCTGTTTTTATTCTGTTTTCTTATTTATTCAAAAAAAAAATGTACAAACTGAAAAACGAAGTAAATTTGCATAGTGGTATGAATGCTCTACTGGATAAAACTTCAATAAGTAGATAAAAGTCAAATTCACTCTTATACAAAGCCAATGTGCAATTACGTTAATATTTTTTTTAAATTTTTGCAGTAACTTTTTACTAACCAAAGTCAAAAATATACATTTTTTTACAAATATTTTGTTTCCTACCCTGGGAAATTGAGTTCTATTTTTTTAATTTTTGGAAATACATTTTCAATCAAAGATTTATATTCTCTGAACAGCGTATGGGTCTTAAAAATTAAATAGAACTCATCTAAAGTTCATAAAAATGCAATTTAATATGTCAGTATTTGTAATGCATTTGTAAAGAAAGTATTGACAATACAATTCTCATATATTTTTTTTATTTTTGTTTGATATTTTATTTACTAAATTCAAAAATACAAAATACTTTTTTCACTCAATATTTATTTAATTGTTTTTTAAAAAAGAGGTCTATTTTGCATTTTTTAACAAAAAGTTTCTTTGCACACGCACACAAGTAACTATTAAGAATGCCACTGCAATATTAGCGCTTTGAAAAAGAAGGTTTTGTATTCTCTGGAAAAGAATTTTGTCCGCCCAACCGCTCTCTTGATTATTTTTTATTTTTTTTTTTTTTTGTCTGGGCTCATTTGGTTTTTTATTCTTGTTTATGACTTGTCATCTTGCATCTCGTATTACAAGAACAGAAAAAATAAAAAAAAAACGTTTTAGAAATGATTTATTTTAGTGGGTATATGATGCAATGACCATTCCACATTGTCGGAGATAGGGTGGAAAAATGTTCTTTGTGTATGTATAAAAAAGAATATAAATAGGTATATCAGTTGTGTCGAAGACATCGCAGTGAACACGTATAGTAGCATCGTTTTGTTTATTAAATTAATTTAATTGTCTTATTACAATTTTTACATTACAATTTGTTGTGGTTTTGCTTGTCAAACTTTTTGTATGCATACTTTAATGCAATAAACTAATTTTAATACTATAATATCTTATTATAATTTGATATAAAGTAAAAAGAAATCATAAATTGGTGACAAAGTTATATCTATATATTTATAATATATAGTAAAAGAGAATAATTTTGCTGCTCTCCATTATTTGACTATTCGCTCCCGTTGAAGTTCTTTTTCTTCCCCGCCACTCGGTGAGTGAAATTTTTGTATATGTTCTGCCTATGAAGCATTGTGAGACTGCATTGTATCCCAACAATTTTGCCTACCATTTCATGCCACTGCTATCTTACGAAGGAACTTGATTGCTGTTAGCTGCATACATCTCCTGCCATCGTAGTATATACACGGAAAGACGAAAGAGTGCACTTGCTCCCGCTGAGGATTTTCTGCTTCCCTCCTCCGTACTGCATGTCATGATCCTTGACATCTGTCAACTATATACTCATCTAGCATCTATCGTCTGCCAACAACTATATTACCGACAACTCTTTTCCATTGGTTTGTGTATTTGCTTAGTAGAAATTCAATTTCCCTAGTACACTAAGAATCAAGATTTTAATTAATTATTTTTTTAAACTACAAATAATTATCGTAATCATGACTAAGTGTGCATCTTGTGACAATATCTCCGACTTCATGATCGATTCTATTATATGTCATGGCAACTGTCGAAGAAGTTTTCATGTTAGATGTATAGATGCACCTTTCAGTGCCATCAAACTTTTTGAAAAGAAAAAGTCATTCTCCTTTTTTTGTGATGAATGCGACCCTTTCGCCCACACAAATATAGTTCGAGATATATTACAAAACACAAAACAACTGACAAATTTAAATATCCAATTAACTCAGCTATCTTCAAAAGTTGATAACTTAAGCAAAAAGACACAATGCAATATTATACAAACGCGAAGTAGAGCAAAAAATAAAGATCCTATCCCTCACTCAAGCAACGAGGCATCGACTAAAAGAAAATGTGAAGTACTTGACAATCCAAGTGAAACTCAGTTAACAAAGCAACAATCAAGATCAATATTTGAATCGTTTATACCGCCCCATTCCATCTCTGATTTCAACTTCAACAATGGTGTGCCAGTTCCATCAAGCCTTCTTCCGCCATTACCACAATCATCTACACAAGAAAAACCGTCATCATCATCTTAATTGTCATCGCTCCAAGTTTCAGTTCCTGTTCTATTGTCGATTTCAATATTATTTGCACCAAAATCACCATCCCCTCAGAACGTATCTACAGCGAACGAACGTTTAGATTGTGTAACTCCCTCCTTAACATCCGCAAATACTGAACAGGATATTCTACCTGACAATAATACAATTTCCTTAGTCTCCCAATTAATTTAATTAACCATGTTTCTCCTATTATTTCCGGGCTCAAAATAGTCGAAGGGCAAAAGACAATCTTCATTTCTAAACTTGACCCTAAGACGAATGCTCTAGATATTAGATTGGCACAACTCGGAACTTATATGTTGAAAAAATGATTCAGCGTAATTACTCCAAATATTCATCGTTCAAAATCAAAGTACCTGATTCACTGTTCTTCCTTTTAAATTCAACGTCCTTTTGGCCTGCTGGTACTAATACAAGTACTAATATATTACCAAAATGTTAATGGATTAAGGACAAAAACCAGCAAGATTTATAAAAATATAAATAATATCCCACATGACATTATTGTGCTGACTGAAACATGGTCGAATTCATCTTTTACTGACACTGAGCTATTTGATAATACCTATCACGTATTTCGACGTGGCCGACAGCTTCTTAATGACTCAGCTACTGTTGGAGGAGGTTTATTAATAGGAGTAAGAACCTCTAACATTTGCTCACTTGTTGATGATTTTCTTCAGTCCTCACTTGAATTGCTATGTGTAAAAATAAAAGTGCCATCTGGTTACGTTTATGTGGTTGTTACTTATATTCCATCGCTCTAACAGCGATATTTATGAAAATTTTAACAATTCCATTGAAACCATCTATGAGAAAATTGATCCAACTGACGAAGTCATTGTAATTGGGGATTTTAATGTTACCAACTTGAAATGGTGTAGATCTACTAATGATGCTATCTATTCTCCTATAAACGCATCGAATTTGAACGAATTTTGTGTATTGGATGGAATGGCTTCTTTTGGCTTAAATCAGCTGAATGGAGTCAAAAACCAAAATGGAAGAATACTAGATCTTGTTTACTTCTCTGATGTATTGAATACTGATGCTGCCGTTATCTCATGCGATTCAAAGCTTGTTGAAGAAGATCGCCATCATCCCGCCTTAACTATTTCATTGAATTTATGTGTACCATATGTAATGTTCTAAATGCTTGTAAATATCAACTTGAGTTCAATTTTAAAAAATGTGATTTTAATCAACTCTTTATCTTATTAATGGAGAAAAATTGGCATTTTTTATTTTCAAACTTGAGCTTAGATGAAATGATTTTGCGATTTTATGAAATTTTGTTTGATTGTTTTTTAGATACCATCCCATTTCGCAAAGCAAAATATTTAAGTAATAACCCGCCATGGTGTGATTCGCATATAAAAAAAATTGAAAAATAAAAGAAATAAAGCCTGGTTGAAATTTAATCTATCGAAGACTGAAGAGACATTTCGAGATTATCAAGAACTGCAAATCGACTTTATAAACTATTCAAATCTACATTACTCTGATTTTATTTCAAACACTGAATGTGAGCTTAAAGATGATCCACAGAAATTTTGGAAGTACGTTAATAATAAAAGGAAATCTGATGGTTACCCAGTTAGTATGAACTATCAAAATTCTTCAAGTCATGATCCAAAAACGATATCTAATATGTTTGCTGATTATTTTAAAAGTGCCTTTGAAGACTTTTCTTCGAATACTTCTTCCATTCCTTCTTATACACAACAATACACACATCATAATTTTATAAATTTTTCGATTACAGAAGCTTCTATACACGACAATATTTTGAAACTTGATGAATGTTTTAATCCTGGCCCGGATGGTGTTCCATCATTCATATTGAATAAATGTGTGTCTTACCTGTCTTATCCATTATATGTTCTTTTTAACGAGTCGATAAGAAGTTCGAAATTTCCTGCTCTTTGGAAAAATTCATATTTAACGCCAATACATAAAAAAGGCCTAAAGAATTTAATAACAAACTATCGTCCTATTGCGAAATTGTCTGCTATCCCCAAACTGTTCGAATCTCTGGTCTGTGACATACTTGCTTTTAGACTAAGCGCCCACAGCAATCTTTGGGTGTGATTGATAACAAAAAATAATTAGCATAATTAGATAGGCCTTTTATAGTTATTTACAAATGTGAAAGTTTTGCGTACTCTAGTACTCTAGTGGGAGCAATAGTGCATCAAATGCAGTTCTTTCCAAGTCCAAACAATTGTGATAACAACTTTGCCAAAATGTAGAGTTAAGCCCCCTGATTGAAAATATCGAGGTCCAAGACGTTTTACAGACAGCCTTCTGCCTGCCAGACGCGATAAGAATAGGCTACTTCTTGCACTAAGATGACTACCTTCAAAACGTCTTGGACCTCGATATTTGAAGTTATGCCAAATTTTGTATCCCAATTTTTTAGACTTTGGAAAGAACTGCATACTTGATGCACTGTCTATAATACACTATTGCGCCCACTAGAGTATGCAAGACGTTCACATTTATAAATCATATAATAAAACGGTGGGCCGCGGCGAGCATGTTTTTTGTGGTGCACTTCGCGGCCCACAAAAACCGAAGGGGTATAAAATTACATATTAAACGAAAGCATTTTTTGCATAGATGTGCAGAATGCCAAAATTATTTAAACACTACACTGAAATTGTTTAAAACAATAAATAAAAACTGCAAACAAATGCCCGGAAAACAAAAACAATTAGAAATGTCAAATCGACTGACACATAATTAGAAATGTCAAATCCAGAATAAACCATTCAGCGAAAACCCAAAGCCAGAACCCGAAACATTAATGTGGGTTCACAGTGGTGTTCACATTACACAAATCCGCCAACACGACAGAAGTTGATGAACATGTTGTTGTTGTTGAATGTGAACCTCCCTAAATGAAGAAATATTATCAATATAAATAGTAGGCATGTGTTTGTTTAGTATTTGAGCTCTTGTAATAAAATTTTGAAACATTAAGCGTTAACTACAATCGTCACTTTTTGCAAAAAGTGAAAAGGAATACACACATACACCAGCCACATCTGTTGCTGAAAAGAGCGTATAATTTACACCATACAATTTCAGTTCAGACATCTATCGGTGATTTTCTGAAAAACTGTATTCCATGTAATAGTGTTTTTAAAAAGTAAAAAGGTAGAACCATTTAAACCATCAAGCCTTAACTACAATTGGCAATTTTTGCAAAAGGTACAATAAGTGAAAAAATGAAAAAGAATAAACACATACACTAGCGACATCTGTTGCTTTCAGTTTGGCGACATCTATCGGTCATTTTCTGAAGCAATTTATTCAATTTATGAGGCTAGGCGCGCACATTCAATTTTTAGTTGCACAACTGTTTGGTTGCTTATAGAAAACAGATAACCTATTTGGTTGAATGTCCGCGCAGGTGCATATAACTATATGTTACACAAAATAGCGAACTCATTTTAGGCAATCGTTTAGTTTGTGTCAAAACACAAACTTTTTAGTTGCTCGAACCAAGCAGTTGCGAAACTAACTAGCCTTAGTGTTTTCAAAAAGTGAAACATTTACATGTTGGTTTTTTGAGATGGGAGATCAAATTTTAAATTGAGTTAGAAAAGGAGAGCAGATTTTTTTTTAACATTTTCACTTTGCAAGTTCATTGCAGTTATGGCTTTACAATAACAGGGGTTTTTATGCAAAAGTGTAAGCTCTGCGTATTTGTATAAATCAATTATTTTGAAAACTTATTTACATTTGTCTGCATTTGAATTTTAAATATTTGCGAAAAAAGAGAATACAAAATACTCGAAATGTATTTGTCCGGGAAAGAGAGAAGATAGAAAATGCAGACGTGAGACGCCGCGTCGTCAAAAATGCGGACGAACATGACTTACGATACAAATCTAAATCTCCATGGCTGAATGCGTTCCGTGGGCTCAAACCAACCTCATTTTTTGTTGACAATAAACAGCTGGCCGATCGATGTGCAAACAAAAAAAGTTTTACAAAAAACAAAAGTAAATTGAATTTATGTTTTTGAAGTTAGCTATATTTCTTTAGGCGCGTTATGAAATTTAAAAAAAAAATCACATGTATGTAACACAAAATTCACAGGTTGACGTCACTGCAACGACGTGGGTTCGAGTCCCAATAGAATGATGAATATTTTTTTTATGAGAGTGAAATTTTTAGATCTAACACAAAATTCACAGGTTGGCGTCACTGCAACAACGTGGGTTCGAGTCCCAATAGAATGATAAATATTTTTTTTATTGCCTTCCTATGAAAAAATTATGTGAGTGAAAGTTTTAGATGTAAGATGTAACACAAAATTCACAGGTTGACGTCACTCCGGCAACGTGGGTTCGTTTCCAATATTATGGCCATAACAGCTGAAGGACAATGACATGAAAGAATCGAAATAAAAATTGTTAATGTGTCAAAAATGTGTATAGGTTCGAAAGTTTGTCTACCATTAACTGTTTTCCTTTGGACTCCAGGACAGTGCTTGGTAGGTACTTCTCATTGCATTCAACAATTTAAAAAAATCATGAATTCTTTGTCTTTTATTGAATGAGAATGAATTAAATAAATAAATTGGCACTCGAATTTCGAGAGCTGGGTCGGCTAGTTACTATAAAAGGCCTATCTAATTATGCTAATTATTTTTTGTTACCAATCACACCCAAAAATTGCTGTGGGCTCTCGGTCTATTTTAATTGTTCATCTGTTATATGTGAAAATGAACATGGTTTTGTAAAGAAAAAATCCACAGTCACAAATTTATTACAATTCTCTACCTTTTGCTTAGATGCGTTTGAAAAACACTCTCAAGTAGATTGCATCTTTACTGACTTCAGTAAAGCCTTTGACAAATTAAGTCACAAAATACTATTAGATAAATTAAGGAATATTGGATTTAACCATTGTTTTGTTTTGTGGATATCTTCATACCTCAAAGATAGATTTTATAGTGTAATATTCAGAAATAACCGTTCGTGTCAATTTAAAGTTAGTTCTGGTGTACCTCAAGGGAGTCATCTTGGCCCTTTGCTATTTGTTTTATTTACAAACGATCTTCCCTCTATATTAAATACATTCTATGTGTAGTATGGCTTTAATCTATGCTGATGACGTGAAAATTTTTCGAACAATAAACTCCATTGCGGATTGTGAACAATTACAAGACGATCTTCGGAGATTTTATGAATGGTGCAATAATAACTGTTTGTTTTTTGTTTTAAATATTGACAAGTGTAAGACTATGTGTTTTACACGCAAACGTAATTTATTTATATTTGACTATCTGTTGAATTCGTCACATTTATGTAGAGTGTCTAGTTTCTCCGATCTCGGAATCTTACTGACTCAAAATTATCATTCACTGATCATTATAAATATATTGTAAAGAAAGCAAACAAAATACTTGGTTTTGTCAAAGATTTTCCTGTGAGTTCCGTGATCCATATGTTATAAAAATTCTTTATGTTTCTTTTATTAGGCCAATTCTGGAGTATTTATGTGTAGTATGGGCACCATACTACTCTATTCACATAAATAGAATAGAAATTATTCAAAGAAGATTTTTAAGGTTAGCCCTGCGTTTTTTTCCATTGGTCAGATAGAGTTATATTACCCCCATACGCTCATAGACTTCAGTTGATAAACCTCCCATCTCTTTCTGTTCACAGAGAATAATTGCAGTTCTGTTTCATAACTGGAGTAATGAATGGATCTATCTCATCTTCATCGGTTCCTTGTCTATTAAATTTCAATATAAGTCGTTCTAGTTTAAGAAGAAATTTACCAATTTGTACTATTTTTAGCAGATCAAACTATGGCGCTTATAGGGCCGTTTTCTTCACTATAGCTCAACTTGAGGCAAACTCTCAAGTTGATCAACTTGAGAGTTGGATTCAACTCGAGAGTTGAAACGCAAGTTGAAATTTCTTTTTCTTCACAATTTTTTTCTCAACTCCCGAGTTGAAAATCTAAAGTTGATCAACTTCTGATTTGAAAAATATCCCTGGGATATTTGTTGTGACAAGTGACAAGCTGTCACTTTCAAAATTAAATTTTAATTTATTCGGTCAATCTAATTGAATTTTTGTGTGAAATTTGTGATGAATGATTTTCTCTTCGATCTACATAGGGATAAAAATAAGTTGTTTCCAATCGCGAACGGATGTTTGTCATGGATGTTGCCGTTTCCCCAAAGATACATGGTAAATTTGTGTCAGCTAAATCAGCAAATCTGGGAATTTCTGGAGCAGGTTCTATAATTTTCCTTCAATTGCTTTGTTGTGAATAACAGCGCAATAGATGATGATGAGTTTTGCCGTCTCTATTTTCCACCTAATGTCGGAAGCCAACACGGGAAATCTGCTTTTCTAAACGCCATATGAACGCTCAACTCAATCGCGAGTGCCTATTTGCAATTCTTTGTACAAATCCTCATCAGCGTTTGTTACAATGGTGATAAAGTGATTTTTGGGATTGGCCACGAGATTAATTTAAAGGGGAACTTAGGTTTTAATTCAAAACTATTGCCGTCTCGCGTTGCAAGGAAGTGAATCCTTTATTAATTCTATCAACATCACTGCTGTCGGTTTTGAAAAACGAAAACAATAATTGAAGTCACGGTCGTCCCACTCTTCAACTCCAATGAACGGCAACATTCACTGCTCGACGAAGTTGAAGTCCAATTTTCCCAAAAATAATTGCTGCGGAAAATTATGCCAATATTTTTTTTTTGTTGTGAAAACTCAATTAAAAAAACTTTTGAAGCAAAATGCATGTATGTATTTTATTAAAAAAAAAACAATGTTTCATGTCAACTCTCACTTTTTCTCTCTCAACTTCTAGTATTTTTGGAAGTTGAGAAAACCAGAAGTTGATCAACTCGAGAGTTGAGAATCGAAATTTGAAACTGTCAACTTTGAGTGAAGAAAAACAAAATCACAAGTTGAGAATAAAAATCCTAAAGTTGAGGTCAACTTCTAGTGAAGAAAACGGCCCATAGTCCTCTTAATCTCTTAATCAGTTAATAAATATTTTTAATAACTTCTCTTTTCTTATTGAATCTACAAATGTCAATCTCAAATCCGAACTCTTTAAAAATAATTTGTATACTCAAAATCGATCAAACTTTGTTTATAGATAAATTTTAGATTTTAAGAAATATTGTAAGCTTAACGTTAGCATTAACGTATTGTAATAAATAAATGAATATCACACATTCGCCGTCATAAATTTTGTTTTTTTTTTGTATTTTTTTATTTGCGATCTATCATCACTTCTACTGGTTTTTTTGTTTCTTCTATGGAAAGCCATTTTTAGGCCAGTCATTTTAGGTTTTATCTGCGGAAAAATTCCTAGTGAGCTGAATTTTTGTATACACTTTTATTACGGCATTGTAATGAAGATGTGAAAAATCGACATTGATATCGTGCCGGCTAAAAATGTTATCATAAGGGTCAAAAGGTCACAAAAATCAGTTTTTCGCAAATATCTCGCGATCTATTGCTCAGAGGTCAATAAAAATTGTTTGTCGTGAAATTGTCTACAAAAAAAGTCTCTTGCATTTTTCTGTAAAATTAACCGTTTTCGGAATAAAGCGCTGAGAAAGCGAATATATTATGACGATGCACTCGTTTCTTCACCACCTTCGAGGTTTTTTTACATGATTTCCGCCGTAGGCATAATCCATGATATGTAATCAGAGGTTTTTTTTTATTTACGAGTGAATAATTTTTTATTTGAATACAGAAAAATGAACTTTAGTAGATATATATTTTTTTTATCATTCGTTATCGATATCTTCAGTTTCTGTGTCATTAAAAATTGCATACCGCAATCTTCGATATTAAAAATGGTCTTCAGCTGTGAGCGGTTAACTCGCTGATTCTATTCAGCATTTACACCAAGCGATCTAATAGGTAGTCTAATTTGGGCAATTGTGTATACCGTCGACCTAATAGTGTACAGAACAGCTCCCAAAGTCGAGGTCATCAGAATTCTTTTGCACTGTGACTTCAACAAGATTCAGTGATATTGCGATGATATGGAAGTCAGTTTCAGAAATCTGAAACTATTCTGCTTAGGACTCGATCCATGAGTGTGCCACTTGGTGGTATTTGTTTCGAGGATCTCAAGATAACTCCCATTGCCGCACTTCTGATTGCCTCGTGTAGAGGGGATAGATAGAGGAGAACCTCTATAGCTACGGTAGGGCAGGTTCTCATTGCTCCTGTAATACAGATACCCGCGAGCCCTTAGACTTTTTCCAGAGCTTTCCTTGTTCTTGATAATTCGGTTCTCTTGTGCCATGCAACCGCCCCATATGTAGGGGCCTATCGTGAATAAAATTTCCCTGGGAATTGTTCCCAACTTTCAAAATTGTCATCTCAAATAATGCCGAAAGTTTCTCTTGGAATTTATTGATATTAGGATTTAAGTTTTATAGTGACTTTGGCTCTCATTTAAAAAGGCCAGTCGCCAGCTTACAATGAACAGTGCAGAAGTATTGACCTTTCCAATTTTCGAAGATGGGGAAAATTCCGAGGGAAATTTTGTTCACGATAGCCCCCGTAATGATTGGCCTTACCATCATAGTGTATATCCAGCTAAGGATGTTCGGTTTGCATCTGCATGACTTGCCTGCAAGTCTCTTGCAAATCATTAGGGCTTTTGTGTCTTTCCCGACTATAGCTTTTAAGTGTTTGTTCAAAAGGAGTCTACTATCTGGTATAATTCCTAGATATTTTACCCCTCTCTGCGATTCAATCACTTCACCAGCTAGATGGATAGGTGTCATATGTGGCAGAAGTTATTCCTTGTAAATGGTATGGGTTTATTGATAATCCTACAGATAGACACCATTTTCGTGTAATTGTTAGTCCTCTTTGGATTACCTACGGCTACGATAGCAACATCATCAGCAAATCCAATGGAGAATATACCTTGGGAGGTAAGATTTTCTAACAATTCATCCACTACAAGACTCTTCAACAAGGGTGATAATACACCACCCTGAGGACAGCCTCTTGTTTTGATTACTTTTTTTTACATTTTGTCCTTTTTGTGTCAGTATTTTTAGTGCCTAATATTTCCATCTAGTTATGGTGACTACGAAGAATATTAGTGAGATAGGGCATAAGGTTTTCTTTTCCCTTCTACAAGAAAGCTGGGAAGATACCATCTACATCTGGTGACTTTTAGAGTTGAAAAGTATTATTATCCTTTTACTTGAACACATGTTCCTACCTATTTACCTGTCCTCTATTTTTGGTATGAGAGGTATTCTATCTACCAAGTTAGCATTTTAGGTTTTATGATAAAATGCTATTTTTAGGACTTTTGCCATATTTAAGCCATTTTTTGAGGCATTCACGGGCACGAAATGTCCTGTCTATACTAGTATTACTAGTGCTATATGTCTGTGTATGTAGTAGATTTTACTAACAACACACTTACAAACATGAATAAAAAGCAATAGAGTTTACGCCTTGATATACGCCGTACGGTATACAATACCGTATGTGAGTGCATTCTAGTCGTTGTCTCTACTTCAAAAACGGTTAATTTTACGGAAAAATGCAAGACATTTTTTGTAGACAATTTCACGACAAAGAATTTTTATAACGACCTTTATTGACCTCTGAGCAATAGATCGCGAGATATTTGCGAAAAACTGATTTTCGTGACTTTTGACCCTTATAACTTTTTTAGCCGGCACGTTATCAATGTCGGTTTTTCACATCTTCATTACAATGTCGTAATAAAGGTGTATACAAAAATTCAGGTCACTAGGAATTTTTCCGCAGATTGAGGTTTAAAATGCCTAAAATGACTGGACTATTTAGGTATGTACTAGGGTGGTCCTTATTTCTAAGAGACACATTTTATTTCTTTAATTTCGCGAGGCACCACGTAATTTAATTACATATATACCATAAAAAGGTATTTCAGTATTTTTTTTTTGAATTTCTTAAATGACATTTAGAGGTCGCTACCAAGGTTTGAATTTTAAATAAAAACTCAAAATTTGTATTTGTTAGATTCTTTTATTTTTATAGCCAGGACATAAAAAATATTACAAATTTATTGTTGTTATAAATTAAGATATTATGTAGATATTTGAATCATTTATTTTCAATATACAAGGGTTGAGTTCTTCATTGATTGTAATTAATTTATTATATTCTTTCATTAAAGCAACACCGCGCTCAGCTACGTCGTTCACTACTGGCAAAGAATGAACTATATTTTTGGCAGCTACATAATCAGTGTCTTCGTTCCAAGTTTCCACGTCTTTTTTCAAAAAAATTGATGGAATACCTAGTATCTGGAAGAATCTTAAGGAGTTATTACTTACGAACTTTTCTATATTTTTTTCGTGCATATGTGTGATATGAAGGTTTATTCTTTTTAAGCAATTCTGTGCCTTCAATTTTCAGTGCTTCTACCATTTTTTTCTTCTCTTAAACTGAAAGTTCGTCATCGAAAAAGGCAAGCGAAACTAGCTCTTCCGACAAATACCACAAATGATTTAGAATCTTTTTCAGCGCAACAGTTATATTTTTGTTAAAGCTTTCAAAGGCCTTAAGGTCTTTCAATAATTGTAAGTCGTTTCTTGGTGCTGATCATCCGGTAGAGGCTTGAAACCAATATTTAACATAAATCATCACCGTGAAAATGCATATTTCTCTCACAGCCTTTTCGTCCTTCTTCGTTTGCTTAAACTGATGCTTAAATAAATAGATTTTCAAATAGTACAAGGCTCTTGCCATCCATCTAGCTCGATTTAGACCAGCAGGTCGCCTAAATAAAGCGCCTTTTTCAGGAGCACCTCCTAAGAAAATTATAGTGAGATTCAACAGTTCTCTGTAGTCATCTCGAGGTTGATGTACTTGTAGTTGCTTTTTGGCAAAAGAAATTCTTTCTGCGGCCACTTCTGCAAAAATATTTACCTCAGCATCATCTGTTATTGTTTTAAAGTCGCTTTCGTCAATAGTGTTCCAATTGTTCTTTAATCTTTTAAATAATTGTATATCAGGACCACTAGATGGGACAAGCGATTGAACCACTACAGCTGACAACAGAATTTCCATTATGTGGTGACGACAAGCAAACCAAAGCATTATTTTATCCATTTTTCGTTCCAAAAGAACGCATACTCTACTTCTTAAGCCGGTATTTACAGCAGTAGTGTCAAAACACAAACATTTTACCTTATCGCTCAAATTCCATGAATTTATAGCCAAACCACAATCTCGCGTTTGGTCGGTCGGGCTTTGACATTTTGAATAAAAACAATAGACTCTTATGAGGCAATCTGAAATGTTACCTCCGGCGTTGCGACCGCTTTATATCGTAATATCGTAAACGTCAGACCAACGCCAGGCCAAAGCAAAAGTAGATCTATTTTCTATTCGGTCGGGCGTTTGACAGTTCATTGTTTTTGTTTTGATTAAAAAAAGAAAAGAAATTAATTAAAAAATAATCGTATGAGCTCTTTCGAAGACAAATTAATAAACATGATTCGGGATAACGATTGTATTTATAATACAAAAAAGTCTACACCTAGGGGAAATTGGTTTTCTCCAAGAATGCTTTTCTAGTTCTGGCTCGATAAAAGTTCTCAACAAATCGAATGTCGCCGGTTTCATTCGGGTTATTTTAAAAAAATGTTCTGGATCATGCTTTTGCATTGCATCATAATTAAGAGCAAAGAATCCATCAGTGTCTTTGCTTAAATTGAGCTCCCGAACCCATCGCTGCCTTTCTACTCTTTTTTCGTCGTTTTTAAACGCCTCATACCCAGCATAGCTCACAACACCGAGCAAGGAAAAATCAAGGAGGTCATCAAGATCATCCATATCGGCCATATCCATCTCTTGTTTAAAAAAATAGCTTTACAAATTAACTATTTTAAATGCCCAAAATTTAAAATACGCAATATTATATACCTTGTAAATTAATAAACAGTAACAAAATTCATTGGAATATAACAATTAAGTAGGTACTTATCAAAGATGTCATGGAAATGTCAGTCAACGCTCGAGGTTTGAAGCTAAATTTCGTTTTACGAATGCTACGGTCGCGCTTTTTGACACATAAAATCGTAAATACGACCAAACGCCCATTAACGCCGGACCGACTGAACGCGAGGTTGTGATTTAGCCATTATAGCTTCGTAGACAGCTGACGCACATGCTTTACTCGTTCCACGTTTCAATTTTGGAACTGCGAGTAGTTGATCAACTCCATGTCCTGATACCAAAATTGGCAGCCGATCTACAGTTTCGTGTCCAGTAATATCTTCTATAAGTTTACCGTCCCAATGGATTGTTAATGATGAATTTGGTTTAAACTCGCTTTTGAGAGACAACAGCTTTGCGATTTTTCACACGCGGCTGAAGAATAGAAGATCTATTGACATTAAATATGCACTTTTCAAAGTAGATGTCACGACCATAGTTGCTCGTCTGTCACTCAATTTAGAGACATTACTGGAAGCTAATTGGCTGTTAATAATGTCTTTTCGAGTTCGTTTCTGAGGTGGTTGCATTTCGGAGCTCGGACAATTCTGATATGCATTCGAAGTCAGATGAAGTTGCTTCTCTACTAGTGGGGTACTGGGGGTAGGCGATGACGAAAGAAATGGTAATGAAGAAAAAGAGCACTTTTCTGTTAAAGCCAAGAATCTTTGTCTTCACGCTCGCGCAATTTTTCAAGGCGTTCTCCTTTCTCTTTTATTTTCTTACATTTGTTTAAACTTTTTCTGTCCACTGAACCAATTAAAAATTGGCGTCGATTTTGTCGCACTGCTAATAAAAACTCCTTGCCTCTTCTAAAGTCATAATATCTATTTAAAACATCACGATGAGCAATATCAAATAAATCTTCTAATTTTTGTTGCTAATTTTGTTCTTTTTTCTTTATTGCTTCTGAACGTTTTTTCTTGTTTTCTTTATTTTTTTTTAGATTCTGCCACTCTTGGAATAGTTTTTCAATTTTACTGATGACATGTTTTTTTAATTGAATTGGTATACTAGCTTTTTCCCACAGATTTATAAATCCGCAAGCCATCAAAGTCGCAGATTCACGTATGCTTTTCTTTTCTTCATTTTTGTAGTAAAAAAAAGGCAAAACTTCACTGATGGATGGCACAAACCAATTTTTAACTTACTATGATGTTAGTGCGCACGCGTACGCCTTAAATTGTACGTCTTGATTGTGTGAACGGTTTAAATCTCGAGGCGTTGGTACAGAAGAGAGGTCGAGGGGAGGAAGGGATAAGAAGCGATTGTCTATGCGAGTTTCACTTGTACGGAAAATGTGATATAAACACCTAAATGAAACATTAATGAAACCATCATTTAAGCTGTTCTTCAATGATTTTTGTAAAAAATTTGACAGTTGGTAGCGACCTCTAAATCTAAATCTAAAAAATAAATTCAAAAGAAAAGATACTAAATTCATGTTTATGTTATTATTTTATTGAGTTTTCGTTTTTGGGATTTCGTGCTTTCTATTATTGCTCGGTTTATTGTTCTTATTCGAAAAAACATTCGGGCACGGAAAAATAATTAATAATATTTTTCATTCATGCATAGTAATAAATTGCGATGCATAGTGATCTTCATTTTTGTTTGTCAAAGGGTGTGCACATGATGGAAGAAATGAAATCTGCGATGTTGTCTATAGAATAAGATACATATGGGGGCGACTTTCCAAAACGACAGCAGGAGTTGAGTTTTGATTTTTTTTTTTACAGGTATGGGTCTCAATAGAACAGGGTTAAAATATTAGAGTGAGGAAACCCCCCTAAATCCTAAAAAAAAATATTTTCTTTTTCGGTTTTAACCTCACTTTTTGTTTGACTCAATTTTTTGACGAAATTGTTAATTAAAGTGCTTAATTGGTTTATGTATTCAATGTTACTATCTATTCTGAATCGAACACAAAAAACCGAATGATTTTAAGTCTTTTAGTTCTTGAGAAAATTGAAAATTACTAAGACTACTTTTGGTTTTTTGCTTACATACTGTTATAACTTTAACAGATATGAAGTAAGTTATAATAAAGTTAAATGTATTTATTGTCATTTAAGAATATAAATGTATTTATAAAAGAAAAATTGAATTTAATTAAATGAGGTTGAAGTAGGTCCGCTCTGGTCACGACGTATGTTCCAACTCCCCTCATCTCTTCATTACAAAATGTCGACGTCAAATTATCCTCGTTGTGGTTCATATCATTTTTCTCCAGGGGTGTCAAATCCTTAGGGTGGTAACACCTCCCCTTTTAGATGGTGGTGAGGGAGGAGAATACCTCTTTGGTGCTCTACGTTTACGACCGGATCTTCTCTGACTTTGTGGAGTCCTTATAACTTCTGGCAAAGTCGAAGGATTATAGTTAATCTCAGGTACCTCTGAGTGAAGACATCGTGATTGCGAACTTGCGGTGGAAGTGAGGTTGGACCTTGTGACTTCTGGACCAATTGAAGACTCTGAAACGATTGGAACCGGTTTTATGTTAAAGTCCTGTAAAAGGATTGAAATAGGCAATTGTGTTTCGGATGTTGATGATGTCTGTGTAGATGAACTTCGTGGACGAATTTGATTTGTATGTGCCCGAACTAACCTGTCTCTGGTGTTCACTTGAACGTTGTAGTTGACTGCTCCTACTCTCTCAATTATCTCACCTGAAATCCAGTTGCTTTTATGATAGCGGTATACCTTGACGAAAACAGAATCTCCTACTGCAAATGCTCTATGTTTTGCTCCATGATGGCGATTGAAATTTTGGTTTTGTTTTTCATTTTCGATTGGCTGCTTCATCTTTGGTTGCAATAGAAGATCCAACGATGTTCTAATTTTTCTCCTATATAATGCTTCTGCAGGTGAAGTTCTATTTGGTGTGTTGCAATTAGGAGTTGTCCTGTACATGAAAAGAAACTGTTGAAGAGCATCTTGCATGGTTACCTCCCCTTTGAGTTTTTGAAAAGATCGTTTTAGCGTGTCCACAAATCTTTCCGCTTGCCCATTTGATTGAGGGTGAAATGGTGCAGTTCGAACGTGACAAATACCAGCGGAATCACAGAAGCTTTTGAATTGATTACTGCAAAACTGTGTTCCATTGTCCGATACCAAGGTTTTGGGATAGCCGTGCCTTGAAAAAATTTCTTTTAAGATCTTAATTGTGGCAGTTGAGGTTGTAGATGAGGTTTCTACAATTTCAGGCCATTTGGAATGAGCGTCTATTACTAATAAGTAATAGGCTTTCTGGATTGGGCCTGCGTAGTCAATATGAATACGCTCCCAAGGCTCCGCTGCGAGAGGCCATGACTGAAGTGTTGTTTTCACTGGTGACTTAGATGCTGATTGACATTTTGAACATTGCTTTACAAAATTCTCGATGTCTTTGTCAATTTGCGGCCAGTAAATGTATCCTCTAGCTATCGCCTTCATGTTCTGGATGCCTGGATGTCCTCGATGTACTTGGCGAAGTATTTTGATTCGAAAACACTCAGGAATCACTAGTCTATCTCCAAACATGATGCAGCTGTTGACGAGTGACAACGCCTCACGTCTATTGAAGTACTGAAGTTCGTTTGAAGATAGATACGATTTGTTTGGCCACTTTGATTTAATGAACTCACTTATTCGACTCAGTTCTGGATTGTTCAATGTTGCATTGCGAACCATGTCAAATGTAAGTGGCAGTTGCTGAATCGTATGACTGAGATCCGCAAAAGCTTCTTCTTCCACAGTACTACTTGCTATGACGTACTCTTCAGATGTAGGCCTTGGATGTTGGCGAATCAACCGTGATAAAACGTCTGCGTTTCCGAAGTCACTAGTAGATATGTATTGTATTGAAAAATCGTACCTGAGTAAAATAAGTGCCCAACGCTGCAACCTATTTGCTGTGTACACCGGAATTCCTTTCTTTGAACCAAAAATCGACAGAAGTGGTTTGTGATCTGTCTGAAGGATGAACTGACGCCCAAGCAGCATGCGGTGAAACTTTTTCACTGCAAATATGAGAGCCAGGCCCTCTTTTTCCACTTGGCTGTACTGCTGCTCCGTTGGAGTGAGAGTACGCGATGCATGTTGAATGGGTTTGATTGTACCGTCTTCAAATCGATGAGAAATGCATGCGCCAATGCCGATATTGGACGCATCTGCAGCAACTATGATTGGTAGTTGTGGATCATAGTGCGTTAGGCCTAGATCTGACGAAAGAATGCTCTTGAAATTGTTGAAAGCATCTTGACATGCCTTTGTCCATGACCATTTACTGTCTTTTTTCAGTAGAGCGTGTAAAGGACCACTTAATTTGCTGATATCTGGTATGAACTTGCCATAGTAATTTATGGCTCCCAAGAAGGACCTCAGCTGTGAAACATTTTGTGGTTCAGGCATCGAAATAATAGCGGCAGACTTTTCTGTATCTGGTTTGAGACCAGTGGACGTGATGATGTGACCCAAATATTTGAGCGAGGGCTGAAAAAATGAACATTTTTCTATTTTGATATGAAACCCATACTC
This sequence comes from Chrysotoxum bicinctum, assembly GCA_911387755.1. Classification (NCBI taxonomy): domain Eukaryota; kingdom Metazoa; phylum Arthropoda; class Insecta; order Diptera; family Syrphidae; genus Chrysotoxum; species Chrysotoxum bicinctum. Next base: position 129,661,080 of record OU426987.1, on the reverse strand, counting down.
ACGTAGTCTTGTGAGAACTGCATTCAATCTCTGAAGGTGCTCTTCTAATGTTTTTCCTGATACCAAAAGGTCGTCAATAAACGCTGAAACGCCTTCAAGCTGCGTGAGCATTGTGTCCATCACTTGTTGGAAACTACCTGGTGCTGCTTTTACTCCAGGAGGAAGCCTGTTGAATTTGTATAGACCTCTGTGGGTGTTGATGGTGAGGAATTTCTTGCTTTCTTCTTCCACTTCCACTTGAAGATATGCGTCTGACAAGTCAATGTGTGTGAAGAACTTGCCATCAGCATGCTTTACGAAAATGTCCTCAGGTAGCGGGAGTGGGTGCTGATGTGGTTGAAGAGCGTCATTCAAACCTGTTGAGTAGTCTGGGCATATCCGTATATTTCCATTAGCTTTACGAACTGCTACTATGGGTGCTGCCCACTCAGAAAAATCTATTGGCGTTATGACACCCAGTCGTTCCAATCTGTCCAGTTCTTCTTCGACTTGCTGAATGGCTGCATACGGTACTGGTCGTTTGGCTCGGAAAATTGGTGTGGCATTCTCCTTCAGATATAACTTAGGCTTAAATTTGGTGCAATGGCCTAGAGTTGCGGTGAAAATGTCAGAAAAGTCTTTTTTGATTTTCTGTATATGATTTTCCACAGAAAGTTTTGATGTTAACCGGATTGTTTTGCTGATGGTGTTAAATGGCTGATCCCATAGATGAAACTCATCTATCCAATCTATTCCAAATAGATTCAGATTTGGAAGTTCAGCTACTCGACAAGCCAATTTCAGTGTTTTGCTTTCCAGTGTAACATCTGCAATAAACGAACCAAGCATGTTTATTAATTTGCCCTGTGCATCAATTACCGACTCCTGATTATTTGCTGATGATAGTTCTGGACTTCCCAGCTGCTCCCATACACTCTTCGACAAAATTGTGACGTCAGCCGCTGTGTCCAGTTGAAGTTTAGCTGCGATTCCATTTATAATGACTTGAACGAATCTCCGATTTGATTTGCGAAGTGAGTTGACACAAACAACATTTGATTTTCGTTGCCTGTTGTTGAATTTGGCATTCCGTTTAGAAGGTTGATTGGTTCTAGTCTTGGGAAAACAAGAACAGTATCCCTCTTTGTGACCAGTACGTTTGCACGATGAGCATTGGCGGTTCTTGAAGGGGCAGTCTACTGCAAAATGCATACCACCACATCCCCAGCATGGTGTACGTGGGAATGACTTGACTGTAGTACTGCTTGATGCACGATGATTGGGTGGAACATTGTTGTTCTGCTGAGTTTTCATCACCTGTTGCTTGCTGCCATAAGAAAGTGCATGTGCTTTGAATGGTGTATTTTCTAGCAATTGAGTGTCTTGCTTGAGTGCTGCCATCCTCTGACATTCCATTAGTAAGTTGGCTATTGTTATTTTGGACTCATCGCCTGTTTGCAACAGTGCAAGCAATCTCGACCTTACATCTGAGTCACATGAAGCGTGTAACCCTTTCACAAAAATCAAACACTTAAACTGTTCACTTGTTAGCTTTCCAAGTTGAAATTGTTCACAGTTCTTGTTGACTCTGCTTGCGTAGATCGTATAGTCTTCACAACTGCTTTTTGTGGTTTGCAAACAGTGGAAGCGCAAGTTGAAAGTTGACTCCGACTGTCCAAATATACTGCTAAGCTTTTCGATTGTCGTATTAAAATCGAAACTAGCAGGTAAATTCGGTAAAATTAAATTTACATATCTGGAGTACTCTGCTGCACCCAACTTCCTAAGTAAAAGGCGTACTTTGGCGTCTTCCGTCAATGCCTTAGCATCCTCCTTAAATGTGGTGGAGTAACGCTGAAACCACTGAGAAAATGTGACGCCATTCTCTTCATCATAGTGAAATTCTTGAATATTTTTACCCAGCACTTCCATTGTGTATTCTGCGGATGCCCTTTCCGCTTTCAGTCCGAAAACATTTTCTGATAAGCGCTCCATAAGAGCAGATTGATTAGTCATCATCACTTGGAAAAATGAAATGAAATCCTGTGGAATCTGCGGTGGTGGTGGAGGCATTTGAAGGTTATGCTGAAGAGGATTTTGCTGTTGAGGTTGTTGCTGCGGAATTTGTTGCTGAGGTAGGGCTTGCTGTTGATGGACGCGTTGAGGAGGAAGTGGTTGAGCTGGAGGCTGAAGCAAAGGTATCTGTTGCGGAGGAGGCTGTTGCTGATGCCGATCTCTACTGTTCTCTGCCATGATGCGTGGTGATAGTTGATTTTTGATCGACTTTAATTCGAGTAATCCTCGTCGCCACTGTTATAACTTTAACAGATATGAAGTAAGTTATAATAAAGTTAAATGTATTTATTGTCATTTAAGAATATAAATGTATTTATAAAAGAAAAATTGAATTTAATTAAATGAGGTTGAAGTAGGTCCGCTCTGGTCACGACGTATGTTCCAACTCCCCTCATCTCTTCATTACAAAATGTCGACGTCAAATTATCCTCGTTCTGGTTCATATCATTTTTCTCCAGGGGTGTCAAATCCTTAGGGTGGTAACACATACTTACATAAATGCATCAATGCTAGCATCCAGCATTATGGCGCATAAACAGTGAGATATGTATGGGGGGGGAATGCTGCCCCCCTGCAACCCCCCTGCTTGGGCTCACTATAGGATTTGGGGTAGGTGCGAGGTTGGGTGCCCGCAAAGTTTCTTTTGTACTTCCAAAATATTGTAAATATCCCAAAAAAACAACGCGTATAAAATCACTCAACCAAAGAAAGAGAGGAGAAACGTCAAAATAAAGCAAAAAAAAAGTTTTTCATTTGGATCGCAGCCATTATTGTGTTCAATTTGTATGAAAAAGTGAAACTTTAAAAATTAATTAAAAATAGAAATAATTTTTTCCTCACTCTAAGATTGCGATAAATAGTGTTTTTTAGTGATTATCTATCGAATAAAAAAAACCGCATGTGAAAATTCCTGCTGTCGTTTTGGAAAGTTGAGCCCATTCGGATCCTACTGCAAAGCTTTTATTCTTTGAACTTCAGACTGTTTCTTGATATAGGAGGTATTAAACTCAAATTCTTTTAGGGTTTTCATAGAAATATGAAATGATCTTAACTCTTAAACATGAATTGTTATGGGATTATATGAACATATTTAGAGCTGAGTTTTCAGAAAAGGATTCTTTTAAGACTATAAGCTTATATAATCTTATTGCAAGAAGAGAAAATAGTTTAGCTATATGCTGCAAAAGTGTTTACCTCTTAAAATAAAAATGTTACGAAACCCAGTTCAGTTTCATAACAAGATATTAATACTTAGGTATAACAATGGGATATAAGAGAGTTGTATGGGAGTTTTTTTTTGTTGATTGCAAGAGTTTAGCTCTGGAGGGTATGTTAGTTTGACTTATTGACAGTTTCAATATAATTACCAGTTCTTGGTTTTTATTATTTTTAAAAAAGTTTTTTTTGGTAATATTTATATGTACGTACCTTGAAACGACAGCGTCTGCTCACCAAATGCGAGCAAGCACTAAAAGAAATCGTAGCTTAACTCTGTCGGCTTAAAGCTCACCGCTGAATAAAATCACAAAAAAAAATAAAAAATCTGCCCTTTTCAATTTACCTTTCCTCATTGCAGGATTAAATTATCAAAAATTTGAACTTAAAACTTAATAGACATTGTCAGTTGTAAATATATTTATAAGGGCTATACCAAATTATATTCTTAAATATTTAATGAATTATTATAATAAAAAAATATTCATAGGATTTGTGATCCAGTATACATACATATATATAATATTAATTGTTTGTTTTGCGGATTAGCAAATGATCTCTTGCTGCAACTAAATCGTCGCAACATACCTTGTACAATAAAATCTTTAAATCTTAAAATCATAATCCAAATCCTTTGATTATGCCAAAGAAAATTGTTTGTCTCCAAAAATAAACTTCCCATCTATCATGTATATTTCCTACAATTCCTCATCCTTATGGTAAATGAAACATTTTCAGTTTTTGTACAAACCTTCATAAGATCATAAATGTGCAAAACTGTTTGGTTTCCATTATTCTATTTTTTTATGAATTAACTACGTATGTAGCAGACGTAAAAAATTGTAGTAAATTAGGCATGTAGTTGAATGGGCCAACCCTGGACGATTCACGTCTTTTTTGACTTTGACAGTAAATGTTACCTATCCGGTTTTGGTCGTTCGCCAACGTATCGGATACTAAAGTATCTTAGATACCCTATCGGACTACGAGGTGAACGCGACCAATAGTTGTGTTCAACCAGGAAAGGGCCAGTGTAGAGTAGTGTAGTGCAGTGCAGGTTCATGAAAACTGTCAGAGCAAACTCAAGCAAAAATGTCATACGTCAGATGTTAAAAAGAAGAAAACAAATTAGATTCGGCGCAAGTAAAATGCCTTATGAAGTCGATGGCAAAGGGACGAAATGCATTCCTAGTGCCTGCGACGACGTTGTTGGCTTTTTAGGCACAAAATCTCTTCCTGCTCTTCAGCTTTTTTCATCGAACTTTCAAACACTTGCGTTCGGAATTCTTCGTGTAAATACACATACATAGATTTAATTAAAATATTATTGGATTAATTGGAGAACACTGAATCACCAGAGATTGCCCTTCACTCGAAGTTGGCTCTAATCTATGCATTAATTAAAAACTTTAATCAAAAATACAAAGCGCGGAAAAAAATCAAGTTTATTCGTTAACAAAATATAATTGAATAATGACATCAACTGATTTTGACAGTTTTCACCAACCTGCACTAGCTCAAAAGGTAGTGCAAAATATTCTGAACTAGTGTACACTAGTTCAGCTCAATGAACGCTAATCAGTGTAAGTCAGTGCAGAAATTTTCTCAATGAACACAAAAAAGCTACACTTTTCTGCCCAGAGTAGTCCAGTGCAGTTGGTTGAACAGAACTAATATCTTCCGATAGGTATGCAGGTTCATAAGTATTACTTTATTGCATACGCCATATCGAAGATTTTATTTCTTCTTTTGCACAGAGAATAACAAACATTCCCTTCCGAAGCGCTGATTTTGCAGTGGAATTCTTGTGAACTGAAATCTTGTGTACGTGTGCAAAGAAATTTGTTGTTAAAAAATGCAAAATAGACCTCTTAAATAAAAACAAAATTAAGTAAATATTTAGTGAAAAAAGTATTTTATATTTTTGGATTTAGTAAATAAAATATCGAACAAAAATAAAAAAACATCTCAGAATTGTATTGCCAATACTTCCCTTACAGATGCATTACAAACTGTCATATTGAATTCCATTTTAATGCACTTTAGAGGAGTTTTATTTAATTTTTAAGAACATTGCTCAGTTCAGGGAATATAAATCTTTGATTAAAAAAATATTTCGAAAAATTAAAAAATATAATTCTCAATTTCCCAGGGAAAGGCGCAAAATATTTGCAAAAAATGTATATTTTTTGACTTTTTGTTAGTGAAAAATAACTGTAAATATTTAAAAAAAATATTAAATTAATTGCATATACTTATTGGTTTTGTACAAGAGTGAATTTGACCTCGTTATCTTTTATACTTATAAAGTTTAATCCAGTAGAGCATTCATACCACTATGCCAATTTCCTTCCTTTTTCATAGTTTTGTACATTTTTTTTGAGTAAATAAGAAAACAGAATAAAAAAAGAACATTGCTACTCAATAAAAGGATGTTGTTTCTATAATAAAAATATAAAAAAGTAATATTTATGGAATTTCCCTATCATTTTAATAAGGACCCTACTAAAATGTATGATTTTTCCACTTCTGTGGCAGTTTATGGGCACAAATTTTTTTTTACTTTTTTTCAAAACTGCAAAAATATTTTCCTTAACATTTTTTTAATCGATGACCAGTTATTTCATTGAAATATTCCGAAAATTGTGAAAGCTATACAGCTTAGCGCAAAGCTCTAACCTATTTTTCCTCGTGAGACATACCCTTAAGTGTAATTTTCACTTAAAAGGGGTGAGCTCGGGAGCAATTCTCAATTACGAATTTTGATCATCAGTACTGCATACATAATTGTATAGAATAAAAATTTAATTCTAGTTCAAATAACTGTTACATTTACTTTAGAGTTTGTTTGAACGGAATTACTGAATAAAATGAAAGAAGTTACAGTAGCAGAATTGTTAAATTTGCGATTATTATACCTTTGGCTAAGTATTACCTTTGTATATTATAATCTATAGTTTTATCAGGGAGCGTGATTTTGTGTGATTTTGTGTTACCAACGCTATCCTGGCTGAAATTAGAGCACGATTTTACAGTGGAGAAAAGGATAATATACAAAACAAGTAGTAAAAACAAGTAGTTTATTATTAAATTTAGCAGACAAATCTAACAAGTACTATCGCTATGCTTAACACCCCGACTCCACAAGATATCTGTCTCTCCAACTCAATGTCTGATATCTCTATCTCTACATTTTTTTATTGCTTCGCTGGACAAATTATGTCATGATTTTTCATTTCTATCCCTACTGCACGGGATGTGTTTTGTGCGGACAACAGAAATTAGCAAAACGTAAAACTAACAAAAATTATATATATTTGCAAAAAAAGAATGCACATCTACCTAAAGTATAAATAAATAACACAAAACATAACTTAACGTACGAACAAATGAATAACATGACACATTAATGTATTTACTTACAAAATAAAAAAAAAATATTTGCCGACGGAGTACTTGACAAGAACCAACCAAATGAGAAGACACGAAATAATGAGACAAAAGTACGAAAAAAAAAACATCTGTCAAATTTCATATCAGACATCTATATCAAGACAAAACCGCTGACATAGATCGCTGACATCCCATCATAAGAGGAAATATCGCGTCTCCATTGGAGATTTCATATCATGATGAGCATCTTGAGAGAATTTATCTCCTGTGGAGTCGGGGTGTAAGATGTCGTCCCAAATTGGGACCTAATCGTTCGTCTTCATAAGAGTACGAGTACTATAAGTTTTATATACAAAGGTATTACGAATTTGTGTATGTTTTAAGGATTGTGTCCAGTATTTTATCTTCTGATTTATACCTAGATCTTAATTCGTTATGAGTGGTTTCAATCAAATCACATCGTAGCAAAAATTTTTCCTCTATCTGGCTTAAAAAGTTTTCTACTAATCACTTACTGCTGAAATATTTTAATGGGGCGACTTTCCAAAACGACAGCAGGAGTTAAGTTTTGATTTTTTTTTTACAATTAGGTATGGGTCTCAATAGAACAGGGTTAAAATATTAGAGTGAGGAAACCCCCCTAAATCCTAAAAAAAAAATATTTTCTTTTTCGGTTTTAACCTCACTTTTTGTTTGACTCAATTTTTTTGGCGAAATTGTAAATAAAAGTGCTTAATTGGTTTATGTATTCAATGTTACTATCTATTCTGAATCGAACACAAAAAACCGAATGATTTTATGTCTTTTAGTTCTTAAGAAAATTGAAAATTACTAAGACTACTTTTTGTTTTTTGCTTACATACTTACATAAATGCATCAGTTCTAGCATCCAGCATTATGGCGCATAAACAGTGAGATATGTATGGGGGGGCATGCTGCCTTCCTGCAACGCCCCTGCTTGGGCTTACTATAGGATTTGGGGTAGATGCGAGGTTGGGTGCCCGCAAAGTTTCTTTTGCACTTCCAAAATATTGTAAATATTATTGTTTCTAAGGCCGGTATTCACCGAGCGCTCATAACTTAAGAAGCTCATAAACGTATTCACCAAGCAATATTAGTGAAGATCTACGAGCGCTCTTAAAAGTTAGGAGTGGTCCCGACCAGTGGCGGCTGGTGGGTTGTTGAACAGGTGGTGCACTTTACTTGCTCACTAAGTATAGGTATTAAGATTAGAAATCGCAAAAAAAACAACAATTTACATGTATGTATATGTCGATTTTTTATTATTTTGTATAATTGCTCGAAGAATTTCAACCATGTATAAAACTGACACGTTTATTACATTTAGCAAGGAATCATGTTTTTTATTTTTTCACTTAAATGCGTCAAATCGTGGATTCAGATAACTTTATTTTAAAAAGATTTATTACTGTCTTTAATATACCTAATCACTGTTAATTTTATCCCACACCACACACTGTACGTACACAGTACAGAATCGAACCAAAACCAAAATAAAAAACAATTACTAACCTAACTCCCACAAACCTACACTATTTAACCAGTCACGGATAGAGCGAAACAACATTACATATTCGCAGGCGCAGCGCATTCTAGTCAAACATCGGTTGCTGTTGCTGTAGTTAATCTTCGGTTCTCGTGCGCTGCACGAGAGCAGGCTAATTTCTCGATACACTTCAATGAAATATCTTTTGTCTCACGCGTCAGGGATACTTGCTTGAAACTCATACAAGTTATATTAGCAGTCCTCGTGCGCTAGCCGAAGCGCACGAGAATTTTTACTTGCAGGGAAAGTAAGTCATAATAGTAAAGCAAAGCGCTTACATTGTTTCGTCATAATTGGAAATATCTGTTTGTGTTCTTGTATGTTTAAAAAATAAATATTAATATGGGAATCTAAAAATAAAGATGCAGTAATATTTTGTAATTTTTAAATCTTTTGAATTGGTGGTTCAGCGCACGAGCGCACTTAAGGTACAGCCGCCACTGGTCCCGACCACTCCTAACTGACGAGCGCTCTCTTCGAAAATTTGTTCGCTTGTGCGTGTGCCACGCACGCATTTGACTCGAATCCATGTGAGCAATGCCAAGTAGAAGAGTATCCATTTGCTGTCAAGACCAACATTACACAACATTTCACAGTTTGGGTATGCCTGAACAAGAGAGAGTGGCTCTCATTTTCGAACTTCGAAAAACACTTGCGAGTGGTTGGTGAATACCGCACAGAAATTTCAAGTTAAGAGCCTCGTAAAGTTAAGAGCCGTTTAGGAGCGCTCGGTGAATACGAACCTAAATATTCAAATTCGAAAAAAGGAAATTTCCCCGAAATTTCCCTTAAATAAATGAATAATTTCCTAAAAAAATACAAACGAAAACAATAAATTTCAAGAATATCCCAAAAAAACAGCGCGTATAAAATCACTGGACCAAGGAAAGAGAGGAGAAACGTCAAAATAAAGCAAAAAAAAGTTTTTCATGTGGACCGCAGCCATTATTGTGTTCAATTTGTATGAAAAAGTGAAACTTTAAAAATTATTTAAAAATGGAAATAATTTTTTCCTCACTCTAAGATTGCGATAAATAGTGTTTTTTAGTGATTATCTATCGAATAAAAAAAAAGTGCGTGTGAAAATTCCTGCTGTCGTTTTGGAAAGTTGAGCCATTTTAATTGCTTTTAATTCACAATTGTGAATTTATTACAAAGTGTTTAAATTTGGGCCCAACTTTCCAAAACGACAGCAGGAATTTTCACATGCGGTTTTTTTTATTCGATAGATAATCACTAAAAAACACTATTTATCGCAATCTTAGAGTGAGGAAAAAATTATTTCTATTTTTAATTAATTTTTAAAGTTTCACTTTTTCATACAAATTGAACACAATAATGGCTGCGATCCAAATGAAAAACTTTTTTTTTGCTTTATTTTGACGTTTCTCCTCTCTTTCTTTGGTTGAGTGATTTTATACGCGTTGTTTTTTTTTTTGATATTTACAATATTTTGGAAGTACAAAAGAAACTTTGCGGGCACCCAACCTCGCACCTACCCCAAATCCTATAGTGAGCCCAAGCAGGGGGTTTCAGGGGGGCAGCATGCCCCCCCATACATATCTCACTGTTTATGCGCCATAATGCTGGATGCTAGCACTGATGCATTTATGTAAGTATGTAAGCAAAAAACCAAAAGTAGTCTTAGTAATTTTCAATTTTCTCAAGAACTAAAAGACTTAAAATCATTCGGTTTTTTGTGTTCGATTCAGAATAGATAGTAACATTGAATACATAAACCAATTAAGCACTTTAATTAACAATTTCGTCAAAAAATTGAGTCAAACAAAAAGTGAGGTTAAAACCGAAAAAGAAAATATTTTTTTTTAGGATTTAGGGGGGTTTCCTCACTCTAATATTTTAACCCTGTTCTATTGAGACCCATACCTAACTGTAAAAAAAAAAATCAAAACTCAACTCCTGCTGTCGTTTTGGAAAGTCGCCCCCCTCACTCTAATATTTTAACCCTGTTCTATTGAGACCCATACCTAACTGTAAAAAAAAAAATCAAAACTCAACTCCTGCTGTCGTTTTGGAAAGTCGCCCCTAAATTTGTTTATTTTTAATATGTTAGAAAAAAATCGTTCGTTTATCTAACTTTAATTTAGTTATTCTTTTGTTTCGTTCAAGTAAGTCTTATCTATGTTTATTCATTTAGATAAAAACAACTTATGATAACTTGCGATTTAAATAAGTGTAAGATTTCGTTGCAGCACAATATACTTTTCTTCGTTAATACTCATTGTTATTTTAATGAAATAATCAACATTTTTAAGAGTTTGGTATATTTTACTTTGATCAAAATTATATTATTTTTTTACTTTCAGTAACGTAACCTGTGTAATTGTATCTACACATCACAATGCTTAGTATCTACCGATGGCTTCATGATTTACATGGTGTTATCTAATGGAAACGTAATCGGATATGTCTGAGCCTAAAATCGTATATTATAACGTGTATTTAATGGTGATTTGAAAGAACGGTAGTTCATATAAAAATGAAGAAAGACAGAAGATGAAAGACCTTTACTTAATGTAATTAAACTATTTTAAGCTATGCACACACATTAAAATAATCTTTTCAAATGTAATTAAAAATGTATGTTCGTTATTGTTATTTAGTGTTATGTTAAAATTTAAATTCATCGTCTTTTACAAGAACTTAACTAATAAAGTTATTGAAAAGTAATTTCATGGGAAAACCTTAACAGCACAAAATTTTAGTCGAATTAGTATTATATTAGTATGATATCTACTAGCTTAAAAGACCATTTTATAAATTTTAATCGAATGTAGCATCAAGGTTTTCTTAACATTTTATAAAAATAAAATCATCGAATACCGAGTTTTTTTTTTTGATATCGTGCTCACTTCATATACTCGTAACTCTTTGACACCTTCAAGTATAAAAAAGGTCTCTTTGAAGACGCACTGTCATTGCTGGAAGTGTTTTCAGAAGCTATTTATTAAAAATAGCCTTAGTACTAATTAGAAAAATTGAGAAAAACTTAGTAAGCTGCTTATACGTTATCAAATTGTTAAGTAGTATCATACTAATACCATAACACTAGGATGTTTAAAATTTTGCGCCAATATGTGTTTATTTTCAATGTGCGTTTTCTTATAGGCAAGTCTATAAAAGTTTATGCTCAGTTTTTATTAAAAATATTCTTCAATATTACTGAATAGCACAACAGAACTACGCAAAATTGTAAAACGAAAACACAAGGAAAAGGTAGGTATTTGGATAAAGTAGTCTGAAAAGGATCTTGAAAATCAAAGCAAGAGAAAATAAAGGGCAGGATTAGGATAAAGCACGAAAGGAAGATTGGGAGAATGTCAGAGAAGTCAGCTCAACGGCGTATGACACTTAGCCACCATATAATTACTTCACACATTGGGTTCAGGGCTTATGACGCTGCTGTATTATTCGATCGTGTAAATCTTACTTGCGGTTCGGTCGGTCTAAAGAGTGCCCCTGCCGCAAACTTAAACCCAATAAGCTTATTGGAAGCTCACAAAAAAACGGTAAATTTCATCATAGCTGACTCAAATCTTTTTATTGGATTGACCCTTCGAAAATTCTAGCTGACAGCCGAAGCGTGTTTGTGGAACTGAGAATGAAAGAGCCCTCGGAATATTTGATAGAATGATTAGTACTCTTTTCTCATTTCCGAACAATTGTTGTTTGTTGTTGTTTTTTTTTTTTTGTTATTAGGTATTTTAGATACTGTATTAGCATTATTCACATGTTATGTACATTTTTTTTTATCAAATAATAACATTGGAAATTCTTTATACAAAGTGTGATCTACCCACACAATGGGGCATATTCATAGTCATATCTTAAACCCAAGTCTAACTGAACCGCAGTCTAAATTTAAGACCCAGGTTAGAAATAGGTGCTATTCATAAAGAATTTGGCAGCTCTGTTTAGTTAGAAACAGGTCTACGATTATTCTACTACCATTTTCCTTAAATCTGCAAAAAAAAAAACACTGACAGCGAAATATAAACAGCTGTTTTCTCTTGTATTTGTTATTTAGTGCAGTCTTTTGATAAATAAAAACATAAACAAGGTAAGATACTTTATAAACATGTTTTTGGTACAAAAATGAAACTTACATGGTATACAAAATACGAGTGGAAAGCAAAATCTAAAAAGGCCAAGGGAACAAAATTGGTCCGAATCGGAAAAAGAAATGCTTCGGGAGTTGGTACGGGGACATTTAATGGTTGTCGACGATAAAAGAAATGATGTTCGCAATTTCGCATTATCTCAGCTAAAAAGGCTGCTTGGGTGGACATCCAAAAAAATATGGAAGCTGCTACATTCAACAGGGGAATCCCGAAACTTAAATACCAGTTGGATCGCATCAAAAACGCTGCTCGTAAAAGCGTTAGTGGTATGCGAGCTGCACAAAGGGCGACCGGCAACCCAGTCGTAATTAAAGAGTCCACTGAAAAAGAAATGATTGTAGGGGACATGATGGCAGAAGATTTCATTGAGAATGAAATTTTAATTAACAGCAATAGCTATGATCATTCAGCCCTATCACGAATTCCATCGTAATCGGAAACTTGTTACGAATTCCGAAAAAACCTATCACAAATTCCATCGTAGTGGAAAACCTCATACAAATTGTCATTACGAACGGATTTGGTGATAGCTTTTTTCGGGATTCGTAAAAGTTTCCGATTACGATGGAATTCGTGATAGGGCTGATTGTATATAAACTCTATAGTAGTCTCAAGGAACTGAATTAAAAGTTCGTTTTCTGTGCCGCAGCGAGCATTAATATCGCTATATTTAACAGTGCAGAGATTACGTGGAAGAGGAAAATATAAGCAAAAGAAGAGATGCGGTTGTGATATATTTATTATTTATTATAATAAAGAGGGTAAGGGAGAAAACGTAATCTGGTTTTCTTTTTGCTGTCAGAATCAATTGTACGTAGGCATATAAAGATTTATATGAAAGGCGCGAGAGGAATACAAGCAAATAGTATTGAGAGTGTATGAGAGTTTTTGTGAATTTTGTTTCATTACTCATGAAACCTGGTAATTAGATCTAGAGGCATTTGAACTTAATAAACTCAAATTCTAAATTTTGAAATTATTAAACTCAAATTCTAAATTTGGTTTTATTTCGTTTTTGAAACAAAATAATTTGAAATTGGCCTTATTTCATAATGGTTACCGAAATAGTGCCAAACAAAATTTGGAAATAAAACCGAATTCTAATAATATTGCATGAATATTTTTCAAAGCATATTGGTAGATATGGGTTTTGATTTTTTCCCCCACACGTTTTTTTCTTTTTTTGTTAAGACCAAAAATAACGGTACTTACCATACGGTTTTTTTTTCGAAAATTTATAATTTTTTTTCTCAAAAACTGTCCCACATAATTTAAAAAAAAAAATTGAAAAATTTTATTTAGTTAAAACTAGGTAATGGTTGAAAAAAATTTTCCAAAAAAATTTTATTTTTGGTAGCCCCCCTGGGTCCATTTTTTTTGTTTTTGATTTTCTCGAAAACGGTACAGCCGATTTAAACCATTTTTTTGTATGCTAAAGCTCCTCCAAAGTTTAAATATTATTACATATTTAAATTTTTTTATTTTTTGGATTTAAAAAAAATTTCAATTTTTTTTTTTTGACACAATATTTCGAAAACCCCAAGATCAATTTTTTTCAAACTTGTCAGATAAAAGTTTCTTCATAATCTACAAGATTTGAGAAAAAAATTTGTTTTATCTAAAACTAACGGTACATTCTATACAAATGTTAAAAAATGGTTTTCGAAAAACGTATTTTTCTCAAAAACGGTTCCGAGAATTTTGCTAATTTTTTTTTCTTTTGATTACGATCTGATTACGATTTTGATTTTACGATCTATAATTTAATAAAAAAAATTGAAATCTAGTTATTACTGACATACCTGCCATAGAAGCGTTTTTTTTTCGAATTTTGAATTTCTCATTATCGACATAACGGATTTTAATGAAATTTTTTATAAGGAAGCTCCTAAAAAGTTTAAAAAACATTGCATTTCAAAATTTAAAAAATAATATTTTTTCAATTTTTAGAAAAAAAATGTCGTTTTTTGTTGGAAAATTCGATATCTCAAGAACGGCTTAATATTTTTTTTGGAAATTTAACTCTTATTCGTACAATAATAAAAATTTAAAGTTGGCGTACCAAAATTTTTTCTTAAAATGTTTTAAAAATTTTGTTATTTTTGTTCTTGCATAAATTCATATTTGCATAGCATTCTGTTTTTATCTCTTTCTACTAAGAAAATTTAAAAAAATTTCTTTAATAACTTTAGTTTTTAAAATTCGTAGCCTATTACATAGGAGCAAGTTCGTACGACCCAGTCGTGCATTTTATTTAATATAGAATAGAAAAAAATGTTGCGAAAGCGGCTGTACTGTTAGTGCTGTAGTAGAACAAAATTCACATTAGAGACTTTATATTTTGGGTGTGATAGTATTGGAGGATAGAGCGAGAAAATTTTATTAGCTGTTATTCTCATGGCAATGAAAACGATGGGAACATGAGATAATTATTTTTTTTTAATCTTATGATCTAAAATCGTTAAAATTAATTGATATACAATTAATGAGCAATTATAAAAAAAATATTATTTGTTTGCAAAAAATGGGTTTATCAATTTCTCTAATCAATTTTTGAATAGTTCTTATATACATATACACTGGTATGCATCAATTATAGAAATTTATAAATATTTAAATAAATATGTACTATTTTTGAAAAAAAAAAAATCAAATTATAAAAAAAATTCCACGAATATAGAATTTAAATTAATTAAAACTAAAATTAAATTAGAAAAAATTTGATATACCAATTTTAGAAATTTATTGATAACATAACTAATATTTAGAAAATAAAATCAGATAACTTCTTTTGCAAAAAATATTTTATGTGCATATAGAACATTTTGTTAAAAAGAAATAAATAAAATGCACGACTGGGTCGCACGAACTTGCTCCTATGTAAAAGACTAGAAATTTTAAAAACGAATGTTATTAGAGAAAACTGTTCTTAAAGATAAAATTAATTTTTTTTAATTCTTTTAGTAGTAAGAGATAAAAACAGAATGCTATGCAAATATGAATTTAAGAACAAAAATTATGAGTCGTAGTGGTTTCTTTAAAAAAATAAGCTTTTATATACAAAAAAAACTGTACGAATGGAAATTTACTGTCGAAAAAAACATTGCGCCGTTTTTTGAGATATCGAATTTTCCAAAAAGAATGACTTTTTTTTCCAAAAATTAAAAAAATTATTATAAATATATAAGACTCGATAATATTGAGTTTTCAAAAAAGTTTGAACATATTTTGGAAAAAAGAAAATTTACATACGCGTGAAAATATTTTTTTTTTTTCTTAAAAGTTATTTGATGATTTTTCAAAAATAATTTTTATATAAATATTCATAAATTTCTTAAATTGATGTACACCTATTTATATACATATTTAAGATCTATTCAAAAATTGTCTATTTATTTTTATGTATCTTTTCCACATCACCATTGAGGTAGAAAACAAGATGCGTTTTCTATTCCTCGTTACATTACTACATTATATTTAATAAATGACTAGATTTATTTCACATTTAATATATAAAGAAAATAAATTAAAAACAAATATAAAATATTAATATATTAAAATAAATATAAACATCATTTAATTCTTAATCTAAAGGAATTTTTCGGTTGGCTTTTCCTTCATCTCCTTCTTCGTTTTCCTCAATTGTAATATGATCAGTCCGATCAGTAGAAACTTCACGATCTTTTCCTGGTGTTCCGTTGAGCAAGCTTTCCTTTTCTCTTAAAATTTCATTTGTCCATCTTTTGGCAATCCTTTCAATAGTTTATTTTTTCGAAAAATGTCCCAAAACATTTTTTGAAAAATACTGACAGTTTCTTCGAAACGGATCGAAGGAACTGTCAGTTTACCAACCTCTGAAGTTGCTGTCTTTGTATCGTAAGCTCTCAGTTTTATCAACAAAGTCTATTCTCTGACTTTGTTGAACTCGTCGATCATGAACTGAGAGCGAGAGCAAGTTTCACAGCGCAACTTCCTTTTGAGTTTAACTGCGGCGAACCCTGAGTAATATGCTGCAGCTGCTTTCTGTAGCTTCAAGCAAGCATCCATATTGCGCTCTATTATCGAATCCACGCTGACGCCATCGCCCTCCAAGTTTTCAACTGTAAAACAATCAAATAAATTGTTCTCTATTCTTTCTTCAAATACGAAGTCATTATTTGTTGGACCGTTTTCAGTTTCGGCTTCGTATTCCGCTCCATGCAGCAATGGTACTGATCCAGCATCTTCATATCCTGTATGTTCTGCTGCTGTTAAATGCTGGAAAATGATTTGCCTGAAATTTCTTATGAATCTCCATGCCCATGGGTTTCTTTCACAAGATCCTCTATTTGAGCATACCATTGAAAACAAATTCTCGGCAGCATCTGTATTCAGATGTGCAAGCAGAAAGTACGCCTGCTCATCACTCTTGTGTTCTCACATATGCTCGGTCCCGAGAAGAGTTTGCTTTAATCTTTTAAAGCATGGCGGGATTGTCATAGTGCTGCTGGATTTCCACGTTGAAATCCAGTTCCTTGGACTTCCCAAGACATAAAGAGTGTCAGTGGAATCCGATAGGACCTCCTTATTTGGATTTCTAGAGTATAGTTGCCCTGTATTAAGGGTATCGAATGGGTTATTCATTCTCTTTATGAACTTAGCTGTTGACTTAGCAAATTTCTTATCTTCATCGGACTTAAAGAATCCAACACTCAATATTTCTCACGCTCTTAAAAATAATATGTGGATAGTCATAGAGTAAGAAAACTATGACTTTCCAGTTCCACATAAGGTTCGCTTTCCAGTAATTTTGCGGGCTTAAGCTTATTATATGCTGACATATTGCTGCTGCCTTGGTCGCAGCTTAGTGCAACAAGACTCACTTCACATCCTATTACTCCAGTAATAAGAGTGACCAGCATCTGGGACAACTCTACGGAATCTGGTGATCCAATGTAGTAGGCAATGGACTATTTCCAGTTCTTGTTCAAGCCTCTAAATGTAAATACCATTACTTTAGAGGCTATAGTTTTCTCCCTCCCTTCTCAAATTAGTTTTATGTGAATATTTCTGATTTTCTGAAATTGATTTATATACACATAAAAAGTATTAAAAATTGCCTATATTTTTTGCAAAGAAGAATGTGTTAAGGCAAGTTCGCGGACATTTAAAGAGCGCTATTACACGTGCGCATACATATATATTATTAGATATACATGTTGAGAATATAGACATTTAAGAAACGTGGTTAGAACATTTGGAGAAATCGTGGAAATCCTTTTGTTTAAATCAAAATGAATTTTTCCAATATTCCGAGGAAGAAGAATACGTTGACCCCGAAATTGACTGAAGGTCATCCGTAAAAATACGCCTTCGATTCCACCTCCTCCTCCACCGCGTAGCGAGAATAATAACGGTGACTCTACGCATTAACAAGCCGCCTTGTTGGAGTCTCTTTTAAACGGTTCGTCGTTCGCTTCCTCCTCCAAGATATGTTCGGAAATTGAACTTCCTAAATTTAAAGTACCACCCTTTGGTGGCGAATTTCGGGATTTGTAACTCGGGAGTATTGACTGCAAGAAAAAACTTTCCGGCGGCGCTCAGTAAATGCGTTATTGAAATCGTTTTTGGAAAATAATGCCGCGAAACTTTTAAACGGTATTGAAATTTCCGACTATAAATATGATCAAGCATGGGAAAAGCTTGAACACCGTTACAATAAACCGCTATACATTGTCAACGCTCATATCGAAAGTTTTTTGAAAATTCCATATTTATCTGTCACGGATAATGGACATTTGTGTCGGTTGGTGGACAAATCGGATGATGTAATTCGTGGTTTGAAGGCTCTGAAAACTGAGGGCACAGGTCCTTGGCTATATTATCTTTTGCTTGAAAATCGACCTTGAAACGCTTGGTCCCTTCACATCAAAAATTCCGAAACCGCAACTGTAACATAACTTCTTGAATTTTTGGAAAAAAAGATGCGACGCTTTAGAAGCATGTGCCACTAAAGCAAGTGATACGAAAAATTCCGGAAATAAACCTAAAACGCGTTCGTATAGTGCGTCGAATAACATTAAAAGTCTTGCGGTCGCTAAGCATTTATGTCTCATGTGCAAGGATCATCATAATCTCTCGCGGTGTCCTAAATTTATTGAATTGCCTGTTTCGTCCCGTCATTCTTATGTTAGAGACGAGTTGTGCTACAGGTGTCTAGGTAGCAATCATTCCGCTTCGCGATGCCCTTCGGGAAATCTTTTTCCTCATTGTCGTGTCCGCCATCATGTTCTCGTTCACTTGGATTCGCCTTCTCCAGCTGTTGAATTTAAAAATCCGAATTCGAACATTGATCAACCTATTGCTGCTTCGATTGTTAGTAATCATTCGCAAAATGATATTCGTCCCTCTGGGATTTTGCCCACTATTGTTGTGAAGGTCATGAACTCATTAGGCGAAACTTGTATATGTCGCATGTTGCTAGACACCGAGACAGGTTCTCAAGCATATTTTATTACGGAGAACTTAGTCAAAAAATTAGGTCTTCGTCGTCGTCACGCTCGTCTTCCTATATATGGTATATCTTCTTTAGAAGCTGGTGTTACTCAAGGTGCCGCACACAGGTAAATTTTCCCAAAAACATGGCCAAAACTATAAAAAAATATCCGATTTGTTGTTTTTTTTTTAATGCAAAGTTGTTTACAAATAGTGTGAGCTTCAAACCTCATTGATCATTCGATGCAGATTATAACGGTTCAATCAGATGATGCTTTTAAAGTGCAAACTTGAAATAGACTAGCGCAGCAGCAAGTTTGGTCTGTGATGTGAGGTTGTTTTGGTTTTTTTTTTGGCGGTTTCTAAAATAATTCAACATGGATTCTGTTGCTAGTGGTATGTAAAATTGTGGATGATTGTTTTTTATTGAATATATTAAGTGTATAGATAATTTTGAAGCCAGTAAATGCAATGTAGGTATTTGATCACTACCAAAAAACAAAAAAAAAATATCTTTAATAATGTGAAAGTTAATTCAATTTGTGTGTCAGAGTAATAAATACAATCTTAAAATTTTGGTTTCTTTTTCCCCAAGGAGAAACAGTCAAAATGTATGGGCATTTTTTATAATTTGAACTTTTTACACAGGATCGCGATCAAGTTTAAATTTACTGTCAAGAAATCAGCTCTCTGATTATTTAAGAAGTGGCACTTCTCGTGACATGACAGAAAAAATCAATTTTTTGGAAGAAAAAGTGTCTCCAGAAATTACAATAACTTTTTTAAGGCAAAATTTAAAATGGCTGCAAAGTGAAATTTCCTTTTTTTCCTTCATTGTTTTTTCCTTCAAAACTAACTGTTTTTAATGTTTTCATGCAATAATAAATTGAAAATACACAAACAATAATTTTGGCCATGTTTTTAGGAAAATTTAGCTGTGTGCGCCGTTACTCTAAACCTAAAATCTTGGTTTGATTCAAATGATATAGAATTGGAAGCATTCATTTTGAATCGAATAACTACGAATCGTTTGGTTTTGATAAATTTTCGCTGTTGGGCGATTTGTAGTTGGCTGATCCAAGGGGAATAACATGTAGCATACGAAAACATGCACGTGCCGTAACTATTCGGGACTGGTGGAAGTCTGATCATAGCCTCTCCGTGGCGGCCGCTAGAAACAAGCCTTTAAAAAGGTTTGGCTAATATGATCAGGCTGGTTCCTCAGGTTGGCGACAGGTTAATTCCCTGTCCCGTAAAACTTTTTAATTACGAGACTGACAACAAGCCTCGGAAACGGACTGATCACACGACGACAACCAACGCAACGAAAACTGAAAAACGATTTACGAATTTTCTTATGGAACGTACGATCGCTCTATAGAGCTCGAGCTGCTCAGCAGCTAGCCGATGCCCTGTCAAAATATAAAGCTGACATAACAGCTCTTCAAGAAATCAGATGGACAGGGAATGGTGTTCTACAGAAGAAAGAATATGACATATACTATAGCTGTCATACAAAACACCATGTGCTCGGGGTAGGCTTCCTAGTCAGCGAAAAAATGAAGTCTACCATCATCGGCTTTAACGCTATAAGCGAAAGGCTATGCACCCTTCGCGTGCGAGGCAAATTTACGAACATCAGCCTCATTAACGTTCACGGACCTACGGAGGAGTCCTCAGACGAAGAAAAAGAGACTTACTACGAACAAGTCGAGAGGGCCCTCAATGCCTGTCCAAGGTATGATGTTAAAATCATCCTTGGGGATTTGAACGCAAAAATAGGTCGGGAGCCGGTATTCAGGCATTACGCAGGCACCCATAGTTTGCATGAGAACACTAATGACAATGGACTTCGAGTCTTAGAATTGGCAGCATCGAAAAACATGGTCGTTGCGAGTACCAGGTTCCCGCGTAAAGATATCTACAAAGCCACCTGGGTATCACCTGATGGAGTCACTCGTAACCAAATAGACCACGTGTTGATAGACCGTCGCCACTACTCGAACTTGATGACGGTACGAACGTACCGAGGTGCCAATATCGACTCGGATCACTATCTTGTTGGTATGGTTTTCCGAGGGCGGATTGCCTTGCGAAGACGCATTGCATCCGCCGATCAGGTTCGAATCAACACGGCTGCCCTGCGCAATGAAAACACAAGTAACACCTTTGGTAATGCGTTAGGACTCGCCCTAGAATCACTTGATTTAGGGAGAGTAAGTCCTGGAGCCAGTATGCTGGGCGTAAATGAGAAGTGGACACGCCTTAAGAATATTGTCATTAGTACTGCCAACTCCATCTTAGGCAGCAGTCGTAAAAATCGGAACGACTGGTTTGATGATGAATGCAAGCTAGCGACTGAACGTAAGAATGTTGCGTACCGAGCAATGCAACAATCTCATAGAACGCGGGCACGCGAAGAGGAATATAAAGAGCTTAGAAGAATAGAAAAACGGCTACACAGACAAAAAAAATCAGCCTGGGAGAAGAACCTAATCTGTGAAATAGAAAATAGCCGAGAGCGAGATCCGCACCAGGCGCGGAAGTTCTACCAATCCGTCCGAAACATGACGCAGTACACACCACGCTGCACATACTGCAAGGACGGAGAGGGAAATCTGATCACCGATCCTGAAAGCATACTGGAGCGATGGGAAGTGTACTTTAATGAATTGCTAAATGGTCAGCTCACTGCAGAAGTGGAGGCTCCACTACTTCAAGAAGAATACTCTATGTTGCCGCCACCAAGCATAGAAGAGGTTGAGAAGGCTATAGGCCGGCTTAAACAGAACAAAGCCCCGGGAGCCGATGGCATACCAGCCGAATTATTCCATCACGGCGGGCCAGCCTTACGTCAAGCAATTCATGATATTATAGTACACGTATGGGAGCAGGAAGAAATGCCAGAAGACTGGCGAAAAGTTTTAATATGCCCCATACATAAGAAGGGAGATGTCACAACGTGCAGCAATTATAGAGGTATCACGTTGTTGAGTACCGCCTATAAGATACTCTCCTCTATCCTACAAGACCGGATAACCCCATACGCTAAAACCGTCATCGGACAATATCAGTGTGGTTTCATTCCAGGCAAATCAACAACTGATCAGTTCTTTACCCTTAGGCAGGCGATGGAAAAATGTCTAGAATTTAACATCCCAACATACCATCTGTTTATAGACTTTAAGGCCGCCTATGATAGCATAGCCAGGGTAGAACTTTACAAAGCCATGAGAGAATTCGGCATCCCAAATAAATTGACACGACTATGTAGGTTGACCATGACCAACGTAACAAGCCAAGTAAAAATAGCCGGATTGCTATCCAGACCAATCAACATCTTTAATGGACTCCGACAAGGGGACGGTTTGGCCTGCCTCCTCTTCAACCTGGCGTTGGAGAAAGCAGTCCGTGACTCTGGCACGGCTACAAGAGGGACCATCGTCAACAGGTCCAGCCAGTTACTGGCTTACGCAGACGACATCGACATCATCGGAAGAACCGAACAAGCTGTACACGATTCCTTCATCCAGATCGAGCAGGCGGCACAAAATCTGGGGCTGCACATTAGTGAAGGTAAAACAAAGTACATGGTGGCGTCGAATGCGAGAGGAACAGTTGGTCAAACAACCAAGGTTGCGGAGCACGAATTTGAAGTGGTGCAATCCTTTAAATACCTTGGATCAATAGTAGCAGCCGATAACAATATAGAAGAAGAAATACGCGGGCGGCTTCTCAAATCCAACAGAGCCTACTATAGTCTGTCAAAGCTCTTCAAATCCAGAAATCTCACCATAACTTCAAAACTACTGCTGTACAGGACCATGGTCCTGCCAGTAATCACATATGGATCCGAGACTTGGGTGCTTAGCAAAAGGCACTCCGACCTCTTAGCTGCGTTCGAGAGAAAAGTCTTAAGGAGAATTGTTGGCCCCGTATGTGAGGAAGGACGATTCCGGAGACGGTACAGTCATGAACAGTACGCAATCTACCTTGAAGCAGATATCGTGACAAAAATTAAGCTCGGTAGACTCCGGTGGGCAGGGCACCTAGCTCGCATGAGCGAAGAGGAACCTGCTCGGAAAGTTCTTTGTGGTACATTCTATGGTAGACGACAGCGTGGTAGACCATGCTTGCGCTGGAGAGATGGCGTAGACCAGGACGCCCGAAGCCTTGGGGTGCGCAACTGGATGGCGTCGGCTAGAGACCGGGATAGGTGGAGAGACTTGTTGAAAGAGGCCAGGACCGGAACCCGGTTGTCGAGCCGATGATGATGATGATCCAAGTTTTGACACACCAGGGGCCTGTTTCACAGATCATACACATCGTACCCTTCATATAACACAACATTTTCATACATCATACAATTTTCTTTTTCTCAGATTTCACCGGAAGTTTTGTATGACATTTGTATTGTTGTATGATGTGTATGATTCTGACATTTCATTATTATTTGAGTGTTAGGTTGATATAAATCTCAACTTTGTTTTCTAGCGAAATAAAAAAGTTAATTGTTAGATAAAAAAAACTAAAGTTTTACTAATTTAAAAGTAATATGGGAAATGATTTATGTATAAAACTATGAAATTACTATACAAATTGAAAACCATATTCTTTCATTAAAACTGTAATTAATTATAACAGTTGATTACAAAATTAAAATTCTTGGAAGGATCAGAAAAATGCTTCCATGATTCTATTTATTATTATTATTATTTATTAATCAGAGCATAAATGAACAGCACTAGCTTCATGGCTTAATTGATTGGTTTTTTTTATTTCGAGTCTTCTAGGTGGACTTCACTTCAAACATAAAATTCTCTTGTAAAACTACGAGATACGGAGGCTGTTTGAAAAGTTCTCGGCCTAACATAGAAGGCGTTGTTTTAATAAGTAACTTTTAATTCCTCAAACAGCCTTATATACATAATAATTGTATGTAAGGTTTCATTGAAATTGGTCGCGTACTTATATCAGTGCAATTTTTTGTTTTAACGAATCTATTGCTAACAACGAAAATGGAAAAAAATGAAATTACAGCCGTCATTAAATATCTGGTCAAAAAGAATATGACACCAAATCAAATTAAAGATGACTTCGATGAGACATTGGGGGAATCTGCACCTTCGTATCCCACGTTCAAAAAGTGGGCAGCCTTATTTAAACATGGCAGACAGAGCGTCGAAGATGATCGCAGAAGCGGAAGGCCAACGACATCCACCTCTTCAGAAAACGTCGATAAAGTTCATAAAATGGTTTTAGACGACCGAAGGTTAAAAGTGCGAAAAATCAGCAACACCATGGGGATCTCTTCTGAGCGGGTTTACCACATTTTGACCGAAGAATTGGGGTTGAAAAAATTGTCCGTAAGGTGGTTGCCGCGTTTGCTGATCGAAGAACAAAAATTCAATCGAGTTGAAATCTCTAGAGATAATCTAGCGTTATTTCGGAGGAATACCAGTGATTTCTTGAGAAGATTCATTACCACCGACGAAACATGGATTCATCACTATATTCTGAGACAAAAGAACAATCAAGACAATGGAAGCATAGCGGTTCTCGTCCACCGAAGAAAGCCAAGTCGTGTGCTTCAGCTGGAAAAGTGATGGCGTCAGTCTTTTGGGATTACAAGAGAATTATTTTTATTGATTACCTTCCCAAGGGCCAAATTATCACTGGTCAATACTATGCAAACCTGTTGGCTGAAAAAGTTTGCCGAAAAAAGACCAGGATTAGCCAAAAAGAAGATCCTTTTTCTTCAGGATAAAGCTCCAGCATACAAGTCGGTTGTTGTCATGGCTAAACTCCATGAACTTCGATTTGGTGTATTGAACCACCCCACTTATTCACCTGATTTGGCACCATCAGACTATTACCTCTTTCCTAACTTAAAAAAAAATTTGGCTGGACGCAAATTCTTCACCAACGAGGAGGTGATTGCTGAGACGGAGCGGTTTTTCGAAGAGTTGGAGGAATCGGCCTATACAATGGGTATAGAAGCACTGGAACACAGACGAAATAAGTGCATTGATATAAGAGGAGAATATGTAGAAAAAGATTAAAAAAAAGTTTTAAAATTTATTGCGTTTTATTGGTCAGGCCGAGAACTTTTTAAACTGCCCTCGTAATTTGGATTCGTGAGTGTCAAACCAGTGAACTTTCCACAAATAAAATTTCTTGTTTTCAAAGAAATGACTGCAGCACTAGAATTTTTTGTTCTTTGGACGACTGTAGAAAAGAAAACAATGAAAATTAATTCAAAATTGTTATAATTTTATAAGTTCAAAAAATACTAACTTTTGTATATTTCCTTTTCATGTTGTACGTGCAGTTACAACAGAATTTTGTGTTGTATTAAATGTATGAAAATTTGTAGGTTAATTTGCTGTATGATGTGTATGATAAATTTCTGAGAAACAGAATTATACAACATTCCAATATTTCCCGTGTAATCTTCGGTCATACATTGTTGTATGACAGCGGATCATACAACAGATCTGAGAAACAGAAATCATACAGCAGAACTGTCAATATCATACAATGTATGATGTGTATGATTTGAGAAACAGGCCCCAGGTTCTATTGATATTTTACTCGGATCTACTAAGGCTTGGAGTATTTTGCGTGATGGTCGACGGACTAATGAAGCCGGTAATTTTGTCGCTCACAATACTATTTGTGGCTGGGTGGTAACTGGTAGTATTCTTGACAAAGAAATTGTTTCGCTGCAAGTGGGAGTTGATCAGGATGTTGACGTTTTTTTGAAATCTTTTATGGAAGTTGAAGTTACATCCTAAATTGTATTCGATTGATTCAGGAGATTTCACACACTTATTTTAGTAAAACATTTTCGCGTGCGCCCGATAACAAATACATTGTTGACCTGCCTTTCAAAGACAAGGGCATCGTTTTCAGCAATACTCTTTCCGGAGCTTTGTCTAGGATGTTCTCAATGGAACGTCGTTTCTCTCGTCAACCAAATCTTCAATCGGAATATTGTCGCTTTATGAGGACTTATCTGGAGTTAGGCCACATGGAGAAGATTTCAGAAAAACGCCTCATCATGCAGTTGTTACGAACAAATTGCGAGTTGTTTTTAATGGGTCCCATAAAGATGGAAATTGTGTTAGCCTACTCCAGCGTAACCTAATCAATGTTTGTCTGCGATTTAGGGTTCACAAATATGTTTTTTTGTGCCGGTATCGTTAAGATGTTCAGGCAAATTTGGATTGACACCAGTCATCGGGATTCTCAGCGTATTGTGTGGTGAGAGAATCCCATTGAACCAATCGAATACTATCGGCTTCGTACCGTTACTTATGGAACTTCACCTGCTTCTTTTTTGTCAATTCGGGTTTTGAAACAACTAGCCTTGGGCTACAAGGATCAATTCCCTATTGCTTCTCATTCTGATGATATTTATGTGGATGACATCATGACAGGGTCGGATTCGGAGGTTTAGATATGAGTAAATGGAGTTCTAACTGTTGGCCAGTTTTGCAGGAAACATGTTCTGAACAATCTTGATTCTGCAAATAAGTGGACAAAGGTGCTTGGAATAATTTGGAATCCTCATCGTGACATCTTCACCTACAAAATCTCTATAAAAGATTCATCGTCGATGCCCACTAAGAGGATGCTGTTATCAGAGATTTCAAAAATCTTTGATGCTTTCTGTCTCCTTCCACCATTTTGATTAAAATGCTGTTTCTGGAGTTATGGGCACATTCAACGAAAATCGTATGGAATGATCCACCGCCTACTGAAGTAGCCAATAAATGGATTTTCTTCCGAGATGAATTATTCCTATTTGAAAAGGTCGAGATTTTGCGAAGGTGTACTTTAAATTCAAAACGATTTGAGTTGATAGGGTTTTCAGATGCGTCCGAGAAGGCATATTCGGCGGTGGTCTACGCTAGAAGTTTTTTCGAAAGCGGGCAAATTGAGGTTCAACTTGTTGCTGCGTAGACTCGCGTCGTTCCCATAAAACAACTCACCATTCCCCGTCTTGAACTATGCGGAGCTCTGCTGTTGGGGCGTTTGATCCAACTCGTTCAAAATGCATTAGACTTTGAACCGGTTCAAACCATTGCCTTTTGTGACTCTCAAATTGTGCTACCCAGGCTGTCCTCCCCACCCCCTCGTTGGAACACCTTAGTCTGCTTACGACATACTGTAAATTATTAAAAAATATAAAGTAATAAATTAAATAAGTTTTAAATTCAACAACAAATTAATATTTTTTTCACCACACTTAATTTATTATTGTGAATTAATCATACAAATGAATTGCTTTTGACATTTAAATAACACTGCGTTACAAATGAAAAAAAAAGTTGAGTACCCGCTTTGAAATGTCATGTTTTCTTATTCACACCTATAGTTTATTAAACATACATACAAATTTTATTTTCATCACGTCTCATTTTCCTTCCGTAAGAATGTGCCAAATTATATTAAAAATTAAAAGGCCAAAACGTATTTTAAAGAAATCTGATAAAATCAACCTGAAACTTTTACATTTTATCAAGTTTTATTTTATTATTTAAGTAACAAAAACTCAAAAAAAAATATGTTATAAAATTTTAATACAAAATATCGTGTAACTTTAACTTTTTCTTTTGGCTTTGAATGATCTTCTCGTTTTAAATGCCAACAGTATTCACCTAGCATAGTTGTGTCCCATCGGCCTTGAAATCGTTATTCAAGTTTCTTTATATCCTGGTGGAATCTCTCACCTTGCTCATCACTGATTGCACCAAGATTAGATGCGAAAAAAGAAAAATGAGAATGGAGAAAGTGATTTTTTAATGACATTCTGCAACCAAGGTTTTCCTATGCTTTTAAAATGTCGTTAACTAGCTGTCCGCAATTTCGGCTTTGTGGTTCCCTAAAAACCCTTTTATAACTACTTTCAGTGATAACCAGGCATCAAGTTCCTTATTAGTAACATATTTATCAAAATTTGGGTCTTTAATCAATGTGCATATTTGTGGTCCCACAAATATTACTTCTATGGCATCACTTAACTTTGAAAAAACCTTTTTTTAAATATAAGAAGCCATCTCCCTCTTTATCTATAAGCCTTAACATAATTTCTTATCAAACCAAGTTAAAGTGGAGCGGTGGTAAAATGACATTTAATGGTATATTTTTAACATTAGATTTTCCGCAAATAAACTCTGACCTTTCTGGCCATACTTTTATAGTATAGTGCTTTTCTACAAAGAAAACAACAGTATTTGGTAAATACACCCTGTAGTCCGAGCAAAATAGCTATAACTATAAGATCAGCGCATACTTTCCAGCTGTAATCTTTGTATTTTATTAAATTCAATATTGATTTCATATTTTCATGTTTCTTTTAAAACAGTTGAATATGCTATTGGTACTGACGCATACTTGTTACAATTGAAAGTTTTAGCGACCTCAACTCCAAAGTGCGTTTCGCCCAGGTACGACAGTGGGCTCATCAGTTAGATGCTGTCGTACCCTTCTAAGACGTAATTATTATTTATTGGTAGATGTTAACCAACTCTTATAAATTTCACAGTAGTAACACAGTGTGAATTTTATTTTTCTAGGGGAATTTGAACAAATTCAGACACCTAGAATGTTATTGTGCGTGGTCAGACTTTTTTATAAATGGAGGTATATATGAAATCAGAAAATAATTTCAATTTTTAAGTGGAGTGATTGAATTAAATTCAATTGAAAGTTTTAGCGACCTCAACTCCAAAGTGTTTTTCGCCCAGGTACGACAGTGGGCTCATCAGTTAGATGCTGTCGTACCCTTCTAAGACGCAATTATTATTTATTGGTAGATGTTAACCAACTCTTATAAATTTCACAGTAGTAACACAGTGTGAATTTTATTTGTCTAGGGGAATTTGAACAAATTCAGACACCTAGAATGTTATTGTCCGTGGTCAGACTTTTTTATAAACGAAGGTATATATGAAATCAGAAAATAATTTCAATTTTTAAGTGGAGTGATTGAATTAAATTCAATTGTATAGTAATACATGCACAACGCATAGACGCACTTTTAAATCGTCCGCAGTCGGAATTCTCTCAATATTGTTTTTGGCTAAAATAATTTTTTAAGTGCGCAAAATTCATTTTCCAACATAAATTACTCCTCATAAATTATAAAATATCGCCACAAAAACCAGTGAATATCAAGAAAACAGTGTTTAAAATTATCAAATTAAATAAACCAGAACCAATTTCACAATATTCCTACATTTTATACACAATGTCAACACGTTCAAGAACTGATCCGCTCAACACACCTTCATCCACACCACCACCCTCATGCAACGATTCTCCAGCTCTAACTGCTACAAAGAAAACCAAACAACTTTTTTTTTTTTTTAATTCATTTTTATTTTTCATTTATCTTAAAACTACTTAAAGCTAGACAAAAATTCATAAAAACTAGCCTAATTATCCAATAACTTAAAACTAACTTACTGGCCCTATGCGGGCACTTTAAGCTAAATTATATATTAAATGTAATGCCTTTCGGCCTAAAAAACTATTTTTAATTCAAAGAGTTCAGATACTTTTTTGTAGATTCTCAAATCGACATTCTATCTGTCTCCGAAACCTGGTTCCAACGAGATATTTGTGACAATTTTTATCGAGTTGAGGGCTATAAATTTTTTAGGGCTGATCGAATTTCAAGAACTGGTGGGGGATGTGCTCTGTACATTCGGGATGGGTTGAATTGTAGACTTGTTTGTAAATCAGATGATGGATTTCCTTTTGAATTCATATTTGTCAATATCAAATTCAACTCTGAAAATCTCCTGGTTGGCTCGGTTTACCGACCCTACAACAACATCAGCTTAGTACCATTAGTAACTACTAGAGACCTTTTTTCTGAAATTTTTCATTCACAATACTATGCGGTGACTTTAACTGTAGATAACAAAATTTCTGATTCATTTGTAAGTACTTTTGAAGCTCTAGATTTACATGCAATCAACTGTACATCCCCAACCCATTTTACTGAATCCTCAAGTACATTACTTGACCTCTTCATAACAAGCGATAATGATAGAGTTCTTCATTATAGCCATACTTCAAGCTCCCGGTTTTTCTAAACACGATATGATTCTCACATGTATTGATATATCTTGCCAGTAGTCCAGTCAAAGCGTCATGAAAAATGGCCTGACCTTGCGCGCAGAGGCATGGTCAATTTTTTTTTCATGGATCGATAGGTGCTTATGAGAAAAGCTTAAAACCAAATTTGCACCACATGACAACTTTTTTTTACCAAAGTTATTGGTAAAAATGTATTTTGTGTCATTTTTTGGTCATTTGCGAATATCTCGGCTCCACTATCTCGTACAAACAAAAATTAAACATGTATTTATTCCTAATAACATTATCTATTACGTTATAAAAAAAACATTTGTTTATACAAATGAAAACAAAAGTTATAGTAAGTTAAACAAATTTTTTGTTGTTTAAAAATCACTTTTTCGTGATTATTAAGAAAAAAGCTCATGTAACGATGAAATTTTTATATTTTATTATTAAAGTTCTTGTAATTCCCTACAATTTAAAAAAAAATTCAACACTTTACGATGAACGAAAGCCGAGTAATAAATTATTGAACATAGTCAAGTCAGCGCACCCACGCATTTTATGATTTTATGTTTTAATTAATAACTCAGTCCCAGTATGTCGCAAAGTGAAAATAAAAAACTGTATCACTAATAACAATATTTTCTATCAACTTGCATTTAATTTAATATGTTTGAGCAAAAATATAAAAAGTTTATAGTCCTGCTAATTTTCTTCAAATTAAAAAAAAAATTAGTCTATTACGACAAACGGGAGCCAAGATATTCATGATTTAAAAACTTAGGAAAGCTTACAATTTAGTATTTTAACCTTGTAGCTTGTAATTTTGGTGTCGCCAGCAACAAGACATATTGGTATCCTTCAAACACTCCACACATACTTACACATATTTGTTGCTTCTTGCCATAGGACTTGACTTAATTAACCCAAAGTTTATTAAACTTTTGCTTCCCTATATTCTGAGATTTCTAACACACATCTTTAACAGTATTTTGACAACATCTGAGTTTCCTACAGAATGGAAGAAAGCAAAAGTCATTCCTATTCCCAAGAAATGTACAGGCTCCGCAATAGATTTTCGACCAATAGCCATTCTTCCTTTTCTGTCAAAAGTATTTGAAAAGGCAATCTCCAAACAAATTCAAACTCATCTTACTTCTAACAACCTTCTCAGTATATGTCAGTCTGGGTTCCGACCACAACGTAGTTGTAAATCGGCATTACTTCTCGTTGCTGATGAAATAAGAGCTGTCTTAGATAAAGACCATTTTGTTCTGCTTACGCTATTAGACTTCTTCAAGGCTTTTGATACCGTTAATCACTCAATACTCTGTAGAAGACTACACCAAAGTTTTGGTTTTTCAACTGAGTCGTGCAAACTGATCCAAAAACTGTTTTATTCACTTATATGCTGACGACGTGCAGCTCTTGATCAGCCGGCCCTTGACTGCGAAGGACGAGGCAGTCTCTCTGATGAACACTGATTTGCGAAACATCACACGTTGGTCCTTAATAAACAATCTTCACCAAAACCCTTCTAAGTCAAAAACATTGCCTATCCATCGGAAGATTTTCGATAAAACCATACTAAGCCCCCTGCAGATAGAGAATCAATGTTGACTTATGTTGACTCTGCCCGTAATCTAGGTATGGTTTTCAATCGAACTCTTACCTGGAACGACCATCTTAACAGCGCTATAGGGAAGGTTTATGGAAGTCTTAGAGCTCTTCGAATCGCTCAAGGCTTCATTCCTCAGAATACTAAGCTCTTGTTAGCAAAAACGCTTTTGCTTGCAATGCTGCTTTACTGTTGTGAAGTTTTTGGCGATTTGGACTATGCAACATCTAGAAAACTTAATGTAGTCTATAATAACATTGCTCGGTTCGTATATAATCTCCGCCCATTTGATCATGTTTCTCTTTTTTCTAATCAACTATGTGGTTGTAGTCTAAATAATCTTTTAAAATTTCGGTCACTTAAATACCTTCAACTGTTAATACAAACAAAACAACCTGATTATCTGCACAGTAGACTGAACTTCCCCCATTCAAATAGGTCTCTCATTCTCATAAAGCCAATATTTAAATATCTGAATACTCAACGGTAGTTTTATATTCATGTCATTCCTTTGGAACTCTCTGCCAGTCACCATAAGAGGAATAAGAAGCACAAGGAAATTCTCATCCTTACTTTTTAAGTATTTGGCAAATCGTTGAATTATTATTATTATTATTATTATTATTATTATTATTATTATTATTATTATTATTATTATTATTTTTTTTCTCTTTAACTTAAATATTATTATTATTATTATTGTTAATCATATATTTTAATTTTATCTAAACTCAAGCATTCATTAAATCTCACGTCATTTCAAGGCTTATAATACTTAACAAGATGTAAATCTTACTTTGTAAGCGTTTTTTAAAATAAATAAATAAATAAAATAAAAATAAATTGAAAGTTTTAGCGACCTCAACTCCAAAGTGCGTTTCGCCCAGGTACGACAGTGGGCTCATCAGTTAGATACTCTCGTACCCTTCTAAGACGCAATTATTATTAATTGGTAGATGTTAACCAACTCTTATAAATTTCACAGTAGTAACACAGTGTGAATTTTATTTGTCTAGGGGAATTTGAACAAATTCAGCCACCTAGAATGTGATTGTCCGTGGTCAGACTTTTTTATAAACGAAGGTATATATGAAATCAGAAAATAATTTCAATTTTTAAGTGAAGTGATTGAATTAAATTCAATTGAAAGTTTTAGCGACCTGAACTCTAGTGCGTTCGTGCGCATATACATATATTTCATATATACCTTCGCATACTTGTTACCATTGTGCAGCAATACCGCCTTGAACCATCAATACATAATAGCCAGTCTTGTGTTTTGTAAGTAATGTTCAACTCACTCATCAAAGTTTCTATATCTATGTTTTCAAAATTTGAATAAAATGAAGCTATTTTTCTATTACGTTTTCGT
The DNA here is from genome assembly GCA_911387755.1 of Chrysotoxum bicinctum. Classification (NCBI taxonomy): domain Eukaryota; kingdom Metazoa; phylum Arthropoda; class Insecta; order Diptera; family Syrphidae; genus Chrysotoxum; species Chrysotoxum bicinctum. Next base: position 129,628,144 of record OU426987.1, on the reverse strand, counting down.
TGCACAGATACATTTCTGTTAGAAGCCAATAAATTCCACTCTTTTAATCTAGATCCTAGTAATTCAGTCGTATTGATAAACCTAAGTCTCGTACCAAATCATTGAATTCATTTTGATTTACTAGATATGGTTGGCCAAGAGAACTTGTTGAAGGTAAAACCTCAGGATCTTCGCTGCCTCCGTCATTATATTCCACAATATTTAGCAAATCTGGTTCTTCTAAAATCTCGACTTCGTTTTTGGAGGGAGATAAAGGAGCAAGCATTTCCTTACTGTGTGGTACTGGTTTCGACATTGAAGGAACGTCAGGATACTTGATGATGTGCTTGATTTTTTTTTGTCAGTCATGCAGAAGTAGCAATCATTAAAATGATTACTAGGTTCACGCCATAAAGAGTGGTACGGCGAATGGCATTGACATCTTGTTCCCATTTAACCAAGATATGAGAGTAGCATAGCACGAAACACAAAAAAACTTTGGTATCCATGGTTTATCTTGATTAACAGCACGTCTAAAATAGAGTAAATATGCATTTTTCACTTTTTCCGAACCATTACTGCCCGCAAAACGTAACAAAACTTATTTGGTGCATTTAAGCCGTTGCGACGACCACTTAGTCCAGTATTCATATTGGATTTTCAAATAAATATGTATAAGATTTCGACGTTATCGAATGGAAACGTGTGGGAAACGATCTATAGGATTTTATATATTTTCTATTAATTATTTTTATGTGTATTGAAAACCAACAGTCGACACAGTTTGAGGTTAACTGGTAGACTTTTAGCAAACCTTCTAACCCTTTAGTTATTTCAATTTAATTCAATTAAAAAAATGAAAACGAAGGTAAGGCAGTGATGTTGATGGAGGTGAAAGTTTTCGGAAGGGTGGTGAGTATGATCAATTTTGTGAGTGTACAATGCAGGCAAATGGCTGACATTGTCCATTTTCTAGAGAAAAATTTTGCGAGAGAAAACGCTGAAAAGAACTGACGACGATGAAAGAGAACACATACATTCACAAAATGAAGCATTTTCTATCATGGCAGTGTTTCCGGGAGGTATTTTCTTCGTCGATTTTGACCAGAAATCGGAAATTTTATCACACGTATTTTTAATAAATTCAAAAATAATTTTTCAAATAAAATTTTCGATCTCTTGGTTAAAAATACAGCCGGGAATGACGTCTTCCGGAACCCCTTCCATCGCCATGTTTGGATGATCTCTCACGTATGAAATGACTGACGCGATGAGGGTTGCCGCCCGGGTATAAAAGGAGGTGATTGCCAAGATTCGCTCTTCTTTGCTGTCGAATGTTTATACGGGTCGCTGTCGTCTTTCGGTCAGTCGTTATAAAATAAAGTTTTAACTTCTCCAAGTGTACGTTGTTTTAAGCCTGACTTCTATTTTGCCAACATTAAAACAAATTTTCAAAAACATTTATAAAAAAAAAACGCGTTGTATAGTTTGCAAAATTCCAACTGCTCTACGCTAAAACGCATGAAAATACGAAAATGCGCTATATACCTACGAGTTCTTGTAGTGAGACTTAATGAAGTTTTCGTGCACGCGTCCGCAAATTATAAAACAACGTAACTACAATTTGAAAAAAAAAAACAGCTTAAAACTACCTGATCCATTTGTACCTACCCAAGAGCAAAAAGTGTGCAAAATTACCCATATTAAACGAACAAAATAAAAAGCATCATGCAAACACATAATCAAAACTGAAAAAAAAGATAACGTGCAAAAAAAATACCCAAAGGTTCGAAAGCATAAAGACTCCCCAAACTACTCGTATTACCATTGGTTGAGACCACCGCCACTCGGCTCCGCCATACCCAGTTACCAAACGTACCTACATATGTGTCCTCCAGAGCCACCCGAAAATCCCGGATTGGCAAATATATTGTGAAACCTAGTCACCAGGCACCCTCATCTATTGTGCAGACTGTACCAAGCTATAGTCAAAAACAAAAAAAAAAAAACAAAAATTTATAAGTAACCCGCCAAAAAAAAAGCAAAATCATATCCGCAATTTGATTGATTAGTCCGCCAATTATTAATCGAGAAAAACGATAAACCATCAGTTAAACAGCCCCAGTTACCAGTTTTCACCACATCTTCACCACTCACAGCTAAGCTTTCATCTTTATCAACCCATCATTACCTGCATATATAATAATAATATAGCATTTAATTAGTTTTTTCATAGGTTTATTCTTATTGTTAAAATTTTTCACCTCTCCTTCCTAGTTCACCACACATAAATCTCAAACAGTTTTAAAAATTATTCAAAATTTCTTATTGTAAATTTCAACTGAAACTAAATCTTCGAATAAAATTTTGAAAGGTGAAGTGATTTGTTTTGCTCAAGTGGTTAAAATTTTATGTCAGTTAAACAGGTACAAATGGTACAAACAACCTATGAAGCGGTGCACCCCCTCACAGGAATTTCATAAAGCTGGTAAGTTTCCATTTTATTTTAATTTTGAATATTTGAACATAAATGATTCACTTTACCAATATATATCCATCAACAAAGTTATTCACAAAAAGAAAAAAAAAACCAATTCACAAGTAAAAGATAAGCCGAACTTGCATTCCACGGCGAATTATAGATTAGAGAGCTTCAGAGAGCCAAATAATTAAAATTTTACGTGGTGAGATTTGAAGCGAACGTTAGAGAGAGCGAATCAGAATCTCATGGTCAATTTACATTTCGTGTTTATTTTTAGATTTTCATTTGTAGAGACATATTATAATTGTAATTAAAACAAAAATAATAGAGAAACAATTTCAATTAAAAGGAAAAAAAAATTAAAATTATAAAAGGAAAAAAAAAAAACAAAAAAAAAAAAGTTCCTATATGTACCTTATGTGCATATGATATTAAATTAAAAAGAACAAATCAAACTTGCATATTTAATATACCTAATCCATCTTGTAATAGTGTTTCTCTCTCCTTTGCTCAAATAAAGTGTTTTTAAGAGTTACATACATAAATATATTGTAATATTTTTGCTAGGTCCGTTAAATAAAACTTATTACTCCTTTTAGAATTTCTTCTTTATTTACACTTTTCAAATCAAAACAATAAATCTCAATTTATAATCAACTCTAATACTTTTATTCCAACTTAAATCCACTTCTTTAATTACACTTTCCACAATCCAATAGTTCAGCTTTGCACACTTTCATAATCGAAAATAAACTGTCTACCGCTCACCGTGAACACTCCCTTTTATACTCAAACCAGTTGTTCTAGAAGGTTCTTGTCCAGAATACTCCATTTGCTTGGAACAAGGGGAAATTCATATGGGGATAGAATGTTCTAGTACTTTGGAATAAGGGGAAATTTAGATGCGATGGAAAAGAGCTTTTTGTTTTGTTCCCTCACAAAGCAGATATGTAATTCCCAACAGATGGCGCTGTAGGAGTATAAAGGTCTGTTCGCAACATTGCCCCCTTCTTAAGATTGTTCGTCCCGAACAACTCTATTACCAGCTTCGGCACTGTATCGGTGCAGTCGATCGCTATGCACAACTTTTAGCTTTCCTCTTAACCCTCTTTGAATTCGGTAAACGACATCATTGATTTTCGTGACGACAGTATAAGGGCCTTCCCAGTTTTGTTGAAGCTTCGGCGACAATCCCTTTTGACGATGTGGATTATACAGCCATACACGATCTACTTGGAATCCTGTCGTGTTTGCTCTTGTGTCATACCTTGTCTTCATTCGATCGCTGTAAGTGCTCATTCTAGTCCTGGTCCTTTCGTGGATGACGATTAGCCTCTCTTTTAGGTCACTCACGAATTCCCCTGTTTCCTGAGACTCTTGTGGTGGGTGTCCAAACCTTATCTCACTAGGCAGCCGTATGCTTTTTCCGAACAGGATTTCAGATGGTGTTTGTCCTGTTGACCTATGTACTGCACTTCGATAGGCCATCAAAAATAGTTGTATGTGCCTATCCCAGTTTCTTTGGTTGTCGCCTACGACCTTAGTGAGGTGCTCTTTTAACGTCCTGTTGAATCTCTCGACCATTCCATCAGATTGCGGGTGAAGTGGTGTGGTTCCCGTTTTCTTAATGCCAAGGAACGCGCACACCTCTTGGAATATGTTCGACTCAAAGTTCCTTCCTTGGTCAGAATGGAGCTCCATAGGCACACCGAACCTGCTTACCCAATTAGACACAATCTGGTCGGCCACGGTCTTGGCTTCTTGGTTCGGGATAGCGTATGCCTCAGGCCATTTGCTGAAGTAATCCATTAGCACCAGAATGTATTTGTTTCCATCATTCCGGAAATGGGCCAGCTACATCAACAGCAATCCTTTCAAACGGTGAGCCAACATTATATTGCATCATTTTTCCTTGCAGTTTTCTACCAGGGCCTTTGGTTGCAGCACAAGCGTCACAATTTCGGCACCACTTTTCAACGTCGTCTCTTGTATGCAACCAGTAGAATCGTTGTCTCACTTTTTCTAACGTCTTGATGACTCCCAAATGGCCTCCTGAAGGTCCATCATGCATTTCTCGAAGATCCTCTTTAATTTTTGATTGAGGTAGCACAAGCTGCATCACATAGGATTTACCATCAGCGGACTCCCATTTTCGCCTAAGAACACCTTCTTGCACATGAAGTGAGTCCCATTGTGCCCAATAGGCTTTTAAAATTGGACTCCTATCGGAAATGTCATTCCATGCGGGTTTTTCTTCATGTTCCTTCCATGCGAGAAGAGGTTCAATGTCGGGGTCTTCTTGTTGAGCAGATCTTATTTCTTCATTGCTCCATCCACAAATGGGGTCAGCCCTTATTCGCTGAATGTTGATGGATTCCTTTTCTTCTTGTCGCATGCAATGCTTGCAATCTATTTTACAAGGCCTTCGGGATAGTGCGTCGGCATTTGAATGCAGCTTTCCCCTTCGGTGTTGAATTTCGTAATCGTAAGTCTGCAGTCTTTCTATCCACCTAGCGACTTGTCCTTCTGGGTTCTTGAAGTTCAACAACCAGTTAAGAGCACCATGATCGGTTCGTAGAAGAAACTTCTGTCCATAGATGTATTTGTGGAAGTGTTTCGTTGCCAAGATGAGTGCCAAGAGTTCTCTTCTGGTCACACAGTAGTTCCTTTCGGTGTTCGACAGTACTTTGCTGAAATAGGCGACAACCTTTTCTTCGCCATTGTGCACTTGTGACAGAACAGCGCCGACTCCCACGTTGCTTGCATCAGCATCGATGATAAAAGGCTTGCCTGGAGTCGGATAGATCAGCACCGGAGCATTGCATAGACGGTATTTCAGTTCTTGGAAGGCTTTTTCACACTCACCTGACCATCTAAACTGCTTGTTCTTTTCCGTAAGCTGATGCAAACCCTTCGCAATTCCGGCAAAATTCTTAACAAAACGTCTGTAATAAGTAGCAAGACCAAGAAAACTTCGTAGTTGATGTTTGTCCTGTGGTGTTGGCCAATTTTTGACGGTGTCAACGTTTTCAGGATCAGTTTTGACTCCTTGGGACGAGATGATATGTCCCAAATACTTTACTTCAGTCTGGAATAGTGCACATTTTTCTGGGTTCAGTTTAAGGTTAGCCTCTCGAAGGCTCTGGAACACACCCTTTAGGTTCTTACAGTGTTGGTCGTATGTCCTTCCATAAACGATAACATCATCCAAGTAGACAAAGCAAGTTTTCCACGTCAGACCTTGAAGGACACACTCCATCAAACGCTCAAATGTTGCCGGAGCGTTGCAAAGACCAAATGGCATCACGTTGAACTGCCACAGCCCATTACCTGTGGAGAACGCTGTCTTTTCTCGATCTTCAGGGTGAATTTCAATTTGCCAATATCCACTTTTCAAGTCCAGTGTTGAAAACCAGTGTGCTCCTTCCATCGCATCTAAGGTGTCACTAATTCTTGGCAGGGGGTAGCTGTCTTTCTTGGTTACGTCATTCAACCTTCGGTAGTCAACACAAAACCGTGTACTTCCGTCCTTCTTTTTGACTAGGACCACTGGTGACGCCCAAGGACTTTTGGAGTTCTCAATCAAACCATCCTTCTTCATGGTGGTAATCATTTCCTCAGCTTCACCTTGTTTGGCCAGTGGCAGACGTCTTGCGGGCTGACGAATGGGCCTTGCATCTCCTGTATTTATTCGATGCTGCACCATTTGTGTCCTTCCATATTTTCCGTTTGGTGAAGCGAAAATATCAGCATACTCGTTCAGAAGGCTTTCTGCCGTTTTAACCTGATGTTGGTCTAGGTTAGATGAATTGAGTATCTTTGCCTTGATGCTATTGAGCTCCTTAGGGTTTAATGTCGTTCTCGGTGTTTCAACGTCAATTCGTGTTATCGCTGCGACAGATTCGCACTTACCGATAACTTCTCCTTTTGCTAACTTTACATCATACGGTTTGGTGTTGAGTATCCGTACGGGGACCATATTGTTCTTTGGAGCCACAAGTGTCTTCCCAATGATGACGTTTTGGGAAGAACAATCTGAGCCTGGTTCCACCATTAGGTATCGATGGCGTCCACACTCACCTTCTACTTTTGTCCAAACGAATACCTCAGAAGAAGTTGGAATAATCACGTCTTCTTTGATGACAGTCCTTAGAGTTGTTGTTCCTTCGTGCCCATAGTTCATTGGAATCTCTGTATTCTGGTATTTGAGTACCTGTTTGCCAATATCCAAAATTACGCGATGTTCTTTCATGAAGTCCATGCCTATGATGCATTCGTCACATATATCTGCCACCAAAAATTTGTGTGAGAATTCTAGATCTGCAATTCGAATTCTAAGTCGGACTTCACCGTAAACCCTAGCTGCTTCTCCTGTGGCAGTTCTTAGATGGTAACTATTGGTGTTGTGTAGCCAATTCAGGTGAACTAGGTCTTGACGCACAATGGAGGCTGTGGCACCGATGTCGATGGTGACCACACGTTTGTTGCCATTTAAAGTTACCTCGACAGTCAGACTTCTATTGTCTCGCTCAGTTTGAGAGACCTGGATGGTGTTTCTGGGGCCATCGATACCAGAAACCAGCTTCTGCCCCTCGAAGTTGGTTCTTACTCGTTTCCCTGTTGGGAAACTGTTCGGGAAGTAACACTGATGTTATTGTTACCTTGTTCTGGGTTTGAAACTCCGTGTCCACAATTTTGACAAGCTCTTCTTGGTGGTAATCGACATTGACGCTGTGAATGTCCGGTCTTGTTGCAATTCTAGCACTTTGGAAGTCCGTTTCGTTGGTTCCTTTGGACATTAGTTCTTTGGCATGAGCATTCTTCGACGATGGCTTCTCTAAGTCGATGTACTCCGTGAGAAGCTTGCTCAGCTGCTTCCATTGTCAAGGCAAACGCTAATGTTTCCGAAAGAGTTCGTTTTCCAGCAGTTCGCACGGCCCTTTGAAGATGTATGTCAGAAATGGCACGAACAAATGCCTCAACTGCGAACTGGTTACAAATTTCCTCTCCAACATCTGGATATGCAAGATGAACAAGCCTTTCAATGTCCGGTTGCAGTTGTTGTAGAGTTTCGCCCCTCTTCTGAACTCTGGAATTGAGTTGCACTTTGAAGACTTCTTTCATGTGGTTGTTACCAAAGCGTTTGTCTATAGCCAAAACCAAGGAATTGAAGTCGCCGCTCTTATCTGCTGGTATGGTTTGCAACAATTCAGCAGCTGCTCCTCTAAGAGCAAGAGTTAAGGCTATATACTTGTCAGCCTCATCCCAGCCATTTGTTGTGGAAGCTGCCTCGAATTGCTTCTTGTATATAGACCAAGAAGTTTGTCCATCAAAGGTTGGAGGTTGTATCTCTTTTTTTCTCAAAGCTTCCCCAGAACTTTCCCGAATCTTTATGTTTCGAACACGGTCTAACTCTTTTGAAAACGTCTCCATTTTGTTGTCGACTAGCAATGAAACACGTTCATCTAACACTTTTGAAAACGTCTCCATTTTGTTGTCGACTTGATTCTCCAGCAATGAAACACGCCCATCAAGTGCAGATACATTATTCTCGATGTTAACAAGCTTGCCTTCTAGCATTTTTCTCTGCTCTTCGAGAAGGTCTTTTTGTTCGCTATGCTGTTTTTTCTGCTCATTTCTTTGCTCTTCGAGACGTTCGAGAACATTCTTTTGTTCGTTTTTCTGCTCATTTCGTTGCTCTTCGAGACGTTCGAGAACATTCTTTTGTTCGTTTTTCTGCTCATTTCGTTGCTCTTCGAGACGTTCAAGCAGAAGACTAAACATATTTGAAACATCTACATTTTTACTCACGTCTGCTTCCTCAGCGTCAGCTTCAAAGACGAAAATGTCCGGGTCTTCATTTTGTTGTTTCAAATATTCGGCCAAACGCAGAACAAGCTCATTTTTCGATCCTGCTCTAGAAAGTTCTCGCTTGCCTAATTCACTTTTCAGCTCATTACAGTTGAGCTCTTTCAGTAACTTGCTCATTTTTTTGTATTTTTTTTTTTCGCACACTTCACTGCACAATAAGTTTTATTCCACTTTTCTGACACCAATGTAATATTTTTCCTAGGTCCGTTAAATAAAACTTATTACTCCTTTTAGAATTTCTTCTTTATTTACACTTTTCAAATCAAAACAATAAATCTCAATTTATAATCAACTCTAATACTTTTATTCCAACTTAAATCCACTTCTTTAATTACACTTTCCACAATCCAATAGTTCAGCTTTGCACACTTTCATAATCGAAAATAAACTGTCTACCGCTCACCGTGAACACTCCCTTTTATACTCAAACCAGTTGTTCTAGAAGGTTCTTGTCCAGAATACTCCATTTGCTTGGAACAAGAGGAAATTCATATGGGGATAGAATGTTCTAGTACTTTGGAATAAGGGGAAATTTAGATGCGATGGAAAAGAGCTTTTTGTTTTGTTCCCTCACAAAGCAGATATGTAATTCCCAACAGATGGCGCTGTAGGAGTATAAAGGTCTGTTCGCAACAATATATATATAAAAAAAAATTAAGTAAGCAAATTGAGATTGAGACTGCATAAATCCAAAAGATTCTTGATTTAATTTAATTTTTTTTTAGGTTTAACGTTTCTTTTTTATTGGATTTACTTTTAGAAAAAATAGGTTAATAACAATTTGAAGAAAAAAAAATATACATTTTTGATAAAAATCAAACTTTATAAAAAAATTGAAAAGAAAAGATATAGTAGATATAGTACGCTCGACTGTAGGTTTTTTTTAGGATAGGTTAAGTTTATTATTTTTGTTATTATTTTTCCGGAATAAATTTGAAACTTTTGTTTGTTATATTTGAAAGTACACCTTCAGTCTTTTATTGTTTCCGCAGATGGGAATAAAAGAGTTTTGGGAAGTTTTCTTTCTTGTTATTTAGATTTAGATTTTAGTAATGCGGTTGCTTTAAGTGACGTCATAGGTGGATGTGGCGAGATGAGTCAAGTGTATCTGCAGACCAGTTGGAAGTGAAAGGTATCGTGGAGGTTTATTATTTGTTTTTTTTTCTTTCACTTACTGGGTGATTAATGGGAAAAGGTACTAGATTCATTTATTAGGATCTAGGCTTTCACAGGTGAGGGATGCGAATTTAAAACTTATAAAATGTAAATATATTATGTACAAGATAGGGGCTGTTATACAAATTGAGGACATAACAGCCATGGTAGTATCTATTATGATACGTGGGTGGGCTACCCCTCTGAGAGACCACTACACCGAGATCTCTCCTCACTTGAAGATTTTTAGACTTTAGGTTATATCAAGACGAATTTGGGCTCCTGTTTTTGAACCGAACTTTCACTTATAACTTTTCCGGCATGTAACTTAGGCCTCAGCCACGCACTGAGCGACGAGCGGCTGAGCGATTGAGCGACGTCGCTCTGTCGCTTAAAACAATGACAAGTCGCTCAGGGTGTACGTGGCCACCTCCATACAATTTCATGTGTTTTAATTTTTTTGCGTCGCTCAGCGACTCGTCGCTCAATCGCTCAGTCGCTCGTCGCTCAGTGCGTGGCCGAAGCCTTATACGTAACGACCGTTCAGAGAGGCGATGGCAAGAACCCCCCCCCCCCCATTCCGACGAGCTAGGTTGTGCTTACGCTAGCATGCCTCGTCATCGCAACCTGAACACTCTTCCTTCTTGCTATCAGGACTAGCCCTCTGTACCTGTAAACAGGGGGGTTGGTAAAGGTAGATTAGGGGAAGGAAGGCATATAAGGGCTCAGGATAGGGCCGTTTCGATGATGTGCTGGCGCGTTGTATGTTTCTGGATTATAGCATCTCCGAGATTGGAGATTATAGAACACCCTATTGAGAGTCCTTTTTGCCGATGACACCTCGGACCGTTACAGGTGGCGCCCAAGCTAAGATAAATAAAAAAAAAAAATGATTTTGTTGGGGAAAAAGTTCTTGTTATTTTTTTTTTCTCTTTTTTTTCTCAGAAATTTGCATTTTTTTTAATTGTGAAATTTCATTACCATTGTCTAACTTTATCCTTCTCATGCATGCAGATGTTTTTTTTTCTATTTTTGTTTATAGTTGTGAGAGTCAAATGGGTGATTGGACGTCCAGTAAATGGGTTTGAAGTTCTTTCCTATTTAGTGTGTGTGCGACAATCATTTTTTTTCGAATCAACACCAATTTCAAAGTTAAACCCTTTTCAATTCTATTTTGAATCCGTATTTTTGGTATACAGCCGAATCTATAGTTGTTCAGATAATCGTTTTGAATTTTTAAACTCAGGAATGAAGAAATGTCGACCGATAGTATGAGCTCTGGAAGCGACGACGTACTATGCCAGTTGCGAGTTGTATATATTTCCAGTTTTGTTTATTTACAAAATCACCTCTGTATGCAAGACAATTTTTTTTATCCAGTTGAATGCATGTTTTTCAGCTTCCATTAAAATTTTCAAGTGAGTCCAGTTCAAAATTTTATGTTTTTTTACGTCTGCAGTCTTCTGATTTCTTTTTCATTCTTTCGTCACATCCACACGGCAAATTCATGATAAATTTTCAATCAATAAAAATAATACACCAATATACGCACGTATATGAAAATAGTTACTTAGTTAAGTGATACAATATTAATTCTCTTTCCGGTTTTACTTGATCGATCTATTTTTGTTTTATTTTTAGGTTCCTTCCAAACCCTAAATTTTCTTTCGTTTTTTTTTATCCTTAATTACTGTTGACAAATAATTTTTTCTGGACATAGTTCTTTATTTTTTGGATTACCATTTTGGTAATTATTTTTGATTTTTGAGTTTCGTTAAATATATATCTCTTATTCCTTATTCAATCAATTGCGTTAAATAAGTTTTTCTTGGCGATTTTCGTTCTTCTAAATTCATAGAAGGTTTTTAAAATTTAGTTCGGTTTAGATAAAAGCTTCTGTCTTTAACTGAGGAAAGTAAGATATACAACTTACGTTCCACTCGTGGTCAAGGATCTGGTCCAAATATTGTTGGCAGTGGATCTAGCCTAAAAACTCGTGGTCGGGGATTAAATCATAACATACGTGGTCGCGGATCTAGCAAACCAAGTCGAGGTCGTAGTAGCTATAATCACAGTCTTGTACTCGGTACAATGGCTAATGAAACCAAATCGTGACGACATATCCGGATTAGGATCGGAATTCCCCCTATAGTACCTCCAAGCCAAAACCCTGAGGTTGAGGAGCGTTCTGCAGTAGATACCCACCCAGACGTGCCATCTGGATCCCAAGGCTTTCTTAGAAATAGGGATAGTTTGTCTCTAGGGGCCAGACAGTTTAGTAATCAGGAAGAAGTAGATTTATCAGCCTACATTCAGGGTCTTGTTACCGCCTCGGTAGGAATCAGTAGAACAGAGGATTTGCAGGTCATTCGAAAAGAACTAGAATCGAATAGGGCCGAATTGAAAAAGCAAATGGCCGATATAATCCGAGAAACTTTAAGGGAAAGCACTCCATCGGTTCAAACTGAATAGGAAGTACGCCGTCGACCTCCACAAAATATCGAACCCAATCTTCCTGCCCAAAATTGCTCTAGACAAGGTGAATCGGCATCGAGATTAAATCATTCAAATCTTAATCCCAATGCAGACGAATTTTTAGCACGAATAAGAAACATGAACTTAGATGGCTACTCCGATAGGTCAACGCAAGAGAGCCCCTTACGAGCTAATAATTTACCTCTTCATTCAAATTCTAAAGTTTATAGTTATCATAAATGGGGTTTGAAATATGATAATCTTAAAATGACGGTTGATGAATTCAGCTTTTGATTAGAAAGATTAAAAGATTGTTACGGTGCTTCATGGCAAGAGATCGTGTTGAATTTTCACCAGTTCGTTACCGGTCAGGTTGAAAATTGGTATTGGGTTTTTCTGAAATCAAGTCCGAGAATAGATTGGCCAGGTCTCCGGTTTGCGTTAATGGAACAGTTTCGTTCTCTTGAGACTGACGCTGAGCTGTCGAAACAATTATACGATCGCCGACAGAAACCCAACGAAAGTTTTGACGATTTTTTCATGACGATACAGAAGATGAACACTCGGTTGATTTGTCCAAAGCCTAATAACGAGCTGATAACCCTGATAAAACAAAATGTACATAGTCGAATGGGTGAGTTATTGTTGACTTTTAGGACTCAGAGTCTGAACGAAATGGCTTACGTATGCCGTAATATGGAAAAATACATTAACGAACAAAACAAATTGAAAATTCGAAATCCTATAGCTCAACCTTTCCGTAGGAACTTGAACGAAATTGATTTGTCAAACGAGTTCACAGCGACAACCTCAGACTCCATTGAAGCTGTTCAGTTGCAAAGAGATAGAGATAGTAGTAATTATACGTGTTGGAACTGTAGAAAATTAGGCCATAGTTACCTTGAGTGTCCAGTACCACAGAGATCTTTGTTTTGCTACCGATGCGGTAAAGAAGGCACAACTTCACCTCAGTGCACAAGTCCTAAATGCGCGGGAAACTCACGGCAGAGCAAACTATCAACCGGGATGGCTTGCTCTCAGAAGCAGAGACCGGACACCCTTTAGATTTTACGCATTCCAACTCAATCTTACCCCGTCATCCCTCAAATTTACAAGTTCAAATTTTAAAAAGACCGAATAATTTAGAAAAGCTAAAATTTAACACATCAACTCCACCAGCCAAAACTTTACATCCATTAAAGACTCTTCACCAGCGTCAAATAGAGTATTATACAGCTAGGGAAAAGATTTTCGGTGATTCTAAATTGCCTATATCTTCTAGAATCGCTAGGATTCGAGATCGAAAGAAAAATAGAAAAATTGCATTAAAAAACATTGAAGAAACAACTTTGTGTTCTTCAGATGATCCTCGTCCCTATGCCAATATCAAGGTTTTTGGTGAAAGCATGCTAGGATTGCTAGACAGCGGTGCTAGCGTAAGTTGTCTTGGTCGAGATTGCTACGATTTCCTGAACAAACACAAGGTTGCTTACACTCATTTTTCTTCAAATGTCCGAACAGCGGATGGTCACAGGAAAATTTGTTGCAGATATAATTTATAAAAATCAAACTAAAAGGCTAGAAATGTACATTGTTCCATCACTTCAACAGAAATTGTATCTAGGGATCAATTTCTGGAAGGTGTTCGATATTGCCCCTCATTTGATATCGGAAATTTCATCATCTTACACTCCTTTAAACAATATGTCTTCAGAGATGCGTGAGCTATCTGGAGATGAATTCAGTAAACTACAAACAGTCATCAGCTTGTTCCCGTCCTTTGCCACTTTTGGTCTTGGACAAACCAAGCTGGAGGAACACGTAATCGACACAGGGGATGCCGAGCCGATAAAACAAAGACACTATCCTGTGTCTCCAGCGGTTCAAAAGTTATTATATGAGGAATTGGATAGGTTACTTGAAATGGGGATAATTGAAGAAAGTAATAGCCCTTGGAGCTCTCCAATAGTCTTGATTCGCAAACCCGGTAAAAACCGGATGTGTCTAGACTACCGGAAGGTCAACGAAAAGACGAAGAAAAGTGCCTATCCTTTGCCTCATATACAGGCTTTGCTAAGTCGTCTTTCAGATACCCTCTACATTTCTAGTGTGGATCTGAAGGACGCCTTTCTGCAGATACCGCTGGAGGAGTCTTCACGGGAAAAGACAGCGTTCACGGTTCCCAGTAAGCCTCTGTACCAATTCAAGGTAATGCCGTTTGGCCTTTGCAATGCTCCGCAACGCCTTTGCAAATTGATGGACAAAGTGGTACCTCACGAATTGTTTACTTGGATGATCTTCTGATAGTCTCGCGCACTTTTGAGGAACATATCCGTTTTCTAAATATCGTCGCAGAAAGGCTGAAAACCGCAGGCTTGACAATCAATCTAGAAAAATCAAGGTTCTGTTTTAAAGAATTAAAATATTTAGGCTACATAATCGGCGATGGGTGTCTTAAGACCGATCCGGCAAAAGTTTCTGGTATTAGAGATTTTCCTATTCCTCAAAATCAACGACAGGTACGTAGGTTTCTTGGTATGTCTGGGTGGTATCGCAGATTTGTGCGGGATTATAGCACCCTTGCCGCCCCCATCACCAATACGTTGAAAAAGAACATCAAATTTGAATTTACTAACGAAGCTCTTGAGTCCTTTCAAAAGATCAAGGACATTTTAACATCAGCTCCGGTCCTTGTCAATCCTGATTACACTAAGCCTTTTGTCATTTTGTGTGATGCTTCGTCGACTGGTATAGGAGGCGTTTTATGTCAAATGGACGAAGAAGGAAACGAACGTCCCATATTCTTTTACTCACACAAATTGAATAGAGCTCAGTGCAATTATAGCGTCACTGGACGTGAGTGCTTGGCGGCGGTTAAAAGCATCGAACAATTTCCTCCGTATGTTGAGGGATATCATTTTAAAGTAGTAACCGACCATGCTAGTTTAAAGTGGTTGATGAGTCAAAAGGACCTCAGTGGTAGATTGGCTCGGTGGAGTCTGAAACTTCAAGGATATGACTTCGATATCGAGCATCGTAAAGGTTCGCAGCATGTCGTGCCAGATGCTCTGTCTAGAGTTTTTGCAGCTGACGAGTTGAATCTAGATGCCTTATCGGAGGAATATCCTTCTGATGTACTGCACATAGATCTAACAGATCCCAGTTTTAAATCTGAGGAATATGTTCAGATCATTGACACCATCACAAAACAAAAGGATCAGCTGCCAGACCTTCAAGTCTCGGACAATTTCGTGTACAAGAAGGTCCAACACAGCACAGGGAATCCTCTACAGGATGACCTTGGATGGAAGTTATGGATTCCGTCGCCCCACGTTGGGCGCCAATTTGTTACACTTTTTCTTCGACGCGATAATGGTATCCGACCTTTTTTTTATTTATTATTAATATGATTAGTATTAATTATTTTATTACTAATAATAACAATTTACGCGAACAAGAATTGAAAACAACACAAAACGAAACAACTCGACCCGATCGTACGCGTAATATATATATAATCTCGTTTTGACAGATAGGTCAAATCAAACAAAAACTAAGAGAGAACAACAAAAAGTGCAACTAGTAGCTCGTTGATAAAAGCTACCACCGCGGCTGCTCAGCTGGGCTGGGTTCAGTGAAGGTGGAAGAATTCGCGATAGGGAGATTTAAATTGATTATCAATATAATCAATTTAATGAAGCGAAAGAATATTTTTATTACAAGTACAGTGGGGTACTGTAGTAAAAAGTGGGCGCCAGGAATTTTTGTTCGAAAGATAATTAGTAAAATTCCAAAACTAATGAATAAGTGGAAGCAAATAATTTTAAGTAAATAAAAGACCGTTTTTATGATTTCCACTGGGGAATTTAAAAATAAATTTTATTTGGGAAACCTTGGTAGAAACCAGGATAAAAACCCAAAATTTTTTCAAAGAAATAAAAATACAAATGAAATCGAATGCAATATTGAAAACGCGATTAAGCCTCTAACGATTGGAAAATAAGAACTTAAAATGGCAATGAATTTGGTCGCGAAGAAATAAAAAAAAGAAACAAAGACAAAGGTCCACCGAATATTTTAAATAAAACAAAAACACGAAACAGTCAAATACTGTATTTGGACAAGATGTCCGTTTACTTATCTTTTTCTTTCCTCGATTTATCTCCTCTTAATTTCTCCTATGTCCTGATTTCGCTCCTCGAATCACTATCTTTCTTCTTTTCCCAAAATTTTTCCTCGATCCTTTTTCTTTTTAAATGTCCTCGTCTTTTCCTCGATTTTTGTTCTTTCTAATTTTTCTCGAATCCTTATTCTTTTATTCCTTATTATTTTTTTCAACTTGTCGCTGGTTAAGCTCTCCAAAGAGTCAACTTTCCTAGCTTTGTCCTTACGAAGCTTGTCAAACTGCCTACTTATTTCCTCGTTGCTTTGATCCCTATCACTATCCCTAAGTCCTTAATCATGGCCATTAGTTACCATGTTCCTACCGAAATTAGCAAAATATGGGGAAACACCTAACACCTCATGTTGTGAAGTTCGGATCGCACAGGCTACCTTTGCCAGTTGCGAATCCCAACTCCGTTGATTCTCAGAGACATAATCACGTAGAGTAGTTTTAATAATTTGGTTAATGCGCTCCGCAGGAATCGCCTGCGGATGGTAATGCGCAGTATACCGAAGTTGTGACCCGTAAGCTTCGCCAAGTCTTTGAAGTTCCTTGCTGCGGAACTGGGGACCGTTGTCACAGACGATCCACTTTGGAACACCGAATAGAAGAAACACGTTTTCTTCCAACTCCTTGCACACTGCTTTCGCAGTTGCAGAACGCAACGGAAACAAAAGTGGAAACTTCGTGAAGTAGTCTACCACCGTTAAAATATAAATAAATCCCCTCGAAGACTTCGGCAATGGACCCACCAAATCCACGCACACCATATCCCACGGTTTCGAATTCCCTACTCTCTCTGTCATAAGACCAGCTGGTTTCTCGTTAATTGGTTTCACTTTTTGGCAAATCTTACAGTTCCTAACGTATTTGGTAATATCTCCTCTCATTTTGGGCCAGTAAAACTTTTCTGCTATCCTAGCAAAGGTTTTCTTTACACCCATGTGTCCCGCTAATGGACTATCATGGCACTCGTTTAAAATTCTCGACCTATCCTTTTTCCCTATCACCAATTTCCAACCCTCGCTCTCCTCATGAACCATGACATGATTCACCCTAACGTGCTTATAAAGCCGCCCATCTTCAACTCCCCCAGATGGGTATCCTAATGGGTTCTTTTCTACTAATGATTTCATTTTCATCATCCACGGGTCCGAATCCGCTACTGAAACTCCACGCGATAACATATCAGGAACGACATGTTCTTTGCCCTTTCTGTGGATGATTTTGAAATCAAATTGTTGGAGCCGAATGGCCCAACGAGCTAATCTACCCTGCGGATCCTTAAGGTTACTCAGCCAGACCAATGAGTGATGATCAGTCACGACAGTAAATCGAACCCCCTCGACATATGGTCGCAAATTCTCAATCGCCTAAAGAACCGCTAAGCATTCCTTTTCGGTCGTAGAGTAGTTCCTTTCGTTCCTATTCAATGACCGACTAATATAGCAAATAGCTTTCTCCCCGTCTTCAAATTCTTGCGAAAGTACGGCGCCGATACCATAATCGGACGCGTCTGTTTGAACAACAAACGGCCGAGAAAAATCCGGACACGTCAGTATCGGTGCCGTAACCAAACACTCTTTGGCTTTCCTAAAACTCTCCTCACATTCTTTTGTTCACTCAAATTTCTTACCTTTCTTTAAGAGATCGGTAAGAGGCCTAACTAAAATAGCAAAATTTGGCACGAAACGTCGATACCAAGAAATAGTCCCTACAAAACTCCTAATTTCCTTCACGTTTTTCGGGGCAGGAATCCTCAACATGCTTTCCACTTTTTCAGGGTCGACGTGAAGTCCATTCCTATCTACCACATAACCTAATTTCAAAGAAGGCCTACAGAAGTTACATTTTTCCCTACCTACTTTAAGTCCTGCTTCCCTTAATCTTTTAAAAACTTCTTTGAGAATTTCTAATTGTTTTTCGAAAGAATCGGTAACGATGATAATGTCATCCAAGTACACAAAGACGAAAGGTTCTAGATCGGGTCCTAAAACGTCGTCAATGAACCTCTGCCACGTTGCCGGGGAATTGTGCAAGCCAAAGGGCATTCTCAAAAATTGGAAGAGCCCCCTTCCCGGTACGGTAAAGGCTGTGTACTTTCGCGATTCTTTCTCCATGGGTATCTGCCAGTATGCAGACTTAATGTCAAGCGATGACAGAAACTTTGCGTTTCGAAGCTTGTCTAAGATTGACGAAATAAAGGGGAGTGGATAAGCATCCCTATCAGTTACTTCATATAACTTCCTATAGTCTACGCAGAACCGAAAACTACCATCTTTCTTCTTTACCAAAAGAATAGGAAATGCCCAAGGACTCTTGGATTTTTCGATCACTCCAGATTCTAACATCTCTTGGAGTTCCTGATCGATGTGTTTTTGGATCGCAGGTGACACTGGGTAGTATCGTTGCTTGATCGGTTCTGCGGACGTCCTAATTTTGTGCTCAACTAAGTTGGTGCACCCTAAACCCTCGGTCATTGATTTAAAAAGCTCTTCTAACACTAACTCTAACTTTTTTCCCTCAATATCGTTAAGATCAGATTTTTACCTGATTGATACCATGTCTGTTATCGACGCCACCATCTCTTGGCTCGAAAAATTCCACATACCTGATCTCAAATCCGGAACTATGCCTGATAGTGCTCAAAAATCGGCACCTAAGATCAAAAGGTGTAGGAGACTTGGTATAACCAGGCATTCTAAAAGAATGGATTTGTTCTCGACCTCCATAGGTAAAGAGACAGATCCAGCTACTCCTACACCCGCCCCATCTGCTAACACTACTGACCCAACACTACTTTTCTCTAATTTTAATCCTAACTCCTTCAAAATTTTCCACCCATCTCCTCCTACAATGGTGCGTGAAGCACCTGAATCAAGCAATCCTAAAAACTTGATTCCATAAACTCGTACTCCTAAATATGGCCTACTATCCCTACCATTTGCCGCTAAAGTGAAACTCAATCTACCACGATAATCCAGTTGGTCGCCAGCAGACGACCTAACTAAAACCGACGGGTCTCTCGCCCTGCTGACACAAGAGCCCGTTCCCCATTTCCCGAACACCGCCTACAATCCCTCCGAAAAATGCCTAACGCTCCACAACCAAAACAACGTTTCTGAACCGAACAGGTATGGGCGAAATGGCCTTCTCTGTTACAGTTATAACACCTAACTGTCTGCCTAAATGGATTATTCGGAGCTGAACTGACAACCGCCACTCGGTTGTGCCCCGACGTACTCGGCCTATAACCACATTCGGGTTCTAGCAAATTCCTACCTCTAGAAGGGGGAGTGAAAGTATCCACGTTCACTTTCAACGTATCTAATTCCCTACCTAACATTGCGAGTTTCTTAACCGTCCGTGGTTTGGCACTCGCAATCTGCAATTGGAAAAATGGATCCACATTTTTCCTTAAAATTGAAAGCATCCTTCCCTCTGACAAAGGTTAGGACAATCTTCGAAACAATGTCCTCATCGTGGCCAAGTAAACTCCAAAGGTTTCATCCTTGCCCTGCGAACGACGATTGATTTCCTCCAACAAGAGATCATCATAATTCGCAGGTAAAAATTCAGCCTTGAGCTCCTTAACAAACTCTTGCCAATTCTCTATATCATCCCTAACCGTCCTAAACCACATAAGCGCCCTATCAGTCAAAAGCTCCGAAGCGGATTTAAAAAGATGGGTTTCTGGAACATCGTTAGCCAACCGAAGTTCCTCCACCCTCTCCAAGAAAGAATTTACTGATGCTCCGTCCGAGTCACCAGTAAATTTCACACCCGCCACCTTTGCTGAACCACAAACTGTTCAGGGTATGCCTCAACGCGTTCTATCCTACGCTCTGGAACAACAACTATTTCTCCTGCCGCTAATGTAGGTCCTAAATTTTCCCTAACCGTACCAGAAACTGATGGAAACCGCGGACTTAAAGTTTCTGTCCGACCAACTTGTACTTTAAGTTGGGTTTCTGTCCGAGCTGGAGTCTTCTTCTTCGGTGACTCTTCCTCCCTATCACTTATCTCACTTTCACCTGTGAGATCACCTAGTAAAAATAAAACACCATTCCTAAGTGAGCTAATTTCCTCTTCCTCATCCTCAGCTTCGCACGGTGTCCTAGCTAACCTACCTGTGCACCATTCTATTTTGGTCATTATTTTGATGTACTCCGAAGACTTCGGATTTTTCGGAGCATCCTTTAAAAGAACCCTAATCTCATCCATTTTTGCCTTCACGGCATCCCGATCTTCCTCGAAACTAAAAGGGTATGCTAAACTAACCTCCATCGAGTTCCTCTTAACGAGTAATCTCGACGACCTTAATGCTTTCCGCATTTCTTCGACCGTTCCTACTCTCAAACCCCTGACCTTCATTTCGTAGGCCAGCTCGTCCTGTGCTAAACGCCCTATATTCATGATTCTAATTTACTAAAGAATTTAAAAGAATAAACAGAAAAATAAATTGTATACAAAAAAAATAAAAAATTCCTATTAAACCAAATAAAACAAAAAAAACAACGCTCAAAAAAATTGAAACTATTTGTTTAACCAAATGAAAATTAAAAAAAATATCGATTTAAAAAAAAACCAACACCTGCGCTTAAATAAAAAAAATTTACAAAAAAAAAAAATCAGCACGCCACTGTGTATGAAACTTATTGCACTTGCACTCAATCAAATCAAAAAGTCTAACCTATTCAAAAAAAAAAACTCAAAACGACTCGCAAGAGATATCTATCAAATTAATGTCACACAAGAAAAAAAACAAAATGCCGGTATCGAAATATAAATGATTAAAAATGAAAATAAATTGAATGCAAATAAAAACTAACACCCAAAAAAAAAAAACAACTAATGATCAAAAGGAAAAATAATAATAAAAAATAAGAAACTATAATTGAAAGAAATGTACACAAAAAATTCACAACACAAAAAAAAATACTTTCATAAAAACTTCTCGAACGAACTCGTATATAGTATGTATGTACATATGTTGCTATTCTCCTTCGCTGCACTGCACTATTTTCCTCCACACGAATTCTTTTTCGTTTCAATTGAATTATAAAAATACACCTAATAAAAAAGAAAAAAGCACTGTATCAATTGATTCACTAATTTAATTAAAATTAAACAATTTCCACGACACAATCTATTACACCAAACAAAATCCCGCAAAAAAAAAAAAACACAATTCTTCCACGTTGGGCTCCAATTTGTTACACTTTTTCTTCGCGACGCGAATTGGTATCCGACCTTTTTATTTTTCTATTATTAAAATTATTATTATTAATTTTGTTAATAATAATAAATTACCCGAACTCTAATTAAGAACACAAAAACGAAACGCAACCCGACTCGATTCGTTTGACAGATCAAAAAAACCTAAGAGAGAACAACAAAAAAAAAGTGCAACCTGTAGCTCGTTAAGATGAGCTACCACCGCGGCTGCTCAGCTGGGCTGGGTTCAGTGGGGGTGGAAGAATACGCGATAAGAAATTTTAAATTGATTAAACCGATAATCAATTTAAAATTTCTTATCGCGTATTCTTCCACCCCCACTGAACCCAGCCCAGCTGAGCAGCCGCGGTGGTAGCTCATCTTAACGAGCTACAGGTTGCACTTTTTTTTTGTTGTTCTCTCTTAGGTTTTTTGATCTGTCAAAACAAATCGAGTCGGGTTGCGTTTCGTTTTTGTGTTCTTAATTAGAGTTCGGGTAATTTATTATTATTAACGAAATTAATAATAATAATTTTAATAATAGAAAAATAAAAAGGTCGGATACCAATTCGCGTCGCGAAGAAAAAGTGTAACACTAACTACCCAACTGATCACTTTGGCTCATCAACCACCAAGAGCTTCGCATGGTGGCATAGGTAAAACTCTACATAGGTTGCGACAGCAATACTTTTGGCCAAACATGGCTTCACAGGTGAAATCTTACGTGAACAATTGCAAAATTTGTGAAATGTCGAAAGCACCCAACCAGATTCTACGACAACCAATGGGAAAGGCCTTTGAAGTGGAACGCCCGTTCCAGCACATTTACATGGACTTCCTTGGTCCATATCCTCGATCGAAAAAAGGCAACATCCACATAATCATCGCTCTTGATCAGTTAACCAAATTTGTTGTTATTAAAGCCATCAGAACTGCCACATCGGAAACTGCAGTTAAGTTTTTAAATGAAGATATCCTCTGTATGTTTGGTGTGCCTGAATCCATCTTAACCGATAACGGTAAACAATTTATTAGCTCAAATTTTTCGAAATTTTTGTCCTCGTATGGCGTTCAGCATGTTAAAACCGCTTCGTATGCGCCGCAAGCTAATGCTAGCGAGCGTGTAAACCGTTCCCTCCTTGCTGCTATTAGGTCCTATATAGGAGATGATCAAAGCAATTGGGATGTACACCTCTCCGCTATAACCTGTGCTCTCAGAACGGCTACCCATTCCGCTATAGGTATGTCTCCTTATGAGGCTTTGTTTGGCTTAAAAATGGTTGAACATGCTTCTGAATTTGAACTTCTTCGTAAGCTAGATTCTCTTAACAACTCTGAACTTAACGTTATTCCGAAATCATCAAAAATGAACATTATCCATTCAGCCATAAAAGATTCTCTACAAAGAGCCCATAAAACCTATGAACATATTTACAACACCCGAAGTAAAAAGGTGAAGTATAATATTGGCGATGTTGTCTACAAGAGAAATTTTGTGCTTAGTGACGCAGCAAAGAAAACAAACGCCAAGCTGTGCCCTAAATTTACAAAGGCGAAAATTAAAAAAACTTATAGGAAATAATCTCTATGAATTAGAAGACGAAAACGGAAAGTTGTTGGGAGTTTTTCACTCCAAAGACATCAAGAGCTAGATTTCTTTTTGTAATAGTCACCCGGCCAACTACAGTCTGAACATGAGATATTTTCTCGGGTGTGGGTCGATTAGCGATTTCTTTTAATAACGTTCCTTTTCTTCTCCATTTCTTTCGTTAATGCTTTGAAATGTATAAGTTTTTTGGGAAACGATCTATAGGATTTTATATATTTTCTATTAATTATTTTTATGTGTATTGAAAACCAACAGTCGACACAGTTTGAGGTTAGCTGGTAGACTTTTAGCAAACCTTCTAACCCTTTAGTTATTTCAATTAAATTCAATTAAAATAAAATGCACGACTGGATCGCACGAACTTGCTCTTATGTAAAAGTACTTTGGAATTTAACATACATCTTATAAATATAAAACATGGATTTAATGAGATAATAATGTTCAAATGCATAAAATTGCCGTCTGGTTTCCGGAAAAGTATGAATTTATGCAAATAAACCTTAAAAAATCGTTTTATTATTAAATAAATTTTTTATATAAGAAATTTCTCTAAAATTTTTCAAGACAAAAATGTGGGATGCGAATTTTAAGTATTTAATAATATTGGTTTTAGGAAATAATTTCAAAAAATAATCGTTCATAAGTTTTGAAGATATTGATTTAAAATTTTTTTTTTTTTTTTTAAACTCAATAAATATTTTTTCGAATATTTTTATATACAATATTATTTTAAACTTAAGGGGATTCCTGCTAAAAATTTTGGGTTAAAATCCTTAGAGCCGTTAATGAGAAAGTCGAAAATCAAAAAAACGGGTCTATGGCAGGTACCCCTAATAACATTTTGCCCCAAAATTTTTTTTGACCAAAATGTAGTCCATGTCCATAATATCACACTTAATTTTTTTTATCAAAATCGTTAGAGCCGTTTTCGAGATAAATAAGATTTTGCATTACGGGTGTATGGGGGGTACCCTTAGTTTTGGAGCTAAAACAAAAATTTCAATTTCTCCTCTAGGGAATCACCGAAGACCCTTAACTACCGAGATTAAAGAAATAGGTCCAAGGGTTTAGGCTGTAGTGAGAGGTACAGACATACAGACACACTGAAACATGTTTTTTGTGTACTAAATTTTCCTTAAAATTTTTATAAAAAAAATTGATATGCAAATTGTTAGTATTTAAAAAAATACATTTTAAAACATAATTTAAAAATTTAATCGTGTATCGGTTTTCAAGATATTGAATTTTCAAAAAAAAAAATTGTATTATTTTTTTTAAAATCCAAAAACTATTTTTTCGAAAAAAATTTTAGTTTATATTTTTTCAAATGCAAAGCAGCTCCTGCATAAAAATTTTGGTTAAAATCGTTAGAGCCGTTGGTGAGAAATTCGAAAATCAAAAAAACCGTTCTATGACAGGTACCCCTAATAACATTTCCCCCCAAATTTTTTTTTTACCAAAATATAGTCCATGTCCATAATATCACACTTAATTTTTTTTATCAAAATCGTTAGAGCCGTTTTCGAGATAAATAAGATTTTGCATTACGGGTGTATGGGGGGTACCCTTAGTTTTGGAGCTAAAAAAAAAATTTCAATTTTTCCTCTAGGGAATCACCGAAGACCCTTAACTACCGAGTTTGAAGAAAATACGTCCGGTAGTTTAGGCTGTAGTTCGAGGTACAGACATACAGACATACAGACATACAGACAGACAGACGGAATTGTCAGACCCACTTTTTTCGTCTTCGCTATCATCGTAATGTCAACTTTGATCAAAATCTCGAGTTCGATTTTTTTTCCAAATGCAGAACTTGCCCTATAGTATCTACCTATATCGCAAGTAAAAATGAAAACGAAGGTAAGGCAGTGATTTTGATGGAGGTGAAAGTTTTCGGAAGGGTGGTGAGTATGATCAATTTTGTGAGTGTACAATGCAGGCAAATGGCTGACATTGTCCATTTTCTAGAGAAAAATTTTGCGAGAGAAAACGCTGAAAAGAACTGATGACGATGAAAGAGAACACATACATTCACAAAATGAAGCATTTTCTATCATGGAAGTGTTTCCGGGAGGTATTTTCTTCGTCGATTTTGACCAGAAATCGGAAATTTTATCACACCTATTTTTAATAAATTCAAAAATAATTTTTCAAATAAAATTTTCGATCTCTTGGTTAAAAATACAGTCGGGAATGACGTCTTCCGGAACCCCTTCCATCGCCATGTTTGGATGATCTCTCACGTATGAAATGACTGACGCGATGAGGGTTGCCGCCCGGGTATAAAAGGAGGTGATTGCCAAGATTCGCTCTTCTTTGCTGTCGAATGTTTATACGGGTCGCTGTCGTCTTTCGGTCAGTCGTTATAAAATAAAGTTTTAACTTCTCCAAGTGTACGTTGTTTTAAGCCTGACTTCTATTTTGCCAACATTAAAACAAATTTTCAAAAACATTTATAAAAAAAAAACGCGTTGTATAGTTTGCAAAATTCCAACTGCTCTACGCCAAAACGCATGAAAATACGAAAATGCGCTATATACCTACGAGTTCTTGTAGTGAGACTTAATGAAGTTTTCGTGCACGCGTCCGCAAATTATAAAACAACGTAACTACAATTTGAAAAAAAAACAGCTTAAAACTACCTGATCCATTTGTACCTACCCAAGAGCAAAAAGTGTGCAAAATTACCCATATTAAACGAACAAAATAAAAAGCATCATGCAAACACATAATCAAAACTGAAAAAAAAAAGATAACGTGCAAAAAAAAAAATACCCAAAGGTTCGAAAGCATAAAGACTCCCCAAACTACTCGTATTACCATTGGTTGAGACCACCGCCACTCGGCTCCGCCATACCCAGTTACCAAACGTACCTACATATGTGTCCTCCAGAGCCACCCGAAAATCCCGGATTGGCAAATATATTGTGAAACCTAGTCACCAGGCACCCTCATCTATTGTGCAGACTGTACCAAGCTATAGTCAAAAACAAAAAAAAAAAAAACAAAAATTTATAAGTAACCCGCCAAAAAAAACGCAAAATCATATCCGCAATTTGATTGATTAGTCCGCCAATTATTAATCGAGAAAAACGATAAACCATCAGTTAAACAGCCCCAGTTACCAGTTTTCACCACATCTTCACCACTCACAGCTAAGCTTTCATCTTTATCAACCCATCATTACCTGCATATATAATAATAATATAGCATTTAATTAGTTTTTTCATAGGTTTATTCTTATTGTTAAAGTTTTTCACCTCTCCTTCCTAGTTCACCACACATAAATCTCAAACAGTTTTAAAAATTATTCAAAATTTCTTATTGTAAATTTCAACTGAAACTAAATCTTCGAATAAAATTTTGAAAGGTGAAGTGATTTGTTTTGCTCAAGTGGTTAAAATTTTATGTCAGTTAAACAGGTACAAATGGTACAAACAACCTATGAAGCGGTGCACCCCCTCACAGGAATTTCATAAAGCTGGTAAGTTTCCATTTTATTTTAATTTTGAATATTTGAACATTTATGTAAATGATTCACTTTACCAATATATATCCATCAACAAAATTATTCACAAAAAGAAAAAAAAAAACCAATTCACAAGTAAAAGATAAGCCGAACTTGCATTCCACGGCGAATTATAGATTAGAGAGCTTCAGAGAGCCAAATAATTAAAATTTAACGTGGTGAGCTTTGAAGCGAAAGTTAGAGAGAGCGAATCAGAATCTCATGGTCAATTTAAATTTCGTGTTTATTTTTAGATTTTCATTTGTAGAGACATATTATAATTGTAATTAGAACAAAAATAATAGAGAAACAATTTCAATTAAAAGGAAAAAAAAAATTAAAATTATAAAAGGAAAAAAAAAACAAAAAAAAAAAAGTTCCTATATGTACCTTATGTGCATATGATATTAAATTAAAAAGAACAAATCAAACTTGCATATTTAATATACCTAATCCATCTTGTAATAGTGTTTCTATCTCCTTTGCTCAAATAAAGTGTTTTTAAGAGTTACATAAAAATATACGGGGTGTCCCACAGTCACCGCCCCAAACGAAAACCATAGATTCCTGGGGCCCTACTATGTAACTCGATTCTACTTTCGGTTCTGTTCGAAAGTCATTTCCGATTCTACTTTCAAATAGAACTATCTAAGAAAGTAGAATCGGATGCCGGTAATGCCAATTATTTCCCACAAAATTTCCGATTTTCGAACGAGTCTCGCATTATGTTTGACAACCAAAGTAAAAACAAAAAAAAAACAGCTGGTGTGAAAAAATAGCGAAGCAATTAAATTGAAAACAATAATAATAACAAATAAACATGGACAGTGTCGCAGTTTGGTTTAATTCAGATGAAAATCCGGAACGAATAGAACAAATTGGTGTTTTCAAGTAACCCTTGGACAAATCTGGATGCTTTTCCATGTACTGCACCAGAATCTCAAACTGTGACGCCTTCGTATTTGCAATTTTTGATGATTCCCTACGAAGAAAACATAAACATATTACTTAATTCTTTGTAATATTGAATAAGATTAATTTATAAATACTATTTACTTACATTCTGAACAAAAAAAATTCTTCACTCGAACCACTCGCAAACACATTTGTTGTAGAATGATTATTTGCGATTTCGCTTTGTTTTGACATAAACTTTCGAGATACGTGGTTCCCCTATTTTGCGAAAGTAGTAAAGTACACTAAAACACAGTTGGCACTACTCGAGCTGCTCGATTATCGCACATTTAATCGTTCTTAAAGAATTACAGAGTTGCAGTTTTGCGAATTCGAACATTTTTATTGTAGAATCGAGATACATAGTAGGGCCCCTGAGGTAATTTTAAGTCGAAAAACTTAAGAGGTCATTTTCTCGTTTTCGTCCCGTTTTCGAGTTATAACGGTTTTTATGATTTTTGCTTTCTTTTCCCTTAACTGGCTTTATCTTTGCCAAACTACGTCCGATTCGTAAGATTTTTTTTATAACCAATCAAGAATTTATTACAGTTTTAGTTTGTCTCAGAACTTTTTTTTCTGCGGGCAGCCGTTTTTCCGCAATTTTGCATCAAACACAATTTTTTTCGTTTTTTAAGTTGTTTTTTTCACTTTGATATCATTTTTTTCAAAAAAACACGTTAATGAGTATTCATTTTTTTCGTTAATTATTAAAGCCCAGTTCATTTTCTTAAAAAAAAAATATTTTCTTTTCCTTAAAAAGAATACTAAATGTAATTAACAACAAATAAACAAACTGAGTGAATTTAAAAAAAAAAATAATTTTTAAATACAAAATTAACTTTTTCTGAGCTATTGTGGTTAAGAAAAGGACAATAGATAAAGTTGTCCAATTTCAGCGTATATTAATAACATTTCCAGATATTTTTGATTAGTGTAATCCATTGTTCGCAAATAATTGAGAAAAAACTACAACTTGAATAACAAATCCAAAATGGAGTATAAAGTGAAAGAACACGACGCGGACACTAGTTCACGCGAGAAAGACATTTACAACCTTCAAATCATAATGCAAATCTTTACTGTTTACATTAGTTAACGGTCTTACTAATTAACTTTATGTATTTGTCCTTTTCTTAACCACAATAGCTCAGAAAAAGTTAATTTTGTATTTAAAAAATATTTTTTTTTTAAATTCACTCAGTTTGTTTATTTTTTGTTAATTACATTTAGTATTCTTTTTAAGGAAAAAAAATAACTTTTTTAAGAAAATGAACTGTTCTTTAATAATAAGTGAAAAAAATTAATACTCATTAACGTGTTTTTTTGAATAAAATGATATCAAAGTGAAAAAACTACTTAAAAAACGAAAAAATTGGGTTTAATGCGAAATTGCGGAAAAACGGTTGCCCGCAGAAAAAAAAGTTCTGAGACAAACTAAAACTGTAATAAATTCTTGATTGGTTATAAAAAAAATCTCACGAATCGGACGTAGTTTGGCAAAGATAAAGCCAGTTAAGGGAAAAAAAAGCAAAAATCATAAAAACCGTTATAACTCGAAAACGGGACGAAAACGAGAAAATGACCTCTTAAGTTTTTCGACTTAAAATGACCTCAGGAATCCATGATTTTCATGTGGGGCGGTGACTGTGGGACACCCTGTATATATCTCGACTGAAAAGGTAAAGTATCTTAAGTCAATTTTGATGATTTTTCAGGAGAGCAAAAAAACACTTCAAAGCTGTATCCCAAAAAATCTTTCAAATATAGACTTTATTCAACAAAGCATTTATATGTAAAATTTTATGATCTTTTTTTTGAAATTGTTTTCAAAAAGATATTTTTAATATTTTGGTCGTTATGAGGAAAAATATGACTTAAGATAGTTTGGCTTTTCTATAAATTGAATTTTATATTAATTTCCAAAATCTTAAGTTGAGATAAGATATTTTGCCTTGCGTTTTCGAAGGACGTTTTCAATTCTTATGTCCATTTAAGATGAGTTGCGTGTGCAAAAGTGGAAAAAAAAGAGATTTAAGATGATATTTGGTGGTTTTTATTTAAGTCGTATATGAAAAAGTCACATTTGTTCTATAGAGCTTTAATAATAAAAAAAAAAATAATAACTAATAAAGACTTGAATTTCTTTAAAAAAAAGGTTATAAAATCACATTTGGTTCACAGAATAGAAACAGTTTAGTTTTATTCAAATAATTTATTTTAAAAAATATTAAAATAAAATATAAAATAAATTATTAAATTATTTAAAAACAAATCATTGATCATTGTAAAAAATGTTACATGAAAACATATTTTTAAAAGTCAAATTAATAAGAACAAAAAACTATTGGAAAAAACTTACCGGTATCGCACCCGTAATGTAAGATCTTATTTATCTCTAAAACGGCTGAATAACATGTTATTAACGGTACCTGTCATAGAACCGTTTTTTTTAAGTATAACTTCTTTTCCGGCGTTGGGGGAAAAAAATGTCTATGCAGCTGTCAGTGACGTGTCAAAACGACACGCTATCAGTCAAAGACAGCGACATGTAAGGAAGTTTTACTTCTACCGCGAGTACGTCAGTACACACAAAATTTTTCTTTTTATTTTCGACTTTCTCATTAACGGTTCTAACGATTTAAACCATTTTTTTTAGCAGGAGCCCCCGAAGCTTAAAATAATATTTTATATAGGAACATTCGCAAAAATATTTTTTGGATCTTTTGAAAAAAAAAACTAATTTTGTTTTTTGAAAAATCAATATCTTCAAAACAAGTGAAACGATTATTTTTTGAAATTATTTCCTAAAATCAATGGCACAAAATTTTAATTGAATTATTACGACCGACGACGTTAAAGCTGATTTAATATGAAACTAAGTTAAATCAACGATTTAGTAAATTTTATTCGAATATAGCATCAGACTATATCTATATCTACCCTTTTATTAAAGTTAAAATCATCGTAAGAATATCGTGCTTTTAGAAACGCCACAAAAGGTTTGTTTACTTAGTTTTTTGCACGAACTGTCAATGTTTTCGGTGTGTTCAGAAGCAATTTATTAAGAATTCCTTTAGTACGATACTATTTGGAAAATGTTTTAAACTAAGTATGAGTTAGTAAACTATTTTAAAGTTAGCAAATTGTTAAGTAGTATCATACAAAGAAATTAAAAATAGTAGGTTGTTTGACATTTTGCACCAGTCTTTTTAGAAATATTCGCCAATACTACTACGTAATTACTTAAAATTGGTATCCCAAATTGTATTCTTGAAAAGCTTTGAAGAAATTTCTGGCATAAAAATTCTTTTAATAATAAAAATATTTTTGAGCTTTGTGTAAATAAATTTTTAGTTTTCTGGAAATCAAACGGCAATTTCATACATTTGAACATTTTTATCTGATTAAATCCATGTTTTATTTTTATAAAATGTATTTTTAATTCCAAATTCGTGCAATTCAACTCTTTTTTGTTGTATACGTATGTGTTTCATTTGCAAGAATTTTTCAATCGCGTATGAAACAAAACTGTCTGAAACACTAAATGAAAAAATAAGAAAAACGGTCGCACAAAAGGCAATCTAGAAACAAAATACGCTTAAAAATATCTTATGCCCTTGTTATTACGGAAATTGTTTTAGGTTTGCAAACGGTAAAATATCCTATGACTACTTAGGGAGCGAAAAATTTCAGTTTTAAATTTAAAAATTCATCTTATCTTCACATAAGATGATTTGCGTTTTCACACTTTTTTGGAATTTTTTTAAGGATTTTATCTTATGTCGACTTAAGGATGACTTTTGTTCCTGTTTGCACGCGCGAAAATATCTTAAGTCAACTTAATATGATTTACGATTTCACAATAATAAAAAAGTCTTAAGCCAATATAATCTTAAGTCTATTTTAGGTTTTAGAATTAAGCAGAACACACAATCTTATGTGGACTTAAGATATTTTACCGCGTGTAGAGATGTGTCTTTTGAACATAAGATGAAGTTGTTTTTGTCTATAAAAAAGCACAGGAGTGAGATAGAAGGAAGCCGATAACACAGAACTGTAGCCTTTTAGAATGGCACTAAGGATCAACAAAAAAACGCGAAATATCTTAAGTCGACTTAAGATACTTTACCTTTTCAGTCGAGATATATATAAAAAATTAAGTAAGCAAATTGAGATTGAGACTGCATAAATCCAAAAGATTCTTGATTTAATTTAATTTTTTTTTAGGTTTAACGTTCCTTTTTTATTGGATTTACTTTTAGAAAAAATAGGTTAATGACAAGTTGAAGAAAAGAAATATACATTTTTGATAAAAATCAAACTTTATAAAAAAATTGAAAAGAAAAGATATAGTAGACTGTTGGTTTTTTTTTAGGATAGGTTATGTTTATTATTTTTGTTATTATTTTTCCGGAATAAATTTGAAACTTTTGTTTGTTATATTTGAAAGTACACCTTCAGTCTTTTATTGTTTCCGCAGATGGGAATAAAAGAGTTTTGGGAAGTTTTCTTTCTTGTTATTTAGATTTAGATTTTAGTAATGCGGTTGCTTTAAGTGACGTCATAGGTGGATGTGGCGAGATGAGTCAAGTGTATCTGCAGACCAGTTGGAAGTGAAAGGTATCGTGGAGGTTTATTATTTGTTTTTTTTTCTTTCACTTAATGGGTGATTAATGGGAAAAGGTACTAGATTCATTTATTAGGATCTAGGCTTTCACAGGTGAGGGATGCGAATTTAAAACTTATAAAATGTAAATATATTAAGTACAAGATAGGGGCTGTTATACAAATTGAGGACATAACAGCCATGGTAGTATCTATTATGATACGTGGGTGGGCTACCCCTCTGAGAGACCACTACACCGAGATCTCTCCTCACTTGAAGATTTTTAGACTTTAGGTTATATCAAGACGAATTTGGGCTCCTGTTTTTGAACCGAACTTTCACTTATAACTTTTCCGGCATGTAACTTATACGTAACGACCGTTCAGAGAGGCGATATGGCAAGAACCCCCCCCCCCCCCATTCCGACGAGCTAGGTTGTGCTTACGCTAGCATGCCTCGCCATCGCAACCTGGGGCCCTACTATGTATCTCGATTCTACAATAAAAATGTTCGAATTCGCAAAACTGCAACTCTGTAATTCTTTAAGAACGTTTTAATGTGCGATAATCGAACTGCTCGAGTAGTGCCAACTGTGTTTTACAGCCCGATTCTCCCCAAAGTCAGTGATACCTCACAAGGCACAAGAAGAGGTGAAATTGATTTTGTGACTTTTTCGAATTCTGCCGCTCAGTCATAACTTGTGAGAGTCACAAAAACAATCGAAACTGTGATCTCCTTCAGAGCAGGTCACAACTCATAAATTTTTAAGTTTCTTGGACTGACATTCAGTATATTTTGTAAGAAAATTTTCTAGATAATTGTGAGTACACAAAAATGGAAGTGAACTTTGTTCTAGTGAATATAATTGCTGATCTTTCCCGCGAAAATGAAAAGTAACATTTTTACATAAACAAACATTTTTTTAAAAAACTAATAGTATCAAAAAATTTGCAGCGCCGACGGCATTTAAAAACTCTGAGAGATACAAATGATCCAATCGCTCTCCAAAACAATACATTTATAAAGTAATTTTTTCGTTTTCAATAAACAGCTGTTCAAATAATGACACTTAAAAATCCCACCATGATGTGGTGAGTTTCGTTGTGAGCTTTCTTGTGACGATTAGGGGGAGAATACCAAAATGTTATCGAGTCACAACTATCCTCACAAGGAATAGTCACAAGAGCTTGTGACTTGTGACTACTCACAAGGGGGAGAATCGGGCTGTTAGTGTACTTTACTACTTTCGCATAATATGGGAACCACCTATCTCGAAAGTTAATGTCAAAACAAAGCGAAATCGCAAATAATCATTCTACAACAAATGTGTTTGCGAGCGGTTCGAGTGAAGAATTTTTTTTTTTCAGAATGTAAGTAAATAGAACTTATAAATTAATTTTATTCAATATTTCAAAGAATTAAGTAATATGTTTATGTTTTCTTCGTAGGGAATCATCTAAAATTGCAAACACGAAGGCGTCACAGTTTGAGATTCTGGTGCAGTACATGGAAAAGCATCTAGATTTGTCCAAGGGATATTTAAGAACACTCTGAGCTCCATTATATTAGATTTATCTCTAATCCGCCTTCGTTCAATTTGTTGAATTCGTTTCGGATTTTCATCTAAACCTAACCAAATCGCGACACTGTCCATATTTATTTATTTTATTTATTGTTTCACTATAAATTCAGTTTCCACAGCAAATATTGTCTATTTTTTTTTGTCAAAAATATTCGAGTCTCGCTCGAAAATCGCAAATTTGTTGGCAAATAGCTTGGCACTACCGGCATTCTATTCTATTTTCATGCGTAGTACCATTTGAAAGTAGAATCGCAAATTAGTTTCGAATAGAATCAAAAGTAGAATCGAGATACATAGTAGGGCCCCAGAACACTCTTCCTTCTTGCTATCAGGACTAGCCCTCTGTACCTGTAAACAGGGGGGTTGGTAAAGGTAGATTAGGGGAAGAAAGGGATATAAGGGCTCAGGATAGGGCCATTTCGATGATGTGCTGGCGCGTTGTATGTTTCTGGATTATAGCATCTCCGAGATGGGAGCTTATGGAACACCCTATTGAGAGTCCTTTTTGCCGATGACACCTCGGACCGTTATAAACGATTAATAAACAATATAAAATAATAAAAGAATGCAATACATTGTAAAATGCGAACTGTAACGGTAGCGCCTAAAGTGAAGGTAGTAGAAATAATAGTTGGCATTTACCTCGAAAACTAGACATGATGGATACCACATATGTTTGGGACATTTAATCTATCACTCATTACCTATTCATTCCAGCTAACAGTTAAGAGGGTACAAAAATAGTGTAACGCAGTGTAATTATTCTTGATATTATATTGGTATTTGTAATAAATGTAATGCAGAAATATGTAAAGTTTAACCTTTATTAGCTAAAAGGTCACTTGTTTGGGAACTTTCTATCCAACACGATACGAATAAATTAATTTTATAACGATTTAAAAAGGTTTTGAGTTTTATTTTTTCAATTATAATTTTAGATTGGAAATAAAAGTTTAAATTGAACTGGCTAAAAAGCATTGGTCCTTCGAAGCCATCGATAAAAAAAGTGCGTGAATTTGCTTTTTATTAGAAGTGCAAAAATACATATAGATATACCTACATATATATATATACATATATGTATATGTATATAGATGCATATATAGA
The DNA here is from genome assembly GCA_911387755.1 of Chrysotoxum bicinctum. Lineage (NCBI taxonomy): Eukaryota > Metazoa > Arthropoda > Insecta > Diptera > Syrphidae > Chrysotoxum > Chrysotoxum bicinctum. The sequence goes on along the minus strand of OU426987.1, from coordinate 129,593,434 downwards.
CATTTTTAGACTTTGAAATTTTAAATTAACTTTAATTTAAATTCAATTAATTTGTTCAATTAAATTGCTTAACAAAATAAAATGCACGACTGGGTCGCACGAACTTGCTCCTATGTAAGAGACTAGGAATTTTAAAAACGAATGTTATTAGAGAAAACTGAATTTTTTTTAATTCTTTAAGTAGTAAGAGATAAAAACAGAATGATATGCAAATATGAATTTATGCAGGAACAAAAATTGTAAGCCGTTGTAGTGGTTCCTTAAAAAAATAAGCTTTTATGTACAAAATTTTTAAAACATTTTTAAGAAAAAATTTTGGTACGCCAACCTTAAGTTTTTATTATTGTACGAATAAAAGTCTAATTTCCAAAAAAAATACTAAGCCGTTCTTGAGATATCGAGTTTTTCAAAAAAAAAATTACTTTTTTTTCTAAAAATTGAAAAAATATTTTTTCTTAAGTTTTTAAATGCAATGTTTTTTAAACTTTTTAGGAGCTTTTTTAAAAAAAATTTCATTAAAATCCGTTAAGTCGATAATGAGAAATTCAAAATTCGAAAAAATCGTTCTATGGTAGGTACAGTCAGTAATATCTAGATTTAAAATTTTTTTTTATTAAATTATAAATCGTAAAAATTAATCAAAAGAAAAAAAATTTTAGCAAAATTCTCGGAACCGTTTTCGAGAAAAATGCGATTTTCGAAAACCATTTTTTAAAATTTGTATGGAAGGTACCGTTAGTTTTAGATAAAACAAATTTTTTTTCTCAAATCTTGTAGGTTATATTAAAAAACTTTTATTTGCCAAGTTTGAAAAAAATCGAGCATGGGGTTTTCGAAATATTGAGTTTCCAAAAAAAAATTTTGAATTTTTTTTTAAAAATCCAAAAAATTAAAAATTGAAAATTTGAATATGCAATAATATTCAAACTTTGGAGGAGCTTTGGCATAAAAAAAATTATTAAAATCGGCCTTACCGTTTTCGAGAAAATCAAAAACAAAAAAAATGGACCCAGGGGGGCTACCGAAAATAACAATTTTTTGTAAAATTTTTTTCAACCATTAGCTAGTTTTAACCAAATGAAATTTTTCAAATTTTTTTTTAAAAATTCTGAGAAAAAAAAATATTTATAAAATTTCGAAAAAAATCGTATGGCAGGTACCGTTATTTTTGGTCTTTAAAAAAAATAGAAAAAAACGTCCGGGGGTAAAAAATTAAAACCCATATCTACCAAGTTTGAAGAAAATCGGCCGAGCCGTTTAGGCTGTAGTCGAACCGACAGACAGACAGACAGACAGACAGAATTGCGAGACCCACTTTTTTGGTCTTCGCTATCATCGTAATGTCAACTTTGATCAAAATCTCGAGTTCGATTTTTTTTACGAATGCATAACTTGCCTTATAGTACCTATAAGTCGCAAGTAAAAATATAAATTGCAATAAAGTGATTGAACTATAATCATTTAAAAAGAACATTTTTGTGCTGTGCAAATCGGGGCTCCCGCGACCCGTAACCATACATTCAGTATATATTTTGTAAGAAAATTTTCTACATTTGTGAATAATTGTGAGTACCCAAAAATGGAAGTAGACTTTGTTCTAGTGAATATTATTGCTGATCTTTCCCACGAAAATGAAAATTAACACTTTTATATAAACAAACATTTTTTTCAACATACTTCTGATTTCGGCCTGTGCGTCCGGAGCCTTAGGGACGAGGGCTTGTGGGGCTGGCTTTGGCGCAGACTCTACCGTATTTCCCCTTCCTGTCGCCATTTGAACATAGGAGATTCGGGGATTAACGGGCGTTGTTGTAGGAGCACGCGTCATTGGTCGTTTTTCTACCTCTGTTTGCTTCGCCTTTTTATGTTTTTTTTCCTGAAGGATGGGACATTCCCGATAGTTTGAGGGGTACCCGTCCTTCCAGCAGAGTGCACATTTAAGTAGTGTCATGTATTGGACCCTTTCTTGCCGTAATTTACATTCTCCCCGAATGTGGTTTTCTCCACACTTTACTCATCCCATGTTACAACTTGGTAATTAAGGACGGAGATACTCCTGTTAAGTTATTTTATGTAATCTTGTACCGGGTGTGTATTCTTAGCTCGAAAGCCGCTTATATTTCCGAGCAGTTAATCTGCACAATTTTAAGTTATATCTGAGCTCTTCAGCCGATAATGAGAGTCGTGTTTCAATTCAAAACTAGACTGATTTTTATTATCAAAATTTTCTCCTATTTATACTTAACTAAATCAATATATTTTTTATTGGTACTTATATTTTTCTTTAAATGTCTATCATTCAGTGTTACTCAATTTTATTTATGACCTACAAAAGAATTCACAAAAGAATTTAATGTCCACTTGACAAAATAAACCTTCAGTTGTATTTCCTCAAGGGCATTCCAATGGCTTACTCAATTAGTTGTAACGAAGCGTTCCATGCTACTCCACCCTATACCATTTCAGTATTAACATCGAGAAGTAAAATTAATACTAAGAGTTATACCTCGCTCAAATACGATTCACACACCCCAGAGGCATATGACGTCACGCAAAAATCAAACAATAATATTTTTTTCGTTCACCACCTATATAGTTCACATTCAGTTTCTATTGAAAAACCATCAAGAGGACCTACTTGGGTGAACGAAAAACACCTCTTCACTCATACACACAGTCAGGCGGCACAGTAGATTGATTGAATAAATCTTTTGAAAACCAGTTGTAGACGATTAGTATAGACGAGTTGGTCATTTAGTTTTCCTTGCTTTGTGCGGAACTTCCCCCCACCAGTAGTAAGGGGTTTCGTAGGAAGACAAGTTAGGTAGAAGAGATCGTCCAGCTATTTCTTGTTGAGGCTTCCCCACACCAGTGGTAAGGCGTCTTGACTCGAAGTTTAATGTCCTAATTGCCACCAGGGGCTTCGGTACCTGCTGATCAACCAGAGCGTTTAAGCCTGCTGTTTAGTGCCACCAGGGGCGTATAGTACCTGCCGATCAACCAGAGCGTCTAAGCCTGCTGTTTTAGTGCAACCAGGGGCGTATAGTACCTGCTGATCAACCAGAGCGTTCAAGCCTGCTGTTTAGTTCTACCAGGGGCGTACAGTACCTGCTGATCAACCAGAGCGTTCAAGCCTGCTGTTTAGTGCCACCAGGGGCGTATAGTACCTGCTGATCAACCAGAGCGTTTAAGCCTGCTGTTTAGTGCCACCAGGGGCGTATAGTACCTGCTGATCAACCAGAGCGTTTAAGCCTGCTGTTTAGTGCCACCAGGGGCGTATAGTACCTGCTGATCAACCAGAGCGTCTAAGCCTGCTGTTTTAGTGCCACCAGGGGCGTATAGTACCTGCTGATCAACCAGAGCGTTTAAGCCTGCTGTTTACTGCCACCAGGGGCGTATGGTACCTGCTGATCAACCAGAGCGTTTAAGCCTGCCGTTTTAGTGCCACCAGGGGCGTACAGTACCTGCTGATCAACCAGAGCGTTCAAGCCTGCTGTTTAGTGCCACCAGGAGCGTATAGTACCTGCTGATCAACCAGAGCGTTTAAGCCTGCTGTTTAGTGCCACCAGGGGCGTATATTACCTGCTGATCAACCAGAGCTAAGCCTGCTGTTTTAGTGCCACCAGGGGCGTATAGTACCTGCTGATCAACCAGAGCGTCTAAGCCTGCTGTTTTAGTGCCACCAGGGGCTTCGGTACCTGCTGATCAACCAGAGCGTTCAAGCCTGCTGTTTTAGTGCCACCAGAGGCGTATAGTACCTGCTGATCAACCAGAGCGTTTAAGCCTGCCGTTTTAGTGCCACCAGGGGCGTATAGTACCTGCTGATCAACCAGAGCGTTTAAGCCTGCTGTTTAGTGCCACCAGGGGCGTATGGTACCTGCTGATCAACCAGAGCGTTTAAGCCTGCCGTTTTAGTGCCACCAGGGGCGTACAGTACCTGCTGATCAACCAGAGCGTTCAAGCCTGCTGTTTAGTGCCACCAGGGGCGTATAGTACCTGCTGATCAACCAGAGCGTTCAAGCCTGCTGTTTAGTGCCACCAGGGGCGTATAGTACCTGCTTATCAACCAGAGCATTTAAGCCTGCTGTTTAGTGCCACCAGGGGCGTATAGTACCTGCTGATCAACCAGAGCGTTTAAGCCTGCTGTTTAGTGCCACCAGGGGCGTATAGTACCTGCTGATCAACCAGAGCGTCTAAGCCTGCTGTTTTAGTGCCACCAGGGGCGTATAGTACCTGCTGATCAACCAGAGCGTTTAAGCCTGCCGTTTTAGTGCCACCAGGGGCGTATAGTACCTGCTGATCAACCAGAGCGTTTAAGCCTGCCGTTTTAGTGCCACCAGGGGCGTATAGTACCTGCTGATCAACCAGAGCGTCTAAGCCTGCTGTTTTAGTGCCACCAGGGGCGTATAGTACCTGCTGATCAACCAGAGCGTCTAAGCCTGCTGTTTTAGTGCCACCAGGGGCGTATAGTACCTGCTGATCAACCAGAGCGTTTAAGCCTGCCGTGCCCTAGCCAAATATACTCCAAGCCGCCCGAGCCACACCCCACCGCTAGCCCAGACACTATTACCGCCCACAGTCGACATCCTGTAATTTAAACTTCGAGTGCACCCGTCGCCAGACTCACTCCCAGTCACGATGCCGAGGTCATGAATACGGTAAGGAAGTGGGGGTTGAAATTTTATTCTTCAGGAAACGCGTTAGCATTCATGGAGAGGGTTGAGGAACTGACCGAGTGCTACGATATCCGCCCAGACGACCTGATAAAAGCTCTTCCTGAAATTCTAAGAGGAACGGCATTAGAGTGGTTCAGGATAAATCGAGATAGACTCAGAACATGGCGAGACTTCCGCACATGTTTCTTGGAGCATTACCTGCCAGTCCGTTTCGTTTATAAATTAGAGGACGAGATCATGCGTAGAAAGCAACGTACCCGAGAGAAAGCCAAAGAGTTTATACAGGCAACTCAATACCTTATACACCAGCACCCCCGTATGAGTCTTTCGGAAAGTGTCGACCGAATATATGATAGCCTTCGTCCAGAATACCACTTGTACATCAAGAGACGAGACTTCCAGAATTTAGACGAGCTAATGAAGTTAGCCGAAGAGTACGAGTACATACAGGGCCAAGACCGAAACCAACGCCAACCTACACCACGACCGAACCCAGGGGTAAACATAGTATCCACAGCAAACCAGCGGAAGTTTAATAATAACCGCCCTACACCGCCGCCGCCTAGAGTACCGTTTAACCGTAACAATTATGATCGACCCACCGTCCCTACCGACCAGTATGATCGAGCAACGCACTGCTGGAACTGCAAACAGCGTGGGCATACAAAGAGTAACTGCCACCGTCCTTTCCGGCTGTTTTGCTCCTTCTGCGGTGAGGACGGTCGCCTGACCGATGATTGTGCGTGTCACCCACATCGTGCAGCCGTACTGAACGATAGGTCCCACTCCTTAAGTAAAAATCCGACGCGACAAAAACATAGTGCAGCTCACAGGCTTACAGTAAATGAGGAAGCCGGGGGCGACAGACCAGTCATAACCGAGCCAGACAATGAAAGACGAAAGGACACCGAGTTTCTGCCCGGGGAACCAAACCAAGACCAGGAGGCCGGTGTTCAAGTTTTAAACCAACCAGAGGGGCCGACACCATGGGAAGATCCAAGATGTTTCATACCAGTCCAGATTGGCGGCCAACTCATTAAGGCTTTGCTGGATACAGGCGGTACTAAGTCCTTTATAAACGCAAAGACTCACCTTTTGTTAAGACAAAACAAGGCACCGATGGAATATAGAAGACACTTGACACACCTCGCAAACGGCGACCCCGGCGAGCCAAGAATACTATACTGTGACTATGTTAATTAATGATCAGCCAATACAGGGCGAATTAACATACATGGAGCAACTTACCGAAGATATGGTAATAGGTGTGGATCTCTTATCAAGTGCAGAGTTCAAAATGACTCTACGTGGTAGGGAAATTCGGTCGTTTGATAGCATACAAGAACAAGCCCGGAATGAACTTTGCTTGCTAGGGGGCAAACCTCTATCAGGCCAACAGGAGGAACGCCTAGCTGAATTGCTAAACGCCGAACTCCCAAAATTAACTACCAACGCCGCAGTACACCATATCAAGTTAAAGACCGATCAACCGTTTAAACAACGGTATTACCCTAAGAACCCCGCGATGCAAAAGATCATCGACGATGAGATCAATGACCTGTTGCATGATGACAAAATAGAACCGTCAAACAGCCCGTATAGTTCACCCATCGTCCTGGTAAAGAAGAAAACCGGTTCTTGGAGAGTCTGTGTCGATTACCGACAGTTGAATGGAATCTCAGTTATGGACGCATACCCGCTACCCCAAATTTTTGCAATTCTAGACAAACTCAAGCGAGCGAATTTCATCTCGACCATAGACCTCAAACAGGGTTATTGGCAAATCCCCTTGCACCCCTCATCCCGGCCGGCCACTGCTTTTACAGTACCCGGACGCGGCCTTTTTCAATGGAAGGTTATGCCATGTGGACTTAATTCCGCCGCCGCTACATTCCAACGCATGCTTGACAGCATCATAGGTCCTGATATGGACGACTACGCTTTCGCCTATTTGGATGACATAATTGTCATAAGTGAAACCTTCGAGGAGCACCTTAAGCACTTAAAGGAGGTATTTAAGCGCCTTCAAGCCGTAAACCTGAGGATAAATAAAGACAAATGTGAGTTTTGCAAAAGAGAATTAAAGTATCTGGGACACGTGGTAAGTGACCGTGGGATAAGTATCGATCCAGATAAGATCGCAGCAGTCCATGATTTGAAAGCTCCCCGTGACGTAAAGGAACTACGGCGTATCGTATCAAAGGAATTACTTCATGGTACCGTAGATTCATCAAAGACTTCTCTCTGGTGGCCACCCCTTTGACGAAACTATTCAAGAAGAGTGAGCAATGGACTTGGGGAGTAGACCAGGAAAAGGCCTTCAGGGAGTTAAAGAGGAGACTGACCGAGGCACCGGTCTTGGCGTGTCCTAATTTCGATTTTCCCTTTACGTTGCAGACAGATGCCAGTGAATACGGTCTAGGAGCTGTGTTGTGCCAGAACTACCAGAACCAGGAGAGAGTCATTGCTTATGCTAGCAGAACGCTGACAGATTTAGAAAAGAAATATTCTGTCACCGAAAAGGAATGCTTAGCCATCCTTTTTGGCATAAGAAAAATGAGACCGTACCTCGAAGGGTACCACTTCACCGTTATTACAGATCACCACTCGTTGAAATGGCTTCACTCTCTAGACAATCCATCCGGACGTTTAGCCCGATGGGCTATAGAACTGCAACAATATGACTTCGAGATTATATACCGAAAGGGAGCAATGAATGTAGTTGCCGACGCTCTATCTAGAGATCCGCTACCTTTCACTCAAAGCGATATCGCAGTTATAACCAGTATCCAGGAAGACTGGACGCAAAAACGCACCAGCCAAGTCCTTCAAAACCCAGAAAAGTACCCAGATTACCGAATAATATCAGGACGTTTATGCCGAAAATTCACGGCTCACCCCCTATCAAGTCAAGAGACAGAGTGGAAGTCGTGCGTCCCTACAGCCGAAAAGGATAAAATCCTACGCGATAATCACGACGTCACCACTGCAGGCCACCTGGGAATAGCCAAGACTACGGCCAGAATAATGCATCAATATTACTGGCCGGGTATGTACCGAGACATAGCTAAGTACGTGAGCAGTTGTCAAGTGTGTAGGAAATTCAAGGTCTCCCAACAGAAGCCAAGCGGACTGATGCATACGAATATAGCGAATAGTCCTTATGCATGGACTTTGTGGGCCCGCTGCCCAGATCCATGAAGGGTAACACCATGATGTTGGTTATGGTGGATAAATTCACGAAGTGGGTGGAAGCAGTACCATTAAGGGCTGCAACATCACAAGCAGTAATTAAAGCTTTAAGAGAAAGAATCATTACTCACTTTGGAGCCCCTCGCGTCCTCCTGTCCGATAATGGTACCCAATTTGTTAGCAAGATCCTTACAGATTTCCTGAAAGAAATGGGAATAAAACAGATATTCACCGCACCCTACACACTCCAAGAAACCCGACGGAACGAGTCAATAGAGTGTTGAAAACTATGATAGCGCAATATGTGAATGATAATCACCGGTGCTGGGATGAGCATATCCCCGAACTATCCTTCGCCATCAACACAAGCAAACATGACTCTACAGGTTTTACCCCAGCTTTCCTCAATTTTGGAAGAGAGATAAAAGCACCGCGGCCTGCCCCGCTCCGCAATTTCTGTAAGAAAAGAGAGACTTAGGACTCAACTTGTGAAAACGAATCTGCAAACCGCCGCTCAGAAGCAAGCACGCGGTTACAACCTCCGACACCGAGCTTGGAAGCCCAGCATTGGAGAACAAGTATTTAAGAGAGTAAGAACCCTATCTGCCGCCGCCAAACACTTCACCGAGAAGTTAGCACCTCGCTACGAAGGTCCGTATGAAGTCATACGATTCGACTCTCCCGTTATCGCAGTGATAAGGAAAATGGAGAACGGAAAGAGAAGCTGTATAGTTCGGTCTCACGTAAAGGATTTAAAAGGCTTCTCAACACAAGAGTATAAAAGGAACAACGAAGGCCGGTTAGCCATCAGTACGTTCATAATAACCGAGCCGACAACAACTATGGAACAGCCAGGAGACCTGGCAACCAACTAGCCATGGACGAGGCAGCCAACGAGGCCGTCGAAGATTCGACCCGAAATTAAGTCGGTTATATTTTTACAGACGCTGCCCGACACAGGCGGACCACCGCAGCCCAAAGTACAAACCACCGGAGATCGGAAGGTCCGGTTGAAGACGGCCACTCAAGCAAGGAAAGTGGAACTACCAAAGGATCATGCTGTCGCCCCTTCGCCTTCCACTAAGGCCGGAAACAGTAAAGTAAGACGCAAGGCAAGCCACACTGCCGGACCGAAAGCAGGGCTCGACACCGCCAGAAACCCCATTGAAGTTAATAAAGCGAGGCCTTCAATCACCACTGCCACCTTCGCTGCCATGACTCCAACCACCACTGCCACCATCGCTGCCATGACTCCAGCCGCCGCACAGTGGGCAGAAAGCGTGGTTTAAGTGGTCAAAAATCCATAACTTTTGAACCAGTTGAGTTTTCTTTTATAATTTTTTTTTTTATGTGTAACTTTATTTAAGTACCTTTCAATAGATAGCTTTTAATTTATCAAATATGTGTTATTTTGATTTTAAAATAAATAATAAAAAAAGTTGTTTTTCTCCCTGTTAATGTGGGATGACAAATTTTTCAATATTGACTTAAATTGGATACAAAACTTATTTTAAAAGAACTTTCTTGAAGATCCAACAAATAGTGACCAGTAAACTATTTGTTTGAAATTCTTAGGTTTGCCCTTTGGGTCTTCACAAAAACACTCAAAAAGAAATTTTTAGTTCCCATTTTGTCCTTTTCAAGCCAACACTTTGTTTAAGAATAGTTACCAAAACCTTAAATCATTTTTTTTTCATTTCCATCATCCAATTATTAAATGTAACGGAACAATTAATGGGAACCACATAAATAGAGCATACCAAATTTACTAACCGCACTAAATGAAAACAATATGATGGTATGTTAGGTTAGGTTAGGTTAAAGTGGCTGCCATTAAATCATCTGACCCACTTAGACCAATAGAGGTCCATAGTGATACCACGATCTAATATGGAACAAAAAGGTTCCCTACTACGAGTAGTTAAAACCATTTGGAGCTTCTAATAAAGCGAAGGAGACTTTTTATGTCTGTATTTATGAGATCGCTTGGTTCGTTATAGAAATATTCTCCTAGATGAAGTTTGCGTTTTGGTATGTACAAAGAAGGTGTGTGATTGTTTCCTCTTCCTACTCGTGCAAGCAACTCCTGCAAAAATCGTTTGATAGTATATCGAGTCGTGTCTACCTATAAGACAGTGTAAGTTATGACACCTATTACGGAGCTGATCTGAGATCTGCTGAGGGACAATAAATACATTGACCGCTTCAAATCCAGTTTGGGCCAGATTTGTTTTGTCGCCAAACATGTGGTAGTGTTAAGCCATCTTGTATTTGATTGTTCCAGAGCAATTCGCTTCAGCATAAGTTTACTTGTAGCTACAGGCATACCTTACCTATGTTTACCCTAACGGGCAAGATAGGCATTTCCGTTCCAATTCTGGCGAGTTCGTTGGCTTTACAATTCCCCAGGATGTCCATGTGTCCCGGCACCCAGAATAGGTGAATATTAAACTGTTTGGCCATCTCCATTGGAGACGAACGAAAGTCTTGGTACATGGTTACAGTACAACATGTAAGATTTTGCATACAGAAGAGTCGCTATGTAAAATGTTTTTTCGCTCTAACTCGTAAATGCGGATACATGCGGATATGAATCTTTCGAGTTTCGATAGAGCACATATTCAATTTTCAATTCGTAAACAAATCAAAGTTGTGAAAAGTTGTGAATTTTTGTATTGCCTTTATAAACTGGAAAATTGAGTAAAATTAAGATGGGTGTTTCAAAATCAAACGGTACTAACTACTTAACGTTTCTTTATATTTTTTTTGTGTATTATAAAATATAAATATGTGAAATAATTAGCTGTAATAAATTCGTTTACTTTCCAAAACGATTTTCAAGAAAATCGGGAAATAAAAATTGTGCCAAAAATGCTTCATACATCGATTTACAAGTTTTTCTCACTTTGAATTTATTTTTCTCTTAACCTCAGCATATTAATTTAAAAAAAATGTCATATATTTAACGTATAAATATTTCTTTAATTAATTAAAATTAAACTTACATATGTGATTCGAAAACAAAAAAAAAATATTTTTGACCACTTAAATCACGATTTATGCCCACTGTGCGCCGCACCAACCGCCAGCCGCGCCGTAGACACCACCCGATAACTGATCAGCAAGGACCTATATTCCGCAGCACCGTAAACATCTGCCGCTGTCCGTGGGGGATATTAAGTTCCCCATCATAATTAAGACGGAGCCCACCATGCCAGACACCACGACGCACATAGGTCGATTTCTAATAATTAGCTGGCCAAAAGTCAATTTTTCAAAGTAGCGGTAAAAATACGAAGATCAATCACAAAGCTAGAAGACAATGAGAGCAACCATTATGTATCATCCAAACTTCTTAACTTGTCAAATTGCACGTGGGCGAGTAGTTGAAAGTTGATGGTCTCAGAAAGTTAATTTCATATTATTGGAAGAGAGTTAAACATTAAAGTAATCATTTTGATAGTGCACATTGTGAACCTATTTCTTTAATAAATTAGTGATGGATTTCAATAGTTCTGGTAAGAAATAATGTTTCTTGATATTTTTCAATATTAAATAACGGTTTTTTAAACCATTCCTGGAACTTCAATTCAAAGCTCATTTTTCCATAAAATTGTCTGGAATTTTCATTTTTGTAATAAATTTTTTTATATTATCCTGTCCGATCCGGCAATAATTTGTTTTGCATTATATACTATACGTATTTGCCTATCTAATGACGTATAATTTAGGTGCAGACAGCTGCAGATGACAAATTTATTGAGTTTTTTGTAGAAAAAGCCCCAAGCAAAAAAAAAATATGTTTTTTTTTAAGTGTAGTAAATTGTGGTTTTTTTACTTTAGGTGCACCTTATCCCTCAGGTACAAAAACAGTGACCCGTAAATATCTGTATGACCGAATAAAAGAGCAAGATTTGCCCAGTTTCCATGCAAAAATTAAATTATCTCGAAAAATATGTGTTTTCCTGTTGCGACAAATCGCCAGGTAGGTAGTTTAATTATTCTTAGGCAGAGATTTGTGCACTTCAAGACATCAATGAAAGAAAGATGGTCTAAAGCTGCAAGAAAAGAAGAAGTTTTTCTTTAAAATAATAAAGATTTTTTGAAAATCCCCACTTAGCTGCCGATATTACAAAAGTTAATTTTGAATTGATTTACAGATTGAATATAAATTCAATGACTCTACTGAACTAAAAATTATTTTGAATTATCTTCCCTTTGTTTTTGATTTAAGGTAATTTTAGAAACCATATCAAGTGGTAAGAAAATAGATGTCCAAAAATTCGATAAATATGCCATGGAAACTGCGATATTGTATGTCGACCAATATGCATGGCACCCAATGAGTCCTACCATGCATAAAATTTTGATTCATGGTTCGGCTACAATGGATAATGCGTTATTGCCTATAGGACAGTTATCAGAGGAGGCTGCTGAAGCTATAGAAACAAACAAGCACTTTCGTTTATATCGCGATAACTACGCAAGAAAGTTTTCCAGGAAGAAATGCAACCTCGATATATACAATTGATTATTGTTGAGCTCAGATCCTTTTCTTAGTAACATGAGACAAACAAAAATCCACGCTAAATCATTTTGCGCTGAAACAATTGAAATGTTACTTCCGGATGATTCTTACCCAGAATCTGATATTTCAGATACGGATCAAAACCAATAACTAAAAATATAAAATAATGAAGTTCCTTAAAATAAAATGAAAATAAACTGTGATTCTTTCTTCAAATATTTTTCTTTCTACTTTTTCACTTTTTGTTGTTAATACAGTCAAACTTCCTGAGGTGCAACGGCAAAAAAAAAACTTAGTTTTCATTTCAGTTAAGCGAGTTTTATCTATGCAAAAATTAAAATTTCAATGAATTTTTTCTCAGATATCCGGGTTTTTCAGTTAAGTGAGTTTCAGTCAAGCGGTTTTTACTGTAAATGTGTATTTTATAAAAAGGGAATAATTTTCATGTATATATATATGGTTTAAAGCTAAAATACCCCAAAAAATAATTTTGGCCGCCTAAATCTTCAAAATCGACCTATGTGCGACGGAGCGCAATGTGACCAGACCAAGTCCGAGGGATGATCCATTCATAGGAATCGCTATAACCAAACATCCTCGGTATAACCCCCAATATAGGCGGCAGCGCTTTTCGTGCATACGACGCCGCGGACGAGTGGACGTCCGGATTATCAAACCAGGAGAAGCCATCTTGACTCACGCCGCAACGGGCATCAAGAAGAAGGTGACCTTCATGCCATAACACACCAGACACACCAGAAAGAATTTTGTGCAAATTAAGTTTTTTTTTAGGCTAAGTTTTGAAGTTTTCTGGTTTTTTTTTTCGAATTTCCTTTTAAGTTTATTATAATACTACTGTGAACTATTATTTTTGTTATTACTATTAAAATAAAACAACAAAAAAGAAAAAACCAACAAAAGAAAAAAAAACAACACAAAAAAAAAACAAAAGGTGAATTTAATTTTGGGTTTTCAGCCGACCCCAATTTTAAGACGAGAGGGTTCTCGTCTCCGAAGAAGGAGGGGTATGTAACGAAGCGTTCCATGCTACTCCACCCTATACCATTTCAGTATTAACATCGAGAAGTAAAATTAATACTAAGAGTTATACCTCGCTCAAATACGATTCACACACCCCAGATGCATATGACGTCACGCAAAAATCAAACAATAATATTTTTTTCGTTCACCACCTATATAGTTCACATTCAGTTTCTATTGAAAAACCATCAAGAGGACCTACTTGGGTGAACGAAAAACACCTCTTCACTCATACACACAGTCAGGCGGCACAGTAGATTGATTGAATAAATCTTTTGAAAACCAGTTGTTGACGATTAGTATAGACGAGTTGGTCATTTAGTTTTCCTTGCTTTGTGCGGAACTTCCCCCCACCAGTGGTAAGGGGTTTCGTAGGAAGACAAGTTAGGTAGGTGAGATCGTCCAGCTATTTCTTGTTGAGGCTTCCCCCACCAGTGGTAAGGGGTCTTGACTCGAAGTTTAATGTCCTAATTGCCACCAGGGGCTTCGGTACCTGCTGATCAACCAGAGCGTTTAAGCCTGCTGTTTAGTGCCACCAGGGGCGTATAGTACCTGCCGATCAACCAGAGCGTCTAAGCCTGCTGTTTTAGTGCAACCAGGGGCGTACAGTACCTGCTGATCAACCAGAGCGTTCAAGCCTGCTGTTTAGTTCCACCAGGGGCGTACAGTACCTGCTGATCAACCAGAGCGTTCAAGCCTGCTGTTTTAGTGCCACCAGGGGCGTATAGTACCTGCTGATCAACCAGAGCGTTTAAGCCTGCTGTTTAGTGCCACCAGGGGCGTACAGTACCTGCTGATCAACCAGAGCTAAGCCTGCTGTTTTAGTGCCACCAGGGGCGTATAGTACCTGCTGATCAACCAGAGCGTCTAAGCCTGCTGTTTTAGTGCCACCAGGGGCGTATAGTACCTGCTGATCAACCAGAGCGTCTAAGTCTGCTGTTTTAGTGCCACCAGGGGCGTATAGTACCTGCTGATCAACCAGAGCTTAAGCCTGCTGTTTAGTGCCACCAGGGGCGTATAGTACCTGCTGATCAACCAGAGCTAAGCTTGCTGTTTTAGTGCCACCAGGGGCGTATAGTACCTGCCGATCAACCAGAGCGTCTAAGCCTGCTGTTTTAGTGCAACCAGGGGCGTACAGTACCTGCTGATCAACCAGAGCGTTCAAGCCTGCTGTTTAGTTCCACCAGGGGCGTACAGTACCTGCTGATCAACCAGAGCGTTCAAGCCTGCTGTTTTAGTGCCACCAGGGGCGTACAGTACCTGCTGATCAACCAGAGCGTTCAAGCCTGCTGTTTAGTTCCACCAGGGGCGTACAGTACCTGCTGATCAACCAGAGCGTTCAAGCCTGCTGTTTTAGTGCCACCAGGGGCGTATAGTACCTGCTGATCAAGCAGAGCGTCTAAGCCTGCTGTTTTAGTGCCACCAGGGGCGTATAGTACCTGCTGATCAACCAGAGCGTTTAAGCCTGCTGTTTAGTGCCACCAGGGGCGTATAGTACCTGCTGATCAACCAGAGCGTTTAAGCCTGCTGTTTAGTGCCACCAGGGGCGTATAGTACCTGCTGATCAACCAGAGCTAAGCCTGCTGTTTTAGTGCCACCAGGGGCGTATAGTACCTGCTGATCAACCAGAGCGTTTAAGCCTGCTGTTTAGTGCCACCAGGGGCGTACAGTACCTGCTGATCAACCAGAGCGTTCAAGCCTGCTGTTTAGTGCCACCAGGGGCGTATAGTACCTGCTGATCAACCAGAGCGCCTAAGCCTGCTGTTTTAGTGCCACCAGGGGCGTATAGTACCTGCTGATCAACCAGAGCGTTTAAGCCTGCTGTTTAGTGCCACCAGGGGCGTATAGTACCTGCTGATCAACCAGAGCGTTTAAACCTGCTGTTTAGTGCCACCAGGGGCGTATAGTACCTGCTGATCAACCAGAGCGTCTAAGCCTGCTGTTTTAGTGCCACCAGGGGCGTATAGTACCTGATGATCAACCAGAGCGTTTAAGCCTGCCGTTTTGGTGCCACCAGGGGCGTATAGTACCTGCTGATCAACCAGAGTGTTTAAGCCTGCCGTTTTAGTGCCACCAGGGGCGTACAGTACCTGCTGATCAACCAGAGCGTTCAAGCCTGCTATTTAGTGACACCAGGGGCGTATAGTACCTGCTGATCAACCAGAGCGTTTAAGCCTGCTGTTTTAGTGCCACCAGGGGTGTATAGTACCTGCTGATCAACCAGAGCGTTTAAGCCTGCTGTTTAGTGGCACCAGGGGCGTATAGTACCTGCTGATCAACCAGAGCGTCTAAGCCTGCTGTTTTAGTGCCACCAGGGGCGAATAGTACCTGCTGATCAACCAGAGCGTTTAAGCCTGCCGTTCTAGTGCCACCAGGGGCGTACAGTTCCTGCTGATCAACCAGAGCGTTCAAGCCTGCTGTTTTAGTGCCACCAGGGGCGTACAGTACCTGCCGATTAGTGCAACCAGAGGTGGTACACCGTTGAATCCCATTATAAGCCGAATGAGTTTTCCAGTTTGAAGCCGAAGTACCAGAAACGAAGTACCAGTAACCGAGTACCAGATTCAAGACAGCCGCAACTAGTACAACCGATACGAAGCACCAAGAATCACGTGGATTATTCAACAACCCGGAATAAGTGAAATATTAGCAGTAGTATATTGTGTGTTATAGATTTAAGAGTTATTTCCAATAAAGATTTTGTAATAAAGTTTGAAGACCTTTAAACCTGGAGTTTCGTGTTTTCTTCAAAATGACCCTGGCAAGACCCGCGAGCAAAACCCCGGCTGGAAACCAAAAAGCACATCACAAAGTGCAGTCATAAACAAAATTCGTCATAAACACTTTTCTTTCACACTCTATGCATAGCGACCGACAGCGGTATATTGTGTAATATGATCAGGTCAATGTACGATGATGTCGATGGGTGATGTCTGACAATACTTAACATAACAAAATGTAGGTCGACATGCATAGAAGTGCATTGTCGTGTTATTTACATTTTTGGTTTTATTCATTTGTTTATAATTTAATTGTTTATGTGAGATTGATATGATATGCACAACACTCCTCTAACTATCCAGTTTTTTATTGGGTGACATCTGTAGCACAAAGATCGGAAAATTCCGTCTAGCTTTGACCGTGGCAAAAGTCTTGACTTCGATAAAGTCGAGATCGTCGCCCGCTTTTTGACGGAGCTCATTTAAGAGCTCTTTCGATTCCGTGCAGGACCTTTTCAATAGGACCGTTTCAATTTTTCCACTTTCGAAGTGAAACTACAGAATTCTGTTGTGGTTTCCTTTAATAAATCTGTTACAATTTTGTGCTGTTCCACTGGGAGGCAGTGGATAGCATGAATATTACTACCAAGTCTCTTAGTTGTGAAATTTTGACATACTTACGACTTACATATTTCACTTGCCTCCTTTAGGTCGATCTTATAAATATTGATTGGTGGCACTTTTTCTTTTTTGTTTACCTGTTGCGGCTGTGGCTGCTGCTGTTGCTTCTGCTGCTGTTGGATCTGCTGTTGTTGCCTCTGTTGTTGATTCTGCTGTTGTTCTTTTTGCCTGGGGCTGATGGGGCTGCGGTTGGCGGTTGCAGCTCTGCAGCAGCACTTATTTGTTGCGCCTCCTTTGGTGGGGCCTGGAAACTTTTTTATTTGAGCGCTCTTGTCTCTTCCTTTCTTTTCGCGTTTGCTGTTTTTCCTTTAAGGCTTACACCATTGTAGCTAGATCGCTTTGAAGTGTCACGATCTGCCTCTGGATTGCACCAATTTTGGCTTGGATGGTCTCTTCTTCCTCTTCTTCTGCGGACGCCTCTGGCGTGAACAAGTCCACAAACGTTTGGCTATTGCCCGTGGTGTAGAACCCTTCTCCACCCTCGGACATACATTGAGATCTCTTCATTATTGCTTGTTCCTGCTGCTGCTGCTGCTTTGGTCTTGTGCCCCATCACCTTGTCTTCAGCTTGCGGCTCAGCTGTGGTGATGGTGCGAAGCTTCACCAGGTTGGGCACACTTTGTACCCTCTTCCTCCTCTTCATTGGCACATCGCCATCGGCTGATGGCACCGCTTCCACATCGAATGATAATAGCGCTATTGCATCTTCATTATTGTTGTTGTTGGTTTTTTAGCTAGAAGGACACCTTTCGATGCCCTCGCTTTGTTGTTTCTACGTTTGAGAAGCCTTTCTTCTTCTTCTTCGACGGAACTTTCTACTTCACTATTGTGAAAAAAAGCATCAATAAGTTGAGTGCCCGACGGGGACTTGAACACGCGATCCCTCGCACCGTGGTTCGCCACCTCTTTTTTTTTTTTTTAATTCATTTTTATTTTTCATTTATCTTAAAACTACTTAAACAAAAATTCATAAAAACTAGCCTAATTATTCACTAATTAAAAACTAACTTACTGGCCCTATGCGGGCGCTCTAAGCTAAACTACTCTATATTTTCTTTTTTTTTAGTGCCACCCTGACTGTCCCTACCTAAGACCTAAGAATACCTTAAAACTATGTAAGTCGGCCAAGACAACTTGTCAACTATCTCAATAGACACCCACCAATACTGGTTCTCCTGTCTCACCCTGTCTTTCAGGTCCCGATCGGACACAGTCCTACTGAACAGAAGTCGCTCAGCTCCGTCTTGTGCGAGGACGTCTCGACTATAAAGCCGCCTATCCACAGTACTACGGCCGACCGACGTAGTAGATTAGCGGAACCGCCTCTCTATCCTGGATCAACCCTATACTATCTAAATAGAGGAATGCATTAGGCGCAATATGGCCACTTAAACACACACTCTCGAAGTATTCCGTGTTGGGACAGTAAGCCCCAAAGATTAAGCTATTTGCTGAGGTCATCGCTCTCGCAATGTGACTCCGAATCAGCTTTATCAAAAAATTATCTATTCTGTTAATGTTGGCTCCGTTGTATAGAGTCCTGTTGGAATAGTAATGTTTGTACTCCGATTCTGGTGTTCTGTGTAATCCAAGACAACGTCTAAGACACTGCCTCTCAAACACCCGAATCTTTTCCATTTGAGACGGGGCAACGTTGAACCTCACCGGGCAACCATAGACAACCATCGGCTGGATTAGCGCCATGTAGCAAACCAACTTCACCCTGGTGTCAAGCAGCCGGCTGCTGTAAAACAACCGTTTCGTCAGGGCAAAGGCTCCCCTAGCCCTGTTCAGAGCAGCATTTATATGTCTGTCGAAATACAAATACTGATCCAACCAGATGCCAAGGTACTTTACCACACTTCTGCTCGCCAGTGGTTGACGGTGCGGTCCTACGATCATAAGCTTACGCCAGTTCTTTCTAGTATCCCTAGGGGTTCTAGCCAACGGAGTCCTAAACAGAATCGTTTCACATTTCTGAAAGTTGATTTTCAACTTCCAGTTATCGCTGAATCTTGTCGAAGTCACGCTGTAAGAGAATTTTGATAACCTCAACTTTTGGAGCTGTTCTGTACGCTATTAGATCATCGGCATACGCAATTGCCTGAGTTAGACTACCTATCAGATCGCTGGTGTAAATGCTGAATAGAATCGGCGATTTCACCGCTCCCTGCTGAAGACCATTCTTAATATCGAAGATTGCGGTAGAATTTACATTGCCACTTTTGACAACAAACTGTCTACCATTGAGCATGTCATAAAGTATATATAATAGTAGTTTACTTAGGCCAAGTCTAGTCAATTTTAGATAGAGACCCTCTAACCATACGGTGTCGAAAGCCTTCTCCAAATCAACCAGACAAGCACCTGTACACTGATTTTTAGTTTTGTTCCATTGGATATCAGAAACGAGTTTAGACGCAGCATGAATGGTGTCATGTCCCGCCTTAAACCCGAACTGATTATCCGGTATGATATTATTGTCCTCCGCCCACTTGGACAGAGCTCTATTTATGACTTTCTCGAATACCTTGCTGATACTCGGTAGAAGACTTATCGACCGGAGATTCACCAGATTGGAGTTGTTCTTTCCCTTTTTCGGGAGAGGATGAACCACAGCTGTCTTCCACCGCCCTGGATAATATGCATTATTCAGTGCATTGTTAAACAGTGTGGCATAAATGTCAATTGCTTCCTTAGGTAGATTTCGAAGTACAATATTGGATATACCATCGACTCCTGTTGACTTTTTCCTCTTTAATGAATCGAAGATGAGCTGGAGCTTCATCCTCGTAACTAACAGGGAACTACTCCCATCTTGCACGGCGATGATGGCATTCGCTAAGTTTTCTTCATTAAACCCGATGAAACCTAGGTTCTCTGATCGCCATTGCGTCATTTAATTATGAAGATGGAAGTGATGGGATAGTTGAGCTTAGAGCATAGGGCTAGTAAGTTAGTTTTAAGTTATTGGATAGTTAGGCTAGTTTTTATGAATTTTTGTCTAGCTTTAAGATAGTTTTAAGATTGATGAAAATAAAAATGAATTAAAAAAAAAAAAAAAAAAAAAATGGAAGTCATGGAGTAGAGCTCTGTTTTCCAGGTTGTGGTTGGGGTGGATGCTTGCATTAACCTTATACACTTGCTGAAAAGCATCCCCCACAGCCTCCACTTTCTCCAGCGGATCCTCGACAATAAAGAGGTCATCGTCCAAGACCGCGTCATCTGGATCTATCCCTGCTGTCAGAAGTACGTGTCTGTTTTCTGTCGTTCTTTGGAGCTTAAGACACGGAAGTTCGTTTTGATCATTCCGTCTTGTCTTAATATCTTGTTAATTTGTGGAAACATAGTCGGGTCGCTAGAGTTAACGGCCCGAATTTTAATGTTCCAATACAAATTAATAGACAACCTATAATTTTCTTTGATCAATTGGTTGATGTTTTTGATTGACGACTTCAGTGTTCTACTCTTCAAATCGCGTGAGTCAGTAAACCGTCAGTACAATCGTTTTAGTCTTGTCAGTAGTCTACTTTTTTGTGTGTGTAGTGCATCAATAGTCGCGTTACGATGCATGTCCGTTGCGTTACGTTCTCTGTATTTTGGTATAGTTCTGTTCATAGTTCGTAGGAATGTTTCACCCATTTGTTCTAAGTATTGGTCAATCTCGTTGTTTGTTAAATTTCTGTTGTTTGGTGGGGATATATTATTGGCACGAATTTCGCTTGCTAAGGCGTTGGTAAAGCGTGGCCGGCGCATCTTACTGTAGTTGTAAGAATGCGCAGGTACTTACTCTTTCAACTCTACGAGCTCGTTCGGTAACTGTATTACTGCGGCGAAACCACAGTGGTCACTGTCATAGTCTATCGTTTGTAAACAGTTTCTTGTCCGTTGACAAACAGTGTTAGTAATTGTCAGTCTAGCGTCCTTTAGTAATAGTTCCAGATAGGCACCGCTCCTTGGAAACGATGGTCTATCAGTCGCTAGAAGATCGATCATATATTCAATACTGTATTGACCCATCCAATTAAATAGATGGTTACCTCTCGGATTTTGTACTTGATTTCCCCAATCTATATGTTTGGCATTTAAATCACCGGCCATGAGATAGTAATTCTCTACCGAGTTCAATTGTAGCACTTGAAAAAGTTTTTCGAGCTCTGTCAAAAAGTCAGTTGGCTGAGGTGATTCCGGAGCGTAAGTCGCGATTATATACATCCGCTTCCCCTGTTGGAGAGGAATGCATACAATACACGCCTCAAGCAGCCGAAATCTGCGTACTTCACTATTGTATATAACTTTATATTTTATGCTTTTTCATACAAAGATTTCGACGCCTCCCCATAAAGTGGAGTTGGGCCGATCTCTTCGTACGGTATTGTACTTATTGTGTGTCAATTTATGTTTCTGACTCAGTTTAGTTTCACTAGCCATAAACACATCAGGACTTTGATCTTTCAACAATTGGAATAGATTTGCTCTACGTTCGATCCTAACCAGCGAATTTACATTCACAGAAAAGATCCTTAAGATCCTCTCCGGCAGTGCACCCTTAACCTTAAAATTGCGTAAAGCTCGCAAAACAGAGTAGATATGGTCCACCCTCTTCGCCTGCTCCGTTATCTGTTTTTGAAGACCTGCTATCTGACCAGAAATGGCCAGCAACATGCTTCTTATTTCGGCCTGTGCGTCCGGAGCCTTAGGTACGAGGGCTTGTGGGGCTGCCTTTGGCGCAGGCTGTACCGTATTTCCCCTTCTTGACGCCATTTGGGCGTAGGAGATTTGGGGATTAATGGGCGCTGTTGTAGGAACACGCGTCATTGGTTGTTTTTCTACCTCTGTTTGCTTTGCTTTTTTTTTTGTTTTATTTCCTGAAAGATGGGACATCCCCGATAGTTTTCGGGGTGCCCGTCCTTCCGGCAGAGTGCACACTTAAGTAGTGTTATGTCTTGGACCCTTTCTTGCCCTAACTTACATTCTCCCCGAATGTGGTTCTCTCCACACTTTACGCATCGTGACTGCATTTCGCAGTTAGCCGCGGCGTGGCCGAACCTTCGACAGCGCATGCATTGAAGCATGTCGCCGCGTCTCTTTAATTTATCTCAGGTTACAACCTGGTAGTTGAGGACGGAGATACTCCTCAAACTATCCAGTTTGCTATTGGGTGAAAGCTGAACCAAGAAGATTGGCAACTTCCGAATCTCCCGGCTGGCTTTAACTGTGGCTAAAGGCTTGGCTTCGATAAAGTCGAGATCGTCGCTCGCTTTTTCACGGAGTTAAGAGCTCTTGCGGTTCCGTGCAGGAATCTATGCCTTTCAACAGGACCGTTTGAAATTAATCTTTTTTGGGTGTATAACTGAAGAATGCAGTTGTGGTAGCTTTTAATAAATTTTTAACAACTTTATGCTGTTCCACTGTGAGGCAGTGGAGAGCATGTCTGTTAGAACCTAATCTTTTAATTGTAAAGTTTTGACCTATGGCCGACTTACATATATCAATGGTCTCTTTCAGGTCCATCTTATACACGTTGATGGGTGGCACTTGCTCTTTTTTCTTGGCTTGTTGCGGCTGTGGCTGCTGCTGTTGCTTCTACTGCTGATTCTGCTGCTGTTGCTTCTGCTGCTGTTGTCTCTGCTGCTGTTGTCTCTGCTGCTGATGTTTCGGCTGATGTTGTTGATTCTACTGCTGCTGTTGTTGTTGTTTTGCCGGCTGCTTTGGCTTTTCTATCTGCAGCGGCTTTTGCTGTGGTTGATGGGGCTGCTTGGTTGGCGGTTGCAGCTCAGCATCACTTTTTTGTTGCGCCTCCTTTAGTGGGGCCTGGAGACTTTTTTTGTTGGCGTGCTCCTGCGTCTCCTTTTCTCTGCGCGCTTCTTGTTTTTCCCTCAAAGCCTGTATCATTGTGGCTAAATCGTTTTGGAGTGTCACAATCTGCCCCTGGATTGTACCAAGTTTTGCTTACATGGTCTCTTCTACTTCTTCATCACCGGACCCCTCTGGTGTGGACAAGTCCACAAATGTTTGGCTGTCGCCGGTGGTGTACAGACCCTCTCCACCCTCGGACATGTATGAAATCTCCTCGTCTTCATCGTTTGGCGAAGGATTAAAATTTTTGTTGGTTTCTGCTGCTGTTTTTGTTGCCTTTTGCGCCGTCATCTTCCCTTCAGCTTGCAGCTCAGCTGTGGTGATGGTGCGGCGCTTTACCAAGTTGGGCACAACTTGTATCTTCTTCCTCCTTTTCATTGGAGCATCGGCTGATGGTGCCGTTTCCACGTCGGATAATGCTGGCACTATAGCATCGGTCGACTTTGCCAGGGCATCTTTCGATATCCCCGGTTTTGCTGCGGTTGACTTCTTCATTGGTCTTGCTATACCTGTTGTTGTTGTTGTTGTATCTTTAGCTGGTAGGACACCTTTCGGTGTCCCCGCTTTGTTGTTTCTTTCTTCTTCTTGGATGATGGTTTCTAGATCACTGTTGTGAAAAAAGCGTTAATAAGTTCAGTGCCCGACGGGGACTTGAACTCGCGAAGCCGAAGACGTCTATTCACTTCGACAGTACGAGATCGACTGGGAAGCGATGCTTTCATCAAAGCCTAGGCCGTTGACTAAATGTCTGTAACTGACAGTGTCGATAGGAAACTTCATAAATGAGAAGGTAATTTAAGGAAAAATTTAGGATGTACCGGATTTTATAATTAAAATTTACAGCGGATGCGAAAGGTCAATGGATAGAATTGAATCACCGGGAGTAAGACAGTAATAGTTAGTTACTAACTGTCGATAGTTCAAATCTTTCGATAGTGTTCATAAGATTGTTCATTTTATTTTATGTTATACTAATCTGTAGGGACACAAATTTTTAAGCTTACTGTAAATACCCTTTAAAAACGCTCTTATTATCTTACATCTTGGTGGTGTGGAAAAAGATACATCTTCATTTTTACAATACAAAAATTAATTTCAATATAAATAAGGAAAGGATACTCTACATGCATTTCCTTCAAAGATTTTGTAAGAATAGCACTTATGGAAAAGAAAAGACTGGGAATGAAAGGCCAGCTTTACTTTCTTCCCTGTACTGATAATAATTATTATCAGACAGAGTATAGTAGTTAAAGTGCTATAAACTTCAACAAATCAACAAACAACCTAGCCCCTTCCTTTCCTCTCGCTTTCTCTATTGCGTGGGTCATCGATACGGTGACCATATTTCTCAAAGCAAAACTTTTATTTCGTAAAAAATCAACAAAAATCTCAAAAACAAAAGAATACACGATCCCAGCACAAAATGCTTAGAACTAAACAAAATCTTCATTTTTTTTAATATTCAGTCTTTCTTTACCAAGTCTTTGAAAAATAAACATTAATCACACATTGTCCAAGAGATTATGGTTTGTTTTTTTGCCTAACAAATTTTTTTGATGATATTTCCATTTTCTTTAAAATAGTTTTTAAATTCCTGGCAGATTAAATTATAATTTAATTTTACCATTTACATGGCCATGGGAGTTTCAACATTCAGTTGTGTTTTTTTATTTGTTAAAATACTGTTCATTATGGAAAAAACTCTCTCGGTTGGACCATTTGAACCTGAACGACACAAGTCGAACTCAACAATAAATAAAATATTTTTGAATTTTATATTTTGCTTAGGAAATTGCTCTAAAATTTCTCTCCATTTTTGAGCCACCGTAGTTTTGTTTTCTGTCCATTTTGTTGTAATTTGTAAGGTTAAGAATGATTTTAGATAAACAAATTCATCAAACAAGTTGAAATCATTGATAGTTTTATCCCTATCAACTTTTGGTTGACACCAAGATTCTATTTCTGGCCAGTTAGTAATGTTTTGAAAAATTACCCGACTAAAATATTCAAGTTCTTTGAAAGATACATCCCACTGGTTTAAGTATTCTTAACAAGTTATGCAAAATTGTTGAATATTTGTCTTATATTCGTTCTTATATTTTTGTTCTACTTTTTCATTGATCAATTTAATATTTTTCTTCTTATCAAGTTTTTATTTTTTATTTTGATGACTAGCGTAACTTTAGAAATGCAAATTTCTTGCAAATTGTAAAAAGCAAATTCTCTTAAGGTATTATAAAGTTTTTTTATTATTTCGCTAGCTTAGCTATTAAGAGTAAGGTATTTCGCAAATTTTCTTAAATTTTTCTACACGAACAGTGTGAATTTTGACGATGACAACTTTTATATCTATTGGAAGACATTCAACTCCAGTTTGCTTACAGTTATTTAAAACGTGAGCAACACAATTATTAACTCCAATGAAATCAATACCGGTTACGGCTTTAAGTTTATAAAAAATGTTGTTCTTGCTGGCCCGCCAAAACTACAGTTTCTGTTGCCATAGTTTTTGAAATGATGTCAGATGGTTCCCTGGTACAGCGATACCTTGTTGTGGTGTAAAATAATGAATTAAGGGCGGACATAGTTTTGTACAGCCATGATTGCAACAATCAGAAAAAAAACGGCCGCAAAACTTACTTTGCATAGAGAAGTTTTAATTTCTTCGATGGAATTAGGTGCAACAACATTGAACAAAAGATCACATTTTGTGAGTGTAAGGAAACACATTTGATCAAAACAACTTTTTATTAGTTTCGATGTGCAATAATTAAACCTGAATGAGTGGTTATGTTATATTGTGTGGTAAGCCCAGGTGCTTTCATTAATTGCATTCTTCTTTCCAGGTCGATGAACTAAAAAATCATTGTAAGCTTTCGCTTGAAGGGGCAGCAATGTTGGGTTCCTTGTGTTATTGTTTTTTGCTTTTAAGTGCTGTTCAATATCACCACTGCGTATTAAAAATGTATAAACGATTTTTGAACAGGTTACTATATTGGGTTTTTCCATTTTTTTTTCTTTGTATGAAGAAAAATTTCCTCTGAAGATCATCGTTTTTTTTGATGATAACTCATTGGGGTTATTTTACAAATTTCTAAATTTATTGTAAATATATAAAAGAATCTAATTCGATTTTCTTGAACCAGTAAATGCTCAATTTTTTCTTTAATTCGGTAGAAATACATAAGCTTATCTTTTTAAAAATGATTATATAAATTTCAAATTTGTGCACTGTTTTTTTTTTGTTTGTTAATATACAGTTTGAAAAGCATCTGACAGCTCAGCTAAAATAAATAAAACTATTTAAAATTTTGAACGTTATTCGAATAGTAAAAAAATATGGAAATACGGGACAAACCCGTGACAAAAACTCAAATACGGGCCAGTTGTACGTCCCGGGTTTTCTTAAAATTTAGCCAGGACAAACGAATGAAATACGAAACTGTCCTGTGAAATACGCGATGGATGGTCACCGTAGTCATCGATCATAGCTGTGTGTAAGTAATGTAAATAAATATATCTGGCGCATAGCTTAGCGATGATTACTAACGGTGTTGATTTAAATATACTATGTATTGTACTATGCAATCAACATTTGCTTTCTTCCTGTTGCTAGGCTTTGTTTTTGCTATCGTAATTTTCGATTGGATTATTGTAACGTTTGTGGCTTAAGGAAGAATTTAAGAATTTCTGTTAAGCACAGGCCAGCTATTTTGGCACCCAGTTGAAATCAAGTAGGTACGTGATAATACTGACACTTCAGTATTTAACCTACAGGGCTATGACATATTGCCACTTTTTATCTTTAATCTTTAAAATAACCAAAGTTCAACATACAAACCCAATTACATATCTGCTAGAAGACTATCAGAGAAACCCCATAAAAGGCGGGTTCTATGAGCTTGAACTACAAAAATCTAAGTTTCCCGATACATACCATATCTAATCGAAAAAGTGCTGCGAAGGAAAAAAGATCAATTTATTTGTAAAATGGATACCTATTTCGAAAGAAAATAAATAAAAACCATCTTGTATGTATATTATTAAAATAAAAAGCTTTATTTTATTACAATGATTTCAATTTACTTTTATTTAAGATATATTCATACTCATTCCATTTAAAAATAACAACCGTAGACCCCAACACACCACCGCGCACAAGCAGCCACCAACCTTTTAATTCAAACATCAAACAATACATAACTCCAACACACCATTAAAACAAAAATAGAAACAAAAATGTATCCCATCTCATCGTCACTCATTCAAATTCAAACTCCAACCCACACTACTCACTAGTACACACCACAAAATTGATATCAATTTTAACCCTCAACCACCACCAAATTCGAACACACTCGTTCAATGCCCTCATCTAAAAACAACACATCATAAAATTCACTTGACATATATTACCTAATACCGATCCTCAATATACAAAAACCAATTAGAACTCCACAAAAAATCTCTTTCTTTCATCATGAATATTACTTCTCAAACTGCACCACATCTTCTTTAACCAATCCATAATTCGACCACCCCCGAAACAAATCAACAAAAAACCAGCAGCCTCGTACCGCCGAGAAAAAACAAAACAATAAAAAAACAATTATTATTTATTTATTTATTATTTATTTATAATAAAATAATATGTTCCTAGCTACAACGACACTTGAAACACACAACCGGACAGCAACAGTACGACGTGTTAAAAACAACCACCACCAAATTCTATCGCACTAGGTCAATGTCCTCATGTAAAAAGTCCGTATATCTGATGACAAACAGATGTTTATTTATCCCTATCTGCAACGATACTTGAAAAACATCAACGGGCAACAGTACATTTTAAAAAATGCACTTGACTGATATTTTCCAATACCGATCCTCAATGTCAATGTCAAAATACTTTTTTTTTCCAACAGAAAAACCAAACATTTAAAAAGGAATAAAAACACAGCCAACAAAACCACTATAAAAAGGGTCATAAAAAAGACAAACTGAACCGAATTGTGCGCCGAATTGCCGACAAAGAAAAACAAAACGTTTAAAAAGCCATTAAAACCCAAAAAGCCATTAAAAACCATAAAACCATGAAAAAAGTCGTAAAAAAGGTTCCCAGTCTCAAGTATCCTTATGCTAGCTACACACGAGGCAACCGTTGCAGCAACACGGTCATGTTGAAGCAACGGTTGCTTCGTGTGCAGCTGTGTTGCCGATTAATTTTGAGTTGCTGCAACCGTTGCCAGAAATATCAAAATGTTTTGATATTTTCAGTCGGTTGCTCCAACTGTACTCTGGTTGCGGCAACAGTTGCCTCGTGTGTAGTGAACAAACGAAACACGTTGCTGCAACACGTTGCTTCAACGGTTGCCTCGTGTGTAGCTAGCATATACCTACTACTGTCGGCCATTTTGAATTTGTTGATTCTGATAACGGATTCGTAATCAGCGACCCCAAAAACTCCTATATACCAATTTGTGGATCATTCTCTACGTTTTTCGACACAAAGCGTCTTTCGGCCGCACTGTGCACCGGCAAGTGCTAATACGAAAAAGAACAATTGTGTTTGACCAGATCTCTCATGAGGTTTCGATTTCAAACATTTTATGCGAATGAGGAAATGGATTTAGTTTCGCTGAGTTTTGTGTGACATTTGATATCAGCTGTAATAAAGATCGAGTACTTATGGAATTCCGTATGCATGGTGTTCGTAAATGCATTCATTATATTTTGTCTTTTGTTTTTATTTTAGCGATACAAAAAAAATTGCACCTACTGGTGTTGAATAATGAGCTTAGGGGTTTGGTTCCCAACAGATTTAAAGAGTCAATAAGCATGATTTTTGCTGCTCGTAAGGTATATTTCTGATTAATTCTAACCTATATTTGTGCCTTAAAAACCGTAGAAATATTTGATCAAGATATTTCATCAATTAAAAAATGATGCCAATGTGAAAGCTGTGAAATATAGCTTTATTTTATACTGATTGAGAATTAGCAAATATTTTTGTACTGCTCATCATACTATGTTTTAAGAATGAATGACATCGTTTGGAGCAAAAAAAAACTACAATTTTGTTGCTATCAACTTTGCAATGTATGCATAGTATCAAACACATTAGCTTCAACTAAAGATTTCTCGCAGAAGAAAAGAGATATTGGAAAGAAGAAAATTAGTTCTATTAGAAAACGTTACAAATTATGTTGGAAAGAATATTCGAATTTGAGTTCAGCACATTAAAAACCTTCGGAAAAGTTTCTGCACCAATAAAAATATTGGCGCAAAATTTTAAACGATTTAGTAATATGTTAAAGTCATTTTAGTAAATTGCTAAGGATTTTGCTAATTTTAAACGATTTTAACATATTACTATCTCTTAACATTTTACTAAAGTTAAAATCACGCACTGGCCTTTTTAACTTTTAGTAATTTGTTAAATCCATATGACTTCTGTCATTTGCCTAGAAAAAAGTTTCTTGGCAATTTATTGTGAAAGAGTTAAATTGTGTTTTTTTTTTGTATGATTGTTGAGCTAAGTGTTTTAAAAAGTAAATAAAATAATAAATAAACAGTAATTTAAGTAATTTTTTTTATTAGTTTTTATCTACAAACTTAAGAATACTTTGTACAAAATCACATAAATTAAATATAGATAAATATACTTCAGGCAAATCTGCCCATTCGATGTCACCGATATAACCGATTCCATGTGTTGAAGCCGATCCCATCTGCATAGCAACTTGAATATTACATTTGCTTATCGCATTGTTCGTAAAAGTTCCTTTTAGATCGAGAGCCCACAGCATTTTTTGGGTGTGATTGATAACAAAAAATAATTAGAATAATTAGTTAGGCCTTTAATAGTTATTTACTAATGTGAACGTCTTGCATTCATGAACTGCAGAAATGCAGTTCTTTCCAAAGTTTTAAAAATTGTGATACAAAATACAGAAGGCTGTCTGCAAAACTTCAGTGGGCTTAACTCTACATTTTGGCATAGTTGTTGTCACAATTATTTAGACTTGCAAAGAGCTGCATATCTGATGCACTTTTATGCGCTATTGCTCCCACTAGAGCATGCAAGACGTTCACATTTGTCAATAACTACTAATTATGCTAATTATTTTTTTTATATCAATCA
Source organism: Chrysotoxum bicinctum (assembly GCA_911387755.1). Lineage (NCBI taxonomy): Eukaryota > Metazoa > Arthropoda > Insecta > Diptera > Syrphidae > Chrysotoxum > Chrysotoxum bicinctum. The sequence continues at coordinate 129,563,593 of OU426987.1, read as the reverse complement.
CACTTAAAAATTGCTGTGGGCTCTTAGTCTATTAGCGTTGTTTGGTTGAACTTCAACAGGAATTGCTTTTTTAGTAAGAGCAAATATTCTGATTAATTATGAAAGACATCGTCTCAAGGGGATGGTCGTGCGCCTTCGATTGCTGAGTCAATTGCACCTTGTAAACGAATAATCCGAGATCTTTGTGCAGAATTCTAATCGGGCTAGTTAGTCCAGTCAAAGCGTCATTTGACCTTGCGCGCAGAGGCATGGTCATTTTTTTTTTCATGGATCGATAGGTGCTCATAAGAAAAGCTTAAAACCAAATTTGCACCACATGACAACTTTTTTTACCAAAGTTATTGGTAAAAATGTAATTTGTGTCATTTTTTGGTCATTTGCGAATATCTCGGCTCCACTATCCCGTACGAACAAAAATTAAACATATATTTATTCCTAATAAAATTATCTATTTTGTTCTAAAAAAAACCATTTGTTTAAACAAATCCAAAAAAAGTTATAGTAAGTTAAATAAATTTTTTGTTGTTTAAAAATCACTTTTTCGTGATTATTAAGATAAAAGCTCATTTAACGATGGAATTTTTATTTTTTATTATTAAAGTTCTTGTAATTCCCTACAATTTAAAAAAAAAATCAACACTCTACGATGAACGAAAGCCGAGTAATAAATTATTAAACATAGTAAAGTCAGCGCACCCACGCATTTTATGATTTTATGTTTTAATTAATATCCCAGCCCCAGTATGTCACAAAGTGAAAATAAAAAAATTTATTGCTAATAACAATATTTTCTATCAACTTGCATTTAATTTAATATGTTTGAGCAAAAACATAAAAAGTTACCGTTGGTTTCAACGTTTTTTTTCTTGTTTTTAATACCTTTTTTTCATAGTTATTGAGAAAAAAACTGTATTTCACGGTAAATACTTTTCAGTTTTGGATTTTTGTTTTATAGTCCTGCTAATTTTCTTCAAATTAAAAAAAAAATTAGTCCATTACGACAAATGGGAGCCAAGATATACATGATTTAAAAATTTAGGAAAGCTTACAATTTAGTATTTTAACCTTGTAGCTTGTAATTTTGGTGTCGCCAGCAACAAGATATATTGGTATCCTTCAAACACCCCACACATACTTACACATATTTGTTGCTTCTTGTTTTCCAAAACTGAAAAGTATTTACCGTGAAATACAGTTTTTTTCTCAATAACTATGAAAAAAAGGTATTAAAAACAAGAAAAAAAACGTTGAAACCAACGGTAACTTTTTATGTTTTTGCTCAAACATATTAAATTAAATGCAAGTTGATAGGAAATATTGTTATTAGCAATAAAGTTTTTTATTTTCACTTTGTGACATACTGGGGCTGGGATATTAATTAAAACATAAAATCATAAAATGCGTGGGTGCGCTGACTTTACTATGTTCAATAATTTATTACTCGGCTTTCGTTCATCGTAGAGTGTTGATTTTTTTTTTAAATTGTAGGGAATTACAAGAACTTTAATAATAAAAAATAAAAATTTCATCGTTAAATGAGCTTTTTTCTTAATAATCACGAAAAAGTGATTTTTAAACAACAAAAAATGTATTTAACTTACTATAACTTTTTTTGGATTTGTTTAAACAAATGGTTTTCTTATAACATAATAGATAATGTTATTAGGAATAAATACATGTTTATTTTTTGTTTGTAGGAGATAGTGGAGCCAAGATATTCGCAAATGACCAAAAAATGACACAAAACACATTTTTACCAATAACTTTGGTAAAAAAAGTTGTCATGTGGTGCAAATTTGGTTTTAAGCTTTTCTCATAAGCACCTATCGATCCATGAAAAAAAAATGACCATGCCTCTGCGCGCAAGGTCAGGCCCTTTTTCATGACGCTTTGACTGGACTAAGTGCTTGAAATGTTGAGCTGTTGAGATAGATTGAAGACGAGTTTATGTCCGCAAATTGAGCCTCACACTCTTGGTTACAGCATCCACATTCTCATCTGTGCGCACCGTACCACGACGGTTGTCCATTAGTATACAGACTTACGTACGGCAGGCGCAGGAGTACTTCATTTTGACCAAAACATCCTGGAAGACTTGTTAGTTGGAATCTGTTGAACATAAAAAACAGAGCAATAATATATGTACATATTTTAAGAAACACGAATCAAACGATCTACTCACTTTATTATAATAGTATTATTCTTCTCCTCCATGCTTCTGTGAGTTAAAATTGCAAACTTCTCGCTATTTGATGACAAAATAATTATTATTTTGAATTGAAATAATATTTTAAAATAAACACGTACCTTCAATACTAGGAAAAATAAAAATTATGACAAATTATACGAACTACAAAATAAATTGTAGGTTGTCACTTTGACTTCTGACAAATCATCAAATTAAGTTTTGTTTGATTTGTATTTTTTCACGAACTGTCATTGCTTGGACGTGTTCAGTTGCACCATATTTAACAAAAGGCAATTAGTAATTTACTAGTTAGTAAAACGAAAGAAAAGGTTTAAAATTTTCAAAGAGTTAGTAAATTGCTAAAATTTTAACAATTTGCTAACTAGTAAATTGCTAAGCCCTTAATAAAAGGTTGTTTAAAATTTTGCGCCATTAAATTTTGTTGACTTGTTTTTAATTTTTTATAATGGCTAAAACAGATGTGCAGCAAGTCTGCACGCAGTGATGCATACAGCGCTGCAGCCAGAACACATGTGCATACTTCCTTACTTTAATGATGCCTAGTTCTGTCAAAAAAAATGACATCTGCCAAATTTTCATTCTTTTTGTTTGCTTAAATTGTTTTGTACTTAAAGTTTAATAAGTTTATTTTAAATTAAATGGATATTTCAACAAACAAAGACAAAATTTTGATTTTGATTGCCGTGTATGAGAAATACCTCAAGTTTTTAAATGCATATCGTTTATCCCAGATAAAAACTTCAAGGCCGTGGACAAGATTTATTTATTCAGAAAATGAAAGAGAATTATTCCTGGTGGTAAGCAGGAAAAGCAAAAGAAGTTGCTACGTATAGCTGAAGAGAATGTCTTCAGTTGGATACAATTTACCTATTCCAAATAGGAACTGGTGAGCAGTAATAACAATCTTTCTGAAAAGAAACAAAAATACTAGTCGGAGACAAAACAAATTCTTTTCAGTTCTTGTTCATTGTACTTACCGGCGATATTCAATCTTGAAGAAAACTCTTCAAATTTCCTGTCTCTCAAGAAAATGTTTTTATTTGACGGACTTGTTTTATCATGAATGAATTTGTTTTCTTTGACTAATTCAATTAGTTTTTGTTCCATTATTGTATCAATATCAAGTCGTTTTCCACCAAAGACAAAAACAAACTTTTTTTTTGCAAATATGACAGGCAATGTCAATAATCTGTCAATATCAGTAATGCCAAATAGCAATTATTTGTAAATTTTTGTTTTACAATTATGGCTGCAATGAAACTAGGCAGCAAAGGCATAAGAATCTGTGTAATTAAATTCCGCTGCAGGGAAAATGCTGCACATGTGTTTTAGCCATAAGACATGGGATCAATTTATATGGACCAATTATGAATTGAAATGATAATTGTATGCACTTTGCACAAGTAGCACAGAATTACTTAACGAAGTCTTTAAGAATTCTAAATCGGTACCTGACATCTTCTTTAACACGGATTTAAGTTCGCATTAAGTAGAGAAAAGGCGCAAGTGGGCGGTCCGATAGAAGGAAATAAGAAGATAAATAAAAAAATACCTAATAAAGATCATATTAAGATGGAATTAAGTAGGCATAAATTGACATACCTAATAAAGAAGGATTAAGTATGAATTAAGAAATGTGATACCGAAAATATACCATTTTGTGCTACTTGTGTGTGGTACTCATACTCATACAAAAGTTAGTCACTTTACTGTAAGAAGAACCGTTTCAAGAAAAGTAACAAATGAAAAATGTTAAATTGCAGGGATAATGCAAGACTGTTAAATGGTGGAGTTCATATGGCTAGTTGCGAATTGAATGAGTGTTTTGAGACAAATATTCATTTAATAACTAAAAAATTATATTATCATTGTTGGAATAAGTATATACTTAAAATAAATCCTCTATACCTGATCTCAATGAAAATCATACCCAATGTAGTATTATTAGTTTTTTGACTGGAAGTTGGTTATACACTTGCGCTGCTATAAAATGTTTAGTAGGATTGAATATTTAATATTCAAGACCACAAAAATTTCATCAACAGATTTACAGATTCAGTATTTTATTCAACTGAATATTTTTTTTATTTTGATAATCAGATCTCGTATAGATAATAGGAAATATCCCTTAATAATTATAAAAAAAAAAACGATATTTAACTCAGCTATTGTTCATTAATATTTGTTGTTAAATGAAGAAATTTCTTTAAGAAAAAACTGCAAGCTAACGGATTTTCTTCAAGTTAAGTAAATTTATTTAAATGAATTTTTATAATTATTCACATTTTCCGTCCTCTTTTTTTCAATTTGAAAAATGTTTTTTAAATGAACGAAAGTCTTTTCTTCAGATGAAATTATTCAATTTGTTGAAGTTTCTCAAATATTTAATTTTTAACTGTTTTTTAAGTGATAAATTTAATACTTGTTAGTGAAGTGGTGCTGAAAATGTGATCGCGTTGTGGGAAAACTTAAAATTATAAAAGGAAATACATAATAGAGGACAAAAATACAAAACGTTTTGAGGTGCATAGTTTTAATAAATATGTAAGTAATTGAATAAATATATTTTCAATGATAATATGAATCCAACAAAATAAAAAAAAATAAAACAAGAATTTTGTTTTGAAAAAAAAATATAAAATTTAGATCAAAAATGACACAAAATTTTATAAATAATTTTTTATATTGCTCTAACACACTTTGAATAAATCCAAGGGCGGCATTTACAAAATAAGGGTTATATTTACTTGGTTTGAAGCAGAATTATGCGTTTCCGGAATAGATGAAATTTTTATTTTACCAAAAATTTCAGAAGTCATATTACTGCTTAACGAACTTTTAATATAATCCTATTTTTGTAATTATGACGCGTATGAGATTCATGTACCAAAATCAGTAGTATCAGAAAATTTAGTCGAGAATATAAAAGATTTTCATGTCGACCTATTAACATTCCTATACCTACGGTCAAAGGAAAGTTAATGATAAAATTAAATGAATAGTCCTAAAACAATAATTAGTGTTTATTGAATTTCTTTTGTTCTGAAAAAAAAAGTTAAATTACAAAATTACAATGGCGCAAAATTTTAAACGATTTAGTAATATTTTGTTAATGTAACAAAACAATTTTGTTAATTTAACAAAACAACTTTGTTAATTTAACAAAGCAATTTTGTTAATTTAACAAAAAAATTTTGTTAATCCGATAGTAATAAAAACACAATAACACTAACAAAAAAATTTTTAATATGACAAATTAATTTTATAAATTCTACGAAATTTTGTCATATTGACAAAATATTTTTGTTATTTCAACAAATTTAATTTGTTAGCATAACAAAATAATTTTGTGGATACAACAAAATATTTTTTGTTACCTCAACAAAATTCTATAATTTTTGTCAATTTGACAAAACTTTTTGTTGGACGTATATTGACAAAATTTTTTTCAAATCAACCTAGCTTTTTATCATATATACCTAGATTTTATTTTCAGTGTAGTAATTTGTTAAATCCATATGAATTTTGTCCTTTTCCTCGAAAAAAATTTCTTGCCAATTTTATTTGAAAGAGTTAAATTGTGTGTTTTCGTGAGCTAATTGTTTTTATAAGTAAATAAAATAATATTAAATGTTTTCGGAAGACGAAGATTTCGATATGTTTGAAGACTCAGCTTTGTGCAGAAAAATGCGATGATGTAAGTCCCAAGCAAATCCTTTTGAACAGCTGGACGATGGAGAATTATACTCCAGGTATAGATTTGACAAGACAACAGCTCGGTTGAAAATCCTAGACCGAATTACAAGATGAGGACTTCCAATTTCACCAGAATTACAAGTACTAGTTACATTAAACTTCGTTGGGAGAAATATCCATCAGGGAGATGTTGGTAAGTAAACTTCATAATGGAACACGATGGATATACCTCTGTACAACAATTAATCTTATACAACCATTACATGGAATGTTGCACAGTGTCCCCACTAAAAAAAAATTTGAAACAAATTGCTTCGTTGCTCCCACACTTTATTAAATTTCCGTCATCTCCTGTGGAATTTAATGAACTAAAATCGGGATCTTATAGCATCGCCAGGTTCCCAAAATTGATAGGTGTGATCGATTGTACAAATTAAGCGGCCTGTAAGGGTTGTGCTGCCTATGTCTGGGCACTACATAAACAAAAAAAGAAAATTACAAAATAAATTGATGAGACGCCACAAATATACGAATTACCAAATAAATTGTAGGTTGTCACTTTAACTTCTGACAAATCAAGTTATTAGGTCCGTTCCTCAGATTTTTTCACAAACTGTCATTGTTTGGACGTCTTCAGATGCACCGTTTTTAATAAAAGGCAATTAGTAATTTACTAGTTAGTAAAACGAAAAAAAGGTCTAAAATTCTGGAAGAGCTAGTAAATTACTAAAAGTTTAACAAATTGCTAACCAGTAAAATGCTAAGCCCTTAATAATAGGTTGCTTAAAATTTTGCCCAAAATTATAAAAAGTTAAACTTACGAGTATAAACTTAAACCTAAAAACTTTAGTTTGGTTCCTTCAAAAAATATAAACTGTAGAATTTTTATAAAATAAACTGACATACATACATATACATATAATTCCGTTGAAAATAAAAAATAAGTTTAAACAGAAACCCAAAATAAAAAAAACTTAAAACTTATACTCAAAATGAAATCATTAACATGGCTGCTGATTCAGAAAACACAAGCCGGTGTTTTGAATTCCAAGAAATAGTAACTGAAATATTAAGGGATGCGAATGGAACTCAAACCCAAACAGAAATACGAATGACGGTCCGAGCTGCTCAACAAATTTTTAAATATACTACTATACATTTTTTACGAGTATTATTAGGTACACGAAACAAAGCGGGCCACGAAGCAAGAGTAGCAAATGCTACGGGCCCCGCGCATTTGGGGGCCCCGCGCACCAACCTTTTCTGACCATAAAAAAGTATTATTTACATATTAGATTAAGTCACAATTACTAAGAAGAAAATATTTGCATCAAAATGATCAACTAAAATTTTATTTTTCTATCTGCTGGTCTTACCAAAAATCATGTTTCGCACCGCATCAAACGCAAATTAGACAACGGTATGAAATTCAGGTATTTATTGTCACCATTGATAACGTACTCACTGCTTTAGGTAAACGCATATGAACAGTTATCATAAAATTGCTGTCATTTTCGGAATATTCCGAGAGCTAAAATCTCTTCCTGATTCAAAATAGCTTTTTTGGCCTTTAGTCCACAAAAACTGGCGTTTCGTCTGGGTGATCGCACATGGACTCATCAGTTGGCTGTGAGGACCTTGTCAATACGCAATTTTTATTGAATTCAGTTCATCTTACATCGATTTTTTGACAAAAATCCAATGTGAACTATATCCAACCAAGATTAAAATTATAATCATTAACGTTGGAATATTTTGCCCGTGGCCGAGCATTGATTCTATATGAAGGTTTTTATAATACAAATTCTATATACTACTGAAATAAATCAGCCAAGTAGAAGACTTAGCACTATTAATGGATTTGTTGAATTTGTTGAAAATAGCAAAATATTTCAACGTTAATGATTACAATTTTAATCTTGGTTGGATATAGTTCACATTGGATTTTTGTCAAAAAATCAATGTAAGATGAACTGAATTCAATAAAAATTGCGTATTGACAAGGTCCTCATAGCCAACTGATGAGTCCATGTGCGATCACCCGGACGAAACGCCAATTTTTGTGGACTAAAAGCCATAAAAGCTATTTTGAATCAATATTTCAACAAGTCCATTAATAGTGCTAAGTCTTCTACTTGGCTGATTTATTTCAGTAGTATATATATATAAAATCTCTTCTACCAGAAGAAATTAAAAATTTGCAACCATAGTAAGTGCTTACGCAGATGATTTGGAGGACAGTCTGGGCAACGAATTAGTGCAATTCGCTTCAATGCTCAATTCTGATGTGGCTGGTATTATTGACAGCAGGAATCATGAGGCTCTGGAAATGCAGGTTTACAAACTGTTGATAAATAATTCTTTACAATCTTGTTTCCCGAACGTTGAAATTGCTTTGCGCACTTATTTGTCTCTCATGATCACCAACTGCAGTGGTGAACGATCTTTCTCAACATTAAAACGTGTTAAAAAATAATTGAGGAACACGATGAGCCAACAACGTCTTAATCTCCTCACTTTAATGAATATTGAACATGATTTACTCCGAGAAGTCGATATCAACAGCATTATTTATAAATTTTCCCAAATTAAATCAAGAAAAGTTTGTTTGTAACAGTTTTGTTTTATTTAATACCATAAACTTGATAAGTGCCTAACCTAAAACAGTCTAAGGGCCCCTTGATAGAATTTGCTACAGGCCCCGCGCTGGCTTAATCCGGCACTGGGCAGATCTGTGATAAATATTACAATTCTAAGCGATTCCTGAAGAAAAGTGGTATCTTACAAAAAAGGTCTTACTCTGCCTTATCTCAAGTTCTTCCGGATAAGAGAATTTTCAACCTTGGTAAGAGCGATTACATTCTAAACTATAATTTTTCCTCGTTATGCGTTCAATTTAGATGAATCAGATGAAATTATAAAGAACTGATTGATATTACAAAAGCTTTTTCTACAGACTGGCCAAGTGGAAGCAATTTAAGAACCCGGTAGGCTTTAAGGGGGGAAATACAATAGGGCTAGATTTCTTTAAGTTGGATAAACTATAGCGGCGCGGCGTGCGACGAAGAGTTTCTCCGAAGACGAAAAGACAAAAACAAACAATCAACCACTGGTCATTATTACTGGAACAATTTTGCACTCCATGGACATCGTCGTTTTGTCGATGTGTTTCTGTGTTTCAAAATTTTTAGTTTAATAATTTGGAATACCCTACTTCTTCATGTTTGGTGTGGGCCTTTATGCAAAAGTTTTTGTATGAAATTAGTAATGATAAGAACCATCCCAAAGTAAACAAGTTAAAAAACCATATGTTCAATATTTGCTAAGTACATAAGACATAAGAGTATAAATAAAAACTTATTCCTGTATTTAAAAAATCTGTTTACTTGTTTTATTGCTATTAACTTACATTTTTAGAATACTTTTCAAACATTGATAAACATAGTAAGAATTTTTTAATTTAGCACGTAGATCCTTACAAATTATAAAAGTAAGATCATCAATTTGATTAATAAGATTTTAAATATCGGTTCAGTGTTGGGACTACAACAGTGATAGCTCTAAATGAATACTTATGCAAAATTGTTTATACTTAAATTGTTTAAACTCGAGATAAGAAGTCAGAGTACTTTGTACATTTACTTATAACTGTCTAAGTGGCAATATAAATATGATAATGGATTTAAATAAATGCTTTGATGTTTTCCATCTTGGTTTGAAGAGCATTACTCTAATTATAGTTTTTCGGGCAATGACTGGTTAAAGAAAAAAAGTGTCTATTAAGTCCTAATAGTACTAGATTGCGTAAGTAAAATATTTTATTTAGAGCCAAATAAATACTTTCTTTAACAGATTTCAAATAAGGTCTATTATTTGAAGTAACATACATACTTAAATTCAGCAGGATTTCGATAAAATACCCGTTTGTTATAGAGAAGCACATTACTACAGATTTTCTACCAATATATGATGCTGAAGTTAGTCAACTTTCTAAGATCGATATGTCAATATTTATTAAAGAAATTAAGTCACTCATTTTATTATAAGGACGAACAAGTTGCTTCCTGTTCTGAAAATTTTATCTCATAGCTGTAAAGAAATGGGTTACCCAGTAGGAAATTTCCAAAAAATCACTAATGAAGAAGTAGGTTTTTCTTCATGGAAAAGGAGCCGCACCCATGAATTTCCTACGGAATCCTATTAGGAATTTAACACGGGCTTGTCATTGGAAGGAGGTACACACTTTCTCGATGCATATTTTGTTGTGAAATCACTATGCTCATGCTCACGGCATCTTCGATTTTATAGGTAATTTTTGTGTCTGAAAAAACTGGTTCTAGCGATGTGATGCTTTCCTCAATGGAAATAAGTTTATGAAAAGTGAGTCAACATTCTAATCAATCTAATCAATCTATTCATTACAGAAATGTGTATATATTTGAAGTCCGTTTTTTCAGTATTGAAAAAAAGGAATGCATTTAGGGGATATTTTATTAGGAGGAGTATGAATTGATTTCTTCAATAGAAGAATAGAAATGAAATCTAGGCAAATTCATCGCTTGAATAAAAAAAAAAAACAAATTAAATTTGTGTTATGTAAGTATCTATTTCATTAACTATTATAATACATTTTAAAGCAGTTAGTAGATATCTGTGGTGTTTGGTACAAACATGATAAGTGCATAATATAATTTGCGTTTTTATGTTCACTTTACATGGCGCTAGGGCTTAAACGGGTTGACTTATTTACTTCAAATTTGGAGAACCTTTAAAAATATTCTTTGAAAACTTATGTTCCAAATTTTAAGAAAATCGTTTTAGCCGCTTAGGTTGGAGCTCGATGTAGAGTTAATGTAAGGATGCAAATTATTTTATGGAGTTATCATGTTTCTACCAAACACCACAGATATACATATGCATAATATTATGTCTTATATTGTCTTGACTTACTCGTATAAGACGTAACACAAACATTTTGGTCAAAAAAGTCTTCTTTGACTCTTGGTAGCATGTGGGGAGCAGCTTAGGGATTAATCATCTTCATTCTCCAATTCATTTGAGATCTACGAAAAAAAAGAATATTTATTTTTTTGAAATCATTAAAAAGAATATAAGGAATTTACCGTGGTGAATTCTTGTCCTTCTCCATGGTTGATATTTTATCTTTGGTAAATAAACATACGTAAGCAATTGATTAAAAACACGGAAAACCCCGCACAACCGTTTCGTTTGATCAAAAAATCGCAGGTCAAAATCTTTCTCTGTCTCTCTCCCTTTTTTCTCTCAGCTTACGTAGAATATTTTGCCCAGCGTTTGTTCATGAAAAGACACATTCCTTTTCCCTTGCGATATCACCATAGTTTGGCTATATTGAAAGGTTGTTTACTAATTTTCAGTGCCAAAGAAAAGAAATTGTTGTTTTCTGTTTCACATCGCAGGCATTAAACACTCAATGCTATGTGGATTACAAAAACCACTGAGAAGATGCAGGAATAATTATTAAAGGTGTGTTTTATTCATTGCTGCATAGCCAGCGCAGCATTCAAGTGCGAATAAAATGATCAGACTCACTCCATATGTCAATTTCAATTTATATTTCAATGTTGGCCATTATTATAGAAAATATCAAAATCTGATGTCAAAACATATATTGTACGTACATAGGGTAGGATGGTATAAGAGTGCGCACTTTAGACAAAACACCAAATAAAATAATTACAAACAGAATTTTTCCATTTTTTTAAAATTATTTTTTTTAGTTTATTATTTAAGTAACAAAAAAATTCATTAGTTATAAACAAAAAATAATAACAGTATATTTGCGCACTCTTATCCATGGTATTGTGTAAGAGTGCGCAGCTTGATTTGTAAGAGTGCGCGGGAGCTATTTCACACAAAAGTCGCAGATGAAAATGTCTTAAAATAAACAGTGCATTTTTCGTGCCACCATTCCTTGCATGACGAACACTCTATGAAGTCTTCGATTAAAGGTTCCGAATAGATTTCCAGACATCCTGGACAGTTCTATTCGCTTTTAGTTGGCGTTATATTTGGCTTTTTATTTTTTGTCGAATTTGTCTTTGCTTTTTTTTTGGTAGGAATTGATTTTTCCAGCTGCTGCTTAAATGGAGAGCTGCTTATTATTTCAGATCTTTTCTTCTTTCTCTTTGACCTTGTAAGATCACCACGGGGTAGGGGTGCTACTTCGAACACCGATAAAAAGGAATCATTTATTGATTCGGATCCGCTAGGCATATTTGAAAGTGGGTCAGTGACTAATTCTGACACTATTTCTTGGGCAGCATTGTCCAAAGGATCAATTGATAGATGAAACATAGGCTCTAAGCCTGATGTATAAGGTACTGTCTCACCTGGCTCCAGAATTGGTGAAAAGTTCCCTTCTTCTAGTGGTAAGATTGGTGAAGTGTTCCTTATCCCAGCTGATTCTACGACAGATGGTGTGAGTGTATCGGCATTAGATGTTGCTAGCTCTTTGGGAAGTGGTCTTCTGTTAAAGTAGTGGGTAAGAAATCCTCTTCTGTAAAAACATCGGGATTATATGGACAAATTCCAGTCACTTTAAAGCCTTGGATAGCATTGGTCGCGTTCACCTCGTAGTCCGATAGGGTATCTAAGATACTTTAGTATCCGATACGTTGGCGAACGACAAAAACCGGATAGGTACCATTTACTGTCAAAGTCAAAAAAAGACGTGAATCGTCCAGGGTTGGCCGATTCAACTACATGCCTAATTTACTACAATTTGTTACGTCTGCTACATACGTAGTTAATTCATAAAAAAAATAGAATAATGGAAACCAAACAATTTTGCACATTTATGATCTTATGAAGGTTTGTACAAAAACTGAAAATGTTTCATTTACAATAAAGATGAGGAATTGTAGGAATGATTCATGATAGATGGGAAGTTTATTTTTGCAGACAAACAATTTTCTTTGGCATAATCAAAGGATTTGGATTATGAACACATGATTTAAAGATATTAGTTGCAGCAAGACACCATTTGCTAATCCGCAAAACAAACAATTAATATTAGATATACATATGTATGTATATTGGATTACAAATCCTATGAATTTTTTTTATCATAATAATTCATTAAATATTTAAGAATATAATATGGTATAGCCCTTATAAATATATACAACTGACAATGTCTCTATTAAGTTTTTAGTTCAAATTTTTGATAATTAAATCCTGCAATGAGGAAAGGTAAATTGAAAAGGGCAGATTTTTTAACCACAAATTTTCTCACGCCAACGAGGTTTATTTTTTTTTTTGAGATTTTAATGAGCGGTGAGCTTTAAGCCGACAGAGTTAAGCTACAATTTCTTTTAGTGCTTGTTCACATTTGGTGAGCAGACGCTGTCGTTTCAAGGTACGTTCATATAAATATTACCAAAAAAAACTTTTTAAAAATAATAAAAACCAAGAACTGGTAATTATATTGAAACTGTTTATTTTTAAGGAGCGCAGCACACTTGTCGAATAGAGCTCCAGTACGATCATTTTTTATTTTAATTGTGTAGTAAATCCACCTTCAGCCCATTAATTATGTAGCTTTTTGACCAGCCATTTTCACTTCGCTTATTAAAAATGAATAAGCCCAACTAACATACTCTCCAGAGCTAAACTCTTGAAATCTGACAAAAAAAAAACTCCCATACAACTCTCTTATATCCCATTGTTATACCTAAGTATTAATATCTTGTTATGAAACTGAACTGGGTTTCATAACATTTTTATTTTAAGAGGTAAACACTTTTGCTGCTTAAAACTACTTAAATCTACTTAAATCTTATAGCAACACTATTTTCTCTTCTTGCAATAAGATTATAAGCTTATAGTCTTAAAAGAATCCTTTTCTGAAAACTCAGCTCTAAATATGTCCATATAATCCCATAACAAGTCATGTTTAAGAGTTAAGAACATTTCATATTTCTATGAAAATCCTAAAAGAATTTGAGTTTAATACCTCCTATATCAAGAAATAATCTGAAGTTCAAAGAATAAAAGATTTGCAGTAGGATCCGAATGAGATCTTTAATGCAACAAACGTTACTTTTCTCAATTAGTAAATTAGTACTAGACGCAACAAATGTTAAAAAGTTATAGTTCGGCCAACCCTGTACTCGACACAAAAGAAAATAAATCAGCTGAAATGTCAGCTGTTCTTCAAAATTCCCCTTGGATAGTTTAGTATACCAAAAATTTTTGGATAGCTTTAGATTTCTGCTTGACATCAGCTGTTTCGTTAATCAGTTGTTTTTTCCTATGGGATTACAACAACACCAACAAATCCGGATACCTTTGGATACGAACCTGAACGCGACCATTGGCTCCGTTTGCTGCTCTTAAGTAAGCTGGGGTAAAAATGGAAACAATTTGGTCCATTGTAATCGTACGACTTAGATGGTTTAAAAGCCACTTCTCACATTGAGAAGTATAAAATTTCTTAAGACTGTTGAAAAAGCAACGGTCAAGAGGCTGTGTTTTGTGGCTACTGTGAGGAGGCAGCGTCAAGGCGTGAATGTTATTTTGCCGATAGAATTCCACAGCATTAAGAGTGCAATGTGACGCATGGTTATCCATAATTAAAAGAATTGGATTCTCTTGTGAAGGCTTAGCATGTTGTTGGAAATGCTGGAGCCAGTTTGGAAGAATATCGCCATTGATCAAGCTGGTATCAGAAACCAATCCAAGAGAAGAAGGTGGGCCACCATCCAGCAGACTGTCTTTCATTTCCATCGTTTTCGTTTTCCTTTCGAAGAAATAACTTTTTGGGGCTTATTTGGAACAATCGATATGCATGAGGAGAAAATTTATATTTCGTCATCAGTTCCAAAAGATTATTGAAAAAACGATCACATTGAGGTTTATTAAAACCGATTGCCCGAGCTACACTAGTAGAGGTAGGCTGTCTAAGTGACAGATCAGGATGCATCTGCATGAAACCTCTTAGCCATTCTTTCCCTGCCATTTTAGTGCAAGTGTTAAAACGATGAGAAATACTGTTCCTTACAGCGAAAAAAAACGCAAGTTGTTTGAGACCTTTTGTTGTCAAGCCATAAAACATCCCGTCAACCATCCTGATATATTTACATAGGTCTTGCTCCATTTTTTTTGTAAACGTTTTGTCAATCCTTCCCTGTTTTGTGGCCGGTTTCAAGGACTTAAGTCTTTTTCTGAGCGTAGAGTCCGACATTTCATGTTGTATACGTAATCGTGCCTCTTTAATTACTGAAGCAAGGCACAATTTTCGCTCAGATGTCCTTTGCCTTCTAGACATACTGAAAATAATTAAAATCTTCTTTAAACTATAAAAAACAAACAACTTACCATGTCGTGTAAGAGTGCGCACGCGTCCTCTTATACTTTATTATGGTGCGCATTCTTACACGTTCGGACATGTATTTGAAAAATATATGTGTATTTTGCACCACAATTATAACTCAACTTATCTGTTACTCTAATGTTTTGTTATTTTTCTTCTTTTGAATACCATGTACTTAGTTTATAGTTTTAATTTATAGTCTGACTGCAAATTAAATTCGTTTTATTAAAAAAATCCAAAAAAAAAGAGCTACAAATTAAAACCTACCTAGCAACTTTGTATATATATCTTATAGTATTATCACAAGTAATCATATACAGATGTCTCATCTCCATACAAAAAAATTTCCTAAGATATTTTATCAGCAGACAACCATCAGCAAACAAAGATACAAAAATCAAGAGCGACAAGAGAACTACAATGACCACAATGTAAGAGAGTGAAAAATGTATCCTTGCATTGGGTAAGCGACTAAGCGACAAGCGTTCTGTTGTTCTCATCAAAATTTATAGCATAAACAAATCGTATCAGACACAGCGCATCCCTTTCCCACCGGGGTTATATTGTTTCTGCTCTACTTTTTCTTATTATATTTTGTCGTTCGTAGAATTTCTGTGTGGATGGATGTTATTTTTGTTTTTATATTTGCCTTTTCCTGTGTTCCTTTATTGGTTTTGGTGGCCGGTGTATGTCGCGGCGACTCCTTGGCTGGTGTTTTTTTTGGAAATGCATTTTGTATGTAAGTAGGTTTTCGTGCAAAACTCCTTGTTAAGTTCAGACACAGCATTTCAGCAAGTTTTGGTGAACTACTTTTGTTCTAGTATTTATCTCTCGCAATTATCTTTCATAATGAGTTCAGTGTGTGGATCGTGTACCAAATCACTCGATGATAACAAAAATGTCCCGTGTGGTATATGTGGTTCTTTATTTCACCTAACCTGTTCTCTTCTTAAATCCCATGAATTTGAAACCCTAAGATCGAATCTTAATATTTTCTGGAGATGTGATAATTGTAATAAAGTTTCTTTGTCTTTATGGCAAAATAAACTAAATTCTGCGCTCCTGCTTTTGCCAAAGTCTATTGATAGCTATAAACAAATTGACTTTTTCAATGATATAAACACTGTGAACAATTTAAAACAATTCAATAATTCTGACACAAAAAGACAAGTGCGAGCTACAACTATGAGTCAACGACCCCTGAATGCTAATGCTCAAATAAATAAACCTGCGAGAACAACAAAAAATATGCATTCTACCAAATCGTTTGTCTTTAAACAAAAATATAAAGTGCACCCCTTCACCCTCCTCCATCCCATCAGTCTCTTTTAAGCTGAGTGGCAGTAAAAACCCACAAAAAATGCAATCTGTCGAACCGAAACAACAAAAACAACAAAAAGCATCGTCTTCTTCTAACCTTTCTTCCTCTACATTACAAGCTCAGAGCGAAATAAATTTGGAGAGTAAAGACGTCAACGATTGCCGTGGCTGTGCTTCTGTGTCTCATTCTGCATGCCCAGATTTAAACTCAGAAAAAAACCTGTTTTCTGCTGTTGGTGTCGCTGCAATTGAAGCTTCTGGGGGAATGGATAGAGATGTGCTAAAGAGCGATTTTTAATGAGCAGCGATAGCATAGAGCAGTATACAAAATGAGCAGCTATTAATAGCAGCTATTTAATCACTCTTAAAAAAGCAGATATAGGTACCATTGAAAATCGTAATGATCAATTTTGAGTCATTTAGCTAGCGAAATAAATTATTCTTTTGGCGTCTCAATAAATGTTACCATGTCCTTATAACTAATCATCGTCGAAAAAAAAAATTCTTTCATTCATAACAGTTATTTTATATGAACGTTCATGCCAAAATTGTATTTTTTTTTGGCAAGGGTTAATAATATAATCATAACCTTTATTGTAACCAAAATAGGACCTTTGACTTCGCTTTCTAAATGCCTATAGTCGAAAAATGTGTTCAACATTATATGTGAAAACTAATAAATAAGGTAGGTTAGAAAAATTAAAACTTACATAGAAAAAGTAAAATATAAACAACCACTGGTCATTATTACTGGAACAATTTTGCACTCCATGGACATCGTCGTTTTGTCGATGTGTTTCTGTGTTTCAAAATTTTTAGTTTAATAATTTGGAATACCCTACTTCTTCATGTTTGGTGTGGGCCTTTATGCAAAAGTTTTTGTATGAAATTAGTAATGATAAGAACCATCCCAAAGTAAACAAGTTAAAAAACCATATGTTCAATATTTGCTAAGTACATAAGACATAAGAGTATAAATAAAAACTTATTCCTGTATTTAAAAAATCTGTTTACTTGTTTTATTGCTATTAACTTACATTTTTAGAATACTTTTCAAACATTGATAAACATAGTAAGAATTTTTTAATTTAGCACGTAGATCCTTACAAA
This sequence comes from Chrysotoxum bicinctum, assembly GCA_911387755.1. Lineage (NCBI taxonomy): Eukaryota > Metazoa > Arthropoda > Insecta > Diptera > Syrphidae > Chrysotoxum > Chrysotoxum bicinctum. Next base: position 129,545,903 of record OU426987.1, on the reverse strand, counting down.
TTATAAAAGTAAGATCATCAATTTGATTAATAAGATTTTAAATATCGGTTCAGTGTTGGGACTACAACAGTGATAGCTCTAAATGAATACTTATGCAAAATTGTTTATACTTAAATTGTTTAAACTCGAGATAAGAAGTCAGAGTACTTTGTACATTTACTTATAACTGTCTAAGTGGCAATATAAATATGATAATGGATTTAAATAAATGCTTTGATGTTTTCCATCTTGGTTTGAAGAGCATTACTCTAATTATAGTTTTTCGGGCAATGACTGGTTAAAGAAAAAAAGTTTCTATTAAGTCCTAATAGTACTAGATTGCGTAAGTAAAATATTTTATTTAGAGCCAAATAAATACTTTCTTTAACAGATTTCAAATAAGGTCTATTATTTGAAGTAACATACATACTTAAATTCAGCAGGATTTCGATAAAATACCCGTTTGTTATAGAGAAGCACATTACTACAGATTTTCTACCAATATATGATGCTGAAGTTAGTCAACTTTCTAAGATCGATATGTCAATATTTATTAAAGAAATTAAGTCACTCATTTTATTATAAGGACGAACAAGTTGCTTCCTGTTCTGAAAATTTTATCTCATAGCTGTAAAGAAATGGGTTACCCAGTAGGAAATTTCCAAAAAATCACTAATGAAGAAGTAGGTTTTTCTTCATGGAAAAGGAGCCGCACCCATGAATTTCCTACGGAATCCTATTAGGAATTTAACACGGGCTTGTCATTGGAAGGAGGTACACACTTTCTCGATGCATATTTTGTTGTGAAATCACTATGCTCATGCTCACGGCATCTTCGATTTTATAGGTAATTTTTGTGTCTGAAAAAACTGGTTCTAGCGATGTGATGCTTTCCTCAATGGAAATAAGTTTATGAAAAGTGAGTCAACATTCTAATCAATCTAATCAATCTATTCATTACAGAAATGTGTATATATTTGAAGTCCGTTTTTTCAGTATTGAAAAAAAGGAATGCATTTAGGGGATATTTTATTAGGAGGAGTATGAATTGATTTCTTCAATAGAAGAATAGAAATGAAATCTAGGCAAATTCATCGCTTGAATAAAAAAAAAAACAAATTAAATTTGTGTTATGTAAGTATCTATTTCATTAACTATTATAATACATTTTAAAGCAGTTAGTAGATATCTGTGGTGTTTGGTACAAACATGATAAGTGCATAATATAATTTGCGTTTTTATGTTCACTTTACATGGCGCTAGGGCTTAAACGGGTTAACTTATTTACTTCAAATTTGGAGAACCTTTAAAAATATTCTTTGAAAACTTATGTTCCAAATTTTAAGAAAATCGTTTTAGCCGCTTAGGTTGGAGCTCGATGTAGAGTTAATGTAAGGATGCAAATTATTTTATGGAGTTATCATGTTTCTACCAAACACCACAGATATACATATGCATAATATTATGTCTTATATTGTCTTGACTTACTCGTATAAGACGTAACACAAACATTTTGGTCAAAAAAGTCTTCTTTGACTCTTGGTAGCATGTGGGGAGCAGCTTAGGGATTAATCATCTTCATTCTCCAATTCATTTGAGATCTACGAAAAAAAAGAATATTTATTTTTTTGAAATCATTAAAAAGAATATAAGGAATTTACCGTGGTGAATTCTTGTCCTTCTCCATGGTTGATATTTTATCTTTGGTAAATAAACATACGTAAGCAATTGATTAAAAACACGGAAAACCCCGCACAACCGTTTCGTTTGATCAAAAAATCGCAGGTCAAAATCTTTCTCTGTCTCTCTCCCTTTTTTCTCTCAGCTTACGTAGAATATTTTGCCCAGCGTTTGTTCATGAAAAGACACATTCCTTTTCCCTTGTGATATCACCATAGTTTGGCTATATTGAAAGGTTGTTTACTAATTTTCAGTGCCAAAGAAAAGAAATTGTTGTTTTCTGTTTCACATCGCAGGCATTAAACACTCAATGCTATGTGGATTACAAAAACCACTGAGAAGATGCAGGAATAATTATTAAAGGTGTGTTTTATTCATTGCTGCATAGCCAGCGCAGCATTCAAGTGCGAATAAAATGATCAGACTCACTCCATATGTCAATTTCAATTTATATTTCAATGTTGGCCATTATTATAGAAAATATCAAAATCTGATGTCAAAACATATATTGTACGTACATAGGGTAGGATGGTATAAGAGTGCGCACTTTAGACAAAACACCAAATAAAATAATTACAAACAGAATTTTTCCATTTTTTTAAAATTATTTTTTTAGTTTATTATTTAAGTAACAAAAAAATTCATTAGTTATAAACAAAAAATAATAACAGTATATTTGCGCACTCTTATCCATGGTATTGTGTAAGAGTGCGCAGCTTGATTTGTAAGAGTGCGCGGGAGCTATTTCACACAAAAGTCGCAGATGAAAATGTCTTAAAATAAACAGTGCATTTTTCGTGCCACCATTCCTTGCATGACGAACATGAAGTCTTCGATTAAAGGTTCCGAATAGATTTCCAGACATCCTGGACAGTTCTATTCGCTTTTAGTTGGCGTTATATTTGGCTTTTTATTTTTTGTCGAATTTGTCTTTGCTTTTTTTTTGGTAGGAATTGATTTTTCCAGCTGCTGCTTAAATGGAGAGCTGCTTATTATTTCAGATCTTTTCTTCTTTCTCTTTGACCTTGTAAGATCACCACGGGGTAGGGGTGCTACTACGAACACCGATAAAAAGGAATCATTTATTGATTCGGATCCGCTAGGCATATTTGAAAGTGGGTCAGTGACTAATTCTGACACTATTTCTTGGGCAGCATTGTCCAAAGGATCAATTGATAGATGAAACATAGGCTCTAAGCCTGATGTATAAGGTACTGTCTCACCTGGCTCCAGAATTGGTGAAAAGTTCCCTTCTTCTAGTGGTAAGATTGGTGAAGTGTTCCTTATCCCAGCTGATTCTACGACAGATGGTGTGAGTGTATCGGCATTAGATGTTGCTAGCTCTTTGGGAAGTGGTCTTCTGTTAAAGTAGTGGGTAAGAAATCCTCTTCTGTAAAAACATCGGGATTATATGGACAAATTCCAGTCACTTTAAAGCCTTGGATAGCATTGGTCGCGTTCACCTCGTAGTCCGATAGGGTATCTAAGATACTTTAGTATCCGATACGTTGGCGAACGACAAAAACCGGATAGGTACCATTTACTGTCAAAGTCAAAAAAAGACGTGAATCGTCCAGGGTTGGCCGATTCAACTACATGCCTAATTTACTACAATTTGTTACGTCTGCTACATACGTAGTTAATTCATAAAAAAAATAGAATAATGGAAACCAAACAATTTTGCACATTTATGATCTTATGAAGGTTTGTACAAAAACTGAAAATGTTTCATTTACAATAAAGATGAGGAATTGTAGGAATGATTCATGATAGATGGGAAGTTTATTTTTGCAGACAAACAATTTTCTTTGGCATAATCAAAGGATTTGGATTATGAACACATGATTTAAAGATATTAGTTGCAGCAAGACACCATTTGCTAATCCGCAAAACAAACAATTAATATTAGATATACATATGTATGTATATTGGATTACAAATCCTATGAATTTTTTTTATCATAATAATTCATTAAATATTTAAGAATATAATATGGTATAGCCCTTATAAATATATACAACTGACAATGTCTCTATTAAGTTTTTAGTTCAAATTTTTGATAATTAAATCCTGCAATGAGGAAAGGTAAATTGAAAAGGGCAGATTTTTTAACCACAAATTTTCTCACGCCAACGAGGTTTATTTTTTTTTTTGAGATTTTAATGAGCGGTGAGCTTTAAGCCGACAGAGTTAAGCTACAATTTCTTTTAGTGCTTGTTCACATTTGGTGAGCAGACGCTGTCGTTTCAAGGTACGTTCATATAAATATTACCAAAAAAAACTTTTTAAAAATAATAAAAACCAAGAACTGGTAATTATATTGAAACTGTTTATTTTTAAGGAGTGCAGCACACTTGTCGAATAGAGCTCCAGTACGATCATTTTTTATTTTAATTGTGTAGTAAATCCACCTTCAGCCCATTAATTATGTAGCTTTTTGACCAGCCATTTTCACTTCGCTTATTAAAAATGAATAAGCCCAACTAACATACTCTCCAGAGCTAAACTCTTGAAATCTGACAAAAAAAAAACTCCCATACAACTCTCTTATATCCCATTGTTATACCTAAGTATTAATATCTTGTTATGAAACTGAACTGGGTTTCATAACATTTTTATTTTAAGAGGTAAACACTTTTGCTGCTTAAAACTACTTAAATCTACTTAAATCTTATAGCAACACTATTTTCTCTTCTTGCAATAAGATTATAAGCTTATAGTCTTAAAAGAATCCTTTTCTGAAAACTCAGCTCTAAATATGTCCATATAATCCCATAACAAGTCATGTTTAAGAGTTAAGAACATTTCATATTTCTATGAAAATCCTAAAAGAATTTGAGTTTAATACCTCCTATATCAAGAAATAATCTGAAGTTCAAAGAATAAAAGATTTGCAGTAGGATCCGAATGAGATCTTTAATGCAACAAACGTTACTTTTCTCAATTAGTAAATTAGTACTAGACGCAACAAATGTTAAAAAGTTATAGTTCGGCCAACCCTGTACTCGACACAAAAGAAAATAAATCAGCTGAAATGTCAGCTGTTCTTCAAAATTCCCCTTGGATAGTTTAGTATACCAAAAATTTTTGGATAGCTTTAGATTTCTGCTTGACATCAGCTGTTTCGTTAATCAGTTGTTTTTTCCTATGGGATTACAACAACACCAACAAATCCGGATACCTTTGGATACGAACCTGAACGCGACCATTGGCTCCGTTTGCTGCTCTTAAGTAAGCTGGGGTAAAAATGGAAACAATTTGGTCCATTGTAATCGTACGACTTAGATGGTTTAAAAGCCACTTCTCACATTGAGAAGTATAAAATTTCTTAAGACTGTTGAAAAAGCAACGGTCAAGAGGCTGTGTTTTGTGGCTACTGTGAGGAGGCAGCGTCAAGGCGTGAATGTTATTTTGCCGATAGAATTCCACAGCATTAAGAGTGCAATGTGACGCATGGTTATCCATAATTAAAAGAATTGGATTCTCTTGTGAAGGCTTAGCATGTTGTTGGAAATGCTGGAGCCAGTTTGGAAGAATATCGCCATTGATCAAGCTGGTATCAGAAACCAATCCAAGAGAAGAAGGTGGGCCACCATCCAGCAGACTGTCTTTCATTTCCATCGTTTTCGTTTTCCTTTCGAAGAAATAACTTTTTGGGGCTTATTTGGAACAATCGATATGCATGAGGAGAAAATTTATATTTCGTCATCAGTTCCAAAAGATTATTGAAAAAACGATCACATTGAGGTTTATTAAAACCGATTGCCCGAGCTACACTAGTAGAGGTAGGCTGTCTAAGTGACAGATCAGGATGCATCTGCATGAAACCTCTTAGCCATTCTTTCCCTGCCATTTTAGTGCAAGTGTTAAAACGATGAGAAATACTGTTCCTTACAGCGAAAAAAAACGCAAGTTGTTTGAGACCTTTTGTTGTCAAGCCATAAAACATCCCGTCAACCATCCTGATATATTTACATAGGTCTTGCTCCATTTTTTTTGTAAACGTTTTGTCAATCCTTCCCTGTTTTGTGGCCGGTTTCAAGGACTTAAGTCTTTTTCTGAGCGTAGAGTCCGACATTTCATGTTGTATACGTAATCGTGCCTCTTTAATTACTGAAGCAAGGCACAATTTTCGCTCAGATGTCCTTTGCCTTCTAGACATACTGAAAATAATTAAAATCTTCTTTAAACTATAAAAAACAAACAACTTACCATGTCGTGTAAGAGTGCGCACGCGTCCTCTTATACTTTATTATGGTGCGCATTCTTACACGTTCGGACATGTATTTGAAAAATATATGTGTATTTTGCACCACAATTATAACTCAACTTATCTGTTACTCTAATGTTTTGTTATTTTTCTTCTTTTGAATACCATGTACTTAGTTTATAGTTTTAATTTATAGTCTGACTGCAAATTAAATTCGTTTTATTAAAAAAATCCAAAAAAAAAGAGCTACAAATTAAAACCTACCTAGCAACTTTGTATATATATCTTATAGTATTATCACAAGTAATCATATACAGATGTCTCATCTCCATACAAAAAAATTTCCTAAGATATTTTATCAGCAGACAACCATCAGCAAACAAAGATACAAAAATCAAGAGCGACAAGAGAACTACAATGACCACAATGTAAGAGAGTGAAAAATGTATCCTTGCATTGGGTAAGCGACTAAGCGACAAGCGTTCTGTTGTTCTCATCAAAATTTATAGCATAAACAAATCGTATCAGACACAGCGCATCCCTTTCCCACCGGGGTTATATTGTTTCTGCTCTACTTTTTCTTATTATATTTTGTCGTTCGTAGAATTTCTGTGTGGATGGATGTTATTTTTGTTTTTATATTTGCCTTTTCCTGTGTTCCTTTATTGGTTTTGGTGGCCGGTGTATGTCGCGGCGACTCCTTGGCTGGTGTTTTTTTTGGAAATGCATTTTGTATGTAAGTAGGTTTTCGTGCAAAACTCCTTATTCAGTTCAGACACAGCATTTCAGCAAGTTTTGGTGAACTACTTTTGTTCTAGTATTTATCTCTCGCAATTATCTTTCATAATGAGTTCAGTGTGTGGATCGTGTACCAAATCACTCGATGATAACAAAAATGTCCCGTGTGGTATATGTGGTTCTTTATTTCACCTAACCTGTTCTCTTCTTAAAGCCCATGAATTTGAAACCCTAAGATCGAATCTTAATATTTTCTGGAGATGTGATAATTGTAATAAAGTTTCTTTGTCTTTATGGCAAAATAAACTAAATTCTGCGCTCCTGCTTTTGCCAAAGTCTATTGATAGCTATAAACAAATTGACTTTTTCAATGATATAAACACTGTGAACAATTTAAAACAATTCAATAATTCTGACACAAAAAGACAAGTGCGAGCTACAACTATGAGTCAACGACCCCTGAATGCTAATGCTCAAATAAATAAACCTGCGAGAACAACAAAAAATATGCATTCTACCAAATCGTTTGTCTTTAAACAAAAATATAAAGTGCACCCCTTCACCCTCCTCCATCCCATCAGTCTCTTTTAAGCTGAGTGGCAGTAAAAACCCACAAAAAATGCAATCTGTCGAACCGAAACAACAAAAACAACAAAAAGCATCGTCTTCTTCTAACCTTTCTTCCTCTACATTACAAGCTCAGAGCGAAATAAATTTGGAGAGTAAAGACGTCAACGATTGCCGTGGCTGTGCTTCTGTGTCTCATTCTGCATGCCCAGATTTAAACTCAGAAAAAAACCTGTTTTCTGCTGTTGGTGTCGCTGCAATTGAAGCTTCTGGGGGAATGGTCGAATGGACGTTCATTCAGTGTACATCGCTCAGAGCAGATAGTCATACAGCGGACGAATTAAATTTAATTTAAAAATCCACCCCTAAGTGAAAAAAGGTCAAAAATTCTGATATACCTGCGGGCTACCAGATTTTATTGCCTAAAAAGTAATTAAAAAGGGATTATCCCAGTGATTAACTTAAAGATTAATGAGGATTAAGTGTGTTAAACAGAAGTTTTTCTCAAAATATTGTTGTGCGTGTTTAATCCGTTTTAATCAATAAAAGTGAAAAAGGTTAATCCAGTTATATGGAACCTCTCAATCCAGCCTCGGCAATCGCTTCATTTGAAGCTTTGCTCAGGAGGATAGTCAAGGACTTTGGACCTGAATATTGTGGCAGATTAGCAATGTCTTTCAATAGCATTGTGCAGCCCAATAAAACCAGTGACAACAACATGGAAACCGAAGAGGTAGACATTGACGAGGAATCTTCAACCACCAGCACGTTGGAGGAGTCATCCACTGAAGAGGATCCTAGTGAGATCACCAGCTCGGAAGAAGATACCAGTGATTTTCCCCTACCCGGACAGAAGAGACCAAGCAAGGCGCTTAAGGACAAAGGTACTAAGCGCACTCAGCTGGAAAAGGACTGTTTAAAGAGTGCAATTAAAGTGCTAACGCCTGTCCAAACCGAAACCGAGAAGTCAGTCAAAAAGACACTGACACCAGTTTCATCATTCTCAACAGCTTCAAAATCAGCAGCCACCAAGCCTGTTCCAGCTTCATCATCTTCAACATCAGCAGCCACTAAGCCCATTCCAGTCCAGCCTGCAAAGACATCGAATAAATCCACAGTGAACCCAACCAAGGCCCCAGGAATGCCCCCAATTTTTTGCTATTCAGGCAACATTGCTGAAATCAGCAGGTTCTGCAAAAGCAAGGGATTGAGTGCAACTTTCAAAAACAGAAATACAAAGACGACTATTATTTCCACTGGAAACAGAGAAGCCTTCGAAATCATCAAAAACTTCCTGAAAGCCAGGAAAATCCAGTTCAACTCTTTCACACCACGCGAGGATAGGAAGAATCTACTTCTTCTTAAAGGAATACACCATACCTTTGCTGCCATCGAAGTTGAAGACGAACTACGGATAGAAGGACTTCCAGTGGTCAAGGTATCCCATTTTAAAGCCAAGAAGGCCCAAGGGAAAACCTATAACAATTTTGTAGTAGAGCTATCGAAGACATGTGACATTAACGAAGTCTACACGAAGACTCTAATAATGAACCAGAGGGTGCACTGGGAGCGACTAAAGACCGACGACATTATTCAGTGCCGAAACTGCCAGCGTTTTGGACACGTTGCCACCAACTGCGGACGCCAGTACGTGTGCGTCAAGTGTAAAGAGGATCATGAACCCGGGCAATGTCAACGTAAGGAGAATACTGGGTTGGATGTATGGTGTGCCAACTGCAAAAAGGAAGGTCATCCAGCCAGTTTCAAGGGCTGCCCAACACTTAAGGTAAGACTCACCGAAAAAAACAAAATGTCAGCCGAAAAAAAAGCACAACAGGTATTTGCTGCAAAATGAGCATGTTTGGTTACCCGCCCTGCACTCAGCTTTGCAGCAATGGTGAAAGGCGGTTCTTCGCAGAAACCAACCAATTCCAGGAGCCAACAGCAACAACAGAAAACGACACCAGCGAAGGTGATCACTCCCCAAGCAGCAGCATCAAGGAGTGGACCAACCAAACCAACAACACCAAGGAGTGGACAAAACAAACCAACAACAACCGCACCAACGAACCTGAACACCGAAGTCCAAAGGATTTTCGGATCCGACCTACTCACGGTCATTGGAAAAGATCGGAGTGCAGTTCCATCGAACTATGCTCAGCTTAGCGAAGGTGAGAAGTCCGTGGCGCTGGCCACCTTCATATTCCAAATATGCAATTAAAGAAGCTCCGCATCCTGACGTACAATGTGAATTCATTGTACAGCCTTAAGAAGAGAACGACATTTAATTTATGGATGAAAAACAAAAACCCGGACATCGCTCTCATCAGTGAGACTAACGTCACCAGACGCAACAACATCGACATCGCCGGCTTCAAAACCTTCCGAAAGGACAAAGATGAGGGCCGTAGAGGGACGGCAATCTACGTAAAAAAGAAGATTTGCCCCAACACCGCTGAAACCATTATCACTGGTCTCAGAACCAGCGAAGCCACTGCCGTCACCACTAAACTTGGAAGAGATGAAACCCTTATCATCATCAGTGTCTATTTCAAGTGCCAATCCAGCATGAGAAATATTCACAATGACCTCCAAATTCTCAACGGTGTCCTCGAGAGAAGCACATATGGACTCATCGGCGGTGATTTTAATGCCAGGCATCACATGTGGCTGGATACTATGATTTCACCTGAGGGCAAAGCGATTGTTGACTGGCTGGACGCCAACAACGACCAGCACTCATAAGTGGTTGTTTCACAACACAAACACACCTTTCCCAGAACACTATCAACGCTGGGCTTCTTCCTGGCTTCCTCGAACCTAGTGCACACTCTTCCGGAAATCCGGAATTATGTCTGTACATTATTGGATAGTGACTCGGACCATGAAGCTGTTCAACTATCGATTAATCGCAACCAACCCATACTCCTTACAACAGAAGCTCCTGAGAATTTCATTAATTTCAGACGGCTGGATATTGATAGACTTCAAAGAGACATAGAAGACAGCTTAACTCTCCCACCTGCAGACAAGAATCTTCTGGATATCGAAATCGATGCAGCAATTGTCAACTTTGAACATGCCGTATCTGATGCCCTGGACAAGCAAAAACAGTCTAAAACGTCAAGGGATAGGTACCAGCACCTTCCCGAGTACGTTCAAAATCTGTATGCTCACAGACAACGTCTAAGGAAATGTCTCCAGCGGATCCATCAAAGTGAACTGAATACAACAAACAGAAACTACCAGATAGTTTGGAATGAGCTACAGCAAGTCAACATAATGTTCCGGAACTCCATTCAATACCACAATAATATCCAATACCAGAAAAGATTACAAGCAATCAAGCCAGGACCAGATGCTTTCAAAAACATCAATAGGATCATTGGAAAACAGCCACAAATACCGGAAACCATCATCAGCAATGATACTGAAGCTACCTCGGCCCAACACAAGGTGGAAGCGTTCGCCGACTAATTCCAAGGAAACTTCACACCGAGCCCACCTACTGACCCAACTTTCTTACGAGAGGTTGAGGCAACAGTTCAACAAACACTGCAACCAAATCCGGATAAAATAAATTTTAATATTATCAATCCAGCAAATGATCCCACCGACAGTCCACATTTATGCAATCTAGAGGAGGTTGTAGAAATCGTCGGCAATTCTAAGCCAAAAAAGTCTGCTGGACCGGATGGTGTCTCCTACTACATCCTGAAAAGGCTGCCACAGGCGGTAATGATTTTCCTCACAATCATTTTAAACAACTGCATCAACAACTGTTACTTCAACCAGAAGTGGAAAACAGCGAAGATTGTGCCAATTCCGAAGAAAGGTGCCTCCAACTTAGTTTCCAACTACAGGCCAATATCACTTCTCAACAACATCAGCAAATTACTGGAAGAATTAATCTTAAGAAGATTGAAGAAATTCTGCTGTGAAAATTCAATCATCCCTGACATGCAATTCGGCTTTCGAGAAAAACACTCAACCTTGCATCCACTGGTAAAATTCAAACACGATATCACCACAGCCCTCAACAGTAATCGTGTCACCGTCGGATGCTTTCTGGATGTCGAGAAAGCATTCGATAGCGTATGGATAGACGGTCTAATCCACAAACTTCATCTTATGCAAGTACCTCCGCCATTAAAAAAAAATTCTCTTTTCTTTCCTATCTTTCAGGAAATTTTTCGTTCAAGTAGATAACTGCAAGTCAAACATGAAGACCATCAGAGCTGGAATCGCCCAAGGCTCAAAACTAGGCCCCTTCCTCTACAACTTAATGACTTCAGACCAACCTTCACCAATTGGATGCGAGAACCTTCTGTATGCTGATGACTCGCTCACCTACGCCACATCAATGTCACCTCTAATGGCTGTCCAAAAAGTAGAAACCCACATTAACAGACTCTTCCAATTCTATCAGAAATGGGGCATCCGAATCAATACTTCCAAATCGGAACTTGTCTGCTTCAGGAGACCTTCAACTTGTAGAGGCCTTCGCACCGCAACAATTTGCAGAAATCTGGTCCTAAGACTCCCTGACGGATCCTCCATAGTGGCAAAGCCAAATGTCAAGTACCTGGGAGTGCACTTCAATGAGTTACTAAGGTTTAACCTGCACTCAAGAAGTGTTCTGAAAAAGGCCAGCTGGGCCTTCAGCCGTTTGCACCCATTACTGAAAAGAAGATCAGGTCTTAGCCAACCGACAAAGATATTAATCTACAAGCAGCTCCTGCGACCAGTGATCAGCTATTCCTTCCCAGTCTGGTTTTCCATCTCGAAGACAGCTATGAAGGAACTTCAACTATTCGAAAGGAAGATACTGAGGATCTGCACTGGACAGGAACGAGCATCTCTACACAGAAGCCAATTTAATCCCGCTGGACAAATATCTAGTTCTTTCAACGAAGAAACTAATGGGAAACATCATCGACCACCCGAATCAGCTTATGAGAAGGATGACCACAGAACAACGACATCCCGAGCCGAGGTACCTCAGTGTGAGGGAAACTCTGGATGACAACGTAATCATGGACAACGAGGAAGTAGTCTCGTTCTACGCTGACATTGGGTCAGCCTACCACCGCGGCTAAATTGCCATCCCTGCCCATAACCCACAAAAATCACCACTAACAACCAGGAATGAACACCCTGAGGACGACAATACAACCGACATTTTAAATTTAATTTTTTTTTTTCGTCATGTAAATTTTATATAAAAATAAATTAACTTAAGTCACTGTATATAGTTAGGCCCCCTATGAGCCAACAAATGTAAACTTTCATACATATGTAGTATCTTATTAGTTGTAAGCCAAATTGTAAATAGTATGTTCAATAAAACAAAATTTAAAATTGAAAAATATTGGGAATGGACGTTGCACCAGTCGTAGAAAAGAAATCTCATTCTGATGACAACGCAGCTATTGGTGATTTAGCCCTTGCTGACGATGCCGCTGCTCTTGAAAATGTTGATATGAGTAATCATATAACAACAATTAATGAGGATAAATTAAACAATTGTTTACTCGATTTTACAAATAACATTTTGTAATTTTAAATTTTAATCATTATTTCATTTATTTAATTTTGAATTGTATCTTTTTCTTTCACCATTTTAAATTAACTGATGTTATACCAGTAACTCAAATAATGGAGTCATTCAGTACAATCCAAACAAATTATAATACAATTTCTTATCGGATTTTTTCTTCTTTGTGTAAATGTCAAAAACCACGCTTAATTTTGCATATTGCTTTTAGGTTAACTTTCAACTTTTTTATCATTCTTTGTACGCCATAGAGTAAAGACATACCTTTTTTTTCAATAAAATCTCAAAGCAGAAATCTTTGAAAACTTAAATATACAGTCGATTTTTACTTCATATATCCAAAGAAATTATCAATATTCAAAAAGGCTTGAATATTCAAATTTACATGGTGACCCCGACGTGATTCGTCATTTTATCACTTTACGTAACACGATCATTGCATATTAACAAATTATAAAATGCCCATCGAGAAAGGAGAAGAACCTGCTAAACATCCCCCTGTGGCACTCACTAAAGAGGAAAAGAAGCTGGAGACATTAAAGTTCCGGAGAGGTATTGCTATAAAGAAAATTGATAGAATCAACGAATTTAACTCCAAGATCACCGGAGACACGTTTCTTACTGAGTTTGAAGTACGTCTAGATGCTTTCGAAAAAAGTTTCTTAGCTTTTCAAACACTTCAAGCTAAGGTGGAGGAAGTAGACCCCAAAGAATCTTCCGATTCTACTGATCTTCGTGGAGTTTATGAAGAGATGTACTATACACTTCGCTCATCGTTCATGTACCAAATACAAGCTCGCAAGCTTACGCAGCTCCCATCAGACAAGGTTGTATCGGTCCAAACTAAGCAAACAAACCAAATAAAACTTCCTGATCTCAAAGTTCCTTTATTTACAGGTGAAGTCACTGAGTGGTTATCCTTTCATGAGACATTCAACTCCCTCATCCACACCAATCCTAACCTAAATAATGTTTCCAAATTCCATTATCTTATTTCATCGCTATCTGGACAAGCAGCTAAGACAATTCAGTCGTTGGAGATAACTGAATCAAACTATGATGTGGCAATCAATCTTCTGAGCGAGAATTATGACAATAGAAAACTTATTGCAACCAAACACATCAAGAAAATAATGATGTACCCGCCTATTCGAAAGCCTTCATCAAGCAGCCTTCGTCATTTGCTTCAAGAGACCAACAGCCATCTTCGCGCGCTTTCAACGTTGGGACGTCCAGTAGCTCACTGGGATGACCTACTTATCCAAATAATTTTACCCAAGCTTGACCAGCAAACACTTAGCAAATGGAGGGATGAAGGACCCACAGATAGAATGCCCAGCTTCCAAGAGCTATCTAAGTTTCTTACGAAGAGGAGTCATACACTCACAGAGGACAATTTACAGGCAAGTACCAGTATACAACCAAAGCCAAGTAAGAATTCTCGAGCAAAAAGTTTTGCCATAGTACGGGAAGGTTCAACAGCACAAAAGTTAGTTGCACATACTGTAAGAAGGTCGGTCATTTTATACATAGATGTTACCAATTTATAAACTTACCCATTATTCAGAAACAACAATTTGTAACTACGAATGATTTATGTCTAAATTGCCTTAAGCCCAACAGTACAGCTCACAACTGTCAAGCTATAAAATGCCGAAAATGCAACAATTTTTACCATACCCTACTTCACGATAATTCTCAAAATAGTTCCGCATTGCAATCAACTTCTGCTGTTTGCCCGACAACAAACAATTTCAATGGCCAAAGCCCACAAAACTTCCATATTCAGAGCCTAACCATAGACTCTCACAGTGACACAGCTGACATCACAAGTACTATCTTGGCCACAGCCATAATCCACGTAATGGATAAGCACAATACTCCAGTGCCATGCCGTGTTTTGCTTGATTCTGCATCGCACGTCTGCCTTCTTACGGAAAGGTTTGCCAACTTAATTGGCATGCGCAGGAAAAGTACAACAACTTCTGTTTACGGCATAGGTTCAACTCCGTTATACTGTCGACATCAAGCCAGCCTTGTCATAAAATCACGGCTCAATGGATATATTGACACTGTAGAAGCTTTAATTGTCAATAGAATAGCGGAATTTCTTCCCGATGTTCCAATAAATACATCAAACTGGCCAATTCCCTCTAATATAAACTTGGCAGATCCACTTTTTGCGGTACCAGGTTCTATTGATCTGTTAATTGGAGCAGAACACTTTTTCGAGCTTCTATCGATTGGCCAAATTAAACTGGGCCAATAAATAATAAAAATAAGTCGTACACTTTAAATGATTTCACAAATTTCTTTTTGATGTGTAAACATCTTTCCCGGCGGTAGAGTGAATCGAAAACGTGTGTAAAACTTATACGTCCCGTGTAACCCGTTACGGTTACACGTTACGGTTACACGTTGCGGTTACACGTTACGGTTACACGTTTCGTGTAGCAACCTACCTTACCGACGATTGCATTTAACACCATGTTTACATTGTAAATATTGCGTACTTACGACATCGTGTCTACATTGGAGACTTTGAGTACTGAAATCTCGATTTTATTACTTTCCATTGCTGGCTAGAACTGAATTCAATCCCTCAACATTTCTTCACCACTCGACCAATTAGGCCTATTCTGCCACATTTGTTATTCTGCTATAGATTTTCTGTAATGAATCATAAAATATTTCCACCTTAAAAGATCTTTTATGATTGGTATTCAGAGGTTCGAACTTTTATAAAAGGCTAGTCGCGCACTGGCAACTGTGATCGAAATCAAATAGTTTAATCACCAGTTGAAAGAGAACCGCGCACTGGCAACTCTTTACTCACGCTCACACTCTTTTCTCTCTTGCAATTATGGTAAACAGCTCAACTATTACGAATTAATTTTAGGCAATCGTTTAGTTTGTGTCAAAACACAAACTTTTTAGTTGCTCGAATCGAGTTGCTTTAAGTGCGCGGTGTCCCATATAAGCCAATATGTTTCATTTTAGCAACTAAACAGTTGCGAAACTAAAAATTGAATGTGCGCGCCTGGCCTTATGCTACTTCGAAAACGAGATCTGTTATAAAACTGAACTAAATCTGTTATCATAATCAGCTGTGATTATGTCAAATATTTCATCTGACATAATTTAAATGGATGACGAACAAAAAAGTAAACTCTTAGGCTAGGCGCGCACATTCAATTTTTAGTTTCGAAACAGTTTGGTTCGAGCAACTAAAAAGTTTGTGTTTTGACGCAAACTAAATGATTGCGCGCACATTTAATTTTTAGTTGCACAACTGTTTGGTTGCTTATAGAAAACAAATGAACTATTTAGTTGAATGTCCGCGCAGGTGCATATAATTATATGTTACACAGAATAGCGAACTCATTTTAGGCAATCGCTTAGTTTCTATCAAAACACAAACTTTTAGTTGCTCGAACCAAGCAGTTGCGGAACTAAAAATTGAATGTGCGCGGCTAGCCTAAGGCTATTTTGTGTAACATAGAATTATATGCACCTGCGCGGACATTCAACTAAGTAGTTCATCTGTTTTCCATAAGCCACCAAACAGTTGTGCAACTAAAAATTGAATGTGTGCCCCTAGCCTTACATACTATGGGTATCCATACAATGGAACACGATTTTATCTCATATGTTTCTGGGAATACCATGGCCATACTCTACTTATATGTTTATATGATATGTGTTTTGATATATTTTCTTTCATTTGTCTCCTTTAAAGAACATTTCATTGACAAAATACAAGATAAATATTCATTATTACTTGATGCACCTGTGTACTTATTGAAATCTTTTATGATAAAAGTAATAGAAGTTTGTCTTTTATTCTTTTATGATTTTTTCCAGATTTTGGCATGCTGAATACCAAAACTGGTATTCGTAAAAGATTTTTTCTATGTTCGAACGTTTGACAGTTCATAAAAGTTTTCTTAGCAGATTTCAATCAATCAGTTGAAATCTGAAATGAAATATTCTCGATACGTCAAAATTTAATTTGTCCCTTATCTGTCATACCATATAATTATTTTAATTATCGAATTACTTTTAGCATTCACTATATCAAAATGTAGATCGTTCTCCATCTGTCAAGCCATGAACTGGATGATGACTACGACTTCAATGTATTAAAAAAAATAGTTTTTGCCACTTATAATTCGATTACAAGGTGGGAATGATGTCAATCGTTTTGTAAATCTCTGACAGAGGGAGTAAGATAAAGTACAGAAACCTAAAAAAAAAGTTAAGCTATTGGTTTGATTTTGATAAGGTGAACGCTCCATCTAAGTGGTTTTTTCAAAAAAAAAGTTGACTTTTTCGCTGCATGACAAGTATATTTGTTGGCGGCGTTAAGTCAGATATACATTGTTCAAATGCATGAAAAGCACGTACAAGTCTATTATTTCAGTGGCGGGAGAACGTTGCCCTTTGTGGTTTTTTTTTTCAGCTAAATTGTGTTTTTACGAATTTCTTTGAGATTTTTGTAATTTTATCCGAGTAATTTGTTTTATTTTGTCTGTCCATTTTATCATACAATTTTCGTTTGCTGTTTTAATATTTTAATCAGAGCTTATGCTGTGCTGATGTGTTCTCATCTCTTCAACGTACTATACGCAAATGAACCAATAAATACATGATCAATCATCAACCTTGCATACACAATATTCTATGCAGTACGCTAGATTGAAAAGATTTTGATTTTTCTACAAGCCTACATCCAATCTATACGTATGACTTTTTCACTAATACACTTACAATTGCTGAGAAAAATGCGGAGTTATCGTTCATTCTTTCATTCTTCTTTGTGGTTTTCTTTTTTATATTTGGCGTTCGCTCAGTGCAATTCGCTTAACTGAGCAGAGTAAGGAGTGCGAAGAGATGACTCCTTTTCGCATGAACAAAGTTAACTTATATTAAAAATCGCTGTGTTTAAAAGCACAGATGCACTCGAAAGAAAGCCAAAAGTGAAACAGAGATTAAAATCAGATTCGTGTAAAAACAGTCTATTTTTTATCAGATAACATCTTTGTTTGAATATAAGTGTAAAAATATAATGCTGTCACAAGCAACATCCCTGGTTAAACATAAGTCAAACAAACTCTACGTTAAGATGCGGAGTCCACTTACTCCTAACACATGCCACGAACTACTTCATCGAAGCATATTGTCGATAAGGTTTTTGGGTCGTGTGAAATAAATAAGTGTCGACACGGCAGTGCGAACTTTGGGAATCGATGTAGTATGCCGACATGGCGTGTAAAAAGGACCGAACTAGTTCGTCGAAACAATTTTGTATGATGTTATTCGGTTTTAGTTGTTAAAATTTACAAATCGCCTGAAAAAGCAAGAATAAAATTCAATCTCCTTGAGCAACTATTCAATAAAGCTCTGATCAACACAAAAAAGTGGTTCTGGAGCATTAAAATTCAAATATTTTTCGGTCATTTTCACTTTTCATTTAAAATTTTACAACTCTACCATTTCACAGCTGATTTTGGCATGTACTTCTACGTCGGCGTATTGGTGTGTAAATGCCCATACAAAAGCGAAGTACTTTGTCGATTAGGTTGATCGATGTGGCGTGTGTGAGGGGTATATATATCTTAAGTCACAAACTAGTACGATTGCATTTTATGTTTTGTACGTTTGATAACAAAAATTCGGCACTCGGACGAACGTTGATGTTTACACATCTTGACCGTGAGTCCTGGCACTCACACTTTTTTTTTACTTTAAAAAACACACAATTTACGTAACGAACACGAATTAAAGGGTTTTAAAAAGGAGTACCTTGAATGCATTTCGGAATGATTCATTCCATCTTCAGCATCACGACTAAATCAAAAAGTGCAGTGCGTGCTTTGATGTGTATTTTGATCTCTAGTTGTTGTAGGTGGTATTATATAAATCGAGAGAACAAGTTCGATTCTATATTACCGTTGTCCAGATTCATAGAGTTTGTGTCTTTTTGTATGTAAAAACTCTCGTATGCGTCGAGCTTTCGGTCGTCTATAATCTCTTTTACAAGTTTTACATTATCAATATTCAAACATAAATGATTATTGTTTAGTGCGTGTGCTGCTAATGCAGATCTATATGGCTGGTTGTTACGAATGTACGTTCGATGTTCTTTGAAACGCGTTAGGACATTTCTTTTTGTTTGGCCATAATAAACACTTTCACATTCACTACACTGAATTGCATATATTCCCGATTTGTTTAAACTATCAATTTTGTCTTTCGTTGAACCCAATAAATTCGATAGTTTGTACTGATTTGTGTACACAATTTCCATACCGTATTCGCGGAATTTCGTTTTTAATTTATTAGTTAAAACTGGTACATATGATAACGCGACACGAATATTTTTCTCATCAAGCTTTCGATTTTGTGAAAACAAAGTTGAGAGTTCATATCTTTTTAGCTTTTCAGTATGTTTTTTGATAAGACGATCAATCAAGGATTCGTGGTATCCGTTTATTCGCGCGATTTGTTTTATTATTTTACATTCGTTCATGTAGTTCATCACCGAGAGATCTAAACTGCATAATCGATGTACCATTGCATGAAAAGCTGCGTGTTTATGCTGAATGCAACAATTTGAGTCATTTGTTATTGTTCTGTTTGTGCTAGTCGGTTTTCGATAAATAGCTAGTTCAACTGTTTTGTTCTTTCTTTTCAATTCTAAATCAAGGAATGGTAATTTACCATCTTTCTCGATTTCATGTGTGAATTTTATCGAAAAAAATTGATTATTTAGCACATTCAACACATTTTCTATTTCGGATTTTTCTACTATTGCAAACACATCATCTACATACCGATGCCATATTTTTGGCAGTAACTGTTTTTCTTTTAAACTTAGTTCAAAATGGGCCATGAACAATTCACTTATTAATGAGCTAAGTGGATTGCCCATGTTTGTGCCTTTTTCTACTAAATAAAACGAATCCCGGAATTGGAAAAAACTGTGATTCATACAGATTTTTGCAGCTCTAATATAAAGCATTTTTTTGGTATGAGGTAAATCTGTAGATGCTACCTAAGTATTTTTCGAATTGTTCAATCGCAATATGAACGGGTATACTGGGAAACAAAGAAGATACATCGAACGAAACCATACATTGATTTTCATCAATTTGAATGTTTTTAATTTTCCCGGCGAAATCGTGCGAATTTTTTACAGACAAACTTAATATAGGTGGCAATTTATGTATTTCACTCACTAACCATTTGGCAATTTTGTAACAAGGTGCGTTAATATTCGAAACAATTGGTCTCATTTTGTTTCCTTGTTTGTGAATCTTAGGTAAACCGTATAATCTTGGTACAATTGGATTTGAAACCTTAAGAACACGATTTAACCTTTGACCAAACACAACACTTATTTCTTTTCTTAATAAATCACTTTCTCGAATCATTTTTGTAAGTGGTGATTTTTGAATTCGCTTATATTTACACTCACATATCAATTCCAATAATCTATTTTCATAGTCACCTGTGTTTATAATTACTATTTTATTTCCTTTGTCTGCTTTAACATAAACACAATTTCGATCACGAAGCTTTTTAATTATTTCAAACTCATTTGAATTTGAATTTTGTGTTAAAGGGGTCCTATCTAACACTTTTGTAACCGTTCTTCTTATATCATGTTTAACTGAATTCATTTTAGTTTTTAAGACAGTTTCAATGTCCATAATTACTGGAATTAACTGTGGCTTTTTTTGCCAAGGAGAATATTTTAATCCTTTGTTTAAAAGGGCTAATTCCTGTTCACTGAAATTTTCATTCGATTGATTGATCACAAAATCTGGTATAACTTCTGGCACAACACGATCAAAACGTTTTGAGTTTTTTATTAGCTTCACCAGTTTTTTATGTTGTTTCTTTCTTTTTTCATATACTAATTTATCAATACTGTGGACTAAACTACATTCGAACTCATTCCATGCTTCTCTTTCATACTCATATAAGTCACGAGTTATATTTAAATGCAAAGAATAAGCTTCTAATTCCACTTCCGACAATTTTTTGTATATAAATTTTAATTCTGAATTCAACCAAACTTTTTCAGCTTTTTGTTTTGCTTTTTGAGAACGACTATTTAACACCGAACACGAAACATTGACAAAAACTGGATTCACTTTTTGTTTTATACACGACCGCAAAAAATTGACATCTTCACACAACATTGCTACTTTTCTCTTTAATCGAGAGTATTTGTTCAAGTTTGGCTTGGTTGCCATAATTAAATAAAAACTATTGTTCTTGAACGACGTGAAATCGGATTAATAAATAATAAAAATAAGTCGTACACTTTAAATGATTTCACAAATTTCTTTTTTACTTTAAAAAACACACAATTTACGTAACGAACACGAATTAAAGGGTTTTAAAAAGGAGTACCTTGAATGCATTTCGGAATGATTCATTCCATCTTCAGCATCACGACTAAATCAAAAAGTGCAGTGCGTGCTTTGATGTGTATTTTGATCTCTAGTTGTTGTAGGTGGTATTATATAAATCGAGAGAACAAGTTCGATTCTATCTGTATGAATCACACTTTTTTCCAATTCCGGGATTCGTTTTATTTAGTAGAAAAAGGCACAAACATGGGCAATCCACTTAGCCCATTAATAAGTGAATTGTTCATGGCCCATTTTGAACTAAGTTTAAAAGAAAAACAGTTACTGCCAAAAATATGGCATCGGTATGTAGATGATGTGTTTGCAATAGTAGAAAAATCCGAAATAGAAAATGTGTTGAATGTGCTAAATAATCAATTTGTTTCGATAAAATTCACACATGAAATCGAGAAAGATGGTAAATTACCATTCCTTGATTTAGAATTGAAAAGAAAGAACAAAACAGTTGAACTAGCTATTTATCGAAAACCGACTAGCACAAACAGAACAATAACAAATGACTCAAATTGTTGCATTCAGCATAAACACGCAGCTTTTCATGCAATGGTACATCGATTATGCAGTTTAAATCTCTCGGTGATGAACTACATGAACGAATGTAAAATAATAAAACAAATCGCGCGAATAAACGGATACCACGAATCCTTGATTGATCGTCTTATCAAAAAACATACTGAAAAGCTAAAAAGATATGAACTCTCAACTTTGTTTTCACAAAATCGAAAGCTTGATGAGAAAAATATTCGTGTCGCGTTATCATATGTACCAGTTTTAACTAATAAATTAAAAACGAAATTCCGCGAATACGGTATGGAAATTGTGTACACAAATCAGTACAAACTATCGAATTTATTGGGTTCAACGAAAGACAAAATTGATAGTTTAAACAAATCGGGAATATATGCAATTCAGTGTAGTGAATGTGAAAGTGTTTATTATGGCCAAACAAAAAGAAATGTCCTAACGCGTTTCAAAGAACATCGAACGTACATTCGTAACAACCAGCCATATAGATCTGCATTAGCAGCACACGCACTAAACAATAATCATTTATGTTTGAATATTGATAATGTAAAACTTGTAAAAGAGATTATAGACGACCGAAAGCTCGACGCATACGAGAGTTTTTACATACAAAAAGACACAAACTCTATGAATCTGGACAACGGTAATATAGAATCGAACTTGTTCTCTCGATTTATATAATACCACCTACAACAACTAGAGATCAAAATACACATCAAAGCACGCACTGCACTTTTTGATTTAGTCGTGATGCTGAAGATGGAATGAATCATTCCGAAATGCATTCAAGGTACTCCTTTTTAAAACCCTTTAATTCGTGTTCGTTACGTAAATTGTGTGTTTTTTAAAGTAAAAAAGAAATTTGTGAAATCAGTTAAAGTGTACGACTTATTTTTATTATTTATTAATCCGATTTCACGTCGTTCAAGAACAATAGTTTTTATTTAAACTGGGCCATCAGCTCCCTACATTGCAAAATACAATTTTCGGATGGATTGTATCTGGAAGTTATGAACAGAAAAATGAAAAATCAAAATTAATTTGCAATACTTTATTTTGTGAATCAAAAGAAAACACAAATTTAGATCGAACTTTAAAATTATTTTGGGAAGTTGAGAACCATGAGGCTAAGAACCACGCGCTTACGAAAACAGAACAAATTTGCGAAGATCACTTTTATAAACATGTTCGTCGTTTAGAAAATGGTTCCATTGAAGTAAGACTTCCATTTAAATCTGACCCAAAGTGCTTGGGTAGATCTTATGAACTGGCTCTCCGCAGATTTCTTTGTTTAGAAAGAAAATTACATAAAACTCCTGAGATTGCAGAGCAATACATATATTTTATGAGAGAATATATAAAACTCTCTCACATGGAGTTAACATCAAAACCTGATGTCAATAGCCCGCATTTCTTTATTCCCCATCACTGCATCACAAAACCAGAAAGCTCTTCCACTAAATTAAGAGTCGTGTTCGATGCTAGTGCAAAGAGTACAAACGGATTAAGCCTAAACGAAATTTTGCATGTGGGACCGGTAGTGCAGTTAGACCTTTTTTCATTGCTAATTAAATTCAGATCCCACACATATGTTTTCTCTGCTAACGTCACCAAAATGTACCGACAATTTCGACTCAATGAGAGTGATCGACAGTTTCACCTTATCTTGTGGAGAGAAAACCCAAGAGATGTAATTAAAATCTATCGGCTCTGTACAGTGACATACGGCACCACACCAGCCTCTTATTTGGCCACCAAATCACTTCATTATCTTGCGGATATGGAAATGGTTAAATTTCCTTTAGGAGCAAATATGTTAAGAAATGATTTTTATGTCGATGATATATTAACGGGAGCTGAAACCTTGGAAAAACTTGAGGAGCAAAAAATAGAGCTGAGGTCAATCCTAGCCACAGCTGGTTTGGAATTGAGGAAGTGGTGTTCAAATTCTCCACAGATTCTGCACGATGTTTCTCTTGAAGATAGAGAACCTCTTGATCAAATTAAAGAACATGATATAGTGAAAACTCTCGGTCTGTTATGGGATCCCAAAATTGATGCGTTTCTTTACACAGTTAATAATCAAGGTAACAACAAAGTTACAAAAAGAACAGTGCTGTCAGACATAGCTACATTATATGATCATTTGGGTTTAATTAATCCTGTAATTGTATCGGCCAAAATATTCATGCAATCTTTATGGAAAAAAAATTTTAACTGGGACGAAGCTCTTCCTCAGTCGTACCATCAATTTTGGATTACATTTCGAAATCAATTAGTTGATATAGATAAATTAAAAATTGAAAGGCACGTGCTGGTAGGTGACATTCGTAAAGCACAATTGCATGCGTTCGCTGATAGTTCTGAGCGTGCTTATGGAGCCTGTGTTTATGTGCGTTCATTCCAAGGGGATGGAACAGTGATTGTTCGATTATTATGTGCCAAGTCAAAAGTGGCTCCGGTGAAAAACATAAGCTTGCCACGACTTGAGCTATGTGCTGCACATTTGATGGTTCATCTCGTAAAGCGCGTCAGAGCGATATTTAAGGATGGATTTTCGATTGTACATTATTGGACGGATTCAAACATTGTCATATCATGGTTATCATGTGAGTCTCATCACTGGCAGACATTTGTGGCAATTCGGGTTTCAGCTATCCAGGGGCATTCATCAGTTGAACAATGGAAACACGTTGGTACACACGACAATCCTGCGGATATCGTGTCCAGAGGAGCAAGCCCACATGAGTTGAGTAGTTCCCCACTGTGGTTTTATGGCCCCAATTTTCTGTCTTTGCCTCAAATGTGCTGGCCCAATGTGAAACCTGTCCTCATCATCAATGAAGATTTACTCGAAAGAAAACAAATTAAGCACACATTTTCTATTCACCAAAACAATGATTTCATTAGCACTTTTAAACATAACAATAATTACCTAAGTATTGTCAGAACTACGGCTTGGCTTTTAAGATTCTGCTTCAATGCATCTGCGAAGGCAAAAGGGAGACAAAAACAATCTGGAGAACTGACAACATTGGAAGTGGATAAAGCTCTCAACGGGATTTTAAAGCTTGTGCAATCTAGTCAATACGCAAATGAAATACATGTATTGAAGAACGGAAAACCTATCACTGCTAGATCTCATATCAAATCTCTTAGTCCATTTGTTGATAAAGAGGGATTACTTCGCGTGGGTGGAAGACTTAATAACGCAGAGCTAAAATACGAAACTAAGCATGGAATTTTACTTCCCAATAATCACCCCTTTATCAATGTATTTATTAAGTATCTGCATGAAAAATATCAACATATTGGAGCTCAAGGTTTAATTGCAATTATTCGAGAAAAATATTGGCCAGTGCATGCTAATACATTAGTAAGAAAAATTATAAGTAAATGTGTGTTGTGTGCAAGAACAAATCCTCGCTTTGAATATCCCGAAATGGGCAATCTTCCAGCTTGTCGAGTGACACCTTCTCGTCCTTTTAGTGCCGTGGGTACGGATTTTTGTGGGCTGTTCATGGTTCATTCTCGACGTCGTGGAACTGTAGCTGTTAAGGCTTATGTAGCTGTTTTTATTTGCCTAAGCACAAAGGCCATCCATATGGAGCTCGTAGGAGATCTGACCACATCCGCATTTCTTGGTGCTCTAAGACGTTTCATAGGTCGCAGAGGTATTTGTCGGGAGATTTACAGTGATAATGCCACTAACTATGTTGGAGCACGCAATGAGCTTAGGGAATTATACAATTTATTCAACAATCAACAATCGAGATCCGATATTACAAAGGCTTGTTTAGAAGATGGTATTAAATGGCACAATATACCCCCAAGATCTCCTCACTTTGGCGGTATATGGGAAGCCGCAGTTAAATCGGCTAAGCATTACATGAAGAGAATATTGCACTTAGCTTCTCTTACTTACGAGGAGCTCAATACTGTGATTGTTCAAATAGAAGGCATCCTAAATTCCCGTCCTCTTTCCCCTCTCTCCAAAGATCCTAATGACCTACAACCACTCACTCCAGGTCATTTTTTGACTGGCACTTCACTTTTAGCGCTTCCTGAACCCGATTTAACGGATAAAAACATTTCATATTTAAGTCGCTGGCAGAGAGTGCAGTGGCTGATGCAGCAATTTTGGCGTCGTTGGCAAACAGAGTACCTGCACACCTTACAAGAGTGTAAAAAATGAAAAAAAAATATTCGTTCATTAAAGGTTAATGATATCGTCATTATCAAAGAAGATAATCTTCCCCCTTTGAAATGGAAACTTGGAAGGGTAGTTGAAGTTCATCTCGGAGCAGATAACATATATGTCGAGTGGTGACTTTGAAGACGGCCAACGGAATCACCAAACAAGCATCCACACAAGTTTGCAGATTACCAATTTTTGAAGAGCCTTAAGCTCTCCAAGAGGGGGAGTATGTTTACTCGATTTTACAAATAACATTTTGTAAATTTAAATTTTAATCATTATTTCATTTATTTAATTTTGAATTGTATCTTTTTCTTTCACCATTTTAAATTAACTGATGTTATACCAGTAACTCAAATAATGGAGTCATTCAGTACAATCCACACAAATTATAATACAATTCCTTATCGGATTTTTTCTTCTTTGTGTAAATGTCAAAAACCACGCTTAATTTTGCATATTGCTTTTAGGTTAACTTTCAACTTTTTTATCATTCTTTGTACGCCATAGAGTAAAGACATACCTTTTTTTTTCAATAAAATCTCAAAGCAGAAATCTTTGAAAACTTAAATATACAGTCGATTTTTACTTCATATATCCAAAGAAATTATCAATATTCAAATTTACAACAATAATATGGATAAAGCAAACTTTTCTATGTCCAAGGTTGCCAAGATGTGTAAAAATGTTGACCCATGTACTCTGAGCAATAACGTCATTAGGAAAAGGAAGTGGTTTCATTTATCTAGTTTTAAGCCTAATACAATTCCTGAAGACATAAATTCCTATCTTCTTCTTCTTCCTTTGTTCGGCGCTGTTATGATCTCGATGTCGAGGGGATCATAACTCTCCCACGTATCTGCTTCACACTAGTGATCCGCCTGTGGGGTTCGCCGGGTTGACCTCAGAAATCGGCGGCAAGCCTCCCGGTTTTGTATTGTTCCATTTCTGAGGCCAACTGAATGCTGGTGTTTTTGCATTTGTTTGTACCAGGAGTGTTTAGGCCTACCTTTCTTTTTATTCCGAATTGGAACGTTGTATGATATTGCCTTTTTGACGGGGTTCTCAGGATCTCTCCTTTGAACATGGCAATACCAACTGAGTCAGTCGTGTTCAATTTTTTGGGAAATGGTATTCTTAACATGAAGGCTTCCTCGGATCTTCGTACTTCTAATTCGATCAAGCTTTGTAACTCCTGCTGTCATACGAAGCATCTTCATCTCAGCTGCCGTTAGCTTACTCTCATACTTTTTGTACATTGTCCAACATTGTGAACCGTATGTGAGTGCTGGACGCACAACTGAAGTGTAGAGCTTTCCTTTCAGCTTAGGGGGCATTTTTCGGTCACAGAAGATAGCAGAATTTTCCCGCCACTTCATCCACCCTACGCTTACGCGATGATTGATATCGTCATCACAAGTAGCTTCGTTATTTATCATAGACCCCAGATATTTAAACTTTTCACACTTGGGAAGCACTACTCCATTCAAATAAATGTCTGGAATAGGCCTGTGTGGATCAGAAAATGGGCAGCATAGGTATTCTGTCTTTTTCGCGCTTATGCGGTACCCACTTCCTTCTAGAACATCCACCCATACGTCAAGTGCTCGTTGTAGGGATATCGGGTCTTCACTTATGATGGCTCCATCGTCAGCAAAGAATAACTGATGTACTTTTGGATCCGTCACTTTGCCTTCAAGCAGGTAATCAAGAACTGTAATAAAGAGCAGGGGACTCAAGACACTTCCCTGGTGTACACCTACTGTGATTTCGAATTCTTCGGTGACTCCAGCTGCGCATCTTACTTTAGTAACTGCTCCATCATACATGTCCATAATTATCCGCACATAAGTTTCTGGAACTCCTCGTTGCCTGAGGGCCACCCATATTAGATCTCGTGGTTGCCGATCGAATGCTTTTTCAAAATCAACCAATACGACATGTAAATCCTCCAAAGAATCCCGATGTTTTTCCATAATTATTCTTATACTCTGGATTGCTTCCGTGGTTGACTTACCACCGACAAACCCGCACTGGTCATCAGATAGCCTAATTATTTTTCGCAGTCGGCTACCCAAGACTCACTCAACGATCTTCATGGTGTGTGACATCAGCTTAATCGAACGGTAATTATCACAGCTTCGAGTATCACTCTTTCCTTTATAAATTGGAAGAAGGTAACTTTCCCTCCATTGATTAGGCATGCGATCACCTCGTATAAGTTTGGAGACAAGAATCATGAGCCATCTAAACCCGATGTCTCCCATCTTTTTCCAAAATTCTGAGGGTATTTCGTCTGGGCCAACAGCTTTTCCCTTTTTGGAGTATTTTACCGCCTCACTAACTTCTTCGACTGTGACGTCGGATACTTCGCTTAAGTTAGGTGAAGCTATTGGAAAGTATAGCCTTGGAAATTGTTCGTTTAGAAGTCCGTCACAATACTGTCGCCACCTGTGAAGAATTTCGTTGTCTTCCACAAGTAGTTGGCCTTGAGCATTGTTAATGAACTTTGGCGAACAAATCTCCTGGGCATTTCTTCTTCTTTGAGCGGCTATTTTGAAGATAGTTGCGCCCTTATTCGTGTTTTGCCGTAGCTCTTGAATAGCACCAGCTGTCGGGGTAGAAATTTCATCCAGCTCCCGATACAGGTTTTCTGTATTCTTTGCTTGAATTTGGGCGCACTTCTTCTTCGCTTCTTTCTTGTAGTTTCTATATTCCACTTCGAGGCGTGACTTTTGCTCTGTATCATTAGAGGTGCACTTCGACCAAGCCCTGAAAGCCATTTTCTTTTTACTTATAACTGATTTAGCTTCATCATTCCACCACCATGTTTCT
This sequence comes from Chrysotoxum bicinctum, assembly GCA_911387755.1. Lineage (NCBI taxonomy): Eukaryota > Metazoa > Arthropoda > Insecta > Diptera > Syrphidae > Chrysotoxum > Chrysotoxum bicinctum. The sequence goes on along the minus strand of OU426987.1, from coordinate 129,517,170 downwards.
TTGCCTTGTTGGTTGTGTTTTGGCTTTTTCTTTGCAAGTTCTCTGTAGGAGATCCCACATACTTTGTGCTGTACTCTCTTCATTTCGAACTATATCGGTGTTGTTATACAGAACGTTTTGCATATTCGAAATAAAAGCTTCGCCTTTTTTCTTATCCAGATTATACCATTTGATCTTCCCAAAAGTTTTTGTATGTTTGTTGTCGTTCACTGTCTCCATAAAAAATTCTGTCAGTAGGAGACGGTGTTGGTGGGCGATCGCTTCTCCTAGTATCACTTTGCAATCTTTTACCCGGGGTTTCATGAAACTAGATACCAAATGGTAATCAATCTGGGTTTCATTTCCATCACTGCTGTAAGTGGCCAGGTGTCGGCTTTGTTTGACGAACATGGTATTTAGTACGATAAGACCGTATGGTATGTTTTGCACATGCTCAGGATGTCTTCACCAGGAGGGTTCCTGGTGCCGTATCCGAGGCCTCCATGGCAATCTTTATAGTCTTCGTTTGTCTTCCCGACATGTCCGTTCAAATCTCCGCCCACGAACAAAAACTCTTCCTTTGGGATGTCCTTAAGTAGATTGTGAAAGTCTAGCCAAAATGCATCTTTTTGCACCTGCTCACATCCAATTTGGGGAGCATATGCAGTGACAATATTCCACAACTTTCCTTTAATCACCAATTTAAGGGACATCAAACGGTCGCTGGATTTCGAAATGGTCAATACGCTGCCTAATAGATGTTTTGCAAGGATGATTCCGATTCCGTTTTTACCCTTTTCCGTTCCATAGTAGAACATCTTATAGTTTTTTTTCCTCGTATCCAAGAAACGGGCCCTGTTTCCCGTGTTTCGCCATTTTGTTTCTTGAACACATAAGATGTCCACTCGCCTTCTTTTCATCATCTCTTCCAGCTCGAAGTTTCGACCTGTCATACTGCCAACGTTCCAACTCGCAACTCTCAGATTTTGTATAATCTGCGGCATTACTTTGCTAGCCCCCGGAATCCGTCTAGCTCTGACCCGAGCATTGCTGCTCGGTCCAGGATCAGTACCATGTGTAACAATGGTAGTGCCTGGCGGGGTAGTGTCATTTTGAACGAGTACTTCCATAATGCTTTAATTCACAAAATCCTGGTTGTAAGTATCGACGTGTGCATGCTCCAGTTTTGTATTTGATCTCTCTTTTACGGCAACGGTGATCTCCAGTCGTGCCAACCCAGGGACTGGCATGCACACTTTTGGGAAAGTTTATAGGTGTTACGTGTCGCTAGGTTCACCTTGCTGTTTGTGGCCTAGATGTATTTACTCCTTTAGTCGCCTTTTACGACAAGCGGGGAGGCGCTGCAGGAATATTCTAACCCGTCCCTGCACAGGGATGAAGACATAAATTCCTATATTTCTTCGAAAACTGATCTGGACACATCACTTTTTCATTGTTACAAATTAGTGAAACATAACGAAAAACAGGATGATTTGTCAAGGTTAAAGTTTGTAAATTTCAAGATCGGAATCCCTTTGGAATTTGTTAATGTGATTTTCAACTCAGAACTCTGGCCAAACGAAGTAAAAAATTCGCGAATTTAAATTCCAGCCTACAAACCAGGAATTGCGTCAAAGCCATGATAATTTGTCAAAAAACGAACATCCTCCTGTGGTGATGTTGGAAAGCTAACTAGCTTAAACAAATTTGCTGTTGATTCTTCTGTTGCTGCTACTGTTGTTGTTGATGTTGTTAATGCTGGTGTTGTTGCTGCTACTGACTTCATTCATGATTTTGATGAAGTTGTATTAATAGATGTTCCTGAGTTACATAATAAATCTAATGTTGCTGTTGATATAGATGCTAATGTTGCTGTTGATTTTGTTGCTGATGAAGAAAATGATATTCCCATGGTTAATGCTAAATTCTCCTGCTACTATCAAAACGTTGGGGGCATGCGCACCAAATCTAACAGCTTTTGGCTTGCCTCCTCAGATTGTTCTTATGATTTAATATCTCTCACTGAAACTTGGCTGTGTGATGGTATTCTCACCACCGAATTTTTCGATGCGCAGTTTAATGTGTTCCGGAAAGATCGGCATTTGCCGGGCATAGATGTCGTTGGTGGAGGATTAATGATGGCTATTCGATCTGATTACCTTAGTCAGGAAATACCTCTGCAGCATTCCTCAGTCGAGCAAATGTGTGTTCGAGTCGATCTGCTAGATGATAGAGTTGGTTCCAGTTCTCAAAGTATTTATATATTTTTATCTTATATTCCGCCTAAATCTAATAATGAAATATATAACTTGCATTTTATTAACATTTATAATATCTTAGAATATATTAAGGATATAGTAGTTATTTTAGGTGATTTTAATTTTGGCAATGTGAATTGGATTTATTCGCATGAAGACAAATGTATGGTTCCTTTTAACGTAAATAGTAATACCGAATCAAATTTTTTGGATTCAATTATTTCTCTTGGCCTAGTGCAAATTAATAATGTAAAAAATTCAATCAAAAGGACACTTGACTTAGTATTTATTGATAAAATTGCTAACGCAGAACTCTGCGCAGTAGACATTCCTCTGTTAGAAAATAGTATACATCATAAAGCAATTCAGTTTAACTTTGATTTTGTATGTGAAATTGCTAAATTTGATAATGATGATTACAAGTTCGATTTTGTAAAGGCTGATTACATTGGTATCAATAAATTTTTATCAGAAATCGAATGGAATTCTGCATTTAATAGTAATTTAGAAGAAAACTTTTATTATCTCGTGGGTATTATAAATAATGCCTTTACTAACTTTGTACCAATAAAAAAAGTTAGGAAAAACAACAAACCAATATGGTTCAATAGACGCCTTCTAAACTTAAAGAATGCAATGAATAAAAAACACAAGAAGAGTAAGGCTAACCCATCTTTCCATGAGGAATATTTGAGAACAAAGAAGGAATTTGAGTTCTTAAAAAAGTTCTTATTCAAACAGTATCTTTTATCTGTTGAAACTGATATGAGGAGTAATCCGAAGGCATTCTGGTCATTCCTTAATAGTAAGAGAAAAACAGTTGGTTATCCCAAAAATATGACGTACGAAGGCGCAGTTTCAAAGTGTGAAGAAGATATTTGTGACATGTTTAGTTCGTTCTTCCAATCTAACTTTGTTGAGGATGTAGATTCTTCAGTTTTAGATTATAATATTTTTAGGGGGTGTAATATAACGGATCTTGGCAGTTTAATTTTATCTGAGAATGAAGTGAAGGCTGAGTTGTTGAGTCTGGATTCAAATACTGTTAGTGGTCCTCACAACATACCACCTATATTTTTTAAAAAATGTTCCGACTCTATTGCTAAAGCACTTACCTTGATCTTTAACTTATCCTTGCAAACAGGTGAATTTCTGGATTCTTGGAAAGTTTCTCTTATAACTCCAATATTCAAATCCGGGTCAAGGCAAAATATATCCAATTATCGGCCTATATCTAAATTACCGTTGATTCCAATAATTTTTGAGGCAATAGTAAAAAGAAGAGTTTATTATGAGGTGAAAAACTATATTTGTGAACAACAACATGGGTTTTTTACCGGTAAATCTACAACTACTAATTTGACGTTATTTTCGAATCATATAAGACTGGGATTAGAAAATCGTTGTCAGGTGGATGTTACATTTACTGACTTTGCTAAAGCCTTTGATAGGGTTCAACATCAAATTCTGATTAAAAAGTTACAATTGATGGGATTTCATTCATCACTACTTAAGTGGTTTTCGAATTATTTAACTGGTCGGAGGCAATTTGTTCGTATTGGTAATAAAGTATCAAAGGTTATCTTTAATCGATCGGGAATTCCTCAGGGTAGTCATTTAGGTCCTATATTGTTCCTTCTTTTTATTAATGACCTTCCTATGTACTTAGAGCATTCATTCTGCTTACTGTACGCGGATGACCTGAAGATTTTTAAGTCCTTAAAGAGCATTAATGACTGTAGGCTTCTTCAGGAGGACCTTAATAATGTTAGCAATTGGTGTATGATAAATAGACTGCATTTTAATATTTCTAAATGTAATATACTTTCATTTTTCATGTGTCGCAATCCTTTTTATTTTAACTATTCGATCGCGAATTCTGAACTCACTAGAGTTAATTTTAAAATGGATTTAGGTGTGATTTTTGATCATAAACTTAACTTTTTACATCATTATGACTATATAATTGCTAAAGCCAATGCAATGTTAGGATTTCTTAAAAGGAACTCCCAAGACTTTTCAGATCCTCATGCTTTAAAATCTATGTACATATCATTAGTAAGATCAATATTGGAATACTGCAGTGTAATATGGGATCCATATTATATTGGTCACAGTAAGAGAATTGAAAACGTTCAAAAGAGATTTACGCGTTTTGCTATTGGAAAGCTGGATTGGAATTTTTCTCCTTCTTATATAAGTCGTTGTAAGCTTCTTGGGTTGATTGATCTTGAAACCAGAAGAAAATATTTTTTAATAATGCTGGCCAGAGACGTCCTTATGAATCATATTGTTTGTTCTCCTTTACTATCTCTTTTCAATAAGGGTATTCATGTAACGAGATAATTTTCCGCTTTGTAGAAAAATATAACTTTCCGCAACATGTTTTCATGAACACCCCCTAAGAAATACTTGCGTAAATGTGGGAAATATTCTGTGAAATGTCAAATTAAAAGTCAGAATCCATATATCTTTAGTTTACGAGGTTTATTTCTGCACTTTCCGCAGCAAATTTGTGAGATAATTTTATGCGATTTGCAGAAACTTTTTCCCATACAAATTTTGACAGCTCGTTTCTGCGGAGATAAAATTATCTGGTTTACGAGGTTTACGAGGGTTTTCCGCGTTTACATGAATACCCCTAATATTTATGCTCCGGTTAGATCTATAAGATCTAGAGATTTTTTCTTTATTGAGTACCATAGAACGGATTATGGCTGTAGTGATACCATTTCTAAATCCTGTACTGCTTATAATTCTATTTGCAATGTAATCGACCTCAGTGAAACTAGGAGTATTTTTCCTCAACGTAATTTAAATGCATCAATACTTGTACATATTATTTTATATTATTATTATAATTATTATTATTATTATTTTATATCTTCAATTTTATAATATAAGTTACTGGTAGTCTGATAGAAATAATCGACAGATGAAATAAATAAATAAATAGGTTATGTTGATTTGCTTATAACTTGAGAATTATTGATTAGATTTTTAAGGACAAGCACTTAAAATAAAGGTAAAATTTCCAGTTTTATTATAAAAAAATGCTAAAAATGAAATTTGAGATTTAGATTAAGCTTTTTTTTTACATGATTTTCCTTGTCTATTCTGTTAAATTATCCAGTTCTTGTGTCAACTTTAGTTCTTACCTGTTCCTAACATAATAAAGAAAAATATATTGTTTTTAGCAGAGAATGAGAACCAACTTTGAACGTTCAGATAGAATGAATGAAAGTACAAAAAAAAAAAATTGTGAGTGTCGGAACTCACGGTTAAGATGTGTAAACATCAAAATTTGTCCGAGTGCCGAAATTTTTGTTTGAAGTTGTATGATGAAATGGACAGACAAAATATTTGTTTTATTTTGTCTGTTCATTTACTCGGAGAAAATTACAAAAAATTCAAAGAAATTCGTAAAAACACAATTTTGCCGAAAAAAAAACTCTAGAGTGCATAGTCCTCTCGCCACTCCGTCGATGTTAAAATAAAAGATTGAAGATTAATGCTTGATGTATGTATGTATATGCAATTTCAACCGAAATTTACTTATAGATTGCACGTGCTTGTCCTGCATTTGAATAATGTCTGGCTTATCCCAGCCACCACATACGCCTCTCTCAAACATGCTTACAAATTGCAGAGTGGTATCGCATTCTTTTAAGGCAATCATTCTCAAATTTATTTGACAATCATGGCATGACGAATATTTGACGGATGAAAAAGGAGCGGTTTTACTTTTTAGTTTGTTTTTCTTCATCAGAATCCTGATAGGTGTACTAACGGGTCACAGCGCCATTGGCACAATGGCCGCTAGAATGGGTGCATTTGCACCCGATTTCTGTAGGAACTGTCAGGATGTCGAGGAGATTGAAACCATTAAACACCTGCTCTGTGACTGTCCGAACCTCCAAACAAATCGCCTCCGCTACTTTGGAAACAGGTTTGTTGGAGAACTAGACGATCTAACGCAGGTCTCAATGGCAAACATGAGAAAATTCATTGTAAGCACAGGCTGGTTCGAAAATGAACCAGTCTACATAAGACATTAGTTAGGAGCATATCTGCTTTTATAAATAGGGGATCACAATGGGCTAATAGGCCCCCGTGTACGTAATAGCCTTGTCTGTGCACGCCCCTCCTAACCTAATCTCAAGTGGTTCGGTTGGACATGAAACTTTTACGGCTATTGCGTTTTTTAATGAAACTTTCCGTTTCAGATAAAAACATATTGTAAAATGTGGTCTTCAAATTTGTATATGCATGCCATCATATTTTAAAGCGTATTTCACTCAGGTTTCACCGCGTCGCTTTCTTTGCATTGCGTTAGACAGAGTACTTCATTTTTTATTTTCTATAGTCAGAAGATTTCCTATGTATACAATTTTCTGGTCATAGGTTCCCAAAACCAAAACTGGATAAATAGTTGTTTTATTTGCTCGAAAGAAATTTTGTCTTGGCAGTTGCTTCAACACAATCCAAAGGGTTTTGGAGATCTTGCATGCTTCACTTTTCCAGAAAGTGTCTTATATGATTTTTCAATGTTCCTTAATGTCTGACGATTGCGAATCGTAGTTTTTGAATGGAATATCCAAATTTTGCTCTTTTCATTTTTTGGGTGCGAAACATGAGAAGCAACAGTATTATTTAGTATAAAATCAGGGTCTTTTAGAGAATTATCGGAATTTTCCTATTCTGGAAAATTATCATAAGTTATATTCCCTGATGCTGATATTATATTATTATTATTTTATGAAAACATTCACCGTTGAACTCATTTGAATTGTCTAAAATAATGGAAAACTAAAAATGTTTCCGTAGTTTTCGCATTTTTATGTGGTTATTCGTAGATATATTAACTTTTTTGTAAAACATATTTCCGGGAATTCAGGAAACGTTAACAAACTTGATTCAATGTTTTCTGTGCATTTAAAACATTTTAAAAAAAATGTTAAATATATATCGTTTAACCAATATCTTTATTGTATTCTGGTGTGAGAGATCTCGGTGTCAGTGCGATCGACGTGACACCAAACATCTAAAATGTAGGAGTTTTTCAGTTTTGTTGATTCCGATTTAAGAGAAGCTTAATTGCTTTCAAATAAAATCAAGTAAGTGCACAGTATCAAATCTTATAAAAACAGACTTCTTCCAAAGGACATACGGGCTATTCGTAAATTAAAATAAAATCGCTCTTATCGTCAGCTCTTGATTTTTTTTAAGCGTTCGAACCAAAAGTCTTTGCAGTCTTTACAGTTACTAACTAAATGTATTCATCTTTTATTCTATATTGAATAGAATAGAATAGAATAGAAAAAGATTTTTTATTTAAGTTCATATACATTATGCTAACAATCGTATCAAAAAATCTTATTAATGTAATAACACATTATTATGACATAACATTTTATGTTGTCTGTCAGATTGGCATTACACATCTAATATAATTTTTTCAAATTTACATCGATAACTAGTTATTTACAATTATTTATTTATATAGTATTAAGACTAAACATCGGTTTTAAAATATTATTAAAAATATTGTAAATTCATTTAAAATTACAATTGCAAATATGGCAAATAAAGAATTATGTAATATTATACAACTTTTTTATGGTATATTTAGTTTACCTACTTTCTAAATTAAGTTAAATATCATAAAAATTACATAAGTACTTATTACACATTTACATATTAGTTTAAGCAAATTCATTTATTAACATTTTTCTGTACTTAAGGCAATTTACTAAATAGTTGTAAAGGGAAGCGAAGTTGTTTCCGTTAAGTATGTTATGTAGATCATCAATAGACAGTGCATCTTTACCAAAACAAGCAATTCTCATACTATTATAGATTGGGCATCTACCAATAAGGTGATACGTATTTTCAGCTTCATCCAAATTACAGATTGTACAAATACCAAATGTATCTTTTTTGAATGCTCTTGCGTTTATATTTAAAAGACCACCTCTTGCTTTAAAAATTAAACTGACCAAGTGTGAGGAGTTTCCATCAGTGAAATATGGCACTATATTATAGTTTAATTGAGGATAAGAATCATGAAATTGAGAACTTCTAGCATCTGAAGTATATTTATCATGCTCATTAGTTTCCAATGCTATCAACATATTTTTATGGAGATTCCTAAAAGAAGACACAGATAGGTCAATGTCCATATTAAGCAATTGGCCCAAATTTTCCCAATCAGCGACCCAAAAAGTCTTAAGAGCGATAGTCTCTTGGGCTAATTTACGTGGTAATCTAGTGCTAGGATATTCCAATACTTTATTTATGTATTCGAAGTGAAGAGATAGAGTTCGAAGATATTGAGATTTAAATCCTGTTTCTAAATATAGCATATAATTTGGGGTATTACTCGGCAGATTTAACATTTTCTTCATAAAAAATCTGAAAAGTTTTTCAACTTGCTCATACTTTTTGGATCCCCAAATTTGTACACCATAAAGCATAATAGATCTCGCTGCGGTATCAAATATTTTTAGTTTGTTGGAGAAATTAATAAAAGGATGATTAATATATTTTGCCCATGTTGAGATTATTGCACCTTTAGACGTTGTTAGCTTTAAGTCCAAGTGTTTATTAAATGAAAGGTTATAATTGAGAGTTACCCCTAGATACCTGTATTCATTTACCACATCAATCTGAGCAGAACCATAGTTCCAGCTGAGGTTGTTAGAGATTCTTGTACCCGATCTAAAAACCAAAATTTTGGATTTATTAAGGTTTATTTTTAGTCCCCATAATGTACAGTAGTTATGCAATGAGTCAATCATATTTTGAAGTTCGATCGGGTTATCAGACAAAATAACGAGGTCATCGGCATAAAGAAGTACCTTCACAACCATATCGACAACTCTAATACCTCCCGGTATATGTGAATGTAGGTCGTTCAAGTATAGGCTAAATAAGATAGGGCTTAGCAAACATCCTTGTTTTACACCAACTTTGACCTCAAAGAAGTCAGACAAGGAAGATCCATCCCAAACTTGACATGATGTATCTTTGTAGAGTAGTTTTAATATTTCTATTAACTTCGTTGACAGCCCCAAGGAAGAAAGTTTAAAGAAAAGCGAATTACGTGGAATCAGGTCGAAAGCACATGAAAAATCAACGAAAAATGCATAAGTATTTTTCTTTTTTCTTTTGTTTAAGTGGACCATACTGGTTAAGTTAAAAATATTGTCGATTGTGGAGTAACCAGCTCTAAATCCAGATTGAAACTCGCAAAGAATGTCATGACGTTCTATCCAATCATAGATTCTATTCAAAATTAACCCAGTGAAAATCTTGTACAGCGTATCTAATAAAGAGAGGCCTCTGTAGTTGACACAATTATTGGGATCCCCTTTCTTAAAAAGTGGCGTAATTATAGAAGTTCGAAACGAAACTGGAATCTCGCCAGATAAGAATATTTTGTTAAGCAAAATGAGAACTTCTTCTAAAAAACACGATGGAGCATTTTTGTAGAATTCATAACTGATTCTATCTTTACCTGGAGCTTTTTTAAGCTTTGCTCTCTGAAGTACATGCAATAGTTCCCACATTTCAAAAGGTGAGTCAAGAAAAGAATCTGTATATGCTGGTATAGCCCAAGAAATGGATTGCTCATCTTCTGTGGGTGACAGTAAAGCCTTAAAATACTCATAAAAATCTTCAATCAGGAGAGAGCTTCGTTTCTTTGGAGATATCTGTTTTAAATTATTTGTCAGTCTCCACCAATCACTAGCATTTCTAACACTGTTAAGTTTTATAATATTATCGTGTTTATGAAGTAACTTTTTCCGTTTACAAATTAGTATGTACTGAGATCTAGAGTGAATATATAGCTTTTTGTAATGACTCAGATTATGTACTCGAAAGAGGCGAAGAAGTTTCAACATTTTTTTTCTTGCGCGTAGACATTGATAGTCAAACCACTTCTGTTTAGGTACAAATTGTATTCTTTTACCACTTCCACCTGCAGCTACCCTTATTTTATTAATCAATATAGTTACTTTTTCTTCAATGGAGATATCAGCTTGGATGTACTCATAATTAGCTGGACCAATTAATGTGTTGGTGTACCTAGAAGCCATATTGGGGTACCAATTTAATTTTTTACCAAGTGCTAAATGGTCTGGTTTTGCTGTTTTTGATAAAGGTGGAGAAAAACATAAGTTTAAAGGCATATGATCTGAATATGGCTTACTCTGAACCGAAAATTTGTTAATAAACCCAAGAAAATCATACGAGCATATACAGTAGTCAATAGTTGAGCTACCCATAGCCCCACAAAACGTTAGTTCTCCATCTTCATCACCAAGTACTCTTCCATTTAAAATAACACCACCTATATTTTCAAATAATTCTAGACATTTTTTCCCTTTCGAATCTGATATTTTATCTTTTGAATTTCTCTCTTGTGATATAAAAGGTAAACCTCTGATTAAATTTCTATCAATAAATTGACCATTAGACGTTCGAGCATTCAAATCACCGACGATGCAAAAGGATTCAAATCCCATGTCATATAAAAACTCTTCAAATTTTTTGAAATCACTCGACCACCTAGTGCAATTTAAATAACGAGGAATAAAGCAAAAATGTGTATCACCAAACTTAGCCGAGAGGGTAAAATTACCCGAAAAGTTATTGAATCTAAGATTATATTTATTTTGAATAGATTTTCTAAAACCAAACAAACAACCACCACTCGCGCGTCCAGCACTGTGAAACTTTTCAGCATCTTCCCAATACAACATATAACTATCAAAGAAATGTGCAAATTCAATTTTTTTATCCTTTAATACATTTGTTTCAAACAAGAAGAAAATATCAAACTTATTTATATAAGTAAAAAAATTGCAAAAACTTAGCTTACTTTTTAAATTTGCCACATTATAAGCTACCAACTGACAGACATCTCGTTGCTAATGTTGACTTGTAATCCTGGACGTAGACGCAGCCTCCGTGTCTTTTAAAGTTGAAGTTGGATAATCCTTGACAATTACATTGCAAATGAAATTCGCTTTTTTGGCTAAACCTCGTAAAAACTCAGCATCTTTATTGTGTTTGGCTACGTAACTTCCATTACTCCAGAAGAAAGCCTTATCATTTATATAAATTGATGACTCGCCAAAGCGGACTTTGATTTTTTTATCCAATTTCGAAGCAATTTTACCTAATTGACGTAGATTAAATCTCTTCTCCCTTTCATCTGCAGTGTAGTCTTTTTGGACGAATATAGCTGACCCATCAAGTTTTTTCTTATTAGATAAAATATTGTTGACTTGTAATGCAGATTCCATTGTGAATACAAAAGACGATCCATTATTTGTTTTTATCTGTCTAGATTCAAGAACAAGACCATTTGTTTTGAGCACATTAGAACAGATCTCAGTGAATTCATTGACAGCAAGCTTTATGTTTGTACTTTGTAACCCACTTACAACAATTTTGGCACGCCGAGATGTTCTATCGATGATTTCAAGTCTTTTTCTCATAACATTTAGGTCATCCTTGAGAAGTGCATTCTCAGTTCGGAGTTGTTCGATTTCCAGACGAAGAGGTGTGAGGTCATCTTTTTTAGCGACGTCTTCTAGTTTCCTATCCAGTATATTACCCAGTTTCTGTTCAAACATATCCCAAGAGAAGATATCGGAAGCTACATCAGCAGGAGCAGTATCACCACCAGCAGCAGCAAGAGGAACAACAGGTAGAACAACGGGGGCAGCAGTATGAGCAGCAGCACGCGCAGCAACAAAGTGTGGTGGCAGTGATGCGTGTGAGCCAATGTTATTTTTATTTTTGCTCGACATTATTGATACCGATGTTTTTGGTTGTTTTTTGGCGTTATTTGGAACTTGTTCAGGCGAAGTTAAATTGTAAGTTCTCTTTTTTGTTGTGTCCATAAATCTGAAGGTTATGTTTTGCTCAGTTTATATGTATGCCAAGAATGCAATCTTTATTTTGATAAATTCACACAATTTATATTATGAATTGTATCTTTATGGATGAAGAAAAGTCTTTATTTTCAATAAAAGTAATTTTAATTTGAATTTAAAGCCGATAAATAACTTTTTAGAAGAAAATATTAAAATAATTTGGCGGACAAAAATTTAATTAGATGTTTGACGTATCGCACCAGAGTTGCTATTTTGCAGAATTTTAACATTTTCGATACATCTATTTCGTTAAGAAGATCCATGGTTTCGTTTTCGTTAAGAAGTCAGTACTCCAGTTTTATGTCTTCTAGTTTTCCTTAGAACGGGAACGGGACACCTTCCAATAAAATGAAAAACATCCCCATGTTCTGTGAGATTACACATCACACAAAGTAGCATCAATAAAGAAAACGTTGATCATAGATCAAAGCTCTATAGTTCAAGAAGAGAACTTACAACTAGAGCTATTTAAATCTAATTGGAATGATGGTTATTGTTGGGATGAAAAAGAAATTTCATTCAACACATTTAACATAACAGAAATAATTACAAATAAAACTTAAATAATATGACACCTCTAATGAAAAACCTCTACTTTTATGGCCCTCTGAAACGTAATTTCAAACATTCGTTCGCAATATTTAAACATAACAAAGATTTATTTCCCAGTTTGGTTTGATAATACAAATGAATGTCATATGCAATGCACAAACTTGAAACCGTGATCGTTACAAAGGGGTGAACGAATATTGCAAATATAAACAAAAATTGTAGGAAAGGGTAAACAAAAGAGAAGCAACACATAATTGAGAGAAGAGAAATCCTATCCTACAAAATCCTGCGAAAAGAACTTTGATTCTTGTAGAAAAAATGCTTTTTAAAAAGTTTTATAGAATAAAGCTTTTTCAATTTCATAGGTCACTTTGCTCCATAGGCTTAAGACATCTGTATATGATTATTTGGAGGGCTCACAGCTGAACCGAACCAAGTCAGAAAAAGTGAATTTGAAGATATTAAGAGGTTAGGTAAATAAACTACCATTAATTACTGAAATACATATTTAACTCATAGTAAAGACATTTGGAAAGTTTATTCACTCAGTTTTCTTTTGACCAAAAATGAAAAACAAGAATTGAAAAATGTACCCAATATTTAAGAAAAATTAAAAAAAATGTAACTTGGTTCATTATTGCCTCGAAAAATTATGAAAAATTGTCAATAAAGAAAATAAAAATTGGTAGAATTTAAAAAAGGAGCAAAAACAAACAATGAATTTATTTCAAAAACTAAACACAAATGTATTACAAAGTAATACAAGGTTATTAAAAAAAAAAAAACATTATTAGTGATAAAATTTCATCATTTTCATCGTCTTCATCACTTTGGGGCTGCTCCTTGTGTTGGCTACTTGTTAGCTCTTGTTTAATGGGTAGGTTCACTTTTTTAATCTGACGTAACTTTACGACGAGTTGGATAGAGGCTATTTTGTTGAAAATTTCAAAGGGATTGTTGGTTCCCCCTTTCCTTGCCTTATCTAAATAAACTTTATAAAACTCAACTTCTTTATTGAGTGTTTCCTTAAATTTAAAAAATTTAAAAGAAAAATGTGAATTGCGATCAAATCGAAGCCACCTGATTTTGAGCCAAGAAAAATTATGTCCATCAACGGTCAAGGTTATCTCGCTAACGGTTTATTTCGCATTTTTCGCATAAATTTAAATAAAAAAAAAGTTTAGGCCAATTTTTTTCAAAATTGTGAAATAAAGTGCTTAATTGGCCACATATATGTTTATTTGGAATACATACATGACATTGGATTAATAGGATAAATTCAAAGTTTCTTTAAATCCAGATTTTTTAAATGCATACACCCAACTCCGAAAACTGGAAGGAGGATTTGCGCCCTGCCTGCCTTTGCCAAAATATTAGTGAAAATAGTACTGGAACGCATCAGGGAACATCTAGAAGCCACACTCGATGCCGAACAAGCAGGTTTCCACGATGGATCCTCATGCATTGATCATATCAATACTTTAAGGATCATAATTGAGCAGTGCGGCGAATATCGATCACCACTTCACCTGCTTTTATTGACTTTGAGAAGCCTTTCGATAGGGTCCACAGAGAATTTATTTGGCTTTGCTTTACACAGGAGGAGTATCCCGGATAAATTAATAGCTATAATTAAGGCAACTTGCGATGGATCCAAATGTCATGTTTTGCACGAATGAAGGCTGTCAGAAGAGTTTGAAGTCCAAAGTGAAGTCAGGCAGGGCTGATTTATGTCACCAATATTGTTTCTGTTGGTGATAAACGATGTCCTGCGAGCGGCCTTGACGGGAAACGGAGGGATTCGATGGACTCTGACGTCTAACCTAAAACATCTTGACTATGCGGACGACGTATGCTTGCTCTCTCATAGGATCATGGATCTCCACCAAATGACAACAGAGATGGAGAGAGAAGCAGAAATCGTGGGGCTGAAAATCAACTTTGGCAAAACAAAGATGATAAGCCTCGGAACCCAGTCAGCTTCTCTCATAAATATTTCTCAACAACCGGTATATGGAGGAATAACTCTCTAAGCTTAAGAACCAGGTTACGGCTGTTTCGATCCAACGTCGAATCCGTTTTACTTTACGGTCGCAGCACTTGGAAAGTAACAGTAGGTGTCACTAAGAAGCGCAAACGTTGATTAATAAATGTCTACGAAACGTCTGTCAAACTAAGAGCTCCTCAGGAAAACGGGTCAGGAACCTATTGACTCTATTATACGACGTCAAAAGTGGCAGTGGATCGGACACACGCTCCGAAAAGGCGACAACTGTATTGCGGCGCATGCAATGCAGTGGAATCCGCTCACTAAAGAAGGAAGAAGAGCTGGACGACGAGAAGCTCATGGAGAAGGACAGTCGAAGATTAGTCAGCCCAACTAGGCAAGAGTTGCTTGCGACTAATATCCAGGAACCGAACACGATGGCGAGCTGGCGTTGTGGATACCCTATGCCCCACTAGGGGTCCCACACGGACATAAAAGGTCTGAGGACCTAAGTAAGTAAATAAGTATACACCCAACCTCGCACATACCCTAAATCCTATAGTGTGCCCTAGTAGGGGGGTTTCAGGGAGGCAGCATGCAGAACGAGATGAAAAATACGAAACAAACCATACCCCCACGTCTGTTCGAAGATAAAATTGACGAAAACTGAATAATACTGACTTGGTTCGTTTATGCTTCGAAATAAATCGAAAATGAGAGCCACTGACTTGGTTCTTTTACCGTTAACTAAGGAACAATACAATTTTTGAATTAGGTCATTACAGTCCTAAATAGAGATCAATTTTGCGGAGATTTTGGCATCAGTTTTGGATATTTTTTTTTATGACTTGGTTCGGTACAGCTGTGAGCCCTCCATTTGTGGTATTATCAATTGACGTGATTTTATATTAGAGTCCCTAGCCTGTGGTGTCGCTGAAATCAGCAAAATTTGTCAGTGGAGTAAAATAAGAAAGATAGAAACAAGTAGTAACTTTGTATATACAGGGTGATTTGCACAAGGTGTGACAAAAAGCTAGGGCGTGTAGGTTGGACTTAGACAAGAAAAAAATCGTATGGGAGGGGGGGTCTATTTCCCCCCGTTTAGGCGGGAGGGGCAATTTAAGAAAAAAATCACTTAAAACAGAAAAAAAATTATTAAAAAATAACGGTGATACCTACAGAGTAATGCTATAGCATTTTGAAAAGCCTGAAATACATTATTTAATTTTGTTTTTAAATAAAGTTGTTCGAGTGAACAGTTTTTGAAAAATTAATTTTCAAAATCAAAATTTTGAAAAAAAATGAAATTTTTTTTCAAAATTTTACGTAATTAAGCTTTATTTTTTTATTCAATATTCAATGCTCTTATTAATTTTTGATCAAACACAAAAAACCGGATGTCAAAATGTTTTGTAGTTTTTGAGAAAATCAAAAATAACAAAAACTACTTTTGTTCTAAGAAAAGCCTTTTATTTTAGTTTTTACGTTTTTGGATTCTTAGGTGAATTTACGATCGAAAGGATTAACTTTCTTTTTACTATTTTTTTAATTATCGTCTTATAAGCATACAATAATGTAACAAAGTACTGGATTAACCATATTTCACACATTTTTTCATTGAGAACACCTGCGTGAGAGCATTGGTTTAAAAGAGAAAAAGTGCATTTTGGTGGAGGGGGAATTCCGAATAAGGACCCACCTAAGAATCCAAAAATGTAAAAACTAAAGTAAGGGGCTTTTCTTAGAACAAAAGTAGTTTTTATTATTTTTGATTTTCTCAAAAACTACAAAACATTTTGACATCCGGTTTTTTGTGTTTGATCAAAAATTAATAAGAGCATTGAATATTGAATAAAAAAATAATACTTAATTACGTAAAATTTTGAAAAAAAATTGTTTAAAAAGAAAATTTTCATTTTTTTTTTTCAAAATTTTGGTTTTGAAAATTAATTTTTCAAAAACTATTCACTCGAACAACTTTATTTAAAAACAAAATTAAAGAATGTATTTCTGGCTTTTCAAAATGCTATAGCATTACTCTGTAGGTGTCACCGTTATTTTTTAATATTTTTTTTTCTGTTTTAAGTGATTTTTTTCTTAAATTGCCCCTCCCGCCTAAACGGGGGGAAATAGACCCCCCCTCCCATACGATTTTTTTCTTGTCTAAGTCCAACCTACACGCCCTAGCTTTTTGTCACACCTTATGCAAATCACCCTGTATATCTTATAGTATTATCAATTGACGTGATTTTATGTTAGAGTCCCTAGCCTTTGGTGTAGCTGAAATCAGCAAAATTTGTCAGTGGAGAGTAGGATAAGAAAGATAGAAACAAGTAGTAAGAAAGAGAAATTTTATTATGTTCATTTTTCAACGAAAGACAGAGTAAGGGAGATTTCCGAGTGGTGGAAATAAAAATAAAATTCTTTTTTGACCTTTTTCTGTAGAAATATATTTTCTTGTTTGTATGTTTTTGTGGGGGAGAGTACGATAACTTGGCCGCCAAGATTTGATGACAGATTTTTTTAGAGGGGTCAAAAACAAGCACTTTTTACTATGGGAGGGGGGGTCTATCTCCCCCCGTTTAGGATGTAGGGGCACTTTTAGAAAAAATAGTTTAAATTGAAAAAAAAAATATTAAAAACAACGGCAACACTTACAATAAAGTGCTATACTAGTCCAAATTTGATAAAAAAAACGTTAAAAAAGATTAGACCAATTGTTTTCAAAATTGTGAAATGAAATTGTAAATTAGCTTATATGTGTTTAATGTATCTATCAGTTCTTAATCGAACACAAAAAACCGGATGTTTGTATGTCTTCTAGTTTTTGAGAAACTCGAAGATTACCAAAACTGCTTTTTTTGATTTTTAGTGGTGACGGTGATCAAAGGGCACGGTAGTGCCCAGCCAAGTTCTGGCACTACACCCTTTTTACAGGAACTAACTCAGGCGATTTTTGACCCCCCCCCCCTATCTTCAGTACCAATGAAGTCAGAAACTTAAAATTCCGAATATATGCTAATGTAGTCAGGCACAGGCCCCTCACCAAATTTCAATTTTTCTAGCATAAGCGGTTCCTGAGATATAAGGCCTCAAAAATCACAAAAACCGTAACTGATTGACTCACTGACTGACAGATCATCAAAATTATGGAGCACTTCCCGACATCGTAGAATCATGTAATTTTGCACAACGGTAGGTCTTGTCATGCAAGCAGAGGAAAAAATCGAAAATTTGAATTTTTCCGTTCAGGGGGCGTGGTATCCGCCCACTTTCTCCGAATCGGCGTTGGTTGAATGGAGCACTTCCGACTCCTGTAAAATGATGAAATTTGGTAGAACAGTAGGGCTCAAATTACATGTAAAGGAACAAAAATAAAAACTGAGGTTTTCCGTTCAGGGGGCGTGTTATCCGCCCACTTTCTCCGAATTGGTGTTGGTTGAATGAAGCACTTCCGACTGCTGTAAAACGATAAAATTTAGTAAAGTGGTCGGGCTTAAATTGCATTCCAAGAAATAAATATAAAATTTGAGGTTTTCCATTCAGGGGCGTGGTATCCGCCCACTTCCTCAGAACTGAAGTAAATTATATATGGCACACTTCCGACTGCAGTAGAACAATGAAATTTGGTAGGACGGTAGGGCTCAAATTGCATAAAAGAACAAAAATTAAAATTGAGGTTTTCCGTTCAGGGGGCGTGGTGTCCGCCCACTTTCTGAGAAAATGTTTAATTTATATGGAGCACTTCCGATTGCTGTAGAATGATGAAATTTGGTATTGCGGTATAGCTTAATGTCATTCAAAGCGAATAATAGAAAATCTAAGATTTTTCATTCGAAGTGTCTTTTTATTGTCATTTTGAAACTGTACATGCATTTTGAAAATTCATGACATTTCTTAGAACTAGAGTGGTCGATTTGATACTTTATGTTATTTTAACATCAATGAAAAAAGAAAACATTTGCATACCTGAAAAAATTATGAGCTTACATAAAAAAAATCTTAACTATGATGTGAACTATAATCACACCACTAATTAGGCTATTAATTAGTGGGCTACCTTCATTGCTTTTTTATGACTTTAAGCAGAGGTAGTATTTATAATTAAGGTAGGTATGTTAGTGTTAGGTATCTTGCCAGGACAAGAAGAAACAATTAAATCGCAAATCAAAACAACCAATAAAAAGAAAATATACCAAAAGAAATATGAAGCTATAAACTAAGTTGATTTTAGTAGGTAGAGTCCACCCTTCTATCCTTCCGTATATTCGAGATTTTGACATGGCAAAATATTAAAATCTTTGCAAAAAGGAGTGAGATCAGACCAAAAACATAAATGTTAAAAAAAGAGCCAAGTTCTTCTATACAAAAACCTTTGTCTAACAAGTCAGCCGTGAAAAGTACTGAGATCTAAAAGTACGCCAAGTTCTTATTTCATGAAGGTTTAATACCGAATATTTAAAGTAGAATAATATTGAAACAGCTACAATGTAATAGAGAAATTTTATTATTTAATGATTACTCACTAAAATTTGATGGGCTTACTTGGCAAGATTTTTTTTTATGCCCAATTCGAAAGGTTTTAAAAACTTGACCAGTAAGCCCATCAAATTTTAGTCAGTAATCATTCAATAATAAAATTTCTCTTTTACATTACTACTACATTACTACTTACATAAATATATGTATTTAGTGGACATTGGATAAATAGGATAAATTTGAATTTTTTTAAATACAGATTCTGTGAATGCAAAAGAAACTTTGCATGCACCCAACCTCGCACCTACCCCAAATCCTATAGTGTGCCAAGCAGGGGGGCTGCAGGGGGGCAGCATGCCCCCCCATACATGCTTTACTGTTTATATATTGTAATGTTGGAAGCTAGCACTGATTTATTTATGTAAGGAAGCAAAAAATAACAAACATTTTATAGAAAAATAGTTTTAGTTATTTTCGATTTTCTCAAAAACTAGAAGACATAGAAACATGCGGTTTTTTGTGTCCGATTAAGAACTGATGGATACATTAAATACATATAAGCTAATTTACAATTTCATTTCACAATTTTGAAAACAATTGGTCTAAACTTTTTTTACGTTTTTTTTTTATCAAAATTTGGACTTTAAATGCGAATTTCTCAAAAGCCATTAACATAAAAAATTTAATTTAAATGCAGGATTATAGAACAGACTTCTGGCTTTCAAACGCAGTATATCACTTTATTGTAAGTGTTGCCGTTGTTTTTTAATATTTTTTTTTTTTCAATTTAAACCATTTTTTCTAAAAGTGCCCCTACCTCCTAAACGGGCGAAGATAGACCCCCCCCTCCCATAGTAAAAAGTGCTTCTTTTTAACCCCTCTATCCGTCATCAAGCGGCCAAGTTATCGTACTCGTGCCGTTTTTGTGAGTATGTATTGAAGTAGATATACGAGTACTTTTTGCTTGAACTTTTTTGTCTGAATACATTTTCTTGTTTGTATGGTTTTTGTAGGTATTGAAATAAAGAGATCTGATTTGAAATTTTCAATTCTGGTGAAAAATCAAATAATTACTATCTGAAGCGAGAACTCTCAACCAATCCTACAAAGATATTCTACAAAGCATAATAATTGCAATGACAAACTTTATAAAATGTATATTGGCGATAAATTTTAATTAAACTGTTTTAATTTTAAATAAGCATCTGCCATACATTTTTTGTCCAAATTTTAGAAAATATTTGTTTTTCTCTAGAATGTTTTTTTTACTTTCGTATTTACGGCGGATTGATGAAAAAAATTTCGAGGATGAAAAAAAATATTAATTTATACTAGTTTCAGGGCTTCAAATGTTCAAATGTTCATGCACTTATTCACATATAATTGTTGATAACTTTTTTACAAGCAATCGAATGAAGTTTTTATATTATATTCTTATATTTTTATATTATGTTTTTTCATAATGTACACAAAAAAGAAAAAAACAAACAAATAAAAAAGAATCATGCGAAAATGTTGATTTTTCATGTTTTTACAATTCAAAATAATAACAATTTCTCTCAAAACATATTCACATATCATTTGTACCTTTTTTATCAAGAAATTATCAAAGTAATCTTTTTTTTGTAGATTTACAAAAATTAAATGCACGACAAGGTCGCATGAACTTGCTCCTATCTAATAGACTAGGATTTATAAAAACGAATGTTATTAGAAAAAACTGTTCATAAGCATAAAATTTATTTTTTAAATGACTAAAACAACTCTTTTAGCAGTTGGAGCTAAAAACAGGATGCCGTGTGTTTTAAGCAAAAATTAGTTTATGTGAGAAATAAATTATAATTCCACGGAGTGGATCAATATTTTTTTTTTCCAAAAAAAAAAATATTGATCCGTTTTCGAAATATCGAATTTTCCAAAAAAAATTGATTTTTTTTAATTTAAAAATATATTTTTTTAAAGTTTTGAAACGCAATATTTTTTAAACTTTTTAGAAGCTTATCTATACAAAACTTCATTGAAATCCGTTATGCCGATAATGAGAAATTCAAAATTCGAAAAAATCGTTCTACGTATGTACAGTCAATTATTTCTTGATTTTTTTATTAAATTTTTTTTTATTAAATTATAGATCGTATAAGAATTAATTGACATTTGTATGGAGGGTACTGTTTTTTTTAGGTAAAATACATTTTTTTTTCTCATATCTTGATTATATTAAGAAAAGAAGAAATTTTTATTTCAACTGGCACTGCAACTGATTCAAAAAAGCTGGAAAATTATTTGCAAGAAAATATTTTGATATGGCATAGTAAACAAAATAAACATGTATTCACATATAAACATGTATTCACAAATCCACAAAAAACCGTTAAAATTTGCAGAGGAAAAATCAGACAGAAAGTCATGGTTGCCGAATTGATTATTTTCAATGCATTATGTTTCGAATCGTTTATTCCATATAATTTTGGTTTTTTATTTCATTTTCTCAAAATGTGTTCCTTTACTTGTGCAAAACTACTAATTTCAATGTATTTAACCAAAAAAAAACGCTACCCACCATACAAATGTAAAAAAATGGCATCTAGAATTTTGCTAAAATTGTTTTCTTTCGATTAATCCTCGATCTATAATTTAATAAAAAAAATTGAAATTAACATATTACTGATGGTACCTACCATAGAACCATTTTTACAAATTTTGAATTTCTCATTATCTACATAGGTAATGGATTTTAATGAATTTTTGTATAGAGAAGCTTTTAAAAAGTTTGAAAAATATTGCGTTTCAAAACTAAATAAAAATATTTTTTTGAATTTTTGAAAAAAATATTTTTTGAATTTTTGAAAAATATATATTTTTTTTTTTTGAAAATTCGACATCTCAAAAACGGCTCAATATTTTATTTATGTTTATTCGTACAGTAATAGAAGCTTTAAGTTGGCCTACTATTTTTGTTTTTTTCTTATTTCATATTTGAATACCATTCTTTTTTAACTCTTACTACTTAAAGAATTAAAAGAAAAT
This sequence comes from Chrysotoxum bicinctum, assembly GCA_911387755.1. Taxonomy (NCBI): domain Eukaryota; kingdom Metazoa; phylum Arthropoda; class Insecta; order Diptera; family Syrphidae; genus Chrysotoxum; species Chrysotoxum bicinctum. The sequence goes on along the minus strand of OU426987.1, from coordinate 129,494,938 downwards.
ACTTTCTTTGATTCTATAGGCCATGATTACATTCTATATTTATATTTATTTGTTTGTGGCAACCATGGTCACAGATTTTTATTTTTTCATACAAATATATTTTTCCTATCCTCACAAAACGGCACATATACATCCGTGTATATAATTTTCTCATTCTGTTAGTACAGTAAAACCCGTTTAAGAGAAACGGCAAAATGTCACAGTCTTTCTTTCACTTAAGCGGGTTTTTCACTTAAACGGACCCCGCTTAAGTAAAAAATAATTTCACTTAAGCGGAGTTCCGATAAGTGAAAAAAAATTTCACTTAATCGGATTTAAAAATTCCATTCTTATCTTTTGGACTTGCCTTGAAAGAAGTTAAATAAAACAACGATTAAATAACACAAAACTAATTTATTAAAAAACGAAAACTATCAAATTTTTGTTCTGTTCGATTCAATTTTTTTTTCCACTTAAGAGAGTTTTTTTTTTAATGAGAAATATTAAAAAATAACTGAAAATATGTTTGAGTTATCCGGGTTTTTCACTTAAGCGAGTTTCACTTAAGCGGAGTGTTTTAAGGGAAATTAATCGGAAAATACTTGGGGATAAAAAAAGTGTTTTAGGTAGGGGGTTTTTCTCTTAAGCGGGTTTCTCTTAAGCGGATTTTACTGTATTCCTACTTTTGCTTTCTATACGCATTCTCAGCACAATTTATTTTTTCTCATTATTCCATTATCTCTAGACCAGCGCACAGAGGAGTATTCGACCTCAAAATCCGGTCAAAAATATTTTTTTTGTTTTTCTTATTGGAATTGGCCTAACATATTATTTTATAACTTATGATGCATTAAAGTTACACTGAAAAAAATTTTTGGGTTAGATAAAAATAAAATTTTTTAATTAAGTATTTTTTTTTTTCAATTTTATTTAATTCATTTTAATTATTTATACCTACATGAAATTTTTTCGTTTGTTGCCTTCCTTAAAGATCATTTGAATGTAATTTGGTTATATATCTAAATTAAACATAATTTTTTAAACAACAAAGGGCAAATTGACTAAAAATACCTCAAGACTAAGAAACCCCATTAAAAAAAATGTGACAAGATGGGTGACTTTTTTTTATGTACATGAGATGACAAAAATGTACAGTTAAATATAAAAGAAAAATTTTTGCCCGACCGTACCCGGAACTATAACAAAAACACTTTTTTTTCCACCGAAAATTACATAAATTTTCATGTTTTTCTATGCATTCTTGTCATCTCAATTTTTAATACTTTATCAATAAAATATATGGAAATTTCTGTATTAAAATAAAGTACATACCTTGACCTTAGACATCCATTAGAAATTTTTCACATATATCACAAGTCCCAATAAAAAAAACAGACTTCAGTGTTAATGATTAGAAAACAAAATAAGCTTATGTGGCGTGAGCTTATAAAATTGACTAGATTTAGACTAAGATCTTGAGGGTTAGGGGGTCAACAGTTATTATTTGAAACCGGTTTTAGGTAGCATGGGTATTGAGGAATGCAAAAAGCAAAAATTTACGGGTCGAATGCGATTTTTGTTTTTTTTACTTATGACCGGATTTTGGGGTCGAATACTCCTCTGTGCAGCGTTGCCGGAAAAAAATTTTGAAAGTGCCAACGCTGACAAAAAAGTATAAAAATTCCAAAGATTTCTTATGTAATTTTCAAATTCATTAATTACACTTCAAAACTTAAGGAATAATAAGAATAAATAAACATTAAATTAATAAATAATAAATTAAAACATAATATAAAAGAATTTCATTAAAAGAAACATAGATAACAAAAAATAAATAAAATCATCAAATAATTTGTCAATTAACAATAAACATATTATATACAATCAAGTTTTAAGTTTTCTACCGTTCCTTCTTTAACGGATTAAATAAATAAATCTTTAGGTGGTATGAAGTGCTGGCAAATTTTACCCCATATTATTTCGTTAAAAGACAAAAGCGATTCTATTACTTTATAAGAAAGTCGATTTTTATTATAGGTTTTAATGTTATTTAAGCGTGAAAAAACTTTCCGCTGATTCACTGCCATGTGGTAAAACTAAAAGCCTGATCATGAATTTGGATATATTTGAAAACATTTGCTCGTCATAACATTTCTCATTTTTCCTAATTCTATCCAAAAATTTGTTGAATCCTGAGCAAACTTTGATTCGATTTGTTCAACGTCAAAAATTTTTCTCATTTCAGCGAACAAAACTTCTTTTTCACATTCAAGAATTTGTGAAAATCTCGAGACTAAAGTGTTGAAGTGAGGTAAAATATTAGATATTATTTGATTCATGTTTAAAAACGTTGGATCTGTTATTTTAAGAGCATTTAATATGCCATCACTTAAGTTAAGTTTTCTAATAACTTCTTTTGAAAGCTTAATATAAAATTCTTTACAATCTTCAAATACAATTGTTTTGTGGGAATCTTTTTAATTACGAAGATCTTCCGCATAATCAATACCAAGGAAAATATCCTGTAATGGTTTTTAATGTTTTGAGAGATAGCAAATGTCGTCAGTTATTTTTAGATTATTGACGTAGTCTTCATTTCAAAAGTTTTTAAGAATAGTTTTATGGAAAGAACTAAAACTTTTTACGAAAATATTTAATTTTGGAGCTTAACTTTGAAAAGAAAGGTTTAGGTGATCTGTATATGTTATAATATAATATAGAAATCTAAAATACGTTTTAATTTTTGGTTCGTTGAATAAATTAAAAAGGTTTCTTGCACGTTCACATTTATCTTCGGTAGCAGCAATTTAGAAAAAATGTGCAACACTGTCCAGTTTTTTAAAATGCATTTAACAACTGCTCCAAAAGACAACCAGCGAGTTGGAATCATTTTTTAAATCTTATTTTGTTTAATTTCAAAATATTCCTGAAAAACAGCCATCTCGTTTTGTCGTTTGGGGCTGTTTTTAAGGTAACTATAAACACCCTTTGCTAGTTCCTGGATATCTGTTGGAAGAGTTGAACAAGCATTCGAAATACATATTTGTAGAGAATGTGAGGTGCATGTTACGGAATAAAATTTATAATTTTTTTGCTTTAGTAACTGCTGAACGCGTCCTTTCACACCCTGCATTACACTAGCTCCGTCTGAACAGAAACCAATTATATTTGATGTTGGTATTTCATGAGCTTCCAAAAATGATAAAATTTTATTGGTTATACATTCTGCAGTACTATCTTCGATTTCCAAAATTGTCAGAAAATGGTGAGTTATATTGTTAGTCTCGTTATCAAAAAATCTGGCTAAAATTACCAAACACTTCTTACAGCATATATCCGTACTTTCGTCAACTTTTATGGAGAAATAGTTATGCTGTAGTTTTTTTGCCATCCGTTTTGTGGAATATGGTTTAATTTTATCAGTAAGAACCTCTGTTGCTTTGGTTCTTCCGCAATTAAAAGCTTGGGCGATTTTAGAATCCGGGTATACTGATTATAAGATCTTAGCCAAATGATCCATTATTAAAATAGGCTCTGTGATGAATGCTAAACATTTTAGCAGTGTAGTTTTTGGTTATCCTTATTGGCGACTCTAGTAAAAACTTCTTCCATTCTAGGCACATTTTCTTGAGCTTTAACTTGTTCCAAGTGGAAGTCACTTTTTCCATGGCGCTGAAGGTTCCATTTCTTATTGGTAACCGATTTATCACAACACATTCAGGGAGAATGTAAGTTAGGGCAAGAAAGGGTCCAAGACATGACACTACTTAAGTGTGCACTCTGCCGGAAGGACGGGCACCCCGCAAACTATCGGGGATGTCCCATCTTTCAGGAAATAAAACAAAAAAAAGCAAAGCAAACAGAGATAGAAAAACGACCAATTACGCGTGTTCCTACAACAACGCCCGTTAATCCCCAAATCTCCTACGCCCAAATGGCGTCAGGAAGGGGAAATACGGTACAGCCTGCGCCAAAGGCAGCCCCACAGGCCCTCGTGCCTAAGGCTCCGGACGCACAGGCCGAAATAAGAAGCATGTTGCTGGCCATTTCTGGTCAGATAGCAGGTCTTCAAAAACAGATAACGGAGCAGGCGAAGAGGGTGGACCATATCTACTCTGTTTTGCCGAGCTTTACGCAATTCTTAGGTTAAGGGCGCGCTGCCGGAGAGGCCCTTAAGGATCCTTGCTGTGAATGTAAATTCACTGATTAGGATCGAACGTAGAGCAAACCTATTCCAATTGTTGAAAGATCTAAGTCCTGATGTGTTTATGGCTAGTGAAACTAAACTAAGTCAGAAACATAAATTGACACATAATAATTACAATATCGTACGAAGAGATCGGCCCAACTCGACTCAAGGAGGTGGTGTCGCAATCTTTGTACGAAAAGGCATAAAATATAAAGTTATATACAATAGTGAAGTACGCAGATTTCGGCTGCTTGAGGCGTGCATTCCTCTCCAACAGGGGAAGCGGATGTTTATAGTCGCGACTTACGCTCCGGAATCACCTCAGCCAACTGACTTTTTGACAGAGCTCGAAAAACTTTTTCAAGTGCTACAACTGAACTCAGTAGAGAATTACTATCTCATGGCTGGTGATTTAAATGCCAAACATATAGATTGGGGAAATCAAGTACAAAATCCGAGAGGTAACCATCTATTTAATTGGATGGGTCAATACAGTATTGAATATATGATCGATCTTCTAGCGACTGATAGACCATCGTTTCCAAGAAGCGGTGCCTATCTGGATCTATTACTAAAGGACTCTAGACTGACAATTACTAACACTGTGGGTCAACGGACAAGAAACTGCTTACAAACGATAGACTACGACAGCGACCACTGTGGTTTCGCCGCAGTAATACAGTAGCCGAACGAGCTTGTAGAGTTGGAGGAGTATGTACCTGCGCATTCTTACAATTACAGTAAGATGCGCTGGCCACGCTTTACCAACGCTTTAGCAAGCGAAATTCGTGCCAATAATATATCCCCACCAAATAACAGGAATTTAACAAACAACTAAATTGACCAATACCTAGAACAAATGGACGAAACAATCCTACGAACTATGAACAGAACTATACCAAAATACAGAGAACGTAACGTAACCGACATGTACCGTAACGCGACAATTGATGCACTACACAGACAAAAAAGTGGACTACTGACAAGACTTAAACGCTTGTACCGACGGTTCACTGACTCACGCGATCTGGAGATTAGGACACTGAAGTCGTCAATCAAAAACATCAACCAATTGATCAAAGAAAATTATAGGTTGTCTATTAATTTGTATTGGAACAATAAAGTTCGGGCCGTTAACTCTAGCGACCCGAGTATGTTTCCACAAATTAACAAGATATTTAGACGGAATGATCAAAACGAACTTCCATGTCTTAAGCTCCAGAGAACGGCAGAAAACAGAAACGTACTTCTGACAGCAGGGATAGATCCAGATGACGCGGTCTTGGACGATGACCTCTTTATTGTCGAGGATCCGCTGGAGAAAGTGGAGGCTGTGGGGGCTGCTTTTCAGCAAGTGTATAAGGTGAATGCAAGCATCCACCCCAACCACGACCTGGAAAGCAGAGCTCTACTCCATCACTTCTATCTTCGTAATGAAATGACGCAATGGCGATCAGAGAACCTAGGTTTCATCCGGTTCAATGAAGAAAACTTGGCGAATGCCACCATCGCCGTGCAAGAGGGGAGTGGTTCCCTGTTAATTACGAGGATGGAGCTCCAGCTCATCTTCGATTCATTAAAGAAGAAAAAGTCAACAGGAGTCGATGGTATATCCAATATTGTACTTCGACATCTACCTAAGGAAGCAATTGACATTTATGCCACACTGTTTAACAACGCACTGAATAATGCATATTATCCAGGGCGATGGAAAACAGCTGTGGTTCATCCTCTCCCGAAAAAGGGAAAGGACAACTCCAATCCGGCGAATCTTCGGTCGATAAGTCTTCTACCGAGTATCAGCAAGGTATTCGAGAAAGTAATAAATAGAGCTCTGTCCAAGTGGGCGGAGGACAATAATATCATACCGGATAATCAGTTCGGGTTTAAGGCGGGACATGACACCATTCATGCCGCGTCTAAACTCGTTTCTGATATCCAATGGAACAAAACTAAAAAGCAGTGTACAGGTGCTTGTCTGGTTGATTTGGAGAAGGCTTTCGACACCGTATGGTTAGAGGGTCTCTATCTAAAATTGACTAGGCTCGGCATAAGTAAACCACTATTATATATACTTTATGACATGCTTAATAGTAGAAAGTTTGTTGTCAAAAGTGGCAATGTAACTTCTACCGCAATCTTCGATATCAAGAATGGTCTTCAGCAGGGAGCGGTGAACTCGCCGATTCTATTCAGCATTTACACCAGCGATCTAATAAGTAGTCTAACTCATGCAATTGCGTATGCCGATGACCTAATAGCGTACAGAACGGCTACAAAAGTTGAGGTTATCAGAAGTCTCTTACAGCGTGACTTCGACAAGATTCAGCGATATTGTGATGACTGGAAGTTGAAAATCAACTTTCAGAAATGTGAAACGATTCTGTTTAGGACTCCGTTGGCTAGAGCCCCTAGGGATACTAGAAAGAACTGGCGTAAGCTGATGATCGTAGGGCCGCACCGGCAACCACTGGCGAACAGAAGTGTGGTAAAGTACCTTGGCATCTGGTTGGATCAGTATTTGTATTTCGACAGACATATAAATGCTGCTCTGAACAGGGCTAGGGGAGCCTTTGCCCTGACGAAACGGTTGTTTTACAGCAGCCGGCTTGACACCAGGGTGAAGGTGATTTGCTACATGGCCCTCATCCGGCCGATGATTGCCTATGGGTGCCCGGTGTGGTTCAACGTTGCCCCATCTCAAATGGAAAAGATTCGGGTGTTTGAGAGGCAGTGTCTTAGACGTTGTCTTGGTTTACACAGAACACCAGAATCAGAGTACAAACATTACTATTCCAACGGGACTCTATACAACGGAGCCAACATTAACAGAATAGATAATTTTTTGATAAAGCTGATTCGGAGTCACATTGCGAGAGCGATGACCTCAGCAAATAGCTTAATCTTTGGGGCTTACTACCCCAACACAGAATACTTCGAGAGTGTGCGTTTAAGTGGCCATATTGCACCTAATGCATTCCTTTATTTAGATAGTATAGGGTTGATCCAGGATAGAGAGGCGGTTCCGCTAATCTACCACGTCGGCCGTAGGGCTGTGGATAGGCGGCTCCTTTATAGTCGAGACGTCCTCGCACAAGACGGAGCTGAGCGACTTCGGTTCAGTAGGACTGTGTCCGATCGGGACCTGAAAGACAGGGTAAGACAGGAGAACCAGTTTTGGTGGTTGTCTAATGTTGATAGCGATAGTTGACCAGTTGTCTTGGCCGACTTACATAGTTTTAAGGGTATTCTTAGGTAGGGACAGTCAGGGTGGCACAAAAAAAAAAAAAAAAAATTGAGTACATTCTTCTAATGTACATATATTAAAAAAAAAAAAAAAAAAAAAATCTCTGCTGCTGTGGCTGTTCTAGTTTTTAAGTAGTTTTAGTTTAGTTTTAGTTTATTTTAAGTAGTTTAAGTTGGTTTGGGTAGTTATTACTTAGTTTTACTTTAGTTTGTAAGTTTTATATAAAAAATATAAAAAGATAAAGAATCCGAGTTTTTTTAAATTTTCTCGAGAAAACAAAAAAAAAAATAGATATAGTTTTTTTGAATTAAAAATAGTTTTTTAGGCCGAAAGGCATTACATTTAAGATATAGTTTAGCTTAGAGCGCCCGCATAGGGCCAGTAAGTTAGTTTTAAGTTATTGGATAATTAGGCTAGTTTTTATGAATTTTTGTCTAGCTTTAAGTAGTTGTAAGATAAATGAAAAATAAAAATGAATTTAAAAAAAAAAAAAAAAAAAAAAAAAAAAAAAAAAAAAAAACCGATTTATCACACACTTTGCAAATAGCCTAATTTTTTTTAAATTTAAGCCATTGGAATGTTTCCAGCCAGTCGGAGCGCAGCTGCCGAACAGTTGGTGTTAATCTGAAAAAAATATATTATTCTATACATTTTACTGTGAATTCGTGATTAAGCAAGAGTTTTACTTCTTCTTTTTTGCAGTTTCTGTGCATTATTCTTTCAGAATCTAAAGATTCTTCATCGGACTCAGTTTCACTATGGGAATCAAAATATTTATTTATGGAAAAACATTATTGTAAAAGAAGCTGAAGATACGTCCTTTTTTGGAATTTTCGCAGGCGTAATATGCTTTCTTTTTGAAGTCGAAGTCGATGGCGTGCTCTCCGAAATTTTTGCATTTCTGATGACAAATCTTAAAAGACATAATCGTTTAAATATATTTTCTACCTTATTATACAAATAGATACATATACTTACTTATCCATCTTGTATTGTAATTTGTAACACAGAATACCATAACACAATTGTAGGAACAAAAACAATCGGGGAATTACCCAAATTCGCAAACAAAACAACAAACAAATTGAAAATAGTACATTGAATTGAATTGAATTTTATTGAGACTTTTAATTATTTAGTTACAATGATATTCTTATTCCAATTTTAACGATAGCTCGGACAATCAACCACCATGAAAACAGTACACGCTGTGGATATTTTGACAGACGACAATAAATATTGTGGATTGCATTCTGGGCTGTGTTCCAGGTTGTTACAATTCAATGCGTTCAGTGCCCATAAAGGTAAATGTTGTTTACACGTCCTATGAAATATTTTATATTTTATTTTTAACATTGCATTTTCATAGAGTGCCATTTAAAGCGTTTGAGTGCCACAGTGCCATTTAAATTAAAAAGTGCCAAAAGTGCACGATAGTGCCATTTCGGCAACGCTGCTCTAGACCCATATTGTGAAGTCTCCAAAATTTAGCAGAGACAAAATTAACAAATGGGGCCCGTAGCCTGAAGATGCCACCACAATCGTTCGACTTGTCGATATTACTATAAGACGCTGTTCACATTGGACTTACTCAACCGATTTATTTTGACGTAAGGCCACCCTGTCGTGTTCAGAAACAAAAGTAGTGAGAACACTCCAGACTCACTTTGACGTCTTGTAGTTGTCATAATTGTTGGCCATTTGCTATGCCACTATATACAGTGAATTATAAAAGTAAGTAAGCACCTCTTAGTTTAAAGATCATTTCCTTCTAGCAATCGATAGTAATGTTAGAAAAAAACTTAATATTTTTGTCTATAATACGGCATTCTTGCTTGTCATTGTCATTGATCGAGGTTCATTTTGCAAACTTCCAATGTTATTTTATTTGGTTATTATTTTGTGTGTAGCAGATGGACTTTTGTTAACAATTTTACCATTCTCGCAATTAGATTTATTTTCCAAATAGTGTTTGATTATATTTTTTTTAATGAGTGCTTACTTACTTTTGTGATATACTGTATCTTCGTGTGTCATATTATGTAACAAGACAAATGTCAAAAAAAATCCATTAATTTTCAATTTGTTTTAAAAATCCTGCCTCACTATGCCGTCCCTTTCTTACCATGAAGTGCGAACGAGAAAAAACACAGAGACATCAAAATAAGTCGGCGGAGTGAGTCCAATGTGAACACCGTCTAAGTTATATCTACAAATTTAATTTTTGGTGGAAGATATTTTCGAAGTGAAATTATTGAACAAATTAATATTATATCTTATATTTGATGTTATTTAATTTAAACTGTAAAAAAAAGTTTATTTAAAGTTCTCAAAACACAATTTTTCTTATTTTATATGTTTATATCTGTCATTAATATGACAGTTTGAATTCACTAGCTTTGTAGTGCAATTTTGCATTCACAAAGCTAGTTGACTTTTTGACTACGTAGTGACTAGGTTAGTAAATGCGCCCAATGATTTTGAGGTTAGCCGCGCGCGAACAATTCATTCGTTGCAGTGTGGATGGTATGTGGGACGCGAATAGTGTTTGACAGTTCGTAGCAATCATATTGCAATTCGCGACGACTAATTTATTTTCTCAAATTTCTCTCCTTTTAGCAATTACAACGCAAATTTTAATAAATTAACATTAAATTAAACTAGATTGCTACTCTTTTGTAAAGTTTTTGTAAAGAATTTAGGCTTATATATGTTTTAAATCCCATTTGTTGTTGTGGCTCTCATGTGAATAGTCTTTAAGAAAGAGAAATTTTATTATTTTCATTTTTCAACGAAAGACAGAGTAAGGGAGATTTCCGAGTGGTGGAAATGAAAAAAAAATTCTTTTTTGACCTTTTTCTGTTGGAATAAATTTTCTTGTTTGTATGTTTTTGTGACTATGTATTGAAGTAGATATACTTTTTGCTTGAACTTTTTTGTCTGAATACATTTTCTTGTTTGTATGGTTTTTGTAGGTATTGAAATAAAGAGATCTGCCTATCATTTGTTTTGAAATTTTCAATTCTGGTGAAAAATCAAATAGTTACTATCTTAAGCGAGAGCTCTCAACCAATGCTACAAAGATGTTCTAGAAAGCATAATAATTGCAATGACAAACTTTATAAAAAGTATATTGGCGATAAATTTTCATTAAACTGTTTTAATTTTAAATAAGTATCTCCCATAAATTTTTTTTCCAAATTTTAGAAAATATTTTTTTTTTCTCTAGAATGTTTTTGTTTTACTTTCGTATTTACGGCGGTTTGATGAAAAAAATGTCAAAGATGAAAAAAATGTTAATTATTCACGTATAATTGTTGATAACTTTTTTACAAGCAATCGAATGAAGTTTTTATATTATATTCTTATATTTTTATATTATGTTTTTTCATAATCTACACAAAAAAGAAACAAACCAAACAAATTAAAAAGAATCATACGAAAATGTTGATTTTTCATGTTCTTACAATTCAAAATAATAACAATTTCTCTCAAAACATATTCACATATCATTTGTACCTTTTTTATCAAGAAATTATCAAAGTAATCTTTTTTTTGTAGATTTACAAAAATTAAATGCACGACAAGGTCGCATGAACTTGCTCCTATCTAATAGACTAGGATTTATAAAAACGAATGTTATTAGAAAAAACTGTTCATAAGCATAAAATTTATTTTTTAAATGACTAAAACAACTCTTTTAGCAGTTGGAGCTAAAAACAGGATGCCGTGTGTTTTAAGCAAAAATTAGTTTATGTGAGAAATAAATTATAATTCCACGGAGTGGATCAATATTTTTTTTTTCCAAAAAAAAAAATATTGATCCGTTTTCGAAATATCGAATTTTCCAAAAAAAATTGATTTTTTTTAATTTAAAAATATATTTTTTTAAAGTTTTGAAACGCAATATTTTTTAAACTTTTTAGAAGCTTATCTATACAAAACTTCATTGAAATCCGTTATGCCGATAATGAGAAATTCAAAATTCGAAAAAATCGTTCTACGTATGTACAGTCAATTATTTCTTGATTTTTTTATTAAATTTTTTTTTATTAAATTATAGATCGTATAAGAATTAATTGACATTTGTATGGAGGGTACTGTTTTTTTTAGGTAAAATACATTTTTTTTTCTCATATCTTGATTATATTAAGAAAAGAAGAAATTTTTATTTCAACTGGCACTGCAACTGATTCAAAAAAGCTGGAAAATTATTTGCAAGAAAATATTTTGATATGGCATAGTAAACAAAATAAACATGTATTCACATATAAACATGTATTCACAAATCCACAAAAAACCGTTAAAATTTGCAGAGGAAAAATCAGACAGAAAGTCATGGTTGCCGAATTGATTATTTTCAATGCATTATGTTTCGAATCGTTTATTCCATATAATTTTGGTTTTTTATTTCATTTTCTCAAAATGTGTTCCTTTACTTGTGCAAAACTACTAATTTCAATGTATTTAACCAAAAAAAAACGCTACCCACCATACAAATGTAAAAAAATGGCATCTAGAATTTTGCTAAAATTGTTTTCTTTCGATTAATCCTCGATCTATAATTTAATAAAAAAAATTGAAATTAACATATTACTGATGGTACCTACCATAGAACCATTTTTACAAATTTTGAATTTCTCATTATCTACATAGGTAATGGATTTTAATGAATTTTTGTATAGAGAAGCTTTTAAAAAGTTTGAAAAATATTGCGTTTCAAAACTAAATAAAAATATTTTTTTGAATTTTTGAAAAAAATATTTTTTGAATTTTTGAAAAATATATATTTTTTTTTTTTGAAAATTCGACATCTCAAAAACGGCTCAATATTTTATTTATGTTTATTCGTACAGTAATAGAAGCTTTAAGTTGGCCTACTATTTTTGTTTTTTTCTTATTTCATATTTGAATACCATTCTTTTTTAACTCTTACTACTTAAAGAATTAAAAGAAAATACTTTCTTTGATTCTATAGGCCATGATTACATTCTATATTTATATTTATTTGTTTGTGGCAACCATGGTCACAGATTTTTATTTTTTCATACAAATATATTTTTCCTATCCTCACAAAACGGCACATATACATCCGTGTATATAATTTTCTCATTCTGTTAGTACAGTAAAACCCGTTTAAGAGAAACGGCAAAATGTCACAGTCTTTCTTTCACTTAAGCGGGTTTTTCACTTAAACGGACCCCGCTTAAGTAAAAAATAATTTCACTTAAGCGGAGTTCCGATAAGTGAAAAAAAATTTCACTTAATCGGATTTAAAAATTCCATTCTTATCTTTTGGACTTGCCTTGAAAGAAGTTAAATAAAACAACGATTAAATAACACAAAACTAATTTATTAAAAAACGAAAACTATCAAATTTTTGTTCTGTTCGATTCAATTTTTTTTTCCACTTAAGAGAGTTTTTTTTTTAATGAGAAATATTAAAAAATAACTGAAAATATGTTTGAGTTATCCGGGTTTTTCACTTAAGCGAGTTTCACTTAAGCGGAGTGTTTTAAGGGAAATTAATCGGAAAATACTTGGGGATAAAAAAAGTGTTTTAGGTAGGGGGTTTTTCTCTTAAGCGGGTTTCTCTTAAGCGGATTTTACTGTATTCCTACTTTTGCTTTCTATACGCATTCTCAGCACAATTTATTTTTTCTCATTATTCCATTATCTCTAGACCAGCGCACAGAGGAGTATTCGACCTCAAAATCCGGTCAAAAATATTTTTTTTGTTTTTCTTATTGGAATTGGCCTAACATATTATTTTATAACTTATGATGCATTAAAGTTACACTGAAAAAAATTTTTGGGTTAGATAAAAATAAAATTTTTTAATTAAGTATTTTTTTTTTTCAATTTTATTTAATTCATTTTAATTATTTATACCTACATGAAATTTTTTCGTTTGTTGCCTTCCTTAAAGATCATTTGAATGTAATTTGGTTATATATCTAAATTAAACATAATTTTTTAAACAACAAAGGGCAAATTGACTAAAAATACCTCAAGACTAAGAAACCCCATTAAAAAAAATGTGACAAGATGGGTGACTTTTTTTTATGTACATGAGATGACAAAAATGTACAGTTAAATATAAAAGAAAAATTTTTGCCCGACCGTACCCGGAACTATAACAAAAACACTTTTTTTTCCACCGAAAATTACATAAATTTTCATGTTTTTCTATGCATTCTTGTCATCTCAATTTTTAATACTTTATCAATAAAATATATGGAAATTTCTGTATTAAAATAAAGTACATACCTTGACCTTAGACATCCATTAGAAATTTTTCACATATATCACAAGTCACAATAAAAAAAACAGACTTCAGTGTTAATGATTAGAAAACAAAATAAGCTTATGTGGCGTGAGCTTATAAAATTGACTAGATTTAGACTAAGATCTTGAGGGTTAGGGGGTCAACAGTTATTATTTGAAACCGGTTTTAGGTAGCATGGGTATTGAGGAATGCAAAAAGCAAAAATTTACGGGTCGAATGCGATTTTTGTTTTTTTTACTTATGACCGGATTTTGGGGTCGAATACTCCTCTGTGCAGCGTTGCCGGAAAAAAATTTCGAAAGTGCCAACGCTGACAAAAAAGTATAAAAATTCCAAAGATTTCTTATGTAATTTTCAAATTCATTAATTACACTTCAAAACTTAAGGAATAATAAGAATAAATAAACATTAAATTAATAAATAATAAATTAAAACATAATATAAAAGAATTTCATTAAAAGAAACATAGATAACAAAAAATAAATAAAATCATCAAATAATTTGTCAATTAACAATAAACATATTATATACAATCAAGTTTTAAGTTTTCTACCGTTCCTTCTTTAACGGATTAAATAAATAAATCTTTAGGTGGTATGAAGTGCTGGCAAATTTTACCCCATATTATTTCGTTAAAAGACAAAAGCGATTCTATTACTTTATAAGAAAGTCGATTTTTATTATAGGTTTTAATGTTATTTAAGCGTGAAAAAACTTTCCGCTGATTCACTGCCATGTGGTAAAACTAAAAGCCTGATCATGAATTTGGATATATTTGAAAACATTTGCTCGTCATAACATTTCTCATTTTTCCTAATTCTATCCAAAAATTTGTTGAATCCTGAGCAAACTTTGATTCGATTTGTTCAACGTCAAAAATTTTTCTCATTTCAGCGAACAAAACTTCTTTTTCACATTCAAGAATTTGTGAAAATCTCGAGACTAAAGTGTTGAAGTGAGGTAAAATATTAGATATTATTTGATTCATGTTTAAAAACGTTGGATCTGTTATTTTAAGAGCATTTAATATGCCATCACTTAAGTTAAGTTTTCTAATAACTTCTTTTGAAAGCTTAATATAAAATTCTTTACAATCTTCAAATACAATTGTTTTGTGGGAATCTTTTTAATTACGAAGATCTTCCGCATAATCAATACCAAGGAAAATATCCTGTAATGGTTTTTAATGTTTTGAGAGATAGCAAATGTCGTCAGTTATTTTTAGATTATTGACGTAGTCTTCATTTCAAAAGTTTTTAAGAATAGTTTTATGGAAAGAACTAAAACTTTTTACGAAAATATTTAATTTTGGAGCTTAACTTTGAAAAGAAAGGTTTAGGTGATCTGTATATGTTATAATATAATATAGAAATCTAAAATACGTTTTAATTTTTGGTTCGTTGAATAAATTAAAAAGG
Organism: Chrysotoxum bicinctum; assembly: GCA_911387755.1. NCBI lineage: Eukaryota > Metazoa > Arthropoda > Insecta > Diptera > Syrphidae > Chrysotoxum > Chrysotoxum bicinctum. The sequence continues at coordinate 129,479,816 of OU426987.1, read as the reverse complement.
TTTCTTGCACGTTCACATTTATCTTCGGTAGCAGCAATTTAGAAAAAATGTGCAACACTGTCCAGTTTTTTAAAATGCATTTAACAACTGCTCCAAAAGACAACCAGCGAGTTGGAATCATTTTTTAAATCTTATTTTGTTTAATTTCAAAATATTCCTGAAAAACAGCCATCTCGTTTTGTCGTTTGGGGCTGTTTTTAAGGTAACTATAAACACCCTTTGCTAGTTCCTGGATATCTGTTGGAAGAGTTGAACAAGCATTCGAAATACATATTTGTAGAGAATGTGAGGTGCATGTTACGGAATAAAATTTATAATTTTTTTGCTTTAGTAACTGCTGAACGCGTCCTTTCACACCCTGCATTACACTAGCTCCGTCTGAACAGAAACCAATTATATTTGATGTTGGTATTTCATGAGCTTCCAAAAATGATAAAATTTTATTGGTTATACATTCTGCAGTACTATCTTCGATTTCCAAAATTGTCAGAAAATGGTGAGTTATATTGTTAGTCTCGTTATCAAAAAATCTGGCTAAAATTACCAAACACTTCTTACAGCATATATCCGTACTTTCGTCAACTTTTATGGAGAAATAGTTATGCTGTAGTTTTTTTGCCATCCGTTTTGTGGAATATGGTTTAATTTTATCAGTAAGAACCTCTGTTGCTTTGGTTCTTCCGCAATTAAAAGCTTGGGCGATTTTAGAATCCGGGTATACTGATTATAAGATCTTAGCCAAATGATCCATTATTAAAATAGGCTCTGTGATGAATGCTAAACATTTTAGCAGTGTAGTTTTTGGTTATCCTTATTGGCGACTCTAGTAAAAACTTCTTCCATTCTAGGCACATTTTCTTGAGCTTTAACTTGTTCCAAGTGGAAGTCACTTTTTCCATGGCGCTGAAGGTTCCATTTCTTATTGGTAACCGATTTATCACAACACATTCAGGGAGAATGTAAGTTAGGGCAAGAAAGGGTCCAAGACATGACACTACTTAAGTGTGCACTCTGCCGGAAGGACGGGCACCCCGCAAACTATCGGGGATGTCCCATCTTTCAGGAAATAAAACAAAAAAAAGCAAAGCAAACAGAGATAGAAAAACGACCAATTACGCGTGTTCCTACAACAACGCCCGTTAATCCCCAAATCTCCTACGCCCAAATGGCGTCAGGAAGGGGAAATACGGTACAGCCTGCGCCAAAGGCAGCCCCACAGGCCCTCGTGCCTAAGGCTCCGGACGCACAGGCCGAAATAAGAAGCATGTTGCTGGCCATTTCTGGTCAGATAGCAGGTCTTCAAAAACAGATAACGGAGCAGGCGAAGAGGGTGGACCATATCTACTCTGTTTTGCCGAGCTTTACGCAATTCTTAGGTTAAGGGCGCGCTGCCGGAGAGGCCCTTAAGGATCCTTGCTGTGAATGTAAATTCACTGATTAGGATCGAACGTAGAGCAAACCTATTCCAATTGTTGAAAGATCTAAGTCCTGATGTGTTTATGGCTAGTGAAACTAAACTAAGTCAGAAACATAAATTGACACATAATAATTACAATATCGTACGAAGAGATCGGCCCAACTCGACTCAAGGAGGTGGTGTCGCAATCTTTGTACGAAAAGGCATAAAATATAAAGTTATATACAATAGTGAAGTACGCAGATTTCGGCTGCTTGAGGCGTGCATTCCTCTCCAACAGGGGAAGCGGATGTTTATAGTCGCGACTTACGCTCCGGAATCACCTCAGCCAACTGACTTTTTGACAGAGCTCGAAAAACTTTTTCAAGTGCTACAACTGAACTCAGTAGAGAATTACTATCTCATGGCTGGTGATTTAAATGCCAAACATATAGATTGGGGAAATCAAGTACAAAATCCGAGAGGTAACCATCTATTTAATTGGATGGGTCAATACAGTATTGAATATATGATCGATCTTCTAGCGACTGATAGACCATCGTTTCCAAGAAGCGGTGCCTATCTGGATCTATTACTAAAGGACTCTAGACTGACAATTACTAACACTGTGGGTCAACGGACAAGAAACTGCTTACAAACGATAGACTACGACAGCGACCACTGTGGTTTCGCCGCAGTAATACAGTAGCCGAACGAGCTTGTAGAGTTGGAGGAGTATGTACCTGCGCATTCTTACAATTACAGTAAGATGCGCTGGCCACGCTTTACCAACGCTTTAGCAAGCGAAATTCGTGCCAATAATATATCCCCACCAAATAACAGGAATTTAACAAACAACTAAATTGACCAATACCTAGAACAAATGGACGAAACAATCCTACGAACTATGAACAGAACTATACCAAAATACAGAGAACGTAACGTAACCGACATGTACCGTAACGCGACAATTGATGCACTACACAGACAAAAAAGTGGACTACTGACAAGACTTAAACGCTTGTACCGACGGTTCACTGACTCACGCGATCTGGAGATTAGGACACTGAAGTCGTCAATCAAAAACATCAACCAATTGATCAAAGAAAATTATAGGTTGTCTATTAATTTGTATTGGAACAATAAAGTTCGGGCCGTTAACTCTAGCGACCCGAGTATGTTTCCACAAATTAACAAGATATTTAGACGGAATGATCAAAACGAACTTCCATGTCTTAAGCTCCAGAGAACGGCAGAAAACAGAAACGTACTTCTGACAGCAGGGATAGATCCAGATGACGCGGTCTTGGACGATGACCTCTTTATTGTCGAGGATCCGCTGGAGAAAGTGGAGGCTGTGGGGGCTGCTTTTCAGCAAGTGTATAAGGTGAATGCAAGCATCCACCCCAACCACGACCTGGAAAGCAGAGCTCTACTCCATCACTTCTATCTTCGTAATGAAATGACGCAATGGCGATCAGAGAACCTAGGTTTCATCCGGTTCAATGAAGAAAACTTGGCGAATGCCACCATCGCCGTGCAAGAGGGGAGTGGTTCCCTGTTAATTACGAGGATGGAGCTCCAGCTCATCTTCGATTCATTAAAGAAGAAAAAGTCAACAGGAGTCGATGGTATATCCAATATTGTACTTCGACATCTACCTAAGGAAGCAATTGACATTTATGCCACACTGTTTAACAACGCACTGAATAATGCATATTATCCAGGGCGATGGAAAACAGCTGTGGTTCATCCTCTCCCGAAAAAGGGAAAGGACAACTCCAATCCGGCGAATCTTCGGTCGATAAGTCTTCTACCGAGTATCAGCAAGGTATTCGAGAAAGTAATAAATAGAGCTCTGTCCAAGTGGGCGGAGGACAATAATATCATACCGGATAATCAGTTCGGGTTTAAGGCGGGACATGACACCATTCATGCCGCGTCTAAACTCGTTTCTGATATCCAATGGAACAAAACTAAAAAGCAGTGTACAGGTGCTTGTCTGGTTGATTTGGAGAAGGCTTTCGACACCGTATGGTTAGAGGGTCTCTATCTAAAATTGACTAGGCTCGGCATAAGTAAACCACTATTATATATACTTTATGACATGCTTAATAGTAGAAAGTTTGTTGTCAAAAGTGGCAATGTAACTTCTACCGCAATCTTCGATATCAAGAATGGTCTTCAGCAGGGAGCGGTGAACTCGCCGATTCTATTCAGCATTTACACCAGCGATCTAATAAGTAGTCTAACTCATGCAATTGCGTATGCCGATGACCTAATAGCGTACAGAACGGCTACAAAAGTTGAGGTTATCAGAAGTCTCTTACAGCGTGACTTCGACAAGATTCAGCGATATTGTGATGACTGGAAGTTGAAAATCAACTTTCAGAAATGTGAAACGATTCTGTTTAGGACTCCGTTGGCTAGAGCCCCTAGGGATACTAGAAAGAACTGGCGTAAGCTGATGATCGTAGGGCCGCACCGGCAACCACTGGCGAACAGAAGTGTGGTAAAGTACCTTGGCATCTGGTTGGATCAGTATTTGTATTTCGACAGACATATAAATGCTGCTCTGAACAGGGCTAGGGGAGCCTTTGCCCTGACGAAACGGTTGTTTTACAGCAGCCGGCTTGACACCAGGGTGAAGGTGATTTGCTACATGGCCCTCATCCGGCCGATGATTGCCTATGGGTGCCCGGTGTGGTTCAACGTTGCCCCATCTCAAATGGAAAAGATTCGGGTGTTTGAGAGGCAGTGTCTTAGACGTTGTCTTGGTTTACACAGAACACCAGAATCAGAGTACAAACATTACTATTCCAACGGGACTCTATACAACGGAGCCAACATTAACAGAATAGATAATTTTTTGATAAAGCTGATTCGGAGTCACATTGCGAGAGCGATGACCTCAGCAAATAGCTTAATCTTTGGGGCTTACTACCCCAACACAGAATACTTCGAGAGTGTGCGTTTAAGTGGCCATATTGCACCTAATGCATTCCTTTATTTAGATAGTATAGGGTTGATCCAGGATAGAGAGGCGGTTCCGCTAATCTACCACGTCGGCCGTAGGGCTGTGGATAGGCGGCTCCTTTATAGTCGAGACGTCCTCGCACAAGACGGAGCTGAGCGACTTCGGTTCAGTAGGACTGTGTCCGATCGGGACCTGAAAGACAGGGTAAGACAGGAGAACCAGTTTTGGTGGTTGTCTAATGTTGATAGCGATAGTTGACCAGTTGTCTTGGCCGACTTACATAGTTTTAAGGGTATTCTTAGGTAGGGACAGTCAGGGTGGCACAAAAAAAAAAAAAAAAAATTGAGTACATTCTTCTAATGTACATATATTAAAAAAAAAAAAAAAAAAAAAATCTCTGCTGCTGTGGCTGTTCTAGTTTTTAAGTAGTTTTAGTTTAGTTTTAGTTTATTTTAAGTAGTTTAAGTTGGTTTGGGTAGTTATTACTTAGTTTTACTTTAGTTTGTAAGTTTTATATAAAAAATATAAAAAGATAAAGAATCCGAGTTTTTTTAAATTTTCTCGAGAAAACAAAAAAAAAAATAGATATAGTTTTTTTGAATTAAAAATAGTTTTTTAGGCCGAAAGGCATTACATTTAAGATATAGTTTAGCTTAGAGCGCCCGCATAGGGCCAGTAAGTTAGTTTTAAGTTATTGGATAATTAGGCTAGTTTTTATGAATTTTTGTCTAGCTTTAAGTAGTTGTAAGATAAATGAAAAATAAAAATGAATTTAAAAAAAAAAAATAAAAAAAAAAAAAAAAAAAAAAAAAAACCGATTTATCACACACTTTGCAAATAGCCTAATTTTTTTTAAATTTAAGCCATTGGAATGTTTCCAGCCAGTCGGAGCGCAGCTGCCGAACAGTTGGTGTTAATCTGAAAAAAATATATTATTCTATACATTTTACTGTGAATTCGTGATTAAGCAAGAGTTTTACTTCTTCTTTTTTGCAGTTTCTGTGCATTATTCTTTCAGAATCTAAAGATTCTTCATCGGACTCAGTTTCACTATGGGAATCAAAATATTTATTTATGGAAAAACATTATTGTAAAAGAAGCTGAAGATACGTCCTTTTTTGGAATTTTCGCAGGCGTAATATGCTTTCTTTTTGAAGTCGAAGTCGATGGCGTGCTCTCCGAAATTTTTGCATTTCTGATGACAAATCTTAAAAGACATAATCGTTTAAATATATTTTCTACCTTATTATACAAATAGATACATATACTTACTTATCCATCTTGTATTGTAATTTGTAACACAGAATACCATAACACAATTGTAGGAACAAAAACAATCGGGGAATTACCCAAATTCGCAAACAAAACAACAAACAAATTGAAAATAGTACATTGAATTGAATTGAATTTTATTGAGACTTTTAATTATTTAGTTACAATGATATTCTTATTCCAATTTTAACGATAGCTCGGACAATCAACCACCATGAAAACAGTACACGCTGTGGATATTTTGACAGACGACAATAAATATTGTGGATTGCATTCTGGGCTGTGTTCCAGGTTGTTACAATTCAATGCGTTCAGTGCCCATAAAGGTAAATGTTGTTTACACGTCCTATGAAATATTTTATATTTTATTTTTAACATTGCATTTTCATAGAGTGCCATTTAAAGCGTTTGAGTGCCACAGTGCCATTTAAATTAAAAAGTGCCAAAAGTGCACGATAGTGCCATTTCGGCAACGCTGCTCTAGACCCATATTGTGAAGTCTCCAAAATTTAGCAGAGACAAAATTAACAAATGGGGCCCGTAGCCTGAAGATGCCACCACAATCGTTCGACTTGTCGATATTACTATAAGACGCTGTTCACATTGGACTTACTCAACCGATTTATTTTGACGTAAGGCCACCCTGTCGTGTTCAGAAACAAAAGTAGTGAGAACACTCCAGACTCACTTTGACGTCTTGTAGTTGTCATAATTGTTGGCCATTTGCTATGCCACTATATACAGTGAATTATAAAAGTAAGTAAGCACCTCTTAGTTTAAAGATCATTTCCTTCTAGCAATCGATAGTAATGTTAGAAAAAAACTTAATATTTTTGTCTATAATACGGCATTCTTGCTTGTCATTGTCATTGATCGAGGTTCATTTTGCAAACTTCCAATGTTATTTTATTTGGTTATTATTTTGTGTGTAGCAGATGGACTTTTGTTAACAATTTTACCATTCTCGCAATTAGATTTATTTTCCAAATAGTGTTTGATTATATTTTTTTTAATGAGTGCTTACTTACTTTTGTGATATACTGTATCTTCGTGTGTCATATTATGTAACAAGACAAATGTCAAAAAAAATCCATTAATTTTCAATTTGTTTTAAAAATCCTGCCTCACTATGCCGTCCCTTTCTTACCATGAAGTGCGAACGAGAAAAAACACAGAGACATCAAAATAAGTCGGCGGAGTGAGTCCAATGTGAACACCGTCTAAGTTATATCTACAAATTTAATTTTTGGTGGAAGATATTTTCGAAGTGAAATTATTGAACAAATTAATATTATATCTTATATTTGATGTTATTTAATTTAAACTGTAAAAAAAAGTTTATTTAAAGTTCTCAAAACACAATTTTTCTTATTTTATATGTTTATATCTGTCATTAATATGACAGTTTGAATTCACTAGCTTTGTAGTGCAATTTTGCATTCACAAAGCTAGTTGACTTTTTGACTACGTAGTGACTAGGTTAGTAAATGCGCCCAATGATTTTGAGGTTAGCCGCGCGCGAACAATTCATTCGTTGCAGTGTGGATGGTATGTGGGACGCGAATAGTGTTTGACAGTTCGTAGCAATCATATTGCAATTCGCGACGACTAATTTATTTTCTCAAATTTCTCTCCTTTTAGCAATTACAACGCAAATTTTAATAAATTAACATTAAATTAAACTAGATTGCTACTCTTTTGTAAAGTTTTTGTAAAGAATTTAGGCTTATATATGTTTTAAATCCCATTTGTTGTTGTGGCTCTCATGTGAATAGTCTTTAAGAAAGAGAAATTTTATTATTTTCATTTTTCAACGAAAGACAGAGTAAGGGAGATTTCCGAGTGGTGGAAATGAAAAAAAAATTCTTTTTTGACCTTTTTCTGTTGGAATAAATTTTCTTGTTTGTATGTTTTTGTGACTATGTATTGAAGTAGATATACTTTTTGCTTGAACTTTTTTGTCTGAATACATTTTCTTGTTTGTATGGTTTTTGTAGGTATTGAAATAAAGAGATCTGCCTATCATTTGTTTTGAAATTTTCAATTCTGGTGAAAAATCAAATAGTTACTATCTTAAGCGAGAGCTCTCAACCAATGCTACAAAGATGTTCTAGAAAGCATAATAATTGCAATGACAAACTTTATAAAAAGTATATTGGCGATAAATTTTCATTAAACTGTTTTAATTTTAAATAAGTATCTCCCATAAATTTTTTTTCCAAATTTTAGAAAATATTTTTTTTTTCTCTAGAATGTTTTTGTTTTACTTTCGTATTTACGGCGGTTTGATGAAAAAAATGTCAAAGATGAAAAAAATGTTAATTATTCACGTATAATTGTTGATAACTTTTTTACAAGCAATCGAATGAAGTTTTTATATTATATTCTTATATTTTTATATTATGTTTTTTCATAATCTACACAAAAAAGAAACAAACCAAACAAATTAAAAAGAATCATACGAAAATGTTGATTTTTCATGTTCTTACAATTCAAAATAATAACAATTTCTCTCAAAACTTACATTTTTCACATATCATTTGTACCTTTTTTATCAAGTAATTATCAAAGTAATAATTTTTTTGTAGTTTAACAAAAATAAAATGCACGACAAGGTCGCACGAACTTGCTCCTATGTAATAGACTAGGATTTTTAAAAACGAATGTTATTTGAGAAAACTGTTCATAAGCATAACATTTATTTTTTTGTTTTCACTTTTTTAGCAGTTGGAGCTAAAACCAGGATGCCATGTGTTTTAAGCAAACGATTAGTTGATGTGAGAACAAAATTATAATTCCACGTAGTGGCTTATTTAAAAAATAAGCTTTTATATACAAAAACATTTTTAAGAAACAATTTTGGAAGCCCAATTTTATGTGTTTATTAATGTACGAATAAAAATTAAATTTCCAAAAAAAAAATATTGATTCGTTTTTGAAATATTGAATTTTCCAAACAAAAAAAAATTGATTTTTTTTAATTCAAAAACATATATTTTTAAAAGTTTTGAAATGCAATGTTTTTTAAGCTTCTTAGAAACTTGTCTATACAAAATTTCATTGAAATACGTTATGCCGATAATGAGAAATTCAAAATTCAAAAAACTCGTAGGTATCTTGATTTCAAATTATTTTTTTTATTAAATATTGTTGGACATCCCTCTCAATTCGTGCCCGAGCATACCTACCAACATTTACACACAAACATATCTTTTTCTCTTTCGTCATTTATGTCATTCTGACTTGACCATTCTTTTTATATTCGTTTACCCACTTTTCTGAACTCGTGTTATTTTACTTGTAATAAAATCTTTAAATATAAAAAACATCCGTTTACTTTTATAATTGATTTATATTTCTGGTGGTTCGCATCGGTTTAATCAATCGGCTCTACAAATATAGATCGTAAGAATTAATTGAAAGGAAACAATTTTCTCGGAACCTTTTTAGAGGAAAATGCGATTTTCGAAAACCATTTTTTGACATTTGTAAGGAGTGTACCGTTATTTTTAGGTAAAATACATTTTTTTCTCATATCTTGATTATATTAAGAAAAGAAGAAATTTTTATTTCAACTGGCTCTGCAATTGAATAGAATTGATTATTTTCAATGCATTATGTTTCGAATCGTTTATTCCATATAATTTTGATTATTTTTTTCATTTTCTCAAAATGTGTTCCTTTACTTGTGCAAAACTACTAATTTCAATGTATTTAACCAAAAAATAACGCTACCCACCATACAAATGTTAAAAAATGGCATCTAGAATTTTGCTAAAATTGTTTTCTTTCGATTAATCCTCGATCTATAATTTAATAAAAAAAATTGAAATTAAGATATTACTGACGGTAGATACCTACCATAGAACCATTTTTACAAATTTTTAATTTCTCATTATCTACATAATGGATTTTAATGAAATTTTGTATAGAGAAGCTTTTAAAAAGTTTGAAAAATATTGCATTTCAAAACTAAAAAAAAAATATTTTTTGAATTTTTGAAAAATATATTTTGTTTTGGAAAATTCGACATCTCAAAAACGGCTCAATATTTTATTTATGTTTATTCGTACAATAAGAGAAGCTTTAAGTTGGCCTACTATTTTTTTTTTCTTATTTCATATTTGCATAGCATTCTTTTTTATCTCTTACTACTTAAAGAATTAAAAGAAAAATAATTTTTAAAATTCGTATTCTATTACATAGGAGCAAGTTCGTGCGACCCAGTCGTGCATTTTATTTATTTAAAAAAAAGATATAACCCAGTAAGTGCAACAAACTCGGTTATTGCAACTGCCTTAATTTCTATTAGTTGCGTAAATAGAGTTTGTACTGTTTATCGTAATAATGTACTGTACACTATTCATATACATATATTTATTTTATTTACAAGTATTTAAGGTTCTTAGTAAAATAAGGTTAACCAAAACATAAAAAACTTTCTTTAATTCCATATGTCATGATTACATTCTATATTTATATTTATTTGTTTGTTGCAAGCATGGTCACAGATTTATATTTTTTCATACAAATATATTTTTCCTATCCTCACAAAACGTCACATATACATCCATGAATATAATTTTCTCATTCTATTATTTCTATTTTTTCTTTCTGTACACATTCTCAACACAATTTATTTTTTCTCATTCTTCCATTATCTCTACACCCATATTGTAAAGTTTCCAACATTTAGCAGAGACAAATTTAACAAATGGGGTCCGTAGCCTGAAGATGCCGCCACAATCGTTCGTTTTGTCGATTTTACTATAAGTTATATATGCAAGGGTTATATATACAAAGATAATACTATAAGATATACAGTGACGAGCAAAAGTGGTTAAAGGATTTCGCTTTTTTAAAAAATTGCTTTAAGTAAGGATTTTTAATAACGGGTGATTTTTTAAGAGCTTGAGAACTTTTTAAAAAAAAAAAACGCATAAAATTTGCAAAATCTCATCGATTCTTTATTTGAAACGTTAGATTGGTCCATGACATTTACTTTTTGAAGATAATTTCGTTTAAATGTTGACCGCGGCTGCGTCTTAGGTGGTCCATTCGGAAAGTCCAATTTTGGGTAACTTTTTCGAGCATTTCGGCCGGAATAGCCCGAATTTCTTCGGAAATGTTGTCTTCCAAAGCTGGAATAGTTGCTGGCTTATTTGTGTAGACTTTAGACTTGACGTAGCCCCACAAAAAATAGTCTAAAGGCGTCAAATCGCATGATCTTGGTGGCCAACTTACCGGTCCATTCCTTGAGATGAATTGTTCTCCGAAGTTTTCCCTCAAAATGGCCATAGAATCGCGAGCTGTGTGGCATGTAGCGCCATCTTGTTGAAACCACATGTCAACCAAGTTCAGTTCTTCCATTTTTGGCAACAAAAAATTTTGTTAGCATTGAACGATAGCGATCGCCATTCACCGTAACGTTGCGTCCAACAGCATCTTTGAAAAAATACGGTCCAATGATTCCACCAGCGTACAAACCACACCAAACAGTGCATTTTTCGGGATGCATGGGCAGTTCTTGAACGGCTTTATTTATTTATTTATTTATATCTTTATTAACAAGTAAGTAAATTACAATGCTAATATAAATTAGAGCTTTAGCTACCATGACTACCAGCTCGAGATAAGAATATAATAAGAATAATATAAATATAATTAATATAATACAATAAATGATGATGATGACTTAGATATAATTTTCCAATTTGAGTTCACAGATCAGTTTGTAGGTTTGATTGATGTTTTCTATGGATGGGTTTTTAAGTAAGTCCAGTAGGGATGAGTTGGGGAGAAATATTTTTGAGAGGTCTTTGATTTTCGTACAATCGTAGACAAGGTGTTTGATGGTAATAACTTCATTTTGGTTACAGAGGTGACAGTTTGGAGGATCAGATTTTGATATGATATGGCCGTGAGTGGTGAAAGTGTGCCCCATTCGAAGCCGCAGGTATATTTTGATCCTTTTCCATGAGCATTTTGTGGGGTATATGGTCTTTTCGGCTGCAGGGTTGATATCCGAGTAATGATGTCTGTATTGTAACCAATCGGCATATAGTTTTACGTCCCAATAATGTTTAATTTCTTTTCTCGTGTCTCTGTTATTTGGGATGTGTGTTACGTGGGCATGTTGGGTGAACTAGTATCACCTGGTGACCAAAAGTCGACCAATTACCTGGCTTGTCGTGCGGCAGCGCGACACCGCCGACGACACCGTCAGCCGTCATCCAACGATGAAAATTTTGTTGTGAATCTTTTTGTTTCTTTTATTAGTTGTCCTTTTGTTTATCCTTTTAGTTTTTTTAATTTGTTTTAACATTCAAATGATGGATGTTTTCCTAGACATTCTGAAAGAAAGAATAAAAGATAATTTAGAAAATAATTACCAAAATATGCTACCTACAATACAAGGGTATGAATTTGTTTTGGTTAGGATTCTATTGCCTTTGCATAAGAATCTTTGCAACACAAATTCAACACTTTGTAGACATGGTACTTACCTCAAACATATAAAAAAACGTCAAGCATCATCTAAAGAAGAAAATAGAATAATAAAAAGGAAATTAATTTGATTATAAATTGGTTAATTATTAAAAGATTACTTACCGAAATGTTTGTTTGCCCTGGTGTAGTGTCCATGTTTGTTTTGATTGTGACACTTCACATATTCTTTTCATTAATCAAAGTCATAACTTGTTGTTTCGTTTTCTGGATATGTGTTTGTAGGTCTGTCTCCTTTCGCCCAAGGGAAAAGGGGTTAGAAATATAACTACTAGCACATGCGCAGAAAGCATTCTAGCAGTTTTGTTCATCCGTCGGATGAACTTTAATGAATTTATTTATGGTTTAAGTCTAGGATAAGTAGGATTGGTACAGTAAGGAAGAAAAGTATATTTGAATAGAAAGATAATTAGATAAGATAGATTAATTTAGGATAAATATTAAAATTATATTAGAAGTAGTTTAGATTAGTGTGATATATGAAAATAAAGACTGAGATAGTTATTTAAAGATGTAATGTTAGTGTATAGGTGTGTGTGCAATTTCTTGGTCGTGGATGAGGGGGTATTTATGGCTGCAAATAGTTATCTCACTCAGACGTAGTGGTAACTATTTACTTAGGTAATAGGAGAATGACTAGGAACTAGCCTAAGGGATTTTATGGTCATCATTGGATATTGTGCGAGCAAAAAGTCAAGAAGTGGAAAAGTTATTAAAGCGTTTCAAACTGCCATTTTTGATTTTTTTAAATTCAAAATTAAATTTGAGTTCGATTTTTTTTTTATTCTGTGAAATTCGGAAATACGATAAGTGTTTTGAAACAGGAGTATTCTTGAAAGAAATTTTTTGTTTGATTGAGGTAAATGGAAAAGTGATTGCCATAGAAATGTAAAATAGTATATATAATATATATATTATATACCAATATAGAATCAACTAGAAGTTGTGGAATCACTAGGAGTTCTTGCGAGGATTTTATACTAATTGTTAAAGCAGAGGTATGTGATTATAAAATGGAAAGTTTAAAGTTGTTTGTCTGACGTGTGATTTTTGTTTTAACCAGGTTTAGGCCAGAGATCTTTCAAAGATCTAGAAAGGTCAGACACAGAGGTCTAGGCCTCTGCCAACTTTTTTATCTTCTTTGTTTGCGGTTTTTGATCATCAACGAGGGCATCCTTTGAAGGAGAAAGCACTCCTTTGTTCAAGAAAACAAAGGAACAAGCTTTTAGAGACAAAGACCAGAAGTTTCTACAGAGGGTATTATACATATAACCCAAATATATATATATATATCCCACTGGAGATAAATAAGGGTACTTGGAAAAGGAAAAGGGTGCTTCGCAAAGACCTTAGAAAAGTGAGGAATAGCAGCAATAAAATAAATTGAAGAACAGGAATAAAAGTGAAGAAAAAGAAGAAAGTGTTAAAGGAAGAACAAAGTGTAAAAGAAAAAAACTGAAAGAACAATTGGAAAAATTTTAACTTAAACATACAGTAACATTTTTTTTTGAATAATTTAACGTACATAGTATACATTAGTGTGAAATTGGGTTCTCCAAATCTTTTTTTTTTTTTGAAAAATTCTATTTTTGAATTCTTAAAAGCATAAGAAAGATTAAAGTGATCTTAAAGATTTAAATTCAAATAATTCAGTGAAGAAGTGAATTAGTCTACGACTGTTTCTCCAGCGTGCTGCCGGCAGGACTACGAGGGACCAGGAAAACTGTAAGTGATTTATTGTTCTAGTGATTTTGAGGATAAAAAGATCCCATTTGATAACCTTTAAGGTCAATTTTCTTTCCTTTTTTTTTTTTTAAATTTTTGTATTTTTAGTTTTTTTATATTATTAAAGTGAAGAAAAGAAACGAGTGGGAGAGCTCGATTGAGTTTTTTTGTTAGATCTTTTTGATGAAGATAAAATTAAATAAAGTTATAATTTGAAAGAGTATAAAGAAAACAAATATGGTGTGCTAATTTCATAGCTAGTGGTGTGTGGAGGTTTGGTAAAGCCGTCCAGATATAAATTTGGTTTGAGGACATGACAGACTAACTATTCTCTACTGACTAACCCGTGACTGGTTGGGTTCATTTAGGGGCTATTTCCAACAAAAGAGGCCATGGAATTAGCGAAGGATGTATCTTCAAGATACTTGGGTGGGTGGCCAGACCTTCGTCAACAACATCAGACGAACGTTTGGAATTCAGGGTGACGGTATTTAGGAGGAATAAAAAGGAGGTGCTTTAGGGAAAAGTTACATAATTTTTTTTGGTTTAGGGATTAGTTTTAGGTTAGGATTTAAATTTTTTTATTTACTTTTTTTATCATTTTTTTACTTACTTATTTTATAATTTTTTTTTGGTTAGGGCTTATATTTTTTTTTTACTTTTTTATTAATTTTTCTTTATTTAATTTTTTTTTATGTTTCTAGGTGAAGGGTTTTCAGTTAATTTTTTTTTGTTAGTTAGGTGAAGGGTTTATTTTTTTTCAGTTACATTTTTTTTTAGGTTAGTTTTTTTATTATAATACTTTTTTTTAACTTTGATTCGAAGCACCGAATTCTTGTTCTCTCCTAGATATCGTCAGGGTTCTCAGATTTGTGTCATTTAACATCAGATAGTATACCTTAGGCACGAATAAATAATGATTAGTCGAGCAGGAGGTGTACTGAGAGGTGGCAAGAACCACTCCATACGACGAGCTAAAGCCGAGCAACCGCAAGCGTGCCGTAGCCTCCTCCAGTACACCGAAGCATTCCTCCGTGGAAACCTAGCTCCTAACAATGGCGCCCAACGGGACCTAACGGTTTTAATTGTTTTATAAAGCCAAAGACATGTTCAGGGAGATGATTTTTTTTTTTTTGAGAGATCATCGCCTTGGACTTGTTTTGTTTTTGATAAAAAAATTTTTTTTTACTATTACACAAATCTGAGGACTAGTAACTTTTGGTTTTGTCACAGATCGAAAACAGCTGTCCAAATCGTCAGACCATGAGTCAGAGATTTTAGTGAGGTAGTTGAAGATCTGTGACAACATCAAAAGTTTGAACAAGGTCGTACAATTTCGGATCTCAGCTGTCCATAGAATTAGGCACAGCCAGATTGTTTGTGAGGTAGGGATTCGGAGTTCGAAAACCTTGTTCGTGCGGAAGTTCATTTTGAATACACAACCAACCATTGACTAGGCTAAACGCCAGGAACTATGTTGTGGTTGTGGGAGAAAGATGGACTGAAGCAACCCCTGAATTTCAAACGCACCAGTCACAAGACATAAGTACGATAGAACGCAACTAACGACTACCAATTTGCAGACGGAAAGGAAACTTTGCCAATCTTCACACACCTAAGCGTATACGTATAAAACATACAAATACACATACTTTTTTTTTTACAAATTACATTATTTTTTTTTTATTGATTTAATTTTTTGTTGATATAATTATCTTTTTACTTTTCATTTAAATTTTTTTTTAATTTTTGCTTTTTTTATAATAAATTTTTTTACTTTAACATTTTTTTTTTACTTTGAAATTTTGGTTTTTAATAATTTTTTTTTTAGTTTACTAATTTTTTTTTATAAAACAAAGTTCTAATTTGCTTAATACTATTTTTTTTACAATTCTTCCTTTTTATCATTTTTTTTATAACTTTCATTTATATAGTAAATTCAGTTTTTTTAGGATTTTAATATTGGGTTTTAGAATTTTTTTTTTTAGGATTTGAATAATTTTCTTTATATTACAATACCATTTCTTCAATTCTTATTTACATTTTTTTAAAATTTGTTTACAATTCTTGAATTACTACTTCATAATTCACATTTTGTTTTTACATTTGGGTTCAAGAAGTTTTTGTTTTTGAGTAGGTTTTTTTTTTATTATTCTTTTTCCTTGAAATTTATTTTTTCATTAAATACAAATCAGAAAATATGTCAGAGGGAAAAAAGAAGTCAACGGGAACAGTTTCTAGAGGAACTGGGAAAAGGAAGGTCACACGTCAGACAGAGACAGTAGACGAGGAAAGCGAAGTAGCTGAAATGCCCATACTACCTACCTTAACACCAACAGTGACAGAAAACGACGACTTAGACAAAACATACCACGAAATTACTAAACTTATTCGTAGTTTCGAAATTGTTGGAACAAACGACAACGACATACAAAATGCTGACGAACAAAACGCGACGGAAGACAATGATGAAAACGAACGTTTACGAATAGAACAAGAACTATTGATACAACAAAATTTAGAACTTGAACAGGAACGACTACGAATAGAACAAGAACAAAAACGATTACGTTTAGAACAAGACCGTATTACACAACAATTTTCAATTAGACAAAACCAAAACCGAACTAATACGAATACAACTACGAATATACCAAACATTAACGTACTGACAGAACTTGACTTGTACGAACGAATGCAAAAGGTTGCAACTCTGACTGTCAAGGAAAGCCAGACTAAAACTCTGAGTGTTCTTGCAGATGGCTTGTCAGAAATGTACAAGTTATTTGACAAGAACATGAAAGAGGTCAATTCAAAATTGAATAGCATGGAACAGTCTTTGACAGTTCAGAGAAACGCAGCAGACGAACAAGACTCTATACGAAACACCACGAATACTAAGCGGACCAACAGACAGACAACCTACTCGGCGAATAGTCAATCGACATCGCATCCGTCAGATGGAAATTCTTCATTTAGGGATATCAATCGAAGGATTGATGTTCATAAATGGGGAGTCAAATTTGACGGTTCGTCAAAAGGCATGTCGGTTGAAAGTTTTATTTTCCGAGTAGAGACTTTACAGAAGAAAAGTGGACTGACTGACGATCAGCTCTTCGCCAATTTCCACCATTTAGTCACGGGCTCTGCTGAGCGTTGGTATTGGGATGTTTGCGAGGAAAACCAGAGTGATGAACTTTTTAACTATCACGATTTAAAAACAGAACTGATTCGACAGTTTAAACACAATAAACGTGACCATGAGATCCTTAGGGCAATCATGGATCGAAAACAACAAACCCAAGAAACGTTCGACGAATTTTATGCCGACATTAGAGGTCTGACTTTGCAAATGCAAGTCAGGCCTACAGAAAGTGATTTGGTTTCGATGGTTAGAAAGAACTTGAAGGAAAGAATTAGCACATTAATTTTTGGTTGCGCTATTAGAAACATTCGCGAATTGAGAGAAGAGTGTAAAAGAGCTGAAGAGCATCTAGCTTTAAGAGATTCGAAGATAAAGCGATTTACACATGAGATAGATGTTAGTGATTGTTTAAGAAATAGAGATAGAGTAAGCGATTTAGAAGAAGAAGAATTTGATTTAGCAGCTTTTCAAACTAAGAGAACGGAAAGAAAAAGTTTTGGAGAGAAGGAAAATTTAAATAGGTTCAAGGGACAGGAAAGGAAAAGGGATGAAGCGAAGGAGGGACAAAAGTCTTCGGGCGATTGCCCATCTTCATTTCATACCTTGACGTGTTTTTGTTGTGGACAGGGTAGTGTATCCTTCCGATGTGCTGCGTGTCAGGGAAACCCGAAAGTCGGCAGTACACCCGGGAGTCAACCGCCGACGTCGAAACCACTCCCGGAGAATTCGAAAAACCTAGAATAGTAAAAATTTTAAAGAGACAAGCTGAAAAAGAAAATAATGAAGATACTTACCAAATTGAAGAACAAGAACATCATAAGAGTCTTCACCAGAGGATGATAGAGTATGAAGCTGCTAGGAAGAGAATATTCGGTGAAGAACTAGACTGTAAAAAAATGAAGAGTAGGAATTATTTGAAGATTTTGAGGCTAAGGGAGAAAAGTGCAATAAAAAGACAGACGAGACATAGAATCGAAGCGACTATACTGACAATGACAAATGACAATAGGCCATATGCGAAAGTGCAATTAGGAGGAGAAGATTTTGAGGGATTGTTAGATAGTGGAGCGTCCGTTACGTGTTTAGGGAAAGGTGCAATAGATTTTATAAGTAGGAAAAAGATTAAAATAACAAAAATGAACAATGATATAAGAACGGCGGATGGAAATCACCAAAAGATAGAAGGAAGCTTTAGAGCGGATGTTTCTTGGGGTGGTAAATCACATGAGTTGGAGATCCTGGTTGTTCCTGGTCTTTCTCAACCGCTATATCTGGGTGTTGATTTTTGGAGTACTTTTAAAGTAGCTCCAAATATTATAAGTGAGCTGAACGCTCCAGTTATGACGAAAGAGCAACCTAGCTACAGAGATCTCTCACCGGATCAAGCCAAGCAGCTGGAGGGTATCAAGTTACGGTTTCCCTCCTTTGCCGTACTCGGGTTGGGTAAAACCAATCTTGAGGAGCACGTAATTGAAGTGGATGACGAACAAATTCCCATTAAGCAAAGGCACTACCCTATTTCACCAGTAGTCCAAAAGCTCATGTATGCTGAGCTGGACAGAATGCTGGAATTAGGGGTGATCGAGGAGAGTAACAGTGCTTGGAGTTCTCCAGTTGTTTTGGTGAGAAAAGGTGGGAAAAATAGGTTGTGTCTGGATTCAAGAAAAGTCAATGCACGAACTAAAAAGTTTGCTTACCCACTGCCACATATAGAAGGAATAATAGCAAGACTTCAAGATACAAAATACATTTCTAGTATCGATTTAAAAGATGCCTTTTGGCAAATTCCGCTGGAGAGCAAATCAAGGGAGAAGACGGCTTTTACAGTCCCTGGGCGACCGTTATATCAATTCACGGTTATGCCGTTTGGGTTATGTAACGCCGCCCAGAGAATGTCTAAGCTGATGGACAAAGTCATTCCCGGTGGGTTACGCCAGAATGTCTTTGTCTATCTCGATGACCTCTTGGTTTGTTCTCCAGACTTTAATACTCACATAAAAGTACTAGACGAAGTGGCAAGTTCATTACGTACAGCGGGTTTGACTATAAATGTAGAAAAAAGCAAGTTCTGCTTTAAAGAAATAAAATATCTAGGATATGTAGTTGGGGACGGTGGTATACGGACTGACAAGGACAAAGTATCGGCGGTCGAAGACTTCCCGATTCCTAAGACCCCCAAGCAACTTCGCAGGTTCCTAGGCATGACTGGTTGGTATAGGCGGTTCATACCGAACTATGCGTCTATAGCAGCCCCAATGACTGACTGCCTAAAGAAAGGACAGACTTTCACAATGACTGACGAAGCACTTACGGCATTTCAACAACTCAAAATGAGTTTAGTTAAAGCTCCCATACTTACAAATCCAGACTTCACAAAACATTTTTACATACAATGCGACGCTTCGACTTCGGGTGTAGGGAGTGTGATCTTCCAGTTGGATGACGAGAAAAATGAACGGCCGTTGGCATTCATGTCCCAGAAGCTAAATTCCGCTCAAAGGAACTATAGTGTAACGGAGCTTGAATGCTATGCGGCAGTTTTATCGGTAAAAAAGTTCAGGGCCTATGTTGAAGGTCTACCCTTTACTATTATTACCGATCACGCAAGTCTGAAATGGCTAATGACACAAAAAGATCTAGCTGGACGTTTGGCTAGATGGAGCCTCAAGCTCCAGGGTTTCGACTTCGTGATCGAACATAGGAAGGGTGTCCAAAACGTAGTCCCTGATACTCTCTCACGAATCCATATGGAGGAGATCACGACCGAAGACTTAACGCCAGAAATAGACTTTAGTTCACCATATTTTTCTTCGGAAGAATATGTTGAGCTAAAGAAAATAATAGAACAAGACAAGGACAAACTACCCGATATTTGTATATCTGACGGATTTGTTTACAAACGAACGGACATAAGAACAGGGGACGCAATACAGGAAGACCGGGCATGGAAGCTTTGGGTACCTGTGGAGTTGCGTGGAGGTCTTTTGATGGCGGCACATGACTCTCCAGCGTCAGGGCACGGCGGTATAAATAAAACGTTGTCCAAATTGAGACAAAAATATTTTTGGCCCGGAATGGCTACCGATGTTCAGCGTTGGGTGAGTTCATGTGACACATGTAAATGTAGTAAGTCAGTAAACACGACTACTCGGCCGCCGATGGGACAACAAAGACTGACGGAACGACCGTTCCAACGACTATTTATTGATTTTTTGGGACCTTATCCACGCACAAGAAATGGTAACACACACATATTTATTGTTCTTGACCATTTTAGTAAATATGTGTTTCTAAAAGCAATACGAAAAGCAACATCATCTGAGGTAGTTAAGTTTTTAGAAGAAAATGTATTTCACGTATTTGGTGTTCCCGAATATATTCATTCCGATAACGGAAAACAATTCATATCGGAGTTGTTCACAAGTTTCTTGACTCGCTATGGAGTCAAACAGGTACGAACTGCTATTTACTCTCCTCAAGCGAATGCTTCAGAGAGAGTAAATCAGTCAATTCTTGCAAAGATTCGATCTTATTTAGGAAGTGATCAAAAACATTGGGATCAACATGTTAGCAATGTGGCGTTCGCACTGCGTAGTGTGGTGCACGATGCAATTGCAGTTGAACCGTATTACGCGATTTTTGGCTCTCCAATGATTCAAAACGGCAAATCTTACGAATTACTTCGTAAACTAGGTGTTGTTAAAGAATCGAAAATCGAAATATTAAATAAAGACGATAAACTTGAGCTAATAAGAGCCAAAATTTTTGAAAATTTGAAACTCGCCCATCAAAAAAGTGAAAAAGTATACAATACTAGAAGTAAAGACGTCAAATATAAAATAGGACAAATAGTTTACCGAAGAAACTTTAGACAAAGCAATAAAATTGACAACTACAACGCGAAACTTGGTGCGAAATTTATTAAATCGATTATTTTAAAAACCGTAGGCAATTCACTTTACGAGATAGGAAATTTAAAAGGCGAGAAAGTTGGAGTATATCACGCGAAAGATCTTCATGTTTAGAAACGATATCAAAATCACGCACTCAGATGATGTTGCTTAATGTGATATTAGGTTAAGGTACTTCAGTGATTTTTTTTTTTGTTATATAGTTTATTTATTTATTTAGATAGTTTATTTTATAGTATTTTTATTTACATTTATGATCTGTGATATTTTTTTTTATATATAGTTTATTTATTTAGCCTAGCTTCGACAACCTGTGATATTTTCTTTTAGTTTATTAAGTTAGCTTAGTTTTTTTTATCTGTGATATTTTTTTTATAGTTTAGATTTTTCTATCTGTGATTTTAATTTTTTTGTCAAAGTACCTGATTTTCTTTGAAAAGATAGTTTATTTTAGGTTCTACTGTGATATTAGTTTTACTTTAGTTTAAGAGCTTATCTGTGATTTTTTTTTAGTCAAAGTACCCTATTTTCTTTTTAAGTTAGGTTATTTTATCGTTCATCTGTGATATTAATAATTAAGTAAAACCACCTGAGTTAATCTGAGATAGTTAGAGATTAAGCTGAAGTACCTGATTTTTTTTTTGCTAGTAGGATAAAATACCTGATTTTTACCTGTGATATTAGTATAGTTAGTTAGTAAAAGTACCTGATTATAGTTAAGTTCAAAGTTATATTTATTTATTTATTTATGTTAGTATAGGTTGTAGCAAAATTTTTTTTTGTAGAAAAGTTAAAAAGTATCTGATATATAGAAACATCCATCAAAGATAGATTCACTAAAAGAAAATAAACAAACAAAAAAATATTAGTGTGGTTAGTAAAAACAGAAACTGCTCGACAGTAATAAAATAATACATGTACATATATAGCATGAGATCTCAGGTAATGGGCTCAGCCACACTACGAGACCATTTAAATATAAAAAGACATGTACGATTTACCTAACATGACCACTTTTTTTTTTACGTTTTAAGTGGCATCACGACCACTCCTCCACTTCAAACGAGCCTGTTACGTGGGCATGTTGGGTGAACTAGTATCACCTGGTGACCAAAAGTCGACCAATTACCTGGCTTGTCGTGCGGCAGCGCGACACCGCCGACGACACCGTCAGCCGTCATCCAACGATGAAAATTTTGTTGTGAATCTTTTTGTTTCTTTTATTAGTTGTCCTTTTGTTTATCCTTTTAGTTTTTTTAATTTGTTTTAACATTCAAATGATGGATGTTTTCCTAGACATTCTGAAAGAAAGAATAAAAGATAATTTAGAAAATAATTACCAAAATATGCTACCTACAATACAAGGGTATGAATTTGTTTTGGTTAGGATTCTATTGCCTTTGCATAAGAATCTTTGCAACACAAATTCAACACTTTGTAGACATGGTACTTACCTCAAACATATAAAAAAACGTCAAGCATCATCTAAAGAAGAAAATAGAATAATAAAAAGGAAATTAATTTGATTATAAATTGGTTAATTATTAAAAGATTACTTACCGAAATGTTTGTTTGCCCTGGTGTAGTGTCCATGTTTGTTTTGATTGTGACACTTCACATATTCTTTTCATTAATCAAAGTCATAACTTGTTGTTTCGTTTTCTGGATATGTGTTTGTAGGTCTGTCTCCTTTCGCCCAAGGGAAAAGGGGTTAGAAATATAACTACTAGCACATGCGCAGAAAGCATTCTAGCAGTTTTGTTCATCCGTCGGATGAACTTTAATGAATTTATTTATGGTTTAAGTCTAGGATAAGTAGGATTGGTACAGTAAGGAAGAAAAGTATATTTGAATAGAAAGATAATTAGATAAGATAGATTAATTTAGGATAAATATTAAAATTATATTAGAAGTAGTTTAGATTAGTGTGATATATGAAAATAAAGACTGAGATAGTTATTTAAAGATGTAATGTTAGTGTATAGGTGTGTGTGCAATTTCTTGGTCGTGGATGAGGGGGTATTTATGGCTGCAAATAGTTATCTCACTCAGACGTAGTGGTAACTATTTACTTAGGTAATAGGAGAATGACTAGGAACTAGCCTAAGGGATTTTATGGTCATCATTGGATATTGTGCGAGCAAAAAGTCAAGAAGTGGAAAAGTTATTAAAGCGTTTCAAACTGCCATTTTTGATTTTTTTAAATTCAAAATTAAATTTGAGTTCGATTTTTTTTTTATTCTGTGAAATTCGGAAATACGATAAGTGTTTTGAAACAGGAGTATTCTTGAAAGAAATTTTTTGTTTGATTGAGGTAAATGGAAAAGTGATTGCCATAGAAATGTAAAATAGTATATATAATATATATATTATATACCAATATAGAATCAACTAGAAGTTGTGGAATCACTAGGAGTTCTTGCGAGGATTTTATACTAATTGTTAAAGCAGAGGTATGTGATTATAAAATGGAAAGTTTAAAGTTGTTTGTCTGACGTGTGATTTTTGTTTTAACCAGGTTTAGGCCAGAGATCTTTCAAAGATCTAGAAAGGTCAGACACAGAGGTCTAGGCCTCTGCCAACTTTTTTATCTTCTTTGTTTGCGGTTTTTGATCATCAACGAGGGCATCCTTTGAAGGAGAAAGCACTCCTTTGTTCAAGAAAACAAAGGAACAAGCTTTTAGAGACAAAGACCAGAAGTTTCTACAGAGGGTATTATACATATAACCCAAATATATATATATATCCCACTGGAGATAAATAAGGGTACTTGGAAAAGGAAAAGGGTGCTTCGCAAAGACCTTAGAAAAGTGAGGAATAGCAGCAATAAAATAAATTGAAGAACAGGAATAAAAGTGAAGAAAAAGAAGAAAGTGTTAAAGGAAGAACAAAGTGTAAAAGAAAAAAACTGAAAGAACAATTGGAAAAATTTTAACTTAAACATACAGTAACATTTTTTTTTGAATAATTTAACGTACATAGTATACATTAGTGTGAAATTGGGTTCTCCAAATCTTTTTTTTTTTTTGAAAAATTCTATTTTTGAATTCTTAAAAGCATAAGAAAGATTAAAGTGATCTTAAAGATTTAAATTCAAATAATTCAGTGAAGAAGTGAATTAGTCTACGACTGTTTCTCCAGCGTGCTGCCGGCAGGACTACGAGGGACCAGGAAAACTGTAAGTGATTTATTGTTCTAGTGATTTTGAGGATAAAAAGATCCCATTTGATAACCTTTAAGGTCAATTTTCTTTCCTTTTTTTTTTTTTAAATTTTTGTATTTTTAGTTTTTTTATATTATTAAAGTGAAGAAAAGAAACGA
Source organism: Chrysotoxum bicinctum (assembly GCA_911387755.1). Taxonomy (NCBI): domain Eukaryota; kingdom Metazoa; phylum Arthropoda; class Insecta; order Diptera; family Syrphidae; genus Chrysotoxum; species Chrysotoxum bicinctum. The sequence goes on along the minus strand of OU426987.1, from coordinate 129,455,562 downwards.
GTGGGAGAGCTCGATTGAGTTTTTTTGTTAGATCTTTTTGATGAAGATAAAATTAAATAAAGTTATAATTTGAAAGAGTATAAAGAAAACAAATATGGTGTGCTAATTTCATAGCTAGTGGTGTGTGGAGGTTTGGTAAAGCCGTCCAGATATAAATTTGGTTTGAGGACATGACAGACTAACTATTCTCTACTGACTAACCCGTGACTGGTTGGGTTCATTTAGGGGCTATTTCCAACAAAAGAGGCCATGGAATTAGCGAAGGATGTATCTTCAAGATACTTGGGTGGGTGGCCAGACCTTCGTCAACAACATCAGACGAACGTTTGGAATTCAGGGTGACGGTATTTAGGAGGAATAAAAAGGAGGTGCTTTAGGGAAAAGTTACATAATTTTTTTTGGTTTAGGGATTAGTTTTAGGTTAGGATTTAAATTTTTTTATTTACTTTTTTTATCATTTTTTTACTTACTTATTTTATAATTTTTTTTTGGTTAGGGCTTATATTTTTTTTTTACTTTTTTATTAATTTTTCTTTATTTAATTTTTTTTTATGTTTCTAGGTGAAGGGTTTTCAGTTAATTTTTTTTTGTTAGTTAGGTGAAGGGTTTATTTTTTTTCAGTTACATTTTTTTTTAGGTTAGTTTTTTTATTATAATACTTTTTTTTAACTTTGATTCGAAGCACCGAATTCTTGTTCTCTCCTAGATATCGTCAGGGTTCTCAGATTTGTGTCATTTAACATCAGATAGTATACCTTAGGCACGAATAAATAATGATTAGTCGAGCAGGAGGTGTACTGAGAGGTGGCAAGAACCACTCCATACGACGAGCTAAAGCCGAGCAACCGCAAGCGTGCCGTAGCCTCCTCCAGTACACCGAAGCATTCCTCCGTGGAAACCTAGCTCCTAACATGTGAAACAAGGTTAAAGGTTCGTGTGTGCCTGATTTTGCAGCCTTATCTGCTGTTTCGTTGCCTTTTATGCCAACGTGCCCAGGAATCCACATAAGTTTGATATTGTTTCCACTGCCGATTAATTTGTTGCGTATAATCTCCGGAACGGCTTCTGGTTGCTCTTCACTCCAAATGCGGCAATTTTGCTTATTTACGTAGCCATTCAACCAGAAATGAGCCTCATCGCTGAACAAAATTTGTCGATAAAAAAGCGGATTTTCTGCCAACTTTTCTAGGGCCCATTCACTGAAAATTCGACGTTGTGGCAGATCGTTCGGCTTCAGTTCTTGCACGAGCTGTATTTTATACGGTTTTACACCAAGATCTTTGCGTAAAATCTTCCATGTGGTCGAATAACACAAACCCAATTGTTGCGAACGGCGACGAATCGACATTTCACGGTCTTCAGCAACACTCTCAGAAACAGACGCAATATTCTCTTCTGTACGCACTGTACGCATTCGTGTGGTTGGTTTAATGTCCAATAAAGTAAACTGAGTGCGAAACTTGGTCACAATCGCATTAATTGTTTGCTCACTTGGTCGATTATGTAGACCATAAATCGGACGTAAAGCGCGAAACACATTTCGAACCGAACACTGATTTTGGTAATAAAATTCAATGATTTGCAAGCGTTGCTCGTTAGTAAGTCTATTCATGATGAAATGTCAAAGCATACTGAGCATCTGTTCCTTTATCATGGCGCGAAGTCAAAGTGGTTTTCATTCCGAAAGCTGGCAAGCCCAGTCATACAGAAGCAAAAGATTTCAGGCCAATTAGTCTGACATCGTTTATTCTTAAAACGTTTGAAAGACTGATAGACCTACATATTCGTGGCAATCTGAATCTGGTTGATTTATCCCCAGCTCAGCACGCCTACACAAAGGGGAAGAGTGTAGAAACGGCACTTCACAGCGTCGTTAGCACGATTGAGAAGACATTGAGCGACAAAGAATATACCCTTGCTGCGTTTCTCGATATTGAAGGAGCCTTCAATAACGTGAACAATAAAGCGGTAGAGGCAGCTCTAGTAGACAACAAAATCGATAATTCGATAATAAGTTGGGTTATGTGCATGCTAAAGAACAGGCAAATTAACTCGGAACTGGCAGGGATACAGATGAGAGTGTCCACATCCAGGGGCACCCCACAGGGGGGAGTTCTCTCACCACTCCTTTGGGTGCTGGTTATGAACACAATTCTCATTAATTTAAAACACTGTGGTGTAAAGATAGTAGCCTACGCTGACGATCTTGCGTTATTAGCTACAGGTAAATTCTTACCCACTATCAGTGAACAGATTGAATACGCCCTTTCTAAGGTTAATAGATGGACTAGAAAGTGCGGCCTGATGGTTAACCCGTCAAAAACAGAATTAGTCCTCTTCACAAATAAAAGGAAAATACCAAACTTCAGAATACCTTCAATTGAAGGCACCCCGCTGAAGATTTCAGATCATGCAAAGTATCTTGGTGTGATTCTAGATAGGAAATTAAACTGGAGTCTTAACACTAAGGAAAGAGCGAAGAAAGGAATGATTGCATTCTACTCCTGTAACAGAATCTTTGGGAAATCCTGGGGACCTAGTCCAAAAATTATCAGGTGGATGTATTTGGCGATAATCAGACCAATACTAACCTATGGTAATTTGGTATGGTGGAATGCAACGGAAAAAAGCACGAACCTCAAAACTCTGGCAAAAGTACAGAGACTCGCGTGCATTGGGATTACGGGTGCCATGAGATCGACACCAACTGCAGGGTTGGAGGCGATACTCAACCTGAAACCCCTAGACCTTTTCGTACAAGAATCCGCAGCATATAGCGCCTTAAGGCTAAGCCAGACTAATACCTGGAAAAACAGTGCAATAGGACATGCTCAAATTCTTCAGAAATACTTGGGTGATAGTATCATTACAGATTATACAACACCCGAGCTTGACTTTTATAAACCATTCCAAACTGCCTTTCCAAGCAGAGAAGAATGGGTGAACAACCAACCCTACACCAGTGAATCAGAAATAGCAATCTATACTGATGGCTCCAAAATGGACACAGGTGTTGGTGCAGGCTTTTTCTCAGAACCTCTTGAGCTAAACAACTCACTTAGGCTCCCAGATCATAGCAGTGTCTTCCAAGCGGAGGTCCTGGCAGTGACAACAGCTGCTAGACAGGTATCAATGATGGCGATACCACGGGCTGATATCACCTTTTACATTGACAGCCAAGCGGCAATAAAAGCGATTTCTGCCACTGTGATAAAATCGAAGCTTGTCTCCTGCTGCCGCGAAGAGCTTAAGGTTCTTGGCACGCAGCACAATATTAGACTCTGCTGGGTACCGGGACACAGCGGCATACAAGGTAATGAAAATGCCGATGAGTTGGCAAGACAGGGATCAGCGCTCGACGCTAGTCAAGCAGAGATGGTAAGCATCCCACTCTGTAACATTAAACAGAAAATTTCAGACATAATCCTAAGGAAATCCAATGAAAGGTGGAATCTACTTGACACCTGTGATACTACTAGGAAAATATGGCCCTGCTTTAACAAGCAGAGAACTGACAAAATTATACAACTTAGTAAGTAGTCCCTTCGCTCTCTTACGAGCATAATCACCGGACATAATTTATTGAAATACCATAAATTTAAAATGAAACTAAGTACAGATGACCTATGCAGAGGATGTGGTGATGAAGAGGTACATGAAGACACGTCACACTTTCTCTGTCATTGCCCGTCACTATGCCACCAGAGAAAGAAATGGCTCGGTAGCTACTTCTTTGATAATCTAGAAGATGTTTCTAATATTTCAGGAATACACATATTGAACTTCGTCAACGCCTCAAAATGGCTTGACTGATTAATAGAATACATAGGTTTTATCAGGAAAGAGTGATAACACTCACGGGTAACACAATGGATCTACATTGATCTAAGTGTGACAATAGCAACATCAATTGTCAGCCCAACAACCTAATATACCTAATACTGAGCATCTTTCTTTTTGACACCATGTCTGAAATCCCGCGTGATCTGTCAAATACTAATGCATGAAAATCCTAACCTCAAAAAAATCACCCTTTAGAATTAAAATTTTTTTTTATTTTTTTTTTATTTTGTTTGTTTGACTCACATTTATTATGTATAATAAAATTTTCAAAAAATAATAGATATATTATACAAACAAAAAAAAATAATAATAATTTTCTGGTTTTGTCCAATTATGCACGTTTTAGTTTCAAGAGATTTAACATTGTTTGTTCATTGAGAGATGTTCCTCTCTATTGTGCTTTGTTTGTTTTACTGTTATTTAACAAGTAACAGTTGAGATAATTTTATTTGTTGATAGTTTGTTGTGGGTAAATTGTTCATTTTAAAACGTGTAAAGCTGATTATTGTCAAAATGAAAAAAAAACTTTAAAAATCAAATCGACCGCGCTATTTTTTTTTACTAAAAAGTGGTGAAACATCGCGTGAAGTGTCCAGAATTTTGAAAATTTCAAAAACTTCTGTGCTTAACATTAAAAAAAAGAGAAAAACATCGATGTCCCCTCAATGAAAAAAGGACGAAAACGACTACTTTCTGATTTGGAAGCTAGAAGAATGGAAAGAGTTGAGAAGTTGTGAGTCCAAAACACCTAAGCAGGCAGCCCAAAACATAGACAAGCCAGTTAGTGAATGGACTGCACGCCGGGCACTCAAAAGAATTGGGTTAAACGCTAAAGAGAAACTGAAGAAGCCTCTGCTTTCAGCGAAAATATTAAAGCCAGGTTAGTTTTTGCTAAAAAGCACAAACACTGGACCATTGACCAATGAAAAAAAAATCATTTGGTCGGGCGAGACGAAGGTCAATAGAATAGGAACGGATGGTAGATATTTTTATTGGTCACGTCCTGGAGAACCACTTCAACAACATCAAGTTCAAAAGACTGTGAAACATGGAGGAGGTTCGGTGATGGCTTGGGGCTATTTCTCGTGGAACTCTGTTGGTCCTTTGGTGAAAATGGATGGCATCATGAACAAAGAAAAATATTTGGATATTTTGAAGACAAAGTTACCACCTTTTTCTGCATCAACAGGTTTCAATGATTGTGAAATAACTTTTCAGCAGGAAGGAGATCCAAAACACACGTCAAAAATTGTCTCGGAATGGCTGAGAAATCAATAATCTACGACGATGACATGGCCAGCACAAAGCCCTGACCTCGATCCAATGGAAAATGTATGGTCACAGTCAAGCGACGCACAGTGGGGAAATGGCGGAAAAAACCCATATTTCGGAAGTAGGATTTATTTTGATATTACACGTGTTTCTAACAGTAAATTAGTTGAAGAATCAGGAAATGAAACCTGTTTTTCAAAAAAAAATTTGTAATCCTGGAGATTTTCGCTCAAAGTTGAAAAATAGTGAAAACTGATAAAAATACGTGTAGTTTTAAAATGATCCATTTACTCTAAAATTTCAAGGTTTGAGACCATTTTTTTTTGTAAATAGGCTTAAAATAAATAGATAAACAATATGGTACATTACTTTAGCGAAAAAGCATTGAATAAGATTTTTTTGACAAAAAAACATTCAATTGTAGTGATTTTTTATGTTCACATAAGGTTTTAACTACTTCCTCTCTTTGCCTCTGTTGGCGGATAGGTTTCGTTAGATAGTGTTGAATCTCAGCAATAGTTTTCAAAAAAAATCTCACCCGAAAACGTCCGTATTTGGTTTTTAAAGCAATTTCAACTTGAAAAAGTCATTCAAAAAAGCAAAAAAAAAAAAATGAGGAGCTCTATTCGCCAAAAAATCTTTCTAAATGAATTTTGGTATGCTGAATCTGAAAGCGAAATCCGTTTTGCGAAACAACCCAAAATTGTTGATAAAATTGCAAGGAAACATTAAAAAAAAAAGCAAAATTTTAAAGCTTTTCGCAATTTAGTCAAACATTTTGAGGTGTTTGGGCAAAATGGATTTCACATTCAGATTCAGCATACCAAAAACCAAAATAAATTTAGAAAGATCAGATCGATCAAAGGAACTACATATTATTTTCTGTTTGTCTGTCGCTGTTGGCATCAGGACTTTGTATTTGAAACCTGCATTGCACATTTATCTATTGAAATAAATGTTTTTTTCATTAACTCACTTTTTGACATTATTTACAACTTTCGGAATACAGTAAAACCGGTTATTTGAAGCCTCTCTTGTCTTTAATTCCAACAGAGATAGAATGATATGATAGAATTTTCCGCTAATTGATGGAAAAGTTTGGGTTTGGTAGCTCTTATAGGGGTTTCATTTATTACAATATATGTTCTCTCAAGTCCCAAACTCAGCCGTTACGTATGCATTATGATTAAATGTCTTTAGCTTTGCTCTTTGTTAACTAACATCACTTGATATTCAAAATTGATGCAATTTACCGTTACCTTGCAAAACCTTGAAGACGATTGTAAGAGTCGGTTAAAGCCATCATTTTAGTCCAGTGCGTTTTAAGTTTTCACGATGTCGGTTGTTTTTTCAATTTCAAGATCAGTTTTAACTGATTTAATCTTTAGAAAAGAAGAATCTCTGGAAGTGTTTTTAAAAACAAATTATACAAATTTACTTGAAGCAGAAACTGATATTATTGTGAAAGAATATCACAAAAATTTTTTAACGAAATTTAATTCGCGTTATCGTAACTCATCTCATAATAAAAGTGCTTTCATTAGTAAAAATAGTGCTTGGTTGGAAGGTACATTTGAGGTAAAGTATTCGAGTGAAAATAATATTGTAGAATCAAGTGCCAGACTTGGTGGGAGGCCTAGTAAAGACTTTGAAGAATGTTGCGATCGCTGTAAAAGGAGCAAAATAAGAAAACTAAAGGACAATGTCTCTCAAGTGTTAATAGATGCAGCAGCATCGACATCTTTGTCAAATGCCTCAACTTTTGACTCTGATTCTGCTCTTGCATTGACTATCCAGGCAAAATTGACAAAAGAACAATATGAAATTCTAAGAAAAGCTACTAAAGACATTGGGCATGATATCTTCCCTTCTTATAAAAAAATTACAGAAGCAAAAAAGAAATGTTACCCAAATAACTCCACTGCAAATGACACCTCCGCCTTTGTCCCTTTGCAAGACTTATTAGATCATACATGCAAAAGAATTTTACAAACCTTAGACAAATCTTACACTATTAATCAAGACCATAATCTTGTCTTACACTCCAAATGGGGGTGTGATGGCGCAAGTGGACAAAGCGTATATATGCAAAAGTATGCAAGTTCTGAGGAAGGTTTTTCCGATGAACAATTATTTTTAACATCGCTTGTGCCTCTTAAGCTCGTCGAAAGAGAAGAAGAAGAAACAGTATGGAAAAACCCACGACCTTCCTCCACCCGCTACTGTCGCGCTCTCAGATTTTCCTTTTCAAAAGAAACTCCGGAAGAAGTAAGGAAAGAAAGTGACCGCGTGGAGAGTGAAATAAGAAATCTTCGAGAAACAGAAATTGAGTACAATGGTTTTCTCATTAAAATTAAGCATAATGTTGTACTTCACAATGATCGATGGCAAAACCGCACAAATTGTTACTAATACCTCTTCAAGTAGTAATTGTACGGTTTGCGGTGCTAAGCCATCGGAAATGAACCAAATTTCAAACCTCGGGTTAAAATCATCAAACCTTAATTCACTCAAGTTAGGAATGTCGAGTTTGCATGCAAGGATACGTTTCATGGAATATATCCTGCATCTATCATATAATCTTCCTTTCAAAGCCTGGAGGACAACTCCACTGACTCTGCAAGTAAAAAAAGAAACAAAACTGCATGTACAAAACAAATTTCAAGAAAAATTAGGTTTGCTTGTTGACGTTGTTAAACAAGGGAGTGGAACAACAAACTCTGGCAACACATCAAGACGTTTTTTTGAAAATCCCTCAATAACTTCAGAAATTACAAAAATTGATGAAAACTTGATTAAGCGATTCGCTACTATTTTAGAAGTTATATGCTGCAATCATTATATTGATGCAGACAAGTTTCACGAATATGCTCTTGAAACTGCAAAAATGGCTGTTGAATTATACCCTTGGTACTATTTACCAGCAAGCGTGCACAAAATTCTTATGCACGGGAAAGAAATAATAGAGTCTTGTGCACTTCCTATTGGCTCTTTATCGGAGGAGGCTCAAGAGAGTCGTAACAAAGATTATCGATTTTTTCGATCCCACAATACGAGGAAGTCTTCACGAACAGCCACAAACGAAGATGTCTTGAATATGTTTCTTATATCATCTGAACCCTTCATTTCATATTTACGACCAGAACCAAAGTCCAAAAACTATGTAATGAATGAAGAAGCAAAACTTTTACTAAAAACTATTGAATAATTTCTTAATTTGAATTTATATGAATTAATTTTATTTATTTTATGCCATAATTTAATTTCTTTTTTGTTTATTTGAATTGTTTTTTTTTTTTTTTTTGTTTAATAGCTTTTATATATAGTATATAACTTTTACTAAAAACTATTGAATAATTTCTTAATTTAAATTTATATGAATTTATTAATTTTATTTATTTTATGCTATAATTTAATTTCTTTTTTGTTTATTTGAATAGATTTTTTTTTGTTTAACTGTTTTTTATATATATAAATATAATATTTCAAATTGAATTTATTTACATATATATTTCAAAATAAAATTGAAACATATCATTGATTTTTAAGTAAAATTTGGTGTTTCTCTGTGATCTAGGTTAAATATCCAAAAAAAACAAAAACTGGTTTTCAGGTTTTTGAATGTCATTTTTTTCTGAGTGGGCGTGGCAATGGGTGGTTATTGGTGTTGATTTGTCTTGCTATTGGCTACCTTTCCTGCAAATTTTATGAAAATTGGTTCAGTAGTTTAGATTTAATTGAGTTTTTTCCGGTCTCCCATACAAGGTGCCCCACTGTGCGACGGTTCACAGTGGGGCGATTTGTATGGGAGAGCGGAAAAAAGTCCATAAAAACCGAACCACTTAACCAATTTGGATGAAATTTTCAGAAATGAAAGTAGTTTTGGAAAGAAAGCTTTACAAACAATTTCCACCCACTGCCACGCCCACTAAAAAAAAAACTCAAAATTGATAAATATCCAAGTTTTGTTTGAAGTAAAGATGGTGCTCTTTTTGAAGTAAGTTGGCCATTCAAATTTTCCACACCCTTTTTTTGGCGTTTTTTATTATTTTTTTTTACTTTTTTGTAGTATTTACTTGTTTTGTATGAAGGCGGCCTTTTTTAGTGCGATAAAATCGGAACCACGTTACTGATTTAAATAAAGTTTTCAAATTTTATAAAGGTTAGCTTAAGAAATGAAAACAAAATGTTTCCACCCAATGACACGCCCACACAAAATTTTATCTAAATTCCAAAGTTAAAAAGTTAAATTTTGAGTAATTTGAAAAATATATTTTCGCGACAAAAGCAAATAAATGCTTGATTCATGGAATCATTATGTATGTGTCCGCTTAAAGGTTAATTTTTTTTAGAAAGATAATGGAAAGAAGCGATGTTATTCTTATTATCGGATAAAAATTATGAAAATTCAGGGTTTTGTGTTTATTATAGCGAAATTGAGTGTATCCAAAGAAGTAACCCAAATAACAATTTTACTTCCATAAGGATCTAACGAAGCTATTTCTATATCAGCAAATTTGCTTTTATATGGCCTTAGACAAGCCCATTTGGCGCACTCAAGAAGCTCGAGAGGCTGCCTAGTAGTCATATACAGATTGATAGGAGGCACTTACAAGACATCTTAAAGACCTTAACAAAATGATTACATTATAAAATTGGAAATGCGGATGGTTTATAGTTTTCCAAAAAAGCACTTTACAAGTTGTTGATACAAGCTCTTACTTTTATCAGGAAGCTCTGAGAATACTTACGAAACTTAGAAACGAAAGCCTAGTCGAAGCCTTTTCGAAATAATCAAAATAAAATATAAAACAATTTAATTTATTTACTTTTATTTCTTCATTTTGACTTTTATTTCCCCACTCAAGTATTAGTTTATTCTGGAATTAAATGTTATTTATTTTTCGTAAGAGAAAAATTACTACTTACTTGATGCATTTTCTGGGATTTGAACTTTGGATGCCTCAGTTGATAGTCCGATACCTTATGCATTGAGCTATACTGCGATATATTAGTGGCTTAAAATCGTAATCAGTTGATACCGAAATAAGCATTCCTAGCACTTCGTAAAGACTTCCTGATACATTTTCGTTTTTAATTTAAGAACATGGTGACCATCTGTCTATGGTTTTAAGGTACAATATTAAAAAAAAACTGAGATAACTACGATATTTTCCTAAAAATACAATATCCAATTGTCTACCAATAATTCCACATATTCGTAAAATAAATGTTTCATTTGCTTATAAACGTCAAAGTCTAATGAAATTTACGGTTTTGTTATTTAATTTTACATTCAAAGGAAATTCTGGCATTGTGTGAAATCATTTCTATTAAAAAGATACCATATAGCAAATGTAATATAAAGGATAACTTCAGTACGCATTTTATGAACGATTTTTTTTTATAAAAATTATAATACACATACATATATATTATTCTAGCGCTTCCTATAGGAGCTCTAAAAATTATTGACATATCCGTAAAGCTGACAAATAGCTGATTATATTTCAACTTATTCAATTTTCGTGACCAGCTTCAGTGTCAAATTAAAAAGTAATTTGTGAATTATTACTTTGACACTCATGACAAAATTGTAAAAAGGAAAATCTTTAAGAAGTTTTGTTTAGATTTTCATAACAATATTCACTTTGAATTATTAACGCTAACCATTATTTAACCAAAACGGTCACCATATTTATAGCGTATATTCCAACAAATTTCAATGCGAAGCATAAACTTTTCATGCTAAATTAAGTGTTGCATTTTAAAGCTACAGCTTTGCACGGAAAACAAATTTTTTTCCAATGACAAGCAAATACCTCTCGTGTAAGGCAAAGACTAACCACAGTTTACCACAGCTCACCACAAGAAGTAACAATTCAAGAATACGCAAAATGAAAGATTCAGCCGTTTTACATCAACTTTTAAATTCATTTTTCATCTTGCGCAAAAATAGGATTCTAGCTACGCCAAAGCTTATTTAAATACAATTTTTCTGAAAATAAATAATTCTTAACGATTTCATGTTTTAAATACAAACAAATAAATAAGAAATATTCACCTTTCGCAATTAACATAGACGCAAGAATGTATAATTTGTTTCAGACCTGTGACTAAAGGACTTTTACAAACAAAATAATTTGACATAACTTCGCTAAAAAAAAGTAATCGAAAATTATGTTTCTTTCGTGTGCACAATTTAACACGCTATTTATTGGACTTATATTAATCGTGTGTTTGCAGGACTTATAGAAAACAAGCTATATGCATCATTTCGATAAGACAAATTAACCGAAAAAATAATTTTGGTTTGTGTACCTACTGTATAGGTAGCATACAATAATTTTGTATACTACCTATACAGTCGACTCCGCTTATCTGCACTCCGCTTAACTGAAAATATCGGATATCTGAAACAATACATCTATCACCGATTTATTTTGTACTCTTTTCCAAATAAATAGGTTCGCTTAATTGGAACTTCGTTTAAGTGAACACTCCTTTTATTTGAAACAATTTTTTCCCCCAAATAAACAGTTTGTATTAAAATAACTCCGCTTAAGTGGAACTTAGAACCTGTCCAAAAATTTTCAAACGAACACACATAAAATTTTACATTTGAAGTTAAGTGGAACTTAGAACCTGTCCAAAAATTTTCAAACGAACACACATAAAATTTTACAATATGAAGTTACATTATCACCCTTCCATCAGTCATTCCCATCGTCACAGTCGTATTTTTACCTGAAATTTGAATTAAATGCAAATCGTCGGCTGGATGCTATCTTGTTCAAAATGCCATTTTTTTACGAAATCGAGTTAGGTATGCAGTCCTCGTAATTTTGGGACGCTCTTTCATTTGGAGCAAACCATTTTGTTCTATGTCTTTTAGTTTTCAATTTACAGAGAACTGTTTTGTTCAATAAGACACTTTTTTAACGATTTTTCAATTCATTTTTGTTCAATAAACTGCTTTTCATCTTTTTTTGTATTATATTGAACAATTGTTAGTATATTAAAAAAAAATGCATAATTTCTATCTTGTACAATATCCATACATATAAATGACTTCTTCGTTGATTTTAATTTATAACTAATTCAAAATAAAATAAAAACAATTTCTGTAGCTTGATTTATAAACAAAATTGTCAAGGCTTTCAGAAAAAAAATAATACCAATCAAATATTTTCTTACATACACAAAAGCTTTCAATTTGAACTTTAAAAATCGATTTCCCAACATTTTGAAAAATGGACATTGAACAAGATAGTATCCAGCCGACGAAATATGCATACAAGTAAATATAATTTGAAAACAACTCCGCTTAAATGAAAAAGAGTTGCATTTATCCGAAGTTCGGTTAAGTGCAACAAGGTTGCAGTTATCCGAAGTTCGCTTAAGTGAAAAATCCGCTTAATTGCAACGATTCTTTTGCATTTTGGGGTTGCAGTTAAGCGGAGTCGACTGTATACTAGTAGTAGGTACATAAACCAAACGCTTTTGCTTGTGTAAAACATTTATTCACAATGTTTACCCAATTTAATTTTGTTTAATTTCTTCGATAAGAAAAGTTATCAAACAATATTATTTCACTCCCATATACATGATGCTAGCAAACAAGATTAAGTTTTTATGTATCCTTTGTTTACCTATACTTGACTAAATAATTCCCACATATACTTGACTATAATAAACTTTACTTTATTCAGTTAAAATTGCCGGAAATAATAATTCTCCCGCATTTTTTTTTGTTAGAAAACAATATAAAGCTTGTATGTGACTTTTGTTTATAAGATCAAATGGCAATTGCTTTGCTGAGACATACTAAAAGAAAACAACATGCTTCTCTTAAGCTTGTGTCGATGAGTCTTGTACAGCTAAAATAGTTTATACTCGTTAAGAAGAACTTAGCGAAATAAATTCGCTTGACAAGCTTTTTCTTGGTTTTAACTTCTCGTGCTTCTATGAATGAATTTCTGGTAGCCTTATCGATTAATTAGCGTACAAAGGCTGCGCAACTAACTTTCAACAGCACCTCTAAAGGGTTTCTTAGAAGCTGTTAAAGAAAATATTGCTTCGGATATTGTTGACTTGGATGAATAAGCTAAATGCAAGCCCTAATAAAGTATCAACTTCAATAAATGCATTAAACCAGCAACACGTTATAATGTTAAGTGTTTACTACTGAAACTTACATCAAATAATGGGCAAACTTCAAAGCAGAACTAAAAAACAACGCACAAAATTTTTCAGACATTTTTCTCAATTTTGAAAAAGAGGTTTTTGGAAAGAAGTATACGTTACGAAATAGAACCACATGTATGTACATATGTAAAAAAAAAGAAAACAAAGAGTTAAATTTATATTAATTCTAAGTCATTAAAAATGTATATAAGTTCGCCCATTTTACACCTAATTCTTACTAATATAACATTTAACTCAGTTTTTTGCTTTAAAAAAAAAGAAAAAATCACTAATTTATTCAATATTGTTATCATATATTGCTAGGTGTAAGTAATTATTGTATATTTTTCCTAATTATTGAATAAAGATTATACAGATACAATACAAATATTCCTTTTTAGGAAACAGAAGTGAAAAAAAACGATTTTTTTGCAAGATTTCGTAACTTTAAACCTGCTCACTGTGCGGATTTGCAGGTATATATTTATTATTACTAGACATCCCAAATAAGCAACCAAAAACAATCCCATTTTTAGTTCACCTTCAGTTTTGGCCCAAATCCTTAGTGTTCCCAGGTTCTCTGACTAATTTACTGTGAGAAACATGAATCAGCTAATCGAAATCAGCACTTTTGCAAAATCGAGTTTTGTCCGCCTTGGCCCCACTGTGCGGTTGGGGCAGCACAAAAATCACACATCAAACACTCAGGAGCTTTGGCAACGAATGGAGCTGGAATGAGCCCGTATTCCACAGCAATTTCTCCATAATTTGGTGGAAAATATGCCAAAGCGTTGCTCCCAAGTAATTAAAAATAAAGGTTTATGGACTAAATACTAAAGAAAAAACATTGAATTTAAAAGTGCATAATTGGACAAGTCTAAAAACTAATGGAATATTTTTTGTTTTGTATAATATATGATTAAAATTTAGTTTAATAAACAAAATGAAAAAAATAAAAAAAGATTTTAATTCTATTAAAAACTCTTACTTTAAATCAATTTTTCAAGTAAGCGAAAACATTTGACCACTTTTGCTCGTCACTGTATATACAAAGCTAGCACCTCTGTTTATAATCACATTTCCATGTAATTTCAACAGATGGCCAACCTAACTAAGAACTCTCCTAAATGAGTGCATTCATTATTAATCTTTTACAAGCTATTTGATTGGTTAAATTCAATATAAATTTAAGAGAACAGATTTGAATATTTTATTTTTATATAAAAAAGAGAATCAAAAACTAAGTACAGTTTAAGAACATACTTTTCAAAAAAAAATAAAACTAATATTAAAAGCCAAGAGCCAAAAAAATCAAAAGAAGCATACAATAAAGCTTATGTTTAAATAAAGAATTAATTTAAAATAGAGATAAATGACGAACCAAAATCTGCAACAATTCCTAATATCACCCTCCTGGAATTGGCGTATTGTGAACTTAAGACATCGAATTCGGTAAAAAGCTTATTGCGATATTTTTGAATTCTTAGTATCGGTGACTTTAGTAATAGATTTGTTCGATGAAATGGGATACTGAACGTTATGGTATTATTACGATAAGAACGAGCCGGACAGTGGATATTTATGTTGTTCAACAATAATTGACATTCAATTTTGCCAGAAATAATCTTATAGAGAAAAATTTCGTCTAACATACACCTGCGCTGAAACAAAGAAAGCATCTTGAATAGACTAAGCCTACAAATATAAGTTGAATGCTGCCTAAACATTTTGAATTCTAGATATCTTGTGATTTTTTTTTGTATTTTTTCAATTTTGTCTGAAAATGTTCCATAAATTGGGTTCCAAATAGTTGATGCATATTCAAGGGTACTACGAACAAGTGAATTGTAAAGTGCTATAAATGTATCGGATTTCTTACAAAACTTGCCTGTGCGGAAAATAAAACCTATGCTCTTGGCAGCCTTATTAACTAAGAAGTAATAGTGTTTGTCAAACATTAGCTTAGAGTCAATCACAACACCCAGATCTTTTTTCTCATAAACTCTTGTCAATTCATTTTCATTCAATAAATAATTAAAAACAACAGGATCCTTTTGACGAGTGAAAGACATAATGTTACATTTCCTCGTATTTAAGGGAAGGGAATTTGAATCACACCATTTCATTAGAATATCCAAATCTTTTTGTAGTGCGATACAATCTCTTACACAAGAAATAGTTCTATACATTTTAAGATCATCTGCAAATAGAAGTGCACTGGACGATAATTTTTCAGAAATATTATTTATATAAATAAGGAAAATAAGTGGCCCCAAAATTGAGCCCTGTGGCACTCCGGATTTAGGAAAGAAAGGAAGGGATGACACGTTATTTAAAACTACAAAATGCGGTCTGTTGTTGAAAACCAATTTATAAGGTCATCGTGAAAACCTATTATTCGCATTTTCTTTAAAATAGTAGCATGACATACTTTGTCAAATGCCTTTGAAAAATCCGTGTATATTACATCAACTTGTTTGGTGTCATTTAAAGCATTGGATACATCGTGGGTAAAACAAGCCAAATTAGATACTGTCGACCGACCTTTAGTAAACCCATGTTGGTTTAATGCTATCACTGATTTTAAGTCAAATGCTACTTTTTCATTTAAGCATTTTTCAAAAATTAGAGACAGAGCATTTAAAATACACACTGGTCTGTAGTTTGATATTTCAGAGATTGCACCATTTTTGTGGATTGGAGTCACATAAGCAGTTTTTAGTATTTCAGGAAAATAAGCTTCTTGCAAAGACTTATTAAACAAGATACAAATCGGACCAGCTAACACATTCGCGCAGTTTTTATAAACAATATTTGGGATACCATCAGGACCCGCGTTTTTAGTACAATCTAGAGCACTCAATATTGATAAAATAGTTGGAGTAGAAATATTTGGTTTGTTAACAGTTATAATATTATTTCTACTCGTATAATTTTCAATATGATTCTCGTTTTCGTCAATATTAGATTCAGGATTGCAATAATTATTTTGAAAGAATATCGAAAAAGATTCGCATATTCCTTGTTGTGTTGAAATGTTGATGTTATCTGCTTTCATTACAGAAGGCAATGAATTAGTTGCTCTAATTTGCTTAGTGTATGACCAGAAAAATTTAGTGTTAGATTTAAGATTAGCTTCAGTATTCTCTAAATATTTGTGATAACAAACTTGCAATTCCTTTTTACATAATTTTCGCAGGTACTTAAATGTTTTCATATTGTCTTCATTGTTAAATTTTTTAGCCTTATTATAAAAACGATTTTTTTCCTGAAATAATTGAATAAGGGAACGTGAGTACCAACAGGGGTATTTGTACAATTTACGTTTTTTAATAGGAATAGGCATTTGATAGAATAGGAATTTGATAGAATGTATTGAACGAATCTTTGACGTTTGTATTATGTAAGATTGTCCAATCAAAATGACTGAAGTGAGAATTCATTTCATTAAAGTTTGCTTTAAAAAAGTTCCTTTTTATTGTATCATGATCTGGTAGAAATCTGGTAATTTTAGATTTAAATTTTATTAATAAAGGCGGATGATAACGATCAACAGTTGATAATGGTTGGGAACAAAGCTTAACAGAACAATCGTTATTACATGAACAAAATACGAGATCAAGAAGCTTATCATCAGTGTTAATAACGGAGTTGAGTTGATAGAAATTACAAAAAGACATTGTCTCAATTAAAGCCTCTGCTTTGTCTCCAGAGAAACGAGAAGGCAACATTGTTTTTGTTGAGTGATCTAATTCCCAAAAGATCTCAGGAAGATTAAAGTCACCTAAGTAAATAAGAGAGGACCTCTCCTCAAAAGTATTGACTTTCTCAGAGAGATTATCAAAAAGATTTGTGTAGATTTCAGGTTGAGTTCGTGGTCTTATATAACAACAACATATATATATTTTTAAGTTGTTATCACCTGTTAAACAAACCCATAGATCTTCATTTTTTGTTTCAAAGATAGCTAGGCGCATGAATCGAATGTTTTTTTTATTGCAATCAAGCATCCACCACCCGATTCAAGGTTAACATATAATGACGGAGATCGCGGTCTTTACGATAAGCATTATATACAGTTACTCCCAAAATTGAGCGTACACCAAGTAATTATTTATTATTTATGCATTTTTTTAGTATTTTAATTGTTGCACTGTTTTGTTTACTGTTATAATAATTTTTCTTTCAAATATTAGTTCTTAAATATTTAAATAAAAATAAAAACAAAAAAAATTATTGAAAATTAATATCTGTAAAGTGCAAAAATAATTTTTACTTGGTGTACGCTCAATTTTGGGAGTAACTGTACATTAGTATCGAAATTTATTTTCTGAAATTTATCGTCTGATAAATTAGTTTCTGTGAGACATATAATGTCATAATTTGAATTTTTTATTTTTAAATTTACCTCATGTGTCTTAGTTCTAGTACGATTAATATTTTGATAATATATGCAAAATTCCATTAAAAAGTGTTATCAAGAACTGTGTTTGGCAATTTTACTTACAAAACTTTTTTTAGATCGGATGGAGTAGTAATATTAAAGATTTTGGTTGTATCGTCATTTCTCATAAAAATTTTACCATGTTTGGCCCATAAATATTTGAAATTGTGTGCTTCTTTGTGAGTTTTGGCTTGACTATATAAAATTGTATCTGAAAAACATAAGACTTCATTAAATAAAATTTGTTTATCTATATTATTTTTACTACTTAAGCCTAAATCTGATATTTTTATTGGAGACATTCTGGCTGCCGACATTAGTCTGTCACGTATATGTTTGTTTCTTAATTTGATGCTTTGCGCACTCTTATCGAACGCGCACTGTTAGATCATCCTACCCTATGATTAATTCTAGAATTTAATACATAGCGCCATTTTCATTTCAATAATTTAAGGTTTTATCACCAGCACAACTGCCATTTTTTTACCGGCTTCTTTTTCGCCAGCAATCAAATTGTTGTTGTTTGTCGAGGGAAATTTTGCTGCGCTAGCTATACAGCAGTGAATAAAACACACCTTATAACGTGTTCAGCATCGTATTCATTAGAGATAATGATGTAAAAAAGGATATTGCTATGGTTTGTGTCTTCTTCACCTTATTTCGAGAACAAAGCACAAGATGCAACTGGGATTGAAAACTACTGACTCATTGCATGACTTTCGATGAATGAAAGCAATCTATACCTGTTGCTCAATGAAAATGCCTCCTGATTTCCACTTGGAATTCACCTTTATTTTTCCTTGAGGGGAAAATTTCCTACTGGGTAGTTAAGTATTTCATATACATTTACAAAAGTATTTTTGAACTCATAAGATATGTCTGTGCCGTCAGCTCGACTAGCAACTTTAATTTTGTTGTTTTATTTTAATATAAGAAAATTCCATATAGTGTAGTGATTCGTACTATACATTTAGTTTAAATTTTGATATATTTGTTTATGTAGATATTCAAATATATATTCCATGAGATTTCATATGTCTAGTTTATGCCATTCAACATTTGTATTGTTACCAACATTGAAAGGAACGTTTTGTCTAGGCTCTGATGCTTAAAAATTGGACATTATAAAATGGAAAAGTTTTCATTAGATTTAACGCTGCATAGACTAAACAAACTGTTAAAACTGCCATTATATAGTCTTCCCTTAAGGCCCATTAGTTCACACATTACTTTAAATATTATAACAATGTCTGGAAGGGTTGAATGTCGAAAATAAATATTGCTCCTCAGATTAAATTTGAACTTGCAATATTTAAGTAAAACCATCTACAGTCAAAATCGGTTATAACAACATCGGTTATAACGAAATATTATCGGTTATTGCGAACTAATCTCTAAGTCCCGACCAAGGTTCATGCAAATTGTACTAACCAAATATCGGTTTTAACGATATCGCCTATAACGAACAGTTTAAAATTGAAAATTAAAAAATCTATCGTTATAACGAATATTAAAAAACATAAGTAGATATTGGAAATTTCATGCATTTCAAATGATAAATTATGGGGATTTCCTTTTTTTCTTTTTTTTTTTATAGGTACGCGAATTTCACATTGAGAGTATCTAACTGGGATAGTCATATTTTATATAAAGAAAGGTTAAGTGTGTTAGTTTTTTTTTCAAAATGAGTTTAAACAGTACTTTTTACGATTGAAGAAAAATCTGTAATAATTTCAAAGCTGGAAGCGTGATTCCAATAAAAGTTTGGCAGCAGAGATTTCTGTATCGGCTTTAACAATCTACCATTTTCAAAGACCGAGATAAAATTAAGAAGAATTTCGAAGAATCCAACTTAAAAATAAAAAAAGTTCGATGCAGTCACCATCCCGGCATAGATGATGCTTTGCTCAAGTGGTTCAAAGCCCAATGAAACTTTAATAAAGAACAAAAAATGCAAAATCGGTTATAACGAAACACCGGATATAAGGAACAAATTCTTCAGTCCTGTCGAGTTCGTTATAACCGATTTTAACTGGATTTCGCAGGAAATTTTCGGATATCTACACATTGCAAACCACTTGAAATACATCCGTGTCGGTAATCGCAAGTTAAAATACATAAAACTGCTTGGTTGTTTTTCACTGTCTGCCTTCAGATTTTCAATTGTCTATTTTGCAATTTAAATCATTTCAATCGCCTTTTGATTTTTGTTTAACAAAAAGGAAAATTTCAATGAAATTCACCATATTTTTTTTTTTAAAGCATTTTTATTTTAAGAACTAGACCAGGGAACATTTTTCTGTTTTTCTCACTTATATCGCTAACGACTTCTAGTTAAGTAGCAAAAACTGACAAAAAGAAAACTTTTCACCACGTTTCCATGACGAAAATATCGGATTTTGTTAACTCACTTATGTACTACCCTATTGTTCTCAGAATCAATATAATATAACCATCTCACTCTGTATATACGTTCCACATTAACTCATCCATAAAGTTAACCAGTGTAGGTAAAGGAGTGGGAAAATAAATTAAAAAAAAAAAAAAAAATTATGAACGTTTATAAAATAAGCAAATTGAAAAAATAATCTGTTATAGGTACCTACCTATAAAATTGAGACTACTTTGCTGGTTTGTGAAATGATTTTAGGATATAATCGCATGACTCACCTTTGCTTAATGCACGGTTACGGACGTACACATATATAGGTATAAATATAGATACATACATATATCTGCACACAATGTTGTGAGCCCAAAACAGTACACATATTTTGTACGCAAGAGGTTTAAGGCAAACGTAAAAAATCCTAGACTACCCGAGAATACAATGATAGGATATTATAATTGACATAATGTTATTAAAAATGTGTTTGATGCTAGGCTAATCTTAAAATAATCATAAAAGCAAAAAATCCATTTAAAGAAAAGAAGTAAAAGTTAATTTAATTCAGAACAGTAACTTTTCTTTCAGAATGTTATTTTATTCGAACCTTTCCAAATCCCAGTAAGAATATGAATTATATGTAGGTACGTAACCAAAAATAAATTGTTAACAAATGTTTAATGCGCACAAATCATTTACTCATTTATTGATACATTCAAAAAGTTCATATCCATATACTTTTCTAAGGGTGGGGATGTTTCTATATCTATGTATGTGACAAATCGAAATACACTGAACCAACCCTACACTTAAGTAATAGCTTGCTATCATTCTCCCTGGACCTGAAATTATCCACAGTCCCAACAAAGGACATGCGCCCTTAGGTCTTGTTAATAAATTAATAGAAATATAGGATTCAAATTAGTATTGTTACTCGCGCATGTGCATTGGATGAAAATGCGCACAACATATTTTATTTTTCAGACAGACGGGCATTTTCTATTCAATTATGTGCAGTTGAAACTTCGAAGTTTGGAGAAGCGCGCCGAAGATCTTGGTTTAAAATGGAAATTTAATTTAATAAACATTAATTTATAAAGAATTTTTGATTTAAAATAATAGTGCAAATGAAAGTTAGTGATACCAATTATTATCTTGAATGGAAAATAAAAACTTGTTCTAGCTTTACAGATCTAAAGAGAAAATTCTTCGAGTTTCAACCCCTTAACAATTCTTTCGTTATTCGTAATAGGTGGTTTCGTTATCGATTCTTCAAATATTTTGTTTGTGCCTGGAATAAAGTTTGTTTCTCTATTTTAAGAAATTAAAATATACTTTATGAAACGGTTCAGAATAAAACGTAAAAATGAAAAATGGGTATCCAATAACCGGGTATTGCTCGGTTCGTCAAAAAAAGACCCAGGTCGTAATCCTAACTTCGATACTGAGGAGACCAAGTTGCTCATATCACTTTGGGGTGATCCTACCGTACAAAAGACATTAATAACTACGCATCGAAAGCATACAGTCATTGCTAAGTTGGCAGAGCAAATGAACGAATATGGTTACAATAGATCGACAGATGAAATCAACACTCGAATAAAGAACTTAAAATGTTTTTACAATCGTTTGAAAAAAGATATGGAGGTGGGTTCAATTAATGTAGTAACATGGAAGCATTTTGGAGCAATGGATGAAATTATGACACGTTCAATATTTAGTGTTAGACCAAATGAAATACCAAAACCATCACTTAAATATCAGCTGGAACAAGAGCTGGAAGAGAAAAGAAAGAAGTGTAAGAATGAAAGTTCAAATTTTAACGGAACGGAATCTTCGAATTATGTTCAAATTTCGGAGGAAAACATAAGTTGCTCTAGTATGAGTTCCAAGGAGGACAATGATATCCACAAAAATTTGGATGAAAGCATGGTATGTGTTGAAAAAATAGACAGTTTTTGTAAAGCTAAAGAAGAAGAAACCTCAAATATTTACAAAACTGAAATTGAGGAAATACCGTTAATAATTCCCAAGGAGGAACCAATTGAAGAGGATGTACAGGTTATAACCGACGAAATGTAAGTTCTTTCTCTATTTAATTATAGCTTTAAATAAATCTTTATAGTTTCGCATATAGTTTATTAAATACCCAGTCAACATAGCAATGAACTATATTTATTAATACCTTTTGAAGTTGTACGGTTATCTAACCTTAGGCAGGATTTATAAAAACTACTGAAAATGAACATTGATAAATAAAAAGGCACAAGAGGTGCAACACGAGATACTAGGGAAAATAAAAAAATGTAGGTCATAAAATTTAAAAATATTTTATATTAAATCATTGGTTTTTATAGTGAGATAAACGAGTTAGCTTGAAAATTGAAACAAAATTTTGAAAGCTAAATATAAATTCTTTTATAATTAGAAATTAATTTATAATTCTTGTATAATTTTGAAGTACAAACAAATTTTTGGAATTTGACGAATGATTATACTTCTGCGGATGAAGATGAAGAAAAAATTTTAACTTTCATAATTAAGGATCGGTTGTAAAAGACAATAGCTTGGTTAGCTCAGTTTCAAAAGCAAATTCAAATTATAGACAAAAGACCAAATTTTTAAAAACGTGAAAAAATGCTATGAATATCAGACTCTGTCCAACAAATATTGTCAGTACAGGAAGAAGAGCGTAAATATCTCAGTTTAGTTGCAGCGCATTAGACAAGTCTTAGACATTGTCTTAGGCAAAGTCTATGGAGGTCTTCGAATGCTATGGGCATCTCATCATATAACACCTTTAAAAACTTGTTTAATGCTGGCTAAGACTCTATTGGTTCCAATTATGTTCTTTGGCTGTGAAGTTTTCAGTAACTGTGATTGTGAGCATAAGAGGAAACTTAATGTTGCTTTCAATAGCATCGCACGTTATGTATTTGGGGTTAGAAGATATGATCATATATCACATTTCTCAAGATCTCTGTATGGCATAACCTTAGAAAATCTTTTTAAACTAAAATCACTCACGCTACTGCATAATATCATTCAACTCTGTCAACCGGAATACTTATTCACCAAAATTAAGTTCACACGATCTAACAGATCTTCTGATCTTATCCCTATTCGCTATTCATACCTTGTATCTGAACGCCAATTTTGTGTTAACGCTATTCGATTATGGAACTCTCTCCCCCTTTTTATAAGAAGTGTAATCTGCAAGTTTCAGTTTAGAAAGATGCTCAAACAATTTTTTGAAACAACAGGATAAATTGTAAAATAATAACAATAATAATGATGATGATGGTGATGTTGATGATAATGTTGATATTGTATTTTATTTATTTTATTTTATTTTTGGTATTAATATTTTGAAGACAACTAAATGAAATTTAAATAATTACTATTTTTCTCTTTTATAAATGAAATTTAAATAATTACTATTTTTCTCTTTTATTTTTGAATGTATTCATATTAAATAGTTTTTTTTTGTAATCCGAAGTATAACGAATATCACACTCGCAACACATTATTGTACTTTTTAATTCATATAGTATTTCGATTTCGATACTGATATTTACTCTAACTTATAAGATATTGTATCTTACTGAGTAATGAATTAATAAATTAAATAAATAAAATAAATAGTATGGAAAAGCTCTGATACGATACCACCTGGATACCTGCACAATAACAATTTTGAAAAACCACATCATCTTTAAGTGAGATAATAAGTGATTTTTGTATGCAGCCTACTGCGAACCTTTTCTCTACAAAATATTTATAATAAAAAGTTCCTTCTTGTATAAATAATTCATTAAAAAATCATTTAACAATATAAAATAATAAAAAAATTATAAATATACACTCAAAATATTACTAAGCAATGTTAAATAATTGGGTACTTATTTACTTTCTATGCAGTACAGAGTAAATTCCTTATTCAGTTAAATTGTGGTTCGTTAAATGAGAGCAACATCAACTGTTTTGCTTAGCCCACATACACAAAATAGTTTAAAACAACGACAACACTTAGTTTTTTATCACAAAAGAACAGATAATAGACTTTTTATTATTTTTGTTAAGAGTTTTAAGAAAACTAAAAGTCGTCGCTTTTCCGGCGGAGTGGCATAAGTCGAAATTTGTTGTTTTTTAGTTTAGAACACAGAACTGAGCTGAAAAAAAAACACAATTTTTCTGTGTAATCGGCTTTAACCTACTTCCTCTAGTTTCCGAGTTATGAAAAAGCGGAGCTCTCAATTTTCACAAGCATCCCTGTCATTTTCTACGTATAAATCAATTTTTGTTTTTTTTTTAATATTTCGGTTTTTATAAAACTTAAAAAACAAAAAAAAATTTTTCACGTATTCAACATTCGAGTTTTGTTTTTTATGAACAACGAATTTTTTTTCAGTATGAAAAAAACTTTAAAAGGCTCTCCTGAAAATTTGCAAATTTCGACTTATGCCAGTCTGCCGGAAAAGCGACGAATGTAAATGTATGCAAATCATAGAAATAGAAATATTTGGTGTTGGTAAGCTTAGCAATCGCAAGTATAAATTTGGGGCAAATACTTTTAATGAAAACTACGATCGTGATTTGGTAGCATTGTACCAAAAGTGGTAGTGCTGCTCAAATGCGTGTAGGTACTAATATTAGTCGCTTATTAGCACGACCAGGTTGTGTAAAGTAAACACCATCGCGTGGTTACCCTAGTTCATTAAAAAAGTTTTCAATGGTGCGACTAAAAACAAACTGGTTTGATTTTCATAACGTGCGTCGTCGTTCGCACAAAATAGCTTTAGCGATCTCTAAGCAAACAAGTTAGGCAAGGCCGTGCTACTTCATCTCGCGACAGCGTTTTAGTTATAATGAGGACACACAATAGTATTATTGCATTTTGGTCGTTGCTCGGTCGCGTTATGGCTGTACATGGGTTGTACATGTAGAAAGCGCTTATATTACAATTCTAAGACCTTAAAGAAATAAAATGCACGACTGGGTCGCACGAACTTGCTCCTATGTAATAGACTAAGAATTTTAAAAATGAATGTTATTAGAGAAAAACTGTTCATAAGCATAAAATTAATTTTTTAAATGACTAAAACAACTTCTTTAGTAGTTGGAGGTAAGAATAGGATGCCATGAGTGATTCAAGCAAATATAGGTTTATGCAAGAACAAAAATTATAAGTTTTTGTAGTGGTTTCTTAAAAAAAAAAAGCTTTTACATATATACAAAATTTTTAAAACATTTTTTAGAAAAAATTTTGGTACGCCAATTTAAAGTTTTTACTATTCATTTTTTTATTTTTTTTTTTATTTTATTGTTCGAATAAAAATTAAATTTAGAAAAATAACAATAATACTGAAACTGCTGGAGAGCCTTAACACACAAAAATGATTACAATCGGTGGTTCCATTTTTGAGAAAATCAAAAACAAACAAAATGGTTCCAAGGGGGGTACCAAAAATAACCATTTTTTGGAAATTTTTTTCAACCATTACCTAACTTTAACTAAAAGAAATATTTTTTGATTTTTTTTTTAAATCTGTTGGATAGTTTTTGAGAAAAAAAAAATATTTAGAAAATTTCGAAAAAAATTCGTATGGCAGGTACCGTTATTTTTGGTCTTAAAAAAATAGAAAAAAACGTGTGGGGGGAAAAATCAAAACCCATATCTACCAAGTTTGAAGAAAATCGGGCAAGCCGCTTAGGCTGTAGTCGAACCGACAGACAGACAGAATTGCGAGACCCACTTTTTTTATCTTCGCTATCATCGTAATGTCAACTTTGGTCAAAATCTCGAGTTCGATTTTTTTTACGAATGCATAAATTGTCTTATAGTACCTATAAGTCGCAAGTAAAAATTAGGGAGAGGGCATAGTGCGCGAAGTTGTTCAAAAAAGATGTATTTTGATAATAAATATTTTTTTTTTAAATTCAACTTGAGATTTGGATATGTAGTGAATTAGCATCATGGTTTTAACAGCATGAATAAACATGCTCGGTCTTTAAATACATAAGTAAGTATTTTGCTACAGGTGTTCTCAATGTTCCATATATCTCATCTGTTCTTATTGTCTCGTGTGCATGCATTGCTGGAAATGGAAAGTAGGCCAGTTCTTATCCGACCACCGAGTTAAGCGCATGCGTGCAGGGCCGGACAAGCTATACGTGCAAGCTGTGCAAATGCGCAGGGCGCTGAACTCAAAAGGCGCCTTGGGCAAGCGTTAAAAAAGGCACTACTTAATCCACTATACCTACCTACCATCGTTTTTAAATCTCATTTCTTTTTATAGCTCACTCCAATATTGGTATTTATTATATAACTAACAGCTAATTCTGAATTTAAAGACAGATATACATATATATACAGGGTGTCCCACAGTCACCGCCCCAAATGAAAACCATGGATTCCTGAGGTCATTTTTAGTCGAAAAACTTAAGAGGTCATTTTCTCGTTTTCGTCCCGTTTTCGAGTTATAACGGTTTTTATGATTTTCCCCTTAACTGGCTATATCTTTGCCAAACTACGTCCGATTCGTAAGTTTTTTTTTTATAACCAATCAAGAATTTATTACAGTTTTAGTTTGTCCAAAGACTTTTTTTTCTGCGGACAACCGTTTCTCGGCAATTTTGCATCAAACCCAATTTTTTCGTTTTTTAAGGAGTTTTTTTTTCCACTTTGATATCATTTTATTCAAAAAAACACTTAAGCGAACCCCGCTTAAGTGAAAAATAATTTCACTTAAGCGGAGATCGGATAAGTGAAAAAAAATTCATTTAAGCGGATTTAAAAATTCCATTAAGCGGAGATTTAATGCTAGAAACAATATTGTTTTTATCTTTTGGACTTGCCTTGAAAGAAGTTAAATAAAAAACGATTAAATAACACAAAAATAATTTATTGAAAAACGAAAAATAGCAAATTTTTGTTCTGTTCGATTCATTTTTACTTGCGATATACATAGGTACTATAGGGTAAATTCTGCATTTGGAAAAAAAATCGAACTCGAGATTTTGATCAAAGTTGACATTACGATGATAGCGAAGACGAATAAAGTGGCTCCGACAATTCCGTCTGTCTGTCTGTATGTCTGTACCTTGAACTACAGCCTAAACTACTGGAAGTATTTTCTCAAACTTGGTACTTAAGGGTCTTCGGTGATTCCCTAGAAGAGAAATTGCATTTTTTTAAGCTCTAAAACTAACAGTACCCCCCATACACCCGTAATGCAACATCTTATTTATCTCAAAAACGGCTCTAATGATTTTGATAAAAAAAATTATGTGTGAAATTATGGACATGGGCTATATTTTGGTAAAAAAAAAAATTGGGGGGAAATGTTATTAGGGGTACCTGTCGTAGAACGTTTTTTTTTATTTTCGAATATCTCATCAACGGCTCTAACAATTTTAACCAAACTTTTTATGCAGAAGCTTCTATGCATTTAAAAATATAAAATTTAAAAATTTTTTCGAAAAAATAGTTTGGATTTTTAAAAAAATAATAAAATTTTTTTTTTGAAAATTCAATATCTTGAAAACGGATACACAAATAAATTTTTAAATTACATTATAAATGTATTTTGAAAATTTTAAGAAAAATTTAGTACCTACACATAAAACATGTTTCAGATTCAGTGTGTCTGTATGTCTGTACCTCTCCCTACAGCCTAAACCACTAGACCTATGTTCTTCACTCCCGGTAGTTAAGGGTCTTCGGTGAAATTGAATTTTTTTAGCTCCAAAACTAACGGTACCCCCCATACACCCGTAATACAAAATCTTATTTATTTTGAAACGGCTCTAACGATTTTGATAAAAAAAAACTATGTGTGATATTATGGACGTGGACTACATTTTTGTAAACAAAATTTTAGGGGCAAAATGAATGGTACCTGTCATACCAAGAGCCCCCTTAAGTTTAAAATAATATTGTATCTATATAAAAATATTCGAAAAAAAAATATATTTATTGTTTTTAAAAAAAAGAAATTCAAATTTATTTTTTGAAAAGTCAGTACACATCTTGAAAACGTGTGACCGATTATTTTTTGAAATTATTTCCTAAAATCTATACATATTACTAAACACTTAAAATTGGCATCCCAAATTTTGTTCTAGAAAAATTTGAAAGAAATTTGTTATATAAAAAATTACTTTAATAAAACGATTTTTAAACTTTCTTTGCGTAAATTCATACTTTTCCGGAAATCAGACGGCAATTCCATGCATTGTATTTACAAAATGTATTTTAAATCCCAAAGTACTCTTACATAAGAGCAAGTTCGTGCGATCCAGTCGTGCATTTTATTTTTTTCACTTAAGAGAGTTTTTTTTAATGAAAAATATTAAAAATTAACTGAAAATATGTTTCAGTTATCCGGGTTTTTCACTTAAGCGAGTTTCGCTTAAGCGGAGTGTTTTAAGGGAAACTGGTCTGAAAATACTTGGGGATGAAAAAAGTGTTGCAGGTAAGCGGGTTTTTCTCTTAAGCGGGTTTCTCTTAAGCGGGTTTCTCTTAAGCGGGTTTTACTGTAGTGAATTAATTGAAGCAACTGAGTTGTTGACAATGAATTCAATACTACTATTATTAATATTGTTATTGGCATTATGGTTGGCAGAAAAAGTTTCTGCTAAAATAATTGATTTTTCATTGCTCGTAATTAAAATATTGTTTCCTATCTTAAAAGCTGGAATGTGAGTGTTTTTCTTCTTAATAATTTTAACTACTCCAGAAAGGCTTATTTCCTTTTTCTAAACTCTCAAGTTTCCGGTTCCAAGATCGATTCCTTCTTCTTCTTCCTTTGTTTCAGCGCTGTTATGATCTCGATGTCGAGGGGATCATAACTCTCCCACGTATCTGCTTCACACTAGTGATCCGCCTGTGGGGTTCGCCGGGTTGACCTCAGAAATCGGCGGCAAGCCTCCCGGTTTTGTATTGTTCCATTTCTGAGGCCAACTGAATGCTGGTGTTTTTGCATTTGTTTGTACCAGGAGTGTTTAGGCCTACCTTTCTTTTTATTCCGAATTGGAACGTTGTATGATATTGCCTTTTTGACGGGGTTCTCAGGATCTCTCCTTTGAACATGGCAATACCAACTGAGTCGGTCGTGTTCAATTTTTTGGGAAATGGTATTCTTAGCATGAAGGCTTCCTCGGATCTTCGTACTTCTAATTCGATCAAGCTTTGTAACCCCTGCTGTCATACGAAGCATATTCATCTCAGCTGCCGTTAGCTTACTCTCATACTTTTTGTACATTGTCCAACATTGTGAACCGTATGTGAGTGCTGGACGCACAACTGAAGTGTAGAGCTTTCCTTTCAGCTTAGGGGGCATTTTTCGGTCACAGAAGATGGCAGAATTTTCCCGCCACTTCATCCACCCTACGCTTACGCGATGATTGATATCTTCATCACAAGTAGCTTCGTTATTTATCATAGACCCCAGATATTTAAGCTTTTCACACTTGGGAAGCACTACTCCATTCAAATAAATGTCTGGAATAGGCCTGTGTGGATCAGAAAATGGGCAGCATAGGTATTCTGTCTTTTTCGCGCTTATGCGGTACCCACTTCCTTCTAGAACATCCACCCATACGTCAAGTGCTCGTTGTAGGGATATCGGGTCTTCACTTATGATGGCCTTATCGTCAGCAAAGAATAACTGATGTACTTTTGGATCCGTCACTTTACCTTCAAGCAGGTAATCAAGAACTGTAATAAAGAGCAGGGGACTCAAGACACTTCCCTGGTGTACACCTACTGCGATTTCGAATTCTTCGGTGACTCCAGCTGCGCATCTTACTTTAGTAACTGCTCCATCATACATGTCCATAATTATCCGCACATAGGTTTCTGGAACTCCTCGTTGCCTGAGGGCCACCCATATTAGATCTCGTGGTTGCCGATCGAATGCTTTTTCAAAATCAACCAATACGACATGCAAATCCTCCAAAGAATCCCGATGTTTTTCCATAATTATTCTTATACTCTGGATTGCATCCGTGGTTGACTTACCCCCGACAAACCCGCACTGGTCATCAGATAGCCTAATTATTTTTCGCAGTCGGCTACCCAAGACTCGCTCAACGTCCAATCGATTCAAGATCGATTCCTATGGTGCAAAATTCCATCTTTTATTATTTTATTGAGTGTATTTACTACAACAAGGAATTGAGGTTCTTGGTTTCTTATCCATTTTCTTTTAACGAAATTTCGATGTTTGATAAGATTGATTATATTACGTGGTAGTGAGTTTACGCTTTCAGAACTACTTTTTATTTTAGGAACAGATTTATCAATGCTTTCATAAACAGCATTTATGAAATATGTAATACCTTGATCTATATCTGCTTCGTTGTGAAAATCATTTGAATTTGAATTATAATTTGACAATTTTGTACGTATTTCATGTTTATATTTAACCCAGTTTGCTCTTTTTATATCTAAAATTTCAATTTTTCTTACTAAAGGTGATGAAAAAGAATTGATTACCACTGGATCGGAACTTAATTCTTTTAAGATCATGGGCTGGTGAAAAAGATTGGTCATATTAGTAAAAAATAGATCTAATGTTGAGGGATTCGATCTTCGATTTGGTGGGTAATAAGTAGGATGAGGAGGAAATAGAATGTTGAATGGATGCCTACTGTGAAGATTTTCAAGAATATTTCCCCATGCATTTGCTCGCAAGCAACCCTAACTCGTATGTCTGCAATTAAAATCGCCGCCAAAAAGTACCATTTAGACTTATTAATTTTCTTAAATCATTATTTAAATACTAACGTTTAGTAGGGGTAATTGGACCACCGGGAAAATATACAGACAAAATATTTAATGAATAGCTATTTTTAAAAGGTATTTTAATTCCAATGTTTTGTATTAATTTTTTACTTATAATAGGAATTAATTCATGTCGAATAGTATTTTTAACTACCACGGTAACAACGCTCAACTGTTTTCATCTCTATCAAGACGATAGCAACCATAATTTTTATCATATAATTTATCTTTAAAAGATAGCCAGGTCTCAGATAATAAACCTACTTCTACATCATGCTTATTGAGAAAAGCAAAAAATTCTATTTGCTTACATCGAATGCTTTTAGCATTCCAACATATAATTTTATATAGTGGACCCCCTTCTATTGTTTGGGAGAGGAGGGAAATCTAAGACGTTGGGTTCGAATACCTGTTGCAATTTTGTTGAAGCAAGTGTATGACGTTTATTTTTCAAAGAAAGCTCTTCTCTCATTTCGAAAAAGCTCTTTCGACTCATACAAGAGAGGTCAGTGGATTTGCAATTAGCGCATTAAATGTTCTTCGAATTACACTTACTCGTCTCATGGTTGTCAGATCAGATCGCGCAGTGGGTCTTGATATGACAATTTTTTTCTCCGTGCCCGAACATTTGACAGTTGAAGGTTTCAAGGAACACTATATACATAACATAGATGAAATGATCATGTTGTTTTTTAATTTCATAGTCGGTTGAAGAATCGTCACCTGGATTAATTATAATTGAATCCGAAATTGTGTCCCACGTCAGGTCGTGAGAAAAGTATTCTTCCTCAGTTCTTATGGCTTTTTCACACACTTTTCGCTAGTCTTCAGCCGTTATTTTTGAAAATTCTTCCACTGCTAATTTTTGAACATCCGATAAATTGAATGTTGTGTTTCGTAAACCTTCTCTTGCCTTGACAGTTGCCCAAATATTTTCAATGGGATTGAGATCTATATGATAGGGTGGTAAACGTAGAACCTCATGTCCACGCCGTGAATGATATCGTCAATCTTATGCTTTGAGTTGTGTGAAGCTCGGTGTCCTTTTATTAGCTTATACAGTTCAAGTTTCAATATCTGTATAGTATGCGGAATATTGTTTTCGGTTAGCCATTGTATCATCTCGGATTTCTTGCTAGCAGAAGTAATTTGTTTTTCTTCTAATTTATTGTGGTACGAGGCGTTGTCCATTACAATAACTGAAGGTTCCTCCAATTTATTCAAAACTTGTTCTTGGATCCATTTGCAGAAATTTTCGAAGTTCATGTCGTCGTGATAGTATCCCGTTTTCGTTCCAGATTTGAATAAAAGTATAAGGAGTTTTTCACGAAACCTTTTTCACCACCTGCATTCGCCATTATCAGCCTCTTTCCCGTTGAAATTGGCGTCTTCAACCCACTGCTACTGTCATCAGTCCAAGCCCATGGCCTTGTATGTCAGCCATGAATATAGCATTCGTCCAAATAAATGATATCATATCCTTTTGTTCTGTATTCCCGGATTTTTCTCAGATACTTCACTCGCATGAGTTTAATATCATTTCTTTCACAGTTGTTTTGAGTTTTTTTGTAGCTAAATCTGTTTCTTCTTAGAATCCTGTTGAGAGACGTAATATACTTAAGTTAAACTCCAGATCTTCCTGTATTCGTTGTCTGAACATTTTTAAGGATATCATCATTTTTTCCTCCTGGTGAAAGTTGTGCATTATACGCCGAATAGCTGCGATGTAAAATTCGTCTAGTCCAGTTTTCCACTTCGTATGCTGCACTTTTTTATTTGGTGACTGCACAACTCCTGTCTCTTCGTATTCCTTAAAAATCCTTCTGATTGAACGTTCAGAAATTCCAGTAGTTTTCACTGTTTGCGTTGTTGCGTAACTCACATAATTTTCAAGAAACGAATTCTTTGCTTCTTCCAGTTTGTCATTATATATCTTAACAACTATCTTACGCGCTTGGCTTCCAATAGGTTTTCCTTTTCTAAATGGAACCATTAAAATTTCTTTTAAATTTATTTCAATGTATTATTCTTGGTTGTTTTTTTTAAACTGAATTGCAAACCAAAGCAAATATCATTTAAATAAGTTAATTCCCTCTGATGCAAAAATTCATTTTTAAAAACTCGTAGGTAAAAATTGTTCAAACTCGTAAACACTAATCTAACTAATTAACACTAATCTACAATTAATCCCAACCTCACAGGTAAAAAAAAAAAATATATCAAATATACACTAACGCCATAAAATAAATATAAACACAACGCCCCCGGAACCTTTCTGTTACTAAGCCACAAATCATAAAACATAGAAATAAACAATAATCCCTAAACTTTTTGTTATTAATCCTAGGTCGCAGCTCGCAGGTAGTTTTTTTGTCTAACCCAATTGCATTTTGCAATAGACTTATTTTTTATTATAGGTGCACTGAAATTTGTCCCAATAATAAAAACAAAAATTATTAATTTTATTTTTTCGAAGTAAAGTTTATACCTAAAAATCTTTTCTTTTTATCTCACCAGAGATGAAATAGTTTTTTAGACATCAAGCTATGAAATAAAATAAACCATGATCATATCTTATTCAAAGAAAGTCCATCGCTGGAAATTCATTTCTATTTTACTGTGAAGCTATAAACAAAACTCACCCTACTAAGTGCTTCAGTATCAGTACAGTATAATCGCAGCAGCGTCATTGACAACAACGCCGGCATGTACATCTTTTTTTCTTTTTTTCAGTGATTTTTCTGTCTCTTTAAGAATTAAAGAGCAGAGCAGAGAAATTTTAAGAGACCTGCGTAGTAGAATGGCCAACTGAATTGGTTCAAGCCAGAGTATATCTAATAATGAGTAGGGACACTCTCCACGTGTTTCTAATCAGTAAATTTTTTTTAAGTACACAGAAACGAGAAATAGATGAAAATAAGAAGTGTGATGGTGAAAGAGAGATAAGAATTCAACTCGTCGCGCCTTTGAAAATACATTATGAAAAAAATGTAAACAATTCCCAATCCACTCCTCCTAGTGTGACCAACTTCTTAAAAAAAATACTTAAGAAGTAAAAATACTGTTGCTACTACTCAACCAAAAATGGCTTCGTTTTATTTTTTGAGAATACCAAACAAATATCAAATGAATATTTCAATATTTAAAAATGAAATACAAATTTAAGATTCATTTATATGGTCTATATCATTAAAAAAAAATTAATCGACAGAAATAAATCCAGTATCACGAAAAAAAAGAATATGGTCACTCAAAAGAAGAGAACGGCGCAGAGAAAAAATACGCTCACAAGCAACCAACCTATCGCGCCTTTAAAAAAACCTTATGAAAAAATATTGCATTTATATATCTTACGAATGAGATTGTTTGTGGTGGTGCTTGAAAAAAATATTGTGGGTTTTTCTTACATTAGTGAATTGTCGTAAGGATTAAAATTAATACTTTGGAACTTCTCACGCTTATTGTTTGTTTTTGTTCTTGTTTTTATTTGTGCTAGTAGGACTTGCATATGTGTAGAGAGTGTCCCTACTCATTATTAGATATACTCTGGTTCAAGCTATACTGAAATTAATTTAAGGAACTTCGGTAAAAGACATCTCAAATTTTGTTGAAAATACGGTTCGCGACTTGAATAAATGTTTCTTTGACTTTGAGGGCTTGTAAATATGTATATAAAATATATATATAAAAAAATACTCTGAAATCATATGCTCCGGATATATAAAGGTACTTAGACATAAAACTTAAAAGGCTACTCATTACTTTCTGAAATGGATTTTTTTTCCGCTCTCAAACCACTGTGCGCCGCTGTGATTACCCATCATTAAAGAACAATTCGCTGTGAAATCTATTGAGTTCTTAAACCGTATTCGTTTTCTCCATAGGTTTTGGAAATAGTTTTGAATATTCCCAAAGCCTTTTCATTGTCCATCTCAATTCAGTATAAAAACAAATTGACTATTTTTTGTTTTCGGAATTTATCCACGTATTTTCTGATGCTGTTAAGGTTTTAATAATTTTGTATCCCTTTTGACGATGAATAAATATTTTTGTAATGATTTCCGAATCATTTATGTACATTATTCATTTGTAATAAATGATCTAGGACAACAAATATCAAACTGTGCTCTGAGACGACTTATGCCCGATTTCACGAAGGACTTTTAAACATTTAACAGGCTTCTAAACCTTAAAATGAGATGTTTCACCAAGCGCTTTTAAATTAAACAAGCTTTTAAACACCCTTATAAACTAAGTGCCCATTTTTGGCTCATTAAATTTTAAAAGTGTCATTGAAATGTCATCAGATGTAGATAACAACAATTGGTTATAGGTATAGCAGCTGAAATTATCGTTCTGTAAGGATTTAGTGTTCAATTTTTGAAGATACAAAATAAATAAATTAATGCTAAATATTTAAATGATTTGTTTCTTTACTTCGAAAAAAATATTGATCGTCTTCATCCAATAATAAAGTGCAACACAAAGTTATTCGCTGAGCAAGAATATTCCTGGTTCACAGAAATACATTATATGACTTCAAAATGTGGTTCCGACTTTCCAACGCATCTGTGGATGAGTTTGTTGAATATGTTTGGTCTTCATTTGGAAACAAATCAAACCCAACAATGCAATAAAAAATAAATTAAGTGGTTATTACTTAACGATTTTATGCCACAGAATGTCAGTATCAGAATCTTTCCAAATATTTTGTGTGCATTTCTTTTTTTATTTTCATTTCTTGGCATTTGTTTGAACACATAACGCTTTCTCATTTCTTCTCATACATTTCGCTTGTTAGAAAGAAAAAAGCAATTTATTTTTCCCAGGGATGTGAAGAGAACTCAATTTTAACAAAAATTTCCCCAAAATGTCCCTTTTATAGATTGGTGAAACTAAAAATTTTTAAGAGCCTGATAAAATTTAAGAGGATTTTTGATAAAAGTGCTTTTAGTGTTTGTTTATGAAATCGGCCATTAAACTCTTAGGCTCGTATTCACCAAGCGCTCCTAAGCGGCTCTTAACTTTACGAGGCTCTTAACTTGAAATTTCTGTGGGGTATTCACCAACCACTCGCAAGTGTTTTTCGAAGTTCGAAAATGAGAGCCACTCTCTCAGGCATACCCAAACTGTGAAATGTTGTGGAATGTTGGTCTTGACAGCAAATGGATACTCTTCTACTTGGCATTGCTCACATGGATTCAAGTCAAATGCGTGCGTGGCACATGCTCAAGCGCTCGTAGATCTTCACTAATATTGCTTTGTGAATAGGTTTATGAGCTTCTTAAGTTATGAGCGCTCGGTGAATACCGGCCTTAAAGACCCTTCTAACTCTTAAGCCTTTTCAAGAGAACTGATGTTAGTATTTCTCAGGACAGAAATAAATGTTCGCTGACATTTTGCTAAAGAAATGTCTTTCAATATACATACATATACCATATGTGTTCTGCCAAAAACGAAATATGTAATGTTCTTTGTAATGCCTTCATCGAGCCACTCATGCCTTTTTAATTCTTGTCGGTATTTGAATTCATAATTTTTCTTTGAGAAAGTATTTTGATGTAGAATACTTTTCAATTTTAGTGGCGGGGCAAACATGTATTAAATTTTACAAAAGTGTATTTGTGCACCTAAGCAAAGCCGGATGTATCGACTTTTGCAACCGTGGCGTGTAAATATTTCTTTTCTGTTTTTTTTTTTTTTCAGTATTCTTGATATTTATAAAGATAAGCCGCGAAAGAGAAGAGAGCTGTGCAGTTGACTGACTGAACACAATAGAATGCTGCAACTGGAGCTGCAGCTGCAACTGGAAGAGCTGTCAAAAAGTGTCGTACGTACTTTTTTTTTATGCGCCCACAATGAGGCTGTACAGCTTTCATGTTTTGTTGTCATTTTTTGGGTCAGGTGTTGAATCTTTGGCAAATTGTAAATATTTTAAGTAATTGAAACTATAAAATGGACACTGAAATTGAAGATTTTCGTCCATTATTTTAATTAAAATTTAACCACGAAATCACAATAAAAAAAACAACACTTAAAAGCACTGACAGATATATAAAATTTGAAATGTCAAAATTGCTGCACGAAAAAGTTAAAAGTTCGCCAACTCTTGCAGCACCGACTGCAGTTGCGTTGTGTTGTGTCCGTAACATTGAATTTACGTGTATTGAATATTTTGACAGCTATTCCAGTTGCAGTTCCAGTTGCAGTTCCAGTTGCAGCTCCGTCTCCATTGTGTTCAGGCAGTGAATGGCCAAGTGAACTGGTTCCAGCTATACGCATGCGCGATATTTCTTATGAAAAGACGAGAAGTGAATAGGCGCTGATATTGATATGAAATTCTTCTGAATTACAACTTCTTTGTATGCGTAAAAAAAAACCGATGAATGTTTTGACTTTTTTTATTTGAATCTATTAGAAAAAATTCCTTCCTTCAGAAAAACATTACCAATCTTATATTAAATTGCAGTTTTTAGTGAGTAAGAAACCTTAATGCTTATATAACTAACTCCTACTAAAATTAACATCATGGATATTATAATTAAACAGTATTAGCCCTGTCAGATGAAAGTTTAAAAATGGTAATATTGACAGTTTTCTTTTATGACACTTTGTTAAGCAGACTTTTTGGAGGCGTCTTGTTAAGTATAAAGTGTCGTCATATTCACATCTTTGTACTGATGAGTTTTCTGACTTCCGGACATATCACCATACATAATATAGGTACACCTTCCAAGCCATTATAAAATGTTCTAAGATTAAAGAAACCTTTGCAGACAAGAGCACACAAATATTCTGGATTAAATTAGATTTAATTAAAAAGAGGTAATCGAAGGAAGAGAGTGCGGGTGGGGAGAAATTTGAAAGGAACATGGTTAAGATTAAGAGACATTATTTAATTAAAAACCTTGTTCCATTTCTGTGTAGGAAAACAGTAAAAAGAGAAAAACAAAGAGAGCTTAGTATATACCTACATATAAATTAAACTTAACTATCTTTCTTTCAGCTAAGGTTAGGACTTAAATGCAATTTTACTAATAGTCGATACAAATTGTTTTATTTATACGTTTTCTTTCTTTTATGACTAATAGAAACAAAAGTCCGGAAAGTCAAGTTCCAGTCTCCAATGAGTATATTCAGGAAACAAACAATTTTTTAAAAACGGCTCAAGCTTCAGCAGCTGTACCTCAGTCAATTCTTATCGCAAATCAACCGACAAATGGAGTCTCATCACAAGGGAAGATTTCATTGGTCCCAACAAACTTTTTGCTTCAGCAAAATAATAAACCACAATCTCAACAAATACAAATTCGAACACAGCCACAACAGAGAATAATCTGCACTAAACCGAAAAACCAAGCAAATACATCTGCAGGCAATGGAAGAATGAAAGTCTTATTTGTTAACGCTTTTAAAAATGGAAATACTCCAACTGTTTCGGCACATAACGAGTTTCCTTTAACGAATCCGAGCACAATAAGTAGTTCAAACACACATCAAACAGAGCCAGTTATTTCTATGAATTATATAGAACAACCAAAGCCACAACGGGTGGAAGAACAAGATGTCAATATTAAAGACCATGGTAAGCATATCTTTAATTTATTATCATTATAAAAAGTTCTTATTGCTTATTTTAACTCAAGATTAGTGTCACGAAAATAAAATCTGCTCCCTCTTTGGCCAATTTTATTAATAATACATATCACTCATATATATTTCTCCGTCACTTTGAATGAAATATAGGATTTCTCACATTTAAGCCAAAACATTTCTGTAGCTTTTGTTATAATTTGATTTACTTGGGAAAAAATAATTGACCACCCAATCCAAAAAATTTCATTCTCACTTTTTGACAGCAAAAGTTATGAATTTTTGTAAGATATAAGAAATCGGAGTCCCCTGAGATCTTATAAAATATAAATCAGCTATTTCCACACCATAACATTTTAATGCTTGAAATACGATGGTAAGATATTTTTTTGTATTCTGAGTGACTTCCAATGTTTATTCCATGAGACTTATTAGCCTTGTTTTATTATTTCCAATGATCCATATAAATTATCCTTTGAAAATAAAACGATACGGATCATAGTGACAGCAGTGTATGTATAAATGTCCATCACTTTTTAACCATAATTTTGCTGATTTTCAAATATTTCTTGTCTTTTTTTCTTTAAACTGTAGTTTACACTACCTCACCATAGAAAGCCGTCTTCCCGAACATAATAAAACGCACCTTGCCGTAAAGTTTTAAGCTTTGCTTGTTGAAGGAATTGAACCGGTTCTAGTTAACACAGTCGTTTAGTTGTAAGACTTTGTTTAACTTTTTCACTATCTTAAACACGTTAGACAACTCTTCTAACTAATAAGTGTTTCGCAAATGAACCTAAGCTAATTTACGTCGAATAACCTTAAATTTGACAGATAAGGAACTCAAAGGGCCTTACTAATAATCAAATTTAGTGTTAAGGTTAAGATAAAATCTCCAGATTTTAGAAAATCCTCATACCAGTAACTTATTTAATCTCCAGTTTAGTCGTTAGTTATATGTCAAAATTTAATACACGGAAATCCATTATTAAAGTCGAACACTAAATAAAAAGTGTTGCCTTAGTGCTGTTTTATGGTACCTAAATTTGTATTTAACACTTAAATATACTCCCATGTTATCAGGTCGATTTTTCAATAATGCAACAGGAATAGATTTTATTTATTTTTTTCATAAATATTTAGTACGTCTAGATTTTACTTAAAATACGTGGCTAATTTGTTGATTCCATTTTATGTATTTACATAATTACGTATATCTAAAAAAAGTAATTTTTTCGTTGAAAGGGAATCGATTTAACATTTTTTTTGTCTGTTGTTGTATTGGTAAAATTATGTCTATCCAAGTATATTTATTTTGAAAACAAAAACAAAAATAACATTTGAACCACATTCAGTATAGAGTTAGATGAACTTGAAAAACTTATCTTACAAATTTATAGCGGGATGATTCTTTAATACAAAAAAAAAAAAAAACATTATAACAATACAGAAATACGAGTATATGCGTCGAATACAATCTCAAAACTGAACAACCAAATTAAAACCGCATTTGTTTGTTTATTTTTGAAAAGAATTATAATTTTGATGGTGCTGATGGTTAAATGGTGTTAATTAATTAACTGAAACTAACTGATTAGCTAAATCCATGATAAAAACCTAAACTCAAACTTTGAATTTTTTGTTACGAGTTGAAATAATCATGGATTTAAGATGACACACTGTGAAAAAACTGGCCCCTTCTGTTTATCAATAGAAAACCTAAAAAAAAAAACAAAATTCTCACACAATATACATAATATGCCATTTCACATATTTATACTCGTAGTTTAAAAATATTTAAGCTTAAGATTTTCTTATTTTGGTACATATATGTACATTTTGCGAATGAAAAATATTAAAATAATATAAAATAAATAAAGAAATATTTTTCCTTGTTGTTCTAAGTTAAATAAAATGCACGACTGGGTCGCACGAACTTGCTCCTATGTAATAGACTATGAATTTTAAAAACGAATGTTATTAGAGAAAACTGTTCATAAGGATAAAATTATTTTTTAAATTCTTTTAGTAGTAAGAGACAAAAACAGAATGCTATGCAAATATGAATTTATGCACGAACAAAAATCATAAGTCGTTGTAGTGGTTTCTTTAAAAAAAATCTTTTATGTACAAACTTTTTAAAAGGTTTTTAAGAAAAAAATTTGGTACGCCAATTTAAAGTTTTTATTATTGTTCGAATAAAAATTATGTTAGCGAAACACGGATGAGAAAAGGCGAAAATAAAAGAAGAGAACGACTAACTTCAAGAGT
Organism: Chrysotoxum bicinctum; assembly: GCA_911387755.1. Classification (NCBI taxonomy): domain Eukaryota; kingdom Metazoa; phylum Arthropoda; class Insecta; order Diptera; family Syrphidae; genus Chrysotoxum; species Chrysotoxum bicinctum. The sequence continues at coordinate 129,414,777 of OU426987.1, read as the reverse complement.
GGTTTTTATTCAAGTGATTAGACAAGTAATTATTGTAATTAACATAGGTAGTTAGAATAGAAAATAATAGTATGTAGTAGAATAATAGAATTAGGGTTGGCATCATCTGACAAATTAAATTTACAAAAAAAATAGTGAGCCGTTTTGGAGGTATCGAATTTTCAAAAAATTTCATTAAGATCCGTTATATGGATAATGAAAAATTCAAGATTCGAAAAAATGGTTCTATGGTAGGTACAAGCTGTAATATCTTAATTTCAAAAAAAAGTACATTTCATATAATACTCGTACTTACATATAGATTTCGATTGTTAATGCAATATTTAAATTATTTTAGATGGAAATGAAGTTTGTATATATCCCTAATTCACAAAATAAAAACTAAATTTTGTTATTGCAAGGTGCAAATTCATTTTGCTATTTTCATACATGCATAGATATGTAAATTTATAGGTACAGATTAGTTTGTCCATCGCCGCCACAATATTGCAAAATTAAATATCATTGTACGATTGTGTTAAATATTTAGACTATTTAAATAAAACATCAGTTGGTATGAAATGCCCATTTTCAATATCGATAAAGTATTCTTTTAAAAGGTAAAGGCGCGAAATTTTAAACATTGCTCCTAAAACCTACTTATAACAGTTGTTTATTTCGGACACTTTAAACACGTTAGACAACTTTTCTAACTAATCTGGGCTTTGCGACAGAACTTGAGCGAATAAACGTTGAACAATCCTAAATTTGACAGATAAAAAACTTAAGCACAAACACAAGCAAATTCAAACCAAATAATTTTTATCCGAAAAAAGTACATATTATACAGGGTGTCCGGTAATTCGTGTGCCATATTTTGGCATGTGATTCTTGGTCGTATTCTAAAAAAAAATTGCTCTACAGTCAAGTCTGATTTTCAACTTTGACATATGTTTTTAGGGTTACCAGATATTCAATTTTAAATGGTGTTTAATTTTTCTCGCCCAAGCAAGTTTTGACTTCGAGGTAAATTTTTTTCAAAAAATGCATAATAAACAATATTCTTATTTTTATCTGATGAACAAAAAAATAATAAAAAAAAAAACTCATTAATAACTGCACCCAAAAACCCATGCATTTTATGATACTTGGAAAAATCAGGTAAAATTAAAAAAAAAAAAAGAATTTTTTGCCTTGAGGTGTAAAGGGTTTGAATAAAACATTAATTTGTGTAGTTTTTAGTAATTTTTTATTTTATGTACACACAAATAAAGTCATAATAAGTCCTCAAAGTGCCCTCCTGCATTTTGAATGCATGCTAGAGCCCGTTTTTAGATTTAACTTTGAATGTTTATTCTCGATAACTCTTGCCTTACTTTTAGTGATCCTTCGGAAATACGTTGTCCTAATTCAGTTAAAGTTGTTATTTCAGATGAGTAAATGATTTTTTTTAATTCATCCCCGTACAAAAAAAAACCAGTACAGTGAGATCGAGAGATATTGCAGGCCAGTGAATCGGTCCATTTCTGCCTATCCATCGATCACCGTATTCTTCATCCAGCCAATCCTTAACTTTACGACCATATGCCCGGAAATATGATGAAGCTAGTTGATACAGCAGAACTTCCTAAAATAGGTCTGCTAGATTATTTTGTACAAACTGCAGATAGTTAGTGAATTAAGTCGGAGTGGTTATTTGAAAGGCCCGATTAATTTATTTCCAATTACACCTGCCCGTCCTTGAATGTGGATTGCCTGAAGGCCATGTATGAAGATTATGGAAGTTCGTAATACCATCTCTTGTGAATTGAGATTCGTCTGTCCAAAGAATTCTGTTTATAAACTGGTTGTCATCCAAGCTTCTCTCTAGCAACCAGTTACAAAATTCGAGTTCTTGCACAGGTGTATGGTGATATGGATGGACACCTTGTATAATACTTAAATACAAATTTCAATTGTTTATACGTTATTAACATTATTTTAGATGGAAATGATGTAGGGATATATCGCTAAAATTAGCAAAATTAAAACTCAACTTTGTTATTATAAGGCGCAAATTTATTTGGGTATACTCGTACGTAGATGGATACGCATACATATTATGTACATTTCTAGGTAGATTTGTCTGCCTATCGACTGCCACAATATTACAAATTTAAAGATCGTAGAGCACTTTTGCGCGATTGTTTTGCATATCTTATATTCAGTCTATTTAAAAGCACATCTTTTTTTAATAAAACTATAGATCGTAAGAATTAAATGAAAGAAAATCGTTTATTAAAATTCTAGGTCCCGTTTTCATCATACATTTGTTTGATGGTTACCGTTATTTTCAGATAAAATAAAATGTTTGTTCATCCAACTTGCATATATAGTATTTAAAAACTCTTAATTGTCAAACAATTTCTTTTTTTTGAAAATGTGAATACATAAAATTATTCAAACTTTTATGGGGCCTTAGCATAAAAAAGTTGAACCATTTTTCCCAAAATCGAAAACAATAAAAAATGGTTATACTTATAATCATTTTTCGTAAATTTTTTTTCAACCATTAGCTAGGTTTTATTAAATGAATATTTTTTTAATCTGTGGAACAGTTCTTGAGAAAAATATTATATAAATATACCGTAGTTTCTAGTCTGTAAAATGTTTTTCCACCGTAATTTTTTTTAGTAGTGTCAATGATGTCGAAGTTTTGGAAAACCAAAACAATTCAATTTCAAGGAGATCACTGTAAGTAAACATTGGAAAGAAATATTATTTTCACATACAGTGCAGTTCACATGATTAGACGCACCTTTGTTCTCTCAATAAATTGCAGTTTTCTTTTTGTTTTTCTTCATGAACTACGAAAGAATTGCATTTATTTGAAAGGTTACTAAATTCTCTGGGAGAAAAATCTAAATTCAAGATTAGTGAGAGACACTTAACGGTTGTTTTGATCTCTTTCTTCGCAGTAGTGCAAAAAAAGCTCAAATAAATCGGTTCACTTGATTAGACCCACGAATTAATTCAGTTAGTTTCTTAATGCTGGGTAATACAAATTAAATTTGGTTAATGAGTGTACGTTATTAAAGCTTTTCCGAGTGTTTAAAGTGAAAATTGGTAAAAAGAAAATGTTAACGGCGGCGGAAATAGCAAAAATTGAGGCTTCTTGGCAGAAGAAAGCTATCAACGAGGAACTGAACAAGATTTCGTTGTTGGTATGGCATAATTAACATTTTCATTATTAGTTGGTTGAGCATTATTAACATTTTTCAAGTCTTCCATAATGGCATCAACAATGTCATAAGACACTTGTTCTTTTAGGGCTTTTTGGAAGCGAAAAGCATCGCCGAAATGCATTTCTAATGTGTTTCCTGAGACCGCTTCGTTCAGATCAAGGATTACTGATCTCTAATCTCTGATCTCTAATCTCGACTTCAATTTTTTTAACGAATCCATAACTTGTCATATAGTACATACATATATGTCGGAAGTAAAAAGATAATATTACTATTTTGTTTTACTTCCTACGCTGATACGTATACAACACATCTGTGTTCGCACATAAAATATCCAATCACTTCACATTTATGCAAAGATCATAGGTATTCTCTTCAAAAAATACTCGCCGTTTAATATTTACTCGTCTTTCAATGACGAATAAAAACAGTTCAAATGCTACTTTTAAATTTATCCTCTTAAGCCAGATATATGTACATACATTTTCAAATGTATGACAAGCACGTGCAAGTGTATTAATAAATTTTGGTTGAGGTTTCAATGCAGTACCCTTGATTGAAGGAAAATCAAAAGACTTTGATTTTGCATCAAGCCTACACCCAATCTATACGTATGGTTTACTAATCACTAAGTCCCCTATTACACGTTGCCTCATCAGACATGTCTCATTTTTGACTTTCCTTTTAATTTTTTATCCCGTGAGGCATAAGCTATTACAAGTTGACTCATGTCTCAAATTTGACTGTTGTTCGTGTTTTTTAATGCACCACACAACATAAAACGAATATGAGAAAAAAAACGTCAACATGAGACCACTAAAATTCAGCCCAGTACTCACCGGGAATATTTTTTTGCATCTCATTTCCTCATATCTGCTTTCTTTTTCGCACTTACGTGAGCCTTGTCTCGTGAGACATCGTGTAATAGGGGACTAATACACCTGCACGTGCTTGTCATGGATTTGAACAATCTATATTTGGCTTTAAGCTTAAAAATACAAACATTAGAAATCTAAATGCCCTCTCCGATAAAAGTAAGAGAAATGGTGGAGCTGTAAATTCTTTTAATGCAAGCTCATCTTGTGCTGCTCTTGTTGTGGCCGTTCATGATGTCGTTGGCACCACTAGTTCTAGTGCTGTGCAAGGCAGTTATTTACCAAATACTGTGAATCAGGAAACTGTTACTGATGATATTTTGAATGCAAGCTCGTCTTGTGTTGCTGAGGTTGTTAATGATGATATTGACGTTGGCATGGCTAGTGCTAGTGCGTGCAAGATAGTGCTAGTGCTGTTCAAGGCAGTTACTTACCAAATACTGTGAATCTGGAAATTTTTGCTGATGATACTGTGGTTGGTGAATTTTGGGCTATGATTTCAGCAGTAAATGGTGGTAATATAAATAACTGTCAATCAAACGACACAGCTCAGATTGAAATTGTCAAATAAACATCAAATAACAACACAAAAAATGATATTCTCGGAATAAATACCTCCTGTGGTGATCTTCAAGATGCTTACAAATCCAAATGGTTTCACAAAATTGACCAAATTTAAAATGAATAAACGAATGAATAAATTGGGGTATAAAAGCACTGCGACTTAAAGATCTATTGTGCCCCCCATCAAGAACTGGATGAGGTTAGCTCATTATTACAGTTCTTCACCCAAGTTTGTTCCTTTGAGGAATCGAAGTATTTGGAGTATTTTAAGGGAGGATAATCCACTCTCTTTTATGTGGTGCTTACCATTGTTGGGACTTCGCAGAAGCTAAAGAGTGGTAGAAAGGTTGTCAAAAAAGTGGTAGAAATTAAAAGCCATTTTTATGTAGCAAATCGTATATTGAAAATAAATTTATTGAAAATAATTCAAATACAAAAATAAAAGAAATAATATTTCGGTTCTTTATGTTTCAAAGATCACATTATTATCTAGAATAAAGTCACATACATACATATTATACAATATCATTTTTAACTCATTCCAAACCAAAAACTTAAATGTCATTTTCTAATGAGTATCTTTCAAAGTAAAGGCCAAAATACAAATGAGAAAATGGTAAATAGTTTTCAGGGTTTCTTACATTTGTGTTTATATTAAGGTTTGAAAATCGTTGAATTATATTCATTGTAGACTTATAAAATCAAAATACATATCTTGATACGAAAATTGTTCACATATACATTCTATATATATAAGTTTCATATAAAATCATCAATCTAAAATCACTTGATGAACGAAAATAAGAGAAAAGTTCAAGACACATCCCCTGAAATTCCTCAATCACTTTCAAAAAAAGACAAAACAATGTCCTCTTTAGTTGGTTCTATGACCATAGACGAATTAAATAACTTGTTCGCCAACAATCTAAAAAATGTTGCCACAAAGGATGACATCGCAAATTTGCGCGAAGAGTTAAATGAGGTTAAGAAAGATAATTGTCAACTGAAGGATACTGTGGATATATTGAACAAAAGATGTAACATACTCCAAAACGAAATCGATCACTTAAAAATATCCGCAAAGGAATCCAACTTGATCATACGAATGAAGAACGGATCTGGAAATACACTCGCCGAAGCTGAAAATATATGCAAAAACATTTCAGATACACCGAACATTATCACCGCACAGGGACTGAGACAAATTTCAGCTAATGACGATGTTGTTACGATTTTGGCCGAGTTTAAAAGCAAACAAAATGCATTTCAAGTTCTCAGGAACGTTAAAAAGTTAAAAGGAACCGGCGTCTCAATAAGCCGCGATTACCCTCCGAAGACACGCCAAAAGCGTAGCAGACTTCTGCAATTACGTAAGCAAATCCAAGCAAAACAGCTCCGTGTAAAAATGTTACTGCGCGATGACAAATTGAAAATAGACAATATATCCGTCGAATGGAATGAAGATCAGCAAAGGTTTGTAGCCGACCCGCAAAATGGCCTGAAAACAATCATCCAAAAACATAATCTTGATGAAAACTTTTTCGAAAACTTAAATTGTTTACAAAAAATTCCAATAAAACAAGCAAATAATGTCAATTTCACAAACCAACGCCAAACGTCAGGCGAAGTTGGCTGCGGTTCGTCAACATCAAGGGCTGCTACTACTGGAAGTACATCTGAGAGTATTTCGCATCAAGGGTTAAATACCCAAGCACATTTCAATGTAAAATTTTGTAATTAGAATAAAGCCGTCTGTCAGAATTATGAATTATTAAAAATAAATATTTTAAGTTATAATGTTGGAGGTTTAAGTAATAAGATAGAAATTTTAGATTTTACAAACTTTATAAATCAATATGAAATATTTGTGTTAATTGAAACTCATGTAACCGAGGAAAATTTTAAGAAATTTGAATTAAGTTTCAGTGATTATAAATTAATGTGGTTAAAAGCAATTAAAGTAAATAGAAAAGGTCGGGCAAGTGGAGGAATACTTATGGGCTTTAAAAACAACCTTAAAAACATCAACTGTCTGTATAAGCTTGCAGGAGACATCTGTATAATGGAAATCAAAGTGGATCATAAGGTACTAAATTTAATCCCGGTGTACTTAAATTGTAATAACTGGGAAAGTTATTTTACAAAGCTCGAAGACAACCTGTTTAGCAGTGACTTAACGAACATCATGCTCATTGGTGATTTTAATGCGCGAACAGGAGATTTAGAAACCGAAAGTAAGCTTAGAGATATGAGCCGTTGTTCTAGAGATGGAGTAATTAATAGAGAAGGAAGAAGAGTCATTGATTTATGTAATTCATTTGGGCTTAGCATATGTAATGGCACCACAGATGGAGATGCATCAGGCGATTTCACTTTTATAGGACCACAGGGAAACTCTGTGATTGACTATGCAATGGTGTCAGGAGACTGGAATAATTTAATAGATGAATTTAAAGTCATAACTGCAATACATTCCGATCATTTACCGATTCAATTGACAGTAAACCTAAAACAGAGTCAGTCCGAAGAGTCAGCTACACGGGTAAAATATAAATGGAAAAATGCTTTTGCTAGCGCATATGCAGTAGCTTTAAATAATGCTCTCCTTTTGCCAGAAAGAAATCCTTCACTCCATGTTCCTAACTTGTCTAATCTTGATGAAATTGTTGAAAGTGCGATACCAGTACAATGTAAACCAAGCAATAACAACTCTTTCCACTACAAAGAAAAATGGTTTGATAAAGACTGTATGGATGCTCGAAGAAGATCCTTTGCCTGGCTAAGATTGTTCAGAAGATTTCCCGACAATATCTTTTACAAAGTACAATACCTTAGCGTAAATAAAAGCTACAAAGAATTACTAAAGACTAAGAGACAAAACTACTCAAGGAAAATTGGTCAAGACCTTGCGGGCTGTAGAAATACAGGCGAGTTCTGGAAGATTGTTCGCGAAATAAATAAAACGTCAAACAAACAAGTCGCTCCACCAGTTGATATTGAAAACTTAGCAGAACATTTTCGAATACTAACAGAAGATAGTTTTTCCTCGTCCTTTCAGTATGCAGTACCTTATCAACAGAACGATGAACTCGACTTACCATTTTCTTGTTTAGAAGTTCAAACGGTGTTGAATGAGCTAAAAAACAACAAATCACCAGGATCAAACGGAATCCCTCAAGAGTTCTACAAATTCAGCACAATTCTCTTCGTAGAAAACTTAGCAAGAGCCTTGAACCAAGCATATGAGAACGCTAGTATACCAAGCTATTTTAAAGAGGCTATCATCTGTCCAATTTTCAAAAAAGGTGACAATAGAGTCTCTGCTAATTATAGGGGTATATCGCTGCTGAATTCATCGATGAAAGTTCTAGGAAAACTACTGTACAAGCGTCTCTATAAGTGGGTAGAAGAAAATAACTTATTGAGTGAATCACAAGCTGGTTTTCGCGCAAATTACTCCACAATAGATCAAATCTACTCACTTACCAATATAGTTGAGATATTTATGGGATCAAAAAAGAAGCTTTACGCTTTTTTTATTGACTTTAAGGCGGCATTCGACACTATAGACAGAAAAGCACTAATGCTGAAGCTCTACAATAAAGGAATTTCCACCAAGTTTGGAAACATTTTGGAACGGTTATACGATTCAACAACTTCTGCAGTGACCCTTGGAAGCAAGGTATCTGAACAGTTTCCAGTAGAGATAGGGTTGAGGCAAGGCTGCTGTTTAAGTCCCCTACTTTTTGCCTTGTTTATCGACGACATCGAAGAAATTCTACAAGGAGGAGCTCGAGTTTCACCAGACCTTCTAATAAAAGTGCTTATGTTCGCAGATGATATCGTTGTGCTTGCTGAGTCAACCGGAAGTCTCCAATTAATGATCAATCGATTGTTCGAGTACTGCAATAAATGGAGGCTCCAGGTGAACCTCGACAAGTCCAAAATTATGATTTTTCGTAACGGAGGAGGGCGAAACTGTCGCAGCGAAAGATGGAATTTTGGAGAGCACAATATTGAAATCGTGAATGAGTACAACTATCTCGGAATGCGGATTTCTAGAAATCTTAACCTGAAGAACCACATGAAAGATAAACTAGCGAAGGCAAAAAATGCGTTAAATGCAACGTGGAGAAGTGTGATGCACAGCAGAGATGTCGAATATGAAGCTAAATATGAAATTTTCAGAACAACGGCCAAAGCAATAATGTTCTACGCTGCTCAAGTTTGGGGACATAAAGAATTTGAAGAAGTGGAGCAGGTTCTCAGATACTTTTTAAAGCGCACTTTAAAGCTACCCAACAGTACGGCTAACCATATCCTTATGCTGGAAACAGGTCTTTCTCCCTTGTATATTTCAACCCTTAAGATGCAGGTAGACTATATTCTAAAAACAATTAAAATGGATGATAGACGATTGCCTAAGCAAATAACAATGCTGGTGATGAGAAAGAAAATTTCATGGTTTGAGTCTTGGAGTAATTTAGCCCAGTACTGTGGACTTTCACTCTCTCTTCAAGATGAATCGATCGACACGTGGAAAAGCGAACTTTACAACCTAATCAGCCTAGTAGATGAAAAAAAACGTGAAGATTTTATTTGGAAAGCCAGGAGCTCGTTTCACAGGAACATTTATGCGCAGCTTGACTACAACTTGGCAGTTAATAATTATTTCAGGGCGGAGTTTTCAACCGACCTCATGTCACTTGTTTTAAAAACACGAGGAGAGTTACTCCCCCTGAATCATGTACCTCACAGAAGCGACCTACAGGAAACCTGCGACTTGTGCAACCTAAGAGAGAGAGAAAACGTTTTTCATTTTGTGGGAAGATGTCCTATGCTTGTGGAAACTAGGAGAAGTATTTTTGGAAAGAACTATCTGAATGAAGTTGAAATTGTCGACATCCTTAATGGAGGAACTGACTGGGATAATTTGTATAGATACGTCAAAATAGCATTGAGTTATAGAACACGAATATTCAACGAACTTTTCTAAGATCAAATATAATTATAAACCTGGATAAAAAAATTAAATTACATTTATTTAAGTATATTACTTGCCAACTGACAGACGGCGTAGGCCATGTCATCTAATGAAAGATAGACAAAATTTTGTAAATTTTATGAAATAAAAATCATTTAAAATCTAAAAAAAAATCTAAATCTATTAAGATTTTCTGACTTTACCAAATTTTTCCTTATATTTAGTTTTTTAAGTATTCATACTTTCGATCAAAAAGTGTATTTTTGTGTTCTCAGATTGAAATATTCTGTTTAACTCAACTCATTTATAATTTTAAGATTTATTGACAAAAATTTCCAAGAAACTTAATTGCCTTTATTTTAAAAAGAATGAGAAATTTGTGAAGCCTTAGAAGTAAAGGGTGATTTTTTAAGAGCTTGAGAACTTTTTTTAAAAAAAAAACGCATAAAATTTGCAAAATCTCATCGATTCTTTATTTGAAACGTTAGATTGGTCCATGACATTTACTTTTTGAAGATAATTTCGTTTAAATGTTGACCGCGGCTGCGTCTTAGGTGGTCCATTCGGAAAGTCCAATTTTGGGTAACTTTTTCGAGCATTTCGGCCGGAATAGCCCGAATTTCTTCGGAAATGTTGTCTTCCAAAGCTGGAATAGTTGCTGGCTTATTTGTGTAGACTTTAGACTTGACGTAGCCCCACAAAAAATAGTCTAAAGGCGTCAAATCGCATGATCTTGGTGGCCAACTTACCGGTCCATTCCTTGAGATGAATTGTTCTCCGAAGTTTTCCCTCAAAATGGCCATAGAATCGCGAGCTGTGTGGCATGTAGCGCCATCTTGTTGAAACCACATGTCAATGTTCAGTTCTTCCATTTTTGGCAACAAAAAGTTTGTTAGCATTGAACGATAGCGATCGCCATTAAACGTAACGTTGCGTCCAACAGCATCTTTGAAAAAATACGGTCCAATGATTCCACCAGCGTACAAACCACACCAAACAGTGCATTTTTCGGGATGCATGGGCAGTTCTTGAACGGCTTCTGGTTGCTCTTCACTCCAAATGCGGCAATTTTGCTTATTTACGTAGCCATTCAACCAGAAATGAGCCTCATCGCTGAACAAAATTTGTCGATAAAAAAGCGGATTTTCTGCCAACTTTTCTAGGGCCCATTCACTGAAAATTCGACGTTGTGGCAGATCGTTCGGCTTCAGTTCTTGGACGAGCTGTATTTTATACGGTTTTACACCAAGATCTTTGCGTAAAATCTTCCATGTGGTCGAATAACACAAACCCAATTGCTGCGAACGGCGACGAATCGACATTTCACGGTCTTCAGCAACACTCTCAGAAACAGACGCAATATTCTCTTCTGTACGCACTGTACGCATTCGTGTGGTTGGTTTAATGTCCAATAAAGTAAACTGAGTGCGAAACTTGGTCACAATCGCATTAATGGTTTGCTCACTTGGTCGATTATGTAGACCATAAATCGGACGTAAAGCGCGAAACACATTTCGAACCGAACACTGATTTTGGTAATAAAATTCAATGATTTGCAAGCGTTGCTCGTTAGTAAGTCTATTCATGATGAAATGTCAAAGCATACTGAGCATCTTTCTCTTTGACACCATGTCTGAAATCCCGCGTGATCTGTCAAATACTAATGCATGAAAATCCTAACCTCAAAAAAATCACCCGTTAGCTTCTTCAAACGAGGGATTCCACTGCTCTATCATTCTTTTTAAGCGAAGGAGTTTGGCAAACCTTTAAAATTTGATGCTCATTAGCGCAAAGTGCTTTTAGGAAAGTAATGAAATCTTTTTGTTTTTTTTTTTTCGAGCTGTGGCAAAAATAGGAATACATATTTATATATTCCTTTAATGATTGTTCTGTTTGCCACGGTATACATTAAGCAGCATAAGCGGAGCACAAACTTAAATTATGACATGCAATCGTTAAAATATTAGGATTAATATTTGGGATAAATTTTAGGAGTGATTTTGGTCGTATGGTACATACATATATGGTAAAGTAGAAATATACGAGTATAGGTGAAATCTGAGTTGCAAAAAGTGGTAGAATTAGATTTTTAGGTGGTAGGTTTTCATGAACAGCAAAAAGTGGTAGAAATACCACTTAAGTGGCAGAAGTCCCAACACTGGTGCTTACCCAGATACCTATGTTTTTGATGCGCGAGTGCATCACATTTCCCCAGTATGTGGTCAGATGTCTCCTCGTGAATGTTGCAGAATCTGCAAGTCGCGTTGTTCACTCGGCTAAAGATGTTGAGGTGTCTTCTCAACTTACAGTGGCCTGTGAGAAGCCCTGTGATTTTCCTGAGGTTGTTTCTGCTTAAGCTAATGAAGGTTAGAAAACGCTCTCGGTTGTAGTCCCCGAGTAGAAGTTTTGCCTGTCTCAGCTTATGGAGTTCTTTCCAGATTTGTGATCTTTTTGTATCCTCTTCTGTTTTGATTTTATGTTTAATAACGTTTTCTCCTATTCCGCAGTAGGGCACTGGCCCTGTAAGGGGTGTCGATGCACCTATTTTTGCTAAGGAGTCTGCCTCTTCGTTGCCCTGATCACCAACGTGGCCTGGTACTCAATGAAGTATGACAGTTTTATTCTTGCCCAGTTCATTTAGCTTTATCACGCAACAAGTTTGGAACTAATGGCATAGGAGCTTAGTGCTTTTATTGCAGCCTGGCTGTCTGACATGATGGAAATGGGTTTTTATATTTTCTATCAAGGTTTCTTTCAGCACATATACCTATGGCATTTACTACTGCCTGAAATATGTTAGTGGACTTTCCCATCGGTAAGGAGACTTTAGTTCGAGGCCCAAAAACTCCAGCACCAGTCCCTTCAGATGTTCTCGATCCATCAGTGTACCATTTGATGGCATTTTATTTAAGACTGTAGTTTACTGTTTCGATTAGCCAGTCTTTTTTGCAACTTAAATCCGTTTTCAAATGTTTTTCGAAGTTATATCTTTTGATTGTACCATCTCTTCGGATGTCAAAACGGTTTGTTACTGCGGACTGGAGTTTCGAGTCTTTTGCCCTGTTTCCAATAATTTTACCCATCCCAGTACCCTCCTTGGCAAACCTCATTATAGCTCCCTTAGCAGCATTTTCAATGGCCACGTGTAGTGGGGTTAAATGAAGGATGGTTTCCATCGCTGCTGTAGGGCAAGTTCTCATCGCTCCTGTTATGCATATTGTTACGGTAAAATTTACCGCAACAATGACTGGCTTTTGTTCCCTTCCTTTTCTTCTTTTCTTTGGTTGCGGCTGCAAAATTCTGGCGAGGTTGAGGGCAACTAAGTCAGCATTTTGCAAAAGTGACAAATACAGGTTTCGAGTCGAATGGTTCACTGGATTTATTGATTACTTTGGCATGTAGACGGACGGTCTCATGTAGCATAACGAGTGCCAGCGGATGAGCTGAAGAGGTAACTAGTCAGGTGGACTCTTACCTACCTTAACATCAAAATAACACAACATCCTAAATTTTTGCTTACCCTAAAATTTCTAAAATAACGTAAATCCCATTTGTAAGCGTAAAGGTCTTAAACGATTAGAGTAACTGTTAAATTCTTTTCCTAAATATATTAATTCGTCTTTTTCAAAAGGGTCCACTTTGAATATAGTTCTTGTAGTAAGATTATGCTTTCCTCTTTCGTCTTAGTATTATTTAGTAACAATGATTTCGCAATACGCGCGAGTATTTAATGGTTACTAGGAGAATGCCTAGAAAAGGGCTTTTCCTCGATTTTATTCTTTTTGATTTTTCTCGAGAAATTAGTTGATTGTAGTCTGAACTCGACCATTTAGATTCGGTAAGTTTTGGAAGGACACCCAACAACTTGCTGAATCCGTGAATGTGAGTATGAGAGCAAAGTTTCGTTTGAGATTCGACAACGGTGGTTTTCTGTGAAACGAAAAAGGTTTCCAGGAAGCTGGTGTCCGTGACCGATGATCGCGAAAACGATTGGCTGGATGTGTGTATGTGTGAGTGACTGGAATGGTCGAGGGAGGAAATAAAGGATTTTAAGCTAGGAAAGTTCACTCTTGAGAGAGCTTACCAAGCGATTAGTTGAAAAATAGGAAAAAAAAATTCGAGGAAATTAAAAAGGAGAAAAAAATCGAGGAAAGGAGCAGAAAATTAAAAAAAAGGAAATAGAGGAAAACAAATTTGGAAATAGAGGAAAGTAATTCGAGGAGCGACATCAGGACATAGCAGAAGTTAGAGGAAAATAAATCGAGAAAGAAAAGATAAGTAATCGGATAGCTTGTCCAAAGAAAATATTTTAGTGTCTTGTGTCAATAAAATTCGGTGGACCTTGTTTCGTTTTTTTTATTCGTGACTCAAATCTATTTACTTTTCGGGTTTATATTTTCAATCGTTAGAGACCTTACCGCGGTTTGATTTGCATTTTTATTTCATTTGTATACTTTTATTTCGTTTTTATCCTAGGTTTCTACCAAGGTTTCCCAAATAAAATTTATTTTTCAATTCCCCAGTGGAAATCATAAAAACGGTCTTTCATTTCACAAAATTATTTGCTTCCACTCATTCATTAGTTTTGGAATTTTGCTAATAGTCCTTGGAACAAAAATTCATGGCGCCTACTTTTTATTACAAGTATCCTGTACTGTACTTGTAATAAAAACATTCCTTCGTTTCATTAAATTGATTATATCGATAATCAATTTAAATATCCTTATCGCGAATTCTTCCACCTCCACTGAACTCAGCCCAGCTGAGCAGCCGCGGCTACGAGTTGCACTTTTTGTTGTTCTCTCTTAGTTTTTTTTTGTTTGATTGGCCTATCTGTCAAAACGAAATTATAATACGCGTACGATCGGGTCGAGTTGTTTCGGTTTGTTTTGTTTTTTTTTTTAAATTCGAGTTCGATTAATTGGGGCGACTTTCCAAAACGTAAGCAGGAGTTGAGTTTTGATTTTTTTTTTACAGTTAGGTATGGGTCTCAATAGAACAGGGTTAAAATATTAGAGTGAGGAAACCTAAATCCTAAACCTAAATCCTAAAAACAAATATTTTCTTTTTCGGTTTTAACCTCACTTTTTGTTGGACTCAGACCTTTTTTGGCGAAATTGTATAATAAAGTGCTTAATTGGTTTATTTAGTCAATGTAACTATCAATTCTGAATCGAACCTAAAAAACCGAATGGTTTTATGTCTTTTAGTTCTTGAGAAAATTGAAAATTACTAAGACTATTTTTTGTTTTTTGCTTACCTACAAAAATGCATCAGTGCTAGCATCCAGCATTATGGCGCATAAACAGTGAGATATGTAAGGGGGGCCATGCTGCCCCCCTGCAACCCCCCTGCTTGGGCTCACTATAGGATTTGGGGTAGGTGTGTGGTTGGGTGCCTGCAAAGTTTCTTTTGTACTACCAAAATATTGTAAATATTATTGTTTCTAAATATTCAAATTAGAAAAAAGGAAATTTCCCCAAAATTTCCCTTAAATAAATGAATAATTTCCTAAAAAAAATACAAACAAAAACAATAAATTTCTAGAATATCCCAAAAAAAAACAGCTCGTATAAAATCACTGTACCAAAGAAAGAAAGGAGAAACGTCAAAATAAAGCAAAAAAAAAAAGTTTTTCATGTGAATTGCAGCCATTATTGTGTTCAATTTGTATGGAAAAGTGAAACTTTAAAAATTAATTAAAAATAGAAATAATTGTTTCTTCACTCTAAGATTGCGATAAATAGTGTTTTTTAGTGATTATCTATCGAATAAAAAAAACTGCGTGTGAAAATTCGTGCTTACGTTTTGGAAAGTTGAGCCGATTAATTTGTTATTATTATTAATCAAACTAATAATAATAACAATATTGATATAAATAAAAAAAGATCGTCGCGAGAAAAAGTGCAACAAATTTGAGCCCAACGTGTGGAGCCAACCCGTGAAAGTATTAAGTTTTTTTTTTTGCGTGCTAGATTTGTTTGGTGTAAAAGATTGTGTCTTTGTGTTTAATTTTAATTAAATTAGTGAATATTTTATACTTTTTTTTTGTGTTTAAATCTTTCAATTATATTTTTATTATTTTTTTCTTTTTATATTCGGTCTTTCTTTGGGTGTTAGTTTTTATTTTAATTTAATTTATTTTCGTTTTGATTTAGTAATCTTTGAGTTCCGGCATTTTGTTTTTTTTTTCTCTTGTGAATTAATTGATAGATCTCTTGTGCGAGTTGTTTTGAGTTTTTTTTTTCTTGAGTGGATTAGGCTTTGATTGTAATTGAGTGACAATCATTTAAATTTATAGACAGTGGCGTGCTGATTTTTTTTCTGTTAATTTTTTTTAACTTGATTGCAGGTTTTGATGTTTTTTAAATCGAGTTTTTTTTAATTTTGATTTTGTTTAGAAAAGATTCTCAAAAACTTTTTTCAAACGTGTTTTTTTGTTTAGTTAGAAATTTTTATTTTTTTTTAATACGTAGAAATTATATTTCTTTTTTATTAACTTATTGGAGAGATTAGAATAATGAACATAGGGCATTTAGCACAGGACGAACTGGCCTACGAGATGAAGGTCAGGGGTTTAAAAGTAGGAACGGTGGAGGAAATGCGGAAAGCATTGAGGTCGTCGAGGTTATTCGTTAAGAGGAACGCGATGGAGGTTAGTTTCGCTTACCCTTACAGTTTCGGGGAACATCGGAATGCCGTGAAGGCAAAAATGGATGAGATTAGGGTTCTTTTAAAGGATGCTCCGAAAAATCCGAAGACTTCGGAGTACATCAAAATAATGACCAAAATAGAATGGTGCATAGGGCCTGCCTTAGCGACTGCAGCTGGAGCACGTCGAGATGACAGAAGTCCTATAGCAGGAGAGGTAGTGGTTAGGGTTCCAGAGCGTAGGTTAGAACGTGTCGAGGCATATCCTGAACAGCTGGTGGTTCACCAAAGGTGGCCTCAACGTATAGGAAAGTGGGATGTCAAATTTACTGGTGACTCGGACGGAGCATCAGTAAATTCTTTCTTGGAGAGGGTGGAGAAACTTCGGTTGGCGAACGATGTTCCAGAAACCCATTTTAAATCGACTTCGGAGCTTTTATCTGGTAGGGCGCTTATGTGGTTTACGACGGTTAGGGAAGATATTTTGAATTGGCAAGAGTTCGTTCAGGAACTGAAGGCAGAGTTCTTACCTGCGAATTGCGATGATCTTCTGTTGGAGGAAATCAATCGTTGTTGGCAGGGCAAGGATGAAACCTTTGGAGCTTACTTGGCCACGATGAGGACATTGTTTGGAAGATTGTCGGAACCATTGTCGGAGGGAAGGATGCTTTCAATTTGAGGAAAAATGTGGACCCTTTCTTCCAACTGCAGATTGCGAGTGTTAAACCAAAGACGATTAAGGAACTCGCTGTCTTAGGTAGGGAACTAGATTCGTTGAAAGTGAACGTGGATACTTTCACTCCCCCTTCTAGAAGTAGGAATTTATTAGAACCAGAATGTGGTTACAGGCAGCTGGTTAGGTGTTACAACTGTAACAGAGAAGGGCATTTCGCCCATAGTTGCTCGTTAGAGAAACGATGTTTCGGTTGTGGAGCGGTAGGCGTTTTTCGTAGGGATTGTAGGCGGTCTTCGGGAAATGGGGAACGGGCTCTTGTGTCAGCAGGGCGAGAGACCCGTCGGCGTTAGTTAGGTCGTCTGCTGGCGACCAACTGGTGAATCGAGATAGATTGAGTTTCACTTAAGCGGCAAATGGTAGGGATAGTAGGCCATATTTAGGGGTGCGGATTTATGGAATCAAGTTTTTAGGATTGCTTGATTCAGGTGCTTCACGCACCATCGTAGGAGGAGATCGGTGGAATTTTTTAAAGGAGTTAGGTTTAAAATTAGAGAAATGTAGTGTTGGGTCAGTAATGTTAGCAGATGGGACGGGTGTAGGAGTACCTGGATCTGTTTCTTTACCTATGGAGGTTGAGAACAAATCCATTCTTTTAGAATGTCTGGTTATACCTAGTTTCCCACACCTTTTGATCTTAGGTGCCGATTTTTGGGCACTATCGGGCATAGTTCCGGATTTGAGATCAGGTATGCTAAATTTTTCGAGCCAAGAGATGGTGGCGTCGATAACACACATGGTATCAACCAGGGAAAAATCTGATCTTATCGCTATTGAGGGAAAAAAGTTGGAGTTAATGTTAGAAGAACTTTTTAAATCAATAACCGAGGATTTAGGGTGTACCAACTTAGTTGAGCACAAAATTAGGACGTGCTCATCGGACAGGTGGGCGAATGGAGTAACCGAAAACAGGGCGAAGTTTACTATTACGTCACCCAGTTCCTCACCGGTCACGGATATTTCAACTCCTACCTACATAGGATGGGTAAAACAAGAAGCCCCTCTTGCCAGTATGGAGATTCAAACTCTCATGACGTATACCACACTGTCTTCGAATGCAACAGATGGGAATCCCTCAGCCTTGAGTTGAATCGAACTATTGGCGAAACCAACAAAGATAACATCATCCAGAAGATGCTCGAGAATGAGGAACGATGGATGCAAATAAGCTCATATTTGACCCAATCATGAGGACTAAGAAACGAGAGGAGCCAATTCAAGGAACGACAGAACCCGCCTAGACAAGGACCCTCCCATCGAAGTAATGCGAAAGTAGTCCCGAGGGGGAGATCATCGAGACACTTTTGGAGGCTTAGCTGGTATGCCAAGGATTTAAGACCCTTGTTTTCATGTCTTTCTTCAAATTTCTTATTCATGTATTTTTGTATCTCGTCATATAATAAAACGGCAAACATGTGTTTTGTGGTACACTTTACGCGGCCCACAAAAACCGAAGGGCAGAAATTACATATTAAACGAAAGCTTTTTTGCATAGATGTGCACAATACTAAAATTATTTGAATATACTAGACAGAAATTGTTCAAAACAACAAATAAAAATTGCAAAAAAATGCCCGGACATCTGTTGCTGAACAGAGCATACATTTACACTATACTGTCATACAGTTTTAGCACAGATAATTATCGACTAGTGACATCTGTTGCTGAATAGAGCATACATTTACACTATACTGTCATACAGTTACTGTCATACATTATATAATATAATTATCTGTGGTTTAAGTTTAGTAAAAGTTAGAACAATTTTAACTTTTGCTTTTGTTGTTTGGAAAAATACAGCACATTTTGTTCACTTTTCACTCTTTGAAGTTGAATGTAGTTAAGTCTTAGAGTATTAACTACATCTATCGGGTAATTTCCGTGTTAGGCTAGGCGCGCACATTCAATTTTAGTTGCACAACTGTTTCGTTGCTTATAGAAAACAGATGAACTATTTGGTTGAATTTCGGCGCAGGTGCATATAATTATATGTTACACAAAATAGCGAACTCTTTTTGGGCAATCGTTTAGTTTATGTCAAAACCAAACTTCTTAGTTGCTCGAACCAAGCAGTTGCGAAACTAAAAATTGAATGTTCGCGCCTAGCCTTAGTGTTTTCAAAAAGTGAAAAAGTGAAATTTAGAACCATTTCAACTTTTACTTTTTGTGTTTTTCGAGATGGAAGATAGAAATTTGAAATGAGTTGGAAAAAGAGAGCACATAGTTCTAGCTTTATTCTATGCGTTGCTGTTTTCAAATCTTCCCTGAAAATAAAATATCCCCCTGGTTTGACAAGAATGCGTAAACAAACAAACAAAATATCAAATTCGAATAAGGGCTGAGTAAATCGTTCATTTCAAATGATTGAATCGTTCAACAATCGATTAGAAAATGATCCGATCATTTCAACCAACCGATCATTTTCATTTTACTGAAATGATTCAATACTGTTCCTATTCGATTTTAATTTCGATTTCGATGATAAGATTGACTTATGGCTTTGATAGTTCTCACAAAATATTCTATTATTGTAAGCCATAAATTTATTGCCAAATAACATCGAATGATGCCTACTTTGTACATGGATTAAAAAGTGTCAAAAAAGTTTTCGGCTGACATTTCGTACGAAGTACACTTTGTACGTCAAAGCTGAATTATCTATTTGTCAAGTCATAAACTGTCAAATTCCATCAAAGGATGGCTAAGATTTCGATGGATTAAAAAACGTCTATAAATATCCAAAAAAAAAGGTATTTTATTTGTCATAACTGAATTCGTCTTCTATTCGTCAAGACATAAATTGTCAAATTCTATCAAAGGATGGCTAAGATTTCGATGGATTAAAAAACGTCTATAAATATCAAAAAAACAGTTTTTTTTATTTTTTGCTCAGGAAAAGAGCAATTTTATGGCTTTCGGCTGACATTTTGTACAAAATACACTTTGTGCGTCATAACTAAGTTCGTCCTCTATTCGTCAAGTCATAAACTGTCAAATTTCATCAAAGGATGGCTAAGATTTCGATGGATTAAAAAACGTTTATAAATATCCAAAAAAAAAGGTATTTTATTTTTTGCTCCGCAAAAGAGCAATTTTAGGGCTTTCGGCTGACATTTTGCACAAAATACACATTGTACGTGATAACTGGGTTCGTCCTCTATTCGTCAAGTCATAAACTGTCAAATTCCATCAAAGGATGGCTAAGATTTCGATGGATTAAAAAACGTCTATAAATATCCAAAAAAAGGTATTTTATTTGTTGCTCCGGAAAAGAGCAATTTTAGAGCTTCCGGCTAACATTTTGTACGAAATACTTTTTGAACGTCATAACTGAATTCGTCCTCTATTCGTCAAGCCATAAACTGTCAAATTCCATCAAAGGATGGCTACGATGTCGATGGATTAAGAAACGTCCAAAAATGCACATTAAGCATACCGGATTCTGATACATCAAATAACATCAGTTCAACCCAACAATTGTTTTTGCGGCCTACAACATCAACAATCAATCTGCAACGTGTCAAAAATCTGCAATGTTTCAGAAATGTGCATAGGTTTGAAATTTTGTTTACCATTAGCTGTTTTCCTTTGGACTCCAGAATTGAGTGCTTAGTAGGTACTTCTCATTGTATTCAACAATTTAAAAAATCATGAATTCATACAATTGATATGAATTTTTAAAACCACCAAAATTTTCTAAAAGCATACTCTCGATGTCTACCCATCTCGTGAGATGTGTATGAATTTCGATTGCCTGTGCTCTACCAATAAATTTACTCTTGAGGATTTTTATGCACATTTTTTGTGATTGTTCGTTATAAGTTAGTAATGTCGGAATAATGTCATCTACGTTAGAAATAAATATTGGCGAATCTTCCGTTTTACAATCAAAATTTTGAAGACGTTCAATGTATTTTAAGGGATTCAATTCTAAATTTCTTAAAGTATTACCTCCTGATGTTTGTTATTGTGCTGCTTTCGCTGCTGCTGCTGCTGCTTGCTCCATGTTGGTATTTTGTAGATTCTTTTGCATAATATTACCTTCTACGGCGCACATAGGTCAATTTTTCACATTTATGCGGCCAAAACCATTCATCCACTTATATTCTTTCTATTGGGTTTTATATGACGAAAAAATATAATTTTAATAAAAAAAACTATTTTGAGGTAAATTTAGAAATATTTTGAGGTCTTTTAATTTGTAATAATAACATTTAGATATTTATAATTATTTATTTAAAAAAATTATTTTTTTTTTACTTTTTAACAATTTTTCAGCTTACAAAAAATAATAAAAATAATAATTATTTAAACTTAATTCATGATACTTCAATAACAAATTCGCCTAGTGGTTGAATGCCTGAATCGGGTTCGGTATTAGAATCTGCTGGCACAAGCATATTTCTTGCTTCAGGGCAAAATGATTTTAAAATGGTTCGCTTTTTTGGCCTAAGGCTGCTTATGAGTGGATCGGAACTAAGTAATATATACATTCAAATTGCACTGTTCTCTTGAAAATGTCCTTGCAAAATTTTCGCGATATAAGCAAAAATGTTTATTGTGGGCCTCTGCAGCTTTCTCTGGTAATTGGCCTATTGGCAACAACGAGTTTTCGATTATGATTGCACCGTGTATCAATATCTTGTGCATTGTCGGAGTCATTTGGTGCCAATTATAAAGATTGATGTATAGCTGACCTGTATCTTTGAAAAATTGGTCATATTTTTGTGAATCAATTTTGTGTCCACTTGAAATGGTTTCCAATATGACCTTTAATCTACAGCTACGAGCAACTAATTAGAAACGAAATCTCAATGAATGAAAATGCACCTGTAAAATCTAACGGTTTTTTTTTTTAATTATTTAAATGTTAGTTTCTTGTTTACTTAGCTATTGACTTCTAGAGTGGTAGGTTGTGTGATATTGGTGCTTATACGAAAGAAATTTTAAAGGAAGTTCGAAGGTTCCGTTTAGCCACGACTCATTATTTTTCAAAAACGCCTCTTCTTTTCTATAGCATTTTCCCCATTTTTCCTTCAAGTCGATTTAATCAAGGAAAATCTATGTTTTAAACTTTTTTATCATCCACAGTACTGCCATAGTTTGACAGTAAGCGATTTTCTAAATAATTAATTTTAGCTTCAAAATCTGGTAAATTTTGTTATTTCTTAAACTCATAGAGGTACCTCCGAATAACAATTTTCACTCCTGATGTGCTCGGAGTTCCAACAGCAAGAAAACACAATGATTGTTTCACTATTCAGAATTTTTATTTTTTGACCGAAAAATCTGTGCTGTTAAAAATGTCAATATTTTTGTCCTCTGCAGACTTCCGCAGCCATTTTTTATTACATTTGTAGATGAATAGGTTATACTTCACAATTCAAAAAGAATTATCATCCGATCTAACGCGGAAATATAACAAATTCAATTTTGAAAAGTAAAATATGGTAAAAATATAGCCAAAAAAATACCCAAAGTTTAACAGCACTAAATTTTTAGAATCATGCATTTCAGCGGAGCAAATTCTAATTAAAATAAGAAATCATACCTGAGTTATCGAAATCCATCACTATATTATTATTAATAACACACACAGAAATAGAAATATTGACCTTACAACTTTATTCGTCCTGTAAACTATATGCTAAGAAAAACGAGTACTGCGGTTAGAGGTCAAGTTACAATTACACGTATTTGCAAACGGTGTGCTTTTGTGAGGTAAAAAGAGTAAAATTAAAAACTGGGACTATTCTCCTAACGATCGACAAACTGTTTTTTTTTTGTTTATCGTAAGTTTACAAAATCGACTTTTGGCCGCATAAAAGCTAAATATTGACCTATGTGCGGCGGCGGCAGCTGCTTGCGCTGCTGGATTCTCTTGTGGTCCTACTGGTAGATTCATTTTTTCTAAATCTATGTGCTCTTCCGGTTTAGGATTATAGGGTTGATATCGAATCAATATAGAATCTTGTTTTTGTTGAGCTTTAAATGTTTTTATAGTTGTCTTTAATTTCTTCATTTATTATTGCATACGTTGGGGCTTTCGATCATGCCACTCTTCCTTCAAATTTCGATCACGTTGGGGTTTATGGTCATGCCACTCTTCCTTCAATTTTCGATCACGTTTGGGCTTATGGTCATGCCACTCTTCCTTCACAATGGGTTCTTATGTTTTCAGAACCATAAATTTAAAAATATTTTTTTTCTTTTAGTTGCACTGTTTGCTTTAACTGTTCTCTTTCGCTTTTGATTTAATTTATTAACTTCCCATAGGGATATATTGTAATCGGTCCGATTTGTCCAATTGGAATTTTTGACATTTCTCGACGTTTCAAGGTCCCTAGAGGCTATATCAATTATTTTTAGAGAGATGTATGTGTGTGTGTGTGTACGTACGTTCGTACGTTCGTACGTTCGTACGTTTGTAAGTTCGTACGTGCGTATGTTCGTACGTCCGTACGTTCTGGTACCATTTTTCGTCGTCGATATCTCAAGAACGAGTAAATATATCGACTTCAAATAAATTTTGTTTAATAGATAAGAACTTCGGAAGAGGCTGAAAGGGCGTTTATTAAAATTCAGTGAGTAGTTTTTGCACTAAAACGGTTTAAAAAAAGTAAAAATTTTAGTTAGTTTCAAATATCTCACGAAAAAATAATGCTATTGATTTCAAATAAAATTTAATGTACTCATTATAAGGTCATACAGATTTGGTATGAATTTGGAAAAAAATGAACATACCGTTATTTTTTTAAATAAAAAAAACTGAAAAAAAAATTTCATAACCCAAATATTCTAAGAACGGAAAATAATTTGAAACTCAAAATAATTTTATTTTACGAAAAATAATCTGCTTAACAACTGGTGAAAATTTCAAAAAAAATCAGTTTACAGTTTTTTTACAAAAAATAAAAAACTATATAAAATTCTATTGCAAATTGGTAAAAATTGTTTTTCGACTCAAATTTCTCGAGAACTAGCAGTGATATTGACTTCTAATTTAGTTTATTTTATACATAGTATAATTTTGTACAATTGGTAAAATGTTGACAAATATTAAATTAAATTTTTTTTTTTTTAAATAAAAAAACTATTAAAAATTCTAGTGAAAATTAGTTACTATTGTATTTCAAGTCGAATATCTTGAGAATGAACACCGATAGTGCCTTCTAAAATATGTTGTTTTATACATCGATACTTTCCCGTAAGAATGTATACTAAGCGACATTTCTAAAATTGTTCAGGAAACGAAAAAAACGAAGAAAGTTCTAGTTGAATCATAGTGTGCTAAGAGATAATTTTGGTTAAACTAAGTGACATCTAACAAAATTTTGTGTTGCTCACGACAATGAGATCTTTATTACTGTCGCTTAGTATAATTTTTTTGGCGGATAATACAAATTTCAGGGGGCAATATTATTTTAATGAGAAAACATGGCAGTTGATAAATTTTTTTATTTGTACTCTAGTTTCCTTTTCATGCATAATAGGTTGGCGAAACCCAGGCCAAAACGTGGCCCTTAACATATAGTATATTTCCTCATCAAAAAGTCATTTTCGAAAAAAGTGTCGCTTTGTACATTCTTACGGGAAGGTATCGACATAATACAATTATTAACAAATGGTTAAATTTTGACAATTATCGAATTGACAGTTTTAACAAAAATATAAAAAAAAATCTACTAAAAAGTGGTAATATTTGTTTTTCGACTAGAATATCTTGAGAACGAGCAATGATATTGACTTTGCCATTATTTAATTTTATACATATGTAATACAATTTATAACATATGGTTTATTTTTGACATATATCTAGTTTTAGAGCGGATATATTTTGTAAGTACCCTTCCATCAATAACCAAACCATATCTTTTATATTTGAATATTTCGTTTTTAAATTTTTTTCAATTAAAATGTTTGGAACCGAAATAATAAAGTAATTTCTATAATATAATACAAAATTTTATAATTTTATTATCAACTTAGTTTTTAGAAGAATATATGTACTGAACATACGTATATGAGTAAGGTTGTTCAGTTGTACCCAAGTCCCACATATTCAAATTCCATTAATAGCTATGGTAAAATTGAAGAAAACGTCACAATATGTTTTTATCTTTTTGGCCATGAAAAAGATGTAAAATTCTACTCAAGGTTTTCTTACCACAATGGGAAGTTATCAGTGTGGGTCGCACCCAGCCTCTTTTTTTTATTTTGTTTCAACTTTTTGCAAAAAATGTATTATTATTATTTTTTTTCTGTTCTTATGATTTTTCTTTTTCCTCACTCTTCACTTTTCTTTTCACATCCACATTATTTTAAGTTGACTTGAACTATATAAATAATAAATTATCGATTTGCATTCGATTAATTATTATTATTTTTCATTAAATAAATAAGTCCGAGTGAACTTCCCGATTTCAATTTGAAAACATTAACAGTTTTTCACCTTTTTAATGTTTTTGCATCGAATTTGTTCACGAGAAAAAATTTTTGATTTGAGTTCAAAAAAAATTAATTTCTTTTCACTTTCCAGTGTTTTTACGCGATTTCAGAATTTCGCGTCGTTCGTATTACGGATTGACGTTTAATAGATTTTTGTTCTATTTGTTTTTTGCCAATCCTACCGACTGCACCATTTATAATAGATCTCCCGCTTTAAAAAAAAAAAAAAAAAACTTTTAATTTTCTTTTAAACGAGTCAGTATCTTTTATTTGAGTATTTAATTCTTATGTCTAAGCTTCGGATCCCTTACCAATGGTGGTAACAACAAATAACAAAGGGTTGGTTCTTAATTATTTCTTGGGTCAGTTTACATTATTATTGAAATATTCTTTTTGTATATCTTTTCGATTTTCATTGAATTGGAAGTCAAGTGTTTGAGGGAGCGCACAAGTAGGCTCTGATATTACATATATATAAACAGTTTATATTCTAAGAAAAAAAAAACCGTTCAACATTAAGGGCCTATCTTCAATTTTTGTATCATGTACCGGGGATTTAAGAAAAGGTTTACTTTGGTGTACCCTGGCCCATGTAAACGGTAATTGCGCTCTTAGTTTTAATGATAGAAACTTCATTTATAGGTCTTTATTTTTAGAAGAAATACTTTAAATATACCTATGTATATAAGACAAACTAAGAGTCAGATATTATTGAAATTATTTGTTTATTTATTTGTGACTTAAATAAAATTGGGACCAACTTGCTAATGCTAATTGTATAGATCTGTAAAAAATCAAAAATCCTATTGGAAAACCCTTTACATACATGCATTACCTACAACATGCCTGTTAAAGATTCAGAAGTTCTTTTAAATAAAGCACGTATTCAGAATTTAATAGATATTTAAAACTTACTCGAATCAAACATGACACAAAATTAAGTGTTATAAAACTAAAACGCTTTTATGCATCCTTAGGTTTGTTCGTTGAACTTTACCCAGGGTTGACCCAGGTTTTTTTGACAACGCTCAGAGTTGTCAACAAAAACTGGGGTTTTCGGTTTTCAAAAAACACCCAAGGGCTTTCAACTATTTTGTTGACAACTAAAAGCAAGACAAAATAATTTTGTGATCTGATAAAGCTTTAAATTTGTTATAAATTAGTTTTAAAAATGAAGGAAAACAATTTCGCGTTGTTGCTGAATGTTTCATCCGATGAGTAGAACAAAAATTTAATTGCAAATACAAGCAATAACATGCAACATGCAAATCGCCAAACGACAACAAAAGAAATACATATGAAATCTCATTTGACTTTTGACAGTTTGATCGTTACCTGAACTCGCCCCAGCAAAATACCTAGATCTACTTCATGGAAGGTTCAGGGCGACCCCAGGTCTCAAAAAACACAGAATTTGCTCACCAGGGTGACTTCAGGGCTCAACGAACAAACCTCTTATTCCTCTTCTTCTTCTTCTACGCCTTTAACATAAATGAGATATAAATCTAATATTTGAATTCAATAATAAATTAAAATTTACTAGGAAAAAATAACATTTATATAAACATTTATTTATGATTTTCCCTGAATAGATGTTCAGTAGTTTATGCTACAGTAATATAATACTGATTTGAATTAGCTAATTATATTTATTACCTACATATTTTAAGGATTTTAAGGTTTGTTACAGAATTGTCACATGAATCAATTATTAGCTTAAATTTTAAAATAGAGAGAAGCATAGGGAATTCTGTTGTAAAAGTAGTTTCCTTTGCTAGTAAGTCACATGCATTTAAAAAAATTGTGTACTGCGATTACTGTGTAGGAGTGAAGAATGGGCAGAAGGAATGTAAATCAGAAAGAGTTTCTATACTTTCGAGCTGAAATCGTTTTCAATATTTGTAGTCTTATACAATAAACAAAATTATAAAATTGTTCATGAACACAAATTAATCAATTAGAAGAGAACTTCAGCTTAATAAATAGTTAACAAATATTTTCTGAAAAAGTGCTGCTTCAACAAAAGATGATGCCAATTGATGATTAAATGGGTCGAGTTTCGGATGGATAATAATTTTTGTAACTTCATGTCGTTTGTTAAATTGATTATAATACGAGTACTAGGGGTACTAGCGCTCCGATGTAACTAGTCTTGTATTATTGTGAAAGTGTAAAACTGTAACATTTTCGTAAACTCCGACATCAAATTTAGCATAATTTGTTGTGGAACTAAAAATTTTTTTCCGAAAAATGGTTGCTTATGGTACCCCCCTTGGAACCATTTTTACTTGCGACTTATAGGTACTATAAGGCAAGTTATGCATTCGTAAAAAAAATCGAACTCGAGATTTTGATCAAAGTTGACATTACGATGATAGCAAAGACCAAAAAAGTGGATCTCGCAATTCTGTCTGTCTGTCTGTTCGACTACAGCCTAAATGGCGCGGCCGATTTTCTTTAAACTTGGTAGATATCACTTTTAATTTTTTTCCCCCACACATTTTTTTCTTTTTTTTTTTTAAGACCAAAAATAACGGTACCTGCCATACGAATTTTTTTCGAAATTTTATAAATATTTTTTTTCTCAAAAACTGTTCGGAAGATTTTAAAAATAAAAATACAAACATTTTTTATTTAGTTAAAGCTAAGTAATGTTGAAAAAATATGTTCCGAAAAATGGTTATTGAGGGTACCCCGCATGGAACCATTTTTTTTGTTTTTGATTTTCTCAAAAACGGTACAACCGATTTTGATAATTTTTTTTGCTAAAGCTCCCCAAAAACATAAATAAAATTGTGTACTCAAATTTTCAAAAAAATTTTTTTTGGATTTTTATAAAAAACTTCAAACTTTTTTTTTCAAAACTCAATATTTCGGAAACCCAATCCTAGATTTTTTTTAAACTCCATAAATAAAAGTTTGTCAATATAATCTACAAGATGTGAGAAAAAAATGTATTTTACCTAAAAATAAAGGTACCTACCAAACAAATGCTAAAAAAATTAAAAAAATGGTTTTCAGAAATCGTATTTTTCTCGAAAACGGCGCCTAGAATTTTGAAAATTTTTTTTTTCTTTCAATCAATTTTTACGATCTTTAATTTAATAAAAAAAAAAATTAAATTAAGATATTACAGCTTGTACCTACCATAGAACGATTTCTTCGAATTTTGAATTCCTGATTATGTACATAACTGATCTTAATGAAATTTTGTATAGAGAAGCTTCTAAAAAGTCTAAAACACATTGGCGCAAAATTTTAAACATTTAAAACCTACTCTAAATCAATTTTAGAATGGGAGTCGACTCTAAATATTGAGTATAAAACGAGAACCGACTTTTTGTTAATTTTAAAGGACATAAGCTATACTTTAACGTTAAAGAGCTCGTCTTACTTTAACAGCAGCAAATAGCTAGCTTACGAGTATCTTTTAAAAGTATACTTTATCCATATTGACAGTGGTCATTTCATACAAAAGCAAATCGAAGAAAAAATGTTTACTGATGTTTTATTCGATTTTTTAAAAATGTTTTTTTGTAAACAGACTGAATAACTGAATATAAATTCGAAACAATCGTACGAAAGTGCTCTCCGATGAACAAATCTGTAAATACAAATGTATGTAGGTACATACATATCTTATGTATGCACGCGCGCCGCCGCCTCTTGCCGAGACGAGTATAGCTAAATGAATCTGCACCTTGCAACAAGAAATTGAGTTTTTATGCTGTGAATTTGTGATTTATACTTTATTTCTATCTAAAATAATGTAAATAACTTATAAACAATCAAAATCTGTACCGAGGTAGTATATAAAATGTACTTTTTTCGGCGAAAAATTATTTGGTTTAAAGTTGTCTGTTCTTTTTACTTTTTTTTTTGTTTTTGTAGTTGTGTGAGTTATGTATCTGTCAAATTAAGGGTTGTTCAACGCAAATTCACTTAGGTTCTGTTGTAAAACCCACATCAGTTAGAAGAGTTGTCTAACGTGTTTAAAATTATGCAAAAGTTAGACGAAGTCTCCAAGCTAAACGACTGCGTTAAGTAGAGCCGGTTTTATTCCTTAAACGAGAACTGTTTAAAATTTTGCGCCATTGCGTTTAAGAACTTTAAAATAAATATGTTTTGAATTTTCGGAAAAAAAAATCTATTTTTTCTTTTTTTAAAAATTCGATATCTCCGAAACGGCTCAATATTTTTTTTTGTAAATTTAATTTTTATTCGAACAATATATAAAAGCTTTATTTTAAGAAACCACTGCAACGACTTATAATTTTTTTTCTTGCATAAATTCATATTTACATAGCATTCTGTTTTTGTCTCTTACTACAAAAAGAATTTAAAAAAGTTAATTTTATCCTTTTGAACAGTTTTCTCTAATAACATTCCTTTTAAAATTCCTATTCTATTACATAGAAGCAAGTTCGTGCGATCCAGTCGTGCATTTTATTTTGTTTTAGATTTTCTCAAAAACGGTACAACAGACAACCGATTTTTTTCTTTTTTTAAGACCAAAAATAACGGTACCTACCATACGTTTTTTTCGAAATTTTATAAATATTTTTTTTTCTCAAAAACTATCCCACAGAATTTTCTTAAAAAATTTCATTTAGTTAAAACTAGGTAATGGTTGAAAAAAAAATTTCCAAAAAATTATTATTTTTGGTAGCCTTCCTGGGTCCATTTTTTTTTTGTTTTTGATTTTCTCAAAAACGGTAAAACCGATTTAAATCATTTTTTGTATGCTAAAGCTCCTCCAAAGTTTAAATATTATTACATATTCAAATTTTCAATTTTTTATTTTTTGGATTTTTAAAAAAAAGTTCAAAATTTTTTTTTGGAAACTCAATATTACGAAAACCCCAAGATCGATTTTTTCAAACTTGACAAATAAAATTTTCTTAACACAATCTACAAGATTTGAGAAAAACATTTTGTTTTATCTAAAACTAACGGTACCTCTCATACAAATGTTAAATAATGGTTTTCGAAAAACGTATTTTTTTTGGAAAACTCGTTATCTCAAGAACGGTTTAATATTTTTCTTGGAAATTTAACTCTTATTCGTAAAATAATAAAAACTTAAAGTTGGCGTACCAAATTCTTTTCTTAAAAATATTTTAAGAATTTTGTATATAAAAGCTTATTTTTTTAAGGGACCCCTACAACGGCTTATAATTTTTGTTCTTGCATAAATTCATATTTGCATAGCATTCTGTTTTTATCTCTTACTACTAAAAGAATTTAAAAAATTCATTTTATCCTTATGTTTTCTTTAATAACTTTCGTTTTTAAAATTCCTAGTCTATTACATAGTAGCAAGTTCGTGCGACCCAGTCGTGCATTTTATTTGTATGCTAAAGCTCCCCAAAGGTTTGAATATTATTGTCTAGGTATGTATTTAGATATTTGTCAAGTTTAAAAAATTCGAGCTTGCGATTTTTTTTTTCAAAACTCAATATTGCGAAAATCGCAAGCTCGAATTTTTTAAACTTGACAAATACCTAAAATTTTTGTAACACAATCTATAAAAGATGTTAGAAAAAAATGCTTGCTACGCGATCTATACTTTAATTAGAAAAAAAATTGAAATGAAGATATTACTGACTGTAGCTACCATAGATTCTAAAAAATCTTGAATTTCTCATTATTGGCACAATGTGTTTTAATGAAATTTTTTATAGAGAAACTTCTAAAAAGTTTGAAAAACATTGCATTTCAAAACTTAAAAAAAAATATTTTTTTAATTAAAAAAATCAATTTGGAAAATTCCATATCTCAATAAATGTCAATATTTTTTTTGGAAATTCAATTTTTATTCGTAAGTCTGCGTACCAAATTTTTTTCTTAAAATTGTTTTGAAAATTTTTATATGTAAGCTTATTTTTTTAAGAAACTACTACAACCACTTATAATTTTTGCTCTAGCATAAACTAATATTTGCTTGAATCGCATTGCATTCTGTTTTTAGCTCCAACTACTAAAGGAGCTGTTCTAGTTATTTAAAAAAAATGAATTTTACGATTATGAACAGGTTTTCTCGAATAACATTCGTTTTTGATATTCTTAGTCTTTTCAATAAGAGCAAGTTCGTGCGACCCAGTCATACGTTCTTGCATTCTCGTATTTTGTACTTAACTGAAACTTTTGAACATCCATATCCTTATGTACATACATATATGAATATAATTAATTATGTTAATATTACTCTTAACTCACATCTTTATTTTGTAGGTTATGAATTTTTATTCAACAAATTAATCGATATGCAAAAAGAAAACAATGAAATCCAGAGGCAACACTTGGAATTGGCACAGCAACGCTTAGAATTCGAAAAATCAATGGCAAACAAATTCCTGGAAGCACTTGTGTCCTTAAAACCAGTACAAACAAAAGAAAGCAGAAATATTTCAAACTATAGGAAAAGAAATGCAAACTCGGAAGACCAAATCAGCGAAAAGTTAATAGTACCAGATATAATCGATGACTTGAATAATTATCATTTGTTAACACCGAAGGTTGAGAAAATTGATTAAATTAAGGTCCATGACCTGAATGCCTACCAAAAAATGTGATGATACCAAGAAATGTAAAATTTTTGTATGACTAGCGTTCATTGAACTATTATACATAAATACAAGGAATAAATAATTTTAACAATATTTTTTAGATAATGTTTTTTATATACAATACCATTGAAAATTTTTTTTTTACAAACGAGTTATACCTGCAACTGTGGGAGTAAGAACGACATTTGGTGGGAAGCTGGTTACAAAAAAAAATTTCAAACTTTACAACACCTCGAAGACAGCCCCAGTGTCGATTTTCGTGATTAAAATATTCAAGGCGATGTATTTTTAATTGCGCACTTCTTTATGCAAATATAATAAATGCACGATTTCACAATTTTTTGCAATTCCTTTGGAATTTTGAAAAGTCTATATTTCGGTAGCCAGTTCGAACTCCGAAATGAACAAAAGCTTAAATTATTGCTCATTTTGAAAATGAATTTGTGCGACAAAATTAATTAATTAATTTGCATGCATCTCATTCGTTAATAAAAATCAAAAGTAAAACTATTGGCCAGTGGAAACGTTGTCTACTATTATTACAAATAACTAACGAGAATTGAAATCATCCCTAATAATCTGAAACGTTCCGGCACTAGATGCCTTACGTTTTTATGCTCATTTTTATATGTATTAATTTCTTATAATATTTTATGCTTTTGTATTTAAGCTGCAAAACTTATATTTAATTACAATAATAATAATTTTTCTATTAATTGGTTCAATAATAATTAGAATTAATATTAAAATCTATGTATTCACTATATTTATTGCAGTCGACACATGTAGCAATACGACTATAAACATTTCTGTTGAATCTTAAATTTAAAAGTTTATAATTAAAAAAAAAAAAAGAATAAGCTGACATTTCATCAAAATTCACTTGAGAGACTTTTTTGATTCGCATTGCAAGAGTTACAAAAGTTCAATACATATAATATATTTCATATACTATCACCCATGTTCTGCATTTCACTTATTGTGAATTGGAGCAACAAAAGTGAATTTTGATGTTCGTTCTGCATTCCGCATAAAATGACTTTTGTGATTTGTTCATTCCGAATGTGAAATGTTGGTGTTCTGAATTCCACCCGAAATGAAGTTTGTGAATTGAGTTTTCGGAGATGAAAATTCGTGTTCTACATTTCGAATACATAGCGTTTTATGGTGAATTCAATTCACTTAGTTTTATTTGGTGAAATTGATAAACGTGTAAATAAAGATTTGAAATTTTGATTGATTGATTTTGATTTGATTGATTGATAAATTGTTGTTTACAAGAAAATACAAAAGAGCTCCCGACAAGAAAAAGTTGTGTTGCAATTTATGAAATAAGAAGAAATTTTGTGTTAAGGGAATTGAAGTCGATTTTATTAAGGGATTTATTTCAAAAATATAAACAAATGTCTCTTCGCTTAGTCTGAAGCTTCTTTTGAAACTACAAACAATTCAAATATGACCATGTTAATTCATTCCCCATTTTTTACTTACGCTGCTTCTGGAAGATCTAAAATTATGGCTTTACTACGTAAAACTTTTCCACAAACTCTCTATCATTGATTTTCGTCCCTTCTACCACTCTTATTAATAATAATAGTGAATCTATTTTCGATATGCACAAGAAACAATGTTTTAATAAATGATGCAAATTGTCTTTCAGCTGATTTTGACATTTCACAAATAAATTCGGAGTGAATTGAATTCACTCGGAATGTAGAACATGCCTTTTCATTTTAAGTGAAATTGAAATTCGTTTTCAATTCACTTTCACTCGGAATACAGAACATGGGTGTTACGTTTCTTACAAATGAAACAGACATAAACTATGTTGGTCTTTAATTTAAATATTTTTTTACTTTGAGGGAAAATAAACATAAAACTCAATTTACTTCTTTCTTAAATATATTCGACTAAAGTGAAGAATAAAGTATTTGCAAGGAAAATACATTACATTACATCTACTCCGTAGATAAATCTAAGAAGTGGAGACACTGAAAGCACTGGCAACTGAGGCCATAGACAATGGCCGCGTTCACTTCGTAGACCGATAGGGTATCTAAGATACTTTAGTATCCGATACGTTGGCGAACGACCAAAACCGGATAGGTAACATTTACTGTCAAAGTCAAAAAAAGACGTGAATCATCCAGGGTTGGCCGATTCAACTACATGCCTAATTTACTACAATTTGTTACGTCTGCTACATACGTAGTTAATTCATAAAAAATAGAATAATGGAAACCAAACAATTTTGCACATTTATGATCTTATGAAGGTTTGTACAAAAACTGAAAATGTTTCATTTACCATAAGGATGAACAATTGTAGGAATTATATATGATAGATGGGAAGTTTATTTTTGGAGACAAACAGTTTTCTTTGGCATAATCAAAGGATTTGGATTATGAACCATGATTATGATTATGAAGCCATGATTTAAAGATATTTTTTAATGCTGAATTTATTGTACAAGGTATGTTGCGACGATTTAGTTGCAGCAAGAGACCATTTGCTAATCCGCAAAACAAACAATTAATATTTTACATAAGTATGTATACTGGATTACAAATCCTATGAATTTTGTTTTTATTATAATAATTCATTAAATATTTAAGAATATAGTATGGTATATAGCCCTTATAAATATATACAACTGACAATGTCTATTAAGTTTTTAGTTCAAATTTTTGATAATTTAATCCTGCAATGAGGAAAGGTAAATTGAAAAGGGCAGATTTTTTAACCACAAAAGAGTTAAGCTACGATTTCTTTTAGTGCTTGTTTGCATTTGGTGAGCAGACGCTGTGGTTTCAAGGTACGTACATATAAATATTACCAAAAAAAACTTTTTAAAAATAATAAAAACCAAGAACTGGTAATTATATTGAAACTGTTTATTTTTAAGGAGCGCAGCACACTTGTCAAAGAGAGCTCCAGTACGATCATTTTCCATTTTAATTGGAGTAAATCCACCTTCAGCCCAATAATTATGTAGCTTTTTGACCAGCCATTTTCACTTCGCTTATTAAAAATGAATAAGTCCAACTAACATACTCTGCAGAGCTAAACTCTTGAAATGTGACAAAAAAAAACGACCATAGAACTCTCTTAAAGCACGATATTATAAGTCATATGCTTTCTCATATGACCAGTCAAAAAAAATATATTAAATCGTTTGAACGCACTCATTAAACTCATATCACTTCTCAAACGAAAAAGCATATGACTTTTTTGACATTAGGACTGTAGCTAATTCCATTTGAGAAGTCATACGAGATTTGTTGTTTTCGTGGGAAACATTGAATGGAGTGTTGACATTTGAATACAAAATATGGTAAAATTCTGAAAATGTACCTATGTATGCGGTTTTTTTTAAATATTTCAGATCTCATTAACATATATAGAGTAACTTGGGGTAATGTGGTATAGGCGGGTAAAATGTGGTATAGGCAGTTTTCTCAAAAACTAACCATGTTTCTTCAACGCTTTTTACCTTAGCGGACGGTAATATAAATAAAACTAAGTACTCGTGTTCAATCAAGTCAAAAATCTTCGTATATCTCAAGCAAATATTTGAGAAGGGTTATTGCGTGAAGTTGAGTTTTTTTTGGGTCAAACAAAAAGTGTTTGTGTGCTCTCAAAAGTTGTGTTTCAAGCTAGTTTATAAATTCTTTACAAAACTTAATTAATCATCTACGAAAAACAACTGTTAGTTTTGTTCAAAGGTGTTTATTTTATATTTTATTATTTACTTTTGTAAAAATATACAGTTTCGGCTAATGTGGTATACTAGCCGTGGCTACTGTGGTAGTATACCACTTTACACATCATAAAAGTTTATTTCTTTTTTTGGCTATTTGTGTTTTTTCTAAAGATTCATTTGTTAAAATGTCTAAAAGGGTTGAAGTAAGAAAATGAGATTCAAAAGACATGGAATCATACTGTGAGGAATAGAAAAATAGGAAATTTGAGATTTCACACACATTTGAAAAATCTACTGGGTAATGTTGTAAAGTATACCACAATAGACAGCATAGTGTACCACATTACCCTTTAACTTTCAAAAGTGACGATTTAGAGGTTATATCAATATTTTGTCTAAATCTTTGTTAGTTTTTGTTAGAATTCGACAAAAAGAAATCACTTGGTAGCTTATATGTTTTTGGTAAAATCTACCAAATTTAGGAGCATTTGTTTCATAACTTTTTCTGTTAAGCCAAAAAAACAAGCATGTATACCACAATACCCTAACTTCCTCTACTGTAAAATTTTGAATTAATACAGCTATTATTGTTGATAAAACCACTGCCATTGCTTTCTTTTTGTTCTCCATCATGGAATAACGACACAAATTTATTTCAGTTTATATTTTATATTTATTTTGGATTTTGGTACTCTGAAAATCAAAGCATAGATAAACCAAAACGGTATGACTTGACTCGAAATGACAGGTCATTTGATAAATCATACAGAAAATGTGATGACAGGTCATATGACTTCTATTATCATGTAAAGTGGCTTTTATATCCCATTGTTATACCTAAGTATTAATATCTTGTTATGAAACTGAACTGGGTTTCATAACATTTTTATTTTAAGAGGTAAACACTTTTGCAGCTTAAAACTACTTAAATCTTATAGCTAAACTATTTTCTCTTCTTGCAATAAGATTATATAAGCTTATAGTCTTAAAAGAATCCTTTTCTGAAAACTTAGCTCTAAATATGTCCATATAATCCCATAACAAGTCATGTTTAAGAGTTAAGATCATGTCATATTTCTATGAAAACCCTAAAAGAATTTGAGTTTAATACCTCCTATATCAAGAAACAATCTGAAGTTCAAAGAATAAAAGCTTCGCAATAGGATCCGAATGGGATCTTTAATGCAACAAACTTTACTTTTCTCAATTAGTAAATTAGTACTAGACGTAACAAATGTTAAAAAGTTACAGTTTGGCCAACCCTGTACTCGACACAAAAGAAAATAGATCAGCTGAAATGTCAGCTGTTCTTCAAAATTCCCCTTGGATAGTTAAGTATACCAAAAATGTTTGGATAGCTTTAGATTTCTACTTGACATCAGCTGTTTCGTTAATCAGTTGTTTTTTTCTATGGGATTACAACAACACCAACAAATCCGGATCAGAGTATATCTAATAATGAGTAGGGACACTCTCTACACATATGCAAGTCCTACTATCACAAATAAAAAGAAGAACAAAAACAAACAATAAGCGTGAGAAGTTCCAAAGTATTAATTTTAATCCTTACGACAATTCACTAATGTAAGAAAAACCCACAATATTTTTTTCAAGCACCACCACAAACAATCTCATTCGTAAGATTTATAAATGCAATATTTTTTCATAAGGTTTTTTTAAAGGCGCGATAGGTTGGTTGCTTGTGAGCGTATTTTTTCTCTGTGCCGTTCTCTTCTTTTGAGTGACCATATTCTTTTTTTTCGTGATACTGGATTTATTTCTGTCGATTATTTTTTTTTTAATGATATAGACCATATATATGAATCTTAAATTTGTATTTCATTTTTAAATATTGAAATATTCATTTGATATTTGTTTGGTATTCTCAAAAAATAAAACGAAGCCATTTTTGGTTGAGTAAAGGCAACAGTATTTTTACTTCTTAAGTATTTTTTTTAAGAAGTTGGTCACACTAGGAGGAGTGGATTGGGAATTGTTTACATTTTTTTCATAATGTATTTTCAAAGGCGCGACGAGTAGAATTCTTATCTCTCTTTCACCATCACACTTCTTATTTTCATCTATTTCTCGTTTCTGTGTACTTAAAAAAAATTTACTGATTAGAAACACGTGGAGAGTGTCCCTACTCATTATTAGATATACTCTGATCCGGATACCTTTGGATACGTACCCGAACGCGACCAATACAACAGAGAGAGACGCACAGAAAGAAAGAACAACAGAAGAAACACATGTCAACAGCACATGGTTGGTATTTGAACGGTCCCCCATCCAAGTACCAACCACGCACAATGGTTTTTTTTTAATTCATTTTTATTTTCATTAATCTTAAAACTATCTTAAAGCTAGACAAAAATTCATAAAAACTAGCCTAATTATCCAATAACTTAAAGCTTACTTACTGGCCCTAAGCGGGCGCTCTAAGATAAACTATATCTTAAATCTAATACCTTTATTTTTTATTTTATTATTTATTAACGAATAATAGTTTCACATTAAGATTAAATCTCATAGTTGTGAAAGCTTTACAAAATAATTAATTTTCAAACATGATTTCAAGAGTTTGACATTTGATACGAGGGGGAGAGTACGATAACTTGGCCGCCAAGATTTGATAACGGGTTTTTGTAGGGGGGTCGAAAACAAGCACTTTTTACTATGGGAGGGGGGGGTCTATCTCCCCCCGTTTAGGAGGTAGGGGCACTTTTAGAAAAAATGGTTTAAATTGAAAAAAAAATATTAAAAAACAACGGCAACACCTACAATAAAGTGCTATACTGCGTTTGAAAGCCAGAAGATTGTACTATAATCCTGTATTTAAATTTTACTACTCATATCAATAGTTTTTGAGAAATTCGCATTTAAAGTCCAAATTTTGATAAAAAAACGTGAAAAAAATATGTTTAGACCGGTTGTTTTCAAAATTGTGAAATGAAATTGTAAATTAGCTGACATGTGTTTCATGTATCTATCAGTTCTTAATCGAACACAAAAACCGCATGGTTCTATGTCTTCTGGTTTTTGAGAAAACCTCCGTTTAAGAGGTAGGGGCACTTTTAGAAAAAAAAATGGTTTAAATTGAAAAAAAAAAATATTAAAAAACAACGGCAACACTTACAATAAAGTGCTATACTGCGTTTGAAAGCCAGAAGATTGTTCTATAATCCTGCATTTAAATTAAATTACTCATCTCAATGGTTTTTGATAAATTCGCATTTAAAGTCTAAATTTTGATAAAATAACGTGAAAAAAAAAGTTTAGACCGATTGTATTCAAAATTTTGAAATGAAATTGTAAATCAACTTATATGTGATCTATGTATCTATCAGTTCTTAATCGAACACAAAAAACCGCATGGTTCTATGTCCAAAACTACTTTTTTTATTTTTGGTGGTGACGGTGATTCTATTTTAAGGATTAATGTTAATAAACATAATGAATCTTTGTTAGTTCAGTACCGCAATTCATTTAGCGTTACCCAGAATGCACCATGAGGAGGTAGAATTGCATCTGGGTCAGTTATTTTGTCAGTTAGTCAGGAGTTAGTCAGTCATAGTTAGTTAAAAATGGTCAAAATGTATTAAAAAGGTGTGTAAGTCTCGTCAATAAAGCCATCGTCCGTACTATAACTGTCGAGTTCGTTGAGTTACTCTTTTATGGTGGAAGCCGAGGATGTTTTGGCGGTAAAACACTTTCTAAATTTTCGCTCTGAAGGGTGGGAGGATCGATGTCTTTTAACTGTAAACCCTCACATATATCACCATCGGTATAACAAGGGTAAACTTTTTTTACATCTGATAAAAACTCTATTATTTGCGAACCCCAGTCGTCCTTATATTTATTTTCTAGGCAGTATTTTCGATAGAAAAATAGTGCCATATTGTATTGGTGAACATGGTCGGAATCTTGTTTTGGTTTTCAAGATCGTTTATTGTATTTTATATGTATTTAGTGGACATTGGATAAATAGAATAAATTTGATTTTTTTTAAATACAGATTCTGTGAATGCAAAAGAAACTTTGCATGCACCCAACCTCGCACCTACCCCAAATCCTATAGTGTGCCCAAGCAGGGGGGTTGCAGGGGGCAGCATGCCCCCCCATACATACTTTACTGTTTATATATTGTAATGTTGGAAGCTAGCACTGATTTATTTATGTAAGGAAGCAAAAAATATCAAACATTTTGTAGAAAAGTAGTTTTAGTTATTTTCAATTTTCTCAAAAACCAGAAGACATAGTACCATGCGGTTTTTTGTGTTCGATTAAGAACTGATAGATACATGAAAAACATGTAAGCTAATTTACAATTTCATTTCACAATTTTGAAAACAATCGGTCTAAACTTTTTTTTTTCACGTTTTTTTATCAAAATTTGGACTTTAAATGCGAATTTCTCAAAAACCATTGAGATGAGTAATAAAACTTAAATGCAGGATTATAGAACAATCTTCCGGCTTTCAAACGCAGTATAGCACTTTATTGTAAGTGTTGCCGTTGTTTTTTAATATTTTTTTTTTTCAATTTAAACCATTTTTTCTAAAAGTGCCCCTACCTCCTAAACGGAGGTTTTCTCAAAAACCAGAAGACATAGAACCATGCCGTTTTTTGTGTTCGATTAAGAACTGATAGATACATGAAACACATATAAGCTAATTTACAATTTCATTTCACAATTTTGAAAACAACCGGTATAAACTTTTTTTTTTCACGTTTTTTTATCAAAATTTGGACTTTAAATGCGAATTTCTCAAAAACTATTGATATGAGTAATAAAATTTAAATACAGGATTATAGTACAATCTTCTGGCTTTCAAACGCAGTATAGCACTTTATTGTAGGTGTTGCCGTTGTTTTTTAATATTTTTTTTTTTCAATTTAAACCATTTTTTCTAAAAGTGCCCCTACCTCCTAAACGGGGGGAGATAGACCCCCCCCCTCCCATAGTAAAAAGTGCTTATTTTTGACCCCTCTACAAAAATCCGTCATCAAATCTTGGCGGCCAAGTTATCGTACTCGTGCCGATACGAGTGTTGAGAAAGATAAGTGACAATTTTCCAATGTTAGTTTTAAAAGTGCAAACAAATTTAAAAAATAACTTTATTAATCAAATTAAGATAATTTATATAAGCAAAATTTTATTTATTGAATATTTATATATCACTGGCCAAGTGATTGAAAAGAAGGTTTTTGAATTTACTCGTGTTTTTGATTCTCCTAAGTGTGACAGGTAGAGAGTTCCATAAAAGGGTGGCATGAACAAAGAATGTGCACTCAGATTGCATACAAAGGAATCTAGATTGAATTAAAGTAAAAGTTCGTTGAGAGCTAACGAAATTTAGTTTACTGTACAAATACTCTGGTTGTTGGATCTGCATAATACCATGCAAGAGGAACTTAATGAGGTTATCGAAGCTTAGGCCCATGATTTGTAGAGAGTAACATGAAATACGATCAAATCGGCGTTTTCTAAAGATACATATATCTTGCTAGGTTATTGTAAATGACATTTAATTTACGCCTGGTGTTGTGCTTAAGTGCCCACTGTTGAATTATTTTTAAATCTTCGTTCACCTTAAGAATAGCACTGTTGATCATATCCAGTTGAGAACTGAAGTATAATTGAACGTCGGTCGTCAGCAAACATATGCACAGTATAATGTTTTCTTCTTTTATGAATTTCGTTCACATACAGTGAAAACAATATAGGACCGAGAATGAAGCCTGTGGAACACCCGCAAATACCTTAAGGAATGGTGACTTATCATTTCCAACAGCTACACATTGCTGACGACCATCTAAGTACGAATCCAAGAGTTGGACGGCTAAAGACGAAAATCCAAAAGTGTACATCAACTTATTTCAGAGAATGGAATGATTTACCGTGTCCAAAGCATTTGAAAAATCTAGCAACGTTAGAATTGAGGTCG
Source organism: Chrysotoxum bicinctum (assembly GCA_911387755.1). Classification (NCBI taxonomy): domain Eukaryota; kingdom Metazoa; phylum Arthropoda; class Insecta; order Diptera; family Syrphidae; genus Chrysotoxum; species Chrysotoxum bicinctum. The sequence goes on along the minus strand of OU426987.1, from coordinate 129,373,096 downwards.
GTTATCATCTAAGTTTTGGCGAATATCGTCGACAACAAGTAAGAGGGCAGTTTTACAACTTCTGCCTGCACGAAAACCGGATTGAACGGGGTTTAAAATATCGTTACTGATCAAATGCATCTGCATCTGATTTAAAATGCTCTTTCCGAATACTTTCGACAGAATTGCAATAGGTCTGAACTAAGGATTGCTCTGATTTTTAGACTTCGGTAAGGGAATTATTTTAGCCTTTTTCCAGGAAACGGGGTATTCACAAGTGGTAAGTATCTGATTGAAAAAATAAGTACAGTAAAGTCCGCTTAAGAGAAAACGCCGCTTACCTGAAACACTTTTTTCATCCCCAAGTATTTTCCGACCAATTTCCCTTAAAACATTCCGCTTAAGTGAAACTCGCTTAAGCGAAAAACCCGGATAACTGAAACATATTTTCAGTTAATTTTTAATAATTTTCATTGAAAAAAACTCTCTTAAGTGAAAAAAAAATTGAATCGAACAGAACAAAAATTTGCTAGTTTTCGTTTTTCAGTAAATTTTTTTTGTGTTATTTAATCGTTGTTTTATTTAACTGAAATCCTGCTGCGGATAGAGATTTGACGTTTATTCGAGTATCGGCAGTGATCCTACTGCGGCTGTTGTATTTGTTATTCATATAAAATCCTACAGTACTACGGATAACTTTTCCAAAAAAACACGGCTATTGTGAAATTATTTTTCACTTAAGCGGGGTTCGTTTAAGTAAAAAACCCGCTTAAGTGAAATAAAGACTGTGACATTTTGCCATTTCTCTTAAGCGGGTTTTACTGTAATGTATTTTAGAAGCACACGAAGGAGCAACTTTAAAAATTTAGGATTTATTTCATCCAAGCCTATTGCGTTGGATTTAACCGACAGCAAAGCTTCAACAACGTCTTCATCGGTTAGTGGCGAAAAATCGAAGTTCAATGAATTTCCATTAATTTCAACAAATTGGTCAGTAAACAGTTGTTGATCTTGATTTATTGACTGCGCAGCAACTGATATAAACAGTGCGTTATGAGCTTTGCAATCTACGTTCACAGTTGAACTCGACCGTTCCTTACCAAGACCCAGTTTGCGCAACTTTTGCCAGAGAATTTTCCCAGACTGTGCTTCAGGATTAAGAAAATTTTCATAGTAGAGTCGCTTTACGGCCCTAATACGAGTTACAACCAGATTACGAAGATTTTTATAAGCGTCTAAAAATACATGAAGCTTATGTCGTTTCCAACGAGTATATGCAATATTACGATTCTGTATCAAGACGGATAATTCACTACTAAACCAAGGTGGCGAGTTTGATAGAAGGGCCTTATATCGATGTTCCACTTCGATCAAATAGTATTTTAATATTTTATTCGAGAAATGAAGGTACTGATTTACTGATGTAATGAGAAAAATATCATCCGATGGTATTTGAATAACGTCAGACTGTAAATTATAATAATCTAAATTTTTGAAATCTCTGTAGGTAATAACATTTTAAACTATATCTATTTGAATATCATATGTTAAGTAGATTAAATCATGTTTAGAGAAACACGCTGCAGAAAGTTGACTGTAAAACAAGATTCTACTTATGTTGTTAACAAAAAACATATCTAATAGGGTAGCTGCGTCATATGCAAAATGTGTGGGAGTAGAAACGTTAGGTGATGTGAGGCCAAGGCATTTAAATCTATCTATTAGTTGAGCAGAAGTACGAGCGTTAAGTAGATTGCAATTTAGGTAGCCGCAAATAACAATATTAGTAGAAGAGCAGGATATCCCTTCTCATATATTAAAAATAGGCGAAATATCGACATTCTTATTTGGCCTGTAGATCACTCCAATCAGTAAAAGTTCTAAGCCAAACGAAACATTAATAAATAAGAATTCAAAAGAGTTATTTTCGTTTGATTTGCTTATAACTTTTGCTTGTAGTCTATTTCGCACATAAAAAGCTACATCCCCGCCTAACTGACCTATTCGATCACTTCTAAAAAGCTGGTAACCATCCATGCCATAAACAAAATTTGTAAAACTCGAAAAAAACCAAGTTTCTGATACACAAACGATGTCCACACCAGAGTTAATGAACGGCAAACGAAATTCATTCATTCAAATTCATGGATTCAAACTGCGTATTGATATGGCAAACGTGAAGGCCTTTTTTCTGAGAATGCAATACCCGAATCATTTGGAAGAGATTAGCATCCATGTCCCCCTCCGTAGAACGAAACTCATTATTGTTAACACTTATATCCATATAGTCTAAGAGCCGGTGAACGCCAGACCTTCGTCATAAAAGCTGAAAGTTTGTCAATGCATGCTTCCAACAAAGGTAAGAACGATGGACCATTATGAAGTTTGGGTCATAGTGGCTTTGGCAGTAGAACGGTACTAAAGGTGTGCAAAATACTGATTTGACGAAAGTAGAGTGGTATTTTTCACACCTTTAGTACCGTTTTACTGCCAAAGCCATTGATAGAAATAATAAACATAGATTTTAAAAGAGAATATTTTTAAATGATAATATTTAGAAAAAATAAAAGAAAGATAGAAAAAATAATAAATATATTGAGAAGAGATGGGAGAAGTTTTGAAATAACAGTAATTATTGTTAGATAAATACATGTTGGTGCTTGTGTTGTTGATGTTAAGCTGCAAAGTTTTATTGTTGTACATCATCACTCATCTGACATCTCTCGCTCTTTGCACGTACAGTAGATTTCACATACACAGTCCCAAGGTCTGTATGTATGGAGAACAGCTGGCCTTTTTTTAAACGTACTGCGTGTTAAAGCAAAGTGCGATTCCGTAGAGATAAGCTTTCATTCACAAAAACATGACTATTTGAATCAAGTCCTATATCACGCAGCGAGATCGAGCGCTTAATCTTTTTTCGGTAGCTGGCAAGTGCTTTAAGCATATTATTCCTTTCTCCTACGCTATTGAATTGCAAAATTACCGGTGGATCGTCTTTGCCATTATGGTGTTTAGTGCGAAAGACATTTTTAAGCTCTGGTGGTGATATTTCGATAGTATCGCACAGTTGTTTATATAAATTACTAGCCGACCCGTACTCGCGTTGCTTCGCAAATTGTAACTACGAATATTTTCTTAATATTAATATTAGCATATGAAAACATTTCTCAATGGAACTGAGCATATTTGCTACAATAATATTAATTTTAGTTTATTTGTATAACATACCGTATCGAATTAGATTCTCTTTCACACTTTAAAAAAAGAGCTTGTTCATGTTTGTGCATATAATAAATATAACAATATAGAAAATAATAAAATTTATTTCAAATAAACGGGTTGACTACTTTCTGAGATCATTCAACCCAAACTTTAAAATGAGGAATAGTTCATGTGCACGGCACTGTAGTCAATTGAATGTCCATTTTTGTCACCTAAAATGTTATTGAGTGTATTCAAGTAACTTAAAAAATAAAATGCACGACTGGATCGCACAAACTTGCTCTTATGTAAAAGTACTTTGAAATTTAAAATACATTTTATAAATATAAAACATGGATTGAATGAGATAAAAATGTTTAAATGTATGGTATTGCCGTCTGATTAATCTTTTTAATATTTAAGTAATTTCTTATATGACAAATTTCCTCAAAATTTTTCGAGAACAAAATTTGGGATGCCAAATTTTAAGTATTAGGTAGTATAGATTTTAGAAATAGTTTTTTTTTCGAATATTTTTATATACAATATTATTTTAAACTTAAGGGGGCTCGCCCTGTTGAAAATTTTTGTTTAAAATCGTTAGAGCTGTTGATGAGAAAGTCAACAGTTAGTTTTGGAGCTAAAAAAAATTTCAATTTCTCCTCTAGGGAATCACCGAAGACCCTTAAGTACCGAGTTTGAAGAAAATAGCTCCAGTGGCTTAGGCTCTAGATCGAGGTACAGACATACAGACATACGGACATACAGGCATACAGACAAACAGACGGAATGATCGGACCCACTTTATTCGTCTTCGCTATCATCGTAATGTCAACTTTGATTAAAATCTCGAGTTCGGTTTTTTTTTTTAAATGCAGAACTTGCCCTATAGTTAGTACCTATTACCTATATCGCAAGTAAAAAGAGCCCACCCCTACATTAGTCAGCGATGTGACGATAGAATTAGAGAAACAAAAAAATTGTGTGTGTGTGTCGGTTATTTAGATAAACTATACAATACAGAAAAATTGAAAATGTAGTGTAGGTAGGTAGGTAAGAGAAAAAACTCAACTATAGAATGGAACAGATATTAAGAGAGAGAGAGTATGGGAACGGAAGAAAAGAAAATTAAAAATGTTGGAATGATAATGGGATGAAACAAAGCACCGACCTCGCGATTGTGATGACATCTAATTCATGGATAAAATAAATTCAAAAAGTTTATAATTTTATAATTTGTTTTTATTTATTTCTCAGGTTGTATGTGTAACTAAGAAGTGATTTTGGGCTTCAAATTTGCGCAACAATATTGACTTTATGAAGCCATGCTAACCTTTGTCGATTATTGTATAGGTTTTAAGATATGAATGGTTGTATAAATCAACTAATGAAAAAAAAATGGACAAAAAATGTAAAATTAATAATATTTAAGTTTGACAAATTATTAATAAAAAAAAGTTATAGCCATAAACACTCTTATAACAATATAGAAAATAATAAAATTTATTTCAAATAAATCGGTTGACTACTTTCTGAGATCGTGCGTAACAAACTTTAAAATGGTTTTCTCTTTTATATAATAGTATAGATTCAAATTTTCATCCGAATACTCCGGGATTCCAAAAACAACAGCATCGGTTAAGAGTTCTTTTTTTTTTTCGAGCATATCACAAAGATTACGAAATTTCTTCCGTGGAAGCTTTGTTTACATTTTTTTCTATTTCAGTGGTCCATTGGAACAAATCGGTGATTGCTTTGTTTGTGCGGTCGATGTTTTCTGTAAGCTTTGTTGTGATTTCATGTACCTTGAGCAATAATTCGTTGCGAATGTTGTCAATTTCTCCCTTCAGAGTGGCGACAATGGATTCAGCTTGCCGCTTTAGCTCTTTCTGAAGAACCTCTAGGGAAAGGCATGTGTGCGCAACTGCCGCAAGTTTCTGCGTTTGAGTTTGAGCTAGCTTTTTGCGAAAGCGGCTTAAAGTCGACATTGTGCGGGTTTTATATATATAATATGTATATATGCGACAGAAAAAACACAAATTAAAATATGAAATAATTAATTAACATACTCGTCTTGATAGTTTTTACGGGAGCCGATAAAAATGCGTCTTTTCGCTCTCGAACATGTCACGACAACCTTTCGGCCTAAAAAACTATTTTTAATTTACACTATATCTATTTTTGTTGTTTTCTCAAGAAAATTAAAAAAAAAACTCGGATTCTGTAACTTTTCAAATTTTTGTATATAAAACTTACAAAATAAAGTAAAACTAATTAAAACTACCTAGAACTACTTAAAATAAACTAAAACTACCTAAGAACTAGAACAGCCACAGCAGCAGTGATTTTTTTTATGTACATTTGGTGCCACCCTGACTGCCCCTACCTAAGAATTACACTTAAAACTATGTAAGTCGGTCAAGACAACTTGTCAACTATCGGTATCATTAATCGACAACCAACAGAACTGGTTCTCTTGTTCTTCCGGTCCCGATCAGACACAGTTCTACTGAACCGAAGACGCTCTGACTAAGACGAAGACGTCTCGACTATAAAGGAGCCGCTTATCCACAGTACTACGGCCGACGTGGTAGATAAGCGTAACCACCTCTCTATCTTGGATCAGCCCTCGACTGTCTAAATAGGGGAAGGCATTAGGTGCAATATGGCCACTTAAACGCACACTCTCAAAGTATTCTGTGTTGGGGTAGTAAGCCCCAAAGATTAAGCTATTTGCTGAGGTCATCGCTCTTGCAATGTGACTCCGAATCAGATTTATCAAAAAATTATCTATTCTGTTAATGTTGGCTCCGTTGTATAGAGTCCTGTTGGAATAGTAATGTTTGTACTCCGAATCTGGTGTTCTGTGTAATCCAGGACAACGTCTAAGACACTGCCTCACAAACACCCGAATCTTTTCCATTTGTGGTGGGGAAACGTTGAACCACACTGGACACCCATAGGCAATCATCGGCCGGATGAGGGCCATGTAGAAAATCGCCTTCACTCTGCTGTCAAGCCGGCTGCTGTAAAACAACCGTTTCGTCAAGGCAAAGGCTCCCCCAGCTCTGTTCAGAGCAGCATTTATATGTCTGTCGAAATACAAATACTGATCCAACCAGATGCTAAGGTACTTTACTACACTTTTACTCGCCAATGGATGTCTATGTGGCCCCATCAGCTTGCTCGAGTTCTTTCTAGTATCCCTAGGGGCTCTAGCCAACATAGTCCTAAACAAAATAGTTTCACATTTCTGAAAGTTGATTTTCAACTTCCAGTCATATTGCTGAATCTTGTCGAATTCACGCTGCAAGAGAATTCTGATAACCTCAAGCTTTGGAGCCGTTCTGTACGCTATTAGATCATCGGCATACGCAATTGCCTGAGTCAGACTACCTCTCAGATTACTGGTGTAAATGCTGAATAGAATCGCCAAGTTCGCCGCTCCCTGCTGAAGAACATTGTTAATATCGAAGATTGCGGTAGAAGTTATATTGCCACTTTTGACAACAAACTTTCTACCATTGAGCATGTCATAAAGTTTATTTAATGGTAGTTTATTTATGCCGAGTCTAGTCACAGAACTGATTATCCGGTATGATATTATTGTCCTCCGCCCACTTGGACAGAGCTCTATTATTGACTTTCTCGAATACCTTGCTGATACTCGGTAGAAGACTTATCGACCGGAGATTCGCCGGATTGGAGTTGTCCTTTCTCTTTTTCGCGAGAGCATGAACCACAGCTGTCTTTCACTGCCCTGGATAATATGCATTATTCAGTGAATTGTTAAACAGTGTGGCATAAATGTCAACTGCTCCCTGAGGTAGATGTCGTAGTACAATATTGGATATACCATCGACTCCTGCTGGCCTTTTCTTCTTTAATGAATCGAAGATGACTCGGAGCTCCATCCTCGTAACTAACAGGGAACTGGTCCCATTTTGCTCGGCGATGATGGCATTCACTAAGTGTTCTGCATTGAACCCGGTGTGGTTCTCTGATCGCCATTGCGTCCTTTCGTTACGCAGATAAAAGTGATGGAGCAAAGCTCTTTTTTCCAGGACGCAGTTGGTGTGAATGCTTGCATTCACCTTGTACACTTGCTGAAAAGCAGCCCCCACAGCCTCCACTTTCTCCATGTGATCCTCGACAATAAAGAGGTCATCGTCCAAAACGGCGTTCTCTGGATCTATACCTGCTGTCAGAACGTCTTTGTTTTCCGTCGTTCTCAGGAGCTTGAGACACGGAATTTTGTCTTGATCAATCCATCTCAATCTCAATAGTTAATATCTTGTTAATTTGTGGAAACATACTCGTTAACACAAAGACATTTTTTTCAAATTTAATTCAACTTTAAATGAATTTTAACATTTTTTAAATGGTTCAACATTTAAAAATGTTCCTTTCTTTTATACAGGACATTTGAGAAAAACCCTATTTTGGTCTAACTTGGCCCATGTTAACAAAAATGGCTCTGTTGATACGAATGGTAGAAACTTCGTTTAGGACTTTTTATCTTCAGATATCCAATTTCTAAGCCTGTAAAATTTTTTTAACCTACGATAATTTTTGAGTTTGAGGTCAATTATATCCAGAAAATAGGTAATACCTTTGGATATACAGGGCGACCGGTGATTCATCTGCCATACTTTAGGATATGATTCTTGGTCATATTCTAAGAAAAAAATTGTTTTACAGTAAAAGTCGATTTTCAACTTTGACACCACTTTTGGACGATTTAAAAAAAGGCTAACTTTGGTGTACCCTGACCTATGTTAAGGTCAGTGTCTCTGTCAGTATTAATAGTAGGGACCTCATTTAGCAAAAATACTAACATTTAAAGCTACGTTTAAATTGAGCTGATATGTTTTAGGGTTTCCAGATATTCAATTTTAAATGGTGTTCAATTTTTCTTGCTCGAGCAAAATTTAGACTTTGAGCTCAATTTTTTTTTTCAAAAAATACGTAATAAACATAAAGTTTTCTTATTTTGATCTGATGAAGAAAACAATAAAACAAAAAAAAAATTCATTAATAAGTGCACCCAAAACCCATATATTTTATGATACATACTTTGAAAATATAAAATATTTAAAAACTCGAATTTTGGGTTTTTTACCTACTTTTATTGCAGCACTTGGCAATTGGAGTGGTTTTCCAAGAATTTATAGTTTTAAGGTAATTTTTAAGACTGTGCAATCATGATAAGAGTTAAAAGTATACTTGTGCCTACTTGACTTGCTGTCAAAACCCTAATTACCTTACCTCTTCTCAGGGAGATTTAAATTTGGGGTATGAATGTTTAACGGGTAAATTAACTAAATAAGTCGTACAAAAGAATTGAAAAACAAATTCATTTATCAGATTATCGAGTTAAGTGACGATAAAAGTTGGATAAGAGCGCTTTTTGAAATGCCATCATTTACGAGAGAAGAATACGCAGACATTTTATTTGTCGATGGGTTGTGCAATGGAAATTCAAGAAGAGTACAACGAAGATACCAAGAACTTTATCCTAACAGACAACTTCCTTCTCAACATGTTTTTGAATATACCTTTCGAAGGCTACAAGAAACTGGATAAGTTTCAATTGCAAGACCTAACGCGTGAGCTGCAAGCACAAGAAGAGTTTCGGTCGATAAAAGAATACTGCCAGCTGTTGAAATCGATCCTTCCATCAGCATAAGACGCTTGGCTCTACAGTTTAATGTTTCCAAACACAGAATTTCCAGTATACTGCATGGAAAAAATATGTATCTATATCACCACACACCTGTGCAAGAACTGCTTCCCGATGATTTTGAAAAGAGACTCGAATTTTGTAACTGGTTGCTAGAGAGAAGCTGGGATGACAACCAGTTTATAAACAGAATTCTTTGGACAGACGAATCTCAATTAATAAGAAATGGTATTACGAATTCCCATAATCTTCATACATGGGCTTTAAGCAATCCACATTCAAGACGGCAAAGATCATTTCAGCACAGATTCAGTGTCAATATATGGGCAGGTGTAATTGGACATAAATTAATCGGGCCTTTCAAATTACCACTCCGACTTAATTCTACTAACCTATTGGAGGATGTTCCACTGCTTCAACTAGCTTCATCATATTTCCAACAAAATGATGCTCCGGTCGTGAAGTTCAGGATTGGCTGAATTAAAAATACGGTGATCGATGGAGAGGCAGAAATGGACCAATTCACTGGCCTGCAAAATCTCCCGATCTCACTGTACTGGATTTTTTTTTTAATGGAGACGAATGAAAGAAATCGTTTACTCATCAAAGTAAGGCAAGAGTTATCGAGAATAAACATTCAAAGTGAAATGAAGAAACGGGCTCTAGCATACATTCAAAACGGAGGAGGGCACTTTGAGCACTTATTAAGACTGTATTTGTGTGTACATAAAATAAAAAAAAATACTTAAAACTACGAGTACACAAAATATTGTTTTATTGAAACATTTTACACCTCAAGGCAAAAAATCATTTTTTTTTAAATTTTACCTGTTTTAGATTTTCCCAAGTATCATAAAATGTATCAGTTTTTGGGTGTAGTTGTTAATGATCTTTTTTCTTATTATTGCTTTGTTCATCAGGTAAAAATAAGAAAACTTTATGTTTATTACGCATTTTTGGAACAAAATTGATCTCAAAGTAAAACTTTTGCTCGGGCGAGAAAAATTTCACATTATTTAAAATTGACTATCTGGAAACCCTAAAAACATATCAGCTCAATTTAAAATATAGTCTTAAACGTTAGTATTTCGACTAAAAACAAGTCCAAATTAAGGTCCCTACTATTAATACTGACAGAGACACTGACCTTAACATAGGTCAGGGTACACCAAAGTTAGCCTTTTTTTAAATCGTCCAAAAGTGGTGTCAAAGTTAAAAATCGACTTTTACTGTAAAACAATTTTTTTCTTAGAATATGACCAAGAATCATATCCTAAAGTATGGCAGACGAATCACCGGTCGCCCTGTATATACAAAGGCATTACCTATTTTCTGGAGATAATTGACCTCAAACTCAAAAATGATCGTAGGTTAAAAAAATTGTACAGGCTTAGAAATTGGATATCTGAAGATAAAAAGTCCTAAACGAAGTTTCTACCATTCGTATCAACAGAGCCATTTTTGTTAACATGGGTCAAGTTAGACCAAAATAGGGTTTTTCTCAAATGTTCTGTATAAAAGAAAGGAACGTTTTTAAATGTTGAACCATTTAAAAAATGTTAAAATTCCTTTAAAGTTGAATTAAATTTGAAAAAAATTTCTTTTTGTTTACGAGTATGTTACCACAATTTAACAAGATATTAACTATTGAGACGGATTGATCAAGACAAACTTTTCAAAGTATCATAAAATGTATGGGTTTTGAGTGCACTTATTAATGAGTTTTTTTTTTTTTTTTTGTTTTATTGTTTTCTTCATCAGATAAAAATAAGAAAACTTTATGTTTATTACGTATTTTTTGAAAAAAAAAAATTTAGCTCAAAGTCTAAATTTTGCTCGAGCAAGAAAAATTGAACACCATTGAAAATTGAATATCTGGAAACCCTAAAAACATATCAGCTCAATTTAAACGTAGCTTTAAATGTTACTATTTTTGCTAAATGAGGTCCCTACCATTAGTGCCGACAGAGAAATTGAACTTAACGTGGGTGGTCAGGGTAAACCAAAGTTAGCCTTTTTTTATATCTTCAAAAAGTGATGTCAAAGTTGAAAATCAGACTTTACTGTAGAACAATTTTTTTCTTAGAATATGAACAAGAATCGCATCCTTAAGTATTGCAGACAAATTATTGGACACCCTGTATAACTTATAGTATTATCATGGAGTGTAATTTTGTATTGCAAACTCTATCCTAGTGGTGGCGCTGAAATTAGCGCACGATTTTACAGTGATAGAGATACATGACATGTAGAAAAAAAAAGAATATTTTATTATTACATTTAGAAGAGACAAATCTGGCAAGTACTGTCCATATACTTAAGATGTCGCCACAATCGTTCGTCTTCTTAATAGTACCATAAGTTTTATATACAAAGGTAATACACATAACTTTCTATTATTATTTTATTGCCGAAAATCCATAAGAGTGCCCTCCGTGTTTTTTTTCATGGTACGAATAGATTCACTGCGAATATTTATTGATGCTAGCTGCTACCTAACTTTTGACGATGCTTCTAGAATACGCCTTCCTAATAGTCTTAAAAATGCTATTTCTGTTCAATAAACAACATTTTTCATTATTCCGCATACAAAAAAAAACTGAGAGCTCAGTAGATCTTAACTGGTCATTTTCTTCCTATCGATTTTTTTCCTACGGATTTTTTTGTACACACTTAAGGGATTATGAGTACCCTTACAATTTTGCTCAGATATGAGAGTTATACTCAAGTTTAGGGCCTTATAGATGGTAGCCAGGTCAGAGGGGGCAAACCTAAGAACTTCATTGCGTTTTTGGCTACGTCGAATTTAAGATCTGTCATGAGTTGTAATTTAATAACTTAAAACCTATCATAGCAAAATAAGTTAATTTGATACATTGCTCAGGTTCTGACATACATAGTGCCTCGCCAACATTTTCCAGTTCGGACATTGATTGACACAGATTGAACAGTTTTTTAGTTCGAAAAACTATTTCAATATCCGCCCTCGGTCGAATGTTAATTTCGCACCTTCTTTTTCGCTGCCTCCGCCGTCGAGAAAAGTTGTGGTTTCCGTCGACATTTGCCATAGTAAAATTTCTTACAACTTGATCGTGAGTAAAGTTTCGAATATTGTTTTGATATCATTGTAAATTTTAAATCAATTACTTAGGCAAGACAAAATAAGGGAGAGACACTCTAAAGCGAAAAGATAACCAAGGCAAATTTTGATTTCACCGTGCCACGTGTAAGTACCCAAACTAAATGTCTGGAAAGCGAAAATATAGGTATTGTTCTTCCAAAACAGCACCATCAAACTTAAGTCACAGCTTTAAAGTTCTGGTGCGTGGCTCCAAATAAACATATTTTTGCTAGTTCATTAACTTCTCGGAGCGACACACGTGTGTAATAAAGGTGAAATAATATAACCTTCTAAGGCTGTGAAGCGCCAGCACACACTTCTTCCACTAATCGGGACAGCTTCTGCCGAGTACCATCATTTTGGGAATATCAAAATGACCCAGAGTATCCACGAAATTCTAACATTACCAGTACCCCAGCTGTAGTGAACAGACTTTCACTAAATAATTTAGACTCCTTCAAATTGAGTACCTGCGCTTCCAAGCAGAACCAAATAAACACAAACAGACTATTCCAGATCAATTTATCGATCATTAGCACCAACATTCACATTCTTTTATCTTGTGCGCAACCCAATACAAAAAGACAACAACAAAAACTGATACTCTATCGGAGGATCCCCCAGCCGTGTAAGGCTAGGACCGCACTTGCGATTTCAATCGCGCGATTTTTTAGTCGCAAAAATAGAACACATGAATTTAAATGAGAATTAACGCACTTGCTACGAGTACCAACAAATCATGACGATTTAAAAGTCGCAATTTGTTTCATTTTTCTTGCGATGCGATTGTCGTAAACTTAAATGAAACACATGTACTCAAATGGATATGCCCACACTTGCGATTTAAATTACTACGACTTAAAAATCGTAGTCGCAAAGAGAAATTGGCATGCACGCACTTGCGATTTTTAATCCACGATTTTTTAGTCGCAAAAAGTAAGACACATGGCCTTAAATGCACGCACATGCGACTTAAAAATCGTAGCGATTATAAAAATGAAACAAGTTCCATTTTTTGAAGCGATTTTTCTGACGCTACTTTTTTGTAGCAAATGTGTGCACTCACATAAGAAGTAGTGTGCTTTATTTTTCGCGATTAAATAATCGCGCTCAAAAAAATCACAAGTGCGTGCATGACAATAATTTGTAGCGACTACGACTTTTTAATCGCCTCGATAAAAAATCGCAAATGCGGTCCTAGCCTAAGGCTAATCGCGAAAAATAAAACACTACTTTTTATGTGAGTGCACGCATTTGCTACAAATAAGTAGCGATAGAAAAATCGCTTGAAAAAATGGAACTTGTTTCATTTTTATAATCGCTACGATTGTTAAGTCGCATGTGCTTGCATTCAGATTTAAGGCCATGTGTCTTACTTTTTGCGACTAAAAAATCGTGGATTAAAAATCGCAAGTGCGTGCATGCCGATTTCTGTTTGCGACTACGATTTTTAAGTCGTAGTAATTAAAATCGCAAGGTGGTCATATCCATTTGAGTACATGTGTTTCATTTAAGCTTACGACAATCACATCGCAAGAAAAATTAAACAAATTGCGACTTTTAAATCGTCATGATTTGTTGGTAGCAAGTGCGTTAATTCTCATTTAAATTAATGTGTTCTATTTTTGCGACTAAAAAATCGTGCGATTGAAATCGCAAGTGCGGTCCTAGCCTTAAGCTTACTGATCGCCGCCGTAAATATTTTTCCATTATGTTTGTTAGAGACTTTTTATGTTATCACATAAATTGCCCCTTCTGTTATCTTTCATTGAAATCTATGCTCCCTCAAGACATTTGCGAACAAGAACTTTATTTTGTGAACCGTTTCGTAGAACCAATTTTATGGGCTTAATGAGCCTCTTGCAAGATGTTTAAGAGAAGCTAATTCTGTTTGTAATCATGTTGATTTTTTTAATTGTATTAGTAGAGATTTATTTAAAAAAAGGTTATTATTTATTCTAAGTAACCTCTGTTGATATCAAAGGGCACGGTAGTGCCCAGCCAAGTTCTGGCACTACACCCTTTTTTACAGGAACAAACTCAGGCGATTTTTGACCCCTCCCTATCTTCAGTACCACTAAAGTCAGAAACTTCAAATTCCGAATATTTGCTAAGCTCGTCAGGCACAGGCGCCTCACCAAATTTCAATTTTCTAGCACAAGCGGTTCCTGAGATATAAGGCCTGACTGACTGACTGACAGATCATCAAAATTATGGAGCACTTCCCGACATCGTAGAAACTTTGTAATTTTGCACAACGGTGGGTCTTGTCATGCAAGCTAAGGAAAAAATCGAAAATTTGAGGTTTTCATTCAGGGGGCGTGGTATCCGCCCACTTTCTCCAAATTGGTGTTGGTTGAATGGAGCACTTCCGACTGCTGTAAAACGATGATATTCGGTACAACGGTAGGGCTCAAAATACATATAAGGGACCAAAAATAAAAATTGAGGTTTTCCATTCAGGGGGCGTGGTATCCGCCCACTTTTCCGAATTGGTGTTGGTTGAATGGAGCACTTCCGACTACTGTAAAACGATGAAATTTGGTAAAGTGGTAGGACTTAAACTGCATACAAAGAAAATAATATAAAATTTGAAGTTTTCCATTCAGGGGCGCGGTATCCGCCCACTTCCTCAGAACTGATGTAAGTTATACATGGCACACTTCCGATTGCAGTAGAACAATGAAATTTGGTAAAACCGTAGGGCTCAAATTGCATATAAAGGACCAAAAATAAAAATTGGGGTTTTCTATTCGGGGGGCGTGGTATCCACCCACTTTCTGAGAAAATGTTTAATTTATATGGAGCACTTCTGATTGCCGTAATTAAGGTAGGTATGTTAGTGTTAGGTATCTTGCCAGGACAAGAAGAAATAATTGAAGCGCAAATCAAAACAACCAAAAACAAAAAGAAAATATACCAAAAGAAATAGGAAGCTTTAAACTAAGTTGAGTACATCCTTCTATCTTTCCGTATCTTTCGAGATTTTGACATGGCAAAATATTAAAATCTTTGCAAAAAGGAGTGAGATCAGACCAAAAACCTAAATGTTAAAAAAGAGCCAAGTTCTTCTATACAAAAACCTTTGTGTAACAAGTCAGCCGTGAAAAGTATTGAGATCTAAAAGTACGCCAAGTTCTTACTTCATGAAGGTTTAATACCAAATATTTAAAGTAGAATAATATTAAAACAGCTACAATGTAATAAAGAAATTTTATTATTTAATGATTACTGACTAAAATTTGATGGGCTTACTTGGCAAGTTTTTTTTTATGCCCAAATTCGAAAGGTTTTAAAAACTTGACAAGTGAACCCATCAAATTTTAGTCAGTAATCATTAAATAATAAAATTTCTCTATTACATTGTAGCTGTTTAAATATTATTCTACTTTAAATATTCGGTATTAAACCTTCATGAAGTAAGAACTTGGCGTACTTTTAGATCTCAGTACTTTTCACGGCTGACTTGTTACACAAACGTTTTTGTATAGAAGAACTTTGCTCTTTTTTAACATTTATGTTGTTGGTCTGATTAGTCTTTAAGGGATATATCTAATAATCTTAAGGTACTTATATGTAAATGTAAGATCCGTTTGATGAAATAAATAAATAAGTAAATAAATAAAGGTTGTTTATATCTCATTATAAAAGCAATTATTATTCCTTCTGCATGTTTAAAGGAATTTTTATGGTTGAGGATAGATAAAATTCCTTCCCGGTGAGGGATTGGATTCTGAACAGTGGTTCCCACAGATACTTTCTCATTTATTGGCTTGTATTTGGGTGGCCAAATTGAAGATGGCCCATGTAAAAACTTTGGTCCATAGAACCAAATGTAGCAATCTTAAAGTCGCTCAGGTGCTATGTCACGCGAAAGCACATCAGCCGGATTTTCCTTTGATGGGACATGGTGCCATTGCTGTAATATTGTACTTTGTTGAATGCGCGATACTCGATTAGCAACAAAAATAGGGAGAGAGGTGGATGATGGTGAATTAATCCATGCAAGAACAATTTCTGAGTCTGTCCATAAATACAGTGGTGGAAAAAATAATAGAAACAAGCTTCTTCTGTGCCGTTTTTTTTAAACAAAAAGTTTATTGGAAAGAAATTGAAAATTAAAAATACATACAATAAGTCTCTATAAAGTTTAAAATATACACAATATTAAATTTGTTAATAAAAAGAAAAAGTAGTAATGAGAAAAATTAAAATTAATATTAACAACCATTTTACCCTGGAAAAAATAATAGAAACAATATTATAATTGTGTTTTTCTTTTTGGTAAAGAGTAACTTAACAGTTAAATTGGTTCATATTCGTTTAGTTCTTGGTCGTTGCACCTTTATTTTTAATGACGGCTTCACATCTACGCCCCATGGAATCAACCAACTTGGCGCATGTCTCGGAAGGTATGGAATACCATAAATTTTGGATTATAGACCACAGATCTTCCTTATTCTTGGCTCTCAAGTCTCCAATTTTCCTCGTAAGTGTACCCCACAGGTGTTCCATGGGATAAAGATCCGGGGACTGCTATGGCCACACCATAGCAGTTTTTTTTATTTTTTTTAAGTATTCCTTAGCCAATTTTGAGGAGTGCTTGCCGTCGTTATCTTGCATGAATTCCCATTTAATTGGCATGTTTTCTTCGGAAAATGGCAGCATAACTTCATTTATGATTAGGACGTAGTCAGTAGTACATATTTTGTCCTTTATCCAAAAAATTGGACCAACCCCAGATGTTGAGAAGCACCCCCAAATCATGATATTTCGTCCACCATGTTTAACAGTCTTTTTTGTGTACCTCGGATCGAATTCTGCGTTCTAAGGTCGTCTGACATACATTTTGCCATCGGAACCAGATAAATTTATCTTTGTTTCATCCGACCATAAAACGTTGTTCCAATTTGCTCGTTGGGCATGTTTATTTGCAAAATTCATCCTCTGCAGAATATTTTTCTTGCTCAAGAATTATACTTTTCTGGGACTCCTTCCAGGAAGCCTTGCTTCTATTAGTCGGTTTCTTATTGTACGAGTTGAAACAGGCGCATTTAGTTCAATTTTCAAGTCATTGGAAAGAGAAAAATGCTTTTTTTACACAGTCGTACCAATATCTTATCAAACCGCGTTGAGGTCTTTCGTTTTCTGCCTCTTGTTTCTGGCTTTGAACTTGAATGGAGAGCAGTAAATATTTTCTTTTTTGAACAATTTAATGCTTGTGCTATTTTTTCCATAGTTTTCCCATTTTTTGTGAAGTTTTTTTTATTAAATTGCGCTCAGTAATAGTACAATGCATTCCACGACCCATTTTTATAAAATTTTAAAATAACTGTTATATTTTTTTTTATTAAAACCACTGAAACACGTGCAAAATTAATAAACATACTATAAAACGTCTATTTCAATAAAAATAAAAAACTAAATTTAAGTCAAATTGAAAGTCAAAGTACCTTGTTTCTATTATTTTTTCCAGGCGAAATTATTACTTAGCTCATTTTTTTACCGTTAAGTCCAAACAAAGAGCTATTGGCAACAAACGGCTGCACCATTTGAAAGTCATGTTAGGTGCAATTAATATGTATATAAAAATTAGAACCGAGGAAGACGTAATTGTATGTAGTTATTAATGGTTGATCATTATGTAAAGCTTTGTTTCTATTATTATTTCCACCACTGTATGTTGTATCGTTATGAATCTTTAGGTCTTTTTGTAAACGAAGCAGGAGTTCGGTGGCAAGGCAAGCGGCACAAAGCTCTAGTCGAGGAATGGTTGCTTGCTGTGCCAATTTTGTTTGTTTGGATGGTGCTACTCTTGATTTAGAGCACAATAATCGCACAGTGATAATGTTGTCGCTGCTAACGGATCGGAGGTATACTGCTGCACCATAAGCCTTTTCTGAAGCGTCAGCAAACACGTGATATTGAATGTTTTTTGGGTTTCGGTGTGAAAATATATGCCTGTCAATCTTGATGCTATTGAGTGATTGCAGGCTTTCACGATACTTTAGCCACGTCGTCTGCATTTCTAGAGGTAATGCTGCATCCCAGTCAAGCTTAAATTCCCACAGTTTCTGGAGAAATATTTTTGCGACGACGACCACTGGAGCCATGATTCTCAGTGGGTCAAACAAATGTGCGATGTCGGATAATGCAATACGTTTGGTCACTCGAACTTTATCAACCCAGGATGTCTTGACACAAAGTTGATCAGATTTTGGCATCCACGTAAGTCCTACTGTTTTATTATGTTCATCAATATTGCTGCTGAAGTCAAGCTTTGTTTCATTGTCTTCTATCGGGATGCCTTTCAGAAGAGATGCATGATTAGCGCACCACTTCCTCAACCGGAAACCACTTCTTTGCAAAATTGTTTGTAGTTCTGATTGTGTTGCCATTAACTCGGCAATTTTGTCAGAGCCAGTTAATACGTCATCAACTTAAAAATCTCGTTCCAGTGCCCTTGATCCCAATGGAAATCGTTTCTGGTTCTCTTGGGCCAATGATTGAAGGCACTTTGTGGCTAAGTATGATGCAGAGGTGCTACCGTAGGTATCTGTTTGAAGCTTAAAACACTTCAAGGCGTCATTTGAACTGCTTCTTCACCAAATTAATTTCTGATCTTCTTCGCTTATGACTACTTGTCAGTACATCTTTTCAATATCGGCGGTAAATACATATCTTGACATGCGGAATCGTAGCAGCGTTGAAAAGACATCGTCTTGAATTATCGGCCCAGTGGCGAGAATGTTGTTAAGCGGCAGGTTGGTGGATGTTTTAGCAGAGGTATCAAATACTACTATTAACTTAGTAGTGCTGCTGTCAGGCCTTTGAATGCAATAATGCGGCAAAAAATAATATGGTTTGGTAATTTGATGAAGGGTCACTTCTTGCATATGACCCAATTGCTGATACTCTTCCATAAACTGTCTATAAAGCTTTTTTAGCTCTGGCGAATTCAAAAGCCTTTGTTCGAGCGCAATAAATTAATGCAATGTCTTTTGATTCTTCCAAACAAGTGGGTGCCTCTTTGAATGGTAATCGAATCACAAAGCGACCAGTGGAGTCACTGCGCTTCTCGGCCTGAGTAAAATTGTCTGTGGTTGAAGTTGCTTCTTCTAATCGCTAAAACCTCTCAATCTGTTGATCAAGAGCTTCATCTTCGGTGCAAATTCCGCACGATGCCACCATAGTATTGTAAGTAGAGGGTGATACCTTGCCAACTACTGCCCACCCAAATACGGTACTTTGCAGGGTTGGTAGATCATCTCCTGATCTTATTTTACCAACAACTAAAGTAGAATAAAAGATTTCTGCACCGATGAGCAAGTCTATTTGTCCTGGGCGATCAAATTGTGAATCAGCCAAAACAATGTTGCTTGTAATATTCCAATTACCTA
This sequence comes from Chrysotoxum bicinctum, assembly GCA_911387755.1. NCBI lineage: Eukaryota > Metazoa > Arthropoda > Insecta > Diptera > Syrphidae > Chrysotoxum > Chrysotoxum bicinctum. The sequence continues at coordinate 129,353,709 of OU426987.1, read as the reverse complement.
CTTGTAATAATTGGCCTTGAAATAATTTTTGGAAGAATATGTGCTTCCATTCGGGCAGAGAACCCGTTGATTTTGGATGTTATTTCCAGATTAATTCTTCTATGGGATGCCTGCTTACTTTGACCAATGCCTTCAACATATAGCGTCTCAGAAGTCTCACTCAGACACAATAACTTGGCTTGTTTGTCGGTTATGAGATTGACCTGGGATCCGGAATCTAACAATACTCGGTATTCTATTTTTTGTCCTGTATGCCCTATTATGTGCACGATGGCTGTGCCAAGTATCATGCTTGTAGGGTTGTGTTTTTTGATAACAGGACTGGTTCCAGCCGCAGAAGTATAATGGTTTGCTGATTCTGCCGTGAAACTTGCTTTGCTTGGTAATGCCTTAGAGCTTATCCCAACTAACATTTCAGCTTCGATTCGGTCTAACTAAATATATTTTCGAAGTTCTTTAAGACATTTATAAAGGTTGTTTAAGAACAAAAAGGATAATACTATACAAGCTTACAAAACCTTTTATAACCTTCTATAACTGATTTCGGAAAATCTTCTTTGAAGTACCATGCACAGATCTTTTAAGAGTTCCAGGTTAATTGATGAGTTTTTTAATGGTCTATTAGAAGTTTAACCGAGAAATTTAAATCAAGTTCAGGTTTTGACAGAGAGCTTCAATAAGGCTTCGCAAAAATTACAAAAGCAAGCGTAACAGAAGTTTGTACATTTTGATTTCAGGGCTTTTTAAGTCTATTGCAAGCTTACAGTAGAATTTTTACCGAGCCTGAAAAATAAGAAAAAAATGTTATATTTATATTTCTTTGAAGACGTTTTGCAACATTTAATCAATTTTAAACCTGAAACCAAGTATCACATTTGAATTGTTATTAATAAATGTAGTAGGAATAATTTTAAAATGTAAATGATATTATACCTTAATTAGGGATCAAACTCGGCATCTCTTGTCTAACAGTCCATCTCTCTACGCACTGGGCCATATTAATTATTATTTGGAAGATGCAAAACCTTAATCAGGCTATTTCCTTTTCAAACCAAACTTCAAAGTTGACCACTGCGATATACAATTTTGCTAAGGGCACGTTCACACAAGAAAAACATAAACTAAACACATTTCTAAAATTTCCTTTGTTATGCTTACCTACAAAATGTTTATTTAATATTTTGTATTGAGCTCTCATCTTCATACCTTAGAGGAGCGTTAAAAATGTCTTTTAATTGTTGACCGTAGCGATTTGTTTTATATTCCACTTCACTTTTTCTTTCTTCTGATTTGTGTCTTTCCATTTATTATTAATAACTATTCATTTATTCTTATAAAATATGTGTATTCCGTTTCATTTGAGATTTGTTATATATATTGTCATTATTTCATCCATGTCCATTTTAGCCAATAGCGTGAATTATTTTCGTATATTTTTTCTATTATTTGCACTCAAGACATAAAACATTTATTCCAGGTTACCAATTTACAATTTTGGGAACTTTATATGCATTTTTGCTCTTCCACCATGATAATGCAGATATGAAACGAAGATAATAGCCGCGTTTTATTATCGTAAATGATCCTTATAGACTAACCCTTGAAAATAAACTGATGCGGATCATAGTGACAGTTGTGTTCTAGGCTCATCTATCTTTTAATGTTTGTTGATTTTCAATTCTCATCTTTTTACTTTAGACTGTAGCTTACACTAGCTTACCATAAAAAGCCATTTACCTGCCAGAGTAAGAACTAATTTTCGGATCCAGATAGAGAACAGGATTCAAAATTGTTTTTGTAATACATGTTTCTTTCAAAAATGATCCGTAGATAACAAAACGCAGCTAATATGTTCATGTCAACGCTACTACTCCCTCGCACATTCACTTTTTTGGTATATCGCTATCTAAATTTGTCTCCAAAAATTAAAATGCAAATGGATGCATGTAAATCCAGCAATAATATTCCCAGACAGAAGCATAATTGATATTTTTCCTAACAAATGAACGTAAAAACTTTTAATAACATATCTTAAAAGCATTACATTTTTTTTAAATTATATTTTTGAGAATACAAAGTTTGAACAGTTTTAATATTTACAAACAGAAATAATTAAGAACATAAAGAATAAACCTGACATTGATTATGCATAGTGTAAATGGGGTGTAAAAAGCAAACCAAACGTGTTCCAGTTTCGCTTAAATTTAACTTGGAAAGTTTGTCAGAGCCTATCGACGTTTTATTTCTGTGTGTTTGTCTCGATTCGACTTCATTTTATTTGTCATTGATTGTTGTATTAAGTATTGGAAAATTATTTAAAAATAAGGAAAATTTGTTAATTCAGGTGAGTTTTTTTGCACAAAAACTATAAAATAATTGAAAAAATATCAACTTAACTTTATATATATCCAAATTTTCATTTAATTTCTTTAATTTTTTGTTAGAATTATTTTCAGAAGAATGGCACAATTCAAAATTGTGGAAACCATGGAGAATTGAGAATTTAAAATTGCAGCTGTACCATCAGCTTGGGAGAAAAATGGTACATTCATGTGGCCACCGGGAAAATCATTTAAAAAAAGCATAAACAACTTTAAAAATGCACCCGGCACAATTAAAGATGGATGGGTCGAACACCAATGTGTAGTTAAGCGGCGAAAATTAAGTTCCTTGACCGAAGCATTGAGGGAAATCGACAATATGTCAAACAACAGCGATACTTGCAGCGCATGGATACACCAAAGGGTTTAAGAAAAAGATCAGCCATTAGAAATATAATAAATGCAGACAACGAAAGATTAACAGCCCTATTATGAGTATCAATTTGATAGTCGATAATTTCTATCAATTAGTTGATAATTTGGTATTATAGGTATCAACTAGAAATTTTAGACCGATTGTGAATATCTTCTTATAAAAAGTTCATTGTGAATGAGTTTTGTTAATTTTGTTTGACGTTTCACGTTTGAAATATTAATTTGTTTTTTGTCGGCCACGAAAATGAAAATTCTTTGTGCGAAAATGTAAATTGTTCTTATAAAAAATTCATCATAACTCCCTTAAAAAAACAATTCTATCGAAGTCAGTATTCTTTTTAACTTTTTTCGCTTTAAAAAATCCCAAATAAATTTGTATGTTTACGTTTCAATCAAGAATTCATGGTTGATAAGAAAATTGATGTGTATCCATTTTATTGATATCCGTAATACCATGTCTATCAAAAAAATCACTCACAATAATGATAAAATCTAATGAAATTCACGGTCGATAAAAAATGTTGATAGTCATAATACCAACTCATTCAATTTGTTGATATGTATCAAGTATCTTGTTGATAGTTAATAGCCATAATAGGGCTGTAAATTTCAATGAGGTATCTAAACCTGCCTTATATCTATTATTTGTTTAAATTTACTTTTTTGTTTATTTTTTAATTTTGTTCTCAAGACAACCAAAAAAGCTTTGGAAACACAAACTCAGAAACAATTCTTTAAAGATATTGCAGGACTCACCATCATTGGTTGAAACAAATAATTTTCCTTCGGGAAATAGTTTGTTACTAATTATTTTAGAAAATAAAAATAAACATGCTGTTGCCATCGAACATGTAATCAAAGTACAAAGTATACTATAATAGCAAAGCTTGAAGCACAGAAGATGAATGCATCGGCGAAGGCGTCAGCCATTAGAGATGTCTTCAAAAAAAATTACTCAATAGATGACTGTCGAGACCTAGAAGAAAGATACCAACTTTGCACGAGAAGTTGTTAGAAAACAAAATATTATAGAATTAAGTAATTATGTATCTTACACTTGTAAATTCTTTTAGTAAATCGTCCCTCTTCTAAATAGAAAATAGAGTAGTTTTTTCGTGATTCATTGTAAATTTGAGTGTTTTGTATAAAAAATGTTTTTCAATTTCATTTTGGTGACATTTTTGTCTGCACTTAGTGACGTTATACCGGGGAGAGTACGATAACTTAGGCGCCAAAAATTGCTAACGGATTTTTGTAGAAGGGTCAAATACAAGCGTTTTTTACTATAGGAGGGGGGGTCTATCTCACCCCGTTTAGGAGGTAGGGGCGATTTTAGAAAAACAATTACTTAAATTTAAAAAAATATTAAAAAACAACGGCAACACCTTCAATAAAGTACTATACCGGTTTTGAAAGCCAGAAGTCTGTTCTATAAACCTAAATTTAAATTAAGTTACTTATGTCAATAGTTTTTGCAAAATTCGCATGCAAACTAAAAATTTTGTTAACAAAAATGAAAAAAAAAGTTTAGACCAATTTTTTTTTTTTCAAAATTGTGAAATGAACTGCTTAATTGGCATTTTGTGGTCAATGCTACTATTAATTATTCTGAATCGAACACAAAAAACCGAATGGTTTTATGCCTTCTAGTTTTTGAGAAAATTGAAAATTACTAAAACTATTGTTTATGAAATTTTTGATTTTTGGTATTTATGTACCTATGGTGATTTCATTTTGAGGATTAATGTTAATGTGGTTCATTTGTAAGTAAAGTACAGCAAATCATTTAGCGTTACCAAGAATGCACCACGAGGAGGTAGAATTGCATGGCATTCCGCATCTCAGTCAGTCAGTTTGTGAGTAAGTCAGATGTTAATTCAAAATAATCAAGTCAATTTTTCAATGTTCAATGTATTAAAACCGTGTTTACAGGCATTTTGATCATAAAAGAGATAATTATAGCAAGCACCTCCCGAATCTCTAGCCAATATTGAGGCCGATGGAAAAATGTGCCGATAGATGGGTTTATTGTATTCTGAAAATTTTTGTCACCTTTTTTTAGAGCTTTTTTCGGAGCACCGCCACATCCAACCGAACTTGAAATTTTTATATTTTTCTACCTTTATCGGTAAGTTGCAACACATTGGGGGAGTTGACGTTTTAGTTGGAATTAGACCAATTTCTTCTAAGCATTAAAAATGTTAGACACAAACAATAAACATATCTACATATTAATTAAGAAATTATATAAATTTGCTGCATTTGTACAATAGTACCTAGGTAATGTGAATTTCTCATAATGTATTAAATTTTCATGTCTGAACATTTTAAATGTGCAACTTTGGGCTATGTACATATATTTAGTTGACGTTGGATAAAGGCCATAGGGTAAATTAAAAGTTTCTTTAAATCCAGATTCTGTAAATGCAAAACAATCCTTGCATACACCCAACCTCGCACCTACCCCAAATCCTCTAGTGTGTCCAAGCAGGGGGTTGCAGGGGGGCAGCATGCCTCTCCATACATACCTCACCAAATATACCATAAAAAAGTAGTTTCAGTTATTTTCAATTTCCTCAAAAACTAGACGACATAAAATCATCTAGTTTTTAGTTTTTGAATAAGAATAAACGAATTTTAGGAAAAAATATTAATATTTAACTATGCAGTTTTGAAAAATTAAACTTTAAACTTTTTTTTATGTTTTTTTCCCAAAATTTGAGATTGAAACTCGTTTTTTTCAAAAACTGTGCATAGATTTCACTTGATTTAAAAACTTTCTAATAGAACAGAGTATTGGCTTTAAAAAAGGGTATAATACTTAATTTTAAGTATTACCGTTGTTTTTTAATATTTTTGTTTCCATTTTAGTACCTTTTTTATAAAATTGCCCCTCCCGCCCAAACGGGAGGAGATAGACCCCCCCTTAAAAAATGCTTGTATTAAACTGTTCTACAAAAAACCGTTATAATTTCTTGGCGCCTAAGTTATCGTACTCTTGCCGTTATACCGGAAATATTTATTACATATATTTTAATATTGCGAGTATTTTCAGAATTTTTGTGCTATTTAACTTGTGTATCCTTTTTCTATTTTAAAGCAACAATACTTTCGGACGGTCGCTTATGGTGACAACGTCGCTTATGCATCATATTTTTACGCGCCGATTTTTTACATTGGTCACATGCACCGGGCTTTCGAGAACAAATGACTTCAAAGCATGCTTTCAAAAATTTGAAAGACTTTTTGATTTTTTTTTTATTTGGTGCGATCAGTTGATCAACAGTATACAACAACATCACTTAAAGACTTTTTCCAAAAAATGATTACGAACTCAAAGCGTCGCTTTGAACAAAAAATCCAGCGACTGTCTAGAGTAAAAATTCGAACAAGAGTAAAGAGCGAGCCAGAATTTCTGCTGGAAAATGAAACAAGAGGACATCAACATCAAGAGGTCCTTGAAGATGAACGAAATGAAATCGATGAAATTTCTGCGATTGAAGAATGGATTGATGTTGACAAAGGACCCGAGGAAAATTGATTTTTGTTAAGTACATACCACTAATACATGTTGTACACATGTGGATTTTTCATTTAGTACATTTATTTTCTTATTACATAATACTATTTCTACATGGATTTTTTAAATAATTTATTTATTTTCTTATTATTTATTTACATACCGTTAATTGTTTTTAATTTAAATTTAAAACCTTCGGAAAGAAAGTGAATTGTTTTATTTTTGTAGATAATTTTGTAATTAATACTCGATAATAGCTTTATTTTCTGCAATTTTTGCTCAGTTAATATGACCTTAAAAACGTTGTTTGTTTATTATTAAAAATAATCTTATTTATGCTTGAATTGTATATGAATGCATCAACGGTATAAATATAAACATGTTTTGTTTGCAGACTCCCCAGAAAGTCTTCAGCTCATGATAAATAGGCTAGATAAGTACTGTAAAATGTGGAATCTGGTAATAAATATATCAAAATCGAAAGTTATGATATTTAGAACAGGGCGAGGACGACACAGTAGAAATGAAAGGTGGTTTCTAAATGGTGAAAATATTGAAGTTGTGAATGAATTTACTTACTTGGGAATGATTCTCACACCCCAACTCAACCCTAAGAAACACTTTCAAAGTAAACTGAAGAAATCGTTATCTGCTATAAACTCAACCTGGCAAAACTTGTTTAGGAACACAAATGTTGCACGTAGTGTCAAATTTAGAGTGTTTGATGCGGCTCTGAGAACTAGTATAATGACATATGGATGTCAGGAATGGGGATATCAGCAGTATGATGAGGTTGAAAAACTGCAACGGCTCTTCTTAAAAAAACTTTTTAGATTACCAAAATCAACACCTAATTACATGCTGCTGCTTGAAACAGGTCTTCCTCCTATTTTTATTTTCACCTTGAAAATGCACTTTGATTATGTCGCCAAAATACTTTCTTATGATGATAATCGGTTACCAAAATTATTAGCAAAACACAGCATACAAAAAAATATAAGTTGGTTCAAGAAAAGGGAGGATATAACCATATTGAGCAGTATTTCGGTGCATTCTTGGGAGATGGAAGATGGGAGTATTAGAGAAAAGATCAATTGGAAACTTCTTGCCCAATATTGCATTGAAGCCCTAAATTACAGAAAAGATTTTATAAATTATTAAAAGATTTTAACCCAAAAATGTATCTATTAAGTATTTTAGCGTACATATTGTACAAAATAAAACCCATTTTTGTATTGCAATTTATTTAATTTTATGTTTATATCTTTTTTCTTTTATTAATAAAAAACAAATTATTAATTATGTTTGAATTGTAAAAATTTGTTTAAGGTTCAATAAATAAAGCTATTATTATTATTATTATTATTATTATTATTATTATTATTATTATAAACATGTCGTGGTAGTATTCGAGTACTAATTTTAATTTCACATTATTCATGTTCATTATTTTGGTATGTTTTTGAACATTACGATGTGCACAAAATATATTAAAACTGCTAGAAACCATTGGAATTGTGAAAAAAATATTTGCATCTTTTAAAATCTCGCAAACAAAATACATTTTTTGGTTTTTTAAGGCCATGATATTAATTACACAACAAATCTCATTTTCTGTACTTAAGAACCAGCTATTTTTTAAATCCGTTTTAATGCAAAAGTTGTCAAATTGAATTTTTGAATAAAAATTCGATTGACTTGGTGGTTTTAACAAAACTGGTATATGGGTGATTCTACAAACGATGGAATTTTCGGCGACCCAAGAAATATTTTAAAATCCCTTCAATTATTTAATCTGATTTTTTTATAAAATTAAATCTGATTGATACATACTCGTATCTACCTGGCCTAACAATATTTTTAGGGTGACCTTATTTTATGTTGCTCAAAAAATTCTTCAAAGTGTCTGATTCTCAGTCTCCTGACGTGTCCTCAGTGCGTTTTCGCAAAGAAAAATTATTACCGTTCGTTTATCTCAGATCTTATACTAAATTGAATTCCACCGAAGTTACGAAGTTATGCCAAATAATACATCTTTTCTACGAATTAGATAAATATTTTTTAGTAATTGATTTTATAAAAAAAAAACTTAATTAAACTTTGTCCCCCGCATTTCATATCAGTCCACTGGAATATTGAAACAGTCGAAAAAATCAAAAACTAGGATATCGATCGAGTTTCCAGTACTGGAAATTTAAAGTACCAAGTCTCCTTACAATAAAATCGTGGTGCAACTCGATTCTGTTTCTTATGTTTTTGTTAGCAGTATAGTATAGGTTTAATAAAACTGTAATATTATATATATATAAATATTTTTTGTTTTTTTAAGTACAACCTTAATATCTTTTTTCCGCAAAAACAATTAAAAACCTCATTCCCCTGCCCTCAGTCCCCTGGCTAACAGATGAACAAATGATATTTTATTCAGAAACCTGAGAAATTTTTAGTTATGTTAAACTTCTCAATGCTTGGCTTTAATTTTGTCAAAATTTGAAGATCAGGTCAAAATCAATAGAACTATTTCTGATAGGTTAGCAAAAATCGAAGATTTTATTCGACCCAAACGTTTTAAAAAAAAATCATGATGGAAAACCTTAAAATTATTACGTGGAATGCCAACGGATTAAGGCAAAGACTTGAAGAACTAGAAATGGTCATACGGGAACAAGATATCGACATTTGTCTAATATCAGAAACCCACGTTAAAAAAGAATCAAATTTCAATATAAACGGTTATCTAGATTACCATGCAATTCATCCGTCGAACAAAGCAAGAGGCGGAGCATCATTATACATAAAAGAATGTATCAAACACTCAATAGGCCTTAAGCTTGAACTTGAACCGATGCAGCTTATAAGTGTGCAGGTTAAAACTAAACATGATACATTGAATTTCACATCTATATACTGCCCTCCACGGTACAGAATTGATAAAAATGATTTTTCAAACTTGCTAAAATCACTTAGACCATCTTTAATAATCGGTGGCGATTTTAATGCAAAACACACGTTTTGGGGTTCTAGATGCATTTCTCAAAAGGGCCGAGCGTTATATGAAGCCGGTATGGAGAATAATTGTGATTTTCATTCTAGTGGGAAACCAACTTATTGGCCGACAGATACCTCGAAAATACCTGACCTGATTGATTTCTTTATAGTCAGGGGAATACCGTCAAATCGAATAAAAATAACGGAATGCTTTGATCTTTTCTCTGACCACTCTCCCGTTATTCTCACTATGAGCGAAAGTATTGTTAAAATTGAAACACCACCTAGGTTAACAAACGGTAAAACTAACTGGGAAGGTTTTAAGAAAGATATTGAAGATAATGTTGAATTAAGGGTATCACTACAAACACCTCTTGAGCTTGAAGAAGCGGTAGAAAATTTTGTGCATATTGTTCAAAAAGCCGCATGGAACAATACTCCTTACCAAAGACAAATGTCAGGCTATAGAGAAGCTAAATATCCCCAAGAGATAAAAGAGGTACTTAAAGACAAGCGAAAAGCGCGCAAAAAATGGCAACAAACTCGTGCTCCCCAACACAAAGCTAATTTAAATCACCTCAGTAATTTGCTTAAAAAGATGATATCAGATTTTAAAAACCGCGAAGCTGGAAATTACCTTGAAAACTTGACGGCAGGTAAAGAATCTAATTATTCTCTATGGAAAGCGATAAAAGCTACGAAAAAACCAAAGCTTCCAGCACCCCCGATTATGAAAGACCAAAATGAATGGGCAAGAAGCGATAAAGAGAAAGCAAACGTTTTCGCTGACTACCTAGAGGAAACATTTAAGCCGTTCAATGGGCAAGCATTGAATGATGATATAAGTGTGAATATAAATTCAAATGAAAGCTCCATCACAAGAAATGTTACGCTTGCCGAATTAAGCAAAGAAATTAAGAAACTGAAGTCAAAAAAAGCACCAGGATACGACTTAATTACTGCGGAAATTCTTAAAATGCTCCCATGGAAAGGTTTAGTAAACCTCCTTTACATAATGAACGCCACTCTAAGGTTAGAATATGTTCCAAATCAATGGAAAGTCGCAGAAGTAATAATGGTCTTAAAACCTGGCAAACCATCACATGAAAAGAAATCGTACAGGCCCATTTCACTTCTTCCTGTAGTGTCGAAGGTCTTTGAGAGAATATTTCTTCAGCGTCTTCAGCCCATAATAGAAGAAAAGGGTCTTATACCTGAACACCAGTTCGGTTTTAGAAGTAAGCACTCGACGATTGATCAAGTGCATAGAATCACCGATGTCATCGAGAAAGCCTTTGAAGAAAATAAAATTTGTTCAGCGGTCTTTTTAGATGTGTCTCAAGCTTTTGACAAAGTGTGGCACGAAGGCCTCAAATACAAATTGAGACAAGTCCTATCTGAAGGACTATACAACATTCTTAGAGAATATCTAGAGAAAAGAATTTTCCGCGTTAGGCACGGAAATGATTATTCAGATTTTAAAGAAATAGTGGCTGGGGTACCACAAGGTAGTGTTCTAGGTCCCATTTTATACCTTTTATTTACACGCGACATACCCCAAACAGACAATACAATTGTAGCTACTTTTGCAGACGATACCGCAATACTTGCAGTAGGCAAAACGGCTAACGAATCGACATGTAAATTGCAAAATGCTCTTAACAATGTCAATGAATGGACAAACAAATGGCGAATAGCGCTTAACGAATTTAAGTCAGTCCACGTGGACTTTACTTATAAGAAAATTAATAGATTACCAGTCTTTATTAATACAACTCAAGTTCCATTTGCAAATGAGGCAAAATATCTCGGGATGACTCTTGACGCGAAATTAAAATGGAAGTCACATGTTAAAAATAAATGTGATCAATTAAATATTAAACTAAGGGAAATGTACTGGTTACTCGGACGACATTCTAAACTTAGTATCGAAAACAAATTATTAGTTTACAAACAGGTACTTAAGCCTGTCTGGACATATGGTATTCAACTCTGGGGTTGTACCCACGATACAAATCTAAATAGTCTACAAACTTTTGAAAACAAATTATTAAGGTCCTTTGTAAATGCGCCGTGGTATATTAGAAACGAAGATCTTCACAGGGATCTTGGAATCCCCACGGTTCGCGAAGAAATAAAAACTTTTTCGCAAAGGCATAGAAAGCGTTTAGTTGAACATACCAATAGAACAATCTTAGAAATTCTTGACGAGACAAATTTAGTACGACGTTTGAGAAGGACCAAACCTTCCGATCTAGTACGGTGAAATTATTGTACTGTATTATGTATATTTAAATCATCGCTTAAAATAGAAAGAAGCTATTCAACTAGCTTATAATTAAACCAGTAGGAACTTTCACCGGAAAGTTGCCTACAACACGTTACTTAACTTCGAGAAAGATAAATTGCTAGATAAGTTCCATATGAACTTAGTTGCAATCGGGAGGAGGAGGTGGTTTTAGTGCGGTCGGCCTGATTAACGGTCTGCTTGCATAGAGTCTTACCTTCCGTAAGGCTTTATGGGGGCAGAGTTGTTGGTCGGGAGAGTCCCACATATCTATGAGCGCGCGTTTTTCGGTCCTCATAGAATCTTTTGAAGATTTCAACACCTACCCACGGGAAAAAAAAAAAAAAAAAAAATGTTAAACTTCGAACTTCATTGTGAAATATTTTTAAAATTTTTAAAAAGAATATAATTTTTTTAAATTGATTCTAAGTACAAAAAAATATTTAATTATAATATATTATATTCTTTTAATAAAATGCTAAGTTATATGTATTAACCATAAATTTGTATGTTTATGAAGACTAATTAAATTTAATTTCTATATTTCAATGTGTACCCAAGTCCCAAGAGAAAATACAAAAAAAAATAAAGTTTTATTCAGTCCCCTTAAAAAAAACTCAGTCCCCTGAACACCCTTTTTCAAAAAATGTCCCTAAAATCGTCGTTTTTTATTTTTTTGACTGGCCGCTTTTAACAATGGAAAGAGATGTTCTAATGGTCAACTAGATCAACTTTTACGTCTATTGGCTTCCAAAAATGTCGTGCCGAAATTTGTAACATTTTATTCCATTGTTTGTAGATTCACCCATATTCATTCCATTGTTGGGTTGAGTCGAAGTAAAACTTTTGTTTTGCTCCTGTCCAGGCTTTTTTGGCTTATGATCGTTTTTTTTAAGTAAAACTTCTTTTCCGGCGTTGGGGGTAAAAAAATTTCTATGCAGCTGTCAGTGACATGTCAAAACGTCACGTTATCCGTCAAAGACAGCGACATGTTTTTAGAATACAAAATGTTTGTTCGTAGGTTATAACCTTACAGAAGCTTTGCTTGAGGAAAAAGAAGTTTTACTTCAACCGCGCGTACGTCAGTACACACAATCTTTTTTTTACTTGCAGAAAAGTGCTGACTATTGTGAGAAATTAACTTGAATAGAATTTGAAAATAAGGTATACAGAGAAGCTGTTGTAGGGTAAATATTAAAAATTGTTGGTAGGATGAAAATATTATGGATTAAAATATACAGTAGGAATTTTAAAATACGATAAAAATAGATTCATATAATATGATAATAACAAAAACTTACAAGTTAGTCGATTTTAAACTGATAACAGCTAGCCCCACAGAAACTAAACACGAAGTAATAATTGAAGATCAATATGTCATAGAAATTAACGAAACAATGTATGAATATGATGAAAAAGAATTAATACCAATTAATAATTGTATTTTAAATCGTAACTGTAAACTAAAAAAATAATGCTATTGAAATAAAATCACTAGATGATCATATTGTACTTTGTAAAAACATGAACAATATAGAATTAATAAATAATTGCGATGATCGTAAAATAAATCTAAATGGAAACTATTTGATTGTACTGAATAACTGTTCAATACAAATATTAAATCAAACTTTTAGTAATAAGAACGTTCAATTTGTTGATAAATTTTTTTATGAAGAAAATACGAAATATAATTTTTCTAAAATTTTTCTAAATTTTGAAAGAATTATACTTAAAAACTTTGTAAATCTAGAAAACATACAAATACTCAAATTACATAAAAATGTTCACTATTCTGTAATTTCAATATTTTTTCTAATTATTATACCATTGTATATATAAACTATAGTACTCTCATGGAACAGAAAAAAGTGTTATGGAATACACTCTACCGAGGGCGCTGTCGTAGGAAAATATTTTCGTGGAGACTTTTGATTTAGGGTGGGGTAGTAATTCAGGAAGAGCGAGAAAATTTTATCAGCTCTGGCAATGAGAAAGACGAGAAAGAGAAAATAAAATTTGTTTTGTATCATTTTCCTTTTGAGGGATCTTCTGTGTATTTTGTTGTTATATTTTTTTGCCAAGAATATTTTTTGTTTTGTTTTTGCTATTTCATACGCAACAAAGCAACGTTGTTCAATTTCAGCATATCTAACCAAAATACAACGTTGCTTTTTATTTGTATGGACATACATATACCTATTTGAATAGATTTAAGTAGGAATAATTTTGAAAATTGATTCTTGATAGGATTAGGTTTTTTTGAATTTTAGTATATCTACATAGGAACTTTATCTTAATATATTAGGTAACTTATCTATGTTGATTGCAATTATTATTATTTTTGTTATTCAAAAGTATAATAATTGGTGTAATTTTGAAGAACAAAAATAATAATTGCAATCAACTAGTTTAACTTCCAATACATTAGATGCAGTGGGTGGTTAGGTTGTGGAAATTGTTTTTTTTTTTTTGCAATTAAAATAATTATGTACATATATAGCTATAAAACTATGTATTTCTTTAAGCAAAACTAATAGGTACGTATACCTTTATTTGTATTAAAGAAAATAGCTTTTACATATGTACATACCTATATAAAATATGGTATGGTAGAAAATAATTTTGATTACAAAAAAAAATATTTTTATGCGTTGATAGGTATTTATATAATTAAAAATAAAAAAAAGAAATTTGATATAGGTATAGACCAGTTCTTAAAATTTATTCATATAAACTTTGTTTGCAAAAAATATAGAAAATTTTTAATACTTTTTATGTGTGTATAAACAATTTCAAAAATGTATAAATATTCACATAAAGCAATTGTGAAAAAAATTAAATAAGTTTTTCGAGAAAAAAATAATTTCAGAAAACTTAAATTAATTAAAAAAAAATTAAAATAAATAGAATAAAATTATTATTGACATGATAGGTATTTTAAAAAAATCAGATACATTTTTTGGAAAAAATATTTTGTATGCATTTACATATTGCTCATAAGCAATTTTAGAAAAATTAAAAAAAAAAAGAAATTTGGTGTCAATTTTAAAAAATTATTGATGCACCCCACATGAAAAACTTTGAAAATAAAAATAAACATTTTTTTATAAAAAATAGTTTTTTATCCATATATTTTGTAAAAAAATAAGATATTTGCCCTGCGAACTTTGAACAAACAAATATTTCTTTTAATGTTTGTCTACGAATTTGCATCAAATTTGGAAATTATTAATTCATTAAAATGTATTTTGTTAATATAAATATAAAAGGTACGAATTTATGCAAACAAAGTTTAATAAACCTTTTATTATTAAACTAATTTTAAATATAAGAAATTTCTTTAAAATTGTTCTAGAAAAAAATTTGGGATATTAATTTGAAGTATTTTAAAATAAAGATTCTAGGAAATATTTTCAAAAATTAATCGCTCAAACTTTTTCAAGACATTGATTTTTCAAAAACAATTTTTTTAGATAAAAAAATATTTTTTCGTTTTCTCTATCATCGTAAAGTCAACTTTGATCAAAATCTCGAGTTAAATTTTTTTCACATAAAAATATTGAGCCGTTTTTGAGATATCGAATTTTCCAAGAAAAAAATATACTTTTTTTCCAAAAATTAAAAAAATATTTTTTCAAAGCTTTGAGACGCAATGTTTTTAAACTTTTTGGAAGCATCTCTATACAAAATTTCGGTAATGAGAAAATTGTCAAAATTTAAAAAAATTGGTTCTATGGTAGGTGCAAGCTGTAGGTAATATCTTAATTTCAAAATTTGAATTAAAGATCATACAAAGAAAAAAAATATATCAAAATTCCAGGCGCCGTTTTCGAGAAAAATACAATTTTTGAAAACCATTTTTTAATTTTTTTTACATTTGTATGGTGGGTACATTTATTTTTAGGTAAAATACATTTTTTTTCTCACATCTTGTAGATTATATTGATAAACTTTTACTTATCAAGTTTAAAAAAAATCTAGCATCGGGTTTTCGAAATACACAATTCTATTTAAGTGTTTGGGGAGCTTTAGCAAAAAAAAATGATCGAAATCGGTTGTACCGTTTTTGATACAATGAAAAACAAAAAAAATGGTTCCATGGGGGGTACAAAAAATACCCATTTTTTGAAAATTTTTTTTCAACCATTACCTTAAAATAAATAACCACTGCCAATCGCACAGACAATGATTATGAGAAAAAAACACGAACATTTATTGGCAATTAATGTAGAATGCTGCTCAAACACCTATACATATCCATTTGCCTCTAAAAAACGGCTGAAATATGAAAAAATGAGACATGGTTACCACATTTAAAAATCGCCATGTTAATTATTTTAGCAGAAATTGTTTTTTTCTGATTTAGTAGTTGAAGTTTACCTATTACAAATTAACCAAAAAAAAATACATTTAATACATACATATATTTTTCTTCCATTAGAAGTAAAAAATGTGAAAATATTTTTTTTTTTCGAAAAACAAATGTTTATCTTTAAATGCGATTTGCGGCTAAACGAAGCTTCGTAGACCCCCCAAAGTTGACATCTTCTAACGTGATTTCTGGCTAAACTAGGCATCTTAGCGAGTTAAAAATTGCATACTCGTGATGTAGGGAGTGATGTATCACATGATTTTTTTTTCTAATTCATAAAATTTTAGTCAAAATTCAAGTTTTCAAAATTCTTCATTTTGAAACTCTACTTCTCCAAATTTCGTATTTCGAAATTCTACTTCTCAAAATTCTGCTTTTCAAATTGTACCTATTAAGTTTTCTGCATTTCAGAATTCTACTTGTCAAAATACCTTTTTCAGAATTTTACTTTTTAAGTTTTCAGCATTTCAAAATTTTCTTTCCTAAAATTCTGGATTTCAAAATTTTGCTTTTCAAAATTTTACTTACTAAGTTTTCTGCATTTCAAAATTTTCTTTCCTAAAATTCTGCATTTCAAAATTCTGCATTCCAAAATTCTACTCTTCAAAATTTTAGCTTTCAATATAATTTTTCTGTATTTCAGAATAATACTCAAGACTCCAATTCTTAAAATTCTGCATTTGAAAAATCTGCCTACAAAAATAATTATCTATCTATACAAAATAATTGTTCTGAGTGGTAACCGTTTAAAAATTCGTCTATTTGAATATAAATCCTACATTTGCTCCAATATACATTCAAACAGCGAACGAAAAAAATCAAACCAAACAATATACCGTTTTTTCTCTATGCGTGAAGCAAAAAATGCCACCTCATACTTATTTGTATAGAAAACTAGCCGACCCGTACTCGCGTTGCTTCGCAAATCGTAACTACGAATATTTTCTTAATATTAATATTAGCATATTAAAACATTTCTCAATGGGACTGAGCATATTTGCTACAATAATATTAATTTTAGTTTATATGTATAACATACCGTATCGAATTAGATTCTCTTTCACACTTGAAAAAAAAGAACTTGTTCATGTTTGTGCATATTATAAATATAACAATATAGAAAATAATAAAAATTATTTCAAATAAACGGGTTGACTACTTTCTGAAATCATTCAACCCAAACTTTAAAATGGTTTCGCTTTTATAGAATAGTTCATGTGCACGGCACTGTAGTCAATTGAATGTCCATTTTTGTCACCCAAAATGCTATTGAGTGTATTCAAGTAACTTAAAAAATAAAATGCACGACTGGATCGCACAAACTTGCTCTTATGTAAAAGTACTTTGGAATTTAAAATACATTTTATAAATATATAACATAGATTTAATGAGATAAAAATGTTCAAATGTAGGGAATTGCCGTCTGATTAATCTTTTTAATATTTAAGTAATTTTTCATATGACAAATTTCCTTAAAATTTTTCTGGAACAAAATTTGGGATGCCAAATTTTAAGTATTAGGTAGTATAAATTTTAGAAATAGTTTTTTTTTCCGAATATTTTTATATACAATATTATTTTAAACTTAAGGGGGCTCCTGCTGAAAATTTTTGGTTAAAATCGTTAGAGCTGTTGATGAGAAAGTCAAAAAATCAAAAAACCGTTCTATGACAGATACCGTTATTAACATTTTGCCCAAAATTTTTGTTGACCAAAATGTAATCCATGTCCAATGTCCATGATATCACACCTAATTTTTTTTAATCAAAATTGTTAGAACCGTTTCGAGATAAATAAGATTATGCATTACGGGTGTATGGGGGGTACCGTTAGTTTTGAAGCTAAAACAAATTTCAAGTTCTCCTGTAGGGAATCACTGAAGTCCCTTAACTACCGAGATTGAAGAACATATGTCTAGTGGGTAAGGCTGTAGAGAGAGGTACAGACATACAGACGCACTGATAAATGTTTTTTGTGTACTAAATCGTCCTTAAAATTTGTATAAACAAAAATGATATGCAAGTTATTAGTATTCAATAAAATACATTTTATAACGTAATTTAAAAATTTATTCGTGTATTCGTTTTCTAGATATTGAATTTTCAAAAAAAAATTATATTAGTTTTATAAAAATCAAAAAACTATTTTTTCGAAAAAAATTTTAGATTATCTTTTTTCGAGTGTACAGAAGCTCACGCATAAAAACCTTGGTTAAAATCGTTAGAGCTGTTGATGAGAAATTCGTAAATCAAAAAAAACCGTTCTATGACAGGTACCGTTAATAACATTTCCCCCAAACATTTTTTTACCAAAATGTAGTCCGTGTCCATAACATCACACCTATTTTTTTTTATCAAAATCGTTAGAGCCATTTTCGACATAAGTAAGATTATGCATTACGGGTGTATGGGATGGTACTGTTAGTTTTAGAGCTAAAAAAAAAAATTTCAATTTCTCCTCTAGGGAATCACCGAAGACCCTTAAGTACCGAGTTTAAAGAAAATAGCTCCAGTGGCTTAGGCTCTAGATCGAGGTACAGACATACAGACATACGGACATACAGGCATATAGACAAACAGACGGAATCGTCGCACCCACTTTATTCGTCTTCGCTATCATCGTAATGTCAACTTTGATCAAAATCTCGAGTTCGATTTTTTTTCCAAATGCAGAACTTGCTCTATAGTTAGTACCTATTACCTACTTATATCGCAAGTAAAAAGAGCCCACCCCCACATTGCTCAGCGATGTGACGATAGAATTAGAGAAACAAAAAAAATGTGTGTGTGTCGATTAATTAGATAAACTATACAATACAGAAAAATTGAATATATGTACATAGGTAGGTCTAGGTAGGTAAGAGAAAAAACGTAACTATTGAATGGAACAGATATTAAGAGAGTGAGAGAGTGTATGGGAGCGGGAAGAAAAGAAAATTGAAATTGTTGGAATGATAATGAAATGAAACAAAGCAGCGACCATTGTATATATAAACTATAGTACTCTCATGAAGAGGAACGAACGACGCGGTGCCATACGAGCGTATTCCATAACTTTTTACGTAGAGTTGTGGAGAGTAAGGACAGACGATAATCAGGAAGGGGTGATAATATTTTGGGTAAAAGCAAACCGAAGGTGCAGAACAAAGCGACAACAAGAAAGCTATTTTTTGTTTTGTTTTTATTCATTTTCTATACAAATAAGTATGGGCATTTTTCGCTTCACGCATAGA
Source organism: Chrysotoxum bicinctum (assembly GCA_911387755.1). Taxonomy (NCBI): domain Eukaryota; kingdom Metazoa; phylum Arthropoda; class Insecta; order Diptera; family Syrphidae; genus Chrysotoxum; species Chrysotoxum bicinctum. Next base: position 129,334,551 of record OU426987.1, on the reverse strand, counting down.
GAAAAACGGTATATTGTTGGAATGAAGGTTTTATTTTTTTCGTTCGCTGTGTTGTATCTATGTTGGAGCAAATAAATATGTATGTATGTAGGTACGAGTATAGGATTTTAATTCAAATACACGATTACCACTCAGAACAATTTTTTTGTATAGGTAGTTAGATAATTATTTTTGTAAGCAGATTTTTAAAATGCAGAATTTCGAGAATTAGAGTATTAGAGTTCTGAAATAGGTACAGAAAAATTATAATGAAAGCTAAAATTTTGAAAATTAGAATTTTGGAATGCAGATTTTTGGGAAATGAAATTTTGAAATGCATAAAACTTAATAAGTAAAATTTTGAACAACAGAAGTTTGAAAAAGGAATTTTGAAATGCAGAAAGCTTAGCACCTAAGTAAAATTTTAAAAAGCAAAACTTTATAATTCAGAAATTTAAAAAATAAAATTTTGAAATGCAGAATTTTAGGAATTAAAATTTTGAAATGCAAAATTTTGGGAAATATAATTTTGAAAAATGTACTTTGAGCAGTAGAATTCTGAAATACAGAAAACTTAATAAGTAAAATTTGAAAAGCAGAATTTTGAAAAAGAAATTTTGAGAAGTAAAATTTTGAAATACCGTATTTTGGGAAATTTTAATATGCACAAAACTTAGTAAGTAAAATTTGGAAATGCAGAATTTTGAGAAGTAGAATTTTGAAATGCACAATTTTGAGAAGTAGAGTTTCAAAATGCAGAATTTTGAAAACTTTAATTTTGACAAGTAGTATATTGAAAACTAAAATTTATCAATTAGAATCTAGAAATTCAAAATTTTGAGAAGTAGAATTTTGAAATGTAAAATAACAAAAAAAAATCATGTGATACATCACTCCCTACATCACGAGTATGCAATTTTTAACTCGCTAAGATGCTTAGTTTAGCCAGAAATCACGTTTGAAAAAGTCAACTTTGGGGGGTCTACGGAGCTCCGTTTAGTCGCAAATCGCATTTAAAGATAAACATTTGTTTTTCGTTACATGCGATACGTGGGTTGAAAGGTGGCACTCCCTAGATCCTGAATATGCAATTTTTAACTCGCTGAGATGCCTAGTTTAGCCAGAAATCATATTTAAAAGTACATTGGGTGGCCCGCTCTGCAGGACTTAAGAATTTTAAGTCCCTTTTTCGGGGACACACCCTTTCACGCGACTCCATCGCTCCGCTTAGGGTATGTTAAGTCACCTGGCAGGCGCCAATGTAAACAATGTATGAAAAATCAAAATTTCTTCAATTTTTAAAATAAATATTTCAAAACTCAATATTTCGAAAACCCCATGCTAGATTTATTTTAAACTTGATAAATAAAAGTTTATCAATATAATCTATAAGATGTGAGAAAAAAAAATTATTTTACCTAAAAATAAAGGTACCATCCATACAAATGTAAAAAAAAAAATAAAAATGGTTTTAAAAATCGTATTTTTCTCGAAAACGGCGCCTGGAATTTTGATAAATTTTTTTTTGTATGATCTTTAATTTAATAAAACAAATTTTGAAATTAAGATATTACAGCTTGTACCTACCATAGAACCATTTTTCCAAATTTTGACATTTGACAATTTTCTCATTATGGAAATTTTTTATATAGATGCTTCCAAAAAGTTTAAAAACATTGCGTCTCAAAGCTTTGAAAAAAAAATTTTTTTTTTAATTTTTGGAAAGAAGTAATTTTTTTTTCTTGGAAAATTCGATATCTCAAAAACGGCTCAATATTTTATTTCGAAACCTAATTTCCATTCGTACAATAATAGAAACTTAAGGTTGGTGTACCAAATTTTTTTTTATTTTATTTTCACTTACAAAATTATGTACATAATTGCAAGTTTTGTATGTGGAAAAAATTTAACGCTAGATTTTGATCAAAGTTGACTTTACGATGATAGACAAAACGGAAAAATATTTTTTTATCTAAAAATTTTTTTTTTGAAAAATCAATGTCTTAAAAAAGTTTGAGCGATTAATTTTTGAAAATATTTCTTAGAATCTTTATTTTTAAATACTTCAAATTAATATCCCAATTTTTTTTCTAGAACAATTTTAAAGAAATTTCTTATATTTAAAATTAGTTTAATAATAAAAGGTTTATTAAACTTTGTTTGCATAAATTCGTACCTTTTATATTTATATTAACAAAATACATTTCAATGAATTAATAGGGGTATTCACGATAATTTCCAAATTTGATGAAAATTCGTAGACAAACATTAAAAGAAATATTTGTTTGTTCAAAATTCGCAGGGCAAATATCTTATTTTTTTACAAAATATATGGATAAAAACTATTTTTTATAAAAAAATGTTTATTTTTATTTTCAAAGTTTTTCATGTGGGGTGGATCAATATTTTTTTTAAATTGACACCAAATTTCTTTTTTTTTATTTTTCTAAAATTGCTTATAAGCAATATGTAAATGCATACAAAATATTTTTTCCAAAAAAGGTAACTGATTTTTTAAAAATATTATGTCAATAATAATTTTATTCTATTTATTCTAATTTTTTTTAATTAATTTAAGTTTTCTAAAATTATCTTTTTTCTCGAAAAACTTATTTGATTTTTTTTTACAATTGCTTTATGTGAATATTTATAAATTTCTGAAATTATTTATATACACATAAAAAGTATTAAAAATTTTCTATATTTTTTGCAAACAAAGTTTATATGAATAAATTTTAAAAACTGTTCTATACCTATATCAAATTTCTTTTTTTCAACGAATACAAATAATTTTGTCTACCATACCATATTTTATATAGGTATGTACATACGAAAAAGCTATTTTCTTTAATAAAAATATAGGTAGGTATACGTATACCTATGGTATACCTACCTATGTATTAGATTTTCTTAAAGAAATTGTTTTATACCTTTGTATATACATATGTACATAATTATATTAATTGCAAAAAAAAAAACAATTTCCACTACCTAACCACCCACTGCATCTAATGTAGGCAGTTAACCTAGTTGATTGCAATTATTATTTTTGTTCTTCAAAATTACACCAATTATTATACTTTTGAATAACAAAAATAATAATAATTGCAATAAACATTGGTAAGTTACCTAATATATTAAGATAAAGTACCTACATATGTAGATATTATAAAATTCAAAAAAGCCTAATCCTATCAAGAATCAATTTTCAAAATTATTCCTACTTGAATCTATTTAAATAGGTATGTGTGTCCATACAAATAAAAAGCAACGTTGTATTTTGGTTAGATATGCCGAAATTGAACAACGTTGCTTTGTTGCGTATGAAATAGCAAAAACAAAACAAAAAATATTCTTGACAAAAAAATATAACAACAAAACACACAGAAGATCCGGCAAAAGGAAAATGATACAAAACAAATTTTATTTTCTCTTTCTCGTCTTTCTCATTGCCAGAGCTGATAAAATTTTCTCGCTCTTCCTCAATTACTACCCCACCCTAAATCAAAAGTCTCCACGACAATATTTTCCTACGACAGCGCCCTCGGTAGAGTGTATTCCATACCACTTTTTTCTGTTCCATGAGAGTACTATAGTTTATATATACAATGCAGCGACCTCACGATTGTGATGAAATCTAATTCCTGGATAAAATAAATTCAAAAAGTTTATAATTTTATAATTTGTTTTTATTTATTTCTCAGGTTGTATGTATGACTAAGAAGTGATTTTGGGCTTAAAATTTGCGCAACAATATAGACTTTATGAAGCAATGCTAATCTTTGTTGATTATTGTATAGGTTTTAAGATATGAGTGGTTGTATAAGTCAACTAATGAAAAAAAATGGACAAAAAATGTAAAATTAATAATATTTAAGTTTGACAAATAATTATTGAAAAAAAATTAAAGCCATAAACACTCTCATAACAATATAGAAAATAATAAAATATATTTCAAATAAATCGGTTGAGTACTTTCTGAGATCGTGTGTATTAAACTTTAAAATGGTTTCGCTTTTATATAATAGTATAGATTGATAAAAAGAAAATAGCTTTATTGTCGTCGCTTTGTTCTGCACCTTCGGTTTGCTTTTACCGAAAATATTATCACCCCTTCCTGATTATCGTCTGTCCTTACTCTCCACAACTCTACGTAAAAAGTTATGGAATACGCTCGTATGGCGCCGCATCGTTCGTTCCTCTTCATGAGAGTACTATAGTTTATATATACAATGATTATACTTCCTACCATTTATCTTATAAAAAAAAAAATTTTAATTTAAAAAAAGGGGGAGAGGTTACATATTCCATTGTATGTATATAATATAATCTATAGTACTCTCATGGAACAGAAAAAAAATTGGGAAATACATTCTACTGAGGGCGCTGTCGGCGGAAAAAATTGACGTGGAGACTTTTGATTTAGGGTGGGATGGTAATTGAGGATAGACCGAAAAAATTTAATTAGCTCTGGCAATGAGAAAGACGAGAATGAGAAAATCAAATTTGTTTTGTAGCATTTTTCTTTTGAAGGATATTCTGTGTTTTGTTGTTATATTTTTTTGTCGAGAATTTTTGTTTTGTTTTGTCTATTTGATATGCAACAAAGCAACGCTGTTCAATTTCGATATATCTAACCAAAATACAACGTTGCTTTGTATACATATTGTATACACATACATACCTATTTGAATAGATTTAAGTAGGAATAATTTTGAAATTTGATTCTTGCATTAGAATTTTTTTTGTATATTAGTATAGGACGATTCCGCTTGTGAGAAAATAACTAGGTGGTATAACCGATTCAAACTACGCAATTTGAATTGACGGTTTGGACAGGCAAAGTGTAGCATACTTTAGGGATGGTCAAGTTAGACATTACTAAATTCTGGAAGGGGAATTTATATCGTAGTGGATTCAGGATTGGAAGATAGGATATATACTAGACTGGGCCAAAAAAATTGACTATTTTTTTTTTTGAAAGATATATCGAGAATATCATTCAGAATGACAAAAAAAAATTTTCGTAAAAGTTTGAGCCCTTAATATCAATTTTAAGAGGTCTATCATCGCTAATTTTGATTTTTAGTAATTAATTTCATGTTTTGCGTCAGAACTGACAAAACATTGAAGTAAAAAAAATTCATTTTGACTTACTTTTATATAAAATTAAATTCCCTACAGAAAAGGTCTAAGTGAAAATTTTCGTCAGACAAGCCGTTTTTGAGTAATTAAGCTTAATAAATTGTTATTTTTCTTCGATTTTACTTTTTTAATTTGGAATTTTGTAACTAACGAATCAATGAATATCTCAAAATGATAACAATGGATTTTTAAAGGAAATTTAATGCTTTACAAAAAAGGTCTCATAATATTTTTGTCTAAATTTAATTCTTCAAAAGTTATTCACAATTAAAATTGAAAAAAAATTGAAATTTCAAGTTTTTCTTTCTTAACTCAATTTTTTTTTACTTAAAGGAACAAATTGACTTTTTTGAACATTATTAATCATCATTCATCGAAAATCTCTTAATATTCACCATTATTCTAACAATATTATTACAAAAATATATAAATTTAACAATAAATATGAATTTATTCTCAACAAAAACATGGTTCTACTATCTTAAAGAAATTTTTGAGTAAACAATTATTTAATTTCGCTGTTATTCATATTTATTGTTAAATTTATATATTTTTGTAATAATATTTTTAGAATAATGGTGAATATTAAGAGATTTTCGATGAATGATGATTAATAATGTTCAAAAAAGTCAATTTGTTCCTTTAAGTAAAAAAAAATTGAGTTAAGAAAGAAAAACTTGAAATTTCAATTTTTTTTTCAATTTTAATTGTGAATAACTTTTGAAGAATTAAATTTAGACAAAAATATTAAGAGACCTTTTTTGTAGAGCATTAAATTTCCTTTAAAAATCCATTGTGATCATTTTGAGATATTCATTGATTCGTTAGTTACAAAATTCCAAATTAAAAAAGTAAAATCGAAGAAAAATTACAATTTATTAAGCTTAATTACTCAAAAACGGCTTGTCTGACGAAAATTTTCAATTAGACCTTTTCTGTAGGGAATTTAATTTTATATAAAAATAAGTCAAAATAAATTTTTTTTACTTCAATGTTTTGTCAGTTCTGACGCAAAACATGAAATTATGACTAAAAATCAAAATTAGCGATGATAGACCTCTTAAAATTGATATTAAGGGCTCAAACTTTTACGAAAATTTTTTTTTGTCATTCTGAATGATATTCTCGATATATCTTTCAAAAAAAAAAATAGTCAATTTTTTTGGCCCAGTCTAATATATACTATACATTAGGATGTACAGGAGACAGTGGAATATAGTTTAATAAGTAATGGAAACATTTTGAAAAAAAAAGAAATTATAAAAGTAGCTCAATAAAAGTATGAAGGATATACAAACAAAAAGGAAAAAATATAAAAAAAATTGGAAAGCGTGAGATTCGAACCGGCGAGGGGTGAGGTTGGACCATCGCCTAGACCACTAGACCACGCGGTGGTGCGAGAGAATGGTGAACGAATTTTAATCAAGTGACTAAGGATAGATACCTAAAAGTGGATTTAAGGAGAGGAAAACATCGAACAATTAAAGGAAAGGTTTAAAAGAAAATATGATTCGTTAACTAATACTAGAAAGTGCGTTGGTGTTAGTCAAAGATATGTTTTTTTCCAATTTTTAAACTTTACTAAATTTTAACCAAATTTTGGCAATTTTATTACATATATTAGTAAAAAATTCAGAAAATGATTTTAAGAATAAATTTGGATTTTTGTGGTTAAAATCTGAGGAAAAAACCTATGAAACGGAAGTTCGGATAAACTTCCATGATGAAAATCCTAACTTTCGTCAACTTTTCACTAATAAGAAAGAAGTAGGATGTCCAAATGCTGAAAGAATTAAGTCGGTTGGTTTATGGGCTTAGTGCGTGCCGGTCAAGTGTGGTATGTATTAACATATACATAAAACAAATATATAAGAACAAAAAAAAAAATTAGTAAAGTGAAAATTTCCGAAAAAAAAAATCAAAAACTATAAAATAAAAAAAAAAAAAACAGAAAAAATAAAAAAATCGCACGCAGAACCAACCAACGGACATAACCACAAACATACGATTACGGGAACCAACCACCATCCCACGCCAAACTTTTCCACTGTCGTAGTAATTGAATTCACCACCACTACCGGACTCCGAATCAAGGCGGATACCCTTGAGATCCCAGCCAGAGGTTCAGCAACATACATTCCAACCCCAAGCCATAACCCCAAGTACGAAACGTAAACCATCATCAGTGGCAGAGCCGAGATTATCTGCAACAAAGCACAGCTATTAAAATAGCCACATCACTAAAACACAACCGGAACATACAACCACTGCAATAGCCCATCAACAAGATCCTACAATAGCCACTATAACATGGCACACCATTTAAACCGCAAAAACAATATCCGATTCAAATCCAGAACACACAAGGACAACCATAACAGCAGATCCACACAACCGTACACCAGCCAAAATAACATCAAGATGCAACAACACCTGCTACAAACTTTTGAACATCAAGTAGGTACAGACAGAGACAACTACAACAGCAACTTTAAACAACATCTACCTACCAAATGCATCCACACCAAGAATCATCCTTCATCAATAAATTATTAAAATTTTAAAGCTAAATATATTATCATTCTATCTACCTACTAGTTTTATAATACAATGAGTATAAACAAACAAAATAGAACATACATACATAGAAGTAATATAAAATAATTAAAAGTTAAAATCTAAAGCTCATCAAACATAGTGCGTTAGACTAGCTTCAGTTTTATTTTGTAAAGCAATTAATTTCGATGATAAATTCTTTCAAATTTAATCTTACTTCCTAGGTAATTATTCCCGCACCTACCTACATACATATGTACAAAAATACGAAGAAAACTCAAGCTATTCCATAGAAGCGATGCACCACCTCGAAGGCTGAATCAGCGATAATTTTCAATTATAACAAAACAAGTAATAAAAAGAAGAACAAAAAAAAAAATGAACTTATTTTCAATTGAAAACTTTGGTAAGTCCCCTATTACACGATGTCTCACGAAACGAGGCTCACGTAAGTGCGAAAAAGAAAGATATGAGGAAATGAGATGCAAAAAAATATTCCCGGTGAGTACTGGGCTGATTTTTAGTAGTCTCATTTTGACGTTTCTTTTTCTCAAATTCGTTTTATGTTGTGTTGTGCATTAAAAAATACGAACAACAGTCAAATTTGAGACATGAGTCTCATGAGACATGAGTCAACGTGTAATAGCTTTTGCCTCACGGGATACAAATTTAAAAGGACAGTCTCATGAGGCAACGTGTAATAAGGGACTAAGGCCGGTATTCACCGAGCGCTCATAACTTAAGAAGCTCATAAACGTATTCACCAAGCAATATTAGTGAAGATCTACGAGCGCTCTTAAAAGTTAGGAGTGGTCCCGACCACTCCTAACTTACGAGCGCTCTCTTCGAAAATTTGTTCGCTTGTGCGTGTGCCACGCACGCATTTGACTCGAATCCATGTGAGCAATGCCAAGTAGAAGAGTATCTATTTGCTGTCAAGACCAACATTACACAACATTTCACAGTTTGGGTATGCCTGAACAAGAGAGAGTGGCTTTCATTTTCGAACTTCGAAAAACACTTGCGAGTGGTTGGTGAATACCGCACAGAAATTTCAAGTTAAGAGCCTCGTAAAGTTAAGAGCCGTTTAGGAGCGCTCGGTGAATACGAACCTAAGTGTTCATTGATTTGATTTGATTGTATTTACTATCGAAAATTGCTGCTATATTAAGTGTGTAGCATAGACATGAACCTTACGATATTTTCAAACCAAATTTAGAGTTAATTATTCATTTCATGTAGCATAAACACAAACCTGAGAGAGTCCATAATTTATTTGTATAGTTGTTATAATTGTGCATTATAAATAGATAAGACATAGGGTGTACCAAAACAATTTTTGATTTAAACGAAAAGTTATTAAAGTATGCAATACAATTTGCACAATTGCATATAGCAGATATGTAAAGCCTACCTTCAAGTGGTTTTAATTCATAACCCATGTTCGAAAATAGATTTATGTCGATTTTCTTTACACACTAGCACCCATATTAATAAAGATGGTTTAGTGGAGGTTTATCGTTAAGTCCTGGACTAAGTGCGAAATTTCATTAATAAAACAAATTTTCTGTTAAGTGAGGTTTACTAATTATGATTAAGTTAAACCACCGAAGTAGGTGGTTTAGCGAAGGAATAAGAAATAGAAATGTCCACAGTCAGACACAAGCAATTGACAATCAATTTAGGTAGCCACAGAATATAAAAAAGAGATTACTTACTTTTGTAGAAGATTTTCTTAAAAGGATTTTTGATAAACGTCATTTTACTATTCCGGGAACATTTTATTTTTATTAATGTAAATATTTCAGCCATGGCTTAACTCCTATTCCATGGTTTAGCAAAACCATGGAATATAGGTGGAATAAGCGTTTTTTATTAATACGGCTGTAGAGATTTTAGGGATTTCGATCCCTTGTCAAATTTTGTCTTTTTTGTGTGCGTATTTCGTATACATGTAAATCCCTCTCCAAATACGGATTCGAAGAATTTGATCTCTGTCAAAAAAAAAAATCGATTTTTTTGGTGTGAAGGAACGTAAAATCTGTCGTAAAAGTCAAAATTTGACAAGGGATCGCAATCCCTAAAATCCCTAGTGTGTAAAGGAAATCGACATTAGTTATTTTTTCTTTTTTTATTACATATCCACATCCGAAACTGGAAGTATATTTTTTTCCTAAAGATAGACTGCAAACTAAAATTTCAAACGGTCTACAATATTGAACATTAATTCGAATTAAAATTTTATGAATCTAAACATTGAAAATAAAACATATAACCTATTACCCAAAAAATATGGAATTACCTTTCTAGTTTACTTTTTTGATTTTGTTACTGCCCCTTTTTACTATATACAGATATATATAAAATTTAAGTGTGATTTAAGTTAAACACTTTTTTAAAAAGAATTGTACTTTGGTTGATACCAAAGGTTTCTTTATTAAGTTAAAATCTGTCTGTACAATGTAAGAGTAACTTAAGATCTAACCAGAACGTTACAAACGACTGGTATTTATATTTTCTATATTTCCATAACATACACTTCGTTTAAGCTATAGAAGTTATCACGGTCAGTCATTGACCTAACTGTAAAAAAAGCATTGGTTGCATTTTTACCCAGTCGACACAAGCGGACATTGCCACCGGAAAAATTTGAGATACACATATATTATTTATTTATTTATTTATTCATTCTTGACGCTGTACATAATTAAGAATCATGTTCTTTTGTTCTTGTACAGGAAATAGTATTTTAAAATATTTATACATATGTATGCTTATAAGATAATTTTATAACAATATAGTGAAAGATGATAGATAGTAAGGAATTAAGACAGGGAGAAATTTAAGAAAGAGAAAAAGACAGAACTAGAAATGCATGTACTCGAGTCATCGTGCTGTTAAAAGGTGCTTGCGAAGTATTCAAATAATAACTTTTTGAATGTTCCATCCGTGTTTGTTCTTCGAAGATTTTGGGGGAGATTATTCCAAAGGTGAACAGCATGAACAAAAAACTGCCTGCTGCTGACTAAAGAACGATGTCTAGGTGGAACTATTTTAAGCGTTCTTTGAGAATTATTAAATTTTATTTTAGTAAAAAGATAGTTTGGCGTTCTGGTGGTTATAATTTTATGTAGTGCCAGGACTGTTCTATACTGTAATAGAGCATTAGGCTGCGCGTACAGTGGTGCGACAAAGCGATGCGATACGAGAAGCGATGCGACAAGCGATTCGAGATGCCAGAATTAGATGCGACACAGTGCGCACAGTAAAAGCGATTTTGTGCGGTTGTGTTATTAATTCCTTGATAATTATTGCCACCAAAATTATCAAAAAGTTGCACCACACAACACAAGCAGTGACATAAAAAAAATTGACTCGTTAGATTTTTTTTTTGAAACCTCAAAACAAACAATATGAGCGTTCTCGCACAAACTCGCTTGAAAAAGTGGTCAGAACAGTTTGTGTGCGAGATGCATGCGATAGGCATGAGAGAAACTCGCAACACTCGCATCAAATATCGCTTCACTGTGCGCACGTATATAAGAATCAATGTAAATATTTTTCTCGCACGCAAACGCTTCTCGCATCGCATCGCTTTGTCGCACTACTGTACGCGCAACCTTAAGGGAGCAACAATATATTTTCTTGGCATATCGTCGGCTGAGAATTACAGGGTTCTATGTCGACCGACCCCCATTTCGAGTTATTCAACTTTTAAGTTTTTGATGCTCAGATTTCGTATTAAATGGCTATTGATTTACATTCGAATGATAACAAACGATAGATTATTGATAATAACTAATAAAAATATAATTTATTTGTTTATGTGTTGAGGAATTTCCTTTTAATTGCAAATTAAATTTTTTGCACAAAGTTCTATGAGCCAATTCCATGTAGTTCAAATTTCGGTGAAGGTTCTATGTACCACATAGAACCTTGTAATTGTTATTTAATCATATGAAGATTTCTAACATTTAGTTTAGTCGTTGAAAAAAACTATGGTATTCATAGTATAAAAGCAGCAAAATAGAGTATCTGAAATGATTCTCCAACTAAATATAAAACAATAATCTGATTTTTACATTTTTATTATAGGAAAATATTATATAGTATTTTTAATGCATGTAGCACCTAGTACACTATATAATTAACTTCATATATTTAACAGTTCGTTAACGTAAATAAGAAAATAATGAGAATAAATAATAAATATAATAAAACTAATATTTTAATTATTGATTGAATGAATTAAAGGTACAACATTTAAATAAATAAGAAATTAAATAGTAATTTGATTAAACAAACTAAAATTTTAATTTTCATAGTATATTTTATATATATTTTACAGTTCAAGTAAATATGTGAATACATTTAAGAAAATTATAGAATATTTTAAATTAATTAAACCAACAAGAATTTTAATTAATCATATTGGATATTTGTTCTTGTTTTCATTATATTTTCGAAATTTCTTTATCAATAAATTGCAGGCATGTATTTAAGCATTGCTTTAAATGGTTTGATTTTTCTTGTTGCAAGGTCATTTTTTAATTGTACCTCTTTTAAATTTGGCCATTGAAAAGACCACATATTCTTATTTCTTAAGGTTTTTGAACACTAAGTCTACACTTTTAAGAGATTTTTCAAGATGGGAAGTCTTAAAAAACACCTCGGTAAGGTTTTGTGTAAGTTGATGTTGGACAACTTTCGAAAATGGTATTAATTTAATATTTAAAATCTTACAACACTCGTACACATTTTTAAAATCTAACGGTTGCATTTGCAAAACTGTAAGATTTTGTTTTTTGAATGACAAGGGTGAATGAAAATCGCGATTCGTAAGACGCGTTGAATGCAGCTATGGGTATTACCTATTTCCTAAATTGTAGAATTTCCTGGAGTAGAGAATTTAAAATGTATATGTTGGATGTCTGGCTGATGCTTATGAAAATCAATTAATATGAAGTTTACCAACAAGTTCCGGTTTTGACATAACACGGTTTAGAATTTTCAGCAAAGCACTAGCAATATCATTTTCTGTTCTTCCCATTGTGCTTTCATCACACAAGCAGCAATAGACGTTATTATTAAGCGAAAAATGTCCTGTAAAGTTATACACATTTAACTTTGAGTGGTAAAAAAATGAGCTTACATCAGCTTTTGGACAGGTAAGTACATTTTGCATGTCAAAGCACAAAACTGGAACTGTATTTTCTCTGTCATTTTGTCTTTGCTTGTATGCCTCTTCCTTTTCCTGAAAATGCGCATTATATTTCAAAACCAGCTCATCAGATACAGTGGTGTTTTCAACTGCTATTTTATGCTCCTCGCATAGATTTAATGCTTCAAAAACTCAATGCTGTCTCCTGTCGCTAAAGCGGAATCCACCCCCATGCCGCTATCCATAAGTGACCCTTGCATTGAGGAAACCGAACAGATCTCAGTTCTCGGTATGTGCATCACAGACGACCTTGTGTGGAATGACCACATATTCGACGTTGCCAAAAACGCTGCTAAGTGTTTAGGTTTCCTTCGACGATGCAAGAAATTTATAAATATTATATTGAAACGTGGTCATAACGACCCAGATTGTATATGTACCTTGCACAGTTATTAAAAGCAATATTTAACTTTCTTAACGATTCGGAGTCTAGATTTGAGAACATTTCGCAGCCATATAAAATGATGGGAACAACATAAGACTTAATCAACTTAAGTTTAACATTCTATTGGAAGATACATTTTTGTTGGACTCAATCCGCGAAGAATACAATATATTTTTGACAGTACCTGATTTATGTGATCTGTCCAATTCAGATTTTTATTGAAGTAAATGCCAAGATTCTTTGCTTTACTTACAAACTCGATAGTTGAGTTATTTATTTTTAACGGTGAGGACTCTATATTATTATGTTCGGTCTTCCATAATAAAAGAGCTTTAGTTTTGGATGCATTAATTTCGATTTTGTTTCTTTAGGACCATATACAAATTTTGTCTAAGTCACTGTTCATGAGTTCAACGGCATGAGAATAACAGGGCTTTTTGAATTTAAGCGTTAATTGTGCGTCATCACCAAAAAAAATGAAAATTGCTATTTACGATACATCTTGAGAGGTCATTAAGATAGAGCGTGAAGAAAAGAGGGCCCAAAATTGAACCTTGAGGAACCCCAGTAGGCACAAACTTTATATCTGAATGATTATCATTAAGATAGACCGCTTGTCTTCTATTAGCAAGATAAGATGCCATAAGAATGGAAACAGAATCTTCAAAGGCAAATTGAGTCTTAAGTTTTTGCAATAAAATCGAATGGTTTACCGAGTCAAATGCCTTTGAGAAATCCAGCAATACCATAAAGGACATCATATCTTCATCAAACCCTTCACGAATATCATCACTTACTTTCATAAGTGCAGTTATACAACTACACTGCCGGTCATAAGGTTAGAAGCAGGCATTTTTGAGAAGTAAAATCGACATTTCTCCCGTTACATGATGGATTAGAAAAAAACAACTATGGTAAACGAAAGACTATTTTGTTAAGAACAAAATATAAAATTTGGGTATAGGAAAGATTAAGCTAACGAAGCTTTTATGACAAATTGTAAAGTGAGTCAAGAATATGCGAAAATAAATCGGGTCATTAGATTAGAAGCACATCAAATAAATGAAAATAAAATGCAGTTATTTATAATTTGTTATTTATTTTAGCTTTTATTAGATTTTTAATAATGTGTGCTGCCACCAGCCTTCAAAATAACTTCAAAAATTCTATCTTTTAAGGATTTATAAAGAGATTCCAAGTAGTCCAGTGAAATCTCACTCCAGGCCAATTTGATACCCTGAATTAGCGCTTCCTTGTCATCGTATTGCTTCCCTCCCTCATATACCTTACGCGTAAGCCAGCCCCACACATTTTCAATTATGTTTAGGTCCGGGGAATATGGTGGCCAAGGCAGCAAGTGGACGTTTTGGTTCGCAATGAAGGATTTTACCTCTCGGGCTGTGTGTATGGGAGCGTTGTCCTGCTGAAAAATCCATGGAATTGGTCCAAACACCTCGCTAATTTTGGGGAATACTGATTCAAGCAAGGCTTTGTAGGTTTTCCCAGTCATTTTGGTATCTTGGACTACCAAGTCTATAGCGCCATAAAATGAAATTGAGCCCCAGACCATAACGCCTCCTTCTCTGCTATGGTGACGGTTTAAAAACCGCTCCTCTTTCCTCAGGTCATGGAAATAATAATTATAACCATCTGGCCCATCTAGGTTAAATTTTTTTTCGTCGGAAAAAATAACCCTCCGCCAATCATTTGTGGTCATTCCATTTTGCACATCCCAGCTCATGTGATCTTTCGCGAAACACAAGCGTTGCTTCTTCCTTGCGTCATTAAGTGGTGGTTTTTTTTTAAGCTTCAGGCGCTTTAAGTGCTTAGCATGGCGAATCGTGCGTTTAACAGTGGACAAGCTGGCCTTAACACTAGCTTTCTCCCTTATTTTAGCTGCCGATAAAGCTGAATTTGACGCTATTCTAAGGATACTTCGCGTTTCGCGAAGTGTTAAGGCAGAGGAAGTGTTTCCTTTATAATTTTTTGAGTAAGACGATGGATTTTTTAAATAATTGCTAACACAATGATCACTTCGATTTATTTTTCGGGCTATAGCACGGCATGAAAGACCTTCAGAGCAATAAACATCTATTCTCGCCCTTTCCTCCACTGTCAAACATTTTTTCTTGCCCATTTTTACTAACACTCAATCAAGAACAATTAATTTATAAAATGTACCGTTTAAACCGAACAAAAATTTATTCACTTCACAAAACAACGTTGATTTGTTCAATGCTTCTAATCTAATGACCCGATTTATTTTCGCATATTCTTGACTCACTTTACAATTTGTCATAAAAGTTCCGTTAGCTAAATCTCTCTTATACCCAAATTTTATATTTTGTTGTTAACAAAATAGTCTTTCGTTTACCATAGTTGTTTTCTTCTAGTCCATCATGTAACGGGAGAAATGTCGATTTTACTTCTCAAAAATGCCTGCTTCTAACCTTATGACCGGCAGTGTATGTTTGGACCTGAACCCCGATTGATACTCCGTTATGAGCTTTTGTTCCTGCAGATGGACTTTGATTTGATGTCTTACAATTTTTTCAAACTCAGAAATGGAAGAATAGGTATTGGCCTAAAATCAGTACTTTTGTGAGAGAATAATTTAGGAACAGGTAGTATTTTTGCACTTTTCCATTTATCAGGAAAAATACAAGTAGTTATAATTGTGTTATAAATATGGGTTATGTGCTTCCCAACTAGAGGAAGAAGTATTTTTTATATTTGGGTGAATCCCATCCAAGCCAGTGGCCTGCGATTTAATAGAGAGTATGACCTCTCCAACACAAAAAGCATCCACGCACTGCAATGAAAATGACCGATGGGTATTTATTTCAAGATCTTCAATTCGATCATGCGATGATGAAAACGACCCCACAAACTTACGATTTAATTCGTCGAGGTTCAATTAAATATTTTTGGACATTTGGTTACCTGTTTCACGAATACTGATGCCTGCTTCTCTTATCGTTCTCCAAAAACCTGCGCTCGATTTGCTTCCTTGAAACTTGGTTTTGTAATAAGCGCTTTTGTTTTTACGAATTATTTGAGTTACCTCATTACGTAATCGCTTGAACTCGACATGTAAAAACGGAAAACGGTATCTTCTAAATCTGTAATAAAGTAGGTTTCGTTCTCTGATCTTTTTTTTTTTTTTTTATAATCTACTCGCGCTCAAGGGATTAGATTACCCTTTAAATGTTTTAACACAGCGCGGGCGTGAAGTTAAGAAGAGAAAGAAGGATAGGAAAGATGTGTGGCACGATGTTCTGAGACTCAAGGTTGTTGTCTCAGATATTTTATCTCCAGGGATGGCGGCTGAACTAAAGCGGAGAATGCTGTGTCTTATTTCTATGTCGCTTATAATTCACATTATTTTATTCGTGTTCATCCTTGTTGGGCATACTAGTTTAACTCAATTACATGTTGTTATGCCTGAACAGCATGTAATGAGTAAACCAGCAACCCACTGATGACAATTTTAGAAGGTTTTTAATGGAATTAAAACGACATAGACGACGACAGGGATCGAACCTGTGATCATGAGGTTCACAGGCGAGCACACATCCATCGCGCTTAGAACTACCTCGTTGAACCAGGGTAACTCAGTATTCTTTATTTTTCTTGTTTTTAAAGGGACATATTTCTCAAACAAGTATTCAATATTCCTATTTAAAGCCTAGACTTGAACATTGACGTCAGATGGACAATAAATGGGTGACCAGTCAAGTCTAAGACAATCATTAAAAAGTGAAGGGACATCAGTTGACGAAAAATCATGGAATTGTGAATATACATCGGTCATATCCAAAGTAAATACATCTAACACCAGTATAATCATATCATGATATGAAAATCCCGGGGACATAATTTGGTCGTAATGTGATACTATATCTGTCTTGGGTATCAAAAAGACATCAATAAGTGAAGGTGTTTTATCAGGAAAATAATGAGTAGGATTGGAGTTGTTCACAAATTTTAAACCAAGAGATGCAATTGAATCAACGAATTGTTTGTTTTTGTTTGCTAGGATGTCCATATTCATGTCACCACATAAAATTATTTTTTAATAATTTGGTCTCAATATTTCAAGAATATCTCTAATCTCAGAGCAGTTTGCCACATCAGGTGCGGAA
This sequence comes from Chrysotoxum bicinctum, assembly GCA_911387755.1. Taxonomy (NCBI): domain Eukaryota; kingdom Metazoa; phylum Arthropoda; class Insecta; order Diptera; family Syrphidae; genus Chrysotoxum; species Chrysotoxum bicinctum. The sequence continues at coordinate 129,317,120 of OU426987.1, read as the reverse complement.
TATATTGCACCGACTAATAATCTATACGAACCGGATATAACCTCCACAAAAATAAACTCGGATTTGTCAAGTTCATTAGATTGTCTCACAATTTTGGCACAATAACAATTTTTAATATAAATTGCTGCTCCCCCACCCCGTTTTAAACATCGATCACCGCGAAACAATTCGTAGCCCTTAATATTAAATAGATCATTACACATTATTTGATGTTTGGTCCAGGTTTCTGAAACTCCAATTACATCCATACAACCATTCCCAAACAATAAACGCATTTCATCAATTTTATTTACCATACTCTGTGCATTTAAATGGCATATCCGAATACCTATTTTATTTTTGCATACTATCTCAAACAGCATTCTCGATTTGTTGATGCTATTCCCCAATGGTACATAATTCCCTCCAGATATATCTATTATTATGAAACAAATTCATTGTAGTATGATGAAAAACAAATAAAGAACATACGGAAAAATGGAACAATTAAAAAGAAAAACAAGTCAAAAGTAAGATCAATGCTAAACAAGACGATGACTTCACAAAATAAGTAATGCATGGAGAATTGACAGTTAAAGAAAGAAAGAGGAAATTTATTGTAAGAAAAGGAGAAGAAATAAACAATGAAAGATTTAAGAGAGTACATATACATAATATAATCTAATAATATAGTTTTGTTGATACTCTGCTTACGGTGATTCATTTTCAACTCATCTTGTGTTAAATAGTTCCAGGTCTTCTTTACAGGTGATTAGTTTGGATTCCCCTCTAAGAGTCCGTACATACACTTGACCATTTTTGGTATGAACTGATGTTATCAATTTGGATTGCTTCAATTTCAGTGCATTCCTTTGCAAGAGGTAGTTAGCTTTCGTTAAGCTCTCATTTAAATAGATTCTCTTATCAGATGGTATATCAATGTCACGAAGTGACAACGCAGATTTGGTTTCTCTATACCTCTCCAAACAGCCTCTCAGTAAATTACTTTTGTCACGTGATTCGGAAAACTTTATAATTATTGTGCCACCATACGAAGATCTTTTTCCTTCCATTGTCGTTTGTTGTTTTACTCTGAATATTGACTTTAACTGCTTTACATAATTTGTCGAAGACAACATTGAGATTCTCATCTTGTGAAGCTGGTATGCCCACCAAGACAGCATCAGCAGCAAATTGCAGTCTTTCAAGAGAATCTACCCGCACTTCCAGAGTATTGCATTTTTGTATGTCAGTTAGTTTACCCATTGTTGACAACTCAATCGCACTCACCTTCTTGAGGATGCAATCTTGTGTAGCTTTCAAAAGGGAGATTTCGTTGTTAATTTTCTCTTCCAACAGAGAAAGTCGTTTATCAATACGAGCCCATAGATCATCGACTTTAATTGTATCATTTGTTTTCAATGGTGTTAGAGATCCAACCGGTGCTAGAGATCCAACCGGTGTTTTATTAAACTGAATGTTCCGAGCAGATCTTTTGTTACTTCACATTATAACGCAAAATTGAATTATTATTATCGATTTAAGCAATGAAATGAAAACTATCACTTGTTATAAAATGCACAATTGTTTGTGATGATGAGGAGAATTAACAAAATTAAAAAAGTCTGGTTTTACTTGTGGTTTACTTATTAAATATCAATAAAGACCGGGAGCGATTAATAACACTATTGCTTTCGATAAGTGTACATTATTAAATGCTGAATGTTTTCGCTTTTCGCGGGAATATTTTATTATAAAACTGTAACTTCATTATGTTATTGTTAGTCTTAAGCCAGACACGAATCCGAATAAAGGTGAATAGAAAACTAACTATCTTTGTTTCAATAGACTAGTTGCTGTCTCAAAAATATATTTTTTTCAATGCAATTATCCCTAAGTAAAGATAAAAATTAATACAAAGAAATTAATCAAAGAGAACATAGGTGTAACTAAAATTCAAAAATTATTTACATAAGAGAACTCACTATCCGTGCATTAAATTAATCCGGGAATAAAACACATAAAGAAGGAGCATTAAAAACTAAATTACTAAAGAATTAATTGACCTCATCAGTGTGATCAACAAAGACTTGAAGGAGTTTGAATGAGTGCAAAGCTGAATCCAGAATTGAAGAAGATCAAAACCATTTAAAGGATGCTGTTACCTTTATTGTAAAAATAATTCTTCTTCTTCTTCTCCCTTTGTTTCGGCGCTGTTATGATCTCGATGTCGAGGGGATCATAACTCTCCCACGTATCTGCTTCACACTAGTGATCCGCCTGTGGGGTTCGCCGAAAAATAATTCAAAAATATATATATATATATTTGTGTTTTTTTATTTAATTTTATCGAAATTAATCTAACTATAACTGAGCAAAATTTCTCAAAATGTAATAATTAAACCCGAATTATACAAGGGGAAAGAAAAGATTTGAAATAAGGAAAAAAAAGAAAAATTTAAATTACTATAAAAACCATTCTTTTGGGGAATCACTCTTTAGAACGAAACTACTCGTAAGGTACAAAATAAATCAATCATAGAAGAACTTAAGGTATCGGTCACCCATCTCACAGGGGCTATGAACTCTGTCCTTGACCAATTAAGGGGGTTCGAAACGCGAATTGTTCATCTAGAACAGGGGGGGTACGCAGGAAATAATAAAATTAATACTAGAGCAGTTGGGTTCCATTGAAGATAAAATAAAATCCGTTGAGGAAAATAGAACTAGCAATGCTGGTAATACCCAATCCTTCTTTTCCGATGAGCCACACCGAGGACCAAGTAATGAAAATGAGCTTAAAGAAATCTCAAAGCTCCCTAACTCTGTTAAGTAAATTCAAGTTTTTGACGGAAATCCCGTTCAGTATGTGTCGTGGGTCCATCCTGTAGAATCTGTGCTGAAAGACTACGAGATCGTTCGAAGTAAGCCCCTATAATCCTTCAGCACGTACGCCAAAAAATTTGCGGGAATGCTGACTCGGCCCTTGTATCATACAACATCTTTGATAACGACTGGACAGAAATTAAGAAAATTCTGCCCCTCCATTACGCGGATAAAAGGGATATTCACACCCTTGAGTATCAGCTAAACCAGCTGAAACAAAATAAATAACTCAATAGAGAAATGAAAATTATTTCTGTTTAAGTGGAGTGATTGAATTAAATTCAATTAAAAAGTTCAAGTGACCTCAACTCCAAGGTGCGTTTCGCCCAGGTACGACAGTGATCTCTTAGAAGGGTACGACAGCATCTAACTGATGAGCCCACTGTCGTACCTGGGCGAAACGCACCTTGGAGTTGAGGTCATTTGAACTTTTTAATTCAACAAAATAAATAACAAAATTAACAAAACAAAATTCGCACCGATACCTACTCGGTGGAAACTGCTAATGCACTTATAGGGACGTACCGCGACAGGGGCCTGGACGTATTCGTCAGAGGTCTGAGTGGGGGTATGTCACGGCTTCTGATGATCTAGAAACCAAAATCCTTACCCGAAGCATACACTGCTTGCCTTGATATTCAGATTATCAATTGGAGAAGTAGTTCTGTGCATGTACGTGCACCAAACACAGTTTCTGCACCGGTTTCTTTTGATTTTAATGTAGACAGGAGACCTCCAATGCCTTTCAAAAATAAATTTTCATATGATAAGAGAGGATCTATACAATCAAGGCAGAAGCTTTAGACAATATCAACCTCCAAAGGGACCAAAACCTCCTATAAAAATGGAGCTAGGATCTGAACAAAGTAGACATGTAAACTATATGAACCAGCCTAACAGTAAGCCATTCAATCGGGAAGCCGATTCTGAGAATTCCCGTGTACGAAAACAACAGAAATTTAATCACTCACATAGTCACGGCTGTGACCCCAAATAATGAGGAACCGAGCTGTTCAAAATCCTTAAACCATTCGGAGGAAAATTTTATGACAGGAGCCTCGTTTCCAGCGTGCCACACATCTTTCCTATCCTTCTTTCTCTTCCTTAACTTCACGCCCGCGCTGTGTTCAAACATTTAAAAGGGTAATCAAAATCCCTTGAGCGCGTGTAGATTATAAAAAAAAAAAAAAAAAAAAAAAATAGAGTATGGTACGCAAGACGGAAAAACATTACACTTTCTTGTTGATACGGGTACAAACAAGAATTTTATCAGATCAGACCTAGTACCCGTATCCCAACCTGTAAAAAACTCCTTTTTTATTAGCAGTCCCGCGGGACAAATATTAATCAAAAACAAAATTTCTGGCAAATTCTTTGCTGACCTTGGTTGCGATTTAGAGATAAAATTTTTTGTCCGCCCCGAACTACAGTCATTCGATGGCATACTCGGTGATGACACGCTTAAGGAACTTAAAGCTATAATAGATAGGGATAAAAATGTACTTATAATTAATTCGAAGATTAAAATCCCCTTATTGAACAAACCCTCAGTGGTGGTAAATACTCGTAGCTTAATTATAGAAAATGAGGACATTTATGAACACTACAAGTCGAAAGTTTTATCCATTTGCGAAAAATTTTAAAATCTTGTCGGTCCTGTCAATAATAACAGGATCAAAACCAATGTCGAAGCAGAAATACGTACAACCACAGATAAGCCGATTTACTCGAAGTGCTACCCCTATCCTGTCTGCATGAGAGATGAGGTAGAAAAACAAATAAATGAACTCCTAGCAGAGAAAATTGTCAGACCCTCAAAAAGTCCCTATAAATCTCCGATATGGGTTGTCCAAAAAAAGGATAAACCTAACGGAGAGAAGTAGTATAGAATGGTGATAGATTTTAAACGCTTAAATGCTGACATCATTCCCGATACATATCCAATCCCTGATATCAATAACACATTGGCCAGCCTTGGCGATGCTAAATTTTTCACTACACTAGACCTTACCTCGCGGTTAATTCAAATTGCGATTAAAGAGCGGGATATACCTAAAACGGCATTTTCTGCAATGAATTGTAAATTTGAAATTCTTAGACTACCTTTCGGACTTTTTAAATACAAACGTGGAATTCCTTGGGTTTTTGGTAACCTCTAACGGTATACTTCCCAATCCAGCTAAAGTCAAGGCCATCGAGGCTATCCTACCACCAAATAAATTGAAGGAACAGAAGAGTTTCTTGGTCTTACGTGTTATTATAGACGGTTCATCAAAGATTATGCTAAAATTGCGAAACCTCTCACCAACATGACTCGGGGGGAGCTTTCGCATGTAAGAGCGAACCAATCAAAAAAAAGTGAACATACAACTCGATGAAGATGGTTTAAAAGCCTTCAGAACCCTCAAAGAATTACTGACATCAGCGTAAGTATTACAGTTTCCTGATTTCAATAAACCTGTGGTTTTTTGTCTTTTTTCTCTTACCTAGAATTCAGCAGCCAAAAATCCAACTTAAAAAGGCTGACTGAAAGTGTTGTTCGATAGCCAATGTAATTAAAATAAATATCAACCGAATTACAAAATTAGGAAATTTTTATTTAATTTATTTCAGAGAGTACTACGTTACAACAATTTGAGAATAGAAAACTGAATGAAAATAATAATTAATTTATTTTGCTTATTGAAAAGTCAAAGATGATTTGATAAATATAACTTTTAAAATGAAGAGTAGAAAAATGAAAAGTAGAAATAACTTTGAAATTTAAATAGATGAAAGTTATAATGAATTAGTATGAGTTATATGATAAGAATAAGCTATATATGTATTAATAATGAAAATTATATGACTCGCCACATCACTCCCTCACCAGTAATCGGCTCAGCTGATTGCGATACAGGATTATAACTTTTAAGGTTTTAGAATCTTGATTAGGTTGTTCGCTTTGGTTGACTTCTTTTTGAAGTAATGAACTTGTTGCATTTGTTGATTGTTGATTATCCTGGTTGCAGCTTTCAGGAACATGTGCAACTTTGAGTCGGTCAATGGTAATTTTCTTCCTTTTCCCTTGAATTTCGATGTCGAAAGTCTTACAAGCTTTCGACAGTACCAGGAATGGTCCATTGTACGGTGCTTTCAAAGGTGTTCTTATCATCCGTCTCGTACAAATACGTGTGTGCATACGTCAAGTTCGGGTTGTAGATATGGCTTGCTTTTGGAATGATTAGAAGTTGCAATTGGTTTTAAATTGTTAATTGCTTTCTTGAGATCCTTAACGAAATCCGAAGTAACATTTTCGGTTGTTTTATGGTCGAAGATGTCACCGGGTAGCTTGAGAGTTGTACCATAAAGCATTTCGGCTGGTGAAACATTAAGATCATGCTTGATTGTCGTTCGAAGTCCCAACATAACAAGTGGCAAAACATCAGACCAATTAGTTGTTTCTTGACACATGATTGCTGCTTTAAGTGTCCGATGGAATCGCTCGATTATACCGTTGGATTGAAGGTGGTTTTGTTGTGAAGCGAAATTTTGTTTTTTTGCCATTGAATACAGGATGTTACCCATTTGTTAATGTCCTTATTCATTCCAGGCCAGACGTAGTGGTTGGTGATTAGCGAATTCATTGCTCGTTTACCTGGATGCGAAAGTCGGTGAACTAAATCAAAAATTTGCTTTCTCATTGATTTTACGATGAATGGTCTGATTTTTCCAGTAGAAATATCACAATAAATAGATGCCGACGAATGTGGCATTGTCATCTGTCGAAATTGAAGAGATGATGTTCCGTTCATTGTTTGAGAAAGTACTTGCTTCAATTCTTCATCATTGGTTTGCAGTTGAGCACATTTTTCATAATCGAATTGCAAGTTCTGAATACTTTCGATGCGGGAAAGCATGTCTGCAACAATGTTGTCTTTTCCTGAAACATGTCGAATATCTGTGCAGCATTGATCAATGTAGTCAAGATAAAGCATTTGACGTGGAGTAACTTTATCAGGATTTTGTAGAAATGCAAATGTTAACGGTTTATGATCCGTATAGATGGTGCATTTACGTCCTTCGATCATAAACTTGTTGTGCTTGACTGATTGATAAATTGCTAAGAGCTCTCTATCGTAGGTTCTGTACTTTTTCTGGGAGTCTGTCATTTGCTTTGAATAGAAGCTAAGTGATTATAACTCACCTTTGTTGAATTGGTTTAAAGCAGCTCCAACGGAAAAGTTACTGGCGTTCACATACAACGCTAAATGTGCTTCTGGAAGAGGATGAGCCAATTGTACTGCATTTGAAAGATTTCGTTTGCATTCTTCGAAAATTTGCTCGACTTCAGGATTCCAAATGAGTTTTGTTTGATCATGCTTCTTGTTTCCGTGAAATATAACTTGAAGTTTTCCATGCTTGACAGCTGCATTTGGTAGGAAACGTCTGTAAAAATTGAGAAGTGCTAGAAATCTGCGTAATTCGTGAGCTTCAACTGGTTTCTTAAATTCTAGAATTGCGTTGATACGGTCTAGTGGAGGTGCAATTCCAGCTTTCGTGACACGATGTCCGATAAATATAACTTCAGATTTCCCAAACACGTATTTCGCCAAATTGATTTTGATGTTATGTTGACGAAGTCTTTCTAAAACCATCTTAACATGTTTGCGGTGCTCATCTTGGTCTTTCGAGGCAACAGCGATGTCATCAATGTATGTAACAACAAAATCGAGGTAGTTGAAAATGCTGTCCATGAAACGTTGGAAACTTTGAGAGGCGTTTCGCAGGCCAAACATCATAACGTTAATTTCGAAGAGACCAAAAGGTTTTATGATTGCGGTTTTTGGGCGGTCTTCCGGTGCAATTGGAATTTGATTGTAGGCTTTCACAAGATTTAAAATAGAAAATATTTTCTTACCAGCAAATCGTTGAGCAAAATCTTGAATATGAGGTAGTGGATACCGATCTGGGACTGTGATTGAATTTAATCGTCCGCCGATAAAAAACAGAACCGTGTATAAAATCAGAAAACGGAATTCGTAACGATGCTTGCTTGCTTGCTAATAATAGCACGTTTCGAAAAAGCTGTAATGATTAAAGGAACATTGAAATATCATTCCATATTTCCAATTTCACTGCAAGAGTTGGAAGCAAAACAATTCTCTTCTTACGAAAATAAAAAAATTGTGAAAATTTTTAAGTTAAAAATTAATATTGCCATTAATTGAAATGAATTGAAATCTTAATATATAACTTGTTTTTCGAAATAACGCTGTTTTTTTATTTATTTTACCCCAATTTTTTATGAAACATTATTTATTGATAAACAATATTGTTCAATTGAAAATTTAAAACATAGATACTGTTCATACTATTTGCAATATAATGCAGAGAATATCGGTATAAGGCGAGAATACGAGTTTTACCTTGCAACTGGCGCGCAGACGCGCTCGTCTTTTTAATTTGTTTGCAATAATAATAATCGTTTCTCCATTAAAAAAAAAGCATTTTCGATGGAAAATTGGACGTAGAATATGATGGTCATATTTTAAACACGCTAAGTGGTGGGTTTTGTTGTTAAAAATTGATTCAAACATTTCAATTGTTTATAACAATATTAAATTGTTCAAACATTTTTTTTAATCTATTTTTTTTTCTTAAAATTCACTTTTATCTTCAAAATGAAAAAAAATTGTGTCTCTAGCTTAAAATGAACCGGAGTTAATTTTTGAAAATCAGTCTTCAAGCCAAAAATCACCAAAATCTGAAATGTTCAACCCTCTCTATTTTCGAAAAAAAAAAAACAAAAAGAAAATTAAATTCCTCGGACAGGTGTCTTTTCTTTTTCGATAAAGAACACGTAAAAATGGGTCGGTCAGAAAGGTATTCGATTTGTAAAAGAATTACCCATATACAAGGATAGTATAGCCATTGGGCCTGCACACACGAGATGAACAATTTTTGGACTAAAACCTGTTTTAGTCTATAGTCCAAGCACACACGAGATGATTTCAGACTGGGGGAAGAAATGTATACATGAACCTCTTTCATATGTGTTAGTATTTCTATGTGTATGTTGTTGTTGTTGTATGTTGTGTATGTGTTAGTTTCAGTCTTCGTTCATCCACGAAATTTCGGGTTGAAATTTTAGTCCGTTTCATACTGCACACTTCGGTTCCCTTGCCAACAAAACTGTTCTTAGTCCGGATGAAATAGTCTCGTGTGTGCAGGCCCATTGTATATATAAACTATAGTACTCTCATGGAACAGAAAAAAGTGTTATGGAATACACTCTACCGAGGGCGCTGTCATAGGAAAATATTGTCGTGGAGACTTTTGATTTAGGGTGGGGTAGTAATTGAGGAAGAGCGAGAAAATTTTATCAGCTCTGGCAATGAGAAAGACGAGAAAGAGAAAATAAAATTTGTTTTGTATCATTTTCCTTTTGAGGGATCTTCTGTGTGTTTTGTTGTCATATTTTTTTGTCAAGAATATTTGTTTTGTTTTTGCTATTTCATACGCAACAAAGCAACGTTGTTCAATTTCGGCATATCTAACCAAAATACAACGTTGCTTTTTATTTGTATAGGCACATATACCTATTTGAATAGATTTAAGTAGGAATAATTTTGAAAATTGATTCTTGATAGGATTAGGCTTTTTTGAATTTTAGTATATCTACATAGGAACTTTATCTTAATATATTAGGTAACTTACCTATGTTGATTGCAATTATTATTATTTTTGTTATTCAAAAGTATAATAATTGGTGTAATTTTGAAGAACAAAAATAATAATTGCAATCAACTATTTTAACTGCCTACATTAGATGCAGTGGGTGGCAAGGTAGTGGAAATTATTTTTTTTTTGCAATTAATGTAATTATGTACATATATAGGTATAAAACTATTTCTTTAAGCAAATCTAATAGGTACGTATACCTATATTTTTATTAGAGAAAATAGCTTTTACATATGTACATACCTATATAAAATATGGTATGGTAGAAAATAATTTTGATTACAAAAAAAATATTTTTATGCGTTCATAGGTATTTATATAATTAAAAATAAAAAAAAGGAAATTTGATATAGGTATAGACTAGTTTTTAAAATTTATTCATATAAACTTTGTTTGCAAAAAATATAGAAAATGTTTAATACTTTTTATGTTTATATAAACAATTTCAGAGATGTATAAATATTAACATAAAGCAATTGTGAAAAAAAAAATCAAATAAGTTTTTCGAGAAAAAAATAATGTTAGATAACTTAAATTAATTAAAAAAAAATTAGAATAAGTAGAATAAAATTATTATTGACATAATATTTAAAAAAAAATCAGATACCTTTCTTGGAAAAAATATGTTGTATGCATTTTTTAGATAAGAATTGATTTATTATGTTTCCAATTGTACAATTTACAAAGATTTATATATACAAAATCGTTAAAGCATGGCTTTGCCGTCTGCATTTACATATTGTCAATAAGCAATTTTAGAAAAATTAAAAACAAAAAGAAATATGGTGTCAATTTTAAAAAAATTATTGATGCACCCCACATGAAAAACTTTGAAAATAAAAATAAACGTTTTTTTTATAAAAAATAGTTTTTATCCATATATTTTGTAAAAAAATAAGATATTTGCCCTGCGAATTTTGAACAAACAAATATTTCTTTTAATGTTTGTCTACGAATTTTCATCAAATTTGGAAATTATTAATTCATTAAAATAAAAATTTTGTTTTTTTTTTTTGTATTTTGTTAATATAAATATAAAAAGTACGAATTTATGCAAACAAAGTTTTAAAAACCTTTTATTATTAAACTAATTTTAAATATAAGAAATTTCTTTAAAATTGTTCTAGAAAAAAAATTGGGATATTAATTTTAAGTATTTAAAAATAAAGATTCTAAGAAATATTTTCAAAAATTAATCGCTCAAACTTTTTCAAGACATTGATTTTTCAAAAACAATTTTTTTAGATAAAAAAATATTTTTTCGTTTTCTCTATCATCGTAAAGTCATTTTTGATCAAAATTTCGAGTTAAATTTTTTCCACATAAAAATATTGAGCCGTTTTTGAGATATCGAATTTTCCAAGAAAAAAAAAATACTTTTTTTCCAAAAATTAAAAAAATGTTTTTTTCAAAGCTTTGAGACGCAATGTTTTTAAACTTTTTGGAAGCATCTCTATACAAAATTTTGATAATGAGAAAATTGTGAAATTTCAAAATTTGATAAAATGGTTCTATGGTAGGTACAAGCTGTAATATCTTAATTTCAAAATTTAAATTAAAGATCATACAAAGAAAAAAAAATTTATCAAAATTCCAGGCGCCGTTTTCGAGAAAAATACGATTTTTGAAAACCATTTTTTAATTTTTTTTACATTTACCTTTATTTTTAAGTAAAATAAATTTTTTTTCTCACATCTTGTAGATTATATTAATAAACTTTTACTTATCAAGTTTAAAAAAAATCTAGCATGGGGTTTTCGAAATATTGAGTTTTGAAAAGTTTATTTTAAAAATCCAATTTTTTTGTTTTGAAAATTTTAATACACAATTCTATTTAAGTTTTTGGGAAGCTTTAGCAAAAAAAAATGATCGAAATCCGTTGTACCGTTTTTGATACAATGAAAAACAAAAAAAAATGGTTCCATGGGGGGTACAAAAAATACTTATTTTTTGAAAATTTTTTTTCAACCATTACCTTAAAATAAATAACCACTGCCAATCGCACAGACAATGATTATGAGAAAAAAAGTGAAAATTTATTGACAATTAATGTATGATGCTGCTCAAACACCTATAAATATCCATTTTCCTCTAAAAAACACCTGAAATATGAAAAAATAAGACATGGTTGCTACATTTAAAAATCGCCATGTTAATTATTTTAGCAGAAATTGTTTTTTTCTGATTTAGTAGTTGAAGTTTACCTATTACAAATTAACCAAAAAAAATACATTTAATACATACTCGTACATATATTTTTCTTCCATTAGAAGTAAAAAATGTGAAAATATTTTTTTTTTTCGAAAAACAAATGTTTATCTTTAAATGCGATTTGCGGCTAAACGGAGGTTCGTAGACCCCCCAAAGTTGACATCTTCTAACGTGATTTCTGGCTAAACTAGGCATCTTAGCGAGTTCAAAATTGCATACTCGTGATGTATCACATGATTTTTTTCTAATTGATAAAATTTTAGTCAAAATTAGTTTTCAAAATTCTACATTTTGAAACTCTACTTCTTCAAATTCCGCATTTCGAAATTCTACTTCTCAAACTAAGTAAAAAAGCACAAAATTTTAAAATATTATTTCCCAAAATTTGGCATTTCAAAATTTTGCTTTTCTAATTTTACTTATTAAGTTTTCTGCATTTAATAATTCTACTTCTTAAAGTACATTTTTCAAGATTATATTTCCCAAAATTTTGCATTTCAAAATTCTACTTTTCAAAATTCTGCTTTTCAAATTGTACCTATTAAATTTTCTGCATTTCAGAATTCTACTTCTCAAAATATCTTTTTCAAAAATTTACTTTTTAAGTTTTCTGCATTTCAAAATTTTATTTCCTAAAATTCTGCATTTCAAAATTTTATTTTCTAAATTTCTGAATTTCAAAGTTTTGCTTTTTAAAATTTTACTTAGGTGCTAAGCTTTCTGCATTTCAAAATTCCTTTTTCAAACTTCTGTTGTTCAAAATTTTACTTATTAAGTTTTATGCATTTCAAAATTTCATTTCCCAAAAATCTGCATTCCAAAATTCTACTCTTCAAAATTTTAGCTTTCAATATAATTTTTCTGTACCTATTTCAGAACTCTAATACTCTAATTCTCGAAATTCTGCATTTTAAAAATCTGCTTACAAAAATAATTATCTAACTACCTATACAAAAAAATTGTTCTGAGTGGTAATCGTGTATTTGAATTAAAATCCTATACTCGTACCTACATACATATATTTATTTGCTCCAACATAGATACAACACAGCGAACGAAAAAAATAAAACCTTCATTCCAACAATATACCGTTTTTCTCTATGCGTGAAGCAAAAAATGCCACATCATACTTATTTGTATAGAAAATGAACAAAAACAAAACAAAAAATAGCTTTCTTGTTGTCGCTTTGTTCTGCAACTTCGGTTTGCTTTTACCGAAAATATTATCACCCCTTCCTGATTATCGTCTGTCCTTACTCTCCACAACTCTACGTAAAAAGTTATGGAATACGCTCGTATGGCACCGCGTCGTTCGTTCCTCTTCATGAGAGTACTATAGTTTATATATACAATGGTATAGCTTGAACCAGCGGTCAGCCATCAGACGAATAGGGGGAATAACATGTAGCATACGAAAACATGCACGTGCCGTAACTATTCGGGACTGGTGGAAGTCTGATCATAGCCTCTCCGTAGCGGCCGCTAGAAACAAGCCTTTAAAAAGGTTTGGCTAATATGATCAGGCTGGTTCCTCAGGTTGGCGACAGGTTAATTCCCTGTCCCGTAAAACTTTTGAATTACGAGACCGACAACAAGCCTCGGAAACGGACTGATCACACGACGACAACCAACGCAACGAAAACTGAAAAATGATTTACGAATTTTCTTATGGAACGTACGATCGCTCTATAGAGCTCGAGCTGCTCAGCAGCTAGCCGATGCCCTGTCAAAATATAAAGCTGACATAACAGCTCTTCAAGAAATCAGATGGACAGGGAATGGCGTTTTACAGAAGAAAGAATATGACATATACTACAGCTGTCATACAAAACACCATGTGCTCGGGGTAGGCTTCCTAGTCAGCGAAAAAATGAAGTCTACCATCATCGGCTTTAACGCTATAAACGAAAGGCTATGCACCCTTCGCGTGCGAGGCAAATTTACGAACATCAGCCTCATTAACGTTCACGGACCTACGGAGGAGTCCTCAGACGAAGAAAAAGAGACTTACTACGAACAAGTCGAGAGGGCCCTCAATGCCTTTCCAAGGTATGATGTTAAAATCATCCTTGGGGATTTGAACGCAAAAATAGGTTGGGAGCCGGTATTCAGGCATTACGCAGGCACCCATAGTTTGCATGAGAACACTAATGACAATGGACTTCGAGTCTTAGAATTGGCAGCATCGAAAAACATGGTCGTTGCGAGTACCAGGTTCCCGCGTAAAGATATCTACAAAGCCACCTGGGTATCACCTGATGGAGTCACTCGTAACCAAATAGACCACGTGTTGATAGACCGTCGCCACTACTCGAACTTGATGACGGTACGAACGTACCGAGGTGCCAATATCGACTCGGATCACTATCTTGTTGGTATGGTTTTCCGAGGGCGGATTGCCTTGCGAAGACGCATTGCATCCGCCGATCAGGTTCGAATCAACACGGCTGCCCTGCGCAATGAAAACACCAGTAACACCTTTGGTAATGCGTTAGGACTCGCCCTAGAATCACTTGATTTAGGGAGAGTAAGTCCTGGAGCCAGTATGCTGGGCGTAAATGAGAAGTGGACACGCCTTAAGAATATTGTCATTAGTACTGCCAACTCCATCTTAGGCAGCAGTCGTAAAAATCGGAACGACTGGTTTGATGATGAATGCAAGCTAGCGACTGAACGTAAGAATATTGCGTACCGAGCAATGCAACAATCTCATAGAACGCGGGCACGCGAAGAGGAATATAAAGAGCTCAGAAGAATAGAAAAACGGCTACACAGACAAAAAAAATCAGCCTGGGAGAAGAACCTAATCTGTGAAATTGAAAATAGCCGAGAGCGAGGTCCGCACCAGGCGCGGAAGTTCTACCAATCCGTCCGAAACATGACGCAGTACACACCACGCTGCACATACTGCAAGGACGGAGAGGGAAATCTGATCACCGATCCTGAAAGCATACTGGAGCGATGGGAAGTGTACTTTAATGAATTGCTAAATGGTCAGCTCACTGCAGAAGTGGAGGCTCCACTACTTCAAGAAGAATACTCTATGTTGCCGCCACCAAGCATAGAAGAGGTTGAGAAGGCTATAGGCCGGCTTAAACAGAACAAAGCCCCGGGAGCCGATGGCATACCAGCCGAATTATTCCATCACGGCGGGCCAGCCTTACGTCAAGCAATTCATGATATTATAGTACACGTATGGGAGCAGGAAGAAATGCCAGAAGACTGGCGAAAAGGTTTAATATGCCCCATACATAAGAAGGGAGATGTCACAACGTGCAGCAATTATAGAGGTATCACGTTGTTGAGTACCGCCTATAAGATACTCTCCTCTATCCTACAAGACCGGATAACCCCATACGCTAAAACCGTTATCGGACAATATCAGTGTGGTTTCATTCCAGGCAAATCAACAACTGATCAGATATTCACCCTTAGGCAGGCGATGGAAAAATGTCTAGAATTTAACATCCCAACATACCATCTGTTTATAGACTTTAAGGCCGCCTATGATAGCATAGCCAGGGTAGAACTTTACAAAGCCATGAGAGAATTCGGCATCCCAAATAAATTGACACGACTATGTAGGTTGACCATGACCAACGTAACAAGCCAAGTAAAAATAGCCGGATTGCTATCCAGACCAATCAACATCTTTAATGGACTCCGACAAGGGGACGGTTTGGCCTGCCTCCTCTTCAACCTGGCGTTGGAGAAAGCAATCCGTGACTCTGGCACGGCAACAAGAGGGACCATCGTCAACAGGTCCAGCCAGTTACTGGCTTACGCAGACGACATCGACATCATCGGAAGAACCGAACAAGCTGTACACGATTCCTTCATCCAGATCGAGCAGGCGGCACAAAATCTGGGGCTGCACATTAGTGAAGGTAAAACAAAGTACATGGTGGCGTCGAATGCGAGAGGAACAGTTGGTCAAACAATCAAGGTTGCGGAGCACGAATTTGAAGTGGTGCAATCCTTTAAATACCTTGGGTCAATAGTAGCAGCCGATAACAATATAGAAGAAGAAATACGCGGGCGGCTTCTCAAATCCAACAGAGCCTACTATAGTCTGTCAAAGCTCTTCAAATCCAGAAATCTCACCATAACTTCAAAACTGCTGCTGTACAGGACCATGGTCCTGCCAGTACTCACATATGGATCCGAGACTTGGGTGCTTAGCAAAAGGCACTCCGACCTCTTAGCTGCGTTCGAGAGAAAAGTCTTAAGGAGAATTGTTGGCCCCGTATGTGAGGAAGGACGATTCCGGAGACGGTACAATCATGAACTGTACGCAATCTACCTTGAAGCAGATATCGTGACAAAAATTAAGCTCAGTAGACTCCGGTGGGCAGGGCACCTAGCTCGCATGAGCGAAGAGGAACCTGCTCGGAAAGTTCTTTGTGGTACATTCTATGGTAGACGACAGCGTGGTAGACCATGCTTGCGCTGGAGAGATGGCGTAGACCAGGACGCCCGAAGCCTTGGGGTGCGCAACTGGATGGCGTCGGCTAGAGACCGGGATAGGTGGAGAGACTTGTTGAAAGAGGCCAGGACCGGAACCCGGTTGTCGAGCCGATGATGATGATGATGATAGCTTGAACCAATTCAGTTGGCCAACGGTCGGTTGCGCAGAGAGAGGATTTAAGAGAACAAAAATGGTGCACAAGATATTTAATGAGTAAAGATTTTTCCTTAAATCTTACAGTGCCTAACTCAACTTTGCTTTGACAAATAGTTTAGGGATTATTGTTTATTTCTATGTTTTATGATTTGTGGCTTAGCAACAGAAAGGTTCCGGGGGTGTTATGTTTATATTTATTTTATGGTGTTAGTGTTTATTTGATATATGCATTTATTATTTTTTGACCTGTGGGGTTTTGGGATTTATTGTAGATTAGTGTTTATTAGTTAGGTTAGTGTTTACAAGTTTGAATAATTTTTACCTACGAGTTTTTAAGAATTTATTTTACCTTAAAATAATTATTATAAATTTGTACTTCAGAAATAAATATAAAACATAATAATAAAATAAAACCAATATAAATAAGAATAATATAATTTAAATAATAAATGTTCATTTACATATACTTAGTTTTAAGAACTAATGTCGCTTTCATAGTCGGTTAAAGAATCGTCACTTGGATAATTTATAATTGAATCTGAAATTGTGTCCCACGTCAGGTTGTGAGAAAAGTATTCCTCAGTTCTTATGGCTTTTTCACACACTTTTCAGCCGTTATTTTTGAAAATTCTTCCTCTGCTACTTTTTGAACATCCAATAAATTGAAATTCACCACCTGCATGCTCCATTATCAGCCTCTTTCCCTTTGAAATTGGCATCTTCAACCCACTGCTACTGTCATCAGTCCAAGCCCGTGGCCTTGTATGTGAGCTATGAATATAGCTTTCGTCCAAATAAATGATATCATATCCTTTTGTTCTGTATTCCCGGATTTTTCTCAGATACTTCACTCGCATGAGTTTAATATCATTTCTTTCACAGAGAAGTTTCCGGTTGTTTTGAGTGTTCTTGTAGCTAAATCCGTTTCTTCTTAGAATCCTGTTGAGAGACGTAATACTTAAGCTAAACTCCAGATCTTCCTACACTCGTTGTCTCAACATTTTTAAGGATGTCATCATTTTTTGTCCGAATGCGGAATGAATATGACAGTTCATGTGAATGAGCCACCTCATCTGTTAAGAGAAAAATTTAACGCTATTTTGGAGAATCTTGGCAGACTTACGTATGACCAATATGTCGAAGAGGCCCAATCATCATTACAGCAAACTAAACCATTTTTTAAATGCAAAAACATATTTCCTCAACAGTTACTCATCTAAAAAAATAAGTACTATCTTCAAAATGAGAGGTGAACTTGTCCTTTTAAATTTTGTTCCACATCGACCAGATCTTCCAACAATTTGTGACCTGTGCAACATGAAAAAGAGAGAGGATGTTTTTCATTTTCTTGGCGTTTGTCCAATTCTAAAAGAATTTCGACTGTCAATGTTTGGAAAACATGTACTAGAAGAAGATGAAGCAATTAATATTTTAAACGGAGAGAAGGGATGAGATATCCTATATAACTACACAGCTGCAGCACTTCGTTATAGAAAGCGTATAATAGAAGGAGATTTTTAATATAGGAACTTCAGTTTATATTTTGTCAACTCTGGTAGACGGCCATAGGCCAAACCCATTATGACTTAGTCTAAACCATAATTGTAATATTTTTTAATTGAAATAAAAGTCAATTTTAACTAACTAACTAACTCATCATTTTTTCCCCCTGGTGGAAGTTGTGCATTATACGCCAAATAGCTGCGATGTCGAATTCGTCTAGTCCAGTTTTCCACTTCGTATGCTGCACTTTTTTATTTTATTTTTTTTTTTTTTCATTTCATTTCATATTTATTATAATGTTAACATAATACAACAAGATTTAATCTTTTAGGAGTATTTAAGCAATCGTTACCAATTAATAATAATAATTAACATTTGAAAATAAAACAAAGGCGTGCAATCTAAGGAAGAGGAAAAAAAAATACATTTTGTCAAAATATATAATTTTTAATATGATGAGAAATACAACAATATCTTCTTCTTAAACATGGGCGGTGATATAGTTCTCTGTAACTCGATTGGCAAAGAGTTCCACAATCGAATAACAGATACGAAAAAAGATCTCTCCCCAATGGTCCGTGTGAAGCGCGGTGTAATTAAGCGTAAACCTCTTTGTGACTGAGCAAACTGGAGCATTTCACCTAGGTAACCCGGACACCTACTGTGTATAATATTATTTGGTGACTGCATAACTCCTGTCTCTTCGTATTCCTTAATAATCCTTCTGTATGAACGTTCAGAAATTCCAGTATTTTCCACTGTTTGCGTTGTTCCGTAACTTACAGGATTTTCAAGAAACGAATTCTTTGCTTCTTCCAGTTTGTCATTATATATCTTAACAACTATCTTACGCGCCTGGCTTCCAATAGGTTTTCCTTTTCTAAATGGATCCATTAAAATTTCTTTTAAATGTATTTCAATGTATTATTCTTGGCTGTTTTTTTTTTTTAAACTGAATTGCAAACCAAAGCAAATATCATTTAAATACGTTAATTCCCTCAGATGCAAAAATTCATTCTTAAAAACTCGTAGGCAAAAATTGTTCAAGCTCGTACACACTAATCTAACTAATTAACACTAATCTACAATTAATCCCAACCCCACAGGTCAAAAAAAAAATATATCAAATATACACTAACGCCATTAAATAAATATAAACACAACGCCCCCGGAACCTTTCTGTTACTAAGCCTCAAATCATAAAACATAGAAATAAACAATAATCCCTAAACTTTTTGTTATTAATCCTATGTCGCAGCTCGCAGGTAGTTTTTTTCGTCTAACCCAATTGCATTTTGCAAAATACTTATTTTTTTATTATAGGTGCACTGAAATTTGTCCCAATAATAAAAACAAAAATTATTAATTTTATTTTTTCGAAGTAAAGTTTACATTTAAAGATCTTTTCTTTTTATCTCACCAGAGATGAAATAGTTTTTTAGACATCAAGCTATGAAAGAAAGATAAACCATGATCATATCCTTTTCAAAGAGAGTCCATCGCTGGAAATTCATTTCTATTTAACTGTGAGCGAAGCTATAAACAAAACTCACCCTCCTAAGTGCTTCAGTATCAGTATGATCGCAGCAGCGTCATTGAAAACAACGACGGCATGTACATCTTTTTTTCTTTTTTTTCAGTGATTTTTCTGTCTTTTTAAGAATTTATTAAAGAGTAGAGCAAAGAAATTTAAAGAGACCTGCGCAGTAGAATTGTTAACTGAATTGGTTCAAGCTATACTCTCATCATTGTATATAAAAACTATAGTACTCTCTTTGAGTATATATAATTATATATACTCAAAGAGTACTCTCATGAAGAGAAACGAACGATGCGGCGCCAAACGAGCGTATTCCATAACTTTTTACGTAGAGTTGTGGAGAGTAAGGACAGACGATAATCAGGAAGGGGTGATAATATTTTCGGTAAAAGCAAACCGAAGGTGCAGAACAAAGCGACGACAAGAAAGCTATTTTCTGTTTCCTTTTTATCAATTTTCTATACAAATAAGTATGAGGTGGCATTTTTTGTTTCACGCATAGAGAAAAAACGGTATGTTGTTAGGTTTGATTTTTTTCGTTGTATTTATATTGGAGCAAATGAAGGATTTTTATTCAAATACACGAATTCTTAAACGGTTACCACTCAGAACAATTATTTTGTGTAGATAGATAATTATTTTTGTTGGCAGATTTTTCAAATGCATAATTTTGAGAATTGGGGTTTTGAGTATTATTCTGAAATACAGAACAATTAGGTATATTGAAAGCTAAAATTTTGAAGAGTAGAATTTTGGAATCCAGAATTTTGGGAAATTAAATTTTGAAATGCATAAAAATTAATAAGTAAAATTTTGAAAAGCAGAAGTTTGAAAAAGGAATTTTAAAATGCAGAAAACTTTATAAGTAAATTTTGAACAGCGGAAGTTTGAAAAAGGAATTTTGAAATGCAGAAAGCTTAGTAAGTAAAATTTTGAAAAGGCAAATTTTGAAATGCGGAATTTTAGGAAATAAAATTTTGAAATGCAGAAAACTTAAAAAGTAAAATTTTGAAAAAGATATTTTGAGAAGTAAAATTATGAGAAGTAGAATTTTGAAATGCAAAATTTGGGAAATATAATCTTGAAAAATGTACTTTGAGAAGTAGAATTCTTAAATGCAGAAAACTTAATAAGTAAAATTAGAAATTAAAAATTTTGAGAAGTAGAATTTCAAAATGTAGAATTTTGAAATGCAAAATAACAAAAAAAATCATGTGATACATCCACTCCCTGCATCACGTATGCAATTTTAAACTCGCTAAGATGCCTAGTTTAACCAGAAATCACGTTTGGTTTGAAAATGTCAACTTTGGGGGCCTACGGAGCTCCGTTTAGCCGCAAATCACATTTAAAGATAAACATTTGTTTCTCCTTACATGCGATACGTGGAAAGGTGGCACTCCCTAGACCACGAATATGCAATTTTTAATCCTCTAAGATGCCTAGTTTAGCCAGAAATCACGTTAGAAAATGTCAACTTTGGGGGGTCTACGAAGCTCCGTTTAGCCGCAAAACGCACTTGAAGATAAACATTTGTGTTTCGAAAAAAAAATTTCACATTTTTTACTTCTTCTTCTTCCTTTGCTAAAATAATTAACATGGCGATTTTTAAATGTGGCAACCATGTCTTATTTTTTCATATTTCAGCCGTTTTTACTTGCGACTTATAGGTACTATAAGGCAAGTTATGCATTCGTAAAAAAAATCGAACTCGAGATTTTGATCAAAGTTGACATTACGATGATAGCGAAGACTAAAAAAGTGGGTCTCGCAATTCTGTCTGTCTGTCTGTCTGTCTGTCTGTCTGTCTGTCTGTCTGTCTGTCTGTCTGTCGGTTCGACTACAGCCTAAACGGCTCGGCCGATTTTCTTCAAATTTGGTAGATATGGGTTTTAATTTTTTACCCCCGGACGTTTTTTTTTTTTTTTTTTAAGACCAAAAATAACGGTACCTGCCATACGATTTTTTTTCGAAATTTTATAAATATTTTTTTTTCTCAAAAACTGTCCCACAGAATTTTTTAAAAAAAATTTGAAAAATTTCATTTGGTTAAAACTAGCTAATGGTTAAAAAAAATTTTACAAAAAATTGTTATTTTTGGTAGACCCCCTGGGTCCATTTTTTTTGTTTTTGATTTTCTCGAAAACGGTACAGCCGATTTAAATAATTTTTTTTATGCCAAAGCTCCTCCAAAGTTTGAATATTATTGCATATTCAAATTTTCAATTTTTATTTTTTTGGATTTTTAAAAAAAAAATCAAAATTTTTTTTTGGAAACTCAATATTTCGAAAACCCCATGCTCGATTTTTTTCAAACTTGACAAAAATAAGTTTTTTAACATAATCTACAAGATTTGAGAAAAAAAATTTTGTTTCATCTAAAACTAACGGTACCTTCCATACAAATTTTAAAAAATGGTTTTCGAAAATCGTATTTTTCTCGAAAACGGTTCCGAGAATTTTGCTAAAATTTTTTTTCTTTTGATTAATCTTAACGATCTATAATTTAATAAAAAAAAATTTTAAATCTAGATATTACTGACTGTACCTACCATAGAACGATTTTTTCGAATTTTGAATTTCTCATCATCGACATAACGGATTTTAATGAAATTTTTTATAAAAAAGCTCCAAAAAAGTTTAAAAAACAATGCATTTAAAAACCTAAGAAAAAATATTTTTT
Source organism: Chrysotoxum bicinctum (assembly GCA_911387755.1). Classification (NCBI taxonomy): domain Eukaryota; kingdom Metazoa; phylum Arthropoda; class Insecta; order Diptera; family Syrphidae; genus Chrysotoxum; species Chrysotoxum bicinctum. Next base: position 129,294,971 of record OU426987.1, on the reverse strand, counting down.
CAATTTTTAGAAAAAAAAAGTCGTTTTTTTTTTGAAAAATTCGATATCTCAAGAACGGCTTATTATTTTTTTTGGAAATTAGACTTTTAATTCGTACAATAATAAAAGCTTAAGGTTGGCGTACCAAAATTTTTTCTTAAAAATGTTTTAAAAATTTTGTACATAAAAGCTTATTTTTTTAAGGAACCACTACAACGACTTATAATTTTTGTTCTTGAATAAATTCATATTTGCATAGCATTCTGTTTTTATCTCTTACTACTAAAAGAATTAAAAAAATTAATTTTATCCTTATGAACAGTTTTCTCTAATAACATTCGTTTTTAAAATTCCTAGTCTATTACATAGGAGCAAGTTCGTGCGACCCAGTCGTGCATTTTATTTTAGAGGCAAATGGATATGCATAGGTGTTTGAGCAGGATTATACATTCATTGCATGTTATTTATTTTATTTTCTGTTATTTATTTTAAGGTACATAATGGTTGAAAAAAAATTTTCAAAAAATGGTAATTTTTTGTACCCCCCATGGAATCATTTTTTTTTGTTTTTCACTGTCTCAAAAACGGTACAACCGATTTTGATCATTTTTGTTTTGCTAATGCTCCCCAAAAACTTAAATAGAATTGTGTATTAAAATTTTCAAAAAAAAAATTTTGGATTTATAAAATAAACTTTTCAAAACTCAATATTTCGAAAACCCCATGCTAAATTTTTTTAAACTTGATAAGTAAAAGTTTATCAATATAATCTACAAGATGTGAGAAAAAAATGTATTTTACCTAAAAATAAAGGTACCCACCATACAAATGTAAAAAAAAATAAAAAATGGTTTTCAAAAATCGTATTTTTCTCGAAAACGGCGCCTGGAATTTAAAAAAAAAAATTATTTTGTATGATCTTTAATTTAAAAAGACAAATTTTGAAATTAAGATATTAGGTACAGCTTGTACCTACCATAGAACCATTTTTTTAAATCTTGACATTTGACAATTTTCTCATCGAAATTTTTTATAGAGATGCTTCCAAAAAGTTTAAAAACATTGCGTCTCAAAGCTTTGAAAAAATATTTTTTTAATTTTTGGAAAAAAAGGAATTTTTTTCCTTGGAAAATTCGATATCTTAAAAACGGCTCAGTATTTTATATCGAAACCTAATTTCCATTCGTACAATAATAAAAACTTAAGGTTGGCGTACCAAATTTTTTTTATTTTATTTTCACTTACAAAATTATGTAATTGCAAGTTTTGCATGTGCAAAAAATTTAACTCGAGATTTTGATCAAAGTTTACTTTACGATGATAGAGAATACAAAAAAATATTTTTTTATCTTTTTATCTAAAATTAATATCCCAAATTTTTTTCTAGAACAATTTTAAAGAAATTTCTTATATTCAAAATTAGTTCAATAATAAAAGGTTTTTTTAAACTTTGTTTGCATAAATTCGTACTTTTTATATTTATATTAACAAAATATAAAAAAACAAAATTTTTATTTTAATGAATTAATAATTTCTAAATTTGATAAAAATTCGTAGACAAAATTCGCAGGGCAAACATCTTATATTTTTACAAAATATATGGATAAAAACTATTTTTTTGTAAAAAAATGTTTATTTTTATTTTAAAAATTTTTCATGTGGGGTGCATCAATAATTTTTTTAAATTGACACCAAATTTCTTTTTTTAATTTTTCTAAAATTGCTTATAAGCAATATGTAAATGCATACAAAATATTTTTTCCAAAAAGGTATCTGATTTTTTTAAAAATATTATGTCAATAATAATTTTATTCTATTTTTTTTTAATTAATTTAAGTTTTCTAAAATTATTTTTTTATGTGAATATTTATACATTTCTAAAATTGTTTATATACACATAAAAATTATTAAAAATTTTCTATATTTTTTGCAAACAAAGTTTATATGAATAAATTTTAAAAACTGTTCTATACCTATATCAAATTTCTTTTTTTTTTATTTTTAATTATATAAATACCTTTTAACGTATACAAATATTTTTGTTGTAATCAAAATTATTTTCTACCATACCATATTTTATACAGTAATGTACATGTAAAAGCTATTTTCTTTAATAAATATATAGGTATACGTAGGTACCTATTAGATTTTCTTAAAGAAATAGTTTTGTACCTATATATGTACATAATTATATTAATTGCAAACAAAAACAATTTCCACTACCTAACCACCCACTACATCTAATGTAGACATTTAACATAGTTGAATGCAATTATTATTTTTGTTCTTCAAAATTACACCAATTATCTGTTATACTTTTGAATAACAACAATAATAATAATTGCAATCAACATAGGTAAGTTACCTCAGTGCCGCCGCTGGTTGTTCGTGCGCCCTTGTGCAAGAACCTTAGATTGCCGCCCCATATCTTGGGTGCCGGGGGTATATACGTTGAATAAGTGGAAGTTCTATTTATTCTCCATTTCGCAGTTGAAAAATTTAAGCAAACGTGCATTGTTGTTGTCGCGTTCCAATCTACATCAAATTCTTATAAAACGAACGTAGTCAGACTAGGATTTGGGGGGTCTCTCCTGTAAATGAGTTTGAGAGTTTCGGTTATAGAATATACAATATTTGCATCCTCTTAAGATTATTTACTCTTTTTACTTGAGACTTATAGGTACTATGTATAACGCACGTTATGCATTCGTAAAAAAAATCGAACTCGAGATTTTGATCAAAGTTGACATTATGATGATTTTTTTTCAAAATTTTCAAAAAGAATTAGTTTGGATTTGGTAGATTTTTTTAAAAGCTTGATAAATAAAAGTTTCTTAATATAAATAGAAAAAATGTATTACCTAATAATAACGATACCTACTCTACAAATGTTAAAAAAATGATTTTCGAAAATCGTACTTTTCTTGAAAACGTCTCTGAGAATCTTGATAATTTTTTTTTCTTATGATAAATTTTTACGTTCTATAATAATTAAACAAAAAAAAATTGAAATCAATATATTACTGACTGTACCGACCATAGAACCATTTTGTCGATTTTTTAATTTCTCGGATTTTAATAGATTATTTTTTAGATTAGATTTTTGCATAAACTAATATTTGCTTGCATCACATGGCATCCTATTCTTAGCTCCAGCTACTACTAAGATTTGTTTTAGTCATTTAATTGATGAACTTTATGTTTATGAACAGTTTTTTTCTAATCGCATTAATTTTTTAAGTCTTTTACATAAGAGCAAGTTCGTGCGACTCAGTCGTGCATTTTATTTTAAGAGGAAACACAAAATTTGGCGATTGCGAATAATTTTCTTCAACAAAACCATTTTCAAATAAAATGTAAAGATTCGAGTTCCTAGCACAGTTTTTAATTTATGTATGTCAAATCAATCCTTTGGCAAAAATCAATAGTTTATTGCTTGACAGAAAGAAGACAAAGTAGTTTTTGATACTTTTAAAAGTTTTTGTTTTCACCTCTCTTTTTAAGACACTTAGGGCCATTAGCTGAAACGAAACTTAAATATTTATGTTCAACTTAAGCGCTTATGCTCTACTACATACATAAGAGTTTATGTGGAACATAAGTGTTTATGTTCTGTACCAGCAAATGGGCCTTAATTATTTACTTCCGGATCTGGAAGTATTATATAGGCACGAGTACGATAACTTGGCCGCCAAGATTTGATGACGGATTTTTGTAGAGGGGTCAAAAATAAGCACTTTTTACTATGGGAGGGGGGGGGTCTATCTCCCCCCGTTTAGGAGGTAGGGGCACTTTTATAAAAAATGGTTTAAATTGAAAAAAAAATATTAAAAAACAACGGCAACACCTACAATAAAGTGCTATACTGCGTTTGAAAGCCGGAAGATTGTTCTATAATCCTGCATTTAAATTAAATTACTCATGTCAATGGTTTTTGAGAAATTCGCATTTAAAGTCCAAATTTTGATAAAATAACGTGAAAAAAAAAGTTTAAACCAATTGTTTTCAAAATTGTGAAATGAAATTGTAAATTAGCTTACATGTGTTTCATGTATCTATTAGTTCTTAATCGAACACAAAAAACTGCATGGTTCTATGTCTTCTGGTTTTTGAGAAAATCGAAAATAACTAAAACTACTTTTCTACAAAATGTTTGATATTTTTTGCTTCCTTACATAAATAAATCAGTGCTAGCTTCCAACATTACAATATATAAACAGTAAAGTATGTATGGGGGGGCATGCTGCCCCCCTGCAACCCCCCTGCTTGGGCACACTATAGGATTTGGGGTAGGTGCGAGGTTGGGTGCATGCAAAGTTTCTTTTGCATTCACAGAATCTGTATTTAAAAAATTCAAATTTATTCTATTTATCTAATGTCCACTAAATACATATAAAATACAATAAACGATCTTGAAAACCAAAACAAACTTCTGACCATGTTCACCAATACATGGCACTATTTTTCTATCGAAAATACTGCCTAGAAAGGAAATATAAGGACGACTGGGGTTCGCAAATAATAGAGTTTTTATCAGATGTAAAAAAAGTTTACCCTTGTTATACCGATGGTGATATATGTGAGGGTTTACAGTTAAAAGACATCGCTCCTCCCACCCTTTAGAGCGAAAATTTAGAAAGCGTTTTACCGCCAAAACATCCTCGGCTTCCCACCATAAAAGAGTAACTCAACGAACTCGACAGTTATAGTACGGACGATGGCTTTATTGACGAGACTTACACACCTTTTTAATACATTTTGACCATTTTTAACTAACTATGACTGACTAACTCCTGACTAACTGACAAAATAACTGACCCAGATGCAATTCTACCTCCTCATGGTGCATTCTGGGTAACGCTAAATGAATTGCGGTACTGAACTAACAAAGATTCATTATGTTTATTAACATTAATCCTTAAAATGGAATCACCGTCACCACCAAAAATCAAAAAAAGTAGTTTTGGTAATTTTCGATTTTCTCAAAAACTAGAGGACATAGAACCATGCGGTTTTTTGTATTCGATTAAGAACTGATAGATACATGGATCACATACAAGTTAATTTACAATTTCATTTCACAATTTTGAAAACAACCGGTCTAAACATTTTTTTTCACGTTTTTTTATCAAAATTTGGACTTTAAATGCGAATTTCTCAAAAACTATTGATATGAGTAATAAAATTTAAATGCATGATTATAGAACAATCTTCTGGCTTTCAAACGCAGTATAGCACTTTATTGTAGGTGTTGCCGTTGTTTTTTAATATTTTCTTTTTTCAATTTAAACCATTTTTTCTAAAAGTGCCCCTACCTCCTAAACGGGGGGAGATAGACCCCCCCTCCCATAGTAAAAAGTGCTTGGTTTTGACCCCCCTACAAAAACCCGTTATCAAATCTTGGCGGCCAAGTTATCGTACTCTCCCCATTATATATAATTCCTTGACATCTTAGGTATCCTTTGATGGAATTTGACAATTTGTGATTTGTGTGCGAACTATATTTTGATATGAATAGAGTCTAAACTCTGAATGTCAATTGAAATCTCAAATTCGAACGACCAATGAAACGTTAAATTTCTTTGTTATACTGATTTTGTTCAATCCTTTGACATTTAAGTTATTTTTATCAATTCAATTCTAAAATTAATTAAAAAAACTATTCGTAAATGCTTATTTAAAAACAAACATAAATATTAAGAGACACAAAACTTTTTTTGCTTTTACCTAAGACCCTGCCGCTGTTTTTTTTTTCGTTGTAAAGGTGGTTTGTTTACATTTGTTTACAATGTTTTAAATCATCTTCTATTAATTTTGTTCTAAAGTTACCAACTTAGATTTAAGATATTTAGCTATATCATTGCAATCAGAATATTGATACCCATTTATACAAAAATACGAGTAAATAGTAAAATTTATGATTTCGAGACACTGTTTTCGTTTTATTTTATGAGAAATACATGGGCTGTAAATTAAAAAAAAAAATCAATATACTTTTTGAGTTTATAGGTCTGAGATGTTATAGGTTGCGTGAAAAGCTATTTCGCAAGTGTCAATCTATGGCGACATGGCGTTAAGCAGTTTAGACTACGACTGCAATCGAAGAGGCTATTTGTTGTGAGGTCCGACAATCAGAAACAAAATATGAATAAAGATTAGTAGTAGACTGTGTGTGGGTAATACGTAGTGAACGGTCAAATGTAAACAGGTTCTAATAACTTAAGGAAAAATTTGGAGCATGCTATATATGTTGAGTTAGATCGATCTCTTAATTTTCCGCCCCTAGACGTTGGCGCCCTTGTGCGCCGCACATTTTGCACATATGGTAGAGGCGGCCCTGAGTTACCTAATATATATTAAGATAAATAGGCCTATTCGGCGAGATCTTTTATTCTTCTATTCTGTTATTCTGCTAGCTTGAGAAATCAACGGTCTCTATATCCTAACTTTAGAAGAACAAACTATGGTATGAACAGTCCCTTAAATCAATTGATTTCAGTTTTCAATAAGTATAATTTTTTAATTTCTTCAGTTAATGACAATTTAAAATGTAGTAAATTTAAAGAAAACTTTTTTAATACATAATTGTAAGTAAATTCATATTTGTAATCTTATCTAGTTTTAAGTTTTGTAACGTTAGTACTTTAACGGATTAAGGCCCATTTGCTGATACGGAACATAAATACTTATGTTCCACATAAACTCTTATGTGACAGTTTACGTAGAGGAAAAATAGAACATAAGCGCTTAAGATGAACATAAATATTTAAGTTTCGTATCAGCAAATGGCCCTAAATAAATAAACAATGAATTTCCATACAAATGTTTGAGCTGTCAACAAATCTTTTATGAATTTTAATTTTAGTATTCAGCACGCTAAAATCTGTTATAAAATCTGCTAAGAAAACTTTTATGAACTGTCAAACGTTCGAACATAGAAAAAATCTTTTACGAATAGCATTTTTGGTATTCAGCATGCCAAAATCTGTTATGAAATCTGTTAAAAATCATAAAAGAATAAAAGACAAACTTCTGTGACTTTTATCATAAAAGATTTCAATACATACACAGATACGAGTATATCATCGTCGTCCATTGTGCAATACAATATTTTGCAAATATGGCTGATCTGGAATGAATTAAATAAGAATTAAATTACATTTTTGTTAAGAATGGACGTTTCATAGAACGACGACGATATATTTTATATTTCGTCAACGAAATCTTTTTAAAATGAGACAAATGAAAGAAAATATATTTACACACATACGAGTATTATATAAACATATGTATATGTAAGTAGAGTAGAGGACACCAATAATGTGTAAGAGAAGAGATTACTTTTTTGTTCGTCATCCATTTTAATTTTGTCAGATGAATTATTTTATTTAATCACAGCTGATTATGATAGCAGATTTAGTTCAGTTTCATAACAGATTTCGTTTTCGAAGTTGCATAACAGACTTTTATAAAAGTTCGAGCCCCCGAATACCAATTATAAAAGATCTTTTAAGATGAAAATCTTTTATGATTCATAACAGAAAATCTATAGCAGAATAACAGATGTGGCAGAATAGGCCTAAAAGTTTCTATGAAGATATACATACCTACTAAAATTCAAAAAAGCCTAATCCTATCAAGAATCAATTTTCAAAATTATTCCTACTTAAATCTATTCAAATAGGTATGTGTGTCCATACCAATAAAAAGCAATGTGGTATTTTAGTTAGATATGCCGAAATTGAACAACAAAACAAATATTCTTGACAAAAAAATATAACAACAAAACACACAGAAGATCCCTCAAAAGAAAAATGCTACAAAACAAATTTCATTTTCTCATTTTCGTCTTTCTCATTGCCACGTGGCTAAAAAAATTTCCTCAATTACCACCCCACCCTAAATCAAAAGTCTCCACGAAATTTTTTACTCCGACAGCGCCCTCGGTAGAGTGTATTCCATAACATTTTTTTCTGTTCCATGAGAGTATTATAGTTTTTATATACAAGGCTCTCATGAAGAGGAACAAACGACGCGACGGCTGGCGAATGTGTTCCCCAACTTTTCACGTAGAGTTGTGTAGAGTAAGGACAGTCGATAATCAGGAAGGGGTGATAATATTTTCGGTAAAAGCAAACCGAAAGTGCAGAACAAAGTCCCCTATTACACGATGTCTCACGAGACGAGGCTCACGTAAGTGCGAAAAAGAAAGCAGATATGAGGAAATGAGATGCAAAAACATATTCCCGGTGAGTACCGGGCTGATTTTTAGTAGTCTCATTTTGACGTTTCTTTTTCTCATATTCGTTTTATGTTGTGTTTTGCATTAAAAAATACGAACAACAGTCAAATTTGAGGCATGAGTCTCATGAGACATGAGTCAACGTGTAATAGCTTTTGCCTCACGGGATACAAATTTAAAAGGAAAGTCAAAAATGAGACATGCCTCATGAGCCAACGTGTAATATGGGACAAAGCGATGATAAGAAAGCTATTTTCTGTTTTCTTTTTATCAATTTTCTATACAAATAAGTACGATGTGGCATTTTTTGCTTCACGCATAGAGACAAAACGGTATATTGTTAGATTTCATTTTTTTCGTTCGCTGTGTTGTATATTGGAGTAAATGTTACCACTCAGAACAATTATTTTGTATAGATAGATACATTATTTTTGTAGGCAGATTTTTCAAATGTAGAATTTGGAAAATTGGAGTTTTGAGTATTATTCTGAATTTTTTGAATTTAAATTTTGAAATGCATAAAAATTAATAAGCAAAATTTTGAAAAACAGAAGTTTGAAAAAGGAATTTTGAAATGCAGAAAGCGTAAAATTTTGAACAGCAGAAGTTTAGTAAGTAAAACTTTGCAAAGCAAAACTTTGAAATACAGAATTTTAGGAAATAAAATTTTGAAATGCAAAAAAAACTTGGTAAGTAACATTTTGAAATGCAGAATTTTGAAATGCCAAATTTTTGGAAATAATATTTTAAAATGCACAAAACTTAGTAAGAAAAATTTGGAAATGCAGAATTTTGAGAAGTAGAATTTCGAAATGCAGAATTTTGAGGAGTAGAGTTTCAAAATGCAGAATTTTGAAAACTTAAATTTTGACAAGTAGTATATTGAAAACTAAAATTTTATCAATTAGAATCTTGAAATTCAGAGTTTTGAGAAGTAGAATTTCAAAATGTAGAATTTTGGAATGCAAAATAAGGAAAAAAGAACCAACCAATGGATTGTATGTGTAATCAATTTCCACTCAAATAAATATGTTTCAAATCATACTATGTATTTTAATTAAATAAGTAGGAATCTCATATTAAAGAATAACTATAGATATGGGGTTTCTTTTATCTTTTCAATATGCAAATTAAAACAATTCCATATTAACCTTCAAATACAAACTCGTTGTGGTTTCAAACCAAAAAAATAAATAAATATAAATAAGTTTTTGGTTTTCTGGTTAAATTTTTTTTTTTCCAAAAATTTTTATTTTTTGTACCCCCCATGGAACCATTTTTTTGTTCTTCATTGTCCAAAAACGGTACAACCGATTTTGATAATTTTTTTTTTGCTAAAGCTCCCCAAAAACTTAAATAGAATTGTGTATTAAAATTTTCAAAAAAAAAAAATTTTTTTGGATTTTTAAAATAAACTTTTCAAAACTCAATATTTCGAAAACCCCATACTAGATTTTTTTTTGTAAACTTGATAAATAAAAGTTTATCAATATAATCTACAAGATGTGAGAAAAAAATGTATTTTACCTAAAAATAAAGGTACCCGCCATATAAATGTAAAAAAAAATTTAAAAATGGTTTTCAAAAATCGTATTTTTCTCGAAAACGGCGCCTGGAATTTTGATATATTTTTTTTTTCAATAAATTTGTATGATCTTTAATTTGATAAAACAAATTTTGAAATTAAGATATTACAGCTTGTACCTACCATAGAAACATTTTCTCAAATTTTGACATTTGACAGTTTTTTCATTATCGAAAGTTTTTATAGAGATGCTTCCAAAAAGTTTAAATAACATTGCATCTCAAAACTTCGAAAAAAAATATTTGTTTTAATTTTTGGAAAAATTTTTTTTTTTCTTGGAAAATTCGATATCTCAAACACAGCTCAATATTTTATTTCGAAACTTAATGTCCATTCGTACAATAATAAAAACTTAAGGTTGGCGTACCAATTTTTTTTATTTTATTTTCACGTACAAAATTATGTAATTTCAAGTTTTGCATGTGGAAAAAATTTAAAAAATTTAATTTAAATTAAAAAAAATATTTTGTTATCTAAAAAAACTGGTTGAGCGATTAATTTTTGAAAATATTTTCTAGAATCTTTATTTTTAAATAGGTAGATACTTAAAATTAATATCACAAATTTTTTTCTCCAACAATTTCAAAGAAATTTCTTATATTCAAAATTAGTTTAATAATAAAAGGTTTTTTAAACTTTGTTTGCATAAATTCGTACTTTTTATATTTATATTAACGAAATACAAAAAAAAAATTATTTTTATGAATTAATAATTTCCAAATTTGATAAAAATTCGTAGACAAACATTAAAACAAATATTTGTTTGTTAATAATTCGCTGGAAAATATCTTAGTTTTTTACAAAATATATGGATAAAAACTATTTTTTGTAAAAAAAGTTTATTTTTATTTTAAACATTTTTCATGTGGGGTGCATCAATAATTTTTTAAAATTGACACCAAATTTCTTTTATTTTTTAATTTTTCTAAAATTGCTTATAAGCAATATATAAATGCATACAAAATATTTTTTTTAAAAAAGGTATCTGATTTTTTTAAAATATTATGTCAATTATAATTTTATTCTATTTATTCTATTTTTTTTAATTAATTTAAGTTTTCTAAAATTATTTTTTTCTCAAAAAACCTATTTTATTTTTTTTTCAAAATAGCTTTATGTGAATATTTATAAATTTCTGAAATTGTTTATATACACATAAAAAGTATCAAAAACTCTTTATTTTAAAAACTGGTCTATACCTATATCAAATTTCAACGAATAGAAATAATTTTTCGTTTTTGTAATCAAAATTATTTTTTACCATACCAAATTTCTTCTATTTTAATTTCATAAAATTTTCTATGGGTATGTACATATTATGCAAAAGCTATTTTCTTTAATAAAAGTATAGGTACTACCTATAAGATTTTCTTAAAGAAATAGTTTTCTAACTATGTATGTAATGTACAATGTACATATCTTTATTAATTACAAAAAGAATACGATTGCCACTATCTAATCACCCACTGCGTATAATGTAGGCAGTTAACCTAGTTGATTGTAATTATTATTTTTATTCTTCAAAATTACACCAATTTGAAAAACAAAAACAATAATAATTGCAATCAATATAGGTAAGTTACCTAATATATTAACATAATGTACATATATAACTATAGGGTGATTCCATTATAGCGGGTGCAACATTTAGACTCATTTGAAGTTCATTTAATAATAAAATAAGCAAAATATTTAATGACATTATTACTTGAAGGGATACATTTTCACCTATTTATTTTTAATCCATTTAGAATTCTAAAATATAATAAATAATTTGGCAGAAGAATGGTTTCAAAGTGCGATCGCGGGTGCAACAGAATTGGCCCGACTTTTCTAGATCATAGTACAAAAAACACAAATTCTGTTAATTGTGAAACATTTATCATGCTATTCTTACATGTATTGAACGACGTTGATTCAATTAACTAAATAAATAAAAATAAAGATAGAAAACAAAAGTAAGCAACGAAATTTTAACTTTTAAATCAATCAGGGGTGCAACATCAAATTATTGCGGGTGCAACGCGTCTAACTTAAATTAGTAAACTGATTTAAAAAACTGGAAAAAAATATACAATAAGGCACATATGTAACAAGTCTCTATTAATTATAATTTTGTTTTTTTTTCAAATACTTCAATATTTTTTCGAAAATGCATATATATATATATGTTAGAAGTACTCCACCTTTATCGATATCGGTTAAGGATAACCCCACATAATGATATTGTGATATTGCAGCCTACCTGTACAAGAACGTACAAACGGAAATAACTTTTGGCAATACTGCTGCTGTAAAAACAGAACGGTATTTTAGAGCATGAATCTACTGGTAATATAGGGGGTTCAAAAGACCCTGTTGGAGATTAAGAATTTAATGCTTCGTCTTCTGACTCAATAAAAACATCGAAAACTTAACTTCATGAATGCTCATGGTCATTGTGCTTTTCACGATTCTTAATTTCCGACTTAATCGATTTCACATCTTTTATACCCGGCACTTGTCTGCTAATATTATCCCTTTTATAGAAATCACCTGTCATCCTTCAGTTTTTTAGGCATTGCTTTGGTGGAATCAGTTTTTTTTCTTAGATACATTTTTGACCTCTTCAACTACGTTAGTGGGACTCCTTGGGCGATTACGTTTCACTTGTGCGACTTTTTCAGTCTACAGGGACTGATGTAATGAGTGCTTGCCTTTTTTTTTGTTGCCTGCATTTTTTCGTTTTGTCTGATTCTGGTCAGAATTATAAAACTTGTATCTGTCTTAATTTTCTCTTTCAATAAACATCTCTCCACATTAAATCAAGAGTCCTTTTCTGCATGAAGCACAGCGGTTTTGTTAAGTTTTTGTCAATTTTCTGTAAAGCAGTCTCTTTTCCTTGTTTCATTTCCATTTAACCATATATTTTTTATATAAAAAGGAACAAATTTTATTATATTACATAATTAAAAAAATAACTTGAACAGAAGAAATTGTTATTCAAAGCATATTTTATGAATAAAATAAAATAAATCACGTTATAATGTTATACTCTGTCCAACAAAAATTGTCAGTACAGGGAAGATAGGACGTTTGTCTCTCATTCTGGTTGCATTGCCATGCATAAGTATGTCGCCTTTTAAAGCTCTCACAGGGATTCCGTAGTTTACATTATAAATCGCCGCAAATGAGAGTAAGAAACGCGTAGGGCTACCGTCTGCCGATTCAAAACGACTGAAAACAATATTTAATTTACCTTTTCCCAAATCCCAAAAGCTCCTCAATAAAAACCACTGAAAAAGCTCCTTGCTTGCAATTGAAAATGATAATGGTAACTCTGTTTTGATGTAGATAAAGAGCGCACGATCGTATTGAGTGACACTTGACACTCTTGACAGTATCTCATCAGCAGTGGGATACGACGGTCGTGTTGGGGGGGGGTGTACAACTTTTTGCAAAGAATTACAACAACAATTCCTTAAGAAAAGTCAGTGGCTTGCTCTTTTTTTAGTGGCATTTTTCCTAACGCATTGTAGTGAGGGTGCATCAGGCGCCACTGCTTTAGAAAAAGCTCTCCCATTAGGCCTGTACTGACAATTTTTGTTGTAGTCAATAAGTTGCACCCGCGATCTTAATATTGCGATCGCGGGTGCAACCAATTTAAATCAACGTTTTCTGTCGTTCAACGTACAATATATTCCTAATAACGACTGATTTAATTTTTGTTTTGTTTTCTTCTTACTTTTTGAAAGTTTCAAAACGCTAGCACTTTATTTCCGCTAAAAAAGTAAATTTTTATATCTTTTATGTCGCGGGTGCAACAAACTTACAATGGCTATTTGCAATCAATAATGCTAAAAATATAATAACAAATTCGTACATGTTTTTATGCAAACGATTAAATGGCATGTTGCTTCATACGTCTATTGAGTAAAGCATAACTTAAAACTGTCGGAAATAGCTATTTTGAGCTTATGTTACCATTTATAATAATTGCAGTTCGTACCGACTCTTCGTATGATAATGTTGTCAAGCGCAAACAAAAATGTTCTCTATAAGTTAGGTCTCAGTTTTTGTTTTTATTATTAAATATAGTATCTCTACTTTGAATATATCTCAAAAAAGCAAAAAATATTGTAATTCAAAAATTGGTGTCAAATATCGTCTATAACGTGTAACGGAACCTATTGGAGTGGAGAAGGACACTCAGAAAACAGTTAAACTCCCAATCTCTCTGAAGAGGAGGTACCATATCCACACACCAATAAAATTAGGGTACATTTCCAATTTACCTTACTTTCTTTATATCCTTGCGAAACCTTTACCCATTTAACCACCATTCTGACCCCTAGGCTACAGGATCCCAAAAGGCCAATCCTGGCAGCGAGAGTAATGGTTGTTCCTAGTTACGACGCGACGGCGTTAGCCAGGGCTCTGCTCGTCGATAATAAATGGGTTCTTGCCGAATGAAAGATGAATTTTCAGTAAAATAAGAATACAAAATAGGTTCGAAATAAAAATATCGAGACCCTGAATTCATCCAATTTAAAAAAAAAAAGAAAAAGAATCACTATTCGAATTTCAGTAAAATGAACGCTAAACGAGAGAAAAACGAGAGTCGGCAACTCTAGAGAGGGGTAGGACAAGATGTAAAGTCCTTAAGAGGCGAATCCTCCCATAAATCACGGTTGAGATGCATCCTTGGTTACTGCTACCTCGTACTATTATGCAGCAACCCCCTAACTTGCAGTTCCGCAATAAACTAAATTATTTCAGATCTTACCATGATTATCTTCTCAGCTACTAGAGGTCCTTAAGCTTGGCCACATCCACCCTAAATAAAGCTTTTAGAAATCCATTTTATTTCCTAATATTCTTCAAAATAGAAAATGATACCAACTTCCCATTCTATATCAACGCGAAATTATAAAACAGTATTTTCCAAAACAAACGTTATAATTTTCATTTTATTAAAAAAATATAATCATAAAAAAAATTCTCAAATATAATAATGAAGAGTATTCAAAATTATTTATATATAGGTTATAACCACAGAATCACCACTTCAACCACAGCGAGTATTTTCGCTTTAAAGTATAAAATATGTAAACAAATGATCTCATTCTTGACGAACGATATCATCCAGACTTTAGAATGAATAAACAATCTTTATCTAAAAATATATTAAACAAAGAAATACTTTATCTTCTATAGATTTAACGAAGTGTACGTTCACCACGATCGGAACATAAACACCAGTCGTGTACGACGTACTGGATAAAGGAATGAATAAACAATCCTTATCTAAAAATTATATTAAACAAAGAAATACTTTATCTTCTATAGATTAAACGAAGTGTACGTTCACCACGATCGGAGTATAAACACCAGTCGTCTACGACGTACTGGATAAAGGAATGAATAAACAATCCTTATCTAAACAAATAAATATAGAAAATATAAATACCAGTCGTTTGTAACGTTCTGGTTAGATCTTAAGTTACTCTCACATTGTACAGACAGATTTTAACTTAGTAAAGAAACCTTTGGTATCAATCAAAGTACAATTCTTTTTAAAAAAGTGTTTTACTTAAATCACACTTAAATTTGGGGCAGTAGGTAGGATCTATATTCTTCAATATAATAGATCGCAAGTATACCGGGAACAGTAGGTACTAACGCAAAAAGTTAAATTTTTCGTCACGATTGAGGATCGGCGTAAAAATAAAACAAAGTTAAATTTTTCGTCACGATTAAGGATCGGCGTGAAAATAAAACAAAGATCAATAAAAAACACGGTAACTCATTCAAGAGAAAATAAAAAACCCGCAAAACATTGATCAAAAAACACTTAAATTTGGTGCAAGAATTAAAATCACCCAGTGTTCTAAATTTGACGCAGTGTTTTTTTTTAAACTAACGAACATTAGAATTAAAATCATTCAGTGTTCAACAAAAGTTAATTTCTCATCTCACTCCAACTAATATGGTAATGATGAGCAACCTACAGAAGGAAAATTAACACAACCCCATGAAGACATCTATAACGAAGAAACTCACCAAGAAAAGCAGTAATAAACCATATCCAGGATTCACAGACGAAGAAGACTCTTCAGATCTAGAAACAACAAATTATACTAAGAGTAAGAATTATTTAGTAGA
Organism: Chrysotoxum bicinctum; assembly: GCA_911387755.1. Taxonomy (NCBI): domain Eukaryota; kingdom Metazoa; phylum Arthropoda; class Insecta; order Diptera; family Syrphidae; genus Chrysotoxum; species Chrysotoxum bicinctum. The sequence continues at coordinate 129,279,021 of OU426987.1, read as the reverse complement.
AACATTATCTAAGATTAAATTAAATACAAGTGAAAAAGATTGTGAAAATAATTCAAAGATGACTCAATTACTGACTTTGACTCTTGACCCACTCAAATAAATTGAGAAATTACAACCATTTGACGGTAGAAGAGAAGACCTCTATACCTTTTTAGCAAATGTAGACTCTTAATAAATATGACGCCACAAGCCAGAATATGCGTATCAATATTTTGAAATCAAAGAAAGCCAAGCGATGTATAGAGATAAATGCGCACTTACAATTATGGTCCCAAATTAAGAAATTATTAATTGACAATTTTATAGGATTTGAATCTTCACTACAATTATATGACAAACTTAGACAAACAAGTTTTAGAGGAAATGTAGTTCAATTCTATAACGACACACAAAAAAATGTATTTGAGTTAAATCAAAAAACGGTTCAGGAAGGTAAACCACAAGAAATAGTGAATAATAATTCAACAGGGTTAAGTATTTTAAAGAAAAAGTTGCCAGTGAATATGAGAACTGTGCTATTCGCACTAAAACCTACAAATCTTCAAGAAGCTTTACACGAGCTTACCCAAGCAGGATTCATTAACGAAAATAAAATTGACGAACCTATTAAAAAATCGTATGAAACTCCTAAACCACAAATTAAACAAACTAACTATTTCCCACAAAAACATACTAACCCACAAAATCAAAGTTTCAACCCAAGAAACCCTACATATATTAAACCCCCGTTTAATAATATTAACCCAAACTACAAGGGGAATAATTATAATCCTAAATTTAAACCTCCTTCACAGAATTATAAACCTATGGATGTAGACCCACATCTAGTCAATTACGAAAAACACAAGTAAACCATAATGAAGAAATAAATGAGGATTTTCGGAGTGTAGCTTCGGAAACGTCCAATCAAATAGAGGAAACTTGCCCTTTATTAAGCTAGAAAAGAATAACCATATTTTAAGAATGTTAATAGACACAGGAGCCACAAATAGGCTATTAAACCCTTTGATGGAGTTATATTGGAATTACTCGTATATTAAAAAACTAAAACAACCATTAGAAATAAAAACAGTAGGAAATCCAATTTTCATTACTGAAGAAATGATAGTTCCCAAAGAACAATTCGCAACACCAGTCAATGAAGATTGTGTATTCCAATTATTCGAATTTAATAAAAATGTTGATGGCTTAATAGGAAACAATATCCTTTGTGCCAATGAAACTTCAAAAAATTAAAAAACAAAAATATTAAAAATAAACAAACAAGAAATTCCTCTGTTCTTTTCGAGAGAAGAAGAACAAGAATATCAAAAAGAAAGAAATTCCCTACAAAATTTGGAACCTCAAACAATCGAACACATCGAAAATTTGGATGATAAACGTATCGATCATTTGAACAAAGAAGAACGTAGAGAACTTATAAAATTATTAAAAGAACATAAAAAAGTTTTTTATAAAAAAAAAATGATTTAAGTTTTACAAGCTATGTAAAACATCAAATTCCAACAACAAATGAGGAACCTATATATACGCGTATTTACAGGTACCCCGAAATACATAAACGAGAAGTCAACAAACAAATTGACGAATTACTCGAACAAAAAATAATTCAACCAAGTACTCGTACATCACCATACAATGCTCCTATATGGATAGTCCCGAAAAAAGAGGACAAAAACGGAGATTAAGAATGGAGAATGGTGATAGACTACAAAAAACTAAATAATGCGACTAAAGAAGACAAATTCCCCATTCCCCTTATCGAGGACATACTAGACAAACTCGGAAAAGCAAATTACTTTAGTACATTAGACTTAACAAAAGGTTTTCGTCAAATTAGATGAAAAAGATAGAGAAAAAACCGCATTCTCTACACTATCAGGACACTACGAATGGCTCCGAATGCCATTTAGACTAAAAAATGCTCCCGCAACCTTCCAACATTGAGCGCGAGTGTATTATAAAAAAAAAAGGCGTAAGACATCTGTATATGATTATTATTTGTGATTTTAAGATATGTGAGAATAGTCCAGTCATTTTAGGCATTTTAAACCCCAATCTGCGGAAAAATTCCTAGTGAGCTGAATTTTTGTATATGGCATTGTAATGAAGATGTGAAAAATCGATATCGTGCCGGCTAAAAAAGTTATAAGGGTCAATAGGTCACGAAAATCAGTTTTTCGCAAATATCTCGCGATCTATTGCTCAGAGGTCAATAAAGGTCATTATAAAAAATGTTTGTCGTAAAATTGTCTACAAAAAATGTCTTATGCATTTTTCTGTAAAATTAACCGTTTTCGGAGTAGAGCGCTGAGAAAACGAATATATTATGATGATGCACTCGTTTCCTCACCACCTTCGAGGTAGAATGCAGTGCGCGTTTTTTTTTTATATGTTTTCCCCCGTAGGCATAATCCATGATATGTAATCAGAGGTTTTTTTTACTTACGAGTGAATAATTTTTTATTTGAATACAGAAAAATACAGAAAAATTAACTTTAGTATATAATTTTTTTTATCATTCATTGTCGATATCTTCAGTTTCTGTGTCATTACAATTGCATACCGCAATCTTCGATATTAAAAATGGTCTTCAGCTGTGAGCGGTTAACTCGCTGATTCTATTCAGCATTTACACCAGCGATCTAATAGGTAGTCTAACTCGGGCATATGTGTACTGAACAGCTCCCAAAGTCGAGGTCATCAGAATTCTTTTGCACTGTGACTTCAACAAGATTCAGTGATATTGCGATGATATGGAAGTCAGTTTCAGAAATCTGAAACTATTTTGCTTAGGACTCAATCCATCAGTGTGCCACTTGATGATATTTGTTTCGAGGATCTCAAGATAACTCCCATTTCCGCACATCTGATGGCTTCGTGTAGAGGGATAGATAGAGGAGAACCTCTATAGCTACGGTAGGGCAGGTTCTAATTGCTCCTGTAATACAGATACACGCGAGCCCTTAGACTTTTTCTAATGCTTTCCTTGTTCTTGATAATTCGGTTCTCTTGTGCCAGGCAACCGCCCCATATGTAATGATTGGTCTTACCATCATAGTGTATATCCAGCTAAGGATGTTCGGTTTGCATCTGCATGACTTGCCTGCAAGTTTCTTGCAAATCATTAGGGCTTTTGTGGCTTTCCCGACTATAGCTTTTAAGTGTTTGTTCAAAAGGAGTCTACTATCTGGTAGAATTCCTAGATATTTTACCCCTCTCTGCATTTCAATCACTTCACCAGCTAGATGGATAGGTTTCATATGTGGCAGAAGTTATTCCTTGTAAATGGTATGATTGTCGTCTTGGAGGGGTTTATTGATAATCCTACAGATAGACACCTCGCTCTCTGATTTCACGAATAAAATCTATTTCGTCTGTTGCTCTTTGCTCTTGCGTATTCAACTCTGTGTATTCTTTGTTTTTTTTTAATACCGCCAGACCATTTTTTTTAATAGATTTGTTATGAACACAAGAACACAAGATACCTACATTTATCACAGAGGAAACTTGGTAAGAAAAAATTGTATTTTGTGTGTTTATTTGGGAATCTCAGGCAATTTTGTTCATACAAAGGACACTTACTTAGATATGTTGTTGCATTTAGAACCGAATTAGGAACTTATGTAGATATGTCAAAGCCTTTGGATGGATTTGTGAAAATTATTCCCTATCTTTTTAGGTAGGTATTTTTTGTTCTTTGCAATTCCCATACAAATTATTCTTATTTCGTTGCTCAAATTTGTCTATCAGAGCCAAAAACAGACACAGTATTATTTGTTACTCCTAGTCCTAGTTGCTATATACATAGATACTTACATACATAATGTATGTACGTACATATTTTGCATTCAGGTGCATGAGGTTATGATGACACCTGCAGGCAGGAAGGTTTGTTTTATTTGATTTTGTGCGATCTTTTGATGGCGAGAATAGCGTGGTTGACTATTTTGGGTTTGATGGCGGTCAGCCATCAGACGAATAGGGGGAACAACATGTAGCATACGAAAACATGCACGTGCCGTAACTATTCGGGACTGGTGGAAGTGTGATCATAGCCTCTCCGCGGCGGCCGCTAGAAACAAGCCTTTTAAAAAAGGTTTGGCTAATATGATCAGGCTGGTTCCTCAGGTTGGCGACAGGTTAATTCCCTGTCCCGTAAAACTAAAAGAATTACGAGACCGACAACAAGCCTCGGAAACGGACTGATCTCACGACGACAACCCACGCATAGAAAAAGGAAAAACGATTTACGAATTTTCTTATGGAACGTACGATCGCTCTATAGAGCTCGAGCTGCTCAGCAGCTAGCCGATGCCCTGTCAAAGTATAAAGCTGACATAACAGCTCTTCAAGAAATCAGATGGACAGGGAATGGTGTTTTACAGAAGAAAGAATATGACATATACTACAGCTGTCATACAAAACACCATGTGCTCGGGGTAGGCTTCCTAGTCAGCGAAAAAATGAAGTCTACTATCATCGGCTTTAACGCTATAAGCGAAAGGCTATGCACCCTTCGCGTGCGAGGCAAATTTACGAACATCAGCCTCATTAACGTTCACGGACCTACGGAGGAGTCCTCAGACGAAGAAAAAGAGACTTACTACGAACAAGTCGAGAGGGCCCTCAATGCCTGTCCAAGGTATGATGTTAAAATCATCCTTGGGGATTTGAACGCAAAAATAGGTCGGGAGCCGGTATTCAGGCATTACGCAGGCACCCATAGTTTGCATGAGAACACTAATGACAATGGACTTCGAGTCTTAGAATTGGCAGCATCGAAAAACATGGTCGTTGCGAGTACCAGGTTCCCGCGTAAAGATATCTACAAAGCCACCTGGGTATCACCTGATGGAGTCACTCGTAACCAAATAGACCACGTGTTGATAGACCGTCGCCACTACTCGAATTTGATGACGGTACGAACGTACCGAGGTGCCAATATCGACTCGGATCACTATCTTGTTGGTATGGTTTTCCGAGGGCGGATTGCCTTGCGAAGACGCATTGCATCCGCCGATCAGGTTCGAATCAACATGGCCGCCCTGCGCAATGAAAACACCAGTAACACCTTTGGTAATGCGTTAGGACTCGCCCTAGAAACACCTAACTTAGGGAGAGTAAGTCCTGGAGCCAGTATGCTGGACGTAAATGAAAAGTGGACACGTCTTAAAAATACTGTCATTAGTACTGCCAACTCCATCTTAGGCAGCAGTCGTAAAAATCGGAACGACTGGTTTGATGATGAATGCAAGCTAGCGACTGAACGTAAGAATGTTGCGTACCGAGCAATGCAACAATCTCATAGAACGCGGGCACGCGAAGAGGAATATAAAGAGCTCAGAAGAACAGAAAAACGGCTTCACAGACAAAAGAAATCAGCCTGGGAGAAGAACCTAATCTGTGAAATAGAAAACAGCCGAGAGCGAGGTCCGCACCAGGCGCGGAAGTTCTACCAATCCGTCCGAAACATGACGCAGTACACACCACGCTGCACATACTGCAAGGACGGAGAGGGAAATCTGATCACCGATCCTGAAAGCATACTGGAGCGATGGGAAGTGTACTTCAATGAATTGCTAAATGGTCAGCTCACTGCAGAAGTGGAGGCTCCACTACTTCAAGAAGAATACCCTATGTTGCCGCCACCAAGCATAGAAGAGGTTGAGAGGGCTATAGGCCGGCTTAAACAGAACAAATCCCCGGGAGCCGATGGCATACCAGCCGAATTATTTCATCACGGCGGGCCAGCCTTACGTCAAGCAATTCATGATATTATAGTGCACGTATGGGAGCAAGAAGAAATGCCAGAAGACTGGCGAAAAGGCATAATATGCCCCATACATAAGAAGGGAGATGTCACAACGTGCAGCAATTATAGAGGTATCACGTTGTTGAGTACCGCCTATAAGATACTCTCCTCTATCCTACAAGACCGGATAACCCCATACGCTAAAACCGTCATCGGACAATATCAGTGTGGTTTCATTCCAGGCAAATCAACAACTGATCAGATCTTTACCCTTAGGCAGGCGATGGAAAAATGTCTAGAATTTAACATCCCAACATACCATCTGTTTATAGACTTTAAGGCCGCCTATGATAGCATAGCCAGGGTAGAACTTTACAAAGCCATGAGAGAATTCGGCATCCCAAATAAATTGACACGACTATGTAGGTTGACCATGACCAACGTAACAAGCCAAGTAAAAATAGCCGGATTGCTATCCAGACCAATCAAAATCTTTAATGGACTCCGACAAGGGGACGGTTTGGCCTGCCTCCTCTTCAACCTGGCGTTGGAGAAAGCAATCCGTGACTCTGGCACGGCAATAAGAGGGACCATCGTCAACAGGTCCAGCCAGTTACTAGCTTACGCAGACGACATTGACATCATCGGAAGATCCGAACAAGCTGTACACGATTCCTTCATCCAGATCGAGCAGGCGGCACAAAATCTGGGGCTGCACATTAGTGAAGGTAAAACAAAGTACATGGTGGCGTCGAATGCGAGAGGAACAGTTGGTCAAACAATCAAGGTAGCGGAGCACGAATTTGAAGTGGTGCAATCCTTTAAATACCTTGGGTCAATAGTAGCAGCCGATAACAATATAGAAGAAGAAATACGCGGGCGGCTTCTCAAATCCAACAGAGCCTACTATAGTCTGTCAAAGCTTTTCAAATCCAGAAATCTCACCATAACTTCAAAACTGCTGCTGTACAGGACCATGGTCCTGCCAGTACTCACATATGGATCCGAGACTTGGGTGCTTACCAAAAGGCACTCCGACCTCTTAGCTGCGTTCGAGAGAAAAGTCTTAAGGAGAATTGTTGGCCCCATATGTGAGGAAGGACGATTCCGGAGACGGTACAATCATGAATTGTACGCAATCTACCTAGAAGCAGATATCGTGACAAAAATTAAGCTCGGTAGACTCCGGTGGGCAGGGCACCTAGCTCGCATGAGCGAAGAGGAACCTGCTCGGAAAGTTCTTTGTGGTACATTCTATGGTAGACGACAGCGTGGTAGACCATGCTTGCGCTGGAGAGATGGCGTAGACCAGGACGCCCGAAGCCTTGGGGTGCGCAACTGGATGGCGTCGGCTAGAGACCGGGATAGGTGGAGAGACTTGTTGAAAGAGGCCAGGACCGGAACCCGGTTGTCGAGCCGATGATGATGATGATGAAAAATAAAAACAATCTGAAAAAAATAATTAAATTAAAACTTCAGTTTGAAAAAAAGCGACAAAGAAGAAGAAAATAAAATCCTAAGAAATTGTGGATACAGAGTTTTTTACGGGTTAGGTATTTATTTTATACAAATAAAATTATCATTTTCCGTAATTTTCGAAGAGTTTATATGATAGTTGTGTTTTCATGAAAAAACACAACCAGAAGAATAACTGTAGGTACGAAAATATACATTATACATACGTATAACGAAGCTACTTGTGATGACGATATCAATCATCGCGTAAGCGTAGGGTGGATGAAGTGGCGGGAAAATTCTGCTATCTTCTGTGACCGAAAAATGCCCCCTAAGCTGAAAGGAAAGCTCTACACTTCAGTTGTGCGTCCAGCACTCACATACGGTTCACAATGTTGGACAATGTACAAAAAGTATGAGAGTAAGCTTACGGCAGCTGAGATGAAGATGCTTCGTATGACAGCAGGAGTTACAAAGCTTGATCGAATTAGAAGTACGAAGATCCGAGGAAGCCTTCATGTTAAGAATACCATTTCCCAAAAAATTGAACACGACCGACTCAGTTGGTATTGCCATGTTCAAAGGAGAGATCCTGAGAACCCCGTCAAAAAGGCAATATCATACAACGTTCCAATTCGGAATAAAAAGAAAGGTAGGCCTAAACACTCCTGGTACAAACAAATGCAAAAACACCAGCATTCAGTTGGCCTCAGAAATGGAACAATACAAAACCGGGAGGCTTGCCGCCGATTTCTGAGGTCAACCCGGCGAACCCCACAGGCGGATCACTAGTGTGAAGCAGATACGTGGGAGAGTTATGATCCCCTCGACATCGAGATCATAACAGCGCCGAAGAAAAGGAAGAAGAAGAAGACATATAGAATTTGTATTATAAAAACCTTCATATAAAATCTCTTCCACCAGAAGAAATTAAAAATCTGCAACCATAGTAAGTACTTACGCAGATGATTTGGAGGACAGTCTGGGCAACGAATTAGTGCAATTCGCTTCAATGCTCAATTCTGATGTGGCTGGTATTTTTGACAGCAGGAATCATGAGGCTCTGGAAATGCAGGTTTACAAGCTGTTGATAAATAATTCTTTACAATCTTGTTTCCCGAACGTTGAAATTTCTTTGCGCATTTATTTGTCTCTCATGATCACCAACTGCAGTGGTGAACGATCTTTCTCAACATTAAAACGTGTTAAAAATGAATTGAGGAACACGATGAGCCAACAACGTCTTAATCTCCTCACTTGAATGAATATTGAACATGATTTACTCCGAGAAGTCGATATCAACAGCATTATTTATAAATTTTCCCAAATTAAATAAAGAAAAGTTTGTTTGTAACAGTTTTGTTTTATTTAATACCATAAACTTGATAAGTGCCTAACCTAAAACAGTCTAAGGGCCCCTTGATAGAATTTGCTACAGGCCCTGCGCTGGCTTAATCCGGCACTGATGCCCAGGAATTCATTGCGTTTGTGAAAATTTATTAAAAAGTGACAATTTTCCAGTTATCGATTAGAAATAAACAAAAAACAAACATAGCTTTATAGTAGCATATTTTATATTTATACTCGTAAATGTTACGAATTGTCAAATAAAACAATTTATACCTACTACAATTTTAAAAATCATTTCATTTCAACATAAATAAGAAAACATAGTATATACATACATACATACGAAGGTACATAAGAACGGTTTTTCTGTTTTCTATTTTTCTTTTTGTAAGTGAAAAAATAATGATAGTTTTAATAAAAAAAAAGGAGCATTTTTTAGCTTTTGAATAGGTATTTTCTGCTCTTAGCCTATTCCATATAAAATGTCTGAAGCATTTAAACTGTTAATTGCGTATTTGCTTAGTCACCCACCCTTCATCCCATTTTACATTTATTATTTTTACAATCCATTTTTAGTTTTTCATACTTTTTAATTCTTAATTTTTTCAAGCATTCACTAGTTCTGTTACTTATTTTTATATTAAGGTTTTAAGTTTTTCTAACGTTCTTGTTATGAGTCCATTTACAAATTTTTGAGAGAAAAACAATTATCAAGAAGTTGACTGTATCAAGTCTGTGCGTACGGCATTCGTTCTTATTGTCAAAAAAATTTGAAAAATATATTAATGCAAAATCTTAAGCATTTTAGACATTTTAGTAAGTTACTAAGTTAAAAAATAGGATTTCGCTAATTTTAAACGATTTTATCACCTTACTATCTCTAAACATTTTATTTAAGTTAAAATAACAAACTGATAACTTTAAATTTTAGTAATTTATTAAACTAATTAGCCCTATTGTGAGTTTCGCCCGGAAAACTTTTCGCATGAAAAATTTTCACTCGCCCGGAATCTTAAAAGTTATTGGGAGTTTCGCCCTAACGAAATTTCACTTCGAATTAAGGCTTGAGAGCATTGACTTCATTGACTTATTATACATGGACTGCCAGAGCCATTGACATATTATATATGGACTGCTAGTCGTATAATATTTCCATACAAAAGTTAAAATGAAAGTGGTTCAACCACTCCTTATCGATAGTATAGCTGTTGGCGCAAAAGTTGCAAAAATAAATATTAATTCCAGAGGCCATCTCTTGGCTCCTGGCCTGAACTAGAATTTTTGCCATAGAAACTATAGCCATCTATCTCAATTTGAACTTTACATTTTAACGTTATCCAAGACAAAATAATAAGAATAATATAAAGGGTGTTCAGCGAAATTTGTGAACAACGCGAGAGCAAAGCATTTAGTTTAATGAAAACTGCTTTACGGCGGATATTGTCTTCTAGTGCCTGAATTGCCTGGCGATTGTTGCTGTAAGGTTTTGACAGGTAACCTAATAAAAAGGTAGAACCGGTTCTTCGTAAATTTATATCTATATTTTAAAATGGAAATGGCATTTTTGTCATTATATTTATCTAACTATAAGTGAATTTGCTATTATTTCAAAAAAAATCTCCTATCTACATAAATGTAAGTAAGACAATATGAACTTTTTAATTTATCTTTTCATGTTGAATCGCATCCAGTTTTTACTAGATAGTTTTCATCATGTTTTGAACACAACGTTCACAATAAATTGAAATGAAAATTTGAAATTCTGATTTGTGTTAAACAATGCTCTTCTCCTGTCTATGATAAATGCATATTATGACTCTTAAATCCGCAAATAAAGTATGAAAATAGCCCTCAAGTTTTTATTTAATAATAAAACCTAAACGATTCCCGCTCAACACCCTTTACAAACCCAATTATGTCAAAAATTGATATATCAAATACCAAAACCAAAAGTTACACTATTTTCCGAGTTTGCACCAAGAGCGCTAGTTCCGTATAGTTTTAAGTTGAACCATCGTGAAGTTGGGCTCTGGCAGTCCATGTATAATAAGTCAATGGCCAGAGCCCAACTTCACGATGGTTCAACTTAAAACTATACGGAACTAGCGCTCTTGGTGCAAACTCGGAAAACATAGTGTAACTTTTGGTTCCTCTTATACTTTTTATGACAGTCTTATTTGCAGCGATAATTGTTTTGTGGTAGAGAAAGTTAATGAGTTCAAGTACTTGGAACTTTGCATTGACTCGAGGATTAACTTTTCATGCCATACGGAATCCTTAAGAAAATATTTTAACTGGACCTTAAGAAATTTCTTCTATCTACGTAAAGTTTGTTCTACAAAACTCCTTACAACAATTTACTATGGTATATTCCATTCAAAGCTACAGTACGGAATTGCTTGTTGGGGAGGAGCTTATCGGAACAAAATTCAACCACTTCTTACGCTTCAATAAGCCATAATAAGAAAAATCTGTCGAAAACATCGTCGACGTCAGAGCTTTGAACTTTTTTGCCATCTCAAAATACTTCCTGTTACACATTTGTACTGCTTTAAAGTATTAAAGATATTTTTTATGAGGTCAGGAAATCTTAATTTTAGGTTAATTTCCAACTATAGTCTTCGTGGGAACTTTTTAAACTTTGTGTCTTTACCTCATTTTCGCACCACTGCTTTTCGTAATTTTTATTCTGTGTTTTCGTATCGTCTTTTTAATAAAATTCCTCAGTCAATAAGAACACTATCCAATATTGGAATGTTTGTAAAACACGTTAAAAATTGGCTTTTTAATTTTGAATATATGAGCTTAGAATTACTATTGAACGATTTGCTCTTTTACAAATCGTGAAATAGAAAAATTTGATTTTTCAGGAAAAATTCTATTTCTTTACGAATAGTTATATTTTTAACGTTTTTAACTTCTTCAACTTTTTAAATTATATAGCGAACGATGAATAGATAGACTTTCAGATAGAATTAAGAAAAAAGACCTTTTTTGTGTAACGTGACTTGACATATAAAATTCTTTATTCATTTTACTTAAAATGTAACATCTGATTTTAATTCTTTATGACGTTATATAGAAATAAAAATATGGTGAACCTTGGTATCAAGGCGGTAGATTTAAAATTAAATTTTTAAAAAGGTTAGTGATGAGCTTATTCGTTCTTAGCTAATATATATTTTAATTCGTTTTTATTTCCTAGTTTTGTTGTTTTATGTAATGGGCTCCAACATTCCCCGCACTTTGAAAGAACCCCTTTCAAACTGGAAGCAGAGCCAGCTTTCGAATTGGACGACGAATAATCCCTTTTGTCGTCCTTACATCTGCTACTCGAACACATCCATCTTCTCCGGGTATGACCTTGACGACTCTTCCTAGCAACCATTGTTGGGGTGGTGTGTTGTCTTCATGTATAATAACCATGGCTCCAATGTTGAGATTAGGCTGATCTTTCGCCCACTTAGAGCGAGACTGTAACTCGGTTAAATACTCGGATGTCCAACGACGCCAAAAGTGTGATTTTACTGCCTGAATGCGACGCCATCTTTGAAGGTAGGATATATTTTCGACTTCAATTACAGGTTCTGGAATGGTCTTCAATGATGAACCAATTAAAAAGTGCCCAGGAGTCAGGGCTTCTAAATCGCTTGGATCTGATGACATTGGTGTTATAGGACGTGAATTCATCACCGCTTCGATTTCCACCAGTGCCGTTGAGAGCTCCTCGAACGTGAGTTTTGCGTTCGCCAAAGTACGGTATAAGTGACCTTTTGCAATTTTTACGGCCGACTCCCAGAGACCACCAAAGTGAGGAGCCCTAGGTGGAATAAAATTAAAAGATAAATTTTGATTAGTACAAAAATTTTCAATACGATTTTTTGTGTTATTTGAAAACAAAAATTGATGTAGATCGTTTAACTTGGACCTAGTTCCTACAAAATTTGTGGCATTATCACAAAATATTTTCTGTGGAAGACCACGACGACCAATCAATCTTTTTAAAGCTGCTAAAAATGCCTCAGAGGACAAATCTGACACGGCTTCAAGGTGAACGACTTTTGACGCAAAACACACAAATACTGCTATGTATGTCTTATAAGGTGTTTTCCCACGAATTTTCAAATATGTGAAAAAAGGGCCACAAAAATCAACACCGCAATTCTGAAATGGACGCGATGCTGGAGTTATCCGTTCAGCAGGTAGGTTTCCCATTAGCTGCTCCATAAGTTTTGGACGATATCGTGCACAAGGAATACATCTTCGCACCGTACGACGTGCTATTTCCCTTGCGTTTATTATCCAGAACTTCTGCCTTATAAGAGCTAAAAGTGCTTTTGGTCCTGCATGGTAGTTTTCCAAGTGTAGATCTCTGACAAAACATCTTACAACATGAGCGTCTCTAGGAAGAAGAATGGGGTGTTTCCGCTCCTCTGGAATTGCTGCTTTCTGCAACCTGCCTCCTACTTTAGCAATTTCTACTCCCCTACACTCTTCAAGAAATGGATTCATCCATTTCATTGAGCTCTTCAAACTTTCCTTGTTTTTTAGCGAGCTTATTTCCTGAGCAAAGTGTTCCTGCTGAATATTCCATACAATCATTGCCTCTGCCCACTGTACTTCATCTATAGACAGTGATATATTTCGCACCTTATCCTCTTCAAAATCTAGAAATTTAACTTCTTCTATAGAAAGTGGCAAATTGTTTGCCTTTCGCTTTTTGATTTTACTAAATTTTACTAACTCTGCAAACCTTTACAAATCTAAGCATGTATCCAACAATGCGAACCATTTTTTGTATATGCTATACCTTTCCAAAGCTTTCAGAATATGACTCTCTTCTTGATTCCTGACAAGCAAAACAGTTTTGTGCGTCTCCAGAGTTGCCTCTTTCGATACCGAGTGATTGTTAAAAAGAGGAGGCCATTCATCATATTTTGAAATGAACTTCGGACCACAAAACCAATTTGACTCCTTTAACTCTTGAACTGTACAGCCTCTTGATATGACATCTGCGGGATTATCCTGTGTCGGAACATGCCTCCAACTTTCAATAGATGTTATCTCCTGGATCTCTGCAACTCTGTTTCCGACAAACGTGTGAAGCTTTGACGTATGAGTTCCTATCCAATGGAGTACTACTTCTGAATCTGTCCAAAAAAAAACTTCAGGATTCATGCCTTCAAACAAAACTTTTACCTTTGACCAAAGTTTTGCTAACAGATGTGCCCCGCACAATTCTAGCCTTGGAAGGCACTTCTTTTTAGCTGGTGAAACTTTAGATTTGGCAGCTAACAACTTGGTGGTGGTAGAATTTGACGGATCAATTGAACTAGCATAGATGCAGCAACCATAAGCATTTAAAGATGCATCACTGAACCCATGAACTTGCAACTTTATTTTGTTTTTAGATAAAACAAATCTGGGGATAGAGAAATTTTGCAGTGAATGAAGATCTACAAGGAACTGCTTCCATTCAGTTTCTATATTCTGTGGGATAGATGTATCCCAATCTAACTTTTCGATCCAAAGTTTTTGCAAGATGATTTTTGCTTTTATAATAATTGGACCCAATAAACCAATAGGGTCAAAAAGTGACGATGACAACGAGAGAATTGTTCTTTTAGTGTACTTAGAATAATTTTTCGAGGGTTTGTATGAAAAGACCAAATTGTCTTCAATAGGATTCCAGGTGATTCCTAAGGTACTTGTTAAACCTGATTCGGAAAATCTGAGTAATTTTTCCGTTGACTGAGGCATTGAATTTACATTACTATGCCATTTCGCTAGCTCAAAACCTGCTGACGATAGTATAAATGATACTTCTTCTCTAATCTGCTGCAGGGTTTCGAGATCATTGGCTCCTGATAACATATCATCAACATAAAAATCCGATTTCAACACCTTTGATCCAAGAATGTGAGAATCTCTGAATTTATCACTCAAATAGTGAAGACACCGAATGGCTAAAAACGGTGCAGATGATGTACCATATGTAATGGTATTTAACTGATATGTTTCTACGGGTTTTTTATTGCTTTCTCTCCACAATATGTACTGAAATTGTCTATGACTGGGATGAATTAACACTTGTCTGTACATCTTAGAAATATCTGCCGTTATGACGTATCTATGGCACCGAAAACGCAGTAGAAGAGTAAAAATGTCATCTTGAATTGTTGGGCCAATCATTAAGATCTTGTTTAGTGAAATTTGTGACGATGTACAACAAGACGCATCGAATACGACTCTTAGCTTTGTCGATACGCTGTCTGGCTTCAAAACACACTGGTGAGGGAGATAGTAGTGAGGAACTTCTAGCTTTGGGCTTCTTACTTTGGACATATGTCCTAAGTCTTCATATTCTTTTAGGAACTTCGAATACTCAGCTTTGAGCTCTACATTTTTTAATAATCTGCGCTCTAATGAAAGAAACCTTCTAAACGCAATGTCATATGATGCCCCTAAACATTCGGGATTCCTTTTGAATGGTAACTTAACCATAAGACGACCAGTGTCTATAACTTCTATTGTTTTATTGAATTCTGCCTCGCATTGAATTTGTTCCTCTGTCCACTTAGACTTACGGCCATTAACTTCCTCCAACTCCCAAAACTTTTCTACATATTGGTTTAACGAACTTTCTTCAGTACTTAAACAACAAGTTTTAGTGAACGAGTCAAGTGAACCACTATATCTGCCTGATACTATCCAGCCTAGTAAGGTTTTTTGTAAACTTGGTAAATCATTCCCTAATTTAATCTGTCCGACTGACAAAAGATCGAAGAATGCCTCAGCTCCAATAAGCATATCAATTTGTGAAGGTCTATTAAAGTTTTCATCAGCTAGTTCAATGTTCTTTGGTTACGTGTTCGGAATGCCTCGTCGGGCTGGTATCCAGTAATGGAATGCGTGATCAAAAACTCTAAAGAAATCTCAAAATTATTGAAACGAGAACGAATGGTAGTTTGAGTTTGATATTGAATATTGGTTTTAGAACCACCAATGCCTGTTATGTCAACAAAATTCTTATTTTTACGAAGGAATAAAGATTTTGCAAACTTCTCATTAACCATATTTACTTGTGAGCCTGAATCTAACAAAACTCGTCCAAATTGATAAGATCCTGTAGAATCTTTTACCAAAACTACAGCTGTTGCTAAAATAACTTGATGCCTTGACTTTTGATGTTCTTCCAATGCCGTATGAACAGCTGCTGATGTAGATGCAACTTCATCTTTAACTGCGTTGTTTGCGGTTTGCGTACGATGTAGTAAAAAGTGATGAGGTTTGTGACATATTCGACATGTATACTTTGATGAACATGTGGATACAGTATGTCCTCTTCCTAAACAATTGATGCATAGCTCAAGTCTTTTTGCATTTGAGAAACGTTCTATGACTGAAAGATTTTTGAAACTCTGGCAGGAAGCAATGTAGTGGGTGTTATCATTACAAAATGCACAAGCTTTTTGAATTTTTTGAGTGATCGCCAAACTTGTTTGCTTATGTTGATTTGCATTTTGTTGGCGATATTTGCTTTGCCCCTTTTGATTTGTTTCAGTTTGCATTTGTCTACCTTCCTTTGCTTCTAGGACTTGACATCGCTTATTAAGCATCTTGGTACACTGATCCCAAGAAGGAAGCTTGTTATAATCTAACTCTTCATCCCATTTTGTTCGAGTTTCAGAATCTACCTTTGACATAACAATATGGATTAACACTGCATTGCATATATCTTTTTCTGAACCTAACGAAGTAAGCGAATTGTAAAGAGCAGACATGTTGTCAACGAGGCTTCGTAGATTAGTTGGCGAGACCTTTGTAATTTTGGGAAATTCGAAAATTGAAGTAATATTTTCCGAAAATATTAATGCGTTATTGTCAAAACGATCCTTGAGGCTTTGCATTGCTTTGGAATAATTTTCCTCAGTCACTTGCAGAGCATTTATAGTGTCTAATACTTTACCACTTAAACATGAAAGCAAATGATTATATTTTTCTATAATACTGAGGGTGGGACTGTCATGAACCAAATATTCGAAAGATCGCATAAAATTCTTGTACTCTGAATACTTTCCATTAAATTTTGGTAAACGTAAAGGCTGCAAACGTGTAGTTGGAGCAGAAGCTGGCATCATAAATGAATGTTCGCCACCTATACTAAGACGCCTCCTATCTCCAAGCAACGAAAGAATTTTTGTTTTTGTCGAAACGTACAAGTCCTCAAGTTCACTGCGTCCCGAATCAGTCGGCTGCAATTGTTCTATTTGAGTTTGATAGGCTAATCCTTGCTTGAAATATGATTCTAGTATCCCTAACCGGCATTCCAACTCTGTAGGGGAGGGTTCCTGTGGTCTCTCCAAAATATTTTTGATTCTTGTTATATTTCCTTTAGTGGATGCCCGCTGCTGTTTGACTTCTTCTAATTTTGCTAATTTTCCTTGATCTACCGACATGGTTAAATACTTCTATATTTTTCCAATAAAAAGTTAAAATCCTTGAAAATTTTGACTATTCAATATGTGATAGCTGTCAATAAATGCCCAATTTGCAATATAAAGACATATGGCTATTAAGTGTACGAAAAAAACTTCAATAAATCTACGATGCGTTGTATTGATCTAAAAATAGCTTAAGCTTCCAGTTCAACGAACAGCGACAAGATATTTTTGAAAAGCTCCAGAGAATCCAACGCGATATGCCAACCACAATTTCTATCAAAAGTACTGTATTTAGTTATTTCTGCCCAATGCAAATATTAAAATCGAACGAACTTGTAATCTACAAGAAGTGTATACGAAGATTGAATTATGATTTTGATTAAAGCTTTGTAAGTGGGTGCCAACGAAGTATGCAAAACTATTTGACAACAACAAGAAATCCACCATGCGAATGATCAATGATAACGATAAGGCTTAGTCAATGAATATTATTTAATTCCAGCATCAGCAAACAGCAACCACGATGAAACGACGATGAGGAGTGGAATTTGTTCAAAAGCTATGGCTATTAACAAGAAGGTATACGAAATATGATGATGACTATCCAGAATAGCTTTTTGGTTCCAATAATCGATCACGAAAAAAAGAGAAAGGCGCGCGGTGGAGACGAACGAGCGACAAATGAGCTTTACCGGCTAGTTGTGCATGTAAGAGCGAAATGGGATATGTATGATAATCTTTGTGGATCTTATAAAAAATGGCGCAAAGTTAGAACGATCCACAAAATTTAATTTATTTGTATTTAATTCAATGTTTTAATTTTATAGATTTAAATAAATGACAGCAATCAATTATTATTGGAAAGCGAAGGTGCGTTTATGCAGTTTTATTTTTTCGAAGAAGTACAGGAATCCATGCAGTACTTTCAGTAGTTTTATTAATTTTCAATTTTGTGAAAATGAACGCACATTCGCTTTTTATACTGGCAACATACCTTGCAGGGAGTTTGTACTTAACTTCCCTGTGCAATTTGTCCAATTTAAATTGTTGATGATGTGAACTTTGACCTGCTAGGCACTGCTTGTAAAGTTGAAATGATCTGGTCATATCCAGATGAATTACTTTTTTCTTTAATATGTTAAATTTTTATTGTCTATGCACTTTCTGTGATAACCGAACCGAACCGAACACGAAACCGAAACCGAAACCGAAACCGCAGATATAATAACTATAATATATCTTTAATAATGTCTTTAATACTATCTTTTTTTTTTTTTTTTTTTATTTTTATACTTTGTGTTACACGTAAGGCTTATATAATATATATTTTTTGTCTTTTCGCAGCAAATTCTGCTTCACGTTTGGGCGCCAAAATGAACGATTTGCTCTTTTACAAATCGTGAAATAGAAAAATTTGATTTGATTTTTCAGGAAAAATTCTATTTCTTTACGAATAGTTATATTTTTAACGTTTTTAACTTCTTCAACTTTTTAAATTATATAGCGAACGATGAATAGATAGACTTTCAGATAGAATTAAGAAAAAAGACCTTTTTTGTGTAACGTGACTTGACATATAAAATTCTTTATTCATTTTACTTAAAATGTAACATCTGATTTTAATTCTTTATGACGTTATATAGAAATAAAAATGTGGTGAACCTTGGTATCAAGGCGGTAGATTTAAAATTAAATTTTTAAAAAGGTTAGTGATGAGCTTATTCGTTCTTAGCTAATATATATTTTAATTCGTTTTTATTTCCTAGTTTTGTTGTTTTATGTAATGGGCTCCAACAACTATTCTCTGATGTTTTGGTTTGATAAACAGTTATTATCTCCTCAAAAATATACTATTTAACGTATTTTACTTTTGAAAAAATGTTTTTGAGCTGCGAATTGTAAGTTTACATTCTTTTTCTTTTTCTTTTGTTTCTGAATACCATATTTTGAAAATATTTTATTTTTATAATTTAATTTGCTGAATTGAAATAGATACGTTTTTTTATACATAGGGTCACCCCACCCTCACGCATTTTTTTAATTTAAAGATTATAGCCCATTGAAGTGGCATTTAACACTAGTTTTGTACCTTGGTATCCAAAAAATACAAAATGTCATTATTATTTCCATGAGTTATTTATATATTGTTGCTATTAAATTTTAAGTATAATAAATGAATTTTATGTGAAATAAATAAATATATCTATCTTTCTATCTAAACCTTACAACAACAATCGCCAAGCAATTCAGGCCCTAGAAGACAATATCCGCCGAAAAACAGTTTTCATTAAACTAAATGCTTTGCTTAAAAGCTCAAGTGACCTCAACTCCAAGGTGCGTTTCGCCCAGGTACGACAGTGAGCTCATCAGTTAGATGCTGCCGTACCCTTCTAAGACGCAAATATTGGTCGATGTTTACCGACTCTTATAAAATTTACAGCTTTAATAGACTGATGAGCCCACTGTCGTACCTGGGCGAAACGCACCTTGGAGTTGAGGTCACTTGAGCTTTTAATTGAATTTCATTCAATCACTTTACTTAAACAGAAATAATTTTCTATCTTCAATAACTATACTATGTCCAACAAAAATTGTCAGTACAGGCCCTATGGGAGAGCTTTTTCTAAAGCAGTGGCGCCTGATGCACCCTCACTACAATGCGTTAGGAAAAATGCCACTAAAAAAAGAGCAAGCCACTGACTTTTCTTAATTAATTGTTGTTGTAATTCTTTGCAAAAAGTTGTGCACCCCAACACGACCGTCGTATCCCACTGCTGATGAGATACTATCAAGAGTGTCAAATGTCACTCAATACGATCGTGCGCTCTTTATCTACATCAAAACAGAGTTACCATTATCATTCTCAATTGCAAGCAAGGAGCTTTTTCAGTGTTTTTTATTAAGGAGCTTTTTGAAGCTTTTGAGAACACATTTTAAGAAGATGAGTATGTTGAGTGTTGTCGTATTGCTTTTAAACTTAAAAAAAACGCGCCTATTATCTTACCGCTTGGCGTTGTGGGAAAGGTAAATTGAATATTGTTTTCAGTCGTTTTGAATCGGCAGACGATTTATAATGTAAACTACGGAATCCCTGTGAGAGCTTTAAAAGGCGATACACTTATGCATGGCAATGCAACCAAAATGAGATACAAACGTCCTATCTTCCCTGTACTGACAATTTTTGTTGGACAGAGTATAAATGCTTTGCTCTCGCGTTGTTCACAAATTTCGCTGAACACCCTTTATATTATTCTTATTATTTTGTCTTGGATATATAGTTTCTATGGCAAAAATTGTAGTTCAGGCCAGGAGCCAAGAGATGGCCTCTGGAATTAATATTTATTTTTACCACTTTTGCACCAACAGCTCTAATGTTGGTAGTGAGAAATTGAACCATATTCACAGAGCGTTTGTATGGAAATTTCATACGAGTAGCAGTCCATATATAATACATTGACTTATTATACATGGACTGCCAAAGCCCAACTTCACGATGGTTCAACTTAAAACTATACGGAACTAGCGCTCTTGGTGCAAACTCGGAAAATAGTGTAACTTTTGGTTTTGGTATTTGATATATCAATTTTTGACATAATTGGGTTTGTAAAGGGTGTTGAGCGGGAATCGTTTAGGTTTTATTATTAAATAAAAACTTGAGGGCTATTTTCATACTTTATTTGCGGATTTAAGAGTCATAATATGTATTTATCATAGACAGGAGAAGAGCATTGTTTAACACAAATCAAAATTTCAACTTTTCATTTCAATTTATTGTGAACGTTGTGTTCAAAACACGAAGAAAACTATTTCTAGTAAAAAATGGATGCGGTTCAACATTGAAAGGTAAATTATAAAGTTCTACTTAAAATAGCACATTCACTTAATTAGATAAATATAATGACAAAAATGCGATTTGAAATGTATTCCATTTTAAATATAAATTTACCAAGGACCGGTCACAGGATCTTACACCGTTCTACCTTTTAATTAGCAACAATCGCCAAGCAATTCAGGCCCTAGTTGTTATTATTGTGTCTTGGATAACGTTAAAATGTAAAGTTCAATTGAAATAGATGGCTCTGTTTTTTAATAAGCAATAATAATAGATGTCTATAGTTTCTATGTCAAAAATCGTAGTTCGTGCCAGGAGCCAACAGGTGGCCTCTGGAATTAATATTTATTTTTACCACTTTTGCACCAATAACTCTAATGTCGGTAGTGAGAGGTGGAACCATATTCATCATTGACTTCATTGACATATTATATATGGACTGCTAGTCGTATAATATTTCCATACAAAAGTTAAAATGAAAGTGGTTCAACCACTCCTTTTCGATAGTATAGCTCTTGGTGCAAAAGTGGCAAAAGTAAACAACTATTCTCAAAGCCATCTCTTGTTAAGTGCGGTGAACCCGGTTTTTTTGCCATAGAAACTATGGACATCTATTATTATTACTTATTACAAACAGAGCCATCTGCTTAAATTCAAATTTATATTTTGACGTCTGACGTTTGTGTTCCATTATTGTTTCTATTTTATAAAAAATAAACCTTTTAAAAGGAATAAGAAAATCGTGAAATGTATTTAGAATGGCGAAAGAAACATTGCTGACGCATCGGCTTTGAAGTGTTTGGTGCGTGACCAAAGGGAAGCATCTTCTTCATTGGACGATGGGGTTCATAATGCATGCAGAATGCAGAGTCTTGGTGTTACAGTAAGTGTTTAGAAGTTCGAAGAAGCGTTTTCTAATTTTTTTCTCTTAAAGTGCCGAATTTATGTCTGTGCCGGTCTTCCAAAAAGTTTCAAAAGATCATCTTCTAGTGGGATAGTGTGGATTTCCGATTTGAAGCCAAATCTATCTCTCTGCTCTTATGTCGGTGTTGAACGCGATGATATGAAATGTTGATTGAGTTCCAAAAACAAGCACACAGTTTCAATGTGAGATTTATTGACACGGATTTTTCATTCATCCTAAACAAGTTAATAGCCGCATTTGGTTCCAAATTTGATGTAGAATGTCGAGCAATTGATGTTGGTGTTAGTGTTTGCCGCTTCTAAAGGATGTCACCTACATTATGTGGGTTTTGGAGTCCGTCGCGATTCAAAATGGAATTATTGAAGCAATCGGACCCTAAGAAGCTGAAGTTGTTGCCAAAGCACCAGTAGTTGCCGTCGATGACATTTTGGTGGCAGAGAATGGTTCGCTTCGATTGCGTTCATGGGACGGGAACGCTTCCAAGAGCGCATTTGTGACACACTTTGAACTGGTCCAATATACTAGAAGACTTCTCCATTACAATAGCAACTTCTTAGACTATACGATGTAGAGCTTCTCTGGACTCAGCGTCAGCATGATTGTCTCAACTACGAAGATTAAAATTTACATTTTACCATCCATGTTGTGGAATTACTAACAACACGAGTCAAAGAAATAAACAGAACTGGAACTGAATATTGTGATATAAAGGTTTGCTTAAAATTATTATTTTTTTTTAACTTCTTTTATGTTAAATTAATTTTCTTTTTCATTTTAGATTTCCAAAATACAGACGCTAAATATCAAGGATTTTTGATGAATTCATTAATAAGTATATTGTCAGACAAAAATAACACTCCCATTATGACCTTGTACATTATCACCGATTCTTAGGTTTAAGCATCGAAAGATGCGAAGTAAAATTGTATGTTGAATCTTATTACTTTATTTTGTTTTTATATTGTAAGATTAAAATATCTGTTTTGTGCTTGTATGCTCGAAATAATCGTAAACTATCTGTCTTCATCAATAAAAGGAACAATAATGAGAGTTTGAAATTTGAATGTTGATTAGAAAGAATCTTTGGATTATCTAAGAATGTTTGACATATATTTTTCATTTTTAACTAAAATTCCAAATATAGTATTATTGTAATACTTTTTATACTTTCAAGAAGTTTAATTGTTGCAGGATATATGTTTGAATTCGAAAAAAAATCAGAAAATTTGTATTTTTAAACAGAACTTTTCGCAAAACTAGAGAAACATAATATTATTAGGTCTTCAAAGGTAAGTAAACACTAGGTAGCTTCGTCTTATCATGCAAAAAAGAAAAAAATTGTTTTATATGTAACTAGATATGGGTAATAGTGAATTCTTTAGCATATATTTTCCAAAACAACAAAATGTTCCAACATTTCTCATATCCCTTTCAAAAATTTCATATAAAAATCATCATATTCTTGAAAGTGCTGTCGTTTCCAAACCACTTGCTTTGTTTGGATGATTGAAATTGAAACGTTCGAGTGTTGATTTTAGTTCTCTAAGTGGTTCTGAAAACCATTTTTAAATCTATCAATAATTTTGACAAAAATTCCATATAAGAAAGGTTTCAACATTTTCATATTCTAATTTTAAATGGGAAGTTAATACATATGTACATATTTTACTTCCTGTAAATGAAAAGTATATGTTAAGAACAAATTTTATTTGTATGTACATACAATCATACAAATACACATAAATACATAAATAGTATCTTTTTACTTGCGACTAATAGGTACTATAAGGCAAGTTATGCATTCGTAAAAAAATCAAACTCGAGATTTTGATCAAAGTTGACATTACGATGATAACGAAGACTAGAAAAGTGGGCTTCGCAATTCTGTCTGTCTTTCGGTTCGACTACAGCCTAAACGGCTCGACCGATTTTCTTCAAAGTTGGTAGATATCATTTTTAATTTTTTCCCCCCACAAGTTTTTTTCTTCTTAACGGTACCTGCCATACGAATTTTCTTGGAAATTTTGTAAATATTTTTTTTTCTCAAAAAATGTTCGACAGATTAAAAAAAAAGATACAGAAAAATTTCATTTAAAGCTAGGTACTAGTTGAAAAAAATGTTCCGAAAAATGGTTATTGAGGGTACCCCCCAAAGAACTATTTTTGAGCTAAAGCTCTCGAAAAACTTAAATTGTGTATTTGAATACACAATTTACACAAAAAAATTCTTTTTTGGATTTTAATATTTCGAAAACCTCAAGCTGGATTTTTTTTAAACTTAAGAAAATAAAAGTTTCTCAGCATAATCCACAAGATGTATGAAAAAAAGTTTTACTTTACCTAAAAATAAAGGTACCCACGATACAAATGTTAAAAAATGGTTTTCGAAAATCAAATTTTTCCCAAAAACGGTGCCTCGAATTTTGATAAAAATGTTTTTATTTCAATTAAATTTAACGATCTTTAATATTATAAAAAAATTTTGAAATTACGAGTAAGATATTACAGCTCTTACCTACCATAGAACCATTTTTTCAAATTTTGAATTACTCATAATCGATATAACGGATCTTAATGAAATTTTTTCTAGAGATGCTTCTAAAATGTCATAAAACCATTGCATTTCAAAACTTAA
Source organism: Chrysotoxum bicinctum (assembly GCA_911387755.1). Classification (NCBI taxonomy): domain Eukaryota; kingdom Metazoa; phylum Arthropoda; class Insecta; order Diptera; family Syrphidae; genus Chrysotoxum; species Chrysotoxum bicinctum. The sequence goes on along the minus strand of OU426987.1, from coordinate 129,254,625 downwards.
AAAAAAATATGTTGTGAAGTTTTGAAAAAAATCCTTTTTTTTTGGAAAATTCCATATTTCACAAACGGCTCAATATATTCTTTTGGAAATTTAATTTTTAATCGTACAGTAATCAAAACTTAAAGTTGACATGCCAAATTTTTTTCTTAAAAATCTTTTAAAAATTTTGTATATAAAGGCCTTTTTTTAAGAAACCACTTATAATTTTTGTTCTTGCATATATTCATATTTGCATAGCATTCTGTTTTTGTCTCTTACTATTAAAAAAATTTAAAAAAATAATTTTATCCTTATGAACAGTTTTCTCTAATAACATTCGTTTTTAAGATTCCTAGTCTATTACATAGGAGCAAGTTCGTGCGACCCAGTCGTGCATTTTATTTTATAAACTAAGACATCAATCATCTTTTATTGTAAATAAAATCTATATAAATAAACGATTATTTTTTCAATTTTATTGACCCATAAATTGTACAATTTTTGTAAGTTTATGTCTAACAAGTTTTTTATGTTCCAAAATATTAATTTTTTTTTGACATATGATGAAGAAAAACTTTTGAAAATAGTTTTATAACTTTTTTGATAAGGTCATACTTGTGATTGCTAAGTACATCACAATTGGAGAGCTATAGAAGCTGTCAGGATATTGATCCGTATATTTGAGGATACAATGTATATTCTTTTAAATATAAACCTCAAAGCTCAAATAAACAATAGTTCTAAATCTATTTCATGATTTTGTTAATTGGGGAAGGAGATTTGTGTATATGTATAAGGTTTTTTCTAGCCAATCTTTGAAAACGTTATATCATTTTTTTTTACTTGTGATATAGGTATATGTACTTAGTTACTAAATCATAATAAGAACTGGTCCACAGAATTTGTTAAAAAAAATTCAGAAGCCGATGGTTGAACAAAAAATCCGAAACATGGTTATTTATATTGCCACCACAAAAAGATTTTCTCAAACACGGTACAACGGATTTTTATATTTTGTATAATGCTAAAACTCTTTAAGTTTTATATAGTATTTTGTATTCAAATAATCTTCAAAAAAATGTTTTGGGATTTAAAAATAATTGAATTTTTTTTTTGAAAACTCAATATTTCGAAAACCCCATAAACGTTCTTTTTTATCTTGATACATGTATGTACAAGTACATACTATCTGCATGATTTAAGAATTTTTGCAATTATTTATTGAGACTCAATAAAGTAATTGACAAAGCAAACGGATATGTATAATGTTCAAAGAAGGGCAGGAAAAGTTTAATAACACTTTAATGCAGTTGGAGCTGAATCGAAGAGCTATAGAAGCTCTCAGGACATTAATGTGTATATTTGAGGATACAATGTAAATTTTTTTAATTATAATTATTAAAACGTTAAATAAACAATAATTCTAAATCTATTTCATGATTTTGTCAATTGGGAAGGAAATTTTTGTATATGTATAAATGGTTTTCGTGAATTTGACTTCAAGGCTATTATGAGTATTATATTATATTATATTATAGTATTCGCATTAGAATAAACAATATTGTTTGCTACTATTACTCGTGTTTTTATATTTTCTTATATGATCTGGATAAATTTCAACATGCTTGCATATTTAGCTTTAGATTTTTTTGATTAAAATTTATTTAATCAAATGTAAATAAAGCGAAATTCGGAAAACTATTGCCGTATTCGTATAAAAGTTCAAAGCTGATTTTCCATGAAACCCTTCTTGTAAAAACGACTTTTGCTAGAAGCATAATTAAGGAAACTGAATACATTGACAAAATCCGCTTATTACAAGAGATTTTAGTTTTCGAGATTTTTACAACAAATTAACGTCGCTTCCCTTAAAACCATCACAATAAAGTTATTCAGCAAGCTTGCTTTATAAATTTTAAGTTAATTTTCCTGTGTTAAACATCATGTGCTCATAAAAAATTATAAACAAGTTTTAATTGATTGTATTTATTCGGGAATAACAATGTCTGCAAGACCCTTAATTTAATTTTTCTAGTTCTTAACGAATAAGTACGTCCTTCCTCTCCGTCCTTCTGCTGATTACTTGGTGACATGCTCTGGGATGATGATTTATCTTTCACCTCGTCTTCCACGGTAAACTGTAACGTTGGGCTGTTGAATATGACATTCTTAGGCGGACGTACTGACCCGGGAGTCTTTAAAATAGATTTCCGTGAAAGTGGCAAGGGCGTAGCACAATTAATAACTTCCGGACAATTCTTTTCCTGTTTAATGAAAAGGGTGTTTAATAGATTCAAGCTTTTGCGGAAGTCATGTATATGTGGCAACATTTTTGAATTTTCGATAATTTAGTTGGTGTTTTTTGATCAAACACAAATGATTTGCGTTTTACTCTCGGGGTATTTACCATTATAACTGTGGTCGCTGCCGACCTAGATCGACGATCTCTTATCAACACTTGATGGAGTAAGAATTACATCTTCGTCGAATCCACCGTTTGCAGTTTTCTTACGCAAGAAAGCGTTTTGTACATTTTTAAGTATTTTCTGTAGATCCCTGTTTGGCCCAGCTGTGCTACCAGTCTTGAGTTTCTTCATTTTCTTTAAATTGCTTTTCGAGTTTGTTGATTTTACGGGAACTTCATCCGGATCCTTCCAGTTGCTTTCTTTCCAACGTTGAAGATTTGCAAATCGTTTATCAACATTCTCAATCTGCAGACCCACCATCGACCAGAATCCTTCCAGATCTTCCGTTAAAATAGGTTTAGCCCCATTTCCTTTACCTAATGATTTCTTTCCCATCGCACCATTTTCGCAACGATCTATCAGATCAGATGATGAGAAGTTTGGTTTGTCCAATGGTCACATTGATCATATCCGATCCAGCGTCTTCCACCAAAACGAAATTGTCTTCTTTATATTGCTGCCAAGTATCACACTGATCGTTTAAACGGGCTATTTCATCCACTAACTGCTTTCGATAGTAATGAACCGTGGCCAAGGTATGACGTGCCTTTGCTGTTGTATCTGCATCTTCTTGGACGGAACTGTCCATCGACATATATACACTGTTGCGTTTCTCTCGTTCAATTTTCTTTCCTACCTTGCCTCTTGACACGGATTCGAACGGGCTGAGGTATGTCGTTGGTTGTCCAGCAGCTTTGTCAGGAGTAACATGAATTTCATCAGTGGCTTTGATTTTATTCTCACCTTCAAGTGTACTTGCATTCGGTTGGACAATCGAGTAACGAAGGAAATTGAATTTCTCGCCATCAACTGGATATGCCATCGCGTCATCTACTCTGGGCTCACCAATTGATCCATTTCAACAAAAAGCGAGTTGGAACTTGATTCCTTCGACGATAACGACTTTCTCTTGGTTGATGTGACAACGTTAAGGAAGGATAGGCCTGATTGCCATCGGTTGGAGTTTCTGGTATCTGTTCCGAGGGTTTTCCGACTTCAGCTAGAGTCTTTTGGACTGATTTGCTATTCAATTTGACTGTTGGTGCCCCCCGTCGAAAAAAGTGTTTCCAGTGACTGCCACAAAAGCATTCGAAATCGATGAACTGGATTTCTTTGGAGCCTTGAATGTTGGCCGTTTGATTGGCGGAGAACCTGATTTTGCCTTTAATAGATTAGCATTAGTTTAGATTAGTTTTACCAGAAATAGTCGGTACAATTACTCCTTTTGGAACTGGCATTTGCTTCGTATGGCCATCAGCTTGCTGTGTCTTCGATTCGTGTATTCCATGTACCAAATTGTTCATCTTAACCGGCGTGAGTAAGTTGGTGCTGGGATTCATCTCATTGGCATAGGATGGAGTTTCGGAAATGTGTTTCGGTCGTTTTTCTGGTCCTGCTAAATCATTTAAAACTGCATTAAATTTACTTGTGTTGGTGATGTTTACTTTGACATTCTATCTAGTGAGTAAGTTAGTATTAAGTCAGTCATAAGTGAAACTCTGAACAATAAAGAAGTGTGTCAAGTATATATTTGTTTCATTAAGCAACACTAAACATGGCGCAGTCGGTAAAAACCTACAAAAGTCAAAAAAGAAGTGTGTGAAGTAAAAAAAAAAAAAATTAATACTCGTAATAAATTAAATATAAACTAAACACGATTTTATAAAAACAAAAAAAAAAAATAAGTTAATAATTAAACGAAATGCCCAAGGAGGCAACCAAAAAAGAAGAAATAAAAAACGAAGACACACAAACAGAAGAATCGCAATTTGAAAATCACGTGGCAGAACAAATCATGGACTTTAATAAACCCGAACCATTAATTCTTGAAGGCAACATGTCAATCAATTTGCAAATATTCCTAAGAGATTTTATGAATTACTTGGCTGCTGCTGAAAAAGAGAAAAAAGCTGAATCGATCAAAATTGCCATTTTTCTAAATTTCATTGGGCACGATGCGCGCCAAAAATACTACACATGGGAGATTTCAACAAGAACAAACAACACTCTTGAAGAGGTTATAAAATCATTTAAGGACTATTGTAATCCAAAAAAAAATGCAATTTATGAAAGAATGAAATTCTACAAACGGCGACAGAAAGAAGGTGAATCATTTGACTCATTCTTGACGGATCTGAGACAATTGGCTGAAGGGTGTGAGTTTGGTGATGGAAAAGACGACATGATACGAGACTTCATTGTGCTTGGGCTGAGGAGCATCGATCTGAGTGATAAGCTAATGAACATTCCAGATTTGAATGTAGAACGAGCAATCAACATGTGCAGGGTGGCAGAATTGGAACGGGTGAGGGCTACCGAAGTTCACGGAGCAAGCGAGGTTCAGGGAACACAAGGAGTAGGAGAAGCAGAGAAAACTCATCAAGTAGCAGAAATAAGAAAGGGACGTAACAATAGTTTTAACAAAAATGAAGACAAAAGAAAATTAAAAAAATCGAACAGTTACTCAAATAATCACAACAGCTATCTTTCTTCTTCTAGTTATAGGTATTCTAGCGAAAATATCAATTGTAATAAATGTTTGACTGTTCATCCTAAATTTCGATGTCCAGCATATAACAAAGTATGCATCACTTGCAAGCGGCGTGGTCATTTTTATTTGGCATGTACAGCTAATAAAAATAATAAAAAAATACATACTACGAATGAAATCTGTGCTGCTGTTGATGACGATGAAAGTGATAGCGAATATACCTATGCGATTGATGCAGGAACAGAGGACGAAGGGGTTTTAAATACTTTGTACTTACATAGTATGAAAAGCTCATCAAAAAATTTATGTGAGTGGTTTGAAAACGTTTATTTTGATAAAAAATTTATTAAATTTAAGATTGATACGGGTTCTTCCATAAATGTATTACCTTATAAATATTTCCAACTTATGAATACGAACAAAAACATACGATTACAGCCTTCTCGTGTAGTTATTGAGACATACGGTGGAAACAAATTAATTCCGGAAGGTGTAGTACGACTCAAGAGTAGATATATCAGCCAAACATTGATGCAGGATTATATCGTTGTCAAAACAGATTCAGTTCCAATTCTTGGTCTGCAAGCATGCCGTGATTTTGGGCTCACGAAAAAAATAGATCTTATGAATGTTAAGGAGAGATGTAGTTTTCTCAAAGATTATAAAGATGTATTTGAGGGACTTGGGTGTTTCCAAAAAGAATTTCATTTGAATGTAGATCCAAACATTACTCCCACTACAAGGCCAGCTCATCGGGTTGCTTTAGGCATTAAAGAAAAACTAAAAAAAAGTTTGAGTGATCTTGTTAAACTTGGGGTTATTGAACCAGTGCAGCACCCTAAAAGTTGGGTTAGCAATCTTGTTATTGTTGAAAAACAAAATGGCGATCTTAGGTTATGTTTAGACCCAGTTGACTTAAATAAAGCATTAATTCATCAAGGTTACCTAATTCCTAAATTAGAAGAACTTACTTGTGAGCTTTCTGATAAGCATTATTTTTCAGTCTTGGATATGAATCAGGGATTTTGGCAAATTAAGCTTGACGAAGAATCAAGTGATCTATGTACATTTAGTACACCATTTGGAAGTTTTAGATTCAACCGCTTGCCATTTGGAATAAAAGTTGCCTCTGAAGCTTTTCAAGAGTACGCGACCAAAGCATTTGGAGATATTCCAGGTACGTTTATCTATATTGATGATTTTTTAGTTACAGGAAGAACTGCAGAAGAACACGACGCAACATTAAAAAAGGTATTGGACAGGGCAAGACATTTAAACATAAAATTTAACATGAATAAATTCCAGTACAGAGTTGATAGTGTTAAGTATATAGGCCATATATTCTCTAAAAATGGTGTTGAGACTGATCCTGAAAGAGTTAGTTCTATAGTTAAGCTACAACCTCCAAAAAATAAAAAAGCTTTGCAATCTGTGCTTGGAATGATAAATTATGTTCGAAATTTCATTCCAAAATTATCTGACGAATGTAAGAATATGAGAGCACTTTTAAAAAATAATGTTGAGTTTGAATGGTTACCGGTGCATGATAGGGAGTTTGAAAAAATAAAAACACTAATTTCAAATGCACCAACTTTAAAACTATTCAATGAAAATGAGAAAATAACTATACAAACTGATGCGTCACAATATGGCTTAGGTGCCTGTTTATTACAAAATCATGGGCCTATTTGCTTTGCTTCTCGAAGTCTGAGTGAAGCTGAGAAAAATTACTCGCAAATAGAGAAAGAGCTTCTTGGCATAATTTTTGCCGCAAATAAATTTCACTACTATATATATGGGCGAGATGTGTTAGTTCATACTGATCATAAGCCCCTTATTTCGATTTTTAAAAATGCATTGACGAAAGTTTACAGCACTAGGCTACAGCGAATGCGACTCAAGTTATTAAAATACCGTTTAAATGTCGAGTTTCTACCAGGTAAATATCTTCACATTGCCGACTTTCTATCAAGGTCATTTGATAAAGATTCATCTTGTGATGAAGACGAAGACTTAAATGAAATTGTGCACACAATTAATGTTAGTAACGAGAAACAAAATAGAATAAAAGCTGCGACAAAGAAAGACATAATTTTAAACAAAGTAATGATGTACTGTAAAAATGGATGGCCGAAAGATAAATCGAAAATTGAAAGTTGTTTGCTACCGTTCTTTAAAATTCGAACTGATATTTCACTAGAAAATGACATTCTCTTTTTTCAAAATAGAATTATAATGCCTGACAGCATGAAACATGAAATCCTAGATTGCCTTCATCAATCACACTGTGGAATACAAAAAACAAAGCAGAGGGCTAGAGAGCTATTATTTTGGCCAACCATAAACCTCGATATTGAAAATTTTATTCTTGCATGTAATGCATGCAGTAAGTTTAGTAGAAAAAACATAAGAGAACCAATAATATTTCATTCTATTCCACGGTACAGATTTTTAAAATTAGGAATGGATATTATGGAATATGGCTCAGTTTATTACTTAGTTATAGGAGATTATTTAACAAAATGGATTGAAATTTTAGAACTAAAAAATAAAAGCATGCAAGAAATTATAAAACATTTAAAAAAATTATTTAGTACTCATGGAATTCCTGAAGAGATAGTGTGCGACAATAACCCATTTAATTCCAAAATATTCTTAGACTTGTCAAAACAACTCTACTTTAAAATAACATTTACTAGTCCATATTACCCCAAATCCAATGGGCTCGCGGAGAAATTTGTCGGAATCGCAAAAAATTTGATAAAAAAATCTCAGGAGTCTGGTACAGAATTGTATCTTGCCTTACTTGAATATCGTAATACCCCAATAAATTCAATAGGAGCTTCACCCTCTCAAATGTTGTTCAGTAGGCTGTGTAGAACTCTGCTACCGATAAAAAAAGAATTACTAGAACCCAGAATTATTCATAACATTTCTGAAAAAATAAAACAAAATCAAGAAAAAACAAGAAAATATTATAATAAAACTGCCAAGAAGAGAGTAGGTTTTAAAAAAGGAGAAAATATCAGATTTAGGAAGCCAAATAATTTATGGTATAAGGGTAAAATAGTATCACCTCATAAAAGCCCCAGATCATATATGCTTCAGGATGAAAAGGGAAATATTTATCGGAAGAACTCAATTGATATTAACACTCAGAAAAATAAAACTATATCACACGAAAATTTAGAAAACATCAATAGCAGTACTCAAACAAATCAAGCAAATGACAACGTAAATATGAGCGCAACAAATTCACATCTCTCTCCAACAAAAAATGACCAAGTCGATAAAGATTCTTATAGAACCAGATATGGCAGAACTGTAAGACAGCCAGATCGGTTATGTTTTTAAAAAATAACAGTCAAGGGTTTAATTTATTTTAATATTATAAAACGGTTGAATATTATATTTTTTTTGTTAATTTGCATTGCAAATTGTAATTATCTTATATATTTTGAAAATGAATTAACTTAAATAAATAATTTAATAATTAATAATTTCAAAATAATTTAACAACTTAATTAAAATATGAATTATAGCTATATGAATTATAAATAAAATAAGTAACATCTGTAAAAAAAAAAAAAAAAAAAAAAAAAAAAAAAAAAAAAAAAAAAAAAACAACGATTAATATAAAATGTAACACTTGGATTAAATACTTGTATTGATACTAGTAAGTAAAATTAAGGGGGAGGTGTTGGTGATGTTTACTTTGACATTCTATCTAGTGAGTAAGTTAGTATTAAGTCAGTCATAAGTGAAACTCCGAACAATAAAGAAGTGTGTCAAGTATATATTTGTTTCATTAAGCAACACTAAACAGTACCCCCTCGAAAATGAGTGCTTCTAGTAACTGGAATAAAAGCATTGGAAATCGATGAATTACATTTTTTCGGGGGCTTGAATATTGTCCGCTTGATTGCAGGCAGAACAGTCTTGGGTTTTCAATAGAACGGAATTGCCTATTCGTTTCCGAGGAAGCTCTTCCATATTGGCTGCGGTTTCCAGCATGGGTTTGCTGTTTAATGGTATTTTGGTCGCTTTAGAAGTTTCTATACAGGTCTTTTCAGAAGTAGGCTTGTCTTATTAAAGGAATCCAATAGACATTGGATTGGATTTCGTCTTAAAATTGGTTTCAGACTACAGTCTTTTCTGGCGAATGTGAGCTATTAGTGCTTGAATGGCTTCTTGAGCTACATCAGACCATTTATAAGTTCTGGTACTGAACTCTGTAATTCGTGTGCGTCTCTTCACTGCGTCTGAAAAATAACAAAACTATTTCCAAGATTATTATACTATTATCTTAAATATTTTACTTTTAAAAGTAGAATTAGCGTGAATCAAACGTACAATTAAAATTCAATGCCGAAAATCTATTTTACGTAAACAAAAAACAAGACAATCAACGAATCAAATTGTCAAAAGTTACACCATGTTTTCCGCGTTTGCACCAACAGAGCTAGTAACGCTTGGTTGTACAGGATGAACCATCGTGAAGTTGGGCTCTGGCAGTCCATGTATAATAAGTCAATGATTGACTTATTATTCATGGACTGCCAGAGCCCAACTTCACGATGGTTCAACTTAAAACTATACGGAACTAGCGCTCTTGGTGCAAACTTGGAAAACATAGTGTAACTTTTGGTTTTGGTATTTGATATATCAATTTTTGACATAATTGAGTTTATAAAGGGTGTTAAGCGGGAATTGTTTAAGTTTATTATTAAATAAAAACTTGAGGGCTATTTTCATGCTCTGTTTGCCGATTTAAGAGTCATAATAGCATTTATCATAGACAGGAGAAGAGCATTACTTATATCAATTTGTAAACACCTTAAGCCTAGTACGCAGATCCCGCTAAATTTTATCTCCCTCATTTTTCTCCAAACATCAGCTAAAATCCAAGCTAAATTTTGACATAAGAACTTTGTGGAGAATATGTCACAGCTGTTCTCTAAATGAATTTTTTTCAAAGATTTAAAAGAATTTGCTTTAAAGTATGATTTTTTAAGATTTGTGAATGAGAACGAATGAGAATTATGAATTATGAGTGATTTTTGCTGTCGAAAATCTTGTAAGACTCCCGTCACCAAAATATTCTTCTAAATATTATTCAAATATTATTCCATTTCAAATTGAAATTGAAATTTAGCTCGAGAATAAATGTGCCAGACAATTATTTCGTGCGCTAAATTTTGACAGATAAGTTATGTACAGTTCGAATAGAAATTTTGAATTTTTTAGCTGGAGCAGCGTACATCTCTGCTAAAATGCTTGACATAATTTTAGCTTGGCTAAAATTTGGAGAGAATTTTGTATGGGAGATAAAATTTAGCGCGATCTGCGTACTAGGCTTTATTGTTTAACACAAATCAAAATTTCAACTTTTCATTTCAATTTATTGTGAAAATTGTGTTCAAATCATGATGAAAACTATCTAGTAAAAAATGGATGCGATTCAACATGAAAAGATAAATTAGAAAGTTCATATTGTTCTACTTACATTTATGTAGATAGGAGATTTTTTTTTGAAATAATAGCAAATTCACTTATAGTTAGATAAATATAATGACAAAAATGTCATTTCCATTTTAAAATATAAATATAAATTTACGAAGAACCAGTTCTACCTTTTTATTAGGTTACCTGTCAAAATCTTACAGCAACAATCGTCAAGCAATTCAGGCCCTAGAAGACAATATCCGCCCGTAAAGCAGTTTTCATTAAACTAAATGCTTTGCTCTCACGTGTTCACAAATTTCGCTGAACACCCTTTATATTATTGTTTTTATTTTGTCTTGGATAACGTTAAAATGTAAAGTTCAAATTGAGATAGATGGCTATAGTTTCTACGGCAAAAATCGTAGTTCAGGCCAGGAGCCAAGAGATGGCCTCTGGAATTAATATTTATTTTTAACACTTTTTCACCAACAGCTCTAATGTTGGTAGTGAGAAATTGAACCATATTCACAGAGCGTTTGTATGGAAATTTCATACGACTAGCAGTCCATATATAAACGTCAATTATATTCATTGAAGCGTTTGTATAGAAATTTCATACGACTAGCAGTCCATATACATTACGTCAATGATATAATACGTCAATGCTTGAGAGTTCGAAAAATAGGCTTGTTCAATCAGCTGAAAAATTAACAAGTTTCCCTTCTGGAATTTCATAAATCTAAATTACCTGTTAGAGCCTAGTACTCGCCTAGCGTGAAATGAAAAATAAATACGTTCCAAATTACACGCGAATAATAAAAATGAAAATAGAATAAACTTTTCTACGTGAATTTTTGATACTCACTTTGAATGAAAAAATGACAATTATTTTTAAACTGATTCGTTCTTTCTGTTTATAAATTTTCATTTTTTTGTTTTGAAACAAAATATTCAAATCAACTGAAAAATGTCACAGTTTTCCACGTTGCCTTAAATTTTTTCCTGATGGTTGTACATTGAGAAATGAAAATCATAGCGTGGAAAAAGTTGTGGAAGATATGTGCTTTTAAAATCCACATTTTAGTACTCGTTGCGGATTTCATGCCAGTGAACCAGCAGTCACTTTTATATGAAATTTTCATTTTCACTTAAACTGAGTACTAGGCTTAACAAGAAAAAATAAAAAATTGATTGAGAGCGAAAATTTCGTCAAAAAATTGCTACGAGGGTGAAACGAAAATATTTTATGTCTATCTGCAATTGATTTACGTTAAAAATAAACTCTAAAATGAAAAAGAGCATACTAATAATTTGATTCTGTAAAAAAAAATGTTATTGTTCGTTTCCAAAAATGAACAAACCGAACAAACCTACTTCGGAGTTTTCTATTTTGACTAGAGCTGTAGCGAATCGTATGTATTCGTTACTGAGTAACGGGTATTTAATGAAATACCAAGTAAAGTAACGAAACGTTACTCACAAATAAGAGTCGTTACTCGCACGATGTCGTTACTTTTTTTTTTGGCACACATTCAGTATCTAATAACGCACGCAAGTACCACATACGAGATACCAATACCACATACGGAATGCGAAAAGTATACACACAAATCGGAGTCGTTACTCGTACGATGTCGTTACTCGCACGATGTCGTTACTCGCACGACGTCGTTACTTTTGTTTTGGTACAAATTCAGTATTCACAGGTACGACATACGGAATATGCGTAAAGCATACACACAAGATGAGCTCGCGTTGGACGTTCTATTTTCTGCACAATTTTCATGAGAAAAAAAATCGATTTTTCGTTAAAAAAAAATTCAGATTTTGTAGATGTTTTTTAATCCATCGAGATCTCAGCCATCCTCCAATGGAATTTGACAGTTTATGCCTTGGTTGATTGGTAATATACTATATCTTGACCTACATAGAGTATTTCTTTCTAGATGCTTTCCAAAAGCCCTAAAATCGCAATTTTCCTGAACAAACAAAAAAATTCAAAAATTTCGATTTTTCGGTGAAAAAAATTAGATTTTTTAGATGTTTTTTAATCCACCGAGATCTCAGCCATCCTCCAATGGAATTTGACAGTTTATGCCTTGATTGATTGGTAATATACTATACTTTGACCTACATAGAGTATTTCTTTCTAGATGCTTTTCAAAAGCCCTAAAATCGCAATTTTCCTGAACAAAAAAAAAATCCAAAAAATTAAGATTTTTCAGAAGTTTTTCAATCAATTAACATTTGAGATTTTTTGTACGTCTTTTACAAAATAGACATGAAGCTTTATTTCCAAATATCTGACATAATAAAAATCTCTGAGAAAAAAAGATGCATTCCAGTACATCCCAGTATCAACCTTTCCGAAGCAATCATCGTAATGTCAACTTTGATTAAAATCAAATTAACATTTTTGGACAAGGAGTAATGTTTTAATTAAAAGAATCTTCTTATTTGACTCAAATAAAACCAACCAACATTGCGTATGATATATGTATGTATTTCGTTACAGTAACGATACTCATATTTGGCTAATACTATAACGTGATACATACGAATTGTATTGGAATACCTAAAGTAACGATAGTAACGAGTAACGACATTTTTGTAACGGGTACTCATACCTAAAGTAACGTATGCATACGGGTATTCACTTTGTCGTTACTTTTACAGCTCTAATTTTGACAGCAGGAATATAATGTATTGTCAACCAAAATGTAAATAAAGATATCAAAACATAAATTTTTTTGCCGGTAAAGGATACTAAAAATTTATTAAAATGAATAGCATTGTACTGCGTTTGTTACTGGAGGAAGAAGATGAAATCACTCAAGAACGAGCTGTAAGGCGTAATTTAAGAGACCATTCTAATCCCTTGGAATTGAGAGAATCATTGTAAGAATGCAATAATATTTTATTTATTTGTTTTTTTTTCTTTTTTCTGAATACGTATTTCTTTCAGATTTAAGCAATATTATAGGGTTAACAAACCTGCATTTAAGTTCCTTTTAAATGTGCTTACGAATACCCTGTTCCCAACAAAACAGAAATTCGCTATTCCACCAATTGTTAAACTGGCGGCTTGTTTGCGGTTCTTTGCAGGGGTGGCTATCAAAAGGGAGTAGGTATGGATTACCAAATTGGTTTGGCACAAAGGTCTTTCGTATCGTACTGTCGGAAGTATTGAATATTTTCGAAGAGCAGCTTTGCCCTGAATGGATTACTTGGCCGACGCCGGATGAGCAACAAAAAATATTGCAATGTTTTTATTTAAAACACAAACTACCTGGTGTTGTGGGGTGCCTCGATGGAACACACGTGAATATCATTTCACCTGGAATTGACAAACATTTATACTACAATAGAAAAGGGAGATGTAGTTTGAATGTTTTGCTTGTTAGTATAATTGATCTGTTAGCATTCTAGAGGTGTGTAAGATTTCATTTTGCAGGTATGTGATGATAGACTTAGAATTCGCTGCGTTGATGCCACGCACCCAGGAGCTTGTCACAATTCTTTCATTTGAAACGTGAGTGAGTTGAGAAGCCAAATAGAATGTGTATATTTACAGAACAACAACAATGTATGGCTGTTGGGTAACTAGTTATACACCTGAAAGTGGTACATCTGGATTTAAATTTAACGAAGTCCATTCGCGTTGCCGGAACATTATTGAAAGGACCAACGGCGTTCTAAAAAACCGATGGCGTTGTCTATTAGGCGCAAGAGAGCTTTACTATACATCTTACAAGGCTATACAAATAGTTAATGTTTGTGCAGCACTGCATAATATTTGTATTCACATCAAAAGCGACTTGAATGTGCCACACGAAGAAGTTGTGGAAATCTTAGAAGTTGAAAATGTAAATAGTACAGAAACCCGTCTGAGCTACATATCTTTAATTCATGTTTAGAACCGAAAATTTTAACAACAATTAAACAAGTTTTTTAAAAAAAAGACTAAATTGTGTTTATATTTGTACTTCACTTTTATTCTTATTTTATATTTTATTGTACTTCACTTTTATTCTTATTTTATATTTTAGTCCAATCAAATTAGTATTTTATATCTACAAAAAATACTGCGTCGAATTTTTTTTTTGTTTCTTAAAGAGTACCTATTGGAGAGTGTAAATCCAAAAAGTTCGAACAAAACACGCCCTTGCGTTGTCCGCCATTTTGAAAAAGGCTTTTGAAAGCTTGAACTCGATTTTCTCGGCTCCTATCATATATAGAGCTGTATTTTTTTTTAGGTTTGTACGTTAAAATATCTTCTTTAACCTTTGTTGAGAAAAAAATTTGAAACCTCTTTCCAAAAAAAAGTTATCGACGAAAAACTGTCGAGATTTTGAAGTAAAAAATGGTTTTTAACGTTTATCTCGCCTCATGTTCATCTGATCAAAAAAATACTTAAGTTGTTTTTTATAGATCACTTTATTTCCTACATTTTGGTATATTTAAATTTTATGTGCGACAAAAACTGTAGGATATATAACCTGTCAAAATGGCCAATAGCCTGCGAAAATTAAAAAAAAAAATTTACTCACGTTTCTTCGCATGCGTCATCTTCCAGTAAATTTTGCAAGGTAGGAACATTCTCGCATGTGTTTCCACTGCAGTAGAAACATAATAAGGAACAATTCAGACCAGTTTTCCGATAGCCACAAGCTTGGCCACACTGGCCCTTGCATTTGCAGGATATAGTTTGCAATATGCTTTGTGGAGCTGGATCCTGAGTGGTTGTAACTGGCTCTAATCCTCTCGGAGTTCTTTTCCAACCCCATTTTAGTGGGTCATGGTGAACATCGATCCAAGTCTATACTTGATGGTAGGTAAGGAATGTGTGTTGCCGAGCATCTGTTGCACTAGGAGGTAATGAAGATAGATTAAACTTAGTTTTTTTGACGTTTTAACAAAGTCGCTATATCGCAAAGGATCCAGTGACCCATTTTCCTTCCCATTGAACAACGCAATAAAAACTTTTTCTCCGGCGGCTCCCAGAACGTTGCTATCAACATCGTTGGATCTGGATTATACCTCCTGGAGACCCCATATTAAAAAAATGCGCCGTAGCTCTACCTCGGTGGTGTTGCGGAAAAGAGTTTGAACTGTTTCTTTAAATTTCATAATGAACATAATCAAATTTGAAAATTTTCAAACGTGAGTAAATTTTTTTTTTTAATTTTCGCAGGCTATTGGCCATTTTGACAGGTTATATTTCCTACAGTTTTTGTCGCACATAAAATTTTAATATACCAAAATGTAGGAAATAAAGTGATCTATAAAAAACAACTTAAGTATTTTTTTGATCAGATGAACATGAGGCGAGATAAACGTTAAAAACCATTTTTTACTTCAAAATCTCGACAGTTTTTCGTCGATAACTTTTTTTTGGAAAGAGGTTTCAAATTTTTTTCTCAACAAAAGTTAAAGAAGATGTTTTAACGTACAAACCTAAAAAAAAAAATACAGCTCTATATATGATAGGAGCCGAGAAAATCGAGTTCAAGCTTTCCAAAGCCTTTTTCAAAATGGCGGACAACGCAAGGGCGTTTTTTGTTCGAACTTTTTGGATTTACACTCTCCAATAGGTACTCTTTAAGAAACAAAAAAAAAATTCGACGCAGTATTTTTTGTAGATATTTCGAATTAATTAATTTAATTTGACTGGACTATTTGTACTTTAAAGTATTAAATACTAATTCAGACGCTTTGTTTCAAAAAAATTCACAGCGTTGAGTTGGTATTAAAATTAACATAAACAAAAACAAATTATAATAAAAATTAATTGTTCTTTCTTTCTTCTCGCATTATTTCGAGTTTTATCTCCTAAAATTCAATCATTTTGCGACTTTTTTCAAGCATGTTTTCGATTTCCGTCTTTCTATACTTCTCCATCTCCATGTTGTGCCGCTTCTCTTCTTTAAGTTCTTCCTTTTTTCATTCATTTAGGCTATCCAAAGATCGATATATCTTTTTAAAACAATTATGTGTGTCTTCATGTTGTTTCTTCATCATAAATATTGCATCATCCACTTTTGAGCAGAGCGTTTCTTGTAAATGTAGTTCCTTCATGAGGGGATCTTGCGAGCTCATAACAACAATCCTCCTTCTTTTGGCATTTTTGTTGGACGGAGCAGAAGTCGTTGATTGTTCATCCTATTCGCTTTGAAGAAGAACTTGTTGCGAGGCAAGAGGAGCGGCGGATTGTTGGTATTAGGGATAGGTAGGAAAAAGGATAGGATAGGAAAATGGAAAAGGAAGAGGTCAGAAAAGGGATGGAATGTCAAATTTCAGGGGACGCGGCCTGCTTGCTGTGCACGGCAGTTAGCTCGTCGGACGGGGGGGATCTTGCCCCTGAAATCTAACCTCACCTACAACAAAAAACACAAATCAGGCCAGAGAAAACTATCAAACGACGGCGGACGGACTATCACCACACCAAGGAGCTGCTGGTGACGTTGCAGCGTGGCCTTAACCCACCCAACCATGGAAATCCGCGGCCATATTTAGATTTCCCCTAAATAATAAGATAGTCGCGTTCGAATTATCCCATCTTCACCTCAGTCGCTTTGCTACTCTCCACACCCCTGAAAAAATAATTTACCACGTCATGATTTCGTTCACGAAATCAAAGAAAACACACTGTTTCATCAACAAGAGACGTTTCATGAAGTTTTATTAATTATTTAAAGATAAAGACCATAGCCTAAACTAGAAACTTTTACTCAGTACAGGTAATTTTAATATACAATTTTTTTGTTCTCTTACAGCTGAAAACTACATTCAAATCAGAAAAAAAAACAAGAAAGAGGTGAGAGAGATTCGTTTCTCCAAGGAACATCATAAAACTCAGACACGTTCCCGACAAAAAAAATGCAGAACATCAATTCCCTACCTGCTTAGAGCTCTGAGGAGGTGGACTGCAACGCGAAAGAGACAACACAACAACAAAAAAAGGAGTAAAGAAAATGACGGGCCCTGAAAACCAAACTTTTCACTTACAAAAAAAATATTTAAACTATAAAAAAATGGAATATTGAAAAAAAAATGAGAAAAAAGAACATAAATAATAATAATATAGAGAACTATACTAATCAAACTAATGGCAAAAACTTTTACTAACAAAATAAACAAAATCCACTTTCACTGGCCTTATCACCGTCATCAAAAAAAAAGGTTATACGGATTAGCTGTGATCCTAGGATGTCTTCCAGATAACATTCGTGGTCATACCAGTGGTGAAATACGAAAATCAACAATTCACAAAAAAATGAGGTGGCGGCCCAGCGCTCCGCTGACAAGCTGGTACCGCCAGAACTGCCTAGTGTGGAGTATATTTATAACCTACATAAATGTATTTTGTTTATTCACTTATTCCTCAATAAACTTGGTCAAGTAAAACTCACCTCACTATTAGTTAAACAAAAAAGATTTATTATGAACTTTCTTGAATTATTTCCAGCACCCCGGGTAAGTTTTCGAGGGTTCTTTAACTACCCCAAATAAACACAGAATTTTTGTCTACAAAACTACAAAACACAAGCAAACAGATAAAAATGATCGATCTCAAAATTTCACCAAATTATTTTCTTACTTTAAAAATTAAATAAATGAAATTTAGGAATAAATGGATTATTTCCACAAAACAGCACTTTGTAGTTAACAAAAAAACACAGTGTCATCTGCGCTGAACACTGCACCTCCGGTTTGCCTTACACAGGAATATGACATTTCATCGTTCGATAGTCAGCTTACGAACATGCCACTTTTTTTTCAAACAATTTTCTCCTCCCATACCGTTTGCATCAGGCGATCTAACACACTCTCACCATTTGTGCATGTACATGACGTATTATCCGTCATTGTATTAGTTCATTCCCAACAACCAATCTGACGTTGACATTTCACCAAGCCTCATCTGTCACTTTCAGTTTATTATTCCCAACCCATAGATGGCGCTGTTCCACCTTACTACCCCGATTACACTTGGTTTACACGTCCACTTATTTAGTTCTCACATTTTGTCGTGTAAATGACAATAAGGGAACCCGGGCGTTCACAACAAAATTCGTCCTTCCCTTGGATACATTCCCAGTGAAGGATGAAAAAAAATCGCCCGTAGTTACACGCCATAACTTTGACAATAAACATTTTGATTTTGGAGACATTTACATTTTTACTCAAGTGAGGTGAATAAGGACTCTGATGACATAACCCATACAAAAATGACCTTTCAAACCAATAAAGTTCAATTCAACCCCAGTTTATATGAGTGGAGAGTTGGAAAAGTTGGTTGAAATGACTTCTCTCTATTAATTTTTTTCTCATTGGCTTTTCCCATAGAAAACGACAAGATGGATGCCACAGCCACAGACTAACAAAAAAATAGATGACATAGTCCACAGACTAACAAAACGACGACATCAAACAATCAAAACAACATCATTTGTAACAAGTACGAATGAAAGGAAGGTCTCTAAATTGGTTAAGTATTTTAATTTCATTATTTAATTTTTTTCTTTATCTTGAATTCTTTTCTCTAGGTGTATTGAAATAATATTATACTGGAATTTTAATCATTTTTATATTATTTCAGATGGATTTTCAGAAATTTGTGACTGGCCTAAGCTAAAGCAGCTGAATGCATCGATTCAACTCACAAGTAAGTACATACATTATCTTATATTGAATCAATTATTTTCATTGTTTTTTTCATTTTTCTGCTTTCAGAATAACAACAAGCCACGGAGAACAAAACAGACGGAAGCAACAAACATTCAGATTATCGGCTCGATTTATCTCGGAACTAAAGGAGACAATCAGAGAAGACGAATATTGGCTTCCCAGGATAATTCAATTCTTCACAGTGGGGAGCAACCCACGCTATGCCGGGCTAAGGCAAAGCAAATAATTTAACGGAAGTTTTTCATCATTTCGGATTCTTGTTAGTATCTATTATCACAGATTAATGAAGTTAGTAAATAAATAGTTAGTAATAAATAAAATTTAAGTTGTTTAGTAAATAAATGATTAGTAGTAACTAAAATTAAGCATTTTGGATAAATAAATAAATAACATTAAGAGACAATTACATAGCATGCAATAAATAATTACTAAAAAAAAAGATTTTAGTTGTTTTTAATTTACATTTCAACAGGAATTTTCAGGTACGGAGTGACTTTTAGTGTTTTTAATAGGATTGTATTGAGATTATAGACTAAATCAAGTACTTCGTGCGGGTTGTAAACATAAATTAAGTTAATATTCAAACGGAAAGTAAAATAAAGTGATTACGTGAATATAAAAAAACATTTACGGATATTTACGCAAAAGGATACACAAAGTGGTTTTTCGGTTTTGACTTGAGCCAGTGTTTTCGGATATGAATTTGTGGAAGTGGTTTATTATTGCTTGAGATCTTTTGCATGAAATATGCCGATCTTTTTCCCACTCAAGTTTTCTAATTCGTACATATGTGATCCTACTTGTTTTAAAATTCGGCATTTGACAAATTTTGGCGAAAGTTTAGCCGATAAATTCTTCGTTGAATCACTCAACACAAAATTTTTTCGGTAAACTTCTTGTCCGGGTAAATATCTTACAATTTTTGTACGAGCGTTATACGTCTTTGCTGATTTTTCGTTCGTTTTCAAAATATTTTGGCGAATTTGGTTTCGTATGCACTGCAATCGATTTTGTCGGGGAATGGTTAACAGCTCGTTATCGTCTACCGCGTTCAGTTTTCGTGCCAGTTCATAGCTGCTACCATGGGTCAACATATTTGTCCCGAATAAGGCATAATATGGTGACACACCAGTAGAACTATGAACGGAACTCCTCAAGGCACACGCGATATCGCTGAGGTGAACATCCCATTCTCTTTGATCATTTTTGAGATAAGAACGGATAGCTGTTAATACTGAACGGTTAACCCTCTCCGACGCATTCGATTGCGGTGCATAGTAAGCCGTTTTAAAATGCCTAAGACGGTGTTCACATTGGACTCACTCCGCCGACTTATTTTGATGTCTCTGTGTTTTTTCTCGTTCGCACTTCATGGTAAGAAAGAGACGGCAAAGTGAGGCAGGATTTTTAAAACAAATTGAAAATTAATGGATTTTTTCTGACATTTGTCTTGGTGACATAATATGACACACGAAGATACAGTGTATCACAAAAGTAAGTACGCACTCATTAAAAAAAAAATATAGTCAAACACTATTTGGAAAATAAATCGAAGTGCGAGAATGATAAAATTGTTAACAAAAGTCCATCTACTATACACAAAATAATAATCAAATAAAATAACATTGGAAGTTTGCAAAATGACCCTCGATCAATGACAATGACAAGCAGGAATGCCGTATTATTGTTAGGAAAGTGAAGAGGAATCCCAAAGTAAGCCCATCAAAGATATCAGCAGAAATAACCAAATAAAACAGGTAAGTCATGTGCTCTACCAATCCGGTTATCATGGTCGAAGTATTAGAAAGAAACCTTACATAAGTAAAATAAATCGCCAAAAGCGGCTCTTCTTTGAAAAAACCCATGAATCTAAACAAGCAGAATTTTAGAACACAGTTGTTTTATTTGAAATGTTACTTTTTAGTTCGAAATACATATCAATTATAGACAAAAATATTAAGTTTTTTTTTTTAACATTACTATCGATTGTTTGAAGGAAATGATCTTTAAACTAATAGGTGCTTACTTACTTTTGTAATTCACTGTATATTTGTAGTGGCATAGCAAATGGCCAACAATTATGACAACTACAAGACGTCTGGAGTGTTCACACTACTTTTGTGTCTGAACACGACAGGGTGGCCTTACGTCAAAATGACTTGGTTGAGTAAGTCCAATGTGAACAGCGTCTAATGCCGTACTTGGTCAATAAGTTTTGAAATTCTTTTGCTAAGAATTGTCTTCCATTGTCGGAATGGATTATGTTTGGCACTCCAAACACGTTAAAAACTTCTTGTTGCAAGAATCGTATAATGCTATAAGCATTCGCATTTTTCAGAGCTTTTAGCAAAACAAACTTCGACAAATGATCTAAGACGACAAACACGTACGCATTACCAGACTTTGACCCGGGATCAGCTGTAGGATTTTGGTGCGTTTGTGGCTGTATTGCAGGTGCAGGGTCATAAGAAGTGCCTGTCGGTCTAGAATTAGACGAAGGATTTGTTGGCCCTAAATTCAAATTCTTAAGGAATCCTCCAAGTTGAGCTTGGATTTCTTCCTTCAAGGTATTTGTCACTTCCTTCTGTATTGCTTGCTTGGTTGCAGTAAAACCTTCTACCATGGCTAAGTTTATGTAAGCCTTTAAATCCTCTGAAATCATATTTTTATCTCTGATTCTACTTATAGGTCTTTGAGATAAACTTTCTAGAATGTTTCTAGAACTACCAAAGTGTAACGGAGTGGCTGAAGTTGGTCTTGTATCGGGAGCTCTACATGTTGGTACTCTAACAGTATTGTTTAAGGAATCCATACTTTCCCTAGGAGGTATTATTCCTGCTGAAGTAGCAGCGCTGCCGGCTTCAGCGTCAACGTCGTCAACATCATCAGGTTGAACTCCAGAACTAACGGCTTGGTTGGAATCAGATCGGATATGCCTATCGGAATTGAGAGGAGAATGCATAACACGCTGCCTAGTGGTATGATCTAAACTTCGACTCACTGACCTAGTTATTCTAGTTTGATCTCTGATTTCAGCATTCCGGATCATACTGTTTATTCGATCTTCTTCTTGTTTACTTGGGAACGACATTTTTGGAAATTTCGAAAATCGACGCAAAATTCAACAAAATTCAACAAAAAACTAAAATTTAAAACTATAAGGTGAGTTTTCAAAAAAAAAATACTTAATTGAAAAAAAACTGTAGCAAACGAAATTAGGTTATTTTCTTTTTAATCTCTATGAAAAATTAGAGTTTGAATTATCAAAACTTTTTGATTTTTGCAAACAAAATAAGAACGAAATTAACCAAAACTATAGATTAAACTAACAAAAAAATTAACAAAAATAATGAAGAACCCAATAGATGCTTCTTACATAACCAGAACAAAAAAAAAAAAAGATAATCTTAACACAAAAACTTTTCTAAAAAAACTATCCTAGAAAAAGATTTGTATATTTATCTTCAAAATTAGCCTTCTTTAAAATTGAAGTATTTTTTCTTATAAAGAAAAATAACTAAATTTTATAAAAGAAAACTTACAAACAAAAAGTAACGAAATAAGAAAAAAACAAGAAAACTAAATTTGTTTCTCTGGTACTGAAACGAAAAGTTTCGTAGAAACAGAAAAAAAGAAACAAATTATGCAAAAAAGTTAATAAATAAATAACAAAAACATAAATCTTACTTTATAATTAAAGAAAACGAGTATTTTTCCTTTGAAAATTTGAAAAATTTTTCAAAAACAAATTTTTCAAAAACTAAACTTTCAAAAAAAAAAACGAAGTTAATAACTAAACTGACAAAAAAAAATTGTTCACTTGAACCTAAAGCTTTGCAAAATGTTTTCTTAAATTTGTTTTTTCATGAACATACGGGGTGCTTCAAGTAGCTTCTTGGTGGTTTCTTTGCCTTATTGTATAATCCTACTAACGACATCAATATATACTAAGACTTCAGACGGACTAACGAACTTCCTTGGTGTGGTGAGATAAACTGGGAAAAAGTAGAAACACTAACAGAGACATTACTAAGTGTTACTCTCCGTTCCCGCAATTCTAGTCTGTCCCTAGGACTTTGCTAAAAGACTTGAAACGGTGAGTCACACTTGACAAACAAATAGTTGAAAAAACTGAAAAAAATATTGGAACGGTGCATCGATGTTCGACGACTCGTCAAACACGGTCACTGCGTCCAAAAAAAAAACCTAACAAGACAAGACAAAATGATAAGAAACTGAAAATTGAAATAGAAAAGTAAAAAAAAAATAAGGAAAGGATTAGGGAAAAACTAGACAAAAGACGTTATCTTTCGCCACTGTAAGTCATCAAGAGTTCGTCGCAATACAACTAGGTATGTGTGTGACTTTCCTGCTGCAGACTTACGAACCTTTCAAACTGTACAGTAACTCCAGATAAAACGTCAAACAAAAACTAACCGCATTCGCTATGAACTTCCAAGAAATCGTCGCAATAATCCTAGGTACGTCCGAGACCTTCCTGGTGCAGACTTACGATTCTTGAAAGTTTATAGCAAAGTTGGTTGAGGACTTTTACGACATAAAAGAACTGAAACTAGGACTACAAAAGATAAATTGTCAGAAAAACGTTCCAACTATGTTGGAAAACCGCTTTAACGACGTTGGGCGCCATTTTTTTGTTGCGATTCAAGAGGAGCGGAGGATTGTTGGTATTAGGGATAGGTAGGAAAAAGGATAGGATAGGAAAATGGAAAAGGAAGAGGTCAGAAAAGGGATGGAATGTCAAATTTCAGGGGACGCGGCCTGCTTGCTGTGCACGGCAGTTAGCTCGTCGGACGGGGGGGATCTTGCCCCTGAAATCTAACCTCACCTACAACAAAAAACACAAATCAGGCCAGAGAAAACTATCAAACGACGGCGGACGGACTATCACCACACCGCAAGGAGCTGCTGGTGACGTTGCAGCGTGGCCTTAACCCACCCAACCATGGAAATCCGCGGCCATATTTAGATTTCCCCTAAATAATAAGATAGTCGCGTTCGAATTATCCCATCTTCACCTCAGTCGCTTTGCTACTCTCCACACCCCTGAAAAAATAATTTACCACGTCATGATTTCGTTCACGAAATCAAAGAAAACACACTGTTTCATCAACAAGAGACGTTTCATGAAGTTTTATTAATTATTTAAAGATAAAGACCATAGCCTAAACTAGAAACTTTTACTCAGTACAGGTAATTTTAATATACAATTTTTTTGTTCTCTTACAGCTGAAAACTACATTCAAATCAGAAAAAAAAACAAGAAAGAGGTGAGAGAGATTCGTTTCTCCAAGGACCATCATAAAACTCAGACACGTTCCCGACAAAAAAAATGCAGAACATCAATTCCCTACCTGCTTAGAGCTCTGAGGAGGTGGACTGCAACGCGAAAGAGACAACACAACAACAAAAAAAGGAGTAAAGAAAATGACGGGCCCTGAAAACCAAACTTTTCACTTACAAAAAAAATATTTAAACTATAAAAAAATGGAATATTGAAAAAAAAATGAGAAAAAAGAACATAAATAATAATAATATAGAGAACTATACTAATCAAACTAATGGCAAAAACTTTTACTAACAAAATAAACAAAATCCACTTTCACTGGCCTTATCACCGTCATCAAAAAAAAAGGTTATACGGATTAGCTGTGATCCTAGGATGTCTTCCAGATAACATTCGTGGTCATACCAGTGGTGAAATACGAAAATCAGCAATTCACAAAAAAATGAGGTGGCGGCCCAGCGCTCCGCTGACAAGCTGGTACCGCCAGAACTGCCTAGTGTGGAGTATATTTATAACCTACATAAATGTATTTTGTTTATTCACTTATTCCTCAATAAACTTGGTCAAGTAAAACTCACCTCACTATTAGTTAAACAAAAAAGATTTATTATGAACTTTCTTGAATTATTTCCAGCACCCCGGGTAAGTTTTCGAGGGTTCTTTAACTACCCCAAATAAACACAGAATTTTTGTCTACAAAACTACAAAACACAAGCAAACAGATAAAAATGATCGATCTCAAAATTTCACCAAATTATTTTCTTACTTTAAAAATTAAATAAATGAAATTTAGGAATAAATGGATTATTTCCACAAAACAGCACTTTGTAGTTAACAAAAAAACACAGTGTCATCTGCGCTGAACACTGCACCTCCGGTTTGCCTTACACAGGAATATGACATTTCATCGTTCGATAGTCAGCTTATGAACATGCCACTTTTTTTTCAAACAATTTTCTCCTCCCATACCGTTTGCATCAGGCGATCTAACACACTCTCACCATTTGTGCATGTACATGACGTATTATCCGTCATTGTATTAGTTCATTCCCAACAACCAATCTGACGTTGACATTTCACCAAGCCTCATCTGTCACTTTCAGTTTATTATTCCCAACCCATAGATGGCGCTGTTCCACCTTACTACCCCGATTACACTTGGTTTACACGTCCACTTATTTAGTTCTCACATTTTGTCGTGTAAATGACAATAAGGGAACCCGGGCGTTCACAACAAACTTCACCACTTTCGTTTTCCTCCACCAAAAGTGCTATATTAGGGTTTTCTTCTACATTTTTTGAGCTTCTTTTTTCGGGACGATTTAGACCGAATGTTTGAGAAAAAAAGACTCCATCTACAGCTTCTTTCATCCCAACGAGCTCGAAAATAGCCTCTTCGTGAGGGGAGAATTTTTGGATCCTACAAGGTCCGCCTCTTGTTTCTCTTTGCTCCATTTTGTTTTGAGTAGCTTTTTTACGAATATAACGCTTTTGGTCTGTCCAAGCCTTTTTATAAATTAATATTTTTATAAACAATCGTCAAATATGGAAATTGTGTTTTTACCTTCTTCTATTCAAATTCATTTTTGATTGGAGGTCTAGCGCTGTTTAATTCAAAAGTTGTCTGCTTCCAAAACTCTGTCAGGATTTTCTTGCATTTTAATAAGCAGCATATCGAAGGGGTTTTTTTATGGTTACATACATGCAGTGTACCTGCGAAGCTTCATATATTTATGAATTTTTGAATATTACAACAACAACTTGAATGAACTACCACCAAGTGGGTTCTTATTTGGCTGGAGTTATAGCTATTTCACGGTTGCCAAGCCGATCATCAGACTCCTTTATTAGTGGTGCTTAGCCTTTATACTATCAAGTTTAATCGAAAAACTTTTTGCCTTGACTGAGATTTGAACCCAGACCTAGCGTCGTCAGAAGCCAATGCCCTACGCATCACGCTACCGAGACCACATGATCAGGTCCATCCCAATTTAGGTTTTATCGTTTATCAATTATCACTTGAGGACTAGCGTTTTTATTAGTCATTCAAGTTTTGTTGTTGTAAATTCGGTTTCTTTCTATTTCTCCGAACTCTGTTTATAAGCCAACAATTCGTTGTATATTATAATGAGGGAGATTTTAATGAAAGATTTGACTCTGGTCAAGTTTTAAATCTATTGAAGGGGTTTTTGTATGGTTACATACATGCAGTGTACCTGCGAAGCTTCATATATTTATGAATTTTTGAATATTACAACAACAACTTGAATGAACTACCACCAAGTGTGTTCTTATTTGGCTGGAGTTATAGCTATTTCACGGTTGCTGATCGGCTTGGCAACCGTGAAATAGCTATAACTCCAGCCAAATAAGAACCCACTTGGTGGTAGTTCATTCAAGTTGTTGTTGTAATATTCGAAAATTCATAAATATATGAAGCTTCGCAGGTATACTGCATGTATGTAACCATACAAAAACGCCTTCAATAGATTTAAAACTTGACCAGAGTCAAATCTTTCATTAAAATCTCCCTCCTTATAATATACAACGAATTGTTGGCTTATAAACAGAGTTCGGAGAAATAGAAAGAAACCGAATTTACAACAACAAAACTTGAATGACTAATAAAAACGCTAGTCCTCAAGTGATAATTGATAAACGATAAAACCTAAATTGGGATGGACCTGATCATGTGGTCTCGGTAGCGTGATGCGTAGGGCATTGGCTTCTGACGACGCTAGGTCTGGGTTCAAATCTCAGTCAAGGCAAAAAGTTTTTCGATTAAACTTGATAGTATAAAGGCTAAGCACCACTAATAAAGGAGTCTGATGATCGGCTTGGCAACCGTGAAATAGCTATAACTCCAGCCAAATAAGAACCCACTTGGTGGTAATTCATTCAAGTTGTTGTTGTAATATTCAAAAATTCAGCAGCATATCGTTTTGCTTAGAATTAATTGATTTGCTCCTATATACAAATTATTTCTTATTTTGAATATCAATTTAAGAAAAAAATACTTACATTATTAATTTTAAAACAAGGTTTCCTCTTGTTCGCCTCTAAAAATTATGTGAAAATTTGATTTTTTCGGGTGGAATGTTATTCGGGCGAAACTCACAATAGGGCTAATTATATGTACATACACTAGACTTGAGGAGAACCAAAACGTAGTGACTTACAAGTATTAACAATTCATGTGTACGTGTTTTGCGAAGAACCGACGGAACTTATTATTTTTACTTTCTGCAGAGTCCGATCGCCTAAGATGAAGAGTACTTTGCATGGAAAGAAAAGAACTCTTGTAGAATTTTTCACTTCTTCGCAAGGGTGACTGCCCCACAGTTACAGCCTATTCCTGAAACATTTTGCACATCGAACCCAAACCTTCTTCAAGATATAACTATGTAAATAATAAGAGGTACTGCTGATAGATAAGAAGCTGAATATTTATTTTACTAACGAACTACATATAATACATTTAGACTCCTTTAGATAACTCCGCTACTTCGTTGCATGAAATCGAAACTCTTTTTATTTATAAAAGTTTTAATCTAAAAGCAAATAAATCCACAGACGCGAAACTTTTATTATATTAAAAAGAACTAGAAACAAAGACAAAGTAGAATATACATAAATAAATACAGATCCTTGTTGTCACTTTGGCATTTGTGAATCTTTAAGGTCTGTTTGATTTGTTTTTTTTTACGGGGACTGTCACGGTTTAGATGCGTTCAAGTGGATTTTTTTAATAAAATGGTTTTAGCACGATACTAGTTAGCAAAACAATAAAAAGTGTTTAAAATTGTAGAAAAGTTAGTAAACTACTTTATATTTAGTAAATTGCTAAGTAGTACCGTGCTAAGCCCTTAATAATAGGCTGTTTAAAATTTTGCGCCAATGTTATTAGTTATAAGGATTCCATGTAGATTTTATAAAAAAAAATGAACAGCCCCCACTCTTGACTGTGGAATTACGCTTTAGGAAATTTCATAAAAATGTTCTGTACAAAAACTGAAATTCATTCGCCCGTGCGCGGTGTGTGTCAAATTTATAGAAAAACACATGTACATTCTTCATAGAATACCGACCTACATGCGGCTACTAATACTAATTTCATACTAAAACAGGTTTAACATCATACTAATTCGACTAAAATTTTGCGGCAAGGTGTTTAAAATTTTGCGCCAATGTTTATTTTTCTTTTCTTACTAGTGAAACAACACAACCTTGCAGCGGCTCTTCTCCCTGCTCTAGATAGCCTGGCTATTGACGGTAGGGAGACCTCGAACAGACCTCCATCTATAGGAAGTCGGACCGAGGACGAGTTGCTGGAAGACTCGAGTCAAGAAGAGACTATGCTGAAGTCTACTGCACCGCCCAATGCTTCGAGGCAACGCAGTAACTACAGATCCTCTAAAAGATTCGTGAGTGTTACGGAGAAAAAGGACCCAACTTCTCTCAGTCCAAGAGACAAGAAACATAGAAAGTTGATAAAGAACTATGAAAGTCAGATGGCAAAGACTTCCACTGCACCCATAGCTTCCTCCCAACAACAGAAAGAAACGAAACCAGTCAGCAAAAGAGTAGTTGCTTCCACATCGAAGTCTATCCCTAAAAAGATAAACCGAGAACAGGACAACAATAACTCAACAGCTCGTACCGGCAAAGATACGAATAAGACGACTTCCCTCAAGAAACACCAAACCATCGCTAAATCGAACCCGAAAGGGAACGACAAAGCAAAGGTAGGCAACTCTTATGGGACAAAGCCAGTTTCGTCCAAGAGGGCAAGATCGGAGGAGACAGCCAAGGCCGATGGTTCTAAAAAGTTTAAGACCAACAGCTTTGACAACACCCCGATCGATCTTCAGGTGGCCATTATTAGTCGAGAGGATGGGAAAATCACGGCCAAGAACTGGTTACTCGTGGAAAACGAAATCCTAAAAGCCATGATGGCGACATCCGAAGACGATAGTGCTGAGGACTATACCTTCGACGGAGCTGGTTGGCGGAAAGAAGTAAAAGTGGTTTGCTGTGGAGACCAGAAATCCTTGGAGTTCCTCACTCATACAATCGCCAAAATTGGTGAACTGTGGGAGGGTGCATCTCTCGGGGTTCTTCCTGTCACGGCTCTACCACTTCGTCAGCAGATTAAGATATGGATTCCTCCTCCTGCCACGCATGAGGACTCATCCATTATTAAAGTAATGGCAAAACAAAATAAGGAGCTCCCCATATTGGAATGGAAGCTCTTGAATTCCAGAAAGAGTCTCAACGGGGAAGGTAAGGACCTTTTGTTCGCTATCGACAAAAAATCTGACCTCCTCCTGAAAGAAAAAGCAGACGTGGTGAGATATGGTCTCGGTACCGTAAGGGTAAAGAGGCATGAAGGCAAAGGGGAGTCAAAAGCTGCTGGTGGTGCAAAGTAATTTGCAGCACGCTAAAGCAGCAACGCACGACCTAATGCTCTTCATGTCTCAGGAGAACGTGGATGTGGCCTTAATTCAAGAACCTTGGATTTGTAAGAATCAGGTACTAGGGTTGAGGTCAAAAAATTACAACCTTTTCCACTCCACGTCAGAAGGTTATATTAGAAGTTGTATTCTAGCCAAAAAATCGATTAATGCTTTCTTTTTATCTAGGTACAGCAACAGGGATAACGCGGCAATCAACGTTGAATCCAAGGAAGGCAACTTCGTCTTGGCGTCAACGTACATGCCGGGAGATGAAGAACATCCTCCATCAAAAACGGTCCGCGGTCTTGTGGATTACACCACAGCAAGAGGGACACCTTTGGTGATTGGATGCGACGCCAACGCCCATCATACACAATGGGGTGGCAAGGATATCAACAAAAGGGGTGAGTCAATTTTTGAATACATTCTCTGTTCTAATCTTATGTTATGTAATAGGGGCAATCACCCTACATTTCGTAACAAAATCAGGGAAGAAATTCTAGACCTCACTCTTATGAGTAATAATGATAAGATCTCTGTAGGGAATTGGAGAGTCTCTTCTGAGAAATCCTTTTCGGATCACTTAAGGATACTCTTTACCTTAGATAGGAGAATAAATGATATTAAACCTTTTAGGAACCCAACTAGGACGAATTGGACAAAGTATTCAAAATGGTTGATTGAACGAATCGATCCTCCAGAGGAAGAAACGCTTTCGGCAACCTCAATCATTGACAATGCTGTTCAATATCTTACTAGTAAAATGAAAAAGGCATTTGAAAAACACTGCCCCATATCTCGTAACATTAAACCCACTAATCCACCATGGTGGAATAGCGATCTTAAGAAACGAAGAACAGGGGTCAGAAAACTTTTCAACAAAGCCAGACTGAGTAAATCGGAGGAAGATTGGAATTTATATAGATCCGAACTTAACTCATACACCAAAGAGTTAAGAAGGGCCAAAAAGGATTCATGGGCAAGACACTGTGAATCCATTGAGAACACAAGTGAGGCTGCGAGATTTCGAAAGATCCTTGCACACAATCCCACAATTCCGGGATACATTAAGCATCCCGATGGATTGTGGTCGAACTCGAGCCAGGAAACACTTGAACTCTTTATGGAAACGCATTTCCCGGGCTGTAAGAATCATCAAGGACCGGGTTTTACACAACCACACACCTTAGATATCTTACAATCAGTACCAGAATTGGAACAGGTTATCACAGAGCAGAAGATTATGTGGGCAATAAACTCGTTCAAACCCTACAAATCAGCCGGACCAGATGAGATTATTCCGGCATTTCTTCAATATGCTTTACAGATAATCACCCCATGGCTTAGGGTAATCTTCAAAAGTTGTATCAAATGGAGATACGTCCCTATCAGTTGGAGGAGAGTTAAAGTAGTCTTTATTCCAAAAGCTGGAAAACCGACACACTCAACTGCAAAAGATTACAGACCGATAAGTCTCTCTTCGTTTCTCCTCAAGACACTAGAGAGAATTATTGATCTGCATGTTAGGGACCTACTCAAACCAAGCTACCTGTGCAACTACCAACACGCTTACCTGAAAGGTAAGTCAGTGGAGACTGCGTTGCACGAGGTCGTCTCACAAATTGGGAAAAGTCTCGAGCACAAAGAATACACCATGGCAGCATTTTTGGACATCGAAGGAGCGTTTAACAACGTAAAAACTGAGTCCATTAAATCTGCTCTAGAAGAAGTTGGCGTTGAATCTGCTATTGTGGACTGGATTTATACCATGCTCAATGGTAGAATCATTAGCTCTCAACTTGGGGATAGCATAGTAGAGAAATCGGTTACAAGAGGCACTCCACAAGGAGGAGTAATTTCACCTCTTCTCTGGGTCCTGGTTGTTAACAAAATTCTCACAAGATTTAAGAATCAGGGCATTAAAATAGTAGCCTATGCGGACGACATAGTAATTCTGATATCGGGTAAATATCTTACCACCATCAAGGATATTATGGAGTCTACACTTAAAGAACTATCTTCTTGGACAGAACAAAACGGTCTCGGAGTTAACCCTTCCAAAACCGAACTAGTCCTGTTTACGAAGAAAAGGAAATTGGAGGATTTTACCCCTCCAAAGCTTAACGATATTCCCCTGAAACTTTCCAACGAGGCTAAATATCTTGGAGTAATTCTTGATTCCAAGCTAACATGGAAACGTAACACAGAGGAAAGAATGAAAAGAGCATTATGCGCTCTCTACACATGCAAAAAAACCTTCGGTACACGGTGGGGCATGCGACCGCAGGTCATACAGTGGATGTACACGGCGATAGTTCGTCCCATACTTACCTATGGGTCGATCGTGTGGTGGACGGCCGTAGAAAAAAGAAGCTATAGGTTGAACCAATTCAGTTGGCAATTCTACTGCGCAGGTCTCTTTAAATTTCTTTGCTCTACTCTTTAATTCTTAAAGAGACAGAAAAATCACTGAAAAAAAGAAAAAAAAGATGTACATGCCGGCGTTGTTGTCAATGACGCTGCTGCGATCATACTGATACTGAAGCACTTAAGAGGTTGAGTTTTGTATATAGCTTCGCTCACAGTAAAATAGAAATGAATTTCCAGTGATGGATTTTCTTTGAATAAGATATGATCATGGTTTACTTTTCTTTCATAGCTTGATGTCTAAAAAACTATTTCATCTCTGGTGAGATAAAAGGAAAAGATTTTTAGGTGTAAACTTTACTTCGAAAAAATAAAATTAATAATTTTTGTTTTTATTAGTGGGACAAATTTCAGTGCACCTATAATAAAAAAATAAGTCTATTGCAAAATGCAATTGGGTTAGACAAGAAAAGTGTTAATTAGTTAGATTAGTTTTACGAGTTTGAACAGTTTTTAACTACGAGTTTTTAAGAATGAATTTTTGCATCAGAGGGAATTAAGGTATTTAAATGATATTTGCTTTGCTTTGCAATTCAGTTTAAAAAAAAACAACCAAGAATAATATATTGAAATACATTTAAAAGAAATCTTTATGGATCCATTTAGAAAAGGAAAACCTATTGGAAGCCAGGCGCGTAAGATAGTTGTTAAGATATATAATGACAAACTGGAAGAAGCAAAGAATTCGTTTCTTGAAAATCCTGTGAGTTACGCAACAACGCAAACAGTGAAAACTACTGGAATTTCTGAACGTTCAATCAGAAGTATTATTAAGGAATACGAAGAGACAGGAGTTGTGCAGTCACTAAATAAAAAAGTGCAGCATACGAAGTGGAAAACTGGACTAGACGAATCTGACATCGCAGCTATTCGGCGTATAATGCACAACTTCCACCAGGAGGAAAAAATGATGATGTTGAGACAACGAGTTCAGGAAGATCTGGAGTTTAACTTAAGTATTACGTCGTACCGTCAAATATAGAGATTCGTTTTTTAGTCGCACAACACGATTATGGAATAACTTACCCGGCACAGTTTCCCCTTGCCATTTCAATTTGAAAACATTCAAAACCAATGTTCATCGACACCTCCTTTCTCTCCCCTGCTAATTTCTCTCTCGCCCGTGCTGTGTTTAAAACATTATAAGGGTCTCGTAACATACCCTTGAGCGCGAGTGAATTATAAAAAAAAAAGAAGAAACGGATTTAGCTACAAAAAACTCAAAACAACCGGAAACTTCTCTGTGAAAGAAATGATATTAAACTCATGTGAGTGAAGTATCTGAGAAAAATCCGGGAATACGGAACAAAAGGATTTGATATCATTTATTTGGACGAAAGCTATATTCATAGCTCACATACAAGGCCACGGGCTTGGACTGATGACAGTAGCAGTGGGTTGAATACGCCAATTTCAAAAGGAAAGGCTGATAATGGAGCATGCAGGTGGTGAATTTCAATTTATTGGATGTTCAAAAATTAGCAGAGGAAGAATTTTCAAAAATAACGGCTGAAAAGTGTGTGAAAAAGCCATAAGAACTGAGGAAGCGACATTAGTCCTTAAAACTAAGTATATGAAAATGAACATTTATTATTTAAATTATATTATTCTTATTTATATTGTTTTTATATTATTATTGTTTTATATTTATTTCTGAAGTACAAATTTATAATAATTATTTTAAGGTAAAATAAATTCTTAAAAACTCGTAGGTAAAAATTATTCAAACTTGTAAACACTAACCTAACTATCTACAATTAATCCCAAAACCCCACAGGTCAAAAAATAATAAATGCATATATCAAATAAACACTAACACCATAAAATAAATATAAACATAACACCCCCGGAACCTTTCTGTTGCTAAGCCACAAATCATAAAACATAAAACTAAACAATAATCCCTAAACTATTTGTCAAAGCAAAGTTGAGTTAGGCACTGTAAGATTTAAGGAAAAATCTTTACTCATTAAATATCTTGTGCACCATTTTTGTTCTCTTAAATCCTCTCTCTGCGCAACCGACCGTTGGCCAACTGAATTGGTTCAAGCTATATCTCAAAAACCTGAATAAGGTACAGAGACTAGCCTGTTTAGGAATAACGGGGGCACAGAGTTCTACACCACAGGCGGGACTGGAAATTATTTTAAATCTTCCAGTCCTGGACGAGCACATAAAATGCACAGCAGCCAAAAGCGCAATTCGGCTTAAAGAAATGGGCTCTTGGAAGCACAGCAGTCATGGTCATGGGTCTATCCTGCAAAGGTATGACAAAGTGGCAGGGTTTAATGTGACAACGGACTACTTACCACCCAGAATAGATTTCAACAGATACTTCTCCACTACTATACCCGAAAGACAGGAATGGGAATGCAACTCACTAATTAGTGAACAAGGTATTTCATTCTACACCGATGGGTCAAAAATGGAAGAAGGAACAGGAGCTGGGGTGTTCTGTGAATCTCTCAATATAAAAGAATCATTCAAACTCCCAGATGAGTGTAGTGTCTTTCAGGCTGAGATTTACGCTATTGAAAAGGCGGCAGAATTGGTACGCACGGAAGAATTGAACTCGTCGGAGATCACATTTTTCGTGGACAGCCAAGCGGCCATCAAAGCTTTAGCCAGTGAGACTATAAGATCCAAAACAGTAACAAAATGCCGAGACATGTTGAACAATATTTGCAACACCAACCAAGTCAACCTCTGCTGGGTTCCTGGACATAGTAATATAGAAGGGAATAAAATAGCAGATGAACTGGCAAGGAAAGGGTCAGAATCAAATAAAAACAGCAGTAGCCATTTAAATTTGGGACCAAAAATCCCGATTGGCGTGATTAAAAGGAAAATAGACCTAATAACGAAAGAGCGAATCAATAACTCCTGGTCCTCCAGGGACGACTGCGTTATCTCTAGAAGTTTATGGCCTAGAATTAATGAAAAGGAAACTCGATATATGTATCTTATCGCTCAGTAAAAAGAACATCAGAATCCTGATAGGTGTACTGACGGGTCACTGCGCCATTAGCACAATGGCCATAAGAACGGGTGCATTTGCGCCAGATTTCTGTAGGAGCTGTCAGGATGTCGAGGAGATTGAAACCATTAAACACTTGCTCTGTGACTGTCCAAACCTCCAAGCAAATCGCCTCCGCTACTTTGGAAACGCGTGATGCGTAGGGCATTGGCTTCTGACGACGCTAGGTCTGGGTTCAAATCTCAGTCAAGGCAAAAAGTTTTTCGATTAAACTTGATAGTATAAAGGCTAAGCACCACTAATAAAGGAGTCTGATGATCGGCTTGGCAACCGTGAAATAGCTATAACTCCAGCCAAATAAAAACCCACTTGGTGGTAATTCATTCAAGTTGTTGTTGTAATATTCAAAAATTCAGCAGCATATCGTTTTGCTTAGAATTAATTGATTTGCTCCTATATACAAATTATTTCTTATTTTGAATATCAATTTAAGAAAAAATACTTACATTATTAATTTTAAAACAAGGTTTCCTCTTGTTCGCCTCTAAAAATTATGTGAAAATTTGATTTTTTCGGGTGGAATGTTATTCGGGCGAAACTCACAATAGGGCTAATTATATGTACATACACTAGACTTGAGGAGAACCAAAACGTAGTGACTTACAAGTATTAACAATTCATGTGTACGTGTTTTGCGAAGAACCGACGGAACTTATTATTTTTACTTTCTGCAGAGTCCGATCGCCTAAGATGAAGAGTACTTTGCATGGAAAGAAAAGAACTCTTGTAGAATTTTTCACTTCTTCGCAAGGGTGACTGCCCCACAGTTACAGCCTATTCCTGAAACATTTTGCACATCGAACCCAAACCTTCTTCAAGATATAACTATGTAAATAATAAGAGGTACTGCTGATAGATAAGAAGCTGAATATTTATTTTACTAACGAACTACATATAATACATTTAGACTCCTTTAGATAACTCCGCTACTTCGTTGCATGAAATCGAAACTCTTTTTATTTATAAAAGTTTTAATCTAAAAGCAAATAAATCCACAGACGCGAAACTTTTATTATATTAAAAAGAACTAGAAACAAAGACAAAGTAGAATATACATAAATAAATACAGATCCTTGTTGTCACTTTGGCATTTGTGAATCTTTAAGGTCTGTTTGATTTGTTTTTTTTTACGGGGACTGTCACGGTTTAGATGCGTTCAAGTGGATTTTTTTAATAAAATGGTTTTAGCACGATACTAGTTAGCAAAACAATAAAAAGTGTTTAAAATTGTAGAAAAGTTAGTAATAGGCTGTTTAAAATTTTGCGCCAATGTTATTAGTTATAAGGAGTCCATGTAGATTTTATAAAAAAAATAAACAGCCCCCACTCTTGACTGTGGAATTACGCTTTAGGAAATTTCATAAAAATGTTCTGTACAAAAACTGAAATTCATTCGCCCGTGCGCGGTGTGTGTCAAATTTATAGAAAAACACATGTACATTCTTCATAGAATACCGACCTACATGCGGCTACTAATACTAATTTCATACTAAAACAGGTTTAACATCATACTAATTCGACTAAAATTTTGCGGCAAGGTGTTTAAAATTTTGCGCCAATGTTTATTTTTCTTTTCTTACTAGTGAAACAACACAACCTTGCAGCGGCTCTTCTCCCTGCTCTAGATAGCCTGGCTATTGACGGTAGGGAGACCTCGAACAGACCTCCATCTATAGGAAGTCGGACCGAGGACGAGTTGCTGGAAGACTCTAGTCAAGAAGAGACTATGCTGAAGTCTACTGCACCGCCCAATGCTTCGAGGCAACGCAGTAACTACAGATCCTCTAAAAGATTCGTGAGTGTTACGGAGAAAAAGGACCCAACTTCTCTCAGTCCAAGAGACAAGAAACATAGAAAGTTGATAAAGAACTATGAAAGTCAGATGGCAAAGACTTCCACTGCACCCATAGCTTCCTCCCAACAACAGAAAGAAACGAAACCAGTCAGCAAAAGAGTAGTTGCTTCCACATCGAAGTCTATCCCTAAAAAGATAAACCGAGAACAGGACAACAATAACTCAACAGCTCGTACCGGCAAAGATACGAATAAGACGACTTCCCTCAAGAAACACCAAACCATCGCTAAATCGAACCCGAAAGGGAACGACAATGCAAAGGTAGGCAACTCTTATGGGACAAAGCCAGTTTCGTCCAAGAGGGCAAGATAGGAGGAGACAGCCAAGGCCGATGGTTCTAAAAAGTTTAAGACCAACAGCTTTGACAACACCCCGATCGATCTTCAGGTGGCCATTATTAGTCGAGAGGATGGGAAAATCACGGCCAAGAACTGGTTACTCGTGGAAAACGAAATCCTAAAAGCCATGAT
Source organism: Chrysotoxum bicinctum (assembly GCA_911387755.1). Taxonomy (NCBI): domain Eukaryota; kingdom Metazoa; phylum Arthropoda; class Insecta; order Diptera; family Syrphidae; genus Chrysotoxum; species Chrysotoxum bicinctum. Next base: position 129,217,001 of record OU426987.1, on the reverse strand, counting down.
GGCGACATCCGAAGACGATAGTGCTGAGGACTATACCTTCGACGGAGCTGGTTGGCGGAAAGAAGTAAAAGTGGTTTGCTGTGGAGACCAGAAATCCTTGGAGTTCCTCACTCATACAATCGCCAAAATTGGTGAACTGTGGGAGGGTGCATCTCTCGGGGTTCTTCCTGTCACGGCTCTACCACTTCGTCAGCAGATTAAGATATGGATTCCTCCTCCTGCCACGCATGAGGACTCATCCATTATTAAAGTAATGGCAAAACAAAATAAGGAGCTCCCCATATTGGAATGGAAGCTCTTGAATTCCAGAAAGAGTCTCAACGGGGAAGGTAAGGACCTTTTGTTCGCTATCGACAAAAAATCTGACCTCCTCCTGAAAGAAAAAGCAGACGTGGTGAGATATGGTCTCGGTACCGTAAGGGTAAAGAGGCATGAAGGCAAAGGGGAGTCAAAAGCTGCTGGTGGTGCAAAGTAATTTGCAGCACGCTAAAGCAGCAACGCACGACCTAATGCTCTTCATGTCTCAGGAGAACGTGGATGTGGCCTTAATTCAAGAACCTTGGATTTGTAAGAATCAGGTACTAGGGTTGAGGTCAAAAAATTACAACCTTTTCCACTCCACGTCAGAAGGTTATATTAGAAGTTGTATTCTAGCCAAAAACGATTAATGCTTTCTTTTTATCTAGGTACAGCAACAGGGATATAACGCGGCAATCAACGTTGAATCCAAGGAAGGCAACTTCGTCTTGGCGTCAACGTACATGCCGGGAGATGAAGAACATCCTCCATCAAAAACGGTCCGCGGTCTTGTGGATTACACCACAGCAAGAGGGACACCTTTGGTGATTGGATGCGACGCCAACGCCCATCATACACAATGGGGTGGCAAGGATATCAACAAAAGGGGTGAGTCTATTTTTGAATACATTCTCTGTTCTAATCTTATGTTATGTAATAGGGGCAATCACCCTACATTTCGTAACAAAATCAGGGAAGAAATTCTAGACCTCACTCTTATGAGTAATAATGATAAGATCTCTGTAGGGAATTGGAGAGTCTCTTCTGAGAAATCCTTTTCGGATCACTTAAGGATACTCTTTACCTTAGATAGGAGAATAAATGATATTAAACCTTTTAGGAACCCAACTAGGACGAATTGGACAAAGTATTCAAAATGGTTGATTGAACGAATCGATCCTCCAGAGGAAGAAACGCTTTCGGCAACCTCAATCATTGACAATGCTGTTCAATATCTTACTAGTAAAATGAAAAAGGCATTTGAAAAACACTGCCCCATATCTCGTAACATTAAACCCACTAATCCACCATGGTGGAATAGCGATCTTAAGAAACGAAGAACAGGGGTCAGAAAACTTTTCAACAAAGCCAGACTGAGTAAATCGGAGGAAGATTGGAATTTATATAGATCCGAACTTAACTCATACACCAAAGAGTTAAGAAGGGCCAAAAAGGATTCATGGGCAAGACACTGTGAATCCATTGAGAACACAAGTGAGGCTGCGAGACTTCGAAAGATCCTTGCACACAATCCCACGATTCCGGGATACATTAAGCATCCCGATGGATTGTGGTCGAACTCGAGCCAGGAAACACTTGAACTCTTTATGGAAACGCATTTCCCGGGCTGTAAGAATCATCAAGGACCGGGTTTTACACAACCACACACCTTAGATATCTTACAATCAGTACCAGAATTGGAACAGGTTATCACAGAGCAGAAGATTATGTGGGCAATAAACTCGTTCAAACCCTACAAATCAGCCGGACCAGATGAGATTATTCCGGCATTTCTTCAATATGCTTTACAGATAATCACCCCATGGCTTAGGGTAATCTTCAAAAGTTGTATCAAATGGAGATACGTCCCTATCAGTTGGAGGAGAGTTAAAGTAGTCTTTATTCCAAAAGCTGGAAAACCGACACACTCAACTGCAAAAGATTACAGACCGATAAGTCTCTCTTCGTTTCTCCTCAAGACACTAGAGAGAATTATTGATCTGCATGTTAGGGACCTACTCAAACCAAGCTACCTGTGCAACTACCAACACGCTTACCTGAAAGGTAAGTCAGTGGAGACTGCGTTGCACGAGGTCGTCTCACAAATTGGGAAAAGTCTCGAGCACAAAGAATACACCATGGCAGCATTTTTGGACATCGAAGGAGCGTTTAACAACGTAAAAACTGAGTCCATTAAATCTGCTCTAGAAGAAGTTGGCGTTGAATCTGCTATTGTGGACTGGATTTATACCATGCTCAATGGTAGAATCATTAGCTCTCAACTTGGGGATAGCATAGTAGAGAAATCGGTTACAAGAGGCACTCCACAAGGAGGAGTAATTTCACCTCTTCTCTGGGTCCTGGTTGTTAACAAAATTCTCACAAGATTTAAGAATCAGGGCATTAAAATAGTAGCCTATGCGGACGACATAGTAATTCTGATATCGGGTAAATATCTTACCACCATCAAGGATATTATGGAGTCTACACTTAAAGAACTATCTTCTTGGACAGAACAAAACGGTCTCGGAGTTAACCCTTCCAAAACCGAACTAGTCCTGTTTACGAAGAAAAGGAAATTGGAGGATTTTACCCCTCCAAAGCTTAACGATATTCCCCTGAAACTTTCCAACGAGGCTAAATATCTTGGAGTAATTCTTGATTCCAAGCTAACATGGAAACGTAACACAGAGGAAAGAATGAAAAGAGCATTATGCGCTCTCTACACATGCAAAAAAAACCTTCGGTACACGGTGGGGCATGCGACCGCAGGTCATACAGTGGATGTACACGGCGATAGTTCGTCCCATACTTACCTATGGGTCGATCGTGTGGTGGACGGCCGTAGAAAAAAGAAGCTATAGGTTGAACCAATTCAGTTGGCAATTCTACTGCGCAGGTCTCTTTAAATTTCTTTGCTCTACTCTTTAATTCTTAAAGAGACAGAAAAATCACTGAAAAAAAGAAAAAAAAGATGTACATGCCGGCGTTGTTGTCAATGACGCTGCTGCGATCATACTGATACTGAAGCACTTAAGAGGTTGAGTTTTGTATATAGCTTCGCTCACAGTAAAATAGAAATGAATTTCCAGTGATGGATTTTCTTTGAATAAGATATGATCATGGTTTACTTTTCTTTCATAGCTTGATGTCTAAAAAACTATTTCATCTCTGGTGAGATAAAAGGAAAAGATTTTTAGGTGTAAACTTTACTTCGAAAAAATAAAATTAATAATTTTTGTTTTTATTAGTGGGACAAATTTCAGTGCACCTATAATAAAAAAATAAGTCTATTGCAAAATGCAATTGGGTTAGACAAGAAAAGTGTTAATTAGTTAGATTAGTTTTACGAGTTTGAACAGTTTTTAACTACGAGTTTTTAAGAATGAATTTTTGCATCAGAGGGAATTAAGGTATTTAAATGATATTTGCTTTGCTTTGCAATTCAGTTTAAAAAAAAACAACCAAGAATAATATATTGAAATACATTTAAAAGAAATCTTTATGGATCCATTTAGAAAAGGAAAACCTATTGGAAGCCAGGCGCGTAAGATAGTTGTTAAGATATATAATGACAAACTGGAAGAAGCAAAGAATTCGTTTCTTGAAAATCCTGTGAGTTACGCAACAACGCAAACAGTGAAAACTACTGGAATTTCTGAACGTTCAATCAGAAGTATTATTAAGGAATACGAAGAGACAGGAGTTGTGCAGTCACTAAATAAAAAAGTGCAGCATACGAAGTGGAAAACTGGACTAGACGAATCTGACATCGCAGCTATTCGGCGTATAATGCACAACTTCCACCAGGAGGAAAAAATGATGATGTTGAGACAACGAGTTCAGGAAGATCTGGAGTTTAACTTAAGTATTACGTCGTACCGTCAAATATAGAGATTCGTTTTTTAGTCGCACAACACGATTATGGAATAACTTACCCGGCACAGTTTCCCCTTGCCATTTCAATTTGAAAACATTCAAAACCAATGTTCATCGACACCTCCTTTCTCTCCCCTGCTAATTTCTCCCTCGCCCGTGCTGTGTTTAAAACATTATAAGGGTCTCGTAACATACCCTTGAGCGCGAGTGAATTATAAAAAAAAAGAAGAAACGGATTTAGCTACAAAAAACTCAAAACAACCGGAAACTTCTCTGTGAAAGAAATGATATTAAACTCATGTGAGTGAAGTATCTGAGAAAAATCCGGGAATACGGAACAAAAGGATTTGATATCATTTATTTGGACGAAAGCTATATTCATAGCTCACATACAAGGCCACGGGCTTGGACTGATGACAGTAGCAGTGGGTTGAATACGCCAATTTCAAAAGGAAAGGCTGATAATGGAGCATGCAGGTGGTGAATTTCAATTTATTGGATGTTCAAAAATTAGCAGAGGAAGAATTTTCAAAAATAACGGCTGAAAAGTGTGTGAAAAAGCCATAAGAACTGAGGAAGCGACATTAGTCCTTAAAACTAAGTATATGAAAATGAACATTTATTATTTAAATTATATTATTCTTATTTATATTGTTTTTATATTATTATTGTTTTATATTTATTTCTGAAGTACAAATTTATAATAATTATTTTAAGGTAAAATAAATTCTTAAAAACTCGTAGGTAAAAATTATTCAAACTTGTAAACACTAACCTAACTATCTACAATTAATCCCAAAACCCCACAGGTCAAAAAATAATAAATGCATATATCAAATAAACACTAACACCATAAAATAAATATAAACATAACACCCCCGGAACCTTTCTGTTGCTAAGCCACAAATCATAAAACATAAAACTAAACAATAATCCCTAAACTATTTGTCAAAGCAAAGTTGAGTTAGGCACTGTAAGATTTAAGGAAAAATCTTTACTCATTAAATATCTTGTGCACCATTTTTGTTCTCTTAAATCCTCTCTCTGCGCAACCGACCGTTGGCCAACTGAATTGGTTCAAGCTATATCTCAAAAACCTGAATAAGGTACAGAGACTAGCCTGTTTAGGAATAACGGGGGCACAGAGTTCTACACCACAGGCGGGACTGGAAATTATTTTAAATCTTCCAGTCCTGGACGAGCACATAAAATGCACAGCAGCCAAAAGCGCAATTCGGCTTAAAGAAATGGGCTCTTGGAAGCACAGCAGTCATGGTCATGGGTCTATCCTGCAAAGGTATGACAAAGTGGCAGGGTTTAATGTGACAACGGACTACTTACCACCCAGAATAGATTTCAACAGATACTTCTCCACTACTATACCCGAAAGACAGGAATGGGAATGCAACTCACTAATTAGTGAACAAGGTATTTCATTCTACACCGATGGGTCAAAAATGGAAGAAGGAACAGGAGCTGGGGTGTTCTGTGAATCTCTCAATATAAAAGAATCATTCAAACTCCCAGATGAGTGTAGTGTCTTTCAGGCTGAGATTTACGCTATTGAAAAGGCGGCAGAATTGGTACGCACGGAAGAATTGAACTCGTCGGAGATCACATTTTTCGTGGACAGCCAAGCGGCCATCAAAGCTTTAGCCAGTGAGACTATAAGATCCAAAACAGTAACAAAATGCCGAGACATGTTGAACAATATTTGCAACACCAACCAAGTCAACCTCTGCTGGGTTCCTGGACATAGTAATATAGAAGGGAATAAAATAGCAGATGAACTGGCAAGGAAAGGGTCAGAATCAAATAAAAACAGCAGTAGCCATTTAAATTTGGGACCAAAAATCCCGATTGGCGTGATTAAAAGGAAAATAGACCTAATAACGAAAGAGCGAATCAATAACTCCTGGTCCTCCAGGGACGACTGCGTTATCTCTAGAAGTTTATGGCCTAGAATTAATGAAAAGGAAACTCGATATATCTTATCGCTCAGTAAAAAGAACATCAGAATCCTGATAGGTGTACTGACGGGTCACTGCGCCATTAGCACAATGGCCATAAGAACGGGTGCATTTGCGCCAGATTTCTGTAGGAGCTGTCAGGATGTCGAGGAGATTGAAACCATTAAACACTTGCTCTGTGACTGTCCAAACCTCCAAGCAAATCGCCTCCGCTACTTTGGAAACGCGTGATGCGTAGGGCATTGGCTTCTGACGACGCTAGGTCTGGGTTCAAATCTCAGTCAAGGCAAAAAGTTTTTCGATTAAACTTGATAGTATAAAGGCTAAGCACCACTAATAAAGGAGTCTGATGATCGGCTTGGCAACCGTGAAATAGCTATAACTCCAGCCAAATAAAAACCCACTTGGTGGTAATTCATTCAAGTTGTTGTTGTAATATTCAAAAATTCAGCAGCATATCGTTTTGCTTAGAATTAATTGATTTGCTCCTATATACAAATTATTTCTTATTTTGAATATCAATTTAAGAAAAAATACTTACATTATTAATTTTAAAACAAGGTTTCCTCTTGTTCGCCTCTAAAAATTATGTGAAAATTTGATTTTTTCGGGTGGAATGTTATTCGGGCGAAACTCACAATAGGGCTAATTATATGTACATACACTAGACTTGAGGAGAACCAAAACGTAGTGACTTACAAGTATTAACAATTCATGTGTACGTGTTTTGCGAAGAACCGACGGAACTTATTATTTTTACTTTCTGCAGAGTCCGATCGCCTAAGATGAAGAGTACTTTGCATGGAAAGAAAAGAACTCTTGTAGAATTTTTCACTTCTTCGCAAGGGTGACTGCCCCACAGTTACAGCCTATTCCTGAAACATTTTGCACATCGAACCCAAACCTTCTTCAAGATATAACTATGTAAATAATAAGAGGTACTGCTGATAGATAAGAAGCTGAATATTTATTTTACTAACGAACTACATATAATACATTTAGACTCCTTTAGATAACTCCGCTACTTCGTTGCATGAAATCGAAACTCTTTTTATTTATAAAAGTTTTAATCTAAAAGCAAATAAATCCACAGACGCGAAACTTTTATTATATTAAAAAGAACTAGAAACAAAGACAAAGTAGAATATACATAAATAAATACAGATCCTTGTTGTCACTTTGGCATTTGTGAATCTTTAAGGTCTGTTTGATTTGTTTTTTTTTACGGGGACTGTCACGGTTTAGATGCGTTCAAGTGGATTTTTTTAATAAAATGGTTTTAGCACGATACTAGTTAGCAAAACAATAAAAAGTGTTTAAAATTGTAGAAAAGTTAGTAATAGGCTGTTTAAAATTTTGCGCCAATGTTATTAGTTATAAGGAGTCCATGTAGATTTTATAAAAAAAAATAAACAGCCCCCACTCTTGACTGTGGAATTACGCTTTAGGAAATTTCATAAAAATGTTCTGTACAAAAACTGAAATTCATTCGCCCGTGCGCGGTGTGTGTCAAATTTATAGAAAAACACATGTACATTCTTCATAGAATACCGACCTACATGCGGCTACTAATACTAATTTCATACTAAAACAGGTTTAACATCATACTAATTCGACTAAAATTTTGCGGCAAGGTGTTTAAAATTTTGCGCCAATGTTTATTTTTCTTTTCTTACTAGTGAAACAACACAACCTTGCAGCGGCTCTTCTCCCTGCTCTAGATAGCCTGGCTATTGACGGTAGGGAGACCTCGAACAGACCTCCATCTATAGGAAGTCGGACCGAGGACGAGTTGCTGGAAGACTCTAGTCAAGAAGAGACTATGCTGAAGTCTACTGCACCGCCCAATGCTTCGAGGCAACGCAGTAACTACAGATCCTCTAAAAGATTCGTGAGTGTTACGGAGAAAAAGGACCCAACTTCTCTCAGTCCAAGAGACAAGAAACATAGAAAGTTGATAAAGAACTATGAAAGTCAGATGGCAAAGACTTCCACTGCACCCATAGCTTCCTCCCAACAACAGAAAGAAACGAAACCAGTCAGCAAAAGAGTAGTTGCTTCCACATCGAAGTCTATCCCTAAAAAGATAAACCGAGAACAGGACAACAATAACTCAACAGCTCGTACCGGCAAAGATACGAATAAGACGACTTCCCTCAAGAAACACCAAACCATCGCTAAATCGAACCCGAAAGGGAACGACAAAGCAAAGGTAGGCAACTCTTATGGGACAAAGCCAGTTTCGTCCAAGAGGGCAAGATAGGAGGAGACAGCCAAGGCCGATGGTTCTAAAAAGTTTAAGACCAACAGCTTTGACAACACCCTGATCGATCTTCAGGTGGCCATTATTAGTCGAGAGGATGGGAAAATCACGGCCAAGAACTGGTTACTCGTGGAAAACGAAATCCTAAAAGCCATGATGGCGACATCCGAAGACGATAGTGCTGAGGACTATACCTTCGACGGAGCTGGTTGGCGGAAAGAAGTAAAAGTGGTTTGCTGTGGAGACCAGAAATCCTTGGAGTTCCTCACTCATACAATCGCCAAAATTGGTGAACTGTGGGAGGGTGCATCTCTCGGGGTTCTTCCTGTCACGGCTCTACCACTTCGTCAGCAGATTAAGATATGGATTCCTCCTCCTGCCACGCATGAGGACTCATCCATTATTAAAGTAATGGCAAAACAAAATAAGGAGCTCCCCATATTGGAATGGAAGCTCTTGAATTCCAGAAAGAGTCTCAACGGGGAAGGTAAGGACCTTTTGTTCGCTATCGACAAAAAATCTGACCTCCTCCTGAAAGAAAAAGCAGACGTGGTGAGATATGGTCTCGGTACCGTAAGGGTAAAGAGGCATGAAGGCAAAGGGGAGTCAAAAGCTGCTGGTGGTGTAAAGTAATTTGCAGCACGCTAAAGCAGCAACGCACGACCTAATGCTCTTCATGTCTCAGGAGAACGTGGATGTGGCCTTAATTCAAGAACCTTGGATTTGTAAGAATCAGGTACTAGGGTTGAGGTCAAAAAATTACAACCTTTTCCACTCCACGTCAGAAGGTTATATTAGAAGTTGTATTCTAGCCAAAAAATCGATTAATGCTTTCTTTTTATCTAGGTACAGCAACAGGGATAACGCGGCAATCAACGTTGAATCCAAGGAAGGCAACTTCGTCTTGGCGTCAACGTACATGCCGGGAGATGAAGAACATCCTCCATCAAAAACGGTCCGCGGTCTTGTGGATTACACCACAGCAAGAGGGACACCTTTGGTGATTGGATGCGACGCCAACGCCCATCATACACAATGGGGTGGCAAGGATATCAACAAAAGGGGTGAGTCAATTTTTGAATACATTCTCTGTTCTAATCTTATGTTATGTAATAGGGGCAATCACCCTACATTTCGTAACAAAATCAGGGAAGAAATTCTAGACCTCACTCTTATGAGTAATAATGATAAGATCTCTGTAGGGAATTGGAGAGTCTCTTCTGAGAAATCCTTTTCGGATCACTTAAGGATACTCTTTACCTTAGATAGGAGAATAAATGATATTAAACCTTTTAGGAACCCAACTAGGACGAATTGGACAAAGTATTCAAAATGGTTGATTGAACGAATCGATCCTCCAGAGGAAGAAACGCTTTCGGCAACCTCAATCATTGACAATGCTGTTCAATATCTTACTAGTAAAATGAAAAAGGCATTTGAAAAACACTGCCCCATATCTCGTAACATTAAACCCACTAATCCACCATGGTGGAATAGCGATCTTAAGAAACGAAGAACAGGGGTCAGAAAACTTTTCAACAAAGCCAGACTGAGTAAATCGGAGGAAGATTGGAATTTATATAGATCCGAACTTAACTCATACACCAAAGAGTTAAGAAGGGCCAAAAAGGATTCATGGGCAAGACACTGTGAATCCATTGAGAACACAAGTGAGGCTGCGAGACTTCGAAAGATCCTTGCACACAATCCCACGATTCCGGGATACATTAAGCATCCCGATGGATTGTGGTCGAACTCGAGCCAGGAAACACTTGAACTCTTTATGGAAACGCATTTCCCGGGCTGTAAGAATCATCAAGGACCGGGTTTTACACAACCACACACCTTAGATATCTTACAATCAGTACCAGAATTGGAACAGGTTATCACAGAGCAGAAGATTATGTGGGCAATAAACTCGTTCAAACCCTACAAATCAGCCGGACCAGATGAGATTATTCCGGCATTTCTTCAATATGCTTTACAGATAATCACCCCATGGCTTAGGGTAATCTTCAAAAGTTGTATCAAATGGAGATACGTCCCTATCAGTTGGAGGAGAGTTAAAGTAGTCTTTATTCCAAAAGCTGGAAAACCGACACACTCAACTGCAAAAGATTACAGACCGATAAGTCTCTCTTCGTTTCTCCTCAAGACACTAGAGAGAATTATTGATCTGCATGTTAGGGACCTACTCAAACCAAGCTACCTGTGCAACTACCAACACGCTTACCTGAAAGGTAAGTCAGTGGAGACTGCGTTGCACGAGGTCGTCTCACAAATTGGGAAAAGTCTCGAGCACAAAGAATACACCATGGCAGCATTTTTGGACATCGAAGGAGCGTTTAACAACGTAAAAACTGAGTCCATTAAATCTGCTCTAGAAGAAGTTGGCGTTGAATCTGCTATTGTGGACTGGATTTATACCATGCTCAATGGTAGAATCATTAGCTCTCAACTTGGGGATAGCATAGTAGAGAAATCGGTTACAAGAGGCACTCCACAAGGAGGAGTAATTTCACCTCTTCTCTGGGTCCTGGTTGTTAACAAAATTCTCACAAGATTTAAGAATCAGGGCATTAAAATAGTAGCCTATGCGAACGACATAGTAATTCTGATATCGGGTAAATATCTTACCACCATCAAGGATATTATGGAGTCTACACTTAAAGAACTATCTTCTTGGACAGAACAAAACGGTCTCGGAGTTAACCCTTCCAAAACCGAACTAGTCCTGTTTACGAAGAAAAGGAAATTGGAGGATTTTACCCCTCCAAAGCTTAACGATATTCCCCTGAAACTTTCCAACGAGGCTAAATATCTTGGAGTAATTCTTGATTCCAAGCTAACATGGAAACGTAACACAGAGGAAAGAATGAAAAGAGCATTATGCGCTCTCTACACATGCAAAAAAAACCTTCGGTACACGGTGGGGCATGCGACCGCAGGTCATACAGTGGATGTACACGGCGATAGTTCGTCCCATACTTACCTATGGGTCGATCGTGTGGTGGACGGCCGTAGAAAAAAGAAGCTATAGGTTGAACCAATTCAGTTGGCAATTCTACTGCGCAGGTCTCTTTAAATTTCTTTGCTCTACTCTTTAATTCTTAAAGAGACAGAAAAATCACTGAAAAAAAGAAAAAAAAGATGTACATGCCGGCGTTGTTGTCAATGACGCTGCTGCGATCATACTGATACTGAAGCACTTAAGAGGTTGAGTTTTGTATATAGCTTCGCTCACAGTAAAATAGAAATGAATTTCCAGTGATGGATTTTCTTTGAATAAGATATGATCATGGTTTACTTTTCTTTCATAGCTTGATGTCTAAAAAACTATTTCATCTCTGGTGAGATAAAAGGAAAAGATTTTTAGGTGTAAACTTTACTTCGAAAAAATAAAATTAATAATTTTTGTTTTTATTAGTGGGACAAATTTCAGTGCACCTATAATAAAAAAATAAGTCTATTGCAAAATGCAATTGGGTTAGACAAGAAAAACTACCTGCAAGCTGCAAGGATTAATGACAAAAAGTTTAGGGATTATTGTTTATTTTTATGTTTTATGATTTGTGGCTTAGTAACAGAAAGGTTCCGGGGGCGTTGTGTTTATATTTATTTTGTGGCGTTAGTGTATATTTGATATATTTATTTTTTTTGACCTGTGGGGTTGGGATTAATTGTAGATTAGTGTTAATTAGTTAGATTAGTGTTTACGAGTTTGAACAGTTTTTAACTACGAGTTTTTAAGAATGAATTTTTGCATCAGAGGGAATTAAGGTATTTAAATGATATTTGCTTTGCTTTGCAATTCAGTTTAAAAAAAAACAACCAAGAATAATATATTGAAATACATTTAAAAGAAATCTTTATGGATCCATTTAGAAAAGGAAAACCTATTGGAAGCCAGGCGCGTAAGATAGTTGTTAAGATATATAATGACAAACTGGAAGAAGCAAAGAATTCGTTTCTTGAAAATCCTGTGAGTTACGCAACAACGCAAACAGTGAAAACTACTGGAATTTCTGAACGTTCAATCAGAAGTATTATTAAGGAATACGAAGAGACAGGAGTTGTGCAGTCACTAAATAAAAAGTGCAGCATACGAAGTGGAAAACTGGACTAGACGAATCTGACATCGCAGCTATTCGGCGTATAATGCACAACTTCCACCAGGAGGAAAAAATGATGATGTTGAGACAACGAGTTCAGGAAGATCTGGAGTTTAACTTAAGTATTACGTCGTACCGTCAAATATAGAGATTCGTTTTTTAGTCGCACAACACGATTATGGAATAACTTACCCGGCACAGTTTCCCCTTGCCATTTCAATTTGAAAACATTCAAAACCAATGTTCATCGACACCTCCTTTCTCTCCCCTGCTAATTTCTCCCTCGCCCGTGCTGTGTTTAAAACATTATAAGGGTCTCGTAACATACCCTTGAGCGCGAGTGAATTATAAAAAATAAAGAAGAAACGGATTTAGCTACAAAAAACTCAAAACAACCGGAAACTTCTCTGTGAAAGAAATGATATTAAACTCATGTGAGTGAAGTATCTGAGAAAAATCCGGGAATACGGAACAAAAGGATTTGATATCATTTATTTGGACGAAAGCTATATTCATAGCTCACATACAAGGCCACGGGCTTGGACTGATGACAGTAGCAGTGGGTTGAATACGCCAATTTCAAAAGGAAAGGCTGATAATGGAGCATGCAGGTGGTGAATTTCAATTTATTGGATGTTCAAAAATTAGCAGAGGAAGAATTTTCAAAAATAACGGCTGAAAAGTGTGTGAAAAAGCCATAAGAACTGAGGAAGCGACATTAGTCCTTAAAACTAAGTATATGAAAATGAACATTTATTATTTAAATTATATTATTCTTATTTATATTGTTTTTATATTATTATTGTTTTATATTTATTTCTGAAGTACAAATTTATAATAATTATTTTAAGGTAAAATAAATTCTTAAAAACTCGTAGGTAAAAATTATTCAAACTTGTAAACACTAACCTAACTATCTACAATTAATCCCAAAACCCCACAGGTCAAAAAATAATAAATGCATATATCAAATAAACACTAACACCATAAAATAAATATAAACATAACACCCCCGGAACCTTTCTGTTGCTAAGCCACAAATCATAAAACATAAAACTAAACAATAATCCCTAAACTATTTGTCAAAGCAAAGTTGAGTTAGGCACTGTAAGATTTAAGGAAAAATCTTTACTCATTAAATATCTTGTGCACCATTTTTGTTCTCTTAAATCCTCTCTCTGCGCAACCGACCGTTGGCCAACTGAATTGGTTCAAGCTATATCTCAAAAACCTGAATAAGGTACAGAGACTAGCCTGTTTAGGAATAACGGGGGCACAGAGTTCTACACCACAGGCGGGACTGGAAATTATTTTAAATCTTCCAGTCCTGGACGAGCACATAAAATGCACAGCAGCCAAAAGCGCAATTCGGCTTAAAGAAATGGGCTCTTGGAAGCACAGCAGTCATGGTCATGGGTCTATCCTGCAAAGGTATGACAAAGTGGCAGGGCTTAATGTGACAACGGACTACTTACCACCCAGAATAGATTTCAACAGATACTTCTCCACTACTATACCCGAAAGACAGGAATGGGAATGCAACTCACTAATTAGTGAACAAGGTATTTCATTCTACACCGATGGGTCAAAAATGGAAGAAGGAACAGGAGCTGGGGTGTTCTGTGAATCTCTCAATATAAAAGAATCATTCAAACTCCCAGATGAGTGTAGTGTCTTTCAGGCTGAGATTTACGCTATTGAAAAGGCGGCAGAATTGGTACGCACGAAAGAATTGAACTCGTCGGAGATCACATTTTTCGTGGACAGCCAAGCGGCCATCAAAGCTTTAGCCAGTGAGACTATAAGATCCAAAACAGTAACAAAATGCCGAGACATGTTGAACAATATTTGCAACACCAACCAAGTCAACCTCTGCTGGGTTCCTGGACATAGTAATATAGAAGGGAATAAAATAGCAGATGAACTGGCAAGGAAAGGGTCAGAATCAAATAAAAACAGCAGTAGCCATTTAAATTTGGGACCAAAAATCCCGATTGGCGTGATTAAAAGGAAAATAGACCTAATAACGAAAGAGCGAATCAATAACTCCTGGTCCTCCAGGGACGACTGCGTTATCTCTAGAAGTTTATGGCCTAGAATTAATGAAAAGGAAACTCGATATATCTTATCGCTCAGTAAAAAGAACATCAGAATCCTGATAGGTGTACTGACGGGTCACTGCGCCATTAGCACAATGGCCATAAGAACGGGTGCATTTGCGCCAGATTTCTGTAGGAGCTGTCAGGATGTCGAGGAGATTGAAACCATTAAACACTTGCTCTGTGACTGTCCAAACCTCCAAGCAAATCGTCTCCGCTACTTTGGAAACAGGTTTGTTGGAGAACTAGACGATCTAACGCAGGTCTCAATGGCAAACATGAGAAAATTCATTGTAAGCACAGGCTGGTTCGAAAATGAACCAGTCTACATAAGACATTAGTTAGGAGCATCTCTGCTTTTATTAATAGGGGATCACAATGGACCAATAGGCCCCCGTGTACGTAACAGCCTTGTGCTGTGCACACCCTTCCTAACCTAACCTAACCTAACCTACTAGTATCGTACCAATGGGTATTTATACATTGAGGAATCATCTTTTTGAAAAGAAAGTTTCAAATTTCTTAAGTGAAAAATTTGTAAGAAACCAAAAATACAAATCAAAATAGAAGAAAAGAGATGGGTTTACTTGCTGTTGGACTGTTCAGTGTGCTGTGTTCTCGAGCTAAATGTTTCTTTGCAAAATTCAAATGATAGAGGTGTTTTTAAATTTTGCGAAAACCATTTTCTAGGATCACAAATTATTATAAAAGGTACAAAAAAATGTTTACTTCCAAATTCCTTTCCTCTTCCCTTTCCTGGATCTTGTTCTTGCAATGGTTATTTTATGGACGATATTTGTAAAGATCTTTTAAAGCGATCTAATCATGTGACAAAGCCAACTTATGCAAGGAAAAAAACTGTTAAATTACAAAATGATACCAACACGTCTTGCTTGCCAGAATCAACTGATTTATTAATAGAAGAAAATTGTCCATCATTTTCTGCTGTTAATGAACCTGTTAGTTCCTATACTGACGACCACTTGTCTTTGGAAGGAAATCGCCCTCCTGTAGGTCCAGAGATAAGAGTTTATTGCAATAGGTTGCGTAATAATTCTTTTAAAAAGTTATCTAAGGGCGCCGAAATAATAGAAGAGCATTTTCCAACTCCTGAAAATGATTTTCCATTAGTTCCATCCACCAGTTCTCTATCACAAATAATATTTATAGATCCCCAAAAGATCCCCAAAAACAAGGTAGATACTTTGAATGACTTAGTTGAAAATAAAATAAACGAACTTTTCAGTAACAAAAGCGACCCAGTATGGACTTTTATTGCTTGTCAGTTACTTCATAAGCCCAATTCAAAACGGGGCAATGAAGAGAGATTTATTTTTGAAATTTTTTGACAAGTCGCCTGTTCTGTATAAGTACTTGCTTGAATTTGGATTTACTTAACCTGCTGTGTCCACCATTCAAAGATGGCACATGAACATCGAATTTACCCCTGGAGTAGGAGATACAAAAATTTGGCGTCTCCTGGAACCTTTCTGAATGGAATAATCGATTAAGCAAATTGGAAACCGCCAATAATAGCTACTTTTGCTTGAAAAACACTCCCCACTTTGCCAATGTAACCTGGGTCAAGTCTTACTTTAAGCGTCGATTCTCCATCACTGTCTCTGAATGTCATCGGATGTCGTCCAGATGTTATAAAATCCAGTTTTCCTCAAAGTACGCCTGGATATTTCACCACCCTAGTGGATCGCTTCGCCTAGAGAACATGATGCTATCCAAATGGAAGACCGGAATTTCAACTTTTAAACATAAAAATCCTAGTTCTAAGAAACATGTTTCATCTAACCTATCCATACCAGACCCCACCTCTGTACCAAAGTAACGTCAAAACCCTTTTCGTAAGTCACATCAGCCGTCGACATCCAGTAATAAACAAAACCCTAATAACTGGTCCTTCAAAATGGGCATCATACCTAACTTCTCTCGTTCCCTATTCCAGAACTCATCTCTATCCGGTAATCCATCTAAACCTAAAGGTCAAAGGGTTTCCTTTAACCTAACTTCTTCAACTCATCTCTTACCCCCAACAAATTCTAATTCAAAGTTCAACCTCAATTCTGGAGCCAAATATTCTAATTTTCGCAGATCTCATATTCTTAACCCCTCGCCAACTTCTAAAACACCTAACCACACATCCTCTTCTACACCAAACCCATCAATCCCCGTCTCTTATTCTTCAGTCCACTCTACCTCTCCCCCGACATCAATTACCCCTCCCTTAATCACCACTCAGTCTTTTACAACTTTCCCAACGGCAATCTCACCTTCATCTTCCTTTATAGACCCCCTTCTACCCCCTACAGTCAAATGCACCCAACAATCTAGTGAATCCACTGAATGCCGCTATGCTCTCTCTAGGCTTAGAGATAAAAAAACCTACGAAAACATTCGTCTGTTTTTGGCATATCTGCACAATAAACCGGACTCCGTTTGCTTTGAAGATAAAACGAAAACAAGTGTAATGGTTTCGATTCAACAAGAAGGTCTCCCCACCGATGTCCCCAGTCTTAGGAACCTCTTCATGAAATACCATGATTTTCTTAATTTGTCTCCCCAAAAAGTTGCGAATGACCTTGAGGCCTTGGGACAATATATTCACTCAAAGCGGATCTCGCACCTTCAACGTAGCAGAGCTGACCATGATAAGTTTTTTCGCTTCTAATATTTTCCCAACCTCCGCTTCTCCTTCTTCCAAAAATCTCCCTTTTTCTTTCTACTATCAAAATGTAAGAGGCCTTCGTTCCAAAACTCAGTCAGTTTTGCAACAAACTCATGCCTTACCCTTTGATTTATACGCACTAACTGAAACGAACCTTATCCCCAGCATCAAAAATCAAGAATTGTTCCCTTCTACTTTTAACGTTTATCGCGATGACGATCTTAACCGACCCACCAATGATTACCCTAACCGTGGTGTCCTTCTTGCTGTAAAAAATACTATTGACTCTTCCCTCATTGCCATATCTTCTTCCCCTATACTTGATTATGTGTCAATTAAGATTTCACTACCCCGAAAGTCACTTTACGTTGTCTGTTGTTACATCTTACCTTCACAAACCATCGAATCCTATGAACTTGTAATTAAAACGATTGATCACATCACCGATTTGTGTGACTTTTTTTGTGACTTCAACCTTCCTAATTTAAAATGGTCTCCATCAGACGATCTTTCGTTTTATATTGCTTCCAATCCCACATCTGCCAAAGAATGTCTTTTCTTAGATAGCCTCGCTGATTCAAGCCTCTGCCAAATTAGTGGCATCTCAAATTTCATGGGTAGGCAACTAGACCTTATTTTCACAACAGACCCCATTAACTCATCTGTCTCACCTAGTCCCCTTTTTCTATCAACCATCGACAACTTCCACCCTCCCCTTCTTGTCTCATTTTTTCACGATTCTCCACTACAGTCCACCCCTCCTACGGATCTGTCTTCTTACGACTTCCATAAAGCAAACTATCGTCTAATAAATGAATACCTCAACAAAGTCTCCTTCAATTTTGACAACTTAACCGTAAATGATGCCATAACCTTATATATTTAATATTTAACTCTATTTTTCTTTATGTTCCTTTTTCCCGCCACAAAACCTCGTCTACTTCTCCACCCTGGTATAATCGCAAACTTCGTTCTCTGCGAAATAAAAGAAATAAGTTGTGGGAAACTTACCTCCGTTCTCGTTCTCCTACTGACTACTCTAACTATCTGGTTTCTTATCTCCATTTCACCGAGCTATACAATTCCCTTTACCAGCGTTATCTAATGGAAACGCAATCCAACCTTATCAAAGACCCTAAGTCATTTTTTCAGTTTGTTAACTACAAAAGAAAATCCGATGGCTACCCAACCACTCTCTCTTTCAATAACGAAACATCAAACGATCCTAACACTATCGCCAACCTTTTTGCTACATTCTTCAAACAATCTTTTGCTGATGACTGCTTTGTTCCTGATTCAGCCTATTTCAATTATCTACAAAGTTTTTCTGTTGGACCGCTTCTCCCTCGTTCCGTCGATCCCCATATCATCGAATATAAATTGAATCAACTTAACGATGAATTCAATCCTGGTCCAGATGGTCTCCCTGCCATACTTCTAAAAAAATGCTCTTCCATCCTTTCTCTCCCCCTCTCAAAAATTTTCAGCCTTTCCCTAAATAAAGGAGAGTTTCCTGAGATATGGAAATTATCTTTCATAACCCCTATTCACAAAAAGGGTCCGAAGAGCGATGTTAATAATTATCGTCCCATTGCCAAACTTTCACACATACCCAAACTCTTTGAAAGTATTTTGTATGAAACCTTAAGTTTCCACTGCAAATCTCTCATCTCCCCCTCACAACATGGCTTTCTCAAATGCCGGTCTACAACCAGTAACCTTATTGAATTTGTATCCGTCACCCTTTCAGCCTTAGAAAAAGGCTACGAAGTCGATGTAATCTCAACCGATTTCAGCAAGGCCTTCGACAAAATTTCCCATAAGCTTATTCTTTTCAAATTGTCCACTCTCGGCTTTGAACCCTCTTTGTTACAGTGGATCTCTTCTTACCTTGAAAACCGTTATTACAGCGTTCGACTTAGATCTGCCACCTCTTGCCCTTTCTTAGCTACCTCCGGTGTCCCCCAAGGCAGCCACCTCGGCCCACTTTTGTTTATTCTTGCTATTAATGATATTGATAGGGTCATCAAACATTCTTCTGTCTCTCTGTACGCTGATGATACCAAGTTTTTCAAGACCATTTCCTCAACACATGACTCTTCGCTTATTCAAAAGGATCAGACACTTTTTCAGTTTGGTGTCTAAAAAATTGCATGGAGCTTAATGTCGTCAAATGCCAATCAATTACTTTTTCACGCAAACGTAACAAATCTCCTCCCCGTCTCTACCTGCTCCATAGTCAACCCATACCCACAGTTGATAATATTCGTGACCTTGGCATTATATGTGACCCAGAGCTTAATTTTCTCACTCACATAGACGATATCATTCTCAAAGCAAACTCAGTGCTCGGTTTCGTCAAAAGATGGTCCAAAGAATTCTCCAACCCCTATGTAACCCGGTCCTTATACATATCGTTTGTTCGTCCACTGCTAGAATACGCCTCTCAAGTTTGGAGCCCTTACCAAATTACTCATATTTCCAGAATCGAAAGCATCCAACGTCGATTCCTACGCTTTGCTCTTCGAGGTCTATCATGGAACAATCCTCTGATTCTGCCTCCCTATCTAGATCGACTTAAACTAATCAATCTAAATTCGTTGGAAGAACGAAGAGAGATATCAGACATTCTCTTCATTCATCGACTACTCTCCGGTTCCGTTGACTGCATGTCGCTCTACAACTCCATCTCTCTCAATACTAATCCCCGTAATACACGAAACCCTCGTCTCTTTTATATACCCAATAGGGTGTGTCACTTTTGTATGGCCGCAAAAAAGTACTCTTATTTTTAAATGTAATAGTGATCAAAAGTTGTATTAGGGTCTGAGGTTTAAGAACATGTAAAAAAAAAATAAGATTTTGTTCGTCTTTGGCTCGCTCAAATCGGTTGAAGTTGAAAAAAAAAATTTAATTTACAGTAATTTTTTTTTTTTTTTTTACGTATACTAAAAAATAAAACTAAACAAAATACAGAAAGAATTTTTGTCTTTACAAAAAGATATACCACGATATTGTAGGTGGTTCCGTTGATTTTTAAGAATTTTTTTTTGTAAAAAAAAAAAACGATTTTACATAAAAAAAATGATTTTTCTTCCTTCTTTTATTATTTCATAACTTCTTTATCAAGTGTTCAATTTAAGCAAATATAAGCTTAAAAGTGTTTCCTTGCAATTATCTTTGACTTGGAAGCCTAAAAATATTTTATATAATTTTTTTGTATCCACACGGTGCAATTTAAAACAACACCACATTTCAAAAATCTCGAAAAATCAAAATTTCTTGGATTTCATCCTATTTTTGAGCGAGCCAAAGATATTAATTAAAATGAAAATTGTAAACGCAGGATTTAATTTTGATAAGCAATGCAACTTTTAAACGCTATTACATTTGAAAATACCATAGTTGAGCACTTTGACACACCCTAATACCCAATTACCCACCCACCGAACCTCTTACGGCTCCAACGAACCTGTCTCTCGCATGCTACGGGCTGTTAATTTAAACATATGCTTCTTCGACTTTAACCTGAGCACTCCTTCCTTAAAACTCCTGCTTCTGAACCGTCCTTCCCCTCACTAACCTTAGCTTAAGTTCTTAGTTTTTAAGTTAGATTAAGAATTAGCTTGTATTAAGCCGAATAAATGGGGGTTTTGCCCCCACCAAAATTAAATTAAAAAATTAAATTAATTTGCTTAGAACAAAATACTTGTCCCTTTCTGATCTTGACAAAAAATGTGTTTTACTACTAGATGAAATGGCTATCAAATCTGAGTTAGAATATAGCACTTCAGAAGACGTTATTTATGGATTTGTTGATCGCGGTAATCTTGGCAGAACAGGTATAGTTGCAACGCATGCTTTAATCGTAATGTTACGGGGTTTAAATACAAATTGGAAGCAAGCTATTGGTAAATATATTGGAAACATTTCTGGTTTAGATTTGAGTAAAATATTCTAACATTAGCCGTGTTTTTTTGGAAAAGTTATATACAACATCTGCAGTAGGATCACTGCCGATAAAAGGTAAAGTGAAATCCTGCTGTGGATAGATATTAATAATAGGAGCTTCGATACAAATTTTTAATAACGCACTTAAGCATTTACGTATTAAAACCAAAGTATTGCCTGCAAACACACAAGTTAATAAAAGAAAAAAAGACTTAAAATTAAACAATAAACAACATGGGATAATCAAAAAATATCCTGACAGAGCAAAGCATTTACATTAAAAAATATTTTTAAATTTATTGGAATAAGTTATTTGTGATCTTATAAATTTTACCTATTTTAAAGGCTTTCATTTTCACAAAAAAAAATTTTCGTGCCACACTCTTTGAAAAAACGTGCCATTTGTGACATTTTCGTGCCATATGAAAAAAACTCAAGTTATTGTTTAAAAATAAATTTTAATTAAATACTATTACAAGCAAATAACAAACAAAAAATCAATTCCTCTATTCGTTTATAGGTATTTTCCAGAAACAGGAGTTTTTGGCAAGTTCATAATAAGTAATGAGTATGTATTATGTAACTACCTATATCACATCACTATTATTATTATTATTTAAAAATATAAAGACGTAATAAAGCTTTGTTATAATAAGCTAAATAAATAAATTAGCTGGAGGTTTGAAATTTTGACAATTATTAGGCCTAATAATTTCATTATATGACATTATAGCATTAATTGTTTTGTATGACAGTCTGTTTTCGTTGTTTGTTTGAATATTATTTAGCCTTGAAAACAGTCGCCCTGCTGATGCAATTTCGTGAGGCAAACTAGAAGAATCAACATAAATTTTGAATTATTAATGAACCTAGAACGTTTTTGAATCCAATCTCAAACATTTTTCTTATTTCGCCAAAAAGAACATCTTTCTCGCACTCTAATAGATGAGAAAATTCTGATACCAATATATTGAAGTGTGGCAGAATACTTTGTATATTTGGATTATTTCTTAAAAAGGTTGGGTCAATTATCTTAAACGCATTTAGGTAAAATAATGAAAAAAAACGTGCCATATTGAAACTTTTCGTGCCACCGTGCCACGAGAAAATTTCCGTGTCAAAATGGCACGATCCCGCCACATTGGCAACGCTGGTACAGGCCTTATGGGAGAGCTTTTTCAGAAACACTGGTGCCTGCTGCTGTTTGCACGGCACCTTATCTTAAGAAATTGCCACTGAAATAAGAAAGAAAATAGAATAAACTTTTCTACGTGAATTTTTGATACTCACTTTGAATGAAAAAAAATGACAATTATTTTTAAACTGATTCGTTCTTTCTGTTTATAAATTTTCAATTTTTTGTTTTGAAACAAAATATTCAAATCAACTGAAAAATGTCACAGTTTTCCACGTTGCCTTAAACTTTTTCCTGATGGTTGTAGATTGAGAAATGAAAATCATAGCGTGGAAAAAGTTGTGGAACATATGTGATTTTCCAATCCACATTTTAGTACTCACCCCTCGTTGCGGATTTCATGCCAGTGAACCAGCAGTCACTTTTATATGAAATTTTCATTTTCACTTTAACTGAGTACTAGGCTTAACAAGAAAAAATAAAAAATTGATTGAGAGCGAAAATTTCGTCAAAAAATGGCTACGAGGGTGAAACGAAAATATTTTATGTCTATCTGCAATTGATTTACGTTAAAAATAAACTCTAAAATGAAAAAGAGCATACTTATAATTTGATTCTGTAAAAAAAATGTTAGTGTTCGTTTCCAAAAATGAACAAACCGAACAAACCTACTTCGGAGTTTTCTTTTTTGACAGCAGGAATATATTTATATTCAACCAAAATGTAAATAAAGATATCAAAACATAAATTTTTTTGCCGGTAAAGGATACTAAAAATTTATTAAAATGAATAGCATTGTACTGCGTTTGTTACTGGAGGAAGAAGATGAAATTACTCAAGAGCGAGCTGTAAGGCGTAATTTAAGAGACCATTCTAATCCCTTGGAATGGAGAGAATCATTGTAAGAATGCAATAAAATTTAATTTTTTTTTTTTTTTTTTTTGAATGCGTATATCTTTCAGATTTAAGCAATATTATAGGGTTAACAAACCTGCATTTAAGTTCCTTTTAAATGTGCTTACGAATACCCTGTTCCCAACAAAACAGAAATTCGCTATTCCAACAATTGTTAAACTGGCGGCTTGTTTGCGGTTCTTTGCAGGGGTGGCTATCAAAAGGGAGTAGGTATGGATTACCAAATTGGTTTGGCACAAAGGTCTTTCAGTATCGTACTGTCGAAAGTATTGAATATTTTCGAAGAGCATTTTTGCCCTGAGTGGATTACTTTGCCAACGCCGGATGAGCAACAAAAAATATTGCAATGTTTTTATTTAAAACACAAACTACCTGGTGTTGTGGGGTGCCTCGATGGAACACAAGTGAATATCATTTCACCTGGAATTGACAAAACATTTATACTACTATAGAAAAGGAAGACGTAGTTTGAATGTTTTGCTTGTTAGTATAATTGATCTGTTAGCATTCTAGAGGTGTGTAAGATTTCATTTTGCAGGTATGTGATGATAGACTTAGAATTCGCTGCGTTGATGCCACGCACCCAGGAGCTTGTCACAATTCTTTCATTTGGAACGTGAGTGAGTTGAGAAGCCAAATGGAATGTGATTATTTACAGAACAACAACAATGTATGGCTGTTGGGTAACTAGTTATACATATTGTTGTGAACAGAGCTTTATACTACGACAGCGCCATCTGTTGGAAAATTGCATATCTAATTTATGGAAGAAACAAAAAGCTCTTTTCAAATGTCAAATGTATTTCCCCTTATTCCAACCATCTAGAACATTCCAAGACGAGAAGCTTCGCGAATTTTCGAGAACAACTAACATGAGTATATAAGGGAGTGTTCGCGGTGAACACAACACAGTTGATTTTTGATTACGGAAGTGTGCAAAACTCTGCTAATTGGATTGTGTAAAACAAGTGTGATTTCAATTTGAATAAAGTATTTGAGTCGATTATAAATTGAGATTTATTGTTGTGATTTAGAAAGTAAAAATAAAGAAGAAATATTAGAAAGAGTAATAAGTTTTATTTAACGAACCTAGCAAAAATATTACAATATGAAACTTGCTTTAAACTTAAACCTACAAATTTATGCTTTTATAGGAGACGCTGGATATCCCTTGGAGCCGTGGCTCTTAACTCCATACAGAACACCTGAAAGTGGTACACCTGGATTTAAATTTAACGAAGTCCATTCGCGTTGCCGGAACATTATTGAAAGGACCAACGGTGTTCTAAAAAACCGATGGCGTTGTCTATTAGGCGCAAGAGAGCTTTACTATACATCTTACAAGGCTATAAAAATAGTTAATGTTTGTGCAGCACTGCATAATATTTGTATTCAATTCAAAAGCGACTTGAATGTGCCACACGAAGAAGTTGTGGAAATCTTAGAAGTTGAAAATGTAAATAGTACAGAAACCCGTCCGAGCTACATATCTTTAATTCATGTTTAAAACCGAAAATTTCAACAACAATTAAACAAGCTTAAAAAAAAAAAAGACTAAATTGTGTTTATATTTGTACTTCACTTTTATTCTTATTTTATATGTATTTGTACTTTAAAATATTAAATACTAATTCAGACGCTTTGTTTCAAAAAAATTCACAGCGTTGAGTTGGTATTAAAATTAACATAAACAAAAACAAATTATAATAAAAATTAATTGTTCTTTCTTTCTTCTCGCATTATTTCGAGTTTTATCTCCTCCTTCGATTTCCGTCTTTCTATACTTATCCATCTCCATGTTGTGCCGCTTCTCTTCTTTAAGTTCTTCCTTTTTTCATTCATTTAGGCTATCCAAAGATCGATATATCTTTTTAAAACAATTATGTGTGTCTTCATGTTGTGTTTTCATCATGGATATTGCATCATCCACTTTTGAGCAGAGCGTTTCTTGTAAATGTAGTTCCTTCATGATGGGATCTTGCGAGCTCATAACAACAATCCTCCTTCTTTTGGCATTTTTGTTGGGCGGAGCAGAAGTCGTTGATTGTTCATCCTATTCGCTTTGAAGAAGAACTTCACCACTTTCGTTTTCCTCCACCAAAAGTTCTATATTAGCTTTTCTTCTACATTTTTTGAGCTTCTTTTTTCGGGACGATTTAGACCGAATGTTTGAGAAAAAAAGACTCCATCTACAGCTTCTTTCATCCCAACGAGCTCGAAAATAGCCTCTTCGTGAGGGGAGATCCTACAAGGTCCGCCTCTTGTTTCTCTTTGCTCCATTTTGTTTTGAGCAGCTTTTTTACGAATATAACGCTTTTGGTCTGTCCAAGCCTTTTTATAAATTAATATTTTTATAAACAATCGTCAAATATGGAAATTGGGTTTTTACCTTCTTCCATTCAAATTCATTTTTGATTGGAGGTCTATCGCTGTTTAATTCAAAAGTTGTCTGCTTCCAAAACTCTGTCAGGATTTTCTTGCATTTTAATAAGCAGCATATCGTTTTGCTTAGAATTAATTGATTTGCTCCTATATACAAATTATTTCTTATTTTGAATATCAATTTAAGAAAAAATACTTACATTATTAACAGGACCGGCCCGAGCTAAATTAGAGCCCTGTGCAAGCTTTATCAGTGGCGCCTCTCATTTGGATTGGATTGGCGGAAAAAGTCATTTCCTCATTACCCAAGGGGTACCCTTTGCAATGCGTTTTTTTTTTAACGAGGGATCCCCAAGAGGCCTATTCCTAGATAATACTTATATTTAATTAAAATAAATATGATTTTTATTAAAAACTAAGAAATCAAAAATATATCACAAAAATAATAGTCAAAAAATTTATCACAAAAATTTAGGAACTGAAAAAAGTATTTTTTGAAGTAAAAAATATTTAAAAACTAATTAACATAACAACATACAAATAAATAATGAACTCATTAATTGTTGCTCATGTAGGAAATAATATTAAGATTATTATTTAAAAAAAATAAATAGAACTGAATTTTTTTGCAATAGATTAACTTTTCTGGCTTCTGTTTTAGCAAACTCAGCTACCAGATCATCATAATATAATGACTTGACAAGCTATTTCTCTATAGCTATGATTGGCTAGTCAACTTATCTTTCCTGAGTCATTGGGGTCCTGAAGTAGTTTTTTATTAATTTTAGTTTCAAAAAACTGTTATTTGAGGAAACTGTGATGGTATTTATAGATTTAGAGCTATGACTTCAGCTGATTGCACGTTAGTGAATTGTTCTTCTGATCGCATTTTCACTAAAGAGTTTTTAGTAGCATATTTAGTAGATAAATTAGCAGACGGAGTTTGTAAATACTTACTAGTTATATTGGCGCAAAATTTTAAACAGCCTATTATTAAGGTATTAGTATGATACTACTTAACAATTTTTTAACTTTATAGTAGTTTACTAACTCATTCTTAATTTTAAACATTTTCTCACTAGTATCGTATTAAAAGAATTTCCTTAATAAATTGCTCTGAACACACCTAAAACAACGACATTTCGTGTAAAAAAATAAGTACACGAACCTTTTTTGATGTCTGCAAATGTCAAAGTGTCATATGAAGCTAGCGCGATACCAAAAAAATAAAGTGGGTATTCGATGATTTTATCTTTAATAAAAGGGTAGAGAAGTATGATGCTATATTCGATTAAAATTATTGGTTTAACCTAGTATCATACTAAAACAGCTTTAGCATCGTACTAATTCAATTAAAATTTTGCGCCATTATTTTTTTCTTAAATATCAAACTAGATTAATATGCAACATATAAACTTGAAACTAAAATTTTACTTCCTAATGACAGCATGTTTCTATTCTCAACGTTTCCAGCCTCCGATATTTCAATAAGAGCTTCATATTATAACTTCTAAGATTTTTTTGAATGGTTTTAAAGCATTTAGTCTACTCCCATCTGGTTTCAGAAAGGGGTTTTAAGGTCAAACCGGCGAAAATTTTTGTACATATATATGTATGTATGTCCCCATTGTTGAACCTGATACAAAGTTTTATATGCATTGAGCAATGTCAAAAAACTTAACAGCTTCCAATGAAAAGCAAGCTGAATCATTAAAAACCAACAACAACCAAAAGGAATGCAAGCAGCCTGAACAAAATAAGATCTTGGTTCAAGACACTTAATTTTGTTTTGAACACCAGCCTCTTTTCCTTTCATGTTTGAACCATTATCATAACCTTATACATACTCGTATACACTACTAAAATAGTAGCGTAGCAAGTTTTATTGTAAATATAGATTCCCTATCCTTTCTTTTCTTTTGAGTTGTTTTTACCATAATACATAGACAAATAAAGTAATTAGATCAGTCAAAAAATCCCTTTTTTAAATGTAAACAATAATTGGCAAGAACAAAAAAATAGAGAAAAGGAGAAATTGAATAAAACAGATTCACTCATTAACGACAAACCTCAACATTAATCATCGCATCATCATCACTCAAGTATTTCCATATTTCAACCCTTTGTCTCATTCTCGACACACGACAGTGATAAAATTTCGCTCATAAACAGAGGCCAGTGACAAACTAAAACATAGTACAAGAAACACTCAACCGGAAGAGTTTAAATTCCTAGACGCAACTTTTAATTCTGCGCACTGACATGTCAATGAGTATGAATTTTGTACCTCATTATTTCTGTTTGAGTAACATTGCTGACTTCGATTTCATATAGAAGAATTGGCATCGTGCGCATGTTACGAGTTTTATTAACGTGCATACTGTTAATTGTCTGTATTTGCTGTTGAAATTCTGTTTTATGTTACACTGCATAGGGGAGGGTTATCAAAATAAAATAAATGCCTTCACTCATACACGCGATGGTGAGTGTGAAGAATAACGAAATTGTGCACTTTGTAAAGATTTTGTGATGTAGTTTTTTTTTTACTGTGGGAATGGGGGTGTGTAAAGGAAATTAAACATCGACTTATTTTTGGAAAAGTAGATATGTATCTATATATCAGTGTTGTTCCATGTAGACAAAAAATGTAGACTACACGATTGTCTACGTGTAGACAATTCAACGTATACAATTCATGATTGTCGACATGTCAATGTCAACAATGTAGACAATGTAGACAACGTAGCCATTCAATTTTTCTTATTATGTTTCGTCTAATAAATCAGAGCTCGAGCCAAAATCATTGTCATCAATCAAAATAATCATAGAGACATCGCTGGATTTAGATGTCGCAGGTGATTGGGATTGCTTACAGGCATTCCTTTCGTAAATTAATGTGAAGGCATTATTAGGTGTGTTTTTTTTGCAAGTCCATATAGAATTGTAAAAAAAAAACGACATCGGGATTTAGGAGCTTTTTTTCCACATTTGTCAGCTTATTGACGACTAGCATCAACCAATCCAAAAACTTCACTTTTGACGTCTCTGAGCAAATTATCGATAACATATAGATAATACTATTTTGGCATCACCATTTTTATCGGGTCTTAGATTAACTCTCGATAATTATCTGGTCTTAGCTAACTCTGTATAGATTTAAGTAGTTGTTGCATTTGCATGTAAAGCGCTTAGTCCCGATGTCGTTTTTTTTTACAATTCTATATGGACTTGCAAAAAAAACACACCTATTATTAGGATATGAATATGCTTTTTTTAACAATTTTTATTTACCTGTGGCTGCGAAGACAGCTTTCTGCAGTATTTTGTAGATTTTTGTTGCACACTGTACAATATGCTACATATTTGTTATTGTTTTTCATTAAAGGAAAACCTAGTTGATCGAAACCTTTATTTTTTCGTCGACCAATATTTGAATAAAAACTCAAATCAACACCTGAAATTTTCTTAAATGAAGTAAACAATGTGACAGAGAAATCAAGAATGACAGATGACAGATTGGCTGGCATGCTTTGTCTTCATTGTGTACATTGGGCGCATTCACTAACCTAGTCACTACGCAGTCAACTCGTTCTGATTGGCTAAAGACAACTAAAAATTTAGTTGAAATTTCCCCTCAAACGTAGTATAAAAATTTCTGCTTCAAAGCTAGTTGACATTTCACAATCAGCTGTTCGTTGAAAATACAAATTTAATTTTTGGTGGAAGATATTTTCGAAGTGAAATTATTGAAAAAATTAATATTATATCTTATATTTGATGTTATTTAATTTAAACTGTAAAAAAAAGTTTATTTAAAGTTCTCAAAACACAATTTTTCTTATTTTATACGTTTATATTTGTCATTAATATGAAAGTTTGAATTGACTAGCTTTGTAGTGCAATTTTGGATTCACAAAGCTAGTTGACTTTTTGACTACGTAGTGACTAGGTTAGTGAATGCGCCCATTGTCTACATAGTCGACACTATAGTCGACATTGTCTACATTGTCGACACAATTGTCTACGCATTAATGTAGACAATCAAAGTCGACACGTAGAGGAACAACACTGCTATATATACACATGTATATCTGTCTTTAAATTCAGAATTAGCTGTTAGTTATATAATAAATACCAATATTGAAGTGAGCTATAAAAAGAAATGAGACTTAAAAAAGATGGTAGGTAGTGGTTATGAAGTAGTGGCTTTTTTAACGCTTACCCAAGGCGCCTTTTGAGTTCAGCGCCCTGCGCATTTGCACAGCTTGCACGTATAGCTTGTCGGGCCCTGATTATTAATTTTAAAACAAGGTTTCCTTTTGTTCGCCTCTAAAAATTATGTGAAAATTTGATTTTTTCGGGTGGAATGTTATTCGGGCGAAACTCACAATAGGGCTAATTTTATACATACACTAGACTTGAGGAGAACCAAAACGTAGTGACTTACAAGTATTAACAATTCATGAATACGATGAGACCCACTGCTGAACTCGTCCCGTAGCCACCACAACAGACAGGCAATCAAATGACGACTGCACAACCCACCGGCAAACTCGTCCTACGGCCACCGCAATGGAGAGCTTAGGAACGAAAGAAAATCCACGTTGTCGGTCAACTTATTATTGCAACTCACTGTTGAGTTCGTCTTGCAGCCACCTTAATGTACAGAAAGGAGGATGATTGCCAAATTCGCCTTACGGCCACCGCCAGACACAGATTCGGTGCGAAAAAAAAGAAAATCCCCTTCTTGATTGTTGGCAATTATTCACAATATATTTTATTGAACACAAAAACAAGCACATACTACGCTTAAACTTATTTAAAAATTATTTTTGTTTAATTTAAAGAGAGGAGACTTTTTCTTTTCGTGTTAACTCAAGTGACAATTGAAAGCGAATGAATAACTCATGAGGCCGGAAGGGCAGACATTTTCTTGTTTTGGAAGAAATAGAAAAAGGGTATGTTCGATGAGTGAAGCAAAATTGTAGTGAGCTACAATTTTGCTTCACTCATAGATGGCGTTAACATTACCGCCCCCTTGACGCATTGCGCCAACAAAATAAAGAACTACAATAACTTAAGATAACTTATAACTATGGGAACCATAAATACAGTGCGTTAAGGATAATTCAATTTATTTAACTCAGATAAAGAATTTAATGGATAACATATACTCAATAAGCTTCGAGTTTATATACTCTAAGATAAATTAAGTTATTGAGATTTAAAAAGCGGCATTGATAATAAAGGAAGCAATTTATTTTGGTGGTACGATATTTAAATTTATGATCTCAACCGACTAAATATTTGGCAAGACGCAAAGTTTCACAACAGGTCGAGTAATTTCGCCCTGTTGTGTCTTCACTGTGGCAACTCTTACCATTCCGTCTATTCCCGGGCACACTTTAATAACTCGTCCGATTCGCCATTCATTGCAAGGCAAATTCTCTTGTTGGACGACAAGAAGGTCATTAACTTTTACATTTTCTTCAGGGAATTGCCACTTGAAACGTTTATGTAACTCCTTCAAATATTCCTCTTTCCAGCGCTGACAAAATTGCTGCTGAAGGCATTTTAGCTTTTCCCACCGATTTACAAGAGAAAGGGAATTTTCATTACAGTATGGCTCGGGAAACGTCAATAAAGGGCTACCGCGCAAAAAATGTCCCGGAGTCAAAGCTAACGGATCTAACGGGTCATGAGACATCGGCGAAATTGGCCGCGAATTAAGACACGCCTCGATACGAGCGAGGACGGTCGAGAACTCCTCAAAAGTAAATTTCGTGGTATCACCCAGTTTTCTAAGATGTGTTTTAAGGCTCTTTACCCCAGCCTCCCAAAGGCCTCCCATATGGGGAGCCCCAGGTGGGATAAAATTCCACTCTAACCCTTGAACCCCATATTTTAAACGCGTCTCATTCGAGGATGAAGCTAAAAATTTCTTAAACTCACGTTGCAACATTACGTTTGCCCCAGTAAAATTTGTACCATGGTCCGAAAACATCTCCTTGGGTAATCCCCGTCGAGCAACAAATCTGGCAAAGGCCGCAAGGAATACTTGAGAAGACAGGTCACTAGCTGCCTCAAGGTGGATTGCTTTGGTTGCAAAGCAAACAAATAAACAGGCATAGCCCTTTGTTATTCGACAACTTCGACCTAGATAACTTTTAATAAGGAATGGTCCAGCGAAATCCACACCTGTATAGGTGAAAGGAGGTGAAAACGTACACCGTTCCAGTGGAAGAGCTGCCATAATTTGAGAGCGAAGTTGTTTTTTATGAATAACGCAGGTTTTACATTGCCGTATGCAAAACTTTACAAGATTGTTAAGCTTTGGAATCCAAAACATGCGTCTTATAACCGAGAGCATAAGTGCGTTACCACCATGAAGAGTTAAATCGTGGATGAAGTGTACAAGTAATTTGGAAAATTGAGAAGAATAAGGAATAATAATGGGATATTTTTCACCATAAGAAAGGTCAGAATTCGTAAGTCTGCCGTTGACGCGAAGAAGTTTATTGGAATCCAAACGAGGATTGAGAGTCAAGATACTACTTTTAGGTGACAAAGGCTTATTTTTCAATAAAGCTTCGTATTCGCGAGGATAAAAGGACTGTTGACTTAGCAAGATAAGGCGCGTTCTTACGAAATTCATTTCTTGTTGTGTAATATTTGTGGTTTTGTGGCGGAAAACGGTGGTTTTAGCAGCGGGAGCAGCATTATAACGGAAGCGGAAAAGATAAGTTAAGACTCGCAAAGCACGTGGAAGGGAAGAGAAGCGCTCTAAAATTTCATTGGATTGGGTTTGCTGTACAAAGCAAACAGCCTTTTGTTCTAACTGGTCGTGAAGAAGCGGTTCAGGCTGAGTACTTGGCCAAAGCATTTGAGGCTCCTGAAGCCAATTAGGTCCGTGCCACCATAGATTGTTGAACTGTAACTCCTTCGGAGAAAGTCCTCTAGTAGCAAGATCGGCTGGATTTTCCCCTGATCTGACATGATTCCAGTTAGTGTTTCCTACATTACCGATTATTTCGCTAGTCCGGTTAGCGACGAATGTCTTCCAAGTGCTTGGATGCTTATTGAGCCACGCAAGCACTATGGATGAATCAGTCCAAAAATAGGTTTGATATGACGAGACTGGGAAGTTAAGAAGATGAGCTTTAACGAGTTTTGAAAGGAGAACGGCACCACAGAGCTCAAGACGCGGCAACGACACGGGTTTTATTGGGGCAACTTTAGATTTAGCACAAATCAAGTGCGAACTAATCGATCCATCAGGTTTCTCAACTCGTACATACAAAGCTGCTGCGTAGGCCTTCTCGGAAGAATCACAGAAACCATGAAACTGCACTTCATCCAACGGAGAATATTCCAACCAGCGTGGAATCTTAAGTTCTCGGATGTCGGAAAGTGTTTCGACAAAAGACTCCCATATGGTATAGGTATCGTTTTGGATAACATTATCCCACTGTGTAGCTTCTACCCAAATTCGCTGCATAAGCATTTTTGCTCTAACTATGATGGGTGCCAACCATCCCGCAGGATCAAATAATTGAGCAATCTGTGAAAAAACTTCTCTCTTGCTCGGAGTTTGCGAAAGTTTAAATGAAGGAGTTGTGAAATAGAAATAATCTTCATTGGCATTCCATCGAATGCCGAGTGTTTTTGTGGTGCTTTCCTTGTCTAGCTTAAGAAAATTTTCGTTTAAAACGTGGCTCGGAGGCAAATGATCCAGAAGAGAAGCCGTATTGGACGTCCATTTGCGGAGAGGAAATCCACCAGAAGCGAGAAGTGCAATTAACTCCCGTTGAGCCTGCTGAGCTGTTGACAGGTCATGGGCACCAGAAAGAATATCATCGACGTAACATTCTGAAGATATAATGTGCGAAGCGAGAGGATAATCAGTGCATTTATCTTTAGCTAGCTGTAAAAGGGTTCTAATAGCTAGATAGGGCGCACAATTTACGCCGAATGTCACTGTTAATAACTCATAATCAGTCACGGTAGATGATGAAGGAAATCTGAAAAGAATTCTTTGAAACGCGGTATCATCTGGGTGAATGGCGATTTGCCGGTACATTTTTTCAATGTCGGCGTTAAATACGAATTTGAAAAATCTCCATCGGATAATTAAAGAGGCAAGATCACGTTGTAGTACGGGGCCTGTGTAAAGAAGATCATTTAAACTCACGCCGCTGGTAGAGGAACTAGAGGCATTAAATACCACACGAACCTTGGTAGAAGCACTCTCAGGCTTCAGAACAGCATGGTGTGGGAGATAAAAGGAGGAAATAATTCCATCCTTTACCTTTTCAACATTGCTTACCTTCCGCATATGTCCGAGGTTTAAATATTCAGATATAACATTTGAATATTGAAGTTGCAGGTCAGGTTTTCGCGTGAGATTTAATTCACTTCGTAGAAATTGTTTGAGGGCAATGCCTCTAGACGTACCTAGTGGGGTGGACAAATTTGGCTTAAATGGTAAGCGCACGACATATTGTCCATTTGGCCTTTGGAAAGTAGTTTTTTCATAGAAATCTTCACAAAACTGATCTTCAGCTGACAAAATTCGTTTACCGTCTTGTACCTCCTCCAATTCCCAGAAACGTTTTATTTGCTCCTCTAACGAATCTGTTTGTTGCTCCGTAACAAAAGTAGTGAATGTGTTTACCGTTTTTGGAAGAGGGCCTGAAAGAACCCAACCGAACACAGTATTCTGAGCAACTAGAGTTTCACAAACTCGTTGCAAGCCATTACGAACGATGGATGGATATAAATCCGCACCAATGAGCAAATCTATCTGAGCAGATGAATTGAAGGCGGGATCGGCAAGATTAAAACCTTTTAGTTCAGAAGGATCGATATCCGAAAAGGGCGTACTTGGTAGTGCATTGGTTATTTTCTTTAAAACTATTGCTTGAGCAGCAATAGGAACGTCAGGAGTCTCTAAATTGTAAATAGCAAAGGTGCACAGCTTTTTAGCTGAAGCCGCGTGTGTTGCATTAACACTTGAAATAGATATATTGATTGGTACGGTTGGTAAATTCAAACGTCTTTGGACCGATTCTAACATAAATGATACCTCAGACCCGGGATCTATTAAGGCACGAACCAAATGAAACGATTCTTGTCCAATTATTCTCACCAGTGCAGTTGCCAGCAGAACGTTTTTGTGTGATGAAGCAAAATGGGTTCGACCGGTCATCGATGGTACAAATGGTTGTGAAGTGGACTGTAATTGAGAAGACGGATGACTATGTGAAGATGAAGAGGATCCAATAGCCGATGCCGAGGAACTATTTTGCACCACGTTAGAAACCGGTGATCCGGTGTTTTGGAAATGTAACAAGGAATGATGACGTTTGTTACATGTTGAACACACATATTGACTTTGACACGCATTTGAACTATGTTTAGCTGATAAACAGTTAACACACATATTGTTTCTTTTGACTATTTCATATCTCGTGGAAGGGTTCATTGCTAGAAATTGCGAACATTTGCTTATTAAATGCTTCCCTGAACAGTGCTTGCAGGAGGACGTTTGATTTTTGGTGTGAAAAGTGTTCACTCGACGTTTTGATTGCGAACTAACGTTTTGGGTTTTAACAAATTTTCCAGAAGTCGAAATAGCAGGTGAAGTGACGTCGGCAATTGTTTCAAGGACTTGAAAGCGAGCACTAAGAAACTTGTCCATTTGTTTCCATGTGGGTAGGGCTGTAGGATCAGCTAAGGATTGCTCCCATAAAGAAAGAGTGTTCGGGGGCAAACGATTAGAACATGTGTAAACCAAAATCGGATCCCAACCAAAAATGTTAACCCCATGGGCCTTAAGGGCTGCTAAACTATCATTTATATGACGTTGAAGATTTTTAATAGCCTTCCCTGATTCAGTTGGACAAGATGGTAAATTCAGTAAGGTTTTCACCTGATTATTTACAATAATTCGCTTATTTTCGTAGGTGGAACGCAAAGCTTCCCAGGCCAACTCAAAACTGGAGTTCATTAACGGAAATTTTTCGACAATACTAAAAGCATCTCCAGCAGTTTTCGACCTAAGATGGAAAAGTTTTTCTACTTCCCCCAGCCGAGGATGTTTTATGTAAATTGCCTCGAACATATCTCGAAACGTAGGCCATTTGAGATAGTCACCGCTAAATGTTTCAGTATCACATACTGGTAATTTGACACCGTATGATTTTAACTGAGTATTACTGTCAGGGGTGGGTAATGAAATTGACTTAGCAAAATCTGAATTCGATTCAGTAGTTTTGGAAAGTTTTTCTTCCAATTCCATAATCAGCACGTAGCAATTTACAAAAGTCTCATTTGAGGAAGTATACTTTTCATCTAGGGTCGCTGCTTCAAAGTTGTCACTGTCGGATTCTTCACGAAGACATATTGAATACTTGGTTTTAACCTCTGACCATAAGTCCTTTAACTCCATTTTCCGAACCGTCAGTGAAGTCAAAGAATGCCTTGTTTCGGGAATTTCCCTGAAAGCGGCTGCGTATTTCACAAGCTGATCAGCTGAATGAACAAAATCAGTGAGAAAACTCATGATTTTAAAACTATATAGGACTGGCTAGAATTTTATGCGGCACCGTAAACGCACTATAAAAGTGCACTTGAATATGAGAAAACACCTGAAAATCTCAAAAATTCTTTAAAGAACAAACTATAAAAAAAAGTTTTTTGAACGCACTATAAAAGTGCACTCGAATATGAGAAAATACCTGAAAATCTCAAAAATTCTTTAAAGAACAAACTATAAAAAAAAAGTTTTTTTTTTTTGGAACGCACTATAAAAGTGCACTTGAATATGAGAAAAGACCTGAAAATCTCAAAAATTCTTTAAAGAACAACTATAAAAAAAGTTTTTTGAACGCACTATAAAAGTGCACTTGAATCTGAGAAAATAGCTGAAAATCTCAAAAAATTCTTTAAAGAAGAAACTATAAAAGAAGTTTTTTTGAACGCACTATAAAGTGCACTTGAATCTGAGAAAATAGCAGAAAATCTCAAAAATTCTTTAAAGAACAAACTATAAAAAAAGTTTTTTTGAACGCACTATAAAGTGCACTCGAATATGAGACGATATCTGAAATTCTCAAAAATTCTTTAAAGAACAAACTATAAAATAAGTTTTTTGAACGCACTATAAAAGTGCACTTGAATATGAGAAAATACCTGAAAATCTCAAAAATTCTTTAAAGAACAAACTATAAAAAAAAAGTTTTTTGAACGCACTATAAAAGTGCACTTGAATATGAGAAAATAGCTGAAAATCTCAAAAATTCTTTAAAGAACAACTATAAAAAAAGTTTTTTGAACGCACTATAAAAGTGCACTTGAATCTGAGAAAATAGCTGAAAATCTCAAAAATTCTTTAAAGAACAAACTATAAAAGAATTTTTTTTGAACGCACTATAAAGTGCACTTGAATCTGAGAAAATAGCAGAAAATCTCAAAAATTCTTTAAAGAACAAACTATAAAAAAGTTTTTTTGAACGCACTATAAAGTGCACTCGAATATGAGACGATATCTGAAATTCTCAAAAATTCTTTAAAGAACAAACTATAAAAAAAGTTTTTTTTTTGAACGCACTATAAAAGTGCAGTCGAATATGAGAAAATAGCTGAAAATCTCAAAAATTCTTTAAAGAACAAACTATAAAATAAGTTTTTTGAACGCACTATAAAAGTGCACTTGAATATGAGAAAATACCTGAAAATCTCAAAAATTCTTTAAAGAACAAACTATAAAAAAAGTTTTTTGAACGCACTATAAAAGCGCACTTGAATATGAGAAAATACCTGAAAATCTCAAAAATTCTTTAAAGAACAACTATAAAAAAAGTTTTTTGAACGCACTATAAAAGTGCACTTGAATCTGAGAAAATAGCTGAAAATCTCAAAAAATTCTTTAAAGAAGAAACTATAAAAGAAGTTTTTTTGAACGCACTATAAAGTGCACTTGAATCTGAGAAAATAGCAGAAAATCTCAAAAATTCTTTAAAGAACAAACTATAAAAAAGTTTTTTTTGAACGCACTATAAAGTGCACTCGAATATGAGACGATATCTGAAATTCTCAAAAATTCTTTAAAGAACAAACTATAAAAAAAGTTTTTTGAACGCACTATAAAAGTGCACTCGAGTATGAGAAAATACCTGAAAATCTCAAAAATTCTTTAAAGAACAAACTATAAAAAAAAGTTTTTTGAACGCACTATAAAAGTGCACTTGAATATGAGAAAATACCTGAAAATCTCAAAAATTCTTTAAAGAACAAACTATAAAAAAGTTTTTTGAACGCACTATAAAAGTGCACTTGAATATGAGGAAATAGCTGAAAATCGCAAAAATTCTTTAAAGAACAAACTAAAAAAAAAGTTTTTTGAACGCACTATAAAAGTGCACTTGAATATGAGAAAATAGCTGAAAATCTCAAAAATTCTTTAAAGAACAAACTATAAAGAAGTTTTTTGAACGCACTATAAAAGTGCACTTGAATCTGAGAAAATAGCTGAAAATCTCAAAAATTCTTTAAAGAACAAACTATAAAAGAAGTTTTTGAACGCACTATAAAAGTGCACTTGAATCTGAGAAAATAGCTGAAAATCTCAAAAATTCTTTAAAGAACAAACTATAAAAAAAGTGTTTTGAACGCACTATAAAGTGCACTCGAATATGAGAAAATACCTAAAAATCTCAAAAATTCTTTAAAGGACAAACTATAAAATAGTTTTTTAAACGCACTTTAAAAGTGCACTCGAGTATGAGAAAATACCTGAAAATCACAAAAATTCTTTAAAGAACAAACTATAAAAAAGTTTTTTGAACGCACTATAAAAGTGCACTTGAATATGAGAAAATAGCTGAAAATCTCAAAAATTCTTTAAAGAACAAACTATAAAATAGTTTTTTAAACGCACTTTAAAAGTGCACTCGAGTATGAGAAAATACCTGAAAATCTCAAAAATTCTTTAAAGAACAAACTATAAAAAAAGTTTTTTGAACGCACTATAAAAGTGCACTCGAATATGAGAAAATACCTGAAAATCTCAAAAATTCTTTAAAGAACAAACTATAAAAGAAGTTTTTTAAACGCACTTTAAAAGTGCACTCGAAAACGAGACGATATCTGAAATTCTCAAAAATATTTTCAACAAACTTAACAAACTTTGTAAACTACCGAAGAAAGGACGGCAACCCTATGTTGAGTTTCTTTAATGTAACCAAAAATGGTTGTAAGAACAAATAATGTTAAAAAAAAAACAACACTAGGAAAAACGAATCTTTGATTTGTCACTTTCAACATCTAAAAAGGCACCCTTTCATCAACCAAAGGTTTCTGAATAAAGTGCACCCGGGACAGACAAGAACGAGTATCACCCATCTAAAAGTTATTAAAAGGTACCATCCACCAAAATATTTGCCGACCATACGCCGCACAAGTAAAAAAAAACGTATGAGCTTGATTATATGTATGTATATATGTTATATAATATATGTATATATATTTTTATAATTTTTAGTTTTAAAGATATATAAAGCACTGTCTTTATGATTACCTTGGTGTGACCGATGACGTGATGCGATGGTGTGATGATGGTGTGACTGATGACGTTGTGCGATGGTGTGATGATGACGTTGTGCGATGGTGTGATGATGACGTTGTGCGATGGTGTGATGATGACGTTGTGCGATGGTGTGATGATGACGTGATGATGGTGAGATTGATGAAGTGAAGCTTACGGCTGCTTTCGATGGTTGCGTGATGATGCGATGCCCAAAGCGGCTGGCGACTAACTTTGAGTTTTGGCGACGATGGAAAGCACATATACATATACTGCTTTCACTGATTTTGATGGTGGCGTGACTAATGACGCATTGTGTTGGACGGTACAACCCACTTTTGGCGACAATGCAAAGCAAAAGCACATGTATATGATGTCGCAAGGATGTGGTTGAATCCGGCTCGAAGGACCAATGAATACGATGAGACCCACTGCTGAACTCGTCCCGTAGCCACCACAACAGACAGGCAATCAAATGACGACTGCACAACCCACCGGCAAACTCGTCCTACGGCCACCGCAATGGAGAGCTTAGGAACGAAAGAAAATCCACGTTGTCGGTCAACTTATTATTGCAACTCACTGTTGAGTTCGTCTTGCAGCCACCTTAATGTACAGAAAGGAGGATGATTGCCAAATTCGCCTTACGGCCACCGCCAGACACAGATTCGGTGCGAAAAAAAAGAAAATCCCCTTCTTGATTGTTGGCAATTATTCACAATATATTTTATTGAACACAAAAACAAGCACATACTACGCTTAAACTTATTTAAAAATTATTTTTGTTTAATTTAAAGAGAGGAGACTTTTTCTTTTCGTGTTAACTCAAGTGACAATTGAAAGCGAATGAATAACTCATGAGGCCGGAAGGGCAGACATTTTCTTGTTTTGGAAGAAATAGAAAAAGGGTATGTTCGATGAGTGAAGCAAAATTGTAGTGAGCTACAATTTTGCTTCACTCATAGATGGCGTTAACAATTCATGTGTACGTGTTTTGCGAAGAACCGACGGAACTTATTATTTTTACTTTCTGCAGAGTCCGATTGCCTAAGATGAAGAGTACTTTGCATGGAAAGAAAAGAACTCTTGTAGAATTTTTCACTTCTTCGCAAGGGTGACTGCCCCACAGTTACAGCATATTCCTGAAACATTTTGCACATCGAACCCAAACCTTCTTCAAGATATAACTATGTAAATAATAAGAGGTAGGTACTGCTGATAGATTGGAAGCTGAATATTTATTTTACTAACGAACTACATATAATACATTTAGACTCCTTTAGATAACTCCGCTACTTCGTTGCATGAAATCGAAACTCTTTTTTATTTATAAAAGTTTTAATCTAAAAGCAAATAAATCCACGGACGCGAAACTTTTATTATATTAAAAAGAACTAGAAACAAAGACAAAGTAGAATATAAATAAATACAGATCCTTGTTGTCACTTTGGCATTTGTGAATCTTTAAGGTCTGTTTGATTTGTTTTTTTTACGGGGACTGTCACGGTTTAGACGCGTTCAAGTGGATTTTTTTTAATAAAATGGTTTTAGCACGATACTAGTTAGCAAAACAATAAAAAGTGTTTAAAATTGTAGAAAAGTTAGTAAACTACGTTATATTTAGTAAATTGCTAAGTAGTACCGTGCTAAGCCCTTAATAATAGGCTGTTTAAAATTTTGCGCCAATGTTATTAGTTATAAGGAGTCCATGTAGATTTTATAAAAAAAATGAACAGCCCTCTTGACTGTAGAATTATTTCATAAAAATGTTCTGTACAAAACCTGAAATTCATTCGCCCGTGCGCGGTGTGTGTCAAATTTATAGAAAAACACATGTACATTCTTCATAGAATACCGACCTACATGCGGCTACTAATACTAATTTCATACTAAAACAGGTTTAACGTCATACTAATTCGACTAAAATTTTGCGGCAAGGTGCTTAAAATGTTGTACCAATGTTTGTTTTTCTTTTCTTACTAGTATCGTACCATTGAGTATTTATACATTGAGGAATCATCTTTTTGAAAAGTAAGTTTCAAATTTCTTAAGTGAAAAATTTGTAAGAAACCAAAAATACAAATCAAAATAGAAGAAAAGAGATAGGTTTACTTGCTGTTGGACTGTTCAGTGTGCTGTGTTCTCGAGCTGTCGATTGAGTATTTTTTCATTGTTTTTCCTTTGTTATATAACTAGACCCAAGTCCTTTCCCAACTGATCTACTTATTTTTATGTGGTGGAATATGGATGACTATGCGTTGAGCACTAAGCAGTAACCAGTGGGCACAACGGGCACATCAACAGCAGGTACGTAACCTACTAAAAAATGCGGAGCGAATCGAGTGTTTTTTGTTTTATTGAGTTGTTTTTTTTTCTGTTCATATTTGTTTTCGTATGTCTTTCCACAGTTGAGTTGTTCTTCAGTCAGGTCAGAGGTCAGTGGTCAGACAGAAAATATCTTTTGTAGGTAATAGATGTGTATTTATGGGGATCATAAATATTTTTATTTTTTGCAGAAAGTAGGGAGATTTTATAGAATTATTTTTCGGGAAATATTTGTGTATAGGTATAGTCATTAATTAACTCCATAACAAAATGTGTTCCATCCCATGTTCTTATTGGAACTGTGTTTCTTTGCAAAATTCAAATGATAGAGGTGTTTTTAAATTTTGCGAAAAACATTTTCTAGGATCACAAATTGTTATAAAAGGTACAAAAAAATGTTTACTTCCAAATTCCTTTCCTCTTCCCTTTCCTGGATCTTGTTCCTGCAATGGTTATTTTATGGACGATATTTGTAAAGATCTCTTAAAGCGATCTAATCATGTGACAAAGCCAACTTATGCAAGGAAAAAAATTGTTAAATTACAAAATGATACCAACACGTCTTGCTTGCCAGAATCAACTGATTTATTAATAGAAGAAAATTGTCCATCATTTTCTGCTGTTAATGAACCTGTTAGTTCCTATACTGACGACCACTTGTTTTTGGAAGGAAATCGCCCTCCTGCAGGTCCAGAGATAAGAGTTTATTGCAATAGGTTGCGTAATAATTCTTTTAAAAAGTTATCTAAGGGCGTCGAAATAATAGAAGAGCATTTTCCAACTCCTGAAAATGATTTTCCATCAGTGCCATCCACCAGTTCTCTATCACAAATATTATTTATAGATCCCCAAAAAAAAATCAAGGTAGATACTTTGAATGACTCAGTTGAAAATAAAATAAACGAACTTTTCAGTAACAAAAGCGACCCAGTAAGGACTTTTATTGCTTGTCAGTTACTTCATAAGCCCAATTCAAAATGGGGCAATGAAGAGAGATTTATTTTTGAAATTTTTTGACAAGTCGCCTGTTCTGTATAAGTACTTGCTTGAATTTGGATTTACTTAACCTGCTGTGTCCACCATTCAAAGATGGCACATGAACATCGAATTTACCCCTGGAGTAGGAGATAGTGTTCTTAATTTGGTTAGAACAAACTACTTGTCCCTTTCTGATCTTGACAAAAAATGTGTTTTACTACTAGATGAAATGGCTATCAAATCTGAGTTAGAATATAGCACTTTAGAAGACGTTATTTATGGATTTGTTGATCGCGGTAATCTTGGCAGAACAGGTATAGTTGCAACGCATGCTTTAATCGTAATGTTACGGGGTTTAAATACAAATTGGAAGCAAGCTATTGGTAAATATATTGGAAACATTTCTGGTTTAGATTTGAGTAAAATATTCTAACATTAGCCGTGTTTTTTTGGAAAAGTTATATACAACATCTGCAGTAGGATCACTGCCGATAAAAGGTAAAGTGAAATCCTGCTGTGGATAGATATTAATAATAAGAGCTTCGATACAAATTTTTAATAACGCACTTAAGCATTTACGTATTAAAACCAAAGTATTGACTGCAAACACACAAGTTAATAAAAGAAAAAAAGACTTAAAATTAAACAATAAACAACATGGGATAATCAAAAAATATCCTGACAGAGCAAAAGCATTTACATTAAAAAATATTTTTAAATTTATTGGAATAAGTTATTTGTGATCTTATAAATTTTACCTATTTTAAAGGCTTTCATTTTCACAAAAAAAATTTTCGTGCCACACTCTATGAAAAAACGTGCCATTTGTGACATTTTCGTGCCATATGAAAAAAACTCAAGTTATTGTTTAAAAATAAATTTTAATTAAATAATATTACAAGCAAATAACAAACAAAAAATCAATTCCTCTATTCGTGTATAGGTATTTTCCAGAAACAGGAGTTTTTGGCAAGTTCATAATAAGTAATGAGTATGTATTATGTAACTACCTATATCACATCACTATTATTATTATTATTTAAAAATATAAAGACGTAATAAAGCTTTGTTATAATAAGCTAAATAAATAAATTAGCTGGAGGTTTGAAATTTTGACAATTATTAGGCTTAATAATTTCATTATATGACATTATAGCATTAATTGTTTTGTATGACAGTCTGTTTTCGTTGTTTGTTTGAATATTATTTAGCCTTGAAAACAGTCGCCCTGCTGATGCAATTTCGTGAGGCAAACTAGAAGAATCAACATAAATTTTGAATTATTAATGAACCTAGAACGTTTTTGAATCCAATCTCAA
The DNA here is from genome assembly GCA_911387755.1 of Chrysotoxum bicinctum. Lineage (NCBI taxonomy): Eukaryota > Metazoa > Arthropoda > Insecta > Diptera > Syrphidae > Chrysotoxum > Chrysotoxum bicinctum. The sequence goes on along the minus strand of OU426987.1, from coordinate 129,173,393 downwards.
ACATTTTTCTTATTTCGCCAAAAAGAACATCTTTCTCGCACTCTAATAGATGAGAAAATTCTGATACCAATATATTGAAGTGTGGCAGAATACTTTGTATATTTGGATTATTTCTTAAAAAGGTTGGGTCAATTATCTTAAACGCATTTAGGTAAAATAATGAAAAAAAAAACGTGCCATATTGAAACTTTTCGTGCCACCGTGCCACGAGAAAATTTCCGTGTCAAAATGGCACGATCGTGCCACATTGGCAACGCTGGTACAGGCCTTATGGGAGAGCTTTTTCAGAAACACTGGTGCCTGCTGCTGTTTGCACGGCACCTTATCTTAAGAAATTGCCACTGAAATAAGAAAGAGAATCACTGAGTTACATTAAAATTGTTTGTGTAATCTTCTTTGAGTTTACGTACAGCCCACCATGACTTATCTGCTCCATAAGTAAAAGGAGACTGATCGCCAATTTGCAAACAACCCTTATTGTGTTTTTTTCGAGTTTTTGGTAGCAAATATTTTTCTTAGATTTGCGGCAATTTTTAATGCTCCTACGGCAATACTGTAAGAGCTTTAAATTAAAGACAGCTTATTGAAATCCATAATGCTCAGACTGAAAGGCAAATATCCTATCTTCCCTGTACTGCAAATATAAATTGAACAGAGTATAAATACATATAAGTGTTATAAATTATGTTATAAAATTAGAGCAGACATTCTAATCTTAAATCAATTTATACGCACTGTTATTTGTTTGCAATTAATATAAGTATGTACATATATACCTAAATTTTTCTATGGTTATATTAAATGCCTATTTGAAATAAAAGTTAGGTACTCACTAACACCGCTAATTCATACATCTACATACGTACACACCAAAATAATTAGTTACCAGAATTCTTTAAAACGCATAAAATTTATGTAAATTAAGTTATTTATGCTTCTGTAGGTATAAACATGAATACTAACTTAATAATTGAATTTTATTTTTTTTAATGGATTCATATACGGGTGATTCTACAAACGATGGAATTTTCGGTGGCCCAAGAAATATTTTAAAATCCGTTCAATTATTTAATCTGATTTTTTTTTATAAAATTAATTCTTGTTGATATCTACCTGGCCTAACAATATTATTAGGTTGACCTCATTTTATCTTGCTCAAAAAATTATTCAAAGTGTCTGATTCTCAGTCCCCTGACGTGTTCCCAGTGCGTTTTCGCAAAGAAAAATTATTACCGTTCTCTTATTTCAGGTCTCATACTTAGATGAATTGCACCAAAGTTGCGGAAAATAACAAATCTTTGCTACGAAATAGATAAATATTTTTTAGTAGTTTATTTTATTACAAAAAAACTTAATTAAACTTTGTCCCCCGCTTTTTGTATCAGTCCACTGGCATATTAAAACAGTCGAAAAATTCAATAACTAGGATATCGATCGAATTTCCAGCACTGGCAATTTGAAGTACCAAATCTTCTTACAATAAAATTGTGGTGCAAATCGATTCTGTTTCTTAGGTTAGTATTATGAAAAAGACATTTGTGCAAAAAGTCGTGGATTGTCCCTTTAGATTATCAGTCCTCTGGTGAGGTTTTACAAAACAAATTTGTATGTAAGAAGGCATATTTGTTAGAAGTATAGTATAGGTTTAATAAAACTGTAATATTATATATATTTTTATTTTGTAAAGTAAAACCTTAATACCTTTTTTGCGCAATAACCATGAAAAACCTCAGTCCCCTGGTTAATAAATGAGCAAATGATATTTTATTCAGAAACCTGAGAAATTTTTAGTTACATATATTGAACTTCGAACTTCATTGCCAAATATTTTTAAAATTTTTGAACAGAATATAATTTATTTTAAATTGATTCTTAGAAAAAAAAAATATTTAATGATAATATATTATATTCTCTTAATAAAATGCTAAATAATATTTATTTACCATGAATTTGTATGTTTATGAAGAATAATTAAATTTAATTTCTATATTTCAATGTGTACCCAAGAGAAAATAAGAACAAAAATAAAGATTTATTCAGTTCCCTTAAAAAAACCTCAGTACCCTGATCATCCTTTTTCAAAAACTGTCCTTAAAATCGTCATTTTTTATTTTTTTTAACTGGCCGCTTTCAACAACGCAAAGGGACGTTCTAATAATCTAGAACAACTCTTACGACTTTTGGAATCCAAAAATGTCGTGCCGAAATTTGTATCATTTTATCCATTGTTTGTAGAATCACCCATACATATATTTTTGCTTTTTCTAATTAGCCAATCTATTATTACAGTTTCGAATTGAAAATGTCTATCAATACAACACGCTACACATTAAAGTATGCACTTAAACCTCTATTTATAAGAAATTTTCGAGAATACCTAATTTATCTAGATATGTACATTAGACTGGGCCAAAAAAATTGACTATTTTTTTTTTTTGAAAGATATATCGAGAATATCATTCAGAATGACAAAAAAAAATTTTCGTAAAAGTTTGAGCCCTTAATATCAATTTTAAGAGGTCTATCATCGCTAATTTTGATTTTTAGTCATAATTTCATGTTTTGCGTCAGAACTGACAAAACATTGAAGTAAAAAAAAATCATTTTGACTTACTTTTATATAAAATTAAATTCCCTACAAAAAAGGCCTAATTGAAAATTTTCGTCAGACAAGCCGTTTTTGAGTAATTAAGCTTAATAAATTGTTATTTTTCTTCGATTTTACTTTTTTAATTTGGAATTTTGTAACTAACGAATCAATGAATATCTCAAAATGATCACAATGGATTTTTAAAGGAAATTTAATGCTCTACAAAAAGGTCTCTTAATATTTTTGTCTAAATTTAATACTTCAAAAGTTATTCACAATTGAAATTGAAAAAAAATTGAAATTTCAAGTTTTTCTTTCTTAACTCAATTTTTTTTTACTTAAAGGAACAAATTGACTTTTTTGAACATTATTAATCATCATTCATCGAAAATCTCTTAATATTCACCATTATTCTAACAATATTATTACGAAAATATATAAATTTAACAATAAATATGAATTTATTTTTGCCTAATTGATCATTTCTCAACAAAAACATGGTTCTACTATCTTAAAGAAATTTTTGAGTAAACAATTATTTAATTTCGCTGTTGAAAATTATTTATTTATAATATTTCATACATTTATATAGGAAAAAAAACAGATTATGGCTACTTAATTAATAATAACAATAACAGATGGTAAAAAATTTATTTTTAACACAATTATAACTCATATTTTATAAGAAATCTATAGGATTTTATAGTTTTACAACCATAATTAACTACTAGTTATAACATTTTATTACATTAAGGTTTTTTTGTTGCAATTAGGGTATTTTTTTCCGTACTCACTAATGACTAGTAGTAAGTACTGAAGTTGCTCTTCGTTTTGTGGTTACTAAAAGAAGAGGGGATACGTTTATTCGGTATAGTGCTTAATAAGTTGATGAAAAGCAAATCAAAATCGAGGGTTAAGGCATAGAGGAAATATATTACCTAGAGTCACGACTTCGGGGGTTTGCTCTCTTTAACCCTACAAGCTGAATTGAGAGGAAAAAACCCACAGTCCAAAGATGTGTTAGTTGCCCCATGCATTTTAAATGGGAACAAACACAGCTTTGTTCAAATTTTGTGGGTTTTTGCTCAATGCGCAAAAAAGTTGAATAAGTGCGTTTGAATATTCAAAAAAGGAATCCGTTAAATTCAAAAATTTTAAAATACAAAAATTTTTTTATTAATTTTGCTTTTTATATCTGTTTATCAATAAAAACTATATTAAATATTAATTTTATTACTTCTTGGATACAAATTTCTTAATATTTATGTATATTTCTGTTAAAAACTAAGAAATTCCAAGCAAAAGTAGAAGCGCACCTTAGAAATTCAATGCGTATACCGCCCAACATTGACCACGGAATATAGAAATTTGAGCAAAAGGTGAATATTTTGACAAGTAAACAAATCGATACAAAAATATAAATGTCATAAAAACGAAACTCGGGAGACACAAGTAAGTATAATTGATAATATTAATATTAATAATATAATATAAATTAATGTTTTTTTCAGCGAATAGTTCCGCAAAAACCATGCGAAACTTGGATCGTCCGGCCGAAGTTTCAGAAACCTGCTATTTTCCGTTTTTTTTTTATTAAACTCGCTTTCGCATCGCAAGAAATAAAAAAAATATAAACGGCACTTTCAACGCAATTAATCACAATTACCCGTCGATTATTGTCCTTAGATTTTCGTTTATATTTTCCAATCATAATAAATAAAAAAAACTTCAAGAACGTTTAAATGGTGAGTGATTTTTTTTATTAATCCAAGAGGCAAGACCAAGTGGAATTTTTGATTGATTTTGTTCTGGATTCGTGTCAAAAAAAAAACAGTCGACTCCCTAGTAGTCCAAATTTCTTATACGTTTTTATTTTAGTGGAACCAACAGTCGATGAAATACAAAAGTTTTTTGCCGAGAAATTAAGATTTTCCAGCCCATTCGATGACCAGGTTTGTTCACATGGGATCATAGTTATTCTAAATTTGTATCTATTCTCGTGATTCCAGGAAAAAGTTATCGAAGATTTAACATTTGAAGGTCTTATGAAGCACTGGAAGGATAAAGGCTTCAAGAACATCATCACTATGGTTGGCGCTGGAATATCAACCTGTACGCTTACTAATATCTGATTACATTATTTAACCAAATAATGAACTCTTCATTGCAGCTGCAGGAATTCCGGATTTCCGTACACCTGGATCTGGACTCTATGACAATCTCCAGAAATATAACCTCCCCCATCCAACAGCCATCTTCGATATGGACTTTCATGGACAATCCTCAGCCATTCTTTGCTCTGGCCAAGGAGCTCTACCCGGGCACGTTTAACCTGACTCCATCGCATTATTTTGTGAGACTACTTCATGAAAAGGGTCTTCTTCTACGGCATTACACCCAAAATATAGACACTCTAGAAAGAACATGGAACATTTTACACCAGCCACTGTTTAGGGTGCTGAAAAGAACACTCAATGGAATGGATGAAAGAGTATATATTCGCCGATACGGTGCCAACTTGCGCCAAATGCAATGGTGTGGTGAACAGGGACATTGTGTTTTTCGGCGAGAACTTACCGGGGAAGTTTCTCATGACCCGGATAAAGATTTAAAAAAATGCGATTTGCTCATCATCATGGGAACTTCCCTAGAGGTGCAGCCATTTGCCGGCCTCATCCATAGACCTGGTCCGAAATGCGTGCGATTATTGATTAACAGGGATAAGGTTGTTCATGGAGGAGGAAGATCTTGGAATCCTTTTGGACCTGGACTGATGTATGGCAAAGAGGACAATGAAAGAGATGTGGCGTACATTGGAGACTGCGATGAAGGTGTCTATGCTGCCGCTGATGCTTTAGGGTGGGGCGTTGAGTTAAGGGAATTGATAGAGTCAGTACATAAACGATTAGGTGTAGATAACCGGCCAGTAAAGTAAATTCAGAAACGGAGAAGGAAGACGATTAACAGACACCATCGAAGAAGGTGAAGTAATAAACCTAAATAAATGATGGCTTTCTTGGTTGAAATAGCAAATATGGATAGTTAAACAGAGATTTGATTTTTATCGATGTGATTGTTTTATCTTTAAGATGTTCAATAAAATATTGTGAACACACAAAACACATTATATTGAATTTGACTTCAAGGAAAGATCTAATTGATATTTAGCTTTACTATTCCTAATACTATGATATGATCTGTTCCAAAAACAACACAATGTCATAAAAACGAAACTCGGGAGACACAAGTAAGCATAATTGATAATAATAATATAGTATAACTCATTTTATTTGATGTTTTTTCAGCAAATAGTTCCGCAAAAACCATGTGAAACTTGGATCGTCCGACCAAAGTTACAGAAAACTGCAACATATAGCCATCGCCAGGCTAAAAAGTACGTTTTCGAATTACTAAAATATCAGCAGTACCTATTTGAATAGACAAAATGTAAATTGATTGTTCTTGCTATTTTAAACTATAATGTTTTTTTTTTTAAGTCGAGGATCTAGCGAAGACAACATCGAAAATTACTGGGGGCAATGTGTACAGTTGCCTTTTGGATATCCAATTTGGGAAGGGGGAATTCGACAAAGGATTAGAGACATTAAATACTTACTCTTAAAGCTGGCCCGATTGAACATATCAAACAGGTTTGCCAGCGGTAAGAAGTTTCCTCACACGGTTGAAAAGAAAAACAAAAAATACAGGCATGGAATCGCGTAAGGTGATAGTTGATTATCAATTTGTTGATTGTCGTTTTGACCATCGCTCTCTCTATAATTCTTAATTGATATGATAGAGACAGCTATAGTCAAAAACGACAATCAACCAATTGATAGTCAACTATCGCCTTACGCGATTCCACCCCAGAACTCAATTCGCAAAGAAAAGAAAATACTGAAATAAAATAAAAAAAAGTCATCGTGAGTTTTTTCATGTTTATGTTTATCTTGAATTTGTTTTTGTTTTAACTGAAAACTAAACTTAAACAAAATGAAAGCGGTGCCCAAACCGACCAAGATGAATACTCAAATTCTGATACTTGTGATATGTTCCATTTTAATTCAAAATGATCTTCCAACAACATCGTCGTGTTCAACAAAATCTCCGACAAATTGCTATCATTTAGTTCTTAGTTCTAGATTTTATTGTTCAATGCGTTACGGTTTACGGAGAAAAATTGCTGCTCAAAAAGAATTATGAAGAAATATGTTTTCTCACAAAATAAAGGTTTCATCCGATATTTTCTTTCTAGTTTCTAAGAATTATTAAGGAAATAGACAAACGAAAATGTCTACATTGTAAAAAAGTTTTCGCAATCTTTCGTAAAAATAAAAACACTTTAAATTTTTGTATGCTTGTTAGAACAATTAAAATAAATATTTATTTTCTCTATAATAATATGGTCTATGTAATTTAAAACCCACAGATTACATAAATCAACGTTTGAAAATTCATTTGTACCTCCATGTAAATAAAAGTAAAATAAAAACTCTTTTTCAAACTAAAGAAAGAAGAAAGAACTAAAAGAAAAACTTTTAAAAGTTGGTTATCAATAGAAAAACAAAATATTGTAAATAAAATATAGCAATGTAGATTTAATTCAAAATATATATTTAAACACAACGGAAGATTTTTGTTCGTGTCTTTTAGAAAATTAAATTCAAATTATGTTTCTTTTGAAATGTGCAAAATGTTTAATAAAAAAAAACGAATATGAATTTTGATTTTTCTAGTTAAATAAAGAGTTATATTTGTGTGATAGATATTGCTTTTGATATTCACCTTCAAGAAAATCATGATTTTTCATAAAATTTTGGAAAACGGTATATAAACCCAATTGTCATTTCTGAAATAATTGCTTCATATTTATGATTAAAACGGGTTCGGGCGTTGATTTTAATCCTCTAAGTGGTTCTGAAATCCAATTTTAGTTTTAACAAAAAACTCGAAAAATGTTCATATGAAGAAGGTTTCAACAATTTCAAGACGAATATGAAAATGTTGAAACGTCTCTTGCATGAAATTTTTTCAATTTTTTTCTGATTTAAAAATGGTTTTAAGAACCACCTAGGGGTCTAAAAACAACGCTCGAAACCGTTTGAATCATCCAAATGAAGCAACTACTTCAGAAATGACAGCTTGGTCTATCTACCATTTTCAAGAATTTCATGAAAAATCATGTGATTTTCTTGAAAGTGGTCGATAAATGATGTTGTCATTTCTAAACTAGTTGCTTCATTTGGATGATTCAAATGGTTCCGAGTGTAGATTTAAGTCCTCTGGGTGATTGTGAAAACCGTTTTTTAATCTGATAAGAATATCGAAAAAAGTTCATGCCCGAGACGTTTCAACATTTTCATATTCATATTGAATTTGTTAAAACGTCTCCCATATGAAATTTTGTTCAAGTTCTTGTTACAATTAAAAATTCGTTTTCAGAACCACTTAGATGATTAAAATCAACATCTAAAACCGTTTCAATCATCAAAATGAAGCAACTAGTTCAGAAATGACATCATGTTTTATCTACCATTTCAAAAATTTCATGAAAAATCATGATATTTACGATTGTGATCGATGAACTATGTTGTCATTTGCTGCCTTTTTTTGAAATAGCTGACTTGTACGCAGCATATACTTACACCACATCCACTCATTCAAGTTTCAATTAGGAAAGCTAAATTAAAATTAGATTTAAAATCAATTGATCAACAGTTCTCAATTTTTTTATTTTAGAAAATCGTTTCTGTTGCTTCGAACGATAGATGTCATTAAGTGCATTTATTTTTCTTTGAAGTGTGTGTGCTTTTCATAAGCACTAGTATTCTCTTGAGATCTTTTTGTATTACAAAATTCTCTATGTGATACGTGTGAATCAGAATGACCCAACAACTGCGCCGTTTGATTATCTTCGTTTTGTGGTCCATCACCAATGGTATTCATTAAAAGTGGAGCTGTCGATAGACAATAATTAAGTTTCTTGTATAAAGCAAATAAAAATTATTATACCAATTAATGTTTGAATACTATGCTTGCAAAAGAAATTTAGGAAGTCCCCCTTCTAGGTGAGCATGTTCTTTGGTTCGGAATCAGTCAACATTTGTTCACTAGCTATATTAAGTAGCATTCATCCCTGCAGAAAAACAAAAAAAGATGCATTTAAAACTATTATATTTGTATTAGTTCGTAACACTTACCCCGTCCGTCCTGCTCACTTTTTGCAATGTGTAATTGCGATGTCGAAAACTCGACAAATTGCAGTCAAAATATCAATAGAAGGTGATTTTGTCTTCTGATCGGCCATTATCAAAGTTATTTACAGTGCCTGAAGAATTCCTAAGCACGTTAGGGTTTTGTAGAACGAAGATCGGTTCGATCCAAATAGTCCAACACTTGTACCGCCAGTTCACGTGGCAGAAGAGAAATAAAGTCTCTCTCTCTAGCTTTCTTGACGATTTCTTCGTCGGAACTAAGGCATACTATTGGTTGTGTATGTTTGGATAAACGTGACAGGGAATGGCTGGATGAGGTATTGAACGAATGCTCCGATAGACTTTCATTTGAATTGGGATTCGATAGAATTTCAACAAGCTTTTTGGCTGGATTATCATGCTGTGTTGTTTGTAGATTTAGCGGCGATGACGATGAATCCGTGACTGCTGATGAGACTGATTCCGGACCAGGATTACGTGCTTCTGGATCGTGTTGTTGTTGTACTTTTTGTTGACCACTTGTCGTTGAACTATCTGGCTGTTCTTTATTTTTGGTTGTATCCTCATGACTATCAACTTCTCCATTTGTAATCGTGGTGCTTTCTGGATGATTTAGGCTGGTGGTAAGATTTATTTTGGGAGTTGATTTAGTTGCATCTGCTTTTGTGATGCCCGCTGTTGGTCGGTGTTGTTGAATGGTCTTTGTAGTTGCACTTACTGCCTGACTACTCGCTGTTGGTTATTTGCGTTTTGCGCATTTTGTTGAACTAATTATAAGTTAAGTTATTAACATAAGCCTAAGTATAAAAACAATTAATTTTTATCACGAATATTTATAATCGGTCTACTTACAATTCTAAAAAATTTGTTTTGAGAACTGTCATTTTGATATTCACAAAAAAAAACAAAACTTCAAATTTTGAGCTACTGACTTCATTTTGTATTTTAATCCACCATTCACACGTATTCACGGATAGGGAATTTAAGAGAGTTTTCTCTTACTCACCTCAAAAAAAATTTGAGGGTGTTTCAGGCAAGAGGGGTACCGGTCGTGACTCTAGGTAATATATTTCCTCTATGGTTGACATTACGATGATAGCGATGACCAAAAAAGTGGGTCTCACAGTTCTGTCTGTCTGTTCGACTACAGCTAAACGGCTCAGCCGATTTTCTTCAAACTTGGTAGATATGGGTTTTAATCTTTTTCCCCGGATGTTTTCTTCTTTTTTTTTAAGACCAAAAATAACGGTACCTGCCATACGAATTTTTTACGAAATTTTATAAATATTTTTTTTTCAAAAACTGTCCCACAGATTTTTAAAACGAAAATTCAAAAATTCATATTTGGAACCAATTTTTTTGTTTTTGATTTTCTCAAAAATGGTACGACCGATTTTGATCATTTTTTTTATGTTAAGGCTCCCCAGCAGTTTCAATATTATTGTGTATTCAAATTTTCAAACAATTTTTTTATTTTTTGAAAACTCAATATTTCGAAAACACCATGCTCGATTTTTTTAAAACTTGATAAATAAAAGTTTCTTAAAATAATCTACAAGATATGAGGGAACAAAATTTATTTTACCTAAGAATAACGGTACCCTCCATACAAATGTTAAAAAATGGTTTTCGAAAATCGTATTTTTCTCGAAAACGGTTCCGAGAATTTTGCTTAAATTTTTTTCTTTCGATAAATTTTTAAGATCTATTATTTAATAAAAAAAAATTGAAAACAAGATACTACTGACTGCACCTACCATAGAACGGTTTTTTTTAATTTTGAATTTCTCATTATCGTTATAACGGATTTTTATGAAATTTTTTAGAGAGAAGCTTCTAAAAAGTTTAAAAAGCATTGCATTTCAAAACTTTAATGTTATTTTTTTTAATTTTGAAAAAATCTTTTTTTTTTTTGAAAATTCAATACATATCTCGAAAACGGCTCAATATTTTTGTTGGTAAATTCAATTTTAAATCGAACAATAATAAAATACCAAATTTTTTTCTGAAAAATGTTTTAAAAAATTTTTATATAAAAGCTACACTACAGACTTATAATTTTTGTTCTTACATAAACCTAATCGTATATAATGTGATTCAACATGGCATAGTTTTTTACCTCCAACTACTAAAGAAGTTGTTTTAGTCATTAGCCGTGTTTTTTTGGAAAAGTTATCCGCAGTACAGTAGGATTTTATATGAATAACAAATACAACATCCGCAGTAGGATCACTGCCGATAAAAAGAGAAGTCAAATACTGCTGCGGATAGAGATTTGACGTTTATTCGAGTATCGGCAGTGATCCTACTGCGGATGTTGTATTTGTTATTCATATAAAATCCTACTGTACTACGGATAACTTTTCCAAAAAAAACACGGCTATATAAAAAAAAATTATTTTATGCTTATGAACAGTTTTTCTCTAATGGCATTCATTTTTGAAATTCTTATGTCGTTTTTATTTGGCAATCCGGAATCTCTCTCCGATCCAGAATCCCAACTGAACACTTTTGTTTGCTTCAGATGATTCTGAAGTTTTGTTTGATTGTATATGTGAAACATCAAATGCGTACAGAAATCAAAATCAAGAAAAATGTTTGTTGAAAGCAGGGTTGGCCGAATTGTCACTTTTTAGAAATAACTACATTTGTTACGTCTGCTACGTAGTTTATGTAGTTAAATGTAGTTAATTGCAGTTAATGTAACAAATTGTAGCATTGCTGTCAATTAACTGTCAGTTGTGCATTTGAAATTTGAATTTTTAAATTAAACGTTCAGTTATTCCTAAAATTCTTCACCCTTATGGTAAATGAAACTTTTTTTTTACAAACCTTCATTAGATCATAAAAGTGCAAATTTTTTTTTTCCTTTATTATATTGAATTTTTATGAATTAATTTTTATGAATTTATTACTACTAATATGTATGCTTCGGGTTTTGCTTCTGATTTCAAATCCAGAAGCATTCTCTTCTTTACAGAATCAGAACTGTCATTTTTTCTCAATTGAACACTTTCAGAAGAGTCCGGAAGGCTTCCGGAATCCGGATTGATAAATAAAAACGACATTAGTCTATTACATAGGAGCATGTTCGTGCGATCCAGTCGTGCATTTTATTTTATTAATCCGTAGGTATACTTTTGAAAAAAAATGCCTATTGATTATGGGGTGGTCTTGTTCATATATTTCTCCCAAAGCCATACCAGTAATTGTGTTCGATTCAGAATTGATATTGGCATTGACCACAAAAAGCCCATTTAGCACTTCATTTCATAATTTTGAAAAAAAAAAAATGGCTCGTAAGCTTTAGGATTAAAAAAACAGATTTCTGGCTTTCAAAACCGGTATAGTACTTCATTTTAAGTGTTGGCGTTGTTTTTTAATATGTATTTATTTATTAATTTTAAGTCGTTTTTTTTAAATTGCCCCTACCTCCTAAACGGGGTGAGATAGACTTCCTCCCATAATTAAAAAAATGCCCGTTTAAAACCACAGTCAATTTTTTGCGGCAAAGTTGTCGTTCTATCCCCAAATATCAAAATACATACCTACATAATGTTTTAAAGAAATTGTCATTTTTCATTATCAATCAAAAATCAAAATGTTAATCAGATTATAAAAAAAAATACTTTAGTAAATACAAAATTTTCTGTTCTTCTTCTTTTTTCTACTCGAGCGTTTTTGTTCTTTTTGAGTGTATTAATATTTTAAATGGAATATATTTCATTTCATTGGACATGCAGGCGACCTTGTGAGGAGATTTAAACTATCTTGATTCCTCTATGTATAAATGCTCAATGATCGCACTAAACGAATTTTCTTAATAAATTGCTTCTGAACACACTTAAACCAATGACATTTCATGTAAAAAAGTAAGTACACGAACCTTTTTTGATGTTTGCAAAAGTCAATCATATAAAGCTAGCACGATACTAAAAAAATAAAGTAGGTATTCGATGATTTTAACTTTAATAAAAGGGAAGAGAAAGTATGATGCTTTATTCGATTAAAATTTGCAAATTCGTTGTTTTAACCTATTATCATACTAAAACAGCTTTAGTATCGTACTTTTGCGAAATTATGTTTAAAAATACAAAATACTTACGTGTTGATTATTCATTAATTAAATTAAACAATTTCGAAAATTGAACCTTACTTTTAACGATTTCGTTTGCATAATAAACTGATATAAAATGTTAAACTATACAATACGATTTAATTACAATAATTCCAAAGTGCGTAATAAATATTTATTTCATATCATTGTCATATAAATGACCAGCGTTGTCTTTTCGCGTTTCTGTTAAAGAGGATTCATTTTCTTGATTCAGCAGTCTAAGAAATTAGCAGCCATCAATAATTCCAAAGCAATTTCTGGTGCTATAGGGAACTCTGGAATCTCAGTAGAGCTATTTGTGTATCTTACTTTATAAGTAAAATACATGCAAACTTTTTGTAGAACATGGGAACTAAAATAATATAAAATAAGTAACATATTTAACTACCAAATATGGTATCGATATTTACAGAATCCCGAGGTATTGCCACTTATGTTGCATTGAAAAATTTGTTACCAATTCCTCGAGTTTCCTAGATAAATTAAAATACAATTAAACTTACGGAATCTCTCGAAAGTGAACTTCATTAGCTTCATTTTCAGCGAATTGTCCCGGACCAGATAACATTGCTTTGATTGTGCCCGAAGTAAGTGCATGTTCTCGTTTTACAATAAATTCATGGCCATCCGACGATATTAATTTCACATACATAGCATCAGGACCTTCACAACCACCATAAACTCTGTCGCTGCGTTGGTCATCCATATCAATTGTTTTGTAAGTTATATTATTTATCTAATAAATATATTTGTCGCCACAATCTACATAAAGTAATCCAAATGTATGGGATGATTGAGGACAATAATCACTGTCACTTTTTTTCGTTTCACCACAATATTTTCCTTCCCTGTCAAGTTAGTGTAGCAATAGTTAATGAGTATGAGTGGTTTGTGGTTACCAGAAGGAAGACAAGGAGGCCATAAGCCAGAGACTATCAACTATAAGGATAACGAACCTCGACTGTCAAAGCGGACAGCTTCAAAAAAAACAGCTGACAGTTTTGGAAATCTAAGACGGTGTTCACATTGGACTTACTCAACCAATTTATTTTGACGTAAGGCCAGCCTGTCGTGTTCAGACATAAAAGTAGTGTAAACACTCCAGACTCACTTTGACGTCTTGTAGTTTTCATAATAAATTGACAATGTTTACAAAATTTAAAGCATTTCGATTTGTGATAAGAGCACAAGAGCATTCAGAAAAAGGATCATAGAGGAAATGTATTATCTAGAGTCACAACTTCGGGGGTTCGCTCTCTTTAATGGTGGATTTACATGTATCTGCATTTGATTTCTGCAAAAAATATGCCAAATACAGAATTCATATGTTTGTTAGATAGAGAGAAAAAGAGCAAAATGCAGAAGAACTTCATTTCTGCTTTATAGGAAATTCGGGAAATGCAGAAGTCAAGATTATAGTAAAGACGAACATGTTCACCTTTACTATAGAATCTTCGTCTGCATTTTGTAAATTTGCGATATTTTCACATTTTTCTATAATTTTTGTTGACGAACGCATAATGTGGAAAAAAAAAAATTAAATCGAAATGGATGAAAATGGAGGTAAGTTAAATTTTCATTGCATGGTATGGTGTTGTAATAACAGGCCAACAAGTTATAGCACTTTATAGGAAGTAAAAAAGAGTTACCACCTGGGTATTCTCTCCTTTGAGTATATATAATATGGAGGGTTCGTTCCTATCCTTAATGTAATGTAGTACTTGCAGTTGTGATAGGGGTCGCTGTCTCACTTTCTGTAAGTTAAGGATACAGCTGTATGCTGTCAATTTGTGTTTACCTTCTCCTTGCACATCGTTCTCGGTCGCATGTGATATGACATATTATGATTATGAAGCACTCGGTAAATTTTCAGTCTTGTTTGCAAAAAACCGAAAAAAACTGCATATCAATAAACTTTGTGACTGTTTTAATTCTTTACAAATTATACGTAAAAATAAGATCAAACCACAGATACTATAGTTCCATAGATATCGCACGCAGAGGAAAAAAAAATCACCATTTTTCAATCGACTGGGACGTACCGCTACGTCCCAGTTTGATCGAACTAGCATGAATCATACTCAGACATTATATTGCATTGTATTATCAAGTATCTAACTTGTTGTATTTTCTTTTTTTTACTTCTTGTGCCTTATTGTTTTTTTTTTGTCTTTTGTGTATTTTATGTTGATCTTTCTTAAAGATGTGTCTGAATTTTGTTTGTATTTCCTGGGTGTAATTTTTGTATGTGCCAAGGCCAACCTGTGAATATAAGCAAGGTTGTTCTTTAAAAGCAAGGTTGTTCTTTAAAAAAACATTAGCGCATGAAACTGGGGTAACATATAAAATCTTTAGAACAAATTATTGAAGAAACTAATTATGGCATAAGACATAAGACATAAGAGTGGTCACAAAATACATTTCATGTACATAGTTCTTAGCAAAATTTAATGTTTTCAAAATAGGTACGTTGTCCTTAAAAATTAAATTTTCAGTAGAGTCTTCGATTTGAGCCGTGTATTAAAAAATAAATACAGGTCAGGTGTAGATACACATGTAAGTAAAAATACACATCAAACAAATAATTAAAGGAACGAATCTCATTGGTTTTTACCTTTGTTTTATCATCATCAAAAAAAAAACGAAAATGATTTTTTTTCAAATTTCTTCACAGTTTATCATTAGTTACATACTCATTAAATAAAATGTGAATTTAAAAGAAAAATCGGAAGAAAAAATATTTTTTTTTTCAAAATTAAAAAAGCAAAATAAAGTAGATTTTAATTATTTAGCTTAGTTATAAAAAAAAAACGGAAAAAACTCTCATCCTAAAGTTTTATTCGATTAATTTATTATTATTATGTTAACTAAAGTTTTTTGTAGTAGATATGCGACAAAATGTTTCGACAAAAATGTTTTTAGTTCAACTAGGCAATGTCGCTTGAAACACTGGTTTTTGTATAGTTGTTTTAAATCTTTTATTTTTTGTGCCCTTAAATGATGTAATTGTATCAAGCGCCAAAGTCTTGGCCGAAAAATTGTAGGTATTAAGCGACAAAAACTTCTTTTCTGAAACAATTTTCAGTTTTTCAATGATGATAAGTTTCTTGTTCTGAAAAAAAAACCTTTCAAAATCTGTATAATAGGTGCGTTTTATTATCGACCAAGATCCATATGGATATCAATTTGATAATAAAACGATCCAGATCCTAGAAAATTTACTTTTCAATTGTGGTACTTCTGAGTTTTGTTTTTGACGTTTCTACTTTTTTTTTGTAAACAATCAAAAAATAAAAATGGAAAACGCAATTGAACTAATGTCGATTTCCTTTTACACTCAGGAATCGATTTCTGTGTGGAGATCTTGATCCCTCGGCAGATTTTACGTTCCTTTAAACCGAAAAATCGATTTTTCTTTGACAGGGATCAAATCCTTAAAATCCCTATTTGAAGAGGGATTTACACGTACATGAAACACGCACTTGCACACATACCAAAGTAAAGTGGAATTGACATTTAGCTTTAGACGTCATTGTGATTTTTATTCTGATAATTTCATGTGCTGTGAAAATTTTTGTGGAAAATAAATAAACATTAAATAAACTTTAAATATATTTACAATGGTTTCTCTCGCAGTAATGAAAGAATTGATTTCTTCCTCATCGTCTTCTTCTTCGTCATCATCATCCGAAAGTTTCTTTTCAACTGATTCTGATGGAGATATTTTGGAAATAAATAAATTTTTCAATCACAATCAGCCCTATTGTGAGTTCCATGGGAACAAGATTCCACATGGAAAAATTCCCATTTCCCTTTTCCCTAATTGTGAGTTTCGGACGAAAAAATTCCCCATGTTCGAAAAAATCCCCTTATTGTAAGCATTTTTTCCGTGTGAAATGTTACGTTCTCAACAGCTGAAATGTTCACTTATTTTTTTGTCGCGAACGAGAGAAGAACAAAGCGGAAAATGTAAGTTGTTTGTTGTTTTTTTTTTTTTTGTGACCAAAAATTAAAGTGAATTTTTCCAATATTTCAGGAGCAAAACTTTAAATAAAGCCCAAAGCGAAATGCTTTTAAATAAAATGCAACAAAACCCTGAAATTGCCAAAGGCTTTGTAAAACAAAGTCGCGAAAAAGTTTTGGAGTTTTGGAAGCAGCTCACATTAGAGCTTAACAGCGCAGGCCCGCCCGTTAAAAATGAATGCGAGTGGAAAAAAGTAAGTTTGTTTTGTAGTTCTAATTCATTTTTTGTTTAAAATTATGTTTTGTAAATAGGTTTGGATTGACCAAAAGCGATACGTGCGCAAAAAAGCAGCAACGAATAAAATCCACCAAAGAGGAACAGGAGGTGGACCAAATAAAACACAAAAATTTTCACCCTCGGAAGAGACTATATTCCAACTGGTTGGAATGAGTGAAGCAGTGGAAGGAGTCCCTAAATCACGCTGCTTTGGGTTGCCTGCATCTGAAGAAATGGTTTTCAATGAAGAATATTGTCCAACTGCTGCTGGTTCATCTTCAGATCCATTCCATTATGATCTTGAAGTCACTCCTCAAAACGAAAATGACCAGCCAACTCCTCCGACTCCTCAAATCAATAAAAAAAGAAAGGCTGTCCAAATGAGCACGAGCGAAGTCGTCGCAGAGGAGCTGGAAATTCAAAAAAAAATTTGTTCCGAGCTCAGTGCAGGGATTTCCGTAATGCGAGAGCATAACAAAGAAGTTCAAAGCAGCTTTAAAAAGTTATACCGTTCACTGGACCGCATTACTGAACTAAAAAAGGAAAGCCTTAAAGAACAAAAGCGTCACAATTTGGAGATGGAAAAATTTCGCAAGTCTGAGCTCGCAGCTAAAATAGACAAACATTCCAAAATGTTAGAGCTCGAAGAGTGCAAGCTTCGAGTTATGGAAAGAAAAAACTGAAGACTGGTGTGTAGCTGATAAGAAAACCCATCTGTGATGTGAAGACCTCAGCTGTGAATATTAGTTTTAAAAACCTGTGCATTTTTATTTATTTTTATTTTCTTTTTCAACATGGTGTATTTTTAATTTTTTTTTATTTTCTTTTTCAACATGAAGTGTATTTTTAATTTTTTTTTACTGACTTTAATTTATGTACATATAAGGTTTTTTTATTTTTATTTTCTTAGTTAAAAAATGAAGTGAATTTTTGATTTTAACCTATTTTTAATAAAAAAAAATATTTAAGAAATTTTTGTTTATTTGTCTGTTTCTATTTGATTAACAATTATTGCAAAACTAAAGACTATTGGTTATATTAGTTCGAATGCGCTGTCCTGCAGTTAGATAAGTAGAACCTACTTCGGTACTTTGTGTATTTTCAACTTCTGGGATATCAACTTCTTCACAAGGCACATTTAAATCGCTTTTGAAATGTATGCAAATATTATGCAACGCTGCACAAACATTTATAATTTTAATAGCCTTTGCCGGTGTGTAATGCAATTCTCTCGCACTTAGTAGACAACGCCATCTGTTTTTAAGGACGCCATTTGTTCTTTCAATGATATTTCGACAACGTGAATGGATATCGTTGAATCTTGCTTGAGGTGAACCAATATCAGGTGTTCTATATGGTGTCAAGAGCCAAGGTTCTAAGGGGTAACCAGCATCCCCTAAGAGAATAAGTTTTGAATATAATTTACAAGGTTTTCATAGTTTTAAATAATTACCTAAAAGCCAAACATTGCGATTACCTTCCAAATAGTCACGTTCCATTTTGGATCTTAGTTGACTCACGTTCCAAATAAAAGAATCGTGACAAGCTCCTGGGTGTGTTGCATCAATGAAACGGATTTTTAGCTCATTGTCACATACCTGCCAAATATATCCATTATTTTTAGAATTGTATTATATCAGTTAGACTCACAAGCAAAACATTCAAGCTACATGCTCCTTTCCTATTGTAAAATAAATGCTTGTTAACTGCTGGTGAAATTATATTAACGTGCGTTCCGTCTATGCATCCTACAACACCTGGCAGCTTATATTTGATATAAAATTGCTGGGCAATTTTTCGCTCCTCATCTATTGTTGGCCAAGTAATCCAAAGAGGACAAAGGTTAGGTTAGGTTAAAGTGGCTGTCATTAAAGCGTCTGACACACTTAGACCATTGGAGGTCCATTGTGATACCACGATCTAATAGGGAACAAAAATAAGAAGGTTTCCTATTAGTTAAAACCATTTGGAGCTTCTGATGAAGCGAAGGAGACTTTTAATGTCTTTGTCTATGAGATCGCTTGGTTCATTATAGAAATGTTCTCCTAGATGAAGTTTGCGTCTGTAAGAGAGAGCAGGGCATGTACAAAGAAGGTGTGGGATTGTCTCCTCTTCCTCTTCGTC
This sequence comes from Chrysotoxum bicinctum, assembly GCA_911387755.1. Taxonomy (NCBI): domain Eukaryota; kingdom Metazoa; phylum Arthropoda; class Insecta; order Diptera; family Syrphidae; genus Chrysotoxum; species Chrysotoxum bicinctum. Next base: position 129,154,107 of record OU426987.1, on the reverse strand, counting down.
CAAGCAACTCCTGCAGAAATCGTTTGATAGCACACCGAGACGTGCGGCGTGTCTACCTATGAGACAGTGTCCAGTTATGACACCTATGACGGAGCTGATCTGAGATCTACTGAGGGACAATAGACATTTTGACCGTTTCAGATCCAGTTTAGGCCAGATCCGCTTGGTCGCCATACAAGTGGTAGTATTAAGCCATCTTGTATTCGATTGTTCCAGAGCGATTCGTTTCAGCATAAGTTTACTTGTAGCTATGGGCATACCTATATTTGCCTTTTCGGGTAAGATAGGCATTTCCGTTCCAATTCTGGCGAGTTCGTCGGCTTTACAATTCCCCGGAATGTCCCTGTGACCCGGCACCCAGAATAGGTGAATGTTAAACTGTTTGGCCATCTCCATTAGAGACGAACGACAGTCTTGGGCTGTAATGGAGTTTACAGAGACTGATGCTAGGGATTTCAAAGCAGCCTGACTGTCTGAGAAGATACGGATATCCGTGTTAGATATCACGTTTTCTTTAAGCCAGGACAATACTTCCTTTATCGCCAGAATTTCCGCTTGGAATACGCTACAATGGTTTGGTAGGCGGAAGGAGAGACTAAGATTTAGTCCATCTGAGTACACTCCACCACCCACTCCGTTTTCAGTCTTCGATCCATCTGTAAAAAAGTTTACTGATTTGTTATCTGCCAAAGTCCCTTCCTCCCAAGCTGACCTTGAGGGAATGGTGACTTCAAAGTTTTTATCGAAGACCAAAGAGGGAGTGATGTAGTCAGAGTGACTTGGTAGAGTTCCGAATAAATTCAGAATGGTGGTGTGGCCAATAGAGTTATTGGTCCATTGAGAGATGGCTTTGAGACGTATGGCTGTGCTCGCGGCTATTTGTTTACTGTAAATATCTAGGGGTGTCAGGTTGAGTAGTATGTCTAGTGCAGCGGAAGGTGTCGAACGGAGAGCTCCGCTGATGCACATACACGCTGAACGTTGAACTCTGCTTAGTTTATCGCGATTAGTCGCTTTATCTAAGGCCTTCCACCATACGGTCACCCCGTAAGTAAGTATCGGTCTGATGACCGCAGTGTATAGCCAGTGAGTAATTTGTGGAGACAGGCCCCACTTGTTCCCTACGGCTTTTTTGCAAGAAAAGAGAGCTACCGTGGCTTTCTTTACTCTTTCCTGTATATTAGGTTTCCAACTTAACTTTTTGTCTAAAATAAGACCCAGGTATTTGGCTTGATCTGAGAAAGTGAGTGGAACACCTTTAATCGATGGAGGGTCTAGTTGAGGAATTTTGTATTTCCTTGTGAAGAGGACTAGTTCAGTCTTGTGGGGGTTAACACCTAAGCCACATCGATCTGTCCATTTTAGTAGCTTGTTGAGAGCGGTTTGTATAAGTTCTGTTAAAACTTGAGGGTGCTTTCCTGATACGGCAATGGCAATATCGTCAGCGTATGCAATCACTTTGAATCCCTCTTCTTCTAGGTCTATTAGCAGATCATTAACTACCATGTTCCATAGAAGTGGGGATAGGACTCCACCTTGTGGGGTTCCTCTACTGACTGACCTTCTTGTAGTAAAGCTACCTAGTTCCGCATTTATAATTCTGCTTTTCAGCATGAAATTTATGAGGTTACCAAGTGAGCTATCCACATTGAGATTCTGCAGTGTCTTCGCTATTGCGGCGCTGTCGACATTGTTGAAGGCGCCTTCTATATCTAGGAATGCAACTAGAGTGTATTCTTTGTGATCTAGGGAGTATTCGATTGCGCGTACCAAGGTGTGTAGCGCAGTTTCTACTGATTTTCCCTTGCAGTAAGCGTGTTGTGCTGTAGAAAAAAGGTTTGGTTTTATAGCACTACGCAGATGAATGTCAATCAATCGTTCCAGTGTCTTGAGAAGAAATGACGATAGACTGATAGGTCTTAGGTCCTTGGGCGTAACGTGGGAGCATTTACCAGCTTTGGGTATAAAGACTACTTTGACTTCTCTCCATATACGGGGAATATGAACCAGGTTTAGACAACTGTTCATTATTATCTCTAATGTGGGTAAGATAATGTCTAAAGCAACTTGCAGTTCGGCTGGTATTATGCCGTCTGGTCCTGCCGATTTGTATGGATCGAAGCTGTTAATTGCCCATTTTAGTTTGTCCCTTGTTATTAACCCTCGGATCTTTATACCTTTGTTATTTGACTCTAATGAGTTAATGTTGCAAATGTTTTGCGAGCTACCTGGGAAGTGAGTGTCAAGTAGCAAATTGAGTGATTCTTCACATGAATTTGTCCAGGAGCCATTTGACATTTTCAAAGAGCTTGGCATGACTGGATTTGTTGAGAGGATTTTCCTCAATCTGGATGCTTCAGAAGTATCTTCTATTTTATTACAGAAGTTCCGCCATGAAGATCTTTTGCTTGTCCTCAATTGTTTCTTATATATCTTTAAGGATTCTTTATATAAGTCCCAATCTGAGGATTCTTTTGTGTATTTAGCTCGATTGAAGAGTTTTCTGCAACTTTTCCTGAGCGGTTCTAATCCTGAATTCCACCAATAAGGTTTCTTTTTTCCTCTAACTTGAAGAAGAGGACAAGAAATATTCATTGCATTGTTCAGGATTAGTGTCAGATCCTTGACTTTGTTATCTAGATCTGAGGTGTTGGAGGGGATATCTAGAGATTCGGCTGTAAGCGATCTTTCCAGTATATCTCTATACGTTTGCCAGTTTGTTTTCCTATAATTACGAAAAACTGGCCGTGTGGTGGGTAAATCATTTAAACTGAATTGAATGTATCTATGGTCTGAGAATGAGTGTTCCTCTGATACTTTCCAATTCGTTATCATTTGATATATAGTGTCAGAGACAAGAGTGATGTCTAGCACTTCTTGTCGGTTTCTGGTAACAAAGGTAGGTTCATTACCGATGTTACTGACTACAAGGTTAGTACTAAGAATATAATCAAAAAGAGACTCACCTCTATCGTTTATGTTCGTACTTCCCCAAACAGTGTGATGGGCATTAGCATCACACCCAATAAGGAGGCTGATATTTTGCCTTTTCGCCTCAGCGATGATCCTCTTGAGCGTATCGCCAGGAGGGCCAGGGTTGTCGTGGCCAAGATATGCCGACACTATCCAGTACGTTCCATTATTGGTGTGCATTCTGGCGGCGGTTATATCTCGATCGCTGAAATCAGGGAGTAAATATACATTAGAACTACTTTTAACTAATATGCAGGATCTGGGTTCACCTTTGTCCGATGCATACAGCAAGTAGTAACCAGGAGTCCTGAGTCCCTGAATTCCAGATTTGGCAATCCATGGTTCTTGGATCAGGACTATATCCTCTCGGTTCTTGTGCAGACGGAGAAGAAGTGAGGCCGAAGCCTTGATGGAATGTTGAAGGTTAATCTGAAGTAGTTGCAGCATTTTGGCTACACTCATCCAGACCAACCCCCAACATGGTTAGATTCAGGTCTTCCGATTCAGAGGACGAATCCAGTAGCTCGGCTTCAGAGTCCGAGCCAATGGGTTCGTCTTCACTCAGATGGACCTTCCTCACGGAGTCTTCAGCTTCCTTCTCGGAGAGACTGTCGACATTTTCTGGAGCCTTTTCGGCGATGTTTGTGGTCTTCACTTCAGTCTCAGAGCTGCTGGGAGCATCAATTTCCATTGCTGGGTCGATGTCTACCGCAGATTCTTCGACTGTGGAAGTACCTATTTGTTGTGGAGGAACGGTGTTACCCTCGTCTTTTTTATATACTTTCAAAGTAATCGAAGAAAATCCATACCCAATCACACCTTTGGTTGCCAGTAGAGGAGCCAAGGACTCTTTATTCACTACAATAATTGCAGATCTTGAAGCGCCCTTTGGTTCCTCCACTTTCGCAACTTTCCAGTTATGAGTGGGCAGGTCTGGATTACTGCTTTGTATGATTTTAAGGATTGTATCCGGTCGAGAAGGTTCCTCTGGAATCCAGGTGCGAGCCCTTGGCCTTGTAGGGATTTGCTCTCTAGCAACAACCTCAAGCTTCGCGCCTGTCCAGATCTCACCTAACTTGCTGACAGCAAGCTTATATAGATCGCAAGATCTCTGATCTCCACAAGAGATAAGCTTTACTTGGCCTCGGTGCCAGCCGTTATCTCTAATAACTGGGGGTGGTCCTGGATTGGCTTTCATGATGTCCAGGTAGCGTACCGAGAGCTCTCTTGTTACCACTGCCCAGCGATCTACTGAGATCTTGCCATCGATATCGCTTCTGTCGATGACTGCAACTATTATATTGGATTTTAGCGCATCGCTAAAAGAAAGATCATCCTTCCTTAACGCAGTTGATACCGTGCTGGTCTTCTGCACTTTCGGGCGCTTGGGTTCCGAAGTGGTTCCCTCAATGGACCTTTGTCGCTTTGACGTGGAGTCTCCGCTGGTCTCAGCATCTTGCTGTCTAGCAATGACGCTTTTGGCCCATGCTAGCGATGCTTCCTGCTTAGAGTCACCATTAGTTTCTAGTTTATCACCTAGTCTTTTGATGATCCTCTTAGCATTCCGCAATTCGCGAACGCTTTGCGATAGGGGATGTCTCGTAGTGGTTATAGCAGACCCTTTTTTCAAGGGCGCCTTACCACTAAAATGAGGTTTATTGGTAGTACTACCACTGACCATAGTGGTTACAGCAGACCCTTTTCTCAAGGGCGCCTTACCACTGAAGTGGGGCTTACTGGACGTACTGTCCCTGGCCGTAGTGGTTGCAGCAGACCCTTTTCTCAAGGGTGCCTTACCACTGAAGTGGGGTTTGGGTTTGTTGGTAGTACTACCAACGGAGCGTAGCTTATCAGTCCCGCTACAGCCCACGGACCCTGTCTTAACAGTTGTTCCGCAAACTGTGTCAGGCTTGATAGCCGCTTCGCCTTGTAAAGCTATTGTAGTCGCTGGCGACTTATCCTCGTTAGAGGCCAAGCCCGTGCCGGCAGTCGCGACTCCTGCCGACATTTGAACGTATATCCCCGTTCGAATTTTATCTTTTTCGTTAGCTTTATTCATGGTTCATAATTGGGTTTTTGAATTTTGTTTGTTGTCTCTGCTACCGCAGCTGGATTGCTGGGGAAACAGGACGTAAGCCTTCCCACCGCGTCAAGGTCAAATTCACGGGAAGGGAGGACAAAGCAACTCTTCAAAAATATTTAAAACCTCCGAAAGAACAAGACTGAAAGAGCTTTGCGCCAAACCAATTTCATAGTCTTTACCTACTCCTTTTTGATACGCACCCTCTGCAAAAAATCGCAAACAAGCGGACAATTTGACGATGGGTGATATCGTAAACTTTTGTTTCGTTTGCGGCAAAGCATTGGTTAGCACATCCAGGAGGAATTTAAATGTTGGTTTGTTGATTCTGTAGTATTGCTGAAATCTGAAAACTTTGTTTTAATAAACAAAAATGTAGATAAGAATTTTATACTTACAAGGAATCGCGCAACTCCAAGGGATTAGAATGATCCCTTAAAGATCTTCGAACAGCTCGTTCTTCGCGTTTTCCTTCTTCATCCAATAAAATTCGAATTCCAATGCTAAACATAATTATTTCACTTTCTTTTTTATCAAAATACAACTTAAATTTATTTTGTTTCGCACTTGTCTTCAAAAAAAAAAAAAAAAATAAACATGCAATAAGATCTGTTCATTTTAAACACATCAGTGCACATATGTTTTAAAACGGAGAGGGAAATTTTGTATACGTGGTCGTTAAGTTACTTTTTTTTTGCATATAAGTCGATGAGGGTTGAATTTAAAGAGTGTTTTTGCACTCAGTGGGTACAGTTTTAGAAAGTAATTGGAGCGCCACATTAATTTCTTGAATTTTTTTCATTAATAAGAAGAAATGATTTAGATTTCAGTCTCTGTTTCCATCATAGAGAAGGGAAATTTATTTAGGTCTCAGTTTTTTGAACATGTCTATTTTTCGAACTGTCATTTCCGATTCGATGTGAAATTTTATTCGAGTGAAACTCCCAATAGCTTTTGAAAGTCCGTGGGAACGAAAATTTTCCATGTGAATGGTTTTCCGTGTGAAACTCACAATAAGGCTGAATCGCAATGTGAGGCATTCGGTTGTAAATTTTGTCCAGGATGTAGTTTCTAACTACACAGACGACGAGGTAGGTTCTTTATTTATTTAAAAAAAATAAATAAATAAATATTATTTGGTTTATTTTTAGTTCCGTCGCCATTTTAGAGTGTCTAAACGAACTGCAGCCATTATAACAGAACAGTTCAAGATTTCCAAGCACTTCAAAAAAAGAGCTACCCGCGCTGGGAGAGAGGCTACAAGCGCCGAGGTTCAATGCCTGTCGTTTTTATGGTGTGTTTAAATTATTATAAGAAGTAGAATAAAAAAGAATTTGGTTCATAAACCACAGTGGCTTTCGGATAATATAGTTGCTTCATTTCAATTTAATTTATTGAATTTGGTTCATAAACCACAGTGGCATTCGGTTACTAGTTGCTTCATTTTAAAGGTTGGAGCGGTTTTCAGTTCCAATTTAAGTTTCCTAACTAATTATTAAAACCATTTTCAATGTTCGCAAACATTTAAAAAAAATTCATCGAACAATGATTTTGTCATTTTTTATTCTTCAAAAACATGACAAAAGTACTTTTAAGAATATTCGGAATATTCAACATTATACACATCCCCATTATGTAAAATACGATTAGTAAGATAAAATTTAATAATAAATTTGAACGTCATATTATTATTTTTTTAACACTTAGCATTTTTTTCTATTTCAGACCACTTTGTATAGGATTTGCAACGATTTTGCCGCGACGTCGACTGGGAAGAGGAGGACGTGTCATTTTAGATCGAGCATAAACAAATATTGATGATATTTGGTCTAAACTCGATTACACCATCATGGAAAGTAGCAGCTTACAAAATCCCGCCGCATGTCTAAACGCAAATCCAGCCGCCAATCAGCAAACTCAGAACTCTCCAAGAACCTGCCCAACAACTGAAAACGTCAATAGAGTCGATTGTGACTATTATGACGAGGATGATAACAATGTTTCTCGGGATTCACTTTATGTGACAGCATTTGTGAAACCGATACCAATAAAACGCCCCAAACGCAAATGGGATTACAACAGTTTTCATCCTAAACACATAACATCAATCAATAATAACAACAGTTTTTTCTACTAACAGATACTATGATCGGAGCTCAACTTAAAACGAAACATAAATACAATTAAGCGAACGAAGATAAAAAAAACATGTAAATAAGATATATAAAAACAAGTTTTATTATTGTTTTCATATGAATTTGTTTAAATTTTTTATTGTTTGAAAGGCAAATAAAGTAAATACAAATAAATATTGGTATCCTTCCATAATGAATCTTATTTTTAGTGTTGGTCTTCTTCGCGTATTTTCTACATTTATAAAAAAGATTGCAATGGCAATGGTATCCAGTTTTAACGTCCAAAAAAATTAAAATCAAATCAAAAGATGAACAACGAAAATTTATTTATTTTTTCACATTTTGAGGCAAATCAACTCATTTTGAAACTCCGAATTTAGGAATGCTGTTTTGATTTCGTTCGGGGCCTATGATGTAAATTTATTCGTATTCGTAGCGTAACAAAATTTTTGGGGACTTGCTACGAGGGACTCCGTGATAAGGGTGAATAACTCAAAATTTTACCTACCACGGGATTTCCGAACAAAGAACTCTTGCAAGTAAAGTTTTTCCATCGAACACCAAGATCTTTCTTTACAATCGTCCTAAAAAATTGAAACATTTATATAGGATACACAGTTTTCTTTAAACATTTTAACTACATTTTGACATAATGTTCAAGATCCTTCCACCCATCCACTAACAAATCCATGTTAAGATCTAATTGAACTCCCAGTTCAATTGGAGCAACTGATACTTCTTGAGCTTTGTTATTGGGTATTTGCTTGATTTGTAAACTCTCGTTAAAAGGTTTGATTTTCTGCGGCGATTCATCTAATTTGATTGTGTTTGCAGGCAGACATTTTCTAGCATTATTATTGAGTTGTATCTTCATGTTTGTTGACATCTTCTTAAGAATTTTTGGATTTTTTCCAAGCTTAACTTGATGAAAGCTGGCGTATTCCAAATACATCGAGTCCAAATCGATATTATAACTCGCAATAAGGCCTAGTTTTTTATTTTTCATTTGAATACGGACACATTACATTAGCAACCTGTCTCTTCTGGTCTCCCAAATCCTCAATAAATCTTCATCGATCTCGGGCCATTTTTCTGGAATGATGTCAAACAAATCGTCCTTAACGTCACCTTACAGATGATCCGCAGGCGAATTTCGTCCCGAAGAACTTAGCAGCTACTTTGAGGTCGATTTCTAGAAAATCAATGCAATCAGTACTTAATAATTTCCCAACACAGCCGTGGTTGGACCAATCTTACCAAACGTATTCAATCCAGTCACGACAGTGCCGAACTTCTTCTTGCCACGAGGTACACGCGGCACACAGATCTTCTTGGTGACATCTTGCTTCTTCTTGATTTTCATCAAGCCCTTGCCACCGCGTTTTTGACGTTTCTTGTCCTCGTCGCCGGCATCACCGCTCGCAGCATCTTCCAGCTTCAAACACTCGAATTCGGTTGGAAGGTTCTTCTCCAGCCATTGTTTGCATTTTTCATATTCAGGATAATATTCGCAATACTAAGCAATGGGAATAATGGATTTTGCAATAAATTCAATTGGTCTTATTCATTATATCGATGTCTCAATGTCGTCGATGGGCATGGAAATGGAACCATTGCCACAATACGGAACACTCAATGGATAGGTTAATCCTGGTCGAGTGTTAAATGGAGACGGGCTGCCATATCAACGACTTCAGTCATAGTTGAGGAAATCAAAGTTTATTTATTTAAATAGAAAATTGTTTAATTTGTAATCTTAAAGCAACGTTGAGCGTTGAGGATTAGGAGAATTATTGAGGTTGAGAAAAATATTTTGATGTATCACTACTTCACAAAAGAGAAAAGACAAAACGTAAATAGAAGTATGGATTCTGATTTTTAATTTGACATGTCACGCACACATTAACAAAAAAAAATCAATCTCTTTTTGTTTTCTTTTTGCAACATATGACAACTGACAAAATTTGACAAGGGATCGAAATCCCTAAAATCCCTAGTGTGTAAAAGGAAATCGACATAAGTAAATTTGCTTTCATTATAAATTGCAATATTTATTTATTGTGTAATACTAAAAATCATTTTCTTAGTTTATTTTAGAAAGTGAAGGCAGCGACTGGGACTCAAACTGGATAGGTTACAGCCACGAAGTCAAGGACAATGTACTTCTCGCAGTGTGTTCATACAACAATTTTTCAGAACGTAGTATGTACTTAAAATCATATTCCAGATGAAATTCTTGTTTTTTCCTATAGGTATGTTTTACTTATAAAATTTAAAACATTTGTTATTTTCTCTCTGTATGTATTTATCTCTTTTTTTTTCATTTACACACTTTATAAAAGCACATATTTAAATTGTGAAATACAGAATAACATTTTTGCAAACAAAATCGAAATCAAAAACATTTTGTTCCTTTTTTTTTCAAAAAGAGAAAAACGAATATTATTTTTTCATGAGAGAATACATCTGCTTCTGTAAGTTTTTTTTTTTAAGATTTATTTTGTATCCGAAAATAAAAAAAATTAATTTAAACATTAGAAGCCTCTTCAAAGTTAGTAATTGTCAACACTTTGTTTTCAAAAAGCTTACAGCTATTGACCCGAAAGTCGTACAATGAATCTGCTATGAAGAATTGTAAATTCCATCAAAGAAAAATAAACAACAATGATGTGAAGTTAAGTTAAGGTCAAAAGGAACAATAACAACTTGTTACCAAAGTTCTAGTTTGTTTGAACGATACTTCGTTCAATCCCCAATCCTGGCGTTCTAAAAGCTAAAGTTATATCATTTTAAATATTGTTTAAATAAAATTCATCGTGCATTCAAAATTCACTGTATATAATGGCTTAAAAAGGAGTTGCACAACAGTTACAAGCGGAGATAAATACTGACGAGGAATTATACAAGTTCCTTGAAAGACCTTTAGTTCTCGTTCTCGCGTTCTCAAAAACAAACTAGTAGGTTACATTCCAGGGCACCTATGCACATATTAATTATAAATCATAGCCCACCCTACACCTAAATTAGATTACTTTGAACATACAAATATATTAATAATTCATAAATCTTTTTTTTGCTGTTTTTTTTTTGTAACCTGCCATAGAACTGACAAACTTGGTCTTAAAGTTGCGAAAAAAAAACTAGTCACACTATGTTAGCATTCGCTGAATATGGACCTTCATATGTTAGTCCTAATACAGTTATTGGCAAAGAAGAAGCTTTAAAATTATTCCCCGAAGGCTATGTTAATATAGAAGCTCCGGAAGAGGAAGAAGTAGAAATTGAAGAAGAAACAACAAAAAAGAAGAAAAGAGTGAGTTATTTTTTAAGTTCTTTTTAAATAGTATTTCAAAAAAAGTTAATTTGTTTTTCAGTCGAAGACAAACACGTAGAAAATTCAGAAGTCGAAATTGAAGCTGACCCAAATGTGCCGACCCCCGAGGGTGAGGGAAACGAAAGTAATTTAAGATAAGTCTTTATTTCTCATGTCAATTAAAAATAACTTTTCGTTTTCCAGACGCAGAAGGAACTCCTAGGTAACAAACAAATGAAGAAAATTAAAATCGTTTATGTGACAAGACCTTTTATTTTATTTTAGTTTTAATAATACTTCATCATTAAAATAATGTTTTTTTTAAATGGCTAAATTGCAAGTTTTATTAACAATTAATATTTAATATATTACAATAAAAAATAAATTAAAAAGCTTAACTTAAATGAATTTTAAAATGCTTAAATTCAACGACAGTCTTTAGCCAATCACGCATACTCACCCTTAGAAAGCCATTGTCGTAGCCAACTGCTAAGACATCGCATGCAGTTTTATTTTGATTGTATCTTATTTTAGTAACGCGTATATTAGTCGATGTAAATTAAATGGCGGTACCCGTTGTGTGTTGTAGTACTCGGGCCTGTCATATCCTTTAATCTGTAAGAAAACATATTTTTTAAATTCGAAAAAAAACTTTGAAATTTTAAATCTACCTTTCGCATAGAACCAAAGACTATTCCATATTGATCCTTGAAATCTTTATCAAACACTCGCATTCCATTGGTTGGAGTCTGTATTCCATTTTGGCTTATTTGTCCACCGTTTAATGGGACAATGTTCATTGTAAATATAGTTTTCTCATCAGTTTTTAACCTTTGGGAAACATCCAACACTGCCTCTCTCAGTGGTGTCACCTGGACATCTCCGTTGTCTGCTCCCGCAGCAAAGCTATTTCTCCAAATATTATAATGAATGTCTGTCACTCCGGTGCAGAATTTATCAAACCTACGAGTTTGATACATAATGGACATTAGACTGAAAGCACTCAGAACACATCCATCTGAAAGAAATTAGTATAGACTGACGTTTGAATGAGAACTCGAACAAAACAATTTACTTGAAGGCATTGCATCTCCAAAGCCGAAGAAAATATTCTCCCAAGCAACTGGCCATTCTATGCAGCTGATGATATTTATTGTCACTTCCGCACGCAATAATATTGGCTGTGTGATGTCTCGCAAATCGTAAAGCATTCTGCATTCTGGTCTCTTCCCGAAGAGTTCCTCCATTATATCCTCGAATGGGGCTTTGCTGGCAGATGCACCGGTTCGGGCGTTGTTATCGTTTGTTTCTTTCAAGGCTTTTTTTAAAATTTTTAATTTTTTGTTCAACATTTTGGTGGTGGTTGGTTGAGTCTGTGAATCACATAATCTGATATATAGTTTGATTAAATAAAACGAGAAACTTACGAGGACTTCAGCTGCCAAGAGATCCTCCAGCACATTGTTCATATCATATTTTTTTTACGGGGGTGGTCAAATTCACATTGCCGCTTCTCGTAAGCTCTTAAAAAGGCGATGGTTTCACAATTCGTCCAAATTCTTCGCCTTTAATAAAAAATATTTTTGCAACTTAATTTTTATTAATAAAACGAAGTAGGTATATTTACATTTTATTTTCTTTTGCATTTATCTTTTGATTTTTGATACAAAATTAATTAACTTTTAAACGAAATGTATGGTTTAGTTATTGTCCCTACAGTTATTTATTATGACATTTCACGATTTGTTGTTTTTTTTTGCACAGTGCTGACAAAATTTACATAAGAAAATCACCTTCTGGTGTTCGAATTTAAAACTAATTCTTGGATCTTGAAATAGATCCCGATAGAAAACAGGATCCCGAATTTGTTTTTGTAATACATGTAAAAACTTAATTTAAATCCGGATCCCGATAGATTTGTGAATAATAAAACGCACCTTGATTGCATTCAAATAAAAATAAAAATAAAGTAATGAAAATGTAGCTTATAAGTTATCAAATTCTTACGGGAAGGTATCGATATATGTATTTTATACTTTACTTTAAATATAGGGATATATACTTTATACATGAATGTTGCATGTTTATATAAATTAGGAATACAGACCCACTCATTGTGGATTTTGGCCCATCGAGTGTGGTTATAAGTTCACAACTGATGTGGACTTTTGGGCTGTGGGCTTTTACCCTGCCCAGTTTTAAGTGAGGTTCCCGTGCTTCTAACTCTTGGGGTGCTTGATTAAAGTGAGGTCCCCGTGCCTCTCACTCTTGGGGTGCTTGATTTAAGTGAGGTCTCCGTGCCTCTCACTCTTGGGGTGCTTGATTTAAGTGAGGTCCCCGTGCCTCTCACTCGGATTGTTTTTTACTTTTTTTCCTGATGATATTTGAATTTTTTGATTTTTTGATGTTATACTTTTTTGTATCTTCCACGAACAATGCTTCCGCAATAAAATGAGGAGGGAAAAGTATAGAAAGTCTTTGCGATGCCCATAGCCAGGATTTTTTTCATCAAACCATCCTGAAGGCATTGTCTCTCTTATATGTCTTTCTTGTGGGCGTTCTTTAAAAACTCTATTAAAAACTTTAAAGTGAAGTTTACAAACATTAAAAAATTCCTCAGTTGGTGCCTTCAGACTTCCAAAGTTACTGTTTTGAGAGTAATTTTTAGCAAAGATGAAAAATTCCGAAGGACATGTTATTTTTCCATCAGCTTTTAAAAATAATTTCGAACAACTTGAACATTTGTTCCTTAAAAGCATTTTAAAAGCAAGATATCCAGTAAAATATCGCATTGCAGATGTTTCTAATGTTACTTCAGTTCTGATTTCCATATCACTTATGACTTTTTCATACAGAGTCTCATCGCATACTATTTCTTTACGAGGCCTAGGCCTGGTTGATTTTGGGATGCGTCTAGCCTCAAAAATTCTACATCATCATCATCACAATTACTGTAAGGAGAAAAAGTAATAAGATTTGATGAAAGAATTTTTGACATCAAAACATTGAATTCGTAAACAGATGGATTTTTGTTATTCCCACCTTTGATGCGAATAATAGAAAATAAATTTTCTAATACGTCTTGATGAATTCTCTTTGTGAGTAAATATAATCCACGTTCTCATATAGGCCATTACTTATATCTTGACTAAGTAATAAAACCCCGTTTATCGTCTGATCCATTCCTTTTAAACAAAAGTTTCTTGGAAGGTTATCTGATTTTTGTATTTCTTTTAAGTAAGATAAAAATTGTTTCAACTCACTATAAGCTGGATTCCCTAGCTGAACTCCGCGCTTTAAAATATTTTTGTCATAATGTGAACCACTATCCATGCAGTCAAATGCATTATTTACTTTAAGTGTGAACTCTTTTGTTGCTATAGCTTCCTTCGAGCTTTCTTTTAAGCAATTAAGTTCAAAAGCAGTTTGAACAGATTCCGCAGTTGTCCTGCTAAATATTTGTGTTGCAAGGCGAACATGCATTTTTGAAAGGCATTTGGCGCTATATGAGAACTTCTAAATTTCAAACATGTCTTAGCCACGTTGTCAATTTCTAAATTGTATATTTCTTTGAAAACATTAAAAGAAACCTTACCATCTGGAGTTTGTAAATCTGATTTCAGTAGAACATTACGAATTGATTTTAATAAGTGAGGAAAATCATAAAAACAAAATATTTTTTCATCATTAAAAATTGTAAATGGTTTTTCTTCAGAAACACCTAATATTTGATAAGCTTTTCTATTATAAGGTCCTTGATCGCAGACTACAGCGCAAACCTTAAGGCCAATATCTTGACAGATTTTCAAATTATTTCTTATAATTTCGCTTAGGTTAGCCCCATTTACGACGTTTGCTGACACAAAATAGTTTAAAACACTTTTCCAACTATCAAACAAACCATTTACCATGAAAACACATATCGACGGTTAACTATGAATACCTCCTAACATAAATTTTTTGTGAAACTCACTTTTTGATGCAGTTTCGTTAATAATTTCCATCTGCTTCGCTGAATTTTTAAAATTTAAACTATTTCACATCATAGATATTCAAAACTGATAATTATGTATAAAATTTTATTATTATGCGTTTTCATTTTGAGACTATAATCAGTTTTTTTGTGTCCCTTAAAGTTTACAAAATGCGACATAAGAGGTATTCATAGTTAACCGTCGATATTTCATTGGCAAAAATATTCTCTTTCTTTTTGCTCCTAGGTCTTCGAAACCATCTATTAAATCATTTATAATATTATATGTGAGGTTTTGACGAATCCTAATCTCATCAAATATCAACACAACACAACGTTCTCGCTGGTTTAATAAAGCGAACTTTGATTTTAGATACAAATGGGCATTGTTTACATATCCTGGTTGAATTCCTTTAACAGGAGCCCATTTGTATAAAGAGGATATGTGGGGAATCCTGAAGCCCAGCCCATCCCTCAAAAATTTATAGGCGCTTTGCGATCTATAAAATATATTTTGGGAAATTTCTTTTTCGTTGTTGTTATATTTTGCAGATTTCGACAACCCCATCAACATATCGCAAAATGTTTTTGAATGGTCGGAAATATGTAGCCCTTGGATTTGAGACGATAAAGATAATCTCCCTTTTTTTGAATCTTTTAAAGCAGTATGCGCTCTCTTTTTTTTATAATGCTTTATTTTTAAGTTTTTTATTTGAATTTTTAAACTTAATAATTTTTTTTTTTAAATTGCATTTTTTTTCTCCTCTTTTGCACATCTCTGTAATAATTGATCGCACCTTACACATGAAATGCTACAACTGCTCGAAGTTCTTCTTCGTTTAGTTGGAGGAGACTTATTAAGATCTTCTAAATTTAAGTCTGAACCCAATTCAGAATTTAAATTTAAAGAAGGAACAGCATCCTTCTTCTTAGGATATTTTCTTCCCACAAACTCTGAATCCACATGCCTACCTCCACAAATTATTCAAAATTTCATTTTTTTCCCTAGAAGGGCACTTAAAAATTTTCAAATTAGGGTAATCTCTTTTCGTTTTCATACAAACGGAACAAGAAACCCCAGATAATCTCTTATCACCCATTGCTATTAAAAAAAACGTTGACAAATAAAATCGCTGAAAAAAGGACCACTGACTGTAAAATTAACAAAGAAAAATGTATTGCTCAATCATATATGAAGTAAATTAAATAACTTCAAAATAAAAAGAAGCCACACACAAACACCGATCGCACAACCCAAAAAAATATAGATAATGTATATGTACCTACGCACGACCAAACAAATCCAACAACACACCAGGCACAGACACCACACCAGACGAGCCATCCCCATACCTACCAGTCAATCGCTCGCTTAACCGATTAGATTGAGAAGCGAAGAAAAAGAAAGCGTTGGTTGCTGCAAAATTATATAGACAAAAAAACTACCTGCACAGCAAATTGTGTGGTGGAACGTAGAAGCGACAAAAAGAACTCAAAAGGGTTGCATTGGCAAACGAACACGTTTGTTCAACGTCTGTTGAATATGGTTGCGAGGTTTGACTTCAACAAATCGCTTTAATAGGGGATAAAAAATATGATCATTTTTATTTGCACTGGATGCGATATCTATGTAACTCTATTATCTGTGATCAAACTTTAAAGTCACTGTTAACTGCTGGTTTTGTAATCAAAATATTAAAGTTCACTACTTGGAGGCGAATAGCTTCCCCACAATGTGATCAATACAATGGATTTACCAGGGATGGCGATTACAATCGGGAGATCTACCAACAGCTGGACTGCAGTAATTTAGCCTCGACTAAGAGAGATGAACAGCAGAATGATTTTTCCGACATCAGCGATCAATTCCTTGCAAGTGGTTTGTGTCACCTTTGTAATGAGGTAAAGATTGAGAAACTAGCACAATTCCAACCAAAAAACGAGTCCAAATTCGAAGACGAACTCGAGGTGTAATGAGTTTTAGTTGGATTTTAAAAAATAAATTTGTAGAAATATTTAGCTTGAAAAAGTTTTAGTGTTTATTTGGTTGTTTAATGATACAAAAATATTAAATAATAAAATGTTTTCTTGTTTGTTAATTTGTATGCTATTCTTTTGTTCTACCTTAGTATCTTCCCGTAAGGCAATCAATCCTGCCAAAAACTTTTTTTTTTGGTTGCCGCTGTCAAATAACTTTGTATTACACAAATTTGAGTAGCGCCCCCTATGATAGTCACGCATTTGGAATAGAAACGAGCCCTCCATATTATATATATACTCAAAGATTCTCTCCCACTTTCGGGTTTCGACACATCCGCCTCTCTCTACTTTTCTGCATTTTGCTGAAATGAGAGGAAAAAACCCACAGTCCAAACATTTGTTAGTTGCCCCATGCATTTTAAATAGGACCAACACAACTTTGTTTAAATTTTAGGAGTTTTTGCTCAATTGCGTAAAAAGTTGAATAAGTTCGTTTGAATATTCGAAAAAGATCAGTTAAATTCAAATATTTTAAAATACAAATGTTTTTTTTTTATTAATTTTGCCTTTTTATCTCTTTTATTGCTTCTGGGATACAATTTCCTTAATATTTGTGTATATTTTTGTTAAAAACTAAGAAATTCCAAGCAAAAGTAGAAGCGCATCCTAGAAATTCAATGAGTATAGTGCTCAACTTTAACGGAATAAAGACATTTTAGCCCAAAGGTGAATGAATATTGACAAGTAAACAAATCGATACAAAAATATAAATGTCATAAAAACGAAACTCGGGAGACACAACACAAGTAAGTTCAATAGTTTCTATATTTAATAATAATATAATATAAATCATTTTATTTTCTTGTTTTTTATCAAATTATTAAGCCAAAAATAATGCGAAACTTCTCCAACCAAAGCTACAAGAAACTGCAACATATCGATCGCAAGTCGGTTTTTGTTCAACTATTGCAAAAATGAGGAAGCTGATAAGGCTTTGTTGTTGGCGCTACTTTTGACGACCAAGAATATGGAAAATCCATTTGTAGTACCAAGTGATGCTTTGAAAGAAGTTTCTTTCAGAATTGAAAAGCCTGCTCCAGTTGAAAAAGTGGAAAGGCATCATAATACAAATAGTACACTCCGGAGTTCAACTCTTTTTAGTGAATCCCTTCAGCTTTAGTATCAAAAAATGTAGAGCAATTGAATTGAATTCCAAATTACCCATTGGATCTCAAAGTATGTATAAAATTTTTCAGTTAATAGAGCTAATAGATGCACAACGCCTTAGCCAGGCAATAATTGAATAAACAATCCCAACAGATTTCAAACGCGAATATGCCTGAGGAGAAAGCCGCAGCTGTAGACAAATTCCCACGAGCTGGATCAATGAAAATTCTTGAAAATCACCCCGAGTAATTTCCAAAATGTAAGTTGATTGTGAAATGTTTTTTTCTGGCTATTCTAAACTATGTGCTTTTTTTATTTTTTTTTTAAATTCGCGGATCTAGTGAAGTTTTATGCAGATATAAAACAAGTTTTACCTATAAAAGTTCTTTGGATATATCAATGGATAAATGAAACAGCAGCTAAAGAAATTTAACGTTAATATATTGTCAATGAACCACGATTAATCTTCCAAAGGATTTTAAAAAAATCTCAAGAAAAAATCGGTGAAGAACTAGCCAATCTTGCCAATGAATAGACAACAGTTGTTGGCAGTGCCTACAGTTGCCTTTTGGCTCTTAAAAAAAAGAATAAACGTAATATATGTATGTACCATATGTAATTAAGATAATAAATGACATGTGTCGATATAACTTACTAATATAAAATTATTTTATTATTTCTAAAACCATGAAGAAAATTTTTTTTTAGTAGAACATCATGGAGCAGCTATTCCATTTGGTAACACATACCGTGTTGGACGTAAAAAGACTTTACCCCTCATTTGTCGAATTATACACGAACCTGAACATTCTATTTCAGGCGTCATTTCAAACATCCCAGTTTTATTTGGATGATCGGAATGTTTTTAAGTTTCCTTAATTGATTTTAGAACCATTTTTATTCCAAACAAAGGTTTCAAAATAATTCAATGTAATTTTATTTATTTATCTAAGGAAATTTTTCGAATTATTGAAATAATAGTAAACCTAAATTGGAACTCACAATCGTTCCAATCATCAAAATTAAGCAAGTAGTTTAGAAATGCCAACAAACGGCAATGTGATGAAGCTACAATAACAAACTCTTCGATCGTGCAATTTTGTTTTTCAATTATTTTACAATATACTTTTCCTATTTTGTTGTAATAGCTTTCAATTGATACATAAATAATGAAACAATATTTCTAATAAATTATTTTATCAATTTAATTAACAAATATCAAAAAAAAATCTGTACCACAAACGCCACCATGTCACCTACCACGTGGTAAACATCAACAAATAACCAACCTGACAGCGTAGTACGAAGCGATGAAACAATTTGGAAGAATTTGGAGCTTCGCATAAAACAACAATCCAAACAAATCAAAACTTTAATTGAAACCAGTATTTTCATTTCATTTTTGATGAAGCACTAAGTAATCTGAGTAATAAATTCTCCCGTTCGGTCAGGAGTTCCTCAAGGATCTGTTTTAGGCCCTCTTTTGTTCACACTATTTATAAATGATATTTCTAATTGTATAATTAATTGTAAACATCATTTATATGCGGATGATGTCCAAATTTATAATACATTTTCGAGAATTGATGAATCATCTAGTGTAGCAGCCCTAAACAACGACCTAAACTCAATCTTTACCTGGTCTCAGCTAAATCAACTAAATTTAAACCCATTAAAAACTAAAGCACTTAAAATGCAAAGATATCTAGCGGATATGTCAATACCTTTATTATATGTTAACAATACTCCTGTTGAATTTGTAAAAACATTTAAAAATCTAGGTATACATTTCAATGTTCGCCTTAGCTGGGATAATCAAGTGAACCATATTGTCTCAAAAATATATGGTATCCTTCGAGGTCTTAGTCCGACTAGACAATATCTACCAACAAATGTTAAGTTAAAACTAGTTCGGTCCTATGTTCTACCGTTAATACTGTATGGGTGTGAAATTTTTTCAAATCTTGACTCAGAATCAAAAACAAAGTTAAATGTGACGTATAATAACTGTGCTAGATATATATTCAACATAAGAAGATTTGATCACATCTCGAACTATTCCAGACAGATAGCATCAGACTGTCCTTTACAGACTCTCTTGGAATATAGAACACTTATTGCTTTATTTAAAATTATCCAAAGTAAAACACCGAATTATCTCTTTGAAAAACTTAGGTTCGCACGTTCTCAGAGGTCTTTATTGCTTATAGCTCCTAGACACAGGTATTTAATAAGCAGTCGTCAGTTTTTTGTTCATGCTATTCGCTTATGGAATCAGCTCCCTCATAGCATGCGAAGAGTAATCGTAATGGGTCAAAAGCAACTTTTTGAATACTACGCAAACATCAGCAACTAAAATCCCTTTTTCTTCCCAACTCCTTTATCCTATCCTTTGCTCTCTAGATTAAGATACTTATTGTCATTAGAAGTTAAGAAGCTTATTTTTGTTAAACCCTTGGCAAATCCTGTATATGATAAAAAGCCTAAAGCTTAAATGTACAGAGTTGATATAAATAAATAAATAAATAAATAAATAAATAAATACTACACTTGAAAACGAAAATTGCATCCCACGAGAGAGACTTTGATGACAACAGACGAAAAGGCGAGTGAACTATCACTGATAACGATGAATCATCTCAACAACTTGCGTGAGCTACGCACAATAATTATTTTTGTTATTTTTTTAATTTTTTTAATTTGTCTATACTTGCAGTCTTTAATATTTCTTTTACTTGAATTGTTATCATCATTGTTATTATTGAATTCTTGTAAGGGCAATTATTTTTTTAAGTTATTTATGTGTAAAAGCCTAGTACGCAGATCGGGAAAAATTTTGTCTCCCATACATTTTTTGTCCTGGGACAAATTTTGTCCCAGATATTTTTCCGAGCAGTACGCAGTTCGCGCGCAAAATTCATACTATTGTGAATTGCTCTTCAAAATGTCTCCACTAAATTTTGCCAGGAACAAGAATGATACAAGCATTATTTTGCGGGACAAATTTTGACAGCCACCGTATTTCCGAAAGTGATTCTTGTCAATTCTGATTTTATGTAAAAGGGGCTGATGCTTGTCTTGAGATCATCAAGAGGAGATTCCAAAAAGGTATGAACGACTTTTGTAAGATAACCCGTTTCAGAGATATACTAAAAAACACATTAAATTAGATTTCATCTCTCCAACTTCAAACTTTTGCGCGAGATTTGGAAAAGTTTTGTAGAGATTAAAATTGTAGAGATAAAATTTGTCTTGTCTCGATCTGCGTACTAGGCTTTAGCCTAGTACAAAACTTTTCCAAATCTCGCGCAAAAGTTTGAAGTTGGAGAGATGAAATCTAATTTAATGTGTTTTTTAGTGTATCTCTGGAACGGGTTGTCTTACAAAAGTCGTTCATACCTTTTTGGAATCTCCTCTTGATGATCTCAAGACAAGCATCAGCACCTTTTACATAAAATCAGAATTGACAAAAATCACTTTCGGAAATACGGTGGCTGTCAAAATTTGTCCGGCAAAATAATGCTTGTATCATTCTTTTTCCTGGCAAAATTTAGTGGAGACATTTCGAAGAGTAATTCACAATATTATGAATTTTGCGCGCGAACTGCGTACTGCTCGGAAAAATATCCGAGACAAAATTTGTCCCAGGAAAAAAAATGTATGAGAGACAAAATTTTTCCCGATCTGCGTACTAGGCTTAATTACTTAAATTTTATTATTTTTTACTTTTATAAATATATCTTTGCTATTGTAAAACATCCATATACATAAATGTCTGTGCACACTGTCTCTTATACTTTTTTTTATCAGAATATGTTATTCGTTACAACTAATGGTAATAGGGTTCATGGTGGTGGTCATAGAGGAAATATATTACCTAAAGTCACGACTTCAGGGGTTTGCTCTCTTTAACCCTACAAGCTGAATTGAGAGGAAAACCCACAGTCCAAAAATGTATTAGTTGCCCCATGCATTTTAAATGGGACCAACACAGCTTTGTTCAAATTTTTTGGGTTTTTGCTCAATGCGCAAAAAGTTGAATATTCAAAAAAGGAATCCGTTAAATTCAAAAATTCTAAAATACAAATAATTTTTTATTAATTTTGCTTTTTTTACCTCTTTATCAATAAAAACTGTATTAAATATTAGTTTTATTGCTTCTGGGATACAATTTCCTTAATATTTATGTATATTTCAGTTAAAAACTAAGAAATTCCAAGCAAAAGTAGAAGCGCACCCTAGAAAATCAATGCGTATACGTATAGTGCCCAACGTTGACCATGAAATATAGACATTTTAGCCCAAAGGTGAAAATGTTGACAAGTAAACAAATCGATAAAAAAAACCAATGTCATAAAAAACAAAACTACGGGTCGCTGCTTCTAATTAGTAAACAAGTTTTTCACCGATTTTAGCGTAATTTTCTCAACCAAATCAAATAAATTGCCCATAAAAATGCACATCAAAGTTTCCCCCGTCGATACCCAATAAAATTTCGTGTGCAAGTTATAAATTGATCACGTAAATTTCGATAGCAAAATACCGAAGGTGTTTATTTTCCGCACACAAGTTTTTTCCTACATATTCTTTTTTTTATTGTGTGTGCAAAATTTCACAAGTGTCAATGGAAGTAGTGAAATTTTGATTAATAACCATAAAAGAAGTATGAAAAAGTATAATTGAACGTTAGTTCATTTAATTATACATCGTTTGGGATATAGTTTTGTTAATAAAACTCATTGTGCCGGCGATTTTTTCACTTTACAGTGCGATGTATGTAACGGGGTAATCGCCGTCTGCCATAATGCCATCAAAGAGAGTTTTCACCAGTTCTTTAATCAATATCGCCTCGCAGAGCCAGGCTGCCCAACACCACCGCCATCAAGACGATAACGTTGGCTGCAGGTCTGCCGCAACACCATCAGCAGCAGCAGCACCAACAACAGTGGCAGCAGAACTCTCAAATAGTAGGTGCCACCCAAACTTTGGTAATCAAAAATCACAACTCACTGGTATTCGCATCCAAGGACCACTTCAAACTAGTGTTCCTAAGTTGTTATAACACATTGCGTCCTTTACCTCCGCCGAAAGAGCCGCATGGGGCGGTCAGGCACTTCCACAAACTGCTGGCGCCAAGCCCACAGTAGCTGAAGACGATGATGGTAAGTTCGAATGTCACTGTTCTTGACAATTGGCATCTAAATTTAAAAATCTCTCTTTACCCAATATAGACGTAGATGTATTCGGATCAAACGACGAAGAAGAAGACGCCGAAGCAGTACGTATCCGCGAGGAACGTGTAGCCGCCTACTCTGCCAAGAAATTAAAGAAACCCGCCCTCATTGCCAAATCGTCCGTCCTGCTCGACGTGAAGCCTTGGGATGACGAGACCGAGATGAAAGAAATGGAAAAGAGTGTCCGCACCATCAAGATCGACTGTCTGTTATGAGGTGCCTCCAAACTCGGTCCAGTCGACTATGGCATCAACAATGTGCGTCATCGAGCATGACAAAGTTTCAATTGACTTGTTGCAAGAAAAGATGCAAGAGTTCGAGGACTTTGTCCAATCTGTTTGTTGCGGCTGGCAAAGCAACCGTGATTCTTTTTTGTCCGGCGCAGCTGTAGAACAAACTTCCTTCCCCAATAATTAAATAATATACACCACTTTTCTAATTATAATCCTTTATTAGGTAGACAGTGGATGAATCGATGGTGAAAAGGGGTAAAGGGTAAAGGGTTTGTTCACTAAGAAATACATAAAGTTAACAAATTAAGTTTTTTCTTTATAAACTATTACTTACTATCTTTTTCCGCTGTTGGTAAAATCAAAAATGGCTTACAAGCCGACAATTACAATTTTCTTTTTTAAACTTTACAAAAAAAAAGAGCGCGGTTTAAAATGACAAATGACAAGGACAAATATACATTTTCTTTTAATCGGTTCTTTCATTAAAGTTAAAAACATAAAGGGCTGCGTTCAGTTATCAACATCCCCACCCCCGTGAGCTGACCTGGAGGGGAAAGCCTCACCTTCTTCTGGCATCTTCACATCTAGCACAGCTAATTTGGATACTGGCCTTTTAAACTCACCAGTGCTCGTTCTTACTACTGCTGACCGGGCAATTCCATCCTTTCCAAGGAACAGCTTTAGTACTCTGGCACGTTTCCATTGTGACCGAGGAACGTCAGCATCACAAATAAATACGAGACTGCCTAGTTCTAGGGCTTTGGCAGGTTGGCACCACTTGGTTCGTCTCGTAAGCTCAGGAAGGTATTCCCTAATCCATTGATGCCACATTCCATTTTTTAGATTTTGGACTACTCGCCATTGTTTCCTTAAGCACATCAGTCTGGGCTCGTACTGCGCTGGCGTTTGAGTGGAGTTAGTGTTTCCGAGGAGGAAGTGGTTCGGGGTCAGTGGCTCTGGTTCTTCTGGTGTCACGGGTATATGCGTTAGTGGTCTTGAATTTACTATATTTTCAGCCTCGATGAGAAAGCTTTGAAGAGTCTCAAGGCGTGGAGAGTGTTCCTTTAACATCATATATAAGGCCCTTTTTACTGATTGGACGAGTCTTTCCCAAGCACCACCTTCACTAGGATTCAAGGGTGTGTTGAATTTCCATATAATACCCAAAGGCGATAGACCCGCTTTAATAACGTTTTGGTCGATGAATTTTTGAGCACCTTGAAGTTCCTTAGCAATGCCAACAAAATTGGTTCCATTGTCGCTTCTAATCATGATTGGCACGCCTCTTCTATTAATAAAGTTGCGGATGCACACAAGACAGGCGTCACTGGAAAGATCTGCTGCAATTTCCAAGTGGACAGCACGAACCGTCAAACATGTAAAGAGTGCCACCCATCTCTTCTCTCGTTGACGACGGATAGTGACGGTAATAGGCCCAAAATAATCTAGGCCGGTATACGAGAAAGGGCGCACGTATGGTGTTATTCTATCCAATGGCAACACACCCATCTGTGGTTGTATTGGCTTGGCTCTTCGAATACGGCAGTCAGGACAACGAGACCGTTCGCTGTTCATCAAGACTCTGATAGACGGGATCCAGAAATTTCTACGTAACTCGCTTATGGCTGTTGACATGTTTATGTGATGATATCTTTTATGGTAGAAGGCCACTATCAGAATTGCGAAGGCATGCTTTACAGGCAATATGATGGGCTGCCTCGCTTGGATGGATAGGCATTTGGCATTGATTATCCTCCCGTTCACACGCATTACACCATCCTGTCCGAGAAAAGGGTTCAGAGCTCTGATCGTGCTGACTTCTGAGATGAGCTTATTTTGTGACAGGGCCTCGTATTCGTCCACAAAAACCTGCTGCTGCACCCATCTACAGAGCCGTCTCTCAGCTACCGCTTCCTCGTCCGCGTTCAATTCGCCGCTAATGTATTCTACTTCGAATGACTTTTTCTTCAGGGACTTTATCTTCAGGTTCTCCATAAATCGAAACAACCAGGCCATAGTTCGTTTAAGCCTGGAATAATTTGAAAAACGATTAATAATATGGTTTACCAAATTTACCTTATGGTTCGCCAAAAGAAGGTGGTGTTTGGTACGAAGCTCATCGTGACTCCTATCGTCACTTTTTCCCATCGAAGATTCATCTGGCCACGCGTCTTCTTCATTGTACAGAAATTGTGGACCATTTATCCACCTGCCGTTTAACTCCCACCGCATGGGAAATTTGGCTCGCGTGGCATCATCTGCTGGATTTAATTGACCAGGACACCAGCGCCACTCACCGACTTCGCTACCACTTAGAATTTCAGATACCCGATTTGCAACGTACTGTTTGTAAACTCTGTGGTCTGAATGAATCCAACGGATCACAGTGTGTGAATCACTCCAAAAATGACGTCTGTTAATCTTCACTGTGTGGCACCTTACGATGGATTCCATCAGCCTGACACCCATTACTGCTGCCTGCAGTTCGAGCTTAGGTATGGTGTGATATCGCGTCGGAGCCAAACTACTTTTGGCTGCGACAAAAACTAATTTAACTTTGCCTTCCCACACCATTCTCCAATATGCCACCGCCGCCATCGCCTCTTCGCTTGCGTCGACAAATATGTGAAGGTCCGGTTGACTCGACTCAAATTCAGTAAAACGTGGTACTCGAAATTCTTTTACCCTTGGCAACTCCTCAATCCACATCTTCCAGCGACGATAAATTTCTTCTGGCAGTGGCTCGTCCCACTGAATACCGGTCTTCCATAGGGCTTGCATCAAAACCTTTGCTGATATCATGAAATCGACTAAAAATCCGAAAGGATCAAACACTGACATATTCATACTCAACATTTCTCTCTTTGTTGGTTTCCTAGTAAATTTTAGTACTTCCGCTGGTACTTTGTTGAACCTCAAAGTGTAAATGAAGACGTCTAGTTTGGGCAGCCAATGCATTCCCAAAATCCGCTCTATCTGACCATCATCCACATTAACTGACTTTTCTTGTCCACATATGGCACTCCCCATTGATGCTTTCAGCCGCTCTGAATTTGAAGTAATATTACGTAGTTCGAAACCGGCTGCCTTATGTATCTTGATGACGTCCTTCAAAACGTCAATAGCTTCGTCTTCTGTCTGAAAGCTATCCACATAGTCATCGACAT
Source organism: Chrysotoxum bicinctum (assembly GCA_911387755.1). Lineage (NCBI taxonomy): Eukaryota > Metazoa > Arthropoda > Insecta > Diptera > Syrphidae > Chrysotoxum > Chrysotoxum bicinctum. The sequence goes on along the minus strand of OU426987.1, from coordinate 129,127,852 downwards.
AATGTCTCTCGATTATACCTTCTACAGCTCTTGGAAACTGTTCGACAAAACTCAGCGCATTAACATTCTTAACATGTTGGGCAATAGTCGGTGAACATGTAGCTCCAAAAATCATTCGTTCCATGACATAGGTTTCTGCTGGCTCTGATGGGTCTTCTCGCCATAAGAATCGCTGGCTATCCTGATCTTCCTTCACTATCTGGACTTGGTGGAACATTTCTTTTATATCACCTGATACTGCGTATTGAGCTTGCCTGAATTTAAAGAGGATTGAAGTTAAAGGCTTGTTTATATCTGGTCCAGTAAGTAAGGCTTTATTGAGTGAGAACTGTTTAACTTCCGCGGCTGCATCGAATACAAGGCGTATACCTGACTTGTTGGGGTTTCTTACTCCAAAGTGTGGCAAATAAAATGTTCTGGAAGTTCGACAGTCAACTTCCTCTGGACTAAGTTTTCTCGCATAGCCTTTTGCTAAATAGTCTTTAATTTTTAGGACATATTCTTTTGCATATTCTGAATCTCGGGACATTTTCTTCTCCACGTTCTCAAGGCGGTTCAGTGCCATTTTGTAGCTATCTGGAAAGGTAGTTAGATTTTCCTTCCACAAAAGCCCCACTTCATACCGATTTCCAATATTTTTAGTCGTCGACTCGAGCAGAAATCTTGCTCTTTCATCTGCACTGGAAACCACTGTTTCTACATCCATTCGCACCCCAAAGGTTTCCACGTCAAAGTAATTTCGCATCATCTCGTTCATTTCATCCAACTTACTCTCAGAATGTTCATGGTTTCTATGAATATGCATCACACGGCGTTTAACCCTCTTTGTATTTTCACCCGCTAGTACCGGCCCATATACTATCCACCCTAGTCTAGTTCTAGTGGCGATCGGGCCTATACCCAAAGGTACACATGGACGTTCCAAAGGTACGGTCAAGTAGGCATGAGCTAGACTAATAATTAACTTCGGTGGAATATTACTATACTCAATAAGCGGCAGCCCCGAAAGGTGAACGTTTTTATGTTTTCCTAATAACTCACCACGATTAAAACTTTGGGTTGGCAATGACATACTCGGTGAGGTATAAACACTAGACAGCTGATATTTTTCAGAATCTTCCTCGATTCCACTTATTATAATTTCTATAATTTCAGATTGTTGGCTGATTGTTTTTTCGTTCAACCATTGAAGCTCCAAAGAGTCCGATTTACCCCGTATACCCAACTCACGAGCAAGATCCTGGTCGACCAATCGTTTTATCTCGGCCATAAATTCTCACCGGCAATATCTGGAATAAGATGTCCTTGACACCGCCGTGGATACTTTCTGCGTGGCAGCTACGGTATTCCTGTTGAGGCAAGGACGTTTTCGTTTGATTAACTAATCCTTGACCATGATTGTTTGTGTTGGAGACGGGTTTCTGTGTTTTATTTGCGTGTGCTGTGTCCTCTTGCTTATTTGTTTCGATTGTGTTGCAATGAAGAAGACGATGATGTTTGTATGAACATCCTTCTATTCCACAGCGCTTACGTGCATAACAACGACTAGATTGATGACCAGTTTTAAGACAACAAAAACAAGTCTTTAGTGTTTTAACCTTTTTCCAGCGTTCATCTACTGACAACTGTGAAAAGGATTTACATTCTACAATGTTACAACACTTACCGTCGCATATCGGGCACTTACTTTGGGCGACACTTACGTAAGCGAATCGGCGACCCTTTGTTGGATTATGTACGACTGGCTTTCGAGTTGAGTTATTGCTTAGTGTAGATTTAGAAGACGATGGCAAAGAATCGGTTACCATATTAACTAATTTTCGTAAACTAACCAACCATTGGCTAAAGTCTATAATTGTTGGTTGCCGCTCGAGAAGTAGACATCTTTCGGCCCATTGCATTTGTCTCGTTGTGGGCAATTTACTTACGAGTTCACTTAACAGGGTTGGATTGGATATGTGATGAATTCCTTTTGCATTTTGTAGAAAGGTAGTCATGTTTGTGATCTTATTCGCAAAATTAACAAGTGACATGAGGTCGCCGTCATTAACTGGGGGAACGGATCGAACTTTTTCAATTTGGCTGCTTATGAGTTGTTCAGGCCGTCCGTACATGTCTTCTAGTGTTAACATGATTGCTTCGACGTTGTTTGAGCTTGAAAGTAACGCCTCTACTACCTCCCTAGCGTCCTTTTGAATGGCGTCACGGAGTCGCATAATGTTATGCAATGGAGAGTAGTCAAACTCTAGTGTGGTACTCTTGAATGCTTCAGAAAATGTCTGCCACTCTTCTGGGGCACCCGTAAAGATTGGGAGCGGATAAATCTTTTTCTGACGTTGTGCAATGGCTCTCTGGCTGGAATAATTTGACGACGGGAAAGACTCTTGGCTGCATAAGGGAGCTGTGGTATTTGGGTCTTCCGTAAACCCACTTTGTGGCATAAATTGCCGCTGAATCGTGTGAGATGGCAAAGTTTGCAAAATAGTTTGGTGGCTAGGCGGATTTGTTGGCGGCTGAGACAGGTGCATGTTATTCGAGGTAGAGATTTGTGCAGAATACTGCGGCGGATTTCTAATCTCTTTCCTCAAATCTGCAACACAATTTTGAATAGTTTCGTTGGTTGACATTATCAAAGCCTGCATGGCTTTAATTTGGCTACTAAATTCATAGCGCATCTCAATAATTTTGTCGTTCATTGCGACTGATTGCGATTCTGAATCGCCTCTACATATATAATTATTTGAACGTGCAAAATTACTTACGTGCGGTGGCGTTTCGTCGTTGACTAAGGCTGATGATGGAGGCATAGCTGGTGTTGTTGCAGGCAGGAAGGCTGGTGGTGAATGCGGTGCCCCTGTGTGGGGTGCTAGCTGCTGGAGATATGGTGGCTGATTCGGAGGAGCTGTGGCTGCTGGCGGCCGACTCGGAGCAGTTATGGGCGCTGTTGGCGGTAGAATCGGAGCAGTTATAGGCGTGGCTGCTTGTATGGTAGGTGGTGGCGGGTTTTGTGCAGCTACGGGCGCTTCTGGTGGCCGAATTGGAGCAGCTAGGAGCGCTGCTGGTGGCTTATTAGGTGCGCTTGCCGGCAATATAGGCATAATAGGCGTTGGTAGATTCTGTAGCCCTTGAATGTCGGCTGGTGGTGGCGTTCTTTCGACGGGCATTTCGATGTCGTATATATCTAATCTGGCAGGTGGAAAGCCTTTGTTACGGCGTTGGCTTATTCTCCTTGGTGTGTCTTGGGTCAGTGGCATAAGGCGATGAAGAAAGGACCCGACAGACAGTTATGGCAAGACAAGAGACCACGTGACTATTCCAATTGCACTTGTGGGATTATTGCAGCCACTTTGTGCGAACGTGCGGGCTACAGATTCTCGTTTTCTCAATCGCGAAAGCGAATAAGATATGAACAAAGGCTGTTGCGGCTGGCAAAGCAACCGTGATTCTTTTTTGTCCGGCGCAGCTGTAGAACAAACTTCCTTCCCCAATAATTAAATAATATACACCACTTTTCTAATTATAATCCTTTATTAGGTAGACAGTGGATGAATCGATGGTGAAAAGGGGTAAAGGGTAAAGGGTTTGTTCACTAAGAAATACATAAAGTTAACAAATTAAGTTTTTTCTTTATAAACTATTACTTACTATCTTTTTCCGCTGCTGGTAAAATCAAAAATGGCTTACAAGCCGACAATTACAATTTTCTTTTTTAAACTTTACAAAAAAAAAAGAGCGCGGTTTAAAATGACAAATGACAAGGACAAATATACATTTTCTTTTAATCGGTTCTTTCATTAAAGTTAAAAACATAAAGGGCTGCGTTCAGTTATCAACACTGTTGATATCGCAGCTTTCAACAAGATCTAAACACAAAAATCGGCCAACATCATCGAATTAGATCTTGAATCAACTTAATTGTTTGTCCTTAAACTTCAAGTTCAATTCAGTTGAAAAAAAAAAATACCTTGATTAAAAAAAAATACAATTTTATACTCAAGAATGTTTTGTGTGCTTTTTTGATTTTCTTCCATTTTAAATTGGCCTTCCAACTTGATATTTTAACAAAATTTCGTTTAACTAGATGTCCGCCGGAATATAACCTGAAATTCCAGCCAAGTTAGTGCTGAAGTTTTGTTTCAATAACTCGGTTTAACCTCTGAGTGGAATTGATGTGGGGATTATGGAAATATGTTCTAGGAATCATTGGATTGGATTCAAAATAGGATCAATCGAACAAATGCTGTTGGAAATTCTTGAAAATGGTAGGTAAACCAAGCTGTAATTTCTGAACTATTTGATTCATGTTTATGATTGAAACGGTTTCGAGTGTTGATTTAAATCCTCTAATTTTAACAAAAACGTCGAAAAATTTGCATATGAGGACCGTTTTCACAATTTCAATATGAATATGAAATGTTGAAACGTGCCTCATACGAAAATTTTTCGAAGTTTTTGTTATAATTAAAATTGGTTGTCACAACCACTTTAGTGATGGGTAGGACACGAATTTGAAATGAGTTTGTATGAGGTACTCATTTTTTGAAATGAGGTGGTACTTTGTCCCACCTCAAATGTCCCATGGTACATACCTATTTAAATGGATATTTTGAAATTCGAAATTAAACAATGCGTATTTTTTTTAATAGTATATATTTTTTCCAAAAACAGTTTTTAAAATTGCATTAAATAAAAAGGTTACAAAAATTAAATATCAATAAATATAATATATTTAATTAATGGTTATTTTGACATTCTCATGAATAGTCTATTCGTTAGAATGATTCTATTCCTTCGAATGAACTTTCTTAATTTTGAGATTCGAACGAATAACATTCATTTGCGACAGATAGCATAAAATGAACTTCAAAAAAGATTCATTTTCATTGTCAGCTGCTTGACATTTACTATATTTCTATTTGAATTAGTATGACCGTTTTACATTTTTTTTGTTTCTAAACATTTTATAGATGTTGGATAAATAATCAAGAAACAAAATAAATAATACACTTTTTCATTATAAAGTAAAGTTTAACCATAATGAACTACATATTTATTACATTTTTTGTGTCAACTCAGCTGTTTTGAAACTATTCTTAAAAAAAGAATAAGTTGTTCATGACGCGTTCTAAATTTTTATTTTTTTCGTATACATTTGGTCACACCAAAATATCAAAAACAAAAGAGATGTGTTTGTGAAATGTCAAAACCAAAAGGTGAATTCTTTGTTTATTTGTAATTGTTTTGTTTATTGTTTAATAATTTAAATTTCTTGGATAAAAACATAAAATAATAAATAAAACTATGACATTTGTTTTGTTTATAAATTAAGGTGGTGTTGAAGAAGTGCAGAGGAGAAGGATAGTGGATGCTTTCTTTCTTTCCGTTTCAACGCGGGTGGTAAAAAAAAAACCTTTGCTACCTCCGGGTTTTCTTCCATTATTTTAATTAACTTTTCCTTTTGTTCGCGGTTTTTCCAGTTGGAATGCGACCTTTTAACATAAAACAACAAAAAAAAATAATAAAAGTAGTTTATTTTCCATGAAATAATTAAAAACTTACATGTTTTGTTGCTTACTCGACAGCAAAATTCAAACGACACAAAAATGACATTTAATTCTATTCTTTCGAATGTCAAAATTGAATTAGCTTTCGCAAATGAATGAACTTTCTATGGATTGGGTGAACTTTCGATTTGTTCGATTAATATTCTAATCGCCGAGTCTCAAAATTAAGTTTCAACGAATTCGACTCACTTTCTAACGAAAGAGAATGTCAAAATAAGCACCAATAAAAAAATTAACCTAAAAAAAAGTTTAAAAGAAAAAGTGTTTTTAAATTTTATTTAAGTTATTTAAAGAAAACAAAAGCATTTAATAAAAAGATAAACACAAAAAGATATTTTTTTAACAAAAAAACAAATATGTTATCACATTCAAAATAAATTGAATCTAATAAGTTTAAAAAAATACATCATTACATTTTTGCATTTAAAAACAATATTTGTCCTACTTTCTTCCCACTCAACATTTTTCTTCTGTTAAGACCTGTTCTGATCACTTTTTTTTCGAACAAATTTGATTACAGGACACTGGATTAAATACAACACTAATGACTCTTCACGTACGCAAACTCAGCACAATTGATTGATTGATTTTTTTTTTCAATTCTCATATTTGATCCTGATCTCTAAATAAACTCTAGTCTCTTTTTTCTAACACTAAAAACAAAACAAATACAAATAAAAGGAATGCACTTGCATTTGCATATCAAAAACGAAAATTCCTACTCCTTCAAAAATCAACAAAACCTCCTACTCCAAACTGTAAAAAAAACCTCCTTCCTTTTTTAACCCTTTGATTGCATAATTTTCGATAATGCTTCATACCTATCTTCATTGTTTGTTACATTGTAGTCAGTGCAACATTCATTCATTCATAAGTCCCACTCATTACCTCTTCTCATTTTGTCTCCTCAAACAGATGCAAAAGAACTCAATTCCTCAATCCTAAATGACAAATGTCCTAGTCTGGTACAAAGTCCCAGCCTGGTACAAAGTCCTAGCCTGGTACAAAGTCCCATCCTGGTACAAAGTTCCAGTCTGATACAAAAACACAGCCTGCGACAATGTCACGAATTTTGTTTGAATGGGACGTTTGAGTAAAAAGTACTCAACAAGACAACAACTCAACTCACAACACATTCATTCATTTCATTTAAAATCCTCATCTTCCACAAACCTCATTCTATTTCCATTGGTTTGATCTTTGGTGGGTAGAGAGTTTGAGGCCTATTTCCTCCTTTCATACAATTAACTACAATACAACTTCATTCTGCATCAGTCTCAGTCTTAGTATCAGGCCGATGAGTGAGATGCTCGATACGAATAGTGTTTTTTTTTTCCATGAAAGAGTAAAGAGAAATATTTTTCGTTGCTTTTGTGGTGAGGTGTGAGGTAATACATTTTTTCGTTTTGAGGTGATGGGACATTTCAGATTGGTGTATGGGACATTTTGTATTGCCTCATGTATGAGGTACACATCACTAAACCACTTAGAGGACGTAAATCAACACTCAAGTCCGTTTAAATCATCCTAATGTAGCAAGTCGTTTGGAGAAATTTTATTATTTAATGATTACTGACTAAAATTTGATGGGCTTACTGGTCAAGTTCTCAAAACCTTTTGAATTGGGCATAAGAAAAAACTTGCCAAGTAAGACCATCAAATTTTAGTCAGTAGTCATTAAATAATAAAATTTCTCTTTTACATTGTAGCTGTTTGAATATTATTCTACTTTAAATATTCGGTATTAAACCTTCATGAAGTAAGAACTTGGCGTACCTTTAGATATTAGTACTTTTCACGGCTGACTTGTTATACAAAGGTTTTTGTATAGAAGAACTTGGCTCTTTTTTTAACATTTATGTTTTTTGGTCTGATCTCACTCCTTTTTGCAAAGTATTTAATATTTTGCCATGTCAAAATCTCGAAAGATACGGAAAGATAGAAGGGTGGACTCTACCTACTGAAATCAACTTAGTTAATAGCTTCCTATTTCTTTTGGTATATTTTCTTTTTGTTATTGGTTGTTTTGAATAGAATAGAAAACCGCTAATTTTATATTTTTTTTCTTTGAATGCAATTTAAGCCCTACCAGTTTACCAAATTTCATCGTTTTACAGCAGTCGGAAGTGCTCCATTCAACCAATACCAATTCGGAGAAAGTGGGCGGATACCACGCCCCTGAATGCAAAACCTCTATTTTTTTTTCGGTCCCTTATATGCTATTTTAGCCCTACCGTTCTACCAAATTTCATTGTTATATTGCAATCGGAAGTGCGCCATATATAGTTTACATCAGTTCTGAGGAAGTGGGCGGATACCACGCCCCTAAATGGAAGACCGCTAATTTTATAGTTTTTCTTTGTATGCAATTTAAGCCCGACCACTTTACCAATTTTCATCGTTTTACAGCAGTCGGAAGTGCTCCATTCAACCAACACCAATACGGAGAAAGTGGGCGGATACCACGCCCCCTGAAAGGAAAACCTTGGTGTTTATTTTTGGTTCTTTATATGCAATATAAGCCCTACCGGTTCACCAAATTTCATCGTTTTACAGCAGTCGGAAGTGCTCCATTCAACCAACACCAATTCGGAGAAAGTGGGCGGATACCACGTCCTCTGAAAGGAAAACCTTGGTGTTTATTTTTGGTCCTTTATATGCAATTTAAGCCGTACCGGTTCACCAAATTTCATCGTTTTACAGCAGTCGAAAGTGCTCCAATCAACCAACACTAATCCGACACCAATATTCGGAGAAAGTGGGCGGATATCACGCCCCCAGAATGGAAAACTTCAAATTTTCGATTTTTTCCTCTGCTTGCATGACAAGACCTACCGTTGTGCAAAATTACAATACTCTAAGATGTCGGGCAGTGCTCCATAATTTTGATGATCTGTTAGTCAGTCAGTCAGTCAGTTACGGTTTTTGTGATTTTTGAGGCCTTATATAATAGGAACCGCTTATGCTAGAAAATAGAAATTCGGTGAGGTGCCTGACTAGCTTAGCAAATATTCGGAATTTTAAGTTTCTGACTTCATTGGTACTGAAGATAGGGAGGGGTCAAAAACCGGCTGAGTTTGTTCCTGTAAAAAGGGTGTAGTGCCAGAACTTGGCTGGGCACTACCGTGCCATCATTGTGGTATTTTTGATCTCCAAGTTGCGTGTATAATATATATATGAAAAGATAAAATAAGCAAAATTTAGTTTTAAAATATTTTATACTTTATTAAACTAATATCACAACTTAAATTATTTTTTTATTATCGCGTTTTTTTATTTGATTTTCCAAAATAAATCAAATAAAAAAACGCCTGAAGATGGAAACATAGTTTCCGAAACGCGTAGCGATAATAAAAAAATAATTTAAGTTGTGATATTAGTTTAATAAAGTATAAAATAATTTAAAACTAAATTTTGCTTATTTTATCTTTTCATATATATACTACCGTGCCCTTTGATTTGGTGAGGCGCCTGTGCCTGACTAGCTCAGCATATACCTTTGTATATATATTGATGCTTATTTTGACATTCTCTTTCGTTAGAAAGTGAGTCGAATTCGTTGAAACTTAATTTTGAGACTCGGCGATTAGAATTTTAATCGAACAAATCGAAAGTTCACCCAATCCATAGAAAGTTCATTCATTTGCGAAAGCTAATTCAATTTTGACATTCGAAAGAATAGAATTAAATGTCATTTTTATGTCGTTTGAATTTTTCTGTCGAGTAAACAACAAAACATGTAAGTTCTTAATTATTTCATGGAAAATAAATTACTTTTATTATTTTTTTTGTTGTTTTATGTTAAAAGGTCGCATTCCAACTGAACAAACGGCGAACAAAAGCAAAAGTTAATTAAAATAATGGAAGAAAACCCGGAGGTAGCAAAGGGTTTTTTTACCACCCGCGTTGATACGGAAAACATCCACTATCCTTCTCCTCTGCACTTCTTCAACACCATCTTCATTTATAAACAACACAAATGCCATATTTTTATTTTTTATTTATTATTTTATGTTTTTATCACAGAAATTTAAATTATTAAATAATAAACAAAACAATTACAAATAAACAAACATTTAATTTTTTGGTTTTGACATTTCACAAACACTTTTCTTTTGTTTTTGATATTTTAGTGTGACCAAGTGTATACGAAAAAAAAAATATAAATTTAGAACTCGTCATGAACAACTTATTTTTTTAAAGAATAGTTTCAAAACAGCTGAGTTGACACAAAAAATGTAATAAATATGTAGTTCTTTATGGTTAAACTTTACTTTATAATGAAAAAGTGTATTATTTATTTTGTTTCTTGATTTATCCAACATCTATAAAATGTTTAGAAACAAAAAAAATGTAAAACAGTCATACTAATTCAAACAGAAATATAGTAAATGTCAAACAGCTGACAATGAAAATGAATCTTTTTTGAAGTTCATTCTATGCTATCTTTCGCAAATGAATGTTATTCGTTCGAATCTCAAAATTAAGAAAGTTCATTCGAAGGAATAGAATCATACTAACGAATAGACTATTCATGAGAATGTCAAAATAAGCATGATTGTTATCAAAGGGCACGGTAGTGCCCAGCCAAGTTCTGGCACTACACCCTTTTTACAGGAACAAACTCAGGCAATTTTTGACCCCTCCCTATCTTCAGTACCAATTAAGTCAGAAACTTAAAACTCCGAATATTTGCTAAAGTCGTCAGGCACATGCGCCTCACCAAATTTCAATTTTCTAGCATAAGCGGTTCCTGAGATATAAGGCCTCAAAAATCACAAAAACCGTAACTGACTGACTGACTGACTGACAGATCATCAAAATTATGGAGCACTTCCCGACATAGAATCTTGTAATTTTGCACAACGGTAGGTCTTGTCATGCAAGCAGAGGAAAAAATCGAAAATTTGAAATTTTCCGTTCAGGGGGCGTGGTATCCGCCTACTTTCTCCGAATTTTCGAGCACTTCCCGACATCGTATTATGGAGCACTTCCGGCTGCTGTAAAACGATGAAATTTGGTGAACCTTTAGGGCTTATATTGCATATAAAGAACCAAAAATAAAGACCAAGGTTTTCCTTTCAGGGGGCGTGGTATCCGCCCACTTCCTCAGAACTGATGTAAATTATATATGGCAAACTTCCGATTGCAGTAGAACAATGAAATTTGGTAGAGCGGTAGGGCTCAAATTGCATGTAAAGGAACAAAAATAAAAATCGAGGTTTTCCATTCAGGGGGCGTGGTATCCGCCCACTTTCACCGAATTGGTGTTGGTTGAATGGAGCACTTTCGACTGCTGTAAAACGATAAAATTTGGTAAAGTAGCAGGGCTTAAATTGCATACAAAGAAAAAAATATAAAATTTGAGGTTTTCCATTCAGGGGCGTGGTATCCGCCCACTTCTTCAGAACTGATGTAAATTATACATGGCGCACTTCCGATTGCAGTAGAACAATGAAATTTGGTAGAACGGTAGGGCTCAAATTTCATATAAAGGACCAAAAATAAAAATTGGGGTTTTCCATTCGGGGGGCGTGGTATCCACCCACTTTCTGAGAAAATGTTTAATTTATATGGAGCACTTCTGATTGCCGTAATTAGGGTAGGTATGTTAGTGTTAGGTATCTTGCCAGGACAAGAAGAAATAATTGAAGCGCAAATCAAAACAACCAATAACAAAAAGAAAATATACCAAAAGAAATAGGAAGCTATAAACTAAGTTTATTTTAGTGGGTAGAGTCCACCCTTCTATCTTTCCGTATCTTTCGAGATTTTGACATGGCAAAATATTAAAATCTTTGCAAAAAGGAGTGAGATCAGACCAAAAACATAAATGTTAAAAAAAGAGCCAAGTTCTTCTATACAAAAACCTTTGTGTAACAAGTCAGCCGTAAAAAGTACTGATATCTAAAATTGCGCCAAGTTCTTACTTCATGAAGGTTTAATACCGAATATTTAAAGTAGAAAAATATTGAAACAGCTACAATGTAAAAGAGAAATTTTATTATTTAATGATTACTGACTAAAATTTGATGGCCTTACTTGGCAAGTTTTTTTGTATGCCCAATTCGAAAGGTTTTAAAAACTTGACCAGTTAACCCATCAAATTTTAGTCAATAATCATTAAATAATAAAATTTCTCAATTACATTGTAGCTGGTTCAATATTATTCTACCTTAAATATTCGGTATTAAACCTTCATGAAGTAAGAACTTGGCGCAATTTTAGATCTCAGTACTTTTTACGGCTGACTTGTTACACAAAGGTTTTTGTATAGAAGAACTTGGCTCTTTTTTTAACATTTATGTTTTTGGTCTGATAGTACTCTCATGGAACACGAAAAAAAGTTAACTTATTGTGCCGCAGAATCGTAAGTGTGGCTATGTTAAGCAGTGCAGAGTTGACGTGGAAGGGGAAAATATAAACAAAAGAAGAGATGCGGTAGTGATATATTTATTCTGACAACAATAAAGAGGGTAAGGGAGAAAATATTATCTGCGTTTCTTTTTGCTGTCAGAATCAATTGTAGGTAGGTATATAAAGTTGTATATGCCAGACGCGAGATGAATTCAAGCAAAAAGTATTGAGAGTGTATGAGAGTTTTTGTGAATTTTGTTTTATTACTCATGCAATCTGGTTTGTTTAAATTCTGATACCATAAATTACCGAGGTTGCCATTTTATCGACTTTGTAATAAGATCTAGAGAAATTTGAACTTAATAAACTCAAATGGTTTTATTTCGTTTTTGAAAACTAAATAATTTCAAATTGGCTTCATTTCGTTATGGTAACCAAAATAATTTTATAATAATAATTTTATAGTAATTATATCCAGTGGGTAGTTAGATAGTGGCAATTGTATTTTTTTTTTGTAATTAATACACAGTTAGAAAACAATTTCTTTAAGAAAATCTTATAGGTACGTACCTATATTTTTATTAAAGAAAATAGCTTTTGCATAGTATGTAGGTACATACCTATAGAAAATTGTATGAAATTAAAATAATAATTTTGATTAGGTACAAAAACGAAAAATTATTGTTATGCGTTGATAGGTATTTATAATAAAAAAAAAAATTGATATAGGTATAGACCAGTTTTTAAAATCTATTCATATAAACTTTGTTTGCAAAAAATATAGAAAATTTTTAATACTTTTTATGTGTATAAGAAACAATTTCAGAAATTCATAAATATTCACATAAAGCTATTTTGAAAAAAAATCAAATAAGTTTTTCGAGAAAAAAATAATTTTAGAAAACTTAAATTAATTAAAAAAAAAAGAATAAAATTATTATTGACATAATATTTAAAAAAATCAGATACCTTTTTTACATATTATATTTTACATATTGCTTATAAGCAATTTTTGAAAAATTAAAAAAAAGGAATTTGGTGTTAATTTTAAGAAATTATTGATGCACCCCACATGAAAAATTTTTAAAATAAAAATAAACATTTTTTTACCAAAAATAGTTCTTATCCATATATTTTGTAAAAATATAAGATGTTTGCCCTGCGAATTTTGAACAAACAAATATTTCTTTTAATGTTTGTCTACGAATTTTTATCAAATTTAGAAATTATTAATTCATTAAAATAAAATTTTTGTTTTTTTTTTGTTTGTATTTTGTTAATATAAATATAAAAAGGACGAATTTATGCAAGCAAAGTTTAAAAAACCTTTTATTATTGAACTAATTTTGAATATAAGAAATTTCTTTAAAATTGTTCTAGAAAAAAAATTTGGGATATAAATTTTAAGTATTTAAAAATAAAGATTCTAGGAAATATTTTCAAAAATTAGTTGCTCAAACTTTTTCAAGACATTGATTTTTAAAAAAACAATTTTTTTAGATAAAAAAATATTTTTTCGTGTTCTCTATCATCGTAAAGTAAACTTTGATCAAAATCTCGAGTTAAATTTTTTGCACATGCAAAACTTGCAATTACGCCAACTTTAAGTTTTTATTATTGTACGAATGGAAATTAGGTTTCGAAATAAAATACTGAGCCGTTTTTGAGATATCGAATTTTCCAAGAAAAAAAATTACTTTTTTTTCCAAAAATTAAAAAAATATTTTTTTCAAAGCTTTGAGACGCAATGTTTTTAAACTTTTTGGAAGCATCTCTATAAAAAAATTCGATAATAAGAAAATTGTCAAATGTCAAAATTTGAAAAAATGGTTCTATGGTAGGTACAAGCTGTACCTAATATCTTAATTTCAAAATTTGATTTTTTTTTTAAATTAAAGATCATACAAAGAAAAAATTCCAGGCGCCGTTTTCGAGAAAAATACGATTTTTGAAAACCATTTTTTATTTTTTTTTTACATTTGTATGGTGGGTACCTTTATTTTTAGGTAAAATACATTTCTTTTCTCACATCTTGTAGATTATATTGATAAACTTTTGAAAAAATCTAGCATGGGGTTTTCGAAATATTGAGTTTTGAAAAGTTTATTTTAAAAATCCAAAATTTTTTTTTGAAATTTTAATACACAATTGTATTTAAGTTTTTGGGGAGTCTTAGCAAAAAAAAAATGATCAAAATCGGTTATACCGTTTTTGAGACAATGAAAAACAAAAAAAAAAATGGTTCCATGGGGGGTATAAAAAATACCCATTTTTTGAAAAAAATTTTTCAACCATTACCTTAAAATAAATAACCACTGCCAATCGCACAGATAATGATTATGAGAAAAAAACGCGAAAATTTATTGGCAATAAATGTATAATGCTGCTCGAACACCTATACATATCCATTTGCCTCTAAGAAACGGCTGAAATATGAAAAAATAAGACATGTTTGCCACATTAAAAAATCGCCATGTTAATTATTTTAGCAGAAATTGTTTTTTCTGATTTAGTAGTTGAAATTTATTACAAATTAACCAAAAAAAAAACATTTAATACATACACATATTTTTCTTCCATTAGAAGTAAAAAATTGACAAATATTTTTTTTTTTCGAAACACAAATGTTTATCTTTAAATGCGATTTGCGGCTAAAAGGAGCTCCGTAGACCCCCCAAAGTTGACATTTTCAAACGTGATTTCTGGCTAAACTAGGCATCTTAGCGAGTTAAAAATATCACACTCGTGATGTAAGGAGTGATGAATCACATGATTTTTCTTTTGTTATTTTGCATTTCAAAATTCTACGTTTTGAAATTCTACTTCTCAAAATTTTGAATTTCTAATTTTACTTATTAAGTTTTCTGCATTTAAGAATTCTACTTCTCAAAGTACATTTTTTAAGATATTTCCCAAAATTTTGCATTTCAAAATTCTACTTCTCATAATTTCAAATTGTACTTATTAAGTTTTCTGCATTTCAGAATTCTACTTCTCAAAATATCTTTTTCAAAATTTTGCTTTTTAAGTTTTCTGCATTTCAAAATTTTATTTCCTAAAATTCTGCATTTCAAAATTTGCCTTTTCAAAATTTTACTTACTAAGCTTTCTGCATTTCAAAATTCCTTTTTCAAAGTTCTGCTGTTCAAAATTTACTTATTAAGCTTTCTGCATTTCAAAATTACTTTTTCAAAATTCTGCTTTTCAAAATTTTACTTATTAATTTTTATGCATTTCAAAATTTAATTTCCCAAAATTCTGCATTCCAAAATTCTACTCTTCAAAATTTTAGCTTTCAATAATATACCTAATTGTTCTGTATTTCAGAATAATACTCAAAACTCCAATTCTCAAAATTGTGCATTTGAAAAATCTGCCTACAAAAATAATTATCTATCTACACAAAATAATTGTTCTGAGTGGTACCGTTTAAGAATTCGTGTATTTGAATAAAAATCCTACATTTGCTCCAATATAAATACAACAAAAAAAAAAATCAAACCTAACAATATACCGTTTTTTCTCTATGCGTGAAGCAAAAAATGCCACCTCATACTTATTTGTATAGAAAATTGATAAAAAGAAAACAGAAAATAGCTTTCTTGTCGTCGCTTTGTTCTGCACCTTCAGTTTGCTTTTACCGAAAATATTATCACTCCTTCCTGATTATCGTCTGTCCTTACTCTCCACAATTCTACGTAAAAAGTTATGGAATACGCTCGTATGGCGCCGCATCGTTCGTTTCTCTTCATGAGAGTACTACAGTTTTTCAGCCATATTTATAAACTCATTATAGTGAGTACATATGGCTATGCAACCCTTATAATGCCTCTAAACGCAAAATCGTTATTTATAAAACTTATGTGACGTTGAATAGAGGCATTATAAGCTAAACGCGTTTGGAGGTTGAATAGTGCCTACATAACTTTGAGTATATAATAATATGGAGGGCTCGTTCCTATCCCTAATGCATTGTAGTACTTGAAGTTGTGATAGGGGTCGCTGTCTCACTTTCTGTAAGTTAAGGATACAGCTGTATCCTCCGATTTGTGCTTACCTTCTCCTCGCATATAGTTCTCCGTCACATGTGATCTGAAGCACTCGGCAATAACTTTGTCTTACACAAATTTGAGTAGCGCCCCCTATGATAGTCACGCATTTGGAATAGAAACGAGCCCTCCATATTATATATACTCAAAGCTACATAAGGACATTTTAGTATTGAACTGTCACATTCACTTCAACATCACATTGAATTATAAAGATTATCAATAAAATAAAATGCCTCTGACTTGATATTGAAAATAAAACTGTGATAATTTTATTTATTGAAACAAAAATGATATACTAATATATTAAAAACAAATTGATGTTTAGAATTTAATAGATAAATATACTTGTTGGTGATCTCTCTTCATGCATCCTTCTTCATCCGGTGTGTTAGTGTTGTATATAATTTTTATTTTGCATTATTGAATTTTATCCTCAAGAACTTCTCTGAGGAGTATTCCAGCTCGGATGAAACGAATAACAATTTGATTTCCAGTATTGTGCTAGAGATAATAACATACTTTATCTGATAAATCAAAGTTAATTGTTCGAATTATTTTAGCTTTTGGTAGTTTCGTTTTTGTTTATTAAATTCGATAGACAAGCAAGATGTTTTTTTTTTTGTTTTTTGACAAACAGCTGAAGGCTAAATGTAATAGATTCTTACTTTTTGGTACTTTATTTGACACAAGCTCATCATAACTATGCAGGGTAGGCAATGTTTTATAAATATGAATTTGCATAGTGGATGAATAAGTCCTTATGCATTGCATAACTATTCACGCGTTTAGCGAATTCTAATAAATACGGCTGTTTATGTACAAGGGCATATATTCCTAAACAGCTTGGTCTATCTACCATTTTCAAGAATTTCATAAAAAATCATGTGATTTTCTTGAAAGTGGTCTATAAATGATGTTTTCATTTCTAAGCTAGTCGCATAGTGGATGAATAAGTTCTTATGCATTGCATAACTATTCACGCATTTAGCGAATTCTAATTAATACGGCTGTTTATGTACAAGGGCATATATTCCTAAACAGCTTGGTCTATCTACCATTTTCAAGAATTTCATAAAAAATCATGTGATTTTCTTGAAAGTGGTCTATAAATGATGTTTTCATTTCTAAACTAGTTGCTTCATTTGGATGATTGAAACGGTTTTTAATCCTCTAGGTGATTTCAAAAACTAATTTTAATTTTAACAAAAACTTCGAAAAATTTTCATATCGGGAACGTTTTAACAATTTCAATATGAATACGCAAATGTTGAAACGTCTCTGGCATGAACTTTTTTCGATATTCTTATCAGATTTAAAAATGGTTTTCAGAACCATTTTGGGGACTAAAATCAACACTCAAGACCGTTTCAATCATCCAAATCAAGCAAGTAGTTTGGAAATGACGACATGGTTTATAGATCACTTTCAAGAAAATAATATAATTTTCCACGAAATTCTTGAAAATGGTAGATATACCATTGTATATAAACTTTATAGTATTCTCATGAGGCTATTCGTTCCAGGCGCAACATAGCACCCTGACAAGTTAGTAAAGGAATGTCGCTTTATAAGTTTATATACAATGTTTCTATCGTTGAGTGAAAATGTAGAAGAACAAATTATGAGAGAGTAGAAACGTTTTTTCGATTGTATACAATATAACAGAAATCAATTTGCAGGCAGAAGATTTGTCTAGACAATGATAAAAGACAACAACAAAATTGGGCGGGCAGAAAAGAACAAAAAAAAAAGACTTGTGTGTATGATTTTTTTATATTGAGGGTGATGTTTTGTAGGTATATGGGAAATAAACTTATGTCGATTTCCTTTTACACTAGGGATTTTAGGGATTGCGAAAATAAAGCTATTTGTGTTTTTTTAATTTTGATTCTTAAAGCAATATTTTTCTATGGTAGGTATTGACTTGCGACTTATAGGTAAGGTATTATAAGTCAAGTTATGCATTGTCTGTTCGACTGGAGCCTAAACGGCTCGGCCGATTTTCTTTGAGCTTTGTAGATATTATTGTTAAATTTTTCCCTTCTCAGTTTTTTTCTTAGTTTCTTTTTTAGTAAGACCGAAAATAATGGTACCTACCATACCACTTTTTTCGAAATCTTATAAAATATTTTTCAAAACTGTTCGACAGATTTAAAAAAATATCTAAAAATGTCATTTAGTAAACCTAGGTAATATATATTTAGAGAGATGATTTTCAATGTTTTGGCCAATTATTTTTGGACATTCGACCAAAATATTTTTGAACTTTTGCCAAAAATAATTTTGGACATTTTGTCAAAAATATTTTTTTAACAAACTTTTTTGAACAAATTTTTTTTTCCACAATATTTGTATTTTGAAGAAATTTTGATTTTTCATACATTTTGTTCTGCCCATTTTTTTTAATATGAAATAATTATTTTAAATCAAGAAATATGACAAAAATTTGCCACCCAAGGTACTTTCAAACGTGATTTCTGGCTAAACTAGGCATCTTAGCGAGTTAAAAATTACATTTTCGTGATCTAGAGAGAGCCACCTTTCAATCCACGTGTCGCATGAAACGAAAAACGAATTTTTATCTTTAAATGCGATTTGCGGCTAAACGGAGCCTCGTAGACCCCCCAAAGTTGACATGTTCAAACGTGATTTCTAGCTAAACTAGGCATCTTAGCGAGTTAAAAATTGCATATTCGGGCTGTCAATTTAGTATTGAAACGGCGGGATTTTGTGATGCGGGATTTCGTACCCAACCCGATTTAAAAGAAAAGGCAATTTTTTTCGAAACTCAATATTTCAAAAACCTAATGCTCGATTTTTCTTAAACTTGAAACATAAAAGTTTCTTAAAACAGTCTAAAAGGTTTTTAAGTCGGCGTACCAATTTTTTTCTTAAAAATGTTTTAAATATTTTGTATGTAAAAACTTATTTTTTTAAGAAAGAAAAACAATGACTTATAATTTGCTTAAGAAATCACACGACATTCTGTTTTGATCTCTTACTCCTAAAAGAATTTCAATTTCATTCATTTTTAAAAATATTATTCTTTTGCATAAAAGCAAGTTCGTGCGACACAGTCGTACCTTTTATTTTATAAAATTTTAAAAAATAAATTCAATTAAACTTATCAAGCTGAAAACTGGGCAAAAAGTTTTGCAATATGGCAACGTTGTTTTGTTGGCAGATTTAACGGTGGTTTCAGTAAAAGCATGGCTTGGCTATCTATTATATTGCATACATACATATGTCCTTTTTGTTAATTTTCAAATTCAATTCAAATGTCAGTTCTGATTTGAAATTTGAACTAACTGGTGCATTATAGTTTTCGAAAGTATTTCTACGAGTATATTTAATTGTGATTAAATTGTGATTAAATAGTGATACAAATTTTTGGAAAGCTGCTTACCTTGTGAAGGATAAGTATTTTTTCAAGAAAGAAAACAAACATTCTTTAATACTTTTTTAAATAACTATACAGGGTGTCCCACAGTCACCGCCCCAAACGAAAACCATGGATTCCTGAGGTCATTTTAAGTCGAAAAACTTATGAGGTAATTTTCTCGTTTTCGTCCCGTTTTCGAGTAATAACGGTTCTTATGATTTTTGCTCTCTTTTCCCTTAATTGGCATTATCTTTGCTAAACTACGTCCGATTCGTAAGACTTTTTTTATAACCAATCAAGAATTTATTACAGTTTTAGTTTGTCTCAGAACTTTTTTTTCTGCGGGCAACCGTTTCTCCGCAATTTTGCATCAAACCCAATTTTTTTCGTTTTTTAAGTTGTTTTTTTCACTTTGATATCATTTTTTTCAAAAAAACACGTTAATGAGTATTAATTTTTTTCGTTAATTATTAAAGCCCAGTTTATTTTCTGAAGAAAAAATATTTTTTTTTCCTTAAAAAAGAATACTAAATGTAATTAACAAAAAATAAACAAACAGTGAATTTAAAAAAAAAAAATAATTTTTAAATACAAAATTAACTTTTTCTGAGCTATTGTGGTTAAGAAAAGGACAAATAGATAAAGTTAATTAGTAAGACCGTTAACTAATGTAAACAGTAAAGATTTGCATTATGATTTGAAGGTTGTAAATGTCTTTCTCTCGTGATCTAGTGTCCGCGTCGTGTTCTTTCACTTGATACACCATTTTGGATTTGTTATTCAAATTGTATTTTTTTTTTCAATTATTTGCGAACAATGGATTACACTTATCAAGAATATCTGGAAATATTATTATTATTAATATACGCTGAAATGGGACGATTAACTTTATCTATTTGTCCTTTTCTTAACCACAATAGCTCAGAAAAAGTTACTTTTGTATTTA
This sequence comes from Chrysotoxum bicinctum, assembly GCA_911387755.1. Taxonomy (NCBI): domain Eukaryota; kingdom Metazoa; phylum Arthropoda; class Insecta; order Diptera; family Syrphidae; genus Chrysotoxum; species Chrysotoxum bicinctum. Next base: position 129,107,551 of record OU426987.1, on the reverse strand, counting down.
AAAATTATTTTTTTTTTAAATTCACTCAGTTTGTTTATTTTTTGTTAATTACATTTAGTATTCTTTTTAAGGAAACAAAATATATTTTTTTAAGGAAATGAACTGGGCTTTAATAATAAGTAAAAAAAATTGATACTCATTAACGTGTTTTTTTGAATAATATGATATCAAAGTGAAAAAACTACTTAAAAAACGAAAATATTGTGTTTGATGCAAAATTGCGGAGAAACGGTTGTCCGCAGAAAAAAAATCTGTGGACAAACTAAAACTGTAGTAAATTCTTGATTGGTTATAAAAAAAATCTTACGAATCGGACGCAGTTTGGCAAAGATAAAGCCAGTTAAGGGAAAAATCATAAAAACCGTTATAACTCGAAAACGGGACGAAAACGAGAAAATTGCCTCTTAAGTTTTTCGACTTAAAATGACCTCAGGAATCCATGGTTTTCTTTTGGGGCGGTGACTGTGGGACACCCTGTATATATACCTATATTTATTATTATATTTTATACGTATAGATTTCTATACTAGATTTTATTTTATTTATATTTTTTTAATTGTTCAAAGTTAATTATGGCCTGTTGCTACGCCAACTGCAAAGAGCAACAAATTCCTTTAAGTTCGGTTTCTTTTTTCAGATTCCCAAAAGATCACAGAAGTGCAATTTGGGCTAAGCATGGAAATGTTTTAGCCATAAAGGATCTCCCACAAAGATCCCTTATGTGTGAAAAACAAAATAAATAATGTATTTATTTGAAAAAAGAAGGGTAAAAAGTGAATTCAAAAAAATGTTTAACAAATTTTGAATTTCATTACCTACCACTACCGAGCAGCAGCAATATTTTTTCTGATCACCCATTATGTTCTAGTGCTTAACTCAAAGAATGAGTTAGAACTTTTTGTTCAATTTTCATAGTATTCTCGTAGAGTCAATGATTTAATTAATAAGTGCTTCTATTTTGTTCAATATTTAGCTTTTTTGTTCAATATCCACCAATTTAATCAACTTGTTTACAGCGTTGTTCAATATCCAAAATGACATCCCACTTGATTTTATTTTTTAACTATTTCAGGATTTAATAAAACCTAGATTTATAAATCATTTTGCAAACAAAAATTATTGAGTTTAAAGGAGAAAAAAACTCCACAGTATTTCCTTTCAAATTTAAGTAAAAATTTTGCTTCTGAAGTTAAAAAATAGTTTTCCCAACATTTTCCAAAATGGACTTTGAACAAGATAGAACTCAGGTGACGATTTGAATACGGATGTCGCAGAAAATTTATTTTCAATGGTGAGAAATAATAGGGGCTCATATGAAAAGCCTCCTTCGGCTTGGCGATTCATTCGAAATTTGAAAATTATTATTTTCCAGCATTTATGCTCTGCTGAAAATTCTGGTTACGAGGATGCTGGATCGGAACCACTTCTGGAAGTAGCTAGAATAAGCGGGCAAATGGAAATAGAGCCAAGTGAAGAAATAGATTTCGACTTCGAATACCCGGACTGATTGGACTGATCATCTTGGAGACAAGAAGAATAAACAAGGAAATCAAGTTACCAAAAAGAAATTAAACTTATATTTATTCCGATTTTTGTTTTAATTTAATTTGATATTTTGTAATATACATTTCATAAATAAAAAAAATATTTCTTCTTAAATAATTATCTTGTTATTTTATTTATAGAACGAGGAATAGGCCTACCGGGGAAACCTCGAAAAAAAAAACGCATTCAATATTCTACCTCGTTAGGTGATGTGGAAAGGAATATATTTTAAGATTAGCTCTGAAAGCGCTTTTAAAGCTTTTATACACCTAAGAATGTTTCTTGGGAAGATTAGTACTCGAAATTTTGTTTTGTACATTTTACCTTTTATGATTTTTTACTTTGAAAACTTAATATTTTGAAAACTATATCTTAATTTCGTTTAAGTTTCTTAACTAAATAAAAAATATTTTTCAGTTTTGAAATGCAATGTTTTTTAAACTTTATAGAAGCTTCTCTCTAAAAAATTTCATTAAAATCCGTTATGCCGATAATGAGAAATTCAAAATTTTGGAAAATCGTTCTATAGGTAGTAGGTACAATCAGTAATATCTTGTTTTCAATATTTTTTTTTATTAAATTATAGATCTTAAAAATCAATCAAAAGAAAATAATTTAAGCAAAATTCTCGGAACTGTTTTCGAGAAAAATACGATTTTCGAAAACCATTTTTTAAGATTTGTATGGAGGGTACCGTTATTTTTAGGTAAAATAATTTTTTTTCTCATATCTTGTTGATTATTCTAAGAAACTTTTATTTATCAAGTATTAAAAAAATCGAGCATGGGTTTTTCGAAATATTGAGTTTTCAAAAAAAAATTTTGAATTTTTTTTTTTAAATCCAAACAAATTTTTTTTGATAATTTGAATACACAATAATATTAAAACTGCTGGGGAGCCTTAACATAAAAAAAATGATCAAAATCGGTTGTACCGTTTTTGAAAAAAATCATAAACAAAAAAAAGGTTCCAACAGGGGTACCAAAAATAATATTTTTTTGGAAATTTTTTGTCAACCATTACCTAGGTTTAACTAAATGAAATTTTATGAATTTTTTTTAAAAAAATCTGTGGGACAGTTTTTGAGAAACTAAACTAAACTGTTTTGGTCTTCGCTATTATCGTTATGTCAACTTTTATCAAACCCTCGAATTCGATTTTTTTTACGAATGCATAACTTGCCTTATAGTACCTATAAATCGCAAATAAAAATATTTTTTGTTTGTGTCTTATAATTGTAATTATTATTTTTGTTCTTCAAAATGACAACATTTAAAATTTTGAACAACAGAAATAATAATAATTATAATCAATATAAATTACTTAATATATTAACACATGCATGCATGCACAATTGCACATCCATACCAATCAAAAAATCCTAATAAGAATCCATTTAAAAAAATTTTCCTACTGAATCTATAAATCTATTTAAACTACAACGTTGTATTTTGATAAGGTAATATCACAGATAATTATATACAGATGTCGCATGCCCATAGAAAAAACTGATATATGAAAATGAAAATCTTCATTTGAAAGAGCTTTTAAGAAAGCTGTTTTCAATTTATTATTTTAAGATTATGTGAGAAGTGCTTTTTCTGTTTAAAATTTGTGCTCTCTGAATTCACGAATAAAATCTATTTCGTCTGTTGCTCTTGCGTATTCAACTCTGTGTCTGTATTCTTCGTTTTCCACATCTCTTCAAAAGCGTGCGGAACATTTTGCTACAACACCAGATCTTAATAGGAGATGATATTGCGGATTGGCGCGTTATCGAAAAAAATTTTTGAAGAAGACAGGAAAGGAAAATTCCAAGTTTTTTACAAGCTGACGAGGGCGCATATTCGACCGAATCCCTTTGAAAAAATGTCTGTAAAATTGGCCACACAGGTTTTCAGTGCGAAAGTATATACGGGAATACAGTATGCTTTGATGACAAACTTTTTCAAAACGGAGGAAGAAAGAAAAATTGCTGATGCAACTGCAAGGTTTGTCAAGAAAATGAATGATTTGTTCGATAACCTCAATACGAGCCGACTGCATTCCAGAAATCCCAACAGACAAGCTCTATCGGATGCAACGGAGACTATTCATTCCCTAAAAAGGGCAAGAGAATGGATATCAACGTGGAGATCCACCAGTTGCGTTAGTATACCACCTTGCTTTCAAGGATTAAAGCAAACGCTCCTTTCAATTGTGCAGATGTGGGAACATATAAAAAGCGAAGAGCAAAATTATATTCTCCTTGCACATTTGAATACGGATGTCGCAGAAAATTTATTTTCAATCGTGAGAAATAATAGGGGCTCATATGAAAAGGCTCCTTCGGCTTGGCGATTCATTCGAAATTTGAAAATTATTATTTTCCAGCATTTATGCTCTGCTGAAAATTCTGGTTACGAGGATGCTGGATCGGAACCACTTCTGGAAGTAGCTAGAATAAGCGGGCAAATGGAAATAGAGCCAAGTGAAGAAATAGATTTCGACTTCGAATACCCGGTAGAGGATAATGTCGTAGAATGTGATGCCATGGACACAGACCCCACTACAAAGGATACTCGTAGTAAAAAGTTGCAGCAAGGAGGTGCTGCATATTTTGCGGGATTTGTGGCCGGCAAGCTAAAAAATAAGTTGAATTGCGAAGTTTGCTCCCAGTATTTAGTTGACGAAGTTAACAAAGAAAGGGAACAAACTTTGTTAATTCAACTTAGAGCATATAAGACCGTAACCACGTCTTCTAAATTTGGAAAATTAACAGTTCCGTCGATTCTTTTCGAAGAAACTGTTAATGATTTCCAAAGTATTTTTGATACTAATTTCCCAGAGAGACAAGACGGAGAAAAGATAGTGGGAACATGGTTGGATTTATTCATGAAGAAAAATGAAAGGAATTTATCAAAAAGCTGCACACCACATAGAGAAGTCATCGCCAGGTTTTTACTAATTGGACTGATCATCTTGGAGACAAGAAGAATAAACAAGGAAATCAAGTTACCAAAAAGAAATTAAACTTATATTTATTCCGATTTTTGTTTTAATTTAATTTGATATTTTGTAATATACATTTCATAAATAAAAAAAATATTTCTTCTTAAATAATTATCTTGTTATTTTATTTATAGAACGAGGAATAGGCCTACCGGGGAAACCTCGAAAAAAAAACGCATTCAATATTCTACCTCGTTAGGTGATGTGGAAAGGAATATATTTTAAGATTAGCTCTGAAAGCGCTTTTAAAGCTTTTATACACCTAAGAATGTTTCTTGGGAAGATTAGTACTCGAAATTTTGTTTTGTACATTTTACCTTTTATGATTTTTTACTTTGAAAACTTAATATTTTGAAAACTATATCTTAATTTCGTTTAAGTTTCTTAACTAAATAAAAAATATTTTTCAGTTTTGAAATGCAATGTTTTTTAAACTTTATAGAAGCTTCTCTCTAAAAAATTTCATTAAAATCCGTTATGCCGATAATGAGAAATTCAAAATTTTGGAAAATCTATCTATAGGTAGTAGGTACAATCAGTAAAATCTTGTTTTCAATATTTTTTTTTATTAAATTATAGATCTTAAAAATCAATCAAAAGAAAATAATTTAAGCAAAATTCTCGGAACTGTTTTCGAGAAAAATACGATTTTTGAAAACCATTTTTTAAGATTTGTATGGAGGGTACCGTTATTTTTAGGTAAAATAATTTTTTTTCTCATATCTTGTTGATTATTCTAAGAAACTTTTATTTATCAAGTATTAAAAAAATCGAGCATGGGTTTTTCGAAATATTGAGTTTTCAAAAAAAAATTTTGAATTTTTTTTTTTTAAATCCAAACAAATTTTTTTTGATAATTTGAATACACAATAATATTAAAACTGCTGGGGAGCCTTAACATAAAAAAAATGATCAAAATCGGTTGTACCGTTTTTGAAAAAAATCAAAAACAAAAAAAGGTTCCAACAGTGGTACCAAAAATAATATTTTTTTGGAAATTTTTTGTCAACCATTACCTAGGTTTAACGAAATGAAATTTTATGATTTTTTTTAAAAAAAATCTGTGGGACAGTTTTTGAGAAACTAAACTAAACTGTTTTGGTCTTCGCTATTATCGTTATGTCAACTTTTATCAAACCCTCGAATTCGATTTTTTTTACGAATGCATAACTTGCCTTATAGTACCTATAAGTCGCAAATAAAAATATTTTTTGTTTGTGTCTTATAATTGTAATTATTATTTTTGTTCTTCAAAATGACAACATTTAAAATTTTGAACAACAGAAATAATAATAATTATAATCAATATAAATTACTTAATATATTAACACATGCATGCATGCACAATTGCACATCCATACCAATCAAAAAATCCTAATAAGAATCCATTTAAAAAAATTTTCCTACTGAATCTATAAATCTATTTAAACTACAACGTTGTATTTTGATAAGGTAATATCACAGATAATTATATACAGATGTCGCATGCCCATAGAAAAAACTGACATATGAAAATGAAAATCTTCATTTGAAAGAGCTTTTAAGAAAGCTGTTTTCAATTTATTATTTTAAGATTATGTGAGAAGTGCTTTTTCTGTTTAAAATTTGTGCTCTCTGAATTCACGAATAAAATCTATTTCGTCTGTTGCTCTTGCGTATTCAACTCTGTGTCTGTATTCTTCGTGTTTTTTTTTAATACCGCCAGACCATTTTTTTTAAATAGATTTGTTATGGACACAAGAACACAAGATACCTACATTTTTTATAGAGGGATCTTGGCAAGAAAAAATTGTATTTTGTGTTTATCTGGGAATCTAAGGCAATTTTGTTCATAAAAAGGAAACTTACTTAGATATTTTGTTGCATTTAGAAGCAAATTAGGAACTTATGTAAGTAGGTATTTCAAAGCCTTTGGATGGATTTGTGAAAATTATTCTCTATTTTTTAGGTAGGTAGGTATTTGTTCTTTACAATTCCCATACAAATTATTCTAATTTCGTTGCTCAATTTTGTCTATCAGAGCCAAAAACAGACACAGTATTGTTTGTTACTCCTAGTCCTAGTTGCTTCATACATAGATACATATGTACGTATTTTGCAATCAGGTTCATGAGGTTATGATGACACCTGCAGGCAGGAAGGTTGGTTTTATTTGATTTGGTGCGTTCTTTTGATGATGGCGAAAATAACGTGGTTGACTTTTTTGGGTTTGATAAAAATAAAAAAAATCTGAAAAAAATAGTTAAATTAAAACTTCAATTTGAAGTAGGGCGACAAAGAAAAAGAAAATAAAGTCCTAAGAAATTGTGGATACAGATTTTTTTACGGGTTAGTTACCTATTTATTTAATACCACCTACTTAATTAAGAGGTTGTATGGTTATTATAGGTTGTAAGTAGGTATGTTTGTATGAAAAAACGCAACCAGAAGAATAACTGTATGTACGAGAATATAAATTGTACATATCTACATACGTATTACATACAATTTTTCAAAAACGTATGCCTAGGAATTCATTGCGTTTGTGAAAATTTATTAAAAGCTGACAATTTTCTAGTTATCAATTAGATACAAACATACAAATTAGCTGGTTAAAGCTAACGATAAAATTTAAACGAATCAAAAAATGGTTTTGTAAGAAAAAAAAGCGTGCGGCCGGATGGGCGGGAAATTCAAATTTTAGACGAAATTTAAATAGTTCACAATAGTAAATTTTATTGTTTTAATTAATTCATTTTGATTTTTAAAATTGTTTGCATCGTCAAAACACCTGTAGCAGAAGTTAATTTATAAATGTTACGAATTGTCAAATGAAACAATTTATACCTACTACAAATTTCAAAATTATTTAATTTCAGTATAAATAAGAAAACGTAGTATGTACGTCCATACGAAGGTACATAAGAACGGTTTTTCTGTTTTCTATTTTTTTTTTTGTAAGTGAAAAATTATGATAGTGTTAATAAAGAAAAAAACAGCATTTTTTAGCTTTTATGCTCTAAGCCTATTCCATATAAAATGTCTGAAGCATTTATACTATTAATTGCGTATTTGCTTAGTTCACCCACCCTTCATCCCATTTTACATTTATTATTTTTACAATCCATTTTTAATTTTTCATAGATACTGCTTGATTCTTAATTTTTTCAAGCCTTCACTACGTTCTGTAGCTTCTTATTTTTATATTAAGGTTTTAAGTTTTAAAACGTTCTTGTCATTTGCAAATTTTTGAGAGAAAAATAATTACCAAGAAGTTGACTGTATATCAAGCCTGTGCGTACGGCATTCATTCTTATTGTTAAACCAATTTGAAAAATATGTTATTGCAAAATCTTAAGCATTTTAAACATTTTAGTAAGTTATTAAGTTAAAAAATAGGATTTCGCTAATTTTAAACGATTTTATCATCTTACTATCTCTAAACATTTTACTTAAGTTAAAATAACAAACTGTTTACTTTAACTTTTAGTAATTTACTAAATTAATGTGAAATCTGTCATTTTCCTCAAACAAAATCTCTTGGCAATTTTAGAAGAGTTAAATTGTGTTTTTTTTATTTCGATTCGTGAGTAAATTGTTTTTAAAAGTAAGATAGCAGATCGGTTTTTAGTTGAAAAACTTAAAGATCCAAGATCGAATTATAGGCCGTAGGCTTCCGATTGTACCCGAATTTCAAGTATCTACTATTTACATTACACTTTCTTGGAAGAAGACTGGAAAGGTCCAATCCAAAGTGGCGAAATAATAAAAAAAAAACATTTCGAAAAAAGTTGTCAAAAATAAACAAATAACAAAATAAATTTAAGGTTGTCCTTTTGACTTTTGAGTTTCCGACATTATAAACTATTAGGTCTGTTCCCCAGATTTAGTTTAGTTTCAAATGCACCGTTTTTAATAAAAGGGAATTAGTCTATTACTAGTTAGTAAAACGAAAAAAAAAGTTTAAAAATTTCGAAGAGCTAGTTAATTACTAAAAGTTTAACAAATTGCTAACTAATAAAATGCTAAACCCTTAATAATATGATGTTTAAAATGTTGCTCCTATGTTTCTATCATCACGTGTGAACGCTTGTTTCTTATTAATGAATCATATAAACTATTTATTAATCTAATACACTTTTCTGTTGGGCTTGCATTGCATAGGTATTTAACTAAATGTTGTGAAAATTTGTGTAAAAGCTGAAATAATTCTCTTCTAATAGCAACCGATCCATTTATTGTCTTAACCGCCATTCCGACATTAATTTTTTTGAAAATCTGTATACACATATGTGCCAGTTTGTAAGCTTTTGGTATAATTTTTTTATTTTTTCATTGTTGAAGATAAATTCGATTGCCTTTGAGCTAACAATTTCATCAGGTGGTTTTTAAAATAAAAAGAAACTTCAATCAACGAAGGTATATGAAATAAGACAAATTGAAAAATAAATAGGTATATTTTTGAAAAACCTGTCTATCCTTAATGTTTGTTTAATAGGCATAGAATCAGGTTTTTATTCCAATATTCGCAGAAATATAGGTCTCGTATACCACCTACTTAATTAAGAAAAAATACTTTTAATTACTAGTCGAATTCGACTAATATGTGAAATTCAACCGAATGAAAAAGTCAAAAAAAAAATATATATATGTATATATTTTGTCTAGGGCTTATTTAAATATATCTATAAAACTCGTCTTTGAAAATTGTAATTTCTGAAAAGCACAATCAATCATTATTTTGGTGCTATCATTCATTTTTTTAATTTTATTTGTACAATCATTTCTTCTGGCCCAGAAATTATTTTAACCAACCTTCGACATAAAATCAATTATAATATTTAAATGGTTATTGGTATGTAATTCTTATTTTAAATTTTCGGGTTACCCGCATATATAAAATATATTTAGCAAGTGCAATATGGAATACTGTAACCACCCCGAACGTTTCTCTACAAATTTCACTAAGCGTGGTCCCGGTATAGGTATAGGTATAACGCGGCTAATCCGAGAATTTAAAAGTTCTTATTTCGCTATAAAATAGTTCATAAAAAAAAGATTAATTTTAATTTTGACACATAATAATTGATGATGGTGTTTAAAAAGTGAATACAAAAATATAAGTCTAAATTTTCAATGATGAGTTTTAATTACAACCTACTCATATTCATCTGTATGTATGTACAATCCTACATACATACATATGTGTGTGTATCAAAACAACACACGTCGATGGTGCACAAAAAAAAAACAACAACAACTAAAGCGAAGGTTTTGTAAAAAAAATTCTGTATTCACTTGGCATAGGTATATGTAGTATAACAGTTCTCATGAGGAAAACAGCTGTATTTTACATCTCCCTTTGTCACCCTACTGATATATAAATCAAAAAGTAAACTTTTCATTCTAGTTACTCTTTAAAAATTATTTCACTCTCACTCTAATATCAAATCACTCAAATTTCTTCGCAGCTTTTTGGCGCTTCTGCAGCGATGGTAGCGATTCTAGTGAGCGGACAAGAAGATAAAAAAAAATGCCTCATGAGAATACTATAAAGTTTATATACAATGATGTAACTACTCAACCATTGAGAAAGAACTCTTAGCTATCGTTTGGGCAACCAAACAATTCCGCCATTACTTGTATGGTAGAAAATTCAAAATACTTACAGACCATCGACCTTTAGTATGGTTACAAAACTTACGTGAACCTAATTTAAAATTACAAAGATAGAAAATCAAATTTGAAGAATACGACTTCAACATTGAGTACATCCAAGGTAAAGAGAATTGAGTAGCAGATTCTTTATCTCGTATAAAATTGAATGAAATAAATGCCATGGATTTAGTCTCCACTCGACATTCAAACGAGTCAGACAGTTCTAACCTAATTCCTATTACAGAAAAACCTTTGAATTCATTTATTAGACAAATCATCGTAAAAATCGGAAGAGAAAACAACGAGAATATCACCTTTCCGTTCAATAAACACCGAATAGAAATTATCCGAAAAACCTTTAGTAAAACAGATTTCGAAAAAATAATATCTGAAAGCGATGTTGACCACCAAAACGCAATCTAGATAGAAGACGATAAATTATTTCTGAAATTCTAAAATCATTGGAAAAACCATTGTATATAAACTTTATAGTATTCTCATGAGACTATTTGTTCTTATAAAATATTTTTCAAAACTGTTCGACAGATTTAAAAAAATATCTAAAAATTTCATTTAGTAAACCTAGGTAATGGGTGAAAAAAAATGTTCAGAAAAATGTTTATTAATGGTACCCCCCATGGTAAAATTGTTTTGTTTTTGATTTTGTCAAAAACGGTACCACCAATTTTGATCATTTCTTAAGCTCGCCGACAGATATTTTTGGAAATATTTGGCGGGATTCGCAATACTATTTTAGTACTATTAATTAAATATTTTATTTTTATCTATTTTTAAACAAATGGAAAGTATTTAAGGAACTGTTGGTTCGGGAAAAATTTAGTTCTTGTTAGAACTCCGAGGAGGTAAACCTCCTCCATATTTAGAGAGATGATTTTCAATGTTTTGGCCAATTATTTTTGGACATTCGACCAAAATATTTTTAAACTTTTGCCAAAAATAATTTTGGACATTTTGTCAAAAATATTTTTTTAACAAACTTTTTTTCAACAAATTTTTTTTTTTACAATATTTGTATTTTGAAGAAATTTTGATTTTTCATACATTTTTTTCTGTTCATTTTTTTTTAAATATGAAATAATTATTTTAAATCAAGAAATATGACAAAAATTTGCCACCCAAGGTACTTTCAAACGTGATTTCTGGCTAAACTAGGCATCTTAGCGAGTTAAAAATTACATTTTCATGATCTAGAGAGAGCCACCTTTCAATCGCATGAAACGAAAAACGAATTTTTATCTTTAAATGCGATTTGCGGCTAAACGGAGCCTCGTAGACCCCCCAAAGTTGACATGTTCAAACGTGATTTCTAGCTAAGCTAGGCATCTTAGCGAGTTAAAAATTGCATATTCGTGATCTAGGGAGTGTCACCTTTCAATCCACGTATCGCATGAAACGAAAAACAAATTTTTATCTTTAAACGTGATTTGCGGCTAAACGGAGCCTCGTAGACCCCCCAAAGTTGACATGTTCAAACGTGATTTCTAGCTAAACTAGGCATCTTAGCGAGTGAAAAATTGCATATTCGGGCTGTCAATTTAGTATTGAAACGGCGGGATTTTGTGAATCGGGATTTTGTGATGCGGGATTTCGTACCCAACCCGATTTAAAAGAAAAGGCAATTTTTTTTCGAAACTCAATATTTCAAAAACCTAATGCTCGATTTTTCTTAAACTTGAAACATAAAAGTTTCTTAAAACAGTCTAAAAGGTTTTTAAGTCGACGTACCAATTTTTTTCTTAAAAATGTTTTAAATATTTTGTATGTAAAAACTTATTTTTTTAAGAAAGAAAAACAATGACTTATAATTTGCTTAAGAAATCACACGACATTCTGTTTTGATCTCTTACTCCTAAAAATTTCAATTTCATTCATTTTTAAAAATATTATTCTTTTGCATAAAAGCAAGTTCGTGCGACACAGTCGTACCTTTTATTTTATAAAATTTTGAAAAATAAATTCAAATAAAATTATCAAGCTGAAAACTGGGCAAAAAGTTTTGAATTGCAATGTTTTTTAAACTTTATAGAAGCTTCTCTCTAAAAAATTTCATTAAAATCCGTTATGCCGATAATGAGAAATTCAAAATTTTGGAAAATCGTTCTATAGTAGGTACAGTCAGTAATATGTATCTTGTTTTCAATATTTTTTTTATTAAATTATAGATCTTAAAAATCAATCAAAAGAAAAAAATTTAAGCAAAATTCTCGGAAATGTTTTCGAGAAAAATACTATTTTCGAAAACCATTTTTTAAGATTTGTATGGAGGGTACCGTTATTTTTAGGTAAAATAATTTTTTTTTCTCATATCTTGTTGATTATTCTAAGAAACTTTTATTTATCAAGTATTAAAAAAATCGAGCATGGGGTTTTCGAAATATTGAGTTTTCCAAAAAAAATTTTGAATTTTTTTTTTAAAAATCCAAAAATTTTTGTTTGATAATTTGAATACACAATAATATTAAAACTGCTGGGGAGCCTTAACATAAAAAAAATGATCAAAATCGGTTGTACCGTTTTTGAAAAAAATCAAAAACAAAAAGAAGGTTCCAACGGGGGTACCAAAAATAATATTTTTTTGGAAATTTTTTGTCAACCATTACCTAGGTTTAACTAAATGAAATTTTATGAATTTTTTTTAAAAAAATCTGTGGGACAGTTTTTGAGAAACTAAACTAAACTGTTTTGGTCTTCGCTATTATCGTTATGTCAACTTTTATCAAACCCTCGAATTCGATTTTTTTTACGAATGCATAACTTGCCTTATAGTACCTATAAATCGCAAATAAAAATATTTTTTGTTTGTGTCTTATAATTGTAATTATTATTTTTGTTCTTCAAAATGACAACATTTAAAATTTTGAACAACAGAAATAATAATAATTATAATCAATATAAATTACTTAATATATTAACACATGCATGCATGCACAATTGCACATCCATACCAATCAAAAAATCCTAATAAGAATCCATTTAAAAAAATTTTCCTACTGAATCTATAAATCTATTTAAACTACAACGTTGTATTTTGATAAGGTAATATCACAGATAATTATATACAGATGTCGCATGCCCATAGAAAAAACTGACATATGAAAATGAAAATCTTCATTTGAAAGAGCTTTTAAGAAAGCTGTTTTCAATTTATTATTTTAAGATTATGTGAGAAGTGCTTTTTCTGTTTAAAATTTGTGCTCTCTGAATTCACGAATAAAATCTATTTCGTCTGTTGCTCTTGCGTATTCAACTCTGTGTCTGTATTCTTCGTTTTCCACATCTCTTCAAAAGCGTGCGGAACATTTTGCTACAACACCAGATCTTAATAGGAGATGATATTGCGGATTGGCGCGTTATCGAAAAAAATTTTTGAAGAAGACAGGAAAGGAAAATTCCAAGTTTTTTACAAGCTGACGAGGGCGCATATTCGACCGAATCCCTTTGAAAAAATGTCTGTAAAATTGGCCACACAGGTTTTCAGTGCGAAAGTATATACGGGAATACAGTATGCTTTGATGACAAACTTTTTCAAAACGGAGGAAGAAAGAAAAATTGCTGATGCAACTGCAAGGTTTGTCAAGAAAATGAATGATTTGTTCGATAACCTCAATACGAGCCGACTGCATTCCAGAAATCCCAACAGACAAGCTCTATCGGATGCAACGGAGACTATTCATTCCCTAAAAAGGGCAAGAGAATGGATATCAACGTGGAGATCCACCAGTTGCGTTAGTATACCACCTTGCATTCAAGGATTAAAGCAAACGCTCCTTTCAATTGTGCAGATGTGGGAACATATAAAAAGCGAAGAGCAAAATTATATTCTCCTTGCACATTTGAATACGGATGTCGCAGAAAATTTATTTTCAATCGTGAGAAATAATAGGGGCTCATATGAAAAGGCTCCTTCGGCTTGGCGATTCATTCGAAATTTGAAAATTATTATTTTCCAGCATTTATGCTCTGCTGAAAATTCTGGTTACGAGGATGCTGGATCGGAACCACTTCTGGAAGTAGCTAGAATAAGCGGGCAAATGGAAATAGAGCCAAGTGAAGAAATAGATTTCGACTTCGAATACCCGGTAGAGGATAATGTCGTAGAATGTGATGCCATGGACACAGACCCCACTACAAAGGATACTCGTAGTAAAAAGTTGCAGCAAGGAGGTGCTGCATATTTTGCGGGATTTGTGGCCGGCAAGCTAAAAAATAAGTTGAATTGCGAAGTTTGCTCCCAGTATTTGATTGACGAAGTTAACAAAGAAAGGGAACAAACTTTGTTAATTCAACTTAGAGCATATAAGACCGTAACCACGTCTTCTGAATTTGGAAAATTAACAGTTCCGTCGATTCTTTTCGAAGAAACTGTTAATGATTTCCAAAGTATTTTTGATACTAATTTCCCAGAGAGACAAGACGGAGAAAAGATAGTGGGAACATGGTTGGATTTATTCATGAAGAAAAATGAAAGGAATTTATCAAAAAGCTGCACACCACATAGAGAAGTCATCGCCAGGTTTTTACTAATTGGACTGATCATCTTGGAGACAAGAAGAATAAACAAGGAAATCAAGTTACCAAAAAGAAATTAAACTTATATTTATTCCGATTTTTGTTTTAATTTAATTTGATATTTTGTAATATACATTTCATAAATAAAAAAAATATTTCTTCTTAAATAATTATCTTGTTATTTTATTTATAGAACGAGGAATAGGCCTACCGGGGAAACCTCGAAAAAAAAACGCATTCAATATTCTACCTCGTTAGGTGATGTGGAAAGGAATATATTTTAAGATTAGCTCTGAAAGCGCTTTTAAAGCTTTTATACACCTAAGAATGTTTCTTGGGAAGATTAGTACTCGAAATTTTGTTTTGTACATTTTACCTTTTATGATTTTTTACTTTGAAAACTTAATATTTTGAAAACTATATCTTAATTTCGTTTAAGTTTCTTAACTAAATAAAAAATATTTTTCAGTTTTGAAATGCAATGTTTTTTAAACTTTATAGAAGCTTCTCTCTAAAAAATTTCATTAAAATCCGTTATGCCGATAATGAGAAATTCAAAATTTTGGAAAATCGTTCTATAGGTAGTAGGTACAATCAGTAATATCTTGTTTTCAATATTTTTTTTATTAAATTATAGATCTTAAAAATCAATCAAAAGAAAATAATTTAAGCAAAATTCTCGGAACTGTTTTCGAGAAAAATACGATTTTCGAAAACCATTTTTTAAGATTTGTATGGAGGGTACCGTTATTTTTAGGTAAAATAATTTTTTTTCTCATATCTTGTTGATTATTCTAAGAAACTTTTATTTATCAAGTATTAAAAAAATCGAGCATGGGTTTTTCGAAATATTGAGTTTTCAAAAAAAAATTTTTTAAATTTTTTTTTTTAAATCCAAACAAATTTTTTTTGATAATTTGAATACACAATAATATTAAAACTGCTGGGGAGCCTTAACATAAAAAAAATGATCAAAATCGGTTGTACCGTTTTTGAAAAAAATCAAAAACAAAAAAAAGGTTCCAACAGTGGTACCAAAAATAATATTTTTTTGGAAATTTTTTGTCAACCATTACCTAGGTTTAACGAAATGAAATTTTATGATTTTTTTTAAAAAAAATCTGTGGGACAGTTTTTGAGAAACTAAACTAAACTGTTTTGGTCTTCGCTATTATCGTTATGTCAACTTTTATCAAACCCTCGAATTCGATTTTTTTTACGAATGCATAACTTGCCTTATAGTACCTATAAGTCGCAAATAAAGATATTTTTTGTTTGTGTCTTATAATTGTAATTATTATTTTTGTTCTTCAAAATGACAACATTTAAAATTTTGAACAACAGAAATAATAATAATTATAATCAATATAAATTACTTAATATATTAACACATGCATGCATGCACAATTGCACATCCATACCAATCAAAAAATCCTAATAAGAATCCATTTAAAAAAATTTTCCTACTGAATCTATAAATCTATTTAAACTACAACGTTGTATTTTGATAAGGTAATATCACAGATAATTATATACAGATGTCGCATGCCCATAGAAAAAACTGACATATGAAAATGAAAATCTTCATTTGAAAGAGCTTTTAAGAAAGCTGTTTTCAATTTATTATTTTAAGATTATGTGAGAAGTGCTTTTTCTGTTTAAAATTTGTGCTCTCTGAATTCACGAATAAAATCTATTTCGTCTGTTGCTCTTGCGTATTCAACTCTGTGTCTGTATTCTTCGTGTTTTTTTTTAATACCGCCAGACCATTTTTTTTAAATAGATTTGTTATGGACACAAGAACACAAGATACTTACATTTTTTATAGAGGGATCTTGGCAAGAAAAAATTGTATTTTGTGTTTATCTGGGAATCTAAGGCAATTTTGTTCATAAAAAGGAAACTTACTTAGATATTTTGTTGCATTTAGAAGCAAATTAGGAACTTATGTAAGTAGGTATTTCAAAGCCTTTGGATGGATTTGTGAAAATTATTCTCTATTTTTTAGGTAGGTAGGTATTTGTTCTTTACAATTCCCATACAAATTATTCTAATTTCGTTGCTCAATTTTGTCTATCAGAGCCAAAAACAGACACAGTATTGTTTGTTACTCCTAGTCCTAGTTGCTTCATACATAGATACATATGTACGTATTTTGCAATCAGGTTCATGAGGTTATGATGACACCTGCAGGCAGGAAGGTTGGTTTTATTTGATTTGGTGCGTTCTTTTGATGATGGCGAAAATAACGTGGTTGACTTTTTTGGGTTTGATAAAAATAAAAAAAATCTGAAAAAAATAGTTAAATTAAAACTTCAATTTGAAGTAGGGCGACAAAGAAAAAGAAAATAAAGTCCTAAGAAATTGTGGATACAGATTTTTTTACGGGTTAGTTACCTATTTATTTAATACCACCTACTTAATTAAGATGTTGTATGGTTATTATAGGTTGTAAGTAGGTATGTTTGTATGAAAAAACGCAACCAGAAGAATAACTGTATGTACGAGAATATACATTGTACATATCTACATACGTATTACATACAATTTTTCAAAAACGTATGCCTAGGAATTCATTGCGTTTGTGAAAATTTATTAAAAGCTGACAATTTTCTAGTTATCAATTAGATACAAACATACAAATTAGCTGGTTAAAGCTAACGATAAAATTTAAACGAATCAAAAAATGGTTTTGTAAGAAAAAAAAGCGTGCGGCCGGATGGGCGGGAAATTCAAATTTTAGACGAAATTTAAATAGTTCACAATAGTAAATTTTATTGTTTTAATTAATTCATTTTGATTTTTAAAATTGTTTGCATCGTCAAAACACCTGTAGCAGAAGTTAATTTATAAATGTTACGAATTGTCAAATGAAACAATTTATACCTACTACAAATTTCAAAATTATTTAATTTCAGTATAAATAAGAAAACGTAGTATGTACGTCCATACGAAGGTACATAAGAACGGTTTTTCTGTTTTCTAGATACTGCTTGATTCTTAATTTTTTCAAGCCTTCACTACGTTCTGTAGCTTCTTATTTTTATATTAAGGTTTTAAGTTTTTCTAACGTTCTTGTCATTTGCAAATTTTTGAGAGAAAAATAATTACCAAGAAGTTGACTGTATATCAAGCCTGTGCGTACGGCATTCATTCTTATTGTTAAACCAATTTGAAAAATATGTTATTGCAAAATCTTAAGCATTTTAAACATTTTAGTAAGTTATTAAGTTAAAAAATAGGATTTCGCTAATTTTAAACGATTTTATCATCTTACTATCTCTAAACATTTTACTTAAGTTAAAATAACAAACTGTTTACTTTAACTTTTAGTAATTTACTAAATTAATGTGAAATCTGTCATTTTCCTCAAACAAAATCTCTTGGCAATTTTAGAAGAGTTAAATTGTGTTTTTTTTATTTCGATTCGTGAGTAAATTGTTTTTAAAAGTAAGATAGCAGATCGGTTTTTAGTTGAAAAACTTAAAGATCCAAGATCGAATTATAGGCCGTAGGCTTCCGATTGTACCCGAATTTCAAGTATCTACTATTTACATTACACTTTCTTGGAAGAAGACTGGAAAGGTCCAATCCAAAGTGGCGAAATAATAAAAAAAAAACATTTCGAAAAAAGTTGTCAAAAATAAACAAATAACAAAATAAATTTAAGGTTGTCCTTTTGACTTTTGAGTTTCCGACATTATAAACTATTAGGTCTGTTCCCCAGATTTAGTTTAGTTTCAAATGCACCGTTTTTAATAAAAGGGAATTAGTCTATTACTAGTTAGTAAAACGAAAAAAAAAGTTTAAAAATTTCGAAGAGCTAGTTAATTACTAAAAGTTTAACAAATTGCTAACTAATAAAATGCTAAACCCTTAATAATATGATGTTTAAAATGTTGCTCCTATGTTTCTATCATCACGTGTGAACGCTTGTTTCTTATTAATGAATCATATAAACTATTTATTAATCTAATACACTTTTCTGTTGGGCTTGCATAGGTATTCAACTAAATGTTGTGAAAATTTGTGTAAAAGCTGAAATAATTCTCTTCTAATAGCAACCGATCCATTTATTGTCTTAACCGCCATTCCGACATTAATTTTTTTGAAAATCTGTATACACATATGTGCCAGTTTGTAAGCTTTTGGTATAATTTTTTTATTTTTTCATTGTTGAAGATAAATTCGATTGCCTTTGAGCTAACAATTTCATCAGGTGGTTTTTAAAATAAAAAGAAACTTCAATCAACGAAGGTATATGAAATAAGACAAATTGAAAAATAAATAGGTATATTTTTGAAAAACCTGTCTATCCTTAATGTTTGTTTAATAGGCATAGAATCAGGTTTTTATTCCAATATTCGCAGAAATATAGATCTCGTATACCACCTACTTAATTAAGAAAAAATACTTTTAATTACTAGTCGAATTCGACTAATATGTGAAATTCAACCGAATGAAAAAGTCAAAAAAAAAATATATATATGTATATATTTTGTCTAGGGCTTATTTAAATATATCTATAAAACTCGTCTTTGAAAATTGTAATTTCTGAAAAGCACAATCAATCATTATTTTGGTGCTATCATTCATTTTTTTAATTTTATTTGTACAATCATTTCTTCTGGCCCAGAAATTATTTTAACCAACCTTCGACATAAAATCAATTATAATATTTAAATGGTTATTGGTATGTAATTCTTATTTTAAATTTTCGGGTTACCCGCATATATAGAATATATTTAGCAAGTGCAATATGGAATACTGTAACCACCCCGAACGTTTCTCTACAAATTTCACTAAGCGTGGTCCCGGTATAGGTATAACGCGGCTAATCCGAGAATTTAAAAGTTCTTATTTCGCTATAAAATAGTTCATAAAAAAAGATTAATTTTAATTTTGACACATAATAATTGATGATGGTGTTTAAAAAGTGAATACAAAAATATAAGTCTAAATTTTCAATGATGAGTTTTAATTACAACCTACTCATATTCATCTGTATGTATGTACAATCCTACATACATACATATGTGTGTGTATCAAAACAACACACGTCGATGGTGCACAAAAAAAAACAACAACAACTAAAGCGAAGGTTTTGTAAAAAAAATTCTGTATTCACTTGGCATAGGTATATGTAGTATAACAGTTCTCATGAGGAAAACAGCTGTATTTTACATCTCCCTTTGTCACCCTACTGATATATAAATCAAAAAGTAAACTTTTCATTCTAGTTACTCTTTAAAAATTATTTCACTCTCACTCTAATATCAAATCACTCAAATTTCTTCGCAGCTTTTTGGCGCTTCTGCAGCGATGGTAGCGATTCTAGTGAGCGGACAAGAAGATAAAAAAAAATGCCTCATGAGAATACTATAAAGTTTATATACAATGATGTAACTACTCAACCATTGAGAAAGAACTCTTAGCTATCGTTTGGGCAACCAAACAATTCCGCCATTACTTGTATGGTAGAAAATTCAAAATACTTACAGACCATCGACCTTTAGTATGGTTACAAAACTTACGTGAACCTAATTTAAAATTACAAAGATAGAAAATCAAATTTGAAGAATACGACTTCAACATTGAGTACATCCAAGGTAAAGAGAATTGAGTAGCAGATTCTTTATCTCGTATAAAATTGAATGAAATAAATGCCATGGATTTAGTCTCCACTCGACATTCAAACGAGTCAGACAGTTCTAACCTAATTCCTATTACAGAAAAACCTTTGAATTCATTTATTAGACAAATAATCGTAAAAATCGGAAGAGAAAACAACGAGAATATCACCTTTCCGTTCAATAAACACCGAATAGAAATTATCCGAAAAACCTTTAGTAAAACAGATTTCGAAAAAATAATATCTGAAAGCGATGTTGACCACCAAAACGCAATCTAGACAGAAGACGATAAATTATTTCTGAAATTCTAAAATCATTGGAAAAACAATCACAATAACCAAAGATTGTTAAGGACAAAAATCTTCTTAATAGACATTTTTGACCTACCAGAAAAAGAAGACATTATTCATAAAACGCACTTAGAATTCAACCACATAGGCATAGAGAAACTCTATTTAGAATTAAAAAGGAAATATTATTTCCCAAACCTAAAGAACCAAATCACTAAGATAACAAATAATTGTGAAACCGGTAACTTAAAGATAGAGCGAAATCCTATTAAACTCCCTTTTAAAAAATCTGAAACCCCTTCAGGACCACATATCCATTATCACTTAGATATATGGATCTTGTCTAACAAAAACAAGTATCTCACTTGCATCGATAAATTCTCAAAGTTTGCAGCAGCAGAAAGATTGAAGTCAAAAAACCAAAAAGACATACTGAATGCATTAGAAAAAATATTCAGCTATATGATTCAACCGGAAAAAAAAACAATAGATAACGACCCCACGTTTAAAACTTATTCTATAAAAAGTTATTTCAAAGAAAAACAGATTTTATTTTACTTTTATAATATTTACTTAACGGACTTACCGCGATGGTATTTTATTCGAAAAATTGAATTGAAATCCCGACGTTTCGACAAGGTTCCACTTGTCGTGGTCACGGGTTGACTGATGGCTTGTGGGTGGTAGTTGTTGTTTCTTTTTGTTTTGTTTTATTCTCTCTTGCGGAGATTGTACCGGTGTGTTGCCTGTGTTGACATTTGCATTTGAGATGGTGATTGTTGCGAATCAATGTAAGCTTAAGAACAGGCAAAGCTTATAGCATCAGCTGGTACATTATTTTGATTTTGATTGTAGTTTTTTGAAGCAAGAGAGAATAAAACAAAACAAAAAGAAACAACAACTACCACCCACAAGCCATCAGTCAACCCGTGACCACGACAAGTGGAACCTTGTCGAAACGTCGGGATTTTAATTCAATTTTTTGAATAAAATACCATCGCGGTAAGTCCGTTAAGTAAATATTATAAAAGTAAAATGAATAGTTACAATCGCGATTATAAAAGTTTAAAATCTAAAACAGATTTTAATTCACTTTTCCACCCCCTATAGGCATACTGGAAATTCAGACGTAGAGCGTCTTCACAGTACCTTAAACGAGGACATCAGGTTGCTGGAAAGATCAGAAAATATCTTTGACCTAGTAATCAAATCTTTAAATATCTATAACAAAACAATACATCTGACAACCAAAGAAAAACCTATAGATATACATTTAGGGAAAATAAATAACAAAACAATATTCGAAAGAATAGAAAATACATAAAACAGAATTTTAGAGAAAATTAATAAAAACAGAATAGATACAGATATAAACCCAAATTTCACGAAGGTAACCAACCCTGAAAACTTTCATAAATTAAAGACAAAACATAAAAAAGTAAAATTAATTAAAATTAACGATAAAAAATTATTAGTTAAACCTTATCTCAGAAAACAGTTACTCCATAAAGACCAGTTTCGAAAGAAAAAGAAATTCAACACACCTCATAATGAAGACAATAACAGTAATAACTCTCTTTTCAATAATCATCCTAGTGAGATCTTATCTCGAGATAACCAAAATAGACAGAGTATTCTTTCTATTACAAGACGGTCAAATAAAACTGATTAATTAATCTAACAGATTGCCAAATACTAATTAATCAATTAAAAAATCAATATCAGATCTTACCAGGTAAAGATGATCAGCAAAAACTGAAATTAGACTCTCTAGAAATAAAACTTTAAACTATAATTCTCCACCATATAATACACAAAAGAGGATTGATCAATATTATCGGAAAAGGTATAAAATTCGTATACCGCACTATGGAGGATGACGATAGGGAAAGTATAGAACAAAGCTTAAGAGCTTTAGAAGAAAATAATGATGAATTATTGAAAAATAATAATAAACAGGTAAAATTCAACCAACAATTCAATGAACAATTTCTACAATTAAAATATATTTTTAAACAAAGTTAAAAAACATTGAATAAATATAAAGAATTTAAAAGCGAAATCAATTCCCTACGTATGGAAATTGAATTTAATAAAAACCTATTAGAAGTACAGGAAATTATAGGAAAAATATCTGACATCATTATGACCAGTAGAACAGGTGTCCTAACACAAGACATTTTAACAGTTCAAGAGATATTCGAGTATGAAATAAATTTCGATAAACTTAAAGAATTAAAGGTAACTTTGGCAACTTATAATGAAAATCTATTAACTATCTTAAGCATTCCTAAATTTAATGATAAACTATTTAACAAAATTTATATACAAACATTCCCTGTAAAGAATAAAATAATTGAACTACTTAGCAACGAATTGATTGAAACAAACAAAACTCTTTACTATGTAACAAAAGAAATTAAGAACTTACAAGAAATAAAAGACAATTGTATTAGAAACTTATTTAAAAATAACGCCAACTTAGATTGCAAAACCGAAAAATTTGAAGAAGAAAATATAATCATAAATAAAGAAAAATATCTAAAATCAAATATTTGCAAAAAGAAAAAATCAAACAAAATTGTAACAATTTAGATTACACTCTAGAAGGAAATTATATTCTAGAATTAGAAGATTGTAAAATAGAAATAGGAAATAAGACTTATAACAAAAAATTATATAAAAATAATTTCAAAATTTTATCATTGATACAATACATTATAACTTTACAGAAGATTACTATACAGAATTAAACTTTAAATCAATTAATAACATAGAAATGTTAGAATCCAAAATACATAAACACATAACTTACAAGTTGGTAACATTTACGTTTGTAATAATAATTGTAATATTTGTAATTATCTATTTAAGAAAATCAAAAATCCATTACAAACATCAGCCTCCCAACGGTTACTTTTAAACCATTGGAATCCTCTAAGGAGGGAGGGGTTATAACCACAGAAAAAAGAAAGCATTTTTTAATCTTCATTTTATTTGTAACAAAAGAAATGAAACCACATATATTCATATGATACCATTTCTTCCATTGTCATTAAAAAACACCGGCTATCTGCGATAGCACAGACAAGGAAATAAAAACGCTGACAAAGTAAATATCACCCAAGTTGAATTATGAAAAACACTGGCTATCTGCGATAGCACAATTTAGTCTTTAAGTAACGGCTCATTGATCAAGAGCTCCGCTCTTCGATTCCTTTTTGAAAAAGTAAAATAAATAAAACACATTTATTTCTGATATATATATATATATTTACATAAATACTCATAATTCAAGTGTTCGTTTTAAAATGCGAACACTCGAAGATCATTATATTTAATGCAGCGTCGTATTAAAAATAAATACGAAAGAAAACAGATAAGTGGTAATTGAGATGAGTGCATTAATAATGAATATTAATGCATCTATCCATAAGGAACCAAAACCAGGATGAAGGGAAGACAAGAGACCAGCATAACAGTCCCATAGAAAAAATCAGCTGATGAGCAAAACAGCTGATGACAAACAGAAATCTAATACTACGTTTTCACCAAGAGATAATCCTGGATTAAAGTGGATTTACCACAAATCTTCTTTAAGGCCGGTATTCACCGAGCGCTCATAACTTAAGAAGCTCATAAACCTATTCACCAAGCAATATTAGTGAAGATCTACGAGCGCTCTTAAAAGTTAGGAGTGGTCCCGACCACTCCTAACTTACGAGCGCTCTCTTCGAAAGTTTGTTCGCTTGTGCGTGTGCCACGCACGCATTTGACTCGAATCCATGTGAGCAATGCCAAGTAGAAGAGTATCCATTTGCTGTCAAGACCAACATTCCACAACATTTCACAGTTTGGGTATGCCTGAACAAGAGAGAGTGGCTCTCATTTTCGAACTTCGAAAAACACTTGCGAGTGGTTGGTGAATACACCACAGAAATTTCAAGTTAAGAGCCTCGTAAAGTTAAGAGCCGTTTAGGAGCGCTCGGTGAATACGAGCCTAAGGCCGGTATTCACCGAGCGCTCATAACTTAAGAAGCTCATAAACGTATTCACCAAGCAATATTAGTGAAGATCTACGAGCGCTCTTAAAAGTTAGGAGTGGTCCCGACCACTCCTAACTTACGAGCGCTCTCTTCGAAAATTTGTTCGCTTGTGCGTGTGCCACGCACGCATTTGACTCGAATCCATGTGAGCAATGCCAAGTAGAAGAGTATCCATTTGCTGTCAAGACCAACATTACACAACATTTCACAGTTTGGGTATGCCTGAACAAGAGAGAGTGGCTCTCATTTTCGAACTTCGAAAAACAATTGCGAGTGGTTGGTGAATACCGCACAGAAATTTCAAGTTAAGAGCCTCGTAAAGTTAAGAGCCGTTTAGGAGCGCTCGGTGAATACGAACCTAAATCTCGAAGATTTACCATACAAATTTATTTCGTAAGCCTAGTAGATAAGAAATAAATGTGGTTAAATTTTCTTTGAATCAATTGTTCTATTCTTCGAACTGACCTATTATCCATATCGTGCTTAGCTATCTCGATGATCTTTCATTGTTTGGCACAAATGAAACTTTTTATCTCTCGCTTCCACTTTATAAGAAAAATTGAAACACCATTAGCATTTTCATAGATGCTATCAAAGATAATATTTTTTTTAAATCTTTTAGTGCGGTGAAAATACCACATAAATCTCCTCCCTTAAATCTCGGATTATCTTTTGGTGAAAACGTAGTATAAGGCTATTAAAATTGTTTGGTACACTATACGGGTTGGCCGAACTATCACTTTTTAGAAACAACTGCAATTGTTACGTCTAGTACGTAATTTATGTAGTTAATGTAGTTAAATGCAGTTAAATGTAGGTAATGTAACAAATTGTAACAGACGTAGTTTCAAATGTCAAATGATCTGTCAGTCAGGTTGTCAGCTGTCATTTTACTGTCAGCTCTCCATTTGAAGTTTGAATTTTGAAACCAAACGTTTAGTTATTCATTTTTAATAAGCGAAGTGAAAATGGCTGCCGATCGAAAGCTACATAATTATTGAGCTCAAGCTGGTTTTACTCCAATTAAAATAGAAAATGATCGTATTGGAGCTTTCTTCGACACGTGTAGTGCGCTTCTTAAGAATGAACAGTTTTGATTTTAGGAATAGACAATGTGGTTCATCCGGCGAATTTCATAATTCAGTTTAACAGCGGATGCGAAGGGTCAACGGATCGAGACAACTCACCGGGAGTAAAATTCTGCGAATTCTGTAATCGACATGAATATCTTTAACTCATGTGTTCATAATCAATATCGTTTGATTATACCAAGGAAAATTATTTGTCTCTTAAAATAAACTTCCAATCTATCATATGTGATTCCTACAATTCTTCATCCTTATGGTGAATGAAACATTTTCAGCTTTTTTACAAACGTTCATAAGATCATAAATGTGCAAAATTGTTTGGTTTCCATTATTCTATTTTTTTTATGAATTAACTACGTATGAAGCAGATATTACAAATTGTAGTAAATAAGGCCAACCCTGGTCGAGTCGCGTCGTTTTCTTTGATCTTAACTAGTTATATCTACAGTCTTGGCCATAAGTATTAGGCACCCTATATTTTCCCTCTATTCTCTTGGAGAATGAATTGTTCACGTTGTGCCGTGCAAAATGCCTAAGATCGGTTTCGGAAGACTGGATCCCATCTAAATCGTACAAAATCCTGCAGGAAAAAAGTAATAACGGTAAAAGAAGATCGGTTTTTAATACGAACCTCTATAAAAAAAACGTAAAAAAAACATCAAATGAGCTAGTTGCTGACATAACACAACGTTGTGGGAAACATATTTCGGCTAAAACCGTTAGAAGGAGACTCGGAGAAGTTGGATTGAAAGGTTGCAAGGCGAGGAAAAAGCCATGGCTCTCAGAAAAAAAACAGAAAGTTGCGACTAGAATGTGCAAAAAAATACCAAAACTTTACTGAAGAAGATTGGAGTAACGTTTTGTGGTCAGATGAATCAAACTTTGAAATAAGCATTATAATGAAGACCCGAACTCGGGAACTTTAAAAACTGTTTTAAATTGCCATCCACTTAGTTATTTTGAGCTTTTGAAAAAGGTTATTTTTTTTTTTATTTTTGCAGGTGTTTGGAAACCCTGGTATAATCTTTGTGAGGCGGCAAGTTGGTGAGGAATACAACCCAGAATGTGTAGTTCCAACTGTTAAACACGGAGGAGGAAGCGTTATGATCTGGGGTTGCATGGCTGCGGACGGCGTGGGCAAAATGGTCATTTGTGAGGGTCGCATGGACTCAAAAAATCATTAATTTGATGGAAAACACGCTGATGCCATCCTTCCAGCATATTTTTGGTGATACAAATATGCGGGGCGTGTTGTTCCAGCAGGACAATGCACCCTGTCAAAAGTCCGCCCTCTCAGTGAAGTGGTTTGCTGAAAATGCCATTGACCTGCTTCCATGGCCTGCCCAGTCCCCAGATCTGAACCCAATTGAGCATCTATCGGAAATTTTAAAGCGTAAAGTCCGACAATACCCAACCACATCGAAAAAAAATGCTCAAAAAGGTTCTTGAGCAAGAATGGCTCAAATTAAGTTCTGACGAATGCCGCAAGCACGTAAGCTCTATGCCTAAACGAATAGCAGCAGTCATAAAAGCGAGGGGTGGCCATACAAAATATTAAATTTTCTTTAATAAAAAAAAATTTACAACATTTCTGCATACTTGTTTTTTTTTAAATTTTACTTGGTTTTAAAATTATGGCATCTTTTTGGGGGTGCCTAATACATTTGGCCAAGACTGTACATATGTATGTATATCAAATAAAAATAATACCAACTTGCATAAAAATAACAAAATGCATTCAAATGTAATAATATAAATATAATAATAATATGTAGTGTGAATGGAAATCAGTTTCAATTAAAAGATATCGAGGAGATTTGCCAGCAAATGATTTGTTTTGACTTTGACAGTAAATGTTACCTATTCGGATTTGGTCGTTCGCCAACGTATCGGATACTAAAGTTTCTTAGATACCCTATCGGACTACCAGCCGAATGCGCTCAATGCTTTATGGATTTTAATTTTATTGTGTAAGCACACAAGATGGTGTTAAAAGCATATATTTATGTAATCGTCTAAATTTACGCAAGATGCCGTTATCGTCTTTTAGAGCATATGCGTTACAATATAAATTAAAACATTTTCCTTTGTTGTATTACTAATTATTTTCTTTTAATGTGCTGATTTTATAGTCTTGACTTTTTTGAGTTTGAATTTCCATTTGTGTTCTTGTTTTGTGATAGTTTTTGAGTTCAAATATAAGAATACCAGGAGATTCTTCCATTGCTATGATTGTAAAAAGTCCGTCTTCAAGTATTTCACACGATGATATCTTGTGTGGTGGGGAGTAAACTGCCAAAGATTTGCCTGAAAATATAAAGAAAATTATTTGTTAACATACCATGATTGTTTTGTTTTATTAAATATTGATTGATGAAAGTTTCTAATGAACTAAACCAAATTATGTGTTGATTGAAAGTCTTGTATCAAATTAAACGACATAATAGGTGTAGTAAGTAATCTGAAATTTCTTGAAACTTTTCACAATTTACTTTCAAAGCCCATATGAAACAAACAGTTCGTTTTCTGAAAGGAAAAGAGCATGGTTCTGAATTTAATTTCTGAATCGAAATCAGAACTACTCAAACACTCGCATGCAAAGTTTTCCAATCCAGCAGGAAATTTGCTCCTCAAGGAAAAATAAAGGTGAATTACAAGTGGAAATCACGTGGCACTTTCATTGAGTAGAAGGTCTGTAATTATTTCATTCATTGAAAGTCATGCAATCGGTTAGTAGTTTGCAATTCCAGATGCATCTTGTGCTTTGTTCTCGAAAGAAGGTGTAGAAGACACGAAACATAGCAATATCCTTTTTTCACATCATTATCTCTAATAAATACAATGCTGAACACGTTATAATTATTCCTGCATCTTTTCAGTGGTTTTTGAAATCCACATAGCATTGAGTGTTTAATGTCTGAACAGTGGCGTAGATAGTTTTTCGCTATGGGGGGATGGATCTAGTTCGCTAATTTTTTTTAATGTTTTAATAATTAAAAAAAAAAAAAAAAACAAATAACAAGACTTCATTGAATTCATTATGTATGCCATACAAAAATTTTATTTTTTAAAGATATTATATGCATTAATTTGAATATGAACTAGAATAAATATTGATATACAGTGCCTTGCATAAGTATAACCGCACCTGTAAAAATGCGTTTTGTAGAAAATTAAAAGAGGAATGACACTTTACTATTTTTTTTATTGAATGGCATCACTAATCAATTAAATTGAGAAGAAAAAAAGTTCCGTTATTTTCTCTTCTGGTGTTTAAAGATTAAAAACAGGTTTTTATATATTGCAAAAGTATAACTGTACAATGTAAACCTCTCTGAAGCTTCATTCAGTTATGTGCTTCGAAATGACAAACAACAATGCGGCGTGGTAAACATTTAAGCGATACGGAAAAAGTCAAAATTCAAGCTTTTCGGTTAACTGGACTA
Source organism: Chrysotoxum bicinctum (assembly GCA_911387755.1). Lineage (NCBI taxonomy): Eukaryota > Metazoa > Arthropoda > Insecta > Diptera > Syrphidae > Chrysotoxum > Chrysotoxum bicinctum. The sequence goes on along the minus strand of OU426987.1, from coordinate 129,078,345 downwards.
AGCTTAAGGGCTATTCGTAGGAAAATTTAAAGATCCGATCGTGTCGTCCGAAATTTCTTACAAGATCCAGAATCTTATGAGACGAAAATAAGACTCGGACATCTGCAGAAGCTGACACGTCGAGATAAGAGGCGTTTAATAAATGCCGCATCCGATTCGGCGCATTCTTTGCCGGACGTTCCTGACGAATTGGGCTTAGGAATTTCGGTTTCAACGGTTTTGCGTGCCTTAAAAAGCATTAAAGTGATTGTTAGGTGCAAAATGATGCCAGCTCCAAATTTGACAACAGTCTACAAAAAAAAAGTAAGAATTTGCCCAGCAAAACATGGAACGGAATTGGAAAACCATAAGTAACATTCCATTAATTTACACTTAACTCTTGTTATTCCAAATGGCATAATCTAATGAATGTTTTTTTCTTAAATTATTTTAGATTATTTTCAGTGGCGAAAAAAAGTTTAATCTTGATGGGTCAGGTGGTTTTAACGGATATTGGCACGATCTGAGAAAAGAAAAAAGTTTTTTTTTTCAAGAGGAACTTTAGCAGTGGCAGTTGTAAGGTTTGGGGGGCCTTCTGCGACCGTGGTAAATTTGCACTTGCCTTCATCTCTGCAAAGATGAACAGTTCAGCTTGCACCCACGTGCTTCAGGATAATTTGGTACTCTACTTAAGACGATTTCGTCGAGTTCGGCATGTCTTCCAGCATGACAATGCCCCAATTCACGTTAGTCGTCAAAGTTTGCGATGGTAGGAATCGAATAACATAAATTTTATGGTGTTCTCGGCACGTTCTCCAGATTGTAACCCTATTGAAAATCTATGGGAAATTTTGACCCGCAAAATTTATATCCATAATAGGCATTTATATAGTGTTGCTGAGCTGCGAGAGGCGATTGTGGAAGAATGGAACTCTATAGAAGATTTTATATTAAAAAACCTTGTCAACAGTATGCCAAAAAGAATTTTGGTCGAAAATAGGGGCAGCAAGATGCCTTACTAGTTTTTCCTAAAAAATTTACTTAAAATAAAGAAGAAATAAAAATAAAAATGCGGTTATACTTTAGCAATACAAGAAAATTTGTTTTTAATTTTTAAACACCAGAAGAGAAAATAACGGAACTTTTTTTCTTCTCAATTTACTTGATTAGTGATGCCATTCAATAAAAAATAGTAGGATGTCATTCCCATTTTAATTTTCTACAAAACGCAATTTTACAGGTGCGGTTATATTTATGCAAGGCACTGTAGTAAGTAAAATAATATTAATTTAAAAAATAAATCACAAAATAAAATCCAGTTTTCTGTTCTTTTTAGATAAAACACTTATAACCTCGTCTGCTAGTATAAGAATTTCGCGATTAATAGCTAGAGCAGCCAAACCATTGTATATAAAAACTATAGTACTCTCATGGAATAGAAAAAAATTTTATGGAATACACTCTACCGAGGGCGCTGTCGAAGGAAAAAATTTGGTGGAGACTTTTGATTTAGGGTGGGGTGGTAATTGAGGAAAGAACGAGAAAATTTTTTTAGCCACGTGGCAATGATAAAGACGAGAATGAGAAAATGAAATTTGTTTTGTAGCATTTTTCTTTTGAGTGATCTTCTGTGTGTGTTGTTGTTATATTTTTTTGTCAAGAATATTTGTTTTGTTTTGTCTTTTCATACGCAACAAAGCAACGTTGTTCAATTTCGGTATATTTAACCAAAATACAACGTTGCTTTTTATTTGTATGGACACACATACCTATTTGAATAGATTTAAGTAGGAATAGATTTGATTCTTGATAGGATTAGGCTTTTTTAAATTTTAGTATACCTAAATAGGTACTTTATCTTAATATATTAGGTAACTTATCTATGTTGATTGCAATTATTATTATTTTTGTTATTCAAAAGTATAATAATTGATGTAATTTTGAAGAACCAAAATAATAATTGCAATAAACTAGGTTAACTGCCTACATTAGATGTAGTGGGTGGTTAGTTAGTGGAAATTGTTTTGTTTGCAATTAATATAATTATGTACATATATAGGTACAAAACTATTTCTTTAAGAAAATCTAATAGGTACGTATACCTATATTTTTATTAAAGAAAATAGCTTTTTCATATGTAGATACCTATATAAAATATGGTATGGTAGAAAATAATTTTGATTCCAAAAAAAAATATGTATTTGTATTCGTTGATAGGTATTTATATTATTATTAAAAATAAAAAAAAGAAATTTGATATTGTTACGGTAAAATTTTCCGTAACAAGAATCATTCTTTCTGTTCCCTATCCTTATTCCTTTCTTTTAATAACCTTCTTAAAACAGGTGTTTCTTTCAACTTACCGAGAGAGAGAGGGGCAGCCATGGTCATCAGCCATCGGTTCACTCGCTCAGTAACTTGAAGAAACAAAATACCAGCGTGTTCAATTTTGAAACTTAATGGACGACAGACGGGTGGTCTGTTCAAGTCTTTTTGCTTGTGACAGTTGGTCACAGAGACAGACGGGCGGTCTGTGTAAACTAGCGGAAAAAGTAACATTGGCGAAATTTTGTTCCCAAATGTTGAAGTTACTCCTTGTGAGAATGGCTGCGTGCCCAACCTAAAACATATTTTTATGTATGTAAAAGATGGAACGTTAACGGCTAGTCCCTATAATTCCCCAAATCTGCGCAAAAACCCAACGAATCAAGTAAATTCGCGATGTAGAAAATTACCACCAACTTCCTCTAAATGTAGTTTATAAATTATAGAAACTTTCTTTGCACAGGTTTTCCAGGGTTTTACCGGGTTTTATGTTCCTTTTTTTTGTTTTCAGAAAATTTTGTTTAAAAACTTGTATGGGGATGTTAGGTGGCTGAATGCACCCATTGAATTGCCCGCCACTGGAAAGTCAATCCGGAGGTCGGCGAATTCAATGATGATGACTGTGCATAAAGCTGGGTGTAAAGTGCGAGTACGAGAAGGCTGATGGGTTCCAACTGCGTTGGCGCACTCTCGCCAATGTGCTGAGTGTTGCTGATAAATGACGCGATCGAAGCCCACGTCACTGATTGGCGGAAAGCACTGGGTTTTAAAAAGAGAAGAGGTCTTCCAGGCAAGGTGAAAGCCTGGAAGAACACTTATTTACGGAGATTCAAGCTAACAAGAGCAAATAAAAATTATAAGGAACAAATTTTTTTTGAAAGCAGAAAAAAAAGGAAAAGAAAAGGAAATTTTATTTTAAAATAAAAAGGAGTTTTATTTTCAAATAAGAGAAGGAAAATTAAAGGATTCAAAGTTGAAGAAACACAGGAGGATTTTGGCAGAGAAAAGTTGAAGTTAACTCGAAGGATATAGCGAGGAATTTGGTGGTATAGTAATACAAAAGCTAAGTATAGTGGTTTTATTATTGTTATTTAAAATTTTATTGTCGGTCGATAATTTCATTTGAAAGTTCATCTTAAGATTCGTTTGGTTTTTGTTCTCGAAAAATTCCGATATTACGGAACGCGCGACCCGTTTTTCTTAACACCGTTTGTGCTTTCGGGACCAAGTGTTAACGGTCCATCTTGTTAATTTCATTTTTTTTGTGTTCTAATTATACAAAAGATCTTGGGTTTTAGCCCTCCTTAATTGCAAGGTTTCCCAAGCAATTCAATAAAATTTTAAAATTCCCATTCGGAATAATAAATTTAAATCTTTTATTTAAAATATCTTTCACCGTCGGTTTCGCTCCAAAGGTTTGTGATTTCCTTAGCTTCAAAAAAAATCACTGGCGCCCTTTTCATTTTTCAGCTACGCCTCTGCGTCGATTGAAAATAAATCATTTCATTTTTTTTATTGCATCATCAACAAAAAAATAATTCGCAAACCCAACCCCTTGCTCAGCATAGTCGTGGTGGTAGCATACATTGTTGCTACCAGTTGCAATTTTTTTCGCTGAACTCATCTACTTGTAGTTTGACAGTTCATCATCGAGTTCTCTTTCTCCTAGTCTTTTGAATTACATACATACATAGTTGTTCGGTCGCATCGTCGTGTGTTTTCTCGTCATTTTGTTTGATTATTTTATTTCAATAATCAATTTAATTTCGCGAATTAAAATTGTAACAAGTTGGCGGTCGATTGTCTCTCACTAAGAAGGTTGATCACATCCCTTAATTGTGGTCTGATGTAAAAGTTGGAAAGCTGAAAATATCGATTAATGTGAAATCTCAGAGTGGGTATTGATCACACCCCAGAATGAGAGAGAGAATTTAAGTTGATTTAAAATGCCGTTTAAAAATGATTTCGAAAGTGGAGTCAAACCCGTTAAATTTTCCGGCCTGGAGAGTGGATAGTGGCCGTTTGTATAAATTTGTAAAATCAAATCATGTGAGAGTTTATGACAGTAACGACGAGTGGAAGTTGGTAGTAGGTAGAAAAGATAGATTAGGAATACTTAGGGATTGTCACGATAGTCCATTAGCTGGACATATGGGTGTTCGAAAAACGTTTGCGAGAGTAGTATCAAAATATTATTGGCCTAAAATGAGGGGAGATATAACGAAATATGTTAGGAAATGTAGGGTATGTCAACAAGTGAAACCAATCAACGATAAACCAGCCGGTCTTATGACTGAAAGAGTAGGAGCTACTTCTCCGTGGGAGATGATAAGTGTGGACTTAGTAGGGCCATTACCTAAGTCTAGTAAAGGTTATATGTATATCCTCACAGTAGTAGATTATTTAACCAAATTTCCTTTGTTGTTTGCATTGAGGTCTGCCACTTAGAAGATAATGTTTTTCTTTTATTTGGAGTTCCGAAAATTGTCATTTGTGACAACGGTCCTCAATTTAAGAGTATGGAACTTAGGGCACTCTGTGATGGATACTCTTCAAAGATTAGGTTTACTCCACATTATCATCCACAGGCTAATCCTGCGGAGAGGATTAATCAGATAATAAAAACGACTTTGAGGGCATATGTTTCAGAGAATCACAGAAGTTGGGATTCTCAGTTAGCAAAAGTGGCTTGTGCCATCCGCACATCCCAACATGAGGTTTTAGGAGTTACACTGTATTATGCTAATTTTGGAAAGGAGATGTCTACTAGTGGTCAGGATATAATAGGAATTAGTAATGAGGTTTTGGATAAGGATATTGGTGTACGAGTAAATTCGGTAGGAGATATAGGAGATAGATTTAGGAATCTTAGGGCAGATATTGCTGTCAAGTTGAAGGCAGCAAGTAAGAAAACATCCGACGCATACAACCTCAGGAGGCGAGATGTTCAATATCTCCCGAATGATGTTGTATGGCGAAGAAATTTTGTTCTTTCGGACGCATCAAATTATTATGCAGCAAAGTTGGCACCAAAATTTGTGGGCCCTTTTAAAATCAGAAAAAGACTGTCTCCTTGGACTTATGTCCTTGAAGACGAAAATGGTAAAGATCGTGGCACTTGGCACACAAAAGATCTGAAAATTTTTACTTCATTATCTGAAAATGGTTAAGTCTAAAAGTCCCAAGAAAGTAAAGTAAAGTAAATTAAAGTAGAGTAAAGTTAATTAAAGTAAAGTAAATTAAAGTAAAGCCAAGTAAATTTCTATTTGTTTTGTTGAATTTTTTAAAGATTTTTTCTGATTTTCATATTTTGCCTTTTAACGTTTTTTTATTAGACTACCATATTTGGTCTGATGGTCTCCTTTGTTGTGTTGTTAACCAAGTTGATCCGTAGGAAATTGCTTATTTTCTTCAAAACTAAGCAATTTCCGAGGAGGAAAGGGTGGGATTTGTTACGGTAAAATTTTCCGTAACAAGAATCATTCTTTCTGTTCCCTATCCTTATTCCTTTCTTTTAATAACCTTCTTAAAACAGGTGTTTCTTTCAACTTACCGAGAGAGAGAGAGGGGCAGCCATGGTCATCAGCCATCGGTTCACTCGCTCAGTAACTTGAAGAAACAAAATACCAGCGTGTTCAATTTTGAAACTTAATGGACGACAGACGGGTGGTCTGTTCAAGTCTTTTTGCTTGTGACAGTTGGTCACAGAGACAGACGGGCGGTCTGTGTAAACTAGCGGAAAAAGTAACATTGGCGAAATTTTGTTCCCAAATGTTGAAGTTACTCCTTGTGAGAATGGCTGCGTGCCCAACCTAAAACATATTTTTATGTATGTAAAAGATGGAACGTTAACAGCTAGTCCCTATAATTCCCCAAATCTGCGCAAAAACCCAACGAATCAAGTAAATTCGCGATGTAGAAAAATACCACCAACTTCCTCTAAATGTAGTTTATAAATTATAGCAACTTTCTTTGCACAGGTTTTCAAGTGTTTCTTACTGGGTTTTATGTTCCTTTTTTTTGTTTTCAGAAAATTTTGTTTAAAAACTTGTATGGGGATGTTAGGTGGCTGAATGCACCCATTGAATTGCCCGCCACTGGAAAGTCAATCCGGAGGTCGGCGAATTCAATGATGATGACTGTGCATAAAGCTGGGTGTAAAGTGCGAGTACGAGAAGGCTGATGGGTTCCAACTGCGTTGGCGCACTCTCGCCAATGTGCTGAGTGTTGCTGATAAATGACGCGATCGAAGCCCACGTCACTGATTGGCGGAAAGCACTGGGTTTTAAAAAGCGAAGAGGTCTTCCAGGCAAGGTGAAAGCCTGGAAGAACACTTCTTTACGGAGATTCAAGCTAACAAGAGCAAATAAAAATTATAAGGAACAAATTTTTTTTGAAAGCAGAAAAAAAAGGAAAAGAAAAGGAAATTTTATTTTAAAATAAAAAGGAGTTTTATTTTCAAATAAGAGAAGGAAAATTAAAGGATTAAAAGTTGAAGAAACACAGGAGGATTTTGGCAGAGAAAAGTTGAAGTTAACTCGAAGGATATAGCGAGGAATTTGGTGGTATAGTAATACAAAAGCTAAGTATAGTGGTTTTATTATTGTTATTTAAAATTTTATTGTCGGTCGATAATTTCATTTGAAAGTTCATCTTAAGATTCGTTTGGTTTTTGTTCTCGAAAAATTCCGATATTACGGAACGCGCGACCCGTTTTTCTTAACACCGTTTGTGCTTTCGGGACCGAGTGTTAACGGTCCATCTTGTTAATTTCATTTTTTTTGTGTTCTAATTATACAAAAGATCTTGGGTTTTAGCCCTCCTTAATTGCAAGGTTTCCCAAGCAATTCAATAAAATTTTAAAATTCCCATTCGGAATAATAAATTTAAATCTTTTATTTAAAATATCTTTCACCGTCGGTTTCGCTCCAAAGGTTTGTGATTTCCTTAGCTTCAAAAAAAATCACTGGCGCCCTTTTCATTTTTCAGCTACGCCTCTGCGTCGATTGAAAATAAATCATTTCATTTTTTTTATTGCATCATCAACAAAAAAATAATTCGCGAACCCACCCCCTTGCTGAGCATAGTCGTGGTGGTAGCATACATTGTTGCTACCAGTTGCAATTTTTTTCGCTGAACTCATCTACTTGTAGTTTGACAGTTCATCATCGAGTTCTCTTTCTCCTAGTCTTTTGAATTACATACATAGTTGTTCGGTCGCATCGTCGTCGTGTGTCTTCTCATTTTGTTTGATTATTTTATTTCAATAATCAATTTAATTTCGCGAATTAAAATTGTAACAATATATGTAGGTATAGAATAGTTTTTAAAATTTATTCATACCTATAAACATTGTTTGCAAAAAATATAGGAAATTTTTAATACTTTTTATGTGTATATAAACAATTTCAGAAATGTATAAATATTCACATAAAGCAATTGTGAAAAAAAATCAAATAAGTTTTTCGAGAAAAAAATAATTTTAGAAAACTTAAATTAATTTAAAAAAAATTAGAATAAATAGAATAAAATTATTATTGACATAATATTTTTTAAAAATCAGAAAGAAATTTGGTGTAAATTTTAAAAAATTATTGATGCACCCCACATGAAAAATTTTTAAAATAAAAATAAACATTTTTTTACAAAAAATAGTTCTTATCCATATATTTTGTAAAAATATAAGATATTTGCCCTGCGAATTCTGAACAAACAAATATTTCTTTTAATGTTTGTCTACGAAGTTTTATCAAATTTGGAAATTATTAATTCATTAAAATAAAAATTTTGTTTTTTTTTTTTGTATTTTGTTAATATAAATATAAAAAAGTACGAATTTATGCAAACAAAGTTTAAAAAACCTTTTATTATTGAACTAATTTTGAATATAAAAAATTTCTTTAAAATTGTTCTAGAAAAAAATTTGGGATATTAATTTTAAGTATAAAATAAAGATTCTAGGAAATATTTTCAAAAATTAGTTGCTCAAACTTTTTCAAGACATTGATTTTTAAAAAACAATTTTTTTAGATAAAAAAATATTTTTTCGTGTTCTCTATCATCGTAAAGTCAAATTTGATCAAAATCTCGAGTTAAATTTTTTCCACATGCAAAACTTGCAATTACATAATTTTTTAAGTGAAAATAAAATAAAAAAAATTTGGTACGCCAACCTAAAGTTTTTATTATTGTTCGAATGGAAATTAGGTTTCGAAATAAAATACTGAGCCGTTTTTGAGATATCGAATTTTCCAAGAAAAAAATTAGTTTTTTTTCCAAAAATTAAAAAAATATTTTTTTTTTAAAGCTTTGAGACGCAATGTTTTTAAACTTTTTGGACGCATCTCTATAAAAAAAAATTCGATAATGAGAAAATTGTCAAATGTCAAAATTTGAGGAAATGGTTCTATGGTAGGTACAAGCTGTAATTTCAAAATTTGTTTTTTTCAAATTAAAGATCATACAAAGAAAAAAAAATTATTAAAATTCCAGGCGCCGTTTTCAAGAAAAATACGATTTTTGAAAGCCATTTTTTTTTTACATTTGTATGGTGGGTACCTTTATTTTTAGGTAAAATACATTTTTTTTTCTCACATCTTGTAGATTATATTGATAAACTTTTACTTATCAAGTTTTAAAAAATCTAGCATGGGGTTTTCGAAATACATATTGAGTTTTGAAAAGTTTATTTTAAAAATCCAAAAAATTTTGTTTGAAAATTTTAATACACAATTCTATTAAAGTTTTTGGGGAGCTTTAGCAAAAAAAAAAATATCAAAATCGGTTGTACCGTTTTTGAGACAATGAGAAACAAAAAAAACTGGTTCCATGGGGGGTACAAAAAATACCCCTTAAAATAAATAATCACTGCCAATCGCACAGACAATGATTATGAGAAAAAAAAAAACGCGAAAATTTATTGGCAATGAATGTATAATGCTGTTCAAACACCTATACATATCCATTTGCCTCTAAAAAACGGCTGAAATATGAAAAAATAAGACATGGTTTTTAGCAGAAATTGTTTTTTTTTTTTTTTGATTTAGTAGTTGAAGTCTATTACAAATTAACCAAAAAAAAATAAATTTAATACATACATATATTTTTCTTCCATTAGAATTAAAAAATGTGAAAATATTTTTGTTTCGAAACGGAGCTTCGTAGACCCCCCAAAGTTGACATCTTCTAACGTGATTTCTGGCTAAACTACTCGTAATCTTAGAGGATCAAAAATTGCATATTCGTGGTCTAGGGAGTGCCAGCTTTCAATCCACGTATCGCATGTAACGAAAAACAAATGTTTATCTTTAAATGCGATTTGCGGCTAAATGGAGCTCCGTATACCCCCCAAGGTTGACATTTTCAAACGTGATTTCTGGCTAAACTATGCATCTTAGCGAGTTAAAAATTGCATACTAGTGATGTAGGGAGTGATGTATCACATGATTTTTTTTTTGTTATTTTGCATTTCAAAATTCTACATTTTGAAATTCTACTTCTCAAAATTTTGAATTTCTAATTTTACTTATTAAGTTTTCTGCACTTAAGAATTCTACTTCTCAAAGTACATTTTTCAAGATTATATTTCCCAAAATTTTGCATTTCAAAATTCTACTTCTCAAAATTCTGCTTTTCAAATTGTACCTATTAAGTTTTCTGCATTTCAGAATTCTACTTCTCAAAATATCTTTTTCAAAATTTTACTTTTTAAGTTTTCTGCATTTCATCCTAAAATTCTGCATTTCAAAATTTGCCTTTTCAAAATTTTACTTACAAAGCTTTTTGCATTTCAAAATTCCTTTTTCAAACTTCTGCTGTTAAAAATTTACTTATTAAGCTTTCTGCATTTCAAAATTCCTTTTTCCAACTTCTGCTTTTCAAAATTTTACTTATTAATTTTAATGCATTTCAAAATTTAATTTCCCAAAATTCTGCATTCCAAAATTCTACTCTTCAAAATTTTATCTTTCAATATACATACCTAATTGTTCTGTATTTCAGAATAATACTCAAAACTCTAATTCTCAAAATTCTGCATTTGAAAAATCTGCCTACAAAAATAATTATCTATCTACACAAAATAATTGTTTTGAGTGGTAACCGTTTAAGAATTCGTGTATTTGAATAAAAATCCTACATTTGCTCCAATATAAATACAACGAAAAAAATCAAATCTAATACCGTTTTTTCTCTATGCGTGAAGCAAAAAATGCCACCTCATACTTATTTGTATAGAAAATTGATAAAAAGAAAACAGAAAATAGCTTTCTTGTCGTCGCTTTGTTCTGCACCTTCGTTTTGCTTTTACCGAAAATATTATCACCCCTTCCTGATTATCGTCTATCCTTACTCTCCACAACTCTACGTAAAAAGTTATGGAATACGCTCGTATGGCGCCGCATCGTTCGTTCCTCTTCATGAGAGTACTATAGTTTTTATATACAAGGGCCAAACCTTTGTATATAAACACTATAGTACTCTCAACGAACGATGCGGCGCCATACGAGCGTATTCCATAACTTTTTACGTAGAGTTGTGGAGAGTAAGGACAGACGATAATCAGGAAGGAGTGATAATATTTTCGGTAAAAGCAAACCGAAGGTGCAGAACAAAGCGACGACAAGAAAGCTATTGTCTGTTTTCTTTTTATCAATTTTCTATACAAATAAGTATGAGGTGGCATTTTTTGCTTCACGCATAGAGAAAAAATGGTATATTGTTAAGTTTGATTTTTTTCGTTGTATTTGTATTGGAGCAAATGTAGGATTTTTATTCAAATACACGAATTCTTAAACGATTACCACTCAGAACAATTATTTTGTGTAGATAGATAATTATTTTTGTAGGCAGATTTTTCAAATGCAGAATTTTGAGAATTGGAGTTTTGAGTATTATTCTGAAATACAGAACAATTAGGTAAATTGAAAGCTAAAATTTTCAAGAGTAGAATTTTGGAATGCAGAATTTTGGGAAATTAAATTTTGAAATGCATAAAAATTAATAAGTAAAATTTTGAAAAGCAGAAGTTTGAAAAAGGAATTTTGAAATGCAGAAAGCTTAATAAGTAAATTTTGAACAGCAGAAGTTTAAAAAAGAAATTTTGAAATGCAGAAAGCTTAGTAAGTAAAATTTTGAAAAGGCAAATTTTGAAATGCAGAATTTTAGGAAATAAAATTTTTAAATGCAGAAAACTTAGTAAGTAAAATTTTGAAATGCAGAATTTTAGGAAAGACAATTTTGAAATGCAGAAAACTTAGTAAGTAAAATTTTGAAATGCAGAATTTTAGGAAAGAAAATTTTGAAATGCAGAAAACTTAGTAAGTAAAATTTTGAAAAGCAGAATTTTGAAATGCAGAATTTTACGAAAGAAAATTTTGAAATGCAGGAAATTTAGTAAGTAAAATTTTGAAAAGTAAAATTTTGAAATGCAGAATTTTAGGAAAGAAAATTTTGAAATGCAGAAAACTTAAAAAGTAAAATTCTGAAAAAGGTATTTTGACAAGTTGTAATGAAAATTCCCGAACTATAATTATTTATCTTTATGTTGAAGGTATTTAATAATTTATGAAGGCGGACAACAATCCGCAGACTCAAAATAATTAATTAAATAATAAAACAATCACGAATGAGATAAACCGGCGCGCGTCGCGAAGAATAAAGTTAAATTACAAATGACGTATGACGTGAACGTCAACCGATGGAATTGTTCGGAAAATTTCCACCACCGACAGCAAACACAGTGCTGCCACCCGATAGCTCAGTTTGGGGTGGGTTTAATTGAATAATTGGGGAAGTTGATTAATCTTTTGATTAATCAAAATGTTATCAAAAATTATTTTTGATATTGGAAAATGGGAATAGGGTGTTCCTAGAATCGAAAAAAATTACGAATGAAGAAAATGCAAAAAAAAATGGGCGCCAGTAATTTTTTTTTGTTTGAATTAAAGGAAATTACAAACCTTTTGGAGCGGAACCAAGAAATTTCTATTTGAATAAATAAGAAAATTTGAACTTTGTTTCGAAGAATTTTTAATTTATCTAGATTTTTGCTTGGGAAACCTTACTAGCAGGATTAAAACCCAAGATCTTTTAAAATTTTTAATGACAAAGAATTTTCACAAATTCAAACTGTGAAAACAAAACCGAACGCAAATTTAATAACTGAAAACGCAAGTGAAACGCAAATGGGCCGTTAACGAGCAAAAACCGTTCCCTCAATTTTCGGGGTTGAAATTCGACACACTGACTAACAAATTGTCTACAAATCGACACTTTTTCAGAAAATTTAAATCTTTCGAAATTAACACAAAAAGAAAACACTCTACTTATCTTTTTCTTATAATCTACGGATCTCCTATCCGTCTTTTCTCTGTCACCTCGATTTTCGTTATTTTCTAAATTCCTTCTCGCCTCGAATCCTCGTTTTCCTCTTCTAGATTATCTCCACCAAACTTTCTCAATTTTCTTTTTAATTAAAACAAAAACTTTTTCTAAATTTTGTCTCCTTTTAAAATTTCTTCCTTTTTCTCTTCTTAATGAAAACAACCTTCGGTTTGAACAGTTCTCCAAAGAGTGACTTTCCAACCTATTCTTCTTGTCCTTCTCGGCCATTCCATTCTCTCACACATTCATACGGCCAGCCAATCGTTTTCGAGATCATCAGTCACGGGATCACGGCTTCCTGGAAAGCTACTCGCTCTCCTTGGAAACATCCGTTTCTCCGTGGTCGAATCTCATCGAAACTTTACTTTCACACACACATTCAGTGATTCAACAAGTTGTTGGATGTCTTTCCAAAACTTGCCGAATCCTAATGGCCGAGTTCAGACTCCCTTCAACTAATTTTTTTTTTGAGAAAATTTAAAAGAAGCAAAATCAAGAAAAAGTTCCACCTAGGCATTCTCCTAGTTACTATTAAATATTCTAATAATTCGAAGCGCGAAGCAATCCCACACAACCAACGTCGAGGTGAAAAAGGAATTCATTTCTTTAAATCCAAAGTTACGAGTATTTCTTTTGTTGTCAATTTCGAAAGATCTTTTATATAATAAAAATTCTGATTAACGAAATTCGAAACGCGTTAACGACCCATTTTGCTGACAAACATTTTAAGCTACGTTAATATTGATCTTTTTTTTTTTAAAAAATAAATTACGATGTCGATAAGTAAGAGTCCACCTGACTCGATTACTTCTTCAGCTCATCCGCTGGCACTCCGAAAGAGACCGTCTGTCTTCTTTCTTTGTTTACTGGTGTTGGAACCAACTGTTCCACTAATATATCTCGGCAACCTATTTGTGTTACTTTTCAAAAATACTTTAAGAGCAGGTCTCTGGCTGATGGCTACCAGGTATCTACTAACTCTATAAGTATTTTGGAGCAGCAACGGAAAAAGAAACTTAAAATGGTTAAAGGCAGGTGAAACTTGTTGTGGTAAATTTTACCGCAACAAATCCCACCCTTACCTCCCAGAAAATGTGCTTACATTTCTGTAACACATTTTCTAAGATTTGCCAAGGAAATAAAAAGAAAAAAAAGGTTTTCCATCAAAAAAAATCCAAAAAGCAAAAATTAAAAAATGAAAATCATTAAGTATCAAAAACCACAATACCAAAAAAATACTTTACTCTACTTTAATCTTCGGATGCATCGGTATACGGTTTTAAATCTTTAACATGCCAAGTTCCGCGTTCTTTACCACTACTATCTTGTAAAACATATGTCCAAGGTGACATACGCTTCTTGATTTCAAACGGGCCGACAAACTTCGGCGCTAATTTGGCTGCATAATAATTCGCGGCATCCGACAACGAAAAGTTCCTACGCCAGACAATTTCGCCGGGGTGATATTGAACATCACGCCGTCGAAGATTATAGACCTGAGCAGATCTCTTAGATGCTGCTTGTAACTTCTTTCCTATATCCGATCTTAGTTCCTTGAAACGTTCAGCGATCTCATCCCGATCCTGAACGGTTCCTGAACTATCCTCCACAGATGGTACTTCTCGACCTGAAGTCACCATATCCCTACCAAAATTCGCATAGTAAGGCGAAACACCTAAAACCTCATGTTGTGACGTGCGAATAGCACACGCCACCTTACTCAATTGTGAGTCCCACACTCTGTGGTTTTCTGCGACGTAAGCCCTCAACGTCGTCTTAAGGATTTGGTTTATCCTTTCCGCAGGATTCGCCTGCGGATGATAATGGGCTGTAAATTTTAATTGTGACGCGTACGCCTGGCAAAGCGTTTTCAGTTCCTTAGATCGAAACTGGGGACCGTTGTCACACACGATCACCTTTGGGATGCCAAATAAGAGCAAAACATTATCTTCAAGTTCCCTAACGATTGCCCTAGAAGTAGCCGACCTCAAAGCGAAAAGTAGCGGAAACTTTGTGAAATAATCTACTACCGTCAAAATGTAAATAAAACCCCTAGTCGATTTAGGAAGCGGACCTACCAAATCTACACAAATCATTTCCCATGGTGATTTGATTCCTACCCTCTCAGTCATCAATCCAGCTGGCTTCTCATTCACAGGCTTTACCTGTTGGCAAACTTTACAACTCCTAACATATTTGGTTATATCAGCCCTCATTTTTGGCCAGTAAAACTTAGCCGCTATCCTAGCACAAGTTTTTCTAACACCCATGTGTCCTGCTAATGGTCCATCATGGTATTCCTGTAAAATCCCTAATCTCTCATTCCTACCTAACACTCTCTTCCACTCCTGGTTATTTTCATGTACTACAACGTGACTAGCCTTTACGAGTTTAAACAACTGACCTTGTTCAACTCTCCAGGCTGGGTACCTAAGCGGATTCGAATTTATATCCGAAATCATTCTCTTTACCCAAGGGTCTAAATCCTCATCTGAGATACCACCCAACTGTGGAACTCCCCGAGAAAGCATATCCGGAACCACATGCTCTTTGCCCTTTCGGTGAATGATTTCGAAATCGAATTGTTGGAGCCTAACTGCCCAACGCGCTAATCTACCCTGCGGATCTTTAAGATTGCTTAACCATACCAAGGAATAGTGATCCGTTACAACAGTAAACCGAACGCCTTCGATATACGGTCGCAACTTCTCAATAGCCCACAATACAGCCAAGCACTCTTTCTCTGTTGTAGAATAATTTCTCTCATTCCTATTCAAAGACCTACTAAGGTAACAGACAACCTTTTCTCCCTCATCAAAGTTCTGTGAAAGAACTGCACCGATACCGAAATCTGAAGCATCTGTTTGAACGACAAAAGGTCGTTTAAAATCTGGGCAAGTAAGTATAGGTGCTGTCACCAAACACTCTTTTGCCTTCCTGAAACTATCCTCGCATTCTACAGTCCAAGTAAACTTCATATTTTTCTTTAACAAATCCGATAACGGCCTAAGCAATTCCGCAAAATTCGGTACAAAACGACGGTACCACGAAACTGTCCCTATAAAACTCCTAACTTCTTTTACATTCCTCGGTGCTGGAATCCTAACCATGCTTTCCACTTTCTCTGGATCTACATGTAACCCATTTCGATCCACTATATATCCTAAAAATTTCAGCGATGGCATGCAAAAGTTGCATTTCTCCTTACTGACTTTCAACCCTGCTCCACTCAACCTTTTCATCACCTCATTCAGAATTTCAAGATGTTGTTTGAAACTTTCTGTAATGATGATGATGTCGTCTAAATAGACGAAAACGAATGGCTCGAGGTCGGCACCCAAAACTGTGTCGATAAACCTCTGCCAAGTAGCAGGCGAGTTGTGAAGACCGAAAGGCATTCTTCGAAATTGAAAAAGACCTCTCCCAGGGACCGTAAAGGCAGTATAGGGCTTAGATTCCTCCTCCATAGGAATCTGCCAATACGCTGACTTGATGTCTAGCGAAGACAAGAACCTCGCACCTCGAAGCCTGTCTAAAATTGAATTGATATAAGGAAGTGGATAAGCGTCCCTATCAGTATTTTTATTCAGCTTCCTATAGTCCACACAGAACCTAAAGGAGCCATCTTTCTTTTTAACTAAAAGTATTGGAGATGACCACGCACTTGTCGATCTCTCAATAACACCTGCATCTAACATTTCGTTTAATTCCCTATCAATATGAACTTGCATAGCCGGCGAGACCGGATAATACCGTTGTTTAATCGGTTCCGCCGACGTCCTAATTTTATGCGCAACCATAGTTGTGCACCCTAAGCCTTCAGGCATCCTACTAAACGATTCCTCAATCAAATCTTCTAAACTCTTGATTTCCCTATCACTCAACTCTGATCGTTCTGTAATCGAACAAATCGAAACCGGCTGTTCCGAAAAATTCCACTCACGTGACCTTAAATCCGGTATAATACCCGAAAGTGCCCAAAAATCTGCACCTAGGATCACCGTGTGTGGCAGAGTTGGTATAACAAGACAGTCAATCAACACTGCCCTGTCTTCTACAACTATTGGAAGAGAGAGTGTCCCTAAAACCTTGACACCTGTTCCATCTGCTAACCGAACGCAGTGAACAGTGTCTGTACCTAACGAAAGACCTAAATTTTGAAGAATTTTCCAAGAATCCCTACCTATTATGGTTCTAGAAGCTCCTGAATCTAATAAACCTAAAAATCTAGTACCATAAATACTAACTCCTAAAAATGGTCTCCTATCATCACCGTTTGCCTCGAGAGTAAAACCTAAATGAATCTGATCCATCAGCTGGTTTTCAGCAGGCAAAACCTTCAACGTCTTCGAGCCTCCTGCCCTGCTGGCACAAGAGTCCGTTGACCGTTTCCCGAACACCGTCGGCAGTTTTGTCTACTGACCCCTAAAGCCCCACAACCAAAACAACGCCTAGGAGCGGAACACCTATTTGCAAAATGGCCTGATCCATTGCAATTATAACACCTAACCGAAGACCTTTGGTTCGAAGATTGGGCCTGACGAGCAGTTTGGTTATTCCCCGCAATAACCGAAACTGCAGAAGTTTCAACACCTACGTATGCTAGATCCGGCTCTAGCAGATTCCTATTACCCCTAACACTAGGTGGTGGAACATATGATTCCACGTTTGCCCTAACTGCTTCTAAATTCCTACCTAACGCCACCAAATCGGATACGCAACTTGGTTTCGCCAAACCAAGCTGAGTTTGGTAGAAAGGTGTCAAGTTCCTTTGAATCATTGACAACTTCCTACCTTCCGATATTGGTTCAGTTAACCTACCAAACAAATTCTGCATTGTCGCCACATAGACTCCGATAGATTCATCTTTGCCTTGTGTGCGACGCCTAATCTCATCTAAAAGTGAATCATCGTAATTCGGTGGCAAGAACTCCAGCTTCAACTCTCTGACGAGTTCTGGCCACGAATTAATCGACAACCTAATTGCCCTATACCAAATGAGAGCTTTTCCCACAAAAAGCTCAACTGCTGCCCTAAAAAGCTGTGTTTCTGAAACACCTCTAGCCTGACACATCTCTTCAACCCTCTCAAGAAACGAGTTCACTGAAACGCCACAGCGCTCTCCAGTAAACTTTACTTCCCATTTACCTATATCTATACATTTTTCCGAACTAACTATAACCCGTTCTACCACTGGGTTAATCTGATTATTAAAGCCCCTATTTTCATCTATGCTACAGCTACTAGCTCCAGTCAATGTATCGACGTTAGTACTCGGAGGTTCAGCTGAACGCTGCTTTTCAACCTCGCCCTTGTTCCTAATAACTTGTTCCGTATCCTGTTTCTTCAGATTCCTTTCATCATCAACTTCCTCCTCATCATTATCATTTTCCTCATCTTCCTCATCTCCTTCTAATTCTGCCATAGCCATTACCAACTTATTTTTAAGAGCCTGTTTCCCTTTCTCCTGACTCTCATTCTCTGGAATACTCCTGTCCATCCTACGTAGCCCCCACTCAACCTTTGTGATGATCTTTAAATACTCCTTCGAAGTTTCCGACTTCGGCGGAGTTTCTAACAACTTCCCTATCTCTATCAACTTCTTCTCTACCGCCATCGAATCCTGTTCGAAAGTGAACGGGTAAGCGGGAGGAATAAAAGAATTCCTACGTTCCAGTTTCAAAGCTACCCTAAGCGTTTTTCGCATCTCCTCTACTGTCCCTATAGTTAGACCTCTGAACTCTACCTCGTATGTAATCTCGTCTTGCGACAACCTATTCACTTGATTTGCATCCATTTCAACAAAAAATAAATCAACACAAACCAAAATTATTTTATTTGAAGTAATATATATGACGTTATGAAAATAGTCACGAAAGGAAAAAAAATGCAAAGAAAAAGCGAAAATCAAGTGCGAAGAATCGAACCCTTCGAAAACGCGAAAACCACAAATGAAAATGAAGATTTATCAATAACACAATCAAATCGAAGCCCACTTAGGACAAACAACCAAAGAAAATCAATTAGATACAATTAACAAAAAAAAGTATTAAAAAGTACTATTATTTCCCTAAACGTACTATATCGAAACGACAGCACCGATATTCACCACGATGAAATCTACAAAGTGTCAACCGAATATTTAAACTACACAAAATGCTGGTGTGAACGAGACCGCACTATTTCTCTCAATGCAAAATGGATGCAAGCAAAATTAATATTATAATAAAAATATATCAACAAAAAGAAACGAATCAATTTAAGTGTCAATTAATCAATAATTTTCACTTAAATTGAAACAATCAATGAAAATAAAAAAAACAACCAAAAAAACCTTACTCAATTTTATCCTTCTTTGTACCAACTTGTTTTTATTTTCTGATTTTCCTTTGATGAAGTCACTCAAAATGGCCAATCTTCCGCAATATGTTTTCCGAATTTCAGGCACTATTTCCACAAAAGGGTATATCACTTTTTACCTAAATTAAGAAGAAAATAACACCAAGTAAATATTTCTTTAGAATAAAATGAAAAATAAACAACCACTTCCCTAAGATCACAGCACAAACAAGACAAAAACAATTTAGCTCTTCTCTTTTTTTTTACGCACGAAACACCAAAGGAGGCCCCACGTTGGGCGCCAATTGTAATGAAAATTCCCGAACTATAATTATTTATCTTTATGTTGAAGGTATTTAATAATTTATGAAGGCGGACAACAATCCGCAGACTCAAAATAATTAATTAAATAATAAAACAATCACGAATGAGATAAACCGGCGCGCGTCGCGAAGAATAAAGTTAAATTACAAATGACGTATGACGTGAACGTCAACCGATGGAATTGTTCGGAAAATTTCCACCACCGACAGCAAACACAGTGCTGCCACCCGATAGCTCAGTTTGGGGTGGGTTTAATTGAATAATTGGGGAAGTTGATTAATCTTTTGATTAATCAAAATGTTATCAAAAATTATTTTTGATATTGGAAAATGGGAATAGGGTGTTCCTAGAATCGAAAAAAATTACGAATGAAGAAAATGCAAAAAAAAAATGGGCGCCAGTAATTTTTTTTTGTTTGAATTAAAGGAAATTACAAACCTTTTGGAGCGGAACCAAGAAATTTCTATTTGAATAAATAAGAAAATTTGAACTTTGTTTCGAAGAATTTTTAATTTATCTAGATTTTTGCTTGGGAAACCTTACTAGCAGGATTAAAACCCAAGATCTTTTAAAATTTTTAATGACAAAGAATTTTCACAAATTCAAACTGTGAAAACAAAACCGAACGCAAATTTAATAACTGAAAACGCAAGTGAAACGCAAATGGGCCGTTAACGAGCAAAAACCGTTCCCTCAATTTTCGGGGTTGAAATTCGACACACTGACTAACAAATTGTCTACAAATCGACACTTTTTCAGAAAATTTAAATCTTTCGAAATTAACACAAAAAGAAAACACTCTACTTATCTTTTTCTTATAATCTACGGATCTCCTATCCGTCTTTTCTCTGTCACCTCGATTTTCGTTATTTTCTAAATTCCTTCTCGCCTCGAATCCTCGTTTTCCTCTTCTAGATTATCTCCACCAAACTTTCTCAATTTTCTTTTTAATTAAAACAAAAACTTTTTCTAAATTTTGTCTCCTTTTAAAATTTCTTCCTTTTTCTCTTCTTAATGAAAACAACCTTCGGTTTGAACAGTTCTCCAAAGAGTGACTTTCCAACCTATTCTTCTTGTCCTTCTCGGCCATTCCATTCTCTCACACATTCATACGGCCAGCCAATCGTTTTCGAGATCATCAGTCACGGGATCACGGCTTCCTGGAAAGCTACTCGCTCTCCTTGGAAACATCCGTTTCTCCGTGGTCGAATCTCATCGAAACTTTACTTTCACACACACATTCAGTGATTCAACAAGTTGTTGGATGTCTTTCCAAAACTTGCCGAATCCTAATGGCCGAGTTCAGACTCCCTTCAACTAATTTTTTTTTTGAGAAAATTTAAAAGAAGCAAAATCAAGAAAAAGTTCCACCTAGGCATTCTCCTAGTTACTATTAAATATTCTAATAATTCGAAGCGCGAAGCAATCCCACACAACCAACGTCGAGGTGAAAAAGGAATTCATTTCTTTAAATCCAAAGTTACGAGTATTTCTTTTGTTGTCAATTTCGAAAGATCTTTTATATAATAAAAATTCTGATTAACGAAATTCGAAACGCGTTAACGACCCATTTTGCTGACAAACATTTTAAGCTACGTTAATATTGATCTTTTTTTTTTTAAAAAATAAATTACGATGTCGATAAGTAAGAGTCCAACTGACTCGATTACTTCTTCAGCTCATCCGCTGGCACTCCGAAAGAGACCGTCTGTCTTCTTTCTTTGTTTACTGGTGTTGGAACCAACTGTTCCACTAATATATCTCGGCAACCTATTTGTGTTACTTTTCAAAAATACTTTAAGAGCAGGTCTCTGGCTGATGGCTACCAGGTATCTACTAACTCTATAAGTATTTTGGAGCAGCAACGGAAAAAGAAACTTAAAATGGTTAAAGGCAGGTGAAACTTGTTGTGGTAAATTTTACCGCAACAAATCAGAATTCTGAAATGCAGAAAACTTAATAGGTACAATTTGAAAAGCAGAATTTTGAGAAGTTGAATTTTGAAATGCCAAATTTTGGGAAATAATGCACAAAACTTAGTAAGTAAAATTTGGAAATGCAGAATTTTGAGAAGTAGAATATCGAAATGCAGAATTTTGAAAACTTTAATTTTGACAAGTAGTATATTGAAAACTAAAATTTTATCAATTAGAATCTTGAAATTCAAAATTTTGAGAAGTAGAATTTCAAAATGTAAAATTTTGAAATACAAAATAACAAAAAAAAAATCATGTGATACATCACTCCCTACATCACGAGTATGCAATTTTTAACTCGCTAAGATGCCTAGTTTAGCCAGAAATCGCGTTTGAAAATGTCAACTTTGTGGGGTCTACGAAGCTCCGTTTAGCCGCAAATCGCGTTTAAAGATAAAAATTTGTTTTTCGAAAAAAAAAATAATTTTCACATTTTTTACTTCTAATGGAAGAAAAATATATGTATTAAATGTAGTTGTTTTGGTTAATTTGTAATAAACTTCAACTACTAAATCAGAAGAAAACAATTTCTGCTAAAATAATTAACATAGCGATTTTTAAATGTGGGAACCATGTCTTATTTTTCCATATTTCAACCGTTTTTTTAGAGGCATATACATATGTATAGGTGTTTGAGTAGCATTATACATTCATTGCCAATAAATTTTCGCGGTTTTTTCTCATAATCATTGTCTGTGCGATTGGCAGTGGTTATTTATTTAGTTAAAGCTGGGTAATGGTTGAACAAAATTTTCCAAAAAAATGGTTATTTTTGATAGATACCCCTCATGGAACAATTTTTTTTTGTTTTTCACTGTCTCAAAAACGGTACAACCGATTTTGATTATTTTTTTGCTAAAGCTCCCCAAAAACTTAAATGAATTGTGTATTCAAATTTTCAAAAATTTTTTTTTTGATTTTTAAAATACACTTTTCAAAACTCAATATTTCTAAAACCCCATGCTAGATTTATTTTAAACTTGATAAATAAAAGTTTATCAATATAATCTACAAGATGTGAGAAAAAAAATTATTTTACCTAAAAATAAAGGTATACCCATCATACAATAATGTAAAAAAAAAATTTAAAATGGTTTTCAAAAATCGTATTTTTCTCGAAAACGGCACATGGAATTTTGATAAATTTTTTTTTTCTTTCAATAAATGTGTATGATCTTTAATTTAATAAAACAAATTTTGAAATTAAGATATTACAGCTTGTACCTACCATAGAACCATTTTTTCAAATTTTAACATTTGACAATTTTTCATTATAGAATTTTTTTTTAGAGATGCTTCCAAAGTCTCAAAACTTTTTTTTTAAATTTTTGGAAAAAAGTATTTTTTTTTTGGAAAATTCGATATCTCAAAAACGGCTCAATATTTTATCTTGAAACTTAATTTTCATTCGAACAATAATAAAAACTTAAGGTTAGCGTACCAATTTTTTTTTATTTTATTTTCACTTACAAAATTATGTAATTGCAAGTTTTGCATGTGGAAAAGATTTAACTCGAGATTTTGATCAAAGTTGACTTTACGATGATAGGGAACATGAAAAAATATTTTTTTATCTAAAAAAATTGTTTTTGAAAAATCAATGTCTTGAAAAAGTCTGAGCGATTAATTTTTGAAAATATTTCCTAGAATCTTTATTTTTAAATACTTAAAATTAATATCCCAAATTTTTTCTAGAACAATTTTAAAGAATTTTCTTATATTCAAAATTAGTTTAATTACAAAAGGTGTTTTAAACTTTGTTTGCATAAATTCGTACTTTTTATATTTATATTAACAAAATACCAAAAAAAAAAATGTATTTATAAATTAATAATTTCCAAATTTGATAAAATTTCGTAAGCAAAATTCACAGGGCAAATATATTATTTGCTTACAAAATATATGGATAAGAACTATTTTTTTTTAAAAAAAAGTTTATTTTTATTTTAAAAATTTTTCATGTGGGGTGCATCAATAATTTTTTTTAAATTGACACCAAATTTCTTTTTTTTTATTTTTCTAAAATTGCTTATAAGCAATATGTAAATGCATACAAAATATTTTTTCCAAAAAAGGTAACTGATTTTTTAAAAATATTATGTCAATAATAATTTTATTCTATTTATTCTAATTTTTTTTAATAAATTTAAGTTTTCTAAAATTATCTTTTTCTCGAAAAACTTATTTGATTTTTTTTCACAATTGCTTTATGTGAATATTTATAAATTTCTGAAATTGTTTATATACACATAAAAAGTATTAAAAATTTTCTATATTTTTTGCAAACAAAGTTTATATGAATAAATTTTAAAAACTGTTCTATACCTATATCAAATTTCTTTTTTTTTTTATTTTTAATTATATAAATACCTATCAACGAATACAAATAATTTTGTCTACCATACCATATTTTATATATGTAGGTATGTACATACGAAAAAGCTTTTTTTTTAAATAAAAATATAGGTAGGTATACGTACCTATGTATTAGATTATCTTAAAGAAATAGTTTTATACCTTTGTACATATATACATATGTACATAATTATATTAATTGCAAAAAAAACAATTTCCACTACCTAACTACCCACTGCATCTAATGTAGGCAGTTAACCTAGTTGATTGCAATTATTATTTTTGTTCTTCAAAATTACACCAATTATTATACTTTTGAATAACAAAAATAATAATTATTGCAATAAACATTGGTAAGTTACCTAATATATTAAGATAAAGTACCTATGTACCTAGATATTATAAAATTCAAAAAAGCCTAATCCTATCAAGAATCAATTTTCAAAATTATTCCTACTTAAATCTATTCAAATGGGTATGTGTGTCCATACAAATAAAAAGCAACGTTGTATTTTGGTTAGATATGCCGAAATTTAACAACGTTGCTTTGTTGCGTATGAAATAGCCAAAACAAAACAAATATTCTTGACAAAAAAATATAACAACAAAACACACAGAAGATCCCTCAAAAGAAAAATGCTACAAAACAAATTTCATTTTCTCATTCTCGTCTTTCTCATTGCCACGTGGCGAAGAAAATTTCCTCAATTACCACCCCACCCTAAATCAAGTCTCCACGAATTTTTTTCCTCCGACAGCGCCCTCGGTAGAGTGTAATCCATAACATTTTTTTCTGTTCCATGAGAGTACTATAGTTTTTATATACAAAGGCCAAACCATTCAAACGATCCTGCAAATAAGTAAACACCAAAAGCTTATCACACTGTTATTAAAATAGACATATTTTTAATAATCTCACTTCGTTGTTCATGCTTCTCTGTATTGTTTTTATTCTCTTTACTGACTAGAGAAAGTTCTTTCGGGAGTTGACGTTGAAACCGTAGTGTAGCTAATATCTTTAATAAAATATATATAGCTTGATGGAAGCTCTTTTTCTTGCACGTTTACCTATTATCAATTGGTGAGAGACGTAAAAAAAAATTTCAGAGTGCGTTTCTTTAACTTATTTGGTTCATGACTGGTTATGTTGAACAATTATCGATCCCAATGGGGGGATATATCCCCCTGGTCCCCCCCTATCTACGCCACTATGTCTGAATGTCTGTGAAAGAGAAAATAATCAGGAAGCAACCTTTCAATAGAGCAAAACTATGGTAATATCGCTATAAAAAAGGAATGTATTTTTTCGTGAACTTCGTTTGCTACGTGAGCTGAGAGAAAAAAAAGAGAGAAAGATTTTGACCTGTAATAAAAAATCCTTTTTTTTTATTCTTCCCGCGATGGGTCGGCGGCGACGCTCAATAGGTCCTTTTTTGTCATGAGTAATTTCTTTTGTTTTGGAATGTTTCAGTGTCGATTTTGTGATCTATTATGTATTTACGAACAATGGACTGAGCCACCTTACAACACCTACGCACCCTGGAAAGATATTCGTTGTAATGAAGATGAACTTGCTCCTGTCAAAAATACCTCATGGGTTCTTCCTTTTTGTTTTGCTGCCTAACCTCCAAACCTTCAGGTCATAATTCTTAAACTCAAATTGAACAATTAAATTACTAATAAATGAATTACTTTATATAGAAATGCTTGCCTTCTTTGGCAACGAGGCGGAAAAGTAAACCCGCGTTTTAAACTTACAATGGATGCATGCAGCTCAATTAAAACAATTTTTGGACGCAATTACAAAGGCGGTTTAGGGCAACAATGCAAATGCCGGTCAACTGCAGTCCGTACCTGAAGGAGTCCAGCTCGAAAGCTTCAATGAGGAGAATGAAAGTTGGGAGATTTTCGTAAAAAGTTTGTAGAACTTCTTCTGTTTGAAAAACCTTAAAGAAGACACTAATAGTGTCAAAAAGAGCAAAAGAAAATGGTTAATTCATGTCAAGCGTACGCAACATGAAGGGGAGACGATACCCAACTTTGTGCCAGGCATCATCGGCTGCCGACGACGGGCAGCTTAGGCAGCAATTCATAAGCGGCCTTCGTAATGCACATTGGTTAGAAAAATTAATCCAATTAAAAGAACCAAACAATGCCTTAAAAGACTGCATCAGTGCAACACTCGCAATGGAGTCTGCACAAAAAGACTCCAAGGAAATTCAAAATTTGCAAGCTACGTCGCTGAGCAACTACCAAAATCAGATTTCAACTTCAAGTAAACCAAAATCACGAAATTATTCACCGAAGCCAAAAATCTGAAAATGATTTCTAATTCTACAAATTCCAATTTTTGTTATCGATGCGGTGATAAAGATCACCTAGCAAGAGCACGCAAACACAAACGAGCTGTGTGCTCTAAGTGTAAAAAAGTTGGCCATCTGGGATAATAAACAACAAACTCTTCAACCCCCACCTATGTCAATGGAGAGAAAATTTTGTAAACAAAATCAACTTTACCTACTAGAACCACATACCGAAGATGACGACGATCAAGAGGAAGATGATTACTACATCAATCAGCTGACTAAGTGTGTTTTGCCTGAAGAAAAGAGGAAGCCAAAGAAATTCATGCTGAAACTAGTTTTGGATCGTGTGCCAATGCAGCTGGAGCTCGACACAGGTGCAGCAGTCTCATCGATTTCTCCTCAAGAATTTATTGCTTCGTGGCCTCACAAACAAATTTTCGAATCCAATGTTCCCTTCTGAACCTACACTGGAGAGATCATTCAGCCCATTGGATATTCGACCATGCAACATTTGCATAATGCCAGGTAAGGTAGATGACATTTTCGGAAGAGAGTGCATTAAAATATTCAAGGTTGATTTGCCCAAATTTAATTAAGTGAGTAGTATAAAAACTTCTATGTCAAATCAGTCATTGGAAAAATAAATAATTTTGAAGGTAAATTATTTTTCGACGAGAGTGCAAAACCAATATACATTCCTGCTCGCAAGGTACCTCACGCGCTTCAAGATAAAATGAAAATGGAAATCGACTGTCTAGAAAGTGAAGGCATCATTACGAAAATGCAATACAGCGAATGGGGCACACCTTTAGTCCCTATCATAAAAAAAAACGGGTCAATTAAACTCTGCGCCGCCTACAAAATTACTTTGAACAAAGTGCTAAAAAATTATCACTCTCCTATTCCTCACGTTGAAGACATTTTTGCGACTTCTATGATGGGAGGAAAGATTTTCACGACATTGGATTTGAGCGAAGCTTACCTGCATATGCCAATGGACACTCGTAGCGCGGAAATTCAGGCAAAATCATCCATCAAGGGTAACTAAAAGGTAAATAGGTTAATGTTTGGAACAAAAGTTGCTCCTGTGATATGGCAGAGGTATATAATGCAAACACTGAACAACATACATGGAGTATGCGTATTTCTGGACGATATAAAAATCCAAGGATCATCTAATGAGGAAGGAACATACACTGCGACTTGAAGAAGTCCTTCGCCGGCTGAACATCGTGGGACTTCACGTCAAACTTAGCAAGTATAAGTTTTTTGAAAGTTCAATTACATATTGTCGGTGGAGAGCAAAATTGTTCTAAATCCACTTTTATTCGAAAACTAGGTAATGATGCAATTTTACTAATAAGAACGTGTTCTTTCCGAATCTGAAATCCTTTTTGGTCTAAGTCTTGCCGTTCAGCAGATATTTGGCAGCCACTTTAGTCTAAGCGCCAATTTTTTCTGGTGAAATTCATTCCAAATTGTTCTATGAGACATTTATGTATGGGATAGAACAATTTTCCATACTCTTACAGGTTTCAATAAAGAATATTCAAAATTGTTCTGTATCCAGTTAACAATACAAATCGTCCATTTAAATGGGAAATACAGTTTGTTCTGAGCGACAAGGAATTCTGGTTTATTCTATCTCCAATGGAAATTTAAAACTATTTTGTAACTGAAAAAAATAAATACGTTCATGGAAAGAATTTGGATTATTGTTCTATCTGCAAGGGGTACGGCGCGAGAGCTCCGAACGGTATTGTAACTGACAAAAATTCGTTGTACTTCTGAGAATTTCACTCATGGCTAAAATACGTTGTAATTCTGAGAATTTGACTGAAAACAAAATACATAACCAGGCAGTTAGGTTGAAATTGTGTGTGATTAGTTTCAGTTGCAAAAGGTTCTGAAAAAGTGCATTCTCATTCATAATGGAAATAGAAATGAAGTAAGTAAAGTAAAATAAAATAAAATAAGCTGTTACCTTATGCTTGTTGTTATGAAAACATACATATTATTATTGAAACTTATATACCAATTTTTTTTTAAATAGTCCCACTAATCTTTTTCTGAGAGGTCTTCAGATCAGATATAAATTTATCACCATCACTTCAAGTGTAGGTACAAATTAGAATTCTTGGTGGTCTCTAAACATAACTTATTTTCTCTCGTTAAAAGGATCATAGATAATATTTTGTCTGATAACGATGAACCCTAACAAACTCAAAGTGAAGCTGAAAGAGACACTGGGAATAAGTAGGATTCATAATCTGAATTATATTCAAAATGTCTCTTGACTGTTTTTTTTTGTTTAGCGTAATGCATCCAACAACTACCACTGGTAAGGAAACTTCTGGTTCAGTTGAAGATGGATCCACCCAACCACATAATCATGAAGACACCAGAATGAATGCAGAGATAAATCGAGATCCGTTGCTTTATCCTCGAAATGTAGAAGGGACAAGTGCACCACCGAAAAGAAATCTAGCCAATCCCTGCACTTGGAAAAGGTAATTACAAAAAAACTACGGGAACAGGGAAAGGAATAATCAAATTATGAGGGAAAAAAAGTAGGTGCCTAAAAAGTCAAGCCTCCAAAGTGTGGATCTGCATGTTACTATAATTGCACATCATTCTTTTCTGAAGACATGCAAAAGAAAATTTATAGCAATTTTTGGGCATTGCATGAAGGTCAAAAAAAGTTTTTTTACGCAAAATTTGTGCAAGAAGATCCACTCAAGTTTTGTTTGTATAGTAGCATTTTCACAACACAATATAACATTTCATTCTACAAACCGAAAAAAGATCAATGCGATGCATACACAAAGTTTGAAAAGGTAATCAATCCTTCTGCAAACGAAATCATTAAATATCAAGAGCATAAAAGGCTTAACGCAAATGCAATGCGTCGCCAAGCGGATCGTGAGCTGAAGGATACAAAAGTTTCAGTAATATCTTATGACCTGCAAAGCGTTTTTTCCATGCAGTTGCAAATATATCAACCTTTTAATACAAAAGAAAGTTCAGTATGTATAATCTTACAGGATTTTGTAGTTTGAACAAGACAACATACTGTTCTTTGTGGTACGAAAGTCAGAGTGGAACAAGTTTAAACGATATTGCTAGCGCCTTAATAAGGATTCTTAGAGCAGTGCTGGAAGACCACCCTGACGTGACGAAAATTATTCTCTGGTCAGATTCTTGCATACCTCAAAACAGGAATCACTTAACATCCTTGGCCTTGATAAAATTCTTGAAAACTAGTCCCCAGATCGAGATGGTTACCCAACGATTTTCTTCAGAACATTCAAGAATACAGGAGCTTGATGCGGTACACAGTGTAATTGATCGACATTTAAAAAATACCTATGTATATCATATTTCAGTCCGATTTCCCTTATGCGCAATGTCAAGAGCATGGATTATCCGAACATAGAATTAAAATTGATGCAACTAAACCAAAACGATTTTTATAACTACAGCATTGCAACACAAGGGTTGATTTTCATTCCCTACACAAAATGTAAGGAAATAATTTATGAGCAAAAGAAGAAGATTATGGAGAAGACATTAGCCGTGTTTTTTTGGTAAAGTTATCCGTAGTACAGTAGGATTTTATATGAAAAACAAATACAAAATCCGCAGTAGGATCACTGCCGATACTCAAATAAACGTCAAATCTCTATCCGCAGCAGGATTTCACTTCTCTTTTTATCGGCAGTGATCCTACTGCGGATGTTGTATTTGTTATTCATATAAAATCCTACTGTACTACGGATAACTTTTCCAAAAAAACACGGCTATTATCTCAACAGCCGTTTCCTTATTAAATGAGAAAAAACTGCGAAGTAAAAAAAACAAAGAGATACTGTTTTGCCAAAAGTGTCGAAAACCACGATCGAAGGTTTAATTTCAAAGGAAAAGAAAAGTGACATCGAGCCAATGTTTAAGTGGATGCCTATGGAAGATGTACATTGTACAGTTTTATAAAGCTATCCTGAAATAAGAATTATTAACATAGATGTTTGTTTTGTTTTTTTAATTATTTTCTTTTTTTGTACATAATAAACTAATGTTGATTTAATGTTTTGTTTTTGTTTTTTGTCTGGCTTATGTGATTAGAAATAGAAAAAAAGAAATAAAAATTAAAAAAACTTAATGGAACATAGACCAATACAAAAAGAGGTAAATGATATACTTTAAATGAGACCCCATTATTCCCTCTTGTTCTAACTCCCATATTTTGTTTTAAGTCCACATTTAATTTCAGGAAGATGCACACTTGTATAGGAATTGTTCTGTGTCCATTTTTGGGTTTTTTGTTTCAAAAAAAATTATAAATAGGTATTTATTAAAAAAGCTAAAATTTTACTTTATTAAAAGAAAAATGCAAATAATATAAAACACTACATGCACTACTTGTGAGCCAAAATATGCAGCCGTAATTCAATACAAAGTTAAAAAATCGTATCTTGTAAAACTTACTTTTTGTGACTTAGAAAAATTTTGCTTTCCGCTGACGATATTTAGGCCACATAATTTCGGAAAGAGGACTAGAAAAGACGAAGGAGAAAATACATGCTATAATGGATGCACCCGCTCCAACAAATATAACTGAAGTCAGAAGCTGGTTGGGTCTAGTCAACTACTATGGGAGATTTTTTAAAAATCTCTCCTACAAATTAAATCCTCTATACAATCTTCTTTAAAAAGACCAGGATTAGACTGGCATGTGAGAAAGCATTCACAAATATTAAAATGGAAATAACCTCGGACGTAGTTCTATGCGCTGCGCATACAATCCAAGTTTACCCCTAACATTAGCCAACGATGCGAGTCGATATGGTCTAGGAGCTATGCTGTCTCATACTTTTCTAGATGGGCAGGAACGAGCAATTGCTTATGCCTCACGTTCTCTTTCTAGCTCAGAAAAAAACAACAGTCATATTGATAAGGAAGCGACTTCAATTTTTTGGGCATTAAAAAGATTTTTTCGTTATTGTTACGGACGTAAGTTCACTCTTATTACTGGCCATAAGCCCTTAGTTGCTATTTTCAGCCCAAGCAAGAGCTTACCAAACATGGTTGCTACTCGAATGCTGCATTATGCACAGTTTCTTCAAGGTTTCCGATACGAAATTGTGTATCGAGCGACGGGAGACCACGCGAATGCAGATGCGCTGTCGCGATTGCCTCTACAATTAGACGAATCAAAAGATTTTGATAACGTTACTTACTACCAAATGCAGCAAATAGATTTTGTTCCTGTTACTCATAAACAAATTGCGGAGGAGACAAGCAGAGATCCAGAACTAAGGTAGGCGTATAAAAATGTATTGTTGGGAAAAAAATTAGTCAACTTCGGATTCGAAGGCAAAGTTTATTATCAAATCTCTCTAACCAATGGTACAATTCTTAGGAACAATCGGGTGGTGATTCCTCAAACCCTAAGAAAATTAATACTAGCAGAACTTCATGCCGCTCACGTCGGGATTGTTAAGATGAAAGCTTTAGCACGGAGCTACGTCTGGTGGCTGCATATCGACTTCGAAATCGAAAAATTAGCCCAGAAAAGCTTGGTTTGCAGAAGTGTTCAAAAATTACCCAAAAAGACTCATCATTCATGGAAATTTCCATCGAATCCATGACAAAGTGAAATAAGGCCAAATGATTTTGAGAAATAAGACCGAATTGGTCTTATTTCACTTTTTGAAAGCGTAATAAGAGCAACTGAATGTATTTAACGGTGCCGTGACATAAAGACCAAGTGACAAAAGGCCAAATTTGTTTGTGACTTAAGGCCAAACATAAAATGTTTTGTCTTGAGCAACAGTACCTTGGGCGGCCCGCTTCGCGGGTTTTCAGGATTTTAACTCCATTTTCGGGGCTCAAACCCGCTCGCGCAACTCCGTTGCTCCGCTTAGGGTGTGTTCAGTCGCCAGGCAGGCGCCTGTAGCAACAGTTTTGTATTTAACATTAATTGGAGTAAACAACCAACAGTTATGTACTGCTGCTTAAGAAAACTGAAAAGTTGCCCTTAGGAAAATGATTAAAGACCCAGGTAACATTACTTATAAACTTGCTAATTATCTTACGCGTTACAGGAAAACGCCAAACTCTACAACGGGAGTGTCGCCTTGTACCTTGTTCCTGCAACGAGATATACGGATTAGGCTTGATTTGGTCCGTTCAAACACTACAGAAAACGTGAAAGAGAAGCTGCGTGGTCCGTATCTAAGTGGGGTCCAATACTGTCCAGGGGATAAAGTTCAAGTAAGGAACTGTAATAGTAACGACAAGAAGTGGGAGTTTGGAAAAAAATCGTCAAGACGGATGCCTCCATTATTTTATCGATGTTCACAGAAGTCTTTGGAGAAGACATGTAGACCAGATACAGAAGTATAACGTGGATTCAACACAAACAACAATAGATCCGGATGTTGAGCTTCAACTTCCATCAAAGAATTTTCGCGCTACTACCAATTCACCGATACAATCTACTGAGGATGATCCATCCTTGCCAACTAATGAATCCAGGAATAGTGTACCGAGTGAAGAAGTACTAGGGTAAGACAGAGAAATTTTGAGTTTGCAAATTCATAACTTTTCTTTCGCTGGATCGATTTTAATGATTTTTATATATTATTATAACTGTTAATAATTTCTTTTACAATGTTAAAGAATTAGATATGTAGAATAACAAATCCGCAGGCTCGGATGGCCTACCTGCGGAACTCTTTAAGTATGGAGGAGATGTCCTGATAGGGTGCATGCATCAGCTTATCAACCAAGTGTGGGAGGAGGAAAGCATGCCCGACGACTGGTCAAATAGCTCCATATGCCCAATCTACAAAAAAGGCGATCCTCTGTCCTGCAAAAACTACAGGGGCATATCCCTGCTTAATGTTGCCTACAAGATCCTATCCACCGTACTATGTGAGCGTCTAAAACCTTTCTGCAACACTATAATCGGCACGTACCAGTGTGGCTTCAGACCAGGCAGATCAACGATAGACCAAATCTTCACATTGAGGAAAATCCTGGAAAAGACCAACGAATTTCAAGTCGAGACCCACCATCTTTTCATCGACTTTAAAGCCGCATATGATAGCATAAGTCGCCAAGAGCTTCTATTGGCAATGTCGGAACTCGGGATCCCGAAAAAACTGATCCAGCTATGCCGCATGACGTTACAAAATACGCGGTGCAACGTGCAAATGGGTAACAGCTCATCCGAGCTATTCCAAACGTGCACAGGGTTCAGACAAGGAGATGCGCTATCATGTGATTTCTTCAACCTAGTCCTGGAGCAGATAGTGCGCAAGAGTGGTGTTAACCTGGAAGGCACTATTTTCAACAGGTCTTCCCAACTGCTTGGATATGCGGACGACATCGATATCATCGGCCGCTCCAAGCGTGCTGTGCTAGAAGCGTTCACAGCTATTGATGAACAGGCGAAACGCGTTGGTCTTGAAGTTAATGAGGACAAAACAAAGTATATGCTATCAACAAACAAAGCCGCATCTGTCCATCGCCTAGGACAAAACGTCACTGTTGGTAGCAGTAATTTCGAGGTAGTCAAGGAGTTCACCTACCTCGGAACGAACATCAATCCCACGAATGACACCTTAGTGGAAATTCGACGAAGAATTACCCTAGCAAACCGCTGCTACTTCGGTTTGGCCAAACAAATGGGTTCAAAACTCCTTTCTCGAAAGACAAAGTGCACGCTATACAAAATGCTAATTTTACCAGTTCTACTCTACGGCGCCGAGTGCTGGACGATAAGTAAAAAAGGGGAATTGATACTGGGCACTTTCGAGAGAAAAATTCTTCGGCGGATATTTGGTCCTATATGCGAAGAGGGCGAATGGAGGAGAAGATTCA
The DNA here is from genome assembly GCA_911387755.1 of Chrysotoxum bicinctum. Classification (NCBI taxonomy): domain Eukaryota; kingdom Metazoa; phylum Arthropoda; class Insecta; order Diptera; family Syrphidae; genus Chrysotoxum; species Chrysotoxum bicinctum. The sequence continues at coordinate 129,044,471 of OU426987.1, read as the reverse complement.
ATCGTGAATTATACGAGCTGTACCAAGATGTGGATGTAATCCAAAAAGCCAAAACATGTCGACTACACTGGCTCGGTCACATCGAGCGAATGGACAACAACGATCCAGCCAAGAAAATCTTCGAATCCCAGCCCCCAGGTTCGAGACGACGAGGAAGACCGAACCTCCGCTACAGGGACCAGGTGGTTATAGACGCAAGAGCGCTTGGTCCCGACGACTGGAGGGAGCTCGCGAGGGATCGCAACCGATGGAAGACCGCAATAACTGAGGCAGAGACCCTCCATGGATCGGGAGCCGGTTAAGTAAGTAAGTAAGTAAGATATGTAGGAAATACCAAAAATAAATAAAACACAAAATCGTAATAGCTTACCACTTTTTTTTGTTACGGACACCTTTTTTCAATAACCGACACCCGTAAAAAAATACCAGTTATGGACACCATTTTTCTGTAGCTTTTCACACTAAACTATAGGAGGAGCTTTCGGCTACAAGCTTACATAAGCTCGTCAAACGTTAAGATCGAATATTTAAAAGTTAATTTGACATTTCAATTTTTTTTGACACCATGCATCTGCTTTAAAAAAAAAATCGCAGTGTCAAAGTTAAACGCACAAAAAGGAAAATGTATTATGCAAAACTGAAAGAGAATTTACATGAGTTGTAACTGAAAATGGGAATACCACGAATCCTGACTCATGATATTAAACTCATTTCGTAAGGTTAGTAGAAGGTATAATCGATTCCGCGTCGCTGATCGTGTATTTCAGTAGTAGCCAGTATTCCGCAGCTGTTCTTTTATCGTTTTATTGAACGCTGATTGTTTCAAAATTAGTATTTTTTGATCTTTTAATTTAAACTTGATTTTGAAAGGTTTTGTCAAAATTTGTGGTTTATAACAACTTGTGGTTCATCAAAAATGTATGCGAAAACTTCTGTTTTTAATTTGTTTTTCACCAAACCCGATATTTTCGTGTAAACTGCGTTTTGGACTTGTCTAATATGGCAATGTAATATATGTATAGAAGAAATCTATTTAATTACAAACCCTTAATGCGGGCATATCTTATATATAAAATTCTCGTGTCACAATGTTAGTTACCATACTCCTTCGAAACGACTTGACCGATTTTTATGACATTTTTTACGCTTATTCAGTAGGTCTGAGAATCGTCTACTATTTATTTTTCATACCCCTAAATGATAAGGGTTGTCCACCCCTAACATTTACACTATTTACAGTCAATCCAAGGCAGATTGAGTGCTTTTATCTTCGACTGTTGTCGGTTAATGTTACTAGCCCATTGTCATTCTAAACATACGTAAAGTGAATGGGCAACAGTATCCAACGTATAAGAATTCATGCCTTGCACTCGGCTTGCTGGAAGACGACAACCAGTGAGAATGTATGCTTGCTGAAGCAGCATTGAACTGTACAGCAATACAAATTTGTCTACTATTCGCTATAGTGTTGTCTACATGTTTCCAAGCCCGGGCAGAGATATTGTGGGATAATCGCAAATATTCAATCAGACCAAGAACATAAATGTTAAAAAAAGAGCCAAGTTTTTTTTAAAAAAACCCTTGTGTAACAAGTCAGCCGTGAAAAGTACTGAGATCTAAAAGTACGCTAAGCTCTTACTTCAAGAAGGTTTAATACCAATTATTTAAAGTAGAATAATATTGAAACAGCTACAATGTAATAGAGAAATTTTATTATTTAATGATTACTGACTAAAATTTGATGGGTTCACTTGTCAAGTTTTTAAAACCTTTCAAATTGGTCATTAAAAAAACTTGCCAAGTAAGCCCATCAAATTTTAGTCAGTAATCAATAAATAATAAAATTTCTCTATTACATTGTAGCTGTTTCAATATTATTCTACTTTAAATATTCGGTATTAAACCTTCATGAAGTAAGAACTTGGCGTACTTTTAGATCTCAGTACTTTTCACGTCTGACTTGTTACACAAAGGTTATTTAAAAAAAAACTTGGCTCTTTTTTTAACATTTATGTTTTTGGTCTGATCTTACTCCTTTTTGCAAAGATTTTAATATTTTGTCATGTCAAGATCTCGAAAGATACGGAAAGATAGAAGGGTGGACTCTACCTACTAAAATCAGCTTAGTTTATAGCTATGTACCTATTTCTTTTGGTATATTTTTGCGTTGTGCAAAATTACAAGGTTCTACGATGTCGGGAAGTGATCCATAATTTTGATGATCTGTCAGTCAGTTACGGTTTTTGTGATTTTTAAGGCCTTATATCTCAGGAACCGCTTATGCTAGAAAATTGAAATTTGGTGAGGCGCCTGTGCCTGACTAGGAATTTCAAGTTTCTGACTTCATTGGAACTGAAGATAGGGAGGGGTCAAAAGTCGCCTGAGTTTGTTCCTGTAAAATGGGTGTCGTGCCAAAACTTGGCTAGGCACTACCGTGCCCTTTGATGACTGATGATATATTGCATCAACATCATACACGGTTCAACGATAAAACGATAATATTCAGCGACGACAATGAAGCATTGATTGCTTCGATATGAATTCGCCAAATCAAACTGCATCTGATTTAATGAACACTGAAATGAATCGTGAACTGCAGTACAACACTGTAAAAATGGCGGCAATTGTTACCCCCAATGTCCCACTAATTATTATTATTATGAATGAGGAACAAAGAACCATTTACGACCGCATTATGCTCGCAGTTTCAGTAGGACCAGGGGCCTATTTCACCAACTACAAATTACAAGTACAAATTTGTGATTAAGAAAAATTTAAAAAAAAAAAAAAACTCGATTTTTACAAATTTGTTAAAAAAATGCTTGTAATCACAATTTTGTAAGATGGTGAAATAGGCCCCAGGTGGGTTCTTTTTTTTGGATGCACCAGGTGGAACTGGCAAAACATTCCTTATTTCGCTAATTCTCGCTGTATCATCCAGCATTGCCGCAACTTTATTGGATGGAGGCAGAACAGCTCATTCAGTATTCAAGCTGCCAATAAATGTTCAAAATGACCCTGACGCAGTGTGCAACATAAAAAAACAATCGTCCATGGCCACAGTGCTGAGACAGTGTAAAATTATCATCTGGGATGAATGTACTATGGCACACAAACATTCACTTGAAGCGTTGAACAGGATATTGAAAGATATTAAAAACAACGACAAACTATTTGGTGGCACTCTGTTAGTCCTTTCAAGTGATTTCAGATAAACACTTCCCGTCATTCCACGTTCAACAAACGCTGATAAGATCAACGCTTGCTTTAAATCATCGCCATTATGGCGTGATGTTGAAAAAGTACAGCTGAAAGTAAGTATGCGCGTTCAAATGCTTCAAGACCCATCCGCTGAAACATTCTCAAAACAACTCTTAGATATCGGCGATGGAAAAGTTACTATAGATGAAACTAGATGCGTAACATTACCGACCGAGTTCTGCACAATCATTGATTCGCAAGATGCTCTTATTGAACAAATATTTCCCGCTGTACACACACAGTACTAAAATAATGAGTGGCTTGCAAAAAGAGCAATTTTAGCGGCAAAAAATGTGGACGTTGACGATTTAAATCTGAATATACAACAGTTGTTGCTAGGGAACTTGGTATCATGCAAATCTATTGATACAGTTTGCGATGCCAGTGAAGCTGTAAATTTTCCAAATATTTCCCGATGTACACACACAGTACTAAAATAATGAGTGGCTTGCAAAAAGAGCAATTTTAGCGGCAAAAAATGTGGACGTTGACGATTTAAATCTGAAGATACAACAGTTGTTGCTAGGGAACTTGGTACCATGCAAATCTATTGATACAGTTTGCGATGCCAGTGAAGCTGTACATTTTCCAACAGAGTTTTTGAACTCACTGGATTTGCCAGGCATACCACCGCATAATTTACAATTGAAGGTTGGATCTCCGATTATTTTGCTTTCAAAAACGTTATCGAAGCCAGCATTTTAAATGACAAGTTCCAAGGTGAAAATATATTAGTGCCACAAATCCCTATTATACCTACAGATGTGCCAATTCGATTTAAACGTATTCAGTTTCCGATTAGATAAGTATTTGCAATGACTATCAATAAGCCCCAAGGCCAAACGATGTCTGTTTGTGGCTTAGATTTGAGCACACCATGTTTATCACACTCAAAATTATACGTGACCTGCTCTAGAGTGGGTTAACCATCCAGTTTGTTTTTGTTAGCTAAAGATGGGCTAACAAAAAATATTGTTCACGCTATAGCATTAAGAGATTGATATTGTTTGTTAGTGTTATTTTCGTAATAAATTAATATATTATTTTAAGGAATAAATTATAATAAATAAAAAAAAAATAATGTTTGGGGTTTTGTTATTTATATATTCCCTCATCGTTCACAGCTCTCCATGACTCTTTCACTCATATACCACATCCTTACACACTTACAATAAGTTAGTCATTTTTTTTTCTACACTAGAAATTCCGTAGAAATAATTTATATGACAAAATAACTTTCTAGTGATATATAATAATAATTGTTTAAATGTTATTATTTGGAATGCTAAACGCATAAATAATAAAAGAATAGAATTCTTTAATTTCAAATTTTGATATAGCACTAGTTACAGAAACAAGGCTTAAGGTTGACAAAGTATTTTCGCATTTAAATTTTAATTGTTATTGTCTGGATAGGAGAAACAAAGAGGGGGTGGCACTCATTATGTAATAATTTAAAACTACGATCTGTTGAATCAGTAGGAATAGATGTTTATATGAATGATAACTCTAAACTTAGTATTTATTGTGTCTATTTCCCTGATGGTAACAAAACTATTGACAAGATAACCTATTTTAAAAATGAACTAAAGTCGATTTTTCGATATCGACACAAAATCATTGTTGGTGGTGACTTAAATTGCCGTAATCAATAATGGAATTGTATTAATTGAAATCGTTTTGTGACCTCTAGTCCAAATGCGTTTCGCCCAGGTACGACAGTTGGGCTCATCAGTTATATGCTGTCGTACCCTTCTAAGACGCAATATATTAGTCGACGATTATCAACACTAATAAAATTTACAGCACGAACGCAATGTAAATTATATTTATCTAGGGGAATTTGGTCAAATTCAGACACCTAGAAAATAAAGCCCGTGGTCTGGCTGATGTAAGACGAAGAAGTAAAAACGAAAAATATAAAAATAAATTTTATAGTTTTTGTTTTTGTTTTTGTGGACTATATTGAATGAATCAATTGAAAGCGTTTTGTGACCTCTAGTCCAAATGCGTTTCGCCCAGGTACGACCGAATTGTATTAAGGCAAATTAATGGGGCAATGTCTTGTTGGGGACCAATAGACTTAAATTAAATATTTACACCAGCCCATATAATTTTTTTACCACCAGCGAAAATGATGAGTTTACGAACTCTACCCGGAGTTCAGTATGTTTCCAATAAATTATCGACATGTTATCGAAGTACAAAATTATGAAGATAAATGTATCCATTTCCTCCTTTTGCGAAAAACATGGAATTGAAACTAAATGAAAGGTTTAATTATTTTCTCGTCCAACATACATAACATATTACACCATAATATTAATTAGTTAGAGCAACAGATCCATTGCGAAACTTAACCAAAAAAAAAAAAAAAAATTTTATTTTCTTCTCGAAAGAATTATTACGCCAAGACCAAAGAACACCAGGTAAAACATTCAGTCATATTCCTTTTAAGAATAGTTTTTTTTTTCAAGAATTTGTATAATTCCTGACTAGTGTTTCACCGAAAATTCCCTTTTAATAAATAAAAAGGAAGAGAAAAACAATAATGGTACCGAACTAAAACAGGTAAAACATTTCGCCACATCTTGCGTGAATTTTTTTTTTAATTAACCTAATTCTTGTCTAGTGCGTCATCGTGCATTCCTTATCATACAAAGGAAGAGAAAACAGAATAGCCTCACCATCACCGGCACCTTTAATTCACAAGACTACCAAAACTTCCACCGAGCGCTTTTTCCCAAGCCAGTGCTTTGCTTGTCCAAAAACGACTCTCCTGGACACTGAGCAGCACCCGAAGCTTGCAGTGGATCATACTCTGTGCACATGGTTGTCGTCATCGAGTCTTTCCAAGCCAAGCTTATTTTGTAATACGCCTGGCCACTCATAACCTATTTTGTTTTCTCCACGGCACTGTCCACATCACGTGCTCGGTACACGTTCATCGTGCGGCAGATGAAATTTAATCCGTAAATCAGCCTCCCTACCAACGACCAACATCATCATCTTCACTTGACGAAACTTAAAAAAAAAAGTCAATATCTTGTGTCCTAAGCCGTGCGACAAAGTGTCAATTTCGTGTCTGACAGAAAATTTCACGGCAAATAAATCTACGTCAGCATTCTACAACAGACCTGCAATAGACCTATTCATCTCATCATCAGCATCATTCCCAGCATCAACAACATCATTATCTTCTCACAGCCAAACCAAAAGATAACAACAACGATCTCCACGATCAAAATTTTGTTTTTTTTTTTATTGTTTTTTTTTTTTCTGTTTTTTGTTTGCATTCCTTCTGTCAACCGAATCAATACATTTCCGAATTCAGAACTCTGAAGGTTGAGTATTTCCAATTTCTCTAATTTGTTATTGTAAAGATCGTTCTCTTGTTTGCTTTTCTTTAAATTTCTTTTCATTCATTTAGCTAGAGCATCGTTCATCCAATCTGCTGTGCACAACAAATTGTGAAACCACTGCTGCTGCGCAAATGATTTATGGTAAATTCAACTCTGTTAAACAACATTTTTTTTTAAACATGAAACATTTAATTGGTGAGTCGTTATATTTTCTTAGCTATTACATTTAAACATTTGAACGAACTATTATTTTATTTTTTTTATATATTTAATAATTTTTATATTTTATTTTTTTTTTATATATTTAATAATTTATACGATGTTCAAATGGTGGACACGTGCACCCAAGAGGACACAAGCGTCCACAGGTTTTTTTTTCAAAACCCACCTCTGTCCACCAACTCCTACTCTCACCTCCCCGTGGTGAACATCGGGTACCTAGTACCTCAACTGGAGATTGGGTCTCAACCCCAGTGGAAAGTTGTTGGGGGTAGCAAACGAGAGAGGGGGGGGAGAGATGTTCCCAATAAGGCTTTTTCCCAGACGGCAGCGGAAGAATTCCCCAGATGGAATCAACGGTGGCGTCTACAGTTCCAGTTAGGATGAACTACTTGGTGAACACCTTATATGGGCTACTGCGACACATTCGTAGCTCAGGCCTATAAGGAGCGGATTCGTCCGGCTCCCTACCCTTGGAGTTATACTAAGGGTCTGGTCCTCCAGGTAGGGGGTTGTGCGTCGGGGTAACTTCCCTACCACGTAAAAAAATTATTGGTTCCGAATAAACAACAAGCTTCGGATATGGATGATTTTAATGTTGACGACCCCAGCAAACGAAACAAGGACAACGATTTTCGGTTCTGCACGTGGAATGCCCGGACTTTAAACAGGCCACGTGCTGCCGAACAAATAGTGGAGGGATAGGCTAAAGGCTGACATTACAGCCATCCAGTAAGTGCGATGGGATGCAGAGGGCATACGAAGGATGAAAACGTGTGACATCTACTTCGACGAGTGCTACATGGAGCAGGGTCAGCGGCTTTTTGGATGTGGATTTGTGGTAAGGGGAAGACTTAGGCAAGAAGTCTTGGGCTTCAGAAATGTAAGCGAGCGCCTGGTCACAATCCGCATCAAAGCGAAATTCAAAAACGTGACGCTGATCTGTGTCCATGCCCCAACGGAAGAAAAAGATGACTCAACCAAAGAAGAATTTTACGCTCTTCTCGAGGAAACGTATGACACGTGCCCCAAGTACGACGTCAAGATTATTCTTGGTGACTTCAACGCCAAGATCGGAAAGGAGGGCATCTTTGGTTCGATAGTCGGAGGACACAGCCTGCACGATAACACTTCCGGTAACGGACTCAGGCTGATTGACTTTTACCTGGCGGTCTCCGGATCAACTAACCGTCAACCAGATTGATCATGTTGCGATAGACGCGAGACGTGCTTCCAGTATCCTGGATGTCCGAACATTCCGAGGAGCCAACATAGACTCGGATCACTACTTGGTGGTAGTCCAAGTACGGATGCGGATATCCATGACGCCACAACGACGGACGGATGCTGTGAAAAGATTCAATGTCGCGAGGTTAAAATCGCAGGAGGTCGCCAGGACTTTTGCAGACCGAGTCTCTCTTAATCTCTCAACAAGCCCGCCTCCAGCTTCATCTACGGAGGACCTGTGGAAGCACTGCCAGAATACCATCAGTAGTGCCGCCACTGATGTGCTGGGTTTCACAAGGCCACCACAACGAAACCCCTGGTTTGACAAAGAATGCAGGTTGGCGCATGTAGCAAAGAACGAGGCCTACCAACTAATGCTGCAGGCAAGAACCAGAGCTGCTGAGAGAGATGACCGGGAGCGCTACGGGCAAAGACGAAGGGAGGAACGCCGACTTCTAAGGAGAAAAAAGAGAGAGCATGCGAAGCGGGCGGTCGAGTCTATTGAGGACTGTACCGACAGGGGGGATGTTCGAAAGTTTTACCAAAGGGTGAGGCAATCCACCCAGGGCTACAAAGCTAGAACGGAAGCCTGTCGAGATGAGAGTGGGAATGTGGTAGTGGACACGCAGTCCGTGCTGAGGATCTGGAAACAACACTTTTCCAGACTGCTAAACGGCGAGGAAGGCCAAACTTCCGCAACTAGACGGAATATTCCCTTCAACCTGGACGATGATGGTCAAAATTTCCGTCCACCCGACCTAAATAAAGTGCGGTCAGTGATAGCCAAGCTGAAAGCGTACAAAGCTGCTGGCGTGGATGGATTGCCAGCTGAGCTATTCAAAGCAGGTGGGGATGACTTGGTAGGGAGCATGCACCAACTTATCTCAAAAATTTGGTCGGATGAAAGTATGCCCAATGAATGGAACCTCGGCATAGTGTGTCCCATCCACAAGAAAGGAGATGCCCTGACATGTGCCAATTACAGAGGTATAAGTCTCCTCAACGTCGCATACAAAATCCTGTCGTCTGTACTGTGTGAGCGCCTAAAACCGTTTGTCAACGATCTGATCGGCCCCTATCAGTGTGGTTTTAGGCCCGGCAAATCCACCCTGGATCAGATGTTCACACCTCGATAGATTTTGGAAAAAACCCAGGAGTTCCAAATCGATACACACCACCTTTTTATCGATTTCAAAGTCGCGTATGATAGCGTGGACAGAGAACAACTATATAAAGCCATGTCTCATCTCGGAATCCCTGCCAAGCTCGTCCGCTTGTGCAGGATGACGATGGAGAAATCTCGCTGCTCCGTCAAGGTCGGTAAGAACTCCACCGAACCCTTTGATGTCGAGAAAGGTCTGAGGCAAGGCGACGCGCTTTCATGCAACCTATTTAACATCGCTCTTGAAACAATTGTACGAAACTCAAACGTCAACAATAGAGGTACAATTTTTCAAAAGTCAGCTCAACTGCTTGCTTATGCAGTTGATATTGATATCATTGGGAGGACGAAGCGAGCTGTTACCGGTGCGTTTGCAAGTTCAAGTTTGGCTGTTAATGAGGACAAGACGAAGTATATGCTATCATCGAGAAAGGAATCTCAACATCGTCGACTCGGGCAAAACGTCACGATGGATAGGTATAACTTCGAAGTCGTCAAAGACTTTATCTACTTGGGCTCCAATATAACATCGCAAAACGACATCAGTGCAGAGATCAAGCGAAGAATTACTCTTGCCAACCGCTGTTTCTTCGGGCTAAGGCTCGTATTCACTGAGCGCTCCTAAACGGCTCTTAACTTTACGAGGCTCTTAACTTGAAATTTCTGTGGGGTATTCACCAAGCACTCGCAAGTGTTTTTCGAAGTGGTCGGGACCACTCCTAACTTTTAAGAGCGCTCGTAGATCTTCACTAATATTGCTTGGTGAATAAGTTTATGAGCTTCTTAAGTTATGAGCGCTCGGTGAATACCAGCCTAAGAAGGCATTTGAGTAATGAAGCCCTATCTCAAAGAACAAAGGAGACCTTGTATAACACCGTCATCATCCCGGTCCTGCTGTATGGGGCAGAAGCATGTACACTGTCTAAAATGGATGAAAATCTGCTTGGGTGCCTTGAAAGAAAAGTTCTTCGTTTGATCTTCGGTCCAGTCTGTATCGATAGAGTATGGAGGAGAAGGTTCAACAAGGAGCTGTACGGACTTTGCAGCGACGTTGACCTAGTCAAGAAGCTGACAATACAACGGCTGAGATGGCTGGGACACTTGGAGCGTATGGACATCGACGCACCAGCCCGTCGAATCTTCGAATCCACCCCTGATGGTCTGCGCTGCAGAGGAAGACCCCACCTCAGGTGGCGCGCACAAGTGGAGAGCGACCTCAACCAACTTGGAGTGCGTAACTGGAGGCAGCTAGCTAGGGACCGAGCTAGCTGGAGGGGCTTGTTGGTTGAGGCCTTAGTCCACCCTGGACTGTGAGCGCCATCTAAAGTACTAAAGTAATAATTTATACTTATACTGCTTTCTTCACATTGCTCTTAAAGCAACCTTTTAAAGGGAGTCTCATATAAAATAAAATGCACGACTGGATCGCACGAACTTGCTCTTATGTAAAAGTACTTTGGAATTTAAGATACATTTTATAAATATAAAACATGGATTTAATGAGATAATAATGTTCAAATGCATAAAATTGCCGTCTGGAATTTATGCAAATAAACCTTAAAAAATCGTTTTATTATTAAATAAATTTTTTATATAATAAATTTCTCTAAAATTTTTCAAGAAAAAAATGTGGGATGCGAATTTTAAGTATTTAATAATATTGGTTTTAGGATTTTTTTTTTTAGGATAATATTAGAAGATATTGATTTAAAATTTGTTTTTTTTTTTTAAAAACCCAATAAATATTTTTTCGAATATTTGTATATACAATATTATTTTAAACTTAAGGGGACTCCTGCTAAAAATTTTGGGTTAAAATCCTTAGAGCCGTTAATGAGAAAGTCGAAAATCAAAAAACGGGTCTATGGCAGGTACCCCTAATAACATTTGGCCCCAAAATTTTTTTTGACCCAAATGTAGTCCATGTCCATAATACCACACTTAATTTTTTTTATCAAAATCGTTAGAGCCGTTTTCGAGATAAATAAGATTTTGCATTACGGGTGTATGGGGGGTACCCTTAGTTTTGGAGCTAAAACAAAAATTTCAATTTTCCTCTAGGGAATCACCGAAGACTCTTAACTACCGAGATTGAAAGAAACAGGTCCAGTGGTTTAGGCTGTAGTAAGAGGTACAGACATACAGACACACTGAAACATGTTTTTTGTGTACCAAATTTTCCTTAAAATTTTTATAAAAAAAATTGACATGCAAATTGTTAGTATTTAATAAAATACATTTTAAAACGTAATTTAAAAATTTAATCGTGTATCGGTTTTCAAGATATTGAATTTTCAAAAAAAAATTGTATTATTTTTTTAAAAATCCAAAATTTATTTTTTCGAAAAAATGTTTAGTTTATATTTTTTAAAATGCAAAGCAGCTCCTGCATAAAAATTTTGGTTAAAATCGTTAGAGCCGTTGGTGAGAAATTCGAAAATCAAAAAAACCGTTCTATGACAGGTACCCCTAATAACATTTTCCCTCAAATTTTTATTTCACCAAAATATAGTCCATGTCCATAGTATCACACTTATTTTTTTTTTATCAAAATCGTTAGAGCCGTTTTCGAGATAAATAAGATTTTGCATTACGGGTGTATGGGAGGTACCCTTAGTTTTGGAGCTAAAAAAAAAATTTCAATTTCTCCTCTAGGGAATCACCGAAGACTCTTAACTACCGAGATTGAAAGAAATAGGTCCAGTGGTTTAGGCTGTAGTGAGAGGTACAGACATACAGACACACTGAAACATGTTTTTTGTGTACTAAATTTTCCTTAAAATTTTTATAAAAAAAATTGATATGAAAATTGTTAGTATTTAATAAAATACATTTTAAAACGTAATTTAAAAATTTAATCGTGTATCGGTTTTCAAGATATTGAATTTTCAAAAAAAAAAATTGTTTCATTTTTTTTAAAATTCAAAGCAGCTAAATATAAAACATGGATTTAATGAGATAATAATGTTCAAATGCATAAAATTGCCGTCTGGAATTTATGCAAATAAACCTTAAAAAATCGTTTTATTATTAAATAAATTTTTTATATAAGAAATTTCTCTAAAATTTTTCAAGAAAAAAATGTGGGATGCGAATTTTAAGTATTTAATAATATTGGTTTTAGGATTTTTTTTTTTTAGGATAATATTAGAAGATATTGATTTAAAATTTGTTTTTTTTTTTTTAAAAACCCAATAAATATTTTTTCGAATATTTGTATATACAATATTATTTTAAACTTAAGGGGACTCCTGCATAAAAATTTTGGTTAAAATCGTTAGAGCCGTTGGTGAGAAATTCGAAAATCAAAAAAACCGTTCTATGACAGGTACCCCTAATAACATTTCCCCCCAAATTTTTTTTTGACCAAAATGTAGTCCATGTTCATAATATCACACCTAATTTTTACTTGCGACTTATAGGTACTATAAGGCAAGTTATGCATTCGTAAAAAAAATCGAACTCGATATTTTGATCAAAGTTGACATTACGATGATAGCGAAGACCAAAAAAGTGGGTCTCGCAATTCTGTCTGTCTGTCTGTCTGTCTGTCTATCTGTCGGTTCGACTACAGCCTAAGCGGCTCAGCCGATTTTCTTCAAACTTGGTAGATATGGGTTTTAATTTTTTACCCCCGGACGTTTTTTTCAATTTTTTTTAAGACCAAAAATAACGGTACCTGCCATACGATTTTTTTTTCGAAATTTTATAAATATTTTTTTTTCTCGAAAACTGTCCCACAGAATTTTTTAAAAAAAAATTTGAAAAATTTCATTTGGTTAAAACTAGCTAATGGTTGAAAAAAATTAAACAAAAAATTGTTATTTTCGGTAGCCCCCCTGGCTCCAGTTTTTTTGTTTTTGATTTTCTCGAAAACGGTACAGCCGATTTTAATAATTTTTTTTATGCCAAAGCTCCTCCAAAGTTTGAATATTATTACATATTCAAATTTTCAATTTTTAATTTTTTGAATTTTAAAAAAAAAATTCAAAATTTTTTTTTGGAAACTCAATATTTCGAAAACCCCATGCTCGATTTTTTTCAAACTTGGCAAATAAAAGTTTCTTAATATAACCTAAAAGATTTGAGAAAAAAAAATTTGTTTTATCTAAAACTAACCACAAGTAGCACAGAATTACTTAACGAAGTCTTTAAGAATTCTAAATCGGTACCTGACAGCTTCTTTAAGACGGATTTAAGTTCGCATTAAGTAGAGAAAAGGCGCAAGTGGGCGGTCCGATAGAAGGAAATAAGAAGATAAATAAAAAAATACCTAATAAAGATCATATTAAGATGGAATTAAGTAGGCATAAATTGACATACCTAATAAAGAAGGATTAAGTATGAATTAAGAAATGTGATACCGAAATTATACCATTTTGTGCTACTTGTGACGGTACCTTCCATACAAATTTTAAAAAATGGTTTTCGAAAATCGCATTTTTCTCGAAAACGGTTCCGAGAATTTTGCTAAAATTTTTTTTCTTTTGATTAACCTTTACGATTTATAATTTAATAAAAAAAAATTTTAAATCTAGATATTACTGACTGTACCTACCATAGAACGATTTTTTCGAATTTTGAATTTCTCATTATCAACTTAACGGATTTTAATGAAATTTTTTATAAAAAAGCTCCTAAAAAGTTTAAAAAACATTGCATTTAAAAACTTAAGAAAAAATATTTTTTCAATTTTTAGGAAAAAAAGTAATTTTTTTTTGAAAAATTCGATATCTCAAGAACGGCTTAGTATTTTTTTTGGAAATTAGACTTTTATTCGTACAATAATAAAAACTTAAGGTTGGCGTACCAAAATTTTTTCTTATAAATGTTTTAAAAATTTTTTACATAAAAGCTTATTTTTTTAAGGAACCACGACAACGACTTATAATTTTTGTTCCTGCATTCATTTTATCCTTATGAACAGTTTTCTCTAATAACATTCGTTTTTAAAATTCCTAGTCTCTTACATAGGAGCAAATTCGTGCGACCCAGTCGTGCATTTTATTTTTTATCAAAATCGTTAGAGCCGTTTTCGAGATAAAAAAGATTTTGCAATACGGGTGTATGGGGGGTACCCTTAGTTTTGGAGCTAAAAAAAAAATTTCAATTTTTCCTCTAGGGAATAACCGAAGACTCTTAACTACCGAGATTGAAAGAAATAGGTCCAGTGGTTTAGGCTGTAGTAAGAGGTACAGACATACAGACACACTGAAACATGTTTTTTGTGTACCAAATTTTCCTTAAAATTTGTATAAAAAAAATTGATACGCAAATTGTTAGTATTTAATAAAATACATTTTAAACCGTAATTTAAAAATTTAATCGTGTATCGCTTTTCAAGATATTGAATTTTCAAAAAAAAAATTGTATTATTTTTTTAAAAATCCAAAAACAATTTTTTCGAAAAAATTTTTAGTTTATATTTTTTCAAATGCAAAGCAGCTCCTGCATAAAAATTTTGGTTAAAATCGTTTGAGCCGTTGGTGAGAAATTCGAAAATCAAAAAAACCGTTCTAGACAGGTACCCCTAATAACATTTCCACCCAAATTTTTTTTCACCAAAATATAGTCCATGTCCATAATATCACACCTAATTTTTTTTATCAAAATCGTTAGAGCCGTTTTCGAGATAAATAAGATTTTGCATTACGGGTGTATGGGGGGTACCCTTAGTTTTTGAGATAAAAAAAAATTTCAATTTCTCCTCTAGGGAATCATAGAAGACCCTTAAGTACCGAGTTTGAAGAAAATACCTCCAGCAGTTTAGGCTGTAGTTCGAAGTACAGACATACATACATACAGACAGACAGACGGAATTGCCGGACCCACTTTTTTCGTCTTCGCTATCATCGTAATGTCAACTTTGATCAAAATCTCGAGTTCGATTTTTTTTCCAAATGCAGAACTTGCCCTATAGTACCTATATCGCAAGTAAAAAGGGAAAGAAAAAGGTTCTTTTCTCGATCCATTTATAAAGATTTGTTTGCAAATTTCAGTCATAGATTATTCGGAGTAATAATTTTAAACCTAATCATTTTTTTTTTGAAGAATCGGATACGAATTTAATCTTCAATTTTTAATTTTAATGTATATTGCGATAAAGAATTAATTTTTATAATGTTTATAAAAACATTTTTTTTTCTTTTTTTGAATAAAACTGAATTTGGGGTTGCGGATTTTAAAAATGAAGCAAGTTAATCTTTTTATTTGAAATTTTTTTTTGCATCTTTTAAGATGACTTTCTAGTTTCGTTATGTTAGTGTGGGGAAGTGTATTCAATTAGTGATGTGGGTGAAGATTAAGTGAGCCTATGGGGTTCACTTTCACTATAGGGGCTTTTGCTAAAATTGAGTGGCGCAAAAGCCAAGGTTGTATTCATTATCTTTTTTTTGGATATGGATAGTGGGTGGGCAACACTCAAGGAAACCAATACCATCTTAAGGTTTCCCATAGTTTAAAGGTTTTGAAATCATCTACTGTTTATTAAAGTTTGTTTAAAAAAAATATATTTTTGTTTTGGAAAACTTTATAATCTATTAAGGCATGTAAACATGTACGGAAGTTCAGTGGCCTGCGCAAGATCCCACCCCACCGATGAGCTGGTTTTTTCGAGCATAACGCAAGCATGCCTACCGCGCATCGCAAACTGAACAACCTGTCATACCACCTATTGATTCCTGCATGGATTCCTGTATTCCTGGGTTTCTTTGGGATGGCTTAAGATCGCCTTTTTGGTGTGATACGACCAACTACCGTTACAGTGTTATACGAAGTATTAGAGAGACACCCAAACTTTTTATTACTATATCCTACCGATTTCACTTATCTATATTCCAACGTCTCAGTCTAAAAATCTTTCGACATTAGATTTTTATATAACTAATTTTCCTTCCAATTGTGAAAAACCGTTTACTTATAATAAAGTGAGATAAGATCATCTTCCTGTTAATATATATGTATGTATGTTAATATTACATTCCATACATATTCAACAGAACAGCCTAGATTATATCAGACCAAAAACATAAATGTTAAAAAAAGAGCTAAGTTCTTCTATACAAAAACCTTTGTGTAACAAGTCAGCCGTGAAAAGTACTGAGATCTTACCTCATGAAGATTTAATACCGAATATTTAAAGTAGAATAATATTGAAACAGATACAATGTAATAGAGAAATTTTATTATTTAATGATAACTGACTAAAATTTGATGGGTTCACTTGTCAAGTTTTTAAAACCTTTCGAATTTGGGCATAAAAAAAAACTTGCCAAGTAAGCCCATCAAATTTTAGTCAGTAATCATTAAATAATAAAATTTCTCTATTACATTGTAGCTGTTTCAATATCATTCTACTTTAAATATTCGGTATTAAATCTTCATGAGGTAAGAACTTGGCGTACTTTTAGATCTCAGTACTTTTCACGGCTGACTTGTTACACAAAGGTTTTTGTATAGAAGAACTTGGCTCTTTTTTTAACATTTATGTTTTTGGTCTGATCTCACTCCTTTTTGCAAAGATTTTAATATTTTGCCATGTCAAAATCTCGAAAGATACGAAAAGATAGAAGGATGTACTCAACTTAGTTTAAAGCTTCCTATTTCTTTTTGTATATTTTCTTTTTGTTATTGGTTGTTTTGATTTGCGCTTCAATTATTTCTTCTTGCCCTGGCAAGATACCTAACATTAACATACCTACCTTAATTACGGCAATCAGAAGTGCTCCATATAAATTAAACATTTTCTCAGAAAGTGGGTGCCTACCACGCCCCCCGAATAGAAAACCCCGATTTTTATTTTTGGTCCTTTATATGCAATTTGAGCCCTACCGTTCTACAAAATTTCATTGTTCTACTGCAATCGGAAGTGCGTCATGTATAATTTACATCAGTTTTGGGGAAGTGGGCGGATACCACGCCCCTGAATGGAAAATTTCAAATTTTATATTTTTTTCTTTGTATGCAATTTAAGTCCTACCACTCTACCAAATTTCATCGTTTTACAGCAGTCGGAAGTGCTCCATTCAACAAACACAAATTCGGAGAAAGTGGGCAAATACCACGCCCCCTGAATGGAAAACCTCAATTTTTATTTTTGGTCCTTTATATGTATTTTGAGCCCTACCGTTGTACCAAATTTCATCGTTTTACAGCTCTTGGAAGTGCTCCATTCAACAAACATCAATTCGGAGGAAGTGGGCGAATACCACGCCCCCTGAATGGAAAACCTCGATTTTTATTCTTGGTCCTTTATATGCAATTTAAGAACTACGGTTCCACCAAATTTCATTGCTCTACTGCAATCGGAAGTGTGCCATATATAATTTACATCAGTTCTGAGGAAGTGGGCGGATACCACGCCCATGAATGGAAAACCTCAAACTTTATATTTTTTTCTTTATATGCAATTTAAGCCCTACCGTTTTACCAAATTTCATTGTTTTAAAGCAATCGGAAGTGCTCCAATCAACCAACACCAATTCGGAGAAAGTAGGCGGATACCACGCCCCCTGAATGGAAAACCTCAAATTTTCGATTTTTTCCTTAGCTTGCATGACAAGACCTACCGTTGTGCAAAATTACAAGATTCTACGATGTCGGGAAGTGCTCCATAATTTTGATGATCTGTCAGTCAGTCAGTCAGTCAGTTACGGTTTTTGTGATTTTTTAAGCCTTATATCTCAGGAACCGCTTGTGCTAGAAAATTGAAATTTGGTGAGGCGCCTGTGCCTGACTAGCTTAGCAAATATTCGGAATTTGAAGTTTCTGACTTTAGTGGTACTGAATATAGGGAGGGGTCAAAAATCGCCTGAGTTTGTTCCTGTAAAAAAGGGTGTAGTGCCAGAACTTGGCTGGGCACTACCGTGCCCTTTGATTATCAGTATTCTGTAGCTGATTGGAATCAGCTTAAGTCATTCATAAATGCAAACTGTAGAATAAATAATCTTTCCCAAATAAATAGAAAAACAGAAATTGAAATTGATTCTTTGTGTGATAGTTTTAATAATTTATTGAATAACGTTGCTGATTTTGCTATACCGAAATATCCTGAGAGGAATATACAGAACCCGCTTGCCAAGCAATATTATCCTTTTAATATGACTTAGAAACGTTGAAAGAAGAAAATGGCTTCGCTATCCCTATGACAGTTTTCTACAGAATACGAAAATTCCCAATGAAGCAATTACAAAAGAAATCACAGACTTCTAAAACTGTCGTTGGAAAAACTTCTATCTACCCTTGACAAAGCAAGCAAACTGTTCAGAATAATTAAGAAAAGAGGCGCAAGTATAATCTCCTCTCAAAATATAGAATGAACTTTAAATAGCTGGAAAAGATAAAGCTAACCATTTTGCTAAAATTTTTGCAAAAAAACATGTATCTAATTACTGCTGATTTTAGTGATTCTTTAACTTGTGCTGACGTCACTGATTCGGTGGCTACTATTGCGCAATAAAACTCTGGATACAATAAAGAATTTTATTAAAAACTTAAAAAGTAAAAAATGTCCTGGATTGGATGCTATAAATAATAGACTATTAAAAGCTCTTAGTAGTTAACGCGGCACTAAGAAGTGTGACTTTTTTTACGACCTTTTTAATGGCTTTTTGTAAGAAATTTTGTTTAATTGGTTTTTGATTGTTTTTTAAACGTTTTGTTTTTCTTTGGCGGCAGGAGATTGACCTAGTCCGATGGAATTTAATGGTGGTTGGTTTTAATGTGTACTGTTGTCTGTTGATGTGTTTCAAGTGTGGTTGTAGCTAGGAAAACATGTGTATAGATATTCCTGTTTGTCATGATGATATTATGGTGACTTTTTAGATGAGGGCATTTATTTAGTCTGATATTTGGAATTGTTTTTTTTTTTACTGATTTGGTTTTCCTTGGACGTTATGATGCTGATGGTTTTTGTTGGTTTCTTTTGTGGGTGAGTGACTTATGGCTTTGTATAAACACTCTATAGTATTGTTGCGAACAGAGCTTTATACTCCTGTAGCGCCATCTGTTGAGAATAGCATATCTTCTTTATGAGGGAACAAACAAATCTCTTTTCCAATGTCATATAAATTTCCCTTTATTCCAAACAACTAGAACATTCTAAACAAGAACCTCCATATGAATTTCCCCTTATTCCAAGCAACTAGAACATTCGAAGAACCTTCGAGAACAACTAATTTGGGTATATAAGGGAGTGTTCACGGTGAGCGGACACAGTTTATTTTCGATTATGAAAGTGTGCAAAGCTGAACTATTGGATTGTGGAAAGTGTAATTAAAGAAGTGTGATTTAAGTTTGAATAAAAGTATTGGAGTTGATTATAAATTGAGATTTATTGTTTTGATTTGAAAAGTGTAAATAAAGAAGAAATTCTAAAAGGAGTAATAAGTTTTATTTAAAGAACCTAGTAAAAATATTACATTGGTGCCAGAAAAGTGGAATAAAACTTATTGTGCAGTGAAGTGTGCGGAAATGAAAAATAATAATAATAAAAATGAGCAAGTTACTGAAAGAGCTCAACTGTAATGAGCTGAAAAGTGAATTAGGCAAGCGAGAACTTTCTAGAGAAGGATCGAAAAATGAGCTTGTTCTGCGTTTGGCCGAATATTTGAAACAACAAAATGAAGACCCGGACATTTTCGTCTTTGAAGCTGACGCTGAGGAAGCAGACGAGAGTAAAAATGTAGATGTTTCAAATATGTTTAGTCTTCTGCTCGAACGTCTCGAAGATCAACGAAATGAACAAAAGAATGAATAAAAGAATGTTCTCGAACGTCTCGAAGAGCAACGAAATGAACAGAAAAATGAACAAAAGAATATTCTCGAACGCCTTGACAAACAGCATAGCGAACAAAAAGAACTTCTCGAAGAGCAGAGAAACATGCTAGAAGGCAAGCTTGTTAACATTGAGAATAATGTGTCTGCACTTGATGAACGTGTTTCATTGCTAAAGAATCAAGTCGACAACAAAATGGAGACGTTTTTAAAAGAGCTAGATCGCATTCGAAATATAAAGATTCGGGAAAGTTCTGGAGAAACCTTGAGGAAAAAGGAGATGCAACCTCCAACTAATAAGATTTTAATAAAAAAGCACGCAAATCAAATCTTGGTTCGCAAGTTTTATTTTTTAATCTCTGCACTTGATCACGTCTTGAACCTCACTGACTCAAGAAGTGTCAAACATAAAACTCTACTCAAGCTTAAAACTATTAAGTACAATGAGTCAATAAATGTTTGGTATACATTCATGAATACATATCAACTCCTTCCTTAATTTAAGTTATTAACTTAGAATTCAATTTTATTTTATTTACAGGTAGATGTTTTGTGAATATCAAAGTATAGTCTTATTACAAAAAAATAATCTTAAACTAAAAGAAATTTACTTAATTGATGTTTCAATTTAATTTTATATACAGGTAGATGTACATATATAATCTTATTACAAAAAAAAATAATCTTAAACTAAAAGAAATTCACTTGATTGATGTTTCAATTTAATTTTATATATATAAATAAATTTATGTATATATATAATTGTAATATGAAAAATAATCTAAAACTAAAGACAAAATTAGTTCATTGGTCCTAATATGACGACTATAAATTCAAATATTCAAAATTTACTTCCATCATTTTCTAGCCTAAACTTAGAACGAAGTCTTGAGGCTACTGCAGACGTATTTATGATATCTCTTTGTGGTTTTTCTTTTCTTTTCTTCTTTTTCTCAAAATTATTATTAGGTTGGTCGAAATGTTTTCTGAAACCTGAAAATCTTACTCTTTTTGCATTCGATTTTTTTATTTGATTTACATGAGCCTGAATTTTTCGTCCATCTTTTTCAATTAAATATCTAACCAAACTTAATTTTCTTATAACTCTAACAGGTTTCCACTTCAAATAATTTTTATACTCACATTTATATAATACAATCTCATTTTCTGTATATTCTTGAATTTTTCTTCTTACATTTGTGTCTGTAACATTTTTATAATATATTGGTTTATTTTCCTTTTTTTCTTTTTGATTACTTTCATATTCCGGTGTAGTTAATTTTAAAATTGTTCTTGGCTTATAAGAAAACAATAAATCAGAAGGTGATTTATAAGTCGTTGTTGTCGGTGTGTTTCTGTAATTAAATAAAGCGGAGCTTAGAGCTCTTTGTAACTCTTTTTTAGTACGTTGTTTTTCGACGCAAAATTTTTTTAAGGTGGTTTTTAGCGTTTGGACTCCTCTTTCCGCGAGTCCATTTGATTCCGGATGATACGGAGGACTTTTTAAACTACAAATGCCATTTGCCTCGCAAAACTTAAGAAACAGACCTGAAGAAAACGGTGGACCGTTGTCGGAGACCAACTCTTTAGGCAGTCCATAGATCGAAAACCAACAAGATAATTGCTCTATTACCGATTCTGCGTTAGTACTTTTCATTATAGCAGTGTCTATCCATTTCGAGTAATGGTCTACTAAAATCAAAAAATCTATACCTTCTAGCTTAAAAAAATCTATATGAACACGTTCATAGGGATAAAATGTGTTTGGCCAATCAATTTTACTTTTATCAGACATGTGTCTTTGTGTAAGTTCACAGACTGAACAAGTCTTAATAAATTCTTCAATATCCTGGTTTATCTGTGGCCACCACAAATAACTACGTGCAAGAATTTTAGTTCGGACAATTCCCGGATGTCCAGCATGCAATAACTCTAAGATTTGTCTCCTTATTGTACAAGGTACAACAACTCGCGAACCGTAAAATACTGCTCCATTTTCGCAAGACATCGAATTACGTTGTTTAAAATACAAACCCATTTCATTAAGGTACTTTTTATTTGGCCAACCTTTCATTAAAAACTGCATTACTTGCATTAAGTTTTGGTCATTTTTAGTTTCGGATACAATTTCGGAAAATCTGATTGGTAAATCAGACAGACAACCTTGGACGTTTAAATAACAAATCATATCAGATTCTTCACCTGTCGGCTCAACAGACGGCAAACGAGAAAGTGCATCCGCATGTCCAAGTTCTGTTCCCTTTATGTATTTAATTTCATATGAATATTGCGCAAGAAAAATTGCCCATCTTTGTAAACGCGCAGCCGCTACTGCAGGCGTTTGTTTATTGGGTCCGAAAATTTCGCGAAGAGGCTTATGATCGCTATGCAAAATGAATTTATTGCCGTACAAATATCTGTGAAATTTCCGAACGGCATAAACAATCGCAAGGGCTTCACGGTGAAGCTGGGAATATTTTTTTTCTGATTCACTAAGCGTAGACGATGCAAAAAGTACTGGGCGCTCTTCACCTTCAATCAAATGAGACAACACAGCCCCTACACCGTATGGACTTGCGTCACATGAAACTATAATTGGCTTCTTTGAATCAAAATGCACCAACATCTGATTGTTCATAAGTAGTTCTTTACTTTTTTTGAACGCCAACTGACAGTCATCTGTCCAAACAAATCTTGAGTTTTTACGCAAAAGATCGTAAAGTGGTTTAAGTTCAGATGAAAGTGAAGGTATAAATTTTCCATAAAAATTTAATAATCCCAAATAAGATTTTAAACTTGTGACATCATGAGGTGGAGGTGCACACTTTATTGCCTCCATTTTGTCTTTCGTCGGCTTGATTCCTTCTTTGCATATTTCGTGACCTAAATATTGAACTTTTTCTTGAAAAAATTTACATTTTGCTTCATTTACTTTAACTTGGTATGCATCTAGTCTACTTAAAACTTCTTCAAGTTTTTTTTCGCAATCCTCTAAATTTTCAGCTCCAATGAGAATATCATCTAAATACCCAAATACCTTTGGTATTCCCTGCAAAATTTGATCTATAATAGATTGAAAAAGAGCGGGGGCCGAGCTCAACCCAAAAGGAAGTCTAGTATAGCGATATAATCCCTTATGCGTATTTATAGTAAGGTATTCCTGTGATTTTTCAGAAACTTTTACTTGCTGATATGCACCAGATAAGTCAAGTACACAGAAATAAGCACAATTACTAAGGCCGGCAAAAACTTCGTCAATTTTTGGTAAGGGATAATGTTCAGTTTGAACAAATTTATTCACAGAAACCTTACAATCTATACAAATGCGCAATTTATTGTCTTTTTTAGGTACAACGACGATGGGTGATGCCCATCTACTATGGCGAACTGGCACTAGTATACCCTCCGAAACAAGTCTATCTAGTTCTGCCTCTACGGCTTCACGTAAGCTAAATGGCATTGTGTAAGGTTTGAAAAAAATTGGTGTAGCATTTTCTTTTAAAATCACATCCACTTCTAAGTTTTTTATAGCACAATCTAAATTTTGCGAAAACAAAGTACTAAATTTATTTTTTAAATGGCTTATGTCTATTAGACTGTTCATATTATTATTCATAAAACGTTCCCGCCAATCGGGCACCAGGGTGTCCAACCACGATCTTCCAAGCAATGGCGTAAAATTTGCTCTTGATTTAATTATAACTAGTTCCATTGTAAAATATTTATTCTCATGCAAATCTTTGACTTGAACATCACACACACCCTCAACACAAACATTGTCACCCGTAATCAAACTTAACTTTTTATCAGCACTAACTAAACCGCAATGTGAAAATAATTTTTTGAAATCTAAACTACTCATTACTGTAACGGAAGCACCTGTATCAACTTCCATAAATACTAAATTTTTATTAATTTCTATATTTAAAGTGCATGCATTATTTATGTTAGAAATATGATTTAAATGACCTAACTGCAATTTTTCTAGACTAATAGAATTTGCCTGATAATGTTGCGTGTTGCTTTTCCCTCTCCGTGAGCGAGCGATTGATGACGATCTCTGCATACGGCAATTTCTAGCATAATGCCCGTTACGTCCACAATTAAAACATTGGAAGGTGTTCTTGCTCTGCACTCTTCTATTTAAAGGTGATGGTGACGTCCGTTTATTATCTCTTTGGTGATAACTGTGTTGGTTTTTTCTCTGCGGTGTTCGACTACGATTAAACGTGTTGACGTTTTGATGCTCCACATGACTTATGGACTTGGGATGCAGTAGCTGCATGTTGTTTTTAGTTAGCTCAAAGGACTTTGCAATTTGGCACGCTTTATCGAAATCCATCGATGCTTCGTTTAATAATTTTTGTTGAATAGTTTCGTCTTTGATGCCAACAACAAATTGGTCTCGCAATGACTCATCTAAGAACGATTTGAAGTCGCATTTTTCCGCCAAATTTTTTTAGCTCGACAATGTAGTCTCCAATGGACTCAAAGCTTTGTTGGAATCGTTTGTGAAACTGAAATCTTTCAGCGATGATGTTTGTCTTCGGTTTAAAATGGGTTTTTAAAACATCGATTAATTCTTTGTATCCTTTGGAATGAGGTTCATCAGGAGCCACAAGAGACTTTAAGATTTTGTAAGTATCAGGCCCCACAAGTGTAATTAAGTATGATCCTTGTAATTTATTATCAGTAACTTTGTTAATAGTCAGCAATTGGTCCATCCGCTCAGCATAGCTTTCAAAATCGTCGCCAGGTGTGAAATATTCAATGGAACCAAAAAATTGTGACATGCTGTCATCCACGTGTTCGGCTTGTTCAGAATTTAAGCTCTCGTGGGTATCTTCAAATTTATCTCCACACTCGTCACTGTCACTTTCTTTATCAATTTCTACTTTTAAATTAAATTCCTCCAGTTTTAAGTTTTATTCTCGTCGCCAATTAATAAGATTTTAATAAAAAAGCACGCAAATCAAATCTTGGTTCGCAAGTTTTATTTTTTAATCTCTGCACTTGATCACGTCTTGAACCTCACTGACTCAAGAAGTGTCAAACATAAAACTCTACTCAAGCTTAAAACTATTAAGTACAATGAGTCAATAAATGTTTGGTATACATTCATGAATACATATCACCAACCTTTAATGGACAAACTTCTTGGTCAATATACAAGAAGCAATTTGAGGCAGCTTCCACAACAAATGGCTGGGATGAGGCTGACAAGTATATAGCCTTAACCTTTGCTCTTAGAGGAGCACCTGCTGAGTTGTTGCAAACCATACCAGCAGATAAGAGCGGCGACTTCAATTCCTTGGTTTTGGCTATAGACAAACGCTTTGGTAACAGACACATGAAATAAGTCTTCAAAGTGCAACTCAATTCCAGAGTTCAGAAGAGGGGCGAAACACTACAACAACTGCAAGCAGACATTAAAAGGCTTGTTTATCTTGCATATCCAGATGTTGGAGAGGAAATCTGTAACCAGTTTGCAGTTGAGGCATTTGTTCGCGCCATTTACGACAAACATCTTCAAAGGGCCGTGCGAACTGCTGGAAAACGAACGCTTTCTGAAACATTAGCGTTTGCCTTGACAATGGAAGCAGCTGAGCAAGCTTCCCACGGAGTACATCGACTTAGAGAAGCCATCGTCAAAGAATGCTCATGCCAAAGAACTGATGTCTAAAGGAACCAATGAAACGGACTTCCAAAGTGCTGGAATTGCAACAAGACCGGACACTTACAGCGTCAATGCCGATTACCACCAAGAAGAGCTTGTCAACATTCTGGACACGGAGTTTCAAACCCAGAACAACGTAACAATAACATTAGTCTTACTTCCCGAGCAGTTTCCCAACAGAGAAACGAGTAAGAACCAACTTCGAGGGGCAGAAGCTGGTTTCTGGTATCGATGGCCCCAGAAATACCATCCAGGTCTCTCAAACTAAGCGAGACAATAGAAGTCTGACTGTCGAGGGAACTTTAAATGGCAACACACGTGTGTACACCATCGACACCGGTGCCACAGCCTCCATTGTGCGTCAAGACCTAGTTCACCTCAATTGGCTACACAACACCAATAGTTACCGTCTAAAAACTGCCACAGGAGAAGCAGCTAGGGTTTATGGTGAAGTCCGACTTAGAATTCGAATTGCAGATCTAGAATTCTCACACAAATTTTTGGTGGCAGATATATGTGACGAATGCATCATAGGCATGGACTTCATGAAAGAACATCGAGTAATTTTGGATATTGGCAACCAGGTACTCAAATACCAGAATACAGAGATTCCAATGATCTATGGACACGGAGGAACAACAACTCTAAGGACTGTCATCAAAGAAGACGTGATTATTCCTACTTCTTCTGAGGTATTCGTTTGGACAAAATTAGAAGGTGAGTGTGGACGCCATCGATACCTAATGGTGGAACCAGGCCCAGATTGTTCTTCCCAAAACGTCATCATTGGGAAGACACTTGTGGCTCCGAAGAACAATATGGTCCCCGTCCGGATACTCAACACCAAACCGTACGATGTAAAGTTAGCGAAAGGAGAAGTTATCGGTATCGCGAATCTGTCGCAGCCATAACACGAATTGGCGCTGAAACACCGAGAAAGACATTAAACCCCGAGGAGCTCAATAGCATCAAGGCAAAGATACTCAATTCATCTAACCTAAACCAACATCATGTTAAAACGGCAGAAAGCCTTCTGAACGAGTATGCTAACATTTTCGCTTTACCAAACGGAAAATATGGAAGGACACAAATGGTGCAGCATCGAATAAATACAGGAGATATAAGACCCATTCGTCAGCCGGCAAGACGTCTGCCACTGGCCAAACAAGGTGAAGCTGAGGAAATGATTACCACCATGAAGAAGGATGGTTTGATTGAGAACTCCAAGAGTCCTTGGACGTTACCAGTGGTCCTAGTCAAAAAGAAGGACGGAAGTTCACGGTTTTGTGTTGACTACCGAAAGTTGAATGACGTAACTAAGAAAGACAGCTACCCCCTGCCAAGAATTAGTGACTCCTTAGATGCGATGAAAGAAGCACACTGGTTTTCAACACTGGACTTGAAAAGCGGATATTAGCAAGTTGAAATTCGCCCTGAAGATCGAGAAAAGACAGCGTTCTCCACAGGTAATGGGTTCTGGCAGTTCAAGGTGATGCCGTTCGGTCTTTGCAACGCTCCGGCAACATTTGAGCGTTTGATGGAGTGAGTCCTTCTAGGTCTGACGTGGAAAACTTGTCTTGTCTACTTGGATGATGTTATTGTTTACGGAAAGACATACGACCAACACTGTAAGAACCTAAAGGGTGTATTCCAGAGACTTCGAGAGGCTAACCTCCAGTGGCGTGGCGTCCATATAACCCGATTCCTATCGGGTTACCTTTTAAATTTTCTGCTAAACAACTATGTTTACTAAATAACAAACGACCTTACTGCACAAAAATGTTTAGTCAATAACGACCAATATAAAACCCACTTTGTATACTAAATACATACGTATCTATTCATTAACCTCCACAAGCTGCAGACACCACCAACTCAATTAAACTTTATTCCCATTTTTCATTCAAATACACACCACACCAGCACCACACACACGTTATTATCATAAGTAATTTCTTCCACACTCTCTGCCCACAAGCCAAATCAAAAGCAACCCGAAATATCTCGGGTTATAAGATCTCTCGCTGGATAGAACAATGTTAGTTTTCTTTCTCTGTTTTACTTATCGTTTTTCTGAGTTTGGGTCGACTCCGTCTAACGCCCGCTGTCTTATGCAAAGAAATAACACGCTTTTCTTCGACTTATTTTTGGTGAATGTTGTGTTGTGACTTGTGGGGTGAGTATAACCAATTCCAAAACCAAGTCACTTGGTGAATGGTGGGTTGCGCAGATAGAGCAAAAAAATGGTGCGCAAGAAATTTAACTAGTGAAGAACTGAAGACTGAAACTGAAGGAGAAGGTTATTTGTGTTTGTTAAATTTTGTTTTATTTATTTATTTATTTATTTATTATAATTGCAATGTAAAATCGTATAGATAATTAAAGAGGAAAGCATTAACAGTAAAGCCATCAGCCTAAATTTTGTTTTATAAGTACACTTCTCTGTTTATGCAAAAAATAACTCGCTTTTCACCTACTTATTTGCTGAATTGTGTGAGTTTTTTCTACCGCTGAATTTTCTTGGATTAATTGAGTAGGTCATTCATTCATTCATACATATTTAATGAATTCTCATTGAGAAGACTGAGAAGACAGGCTTTCAGATTTAGCACTTATTTCCACAGAAAAGCGGCTTCTTTTAAAAATAAGGAATAGACCTGCCTTCTATGAACGAGTTTTAGAAGATTTTATAAAAAAAAGAGCGTAGAATGGCTTTAGAATATACGTAAATAAGAGAAGTTTTTTAGTAACACTTCATAATTTCTTATTTGTTTAGAAACGCGAACTTTTGCTATTTTTTTTAATAACATACATTATTATATGTATTTATTGTAGCCAAAAATATTACATTTATTATACTTAAACCTATATTGCACAATTTACAGAGATTGGCAGCATACATATATCATCTATTTGTAAACTTTTGTACATAACTATTTATTTTTAATTGATATTTTTTATATCATGATATTGAATTACTTGAAAAAATTAATTGATTTATTTGCTTATTTATCTCATACTTAAATATATTTTTGTTTTGAAGTTCCTTATTTTTTATTTTTTTCATAACATTACCTTAAATTTTCCTTAATGTAATGCATTTGCATTTGCCAGAAACGGTTTCTTTCGAAGCCACTTTTATTATGTTTTAAGATTATTTATAATTTATAAATTAATGATTTGAACTAGCTATACAAAATTGGCATGAATTGCTTCGCTTGTTTGTTTTGGAAGTCAGAACTGCAATACATTTTTTTAATTAAGGATACATATCGATATTAGAATTAATTATCGTTTGCAGGTAATTAGTCTAAGCTTCGACTTACCATTTGGAATTATTCACGCCACGCCACAGCTAACCTCAAACTGAATCCAGAAAAATGTGCACTGTTCCAGACTGAAGTAAAGTATTTGGGACATATCATCTCGTCTCAAGGAGTCAAGACCGATCCTGAAAAAGTTGACACCGTCAGAAATTGGCCAACACCACAGGACAAACATCAACTACGAAGTTTTCTTGGTCTTGCTACTTATTACAGACGTTTTGTGTAAAGAACTTTGCCGGAATTGCGAAGAGTTTGCATCAGCTTACGGAAAAGAACAAGCAGTTTAAATGGTCAGGTGAGTGTGAAAAAGCCTTCCAAGAACTGAAATACCGTCTATGCAATGCTCCGGTGCTGATCTATCCGACTCCAGGCAAGTCTTTTATCATCGATGCTGATGCAAGCAACGTGGGAGTCGGCGCTGTTCTGTCACAAGTGCACAATGGCGAAGAAAATGTTGTCGCCTATTTCAGCAAAGTACTGTCGAAGACCGAAAGGAACTACTGTGTGACCAGAAGAGAAATCTTGGCACTCATCTTGGTAACGAAACACTTCCACAAATACATATATGGACAGAAGTTTCTTCTACGAACCGATCATGGTGCTCTTAACTGGTTGTTGAACTTCAAGAACCCAGAAGGACAAGTCGCAAGGTGGATAAAAAGACTGCAGACTTACGATTACGAAATTCAACACCGAAGGGGAAAGCTGCATTCAAATGCCGACGCACTATCCTGAAGGCCTTGTAAAATAGATTGCAAGCATTGCATGCGACAAGAAGAAAAGGAATGAATCAACATTCTGCGAATAAGGGCTGACCCCATTTGTGGATGGAGCAATGAGAAAATAAGATCTGCTCAACAAGAAGACCCCGATATTGAACCTCTTCTCGCATGGAAGGAACATGAAGAAAAAACCCGTATGGAATGACATTTCTGATAGGAGTCCAATTTTAAAAGCCTATTGGGCACAATGGGTCTCACTTCATGTGCAAGAAGGTGTTCTTGGGCGAAAATGGGAGTCCGCTGATGGTAAATCCTATGTGATGCAGCTTGTGTTACCTCAATCAAAAATTAAAGAGGTTCTTCGAGAAATGCATGCTGGACCTTCAGGAGGCCATTTGGTAGTCAACAAGATGTTAGAAAAAGTGAGACAACGATTATACTGGTTGCATGCAAGAGACGACGTTGAAAAGTGGTGCCGAAATTGTGACGCTTGTGCTGCAACCAAAGGCCCTGGTAGAAAACTGCAAGGAAAAATGATGCCATATAATGTTGTTTCACCGTTTGAAAGGATTGCTGTTGATGTAGGAATCGAATGATGGAAACAAATACATTCTGGTGGTAATGGATTACTTCAGCAAATGGCCTGAGGCAGTAGTAGGAATAAGGATACTTGAGACTGGGAACTTTTTTTACGACTTTTTTCATGGTTTTATGGTTTTTAATGGATTTTTGGGTTTTAATGGCTTTTTAAACGTTTTGTTTTTCTTTGTCGGCATGAGCGGCGCACAATTCGGTTCAGTTTTTCGTTTTTGTATGACCCTTTTTATATTGGTTTTTGTTGGCTGTGTTTTTTATTGCTTTTTAAATGTTTGGTTTTTGTGTTGAAAAAAAAGAAAAAAAAGAAAGTATTTTGACATTGTCATTGAGGATCGGTATTGGAAAATATCAGTCAAGTGCATTTTTTAAAATGTACTGTTGCCCGTTGATGTTTTTTCAAGTATCGTTGCAGATAGGGATAAATATACATCTGTTTGTCATCACATATACGGACTTTTTACATGAGGACTCTGACCTAGTGCGATAGGATTTGGTGGTGGTTGTTTTTAACACGTCGTACTGTTGCTGTCCGGTTGTGTGTTTCAAGTGTCGTTGTAGCTAGGAACATATTATTTGTATAGATATTTTTGTTTGTCATCAGGTATGCTGACTGTGTTTAGATGAGGGCATCGGTCCAGTCGGATATTTTTAATAGATTTTTTATTGTTTTGTTTTTTCTCTGCGGTACGAGGCTGCTGGTTTTTTGTTGATTTGTTTCGGGGGTGGGTGAATTATGGATTGGTTAAAGAAGATGTGGTGCATGATGAAAGAAAGAGATCTTTTGTATATTATTTGTATAGATATTTTTGTTTGTCATCAGGTATGCTGACTGGACTGACTTTAGATGACGGCATCG
This sequence comes from Chrysotoxum bicinctum, assembly GCA_911387755.1. Taxonomy (NCBI): domain Eukaryota; kingdom Metazoa; phylum Arthropoda; class Insecta; order Diptera; family Syrphidae; genus Chrysotoxum; species Chrysotoxum bicinctum. Next base: position 129,013,289 of record OU426987.1, on the reverse strand, counting down.
GTCCAGTCGTTTTTATTGTTTTTGTTTTTTCTCTGTGGTACGAGGCTGGCTGGTTTTCTTTTGTTGATTTGTTTCAGGGGTGGGTGAATTATGGATTGGTTAAAGAAGATGTGGTGCATGATGAAAGAAAGAGATCTTTTGTGGAGTTTTAATTGGTTTTTGTATATTGAGGATACCGATCCTCAATATAATATATGTCAAGTGAATCTTATGCACTGTTGAAGCTAGAAACATATGTGTTTTATTTTATGACTTTTTAGATGAGTGCATCGATCGAGTGCGTTAGAATTTGGTGGTGGTTGAGGGTTAAAATTGATATGAATTATGTGGTGTGTACTAGCGAGAAGTGTGTGTGTTGGAGTTTGAATTTAAATGAGTAACGATGAGAAGGGATATGTTTTTGTTTCTATTTTTGTTTTAATGGTGTGCCTTGGGGATGATGTATTGTTTGATGTTTGAATTAAAAGATTGGTGGTTGCTTGTGCGCAGATGGGCACACGGTGGTGTGTTGGGGTCTACGGTTGCTATTTTTAAATGAAATGAGTATGAATATATCTTAAATAAAAGTAAATTGAAATCATTGTAATAAAATAAAGCTTTTTATTTTAATAATATACATAAAAGATGGTTTTTATTTATTTTCTTTTGAAATAGGTATCCATGAATTGTGATCGGATGCAAAACCAAGCCATTTTACATATAATTGATCTTTTTTCCTTCGCAGCACTTTTTCGATTAGATAAGTATCGGGAAACTTAGATTTTTGTAGTTCAAGTTCATAGAACCCGCTTTTTATGGGGTTTCCCTGATAGTCTTCTAACAGATATGTAACTGGATTTGTATGTTGAACTTTGGTTATTTTAAAGATTTCTGTTGTCCAATTCGGTGTGTATCCTTTATCAAATACATGCTTGTATTTACTAATTCTTACAAAATCTCCCACCTTGAACTTTGGAGTAATATGAATTTTGATGTGATCATATATAGTTGAAAGTATTTGCTTTTCATTTGTAGCATTGACTTTGGACGGCTTCATTTTAATAGTGCGATGTTTTGAATTGTTGTACTTTTTAGTTAGTGTATCTATCATATTTATCCAACAGTATGAACCATTAGCACTGAACTCTTTCCACATAAGGTTTTTCAAAGTGCGATTAAATCGTTCGACAATCGAAGCTTTAAGAGGTGAAAATGTTGAATAATGATTGATGTGAAGTTTTTTCATAAGACTTTGAAAAGTAGTGTTGAAAAATTCTTTCCCGTCATCTGTTTGTAAATTGTTGGGAATGCGGCCTTTATTTAATATATTTTCCATAGCTTCAGTGACACTCGATCCGGTTTTATTTTTAATAGGAGCTGTCCAAGCAAATTTAGAAAATGTATCAATTACCGTAAGAAGATATCGATTATTTTCATTATCTGCTGAATATGCCCCCATTTCTACTAGATCAGCTTGCCATAAATCATCAAGCCCCTTGATAATGACTCGCCTTTTTTGGAAATTTCTTCTTGCTGACTTATGCAGTTCTTCGACAACGTCTCTTTTACTCATCTTTTCACAGAATGATTAAAACAACAAAACATTTTACCTTTTTATTAGTTTATTCATTTAAGATTTGTTTATAAAAATTTACAATTCTCTTAATTTTATTAATTTTTATTTTAATTTGAAAACATGCACAAGTATCTGGTCCTTCATAGCACAAGTTTGGTGACCAGTTTGAAGTACAGTTCAGGAAATGAAATTTATTTGGTGACATAATATAATCATCCTTTTCGAATCTCTTTACAAACAAAATACAATTCATAGCTTCTGAAAAGTGTGCCTCATGTATGATATGTTGGTTGGATTTTAAAAAGGCTAGAAGATCATCAATGACTAATTTAATTTTAAAAGAAGACATGTTTTTCGTTTGAATTATGAATGGAAACTGAATTCAAAATAAAGTAAATAAGAAACATTATTTTTAAAAATATTTATTTTAATCTTTCATACAACGACATTATTTTTTTAATTCTTATCAACCTATTTTCAACCATATAGCATGCACATGTATCTGGTCCTTCTTTGCATAAATTTGAAGACCAAGGGCAGGTAGGAAAATGGCAACCATAATCAGATGTTGTCGAAGATACATTGATAAATCGTTTCAAATCGTTCAAAAGTTCCGTATGATGTTCGTCTAGTAAGATGTTCTTATTTTTAATAACGAATTTTAAGATTTGATCAAAAATCAATGTGGGGTTTATTTTGGGCATCGCGATTTAATGACTGTTCACCTAGGTATTTAAGTAAAGACTAAATTGATTTTAAGTAGACATTAGACATGATATGTTTTCCCTTGTTAAAGCATTTTTCAATTTCGATTTGAAAGCTTTGTCTTAATTGACCAGTTTGCTGATCAACATAGCTTTTGGAAGCAGCGTCTCCTTGTTCTTCAGGTTCCTGAATGTTTTTTAATCGTTTTCCATTTATGTTGTAATCACCGTTTTCTGTTTTGAGAAATCCCTCGCCAGGTGGTCCAGGCAATCCTGACTCGCCCTGCGGTCCCGGCTCTCCTTGTTTCCCTCTTGGACCCCTAGGTGGGGTCCTGTATGAATAACGACCAAATTTATCAACACTCATTTTTTTTTATTCGATAATATCGGCTTCTTTAAGTTCTTCAATAATTGAAACAATTTCGTTAGAATGATTGTTATTTCCAGCTTGTTGTGAAGCAATGAGAAGTCTCATTCGATCTACAAGCTCATTAGGGTTATCCCAAAATATATAGTCCTTTTTCAGTTTTGATAATTGCATCAATCCATTTCCCGATTGTGGTGTTGATAGTGAATGTGTTGGATTATTAGAAGTATTTGTATTGAATCCTAATAATTTCTTAATTATTTTCGTATATTTATGACCCCGATTGCCACGTATTTGTCCGTGTGAATCATGTCCAACCCTATGTGTATTTGTTTCATATAATATGGTCTTGTAATTTTTTAAATCTTCATCAGTGTAGATGCTTTTATCTGGTATTTTCTTAAATATAAGCTCATACAAACCATTTGTTCCTTCAAAGGTTTTATTTTTTATTTGTATATCTTTTCCAAGAATGATTAATTCACCATTTCCAATGTACCACTTCTCATCTTTTGAATATACCCCATACGTTTTATCAAGCGTGTTTGAATTATTTATAAACAAATCTACGTATTTTTTAGGTGTATCATGTAATTCTTCTTGTAATATGAGCTCTGAAAAGTTACGGTGGTTAAGGCTTTTCTTTGGTCGTTTTGGGGTGATGCTATCAGTTAATTCAGGTGAACTGTTAATAAAAGTGTTTGGTGTGATGAATTCATCTCTAAAATATTTTTCCTTTGCTGGGCTTTCAAATTCATTTTCTTGTACTTGTTGTTGTTTAAATTTGCGTTTTGTTTTGTTAATAGGACTTTCAATAAAGTAATTTTGATTTTGTTCTTCTTGTTTTGTGTTTGATTTTTTCACTAACTCATTTAGGGGTCTGGTAATGGGTCTTAGAGTTTCCTCAATTTCGGTTTCGTAAGCTTCTCTACCAGTCCTTAGAGCTTTGTATTTCTTTCGCAGAGCATCGGTGGTTTTAATAAGCTCCTTTGTTAGTTTTTCGTCTATGTTAATCATATTCTAAGATTTATTTCTTCATACAAATGCAGTTGAAAAATAAGACTCGAAGTTGTTGGAAAAGCCTTTCGATGGTTTTCAAACTGAATTTTATATTGTAGTTACTGGTCTTAACTGTTAAATACTGCGTCTCAAACTGGTTTGAACCGCTTTTTACTGCTATAATCTGCTCACTGAACTGCTCTGTACTGCTCTTATAGAACATAACTGTTCATATGATGCAAAAATCAAAAATTTTGTCTATTTTATAACTTGAGGAAGCAGTCAAAGCCTTTTCTATAACGACCTTCATTCAAAGGGCTGTCCTTATCAATTACCAAAAAACCATAATTTGTGTTCCAGCATTCTGCACATACCTTTTGAAACATTTTAAATGTCATATCCGAATTGACATGATCATTATAAACGTGTTTTAAATTCATATCGTCCTGTTTGAAGATGATTAGAAAATTCGCATTGTCTCGAATTAAGTGTTTCGGTATTCTTGTATATGTTTGGCACAAATAAAAACTATCGATGTGATGATGTCGTCCCATACTAAAATACACTCGAATTGTGTCTTGTTTTTCACAGGCAATATCGTCAAAGATGAATATAGAATTTGGCTTAGCGTCTTCGGGTTGAATAACATCACTGTTATTGGAAAATGTAAAAAAACCCATGTTTTTCACTGGTTTTATGGCTTTTCGCAAAAACTCATACTTCGGTTGATGTAGAGATTTAGAATATATATAGATATTTTCAAATTTCAAGCCGTTTGGGTGTAGGAGTAAACTCATCATAACATTTGTTTTTCCACAGTTTGAGGGACCAGTAATTAACCCCCTTATACTATATGGAAAAAGTTTACCATGTTTTTTTGTTTCAATATTGCTAGCCAATTCCATATTTTTTACTGGTAATTGGTATTGTTGTTTAACGAATCGCATATTGATAAAAACTAAATAATAACTTTTATATGCGAAGTTTATATTCGAAACCCGTCATATCGTTTTCATCTCTCGCAACGTAAAGATGATCATATAAAATGATTGATTATTTAAAAAATTGCAACAGTCAGCGAAACATTGTGAAAGGGGAAGGTTTATTAAACACTGTAATAAACAAACTACCACTCGAACTACATCTACCTGGTTATCAATACTGTGGACCTGGAACAAAACTTCAAGAACGTTTAGCTCGAAGGGATCCAGGGATTAATTTGCTTGATCAAGCGTGCAAACAGCATGATATATCTTATTCTAAATTTACAAATACAAGTGATCGGCATATAGCTGATAAGATTTTATCTGAAAAAGCTTGGCAACGAGTAAAATCCAAGGACGCTAGTATAGCTGAACGTGCAAATGCACTATTGGTTACCAATCTTATGAAGGCAAAAGTAAAATTAGGCATGGGGTGCTCTAAGAATACAGACAAAAAGGCTAGAAATCAGCTAAAAACGAGTTGTTCAGAGCATAAAAACGGTGTTAAGAAGTCTAAAAAAGATAGCAAGACTAAACAAGTCTCATTGAGGAAAGTAATTAAGATTATTGGAAATAATCTCAAACGTAAAAAACCATTCAACATAGAAAATGCAATTAAAATAGCATTATCATCGGCTAAGAAAACTGTTAGAAAAAACAGTAATAACATTAAGACACCGCGAGTTATTTCAGTACCAAAACTTGGTGGAGTACTTCCTTTCCTCGTTCCTTTATTTGCTGGACTTTCGGCTCTTGGAGCTTTAACAGGAGGCGCTGCAGGAGTAGCCAAAGCTGTCAATAATATTAGTATTGCTAAAAAAGATCTGGAGGTGAAAAAACGTCATAATGAAAAAATGGAATCGATTGCAGTTGGACATGGCTTACACCTTAAACCTTATAAAAAAGGACTGGGGCTTTATTTAAATCCACAGGAAAAAAACTTCTAGGTTCGCTACCCAATCGTGCATTAAATGAAATAGACTTGAAAAATTTTGCAACCAATTTAATTCCAAATTTTCGAGGAGTTTTCATGCGTGATAATTTACCAACGACTGGACCTTTAAAAAATGAGTGTGGGATTGTCAATCTTGATTGCTCAACAGGTCCTGGGACACACTGGGTAGCGTATAATAAAAGAGGTAGCCAAACTGAATATTTTGATAGCTTTGGAAATCTTCAACCTCCTATTGAAATAATAAATTATTTGGGTGAAAAACTTAATTATAATTATTCTAATTATCAAAGTTATGACTCTTTTAATTGTGGTCATTTATGTTTAAGATTTTTATATGATTGTTATTTTAAATAAATAAACAGTTTTATTTAAAAATGGTTTCATTGTTTTTCTTATCACCATGGCGTTGACACTTACGCTAAGCGGAAGAAGTTCCCATCTATCTGCTGAATACTTTCCACCTTTGAACCTGGATCAGTATTACGTTTGTGGATTGATTGATTTTCAAACCTACAACTCTATACCGAATGTAGATGAGCGTAACAATTTGTTCCATATAGGGGAATATGAAATTGAAATACCAACTGGGACTTATGAAATTGATGACATTGCAAAATTTATTTCCGAAGAATTATTATTGCGAAATTCTACGGCTGTAGTTAGAATAGAAGCAAATAATAACACAATGATGTCTGAAATCGAAAGCAACGAGAAAATATATTTCAATAAGGATAGAACTATTGGAAAATTACTGGGTTTCAGTAAAAGTATTCTTGACTTCGATGTGTTACATTTGTCGGATTTACCCGTTGATATAAATAAGGTGAATATAATACGAGTTGAGTGTAATATCATTACTGGCTCCTATTTTAACAATAGTCCTGTACATACTATACATGAATTTTCTCCAGAAACTGGGGCAGGGTATAAAATTATAGAAGTTCCCAGAAATGTCATCTATCTACCTGTGAACGTCAATCGAATAAGCAGTCTAACATTAAAACTCGTGGACCAAGACGGCGACTTGATAAACTTCAGGGGAGAAAGAATAACTGTGCGATTGCATTTAACCCCAAAATCACAATAATGTTGATCTATAATAGTTATTATAAAATAGATACCAAAGGTTATCATTCATTTAGTCCTAATACAACAGCAACACTATCAAGACCAGAACTTTCATCTGAAAACAAAACCTATCTTCTTGCATTAGGATTTAAACTAAAATAATGAGCAATATGAACGAAATATTAAATATTACTCATGGACCGAGCTATGATAACAGCATATCTAAGTTTGAGTACCATAGTTACTCGCCATTCCTCCAGTCCTTCAATCCAAGTGATGAAATTCGTATCCCTATACAACAACAGGACTTGTGCATTTTACCCTGTGAAAGCTACATTTATATAGAAGGAAGTCTAACAAAATCAGCTGGAAAGCCTTCTTCTACTGGGAAATTAGCAAATAATGCTATGGCATTTCTTTTTGAAGAAATACATTATGAGCTAAATGGAGTGGACATTGAGAGCAACAAAAACGTTGGCATTACAACATCAATGAAAAATTATATATCATTGAATGAGAATGAAAGTAAAAGCTTAGAAAATGCTTCATGGACTGGAAACTCCACCGTTACACCTGTATCAGGTACTTTTAATTTTTGCATACCACTAAAAAATCTTTTGGGATTTGCTGAAGACTATAAAAAGATTATAGTAAATGCAAGACATGAATTGATTCTAATTCGTACTCGAAGTAATGAGAATGCCTACTATTCTGACGAAGAATTAAAACTTTCAATTTTTAAGTTGCAATGGAGAGTTCCTCATATAACATTATCCGATTCAAATAAACTTACATTATTGAAACAAATTCAGTTAAATCCAATTCAAATTCATTTTCGAAATTGGGAAATGTACGAATACCCAATACTACCAACTAACACTGATCATGTATGGACAGTTAAAACTTCAAGTCAACTTGAGAAGCCAAGATATGTTATTATTGCTCTACAAACCGATAAAAAAAACCAACGAACCAAGGATGCCAGCAAATTCGACCATTGCGAAGTTAGCAATATAAAGGTGCATTTAAACTCTGAATCTTACCCTCGTGAAGATTTAAATCTTAAATATGAACTAGACCGGTATGCCATTCTCTATGAAATGTACAGTAAATTTCAACACTCATATTATCAGAAACAATCACAACCACTTTTATCTCGACAAGACTTTAAGGATATCGCCCCAATAATGGTGATTGATTGTTCCCGTCAAAATGAATCAATTAAAACAGGACCAGTAGATGTAAAAATTGAGCTTAAGACAACAATTCCAGTTCCAGCTTCAACAACTATGTATTGCCTTATACTTCATGATCGTATAATTAAGTATAATCCCTTAACAGGAGAAGTTAACAAACTCACTTAATTTTATTGTCATCATTATTGTAAGTTTGTCAGTAGAAAAAGTGAGTTTATCAAGAACGTATCTTAAATATGAATACCTATATTGTAGACTTTCAAGGATTTGGAGTATTTAACAATGGCTTCATTTTGAAAGAAATCGCTGTATTTCATAATGACCACCATCATCATTTCATTGTTAATTCTCCATTTAATTTAAATCTTCTGTCCACACCACTTAGAAGGCAGGCAAGTTGGTTATATCAAAATTATCATGGATTAACCTGGAATAGTGGGTTTACAAATTTTTCTCGAGTAAAGATATTTCTTCGAGAACAAATCCAAAGTGGAGTTGTTTACGTTAAAGGAACTGAAAAATCGCAATGGCTTAGAGAATTACTCAATAGCGAAAACATAGAAGTCATTAACCTAGAAGATATCTACAGCTGTCCAAGTTTAAAGGAACTCCGAAGAATTTTTCCTAATCAAATAAAATGCCTAAGCCATGGAAAATGTTGCGCCCTTCAAAATGTTTATCTTTTAAGCAAGTTCATAAGACAAGCAAACCTGTTGTAAAATAAATACAATTAATAAATAAAACAACAAATCTTGTGTATATGTATGTATATATTTTTTTATTTCATCAACTAGAATAATGTCTTTTAAAACCGTACGGTACGGAACTATGATCTTCGAGAAAACGACGTTTTTCTGCTTTGGGTTTATATGTCTTAACCTCTTCCACAGTAATCACTTGATGTTCTCTGGTTCGTCTTATGTTATTAGACTTAATAACTATGCTGTCATCATATTCTGCAGAAAAGTTTAATACCGCTTCTTTTATTGAATCAAAATTAATTTTTTGGGATGATTCATAGTTCAGGAAGATGCCCTTTACCTTGCACACAATGTGTTCACTATTATCCTTAGTGCTGTAGACTTTATAGGCGTAATTTTTTGGACCGCCACTAACAAATTCAGTGATGTAACTCCCTTGACCATAGCTCTCTAATTCGTCAGTCATATCACCTATAAATTCTCCAGTAGGAGGATCCGGTTCTCCTTGACAGCTTACATAGATAACGGAATCAGTATCATAGTAGAGAACTTTTTCTTTAAGTTTTTCCAAGTAAGTGTACAATTTAAGACGGGCTTGTGTTGTTGTATATGCGGCAATACAAACATTTACCGTGGGGAGGGAGTCAGCAGCTTCTTCTTTTAACTCAAAATTAATCACAATATTGTCTTCATTGATTGGTAAAATATGCAAGACTTCAATAGAAGGATGAGTAAGCAGAAGATACAGATCTGAAGGTTTGTTCAAGATACAAGTTTTAGTATGATTTTCCCGTTGTCCGAATTTACCCCAAAAAGAATTCAAAATAAGTTTGGCTAGTGATCTTTTCCCAGGATTGTTTTCTATTTCAGAAAACTCTAGCTCTATATTTTCCTTTTCTAGAAAATCAGCAACATATTTGTTTTTATCTTCTTCAGATGTGCATGTACTCGGCCATCCTGATGCTTCTTGTTTTATTTTTAGGTATGTATTCATCATACGAGTAAATAGACCATCGGAACTTGTATCTGGATTATACTGAGTAACATCATATTCCCAAATTTCAAAAACAGCAAGTAGCTTATACCCCGTTTCAACTGCTTTCACAACTTCTTCGATTACACAGGTTCCAAGTAATGCTCTTTCGTCATCAGAATGAGTGCAGATTTAATTAATTAATTTTATTAACAGCATAATCATTACATTTTGGTAGTAATCGCACAATTTACACAGAGTTATGATAATAATATCTTGCTACTGAAAAATGATTTAATGTTTGAAAAACGATAAGTATGTATGTTGAAGAGAATTTGTAATGGAAAGGAAAAGCTGATAAAACCTTTCATTGAGAAGAAAAAAAAAAAGAAAAAAAGAATTATATATTTTATATTATTTAGTTAAATCTAATATCACAGTTATTTTAAATTATAGTAAAAAAAAAAAAAAAGTAAATAAGTAATGCAAACAGAAAATAAATAGATAAATAAATAAATAAATAAATAAATAAATTAATAAGTAAATAAATAAATAAATAACAAAATAACTAAATAAATAAACAGTTAAATGAGTAAGCAAGCGAATAAATGAACAAATAAATAAGCAAAAATAGTTAAGTACATAAATAAATAAATAAAAAATTAAATAAGTTTATTAATAATGTTTATAATAATATGTTTTTTTTTCGAGAATCACAAATTAGTTTACAAGATTTGTAATCAAGGGATTATCTGACAAAGAACAATTACATGAATATTTTGTAGAGAGTTTATAAATTCTTGAAGAAATAGTGTCGATACTGGCCCTATCATGTAGTTCAAGTGTTGAAAAATGCCAAGGAAGCTTAAGTGCTAGTTTAAGAATTTTATTTTGTGCTATTTGCAATTTTTTTATATGTGTCTTAGCACAGTTTCCCCACACGGGGCAGCCATACAACATAAACGATTGAAAAATAGTTTTGTAAATAATGAGCTTATTTTCTGCACTCAGCAGTGATTTTCTGTTTATAAGAGGATACATTATTTTAATGGTTTTATTAACTTTATCCAAGGTGTTTGAGATCTGTTTGTTATATGTTAGTTTTGAGTCTAAGGTTATACCAAGATACTTTGCACTGTCATTCCAACTGATATCTACATTATCCATTTTAAGATTGTTGCTAGGGAGGAAGCAAGTTTTCCTTTTTCTCGTGAAAAAGATAGCTTGCGTTTTCAAAGGGTTCACCTTTATCTTCCATTTATTAAAGTATCTTAAAAGTATATCCAAACCTGATTGTAAGTTGGTTTCAATAACGGAACCAAATACATCAGATGAATAAATTCCTGTGTCGTCTGCATATATAGCAAATTTACAGTTGGGAAGTTCCGGGAAGTCGGAAGTGTAAATATTGTATAAATATGGGGCTAATACTGATCCCTGTGGTACACCTGCAGGAATATTGTGCTGGGATGAAAAATTATTATTAACAGAGACTACATATGTACGATCTGTTAAAAAACTTTGGATGAGTTTTACTATATAATCTGGAAACCCATAACCTAGCATCTTATGAAGTAAACCTTCATGCCAAACAGAGTCGAAGGCCTTTTCCACATCAAGTAATACTAAACCTGTTGATTTCTGTTCAGAAAATGAATTTTTGATATGTCTTGTGATTCTGTCTACTTGGTGAATTGTGCTGTGGTGATTTCTAAAACCGAATTGTTCCTGTGGTAATATGTTTTTTTCTTCTAAAACTTCAGAGATTTTCAAACTAATAATTTTTTCAAATAGGTTACCAAGAGAACTTAGCAAACTAATTGGTCTGTAATTAGTCGATAAATTTGCAGAACTTCCAGGCTTAAGAATAGGGATTATTTTGGCTTTTTTCCAATCTTTTGGGAAGTACTGCAGCTTAATACATGCATTAAAGATAAACAAAATAGCTTTCAAACCACGTTTAGATAATTTTTTTAGATACAAATTTTTTAAGTTGTCTAAACCGGACGATTTACGAGTATTAAGATTAGATATTATATTATTTAACACTTCATACTTGATGAAATTGCTGTCATCAATTTGTAAAGGAGTTAAGTTTAAACTATTTATTGTATCACTGACCATTGCAATAGTTGTATTGTCTCCTAAGCCACAAGAAACTAAATGATTTTTTTGAAAGTTGGCTGCTAATATGTCAGCTTTTTGAGTCGATGTGAGTGCAGAATTTTGTAAATTGTCTAAAGTAGGAATTACTGTATACTTTTTTTTCATTATTTTGGTAATATTCCAAAAAGGTTTACTGCATTTGTCAAGACTTTGTAATTTACGATTCCAGCTATGATTACGAAATTCATTTATTTCAGTTTTGATTTGATCGTTTAAAGATTTGACGTTCTGTTGATATATTTCTAGCCTATATCTTTGCCAGTGTCTTCTTGTAGCATTGCGAACTTTAATTAAATTTAAAATGTGCCGTGGAAGTTGTTTATTGTTAATAGCACACTTCAATTTCTTTGGTACTGACTGATCAATGGCATCTTCTATATATTTTGTGAATTTATTTGTATAATCATCTATTTGCGAGCAATTAGTTACGGTCTCAACGGTTTGGCTTTGGTTTTGTAGATTATTATCTATTAACTTGCGATATTTTTTCCAATTCGCGTTTTTGTAATCTCGAAAATAATGTTCTATTTTTTCTGGTGTTTGAAGAACATTTGAAAGTACAGGAAGATGGTCCGAGCTTAAGTCGTTAATTACAATGGGTTGAGTCAAAAATTGCGGAATATTTGTCAAATAAAGATCTAAAGTGGAGGGCTTTGATCGACTGTTAGTCGGAAAATAAGTCGGTGAACCTGGATATAAAATTTGAAATTGATGACTAGCATTAAGATCGTACAGAATATTGCCCCATGTATTTGCTCGAGTACATCCCCAACTTCTGTGTCTGCAGTTGAAGTCACCACCAACTACAAAATTTCCTTGGAGGTTTATGATCTTACGAAGATCACTCTTTAGCCAAACTCTTTTATACGCAGATGACGATCCACCTGGAAAATAAACAGAAAAAATTGAAATACTCCTGCCGTTTGCAAAAAAACAGCTCTATTCCTATGTTTTCAATTAGTTTTGTATTTAGACTGGGTAAAAGTGTGTGTTTTAAATTCTTTTTAATAAGTATTGCAACCCCACCGCCTATTCTATCTGGTCTGTCGAGACGGTAGCACGAATACATATTATTTGAAAAAGATACTTCAGGAGTCAACCAAGTCTCGCAGATAAGGCTAACATCGACTCTATTTTTACATAGAAATGAAAAAAACTCTGACAATTTATTGCGAATGCCTCTTGCATTCCAACATACCACATTAAGTTGTACTGCCATTACTTAGTTTTAACATATAAATACTTTAAAGATAATTGTGCGATTACGTTAAACTGCTCGGACTTATTATTACATTTTGAAAGTTGACTTGTCATTTCAATAACAAGAGATTGAATTTCCTCAAGAGAAAAAAGATCATCTTCAGCAGACGATTTAGTTACAGGTGCAGGAATGATAGCTGGGTTTAAATTTGAATTTACATTTGGACGACCCCTCCACTCCCTGGGTGCGTAGTCGATGTTATTGTTGATGTTGACTCTTTGAGTAGCTTTCGCATGCATTTTAAGAGGTGGAAATTGCTCCATTGAGCATAACTCAAACGATCGGGGAGCTTTCACCACTATTGATCTTGAAGAGCTTTTGAGGGAGAGCTTTTCTTTCATTTCCAAAAATTTTATTCTGCTTATGCAATTGCTGTCAGTTGACTTATGATTTTTGTTACAATTAGCACATCGCACTGTTTCAGAGGCTTTACAATCGGATGTTTTATGATCACCCGCACAGTTAGAACAAAAAGTCTTAATGTTACAATTACGCTCACCATGTCCATACATTTGACAGTTTCTACATTGTGTAATACTGTTCCTTGAGCGGCGCTTGTGTTCCCATTTGATTTGAGTTTTAAATATGGATTTAATGTTTTTTCTAAGATCACTCATGCGGATTGATCCATTTTCTAAGTGAACAATATAGAAAGCGTCTAAATAGTGCTCATAACGCTTAGATATCATTTTAATATCAACACACTTTAAGCCGATTGTATTAAGTTCTTTTTTTAACACTTCAGTAGGCATTTCATCAAGCCCGAACAGAACTACTTTGTATGATTTATTATTGGGCAAATCATGGGAAAAGAATTGACACTTATGAGACTTCAGTGCCTCGATTGATTTATTGTATGAGTCAATGTCATCACAAATAATTTTAATTCCGATTGAAAATTTTTTAATCGAATAATTTTCAATGTTTGAGTCCTTCATAAGCTTATGAATAAACTCTGAGTTTTTTTGCACTACTTTGATGGGAGGCACTACAACTTTTTTTTGTTTTGGTAAATTTTCTTCGCACGGGACATCGGTAATGTCCGTGTCAGATAAACATTGAAGTGGGTTCCAATAATTACTATTGTTACCCAATTTGATATTTTTTGAAGAAGACATGTCTTCTTCAGTTGGGGTGCGATTCCTCTTCGGAATTTCGGTTTTTTTTTAATGACAGATGTATCGAATATCTTTACTAGCTCGGGTCAAAAGAAAACACGTCGTGTACAGACGAAGATCTGACTCTTACTGGAGTGCAGATTTGTTCTTGAGTTTTTTTACTACTGCAAGTTCTACATAAGGAAAACATCAGCTTATTATTTTGCTTCATAGGTAAGACCGGATGAAATAAATTTTCTGGCGGAAGAATTTTGCATTTTACGAGTCCATTTATACCCTCGAGTTCCAAAGCAGAGCAAATATCATCGTTAGCAGTGTGAATTTTTGGGTGACCAACAGGGAATTTCCCATTTTTGCAAACCCAGGGGTAAAGAGAACATACGTCTATGTATTTTATTTTTTCCCCCTCCTTACATTTATAGTAATTAAATGTATTTCCTGTCCGTCCACCATAAAAAGCATCTCGAGGATTCAAAGGTGTGTTCTGTATTAATGGATGTTCATCCAAGAAATTGAGTTCTTCATTATTTAGGAATTTTTGTTGAGTCTGAAATTCACAGTGCCACATTTCAATTACTTCGTAATCAAATGACCTTAATCGTGTTGTTTTGGCTAACGTTCTCTCATATCTTTGATTCAGGGTGTCGTATTTGTCTTCTGATAAAGGCTCATCTCGTTTATGTTTTAAACAAGTAGGATGACCATGATAAAAACAACCATGGAACTCGAAAATCTGTTTCGTTTCTTCACAAAATCCATCGACTTTAATCCCATTTACTACCGGTTCTGTCCCTTTAGCGGCATGCTTTATGTCAATTTTTCGCTTCTTTTGCTCCCAAATCAACCATTTGATTGCAACTGTTGATTGATTATCTGTGCACCTATACCCGTTTTTAGGTATAAGCCCAATTGTATTTGGTTGCAGAAAGTTCCGTCTGAACACGAGGTTACAAGCTGATGCTATTGTTGTTCCTTCCAAAAATGGTTCAACATTGCTTTGATCAAGGAACAATTGTCTAAACTTTAAACAAGTCTCAGCCAAAATTTTAACATCGCTAATGCAATATTCTACTAGTTCACGCTCCATGTCAAAGCTATCGTTTTGATGTTCCGCATACCATTTTAAAAAGTCGTCACGATCTTCAGCTTTCATGGAATCCGGACTGTAGTAATCTATTGCAGGTAGCTTCCCGATGTATTTAGCATTTTCCTTTATATTGAAAAAATGCGGAAAATAACCTTTTTTTAAAACAGGTGAAAGTTGGAATGCTTTGGGGAGTTTTGAAAGAGCCATCGGAAAGTAGTTTAATGAATCTAAGAACTTTATATTTGCAATTTCCATTAATATAATTTTACTTCCTCGCATGATTAATATTGGGGCCAGTTTTGTATGTTCCAATATGTAATTTAACACAAATTGGTGATCGTAGGATTGCCCATTATGTGCTATCACAACTACTTTTTTAAACTTTTGCCGAACATGAAGTATGTGTTTCAGAAATTGAGCTACAACACTTTCGTCTTCTTTTTCCTTAATTATGTTTAGCGATAGATTACACTTTTGACAGAAGTACAAATTTGGAACATGTAAACAGTGATCACACTTTTGTTGAAAAACACATAAATTGGGTTCATGCAATTTTATCGGAGTAGCTAATGCTTCGCTTGCAATCGTTATCATTTTTTCGCCTATTACTCTCTCTTGGCGACTCTCCAAATCATAAAAGATGTACAGGATGCCTTTACATGCTGGTGTTTTGTTATCTGGCTGAATGAAGCACATGTGATCTTTTGCTACATGTTTACTACACATCTTGCAGAAATATTCATCGCAGATATGTTGGCGACTTCCTCCGTATGTTTTGAGGCATAAAAGACATTTTTGCATTTTTTCACAAATTGAATTTTTACCTGTTGAATTGCTCGCTTTGTGATTGTCGAAACAGTTTTTTCCTCTAAAATTTCGATTGCAATCTTCACACATGATTTCTTTTTCATTTCTGAGGCAGCTTGGTGTGTTTTGACATTGTGGGCAGGATCGTTTACATCTATGCTGACTTTTTGAATTGTATGGGACATGGCAATCTTCACAATAATATCTACAACAAAATGCAGCAGTTAACGATGTTATAACATTAAAATGATTGTTATAATAAAGCAAATTAATGCTCTTCTTTTCTTCAGCATCTTGAGCGGGAAATCCTTCAAATATCACCTTTTGTCCCTTTGACCCATACTCGTACACAGTCACCTTATATTCCTTTAAATGATTTTGGAATATTTTCAGCTCCGGAATTCCACAACCTTCAGTCGGTACACTTATGTGTGCATCATTTATAAGTTGAAGGGCTCTTTGGGATTGAATTTTCCCAATGTCTCGTCTGATTTTTGCCTTTAGGTTGTTTTCCTTATCTGCATACACTTTACCCACAACTAGAGCGCGAGGCAAGCATAAATTGTCATTGTTTTTTATGCTGATTATGCCTCGGCGATTAATGCATTCCTCAGTGAATGTATTATATTTCCCACTTTGGACTTTTCCTGTTCCTGTTCCTGTTCCGTGCTCAAACCTTCCGAATTGCTCTGAAAGATCTTAGCAATCATCTCCCATACGTCGCTAAATTTCACATTTGCACAATCTTTAAAGTTGATCCATCCATTTCCTCGTTCAGCACTGAAACTCTTCCCGCAAAAAGTAATTCCTACTTTATCTGCAGGGCTGACATCCTTTAGCGCATGTTTAAACATGTCGTTGACTGCTTCCCTGATCCATGACGTTGGTTCTTCCCTCTCTGGAATGGGTTTAATCCTGAATTGGATTTTTCTACCCATTAGGTCGAACCGCTTAATTTTTGTCTCCAACTCGCTGATTATCTGGATTCGCTAGAAAAGTAACAAACAGAAAAACAACATAATCTTGAGAAAAACCAAAACCAAACAAAAAAAATAATAAAAAAACAATTCAATTCAATTTTTTTTATTTATTTTAAGGTATTAAAAACATATTTTTTCTATTCTATACGTTTCAATGAGAAAACTAATAGAGAAACGCATATATATGCATGTAGCATATAACAAAACCAAAAGGAAAATGAACGACAATAAGAACAATAAAAAGAAAATGTTTTGAAGTTAGAATCAAGTAAAATTTTATTTAATATAAGGAGTTATAAAAAATATGTTTTTGACTAAGAGGAACTGAAAATTCCTCTTTATTTTTTGTTTTGCTGCCAGTAGGAAGTTTTACCTCCACTTTTTCTTTCGGTTGTTGTTGTTGTTGCTGTTGCTGCTGCTGTTGTTGTTGTTGTTGTTGTTGAAGTTGTGGTTGATGCTGCTGTTGCTGCTGTTGTTGTTGTTGTTGTTTTTGCTGGATTTTCTCGTGAAAATCCAACTTGAATGATTGGTCCCAGGGCTCGACGACCTCTAACGCCAAATTGGGGAGCTCCGCGATGTCATCGTCGTCAAATTGCCCAGCACATCTTTTTGGCAAGAAGACCGATGAGTTTTCTAACTCCAGCAAAATTTGCTGACCGTAGCGCGTTGTGCATCGTTTTGCTTTCACAATATTATACCGCTTTTTTAGCGTTAAATTTTTAAGGCTGGTCAGAGGTTTAATTTGCTTCTCAGCAAAAACATTAGCGTTAGCGCGTATTTTATTTAATAAGGAAGACATTTTTTTTTTTTTGAAATTTACGTATAATTGTTTTTAAACTGACGTTCACTTTTTGTGTTGGAATACAACTGAATTAAAAACTAAAGAAAGACCTAGTTTTATACTCTTGAGTGCGTTTTTCTACAAATATGTATTTCATGATGGTCATTGGGGGCGGGATTTTTTTTTTATGATGAGCTTGGTTTTTTTATGATTATAAATTCCTATTCCTAAAGTATTAAACCTCCTCTTTGTTAAGAGGAACGTGCCTTTTCTACAAATTATTTTGTGTCAAGTGTCGAATTCCCCAACTAATGCGTTCGAATCTGCTTCTCGTCAGCTTACTTGCATGTTACTTCATGGTGATAAAATTAATGAGACGGAATTTTTCTTATTCATCTTTAGAATTGAGAAAATCAGATTACATTTTCAATTTATTGGTTGATTTGAATTAGTAAATACAAGCATGTATTTGATAAAGGATACACACCGAATTGGACAACAGAAATCTTTAAAATAACCAAAGTTCAACATACAAATCCAGTTACATATCTGTTAGAAGACTATCAGGGAAACCCCATAAAAGGCGGGTTCTATGAACTTGAACTATAAAAATCTAAGTTTCCCGATACTTATCTAATCGAAAAAGTGCTGCGAAGGAAAAAAGATCAATTATATGTAAAATGGCTTGGTTTTGCATCCGATCACAATTCATGGATACCTATTTCAAAAGAAAATAAATAAAAACCATCTTTTATGTATATTATTAAAATAAAAAGCTTTATTTTATTACAATGATTTCAATTTACTTTTATTTAAGATATATTCATACTCATTTCATTTAAAAATAGCAACCGTAGACCCCAACACACCACCGTGTGCCCATCTGCGCACAAGCAACCACCAATCTTTTAATTCAAACATCAAACAATACATCATCCCCAAGGCACACCATTAAAACAAAAATAGAAACAAAAACATATCCCTTCTCATCGTTACTCATTTAAATTCAAACTCCAACACACACACTTCTCGCTAGTACACACCACATAATTCATATCAATTTTAACCCTCAACCACCACCAAATTCTAACGCACTCGATCGATGCACTCATCTAAAAAGTCATAAAATAAAACACATATGTTTCTAGCTTCAACAGTGCATAAGATTCACTTGACATATATTATATTGAGGATCGGTATCCTCAATATACAAAAACCAATTAAAACTCCACAAAAGATCTCTTTCTTTCATCATGCACCACATCTTCTTTAACCAATCCATAATTCACCCACCCCTGAAACAAATCAACAAAAGAAAACCAGCCAGCCTCGTACCACAGAGAAAAAACAAAAACAATAAAAACGACTGGACCGATGCCGTCATCTAAAGTCAGTCCAGTCAGCATACCTGATGACAAACAAAAATATCTATACAAATAATATACAAAAGATCTCTTTCTTTCATCATGCACCACATCTTCTTTAACCAATCCATAATTCACCCACCCCCGAAACAAATCAACAAAAAACCAGCAGCCTCGTACCGCAGAGAAAAAACAAAACAATAAAAAATCTATTAAAAATATCCGACTGGACCGATGCCCTCATCTAAACACAGTCAGCATACCTGATGACAAACAAAAATATCTATACAAATAATATGTTCCTAGCTACAACGACACTTGAAACACACAACCGGACAGCAACAGTACGACGTGTTAAAAACAACCACCACCAAATCCTATCGCACTAGGTCAGAGTCCTCATGTAAAAAGTCCGTATATGTGATGACAAACAGATGTATATTTATCCCTATCTGCAACGATACTTGAAAAAACATCAACGGGCAACAGTACATTTTAAAAAATGCACTTGACTGATATTTTCCAATACCGATCCTCAATGACAATGTCAAAATACTTTCTTTTTTTTCTTTTTTTCAACACAAAAACCAAACATTTAAAAAGCAATAAAAAACACAGCCAACAAAAACCAATATAAAAAGGGTCATACAAAAAAGAAAAACTGAACCGAATTGTGCGCCGCTCATGCCGACAAAGAAAAACAAAACGTTTAAAAAGCCATTAAAACCCAAAAAGCCATTAAAAACCATAAAACCATGAAAAAAGTCGTTAAAAAAAGTTCCCAGTCTCAAGTATCCTTATTCCTACTTGAGGCACATGCTATCTCGAACCAAGAAGATTGTGTTTAACTGGGTAAGCAGGTTCGGTGTGCCTATGGAACTTCATTCCGACCCAGGAAGAAACTTCGAATCGAACATATTCCAAGAGGTCTGCGCGTTTCTTGGCATTAAGAAAACGAGAACCACACCACTTCACCCGCAATCTGATGGAATGGTCGAGAGATTCAACAGGACCTAAAAAGAGCACCTCACTAAGGTCGTAGGCGACTAGCAAAGAAATTGGGATAGGCACATACCACTATTTTTGATGGCCTATCGAAGTGCAGTACATAGCTCAACAGGACAAACACCATCTGAAATCCTGTTCGGAAAAAGCATACGGCTGCCTAGTGAGATAAGGTTTGGACACCCACCACAAGA
The DNA here is from genome assembly GCA_911387755.1 of Chrysotoxum bicinctum. NCBI lineage: Eukaryota > Metazoa > Arthropoda > Insecta > Diptera > Syrphidae > Chrysotoxum > Chrysotoxum bicinctum. The sequence continues at coordinate 128,993,025 of OU426987.1, read as the reverse complement.
GTCTCAGGAGACAGGGAATTACGTGAGTGACCTAAAAGAGAAGCTAATCGACATCCACGAAAGGACCAGGACTAGAATGAGCACTTACAGCGATCGAATGAAGACAAGGTACGACACAAGAGTAAACACGACAGGATTCCAAGTAGGAGATCGTGTATGGCTGTATAATCCACATCGTCAAAAGGGATTGTCGCCGAAGCTTCAACAAAACTGGGAAGGCCCTTATATTGTCGTCACGAAAATCAATGATGTCGTTTACCGAATTCAAAGAGGAATAAGAGGAAAGTTAAAAGTTGTGCATAGCGATCGACTGCACCGATACAGTGCCGAAGCTGGAGATAGAGTTGTTCGGGACAAACAATCTTAAGAAGGGGGAAATGTTGCGAACAGAGCTTTATACTCCCACAGCGCCATCTGTTGAGAATTGCATATCTTCTTTATGAGGGAACAAAAAAAGCTCTTTTCCAATGTCATATAAATTTCCCTTTATTCCAAACAACTAGAACATTCTAAACAAGAACCTCTATATGTATTTCCCCTTTTTCCAAGCAACTAGAACATTCCCAGACAAGAACCTTCGAGAACAACTAATTTGAGTATATAAGGGAGTGTTCACGGTGAGCGGACACAGTTTATTTTCGATTATGAAAGTGTGCAAAGCTGAACTATTGGATTGTGGAAAGTGTAATTAAAGAAGTGTGATTTAAGTTTAAATAAAAGTATTGGAGTTGATTATAAATTGAGATTTATTGTTTTGTAAATTAAGAAGAAATTCTAAAAGGAGTAATAAGTTTTATTTTAAGAATCTAGTAAAAATATTGCAGTATTCTCATGAAACCTTAATTTAAGAGGGCATCTATCGGCGGCATGAATACTATTTCAGAGTGCAAAACTATTCAAAATTTTAAATAAATGGCGGTTATAAAATAAAGGGAATCAAAAAAGGACTTTTTCTTGTGTGCATGATTTTTGTTTATCTTTCTATACCTTTGTGTATAGATATTCAATACGTGGTGTCTGGTAAGAATTGAGACGTGAGGGATGAGAGATTGCTTTAGTTTTGTTTTTGTAAATTTGGTTATGAAGATTTTTTGTTGAAGTTCTTGACCTACCTTTTGTTCTGTATATGTTTTTGTTGTTTTGTCCTTGGTAGCTGGTGTTTGAAGATTTTTTTCAGTTTTGAAGAAAATCTTATTTTAGCTTTCAACGGGGATTTACTATTATTTTTATTATTTTTTTTTATACGCATGCGCCTGTAGGTATATACTTGGAGGATGGGGGTATCTATTTTTTTTTTCATTCATCGCATCTCGATCATTGGCAAGGGTTTTTTTTATGTTATCTGAAAATTTTTGTAGGTCAGAAAAATATATCAAGGAAGGTTGCAAATAAGAGTTTTTCTTGGAAGGATTTCTCTGTTTTCATTTGAGGGTGAAGAATATACCTAATATTTTTGCCATTTTTGTGATGAAATGGTAGACATGGTGGCGGTTGTATTTTGTTCTCAGTGTTTGCTGGCCTCTAGATCTGGATGTACATTTTTACTTGCATGAAGGTTTTTATAATACAAACTCTATATATGTACCTACTACTGAAATAAATCAGCCAAGTAGAACACTTAGCACTATTATTGGACTTGTTTAATTATTGATTCAAATTAGCTTTTTTTGGATTTTAGTCCTTATTTTTACTTGCGACATAGGTATATGTAGGTGCCTACAATATGGAATGTTATGCATTTGTAAAAAAATCGAAGTTTTGATTTTAATCAGTCTTAACATAACGATTTTTACTTGCGACTTATAGGTACATATGTACTATAAATAATAAAGTAAGTTACGCATTCGTAACTTGATCAAAGTTGATATTACGATGATAGCGAAGACGAAAAAAGTGGGTCTTGCAATTATGTCTGTTTGTTCGACTGCAGCCCAAGCGGCTTGGGTGATTTTCATTATCTTGGTACCTAGGTATAGGTAGACACTGTTTTTTAAATTTGTCAATTTTTTAAATTTTTAATTAACGATTTGAGAATTTGGAATTACAGTCGAACTTCGATAACTCGAACCATCACTTGCCAACACAATAATTCGAGTTATCAAGACTTCGAGTTATCAAGTTAATATAAAGTACGTGATATTTATTTGCGAACAAAAAAGGACTGACGAGTGGATATATGGTTTTTTGGTTTTCAAAGAAAACTTTAACGGAGTTTAATCCGTTATACAAAGAATCGGTTATTTTTTCATTTGTTTTTGAGCATATCCGCAAAATACTTAACGAAGTTGCAATCAATTCGTTTGAAGGTGGTTGAATCGAATTCTTCTCCTAAACATCCTCGATCCACTATCGCTGTCATTGCTAATATTTACTTCAGTTGTTTTACACTTTTCTTTGAATTTTTCAGAAGACGCCTAGGTACTATTGCTTTCTTTTTTACTCACACTTAACGGAATTACAATTTTCAATACAAAGTCATGGAACATTCAAACACAGTGCCCACAAATTCAATGCATTATGAAATGAATTTGTAAAAATCCACAGAATTCGGAAATTCCCCTTAAAAATTCGACTTATCGAAGTTGACACCAAATAATATCTTCGAGTTATCGAGACATTCGAGTTATAGAAGTTCGACTTATCAAACAAAAATTACATGTACACTTCAGGCTTCGCGCTATTGCCAACCAATTTCATTGGAGTTATCAAATATTCGACTGTAGTTATAAATAAATTTGGTGGTGCGACAGCTCGGAGTGAACCAGGACCTAGTGACTTACAACTCTCAACCATTCGTGGGTGGGTGTTACCAGGAACGGAGGGGACCTACAATTTTCTGCCGATTCCGAACGGCTAATGAGCAGCAATTTTCATGCCAAGAGATACTCTTGGAGAATTTGTCAATTCCACGCAAGAGGCAGTACACCCCTGAAAAAAACTTTCTTGCAGCGGCTGAGAATCGAACTGGAGACCTTCCGCATGACAGTCCAACGCACTAACCATTATGCCAAGGGGTACTACACTGTACTTCGACTGTAGTTACTTTCTTATATTGTTTGCTCTTAATAAATTGTCTACTTATTTTTTTTTTTCGGAAATTAATTAGAATATAATGTGTCTATTATAATTAGGCCACGTCAAACTTGAGTTGTAATTATTTTCTGATAAACTGCTAAGAAAATCTTCTTTTAGCACGAGAAAAAGTTGTTTCGTGATGCTGTTCAAAACAAGTCGTACTTTAAAAAGCTAGATAAACCCAGATATGGTTTTTATGCGGTAAAGGGTTTATAGTGTTCTACTTTTTTCAACTGACTCCAATCCGTTTTGAGATTGAAAAATAAAACCACATGAAAAAACAAGTACCTACATAATTTTCTTTTGTTTCTTAAATAAATTATGGCACTAACTATTCTTATTTTTATATTTAACCTATTGAGGAGTTTTTGTAAATAAGATACTTTATTTACATATTTATCAGACCAGAAAAATCAACAAGAAATTAAGGGAACGAAAGTATTTATCTTCTATTATCATTATCTAATTATCGATCTGATCTTTTTGAGAGTATGAGCAAGAGTTTCAAAAACAAACAAAACATTTTGTCTATCATATTTTCCATTCAATTTGATTAAAACTTAATAAAATTTTCACTTAAATTTTGTTCATCACTGTACACTTTTTTTAAATTAAAAGATATGCTGATATCTCAAAATATATATAGATCAGTGCCGGATTAAGCCAGCGCGGGGCCTGTAGCAAATTCTATCAAGGGCCCTTAGACTGTTTTATGTTAGGCACTTATCAAGTTTATGGTATTAAATAAAACAAAACTGTTACAAACAAACTTTTCATGATTTAATTTGGGAAAATTTATAAATAATGCTGTTGATATCGTCTTCTCGGAGTAAATCATGTTCAATATTCATTAAAGTGAGGAGATTAAGACGTTGTTGGCTCATCGTGTTCCTCAATTCATTTTTAACACGTTTTAATGTTGAGAAAGATCGTTCACCACTGCAGTTGGTGATCATGAGAAACAAATAAATGCGCAAAGCAATTTCAACGTTCGGGAAACAAGATTGTAAAGAATTATTTATCTACAGCTTGTAAACCTGCATTTCCAGAGCCTCATGATTGCTGCTGTCAATAATACCAGCCACATCAGAATTGAGCATTGAACCGAATTGCACTAATTCGTTGCCCAGACTGTCCTCCAAATCATCTGAGTTAGCACTTACTATGGTTGCAGATTTTTACTTCCTTCTGGTGGAAGAGATTTTATATGAAGGTTTTTATAATACAAATTCTATATACTATTGAAATAAATCAGCCAAGTATTATTGATTCAAAATAGCTTTTATGGCTTTTAGTCCACAAAAATTGGCGTTTCGTCCGGGTGATCGCACATGGACTCATCAGTTGGCTATGAGGACCTTGTCAATACGCAATTTTTATTGAATTCAGTTCATCTTACATCGATTTTTTGACAAAAATCCAATCTTGGTTGGATATAGTTCACATTGGATTTTTGTCAAAAAATCAATGTAAGATGAAATGAATTCAATAAAAATTGCGTATTGACAAGGTCCTCATAGCCAACTGATGAGTCCATGTGCGATCACCCGGACGAAACGCCAATTTTTGTGGACTAAAAGCCATAAAAGCTATTTTGAATCAGGAAGAGATTTTAGCTCTCGGAATATTCCGAAAATGCCAGCAATTTTATGATAACTGTTCATATACGTTTACCTAAAGCAGTGAGTACGTTATCAATGGTGATAATAAATACCTGAATTTCATACCGTTGTCCAATTTGCGTTTGGTGCTGTGCGAAACATGATTTTTGGTAAGACAGTAAGAAGAAAAATAAAATTTTAGTTGATCATTTTTATGCAAATATTTTCTTCTTAGTATTGTGACTAAATCTAATATGTAAATAATACTTTTTTATGGTCAGAAAAGGTTGGTGCGCGGGGCCCCCAAATGCGCGGGGCCCGTAGCATTTGCTACTCTTGCTTCATGGCTAATCCGGCACTGATATAGATATATACAAAGGTACTTCCTATAACTTCGTTAATAATGAAGCTAGAAAAACGGGGATAGCGCCAAAAGATAGAGAATATTCGAATTAGCATAACTGCATCTTTAACTCAGTTTCCCTTAAAAGTGGTCAAAATGTCAAAATAATAACTAAATTCATAAATCCCACTAAAGGCTTAATTTTTGTATCCCCATTCATGAGGTTTTGCGGGATTGTATTGTTTTAGGTCATGTCGAACTTTAGTTGGAATTATTTGCTTATAAACTGTGAAAAGATCTTCTCTTGGCACGAGTAAAAGTAGCTTCCTGATTCTTTCCAAAAGTAGTCGCACTTTAAAAAGCTTTCCCTATTCAGTAAAATTTTTATTGTCTTTAAGCCTTGTGAATAAAAAAAAGCTAAAACTTGGAGTTTTAAGTAAAAGCTAATTTTTTGGAGAATAAAAATAAGATTAAGTTAAAGATGTTTTCTAGTAATAGCTACTTTAAAATAGCCAACGCTAAATTCATTTAGTTTTAGCTTGTTTTCCCAGCATAAGCTTCAATTTGTGTGAATAAAAATAGCTTAAACTAGAATATTATAGTTAGAGCTACAAAAATTTCAAGATGTTTTCGACCTGTCTAGAAAGCTTTGACTAGGTCTTATTTTCAGTATTCTCTTTAGTTATAGTGCGAACATGGCCGAGTTTATAGGCGTAAGAAAACTAAAATTTTATAACAAACGCTTGGAAGTTAGTGATGAGGATTTTCATAGTTTATTTAGATTTTCCAATGTGATTAGACTTTCTGTAATAAATGTACGAATAATTTAATGCTGGTAACCCCATCAATATGCTATAAGCCAAAATGACATTTTGTAAGCGTTTGTACATTCAGTTATTGTTTGACTACCGAACCATAAGAAAATTCAATACAAATTAAATAACCTTAAAAGTATAACTCTTTAATTTATAAAAGTACAACTACTACACTTTCTGATTACTTTTTTAGAAAACTCAACGGAGCGAAGAGGACTTCTGAGCAGAGAACGCAGATTTGTTTGAGATATCTAAGTTTTTTTTTTTTATAATTTACCCGCGCTCGAGGGATTATGATTACCCTTTAAATGTTTCAACACAGCGCGGGCGTGAAGTTAATGAAGAGAAAGAAGGATAGGAAAGATGTGTGGCACGATGTTCTGAGACTGTTGGTGGTTGTCTCAGATATTTTTATTTCCAGGGATGGCGGCTGAACTAAAGCGGAGAAATGCCGTGTCTTATTTCTATGTCGTTTATAATTCACATTATTTTATTCGTGTTCATCCTTGTTGGGCATACTAGTTTAACTCAATTACATGTTGTTAGTGTTATGCCTGAACAACATGTAATGAGTAAACCAGCAACCCATTGATGACAATTTTTAGAAGGTTTTAATGGAATTAAAACGACATAGACGACGGCAGGGATCGAACCTGTGATCATGAGGTTGATAGGCGAGCACACAACCATCGTGCCACGGCCACCCCCAACCTGAATTTCAGTACGATGTAGGATAAGATTTTGTAGTTGAACAACCTTTCTTTCAGTCATACATGTACAGTTCTAGCTACTTAGTCGAAACATGTGAATAAAAAACAAATTTAAATTAGAAGCTTAAGCTAGAATTTTCTAGCAAAAGCTATTTAACGTTCTCATTTTTTGTATTCACTTCACAAGACCCATTGTTCGATTTAATTTTTCCTAATGTTTGCTGGTTTGTCAGACATAGATTTCTTCGATCTCGGTTTTGATGTCTTCGGGAGATTTAGTTCAAGTTCGTCATCGGAACAATCGCTGACTGCCTCGGGGACTACCACTGAACTTTGTTATGTTATAATTTACTATAAAAGGAACATATTCACCTCCAGAACTATGCTAGATCATCATTACTTTGACAGCCATCGCCAAGAATACAATTTTCAAGTTTATTATTCCCATAAAAAAGAACTAACTTATAAATACCAACGAAAAACAATTTTTATTTTGTGGAACTAACCTATTTATTATGAATAATTATATTCAAAAATCGAACTTTTTGTACTGTAATGTACTTGACAAGTGATCTCTCTCAACAATGAGCTTATTGAAGAATGACGAGTTCTCGCGGAAAAAAAATTTTATCATAGTAAAATAGACCTATAGTTGAAAACTAAACTGCAGTTTTTCCAGTGCAAGAATAATAGAAATAAATGAAACAACAAAAATCAGCAAGGATTAGGAAAACACCAAATAAGTATATAAAATTTTAAGAAATTGATATGCAATATTAAATATTGTAAGAAAATAAAATATGTAGGTAGATATATTGAAAATCGAAAATAAGGAATTTTTACTATTTATTTTATAGTTTGTATTATCTTTTTAGCATCTTCTGGTGCGACATATCTGACAACAAGAACTTTAATCAGCAATGATAAGAACAAGAATCCAAATCAAATTTATACTTTATTTTTGGGTAAAATAACTTGCAGACCATATACATTACATTAGGTATTAATGTAAACGCTATTTTCTTTAATTAAAATATATGTAGGTACGTACCTATTAGATTTTCTTAAAGAAATAGTTTTCTACCTATGTATGTAAGTACATATCTATATTAATTGCAAAAAAAAAAACAATTGCCACTACCTAACTACCCACCGCATCTAATGTAGGCATTTAATCTAGTTGATTGCAATAATTATTTTTGTACACCAATTTTTATACTTTTGAATAACAATAATAATAATAATTGCAATCAACATACATAGGTAAGTTACCTAATATATTAACATAATGTACCTACATACATACATATGTGATACTAAAATTTAAAAAATCCAAATCCTTTCAAAAATCAAATCTGAAAATTATTCCTACTTAAATCTATTCAAATGGGTATGTGTCCATACAAATAAAAAGCAACGTTGTATTTTGGTTAGATATGTGGAAATTGAACAATGTTGCTTTGTTGCGTATGAAATAGACAAAACAAAACAAAAAAAATTTAACAATAAAACACAGAAGATCCTTCAAAAGGAAAATACTACAAAATAAATTTGATTTTCTCATTCTCGTCTTTCTCATTGCCAGAGCAGATAAAATTTTCTCCCTCTATCCTCAATAACCACCCCGCCCTAAATCAAAAGTCTCCACGACACCACGACAATATTTTCCTCCGACAGCGCCATCGGTAGAGTGTATTCCACAACTTTTTTTTCTGTTCCATGAGAGTACTATAGTTTTTATATACAATGGTATTCCCCAACTTTTTTCTGTTCCATGAGAGAACTATAGATTTTATATACAAAGGAAAAACTCTAAATCAACTCGATCTGAATTTTCATGAATATTTCAACTCAATCTGCATTTGCATGAATATTTCAACTCCAGCTTAAAAACGAAATACAATTTCTTCGAACACATCCGTGGTAATTTAATTCAAGAAGTAGGAAATTTTTGGCACAAAATACATTGGTCGCGTTCGGGTACGTATCCAAAGGTATCCGGATTTGTTGGTGTTGTTGTAATCCCATAGGAAAAAACAACTGATTAACGAAGCAGCTGATGTCAAGCAGAAATCTAATGTCAATTTCCTTTTACACTAGGGATTTTAGGGATTGCAATCCATTGTCAAATTTTGTCTTTTTAGTGTGGGTATTTCGTATACATGTAAATCCCTCTCCAAATACGGATTCGAAGGATTTGATCTCTGTCAAAAAAAAATCGATTTTTTTGGTGTGGTAAAAGTCAAAATTTGACAAGGGATCGCAATCCCTAAAATCCCTAGTGTAAAAGGAAATCGACATAAAGCTATCCAAAAATTTTTGGTATACTAAACTATCCAAGGGGAATTTTGCAGAACAGCTGACATTTCAGCTGATCTATTTTCTTTTGTGTCGAGTACAGGGTTTGCCGACCTGTAACTTCTTAACATTTGTTACGTCTATTTCTAATTTAATAATTTAGAAAAGTAAAGTTTGTTGCATTAAAGATCTCATTCGGATCCTACTGCAAAGCTTTTATTCTTTGAACTTCAGATGTTTCTTGATATAGGAGATATTAAACTCATATTCTTTTAGGGTTTTCATAGAAATATGAAATGATCTTAACTCTTAAACATAACTTGTTATGGGATTATATGGACATATTTAGAGCTGAGTTGTCAGAGGAGGGTTCTTCTAAGACTATAAGCTTATATTATAATCTTATTGCAAGAAGAGAAAATAGTTTAGGTATAAGATTTAAGTAGTTTTAAGCTGCAAGTGTTTACCTCTTAAAGTAAAAATGTTATGAAACCCAGTTCAGTTTCATAACAAGATATTAATACTTAGGTATAACAATGGGATATAAGAGAGTTGTATGGTAGTTTTTTTTTGTGCCAGATTTCAAGAGTTTAGCTCTGGAGAGTATGTTAGTTGGACTTATTCATTTTAATAAGCGAAGTGAAAATGGCTGGTCAAAAAGCTACATAATTATTGGGCTGGAGGTGGATTTACTCCAATTAAAATGGAAAATGATCGTACTGGAGCTCTCTTCGACAAGTGTGATGCGCTCCTTAAAAATAAACTGTTTCAATATAATTACCAGTTCTTGGTTTTTATTATTTTTAAAAAGTTTTTTTTTGGTAATATTTATATGTACGTACCTTGAAACGACAGCGTCTGCTCACCAAATGCGAACAATCACTAAAAGAAATCGTAGCTTAACTCTGTCGGCCTAAAGCTCAACGCTAATTAAAATCACAAGAAAAAAGAAACCTCGTTGGCGTGAGATAATTTGTGGTTAAAAAATCTGCACTTTTCAATTTACTTTTCCTCATTGCAGGATTAAATTATCAAAAATTTGAACTAAAAACTTATAGAATAGGTTAAATTTCGTCACCCCAGTATTGGAGTGCTCTAAACGACAAAAACCTAGTTCCGAGAAAATGACGTTTGAATTTTATAAAATAGTAGCTATTGGGTTCTACTTATCCTTCATAGGTTTTTTTAAAATCACAAATTAAAAAAAGAAATTGCATATGTGGCATAACTTTATTTCTCAAATAATGCTAATTTGTATGGTATGAGGCACTTTTTGAACACATTATGAGGCATTTATAATATGGAACAAGATTGTATTTTTTAGATGCGTATAGAGCATATTTTCATACGAAAGTAAAAAAAACGCATTTTTTTAAACTACTGTCATTTTATTTTCCTTATTGTTTTTTTACTTAAACTTTATTTTTTATAGATAAAATAAGCTAAGGTAACTTTAAAAACAAACTGAAATCATTTTTAATGTTTGAAAATTTGACTTGCAGTTTAGTTTGTATGTATTATTCCAATACTGAAAATATATCATGCATATGATTCAGTATTCAAAAAGAATTGTATGTATAGATCATTTCAAAACTGAACCATGGGTTTAAAAAAAGGGGTATTTGTGTTCAATTGTACGTATAGGTCATTTAAAACATTTTAGATATTTGAAAAAAGTTCATACAAAATAAATTATGCTTATGTGGCAGACCAATACTGATCATTTTTTTCACAAAAGTGCTCTTAGATCACTTGGAACACTGATATTATCTTTAGCAATAAAAGAGATAGGAGAGATTTAATCACACCAATAGAAAGATCTGCTTTTTGTCAATAAGAAATCATTCCTAAGTCTAATGTGGTGAAAATGCATATGTATCACTCCAATACTGGGGTGATGATTTGTTGAATGTTGCATTTAACGATTTAACAGAACATTGGTTTTTAATGATATGGCTTAATTTGAAATTTTTTAAATGTGGACAGTAATCAGCTGAACAAAACATGTTTAAACCAGTTCAATTTTATCCATATTTATATAATCTGCTCTTTTTCATGTTAAATTAAATTTATTTTTTCTTTAAGTGGATTCTTCTGGGTTGGCTACGTTTTCCCGCAAAACGATTTCCCCCGTCACGTTTTCCCGCGTAACGTTTGCCCGAAAATCATTTTCCCGTAACTCGTTTTCCCGTAAAACTATATCCCAAATCACAGTTTCCCGTCTAACGTTTGCCCGCCGTTTCCAACCTTTCTTGATACAAAGCGACAGCGCTGTATTAATCACTATTTGGTGAGCTGACCAATGAGAATCAAGGACTATTTTAACAATACACAAAAGACTGCACTGTTTTAACGATTGCAATACCTCAGCTCGCACTAACATGAGAGATCACGGAGGAAGAAGAAGGACCAAATAAGTTGTACAATAAGAAGCAGGAGAGATTTAGAAATAAATCTTCAGTTCTTCTTAGACCTGCATAGAAGTAAGACATTGAGGGATGTCTTGCTAGAGGTGTGGGGTGCTTGGTAAATAGTACATGGTTGTTGGATGCGACGCGACGGTGACATTGGTGGGTTGACTGACGTGGTGGACACGGTAATTGGTAAACGGGGTGGTTGATGGATGGTGTGGTTGGTGGATGAAGTGCGTCGAACGTGGCGGTGATGACGATGATGTTGGTTATGATGATCGCTTTCAATATTGTTGAAGCGTGTTAATTTATTCTATAGAAGAATATTCTTCAAGGATTGCAATACTTTTTAAGGGTTTAATAGATAGATCTCGACTGAAAAGGTATAGTGTCTTAAGTCAGTTTTGATGATTTTTCAGGAGAGAAAAAAAAAACTTTAAAGCTGCCACCTAAAAAATCTTTCAAGTTTAGACTTTATTGAACAAAGCATTTAGATGTCAAATTTTATGATTTTTTTTTTAAATTAATTTCAAAAACATATTTTTAATATTTCACCCGTTATAAGGAAAAATCTGACTTAAGATAGTTTGGCTTTTCTTTAAATTGAGTTTTATATTAATTTCCAAAATCTTAAGTTGAGATAAGATATTTTGCCTCGCGTTTTCGAAAGATGTTTTGAATTCTTACGTCTATTTAAGATGAGTTGTGTGTGCAAAAGTGGAAAAAAAGAGATTTAAGATGATATTTTCTGGTTTTTATTTAAGTCCTTGATATGAAAAAATCACATTTAAATTTCTTAAAAAAAAACTATAATATCACAGTTGGTTGACAGAAAAAAATTAATAACAAAAAGAAACAGTTTCATTTTATGTAACTAATTTATTTAAAAATTATTAAAATAAAATATAAAATAAATTATTTATTATTAATTATTAAATTATTTAAAAAAAATACATTCATTGGAAAAGACTTAAATCGATTTCATGAAACATTGTTTTAAAAGTCAAACTAATAATAACAAAAAACTATTGGACAACATTTACCTAAGGGACTCAAGGGCCTTTGGTGATTAACTAGAGGAGAGATTGAAAATTGGGGGAGAGTACGATAACTCAGGCGCCAAAAAATAATTTTGATAATTTTAATAATTTTTTTTTATTTTTAGTACTTTTTTTTATAAAATTGTCCCTCCCGCCCAAACGGGCGGAGACAAACACCCCGTCCGATAGTAAAAAATGCTTGTATTTAACGGTTCTATAAAAAACCGTTATTATTTCGTGGCGCCTGAGTTATCGTACTCGTGCCGGAAATTATTTTTACTTCCAAGACTAACGGTACCATCCAAACCAAAATTGGCGAAATTCAGGGGCAGATCGAGAATATTCAAAGCAATCTTGCCTCAATGATTCAAGCTTTGAAAGAAAAGCAAGAGGCGCGAAGAGAAAAGGAGAGACTGGAGCGCGCAGTTAAAAAAAGTCTCCAGGCCCCACCCAAGGAGGCGCAACCGAAAAGTGCTGATGCGGAGCTGCAACCGCCAACCCAGCAGCCACATCAGCCCCAGCAAAAACAACAACAGCTGCTGCTTACACACAAGCCAAAGCAGCAGGCAAAACAACAACAACAACAGCGGAATCAGCAACAACAGCCGAAACAGCAGCAGCAGCAGAAACAACAGCAGCAGAGACAACAGTAGCAGAACCAACAGCAGCAGAATCAGCAGCAGCAGAAACAGCAACAGCAGAAGCAACAGCAGCAGCCACAGCCGCAGCAACTAAACAAGAAGAAAGAGTAAGTGCCACCCATCAATGTGTATAAGATGGACCTAAGGGAGACCATAGAAATATGTAAGTCGGCCATAGGTCAAAACTTTACCATTAAGAGATTAGGGCCTAATAGACATGCTATCCACTGCCTCACAGTGGAACAGCATAAAGTTGTTAAAAATTTACTTAAAGCTACCACAACTGAATTCTTCAGTTACACACCTAAAATAGAGAAATTTCAAACGGTCTTGTTGAAACGCATAGATTCCTCACGGAACAGCAAGAGCTCTTAAATGAGCTCCGTGAAAAAGCAGGCGACGATCTCGACTTTATCGAAGTCAAGCCTTTTGCCACGGTTAAAGCCAGACGGGAGAATCGGAAGTTGCCAATCTTCCTGGTTCAGCTCTCACCTAATAACAAACTGGATAGTTTGAGGAGTATCTCCGTCCTCAACTACCAGGTTGTTACCTGGGATAAATTAAAGAGGGGCGGCGACATGCTTCAATGCATGCGCTGTCGAAGGTTCGGCCACGCCGCGGCTAACTGCGGAATGCAATCACGCTGCGTAAAGTGTGGAGAGAACCACATTCGGGGAGAATGTAAGTTAGGGCAAGAAAGGGTCCAAGACATGACACTGCTTAAGTACGCACTCTGCCGGAAGGACGGGCACCCCGCAAACTATCGGGGATGTTCCATCTTTCAGGAAATTAAACAGAAAAAGGCAAAGCAAACAGAGGTAGAAAAACGACCAATTACGCGTGTTCCTACAGTAACGCCCGTTAATCCCCAAATCTCCTACGCCCAAATGGCGGCAGGAAGGGGTAATACGGTACAGCCTGAGCCAAAGGCAGCCCCACAAGCCCTCGTACCTAAGGCTCCGGACGCACAGGCCGAAATAAGAAGCATGTTGCTGGCCATTTCTGGTCAGATAGCAGGTCTTCAAAAACAGATAACGGAGCAGGCGAAGAGGGTGGACCATATCTACTCTGTTTTGCCGAGCTTTACGCAATTTTTAGGTTAAGGGCGCACTGCCGGAGAGGCCCTTAAGGATCCTTGCTGTGAATGTAAATTCACTGATTAGGATCGAACGTAGAGCAAACCTATTCCAATTGTTGAAAGATCAAAGTCCTGATGTGTTTATGGCTAGTGAAACTAAACTAAGTCAGAAACATAAATTGACACATAATAATTACAATATCGTACGAAGAGATCGGCCCAACTTGACTCAAAGAGGTGGTGTCGCAATCTTTGTACGAAAAGGCATAAAATATAAAGTTATATACAATAGTGAAGTACGCAGATTTCGGCTGCTTGAGGCGTGCATTGTATGCATTCCTCTCCAACAGGGGAAGCGGATGTATATAATCGCGACTTACGCTCCGGAATCACCTCAGCCAACTGACTTTTTGACAGAGCTCGAAAAACTTTTTCAAGTGCTACAACTGAACTTGGTAGAGAATTACTATCTCATGGCCGGTGATTTAAATGCCAAACATATAGATTGGGGAAATCAAGTACAAAATCTGAGAGGTAACCATCTATTTAATTAGATGGGTCAATACAGTATTGAATATATGATCGATCTTCTAGCGACTGATAGGCCATCGTTAGACTGACAATTACTAACACTGTGGGTCAACGGACAAGAAACTGTTTACAAACGATAGACTATGACAGCGACCACTGTGGTTTTGCCGCAGTAATACAGTTGCCGAACGAGCTCGTAGAGTTGGAAGAGTATGTACCTGCGCATTCTTACAATTACAGTAAGATGCGCTGGCCACACTTTACCAACGCCTTAGCAAGCGAAATTCGTGCCAATAATATATCCCCACCAAATAACAGGAATTTAACTAACAACGAAATTGACCAATACTTAGAACAAATGGACGAAAATATCCTACGAACTATGAACAGAACTATACCAAAATACAGAGAACGTAACGTAACCGACATGTACCGTAACGCGACAATTGATGCACTGCACAGACAAAAAAGTGGACTACTGACAAGACTCAAACGCTTGTACCGACGCACAGTGGGGCCATTTCTATGGGAGAAGGGAAAAAAGTCCATAAAAACTGAACCACTTAACCAATTTGGATGAAATTTTCAGAAATGAAAGAAGTTTTGGAAAGAAAGCTCCGCAAAAACTTTCGACCCACTGCCACGCCCACTAACAAAAAAAAACCTCAAAATTGTTAAAAATCCAGGTTTTGTTCCAAGTAAAGGTTAAAGATGGTGCTTTTTTTGAAGTAAGTTGGCCATTAAAATTTTCCACACCCTCTTTTTGGCGTTTCTTACTGTTTTTTTTTTACTTTTTTGTAGTAGGTACTTGTTTTGTGTAAAGTCGGCCTTTTTTAGTGCAGTAAAATCGGAACCACCCAACTGATTTAAATAAAGTTTTCAAATTTTATAAAGGCTAGTTTAAGAAATGAAAACAAAATGTTTCCATCCAATGACACGCCCACACAAAATTTTATCTAAATTCCAAGGTTAGAACGTTAAATTTTGAAAAATATATTTTCGCGAAAAAAATCTAATAAAATGCTTGAATCATGGAATTATTATGTACATATGTGTCGGCTTAGACGTTAATTTTTTTTGAGAAAGATAATGGAAAGAAGCGATGTTATTCTTATTTTCATATAAAAATTATGAAAATTCAGGTTTTCATATTCATTATAGCGAAATTGAGTGTATCCAAAGAAGTAACTTTTAACGTAGTTGTCGTAAACTGCGACAAAATCTTTCCACTGAGTATAATATTTTATCTTTTTAATGAAAATACAACAGCTGGATCATTTAATGATTAATAGTTTCTTTTTATTATCTGAGTATTGTAAGCAAAAAACATAAAAGATTTACTTTTTAGTGGCCAAGAAGTGTTCCCTTCAGTATTCTCTTCTTTTTATAAATGAAATTCATTCCCGCCTGGACAGCTGCCACGCCACTTTTCGTTTTCGTTGTATCTTTGGTGTGTTCGTTTACGAATTTGATGTCGGAACTTTCTCGCTCTGTTCCACTACATATTCATCCATGACAGTAGTGGTAAATCATAAATATAATATAACCATTTAAAGCTGACAAGTGTCAATTTACAAACGCATAGTCAAACATTCATGAATGCATTAAACCAGCAACCCGTTATATGTTTAGTGTTTACTACTGAAACTTGCACCAAATAATAGTGCAATGGTGGTATTTGCAGCTAAATTTTGTTTGAATGCAAATTTGGACATGACTACATCGAGAAAATAGCTATCTCAGACTAGAGGAAAGTGGGGCTTTTTTTAAATGACTACAACTTTCCATTAATGTGGACTGAGTCTTATATTGTGCTACCGTAATTCACTAAAAATGTTTTTGTTGAATTTGACCTCTGTATTGTATTATTAGGCATCCTAAATAAGCAAACAAAAACAATTCCATTTTAAGTTCATCCCAAATAGTCGTAACACCCTATGAAAGTTAAATCAAATTCCCACACCACTTCAAATATTTTGACTTTGACCATTTATTTAGGTGTAAAGAATTCAGTTTTGGCCCAAATACTTAGTGCACACAGATTCTCTGGCTAATTTACTGTGAGAAACATGAATCAGCTAATCGAAATCAGCACTTTTGGAAAATCGAATTTTTTCCGCATTGGCCCACTGTGCCACGTTTATGTGAGTCATTGTTGTGCTGCTTAAAACCAACAGATGTTTGCAGCCATATTTGATTTAAATTCTTAAATCGAGTTTTATTGCGACCAGATTGTGCCCATTTTTCTTTGAACCTCGACGAAAATTATGAGATTGCATGGTTTAGCTCATTTTTCTTTTTTTGCGGTACAGTGGGTGCGTTCCTGAAGTTGTAATTTTAAGTAAGACCATTTTTCCTCCAACAATGCCTTTCCAGACTCTTTCATGATTCGAAATAGCTCCATCCGTGTTAAAAACAAGTCATTCGAATATGAACCTACGCCAAAAAGTTAACCTTTTTAAATTGGTGGTAGTTAAAAAATAAAAAAAAAAAATTTTTTAAATGGAGCACGTATGAGCACCTGTCCTTTTTAGAACTTTACAGACAATAGGCTAAACTACATGAAAATACTTAAATCTGGATGTGGAAGAGTGTGGAAGTTAACTTTAAGCTTAAGCTTTTAAAAAAGAACTACAAAACTCTTATTGTTAATACACACTTGACTTCCGATACAAAATAGAACAAAATTTTTCCACAATTTTTAATTTCTTATTAAAATATTAAATAACACACCTGATGCTGTCGATTCCATGTTCAAACTTAATTTTACCTTTATTTTTAAGAAAGTGACAGCTATTTAAAAGCCAACACTTTTTGTGAACCTTGCAAATCAAATTTTGAAGAAAACTAAAGTGGTTACTTCAAGTGCTCGTTTTGGAGTAGCAAATCATGTAACAGTATAAAATGAGCACGGCTTAGATGCATTGGATTATTTTATAACGGAATAGCAACAGATAAAACTCATATCTTTCGTTTCATTTTTTGAATTAATTCCGACTCTGCTATATAGGTCGCCGCACTGTGCTACGGTTTACTGACTCACGCGATCTGGAGATTAGAACACTGAAGTCGTCAATTAAGAACATCAACCAATTGATCAACGAAAATTATAGATTGTCTATTAATTTGTACTGGAACAACAAAATTCGTGCCGTTAACTCTAGCGACCCAAGTATGTTTCCACAAATTACCAAGATATTTAGACGAAATGATTAAAACGAACTTCCGTGTCTTAAGCTCCAGAGAACGACAGAAAACAGAAACGAACTTCTGACAGCAGGGATAGATCCAGATGACGCGGTCTTGGACGATGACCTCTTTATTGTCGAGGATCCGCTGGAGAAGGTGGAGGCTGTGGGGGCTGCTTTCCAGCAAGTGTATAAGGTGAATGCAAGCATCCACCCCAACCACGACCTGGAAAATAGAGCTCTACTCCATCATCTTCTTCGTAGTGAAATGACGCAATGGCGATCAGAGAATCTAGGTTTCGGCCGGTTCAATGAAGAAAACTTGGTGAATGCCATCATCGCCGTGCAAGATGGGACTAGTTCCCTGTTAGTTACGAGGATGGAGCTCCAGCTCATCTTCGATTCATTAAAGAAGAAAAAGTCAACAGGAGTCGATGGTATATCCAATATTGTACTTCGACATCTACCTAAGGAAGCGATTGACATTTATGCCACACTGTTTAACAACGCACTGAATAATGCATATTATCCAGGGCGGTGCAAGACAGCTGTCGTTCATCCTCTCCCGAAAAAGGGAAAGGACAACTCCAATCCGGCGAATCTCCGGTCGATAAGTCTCCTACCGAGTATCAGCAAGGTATTCGAGAAAGTCATAAATAGAGCTCTGTCCAAGTGGGCGGAGGACAATAATATCATACCGGATAATCAGTTCGGGTTTAAGGCGGGACATGACACCATTTATGCCTCGTCTAAACTCGTTTCTGATATCCAATGGAACAAAACTAAAAATCAGTGTATAGGTGCCTGTCTGGTTGATTTAGAGAAGGCTTTCGACACCGTATGGTTAGAGGGTCTCTATCTAAAATTGACTAGGCTCGGCATAAGTAAACCACTATTATATATACTTTATGACATGCTCAATGGTAGAAAGTTTGTTGTCAAAAATGGCAATGTAACTTCTACCGCAATCTTCGATATCAAGAATGGTCTTCAGCAGGGAGCGGTGAACTCGCCGATTCTATTCAGCATTTACACCAGCGATCTGATAAGTAGTCTAACTCAGGCAATTGCGTATGCCGATGACCTAATAGCGTACAGAACAGCTACAAAAGTTGAGGTTATCAGAATTCTCTTACAGCGTGAATTCGACAAGAATCAGCGATATTGTGATGACTGGAAGTTGAAAATCAACTTTCAGAAATGTGAAACGATTCTGTTTAGGACTCCGTTGGCTAGAACCCCTAGGGATACTAGATAGAACTGGCATAAGCTTATGATCGTAGGACCGCACCGTCAACCACTGGCGAGCAGAAGTGTGGTAAAGTACCTTGGCATCTGGTTGGATCAGTATTTGTATTTCGACAGACATATAAATGCTGCTCTGAACAGGGCTAGGGGAGCCTTTGCCCTGACGAAACGGTTGTTTTACAGCAGCCGGCTTGACACTAGGGTGAAGGTGATTTGCTACATGGCCCTCATCCGGCCGATGATTGCCTATGGGTGTCCGGTGTGGTTCAGCATTGCCCCATCTCAAATGGAAAAGATTCGGGTGTTTGAGAGGCAGTGTCTTAGACGTTGTCTTGGATTACACAGAACACCAGAATCGGAGTACAGACATTACTATTCCAACAGGACTCTATACAACGGATCCAACATTAACAGAATAGATAATTTTTTGATAAAGCTGATTCGGAGTCACATTGCGAGAGCGATGACCTCAGCAAATAGCTTAATCTTTGGGGCTTACTACCCCAACACAAAATACTTCGAGAGTGTGCGTTTGAGTGGCCATATTGCACCTAATGCATTCCTCTATTTAGATAGTATAGGGTTGATTCAGGATAGAGAGGTGGTTCCGCTAATCTACCACGTCGGCCGTAGGGCTGTGGATAGGCTGCTCCTTTTCCTTTATAGTCAAGACGTCCTCGTACAAGACGGAGCTGAGCGACTTCGGTTCAGTAGGACTGTGTCCGATCGGGACCTGAAAGACAGGGTGAGACAGGAGAACCAGTTTTGGTGGTTGTCTATTGTTGATAGAGATAGTTGACAAGTTGTCTTGGCCGACTTACATAGTTCTAGGGTATCCTTAGGTAGGGACAGTTAGGGTGGCACAAAAAAAAAAAAAAAAAATTGCGTACATTCTTCTAATATATATACAAAAAAAAAAATCTCTGCTGCTGTGGCTGTTCTAGTTTTTAAGTAGTTTTAGTTTATTTTAAGTAGTTTAAGTTGGTTTCGGTAGTTTTAATTAGTTTTACTTTAGCTTGTCAGTTTTATATAAAAAGCATAAGAAGTTAAAGAATCTGAGTTTTTTAAATTTTCTCGAGAAAAAAAAAATTAGATATAGTTTTTGAATTAAAAATAGTTTCTTAGGCCGAAAGGCACTAGATTTAAGATATATGTAGTTAAGCTTAGAGTACCCGCATAGGGCCAGTAAGTTATTTTTAAGTTAGTGGATAATTAGGCTAGTTTTTATGAATTTTTGTCTAGCTTTAAGTAGTTTTAAGATAAATGAAAAATAAAAATGAATTAAAAAAAAAAAAAAACGTACTGCTACTGATAGCGGTGTAAGAGTCGTGCGAAATCAAAACAAAAAACACAATCAAAAACCAAAAAGCGCATGTTGGTTCTGTGGGAGAATGCATTTCTCAGAGAAATGTTGGTATAAATCCCACAAATGTGCTGATTGTGGAGGTGTTGGTCATAAAGAGGGGTATTGTGACAAATGGAAACGAAACGAAACGAAATTAGCAATTCTAACAACAATAGCAGCAGCAGCAAAAATAAACCTAAATTTAGGCACCAAAAACGAGTAAAAACGTATATGAAATCTGACTCGACAACTAAAAGTATATTTTCAGTATCAAAAGTGGACTACGAAGCTCACCGAAAATTTATCGAGGTGGAGATAAATAATCATCCCGTTAAATTGCAATTAGAGTTGGGTCGTTCCGGACCTATATAGTTCCAGGAACTATGTCCTTACTCGGACACATTTCCTTTCGTTCCACAAACTGAATTCAAACATGTCCATAGTTCCGACAATGTAGACACAAAAGAAGAACGAGAAAGTAAACAAGAGCGAATATGTCTCTGTGCCTGTTTAGATACAAATTGAAATACACAAACACACGCATACATACATATGTTGCGAGACTCCCAACCAAAGCCAACACACAAGTATGAGAACGAGTTGAGTTGAGCGCCACACAAAAATCTAAATCTGCCTACCTAAACGCAGTTCGCACCGATTGGAAAGACAATAGTAGATACATACAGGAACGAAATAGTTCCATATCTTCTTCAAGCACATTGCCTACAACATTTCTTCGTAGTTCTTATTACTAGGTATGGAGATGGAGTATAGTCGTATGTAGTTCCTTCATGTCCGGCTGAATATAAATCGGTCCGATCTCTATCATACTCATAGTTCCTTTAATAGTTCCATGTCTTTTGTAGTTCCTTCATGTCCGGCTGAATATAAATCGGTCCGATCTCTTTATCATACTCATAGTTCCCTTAATAGTTCCATGTCTTTTGTTTTCATTGTATTTCCATTCTTTCTTTTTCTTATTAGGATGGGAAACATAACTTGCTCGTATACGTTTATTCTTTTTTTGTTCAGATTCAGATTTAGATGAGATAGTATACAATTTTGGATTTTTTATCTAATGATAATGAATGGTGTTTTTTCTTGCGACTTATAGGTAATATCACAGATACTATAGTTCCATAGATATCGCACGCAGATGAAAAAAATTACCATTTTTCAATCGACTGGGACGTACCGCTACGTCCCAGTTTGATCGAACTAGCATGAATCATACTCAGACATTATATTGCATTGTATTATCAAGTAACTTGTTGTATTTTCTTTTTTTTACTTCTTGTGCCTTATTGTTTTTTTGTCATTTGTGTATTTTATGTTGATATTTCTTAAAGATGTGTGTGAATTTTGTTTGTATTTCCTGGGTGTAATTTTTTTTATGTGCCAAGGCCAACCTGTGAATAAAAGCAAGGTTGTTCTTTAAAAGCAAGGTTGTTCTTTAAAAAAACGTTAGCGCATGAAACTGGGGTAACATATAAAATCTTTAGAACAAATTATTGAAGAAACTAATTATGGCATAAGACATAAGAGTGGTCACAAAATATATTTCATGTACATAGTTCTTAGCAAACTTTAATGTTTTCAAAATAGGTACGTTGTCCTTAAAAATTAAATTTTCAGTAGAGTCTTCGATTTGAGCCGTGTATTAAAAATAAATACATAAAAAATAAATAAATAAATAAAAATACACATCAAACAAATAATTAAAGGAACGAATCTGATTGGTTTTTACCTTTGTTTTATCATCATCAAAAAAAAACGAAAATGATTTTTTTTTTCAAATTTCTTCACAGTTTATCATTAGTTACATATTCATTAAATAAAATGTGAATTTAAAAAAAGAAAATCGGAAGAAAAAATATTTATTTTTTAAATTAAAAAACAAAATAAAGTAGATTTTAATTATTTAGCTTAGTTATAAAAAAAAACGGAAAAAAACTCTCATCCTAAAGTTTTATTCGATTAATTTATTTATTATGTATTATTATGTTAACTAAAGTTTTTTGTAGTAGATATGCGACAAAATGTTTCGACAAAAATATTTTTAGTTTTGTATAGTTGTTTTAAATTTTGTATGTTTTGTGCCCTGTAAATGATGTAATTGTATCAAGCGCCAAAGTCTTGGCCGAAAAATTGTAGGTTTTAAGCGACAAAAACTTCTTTTCTGAACCAATTTTCAGTTTTTCAATAATGATAAGTTTCTTGTTCTGAAAAAAACCTTTCGAAATCTGTATAATATTGCATTCAAATAAAAATAAAAATAAAGTAATGAAAATGTAGCTTATAAGTTATCAAATTCTCACGGGAAGGTATCGATATATTTTATACTTTAACTTTAAATATAGGGATATATATACTTTATACATGAATGTTGTATGTTTATATAAATTAGGAATACAGACCCACTCATTGTAGATTTTGGCCTATCGAGTGTGGTTATAAGTTCACAACTGATGTGGACTTTTGGGCTATGGGCTTTTACCCTGCCCAGTTTTAAGTGAGGTTCCCGTGCTTCTAACTCTTGGGGTGCTTGATTTAACTGAGGTCCCCATGCCTCTCACTCTTGGGGTGCTTGATTTAAGTGAGGTCCCCGTGCCTCTCACTCTTGGGGTGCTTGATTTAAGTGAGGTCGCCGTACCTCTCACTCTTGGGGTGCTTGATTTAAGTGAGGTCCCCGTGCCTCTAACTTTTGGGGTGCTTGATTTAAGTGAGATCCCCGTGCCTCTCACTCGGATTGTTTTTTACTTTTTTTTCCTGATAAAATTTTATTTTTTTTGATTTTTCTCTCACTAGGTTTGTTTTTTACTTTTTTACCTGATAATATTTGAATTTTTTGATTTTTTGATGTTATACTTTTTTGTATCTTCCACGAACAATGTTTCCGCAATAAAACGAGGAGGGAAAAGTATAGAAGGTCTTTGCGATGCCCATAGCAAGGATTTTTTTCATCAAACCAGCCTGAATCTCTGATGTTGGTTATTCTTATGCATTCCAACGCCATTGTCTCTCTTATATGTCTTTCTTGTGGGCGTTCCCTAAAAACTCTAGTAAAAACTTTAAAGTGAAGCTTACACACATTAAAAAATTCCTCAGTTGGTGTCTTCAGACTTCCAAAGTCACTGTTTTGAGAGTAATTTTTAGCAAAGATGAAAAATTCCGAAGTACATGTTATTTTTTCATCAGCTTTTAAAAATAATTTCGAACAACTTGAACATTTGTTCCTTAAAAGTATTTTAAAAGCAAGATATCCAGTAAAATATCGCATTTCAGATGTTTCTAATGTTATTTCAGTTCCGATTTCCATATCACTTATGACTTTTTCATACAGAGTCTCATCGCATACTATTTTTTTACGAGGCCTAGGCAGTGAAGACATTTTTGAAGTATTTGGTTGAGTTTGGGATGCGTCTAGCCTCAAAAATTCTACATAATCATCATCACAATTACTGTAAGGAGAAAAAGTAATAAGATTTGATGAAAGAATTTTTTACATCAAAACATTGAATTCGTAAACAGATGGATTTTTGTTATTCCCACCTTTGATGCGAATAATAGAAAATAAATTTTCTAATACGTCTTGATGAATTCTCTTTGTGAGTAAATAATCCACGTTCTCATATAGACCATTACATTAGCTGGGCATTAACTCGTTAATCCGTTAATCCTTAATTAACGAAGTTAAAATTTTGATTAACGGATTAACTTTTAAGTTTAAAAAATGTTAACGGACATGTTAAATCCGTTAATCCACGTTAAGTCCGTTAATCGTTAATCCAATGCCTACTATTTACCGCGCGGCGCGAAAAACAGGTTCAGACAAGTATGAGACAGTGTCGTGCGGTGGGTGCCGCGGGTGAAACAGAAACAGCTAGGTACGTATTATATTTTGACGGCGCGTGCGAGTGAGAAAACTGCGAAGAGATTCGTTTCGTTTGATCATTTCATTATGCCGGTCATCCAGACCACTATGTGCGCGATAAGTTCAACCAACTTCGTTCAACTTTTTATTCAACTCTTTCGTTGGATAAACGAATTTACAACCTCTTACACTAGTGCAGCAACTTACGTAATTCACGTTAAGCAACTAAAGTTGAACAAAATGCGTTTGGAACCCCGTTCACATAATTGACCAACTTTCCCATATGTTGATTAACCCCGCACACCTAGTTGATCAACTCTTAAAACTTATTCCAGTGTTGAATAGCTCCATACACCTAGTTGACCAACTTACTCAAATGTTGAATAACCTCGTACAATAGTTGATAAACTTGTTCCATTCTGACAGAAAAAACATTTTTTAGAGTTTCGATATTGTTGCTCAACCAATTGATGAACGAGTTGATACCTTCGTACACTTAACCAAGGATCACTCGTTGGGAAACGCGTTGAACGCACCACGATAAACAAAAAACTCAAACGTCAAACCTGAAATAATTTTGACTTCAGTTCGGTACATACATTTATTGCCGACGCACGCCTTCGCTTTAAAATATTCTTAAATTTGTTCCGTATGAGTATGATTTCCTCTAAAAAAAAAAAGTGACTGCCGCATTAATAATATTAGAAAATGAACGACGAAGGAAGAAAAAACAGCCAAGATGATTCTGGGTAGATGAGTTTTTCTTGAGTCGCGAAGAAAATTGTTTTTTCAATGAAATACATATATGAGAAATTAAAAAAGTTTAGGCAATTGCATTTTCGAGGAAATTTGAGACCAAGCCAATTCCCTGGCATATCGATTTTTAAAAGAGGTGCTCTTGTGCAATTCGTTGAGCAACAGCCAACAACTAGATCCAACCCGTTGGTTGAACAGAATTGAAGGTACCGTACATTAGAGTTGAATGCGTTGAATTCGAAATTTGTGCGTTGATCGCCTAGGGGACGACCGGCATTACTTAGCGCCGGTGCTCAGAGTAAAAAATATAAAAAATGCAATTTTTATCACATGTTAACGGATTAACGATTAACGGTAACTTGCGTTAATTCTTCCGAAATTTAACGCTTTAACGTTTAACGAAGCTAACTTTTTTAGTAGCGGATTAACGATTAACGAAGTTAACTGTTTGATTAACGGTGCCCAGCTATCCCATTACTTATATCTTGACTAAGTCATAAAACCCCGTTTAAGCAAAAGTTTCTTGGAAGGTTATCTGATTCTTGTATTTCTTTTAAGTAAGACAAAAATTGTTTCAACTCACTATAAGCTGGATTCCCTAGCTGAACTCCGCGCTTTAAAATCATCCATGCAGTCAAATGCATTATTTACTTTAAGTGTGAACTCTTTTGTTGCTATGGCTTCCTTCGAGCTTTCTTTTAAGCAATTAAGTTCAAAAGCAGTTTGAATAGATGCCGCAGTTGTCCTGCTAAATATTTGCGTTGCAAGGCGAACATGCATTTTTTCAAATGCTTTTGGTGCTATATGAGAACTTCTAAATTTCAAACATGTCTTAGCCACGTTGTCAATTTCTAAATTGTATATTTCTCTGAAAACATTAAAAGAAACCTTACCATCTGGAGTTTGTAAATCTGATTTCAGTAGAACATTACGAATTGATTTAATTAAGTGAGGAAAATCATAAAAAACAAAATATTTTTTCATCATTAAGAATTGTAAATGGTTTTCGAAACCATCTATTAAATCATTTATAATACTATATGTGAGGTTTTGACGAATCCTAATCTCATCAAATATCAATCAGATACAAATGCGCATTGTTCAGATATCCTGGTTGAATTCCTTTAACAGGAGCCCATCTGTATAAAGAGGATATGTATGTGGGGAAGCCTGAAGCGCAGCCCACCCCTCAAAAATTTATAGGCGCTTTGCGATCTATAAAATATATTTTGGGAAATTTCTTTTTCGTTGTTGTTATATTTTGCAGATTTCGACAACCCCATCGACATATCGCAAAATGTTTTTGAATGATCGGAAATATGTAGCCCTTAGATTTGAGACGATAAAGATAATCTCAATTTTTTTTGAATCTTTTAAAGCAGTATGCGCTATCTTTTTTTTTATAATAGTTTATTCTTAAGTTTTTTATTTGAATTTTTAAACTTAATAATTTTTTTTTTTAAATTGCATTTTTTTTTCTCCTCTTTTGCACATCTCTGTAATAATTGATCGCACCTTACACATGAAATGCTACAACTGCTCGAAGTTCTTCTTCGTTTAGTTGGAGCAGACTTATAAAGATCTTCTAAATTTAAGTCTGAACCCAAATCAGAATTTAAATTTAAAGAAGGAACAGCATCCTTCTTAAGATAGTTTGTTCCCACAAACTCGGGACAAAAATGGTCTCCACAAACAAAGTATTTGCCTTCATTTCTGAATCCACATGCCTGCCTCCACAAATTATTCTAAATTTCATTTTTTTCCCTAGAAGGGCACTTAAAAATTTTCAAATTAGGGTAATTTCTTTTCGTTTTCATACAAACGGAACAAGAAACCCCAGATAATCTCTTATCACCCATTGCTATTAAAAAAAAACGTTGACAAATAAAATCGCTGAAAAAAAGGACCACTGACTGTAAAATTAACAAAGAAAAATGTATTGCTCAATCATATACATAATGAACATCCAAATCGTTCGAAAGTCGACGACGAATGAAGTAAATTAAATAACTTCAAAATAAAAAGAAGAAGCAAGACACAAACACTGATCGCACAACCCAAAAAATAATAGATACAGTAAAACCCGCTTAAGAGAAAAACCCGCTTACCTGCAACACTTTTTTCACCCCAAGTATTTTCCGACCGAATTCCCTTAAAACACTCCGTTTAAGTGAAACTCGCTTAAATGAAAAACCCGGATAACTGGAACATATTTTCAGTTAATTTTTAATATTTTTCAATACAAAAAACTCGCTTAAGTGAAAAAAAAAATTGAATCGAACAGAACAAAAATTTGCTAGTCTTCGTTTTTCAATAAATTATTTGTGTGTTATTTAATGGTTGTTTTATTTAACTTCTTTCAAGGCAAGTCCAAAAGATAAAAACAATATTGTTTCTAGCATTAAATCTCCGCTTAATGGAATTTTTAAATCCGCTTAAGTGAAATTTTTTTTTTCACTTATCCGAACTCCGCTTAAGTGAAATTATTTTTCACTTAAGCGGGGTTCGCTTAAGTGAAAAACCCGCTTAAGTGAAAGAAAGACTGTGACATTTTGCAGTTTCTCTTAAGCGGGTTTTACTGTAATGTATACCTACGCACGACCAAACAAATCCAACAACACACCAGACACAGGCACCATACCAGACGAGACATCCCCATACCTAGCAGTCAATCGCTCGCTCAACCGATTAGATTGAGAAGCGAAGAAAAAGAAAGCGTTGGTTGCTTCAAAATTATATGACGTATAGACAAAAAACTACCTGCACAGGAAATTGTGTGGTGGAACAAATCGCTTTAAATAGGGGATACAAAATATGATCATTTTTATTTGCACTGGATGCGATATTCTATGTAACTCTATTATCTGTGGTAATATAAAGAAAGTTATGCATTGGGGAAAAAAATTGAACTCGAGATTTTGATCAAAGTTGACATTACGATAATAGCGAAGGCTAAAAAAGTGGGTCTGTCTGTCAGTTCGACTACAGCCTAAACGGCTCGGCCGATTTTCGTGAAACTTGGTAGATATCATTTGTAAGTTTTCCCAACCACACATTTTTTTTTCTTTTTTTTTAAGACCAAAAATAACAGTAGATACCTGCTATACGAATCGACAGATTTAAAAAATAAAAATACAAAAAAAATTTCATTTAGTTACAGCTAAATAATGGTTGAAAAAAATGTTCCGAAAAATGGTTATTGAGAGATCCTCCCAAGGTACAATTTTTTTTGTTTTTGATTTTCTCGAAAATGGTACCACAGATTGATAACTTTTTTTGCAAAAGCTCCCCAAAAATTATATAGTATTGTGTATTCAAATTTTCAAAAAAGAATTTTTTGGATTTTTAAAAAAAGTTCAAAATTTATTTTTCAAAACTCAACATTTTGTAAACCCCATACTAGATTTTTTTAAAACTTAATAAATAAAAGTTTCTCAATATAATCTACAAGACGTGAGGAAAAAAAATATTTTACCTAAAAATAAAGGTACAAATGTTAAAAAATGGTTTTCAAAAATCGTATTTTTCTCGAAAATGGCGCTTAGAACTTTGGTAAAAAAAATTTTTCTTCAATAAATTCTTATGA
Source organism: Chrysotoxum bicinctum (assembly GCA_911387755.1). Classification (NCBI taxonomy): domain Eukaryota; kingdom Metazoa; phylum Arthropoda; class Insecta; order Diptera; family Syrphidae; genus Chrysotoxum; species Chrysotoxum bicinctum. The sequence goes on along the minus strand of OU426987.1, from coordinate 128,964,485 downwards.
TATTTAATTAAATAAATATCTGGGGTCTATGATAAATAACGAAGCTACTTGTGATGACGATATCAATCATCGCGTAAGCGTAGGGTGGATGAAGTGGCGGGAAAATTCTGCTATCTTCTGTGACCGAAAAATGCCCCCTAAGCTGAAAGGAAAGCTCTACACTTCAGTTGTGCGTCCAGCACTCACATACGGTTCACAATGTTGGACAATGTACAAAAAGTATGAGAGTAAGCTAACGGCAGCTGAGATGAAGATGCTTCGTATGACAGCAGGAGTTACAAAGCTTGATCGAAATAGAAGTACGAAGATCCGAGGAAGCCTTCATGTTAAGAATACCATTTCCCAAAAAATTGAACACGACCGACTCAGTTGGTATTGCCATGTTCAAAGGAGAGATCCTGAGAACCCCGTCAAAAAGGCAATATCATACAACGTTCCAATTCGGAATAAAAAGAAAGGTAGGCCTAAACACTCCTGGTACAAACAAATGCAAAAACACCAGCATTCAGTTGGCCTCAGAAATGGAACAATACAAAACCGGGAGGCTTGCCGCCGATTTCTGAGGTCAACCCGGCGAACCCCACAGGCGGATCACTAGTGTGATGCAGATACGTGGGAGAGTTATGATCCCCTCGACATCGAGATCATAACAGCGCCGAAACAAAGGAAGAAGAAGAAGATATTTAATTAAATAAAAAAAAATTGAAATTAAGATATTACATAGAACCATTTTGTCTGGTTTTGAATTTCTCACTCACATGGCGGATTTTAATGAAATTTTTTATAGAAATGCTTCTAAAAAGTTTAAAAAATTTGCATTTAAGAACTTAAAAAAAATATTTTTTGATTTTTTGGAAAAAAAGTCATTTTTTTTTTGGAAAATTCGATATCTCAAAAACGGCTCAATATTTTTTTTGGAAATTTAATTTTTATTCGTACGATAATAAAAACTTAAAGTTGGCGTACCAAATTTTTTCTTACAAATGTTTTAAAAATTTTGTATATAAAAGCTTATTTTTTCAAAAAAAAAAACAATATACCGATTCATATTTGCATAGCATTCTGTTTTTATCATTTACTACTAAAAGAATTGAAAAAAAATAAACTATTTTATCCATATGAACAGTTTTCTCTTATAACATTCGTTTTAAAATTCGCACAAACTTGCTCCCATGTAATAGACTACATAGGAGAAAGTTCGTGCGACCCAGTCGTGCATTTTATTTTTAGTAGTTTTGCTGTTGTGAATTGATCTGGAATTTTGGAATCGTATGCAGGTGGATAGGGGTAATTTTATTTTTTTTATATTTTTTCTTCTGTTCAACTGTTGAATGTTTTTGTTTTGTTTTGCTGTTGTTGAATGTGAATTATTGTCATTTCATTTGCAATTTCGGCATAGTATTTAGGTGGATTTTGGTATTTGTATAATTTAATTTTTTTTTAACTCAGAACGGTTTCTTATGTCATTTTTAATTGTATTCACTACGAAGAGGAGTGCATTTGGAATCCAAATGAACATGCAAAACATCCATGTTTAGTTGTATGTGGAAAGCGAAACAAAAACATTTGAAAGGGACACAAATAATTTGCCCTTCAACAATTCAATGGTATTTTTTTGAATTTCTTTTAATGCTTCAATAAATTTTTATCAACTAAAAACAAAATACTTTAAAATGTTGACTAAAAGACTGATTTTTTTAATCTAAATTTTTTGTGATAACTATTATTTGTTATTTTTCTGAGCTGATATATTCAAGTTTAGATTTTAAATAGTATAGTAAGACTAAAGAAAAAAACCTTAAAATATTTACCTAAGATTGAATTCTTATTTTGTTTTTGTGTCAATATTTGTTTTGTTATTTATTTATTATTTTTCTTATATTTATAATGATTTAGTTAAAAATGTCAATTGGAAAGCTGAATTTTTTTTCATATTACTTTTTTGTGTTCAAAATTTCAATATTTATTTGTTAAATATAAAAATTGAATAAAGTTACTTAAAAGTCTTTAAATTCTGGCTATACTAGTGCTTCACCGCACCGAGATTTGTCTAGCTCATGCTACTTAATATCAAATCATAATAGTTCCGCGGACATGGTTCCAGGAACTAGTTCCGACCGTTCCATGTTCGTTCCGCCCTTGGAACTGTTTTGCACAACTCTATTGCAAATCGATACTGCATCAGATATAACCATAATTTCAGAAGACAACTGGAGATGCTTGGGAAGTCCAAAGGTCACTCCAACAAATCACTCAGCGCGGAATGCTAGTATGCAGTCCCTACCATTATCAGCAGAACTACGGTGTCAAGTAACATTTAGAGATAAGGAGATGCAAAACACTTGTTACATAACGAATTTGCCAAACCTAAACATTTTGGGAATCGATTGGATCGAAGCATTACGATTATTCGACGTCCCTATCAATTCAATTTGTGCAAAGTTAGAGTATAATAAAAGTGAAATCCCTCTATCTCTTTTACAGAAAGAATTTGTGATGATTAAAGAAAAATATCATGAACTGTTTGATGGATCAATGGGAATGTGCACAAAAGCAGAAGCGGTTCTTTATTTAAAACCTGGAGTAACATCGGTTTTTAGGCCAAAACGACCGGTACCATACGCTTCATTGCCAGAGATTGATAGCGAAATTATCCGTCTTGAACAGCTTGATGTAATCAAGAGAGTTGATTACTCGCAATGGGCAGCACCTATTGTGGCTGTAAAGAAGGCAAAGGGGGGTGTACGAATATGTGGTGACTTCTCAACTGGTCTTAACAACGCACTCGAGCCGAGCCAATATCCACTTCCACTTCCAGATGATATATTTGTGACACTTTCTGGAGGTAAGTTCTTTTCAACAATTGTTTTATCTGATGTATACCTTCAGGTTAAAGTAAGCAAAGAATCAGAACAATTACAAACCGTCAACACACACCGAGGACTTTTCCAGTACCAGCGCTTACCGTTTGGTGTCAAGTCTGCCCAGGGAATCTTCCAACAAATAATGAATACCATGTTAGCAGGTCTTGATAGGGTAGTATGTTATCTTGATGACGTAATAGTGGTTGCCAAATCTCTAGACCAACATAAGGAGCACTTGCACCAGGACTTACAACGCTTATGTGAATGGGGATTCTGCATAAAATATGAAAAATGTTCGTTTTTGCAGACCGAAGTAAATTACCTTGGGTTTATAATCGACAGACATGGGCGAAGACCCGATACAAACCGAACAGCCGCAATCAGGAATATGCCAGAACCAAAAGATACGACGGAGGTACGGTCATTTTTGGGTATGTTAAATTTTTATTCACCTTTTATTAAAAACTTACGTGAAATTAGAGGCCCCTTAGATTACCTTTTAAAAAAGGATTTAAAGTTCCATTGGGTAAAAGAGTGTCAAATTGCTTTTGATAAAGCAAAAGAAGTTCTTAATTCCGAACTTTTGCTAGTACATTTTGACCCTACAAAAAGAATTATCGTGGCTGGAGATGCTTCAAAGAATGGAATTGGCGGCGTTATCCTGCATGAGTTCCCAGATGGCTCTAGAAAACCAATAGCTCATGCATCAAGGTCATTGACCCCTACTGAGCAAAATTATACCAGTCTGAAAAAGAAGCATTAGCTCTAATATTCTGTGTAAGAAAATTTCAAAGGCTAATCTATGGCAGAAGATTTTCACTCCTAACTGACCACCAATCATTGTTATCTATTTTCGGATCTAAAAAGGGCATACCGGTTTATACTGCGCAACGTTTTCAGCGATGGGCTTTGACATTAATTGCCTACGATTTCAATATCGAATATGTCAGTACAGCGAAATTTGGTTATGCTGATGTTCTGTCTCGATTAATTAATCGCCAAACAAAGGATAAAGAAGAAGATTTTGTTATCGCTACAACTCAGTTGGAAGCTGATGTAAATCAAATATTATTTGACAGCTTACAATATCTACCTGTTACATTCAAGGCTGTACAGACAGAAACATCTATCGATCCCTTACTTAAGCAGGTTCTGCAATTTGTCCGCTTCTCGTGGCCTACCAAAATTGAAGATGAAAACTTGAAATTATTTTATAATAGACGAGACAGTATCAGCGAAACAAAAGGGTGTGTCATGTTTCAAAATAGAGTAGTCATTCCAATGACATTACAGAGGAAGGTCTTGAAGCAGCTTCACGTGGGCCATCCGGGCATTGTGCGTATGAAAGCCCTTGCACGCAAGTAGTTCGAGAGTACTCTGCCTGTGCAACAGCTGCAACGAATCCAATTAAGGTTCCATTAGCATTATGGCCAATTTCAAATAAGCCGTGGTCCCGAATACATATTGACTTCGCTGGACCATTTCAACAACAAATGTTTCTTATTGTAGTTGACTCATACTCAAAGTGGCCGGAAATCTACAGCATGCAGTCAACAACAACATCGGCAACAATTTCCGTCTTGAGAGAAGTATTCGCCAGATTCGGACTGCCGGACATAATAGTGTCGGACAACGGAAGTCAGTTCACTTGTAGAGAGTTTGCCTATTTTTGCGATATAGGAGGCATTCAACATATCCGAACTGCTCCGTTTCATCCGCAATCGAATGGGCAGGTGGAGAAATTTGTTGATATTTTTAAACGAGGTATGAATAAACTGAAGGGGGAAAAAGTAACCTCATATAATCTTCAAACATTTCTTCAGTGTTATCGATCAACCCCAAATATACAATTGAAAGATAACATCACTCCAGCAGAAGCCATGTTCGGTCGTAAGATGAAGATTCACCTTAATTTACTTCAAGCACCATCGCATGAGGAAAAACAGCCCAATTTAAAAATGGAGCAGCAGTTTAACAGCAGACATGGAGCAAGACCAAAGGAATTGCAACCCAATGAGCCTGTTTATGCCCGTAACTACAGCAATGGTCGTCAATCTTGGGTTCCAGGCATTGTGTTACAGAAAATTGGTTCTGTCATGTATGCTGTTAAAGTAGGAACAAAAACATGCCGTCGACACCTTAATCAATTAAAACCTAGGAACAGTAGTTTACACAATACGAATTTTAATAATTTGTTTGATTTTCAGGAAGTGATTTGTACCCCAACTTCTACTGAGGTCCATCGTAACGCTCCAAATCAACAAACAGAAATCACGTGCCCATGCCCCATAGGTGAACTTATAAGCCCAGAAGAGCAACGTCAGCGGCCGATCAGAAACCGCATACCCTAAGCGTCTTGATATGTCCAGAGAAGTCTCAGGCAAATATATGGATATTTAGCTTAAAGAAGGGAGATGTCGTGTTAACACCAAATGCCGTCCTACAACCATGTTTACAATCAAACAGAACCTTACGATAAAACAATAACTATGTAAAATGTACCTTTTATTTTCCACTGGAATTTTGTATATAATATGATATCGTTTAAAAAGAACAGTTTGAACTTGAAAGATCATCCAGTTATTTGATGGTGGTCTGATTGATTTGACTAATCTAGTTTTGAGTCTGAATATAAATAAATGAATTATCAATTATAAGTCTTATATCATTTCTCGTTTTCCTTAAATTGGTCCATTGAGAACACAACATAAATAAATAAATAAAAACAAGGAAAGAAAAAATGAACAAAAATAAATAAATAAATATATAAACAGATAAATGAATACATAAGTAGAGATTTAAATAAATAATAAATTTATAAACAATGAACAAAAGAATGCACAGATAAATTCATTTATTTAAGGGCTTAAGTATTTTGTTTTCAGTTTCAGTTAAGGTTTAGAGCGAATTTCATTTGCTTAGAGCTTAAAATGCGTTTAAAGCTTTTTGGTAATCCCTAAGATGATCTGGGTTTTTATTTATTAACCCTAAGAAACGTTTTAGATTTTGAATGTTTATTTTTTCCAGCTTTAGAATTTTTTCAAGCATAACTATGTAATAGTACATATAAAAATATGGATTGGGATTGCTTCGCTTAGTGTATGTTCAGTCGCCAGACAGGCACCTCTGGCAACAGTTTTCTTGGGCAATAGTACCTTGGGTGGCCCAGGTACTCAGGATTTTAACTCCCTTTTTGGGGCTCCGCTCACGCAACTGCCTTGCTCCGCTTAGGGCATGTAAAGTCGTCAGGCAGGCGCCTATGTCAACAGTGTTTTAACTTAAAAGTACTGTGGGTTCAGAAACTTCCTTTTATACGATAATATGTATGTGAGAAAAGGTCAATTTTGAGAGAAATTGTTATTATTTTGAATTGTAAAAACATGAAAAATCAACATTGTTGTGTAACTTTTTTTTTAATTTGTTTGTTTTTTTATGTAGATTATGAAAAAAATATAAAAACTTCATTCGATTGCTTTTAAAAAAGGTATCGACAATTATACGTGAATAAGTGCGTTTAGATGAACATTTGATGCCCTGAAACTAATATAAGTTTTCATTTTTTTTCATTCTTGTCATTTTTTTCGTCAATCCACCGTTAAAATGAAGATTTAAAAAAAAACACTCAAAAAGTTGATTTTTCGATTTCCTACAGCCAAAAAACGAGGGGACCGCTATAGTATAAAATTTCCTATATTCCTATATAATATAAACCTATATAATTACCACCCAATGTGATCATTCATACTATTCATCATTTTTTATATCAATTCCCCAATGCAAAAGGGACTTTATGTTCGTTGATATACAATATCAAATCCCACCCTTTGTCGCGATCGCGACTATAATTGCAAAAGATAAACCTTCCACCCACGATTGATTGTGTGAATCACTTGCACACAATTTCCTGTGTCGTATTTCGCGACTCATCAATTATTCCACCTCAATTATATGTAATTAAAATTATTTTATTTAGTTAAAGTTTATCAGCAAATGTAAATAGTTGTTTCTCATTAAATAAATAAAAAATAATAAAGAAAAAATAATAAAGAAAAAATAATAAATTAAAAACACTTTAAAGACTTTTTTCTAATTAAAGTTAAAAACGTTAAAACTCCTACCAGCTCTTGTTCAACAAGCCAGTCACCCAAACAGCAATCACCCCATAATACAACTAATTCAAAGTTTCTATCTCTTTTTGAGGTCTTGCCTCTACGGAGATCTGACAAAAATTGGCGGGCAAACGTTCGTTACACGGGCAACTGTTTTTCGGGAAAATGTAACGATACCGATTCTTCTTCATGCACATTAAATCCAAAATCCTTTCTGCAAACATGCAAGGTTCATTTTTAGAGGTTGATATATCTCTCCTCAAATGCATTCGAAAAAAATCAATAATAGTATTCAAAATACCTGTGCTAAGCTCCCATAGCCTTAACGATAAGTCTCTTCCATCCTTGTCCCCTGAAAGCAAGCATCGACCTGATGGATCAAGCTTCATAAGTGTTGCCGGAGCATTGTGCCCAATAAGAGTATATCGACAATTTCCCGTTACAAGGTCCCAAATCAAAATCTCAGCATTCTCCAATCCGGCTATTACGCAACCATTTGCCTGTGATATCGCTATTGCCACAGTATTACAAGCCGGTTTAAGTTTTTGAAATAAGGTTCCGCTTTGAAGATCGTATACAACAAGAAAATTAGGTCCTGGTTCTCTTATTTCTTTGGCTACTACACCAACATATAGCCCTTCATATGTAATAGCAGAGAGGGCAGTAAAAAGATCGTGGTGAGGTATTCGTAGGTCATATAAAAGTCTTTTCTGTGATAAATGCCAAACTAGCAAGGAGAAAGGCTTTTGTGATTCATCACCACATACTAGGATTCTGTAATTAAAAGATGGTATATACATATCTATATTGATTAATGATAGAAAAAGTTAGTTTGGTTAATTTTATTTTTAATAATGTTTATAAGAGATAAAAAATAATATTAAAATAAATAATTCTAATTTATATGTACACGTATACTAGTATGTACATATATAGTATATACATACACTGTGGACGAAATATGAACTATCATGTAATAGTAGATAAGGCAGATAATTAAAAGGTATATTTTTTTTAATTATTATTTTTTTATTTTTTTTTTATTTTTATGTAATAGCAGATAATTAAGGCTGAAAACACACCGGATAAAGCAAAACGTGTTTTTTTGTTTCGTGAAACAAGAGAACATTGTTTCTTATGAGACTAAACACACCAAAGAAAACGAAACAAAACACACGTTTTTGTTTTGAAGTGTTTCGGTGGTGGTTGTCGAAAATACATGCTATTGTATACGAGCAACACACACCGAATGCAACTAAACTGTTTCGAACAAGGGTCGTTGACGATAATTGCATACTTTCTTATGGCGCAACGCACACCAAATAAAACAAAACATAAAAACAAAAGCAAAACAGAAAAACATGTTTCGTTGCCGATAGCTGACCTATTGTTTTTTGCAAAACGAAATTTTGATTTCGTTCTTTTTATTTTCTTTTTTCGTTGCACTTCACAGCACAGATATATTTGCTTCTACGTTTACTCTGTGCGCAAATTTTTAAATAAATATGGACGTAGATGGAGAAAAATTGATTTTTTCAATTGAGGCAAAAAGTCCTATCTACGAGTAAGTATAGTTATAAAAATAAGGAATATAAACTTACTATTGATAAGCTGTGGATTGCTACTTCCTACTATGACATTTTTGAAGATGGGAAAGATGAAAAGCTTTTCTCTTTTCTTATAAATAAACACATAATGTCTATTTTGTAAACACAAAATTGTTATTTGTGTTTACTTGCCGTAGAGTTATAATTTTTCAGCCGGAGTTAAGCTTTTACGATAGTTCGTATTTTGTTTCATTTTAACGCACACCAAACGAAACAAAAAAACAAAACGTTTTGTTTTGTATTATTCTGTTTTGCTTGGTGTGTGTTCAAATAAAAAATGTTTTTTTGACTATCGAATCTAAAACGTTTTGCTTTATCCGGTGTGTTTTCAGCCTAAAAGGTATATTTTTTTTATTTTTTTTTTATTTTGATATGCAGCTAACAGTTGAAAGAAAACCAATTACAAGCTACAATTATTAAATATACAAATTGTAAAAAATTTAATAATAATTCAATCTGTCTTCAATAAAAAATTAATTCGTAAATAAGATATATGTATTGAAAATGAAAAAAAAATTAAACCTGAATTTTTAAATTGAAAAAAGAAAAAATTGGATAAAGTTGATAAAGAGAAAAAGAATGAAAATAGATAAAAAACAAATAAAAAACAAAGGCAAACTAAAGATTAAGAATATGGCGATGAGGAAGAATGAGAAGGTACAATCCTCAAATTTTCGATTTTTTTCCTCTACTTGCATGACAAGACCTACCGTTGTGCAAAATTACAAGATTCTACGATGTCGGGAAGTGCTCCATAATTTTGATGATCTGTCAGTCAGTCAGTCAGTCAGTCAGTCAGTTAGGCTGAAAACACACCGGATAAAGCAAAACATGTTTTTTTGTTTCGTGAAACAAGAGAACATTGTTTCTTTTGAGACTAAACACACCAAAGAAAACGAAATAAAGCACATGTTTTTGTTTTGAAGTGTTACGATGGTGGTTGTCGAAAATACACGCTATTGTATACGAGCAACACACACCAAATGCAACAAAACTGTTTCGAACAAGGGTCGTTGACGATAATTGCATACATTCTTATGGCGCAACGCACACCAAATGAAACAAAACATAAAAACAAAAGCAAAACAGAAAAACATGTTTCGTTGCCAATAGCTGAGCTATTGTTTTTTGCAAAACAAAATTTTGACTCCGTTGTTTTTATTTACTTCTTTCGTTGAACTTTACAGATTTATTTTGCTTCTACGTTAACTCTGTGCGCTACTTCCTACTATGACATTTGAAGATTGGCAAGACTAAAAGCATTTCTCTTTTCTTCTAAATAAACACATAATGTCTGTTTTGTAAACACAAAATTGTTATTTGTGTTTACTTGCCGTAGAGTTATAATCTTTCAGCCGGAGTTAAGCTTTTACGATAGTTCGTATTTTGTTTCATTTCAACGCACACCAAACGAAACAAAAAAACAAAATGTTTTGTTTTGTTTTATTCTGTTTCGCTTGGTGTGTGTTCAAATAAAAAATGTTTTTTTGACTATCGAATAAAAAACGTTTTGCTTTATCTGGTATGCTTTCAGCCTTACGGTTTTTGTGATTTTTGAGGCCTTATATCTCAGGAACCGCTTATGCTAGAAAATTGAAATTTGGTGAGGCCCCTGTGCCTGACTAGCTTAGCAAATATTCGGAATCTGAAGTTTCTGACTTAATTGGTACTCAAGATAGGGAGGGGTCAAAAACCGACTGAAATTGTTCCTGTAAAAAGGGTGTATTGCCAGAACTTGGCTGGGCACTACCGTGCCCTTTGATTATTACGATCATTTCGATTACTGAAGATCATTAAGAGTTTGTTCGGTTTTACAAAAGAAGAAAAAAATATGTGGTGGGAAAAATTTAAAAATGACACCTACCAAGTAAAGACAATCAAAAATCAAATTCAAGTTTAGGCTACAGCCGAGCAGACAGACAGGTAGGATTGCAAGACCCACTTTTTTCGTCTTCTCTATCATCGAGATTTCGATCAAAGTTAACATTAACTTTGATCAAAATCTCAAGATCGATTTTTTACGAAGGCATAACTTAACTTATAATATCTATAAGTCGCAAGTAAGTATTACACTGAAGAAATTAGATGTGAGTGTATACCTACCTTTCTCATACCGTTGAGTATTGCAATGAGACAAAGTCAAATTGAAAAATTTTTACCAGGTTTTCAGTTTAAATAATTTTAAAAGTTTAACTGAAAAACTTCTGATACCTATTCTACAAGTATTCACCCTCATCTTGAATATAAAATAAAATGCACGACTGGGTCGCACGAACTTGCTCCTATGTAATAGACTAGGAATTTAAAAAAACCAATGTTATTAGAGAAAACTGTTCATAAGGATAAAATTAATGTTTAAATTCTTTTAGTAGTAAGAGACAAAGGAGAATGCTATTCAAATATGAATTTATGCAAGAACACAAATTATAAGTCGTTGTAGTGGTTTCTTAAAAAAGGCTTTTATACAAAAACTCAAAAAATATTTATTTTAAAGTTTTGAAATGCAATGTGCTTAAGACTTTTTATAAAAAATTTCTCTATAAAAAATTTCATTAAAATCCGTTCCGTGGATAATGAGAAATTCAAAATTCGAAAAAATGGTTCTATGGTAGGTACAAGCTGTAATATCTATATTTCAATTTTTTTTTTATTAAATTAAAGATTGTAAGAATTGATTGAAACAAAAAAAAATTTATTAAAATTCTAGGCGCCGTTTTCGAAAAAAATACGATATTTGAAAACCATTTTTTTTTAATTCTTTAGCATTTGTATGGTAGGTACTTTTATTTTTAGGTAAAATCTTTTTTTTCTCACATCTTGTAGATTATATTTATTTATCAAGTTTTTTATTTATCAAGTTAAAAAAAAAAAAACTAGCATGGGGTTTCCGAAATATTGAGCTTTGAAAAAAAAATTTGAAGTTTTTTTTTAAAATCCAAAAAATATTTTTTTGAAAATTTGAGTACACAATTCTATTTATGTTGTTGGGGAGCTTTAGCAAAAAAAATTATCTAAATCGGTTATACCGTTTTTGAGAAAATCAAAAACAAAAACAATGGTTCCATGGGGGGTACCCTCAATAACCATTTTGTGGAAAATTTTTTTTTCAACCATTACCTAGCTTTAACTAAACTAAAATTTTTTGTATTTTTATTTTTAAAATCTGTCGAACAGTTTTTGAGAAAAAAAAAATATTTCTAAAATTTCGAAAAAAATTTGTATGGCGGGTACCGTTATTTTTGGTCTTAAAAAAAAAAGAAAAAAACGTAAGGGGGGGGGGGGAATTAAAAATGATATCTACCAAGCTTAAACAAAATCGGCCGAGTAGTTTAGGCTGTAGTCGAACAGACAGACAAACAGACAGACAGACAGACAGAATTGCGAGACCCACTTTTTTAGTCTTCGCTATCATCGTAATGTCAACTTTGAACAAAATCTCGATTTTTTTTACGAATGCATAACTTGCCTTATAGTACCTATAAGTCGCAAGTAAAAATCATAACACACAAGCCTTTTTTTTGTTCTTGTCAAAGTTACGAGCGTGTCCTCGCGTTTGATATTAAAAAAAAACTTAATCGTTTCTTTTTTTTTTTCTTTATCAATTTATTAGTTTAATGATTCATATACATTATACAATTTTGATTTATATTATATTTCTAAAAGGAAGGCTGCTGTACATAGCAAAAGGCTGCACCTTCCGATCAGATTGTAGGTTTAAGACTAACTTATAAAATAATATTCGACTTGAACTCCACTTCAGGTAAATAGAAAAATGTGCCGCGTTTGCAAAATATAAGTTTGTTTTTGAAATATTCATATTTCATTTCGTTGTTCAAATGCACAAAGGTGGAAGAGAAAAGGGGTGTATCCGTCCTGGATTGCTTTTGCTGTGTTAGCAAAAATGGCGTGGGAATCCGTTACGAATTTATTAATGGGCCGTTAGGCAAAGGGGAGTGTCTGGGGTAACGGGATTTGGGGTTCATGTAGAGTCGGAGACGTAACTCCTACCCCCTTAAGATTCTGCTCCGGAGAATCATTTTTTTGAATTTTAATTTTAATTTTGTTAATTCTTTTTTTTGGAAAAAATTATAAGGAATGCAATCAATATGGTCAAAATTAAAAAATTAAAACTGTAGTGTACGTATATACTACTCGTAGCATTCGTTTTATAGTTAAATTTTAGTTTTTCAATTATTTTCGATTTTCGATATGTTTCGCGTGTATTTCTGTCGTGGATAAGTTCAATTCGATGTTTTTGATTTTAACATTACTTAGATTTGATATAACAAATTTATCATAATACATAAAGTTTTCGTATTTTATATTATTTACTTTAATGATACAGTTTTCAAATTTTATTATATAATTTTGTATGATTTCTATTTCAAAGTCGTTAGAATTATTGTTCGGTCAACAACCCGTTGACCTAGAAAACATCACTCATCTTAGCTGACTCCGCAATCTCAACGAACTTAGTTCACCCAGCAACCCACCACCAGAACAACACCAACATATTGCACATTCCATACCGAATACTGTGCACCATCAAATCGTATCACATTAATGGGACATCGAATTGCGACTCATTTCTGTGCCATCCTATGGATACCCTCGGTATGCAGTGACGACACACATACATACCTATCGCTATATGGGATATAGCGAGTCACATAGGACAGGCAGCAGCGCGGCTTACTACTTGGTATCGTTGTCTTCATATCTATCAAGTGGACGATAGATATGATGGATATTGGATACTTCGTGGCGACGATGGGTCGCCTCTTGGCTACGGTAGCACAAATAAATGCCGTATGGAGACTTGGGTATGACATAGTCATATCGTTATCTTCCAAATACTCATTGGGATGATTGCTGTTATCGCTGGCGTCGGCACATTGTTCTTGGTGTGTCGATGGATATCCAAAGCATGGGCCTGGTATCAAATCTTGGATTCGCTGAACTTGTGGGCGTTGTGGTGACGCTGCACTTTCTGGACGCTGGATTGATGGTGGTTGGATGAGCGGCTTGGCGAGAGAATTGGTCTGTCAATATTGTGTGGTATTCGAACGGTCTTCGACATCGCAGCGCGTTTTGTATTAAATAAATAAATACCTTTGTAAATAGGAATTTGTGTGTTGGCAGAGTGCTTATTTTTCTGGACTTTGTTTAACTTACAGTTTTGGACTACCCTGAACTTGCACGGAAGAATATATCCCCGACATTTTGGTGCCTTCTGTGAGCACTCTTGTGACAAATTGTAATGTACCTTCTATTAGAACTATTTAATCGACGGGCAGAACATAAAAATGCCATAGGCATTCTGCCATAAATGAGAAACACTTTGTTTGTATGACTAAATGAATCTAATTTTATTTTCAATTTTTACATGCTTATATACTAGTTGCTTACAAATACTTTATTGCTTACAAATACTTTATTACTTACAAATACTTTATTGACAAAAATAATAATAGAACTTAATATTGTATCTTAATATCTAGTGTCATTTGTTTCACATTTGGGTGAACTACTTAGAGTTCAATACTGTTAGTCATTGGCCGCGTTTGGGTACGTATCCAAAGGTATCCGGATTTGTTGGTGTTGTTGTAATCCCAACGGACAAAACAACTGATTAACGAAACAGCTGATGTCAAGCAGAAATCTAAAGCTATCCAAAAATGTTTGGTATACTTAACTATCCAAGGGGAGTTTTGAAGAACAGCTGACATTTCAGCTGATCTATTTTCTTTTGTGTCGAGTACAGGGTTGGCCGAACTGTAACATTTTAACATTTGTAACGTCTAGTACTAATTTACTAATTTAGAAAAGTAAAGTTTGTTGCATTAGGCTAGACGCGCACTGGCAACTGTGATTGAAAACAAATAGTTTAATCACCACTTGAAAGAGAACCGCGCATTGGCAACTCTTTACTCACGCTCACATTCTTTTCTCTCTTGCGCTTATAGAAAACAGCTCAACTGTTGCGAAGGCAATCGTTTAGTTTGTGTCAAAACACAAACTTTTTAGTTGCGCGGTGTCCCATATAAGCCCATATGTTTCATTTCAGCAACCAAACAGTTGCGAAACTAAAAATTGAATGTGCGCGCCTGGCCTTAAAGATTTCATTCGGATCCTACTGCAAAGCTTTTATTCTTTGAACTTCAGATTGTTTCTTGATATAGGAGGTATTAAACTTAAATCCTTTTAGGGTTTTCAGAGAAACATGAAATGATCTTAACTCTTAAACATGACTTGTTATGGGATTATATGGACATATTTAGAGCTGAGTTTTCAGAAAAGGATTCTTATAAGACTATTAGCTTATATAATCTTATTGCAAGAAGAAGTTTATCTACAAGATTTGGTAAAGTTTTGTAGAGATTAAAATTGTAGAGATAAATTTTGTCTTGTCTCGATCTGCGTACTAGGCTTTAGGTATAACAATGGGATATAAGAGAGTTGTATGGGAGTTTTGTTTGTCAAATTTCAAGAGTTTAGCTCTGGAGAGTATGTTAGTTGGACTTATTCATTTGTAATAAGCGAAGTGAAAATGGTTGGTAAGAAAGCTACATAATTATCGGACTGAAGGTGGATTTACTCCAGTTAAAATGGAAAGTTATCGTACTGGAGCTCTCTTCTACAAGTGTGATGCGCTTCTTAAAAATAAACAGTTCCAATATAATAACCAGATCTTGGTTTTCATTATTTTTAAAAAGTTTTTTCGGTAATATTTATATGTTCGTACCTTGAAACGACAGCGTCTGCTCACCAAACGCGAACAAGCACTAAAAGAAATCGTAGCTTAACTCTGTCGGCTTAAAGCTCACCGCACATTAAAATCACAAAAAAAAGAAACCTCGTTGGCGTGAGATAATTTGTGGTTAAAAAATCTGCCCTTTTCAATTTATCAAAAATTATCAAATATTTGAACTAAAAACTTAATAGAGGTATTGTAAGTTGTATATATTTATAAGGTCATTGAAGATAGAAAATTATTTCTGTTTAAGTGGAGTGATTGAATGAAATTCAATTGAGCTTTTCATTATATTTATAAGGGCTATACCATATTATGTTTTTAAATATTTAATAAATTATTATAATAAAAAAAATTCATAGGATTTGTAATCCAGTATACATATGTATAATATTATTTTTGCTTTGCGGATTAGCAAATGGTCTCTTGCTGCAACTAACTCGTCGCAACATACCTTATACAATAAATGCAGCATAAAAAAATATCTTTAAATCATGTGTTCATAATCCAAATCCTTTGATTATGCCAAAGAAAATTGTTTGTCTCCAAAAATAAACTTCCCATTTATCATGTATTCATACAATTCGTCATCCTTTTGGTAAATGAAACATTTTCAGTTCTTGTACAAGCCTTCATAAGATCATAAATGTTCAAAATTGTGTGGTTTCCATTATTCTATTTTTTTTTATGAATTAACTACGTATGTAGCAGACGTAACAAATTGTAGTAAATTATGCATGTAGTTGATTCGGCCAACCCTGGTCGATTCAAGTCGTTTTTTTGACTTTGACAGTAAATGTTAGCTATCCGGTTTTGGTCGTTCCCCAACGTATCGGATACTAAAGTATCTTAGATACCCTATCGGTCTACGAGGCGAACGCGACCATTGTTTGTTTGTGTCAGCAGTTTAGGTTTAGGTGGGTCAGTCATAGTCATCGTCGGAGTCATTGGCCGCGTTCACTTCGTAGACTCTTATATCCCATTGTTATACCACTAAGTATTAACATCTTGTTATGAAACTGAACTGGGTTTCATAACATTTTTATTTTAAGAGGTAAACACTTTTGCACTTAAAACTACTTAAATCTTATAGCTAAACTATTTTCTCTTCTTGCTATAAGATTATATAAGCTTATAGTCTTAAAAGAATCCTTTTCTGAAAACTTAGCTCTAAATATGTCCATATAATCCCATAACAAGTCATGTTTAAAAGTTAATATCATGTCATATTTCTATGAAAACCCTAAAAGAATTTGAGTTTAATACCTCCTATATCAAGAAACAATCTGAAATTCAAAGAATAAAAGCTTTGCAATAGGATCCGAATGGGATCTTTAATGCAACAAACTTTACTTTTCTCAATTAGTAAATTAGTACTAGACGTAACAAATGTTAAAAAGTTACAGTACGGCCAACCCTGTACTCGACACAAAAGAAAATAGATCAGCTGAAATGTCAGCTGTTCTTCAAAATTCCCCTTGGATAGTTAAGTACGAGTACAGTATTCCCCGCTTAATTGCACTGACCATTTTGTCAGATTTTTTGGTCAATTATCCGGGTGGTTCAATTAACGAAACCCGGCTTAATTAACCGACCTGTTCAATTAAACGAAACCCGTATAATTGCACGAGTCGGTCAACTAAAAATTAAAATATTCATCCCAGAAATTTACTATGAACATTTCATTTTCAACTTACGAAAACCTTAAAAAAACTGAAAAAGAATACACACACAAAAATGTTTGAACACGTTTTATTTAAAAAATAAACATACATACATAATTAAAACTATGAAATAGAAATAAATTATTCTTAAAAAAAAGTCACTGTTAGCTTCGAAAAGGATAAAAAAAAATAATAAATACAACAGTAGGTATGTACCTCAAAAGGCTCATAATGGTTATTTGCATACATTGGTTTGAAAAAATTTGTGATTTGATTTTGATTGATTGTTTTGTTTTGAACAATGTCTTCTTGTTTTTCAGCTGAACTGTAAATTTATTTAGTGGTAAGAAGTATAAACGTAGAATTGCAATGTCCTGAAGAATTTCGAAAGTCGATGGTAATATGGCTTCAACTTCTTCTTTTTCTTAAACCGTTTTTAAAATTTCGGCGTCTGTTAACCATTGTACTTAAGTATGTTGTCTATGACCACGATATCATTTTCCGGCTGCTCTTCATCTTGAATAATACCTGTCTTTTAAAAAACCACTTCAGACGTAGGTTAAGTAATAAAATATTTCTAATATTTGTTTCATTATAATTTTTTTGTACGTCCAATTATCCGAAAAATGTCCATATATTTTTTTATATTTTTAAGTTCGATTAACCGAGTAATTCAATTAAGCGGGGTTCAATTAACCATCTAAAAAGCTATTCTACTAATATAATATTTGCAATGCAATTTTTTCGGTGAATTAAGCGGGATGTTCAATTAAGCGAGGTGGAACTAAGCGGGGATTACTGTTTACCAAAAATTTTTGGATAGCTTTAGATTTCTGCTTGACATCAGCTGTTTCGTTAATCAGTTGTTTTTTCCTATGGGATTACAACAACACCAACAAATCCGGATACCTTTGGATACTTACCCGAACGCGACCATTGTGTGCAGGTTTCGTTTTCGTTTGTTTTTGTTTTTATTTTATCTCGTAGGGTTGAGGTAGGTTAAGTAGCTACACTATACCATCACCCTTAAGGGTAGGTGTCCGTTTAAAAAATAGGTTAGACTTTTGCGCTAAGCTGTATAACTTTCACAATTTTACGAATATTTCAATGAAATAAACGGTCTTCGATTAGAAAAATGTTAGTCAAAATACTTTTGCAGTTTTGAAAAAAATATAAAAATATTGTGTGCCTTAAAACTGCCACACAAGTGGAAAAATCATACATTTTAGTAAGGTCTTTATTCAAATGATAGGGAAATTCCGAAAATATTACTTTTTTATTTTTTTTATATTTTTTTTTATAGAAACAACATATTCCCAAATCATGTATCGGTCTTCTTTTTTTATTCTGTTTTATTATTTATTCAAAAAAAAATATACAAAACTATGAAAAACGAAGGAAATTTGCATAGTGGTATGAATGCTCTACTGGATAAAACTTCATAAGTATAAAAGATAACGAAGTAAAATTCAATCTTATACAAAGCCAATAAGTATGTGCAATTACGTTAATATTTTTTTTAATTTTTTTTTTTATTTTTACAGTAACTTTTTACTAACAAAAGTCAAAAAATATACATTTTTTTACAAATATTTTGTTCTCTACCCTGGGAAATTGAGAGTTATATTTTTTAATTTTTGGAAATAATTTTTTAATCAAAGATTTATATTCTCTGAACAGCGTATCGGTCTTAAAAATTTAATTAAACTCATCTAAAGTTCATAAAAATGCAATTCAATATGACAGTATTTGTAATGCATTTGCAAGAAAAGTATTGATAATACAGTTCTCACATATTTTTTTTATTTTTGTTTGATATTTTATTTACTAATTCACTCAATATTTATTTAATTTTATTTTTATAAAAGAGGTCTATTTTGCATTTTTTAACAAAAAGTTCCTTTGCACACGCACACAAGTAAGTTTTCAGTTCACAAGAATGCCACTGCAATATCAGCGCTTTGAAAGAGAAGGATTCGTATTCTCTGTGCAAAAGAATTTTGTCCGCCCATCCGCTCTCTTGATTATTTTTTTTTCTGGGCTCATTTAGTTTTTTATTCTTGTTTATGACTTGTCATCTTGCATCTCGTATTACAAGAACAGAAAAAATAAAAAAAAACGTGTGAGAAATGATTGTTTTTAGTAGGTATATGATGCAATGACCATTTCACATTGTCGGAGGTAGGGTGGAAAAATGTTCTTTATGTATATAAAAAAGAATATAAGTAGGTTATCACACATTCGCTGTCATAAATTTTGTTTTTTTGTATTTTTTTATTTGCCATCTATCATCATTCTACTGGTTTTTTTTGTTTCTTCTATGGAAAGCCATTTTAGGTACAAACATAGTAATAAATTGCGATGCATAGTGATCTTCATTTTTTTTTTGCCAAAGGGTGTGTACATGATGGAAGAAAGGAATTCTGCGATGTTGTGTATAGAATAAGATACATATGCATATAAGTATCTACAATAGATTTTGTGTTGTTTTTTCCGATAGGTAGGTTCATAGGTAATGTAAAGGTGCAACGCCTTGTATTGATTTGGTATCGTAAGGATCGTTTTGATTTAATTTTGCGTAGGTAGGTAATGGATGTATCAAAAATATATTAGATTAGTACATGTTAATCCTGTGAATGAACGCAAATTGCATTTCACTGTAAGCGAATACGCAACAACCAAGGGATATGGCAAGTGGATGGCGCCAAAATATTATGTACAATATTATGCAGGTATCTATTAATCTAAATACCTATGTACATATTTATATAAATTAGTTAAGAAGGAAAATTCGATCACTTTTTGTTTTCGGTGGTGACGTATTCCACTGGTAGTAGAATGGTGAAAGTATGTAGAAAGAATATGGGAAGTGCGCTTCTTTTATGTATTTTTGTTGGTTTTACACAGGAAGAGTTGTCTCCTTTATTTCAATATGTCATGGTGATAGATAATACTCTCGTTACAGTTATTTTCTGTTGTGTTTTTATTGTGCAAATCTATTTTGTACATACCTATAAATATTTTTTTGCAACAACTGCCTCCAAAAACAAACAAAAGAAATAAAAAACTCAAGCAAAAAAAAATTGATAAAAAGTAAGCAAATAGAAAATACATACATATGTAATACCTACTTCGTTTTCATTAGGCCATATGATGTAATTTCGTTGACAATTTCAAAATGAGATAATTTTTAACAAAGGATAATAGGCAAATCTGGCCTAGTTCTAATAAGAACGACCTTTATATAATATACATATGTATGTTCATATATTCATTATCACTTAGTTTTTAATTTGTAAAAAAAAAACAAGTATTAGTTTTCCAAAAATGTTGTTGGTGTCAAAATTAAATAAAATGCACGACTGGATCGCACGAACTTGCTCTTATGTAAAAGTACTTTGGAATTTAAGATACATTTTACAATTATAAAACATGAATTTAAAATTAAATTGCCGTCTGATTTCTAGAAAAGTATGAATTTATGCAAACAAACTTTAAAAAATCGTTTTATTATTAAATAAATAAATTTTTTATATGAGAAATTTCTTTAAAATTTTTCAAGAAAAAAATGTGGGATGCGAATTTTAAGTATTTAATAATATTGATTTTTGGAAATAATTTCAAAAAATAATCGTTCATAGGTTTTGAAGA
The DNA here is from genome assembly GCA_911387755.1 of Chrysotoxum bicinctum. Lineage (NCBI taxonomy): Eukaryota > Metazoa > Arthropoda > Insecta > Diptera > Syrphidae > Chrysotoxum > Chrysotoxum bicinctum. Next base: position 128,943,836 of record OU426987.1, on the reverse strand, counting down.
TATTGATTTTTCAAAAAAAAAATTTTTTCAAAAAAACCCAACAAATAATTTTTCGAATATTTTTATATACAATATTATTTTAAACTTAGGGGGACTCCTGCTGAAAATTTTTGGTTAAAATGGTTAGAGCCGTTAATGAGAAAGTCGAAAATCAAAAAAACGGTTCTATGACAGGTACCGTTAATAACATTTTGCCCCAAAAGTTTTTTTTACCAAAACGTAGTCCATGTCCATAATATCACACTTAATTTTTTTTATCAAAATCGTTAGAGCCGTTTTCGAGATAAATAAGATTTTGCATTACAAGTGTATGGGGGGTACCGTTAGTTTTAGAGCTAAAAAAAAAATTTCAATTTCCCCTCTAGGAAATCACCGAAGACCCATAACTACCGAGTTTGAAGAAAATAGGTCCAGTGGCTTAGGCTCTAGATCGAGGTACAGACATACAGACAGACAGACAGACAGACAGACAGACAGACAGACAGACAGACAGACAGACAGACGGAATTGCCGGACCCAGTTTATTCGTCTTCGCTATCATCGTAATGTCAACTTTGATCAAAATCTCGAGTTCGATTTTTTTTCCAAATGCAGAACTTGCCCTATAGTACCTATATCGCAAGTAAAAATGATATAAAAATAAGAGCACATTTTTTGTTTTTTTTTTTCGATGAAGATTTTGACATGTTTGAAAAACCAATATTAAGTTCGTTTTTATTAAAGCTTAGCCGGTTATCTGTACATATCTGCCCATCAACATTTTTTTCTAACGCGTTTTACTTACGACCATCAATTGTTACGTTGGTAGTTGACAAATTGTGAATAATTTCGAAATGACTTAATGAAATTCGTTTTTTTTTTAATAAGATCAGTTTTTATATAAAATGCATTTTTAGTTTTTGCTTAATAAAATAGAAGCTTAAAATTAGTATACTAGTATACAAAGTAAAATTAAAATACAATGATGTTATTGGAAATAAAATTGACAAACTTTTTCTACAAAATTTGTTTCAGATAATGGGAACCAGTGGCACCATTTTACTTCAATTATAGTAGATATAGTTTTTTTTTTTCAAAATATTTAAAATCTACTTCTTAATTCGCACCATCAGCCAAATACTGAAATCTACCTCATTTTAAAAATCTCTGTTTCAACCTACTTCAATTTTACAAAAAAAAGTCCAAATCTACTTCTTTTTCTCTATTTCACTCTAGGTAGTATTTTTTTTATATTAAACGCGCACTCAAGGTCAAGGGGTTATGAATAAAATTAAAATGTTAAACACAGTGCAAGAAATTAGGAAAGTAGGATTAGATGAGAAAGGAAATACCGATACACATTGGTTTTTAATGTAAAGCATTCCAGATTCGTATAGTGCGGCTAAAAAAAGAATCACTGTACTTGACAGTACGTCCGAAATTGGGCGAAAATGATGAGCAGTCCTAGAAGTACGGGTATTACGTTTGAATTGTTTGAGGGGGAGAACGCAACTGGCTACTTCACTAGAGCACTGTTTATGAAAATTGCGGCGGTGCTCGAGAGATTCAAATGTTTCAGTTAGACAACGGTCGCCTATAATTTTTAGAGCTCTCTTTTGAATTCTGTGCAAGAGACAAAAGAGGGTTTTTAGAGCACCTGCCTAGTGGGAATTGCACTCGAGCTTTGGACGCATATAGGCCTTATAGATTACAGCCAGATTAGTAGGTGTAAAAAATTTCTTGCAACGTGGAAGGAAACCTAAACACTTGGCAGCGTTTTTGGCCACGTCGAATATGTGATCATTCCATACAAGGTGGTCTGTAATGCACATACCGAGCACAGAGAGTTGTTCAGTTTCCTCAATGCAAGTGCCAAACAGCATTGAGTTTTCGAAGCTTTAAATTCTATACGTTTTTTGATTCCCCATTGGACAATGCTATCAAGATCAGAATTTAATGAGCTTATATTACGCTGCCGTTGGTAGTCCACATCCGAAGGACAAGGATGTGAATCTAAAAACGAATATGAAAAGCTGAGGTTACTGTCGTCAGAGACACAGCTCTTAAAGACTACTTAGAACAATAGTAAATTTATATAATTAATAATAAATAAAACAAAACAAAAATAGAATTTACAATTAACATTAACCACCGAAGTTTATTATTAATAGGTGTGTTTTTTTGCAAGTCCATATAGAATTGTAAAAAAAAACGACATCGGGACTAAGCGCTTTACATGCAAATGCAACAACTACTTAAATCTATACAGAGTTAGTTAAGGCCAGATAATTATCGAGAGTTAATCTAAGACCCGATAAAAATGGTGATGCCAAAATAGTATTATCTATATGTTATCGATAATTTGCTCAGAGACGTCAAAAATGAAGTTTTTGGATTGGTTGATGCTAGTCGTCAATAAGCTGACAAATGTCATAGCGTACACAGTGCTTCCAGCTATGTGGAAAAAAAACTCCTAAATCCCGATGTCGTTTTTTTTTACAATTCTATATGGACTTGCAAAAAAAACACACCTAATAACAATTTTTTTTAAAACAGTCCCTACTTAAATATAAATTAAAATCAATAGCATTACAAACAGAATTAGCTTGTCTTAAACAGCGAGTTACGAGTTCATTGATTCCATAATTGACCCTATGAAAGGGTACACAAAATAAACGATTATTACGTAATTCACGACAAATAACATGAAAGCCAATCAACGAAAGCAAGTAAGGGCAATTGATTTTATAATTTATTAAATCTCTGACAAGCATTACACCGAAATAAATACGTCGTGATTCTAGGGATTGAATGCCCAATATCAGATTTGAAACCGTCCAAAACTACCTTTAGTAAACGGTCCGAAAGGTAATTTCTAACCCAACGAAGAAGAGATTCATCGAATTACAAGAAAAAAAGAATATCAAAACAATAAAAATACACAAATAAGTAAGTTTAAAAGCATAGGAACTCAACACACTGATGTGTACACGAATCCTATGTATGAAAATTTCGCTTGCATATGTGTTTTTAATTTAAAATTAAACTATATTTAAATATAGTAATTTTAAACTTATTTTTACTTGCGACTTATAGGTACTATAAGGCAAGTTATGCATTCGTAAAAAAAATCGAACTCGAGATTTTGATCAAAGTTGACATTACGATGATAGCGAAGACCAAAAAAGTGGGTCTCGCAATTCTGTCTGTCTGTCTGTCTGTCTGTCTGTCTGTCTGTCTGTCTGTCTGTCTGTCTGTCTGTCTGTCTGTCGGTTCGACTACAGCCTAAACGGCTCGGCCGATTTTCTTCAAACTTGGTAGATATGAGTTTTAATTTTTTCCCCCCGGACGTTTTTTGTGTTTTTTTTTAAGACCAAAAATAACGGTACCTGCCATACGATTTTTTTTCGAAATTTTATAAATATTTTTTTTTCTCAAAAACTGTCCCACAGAATTTTTAAAAAAAAATTTGAAAAATTTCATTTGGTTAAAACTAGCTAATGGTTGAAAAAAATTTTACAAAAAAATGTTATTTTTGGTAGACCCCCTGGGTCCATTTTTTTTGTTTTTGATTTTCTCGAAAACGGTACAGCCGATTTAAATAATTTTTTTTATGCCAAAGCTCCTTCAAAGTTTGAATATTATTGCATATTCAAATTTTTAATTTTTATTTTTTTGGATTTTTAAAAAAAAAATCAAAATTTTTTTTCGGAAACTCAATATTTCGAAAACCCCATGCTCGATTTTTTTCAAACTTGACAAAAAAAAGTTTTTTAACATAATCTACAAGATTTGAAAAAAAAAATTTTGTTTCATCTAAAAATAACGGTACCTTCCATACAAATTTTAAAAAATGGTTTTCGAAAATCGTATTTTTCTCGAAAACGGTTCCGAGAATTTTGCTAAAATTTTTTTTCTTTTGATTAATCTTTACGATCTATAATTTAATAAAAAAAAAATTTTAAATCTAGATATTACTGACTGTACCTACCATAGAACGATTTTTTCGAATTTTGAATTTCTCATTATCGACATAACGGATTTTAATAAAATTTTTTATAAAAAAGCTCCAAAAAAGTTTAAAAATAATTGCATTTAAAAACTTAAGAAAAAATATTTTTTCAATTTAAAAAAAAAAAAGTTTTTTTTTTTTTTTGAAAAATTCGATATCTCAAGAACGGCTTATTATTTTTTTTTGGAAATTAGACCTTTATTCGTACAATAATAAAAGCTTAAGGTTGGCGTACCAAAATTTTTTCTTAAAAATGTTTTAAAAATTTTGTACATAAAAGCTTATTTTTTTAAGGAACCACTACAACGACTTATAATTTTTGTTCTTGAATAAATTCATATTTGCATAGCATTCTGTTTTTATCTCTTACTACTAAAAGAATTTAAAAAATTAATTTTATCCTAATGGACAGTTTTCTTTAATAACATTCGTTTTTAAAATTCCTAGTCTATTACATAGGAGCAAGTTCGTGCGACCCAGTCGTGCATTTTATTTATAAAAGAATGTTTTATTAATTAAATTAAATTAAATTTTTGTACACAATTTTCTTTAAAATTAAAAGAAATGTATTGACAATTTTAAGTATTTAAAAGTATACATTTAGGGAAACATTTGTCGTATACAATATTATTTCAAAATCAAAGAATCTGCGATGTAAAAATTTTGATCGAAATTGGAAGAGTCGCAAATGAAAAAGTAGAAAATAAAAAGAAGGTTCTATGACAGGTACCGATAATAACATTTATTTTTTACCAAAGTGTGGACTGCATTGTTGGTACAGTTATCTATACATAATTTAAAAAAAAAAGCATTAGAGCCGTTTTCAAAATAATTATAATATTTCATAATGGCTGTATGGAAGGAACCGAGCTTAAGTAAAACAAACCATTTCAATTTCTCCTCTAGGCTGCAGATTGAGGTACAGAGTTGCAGATAGACGGAATCATTACTCTTTTGTGTTGTAATGTCAACTTATGAAAATTCCCAGTTCAAATTTGTCTAAAAGCAAGTAAAAAGTCATTTTAAAATCTACTTCGATTTTTCCCACTTTACTTCACTTTTTTCTTCAAATCTCCTTCCATTTTTTTCCGGAAGTGGTAACGCTGATAGGGACTTCAAGTCTAAGATATTTAACAAAAATGCAAAACTATGAAAATTGTTATCATTGTTTTTATTTTGATGATTAGGTACATAATATTCAAGAACAATAGATAATAAACGAACGGTTTGATCAACCAATTTCAAAATTGATAATCTGTTTGTTTAAAAAACACTTTTCCACTTTTCTTAAATGAACGGTCAATTGTAAAAAATCAATATCAATTATGTATCTCCATAAATTGTTTCAAAGAATCCATTATCTATAACGAATTTATTCATGTTTTCAAAACTGCCCAATTTACCTTTTATGTTGTCAATTTTTACATGTAAATTAGTGGTCAAAGACGGAACCACTTTTTAATCTGAGGCTATATTTTTTTGCACTTATTAATTTTATTGAATCATAAATAATCTCAAGACAATGAAGCTCTTTAAAAAATAAAAATTTAAAATGTTTAACTATGAATATTGTTTATTTTTAGAAACTGAAACAAGAAAAAGAAATATTTAAAACGCTTTTGGTTTCATCCCAATACGACCACTTTTCGCAGAGTTACAGCCCTTTGAAAAAGACTCAAAAGAACATTTATAGGTATAGGTACATAGTTACCATTATTATTTTTGAAAGTGTATTAATTTACTTGGGTTAGGAAATTTAATAATTTTTTTAGTTGAGCAATTTTTGAATTGTGAACTTTTTCCTAAAATTAATTGTCTACATTAAAAACAAATTATGAATATCAGAGCGAATTCCCCGGGTTCCTAATGTCTAAATCTGTGCTCCCTTTTCTTTATTTTTTAAAATATCCTGAAAAGTAAAAGTCCTAGAACCAACAGATTAACCTTGTATAAATACGCAAAGAATAAAAACCCTATCTACCTAAATGCAAAAAGTTTCAATTCACCTGCAACCAAAAATAAAACAGAAAACAAACCGTCTATTATTGTGTCTAATTGTGAGCGCTGAATGCAAAAAACTCAATTTGCCTTTCATAAACCTCAAACAATCACGATTCACGAAAAATTATTTTTTCTACCCAAAATACAAAAGGAAAAAAAACTTTCATTTATCTTGTGCGCAATCCGAGTCAATTCCAAATCAAATGCTTGTGCGCTGCCTGTGCGGCTTGCCAGCTTGCCACTCGTGCCTTGTTCCCGTTTTCTGTTATTTTTTTTTGATATTCTATTCCATCTTTCTCTATCTCTATGCGTGATGCGAAAAAAGAGGTATCCTGAAGAGACGAGACGAGCTAAATTTATTTTCTTAACACAAAAATTCTTAACTAAGAGAGCCATATTTGTACACCAATACATGTACACGTTTTTACATGAGATTTGAGTTTGCTTCTGAGGTAGACCTACCCTTAAGCTTAAAATTATTTGAAGAATAATTTTTCAAAAAAAAATTTTAATTGGACTGGTCTCAAAAGCTGCAACATATGACGTGCTTATGTTATTATGGAAGTAAAATTTGTGTATACATGTTAATATCTAATATTGTCTCAGATAACTAGTTCTATTCTTTAATATAATATTTATATATTTATTACTGAATTTACATTATCTGTTTCAATTATCTTATATGGTCCATGGTAAGGACTTTGCAATTTCTTTTTACTTTCTAATCTTACAAAAACTAAATCTCCTAATTTAAAATTTGAAACATTCGTACTTTTGTCATATTCTAATTTTCTTTTCTTTTTAACATTTTCAATAATTGTATTCGTTTTTGTTATTGCGTGCTTAAGTCTAATCTTGAGTTCATTTACATAGTTTTCTAGATTATACACTTTATTATTTGAATTTATTATCTTTTGGTAGGTAGGATAGTTTTCCAAAATTTAATTCGTATGGTGTGTAATTAGTGTCAACATGTGGTGTTGTGTTATATGAGAATGTGTAATACGGAACCCAGGTGTCCCATTCATGATCTTCGGTAAAGTTTAAAAGAAATTCATTTAATGTTCTATGGTTTCTTTCTAGTGAACCTATACTTTGATGATGATATGGAGCTGAATAGATTGATTTGATTCTTAACATTTCACAAATATTTGCAGTAACTCCTTTTTAAATTCGATTCCGTTATCTGATTTGAGAATTTTAAAACAGCCATATTTCAGAATGAATTATTGTTCTACCAATGTTTTGGCTATGGTTTTCGCGTCTTTACTTTCGATAGGGTGTGCGACAACATATTTGGTTAGTTCACATTGCATTGTCAATACGAGTATACCTATATCTATATCCATTTGATATCCTAAGAGGTCCTACTGTATCTATTTGCACAGTTTCGAAACTAGTCGTTGGTGTATCTGTTATGGTCATTTTATCTTTATTATTTATTATTCTGTATGTGATAACCCAGTCGATCTCGTTAATTCTGTAGATAATTGTTTTTGTATACATCAAAATATACGTAGCTTGAGAAAAAATTTCTCGATTTTTTTAGCTCATCTTGATTCGTTAATGAATAGTTTTAAGTGAAATTTGGATATATAATAATGAATTAGAATTATACAATATAAAGGGTTATACTCTTTTTGGTAATTGTAATGAGTCTTATTCTGCTGGAGGTGTAGCTGTATATGTGAAAAATGGTTATATGTGTAATTGCTCTTGCCTTAATTTATCTAGCGCTGATGTATTAAAATTATCGTTCGTCTTTGAGAATATTGATTATACTTTTTTGTGCATTTACCGACTTCATAATTTTACTAAAAGTATTTTTATTGATGAATTAAGCAGTATTCTTAGTGCAACTTCAGCCAAAAATTTAATTGTTTTAGGAGATATCAATATTGATATCCTTAATGAATTTGACAAAGACACTGAAAGTTATTTATTTACTATGGCTTCTAATGGTCTTAAGAATTTAATAAATGAACCTACCCGCTTGACAGATTCTTGTAAGAGTTGTATTGACCACATTTTTTTAAGATGTCATAAAAACAATAAAAATATTTTCATTGGTAAAGTGTTTGATTTAAAACTTTCTGATCATAACATGATTGCATTAAATTACTTTTCTGCCAATCACTCTCAAAACATAAAAGTTGCTTCTGATCAAGTTAAATATCGTGTTGACTATACATTATTAAAAGATTTATTGACATTCGAATGTTGGGATCAAGTTTATTTCGAAAATAATCCCTCTATCGCATTTGACTTATTTTTGGTAACTTTTAAAAAACATATTAATGCAAGTACTTTCCAAAAACAGCAATCGGGTAAAATGAAACATCTTAAACCTTGGATGAATAACTATCTCCTTAATAAGATAAGAAAAAAGAAGAAACTGAGTTTAAAATGTAAAAAACATCAAAATAATGATAAACTTAAACAATACTACGAAACTTTGAGCAAAACGATTAATAAAGAAATTGATGACACTCGTAATAACTACTATGCTGATATGTTTTCTAGAGCAGAAGGTAATATTCGTGAAGAATGGAGAGTGGTAGATTGCATTTTGACTCTATTGAAATTGAAGGAGCTACTGAGTCCGATTCGTTGAAAATTTCAAATAAATTCAATGAGTATTTTACTGAAATTTCAGAAAAATTGAAACCTAATATTGAACCTTGTTTAAATTGTGATTGTGCCATTTCTTCAGGAGTTGTGGATAATATACAATCTAATAGTTTTGTTTTTGATAAGATAACATCAAGCGAAGTTTTCAATGTTATCATGTCTTTAAAAAATAAAAATTCGTGTACTAGCGATGGTGTATCAAGTAATTTATTGAAAAATGTAGCTTGGTATGTTGTTGACGTTCTGGCCTTCATATTTAACAAAAGTGTTGAAAATGGTTGTTTTCCTAACCATCTTAAATGTGCTGAGGTTATACCACTTTTTAAAAAAGGTAATAGGAAAAATATTTCTAATTATAGGCCTATATCACTTCTTTCAACCTTTTCAAAAATTTTTTAAAAGCTGCTTAAGGTTCGAATTGTTTCCTTCTTAGAAAAATTTAATTTCTTCTGTAACAATCGATTTGGTTTTAGAGCAGGATTGTCAACAGAAGATGCTATATTAAGGGTATGTAGTCAACTTTATGGAAGTTTAAATAGCGACAAATCAACTATGGGTCTGTTAATTGATATGACTAAAGCTTTCGATCTGGTGAACCACGATCTTTTGCTAACTAAACTTTATAATGCAGGTTTTCGCGGTAGTTTTTTCAACTTGCTACATTCATATTTAAAAAATAGAAAACAACAAGTTAATAATAATGGAATCATTAGTGAACCAAGACTTTTAAAGAACGGTGTTCCACAGGGATCGGTACTTGTCCCTTTGTTTTTCTTAATTTACATTAATTCAATTTTCGAACTCAAATTAAATGGTACTCCTACTGCTTTTGCTGACGATATAGTTTTTACGTATTCATCTGTGACTAGCTTTGAAAGTATTTTAAATATTGAAGAAGATCTTGAACAATTAAGGTTGTGGTTTACTTATCATAAATTGATTATCAGCGAAAAAACTAAATTGATGTGTTTTAAGGTATCTGGAAATAGTATTTATGACTTTAATTTACGGTTTCATGCTCACGATTGCAAACAGTTTTCTTTACCTATTCATAAGTGTGGTAGAAGTAATTTTATAACCAATTTACATTGCACAGATAATTGCTTTAAAATCGAAACTGTTCAACAGTTTAAGTACTTAGGAGTAGTAATTGATTTTAATCTAAATTTAAAGATCATATTCAAATAATCAAGAAATTAAGACTTTTTGCTCCCAAAAAGTTTTAAAAATTATATATTATGGACTTGCAAACTCGATGTTGCAATACGGCATAACAAGCTGGGGTGGTTCGTATGCTAATACTTTTAGACCTTTATTGATAGCACAGAAGCATTTAATACGGATTATTTTAAATAAAAATCGCTTGGCTGAAAGTTGGCCTTTATTTAAGGAATTGCTTATTCTACCAATGAGGCACTTATATGTTTTTAAAGTTTTAAAGGAGTTTTTCAAACAAAGCGCAAATATTCCTAGTAGGAATATTCAAATGTACAACCTTCGTGTAAACAATATGAACTTTGTTAATGTACCTTTTGCTTATAGAACACATTTCTCTCATTTTTATACATACATAGCTCCAAATATTTTCAATAAATTGCCCTTATCTATAAGAGAAACCCTCCGTTTTTCAATTTTTAATAAAAAGGTTAAAGACTGGTTATTCACTTTGAATTTTAATTGTATCGAATCACTTATTTAGTATTTTTTCCTATAAAATTGATGTAAAATAAAATAACTACAAGATGTATTTTTTAATGAATTGTTAAGTATCTCATTATATTTTTTCTAGACAGTTGCTAGCTAGTTTTTTCATTTTCATTTTCTTGTATTTTCATTTTTCATTTTTTTGTATTTTAAATTTCATTCTTGTATTTTAATTTACACTATTGTCACCCCACATCAGTTAGCAATGGACTTTCAATTGATGTGTCATTCACACTAACTTCCTAGTTAAGGAATGATTACTATTATTCACCTTTTATTGATATATTGTTATATAGTTTTAAGTTTAAATGAATGAATAAAAAATACAAAATACAAGATATGTCGTGTCTGTTTGTTTTTAGTACAAAGCTCACAAGCGTTGACAAATTTCTTAATCATTTGTCTCATATTTTTCCAAACATATTTTTGTTTAAGTTTAGTTATTATTTTTCTTATACCTAAATGTCCTCCATGTGGTGTGTTGTGGTAATCTTTTATAATATTCAATTTTTCTTTTATTTATTCTTTTAGGGGGTTCATTATATTAATATATTCATGGGCGAGTGTTTTTCATCATGTTGCAACCTGTTATAAATATCTTTTAATTTTTCTTTTTCTACATATTTAAATATTAAATCTTCTTCACTAAGCGCTATTTCTTCAACGGGTACTCTTTTTAATTCTGGTACTAACTTCTCCAGAGTCGAAACTTTTTTCGCTGGATTATAGCTGCATCTCACAATAACTTCTTTTTCATTTATTTCAATACTGGTATTTTTTCTTTTATTACATCTCGCTATTTCAAATCTTAAGTTTTTCATATTTCTGACGTCAGAAATGGACGTACAGTCCCACATAAGTATGAAGGTAGCTAGACTTCTGTTGAGATGTGTAGTTCTCCTTTATAAATTATAATATTATTATTCTTAGTGGCAATATTCTTTGCCTACCCCTTGTTATTGCCATGATCCGCTCCTTGGAGTCGCAATCACTTTGGCTCTTATTATTATCATTGTTTACCAACGTGGATTGTAAAATGTCACTGTCAATTTTTATCCTTGAGAGTGCATCGGCATTTGTATTTGATGTTCCTTTTTTATAAACTAGGTACATATCTCAAAGTCGTAATCCGATAAATCTATTCTAATTCTCGTTAATTTTGATGATGGGTTTTTATGTGAAAATAATAAAACTAGTGGTCTGTGATCTGTTACAACTATGAATTTTCTTCCATAGAGATAAGGTCTAAAAAAATTAATACCCCAGTGGATAGCTAGTAATTCCTTTTCTATTATCGGTTTGTTTATATCATGTTTTTGTAAGGATTTGCTTGCGTATGATATTGGTAAATCATGACCTACTTCACCTTGTGATAGTACCGCACCTAATTCAAATTCTGATGCGTCGGTGGTAACGATAAATGGTTTATTAAAGTTTGGATATTGTAATATTGGAGGGTTGACTAATTTCTTTTTTAAACATCTGAAAGCTGATTCACATTTGTTTGACTAAATGAAAGGTTGATTCTTTTTAAGGAGGGAGTTTAAACTTTTTGCAATTCCAGCAAAATTAGGTATGAACCTCCTGTAGTAGTTGCAGAAAGCTACAAATCGTTTTATCTCGTCTGCATTCGTAGGTATGGGATAATTTTCTATTGTTTTATATTTAGAGGGATCAGTTTGAAAGCCCTTGTTTGTTATTAAATGCCCCAAGTATATGACTTCGGATTTAAGAAAATGACATTTGCTAGCATTTAGTTTTAGGTTATATCTTCTTAATCTTGTCAAAAACATGGATTAGATTTTGGTTGTGATGTTGTATATTGCAACCAAAGATAATTATATCCTCTACATACAGAAATGCTTCTGATTCTAAACCACTAAGTGCTATCGTTAACATTCTTTGGAAACTATTTGAAGATATTTTTATTCCAAATGGTAGTCTTTTGAACTGATAATGTCCACCTGTTGTTGAAAAAGCAGTCAAAGGTCTTGATTCCTTCTTTAATGGTATTTGGTGAAAGGAACTTGTCATGTCAAGTGTAGAAAAATACCTTGCTCTACCTAGTTTATCGAGAACATCGCCTATTCTTGTCAGTGGAAATTTATCATTAACAATCTTCTTGTTCAATTTCCGGAAATCTACTTCTAAACGCCATTTTTTTACATCTTCTGTTGCGTGTCAGGGGTACCACAGGGGCGTAACTTCATGGGTCGAAAAAGTGCGGTGGCATGCTTGCTCTAGCTCGGCTAAGCTCGACGGATTGGGGCGGTTCTTGCCCTTTATCGATCTCATCCCACACAGCAAACAAAAAAAAAATCATGCCTAGGTCAAAGGATGAGGAAAGGAAGAGGAAATAGGATTATAGGATAGGTATTTGGGAAAACAAAAAAAAAGAAAGTTTAACTAAAAGTAACCTAACACTAAACTAAAACTAAGCCCTAAAATAAAAATTTATATTGGAAGGATATATGTAATCTTAAATCTAAACCTATCTAAACTATAACTACAAAAAAAAACTTTTTTTTTTGTTTTTCTGTTTACCAAAAAAGTCGCCAAAATTCAACACTGTCTCACCAACACAGCAGTTCGCTGAGACCACAAAGACATTGCCTGGTGTTGATGGCAAAGGTCTGGCCTACCCTCCCTTGTATCGAAGATACAACCATTGCTAGATCCTTGGCCAAATGTTTATTGGAAATAGCCCCCGATTTGAACCTCCAGTCGCAACCTAGGTCATTATCGTCCTAGTAAATTCTGATTACGAAATTCCTTTCATCTGTATTGTGCAGAGTAAAGTTCGTGCGTAAGTAAATAAAGTCTTTAAAGCAGTAAGTACGGTAAGTATGAGTAAAGTATGTGAGTAAGGTAAGTATAGGTAGCGTTCGTAAATAAGGTTAGTAAGTAGGTATAGGTATCGTATGTAAATAAGGTAAGTAAGTAACGTCATGTATTTATAGTTGTCTAGTCAGTTAATTAGGTAAGTAAGTAAAATAGTATGTAGTAGGTAAGTATATTCTGAAATGGTTTACGTAAGTATTGTCCATGAGTCAAGTCAAATCCGTAATAGGTCACTATCTATCTGTCTTATGTCATTTCCCTCTCTTCATCGTCGGTTCAGCCGAACCTTCACACACCTTTTCTTAGGATTTTAGCACTCCATTATTTTTCTTGAAAATTCAGTGAAAATCATAATTAAAAAGAACAGACCCTATGAATTTGATTTTATTTTATAAATTCAAAAAAAATTAATTATTATTATATTATTTAAATAAAAAAAAATAGGAAGAAAAGAAAATATTTCGTGTAAAAAAAAACTTTTGCTCCAATGCGTTCGTTTAAATATTACCGAGATTCTTGGTATTTTCTTATTATTCGTTTTATTTATATTTTATTAAATAAAAAAAAATAGATTTATTATTTTACACCGGAGTATACGCTTAAGTCACCTATCTTGTGTAAAAGAAAATCTCAAACAAAAAGGAAAGAGACCAATTAAATATAAAAAAATGGCTTTATTCTGGAGTACCGGAGTGTAGATACTTCCTTCCTTTGGTCACTTCAATGTGTTTAAAGTATATATATTTATATATTTATGTAAAAAGAAATCAATATATTTTATTTATTTATTTATTTATTTATTTATTTAATTCATCAAGCAGATATACATTAAAAAATATATAATCTTAAAGACTACTGAATAAATTTTTAGCAACATGCGATACTTTACAACTTTGAATAAATACCTTAAATAATTTAAAAATAATATAAGACCTAACCACCAGAGTTTAAAACAGTAAATAAATTAATAATATGACTTTTAAAGATATCACGACTAATATTGTTATGAAAATCAATAATCGAAGCAACTGAGTTGGCCTGTCTAAGGCACCTAGTTATTGGCTCATTAAGACCATAATTAACCCTATGAAACGGTTCAAAAAATATACTATGCACTCGAAGATCTCTCGTTGGAGCATATATTCCTATAAGGGACAAAAGAAAAGGGCAATTTATTTGATTTTTAAGAATGTCTCTAATAAAAATTATTTCAAAATACTTTCTCCGAGTTTCTAAAAGCTGAAGACCGATCAGATAACATCTAGTAAGATAAGATGGCATTCGTATATTCCAATGAAGTCTATAAATCACTATTCTGGAAAATCTTTTTTGGATACTTTCGATTCGATTTGAGTGGATAGCATAGTAGGAGTTCCAAATTACACAACATTATTCAAGGACCGGCCTTACATAGGAATAAAATAATGCTCTGAATGTATAAGGGTCAGAAAATTCCTTGGAGTTACGTGAGATGAATCCAAGTAAGGAATTTGCTTTCGCAACAATAAAATCTATATGAAGGCAAAACGTTAGCTTAGGATCGAAGATGACACCTAGGTCTTTTTTTTCGGTAATTTTTTGCAATGGAATACCATTAATATTATAAACATAGTTTATAGGCGACAAGTTTCGGCGAAAAGATAGAAAATCACATTTGGAAACATTCAAAAACAACTGATGAGAGTTACACCAATCAGCTAAGTTATTTAGGTCATTCTGAAGAAGAAGGCAGTCTTCGACAGATTTAATGCATCGGAATATTTTTATATCATCAGCGAACATAAGACATTGAGAAGAAATTATACAATCGGGAATATCGTTAACAAGAAGCAAAAAAAGAAGCGGGCCTAAATGACTTCCTTGAGGTACCCCAGAAGTCACAAATATAGGATCAGATATGATGTTGTTATTAATACGCACATATTGAGATCGCCCTTTTAAATAAGATTCGAACCATCTCAATATATTTGAGTGAAAACCAAGGGCAAAAAGCTTCTTAATTAAAACTGTATGATTTACCTTATCGAACGCCTTTGAAAAATCTGTATAAATCACGTCACTTTGATAACCATTTTCAAGATTTTGTATTAAATCATTGGATAAAATTGTTAAATTAGTGGTAGTTGACCTACCAGAGACAAAACCATGTTGAGCAGGCGAAATAAGTTCCCGAACAACAAAGGATAACTTTTCATAAACTAATTTTTCAAGTAATTTAGGAATCGTTGAAAGTTTGCTTATTGGACGATAATTTGAAACAATCTGCTTAGGACCTGATTTATGAATCGGGATAATATACGTTACCTTCCAATCATCTAAAAAAAGTCCCGTATTTAAAGAAGCATTAAAGAGTTGAGTTAACGGATCTAAAAGGGAGGCTACACAAAATTTTAAGATTAAAGGAGGAATACCATCAGGATCTGGTTGTTTGTCCTGGTTTAACTCAGATATAGCCTTTTCGACATCAGTGCAATTTAAATGTATGGAGCTGATATTGATTTGATTCTCAGGTGTGGTAGTTGAAAAATTATTAGGCAAATTAGATGGAGAATAAACCGATTGGAAGAAATTCGAGAACATATTGCATATCGTTTTAAGATCATTTGATATTGTCCCTGAAAATTGCATGCAATTTGGAATACCATTGGAACATTTCTTACTTTTGACGAAATTCCAAAAACACTTGCTATTTTAACCAAACTTACTTATTTTACTATCCATCGATGTGCTGCCGGCAGTACTTTTCTGGAATAATGGCTATAATTTTGCTGGCCAAGTAAAACGAAAAAATTAAAGTTCATATATATATATATATACTCGAATTGTTCCAAAGTTCAGATACACCCACTCTTTACTTTTCACTTTCCTTTTTCTTTCACTTTCTTTATAATTGTATATCATATGATTTTACTCTTTATAACAACTCTAATTTCTTTTTGTATCCAACTAATTCACTATTTTCTTTATTTCCTTTACACTTTCTCTTTTTTTAAATCAAAAAAAAATTAATTTAACATTACCCCAATAATCCAGAAGGGACCAAAAAAAACAAGGGTATAAAAAAAAAAAAACAAATCACTCTTATCCAGAAGGGAACAAGTATATGTTATATTCAAAGTCCTGAAGGGACTCTCAAGAAAATATCGACGATGCCCTTTCTGCTTCATCAATGTGTCTCTAGGAGCACCCTTTGTGCAGTTGAATCACAGAGACTGTCAAACATCCAAGTCCAAAACTAGTTAGTCCATTTGAGCTCAACCATTGCAAATTGCAATCCTGTCTCGATGTCGGTGACAAAACAACGCATCAGAGGCTCGAATCGGTAGCTTCAAGCTGGTGCGCTACTTCGGATCTACATATATATCAAGCCGTTCCTTAAGACTATGTCTCTGACCCGAGTCTTAGCTTATGAAGAACGGGGCTTCAAAAGGGGCCTTCGATACTTTGTACACCCTTATAAGTTTTAGTAACTTGTTTTTTTTTTCTTTTATTTTAACTTTATTTTAGTGATTTAAGTCTTTTTATCAAAATTTAATTTATCGAAAGAAATTCTACTCGAGCAAAAAAAAAAAAACTGTGTAACGTTTTAAGTTCCGTGGATTCGACTGTTATCCTTATGTCTTTTCTTGTTGATTACTTAACTTGGAATCTCTAATTTGATTACATAATCATCGGTCATTGCCCTATAATTCTATATTTGCTTTCTCCTCTATGTATCGTAATCTAGGTTTGCAGACTGGAATTCAGAATCTAATTTCTCCTATTCAAAATACCTGTGTACGTAAAACTTATGTCTTTTACCTATACTATATTGTCAGTGTTGTCTATTATCTTATAATATATTTATGTCATTCTATAATACCTATGAATCTAATATTGCACTAAACAACTTAAAATTAACTAATAAAATACATATGTAAATAATAAAAAAAATATCACAGAAAAATACTTAAGATCTAATAATATTGCACTAATTGAATAAAATTACTAATAAAAGAAATAAATAAAATAAATATTAAAATAAAACGTTCTAAAATAATTAATAACTAATACTATTGCACTAAATCCCTACGTATTAGTATTTAATACCTATTCATTCCCCTCACTTGACTAGAAACACTTTTCTCCTATTGTGACCGTCAACATGACAACATTGCAGATTTATCTAATTCAGCACAAAATTTTGTTCTGACAATGTTGGTACCATTGCAATTCAGCACGCAAATCTGTCATATGTCACTTTGTAAAATGTAAACGTTTACGCATTCGCACAAAAGTCTATTGTTTATTTGATTAATCGGTTCGGTATTAAATTTAATAAAGGAAACAACCAAACAAAACAAAAATAATAAAAAACATAATAATAATAATAACAAATAACCAACTATGTAGTGGTTAAATATTGTATTTGACTAGTTTGCGAATTGCAGAACACTACAAAAAGGTGGTAAGTCATTTTATAATCTTGTATTCTCAATATTTTGTTATTAATTACAGGTCAAGAAGACAAGAAAAGGTGAATCTTATTACACTGAAGACTGAACAACATCGATCACCCTAAATTGTTATGAACACATACATAGGTAACCTATTACAGTGGCTGGCTATCGTTTGCTAATTCATTGATTTACATTTTTTTTTCTTTTCTTTTCCAGGTTCATCATTGCTTCTTCCCTACACCTATCAACACACAGAGCAAAGGTAAGTATTTCACCAGATTCTGTTCCAAAAATTAACCCTTATATTTGTTGTTAGTTTAAGGGTAGTTTAGAAACAGAATCTGGTTGTTTTTACTGTGAAAGTCTTAGGGGATTTTAGTATTATTTTTGATTTTTTCTTTTCAGGTAGTTCCTGCTACAGTATGTGCGATTGGAGTCGCAAAGCTGCGTCGTAGAAATCCGCTTCACCATAGACAACCAAATCATTCTCGGTTGTGATTATGGTAGTGTGTGTGTTTTTTTTTTTTTTTAATGTAGTTTTGTTATGTTTGTTTAATAAAAGGGGGCGACTTTCCTTTAAGGTCGCACGAGTATAGTGTTGATTTTTTTTTTACAGTTAGGTATGGGTCTCAATAGAACAGGGTTAAAATATTAGAGTGAGGAAACCCCCCTAAATCCTAAAAAAAAATATTTTCTTTTCGGTTTTTGTTAAATACTTATTGTGAATTGGCCTAACAAATGAATTACTTTTTCTTAAATCCCTTATCAACGCTCATCCTTATTATAATATTTTGCATAGCACATTTATACCAAACCAATTAATAAGTTAGTCTCTAATAAACTATTGCTTGATAAACATCGTTTACTCTTTTACTTGTCGCTCAACAGGTTATGGGCCCAGAGTTGTCGCTTACAGTAAAGTTAAATTAGCAAAACGGTGTTTTTTTCTTAGATAGAGGTAAATTGATAATTAAAATGAGTTCGTCTGCTCTTTATCAAATAGATAAGTTAGATGACCAAAATTATGATGGATGGGCAATTCAAATGAGGAGTGTGCTCATTATTTCTGGCTTGTGGTCGTATGTCGATGGAACCACAGTCAAACAGGAGAATCTGAATGCTCAACAAATATTAGAATTCGACACAAAAGATGGTAAAGCACTTGCGTCTATAATTTTAAATATTAAATCCTCCCAAGTCAATCACGTTAAAAATTGTGTTTCATCGAAATCGGCATGGGATAATTTAAAAGAAGTTCACCAACCACGTGGCCCAGCCAGGAAAATTTCTTTGTTCAAACAATTGTTGCACATGAGTTTCGGAGAGAAAGAAAGCATGGCCGAATATTTAAATCGCTTCTCAAGTGTTATCGAGAAGCTTAAAGAGATTGATTTCTCTATTAACGACGAATTAATCGTAATTATTTTGCTCTCGAGTCTTCCAAAGTCTTTGGATAACTTTGTCGTAGCAATAGAATCTCGCGATGAGTTGCCAAAAATGAGTAGTCTAAAAGTAAAGCTCTTAGAAGAGGGGGATCGGCGATTGGAAAAAGGTGAAGCAGTTGGAAAAGATGACGTGGTTTTCGATGCACAGGCTTATGCCGTACGACATAATTCGAAATTTTCTCAAAGGAAGAAATCTATAGGAAAGTGTTACAATTGTGGTAAGAGGGGACATTTCTCCGTTAGTTGTCCAGAACCAAAGAAGCGCCATAGCAATAAACCTGTTGCTTCTTTTTCTATGCTTTCGGCCTCACACAACAATGTTCTTGGTCCGCATTGTTGGTGCATCGATAGCGGTGCAACTTCACACATGAGCTGCAATCAATCGCTATTTACCACTATGCGTGCGTGTAGAGAGAAAATTAAGCTTGCTGGTGATAACTACATTACTGCAACCGGTATTGGTACGGTTATTCTTAATACGGAATTATGTGAGCTCAGGCTGCAAAACGTTTTGTTTGTTCCAAATTTAAAGGCAAATTTTGTATCCGTAAGCAAAGCTTTAGAAAGTGGATGCTCAGTTGAATTCTCAAAGAAGTTTGCCTATATAAAACAGAAAGGTAATATAATTTTGAATGCTAGTCTCAATAATGACTTGTTCGTTTTTCAATGTCACCGAAATGAGACTTTATATACATGCACAAGCAATTATGAAAAATGGCATCATAGATTTGGACATCTGAATATAAAAAGCCTGAACAAAGTGTATGCGAACAAGATGGTCAGTGGATTATCGTTAGGAGTCATGCCTGAAGATTTTAAATGTAAAATCTGCATGCTAGGAAAAATTTGCACAAAGTCATTTCCACACGAGTCGTCAACGAGATCCCAGGATGTTTTGGAACTCGTCCATACTGATGTTTGTGGACCAATGAGGAGAGAATCGTTAGGAGGTGCAAGATACTTTGTAACATTCATTGACGATAAGTCGCGTAAAATATTCGTTTATTTTCTAAAGGCAAAAGATCAGGTTTTTGAAGTTTTTAAGAAATTCAAGGCATTAGTGGAGCGTGAAACAGGAAAATTTATAAAAACCTTACGCAGTGACAATGGTTCCGAGTACTGTAGCAACACTTTTGCAAATTTTCTTCAGGAATGTGGAATTTCGCATCAACACTCTGTAGTCTACACTCCACAACAAAATGGAGTTGCAGAGAGGGCCAATAGGACTATTGTCGAGATGGCGAGATGTATGATCTTGCAGTCCGGTCTAGGTGAAAGTTTATGGGCAGAAGCTGTCAACACAGCAGTGTACTTGAGAAATAGATGCCCTACTAAGGTCTTAACTAATGTTACACCACAAGAAGTTTGGAGCAATAAAAAACCAGATGTTTCGCATCTCAGGGTTTTTGGTTCCACAGCCATAGTTCTCAACAAATCGAAGTCGCTTTCCAAATTTCAACCTAAAGGAGAGGAGTATATTATGGTAGGATATTCGGCCAATTCTAAAGCATATAGGTTTTTCGACAAGTCCAAAGGAAGAGTAATTGAGAGACGAGATGTTTCGTTCATTGAAGGTAATTTAGGTAACGATTTCGACGTGAGTAGATTTGAGTTGTTGGAATTGGAGGAAATTGAACCGGAGAAAGTGGCTATGGAGGCAGAGGAACAGGTAAGGGAGAAGCTTGATCAGGAAGTTGGCCATGATACGAAATATACAAATTCAAGCGAACGAGGTGAAGTATGTGAACAGGTGCATGACGATCAACAGCAGGGAAAGTCCTTTTCAAAGCCTGATAGATATCCAAAGCGTAAGAGATCGCAGACCAGCAGTGAGGAAGAGGCAGAGAGAACTCCAACGTTTGGCAAGGGACGCCCAAAAATACTAAGAACAGGAAGGCCAGGAAGACCTAGAAAACAATATAATGTTTTGAATAACTTGTGCACAGCACAAGCCCCTACAATTCCACAAACTATGGCAGAGGCTTTGACACTTCCCGAATCTCGAATGTGGAAAACAGCTGCAAATGAAGAATACCAGTGTTTACTAGCCAATAATACATGGGAATCGGTAGAGCTTCCTAAAGGAGAGAAAGCCATAGGTTGTAGATGGGTATTCACTCTTAAAAAGGATGAAAGTGGAAAGTTGCAGAGGTATAAGGCCAGGTTGGTTGCAAAAGGTTTTTCCCAGAGATTCGGAATAGATTACACAGAAACATTTTCTCCCGTCTTAAGGTATTCTACGATCCGATTAATCTTAGCTTTAGCTGTAGAGAAAAAGCTTATTCTGCACCAGATGGATGTTTCGTCGGCATACTTGAATGGAGACCTTCAAGAGGATGTGTTTATGGAACAGCCGGAGTATTTTATCGATCAAAATAATCCGCGAAATGTGTTGAGGTTGCGTAAGGCTTTATACGGATTAAAGCAATCGGGAAGAGCATGGAACGAGAAGCTGGATGCGGTTCTTAAGAAACTTGGATTTCAACAGTGCAGTAGCGAATCATGTGTCTATTTTGCCGATAGAGAAAGTGACTTGAAGATCATAGCTGTTTACGTTGATGATCTGATTTTGGGCGGCTTAAGCGAAAGTTCGATTAAGAAAATCAAAGACCAAATTAAAAATGAATTTAAAGTCGTCGACAATGGAGTTCTACATCATTTTCTTGGATTTGAGATAACGCGCGAGGGATTAACTGGCCCAATTTCGATCTGTCAAAGCCAACTTATATGGAAACTACTTCGAGAAACAGGCATGGTTGATTGCCGACAAAATCAAACACCGTTGGAAGCTGGTCAACAGTTTGGCTGTAAGGACGAGAGCTGTAAGCGAGCTAATCGAGAGCAGTATCAATCTATAATTGGTTCGTTAACTTATCTCGCAATATCGACAAGGCCAGATATCGTACACTCAGTCAACAAGCTAGCACGTTTTAATGTGGATCCTCATGAAGAGCATCTTAGCGCTGTCAAGCACTTGCTGAGGTACTTAAATTCTACGGTTAAATATAAATTGCGTTACTTTTCCACAGGTAAACAACTAGAAGGTTTTGTTGATGCTGACTGGGGTGGTGATGTTGTGGATCGAAAGTCATATACTGGTTTCGCATTTATGCTTGGTGGTGCTGCCATATCTTGGGAGTCCAAGAAACAATCAACAGTGGCATTGAGCAGCACAGAGGCGGAATACATGGCTCTTTCAGCTGCAGCAAAGGAAGCGGTGTATTTAAAGCGACTGGTCGCCGAGCTTGGTGGTTCTGAGTTTGCTACATCATACATAACTATACATGGAGATAACTTGGGTGCGCAACAGCTGGTTAAAAACCCAGTACATCACCCACGTAGTAAGCACATTGACATCAAATACCATCATATCAGAGAAGTCTACAGTAGAGGCGATATAAAAATTGATTATGTCCCAACAGATGAAATGTTGGCAGATGTTTTGACTAAAAATCTCCAAAAACTAAAGCATCAAAAATTTTGCAAACTTTTAGGACTTGTATTATAGAAAAGTTAATTTGCTAAATACTTACTTAATTGAATTAAAATTTACTTACTGAATTCTTTTGTTAAACATTATAGTATATACAAAAAAAAAAATGTTTATAAAGTAAAGTTTTCGCGTTGAGGGAAAGTGTTAAATACTTATTGTGAATTGGCCTAACAAATGAATTACTTTTTCTTAAATCCCTTATCAACGCTCATCCTTATTATAATATTTTGCATAGCACATTTATACCAAACCAATTAATAAGTTAGTCTCTAATAAACTATTGCTTGATAAACATCGTTTACTCTTTTACTTGTCGCTCAACAGTTTTAACCCCACTTTTTGTTTGACTCAATTTTTTTGGCGAAATTGTAAATTAAAGTGCTTAATTGGTTTATGTATTCAATGTTACTATCTATTCTGAATCGAACACAAAAAACCGAATGATTTTATGTCTTTTAGATCTTGAGAAAATTGAAAATTACTAAGACTACTTTTTGTTTTTTGCTTACATACTTACATAAATGCATCAGTGCTAGCATCCAGCATTATGGCGCATAAACAGTGAGATATGTATGGGGGGGCATGCTGCCCCCCTGCAACCCCCCTGCTTGGGCTCACTATAGGATTTGGGGTAGGTGCGAGGTTGGGTGCCCGCAAAGTTTCTTTTGTACTTCATAATTTCAATACAAGTACAATAAATTTCAAGAATATCCCAAAAAAACAGCGCGTATAAAATCACTGAACCAAAGAAAGAGAGGAAAAACGTCAAAATAAAGCAAAAAAAAAGTTTTTCATGTGCATCGCAGCCATTATTGTGTTCAATTTGTATGAAAAAGTGAAACTTTAAAAATTAATTAAAAATAGTTATAAATGTTTCCTCACTTTAAGATTGCGATATTTGTTGTTTATAAGTGCTAATCTATCAAATAAAACTAACCGCGTGTGAAAATTCGTGCGACCTTAAAGGAAAGTTGAGCCAATAAAAGTGTTTTGTGATTTACCAGAGGAGTTAAGTGTTTACCTGGTATCTTAAAGATACTGAATTTGTGTATATCAAGATCGGATACGCAACACTTCATCACTCTTCTTTGGTACTAAAAGCAAAGGACAGTTGTATGGACTAACTGAATGTTCAATAATATCATTATTCAAGAGTTCTTCCACCTGTTTTTTTATTTCTAAATTTTGTGCCTGAGGGAGTCGGTAATTTTTGATGTATGCTGGATTTTCATCAGTAATATTAAGTCTTTGAGTGTAGAAATTGTTAGTGGTAAGCGATTCATCCTTGAGATGAAAAATGTCTTGATATTTCTCACATATCTGTTGTATTGTTGTTTTCGTATTTGTATCCGTTTGTGCAATTTTAAGTTCTTTTAATAGTTTTGGTAATCTGTCGGAACTATATTTAGTATAATGTAATTGTCTAAGCTCTCTATCTCTGGTTCTAAGTTTTTAATTGCAACTTCATAATCGTTTATATTTAGTAATTTTATGTGACATCTACCATTGGCTGGTATTATCGAATAGGCTATAAGGACTCCATTTTCTATTTCTTTGTTCAGAATTACACTACCTTCGTTGACTGTTAAGTTTATAGGATAAATTTGTTCTGTTCTGGGTGGTATTTTAAATGATTTGCTAAGTGATGTTAAAATAGGTGTGACTATTTCATTTTCTTCTATAATACTAGTTAATGTATATGTATGTTTCAAAATCTATTTTACACATGTATTTTGTAAGAAAATCTCTGCCTAAAATATCATCAGTTGTGATAGGAAAATTTCTTTCAACTATATGAAAATCGTTTGCAAATTTGAGACTTAGTTTTTTTGTACCTAATGATAGAATCTCTTCTTTGGATATTTCTGTGAGTGCATCTTTCGTTAGTTAGGCTATCTATGTCTATATTATCTTCCTTATATATTGATATGTCTGCACCCGTGTCTATTAGAAATGTTTGTTTTTGATTAAGTTTTGTTAAGTATACACTAACAAAGTTTGTTATCTTACTTGAAAAGTTGAGAACTATACTCGTACATTTTGGTGTCCCGGATAATCGCCGTATACAATTTCCGGACCATCCCCGTTTCCCTGATTGTTGACAATGTTAATTCTGTTGTTTGTGAATCTATTTCTATTGGGATTTTGAGTGGCAATATAATTTGGTCTTTGTTGGTTATTGAAGTTATTATTCTGATAATTTCGTTGTCGGTAATTGTTTTGGTATCTATGACTGTCTTGTTGTCGTTGGTTTGGAAAAGTCTGTCTATAATTTTTGTGATTTGGTTGTTGGAAATTTTGTCTTTGTATGTTATAGTTTGTGCGTCCCCTACTATAGTTAAATCGGTTATTATACCCCTTTCTCACGAACATCATTTGATTTGAACTTGTATTGTATCTTTCTCAAGCTCGAGGGATAGATTAATTGCTGTGGTTAATGTTTTTATGTCCGTCAAGTTAGCACTACCACTTCAAAATTTTCAAAATGTAATAATTGGATTAATTGTCGTGAATTTGCCGTAAATTTGTCGTGAAACGAAAAAAATTGTCGCGCTTGTATTTTAAAAAATAACCCCTGGTAATTCTAACTTTACAGTCAAGTTAGCACTACCACCCCTCAAAATAGGGTAAAATGAACTCGAAAAAGAAAAAGGTAAGTGTTAATAATTGTCGTGAATTTGTCGTAAATATGTTGTAAAATCAAAAATTTTGTAGCGCAATTTCTTAAAAAAATAACTCCTAGTAATGCTAACTTGACAGTCAAGTTAGCACTACCACCCCCCAAAATAGGGTTAAATGAACTCGCAAAAGAAAAAGGACAGAGTAAATAATTGTCGTAAATTTGTCGTAAATATACTGTAAGACCAAAAATTTTGTCGGGGTACGCCTGCGGCTACGAACGTAAATTTTTAAAAAATAACCCCTGGTAATGCTAACTTGACAGTCAAGTTAGCACTACCACCACCCAAAATAGGGTAAAATGAACTCGCAAAATAAAAAGGACAGCGTAAATAATTGTCGTAAATTTGTCGTAAATATATCGTAAAATAAAAAAAAATTTCGCATCATTTTTTCTCAAAAAAATGCTATGAAAATGCAAAAGTCCATAAAAAAGCATTTTTTCATTAAACCTAGCACTACCATACCAAAACTATCTGTTAAAACTATTTTTTACTCTGCAATTTGTTTGAACAATTGTCGTAAGACGTCTTTGAATAAGTTCCGTCATAAAATAATTTGTCGCGCCCTTCCTGCCCAAAAAAATGCCCTAAATATAACAAAAGTCCTTAAAATAGCATTTTTTCATAAAAGTTAGCACTACTATACCAAAACTATCTGTTAAAACTATTTTTTTACTCTGCAATTTGTTTAAACAATTGTCGTAAGACGTCTTTGAATAAGTTCCGTCATAAAATAATTTGTCGCGCCCTTCTTGCCCAAAAAAATGCCCTAAATATGACAAAAGTCCTTAAAATAGCATTTTTTCATAAAAGTTAGCACTACTATACCAAAACTATCTGTTAAAACTATTTTTTTACTCTGCAATTTGTTCAAACAATTGTCGTAAGACGTCTTTGAATAAGTTCCGTCATAAAATAATTTGTCGCGCCCTTCTTGCCCAAAAAAATGCCCTAAATATGACAAAAGTCCTTAAAATAGCATTTTTTCATAAAAGTTAGCACTACTATACCAAAACTATCTGTTAAAACTATTTTTTTACTCTGAAATTTGTTTAAACAATTGTCGTAAGACGTCTTTGAATAAGTTCCGTCATAAAATAATTTGTCGCGCCCTTCTTGCCCAAAAAATGCACTAAATATGACAAAAGTCCTTAAAATAGCATTTTTTCATAAAAGTTAGCACTACTATACCAAAACTATCTGTTAAAACTATTTTTTTACTCTGCAATTTGTTTGAACAATTGTCGTAAGATGTCTTTGAATAAGTTCCGTCATTAAATAATTTGTCGCGCCCTTCTTGCCAAAAAAAATGCCCTAAATATGACAAAAGTCCTTAAAATAGCATTTTTTCATAAAAGTTAGCACTACTATATCAAAACTATCTGTTAAAACAATTTTTTTACTTTGCAATTTGTTCAAACAATTGTCGTAAGACGTCTTTGAATAGTTCCGTCATAAAATAATTTGTCGCGCCCTTCTTGCCCAAAAAAATGCCCTAAATATGACAAAAGTCCTTAAAATAGCATTTTTTCATAAAAGTTAGCACTACTGTACCAAAACTATCTGTTAAAACTATTTTTTTACTCTGCAATTTGTTTAAACAATTGTCGTAAGACGTCTTTGAATAAGTTCCGTCATTAAATAATTTGTCGCGCCCTTCTTGCCAAAAAAAATGCCCTAAATATGACAAAAGTCCTTAAAATAGCATTTTTTCATAAAAGTTAGCACTACTATATCAAAACTATCTGTTAAAACTATTTTTTTACTCTGCAATTTGTTTAAACAATTGTCGTAAGACGTCTTTGAATAAGTTCCGTCATAAAATAATTTGTCGCGCCCTTCTTGCCCAAAAAAATGCCCTAAATATGACAAAAGTCCTTAAAATAGCATTTTTTCATAAAAGTTAGCACTACTATACCAAAACTATTTTAACAGATAGTTTTGGTATAGTAGTGCTAACTTTTATGAAAAAATGCTATTTTAAGGACTTTTGTCATATTTAGGGCATTTTTTTGGGCAAGAAGGGCGCGACAAATTATTTTATGACGGAACTTATTCAAAGACATCTTACGACAATTTTTTAAACAAATTGCAGAGTAAAAAAATAGTTTTAACAGATAGTTTTGGTATAGTAGTGCTAACTTTTATGAAAAAATGCTATTTTAAGGACTTTTGTCATATTTAGGGCATTTTTTTGGACAAGAAGGGCGCGACAAATTATTTTATGACGGAACTTATTCAAAGACGTCTTACGACAATTGTTTAAATAAATTGCAGAGTAAAAAAATAGTTTTAACAGATAGTTTTGGTATAGTAGTGCTAACTTTTATGAAAAAATGCTATTTTAAGGACTTTTGTCATATTTAGGGCATTTTTTTGGGCAAGAAGGGCACGATAAATTATTTTATGACGGAACTTATTCAAAGACGTCTTACGACAATTGTTTAAACAAATTCCAGAGCAAAAAACTAGTTTTAACAGATAGTTTTGGTATAGTAGTGCTAACTTTTATGAAAAAATGCTATTTTAAGGACTTTTGTCATATTTAGGGCATTTTTTTGGGCAAGAAGGGCGCGACAAATTATTTTATGACGGAACTTATTCAAAGACGTCTTACGACAATTGTTTAAACAAATTGCATAGTAAAAAAATAGTTTTAACAGATAGTTTTGGTATAGTAGTGCTAACTTTTATGAAAAAATGCTATTTTAAGGACTTTTGTCATATTTAGGGCATTTTTTTGGGCAAGAAGGGCGCGACAAATTATTTTATGACGGAACTTATTCAAAGACGTCTTACGACAATTGTTTAAACAAATTGCAGAGTAAAAAAAAAGTTTTAACAGATAGTTTTGGTATAGTAGTGCTAACTTTTATGAAAAAATGCTATTTTAAGGACTTTTGTCATATTTAGGGCATTTTTTTGGGCAAGAAGGGCGCGACAAATTATTTTATGACGGAACTTATTCAAAGACATCTTACGACAATTGTTTAAACAAATTGCAGAGTAAAAAAATAGTTTTAACAGATAGTTTTGGTATAGTAGTGCTAACTTTTATGAAAAAATGTTATTTTAAGGACTTTTGTCATATTTAGGGCATTTTTTTGGACAAGAAGGGCGCGACAAATTATTTTATGACGGAACTTATTCAAAGACGTCTTACGACAATTGTTTAAACAAATTGCAGGGTAAAAAAATAGTTTTAACAGATAGTTTTGGTATAGTAGTGCTAACTTTTATGAAAAAATGCTATTTTAAGGACTTTTGTCATATTTAGGGCATTTTTTTGGGCAAGAAGGGCGCGACAAATTATTTAATGACGGAACTTATTCAAAGACGTCTTACGACAATTGTTTAAACAAATTGCAGAGTAAAAAAATAGTTTTAACAGATAGTTTTGGTATAGTAGTGCTAACTTTTATGAAAAAATGCTATTTTAAGGACTTTTGTCATATTTAGGGCATTTTTTTGGGCAAGAAGGGCGCGACAAATTATTTTATGACGGAACTTATTCAAAGACATCTTACGACAATTTTTTAAACAAATTGCAGAGTAAAAAAATAGTTTTAACAGATAGTTTTGGTATAGTAGTGCTAACTTTTATGAAAAAATGCTATTTTAAGGACTTTTGTCATATTTAGGGCATTTTTTTGGGCAAGAAGGGCGCGACAAATTATTTTATGACGGAACTTATTCAAAGACGTCTTACGACAATTGTTTAAACAAATTGCAGAGTAAAAAAATAGTTTTAACAGATAGTTTTGGTATAGTAGTGCTAACTTTTATGAAAAAATGCTATTTTAAGGACTTTTGTTATATTTAGGGCATTTTTTGGGCAAGAAGGGCGCGACAAATTATTTTATGACGGAACTTATTCAAAGACGTCTTACGACAATTGTTTAAACAAATTGCAGAGTACAAAAAAAGTTTTAACAGATAGTTTTGGTATAGTAGTGCTAACTTTTATGAAAAAATGCTATTTTAAGGACTTTTGTCATATTTAGGGCATTTTTTTGGGCAAGAAGGGCGCGACAAATTATTTTATGACGGAACTTATTCAAAGACGTCTTACGACAATTGTTTAAACAAATTCCAGAGCAAAAAACTAGTTTTAACAGATAGTTTTGGTATAGTAGTGCTAACTTTTATGAAAAAATGTTATTTTAAGGACTTTTGTCATATTTAGGGCATTTTTTTGGACAAGAAGGGCGCGACAGATTATTTTATGACGGAACTTATTCAAAGACGTCTTACGACAATTGTTTAAACAAATTGCAGGGTAGAAAAATAGTTTTAACAGATAGTTTTGGTATAGTAGTGCTAACTTTTATGAAAAA
Organism: Chrysotoxum bicinctum; assembly: GCA_911387755.1. Classification (NCBI taxonomy): domain Eukaryota; kingdom Metazoa; phylum Arthropoda; class Insecta; order Diptera; family Syrphidae; genus Chrysotoxum; species Chrysotoxum bicinctum. The sequence goes on along the minus strand of OU426987.1, from coordinate 128,914,273 downwards.
ATGCTATTTTAAGGACTTTTGTCATATTTAGGGCATTTTTTTGGGCAAGAAGGGCGCGACAAATTATTTAATGACGGAACTTATTCAAAGACGTCTTACGACAATTGTTTAAACAAATTGCAGAGTAAAAAAATAGTTTTAACAGATAGTTTTGGTATAGTAGTGCTAACTTTTATGAAAAAATGCTATTTTAAGGACTTTTGTCATATTTAGGGCATTTTTTTGGGCAAGAAGGGCGCGACAAATTATTTTATGACGGAACTTATTCAAAGACATCTTACGACAATTTTTTGAACAAATTGCAGAGTAAAAAAATAGTTTTAACAGATAGTTTTGGTATAGTAGTGCTAACTTTTATGAAAAAATGCTATTTTAAGGACTTTTGTCATATTTAGGGCATTTTTTTGGACAAGAAGGGCGCGACAAATTATTTTATGACGGAACTTATTCAAAGACGTCTTACGACAATTGTTTAAATAAATTGCAGAGTAAAAAAATAGTTTTAACAGATAGTTTTGGTATAGTAGTGCTAACTTTTATGAAAAAATGCTATTTTAAGGACTTTTGTCATATTTAGGGCATTTTTTTTGGCAAGAAGGGCACGATAAATTATTTTATGACGGAACTTATTCAAAGACGTCTTACGACAATTGTTTAAACAAATTCCAGAGCAAAAAACTAGTTTTAACAGATAGTTTTGGTATAGTAGTGCTAACTTTTATGAAAAAATGCTATTTTAAGGACTTTTGTCATATTTAGGGCATTTTTTTAGGCAAGAAGGGCGCGACAAATTATTTTATGACGGAACTTATTCAAAGACGTCTTACGACAATTGTTTAAACAAATTGCAGAGTAAAAAAATAGTTTTAACAGATAGTTTTGGTATAGTAGTGCTAACTTTTATGAAAAAATGCTATTTTAAGGACTTTTGTTATATTTAGGGCATTTTTTTGGGCAGGAAGGGCGCGACAAATTATTTTATGACGGAACTTATTCAAAGACGTCTTACGACAATTGTTTAAACAAATTGCAGAGTAAAAACTAGTTTTAACAGATAGTTTTGGTATGGTAGTGCTAGGTTTAATGAAAAAATGCTTTTTTATGGACTTTTGCATTTTCATAGCATTTTTTTGAGAAAAAAATATGCGAAATTTTTTTTATTTTACGATATATTTACGACAAATTTACGACAATTATTTACGCTTTCCTTTTTATTTTGCGAGTTCATTTTACCCTATTTTGGGGGGTGGTAGTGCTAACTTGACTGTCAAGTTAGCATTACCAGGGGTCATTTTTTAAAAATTTACGTTCGTAGCCGCAGGCGTACCCCGACAAAATTTTTGGTCTTACAGTATATTTACGACAATTTTACGACAATTATTTACGCTGTCCTTTTTCTTTTGCGAGTTCATTTAACCCTATTTTGGGGGGTGGTAGTGCTAACTTGACTGTCAAGTTAGCATTACTAGGGGTTATTTTTTTAAAAAATTGCGCTACAAAATTTTTGATTTTACAACATATTTACGACAAATTCACGACAATTATTAGCACTTACCTTTTTCTTTTTCGAGTTCATTTTACCCTATTTTGAGGGGTGGTAGTGCTAACTTGACTGTCAAGTTAGCATTACCAGGGGTTATTTTTTAAAATACAAGCGCGACAATTTTTTTCGTTTCACGACAAATTTACGGCAAATTCACGACAATTAATCCAATTATTACATTTTGAAAATTTTGAAGTGGTAGTGCTAACTTGACGGACATAATGTTTTTTGTTGGGCGGCGAATAATGTTGGTTTTATGTTTACATTAATGCTTCTTGAAAACAGTGAGTGCATAACTTTCGTTAATTTTTGTTATGACTTCTTTTTCTGCATTGGTTGCATTTGTGGCTAATTCTTCTAATTGCAAATTATTTAGATCTGATATCAGAGAGATTATTCTGTCTTTATAAACAGTGATGGTTTGATTCCCTTGTGTGATCTGTGCTAATTTTGTATGGACTTGCGATATTGTAGTTGTGTTTTTGTATTTTTCTTTTAAGCTTTTAGTAAGAGCGTCCAACGTTTTAAATTTTGTTGCAAGCCCTAACGCAGTTTTTACGTTTTGCGATAATTTTACATGAAATATGAACTTTATAAATTAAATTTTTGCCGTATCTTTCAGAGCATCATACATTATCTTTCCTAGTGTTAAAAATGCATCGAGCTCTTTGAAATTTCCCGTGAAAATTGGGACAATTTTCAATGCAGATTCAATGTTAAAATCCGACATTTTTGTTTGTTTGTTTATAATATTTTTTATCAATTGGTATTTTTTGTGTAAATTTGTCTATAAGTAAATTGTGACTTGTATCTAATTTTTCTATTATAGAATTTTCTATAAGAAATTCTTTCTTTAGTGTTTTTATTTCTTCTAGTTTATTTAACCAAGTGTTTTCTTTGTATCCTCTACCTACATTTTTTTATGTTTAAGTGTATATTCTCTAGTGCTTCAATTATCTCTTCCATTAGTTTAATTTTAAAAGCATTTCTTATTTTATACTGTATTTAAATAATTTCTTGTTACAATTTTTTTTTTACATAATTTTTAAAATAGTTATGAATTTTGATTACTAAAAATATTATTACTGTTAATATGATTATGATTAGTATAAAAATTTGTTCTAAATTTAAACCTTCTTTAATTTTGTTTTCTTTTGGTTTGGTTACCAAAGGTGTTTTCCAGTTAATTTTAAAACAATATTTCGAATTTAGACTGTATTTATATTATTTATTCGTACTTTGTTCTTAACATAGTTTTTGTAATAAATATTAATTTTGTTTGCCACGTATAAAATAAATAAAATTATTGCTGCGATTTTGAAGGGATCTTCTTTGTCATTAACTATGACATTCTCCTTAACGTTATTATTTCCAATTATATAATTCTTTAAAAATGTATTATTTATTTATTAATTTTTTTTTAACTTTATTTATTTCCCTTATTATTTTTTGTTTCGTTAGGGTATTTTATGACACTCATTTTGAGCGTTTCAATTTCCTACCATATTTTGTTTGCTGCCTCCCAAGGTAGTGGACTAATTTCCTGGTCCTTTAAAAGATTTTTTTTTAGATAGGCTAATCTTTTGCGGTCTCTGGATATTTTACCGCACTTTTTCTTTTTTTTTCTTTGTGTCTATTTTTCCAATTTGTGTTTTTCTTGCCTTTAGGTTGCTGATTTGCCTGCTGGTGTACTCCTCAATAGTAAGTCGTTTCGGACCACTTATTTTTGGAGTAGGAGTGTATTGTGGTGCTCCCACAACTGGACCTGGTATGTATTCTTCAGACATTCAGAGATTCAGATATTCGAATCTGGTCAGGATCGCCATGTAATGTACCTTCCATTAGAACTATTTAATCGACGGGCAGAGCATACAAATGCCATAGGTATTCTGCCATAAATGAGAAACACTTTGTTTGTATGACTAAATGAATCTAATTTTATTTTCAATTTTTACATGCTTATATGCTAGTTGCTTACAAATACTTTATTGCTTACAAATACTTTATTATTTACAAATACTTTATTGACAAATAATAATAATAGAACTTAATATTGTATCTTAATATCTAGTATCATATGTTACACATTTGGGTGAACTCGATCCAACCCGCTCCCGGGCAGCCCGAGAAACAATTGAGAAGGCCTTTTACGTGGACGACCTTCTCACCAGCTGCAGCAGTAAAGCAGAAGACATCCGCTTAGCAGAGGACTTCAAGGACGGTCCTATTGGCTGGACACAAATGGCTGCGCAAATGGAATTCGAATTGCGCACAGGTAATTGGTAAGATAACTAACAATGTTCTCTCCTCTTCTCTTTCCACAGAGTTCGTTATAGAGTGCCCGACCGCCACAGCACTTGGTCTTCGTTGAGACCCAGCAGTTGACGAGCTCTTCTTCTTGGTGGAATTAGAAGTACCTGGGGCCATCCCTACAAAGCGAAGAATCCTCAGCGAAGTGGCACAACTCTTTGATCTCACGGGCTTACTGGCATCCGTGGTAATTGTTGGAAATACATTCATCCAAACGCTCTGGTCGGCGGGTGGTTGCTGTTATCGCTGGCGTCGGCACATTGTTCTTGGTGTGTCGATGCATATCCAAGGCATGGGCCTGGTATCAAATCTTGGATTCGCTGAACTTGTGGGCGTTGTGGTGACGCTGCACTTTCTGGACACTGGACTGATGGTGGTTGGATGAGTGGCTTGTTGTTACTCTGAAATTTTCTTTATCTTTTGTTTTTGTTTTGTTCTCTTAATGTTGAAAATTGATCTTTAATTTCTCTTTGTTGTTTGTTGATATGTTAAGTTGTAAATGTTTTCATAGAATTTTGTATTGATTTTAATTTGGTTATTAAGTCCGTTAAGTACGTTTTTTGTTCCTCTGTGCTAAGTCTCGTCTTTATTTCAGCTTCATCTTCGTAGTCCATAGTTCCAGCCAAATATTTAAGGCTTTTACCAACAAAGTTAAAAAGTGATCTTTTTTGTTTGTTTCTGGGTTAAACTACTGATGTCTTGTCCTAATTCGTTAAGTCCGTGTACAATTGTTTGGTATTCGTCCCTGTCTGCTAGTTTGTCAGAGTTGTGTCTTATCAATTCGAGGTTCTCTGACCATAACGTCAGATTAACTATGTGCAAAATTCTGAAGTAGTTTTTTATAACTTTAACTTCTTCTCGTCTTATATTTACGAATTCATTTCCTGTATTTAAATTTTGATCATCAATTTTCTGTCCCGTCATTGATATTAAAAGTGTAATAAGTATGACTAAAAGTACCTGAAAAAATGTTTACGCACTTGATTTTTATAATATTTAATGCCTCTTTCATTTTGTAAATAATCTTTATTTATGACTATTGGGTCTGACTCTATATGAACTGGTTTGAGTTTATTGTTAACTCTATTTTTCAAGTATTTATGTTTTTTTTTTTTAGATCTATGTCATTTCTATTGTTGTTTATCTTATTAATGTATTTTTCTTTGTTTTTATTAATAACATCTATGATTTTGGGATACTGTTCATTAGAAATATTTCCATTTAAGAAATCCATGGGTCTTTGTTTTGTTGAAGAATGTATCGTCTTGTTATTATATTGATACCGCCTTAAGGACCTCATTTCTTAATGTGGCTGTATTATTTTCGTCAGATGTAAATGTTCGTATATGCTCGTTTAGAGTCGAGTGGAATCTTTCGATATCCGAATTGCCTGTTTTATCATATGGGGTTGTTATGTGAATGTCGACATTATGTTCTTTCAGAAATTCTGCTATATTTAATGATGACAATCCGCTTTCACCGCCTGTTACAATTTTTTCGGGAATGCCAAAGTTTGCAAATCTATCTTCGATTGTTCTTAATTAGGCATGGGTCAATACAAATATTTTGCAATATTACCTAATACTAATATATTAGTAAAGAAATATTATAATATTTATAAAATTATGTTTGTCCTTAAGTGGGCTCAAGGTCAATTTTTGTTATTTTTTCTTTGGTTGTAACGTTTCGGATGTGATTACACCCTTCTTCAGACCTATTTATTATAAAATTTTAATTGAAAAACATTACACATTATATACATCAAAATTTAAAAGGATATACTTAAAACTTTAATAAATAAAAATATTTTTTATTTGTTTGTTTGTTTTTTATATCCGTGGTGTTTTTTTTTTTAAATCCTTATAAGACGTTTCAAAAGTTTTTTTTTTTTTATAATCAACTCACGCTCAAGGGAATATGATTACCCTTTAAATGTTTTAACACAGCGTAGGCGTGAAGTTACGGAAGAGAAAGAAGGATAGGAAAGATGTGTGGCACGATGTTCTGAGACTGAAGGTGGTTGTCTCAGACTTTTTATCTCCAGGGATGGCGGCTGAACTAAAGCGGAGAATTGCCGTGTCTTATTTCTATGTCCCTTATAATTCGCATTATTTTATTCGTTTTTTATCCTTGTTGGGCATACTAGTTTAACTCAATCACATGTTGTTAGTGTTATGCCTAAACAACATGTAATGAGTAAACCAGCAACCCATTGATGACATTTTTTAGAAGGTTTTAATAGAATTAAAGACGACATAGACGACGGCAGGGATCGAACCTGAGATACTGAGGTTGACAGGCGAGCACACAATCATCGCGCCACGGCCACCCCCAATACGTATTTTTTATATCTCTTTTTCGTTTTTAAATTCGTTTGAAGTTTTATTATTCAAATTTTCAAAATTCAAATAATTAGTTTTGAAAATAAATTCAAAATTTTAATGTACACCTTTAAAATATATTCAATCGTTGAGTTTTGTTTATGAAGATATTGTTTGATGATTAATTTTTTGGATATTTATAGACATTTTTTAATCCATCGAAATATTAGCCATCCTTTGATGGAATTTGACAGTTTATGACTTGACGAATAGAGGAAGAATTTAGTTATAACGTACAAAGAGTATTTCGTACCAAATTTTAGCCTAAAGCCCTAAAATTGCTCTTTTCGGGAGCGACAAATAAAATACCTTTTTTTTGGATATTTATAGACGTTTTTTAATCCATCGAAATCTTAGCCATCCTTTGATGAAATTTGACAGTTTAGGACTTGACAAATAGATAATTCAGCTTTGACATACAAAGTGTATTTCGTACAAAATGTCAGCCGAAAACTTTTTTGACACTTTTTAATCCATGTACAAAGAAGGCATCATTCGTTGTTATTTGGCAATTTATGGCTTACAATAATAGAATATTTTGGGCGTTTTTCTTTTTTCATTCAGAGTAAAGCACTGAACAGAGCACGAGCATGTCGAACATGCTCTGAACTTTCTCCGAATCGAGCGTGTTCTAAGAGCTCTGAATTATTTTATAAACACACGCGAGTTTTTGAGTTTTCTTCCTGTCTGTTAGAATGATTTCAGCATTTAACTCTCTCTGCTCAGCTATTTTATACCTAGCTCATAGAGTGCGCTCTAAACAATCTCTGAACACGCTCTAAGCGAAAAAAGAAACACAAATTTGAACTGTTATACACTTTGAGCTAAAAAAGAAACACGATTTTTTGTTTGACACTTCAGGTTCTACTCTGAACTAAAAAAGAAAAACGCCCTTTGTGAGAACTATCAAAGCCATAAGTCAATCTTATCATCGAAGTCGAAATTAAAATCGAATAGGAACAGTATTGAATCATTTCAGTGAAATGAAAATGATTGAATGATCGGTTGGTTGAAATGATCGGATCATTTTCGTAATCGATTGTTGAACGATTCAATCATTTGAAATGAACGATTTACTCAGTTCTAATTCGAATTTGATATTTTGTTTGTTTGTTAACGCATTCTTGTCAAACCAGGGGGATATTTTATTTTCAGGGAAGATTTGAAAACAGTAACGCATAGAATAAAGCTAAAACTACATGCTCTCTTTTTCCAACTCATTTCAAATTTCTATCTTCCATCTCGAAAAACACAAAAAGTAAAAGTTGAAATGGTTCTAAATTTCACTTTTCACTTTTTGAAAACACTAAGGCTAGGCGCGCACATTCAATTTTTAGTTTCGCAACTGCTTGTTTCGAGCAACTAAGAAGTTTGTGTTTTGACACAAACTAAACGATTGCCCAAAAAGAGTTCGTTATTTTGTGTAACATATAATTATATGCACCTGCGAGGACATTCAACCAAATAGTTCATCTGTTTTCTATAAGCAACGAAACAGTTGTGCAACTAAAATTGAATGTGCGCGCCTAGCCTAACACGGAAATTGCCCGTTAGATGTAGTTAGTACTCTAAGACTTAACTACATTCAACTTCAAAGAGCGAAAAGTGAACAAAATGTGATGTATTTTTCCAAACAACAACAAAAGCAAAAGTTAAAATGGTTCTAACTTTTACTAAACATAAACCACAGATAATTATATATATAATGTATAACAGTATAGTGTAAATGTATGCTCTTTTTTTTTTTTTTTTTTTTAATTCATTTTTATTTTCATCAATCTTAATACTATCTTAAAGCTAGACAAAAATTCATAAAAAAAACTACCCTAATTATTCAATAACTTAAAACTAACTTACTGGCCCTATGCGGGCGCTCTAAGCTAAACTGAATGTATGCTCTATTCAGCAACAGATGTGGCTAGTCGAAAATTATCTGTGCTAAAACTGTATGACAGTATAGTGTAAATGTATGCTCTATTCAGCAACAGGTGTCCGGGCATTTTTTGCAATTTTTATTTGTTGTTTTAAACAATTTCTGTGTAGTATATTTAAATAATTTGTGTATTGTGCACATCTATGCAAAAAATGCTGTCGTTTAATATGTAATTTATACCCCTTCGGTTTTTGTGGGCCGCGTAAAGTGTACCACAAAAACATGTTTGCCGTTTTATTAAATGATATTTTTGGATTTTGTCTTTGAGTTTCGGGCTATAATAAGTATCTTTAATCTCTGCATATGTTTCGTTTATTCCCCTATGGTTCAGTGAATCATGAGTTTTTGATATTACTAGTAAGTCTTTTTCTTCATCATCGAGATCTCCTAGAAATTTTGTGCATTTGATGAATTTCAAAAGTTTATTTTTACTATAATATTTGATGTAAACGTCTTGAAATTTCACAAACAGGTTATAATATCTGGAAAAAATACCCACTATTCCTTTAGGCGGAATGAATTTTTTGATGATGTCAAGGATAAAATTTTCGTTAAATTTTTTTATTTCTATAACTATTCTCTTTTTATTAAAGGCGTGATAGATTTTGTGATTGTGTGGGAAACCTAACCACCTCGTTTCGTATTCGAGTTCTTAAGCATTATATCGCTCACTACCCATACTTTCACTCATTCTTTTTATTTTTTTTGCTAGAACATCTATACCTACTTAAATTATTCTCTTTGACAGAACAAAAAAAAAAAGTTATTTTTAATTTGGTCTCTTTGCTATTTTAAGTTTCATTTTCATTATCAAATCAATTAAAATCGAAATCTCTGTAATCAGTTCTCTTAATTTTTTTTCTTCTCCGTCGCTAAATTTCTAAAGAAAAAAAATTAATTTATGACATCGCTGGATTTAAGTAGTTTTATTGTTCTCTTTGCCAAACACATAATTTAACATTGACTCAAATCATAGACGACGATCTCAATGTTAATTAGTTTGAGAAGCTGTGGGGTAGAGAAATTGAATGGTCAAGGCTACTCACTCACATGCAAAGCAGAGGCTGGGGAAACGATGATAGTGACCATACATACCTTAACTGACTTAAATCAGACACAAATAACGATCGATGCAACTTAATAGATCCATTTTAAATCATATTGATAAATTTGTATATAAAAAAAATGTATATGCAATAAAATCTATAAGAAAAAAATGTTTGTATTAGTATTATAAAAAAAAAATAGATAGCACAAGGGATCTGAACTGTGACCTCATAAAAATGAGATCGGGTACTCACTTATCGTACCACGAGACGTCTTTGATTGGTTTGACGAAAAATAGAACTACTGCAACAAAACGTATAGTAAATACAAAAATGGACAAGGTTCAAAACCATCGTTTTCGAGAGTCGCTTGAGATTTTACACAAAAAAATGCACAATACATTGAAAAACAAAAATATGGACGACTTCCGAAAGTCTCATTCTTGTTGAATTTTGACTAAAATATTTAGAATTTAATACATATATTTTTGGAAAATTCAAATTTAATTTTTGAATAAAGTTCCAGACTTTTCTGGTTAAAATTCATTCGGGATTGGGATAAATAGGAAGTCCAGAGAACGTCCATGATAGTTTTTGTGAGTGTGTGTGTAAACATCTGTGAGCTTGGATTTTGGACTGTAAATACCCCTTCAAATCCAATTTCATTTTTTTTTTGGTGTTTTTTTTTCGAACAAGACGCGGCAACCGAACCAAAATTTTAATTATAAAAGAAAAATTTGAAATATAAATTATAGTTTTTTTTTGAACGATTAGTTAACATAATCAGTTTAAAATCTATTTAATTATTTAAAGAAAAAAAAACAAAAATTGACATTAAAAAGTTCGACTAGATAAACTTGGTAGAACTCCAAGATAACAAATCCTATTGGTAATTGACATTCTTTATAGTCCAGACCACTCGCACAAGTTCGTAAGTCCACTAAGTAAATTTACGACCAAGCCACGCTCGATCATTCATCAGCTTAGATCAAAACGCTTGCGATCTAAAGCAGCCATATTTGGAATAGTGTGCCCAAGTGTTCTATACCGTCATAAAACCAGTCTGCGCATATAGATCAGGTCCAAAAGAAGGCCAAAGCCAACAAAAATAAAACCTCAAAATCGATCCATAGTGATAGTGTTCAGTTCAGGTTGAGGGTATTTCTGTCCCTGTGACAGACGACTCCGAATCCCTCGACAAAAAAAAAAAAAAAAAACTACACCATTTGCTGTGAAATTGATTGCAGAAAGACACTAAAAATTAAAGAAAAAACACACCAAATATCAACTAGATCAGGACTGTCCCAGTGTTCCTGTCATCATTATCACTCAAACACAAGCATTAAGCATCGATCCAAGCTGCCAACAGTGTGTCAAGAGAGCACCTCACAGTGGAGTTGCTCCATATCAAGCCACCACATCGCCGATTCACATGCTGCCTATTCTACTTTCTGCTATACATGAGCTAATCTTTCTGCTATCCTGTGATCCTCATTTTCATCTTTATCATCTGTACAAAGTACAACCTACTAGTATTCATTTCTTGCTTACAAATCCACCATCAATCTAATTAAGGCTAAGTACTTAGGTATTTAATATTATAATTTATCAAAATTATATATATATACGAGTATACTTTTTTATATCAATTCGATTTTTGTAAATTCAGTACGTTCAAATTTGGTTTTTCTTTTTCTTCAAATTTCATAGTTTAGCTTCAGAAAAAACTACGTCATCTTCTAATACATACATACCCTGGATGCTGTGCACAACATCGAGGATTAATTTCAACAAATTATAGACAACGAAAAACAATTCAACAAGTAAAATATAAGAACATACAAAAAAAATTAATATTATTGACGGTGTAAGTGATTATTAATCATATTGAATTTGAACGGACGATTATAAATATCTCTTGATAAGAGATTAATTTTTCTATTTATTGTTTTGTGATTTCGAATGCTTTTTTTGATGGTGATTTTAAATAACTTTATTTAAAAAAATGAAAAGTGATGTTTAGTTTTCTTACATAAAATTAATTTAACGCAAAAACAAAAACAAAAAAATACCGATCTTTTCTTGTTGGTGAATATCTTGTTTTTGGATAAAGAACCTTTGATATTTTTGATTATTTTTTTTTTGCCTTTTCTGGACACTTTTCGTTTCTTGTAATATTAATTTTCTTTATGGAAGAACCATCGAATTATCAAAATATCGAAATAATTACTATTTTTGCATTGACTTAAAGTTTTGCATTTCTAAAAGAAACTTAAAGAAAGTTTATATAACTACTCGTAGTTACATATTTTGTTTATAGGTTTAATTTTTCAATTTCCTGTTCCTTTTTATCTTTGATTAAATATTGAGATACAAATAAGATTTGGGTATCTTAAAATTTTTCTTCAAACTAATTATACTTTTAGATTTAGTTTTTTTATATTTTCTCTTTGAATAAAACAATTGGTGATCTTATTTTTTTGAAAACAATTGAAAAATCTTCTTATTATTTTTTTTTTGGTTTTTTCACTTGATATTCTTTTAAATGGTTTTTAATTGGGTGGATTCTTCGCTTAGAGATACGATTTTATTCTTTATTTTAATTCGATGAATTTTTGGGATTTGTGTTTAGGATTATAGGTTGATTAGAACCATGGTAGTGGTTTAGATTATTTTAGGTGGATGTGGCTCGTTTAAGAATGGTTCGAGACATAAAGACAACGATAACGATAAAATGAAAACTTAAACGCAAGTTTTGCTTTCATGTTATTTTTGGGGTTACTATTAAATTTGAGGACATGGTAACCAGGAAGTGTTATATGACACTGAGGGTGGGAATAACTCCTCTGAGGCCCATACTATCCAAGGTCTCCTAACTTACATTTTTCTTTTGTTAGTACATTCAGGCACCGCGATTTTAGTACGATTTTTTTTTTTCTAAAGGCATGTTAAATACGTAACGGCCATCCAGGTTTTTGAGCGCAGAAACCCCCCATCCGACGAGCTAACCTTTGGATATGCAAGCATTCCACGCAATCAAATCCTGGACACCCATACACTTTTACTATCAGAACTGGCTCTGAGTCCCTGTAAGCTCTTGGACATAGCGATAGTATGAAGAGTGGATGGTTATAGAGGTTAATGGGTTGTCTATTTTCCTCTAACTCGAATAACATCACCCCGTACGTTACAAGTGGCGCCCAACGTGGGGCCCGATTTTGTCCTTTTTGGAGAGCTTAAAAGTCGTAAAAAAACAAAAAAAATATCCTTTTTCTTTCCCGATTTAGTTACGGGTGAGATTGGGATTTTGTTTTAAGTTGATATGGTATATCTTCTTTCAATTTTGTTTTGCTTATTCTTTCATTTCATTTGGATTATGGAAAAGTGCGACCAGTAATTGGGTGGTATCCTCAGTTAGTCTGCTGCGTGCATCCTTAATATCCTTTTTCTTATTTGAGTCAATTTTTCATGTACATTTTTCAGATTAAGTTTTGATCGGATATCCAGTAAATGGGTGAGATCCTCATTTAGTCTGTTGTGCCAGTCATTCTTTTTCTGAAGATTATTTTTTGTTAATACAGGTATTTCTTAATTAATTACTTCAATTATCTTTTGGCCATAATCGCCTAGCTGTGTCTATCCAACAATTCTTATTTTTGAAGTCAGTTTTTTTGAAAGATTCATTCAATTTTTTTTTAGTATCGTTATTTTGTTTTCGACCGATAGCATGGCTGAGAGCCTGTCTAGTTCGCTGCGAAATATAGTTTCGATTTTTAGATTTAATAGTACCATAATATCATATCGGCTTTTACAATTTTTTATTTCATTTGTATCTCAGTTTGGGAAGATTTTTGGTCAGAGAGAATGATGAGTGAGTTATTAGTCGTCTTCGTCTTGGGTGTATTCTGAACACATATATAATGTATGATAAGTAAACACAAACAGCCTTATTTATTATTTTTCACTAATACTGGTTTCAACCTCGGAATAGTTAAACCGAGCCGAAGCACTTACTTAGAGTTTACGCCACGTGAAACAAATCCTTATTTAATATATATTTTCTTAGCCGTATTAGCTACGCCTTCCTTATGTCAAATATACTGGGAAAAAAAGTGACAAATCTAAAACTCTGGTTATTATACACCTAAATCAAACCCCAGCTGATTTCCATTATTATTAATTTTATTATCATTGTATGCATATTGGAAATTGGATACATTTAAAATTAGATTGTATAAAGTTCAAATACAATAAATTAATGTACCAACTAAACCACATTGCGTTCCCAATACCGTACAACTGTTAGAGCGTTTGGAAAATATAAATAATTTATTATTGCAAAATATCTATCCTTTTTGGCTTAGTAAGAAACGAAAAAAAAATTTCTTACACTCCTTTTTGTAAATTTTACAAGATGTCTTCTCAAACTGACATTTAGATACTAAAACGGCCTTAATCCTCCTATAAACCAGTTTTAGCTTATTCCACCGCTATTCCTCGTGCATTTTCATTATAAATGAGGTTTAGAGCCATTGTAAAGTCGAAGTAACTTTACTCCGTCGCTAAAACGAGTAAGTAAATAAGGCTGAAAATAAATATATTTCTGTTTTTAAAAATTTACTTTTTTTGAAAGAGTAATTGATGGTTTAAATTTTTTTTTAGATCCTTTTCTTTCGATTTAGTTTTAACGTCAGCTCTTTCGTTTTGATATACATATTTTTATCGATTTACTTTTTCTTTGGTTATTATTTTTTCGAATATTAATTTTTATTATTTTTTCCTTTAATCTTTTTAGTTTTTGTAGAAAATTCTGAAATTTTTGATAAGTTTCGACTTTTTTTATAAGGGTTACGAAAAAATAAGTTTTTTTTTTTTAATATTTTTTTTTCTCTTTTTAATTTTATTTTCGCTTAAGATATTTGTTCGATCAAGGATAGACTGAGATAAATTCCAATTCAAATTAAGAAAACGCTTAAATGTTTATTCCACAAATTCAAAAATAATAATAATAATGAAAACAGAAAAATTGAAAATTAAGAAAAAATATGATGACAATTGAAAATTATAGAAAAAATATCCTTAAAAATACAGTACACTTTGAACAAGTACATGAAAATTTCTAATAAATCAACTGTTTTATTTCTTGAATACTTTTCTTGGAAATAGATCATGTTGCATCTTCAACATACCGGCCCCGCTGATAAATCATCAGAAAGAAAAATATGTCAAGTCAAGAGTTCAACCTTTCCATTGCTAAGTGGTTAATTCTGGCCGCCACTTACTCGGCCTGCAATGATAGGTTTTCATTCATAATTTTGGATTCAACTATAATATGTTCAATGTTAATTGATTGATTACGCCTTAAGAAACAAAAAAAAAATGAAGAACAATTATATAAAAAAAATTATTTAAATGAAAGATTGAGATTCGATCTAATTGGGTCACAATCCGGTAATAAACATATTTTGCTGATTGGCCTCTTACATAACCCGCTTGATGTTTGAACTGAAACTACTCTTACAATCTTATCCAAGCCAGGATGAACCGCAACAACTCGACCTAATTGCCACTGGATTGAAGGTATCTGATCATTTTTGATTATGACCAAATCATTGATTTCAATATTTCGTTCTACTTTAAACCATTTAGGATTCCGAACCCTGCCTCTGCCTGCAAGTGACGTGTATTTTTTGTGCTCCATCCTAAGGTCTTTATATTTTTATTTTCATCATAATAAATTAATTTATTGATTTAATATTTATTCTATTTAAAAGTGTCACTTAATTTCACAAAGTGTTGAACTAAAATACAATGTGGTCTTTTAATTAATTAACTTTAAACTTTTCAACATTTTTTCATTCTGTGCTTTGGCAAACCTCCATCAAGTGCTTTTTTTTTTTTTTTTTTTTATCTTTCTTTTTTTTGAGTGGAAATAAGAATAATAACTATCGCTGTTTCTTTCTCTGGGTATCGTGGTATTTTGCTATTACATACTTTAGTGATTTATATGAAAGTTTTTAGCAAATTAAAAATTATTGCATACTTTTAAAATATATTGCATACTTTTGTGCTATTTGTGGGTTTATTATATAATCTCTGAAAAACAAACAGGGCCGTAGCTCAAATTGCACCCAATTTAAATTTTAATTATTAATGGTGACCACAATGTCTAAATGTGAGAAATGTTCTGAAATCTGCGACTTTATGATTGATTCAATCATGTGCCATGGTAACTGCCATAAAACATTCCATGTTCAGTGCATTGGAGCACCTTCTAGTTCAATTAAACTTTTTAACAAATCGAAACCGTTTTATTTCTTCTGCGATAATTGTGATCCTTTTGCCCAATCTAACATTATACGTGACGTTCTTTCTAACTCAAAGATGATTGATAGATTACAGAACCAACTGCTCTATTTGAACGATAAAATTGAAAATATCTCTAATATACCAATCTTAAAACGTCAACAAACAAGAAGTGCATTAAAATCTCAAAGTGTCCCTGTCGATAATAAATCCTTTAAACGCAAAAGTGAAGAACTAGATTTGACATTACCAATCCCTTCGAAAAAACAATCCCCTTACTTGCCCCCTGAATCTCCTCAACAACATCCTTCTAAGCTTTCTCAACCATCAGATACACATGCTCAACTTTCCGCTACACCGACCCAAACTCTATCTATTCCTCCAATCCAGCCTGCATCAACTATACCTCCATCTAAACAGCCTTCAGTTTCTACATCAAATCTCTCTCAACAATCATCTGAACAACCTCCACCTTCAACATCGATTGATGCTCAAATTTCTGTCCCTGCATCAACTCAATATCCATCCGAACAACCTACAACTTCAAATTCAAATCATGTTCAACTACCTGTTACATCGAACCAAACTTCATTAACGCTACCTTCAGCTTCAACAAAAATTCCTCCCGTCAACCCATTCCGAAATTCGCCCCCGCTCATCGTGGATAACTTAACATCGCCTATTGACTGTGGATTAAAAATTGTAGAAGGACAAAAAACTCTCTTCATCTCGAAGCTTGAACCCTCCACGAATGCTCTCGATGTTAAAAACTTTATTAAACAGAAAATTGGGACGCTACGTTTAACGCACGTAGAGAAAATGATTCATCGTAATTTTGCAAAATACTCTTCGTTCAAGATTAAAGTTCCAGATTCTATATTTTATCTTCTTAACTCATCGTCGTTTTGGCCAAAAGGAATTATTTTGCATGAGTTTCAAAAGAGGACGTCACCAAATAATCATAACCATTTTCAACAACACCTGACAACGCCATACCTCAAACAGAGCAGCTTCAACCAGTATTAATTTACTACCAAAATGTAAACGGCCTTCGGACAAAGACCAATAAGGTCTACAAGAATATAAACAACATTCCCCACGATGTACTTGTTCTCACCGAAACTTGGCTAAACTCCTCTTTTGTGGATACAGAAATTTTTAACTCCAGCTTTCAAATTTACCGTCGTGATCGTCATCATGATCCCACCGCTACTGTTGGTGGTGGTTTGTTAATTGCTGTTCGTAACCACTTTCTCTGTAGTCTTGTCGATGATTTTTTGGATACCGATGTTGAAGTTCTGTGTGTGAAAATAAAAATCCTGTCTGGTCATATATATGTGGTTGCCTGTTACATCCCACCCTCTTCGAACAATGACGTTTATAATAAACTATTTGAATGTTTGGAAACTATTCATGAACAAATTGATGACGCAGATGAACTATTAATAATAGGAGATTTTAATCTACCTCACCTGAAATGGTCAAAATCTACTCATTGCGATGCCTTTCTACCTGTTGACGAATCGAACAACAATGAGTTTCTTGTTATTGACGGAATGGCTTCTTTTGGTCTTGATCAATTAAACGGAGTTAGTAACCAATTTGGCAGAACTTTGGACCTTGTATATTTCTCTGATGTCTCCAACTCTGATGCTGCAGTATTATTGAGTGAAACAACACTTGTAGAAGAAGATCGCCACCATCCTGCATTAACTATTTCTCTCAACTTAAGTATTTATCATTCATCTAATATTTGTAAGGATAAGCATGAATTCAATTTTAAAAAATGTAATTTTACTCAATTGTTTAATTTACTTAATGACATTAACTGGGATTCTGTTTTCTTCAATGTTAATTTTGACGATATGATTGAACATTTTTATGAAATATTATTTGTCTGCTTTTTAGAAACCGTTCCTTTGCGCAAAAAACGTGTATTTAATAGCAGCCCGCCATGGTTTGATCTGCATATCAAAACGCTTAAAAACAAAAGAAACAAGGCTTGGATAAAATTCAATCTATCAAGAACTGATGAAGCCCTTAATAGTTACATTAATTTAAGGGATGAATTTGTAAACTATTCTAACTTTCTCTATACAAGCTTTATATCTAAAACAGAAAATGAACTTAAATCTAATCCACGTAACTTCTGGAATTATGTTAATTCCAAAAGAAAATCTGACGGTTACCCAGCACATATGAGTTATAATAATTCAACTAGCCATTCCCCAGAGGTTATAGCCAACATGTTTGCCGATTTCTTTCAAGGTGCCTTCGAAAATGCTTCTACAAATGACTCGAATATAACTTATCGAATTGATGAGTTCTCACACCTTAACTCGATAAATTTTGCAATTTCTGAAGCAACTATTCTTGACTATATCGAAAAGTTAGACGAGTGTTTTAGTCCCGGCCCTGATGGCTTGCCGTCTTTTATTTTGAAAAAATGTGCAATATATATGTCATACCCGTTATTTTTGCTTTTCAACATGTCAATCAGTAGTTCAACGTTTCCCGCTATTTGGAAAAATGCATTTCTTACTCCCATTCATAAGAAAGGTCAAAAAAAATTAGTAACAAACTACAGACCTATTGCTAAGCTTTCTGTCATTCCTAAATTGTTCGAATCCATTATCTGTGATGTTCTATCGTTTCACTGTACCTCTGTTATATGTGAAAACCAGCATGGTTTTGTGAAAAAAAAATCTACGGTCACAAATTTACTACAGTTTACAACGTTCTGCTTAGATGCCTTTGAAAAGTATAATCAAGTAGATTGTGTTTTTACTGACTTCAGTAAAGCTTTCGACAAACTTAATCATGAAATATTACTTATGAAACTAAGCAGCATTGGACTTAACAATCGCTTTATTTTATGGATTTCTTCGTATCTCAAAAATAGATTTTATAGTGTCGTGTTTAAAAATGAACGTTCTAAATGGTTTCTTGTAAATTCGGGTGTACCACAAGGTAGTCATCTTGGTCCTTTATTGTTTGTCTTATTTATTAACGATCTTCCTTCTGTTTTGAGTAACTCTATGTCTTTATTTTATGCCGATGACGTGAAAATATTTCGAAAAATTGACTCAGTAGCTGACTGTGAACTTTTACAGAAATATCTTCAAAAATTCTGGGAATGGTGCAATACTAATCGTCTGTCTTTAAATATTGACAAGTGTAAAACCATGCGTTTTACACGCAAACACAATGTTCTGTCATATACTTATATGTTGAACACGTCTCATTTGTGTAGTCTGTCAAGTTTTGCTGACCTCGGTGTGGTATTGGACTCAAAACTTTCATTCACGGACCATTACAATTGCATTATAAAAAAAGCTAATAAGATGCTTGGTTTCATTAAAAGGTTTGCTCGTGACTTTCGTGATCCTTATGTTCTTAAAATTCTGTATGTTTCATTTGTTAGGTCTATTCTGGAATATGGTTGCATTGTATGGGCCCCATATTACGCGGTTCATGTCAACAGAATAGAGTGTATTCAAAGAAGATTTATGAGATTTTGTTTACGTTTTCTTCCTTGGTCTAGTACTATTGATTTGCCACCTTATACACATAGACTTCAACTAATAAATCTTCCATCCCTTCTAAGTCATCGTGAGTACTTACAGTTCTGTTTTATTATGGGGATTGTTAATGGAACAGTTACAGCTCCATCGGTTCTTTGTAGTAGATTGAATTTTAGTGTTAGTCGTTCTAGCTTAAGAAGGCAATTGCCTCTTTGTAATATTTTCAGTAGATCTAACTACGGCGCCAATAGTCCTCTCAATCTCTTAATAAATGTCTACAATAAAAATTATTTTCTTATTCATTCAATTAATGACAACGTAAAATCACACAGTTTTAAGAATATGTTCTTCATCTTTAACAATTAAATTTAAAGTATAGATTTAAGTATTTTTAGTTTTTTATTATGTAAATAGTATCATATAATTTAAGATTGTTGCGTTAGTATTTAACGTGTTGAATAAAACTTCAAAAAAAACTTCAATTGCCAGGACGTGATTGTAAGCGCCCTATATATTCATGTTTCCATCGTTTAGAAAATCCTTGCTTCATTTTTTGTATATGATCAAAACGGTTCAAAGGACTTATAGTTTTATCTATTAAATTTGGTTCTGGTGGAGCAAGTAATTGTTCACCAATTAAAAAATGTCCAGGTGTTAAAGGTTCCAAATCGTCAGGATCATTTGTAAGTGGACATAATGGTCGTGAATTCAATACGGCTTCAATTTGGTACAACAACGTAGACATTTCTTCGAAAGTCAAAGTAGAAGATCCGATCACCCTTTTTAAATGGTATTTAATGGATTTCACTCCAGCCTCCCACAAGCCACCAAAATTAGGTGAAGCCGGAGGAATAAAATGCCAAGAAATATTTAGATTATTCAGTGTTGGTATGAGATCCTTCTGAACTGTTTTCTGAAAATCCAATTTATTGCGTTTTAGAATCTTCTCTGCACCAACGAAATTAGTCCCGTTATCACTGTAAATATTAGAACAATATCCACGGCGAGCAACGAATCGATTGAAGGCAGCGAGGAAAGATTGCGATGTCAAGTCACTCACAGCTTCAATGTGAATCGCTTTAGTACAAAGGCATATAAAAATACATACATATCCTTTTTTTGAAGAGATCCCTCGTCCTTTAATTGGTCGAATACTGAAGGGTCCAGCATAATCAATCCCGACATGTGTAAAAGGTCGGGAAAATTTTACTCTAGAAGATGGTAGATTACCCTAGGGTTGCTTAAACATCGATAGTCTATCGATAGTATCGATAGTAAAAAACTATCGCCTACATCGATAGTTTTAAAAAACTATCGATTGTTTATCATCCCACAAGTTTATTAGTGGTGAAACCCATAGATAATAAGCAGCATAAACTAAAAATCACACTAACACTTATGCATTCATACGAGATATGAGTGAGAAAAGAGATCGGATCCCACCTTCGCACTCATTTAATTTCAAAAAGGGTCATGACTCTTGAGTCAACGTGTAATAGCTGACAATATAATGACCTGACTCTAAATTTTACAACAATGCACAAGTACGCGATTAAAATAAGTAATAAAACACATTGGCGCAAAATTTTAGTTTTAGTATGAAACTAGGTTAAAACAAATACATATTTTGCAAATTTTAATTAATTAAAATTAATTAAATTTTAATTAGTTAAAATCATCGAACACCTATTTTATTTTTTTAGTATCGTGCTATTTACAAACGCCACAAAAGGTCCGTTTACTTAGTTTTTTATTAGGAAAATTGCTTCAGTACGATACTAGTTCGAAAATGTTTAAAATTAAGAATGAGTTAGCAATCCACTTTAAAAATAGGAAATTATTAAGTAGGATCATACTAATACTTTAATCATAGGCTGTTTAAAATTGTGCGCCATTGTCACTTGTGCTGGACTAGCCATGGTCTGAATAAAGAAGCACTCTAAAAGCTAAAAATCTGCACAACACGTTTATTATTGAAAACAATGGCGCAAAATTTTAAACGATTTAGTAATATGTTAAAGCCATTTTGGTAAGTTACTAAGGATTTTGTTAATTTTGAACGATTTTAGCATTATACTATCTCTTAAAATTTTACTAAAGTTAAAATCACAAACTGGCTACTTTAACTTTTAGTAATTAAACTAAATCTGTCATTTTATTAGAAAACAAATTTCGGCAATTTTATTTGAAAGAGTTAAATTATATTTATGATTCATAAGCTAATTGTTTTAAAAAGTAAATAAAATAATATAAAATGCTTTCGGAAGATGAAGATTTTGTTATATTTGAAGACTCAGCCTTATGCAGTAAAGACCAGATAGAGAATTTTACCAGAATCTCAAGTACATACTATTAACATGACATGAGGCTGATGCTGGTAAGTTTACTTCATAATAGAACACAAGGAGATATCTATGTATGTATATACCAATTAATCTTGTAGGAGCATTACAGGGACTGGCAAAGTTCACAGTGGGGAAAATAATAAAAAAAAACATTTAGAAAAAGGTTGTCACAAATAAACAAATAACAAAATAAATTGTAGGTTGTTCGTTTGAGTTTTGAGTTTCCGACATTTCAAATTATTTGGTCCGTTCCCCAGATTTAGTTTTGTTTGTTTTGTTCACGAACTGTCATGATTTAAACGTGTTCAGATGCATCGTTTTTAATAAGAGGGAATTAGTATTTTACTAGTATTGTTGGTAAAACGAAAAAAAATGTTTAAAATTTTCGAAGAGCTAGTAAATTACTAATAGTTTAACAAATTGCTAACTAATAATAGGTTGTTTAAAATTTTGCCTCAATTGTGATTTGTTTGATTCTTATTACTGTAACACATATATGTATATAAATACTTACATTTGTCGAAGAGGTATTCAAAAAAACCTATTTATTTTCTTTTTTTTTTAAGAAATCTTTGTTTTGTTTTTGAAGTACCTAACTACTAATTTATGAATGCTTTGTTTTTGTTTTATTGAAGTAGGAACTTATTTACATACTTTCTTATTTACGTTATATTATGTTTTTTTTTTAAATAAAAATTATTATTCCAAATATTTTCATTTTTTTTATCTCACGTGATCTTCATAAAAGAATCCGGTAGAAAGTGCTATCACCTGTGGTTTTTGTTCTACGTGGTAAGGTTAATAAGATCCAGATTGGTATTGATATTACACACCAACGGCTAGGACTTTTAAAATGAAAAATACTATCGATACTATCGATAGTTTTATCTTAAAACTATCGATACTATCGAAAGCGCCGACTATCGATGTTTATGCAACCCTAGATTACCCATTAATTGTTGACATGGTTTTGGATTATGGCGAAAACAGGTAAAACATTTATTTATTACAGAACGTACAGCATTGCGACCATTCAAAATCCAATACTTTTTTCGGATGAGCGTTAGAGTTACTTGAACGCCACCATGGAGGGTATTTGCATGTGCTTGTTTTATGACTAACTCCGTGAAATGATGTCGAGCTGGTAAAATGATTGGATGTTTGCGTTCAATTGATAAATTCGATCCCTGTAATCGACCTCCAACAACTAAAATATCATTAGAATCTACTTCTGGATTAAGTGTGAGGAATTGTTTATAATGCGAAAAGTTCTTTTTGGATTTCAATTGATTTAAAGCATTAGGAAACGATATGGCTTGCACTACTTTAATCCAATGGCAAGTCCAAGTTTGAATTTCTTCGGTAGATATGGGGTTTATAATTCGATTAGATTTGTATTTTTGACGAGAGTTGAAGGCAAATCGAGAACACAAAATTGATGTTTTTATGAGCTTGTTCAATGAAGAAAATCTTTCGATGAAAACATCTGAGACAATTACTGTATGGATGTGATGACTTTTTGCTTCGACCAAAATTTCACTTTCATCGATATGTTCATCGATACTGTTTAAATCTGGGATGTTAATTTCGTTTTGCATCAAAAATAATGGTCCATTCCACCAAAGCTTATAGTCAGCAAGTTCATTTGGATACATTCCCCGTGTTGCACAATCTGCTGGATTTATTGTAGTTGGAATATGTTTCCATTGCTGCACTGATGTACTTTCAAGAATTTCGGAAACTCTATTGGCTACGAAAATTTTCCATCGATTGGCATCCCCATTTAACCAAGCCAATACAATTTTAGAATCTGTGTAAGCAAAAATATTCTCATCAGATATGTTGATATTCAATCCGGATCTAATATGTTTGAGTAATTTAACAAGAAGTAAAGCACCACATGTCAAGTCTGGGTATGGATATGGGCTTTACAGGTGCAACTTTGGTTTTCGATGTTAGAAGCGGTACGGGAATAGAGCCATCAGATGTGATCGTTTTAAGGTAAATAACAGCTGCATAAGCGTTTGAAGATGCATCGCAAAAGGCGTGCAATTGGTATGATCGATTTATTGAAAGAGTTTTAAGCCATCTTGGAATTTGAATAGATGGCAGCTCCATTAAACCATCAAGAAATTTTTGCCAGTCATATGATAATTCGTTGGGAATTTGTTCATCCCAATCAAGATTGAAATACCACAACCGTTTCAATATGAGTTTAGCAACCACGATTATGGGCGCAATCCAACCACTGGGATCATACAAACGTGCAATGACCGATAAAACTGATCGTTTTGTTTTAGGTAAATCGGTGGTATCAAACTTGACATTGAATGAAAATTTATCTTCAACAGGCTGCCAATAAATACCTAGAGTTTTTACTGTTTCATTTTTGTTCAGTGATAAAAGTTGTTGAATTTCACGTGCTTCAGGTGGAATTGAAGATAACACTTGAACTGAATTGCTGATCCATTTTCGCAATTCAAATCCACCTGCTTTAGAAAGGCTATTCAATTCACTTTGTAATTTAAAAGCATACCTGAAATCGTCCCCACCAGAAAAGATATCATCCACATAAATATCGGTCTTTATTACCTTTGCAGCTAACGGAAATGATTTTTTCTCATCAGATGCCAATTGATGTAGTGTTTTAATAGCTAGGTATGGTGAACAAGAACTGCCAAACATCACTGTGTTGATAGCATAGTCTTCTATTGGTTCATTTGGACTATTTCTCCAAACAATACGTTGAAAATTGGCATCAGTTGTTGTTGGCAATTGAATTTGTCGATACATTTTAGCAATATCCGCACTAAAAGCAATTTTATGGAATCGCCAGTTGAGAATAACAATGATGACGTCATTTTGCAGTGGGGGTCCGGTAAATAAAATATCGTTTAATGAATTTCCATTCGTTGTTTTTCTAGATGCATCATAAACAACACGTAACTTGGTGGTTGAACTATCTTCTTTTATAACTGCATGATGAGGGATATAGTTACAGTTATAAAAAATAGAATCAGCAGTGAGATGTTCGATATGATCTTTTTCATCTGTAAATACCCGATGCATATGACCTAGTAGAATATATTCAGAAATGACTTCTTTATACTTCTCGTGAAGCGTAGGATTCTTGAGAAAATTTCTTTCTAGTTGTAATTGGCGATTAACTGCTCCTTCTCTTGATTTTCCTAGAACAGCAGATTTATCAACGTAAGTTTTGAAAGGCAAGCGAACAGTAAATCTTCCGTCTACATTGCGACGATATGTTTCAGCATAAAAAGATTCGCACCATTTCTCCTCTGGAGAAAGCATACGTTTATCGGGTACACTTTCTAATTCAAAAAACTTTCGAATCATGGAATCGATGTCAGATCGTATAAGGAAGTTTGAAATGTTGACTGTTTTTGCCTTATCAAATTTTACTTGTCCGCAAATAACCCATCCAAGTTTGGTTTCTTGAGCAATTGGATCACCACAGATACCTTTTCGTAAACCATCCAATATGATTTGTGCATAAACATCTGCTCCTAATAGAATGTCGATTTTCCCGGGTGTGTGATAGTTAGGATCAGCTAATGATAGTTTTTCTAAATGTGGCCAAGAGCGAAGTGGTATTTGACAAGTTGGTATAAGACTTGTTATGCGTGGTAGTATAAAAGCATCAACGCTTAATATATATCTATTTATTATCGATAGGTGATAAAATGTTAAGCACAGCGCTGCTTCGAGATGTTGTTGATGATGATGATGTTAGGCCACTGATATTGGCATTTATTGGATTTCTAAATAATTTAAGAGATTGAGCGGCTTGCTCGGTGATGAGGGTTGCTTGAGATCCTGAATCTAGTAGAGCTCGTAAACGATGGATAGTATTGTCAAAGGATTTGACGTGGACAATAATGGTTGCTAATAATACTTCATGTTGAATTGCGATTGTTGGATTTACATGAAGATTGACTTGAGTGTTATTAGAACTAGATGATGTTTTAGAGTTGGATGCTTCAGATAATTCATTCGCAAAATGAATAGCGGAATTGTGGAGTAATGTATTATGGCGATTATTACATTCAGCACAATTGCGGGAACTGTTACAGTTTTTTATCTGGTGGTTATACGCAAAACAGTTAAAACAGTAATTTTGTTTTCTAATTACCTTTTCTCGGTCTGGTATTGAAAGTTCGAGAAACTTCGTGCACTGACGGATTGCATGGTTACCTTTGCACATACAGCACTTGATTGCCGGTTTCGTTTCTTTCTGCGTCTTCAAGTGGAAATTGTTCGGTTGTTTGGTTTTGATTGAATTGTTGAAATCTTGTGGTGAATTTTTTCTGATTGACTTCAGATTTGATCCAGATGTTGACGTTTGCCACTGAGATTTGTTGGCTGCCATTTCTTCAATGGTATGAATTCGAATTTCAATGCAATCAGATATTTCTTTGAAAGTTGAAATATCTTTTTTATGACTCGAAGATTGTACCCAAAATTCTCGTGTATCATGAGGAAGCTTTTTTGCCAGATAGAAAACCAATATAGGCTCGAAATGTTTCAAGTCATAGCCAAACGATTTCAAAACACAAATACATTCTTTGCAAACATTAAGCAAATGAGTCAAACTTGCAGCATCTTCAGATTTGATGATTGGTAAAGAAGAGAAAGATTTCATGTGTTTTGAAAAGAGGACACGTTTATTCTCGTACCTCTCGCGCAACAATTCATATGCTTCTTGATAATTTTCAGCTAACAATGGAATTTCTCCGATGATTTTCAGTGCATCACCAACTAAAGAACTTCTTAGATAATAGAATTTGTGGATATCACTGATGGATTGATTCTCATGAATCATTGATTTAAATAAACTATGGAACAAGGACCAATTACTATACGTTCCATTGAATGTTGGAATTTGAATTCTTCCAAGATTAACGTCTAATCGTGGAGCAGAGTTCAAAGCTGTTGGATTTATGAATGTATTTTGTATCCCTTGGAGATCGGGTAATGATCTTGAATCTTGAACGGGAGTGGTAATAGCTAAGAGATCTTCTTCTATTTCAGAACGTGTCTCAATATAGATTTCTTCAAATTTACTCATCCAGTCTTCATTAATATATGTCTTGGTGACTTCATCATCTTCATCGAGAATCATTACATGATTTGTATTAAAACCATTGTAATGAGATTTCAATGTCTCTAGACGATTTTTTATTGATGATGATGTTCGTTTCTCCTGTGCGGTTTTTCTATGATTAAGAAGGCTCTTTTCGACTTGGATTAGCAATGATTTTTGCTGATTGAAAAGTTTTTCGGATACAGATTTTCTTGTAGACATTTTGAAATTAAAGATATTATTTTGAACGAAGAAAAGAAATGATTGGAAATAAACACAAGCGTTCCCGGGTTTCGGCACCAAAAATGTTCGATCAAGGATAGACTGAGATAAATTCCAATTCAAATTAAGAAAACGCTTAAATGTTTATTCCACAAATTCAAAAATAATAATAATAATGAAAACAGAAAAATTGAAAATTAAGAAAAAATATGATGACAATTGAAAATTATAGAAAAAATATCCTTAAAAATACAGTACACTTTGAACAAGTACATGAAAATTTCTAATAAATCAACTGTTTTATTTCTTGAATACTTTTCTTGAAAATAGATCATGTTGCATCTTCAACAATATTATTTCTCATTTTTTGTTCGCTTTCGAATAAAAATATTGTTTTTTTGAATAATTAAAAATTTTCTTCGAAGAAAAAAATTTTTCATAATATTTCATTTTAAATTTTGCATAAATTTGTTTACAAAATTTATAACTTGAGTTTAGATATAACTTGAGTTTTGGATGTATGCAAATAATTAAACTTTTTTGCGTATTGAAATTTTCCTTTTTTTTAATTTATTTTACTTTATATTCAAGCACTTCATTAGTGATTCTTCTTTTTCTTCGAGCTAAGCTTTCATTTTTATTTTAACTTTTTTCGGAGTATTACAATTTTAAATTTTTAATTTGAATATGCCAAATCCTAGACGGGATATGCCTACAAGGAAAGGTTCCTATTATGGTAAGGATAGAAACAAAAATCCATCAGATCATTCTTTACGTTCTTCAAATTCTGATATAAGCTCAAATGCTTCAAATGACTTAGTCACAAATAGATCGACTGCTGGAGCAACAGCGAATGTCCCAAGTGATACGAGCTAGAAAATGAACAAGGCCAGGTATTTCACTCAAAAGATCTTAAAAAGTAGTCGAGTATTATAATTTTTTTTCCATAGCTAGTTAGCCCGAACATGTGACTCAGTTTTCTCGGGTGTGGGCTCTAATAGTCAAAGGATAGGTTTCTTTTCATCTCCATTTATACGCTTTGCAGCTTGTAAAATGAAAAAGTTTTGTGGGAAACCTAACCACCTCGTTTCGTATTCGAGTTCTTAAGCGTTATATCGCTCACTACCCATACTTTCACTCATTCTTTTTATTTTTTTTGCTAGGACATCTATATAGCACAGATAATTATATACAGATGTCTCACCTCCATACAAAATTCTGTCATCGAAAATTTTCTCGAGCAGACAATCTCGAGCAGACAAAAGCTTTTTTAAGAAGGTTTCATAAGAAGAAGAGAATGTTATATAATCGCCGTAAGAAAGCTTTTCTGAATTTAAAAGAGAACAATATACGACATACGAGTAATATTCTCTCTTCTGTTTAAGGACTTTTTTTTTATTATGCGCGAGAAAGATAAAACTGGCAGACAATGCGGCTACCTGTTTTTCATGTGGAATATTATGTAGATATCTACCAAAAAAAGCAAATTCCTACTGTGGTATCCTATTTTTTTTTTAGAAAAAAGGCAAAAGGTAAGGCATTAGGTAAATAGAACATATTCTATTAATATCTCCATCATTTGTGTAATATTAATTTATAATCTTTGTTTTTTTTTTTAAATACTTTACACCTGTTCGTCTTGTTGTTATTGTTTCTTTGGAGTAGGTCGGTATTCTATGAAGAATGTGCATGTGTTTTTCTGTAAGTTTGACAACACAGAGCCCACACCGCGCACGGGTGAATGAATTTCAATTTTTGTACAGAACATTTTTATGAAATTTCCTAGAGTGTAATTCCACAGTTAAGAGTATTTAGTTTTTCTTATAAAATCTACATGGACTTTCTTAGAACTAATAATATTATTACTAATTCATTTTTGCTGAAATGAAAAAAAAAACACCACTTTATGTATTTTGAAAATAGTCAGGGTCTTTTTTCTGTCACGAGTGAGACAAATAAAAGACAGGCGCAAAATTGTAAATATTTAAAACCTGCTCTAAATCAATTTTAGAATTGGAGTCGGCTCTAATTACTGTATATAAAGCGAGAACCGACTTTTTGTTAATTTTAAAGGACATAAACTATACTTTAACGTCAAAGAGCTCGTCTAACTTTAACAGCAGCAAATAGATAAAAGATAAACTAGTCTTTTAGAAGTGTACTTTATCCATTTTGACAATGATTATTTCATACCAAAACAAATGGAAGTAAAAATGTTTACTGTTGTTTCATTCGCTTTTTAAAAGATGTGCTTTGTAAATAGACTCAATTACTGAATATAAGAAATTCGAAACAAACGTGCAAAAGTGCTCTACGATCAGCAAATCTGTACATACAAGTGTGCATACATACGACTATGTTACGATGTTACGAGTATAGCCAAAAGAATTTGCACCTAGGAAAAACAAAATTGGATTTGTATGCTGTTAATTAGCTATATATGTTTACTTCATTTCCATCTAAAATAATGTAAATAATTCATAAACAATCAAATTCTGTACCGAGGTAGTATATAAAGTGTACTTTTTTCGGCGATTATTTGGTTTAAAGTTGGCTTTTTATTTTTTTTATTTGTGTTGTTGTGTTTGAGTTATTATCTGTCAAATTAAGGGTTGTTCAACGTAAACTCGCTGAGGTTCTGTTGTAAAACCCACATTAGTTAGAAGAGTTGTCTTAAGTGTTTAAAATTATGAAAAAGTTAGACAAAGCCTCCAAGCTAAGCGACTGCGTTAAGTAGAGCCGGTTTCATTGCTTAAATTAGAACTGTTCATAGCTTTTATTAGAAGAACGAATAAAAAATAAATAAAAATAATTATTGTCTTCATTCAAGTTTCTAAGCAAGGAAAGAATTTTCTAAAGTTAAAATAAAATAACACAGAGAGGTTTTAATGTTATAATAAAGTGTTAATTATACCTACACTTTTATTTAAATATATCAAAATTTAATGTATCGTATTTAACAGAAAAATCACGGCATTTGTCTAACACAGAAATCTTGATAAAAAAAATACATAATTTGACTTTAGACTTTATATGTACCTATACATACATACAGACAAATCTAAGTAGGTTTTCATTAAAACTCATCATAGAAAATTTAAACATATTTTTTTTTATTCACTTTTTAAATACCATCATCTATTATTACGTGTTTTCACAACATTAACATTAGTTTAACATTAATCTTTTTTTATGAACTATTTTATAGCGAAATACGAACTTTTAAATTTTTTTATATACCGGGGAAACGTTCGAGGTGATTACAGTATTGCATATTGCACTTGCTAAATATTGGTTATATACGCGGCTAATCCGAAAATTTAAAATAAGAATAACATACCAATAATTATTGAAATATAATAATTGATTTTATGTGGAAGGTATGCCGGCACAGAAGAAATAATTGTACAAATAAAATGAAAAAAATTAATGATAGCACCAAAATAATGATTGATTGTGCTTTTCAGAAGTTACAATTTTCACAAACGAGTTTTATAGATACCTTTAACTAAACCCTAGATAAATATATATTTTTTTATGATTTTTTTCATATGGTTGAATTTTACATATTAATCGAATACTACTTGTAATCAAAAGTATTTGTTTCTTAATTAAGTAGGTGGTATAACAGATCTATATTTCTGCAAATATTGGGATGTAAACACTCTCGATTCTATGTAAGTATTCTATGCCTACTAAACAAACATTTAGTATAGACAGGTTTTTCAAAAATATATTTATTTTTTTTTCAATTTTTATGGTATGCAGGTTTGAGTTTTGACAATATTTTGTTCGTCCTTAATTTTGGTGTACTGGGCTTTCGCCCAGTTACGACAGTGGGCTCATCAGTAAGATGTTGAAGGGTACGGCAGACAGCATCTGACTGATGAGCCCTCTATCGTACCTGGGCTAAACGCACATATTATTAGTATTTCATATATGTACCTTCGTTGATTAAAGTTTGTTTTTGTTTTAAGAACCACCTGATGGAATTTTTAGCTGGAAGGTAATGGAATTTATCTTCAACAATGAAAAAATAAAAAAAAAATATGCAAATGAATCAGTTGCTATTAGAAGAGAATTATTTCAGCTTTTACACAAATTTTCACAACATTAAGTTGAATTAATACCTATGCAAGCGCAACATACAACTTTATTAGATAAATAAATTGATTTATGATTTATCAATAGGAAACAAACGTTCACACGTGATGGTAGAAACATAGGAGCAACATTTTAAACAACATTTTGTTAAGAGCTTAGCATTTTATTAGTTAGCAATTTGTTAAAATTTTAGTAATTTACTAACTCTTCGAAATTTTTAAACCTTTTTTTTCGTTTTACTAACTAGTAACAGACTTATTCCCTTTTATCAAAAACGGTGCATTTGAACACATTTAAATTATGACAGTTCGTTAAAATTAACAAACCAAACTAAACTAAATCTGGGGAACGGACCTAATAGTTTGAAATGTCGGAAACTCAAAAGTCAAAAGGACAACCTTAAATTTATTTTGTTATTTGTTTATTTTTGACAACTTTTTTCGAAATGCTTTTTCTTATTATTTCGCCACTTTGGATTGGACCATTCCAGTCTTCTTCCAAGAAAGTGTAATGTAAATACATAGTAGGTACTATCGGAAGCCTACTGCTTATAATTCGATCTTGGATCTTTAAGTTTTTCAACTAAAAGCCGATCTGCTATCTTGTCAAACCTATTTCTGGAGCAAAATTCTATATAAAGCTGGGTCTTCAATCATATACATACATACATATGTATATCAAAATCTTCGTTTTCCGAAAACATTTTATAATATTTTATTTACTTTTAAAAACAATTTACTCACGAATCGAAATAAAAAAAACACAATTTAACTCTTCTAAAATTGCCTAGAGATTTTGTTTGAGGAAAACGACAGATTTCATATTAATTTAGTAAATTACTAAAAGTTAAAGTAAACAGTTTGTTATTTTAACTTAAGTAAAATGTTTAGAGATAGTAAGATGATAAAATCGTTTAAAATTAGCGAAATCCTATTTTTTAACTTAGTAACTTACTAACATAACATATTTTTCAAATTGGTTTGACAATAAGAATGAATGTCGTACGCACAGACTTTATATACAGTCAACTTCTTGGTAATTATTTTTCTCTCAAAATTTGTAAATGACAAGAACGTTAGAAAAACTTAAAACCTTAATATACAAATAAGACGCTACAGAACTTAGTGAAGGCTTGAAACATTTAAGAATTAAACAGTATCTATGAAAAACTAAAAATGGATTGTAAAAATAATAAATGTAAAATGGGATGAAGGGTGGGTGAACTAAGCAAATACGCAATTAACAGTATAAATGCTTCAGACATTTTATATGGAATAGGCTAAGAGCAGAAAAGCTAAAAAAATGCTCCTTTTTTCTTTATTAACACTATCATTATTTTTTCACTTACAAAAAAAAAATAGAAAACAGAAAAACCGTTCTTATGTACCTTAGTATGTACATACCATACATACTACGTTTTCTTATTTATACTGAAATGAAATAATTTTGAAATTTGTAGTAGATATAAATTGTTTCATTTAACAATTCGTAACATTTATAAATTAACTTTTGCTACAGTAAAGGTGTTTTGACGATGCAAACAATTTTAAAAATCAATATGTATTAATTAAAACAATAAAATTTACTGTTGTTAACTACTTATTTAAATTTGGTCTAAAATTTGAATTTCCCGCCCATCCGGCCATATTAAATTGTAAAAATGAAAAACAAGAAGAATAAGAAGAATAAAATTATTCCAAACCGAAACTCGAAGTTATACGCACGATTTTTTTTTATTAAAAAACCATTTTTCGATTCGTTTAAATTTTATCGTTAGCTTTAACCAGCTAATTTGTATGTTTGTATCTAATTGATAACTAGAAAATTGTCACCTTTTAATAAATTTTCACAAACGCAATGAATTCCTAGGCATACGTTTTTGAAAAATTGTAATAATGTACTATACGTAGGTATGTATCTACAATGTATATTCTCGTACCTACAGTTATTCTTCTGGTTGCGTTTTTTCATACAAACATAGGTACCTACCTACAACCTACAACCATACAACCTCTTAATTAAATAGGTGGTATTAAATAAATAGGTAACTAACCCGTAAAAAAATCTGTATCTACAATTTCTTAGGACTTTATTTTCTTTTTCTTTGTCGCCCTACTTCAAATTGAAGTTTTAATTTAACTATTTTTTTCAGATTTTTTTTATTTTTATCAAACCCAAAAAAGTCAACAACGTTATTTTCGCCATCATCAAAAGGTCGCACCAAATCAAATAAAACCAACCTTCCTGCCTGCAGGTGTCATCATAACCTCATGAACCTGATTGCAAAATACGTACATATGTATGTATCTATGTATGTAGCAATAGCAACTAGGACTAGGAGTAACAAACAATACTGTTTCTGTTTTTGGCTCTGATAGACAAAATTGAGCAACGAAATTAGAATAATTAGGGAATTGCAAAGAACAAATAGGTATACCTACCTAAAAAAAGATAGAGAATAATATTATTTCACAAATCCATCCAAAGGCTTTGACATACCTACATAAGTTCATAATTTGCTTCTAAATGCAACAAAATATCTAAGTAAGTGTCCTTTTTATGAACAAAATTGCCTTATATTCCCAGATAAACACACGAAATACAATTTTTTCTTGCCAAGATCC
Source organism: Chrysotoxum bicinctum (assembly GCA_911387755.1). Taxonomy (NCBI): domain Eukaryota; kingdom Metazoa; phylum Arthropoda; class Insecta; order Diptera; family Syrphidae; genus Chrysotoxum; species Chrysotoxum bicinctum. The sequence continues at coordinate 128,880,831 of OU426987.1, read as the reverse complement.
CTCTATGAAAAATGTAGGTATCTTGTGTTCTTGTGTCCATAACAAATCTATTTAAAAAAAAGGGTCTGGCGGTATTAAACAAAAAAAAACGAAGAATACAGACACAGAGTTGAATACGCAAGAGCAACAGACGAAATAGATTTTATTCGTGAATTCAGAGAGCACACATTTTAAAGAGAAAAAGCACTTCTCACATAATCTTAAAATAATAAATTGGAAACAGCTTTCTTAAAAGCTCTTTCAAATGAAGATTTTCATTTTCATATTGTCACGGTAAAATTTACCGCGACAAAAATCATTCTTTCTATTCCCAAAAATCCTCTTCCTTCCATACCAGTTTCCTCTTCCTACAGGTGTTTCATTCACTTTACTGAGAGAGAGTGGGGCAGCCATGGTCCATCAGCCATCGGTACGCTCTCTCAGTATCTTGGAGAAACAAAATAAACATCATTATGAACCCAAATGTGGAGGATAATATGGACAAGCTGGTTTCGAAAAGCACGGGCGACAGTTGGTCCCCGAATGCTAGAAGTTACTCATTTCGAGAATGGCCGAGTGCCCAACGTATCTGATTTATATTTTATATGATATTGTAAAAGATAAAACGTTACTCGCTAGTCCCCAATCCCCCCAATCTGCACAGAAGCCCAACGCTCTAAAGTAATTTCGCGGAAATGGTATTCCTGTCAATCCCTTCTTATATATGTTCCACAATAATGGGTTGATTTTGTTTTGTTCGAGGGGAAATTTGATCGCGATATTGATTTTCTTTTATTTCTGAAAGCTTTTCTTAATAACTTAAAAAAGAAATGGGTATTGATGGCTGGATGCATTCATCGTATTCGCCGCTCCTGGAAATGACACCAGCGATCGGCGGATTTGTGATGATTATGCGGAGAGAAAGTGCGAGTAAGCAGGACCGCTGGTTTTCAACTACGTCGGCGCTCTCTACAGCAAAGATGGCGGAGAGTAGCTGAATGATGACGTGACCGAAAACCGCGGCCACTGATTGGCTGAAAGCACTGGCTGAGGTCTTAAGAGAAGGTTTCGCTCAGGATGTAAAATTCCTGAGAGGAGACTTCAATTTTGGCTGTAGTTGAGAAAAGAAGTTTTAAAAAAAAAGAAAAAGAAAAGTTTTTAAGAAAAGTTTTTTAAGAAAAAAAAAAGGATAAAAATAATTAATAAATTTGTGAAGAAGAAAATCAAGGAGAAAGGCTAAAAAGGAAAATCTTGTTGAAGAATAAAATTCAGGAGACATTGGATAGAAATTGGATAGGTACTTGAGAAGGATTGCTAAAGGGACTTTAAATAGAAGGAATTGACAGGATTTGGAATATAAAAAGATAAGTATTCTTTTTGGATTAAGTGGAATTTTCAGTCTTATCGGTATTAACGTTTTATTCTCGTTCGATTTTTTTTTTAAATATCTTAATTCGCGTTTGGCTTCTGTCCGTTTCAAATTCCGATAAAGCGGAACTCGCGACCCGTTTCAAGATCTGTTGTTCATTCGGGACAAAGTGGTAACAGTTTTATCTTCCTAAATAAACTGTATATTCAAAATTGAAAAGATATTGGGTTTTCATCCTATAATTAAAAAGGTTTCCCAATCCACAATAAATTCGATTAACTTCCAATTCGGAATTAAAATCTTGAGTTATTATTTTTTTGCTTTCATCGTCGCACTTCGCTTCAAAAGGTTTGTAATTTCCTTTATCAAAAAAAAATTGCTGGCGCCCTTTATTTTCTTTCAGAAACGACGCCCCTGTCGTTATCATATATTTTACTTTCATTTCAGGAATTGATTGATTAATCGCTGATCAAATCAATTAAATTAATTTGGTGAAACCCACCCCTAAATCTGAGCTAGTCATTCGAGTAGCATCCAAAGTGCTATCTCTCTGTTGCGCTTTAACTTCAAGCTCGCCTTCGTTCTCGCTCTCTATTTTTCTTGACGTTGACAGTTGTTCGTCTTCGTATTTACAAAATTATATTCAAGTCGTGCCGGTCGATCTCGCGCTCGTCATCGTTGTTTTCTTTTTGATTTTTTTATTGAGTGTTTAGATTATTAACTTTTACCTTATTAATTAATTATTCGGTTCGTTCGTCGGTTTAAAGTGCAACAAATTGGCGCCCAACGTGGGGCTCTTTCCTTAACGCCGCGATAGGAAGCAAAAAAAAAAAAAAAAAATCCAATTAAAGTGTTGTGTCTCATCTGTGTTTTTTTAATTTATTTCCTTAGGGAAGTTTTCTTTTATATCTTTGATTCGTGAGCATTTTACTTTTCTTATTGTGTTTTTATTATTTCAGTTTCGTTACCTTAATATTTAATAAAAAGGAAGAACCTACAAGTGATTTTTTGTGGTTGCAGTTTGTCAAAGTACATACCTACGTACATACATATATACCTACATACTTTGCATTGTTCATGCAACACCTACCAGGATTTTTGTTGAGTAAGTCATTTTATTTCCTTGACAAGAATAACCTTTTAAATTATTTTGATAAAACTTTCAATTAAATATTACATACCTACATATTACATATTATTATTCCTTAAAGTACATATTTCTTTTTGCTGATTTTTTTTTCTCTCTCATTGCGGTGAATCAAAATACGGTGTTTATTTACTTATCTATAGTGTTATTAATTATTGAAATAGTTGTTGTTTTCACTCTTCGCTGTTATTATACATACATACATAGGTAGCTGTCAAACTAATTTCTTGAATCTTTTCGATTTTTTTTGTAAGTGTTTACATTTTGTTTTTTTAATTCGGCTTTAATTGAAAATTTATTCAAAACTAGTGTGACCATACCCAGTTTTATTTTCTGTGGCATATTTTGTTGTTTCTGGCAATTGAATTTTGAGTGTTATTTTGCTAGTTCAAAGTGATTGGTTGGATAATTTTTAGTTGAAGAGTTTTCGGATTTGGTTCAATTGAAGGTAATTTTGCTCATTAGAAATTCTTGGTTAAAGTTTTGTGCGAATTTTGGGGAATCAACTGGGCGTTGATTTTGTGTTTTAAATAGTTTCATTGAGCGGTGATATAATATTTTGTTTTGAATAACGATTTTTTTTGGTACGTTTCCAGTGAAGTGGCTCTTGTTTTTTTTGCGAATTATTAGTTTCGGGCATCTTTATTAGTTAATTAGTTTTGCTTTTGCTCTAGATTTTTTTTTTTTTCTCTTTGAAAATATAATTTTGTTTGTTATATACCTACTTAGTGTTGTTTTGGGCGTTTTTATTCTTTGGTTGTTATTCGTATTGCTTTTTTTTTAAATTTTATTTGGTTCCGATTTAGTTTTTATTGTTTTGGATATAGGTAGCACCGACATAATAATCAACTGGGTGTTGATTTTGATTCTTGGTTTTGGAATTTGAATACTTATTTTTCTTTCTTTTGGAGTAAAAGTTTTTTTTTATTTTTCACGGGTTTTCTATTGGAAATATTTCGTTTTTTTTTATTATGATTTTTAACTTAAAATGGATATTAACAGGCTAAGCAAGGAAGAACTCATTTACGAGTTACTTGCCCGCGGGTTAAAGGAAGGTACGGTGGATAGCATGAGGATGACGCTAAGAGCATCGCGTACTCTTGAGCGTTCGGGTTCGATTTCTTCGGAAAGCCCTCACTATCCATTTTCGTTTGAGGAAGATGTTAAGGCCGTTAGAGCAAAGATTTCGGAAATTAGGGATCTCTTGAAAAACCCGCCGAAGAATCCGAAGTCGTCGGAATATTTGAAGGTGTTAACTAAAATTGAATGGTCGTTAGGTAGGATGAGTAGGGCTAGGGCGGAATCGTCGGAGGAGGTCAATGAAGTGGCTGATATAAGGGGAGAGTTATTGTTGCTGATGGCAACTTTAACTGAAGAGGGTGAAGAGGCACCCCAAGACAAGGATACTAATAAAGGAAAAACCAACACGTCGACAGCAGGCATGGGTGCGTTACCAGCTGCACAGGTCGGCCAACGAGCGAGCTCAGGGTTCCAACTACAGGATGAAACCTGTGACGGGAATTCTGAGCGCATCGAAAAATGGAACGTGAAATTCTCTGGTGAGCGGTGCGGCTCATCAGTGAATTCTTTTATTGAAAGGATTGATGAACTTAGGGAATCGCGTGGAGTATCGGAAGCTAGGGTTTTCAGGTCAGCGGTGGATCTTTTTACGGGGAAGGCGCTTCTTTGGTTTAGGGCGGTTAGGGACAATATCTCAACATGGCAAGAGTTGGTTAGGGAGTTGAAATTGGAGTTTCTGCCCTCCAATTATGATGATCTCTTATTGGATGAGATCAGGCGGCGTACCCAAGGTAGAGATGAGACAATGGGTATGTACATTGCTCTCATGCAAACACTTTTCAAAAGATTCTCTGAGCCTCTGAGTGAGAATAGAAAACTGGCTATTCTCATGAAGAACATAGCTCCTTTCTACCAGACGCAATTGGGCTTGGCTGATATAAAGTCAGTCAATGAACTGGTTGCGTTGGGTAGGAAGTTAGAGACAATTAGGTCGAACGTAGAGTCTTTTGTTCCTCCCCCTTCTGGTCGCAACAGGCAGTCTTTGGAGCCTGATGTTGCTTATGTTGCTTCAGTTCAGGAAGCAACAGTTGCAGTTGATCGTAACCCACCACCCCCCAATAGGACCCTTCGTTGTTTCAACTGCAATAGGGAAGGACATTTATCGAACAACTGTTCCGCTCGTAGGAGATGCTTTGGTTGTGGTGCTGTAGGGACAACCCGTCGCGATTGTAGACGCTGTTCGGGAAACGGGCATCGGTCTCTTGGGCCAGCGGGACAAGAGCGCCGTCGTGTTTAGATAGGTTACCTGCTGGCGACCAGCTGGCGACACAAATTAATCTCGGTTTCACGTTAGAGACAAGTGGGGATGATAGGCGGCCATACTTAGGAATAAATATTTACGGGTTTAGGTTTTTAGCACTTTTAGATTCGGGTGCTTCGCGAACGATAGTTGGTAGGGATGCTTGGAGGATACTTAGGGATTTAGGTTTAGAATTAGTTAATAGTAACATTAGGCAGGTTCAGTTAGCAGATGGTGCAGGTGTAGGAGTTTTAGGGACAGTTAGTTTACCTATAGTTTTAGAAAACAAATCTGTTTTAGTTGAGTGTTTGGTAATACCCTCGCTCCCACATACGATGATACTCGGTGCGGATTTTTGGGCACTAACGGGAATCGTCCCGGATCTTCGTTCACGTATGTGGAGCTTTTCAAGCCAGGAGATGGTGGCTTCGATCGATAGCACATCTATTACAGAAGAGTCTGAATTAGATGATGAGCAGAGGGCAGGGCTTAATATTTTAATTGAAGATTTGTTTAAAGATATGCCAGAAGGGTTAGGTGTTACAAATAGAGTAGAACACATTATTAGGACGACGTCAGAACCCATAAAACAAAGATACTATCCGGTTTCACCAGCGATGCAGGTTCACATCGACAAATCCCTTAAGGAAATGTTAGATGAGAATGTGATTGAGAAATCAAACAGCCCTTGGGCCTCTCCGATAGTTTTAATCAAGAAAAAGGATGGTACCTTTAGGTTCTGCGTCGATTATAGGAAATTAAATCAGGTTACAGAAAGGGATGCTTATCCGCTTCCGATTATTTCTGCTATTTTGGATAAGCTTAGGAATGCTAGGTTTCTTACGTCATTGGACATTAAATCGGCTTATTGGCAAATTCCTATGTCGGAAGAATCTCGAAAGTTTACAGCTTTCACGGTTCCGGGTAGAGGTTTATTCCAATTTAAGCGTATGCCATTTGGTTTGCACAATGCACCGGCAACCTGGCAGAGGTTCATTGACAGTGTTTTAGGGCCAGAGTTGGAGCCATTCGTTTTCGTGTATCTTGATGATATCATAATCGTCACAGATACATTTGAAAAACATTTAGAGATTTTAAGCGAAGTTCTCAAAAGACTTCGTGAAGCAGGGTTAAAAGTAGGGCGGGATAAATGCAACTTTTGCAGACCATCCCTTAAGTTTTTAGGTTATGTTGTGGATAGGAACGGATTACATGTGGATCCGGAAAAGGTAGATAGTATGGTTAGGATACCTGCACCGAAAAATGTTAAGGAGGTTAGGAGTTTTGTAGGGACTGTTTCATGGTACAGACGTTTCGTACCAAATTTCTCAACAGTAGTTAGACCTTTAACCGATTTACTGAAAAAGAGCAAAAAATTTGTTTGGACACAGGAATGTGAAGACTCCTTTAGAAAAGCTAAAGAGTTTTTGATTACGGCTCCCATATTAACTTGTCCCGATTTCAGTCTTCCATTTGTGGTTCAAACCGACGCGTCTGATTACGGTATCGGTGCCGTACTTACGCAAAACTTTGAGGATGGTGAAAAGGTCATTTGTTATTTAAGTAGGTCTTTAAATAGAAGTGAAAGGAACTATTCCACTACAGAAAAGGAGTGTTTAGGAGTTTTGTGGGCAGTTGAGAAGTTGAGACCGTATATCGAAGGAGTTCGATTTACGGTTATAACAGATCATTACTCATTAGTTTGGTTGAGTAACCTCAAGGACCCGCAAGGTAGATTGGCGCGCTGGGCAGTACGGCTTCAGCAGTTCGATTTTAAAATCATTCACCGTAAGGGGAAAGATCATGTCGTGCCGGACATGTTATCTCGGGGAGTTCCAGTAGTGGCTGGGATTTCGGATGAGGATTTAGACCCTTGGGTGGCAAAGATGATTTCTTCGGTTGAATTGAACCCTTTAGCGTTCCCAGCTTGGAGAGTGGAGAATGGACGTCTATATAAATTCGTCAAAGCGACACATATAGTCGTCCACGAGAATAATGAAGAGTGGAAATTAGTTGTAGGGAAAAAGGATAGGTTAGGGATTTTAAAAGAGTGTCATGATAGTCCGTTAGCTGGACACATGGGAGTTAGGAAAACGTTTGCGAGGATAGGAGCGAAATATTATTGGCCAAAAATGAGAAGGGATGTTACTATTTATGTTAGGAAGTGTAGGATCTGTCAACAAGTGAAACCAGTTAATGAGAAACCAGCCGGTCTAATGACTGAAAGGATAGGAGTTTCTTCTCCGTGGGAGATGATTAGTGTGGATTTAGTAGGGCCCTTACCTAAATCGAGTAGAGGATATATGTACATCCTAACAGTTGTAGATTACCTTACAAAGTTTCCATTGTTGTTTGGGTTAAGGTCTGCCACAGCAAAGGCGGTGTGCAGGGAATTAGAGGATAATGTTTTCTTGTTGTTTGGAGTTCCAAAGTTTGTAATTTGTGACAATGGACCTCAGTTTAGGAGTAGGGAACTTAGGATACTTTGTGAGGAATATTCTTCAAAAATTAGATTTACACCACACTACCATCCTCAGGCTAACCCCGCGGAGAGAATTAACCAAATTATTAAGCCAACGTTGAGAACTTTTGTTTCAGAGAATCATCGATCTTGGGATTCTCAATTAGCTAAAGTAGCTTGTGCTATACGCACCTCTCAACATGAGGTATTAGGAGTTTCACCTTATTATGCCAACTTCGGCAAGGAAATGTCTACTAGTGGTAGAGAGGAAATAGGAATCAGTGATCAGGTTATAGAGAACCATAGGGCAGAGTTAGGAGAAAATGTAGGAGAAAGGTTTAGGAGACTTAGGTCTGATATAGCTGTTAAGCTTAAGATAGCATCAAAAAAATCTGCGGAGGCCTACAACCTTAGGAGGAGGGATATTCAATATCTTCCAAACGATGTTGTATGGCGCAGAAATTTCGATTTGTCGAACGCGGCAAATTATTATGCGGCAAAACTGGCACCGAAGTATGTCGGGCCGTTTAAAATTCGGAAAAAGTTATCTCCTTGGACTTATGTCCTAGAAGATGATAATGGAAAAGATCGTGGCACTTGGCACACTAAAGATCTTAAACCTTTCAACGGTTTCTACGAAAATCATTGAGTCTAAAGTCCCAAATGTAGAGTAAATTTTCTTTTGATTTTGTATTTCAGTTTTGTTTTGATTTTTTTTGACTGCCATATTTGGCCTGATGGATTCCTTTGTTGTATAGTTTACCTATTTGATCCGCAGGAAATTGTTTACTTTTGTTTCAAAAGGTAAACACATTTCCAAGGAGGAAAGGGTGGAGTTTGTCACGGTAAAATTTACCGCGACAAAAATCATTCTTTCTATTCCCAAAAATCCTCTTCCTTCCATACCAGTTTCTTCTTCCTACAGGTGTTTCATTCACTTTACTGAGAGAGAGTGGGGCAGCCATGGTCCATCAGCCATCGGTACGCTCTCTCAGTATCTTGGAGAAACAAAATAAACATCATTATGAACCCAAATGTGGAGGAATGTTCCACTATTCAATTATGGATAATATGGACAAGCTGGTTTCGAAAAGCACGGGCGACAGTTGGTCCCCGAATGCTAGAAGTTACTCATTTCGAGAATGGCCGAGTGCCCAACGTATCTGATTTATATTTTATAGATATTGTAAAAGATAAAACGTTACTCGCTAGTCCCCAATCCCCCCAATCTGCACAGAAGCCCAACGCTCTAAAGTAATTTCGCGGAAATGGTATTCCTGTCAATCCCTTCTTATATATGTTCCACAATAATGGGTTGATTTTGTTTTGTTCGAGGGGAAATTTGATCGCGATATTGATTTTCTTTTATTTCTGAAAGCTTTTCTTAATAACTTAAAAAAGAAATGGGTATTGATGGCTGGATGCATTCATCGTATTCGCCGCTCCTGGAAATGACACCAGCGATCGGCGGATTTGTGATGATTATGCGGAGAGAAAGTGCGAGTAAGCAGGACCGCTGGTTTTCAACTACGTCGGCGCTCTCTACAGCAAAGATGGCGGAGAGTAGCTGAATGATGACGTGACCGAAAACCGCGGCCACTGATTGGCTGAAAGCACTGGCTGAGGTCTTAAGAGAAGGTTTCGCTCAGGATGTAAAATTCCTGAGAGGAGACTTCAATTTTGGCTGTAGTTGAGAAAAGAAGTTTTAAAAAAAAAGAAAAAGAAAAGTTTTTAAGAAAAGTTTTTTAAGAAAAAAAAAAGGATAAAAATAATTAATAAATTTGTGAAGAAGAAAATCAAGGAGAAAGGCTAAAAAGGAAAATCTTGTTGAAGAATAAAATTCAGGAGACATTGGATAGAAATTGGATAGGTACTTGAGAAGGATTGCTAAAGGGACTTTAAATAGAAGGAATTGACAGGATTTGGAATATAAAAAGATAAGTATTCTTTTTGGATTAAGTGGAATTTTCAGTCTTATCGGTATTAACGTTTTATTCTCGTTCGATTTTTTTTTTAAATATCTTAATTCGCGTTTGGCTTCTGTCCGTTTCAAATTCCGATAAAGCGGAACTCGCGACCCGTTTCAAGATCTGTTGTTCATTCGGGACAAAGTGGTAACAGTTTTATCTTCCTAAATAAACTGTATATTCAAAATTGAAAAGATATTGGGTTTTCATCCTATAATTAAAAAGGTTTCCCAATCCACAATAAATTCGATTAACTTCCAATTCGGAATTAAAATCTTGAGTTATTATTTTTTTGCTTTCATCGTCGCACTTCGCTTCAAAAGGTTTGTAATTTCCTTTATCAAAAAAAAATTGCTGGCGCCCTTTATTTTCTTTCAGAAACGACGCCCCTGTCGTTATCATATATTTTACTTTCATTTCAGGAATTGATTGATTAATCGCTGATCAAATCAATTAAATTAATTTGGTGAAACCCACCCCTAAATCTGAGCTAGTCATTCGAGTAGCATCCAAAGTGCTATCTCTCTGTTGCGCTTTAACTTCAAGCTCGCCTTCGTTCTCGCTCTCTATTTTTCTTGACGTTGACAGTTGTTCGTCTTCGTATTTACAAAATTATATTCAAGTCGTGCCGGTCGATCTCGCGCTCGTCATCGTTGTTTTCTTTTTGATTTTTTTATTGAGTGTTTAGATTATTAACTTTTACCTTATTAATTAATTATTCGGTTCGTTCGTCGGTTTAAAGTGCAACAATATGTCAGTTTTTTCTATGGGCATGCGACATCTGTATATAATTATCTGTGTATATAGCTTGAACCAATTCAGTTGCCCAACGGTCGGTTGCGCAGAGAGAGGATTTAAGAGAACAAAAATGATACGCAAGATATTTAATGAGTAAAGATTTTTCCTTAAATCTTACAGTGCCTAACTCAACTTTGCTTTGACAAATAGTTAAGGGATTATTGTTTATTTCTATGTTTTATGATTTGTGGCTTAGCAACAGAAAGGTTCCGGCGGCGTTATGTTCATATTTATTTTATGGTGTTAGTGTTAATTTGATATATGTATTTACTATTTTTTGACCTGTGGGGTTTTGGGATTAATTGTAGATTAGTGTTAATTAGTTAGATTAGTGTTTACGAGTTTGAATAATTTTTACCTACGAGTTTTTAAGAATTTATTTTACCTTAAAATAATTATTATAAATTTGTACTTCAGAAATAAATATAAAACATAATAATAAAATAAAAACAATATAAATAAGAATAATATAATTTAAATAATAAATGTTCATTTACATACACTTAGTTTTAAGCACTAATGTCGCTTTCATAGTCGGTTGAAGAATCGTCACCTGGATTATTTATAATTGAATCCGAAATTGTGTCCCACGTCAGGTCGTGAGAAAAGTATTCGTCCTCAGTTCTTATGGCTTTTTCACACACTTTTCGCCAGTCTTCAGCCGTTATTTTTGAAAATTCTTCCTCTGCTAATTTTTGAACATCCAATAAATTGAATGTTGTGTTTCGTGAACCTACTCTTGCGTTGACAGTTGCCCAAATATATACAGTTGAAGTTTCAACATCTGTATAGTATGCGGAATATTGTTTTCGGTTAGCCATTGTATCATCTCGGATTTCTTGCTAGCAGAAGTAATTTGTTTTTTTTTTTTTCTAATTTATTGTGGTACGAGGTGTTGTCCATTACAATAACTGAAGGTTCCTCCAAGTTATTCAAAACTTGTTCTTGGATCCATTTGCAGAAATTTTTGAAGTTCATGTCATCGTGATAGTCTCCCGTTTTCGTTCCAGATTTGAATAAAAGTAAGGAGTTTTTCACGAAACCTTTTTCACCACCTGCATGCGCTATTATCAGCCTCTTTCCCTTTGAAATTGCTATTGTCATCAGTCCAAGCCCGTGGCCTTGTATGTGAGCTATGAATATAGCTTTCGTCCAAATAAATAATATCAAATCCTTTTGTTCTGTATTCCCGGATTTTTCTCAGATACTTCACTCGCATGAGTTTAATACCATTTCTTTCACAGAGAAGTTTCCGGTTGTTTTGAGTTTTTTGTAGCTAAATCCGTTTCTTCTTTTTTGAAGTAAAACTTCTTTTCAGGCGTTGGGGGTAAAAAATGTTCTATGCAGCTGTCAGTGACATGTCAAAACGACACGTTTTTAGAATACAACATGTTTGTACGTTTATAGGTTAGAATCTTACAGAGGCTTTGCTTGAGGGAAAAGAGGTTTTACTTCTACCGCGCGTACGTCAGTACACAAAACTTTTTTTTTTTATAATTCACTCGCGCTCAAGGGTATGTTACGAGACCCTTATAATGTTTTAAACACAGCACGGGTGAGGGAGAAATTAGCAGTGGAGAGAAAGGAGGTGTCGATGAACATTGGTTTTGAATTTTTTCAAATTAAAATGGCAAGGGGAAACTGTGCCGGGTAAGTTATTCCATAATCGTGTTGTGCGACTAAAAAACGAATCTCTATATTTGACGGTACGACGTAATACTTAAGTTAAACTCCAGATCTTCCTGAACTCGTTGTCTCAACATTTTTAAGGATATCATCATTTTTTCCTCCTGGTGGAAGTTGTGCATTATACGCCGAATAGCTGCGATGTCAAATTCGTCTAGTCCAGATTTCCACTTCGTATGCTGCACTTTTTTATTTAGTGACTGCACAACTCCTGTCTCTTCGTATTCCTTAATAATCCTTCTGATTGAACGTTCAGAAATTTCAGTAGTTTTCACTGTTTGCGTTGTTGCGTAACTCACAGGATTTTCAAGAAACGAATTCTTTGCTTCTTTCCAGTTTGTCATTATATATCTTAACAACTATCTTACGCGCCTGGCTTCCAATAAGTTTTCCTTTTCTAAATGGATCCATTAAAATTTCTTTAAAATGTATTTCAATATATTATTCTTGGTTGTTTTTTTTTTAAACTGAATTGCAAAGCAAAGCAAATATCATTTAAATACCTTAATTCTCTCTGATGCAAAAATTCATTCTTAAAAACTCGTAGTTAAAAATTGTTCAAACTCATAAACACTAATCTAACTAATTAACACTAATCTACAATTAATCCCAACCCCACAGGTAAAAAAAAAAAAAGATATCAAATATGTACTAACGCCAAAAAATAAATATAAACACAACGCCCCCGGAACCTTTCTGTTACTAAGCCACAAATCATAAAACATAGAAATAAACAATAATCCCCAAACTTTTTGTCATTAATCCTATGTCGCAGCTTGCATGATCATATCTTATTCAAAGAAAGTCCATCACTGGAAATTCATTTCTATTTTACTGTGAGCGAAGCTATAAACAAAACTCACCCTCCTAAGTGCTTCAGTATGATCGCACTCGCAGCAGCGTCATTGACAACAACGCCGGCATGTACATCTTTTTTTCTTTTTTTCAGTGATTTTTCTGTCTCTTTAAGAATTAAAGAGTAGAGCAAAGAAATTTAAAGAGACCTGCGCAGTAGAATTGCCAACTGAATTGGTTCAAGCTATACCTACTTAAATTATTCTCTTCGACAGAGCAAAAAAAAAAGTTTTTTTTAATTTGGTCTCTTTGCTATTTTAAGTTTCATTTTCATTATCAAATCAATTAAAATCGAAATCTCTGTAATCAGTTCTCTTAATTTTTTTTCTTCTCCGTCGCTAAATTTCTAAAGAAAAAAAAATTAATTTATGACATCGCTGGATTTAAGTAGTTTTATTGTTCTCTTTGCCAAACACATAATTTAACATTGACTCAAATCATAGACGACGATCTCAATGTTAATTAGTTTGAGAAGCTGTGGGGTAGAGAAATTGAATGGTCCAGGCTACTCACTCACATGCAAAGCAGAGGCTGGGGAAACGATGATAGTGACCATACATACCTTAACTGACTTAAATCAGACACAAATAACGATCGATGCAACTTAATAGATCCATTTTAAATCATATTGATAAATTTGTATATAAAAAAAATGTATATGCAATAAAATCTATAAGAAAAAAATGTTTGTATTAGTATTATAAAAAAAAATAGATAGCACAAGGGATCTGAACTGTGATCTCATAAAAATGAGATCGGGTACTCACTTATCGTACCACGAGACGTCTTTGATTGGTTTGACGAAAAATAGAACTACTGCAACAAAACGTATAGTAAATACAAAAACAGACAAGGTTCAAAGCCATCGTTTTCGAGAGTCGCTTGAGATTATACACAAACAAAAATGCACAATACATTGAAAAACAAAAATATGGACGACTTCCGAAAGTCTCATTCTTGTTGAATTTTGACTAAAATATTTAGAATTTAATACATATATTTTTGAAAAATTCAAATTTAATTTTTGAATAAAGTTCCAGATTTTTCTGGTTAAAATTCATTCGGGATTGGGATAAATAGGAAGTCCAGAGAACGTCCATGATAGTTTTTGAGAGTGTGTGTGTAAACATCTGTGAGCTTGGATCTTGGACTATAAATACCCCTTCAAATCCAATTTCATTCTTTTTTTGGTGTTTTTTTTCCGAACAAGACACGGCAACCGAACCAAAATTTTAATTATAAAAGAAAAATGTTAAGTATAAATTATAGTTTTTTTTTTTAAACGATTAATTAACATAATCAGTTTAAAATCTATTTAATTATTTAAAGAAAAAAAAAAAACAAAAATTTATATTAAAAAGTTTGTGGGGACTCGTGTCGAGTCAACCCACCAACTCATCATAAAACATTTTTATTTGGTTTAAAAAGCTAGACACACAACCTTTATAATTTGAATTATTTTAAAATGATTTTGGTTCCTACTGTACAGTGAAAAGTTATTTACTAAATTAATAATATACAAAGTAAATTAGTATTGTTAGATAACTAAAGAAGATTAGAATTAAAGTAGATGTTAAGGAGAACGGTCGTCTTTTATTCCAACGGTCTCGCTCACGACTTACATCGACATACTTACGCACATCTACAAGTTCGACTAGATAAACTTGGTAGAACTCCAAGATAACAAATCCTATTGGTAATTGAAATTCTTTATAGTCCAGACCACTCGCACAAGTTCGTAAGTCCACGAAGTGAATTCACGACCAAGCCACGCTCGATCATTCATCAGCTTAGATCAAAACGCTTGCGATCTAAAGCGGCCATATTTGGAATAGTGTGCCTAAGTGTTCTATACCGTCATAAGACCAGTCAACGCATATAGATCAGGTCCAAAAGAAGGCCAAATCCAACAAAAATAAAACCTCCAAGCCGATCCATAGTGCTAGTGTTCAGTTCAAGTTGAGGGTAAACTGTATTGATGAATCTTAATAGATTCGATTAAAGAAAAGACAATACGCTTTGTTCGACTTCAGTAATTAATTTATTTTAATAAAAGTTAACAAATTAAAATGAAGTTAGTTTTAGTTACATAATTTCATTATTGTAGTAGATTTATTTTATATCGTAAATTCAAAAGTAGTTTCTAAGTTTGAACCACAATACTATATACTTCAAGTTAGTACATGTTAAAATGTTCATAGAAATTTAAATGTTGTTTATTTCAACAAGGTATAAGGAAAACCCTAATAAAATTAAAACAAAGATACATAATGGCGAAAGATGGGTCGAATTGTAAGACATTTGATAACAAATTGTGATTCATGTGCGAGAAATAAACAAACAAAAAACACAACAGAACCACAAACGATTACAGACACTCCCAGCAACAGTTTTGAAGTGGTGTCAATTGACACAGTCGGACCATTACCAATATCAAATGAAAAAAGATATATTTTAACCATGCAATTTGAACTGACTAAATTTGTCGTCGCATACCCTATGACATCAAAAGACGCAACAACAACAGCAAAGACTTTAGTGGAAGAATTTATTCTTAGATATGGACACTTTAAGATTCTTAAATCAGATAAAGGCACAGAATTCAATAACAAATTCTGAGCAACATATGTTCGCTTTTAAGGATAAAACAAACATTCTCTTCTCCATATAACCACCAAACTATAGGTGCCCTTGAAAGAAATCATCGGACACTTAATGAATTCTTACTATCAAATGTCAAAAACAATGAACGGGACAAATGGATTCCATATTTTATGTTTGCATACTCGTACAATACAACACCACATATAGACACTGGTTATTCACCGTATGAGCTCATTTATGGAAAATTGCCTGCTTACCGACAGATATCTTACATTGAATAATAAAACAAAAATTTATGACTACGACAATAAATTATGCTCACGAATTAAGAATCAGGTTACAATACGCACTCAGTAAAGCTAAAGAAATGAGTATAAAAATTAAAGAAAAAAGAATGGAGACAGAAAATAAAAAATATACCAATAAATTAGATTTAGATATAAGCGATTTAGTACTATTAAAATTATGAAATAGAAAGAAAAATGAGGCACCTTATATTGGTCCATATAAAATAATAGAAAAAAGAGGAGTTAATTCAGTAATCGATAAATAAGGAAATGGGTCATTTTTTGAGAATTGACATTTTTTATTGATCGTTTGAAAAAAAAATTTTTCAGTTTTTCTTGGGTTTTAGTTTCTAAATCTAACAAGTAGAAAAGGAGTTCTCCCAGTTGCGCAAAAATAATTTCAAATATTTTTCATTTTACGAGTATTTTTCGATAAAAATTAAAATTGAAAATTTCGAATGTATTAAAAATGTTCTTTTCTTGCATAAAATAACAATAATCCACAAAATAAATAGTAACAATAAATAGTTGAAATTTTGTGGAAAGCAAATAAATTTAATAGGATAATTAATAAAAAAGTTGTTTGTTTACTAAATGATTTTGTTTAAAAGCATGAATGAGTCAAAAAAATATTTTTAAATAACGACACGTAACTTTCTTGGAACTTTTACGGTACCAATACTGTAAGGAATGATGAAATTCAGTATATTTATCTAGAATATAAAAAAATTAATAATAATATGAGCCATTATAAACTAAAAGAACATTTATTAAAAAACAAATACGAAAATGGCCACGGAGATTACAGGCCACGGAGATTACAAAATCGACTATTTCTTAATTTTAATATAGTCAATGTAATTCAATGTCATCCAAATTATATTAGGTTCAAGTATGATTAAATACCTTTCTTTTGGCGGTGATTAGAATAAAAAATATTAATATGGTACAAAAATAACAAGGCCACGGAGATTACACTGAATTTTTACTCGGATAAAAAAATTATTTTGTATGTACTATAAGATGGTGCATCGTAAAAAATTATTAAAAATTGTTTAGTTGTGTGAAAAAGCGAAAATGTTTAGTAATGTTTGTTTTTTCAAAATCTTGTCACACTCATTCAACTAAGTATTGGGACAACAAAAAATTTTTTTTTTTTTGCATATCATAAAATTGAAGTTTAAGAGAAGGCCTTTCAAAGGAAAAGGCCCAACATAAAAATTAAAAACATTTTCATCATTAAAAATATTAATAAAACTGATTAAGCTTCAAAATCACAACCCAAAAAGGCCACGGAGATTACACATTATTAATTACCATGGATATTCGTACCATCAATCGATCTGCAAATTTTTTCTTATAATGCTGACATATAAACACAGTTCCATGCCAAATTTCAAGTCTTCAAATTAAAATGCGAAAAAAAATAGAAGCTATAACGCTAAAAATGTAAATTTTTTAAAACGACCCAAATACATAACAACCTTCTTAAGCCTTACAAACCAAATTATGATTTATAAGAAAAAAAAATGCATTTTTCAAATAATATACTTAATAACAATAATAATAATAATGATAATTAATAATACAATACAATAATGATAAGTACCTACTAACAATTTTACAAAAATGTTCTTTTATTCCCAAAAATTTTGTTTAAGGGTGAGGGTGTAGTGTATCCACATATGCGCCGCCACTGCCCATTCAACAAATGAGTTACAAAACATGTAAAGTGCAATCGAGTATTTTAGTCATAGCACAACAGCACCATTCAACTCGATTGCATTGGTTGTCACTCAATAGTAATAAGATCCGAGTTTAGATATTGTATCCAATAAGAAAATAGAATAATTCCGAATATATGTATAATATTATATGCAGAAGTAAGATAGGAAATAAGTATAACAGTTTAAGACAATAGTATTTAAGGAATTGATTTTTGGCAAAATAAAACAGAGTCATAAGAATATTCATGTCGATTATATCTTTTACGAGTACTTTCAACCTTATGGTGAGCTGACTCGCCATAACATTTTAGCGTGGTGCGCTTACACCAACAATAGGGCAATTCATTTTAACACACCACACCATAGAACAGTGTTTTTCAAACTGTGGGTCGCGACCCCCTGGGGGGTCGCCAAGAGATTCTTGGGGGGTCGCGGTCGCAAGCCGGTAAGACTAATAAACAAATGTCCTGTGCTAAAAAAAATTAAATAAAACAAAAAAATTTTTAGTGCGACATATTTGCCTGTTTATTTTTTAATAAACGTTGAAATCTAAGATTAGTTTTTGACACTTTTAGGATTAAATCATTTTCCAAATTTAGTCTGTTTATTTTTTTAGTTTTAATGTCAAAAATTGAAGAGAATGTGACTTCACACAGGTATGATGTGGCGAATGGCAGTAACAACTTCAAGGCCTCGCTCAGCTGAGAATACTCTCCTCTTCTCTTTATCCGGAAATTGAAAATCGTTTTCAAATTGAATTCCATTCTCAGTATGCCATCTGCACTCTGCAGCTAAATCTAAAAGATTTTCTTTCATCTTTACCGATGGTAGATTGGCGACTTTGACTGACATATTCAAAAAAGGATTTAATACCCATCTTTGTCCATCTCCACTTTCAGAATCCAGTTCCGGAAAGTAACTTAATAGTTTCTTCTCTAAATTATGGTACAGAGCATGAGATGAATATGAGAGTTCAATGATATCGATTCGTCTGATGAAATTTCTTCGAGGATCTTTTGAAAGCAGAGAAAATAATCAAAACTGTTTGTTTGTAAAGACTCTGACCACAAACGAAGCTTTGCGAGGAATCCTCTGATTTTATCTTTTGCAGTTATAATGCTTTCTTCTCTCCCTTGGAGGAAAAGATCAGCAAGAAATGATAATTTTAAGAGCCAGATGGGATCAGAAAAATAAGCCGAATTTCCAGATTTTGAATCTTGTAAGAACATCAATAATTCGGCTTTCAATTCCAGAACTCGTGTCAATACCTTTTCTTTTGACAGCCATCTGACCTCTGTGTGAAAAAGGAGATTAGAAAACATTTTGTTCAATCAATCTCGTAGTTGCGAGATCTTTCTAAAAATATATCGTACAAACACTGGCCAGTAGTATTATCAGGAAGAACTTTGCAAAATAAAATTTCTTCTTCAATGTTTTCCTCTGCTTCAAAACGAACAAATAAAACAAACTGTGCACAGTCTGAAACATCAGTAGATTAATCTAGTTGCAAGGCAAAATGTGGACTCTTCTTTAATTTTTCAATTGATTGTTCATGAATGTCAACGGCCATGTCACTTATTTTCCTCTCAATTGTATTGTCAGAAAGTGATATATTTTTAAGTAATTAAAAAAATAATTTCCCGCAAGCAAAATAAGATTCTCAGCAATTGTATGAGGTTTCCCTACTTTGGCGACTCGGTATGCTACTTGATAGCTAGCTAACAACGCTTTCTCATTGGCACTCGATAACTAAAGCTAATTTAAAAACAAAAAGAATCTATCAAACAAAACAGTAAATCAATATTACAATACATATGTACATACATATGTAGCAAAATAAATCAAATATGAAAAAAAGCGTAGGAATTTTTCGCGAATTAAAGCCGGTCAGTACATGTACTTGTACATACCCTTTTACGTATGTACATTGTACATATGTATGTATGCATTTAGATTTAGATCGTGATAAGGGCATTCAAATTAGATTTATTTCTCTTACCTGAACCACAGTACTTTGTTGCTGGTTAAGGGATTTCAATTTTCGTTCGAAAAATTCTAACGGCTTATATGCTTCTTTGAAATGTTTAGTTAAGAGATGTCGCATAGGGTTTCATACTTTCTTCAGATAAAACTTCACAACAAAGAGCACATTAAGACTTATTATGTAAAACTGTGAAACCATATTTAAGATATTTTACGGCATAAAGTCTATTTTTTTTTTCGTTGCTTCCTCCGCTTCCACTTGCACCGGATGTGCAAGGCTGCAACGGTCTTTTGAGAAACTTGTCCATAGTCACTCGCAAACAACACAACACAACACTTAATTTTTCAATAAGTACTTACTCTCAGTTTAAAAAAATTAAATGACAAAAAATTAAAATTACTGCAAGGCCTGTTACAATTTTTTTTTTGGCAATTCGGGAGAAAATTTCATCGCGAATAAGTAAAATCTTGTGTAATTAGTCCGGCCTTGGAAGGGGTTCATTGTATGTAGCTTTTTAAATAACTGATACATTATAATGGGGGGTCGCCAAAATTTTGTTACTACCAAAGGGGTCGCGTACTCTAAAAGTTTGAAAAACACTGCCATAGAAAAAAGATATAAAGAACACAGTGCATACATTAAACAAAATAAAAATCAAAGTTCTGCCATCGCAGACTATGTCTTGAGGCTTAACCACTTCAATATAGATGCAAGCTGTGTGAGTCTGAAGAAACAAGTAAGGCTAGGAACGCACTTGCGATTTCAATCGCGCGATTTTTAGTCGCAAAAATAGAACACATGAGTTTAAATGAGAATGAACGCACTTGATACCAACAAATCGTGAGGATTTAAAGGTCGCAATTTGTTTCATTTTTCTTGCGATGCGATTATCGTAAGCTTAAATGAAACAAATGTACTCAAATGGATATGCTCACACTTGCGATTTAATTTACTACGACTTAAAAATCGTAGTCGCAAAGAGAAATGGGCATGCACGCACTTGCGATTTTTAATCCACGAATTCTTAGCCGCAAGGAATAAGACACATGGCGTTAAATGTGAATGCACGCACATGCGACTTAAAAATCGTAGCGATTATAAAAATAAAACAAGTTCCATTTTTTCGAGCGATTTATGTGTCGCTACTTATGCTTGCACTCACATAAAAAGTAGTGTGTTTTATTTTTTGCGATTAAATAATCGCGCGCAAAAAAATCACAAGTGCGTTTATGACAATAATTTGTAGCGACTACGACAAGTGCGGTCCTAGCCTACCAAATGAGAGAAAATTGGATGCGTATGAAAGCTATTTCATACAAAGAGATAACAACGCTATCAATGCTGATAACGGCAATATATCATCGAACCTTTTTTCTCTCATGTAATTACAAACTACCCAAAAAGAAGACACCAATTTGATCAGTCGTGCTCGTGATGCTGAAGATGGACTGCATGCAGTCCGAAATGCATACAGGTACGTGTTTTTGATTGTCATTCGTTTAATCGTCGTGATTAGTTGGAAACAGAAGTGTAAAAACATAAAGGTGTTAAATATTTGTTTATTGAAATATAAATTGAAATTGACATATGGAGTGAGTTTAATATTTTTATTCGCACTTGAATGCTGCGCTGGCTATGCAGCAATGAATAAAACACACCTAATGTCGTATGATGTTATTGCAAGATATATACATATGTATGTATAATGTATATGTTTTATGTACATAAGTATGGTAAGATCGAACCATTTTCTTCTCACTTGATTATAGACAGCCAAGCAGGCAGTATGCCATTTATACGTTTATATATTTAATAAAATTAAAAAATAAAATAATGCTTTAAATATTAAACAATTTGTCTTTAAATCAATCACGATCATAACAAGGTATTTTGCTTGTGAATAAGCGTAGTGACATATCACAATTTCTCTTGGTTTCAGAAGTGGCCATGATGCCTTTGTCTAATCTTGTTTTATTGTTTAAACATCGGCTGTTTTGATCATATCATAATTTTTTTACAATTATCTAGAAATTGTATGCCTCTTAAGGGTAGGTGTCCATTGAAAAAATAGGTTAGACTTTTGCGCTAAGCTGTATAACTTTCACAATTTTACGAATATTTCAATGAAATAAACGGTCATCGATTAGAAAAATGTTAGTCAAAATACTTTTGCAGTTTTGAAAAAAATATAAAAATGTTGTGTGCCTTAAAACTGCCACACAAGTGGAAAAATCATACATTTTAGTAAGGTCCTTATTCAAATGATAGGGAAATTCCGAAAATATTACTTTTTTATTTCTTTTATATTTTTTTTATAGAAACAACATATTCCCAAATCATGTATCGGTCTTCTTTTTTTATTCTGTTTTATTATTTATTCAAAAAAAAAATATACAAAACTATGAAAAACGAAGGAAATTTGCATAGTGGTATGAATGCTCTACTGGATAAAACTTCATAAGTATAAAAGATAACGAAGTAAAATTCACTCTTATACAAAGCCAATAAGTATGTGCAATTACGTTAATATTTTTTTTTATTTTTTTTTATTTTTACAGTAACTTTTTACTAACAAAAGTCAAAAAATATACATTTTTTTACAAATATTTTGTTCTCTACCCTGGGAAATTGAGAGTTATATTTTTTAATTTTTGGAAATAATTTTTTAATCAAAGATTTATATTCTCTGAACAGCGTATCGGTCTTAAAAATTTAATTAAACTCATCTAAAGTTCATAAAAATGCAATTCAATATGACAGTATTTGTAATTCATTTGCAACAAAAGTATTGACAATACAGTTCTCACATATTTTTTTTATTTTTGTTTGATATTTTATTTACTAAATTCAAAAATACAAAATACTTTTTTCACTCAATATTTATTTAATTTTATTTTTATAAAAGAGGTCTATTTTGCATTTTTTAACAAAAAGTTCCTTTGCACACGCACACAAGTAAGTTTTCAGTTCACAAGAATGCCACTGCAATATCAGCGCTTTGAAAGAGAAGGTTTCGTATTCTCTGTGCAAAAGAATTTTGTCCGCCCATCCGCTCTCTTGATTGTTTTTTTTTTGTCTGGCCTCATTTAGTTTTTTATTCTTGTTTATGACTTGTCATCTTGCATCCCGTATTACAAGAACAGAAAAAATAAAAAAAACGTGTGAGAAATGATTGTTTTTAGTAGGTATGTATATCGGTCGGAGGTAGGGCGGAAAAATGTTTTTTGTGTATGTATAAAAAAGAATATAAGTAGGTTATCACACATTCGCTGTCATAAATTTTGTTTTTTTGTATTTTTTTATTTGCGATCTATCATCATTCTACTGGTTTTTTTTTGTTTCTTCTATGGAAAGCCATTTTAGGTACACACATAGTAATAAATTGCGATGCATAGTGATCTTTATTTTTTTTTTGCCAAAGGGTGTGTATATGATGGAAAAAAGGAAATCTGCGATGTTGTGTTTAGAATAAGATACTATGCATATAAGTATCTACAATAGATTTTGTGTTGTTTTTTCCGATAGGTAGGTTCATAGGTAATGCAGAGGTGCAGCGCCTTGTATTGATTTGGTATCGTAAGGATTGTTTTGATTTAATTTTGCGTAGGTAGGTAATGGATGTATCAAAAATATATTAGATTAGTACATGTTAATCCTGTGAATGAACGCAAATTGCATTTCACTGTAAGGGAATACGCAACAACCAAGGGATATGGCAAGTGGATGGCGCCAAAATATTATGTACAATATTATGCAGGTACCAATCTATTAATCTAAATACCTATGAATACCTATGAGAACGCAACTGGCTACTTCACAGAGCACTGTTTATGAAAATTTCGGCGCGGCGGTGCTCGAGAGATTCAAATGTTTCAGTTAGACAACGGTCGCCTATAATTTTTAGAGCGCTCTTTTGAATTCTGTGCAAGAGACTAAAGAGGGTTTTTAGAGCACCTACCTAGTGGGAATTGCACTCGAGCTTTGGACGAATATAGACCTTATAGATTACAGCCAGATTAGTAGGTGTAAAAAACTTCTTGCATCGGCGGAGAAAATCTAAACACTTAGCGGCATTTTTGGTTACGTCAAACATGTTATCACTTCACAAATGACGGTCTGTGATGCACATACCTAGAAGCTATTCAGTCTCCTCGATGCAAGTGCCAAACAGCATTGAGTTTTCGAAGCTTTGAATTCTATACGTTTTCTGATTCCCCATTGGACAATGCTATCAAGAACAGAATTTAATGAGCTTATCATACGCTGCCGTTGGTAGTCCACATCCGAAGGACAAGGATGTGAATCTAAAAACGAATATGAAAAGCTGAGGTTACTGTCGTCAGCAAAACAATTAAGCGGAATAATATTCAGAAACTGTCGGAGACAAAACGGACCCCTAGGGCACACCAGCATTTATTTATTTATTTATTCATCAAGCAGAGACACAGCTCTTAAAGACTACTTAGAACAATAGTAAATTTATATAAATAATAATAAATAAAACAAAACAAAAATAGAATGTACAATTAACATTAACCACCGAACTTTATTATTAATAACAATTTTTTTTAAAACAGTCCCTACTTAAATATAAATTAAAATGAATAGCATTACAAACAGAATTAGCTTGTCTTAAAAAGCGAGTTAAGAGTTCATTGATTCCATAATTGACCCTATGAAAGGGTACACAAAATAAACGATTATTTTATTACGTAATTCACGAAAAGGAATATGAAAGCCAATCAACGAATGCAAGTAAGGGCAATTGATTTTATAACTTATTAAATCTCTGACAAGCATTACACCGAAATAAATACGTCGTGATTCTAGGGATTGAATGCCCAATATCAGATTTGAAACCGTCCAAAACTACTTTTAGTAAACGGTCCGAAAGGTAATTTCTAATCCAACGAAGAAGAGATTCATCGAATTACAAAAAAAAAGAATATCAAAACAATAAAAATACACAAATAAGTAAGTTTAAAAGCATAGGAACTCAACACACTGATGTGTACACGAATCCTATGTATGAAAATTTCGCTTGCATATCTGTTTTTAATTTAAAATTAAACTATATTTAAATATAGTAATTTTAATGTTATTTTTTATAAAAGAATGTTTTATTAATTAAATTAAATTAAATTTTTGTACACAATTTTCTTTAAAATTAAAAGAAATGTATTGACAATTTTAAGTATTTAAAAGTATATATTTAAGGAAAACATTTGTCGTATACAATATTATTTCAAAATCAAAGAATCTGCGATGTAAAAATTTTGATCGAAATCGGAAGACTCGCAAATGAAAAAGTAGAAAATAAAAAGAAGGTTCTATGACAGGTACCGATAATAACATTTATTTTTTACCAAAGTGTGGACTGCATTGTTGGTACAGTTATCTATACATAATTTAAAATAAAAAAGCATGAGAGCCGTTTTCAAAATAATTATAATATTTCATAATGGCTGTATGGAAGGAACCGAGCTAAAGTAAAACAAACCATTTCAATTTCTCCTCTAGGCTACAGATTGCGGTACAGAGTTGCAGATAGACGGAATCATTACTCTTTTGTGTTGTAATGTCAACTTATGAAAATTCCCAGTTCAAATTTGTCTAAAAGCAAGTAAAAAGTCATTTTAAAATCTACTTCGATTTTTCCCAATTTACATACTTCACTTTTTTCTTCAAATCTCCTTCCATTTTTTTCCGGAAGTGGTAACGCTGATAGGGATTTCAAGTCTAAGATGTGTAACAAATGCAAAATTATGAAAATTGTTATCATTGTTTTTATTTTGATGATTAGGTACATAATATTCAGGAACAATAGATAATAAACGAACGGTTTGATCAACCAATTTCAAAATTGATAATCTGTTTGTTTAAAAAACAGTTCTCCACTTTTCTTAAATGAACGGTCAATTGTAAAAAATCAATTATGTATCTCCATAAATTGTTTCAAAGAATCCATTATCTATAACGAATTTATTCATGTTTCAAAACTGCCCAATTTACCTTTTATGTTGTCAATTTTTACATGTAAATTAGTAGTCAAAGACGGAACCACTTTTTAATCTGAAGCTATATTTTTTTGCACTTATTAATTTTATTAAATCATAAATAATCTCAAGACAATGAAGCTCTTCAAAAAATAAAAATTTAAAATGTTTAACTATGGATATTTTTTATTTTTAGAAACTCTGAAACAAGAAAAAGAAATATTTAAAACGCTTTTGGTTTCATCCCAATACGACCACTTTTGAAAAAGACTCAAAAGAACATTTGAAAAAGACTCAAAAGAACATTTATAGGTATAGGTACATAGTTAATATTATTATTTTTGAAAGTGTATTAATTTACTTGGGTTAGGAAATTTAATAATTTTTTTAGTTGAGCAATTTTTGAATTGTGAACTTTTTCCTAAAATTAATTGTCTACATTAAAAATGAATTATAAATATCAGAGCAAATTCCCCGGGTTCCTAATGTCTAAATCTGTGCTCCCTTTTCTTTATTTTTTAAAATATCCTGAAAAGTAAAAGTCCTAGAACCAACAGATTAACCTTGTATAAATACGCAAAGAATAAAAACGCTATCTACCTAAATGCAAAAAGTTTCAATTCACCTGCAACCAAAAATAAAACAGAAAACAAACCGTCTATTATTGTGTCTAATTGTGCGCAAAATTGAATGCAAAAAACCCAATTGAATTGACTAGGATTGCGCACAAGATAAATGAAAGTTTTTTTTCCTTTTGTATTTTGGGTAGAAAAAATAATTTTTCGTGAATCGTGATTGTTTGAGGTTTAGGAAAGGCAAATTAATTTTTTTGCATTCAGCGCTCACAATTAGACACAATAATGGACGGTTTGTTTTCTGTTTTATTTTTGGTTGCAGGTGAATTGAAACTTTTCGCATTTAGGTAGATAGCGTTTTTATTCTTTGCGTATTTATACAAGGTTAATCTATTGGTTCTAGGACTTTTACTTTTCAGGATATTTTAAAAAATAAAGAAAAGGGAGCACAGATTTAGACATTAGGAACCCGGGGAATTTGCTCTGATATTCATAATTTATTTTTAATGTAGACAATTAATTTTAGGAAAAAGTTCACAATTCAAAAATTGCTCAACTAAAAAAATTATTAAATTTCCTAACCCAAGTAAATTAATACACTTTCAAAAATAACAATGGTAACTATGTACCTATACCTATAAATGTTCTTTTGAGTCTTTTTCAAAGGGCTGTAACTCTGCGAAAAGTGGTCGTATTGGGATGAAACCAAAAGCGTTTTAAATATTTCTTTTTCTTGTTTCAGAGTTTCTAAAAATAAACAATATCCATAGTTAAACATTTTAAATTTTTATTTTTTAAAGAGCTTCATTGTCTTGAGATTATTTATGGTTCAATAAAATTAATAAGTGCAAAAAAATATAGCCTCAGATTAAAAAAGGGTTCCGTCTTTGACCACTAATTAACATGTAAAAATTGACAACATAAAAGGTAAATTGGGCAGTTTTGAAAACATGAATAAATTCGTTATACTTAGATAATGGATTCTTTGAAACAATTTATGGAGATACATAATTGATTTTTTACAATTGACCGTTCATTTAAGAAAAGTGGAAAAGTGTTTTTTAAACAAACAGATTATCAATTTTGAAATTGGTTGATGAAACCGTTCGTTTATTATCTATTGTTCCTGAATATTATGTACCTAATCATCAAAATAAAAACAATGATAACAATTTTCATAGTTTTGCATTTGTTACATATCTTAGACTTGAAGTCCCTATCAGCGTTACCACTTCCGGAAAAAATGGAAGGAGATTTGAAGAAAAAAGTGAAGTAAATTGGGAAAAATCGAAGTAGATTTTAAAATGACTTTTTACTTGCTTTTAGATAAATTTGAACTGGGAATTTTCATAAGTTGACATTACAACACAAAAGAGTAATGATTCCGTCTATCTGCAACTCTGTACCTCAATCTGCAGCCTAGAGGAGAAATTGAAATGGTTTGTTTTACTTTAGCTCAGTTCCTTCCATACAGCCATTATGAAATATTATAATTATTTTGAAAACGGCTCTAATGCTTTCTTTTTTTTAAATTATGTATAGATAACTGTACCAACAATGCAGTCCACACTTTGGTAAAAAATAAATGTTATTATCGGTATCTGTCGCTGTCATAGAACCTTCTTTTTATTTTCTACTTTTTCATTTGCGACTCTTCCGATTTCGATCAAAATTTTTACATCGCAGATTCTTTGATTTTGAAATAATATTGTATACGACAAATGTTTTCCATAAATGTATACTTTTAAATACTTAAAATTGTCAATACATTTCTTTTAATTTTAAAGAAAATTGTGTACAAAAATTTAATTTAATTTAATTAATAAAACATTCTTTTATAGAAAATAACATTAAAATTACTGTATTTATATATAGTTTAATTTTAAATTAAAAAATGCAAGCGAAATTTTCATACATAGGATTCGTGTACACATCAGTGTGTTGAGTTCCTATGCTTTTAAACTTACTTATTTGTGTATTTTTATTGTTTTGATATTCTTTTTTTTTTTTTAATTCGATGAATCTCTTCTTCGTTGGATTAGAAATTACCTTTCGGACCGTTTACTAAAAGTAGTTTTGGACGGTTTCAAATCTGATATTGGGCATTCAATCCCTAGAATCATGACGTATTTATTTCGGTGTAATGCTTGTCAGAGATTTAATAAATTATAAAATCAATTGCCCTTACTTGCTTTCGTTGATTGACTTTCATGTTCCTTTTCGTGAATTACGTAATAATCGTTTATTTTGTGTACCCTTTCATAGGGTCAATTATGGAATCAATGAACTCTTAACTCGCTGTTTAAGACAAGCTAATTCTGTTTGTAATGCTATTGATTTTAATTTATATTTAAGTAGGGACTGTTTAAAAAAAAAATGTTATTAATAATAAAGTTCGGTGGTTAATGTTAATTGTACATTCTATTTTTGTTTTGTTTTATTTATTATTATTTATATAAATTTACTACTGTTCTAAGTAGTCTTTAAGAGCTGTGTCTCTGCTTGATGAATAAATAAATAAATAAATGCTGGTGTGCCCCAGGGGTCCGTTTTGTCTCCGACAGTTTCTGAATATTATTCCGCTTAATTGTTTTGCTGACGACAGTAACCTCAGCTTTTCATATTCGTTTTTAGATTCACATTATTGTCCTTCGGATGTGGACTACCAACGGCAGCGTATGATAAGCTCATTAAATTCTGATCTTGATAGCATTGTCCAATGGGGAATCAAAAAACGTACAGAATTTCAAGCTTCGAAAACTCAATGCTGTTTGGCACTTGCATTGAGGAAACTGAACAACTCTCTGTGCTCGGTATGTGCATTACAGACCACCTTGTATGGAATGATCACATATTCGACGTGGCCAAAAACGCTGCCAAGTGTTTAGTGCTTACACATGAGACACGAACTGCGAACTGCGAATTGCGAATGGTCGCGAATTTTGACATTTCTTTCACATGAGTAATTTTTTTGGTTGCCGAACAGTGCGAATAGTCAACAAAACAAAACCAAAAGTAAATAAATTAAAGTAAAATGAGTGCTAAGAAAAAATATTTAAAGAAAAGGTGGCTTTTATGCAGTTTCATTTGTTACCAATTATATTATTTTAAATTATTTTACCCTTTTTTCCATAGATTCACTCATCAACGAGCAACACAACACAGTAGAGATGTTATACATTTGAGGTTAGGTTCGAACGAATTTTTTAGTCGCCGGTTTGTGGAATGCGTTCACTAGTTGTGGATTGCGAATTTACATTTGACAGTTCGCAGAAGATACGTTGTTGGTCGCGTAAAAAATATTAAAATACAAAATATTTCAATTTATAGTTATTTTATGCAGTGTTTTCCTTTTAAATCGTTGATTCGATCATTAATTCACTTCGTCGTAAAGTTAGAATAAAACAAAAATTGATATTAGCTGTGAAAATTGCTTAAAAAGATTTATTCGCATTCGCAGTTCGCAGCTCATGTGTAAATCACTTTTAGGTTTCCTTCGACGTTGCAAGAAATTTTTTAGACCTACTAATCTGGCTGTAATCTATAAGGCCTATATGCGTCCAAAGCTCGAGTGCAATTCCCACTAGGCAGGTGCTCTAAACCCCCTCTTTAGTATCTTGCACAGAATTCAAAAGAGAGCTCTAAAAATTATAGGCGGCCGTTGTGTAACTGAAACATTTGAATCTCTCGAGCAACGCCGCAATTTTCATAAACATTGCTCTAGTGAAGTAGCCAGTTGCGTTCTACCCCTCAAATAATTCAACCGTAATACCCGTACTTCTAGGACTGCTCATCATTTTCGCCCAATTTCGGACGTACTGTCAAGTAAGTGATTCTTTTTTTAGCCGCACTACACGAATCTGGAATGCTTTACCCGGCTCAATATTTCCCACTCATTGTAATGTGCAGACATTAAAAACCAATGTGTATCGGTATTTCCTTTCTCATCCTATCCTACTTTCCTAATTTCTTGCACTGTGTTTAACATTTTAATTTTATTCATAACCCCTTGACCTTGAGTGCGCGTTTAATATAAAAAAAAATACTACCTAGAGTGAAATAGAGAAAAAGAAGTAGATTTGGACTTTTTTTTGTAAAATTGAAATAGGTTGAAACAGAGATTTTTAAAATGAGGTAGATTTCAGTATTTGGCTGATGGTGCGAAGTAAGAAGTAGATTTTAAATATTTTGAAAAAAAAAATCTATATCTACTATAATTGAAGTAAAATCGTGCCACTGGTTCCCATTAGCTGAAACAAATTTTGTAGAAAAAGTTTGTCAATTTTATTTCCAATAACATCATTGTATTTTAATTTTACTTTGTATACTAATATACTAATTTTAAGCTTCTATTTTATTAAGCAAAAACTAAAAATGCATTTTATATAAAAACTGATCTTATTAAAAAAAAACGAATTTCATTAATTCAATTTTATTTCCAATAACATCATTGTATTTTAATTTTACTTTGTATACTAATATACTAATTTTAAGCTTCTATTTTATTAAGCAAAAACTAAAAATGCATTTTATATAAAAACTGATCTTATTAAAAAAAAACGAATTTCATTAAGTCATTTCGAAATTATTCACAATTTGTCAACTACCAACGTAACAATTGGTGGTCGTAAGTAAAACGTGTTAGAAAAAAATGTTGATTGGCAGATATGTACAGATAACCGGCTAAGCTTTAATAAAAACGAACTTAATATTGGTTTTTCAAACATGTCAAAATCTTCATCAAAAAAAAAAAAACAAAAAAATGTGCTCTTATTTTTATATAATTTTTTTAATTTTGACACCAACAACATTATTGGAAAACTAATACTTGTTTTTTTTTTTACAAATTAAAAACTAAGTGATAATGAATATATGAACATACATATGTATATTATATATATAAAGGTCGTTCTTATTAGAACTAGGCCAGATTTGCCTATTGTCCTTTGTTAAAAAATATCTCATTTCGAAATTTTCAACGAAATTACATCATGTGGCCTTATGAAAACGAAGTAGGTAGTACATATGTATGTATTTTCTATTTGCTTACTTTTTATCAATTTTTGTTGCTTGAGTTTTTTGTTTCCTTTGTTTGTTTTTGGAGGCAGTTGTTGCAAACAAATATTTATAGGTATGTACAAAATAGATTTGCACAATAAAAACACAACAGAAAATAACTGTAACGAGAGTATTATCTATCACCATGACATATTGAAATAAAGGAGACAAATCTTCCTATGTAAAACCAACAAAAATACATAAAAGAAGCGCACTTCCCATATTCTTTCTATATACTTTCACCATTCTTCTACCATTGGAATACGTCACCACCGAAAACAAAAAGTGATCGAATTTTCCTTCTTAACTTATTTATATAAATATGTACATAGGTATTTAGATTAATAGATACCTGCATAATATTGTACATAATATTTTGGCGCCATCTACTTGCCATATCCCTTGGTTGTTGCGTATTCGCTTACAGTGAAATGCAATTTGCGTTCATTCACAGGATTAACATGTACTAATCTAATATATTTTTGATACATCCATTACCTACCTACGCAAAATTAAATCAAAACAATCCTTACGATACCAAATCAATACAAGGCGTTGCACCTCTACATTACCTATGAACCTACCTATCGGAAAAAACAACACAAAATCTATTGTAGATACTTATATGCATACATATGTATCATATTCTATACACAACATCGCAGATTTCCTTTCTTCCATCATGTACACACCCTTTGGCAAAAAAAAATGAAGATCACTATGCATCGCAATTTATTACTATGTGTGTACCTAAAATGGCTTTCCATAGAAGAAACAAAAAAAAAAAAACAGTAGAATGATGATAGATCGCAAATAAAAAAATACAAAAAAAAACAAAATTTATGACAGCGAATGTGTGATAACCTACTTATATTTTTTTTATACATACACAAAGAACATTTTTCCACCCTACCTCCGACAATGTGGAATGGTCATTGCATCATATACGATATACCTACTAAAAACAATCATTTCTCACACGTTTTTTTTTTATTTTTTCTGTTCTTGTAAAACGAGATGCAAGATGACAAGTCATAAACAAGAATAAAAAACTAAATGTGCCCAGACAAAAAAAAAATAGAATCAAGAGAGCGGATGGGCGGACAAAATTCTTTTGCACAGAGAATACGAAACCTTCTCTTTCAAAGCGCTGATATTGCAGTGGCATTCTTGTGAACTGAAAACTTACTTGTGTGCGTGTGCAAAGGAACTTTTTGTTAAAAAATGCAAAATAGACCTCTTTTATAAAAATAAAATTAAATAAATATTGAGTGAAAAAAGTATTTTGTATTTTTGAATTTAGTAAATAAAATATCAAACAAAAATAAAAAAAATATGTGAGAACTGTATTGTCAATACTTTTATTGCAAATGCATTACAAATACTGTCATATTGAATTGCATTTTTATGAACTTTAGATGAGTTTAATTAAATTTTAAAGACCGATATGCTGTTTAGAGAATATAAATCTTTGATTAAAAAATTATTTCCAAAAATTAAAAAATATAACTCTCAATTTCCCAGGGTAGAGAACAAAATATTTGTAAAAAAATTTATATCTTTTGACTTTTGTTAGTAAAAAGTTACTGTAAAAATAAAAAAAAATATTAACGTAATTGCACATACTTATTGGCTTTATATAAGAGTGAATTTTACTTCGTTATGTTTTATACTTATGAAGTTTTGTCCAGTAGAGCATTCATACCACTATGCCTTAAAACTGCCACACAAGTGGAAAAATCATACATTTTAGTAAGGTCCTTATTCAAATGATAGGGAAATTCCGAAAATATTACTTTTTTATTTTTTTTATATTTTTTTTATAGAAACAACATATTCCTAAATCATGTATCGGTCTTCTTTTTTTATTCTGTTTCATTATTTATTCAAAAAAAAATATACAAAACTATGAAAAACGAAGGAAATTTGCATAGTGGTATGAATGCTCTACTGGACAAAACTTCATAAGTATAAAACATAACGAAGTAAAATTCACTCTTATATAAAGCCAATAAGTATGTGCAATTACGTTAATATTTGTTTTTATTTTTTTTTTATTTTTACAGTAACTTTTTACTAACAAAAGTCAAAAAATATAAATTTTTTTACAAATATTTTGTTCTCTACCCTGGGAAATTGAGAGTTATATTTTTTAATTTTTGGAAATAATTTTTTAATCAAAGATTTATATTCTCTTAACAGCATATCGGTCTTTAAAATTTAATTAAACTCATCTAAAGTTCATAAAAATGCAATTAAATATGACAGTATTTGTAATGCATTTGCAATAAAAGTATTGACAATACAGTTCTCACATATTTTTTTATTTTTGTTTGATATTTTATTTACTAAATTCAAAAATACAAAATACTTTTTTCACTCAATATTTATTTAATTTTATTTTTATAAAAGAGGTCTATTTTGCATTTTTTAACAAAAAGTTCCTTTGCACACGCACACAAGTAAGTTTTCAGTTCACAAGAATGCCACTGCAATATCAGCGCTTTGAAAGAGAAGGTTTCGTATTCTCTGTGCAAAAGAATTTTGTCCGCCCATCCGCTCTCTTGATTCTTTTTTTTTTTTGTCTGGGCACATTTAGTTTTTTATTCTTGTTTATGACTTGTCATCTTGCATCTCGTATTACAAGAACAGAAAAAATAAAAAAAAAACGTGTGAGAAATGATTGTTTTTAGTAGGTATATCGTATATGATGCAATGACCATTCCACATTGTCGGAGGTAGGGTGGAAAAATGTTCTTTGTGTATGTATAAAAAAAATATAAGTAGGTTATCACACATTCGCTGTCATAAATTTTGTTTTTTTTTTTGTATTTTTTTATTTGCGATCTATCATTCTACTGTTTTTTTTTTTTGTTTCTTCTATGGAAAGCCATTTTAGGTACACACATAGTAATAAATTGCGATGCATAGTGATCTTCATTTTTTTTTGCCAAAGGGTGTGTACATGATGGAAGAAAGGAAATCTGCGATGTTGTGTATAGAATAAGATACATATGCATATAAGTATCTACAATAGATTTTGTGTTGTTTTTTCCGATAGGTAGGTTCATAGGTAATGTAGAGGTACAACGCCTTGTATTGATTTGGTATCGTAAGGATTGTTTTGATTTAATTTTGCGTAGGTAGGTAATGGATGTATCAAAAATATATTAGATAGTACATGTTAATCCTGTGAATGAACGCAAATTGCATTTCACTGTAAGCGAATACGCAACAACCAAGGGATATGGCAAGTAGATGGCGCCAAAATATTATGTACAATATTATGCAGGTATCTATTAATCTAAATACCTATGTACATATTTATATAAATAAGTTAAGAAGGAAAATTCGATCACTTTTTGTTTTCGGTGGTGACGTATTCCAATGGTAGAAGAATGGTGAAAGTATATAGAAAGAATATGGGAAGTGCGCTTCTTTTATGTATTTTTGTTGGTTTTACATAGGAAGATTTGTCTCCTTTATTTCAATATGTCATGGTGATAGATAATACTCTCGTTACAGTTATTTTCTGTTGTGTTTTTATTGTGCAAATCTATTTTGTACATACCTATACATATTTTTTTGCAACAACTGCCTCCAAAAACAAACAAAGGAAAGAAAAAACTCAAGCAAAAAAAATTGATAAAAAGTAAGCAAATAGAAAATACATACATATGTACTACCTACTTCGTTTTCATTAGGCCACATGATGTAATTTCGTTGAAAATTTCGAAATGAGATAATTTTTAACAAAGGACAATAGGCAAATCTGACCTAGTTCTAATAAGAACGACCTTTATATAATATACATATGTATGTTCATATATTC
This sequence comes from Chrysotoxum bicinctum, assembly GCA_911387755.1. Taxonomy (NCBI): domain Eukaryota; kingdom Metazoa; phylum Arthropoda; class Insecta; order Diptera; family Syrphidae; genus Chrysotoxum; species Chrysotoxum bicinctum. Next base: position 128,846,186 of record OU426987.1, on the reverse strand, counting down.
ATTATCACTTAGTTTTTAATTTGTAAAAAAAAAAACAAGTATTAGTTTTCCAATAATGTTGTTGGTGTCAAAATTAAAAAATGATATAAAAATAAGAGCACATTTTTTGTTTTTTTTTTTCGATGAAGATTTTGACATGTTTGAAAAACCAATATTAAGTTCGTTTTTATTAAAGCTTAGTCGGTTATCTGTACATATCTGCCAATCAACATTTTTTTCTAACACGTTTTACTTACGACCACCAATTGTTACGTTGGTAGTTGACAAATTGTGAATAATTTCGAAATGACTTAATGAAATTCGTTTTTTTTTAATAAGATCAGTTTTTATATAAAATGCATTTTTAGTTTTTGCTTAATAAAATAGAAGCTTAAAATTAGTATATTAGTATATGTACAAAGTAAAATTAAAATACAATGATGTTATTGGAAATAAAATTGACAAACTTTTTCTACAAAATTTGTTTCAGCTAATGGGAACCAGTGGCACCATTTTACTTCAATTATAGTAGATATAGATTTTTTTTTCAAAATATTTAAAATCTACTTCTTACTTCGCACCATCAGCCAAATACTGAAATCTACCTCATTTTAAAAATCTCTGTTTCAACCTATTTCAATTTTACAAAAAAAAGTCCAAATCTACTTCTTTTTCTCTATTTCACTCTAGGTAGTATTTTTTTTTATATTAAACGGGCACTCAAGGTCAAGGGGTTATGAATAAAATTAAAATGTTAAACACAGTGCAAGAAATTAGGAAAGTAGGATAGGATGAGAAAGGAAATACCGATACACATTGGTTTTTAATGTCTGCACATTACATTGAGTGGGAAATATTAAGCCGGGTAAAGCATTCCAGATTCGTGTAGTGCGGCTAAAAAAAGAATCACTTACTTGACAGTACGTCCGAAATTGGGCGAAAATGATGAGCAGTCCTAGAAGTACGGGTATTACGGTTGAATTATTTGAGGGGGAGAACGCAACTGGCTACTTCACTAGAGCAATGTTTATGAAAATTGCGGCGTTGCTCGAGAGATTCAAATGTTTCAGTTACACAACGGCCGCCTATAATTTTTAGAGCTCTCTTTTGAATTCTGTGCAAGAGACTAAAGAGGGGGTTTAGAGCACCTGCCTAGTGGGAATTGCACTCGAGCTTTGGACGCATATGGGCCTTATAGATTACAGCCAGATTAGTAGGTCTAAAAAATTTCTTGCAACGTCGAAGGAAACCTAAAAGTGCTTTACACATGAGCTGCGAACTGCGAATGCGAATAAATCTTTTTAAGTAATTTTCACAGCTAATATCAATTTTTGTTTTATTCTAACTTTACGACGAAGTGAATTAATGATCGAATCAACGATTTAAAAGGAAAACACTGCATAAAATAACTATAAATTGAAATATTTTGTATTTTAATATTTTTTACGCGACCAACAACGTATCTTCTGCGAACTCTCAAATGTAAATTCGCAATCCACAACTAGTGAACGCATTCCACAAACCGGCGACTAAAAAATTCGTTCGAACCTAACCTCAAATGTATAACATCTCTACTGTGTTGTGTTGCTCGTTGATGAGTGAATCTATGGAAAAAAGGGTAAAATAATTTAAAATAATATAATTGGTAACAAATGAAACTGCATAAAAGCCACCTTTTCTTTAAATATTTTTTCTTAGCACTCATTTTACTTTAATTTATTTACTTTTGGTTTTGTTTTGTTGACTATTCGCACTGTTCGGCAACCAAAAAAATTACTCATGTGAAAGAAATGTCAAAATTCGCGACCATTCGCAATTCGCAGTTCGCAGTTCGTGTCTCATGTGTAAGCACTAAACACTTGGCAGCGTTTTTGGCCACGTCGAATATGTGATCATTCCATACAAGGTGGTCTGTAATGCACATACCAAGCACAGAGAGTTGTTCAGTTTCCTCAATGCAAGTGCCAAACAGCATTGAGTTTTCGAAGCTTGAAATTCTATACGTTTTTTTGATTCCCCATTGGACAATGCTATCAAGATCAGAATTTAATGAGCTTATCATACGCTGCCGTTGGTAGTCCACATCCGAAGGACAAGGATGTGAATCTAAAAACGAATATGAAAAGCTGAAGGTTATTGTCGTCAGCAAAACAATTAAGCGGAATAATATTCAGAAACTGTCGGAGACAAAACGGACCCCTGGGGCACACCAGCATTTATTTATTTATTTATTCATCAAGCAGAGACACAGCTCTTAAAGACTACTTAGAACAGTAGTAAATTTATATAAATAATAATAAATAAAACAAAACAAAAATAGAATGTACAATTAACATTAACCACCGAACTTTATTATTAATAACAATTTTTTTTAAAACAGTCCCTACTTAAATATAAATTAAAATCAATAGCATTACAAACAGAATTAGCTTGTCTTAAACAGCGAGTTAAGAGTTCATTGATTCCATAATTGACCCTATGAAAGGGTACACAAAATAAACGATTATTACGTAATTCACGAAAAGGAACATGAAAGTCAATCAACGAAAGCAAGTAAGGGCAATTGATTTTATAATTTATTAAATCTCTGACAAGCATTACACCTAAATAAATACGTCATGATTCTAGGGATTGAATGCCCAATATCAGATTTGAAACCGTCCAAAACTACTTTTAGTAAACGGTCCGAAAGGTAATTTCTAATCCAACGAAGAAGAGATTCATCGAATTAAAAAAAAAAAAAGAATATCAAAACAATAAAAATACACAAATAAGTAAGTTTAAAAGTATAGGAACTCAACACACTGATGTGTACACGAATCCTATGTATGAAAATTTCGCTTGCATATGTGTTTTTAATTTAAAATTAAACTATATTTAAATACAGTAATTTTAATGTTATTTTCTATTAAAGAATGTTTTATTAATTAAATTAAATAAAATTTTTGTACACAATTTTCTTTAAAATTAAAAGAAATGTATTGACAATTTTAAGTATTTAAAAGTATACATTTATGGAAAACATTTGTCGTATACAATATTATTTCAAAATCAAAGAATCTGCGATGTAAAAATTTTGATCGAAATCGGAAGAGTCGCAAACGAAAAAGTAGAAAATAAAAAGAAGGTTCTATGACAGCGACAGATACCGATAATAACATTTATTTTTTACCAAAGTGTGGACTGCATTGTTGGTACAGTTATCTATACATAATTTAAAAAAAAGAAAGCATTAGAGCCGTTTTCAAAATAATTATAATATTTCATAATGGCTGTATGGAAGGAACTGAGCTAAAGTAAAACAAACCATTTCAATTTCTCCTCTAGGCTGCAGATTGAGGTACAGAGTTGCAGATAGACGGAATCATTACTCTTTTGTGTTGTAATGTCAACTTATGAAAATTCCCAGTTCAAATTTGTCTAAAAGCAAGTAAAAAGTCATTTTAAAATCTACTTCGATTTTTCCCAATTTACTTCACTTTATTCTTCAAATCTCCTTCCATTTTTTCCGGAAGTGGTAACGCTGATAGGGACTTCAAGTCTAAGATATGTAACAAATGCAAAACTATGAAAATTGTTATCATTGTTTTTATTTTGATGATTAGGTACATAATATTCAGGAACAATAGATAAAAAACGAACGGTTTGATCAACCAATTTTAAAATTGATAATCTGTTTGTTTAAAAAACACTTTTCCACTTTTCTTAAATGAACGGTCAATTGTAAAAAATCAATTATGTATCTCCATAAATTGTTTCAAAGAATCCATTATCTAAGTATAACGAATTTATTCATGTTTTCAAAACTGCCCAATTTACCTTTTATGTTGTCAATTTTTACATGTTAATTAGTGGTCAAAGACGGAACCACTTTTTAATCTGAGGCTATATTTTTTTGCACTTATTAATTTTATTGAACCATAAATAATCTCAAGACAATGAAGCTCTTTAAAAAATAAAAATTTAAAATGTTTAACTATGGATATTGTTTATTTTTAGAAACTCTGAAACAAGAAAAAGAAATATTTAAAACGCTTTTGGTTTCATCCCAATACGACCACTTTTCGCAGAGTTACAGCCCTTTGAAAAAGACTCAAAAGAACATTTATAGGTATAGGTACATAGTTACCATTATTATTTTTGAAAGTGTATTAATTTACTTGGGTTAGGAAATTTAATAATTTTTTTAGTTGAGCAATTTTTGAATTGTGAACTTTTTCCTAAAATTAATTGTCTACATTAAAAATAAATTATGAATATCAGAGCAAATTCCCCGGGTTCCTAATGTCTAAATCTGTGCTCCCTTTTCTTTATTTTTTAAAATATCCTGAAAAGTAAAAGTCCTAGAACCAATAGATTAACCTTGTATAAATACGCAAAGAATAAAAACGCTATCTACCTAAATGCGAAAAGTTTCAATTCACCTGCAACCAAAAATAAAACAGAAAACAAACCGTCCATTATACTACGTTTTCACCAAAGGTAAATCCGGGATTTAAGTGGATTTACCATAAATCTCCTTTAAATCTCGTAGATTTACCATACAAATATAAATCACCTCAAATGAAGATTTAAAATAAATCTCCTTGAAATCTTCTCGCAATCAGAAGATTTGCAAAACAAACAAACCTTATTTTGCAGAACGCACCTATGAACACTCACTTTCTTCATTGACAATCAACACAAAATAGAAATATCTGTTTTTTTTTCCTGTTTACTACCCAATGCAATTTTTTTTTGCTTGTCCAAATTGACAATTGAATGACAAGACAGAGTGAAAACGTCAAATAAATCTCAGTTTCTTTAGTGAAAACACTTCAAGATTTATTTTAAATCTCTAGCGGATTTACTCTTGGTGAAAACGTAGTATTATTGTGTCTAATTGTGAGCGCTGAATGCAAAAAAATTGATTTGCCTTTCCTAAACCTCAAACAATCACGATTCACGAAAAATTATTTTTTCTACCCAAAATACAAAAGGAAAAAAAACTTTCATTTATCTTGTGCGCAATCCGAGTCAATTCAAAATCAAATGCTTGTGCGCTGCCTGTGAGGCTTGCCACTCGTGCCTTGTTCCCGTTTTCTATTATTTTTTTTTGATATTCTATTCCATCTTTCTCTATCTCTATGCGTGATGCGAAAAAAGAGGTATCCTGAAGAGACGAGACGAGCTAAATTTATTTTCTTAACACAAAAATTCTTAACTAAGAGAGCCATATTTGTGCACCAATACATGTACACGTTTTTACATGAGATTTGAGTTTGCTTCTGAGGTAGACCTACCCTTAACTCATCGTATAAATGCTCTACTGATTTTTTATCAACAAAGTACTGGTGGAGAATTTTCTTTATATCATTCCAACTTGAAGCCGTGTTATTAATTTCTATAGCTTTCCGAGCTCTTCCTATGAGTCGACTTTTGATAATGTCTATAAATACAAATTGGCTATGGGAATCAAACTTTGCTAGAGAAGGTTGTACTCTATCTAATAATTCTATAAATCTATAAAGATTTTCTAAGTTCCCATTGTATGTGGGAATTCCATTTAGATATTTAATTAGGTCTAAATTTAGTGATAGTGGGTTGCTTACTCCTACGCCTGTGTTGGTTGTTGTCGTCATCTTGATGGATAATTGGTTAAACGCTGTTGTATTTAGTTTTTGCAGTTTTGAATCAAGATTGTTTGTTTCCTTTATGCGTGCTCTTTTGGGGTATTTGTTTTTTGTTTTCCTTATACAAAGTTGTACGCACTTTTTGGGATAGGTATATATTTTTTATACAGAGTTATACGCACTTTTTGAGGTATTTTTCTTTAAGCAAATTGGTTCACACTTTTCTTTAAATAGGAAATTATTTACACTTTTCTTTAAATAGGAAATTATTCAAACTTTTCTTTAAATATGTTGGTTTGTATTTTTTCTTAGATGGAATTATTCGAACTTTTTCTTAAACGGATTTATTCGCACTTTTTCTTAAACGGCTTGGTTTGTATTTTTTCTTAAATGGAATTATTCGAGCATTTTCCTTAAACGGATTTATTCGCACTTTTCCTTAAACGGATTGGTTTGTATTTTACCTTAAATGGAATTATTTGAGCTTTTCCTTAAACGGATTTATTCGGACTTTCCTTAAACGGAATTGTTCACATCCTTGTACGGAAAGGTTCGTTAATGTTCTTTAACGAACACCGACTGCTTCAGTTACGAGTGTGGCCTCACGTTTGTTATTAAAAAAAAAAAAACTTAATCGTTTCTTTTTTTTGTATGCTTTATTTATTTTTTTTTTCTTTATTAATTTATTAGTTTAATGATTCATATATATTATACAATTTTGATATATATTATTTCTAAAAGGAAGGCCGCTGTTCATAGCAAAAGGCTGCACCTTCCGATCAGATTGTAGGATTAAGACTAACTTATAAAATAATATTCGACTTGAACTCCACTTCAGGTAAATAGAAAAATGTTTTTTGTTGCGTTTGCAAAATATATATTTTATTTCGTTGTTCAATTGCACAAAGTTGGAAGGGAAAAGGGGTGTATCCGTTCTGGATTGGTTTTGCTGTCTTAACAAAAATTGCGTGGGAATCTGTTAGGAATTTATGAATGTGCCGTTAACCAAAGGGGAGTGTCCGGGGTAACGGGATTTGGGGTTCATGTAGAGTCGGAGACGAAATTTCAACCTGCACAATTTTGTTGTAGTCTTTTGTTGGTGTCTGTTATATTGTATACTAGAAAATTATTCTACTCTGTCATAATATTTTCTGTATCTCTCCTACATTTTCACTCAACGATAAAAGACTCAACTAGACATAATTTGCTGCACAGAGTTTCCTTGTCAGGCTGCGAAGGTGGCTCTGCGATCGATCAATCGAATCAATCGTTCATTCAATCAAAATCACTTTTTTATTCAGCCGTTACGTTTTGAACGAGACCACGATCGACACGAAATGTTTTCAATCGTTCATTCAAATAATATATCTTTTATCCAATCGCTTCGTTCAGACCGAGACCGAAACAATATGAAAATGAACGAAAGTTGGTTTTTTTTCTACTTCGTTGCTTCGCTCTCGCCATCTTCCATTGTATATAAAATGAGGAATATACATTCTATTTCATGTTTATTCCTATTTGGTATTGTGAAATGATTGAGCACATGCTGAATGAAAGAAACATAACTTTTTTTCGTTCGTTTCGTTCATCGATTTCAGCTCTAATATACAATGGTTTCACTCGAAAGATTGCTCCAAACCTGTATTTGTCGCTTTTGCGACTAAGTACACGAGTCGTTGATGGTACCATGGTTGCTCTCAACCTCACCAGAATTTTGCAACCGCTACCAAAGAAAAGGAGGAAATAAATAAAACGAAATCCACTCATTGTTGCGGTAAGTTTTACCGTAACGAAATTATAACTTAACTAGGCTTAATCGATATACAAAAGCACTTTTGAATACAGAGTTTCGTAGAAAAGACCTTACATTTTTAGTATCTACTGTATGTGATCAGAAATGATAATTTATTAAAGGCAAAAGAGAAAATATTTATTACTTATTTATGTACATACCTTCTTTTTCGATTTCCATTTTAAATTTCTTAAATGTCACTTTACACAAACTTAAACAAGGCTTTGAATTATTGCCTTTCATCAGGAGTGCCAAGAACGCGACGGCTGGATTCTGATTGCTGTCTCGATTAGAGCTGTAGAGAGTCGTATGTATTCGTTACTGAGTAACGGGTATTCAATGAAATAACAAGTAACGAAACGTTACTCACAAATCAGAGTCGTTACTCGCACGATGTCGTTACTTTTTTTTGGCACACATTCAGTATCTAATAACGCACGCAGGTACCCCATACAAGATACGACATACGGAATGCGTAAAGTATACACACAAATCAGAGTCGTTACTCGTACGATGTCGTTACTCGCACGACGTTGTTACTTTTGTTTTGGCACAAATTCAGTATCAACAGGTACGACATACGGCTCGCGTTGAACGTTCACAATTTTAATGGGCAAAAAAATTGATTTTTCATTAAAAAAAATTCAGATTTTGTAGATGTTTTTTAATCCATCGTGATCTCATACTGCTTAAACAATTATTTATAGTGTAAATAACATTATTTTTAACTTTTAAACATAAATGTGACATACCTTCCATTTCCAGACACTATCAATGAGTTAAGAAATCGATCCTCTCCTGCCTTAAAAGAAGTGGCACAATCTCCTGTTTTAAGATTCATAAGATTCACATACATCCTGTTTCGAGATAGGCATACTAAATGATCTTCATCGTGCAGACCAAAATAGGGCATTTTTTGATTCATGACTCCTTTCAAAGTTGCCTAAAAATACAAAATGAATTAAAGAAAAAAATGGGAGATATTCGAAATCAACCTTATATTGTCCTTCATCAAGATCGATAACTTTTATTTCTCTGTTACAGAGCACTGCTACTTCAAAGTTTCGTATGGAGCATATCAAACTGGGTTGGGGAACAGATTTTAGTTCCCGAATTTTTTTACAATTGTGCACATCCCAAACACAAATCTCATCACATTTTGTACTTAATGCAGCAATAAAGTGACCTGGCTTTTTAAGAATCGCAACTTCATTGTAAGTTTTTGTTCCATCAAAGATGTTTTCTTGATTGTCGTTAGAATAAGTTAGACTTTCAAGGTATATTATTTTAAGTTGGTCGATTGTGACAGTCCAGTCTTTGACATACTCATTATAGTTCAATGACTTATCCATTGCAATTGAGTTCTTCAAAAAAACCTTAAAAAGCGTATAAAACTGGCTTCCGTCATAATTCAACTGCATCATATGTTGCGTCAAAAATTGTTTTAAAAGTTTTATATGCAAAAAGTCTTTTGAGGAATTTTCACGTTTTACTTCGGCTATGATTATATCGTATAAGCATTCAAAACATCCGGAAGAACTAATTTTATTTGATATCCATGATAAATCCTTAAAGTAGTGTTTTGTAAAATACTGTTCAATGATACTATCTTCACTTCCTGATAATAATGCCAGATCATATTGTGGTAGTTTTAAATATTTCTCCCCATTTAAACTGAAAAATTAATTAATTTATTCGAAAATAAATTTTAAGAAATCATGTAACAACACATAATTTTTATTTATAAACGTTTAAATCTGTCTTTGGCTATATTTATATTTTGGTAAACAACAATCACTTGTTCTTTGCATTAATTAAGTAATTTTTTGTATGAAAGCCTAAATTTAAAATCGCGTCTTCTTTGAAAAAGCTCATTTTCTCATTATTTTTCCAAAATACACACTATCTAAAATAGTAAAATACTACATACCTAAATGATAATGTTATAAAAAAAAAAACAAGAATTACATATTGTAACGAAGCGTTACACTTTTTCTTCTACCGCCCGAAAACCTCCCAACTATGGCCGCCGCATACCGGATCACTACATTAAAATGCCCGCTTGAAACCTTATATAATTTACCGAACCGATGCTATCTTCAATTTTAAATCAACCAACGTACCAACCTCCCGAACCCTGGGTTGCCATCGCTTTACATATCACACCGCTTTGCCGCACCATACTACCAAGCCGTCTTACCAAAAGCAAATTGTCATATATTTATGCTATGCCACCGAACCCTGGGTTGTTTTCTACTTCATACCGAACCCCGAGAGCATTTAACTACCTACATCCATATAAGGAATGATGACAACCAGATGTCTGGTAAGATGTATGCATGTATGACGTCGTTGGTAGTTTGTTTATTTCTTTCAATTCACACTGCCTTTTGACTGAAATATTAATAAGGAGATGTGAATAAGCAATACAAATTCGTCTTCTACCTTTGCTTGATATTTTGTACCAATCTAGTGTACATAAAGGGAGAAAACCAAGCTAAAAAAAATTAATTCGGGAACCGAATAAATTAATTAGCAAGTAAGAACACACTGCTGGGTACGAAGTGTACTAGATAGTAGTTCCGAAAAACATTTTGGGTTCTGAACCCCTACCTGCCGCTTAACCTGACCTGTTCCCTGACCTGTTCCCTGACCTGTTCCCCACGTTTATTTCTGCGCTCCACTTCTTCTAAGTGTAGCGTGGACAAGGCTTGGCCTAAACCGATTTTTCTTCTAGTCTTTTGCTGGAAGCAGGGCCGTATACCCACCGATACTTTCTGTGGCTACCCTTCTTCAAAGAGTACCACAGACACGCTTGTTGTCGCGAACAAAGCACCGATTATTCTTCTGGTTTGTTGCTAGAAGCAAGAAGGTATTTGTACCTGTTTATTTCTACGCTCCCCTTCTTCTAAGTGTAGCGTGGACAAGGCTTGACCTAAACCGATTTTTCTTCTAGTCTTTTGCTGGAAGCAGGGCCGTATCCCCACCGATTCTTTCTGTGGCTACACTTCTTCAAAGAGTACCACAGACACGCTTGTTGTCGCGAACCAAGCACCGATTATTCTTCTAGTTTGCTGCTAGGAGCAAGAAGGTATTTGTACCTGTTTATTTCTACGCTCCCCTTCTTCTAAGTGTAGCGTGGACAAGGCTTGACCTAAACCGATTTTTCTTCTAGTCTTTTGCTGGAAGCAGGGCCGTATCCCCACTGATTCTTTCTGTGGCTACCCTTCTTCAAAGATTACCACGGACACGCTTGTTGCCGTGAACAGAGCACAGATTATTCTTCTAGTCTTTTGCTAAAGGCAGGGCCGTCATCCCAAATGATTATTTCTGTGGCTACCCTTCTTCAAAGAGTACCACAGACAAGCTTGTTGCCGCGAACGAAGCCCCGATTTTTCCTCCGGTCTTTTGCTGGATGCATGATTAAACCGTAAAGCCGTATATGAAATATTATGTTAGTTATAATAAGAATATTCGTTGTTAATTATATGAAATACTTTGTTAATTAAATAAGAAGAAGTAACTAAAGAAATTGTAAACGCTGTAACCGAATTTGTAAATGAATAAAGATTGAATTGATTTGGAGTTTGGAAACTTCTACCCAAGTTTTTTTGCTTTCTTTGGGACAAATCCTGGACACCGACGAGCCTACCTCAGCCTCGAAATAAAAAAGCATCACAAATTGGCGCCCGAGCAGGGACCTCAAGAAGTTTCAACCGAACTCCCACCGCCGCCGACCGACCAGGAAACTTCGAAAGGTACCACCGACCGCCGTATACCGACCGCCAGTATCCAAACTATACCGTCATAATAAATCAATTTTTAATACGAAACACATTCCAAATACCGCACCATGTCCGACTCCGAAGATCAAGACGATCAATACCTGAATCCGTATAAGAACCTGGGTTTCATCTACTTCCTTAAGAAGGTCGAGCTTATCGACATGCTTAACGCTCGGAATTTAGATGCCACGGGAAATATGCAAGTTCTTCGACAACGTCTTAGCCGATACCTGAAGAAAGTTCGTGATCACGGGTCAACTCAAAACCTGTGTGAACATTGGGAAGGCGTCGTGGAAGAACGAAATAATCAAGACCCGTCAACCGAAAACCCACCTGAAACAAAGAGATCCGCCGCAACCGCTTCTATACACCGCACCGATATCCAAATGCCTGCTCCGATAAATTTTGGGACCGAAGTTAAATTCCCTCTCTACGTGCAAACCACTATGCCTGTACCCCAGCTTCCGAAATCAACAACCTTTCAAGACACTCCAAGACCTTTTGTAGAACAAGATCCGAGACCCAATCCCACCCGCCTTACCTTAAGCTATGAAGCAGAGGTTATGAATACCGTCCGTAAATGGGGTTTAAGATTTGATGGTACTGGAAACCCGTTGGAGTTCATTGAAAGAGTAATGGAGTTATCACGCTGTTACAACTTACCACAGACCGACATATTACGAGCTCTGCCAGAAATTTTTAGAGGAACCGCTTTGGAGTGGCTAAGAATCAAGGGTAATACTTTTACTACCTGGAATGATTTTCACCAAGCTTTTGTCAAGCAGTTTCTACCGGCCCGTTATGTTCATAAGTTAGAGGATGAAATTTTTCGAAGACGTCAGGGCCCACGTGAAAAAGCCAAAGAATACATTATGGCAAGCCAGTATTTGATTCATCAACACCCGCGAATGACGATCACCGAAAACTTAGACCGAATCTTCGATAGCCTCCGACCTGAATATAGGTACTACATTCGACGTCCAGATTTCGAAACTGTAGACGAACTAATATTATTGGCTCAGGAGTATGAAGCCATTAGAAATGACGACCGTAACGTACGTCCAGCACTGCCAGTGGATCTCCTGCGAGTCCGATACACCGCACCGCTCAATTAGCTAACACTCCCTACGATCGCTTTACTCATTGCTGGAACTGCAAACAAAGAGGGCATCGTAAGGAAACATGTCGAATACCCTTTAGACTTTTTTGTTCCTTTTGCGGAGAAGACGGAAGATTATCCAAAGATTGCCCATGCAGGCGAAACACAGTAGCCGTTGTAGATTCACCACCTTCACCAGACCCTCGCTATTTTGTACCAATTAAGTTGAATAACCAGACCTTCCATGCTTTAGTTGATACCGGTTCAACAAAAACTTTTGTTGGTCAAGCTCTAAGACAAATATTCATAGACTTGGAACTGCCTGTGCAAAATAACATTTGACCAATACGTTTGGCGAATGGCGACCCCGTGATAACCTCAGAGCATTATACCGTTACACTTTCCCTTGGTAAGATGTCCCTTACGGGCGAAATAACATACCTGCCTTCCCTTGACAGCGACGCCGTACTTGGAATGGATTTCCTACGTCAAACCAATCTTCAACTCTTTATAGGAGGGAAAGCTGTGACAGAAAAGGAAAATACCTGCCGACCGCATATCCGAAATTTTTATTCCGAACCTGAACCTGAAGATAATCGACCAGCTGCTCTAGTCATTCACTCGCCAGTCGTTTCGTAGACCCGCCCATGGAACATTAATTTTTCTAAAAATAAATATATAAAGGGCAAAAATAATAGTCAATTATTCAGTAACACACCAACCAGAATTGAAAAAGGATCGAGTACTCAAGACTGTCTCGAGTTCATTATTGATCATCCACCGTCTAATTTAAAAAACTCAGTCCTCCGCCAATCAGCTAGAGCTGATTTTATTTGCAGTACATTGTCAACCAGCAACGAAGAAGTTTTTGATAAGCCTGCAGCCGTTGAAAATAAAATTTGTTTTTCCATGTCAAACATGAATACCGACCATGACCAGCCGAAGAAGTTTCCAACTAGTCGCCGGAGCCCCAGAAACCCTCAGAGATATCCGAAAACACCGAGCCCGAGGTTTCATCGACTATCATCGTTGGAACGTCCCACTATCCCAGACACGAAGCCGAAAACCGAACCCGACCGTAACCGCCAGATTAATTCAGTAGTCACTAGAGTTCCTAGACGAGGAGGTCGCCAGACAGTACCTGCCTCAGTCGACCTATGTGTAAGGCAGCAGACCAGGCCGACCAAAATCGGAGCTCCGACCCATACTGAAAAGAAACCTGAGTGTCTTGAGGCGCAGCACAAACGCCGCTCTGCACGAAACCCATCCGTAATTCATGACCTGCATTCTATCAGGCCTATCGCCCCGAGAGTCTCTCCGTCCAAGGTGTTAGACAAGTTCAGAGCTGCCAAGAAGGCGGCTGAAGAGAAATGGTTGTCAAGAAATCCTCCGCGAACGAATCCGATCCCTGAATTCCCGAGGACTACAGGTTTCATACCACCGATTCCGCATAAACCGTTGGTTTCTCACACTATAACCAGCGCTAATCGATCGAATATGCCCAACGTCTCTGGAATCTGTAGAGGCCAACCTACTTTGCCCCCTGCTGCAGTGGGTGCCCAGAATACTACCGTTTACCACCAAATTTCGGCGACACAAGAACCGTTACCATTATTCAAGTCTAACCGATCGGCTGAAGAGCAGCCTCAGACAACCCGTCCGGAATCCCGAACCGAAGTTTCAACTGTCCCTTTCGATCCATTTAAGGGCATAGTATTAAAGGGACCGCAACATTACCGGACCTTTTACATTCATCGCCCGTGGGGCGACATATCCGTGCGCATGAACCTCAAAGGCACCGAGGCCAGCTTGAAATTTAAGAACTTCACCAAAATTGTTGAAGTGACAAAGAAGGATATGTAAACATCTTGATCACGTTTCCTAATCGTTAAATTGCTATATGAATTATGTATGATTTTTTTTATGAATTATGTATTATTTTTTTTTCATATGAATTATGTATTATTTATGTATTATTTGTTTTTTGAATACTTATGAAGTTTATATAGAAAAAAAAGGGTAAAAAAAAACTGATTTATATTTCTTAAGACGAGAGGGTTCTCGTCTTCCGAAGTAAGGGGGGACTGTAACGAAGCGTTACACTTTTTCTCCTACCGCCCGAAAACCTCCCAACTATGGCCGCCGCATACCGGATCACTACATTAAAATGCCCGCTTGAAACCTTATATAATTTACCGAACCGATGCTATCTTCAATTTTAAATCAAACAACGTACCAACCTCCCGAACCCTGGGTTGCCATCGCTTTACATATCACACCGCTTTGCCGCACCATACTACCAAGCCGTGTTACCAAAAGCAAATTGTCATATATTTATGCTATGCCACCGAACCCTGGGTTGTTTTCTACTTCATACCGAACCCCGAGAGCATTTAACTACCTACATCCATATAAGGAATGATGACAACCAGATGTCTGGTAAGATGTATGCATGTATGACGTCGTTGGTAGTTTGTTTATTTCTTTCAATTCACACTGCCTTTTGACTGAAATATTAATAAGGAGATGTGAATAAGCAATACAAATTCGTCTTCTACCTTTGCTTGATATTTTGTACCAATCTAGTGTACATAAAGGGAGAAAACCAAGCTAAAAAAAATTAATTCGGGAACCGAATAAATTAATTAGCAAGTAAGAACACACTGCTGGGTACGAAGTGTACTAGATAGTAGTTCCGAAAAACATTTTGGGTTCTGAACCCCTACCTGCCGCTTAACCTGACCTGTTCCCTGACCTGTTCCCCACGTTTATTTCTGCGCTCCACTTCTTCTAAGTGTAGCGTGGACAAGGCTTGGCCTAAACCGATTTTTCTTCTAGTCTTTTGCTGGAAGCAGGGCCGTATCCCCACCGATTCTTTCTGTGGCTACCCTTCTTCAAAGAGTACCACAGACACGCTTGTTGTCGCGAACAAAGCACCGATTATTCTTCTGGTTTGTTGCTAGAAGCAATAAGGTATTTGTACCTGTTTATTTCTACGCTCCCCTTCTTCTAAGTGTAGCGTGGACAAGGCTTGACCTAAACCGATATTTCTTCTAGTCTTTTGCTGGAAGCAGGGCCGTATCCCCACCGATTCTTTCTGTGGCTACCCTTCTTCAAAGAGTACCACAGACACGCTTGTTGTCGCGAACCAAGCACCGATTATTCTTCTAGTTTGCTGCTAGGAGCAAGAAGGTATTTGTACCTGTTTATTTCTACGCTCCCCTTCTTCTAAGTGTAGCGTGGACAAGGCTTGACCTAAACCGATTTTTCTACTAGTCTTTTGCTGGAAGCAGGGCCGTATCCCCACCGATTCTTTCTGTGGCTACCCTTCTTCAAAGAGTACCACAGACACGCTTGTTGTCGCGAACCAAGCACCGATTATTCTTCTAGTTTGCTGCTAGGAGCAAGAAGGTATTTGTACCTGTTTATTTCTACGCTCCCCTTCTTCTAAGTGTAGCGTGGACAAGGCTTGACCTAAACCGATTTTTCTTCTAGTCTTTTGCTGGAAGCAGGGCCGTATCCCCACTGATTCTTTCTGTGGCTACCCTTCTTCAAAGAGTACCACGGACACGCTTGTTGCCGCGAACAGAGCACAGATTATTCTTCTAGTCTTTTGCTAGAAGCAGGGCCGTCATCCCAAATGATTATTTCTGTGGCTACCCTTCTTCAAAGAGTACCACAGACACGCTTGTTTCCGCGAACGAAGCCCCGATTTTTCCTCCGGTCTTTGCTGGATGCATGATTAAACCGTAAATCCGTATATGAAATATTATTATAGTTATAATAAGAATATTCGTTGTTAATTATATGAAATACTTTGTTAATTAAATAAGAAGAAGTAACTAAAGAAATTGTAAACGCTGTAACCGAATTTGTAAATGAATAAAGATTGAATTGATTTGGAGTTTGGAAACTTCTACCAAATCCTGGACACCGACGAGCCTACCTCAGCCTCGAAATAAAAAAGCATCACAATATGTTGAAATAATGTTTTTGTGTAAACAGAGCCTACAAAATTTCAAAAAAGTAGAATTATTCCTAAGGATAAACTAATATTGGTAGTTATCTCTAAAGAAATTTTAGAAGAATTTTATCATGAAGATGTAAGGCAATAGTTTAATTTAAGGATACGCAAACATTTTGAGGGAAAGCAACATTTGAAAATGTTTGTCTTATAGCAGTGCAACTGCAGAGAGGTGCTTTTCGAGCCTAAACATAATTTTAAACGATTTGAGAAATAATTTAAATATCGCCACAGGCGCATGCTAACGAGCCGAGTCTTAGAATTGGCAGCATCGAAAAATATGGTCATTGCGAGTACCAGGTTCCCGCGTAAAGATATCTACAAAGCGACCTGGGTATCACCTGATGGAGCCACTCGTAACCAAATAGACCACGTGTTGATAGACCGTCGCCACTACTCGAACTTGATGACGGTACGAACGTACCGAGGTGCCAATATCGACTCGGATCACTATCTTGTTGGTATGGTTTTCCGAGGGCGGATTGCCTTGCGAAGACGCATTGCATCCGCCGATCAGGTTCGAATCAACACGGCTGTCCTGCGCAATGAAAACACCGGTAACACCTTTGGACACGCCTTAAGAATACTGTCATTGGTACTGCCAACTCCATCTTAGGCAGCAGTCGTAAAAATCGGAACGACTGGTTTGGTGATGAATGCAAGCTAGCGACTGAACGTAAGAATGTTGCGTACCAAGCAATGCAACAATCTCATAGAATGCGGGCACGCGATGAGGAATATAAAGAGCTCCGAAGAACAGAAAAACGGCTTCACAGACAAAAAAAATCAGCCTGGGAGAAGAACTTAACCTGTGAAATAGAAAACAGCCGAGAGCGAGGTCCGCACCAGGCGCGGAAGTTCCACCAATCCGTCCGAAACATGACGCAGTACACACCACGCTGCACATACTGCAAGGACGGAGAGGGAAATCTGATCACCGATCCTGAAAGCATACTGGAGCGATGGGAAGTGTACTTTAATGAATTTCTAAATGGTCAGCTCACTGCAGAAGTGGAGGCTCCACTACTTCATGAAGAATACCCTATGTTGCCGTCACCAAGCATAGAAGAGGTTGAGAAGGCTGTAGGCCGGCTTAAACAGAACAAAGCCCCGGGAGCCGATGGCATACCAGTCGAATTATTCCATGACGGCGGGCCAGCCTTACATCAAGCAATTCATGATATTATAGTACAGGTATGGGAGCAGGAAGAAATGCCACAAGACTGGCGAAAAGGTTAAATATGGCCCATACATAAGAAGGGAGATGTCACAACGTGCAGCAATTATAGAGGTATCACGTTGTTGAGTACCGCCTATAAGATACTCTCCTCTATCCTGCAAGACCGGATAACCCCATACGCTAAAACCGTCATCGGACAATATCAGTGTGGTTTCACTCCAGGCAAATCAACAACTGATCAGATCTTTACCCTTAGGCAGGCGATGGAAAAATATCTAGAATTTAACATCCCAATATACCATCTGTTTATAGACTTTAAGGCCACCTATGATAGCATAGCCAGGGTAGAACTTTACAAAGCCATGAGAGAATTCGGCATCCCAAATAAATTGACACGACTATGTAGGTTGACCATGACCATCGTAACAAGCCAAGTAAAAATAGCCGGATTGCTAGCCAGACCAATCAACATCTTTAATGGACTCCGATAAGGGGACGTTTGGCCTGCCTCCTCTTCAACCTGGCGTTGGAGAAAGCAATCCGTGACTCTGGCACGGCAACAAGAGGGACCATCGTCAACAGGTCCAGCCAGTTACTGGCTTACGCAGACGACATCGACATCATCGGAAGAACCGAACAAGCTGTACACGATTCCTTCATCCAGATCGAGCAGGCGGCACAAAATCTGGGGCTGCACATTAGTGAAGGTAAAACAAAGTACATGGTGGCGTCGAATGCGAAAAGAACAGTTGGTCAAACAATCAAAGTAGCGGAGCACGAATTTGAAGTGGTGCAATCCTTTCAATACCTTGGGTCAAATACGCGGCTTCTCAAATCCAACAGAGCCTACTATAGTCTTTCAAAGCTCTTCAAATCCAGAAATCTCACCATAACTTCAAAACTGCTGCTGTGCAGGACCATGGTCCTGCCAGTACTCACATATGGATCCGAGACTTGGGTGCTTAGCAAAAGGCACTCCGACCTCTTAGCTGCGTTCGAGAGAAAAGTCTTAAGGAGAATTGTTGGCCCCATATGTGAGGAAGGACGATTCGGGAGACGGTACAATCATGAAATGTACGCAATCTACCTTGAAGCAGATATCGTGACAAAAACTAAGCTCGGTAGACTCTGGTGGGCAAAGCACCTAGCTCGCATGAGCGAAGAGGAACCTGCTCGGAAAGTTCTTTGTGGTACATTCTATGGTAGACGACAGCGTGGTAGACCATGCTTGCGCTGGAGAGATGGCGTAGACCAGGACGCCCGAAGCCTTGGGGTGCGCAACTGGATGGCGTCAGCTATAGGTGGAGAGACTTGTTGAAAGAGACCAGGACCGGAACCTGGTTGTCAAGCCGACGATGATGATGAAGAAGGCAGATTTAGGTAAAAAGCACTGTACAGGTTGGATGCCTTTGATCAAATTTCTGATGGAAGAGCAAAGTGCAGATACTGCCGAAAACTTCCACAGTAAACATTCCTGATACATAAAAAAAAACAGTTCGACCCAACAATTTCTTTTGCTGCATCAACAACCGAGAACCAACACAATTAAACATGTTCTCCAATGTCGACCTTAACCGAGAAATTCCAGCCCACCGTCCGTTTTTCGTTTATAATTGACATTGATTGAATCGGGACGAATGAAATTGAATGAAATTCGAGATATCGAGCATCGAGAAATCGAGATTCATTAAAATGATTAAGATTGGAATAGAAAATCGAAAATCATCGAAATGATTGAGATTGGGATCGATTGAAATGAAGATTTGTGATTTTTATTATCACTACTTTTCGATGATCGGATGAAAAAAAATTGAATCATTTCTGATTGACACAACCCTAATAAATTCGCATTTGCTTAACAGTATGTCTCACGAGGAAAAATAGGTTAGAGTTTTGCGCTAAGCTGTATAGCTTTCACAATTTTTCGAATATTTCAATGAAATAAACGGTCAGCGGTTAGAAAATTGTTAAGAAAAATACTTTTGCAGTTTCGAAAAAAAGTAAAAAAAAATTTGCCCAGAAACTGCCAAAGAAGTGGAAAAATCATACATTTTAGTACGGTCCTTATTCAAATGATAGGGAAATTTCGAAAATATTACTTTTTTATATTTTTCTTATAGAAACAACATATCCTTATACTGAGTAGCCCTGTTTTTTTTATTCTCTTTTCTTATTTACTCAAAAAAAATGTAGAAAACTATGAAAAACGAAGGAAATTTGCATAGTGGTATGAATGCTCTACTGGATAAAACTTCATAAGTATAAAAGATAACGACGTCAAATTCACTCTTGTATAGAGCCAATAAGTATACCATATATGCAATTAATTTAAATTTTTTTTTATTTTTTTTTTTAATTTTTACAGTTATTTTTCACTAACAAAAAGTAAAAAAATATACATTTTTTGCTAATATTTTGTGCCGTTTCCTGGGAAATTGAGTTATATTTTTTAATTTTTGGAAATATCTTTTTAATCAAAGATTTATGTATATTCCCTGAACTGAGTAATGTTCTTAAAAATTAAATAAAACTCCTCTGAAGTTTATTAAAATGGAATTCAATATGACAGTGTACGTAATGCATCATTAAGGTAAGTATTGGCAATACAATTCTGACATATTTGTTTTATTTTTGTTTGATACGAGGGCGGGTCAATAAGTCCGTGACTTTTTGAATTTCTGACCTCTTTACTGAAACAGCAACACTGCTCCTGTCAACAGGCATCTGTCAGTTGACTCCTGTCAAAATTTAAACTTGCTGCGTCAGTTAGTTTGTGTTTGACAGCTATTTTTATCAGACTACTCACTAATTTGAGGAGAAAATGGAAAAAAGTGAATTTCGTGTGCTTATTAAGCATTATTTCTTGCGAAAAAAAACCATTACCGAGACCAAGGCTAAGCTTGATAAATACTATGGGGACTCTGCACCATCGATTTCAATGGTAAAAAAGTGGTTTACTGAATTTCACAGTCGACCACAAAAGCAATCGTGTAACAACTTCACAGGAAGGTTTGGCGTTGTTTAATCGCAATATGGAGGAGTTTTTGCGCCGTTTTGTAACCGTGGACGAAACATGGATCCATCACAACACATCAGAGACCAAACAACAGTCAAAACAGTGGAATTCTAAGGGTCAATCGGCGCCAAAGAAGGCCAAGGTGGGTTTGTCAGCCAATAAAGTTATGGCGACTGTTTTTTGGGATGCACGCGGGATAATCCACATTGACTACCTTCAAAAGGGAAAAACAATCAATGGGGAATATTATGCCAACTTATTGGACCGATTCAATGACGATTTGAAAAAAAACCGACCTCATTGAAATTGCGAGAGATTGTGGAAGCCGTAGCGATCTCGCATGGCTCAGTGGTTTCAATTTTGAATGATCACTTGGGCATGAGAAAGCTTTCCGCAAGATGGGTGCCACGTTTGCTCACAGTCGACCACAAACGCAATCGTGTAACAACTTCACAGGAAGGTTTGGCGTTGTTTAATCGCAATATGGAGGAGTTTTTGCGCCGTTTTGTAACCGTGGACGAAACATGAATCCATCACAATACACCAGAGACCAAACAACAGTCAAAACAGTGGGTTTCTAAGGGTGAATCGGCGCCAAAGAAGGCCAAGGTGGGTTTGTCAGCCAATAAGGTTATGGCGACTGTTTTTTGGGATGCACGCGAGATAATCCACATTGACTACATTCAAAAGGGAAGAACAAACAATGGGGAATATTATGCCAACTTATTGGACCGATTCAATGACGATTTGAAAAAAAAAAACCGACCTCATTTGGCCAAGAAAAAAGTTCTTTTCCACCAAGACAATGCAAGGGTGCACACATGTGCAGTTGCCATGGCAAAAATCCATGAATTGGGCTATGAATTGCTCCCTCATCCACCCTATTCTCAAGATTTGGCTCCGAGCGACTACTTCTTGTTCCCAAACCTGAAGAAATGGCTTGGTGGAAAAAGATTTGACTCCAATGATGAAGTCATCTCGCAAACAAAGGCCTATTTTGAGGACCTCGACAAATCATTTTTTTTGGAAGGGATACAAAATTGGAGAAGCGTTGGACAAAGTGTATAGAGCTCAAGGGAGACTACGTTGAAAAATAAAATTATTTTTTTATCAAAAAATCTGTGTTTTATTCCAAAAGTCACGGACTTATTGACCCGCCCTCGTATTTTATTTACTAAATTCAAAAATGCAAAATACGTATTTTATTTACTAAATTCAAAAATGCAAAATACGTTTTTCACTCAATATATATTTAATTTTATTTTTTATTAAAGAGGTCTATTTTGCATTTTTTAACAACAATTTTCTTTGCACACGCACACAAGGAAGATTTCAGTTCGCAAGAATTCCACTGCAAAATCAGCGCTTTGGAAGAGAATGTTTGTTATTCTTTGTGTAAAAGAATTTTGCCCGCCAATCTGCTCTCTTGATATTTGGCCTGTCATCTTGCATCTCGTAAAGAACAGGCAATAAAAAATCTGTTAGAAATGTTTTTTTTTTTTAAGTAGATTATATGATGCAATTCCACATTGTCAGAGGGGGGGTGGAGAGAAAGTCTTTGTGTGTGTATAAATAAAATGCACGACTGGGTCGCACGAACTTACTCCTATGTAATACTCGTAGACTAGGAATTTTCAAAACGAATGTTATTAGAAAAAACTGTTCATAAGGATAAAATTATCATCATTTTTTAAATTATTTTAGTAGTAAGAGACAAAAACAGAATGCTATGCAAATATGAATTTATTATAAGTCGTTGTAGTGGTTTCTTAATAAAATAAGATTTTATATAACATTTTTAAAATATTTAAAAAAAAAAACTTGGTACGTCAACTTTAGGTTTTTATTATTGTATGAATGAAAATTAAATTTCCAAAAAAAATATTGACTCATTTTTGAGATATCGAATTTTCCAAAAAAAAAATGTTTTTTTTTTTTCAAAAATTCAAAAAATACCGAGATCATATTTAGTAAAAACAGCTGATGGAAAAATAAAACGTCGTAACACAATTCATCTCCAACTCACGAAAGCCAACATAATTCCTGAGCGAGCCATTGTAACACAAGATGTAAACAATACCTATTCCAAAACCAACGAAGAATTACCTACAACCTCAAATCTCAACCAACAACAAGAAATTACACCAACAACTAACATCCCACGAATTACTCGCTCAAGAACCAAAGCACAACAAAACCTATCTGAGAAACAACCACCAACTCAACAGCCTATACCAACAATAGTATTACGTTCTGGAAAGACATTAAGAACTCAATAAAACCTATAAAGAAACTTCTTTTATGAATTTTTAAATTAAAATTTTGAATTTGATCATAAATATTAACATGAATTCTATTTTCTATACCCTACTTTAATTACTATAACTTTTTTTTATTCTCAATTATTTTTTTATTTTCAATATTTTTCTTCTTATTTAAAATTTTATTTAAAATTTTTTATTTATTTGATTTTTTTTTTAATTTGTGAATATGAATATTTAAAAAAAGGGAGATGTAGTATACGCTCATGCACTCCCATACTAAAGCTATGTATGTATACTTATCTATATTATAAACATGTATATATGTACTCTCAATAAACAGTCAGTCATCAACTTACACTCGTCTTTACATGACAGTACCTATAAGTCGCAAGTAAAAATGCACAATAAAACAAAATACGAGTACCTATATTTGACAGCGATTGTGCGATATGCTTACTTATTACCCTTTTTACTTACAACTTATAGGTACTATAAGGCAAGTTATGCATTTGGAAAAAAAAAGAACTCGAGATTTTGATCAACGTTGACATTAAGATAACAGCGAAGACCAAAAAAGGGGGTCTCGCAATTTTGTCTGTCTGTCTGTTCGACTATAGTTAAACGGCTCGGCCGATTTTCTTTAAACTTGGTAGATATGGGTTTTATTTTTTCCCCCCGGATGTTTTTGTTTTGATTTTTTAAGACCAAAAATAACGGTACCTGCCATACGATTTTTTTTTCGAAATTTTATAAATATTTTTTTTTCTCAAAAACTGTCCCACAGGTTTAAAAAAAAAAATTCATAAAAATTCATTTAGTTAAAGCTAGGTAATGAATGAAAAAAAAACTTCCAAAAAATTATTATTTTTGGTACCCCCTTGGAACCATTTTTTTTGTTTTTGATTTTCTCAAAAACGGTTCAACCGATTTTGACCATTTTTTTATGTTGAGGCTGCCCAGCAGTTTCAATATTATTGTGTATTCAAATTTTCAAAAAAAATTTTTTGGATTTTTAAAAAAAATTTCAATGTTTTTTTTGAAAACTCAATATTTCAAAAACCCCACGCTCGATTTTTTTAATACTTGATAAATAAAAGTTTCTTAAAATAATCTACAAGATATGAGAAAAAACAATTTATTTTACCTAAAACTAACGGTACCCTCCATCAAATGTTGAAAAATTGTTTTCGAAAATCGATTTTTCTCGAAAATGGTTCCGAGAATTTTGCTTAAATTTTTAGTTATTCAATTAATTCTTAAGATCTATAATTTAATACAAAAAAATTTTCAAAACAAGACATTACTGACTGTACCTACCATACAACGTTTTTTTTAAATTTTGAGTTTCTCATTATCGACAAAACGGATTTTAATGAAATTTTTTATAGAGAAGCTTCTAAGAACTTTATAAAACATTGCATTTCAAAACTTAAAAAAAAATATTTTTTGAATTTTTGAAAAAAAAAAAAAAACATTTTTTTTTTGGAAAATTCGATATCTCAAAAATGAGTCAATATTTTTTTTGGAAATTTAATTTTCATTCGTACAATAATAAAAACCTAAAGTTGACGTACCAAGTTTTTTTTTTAAATATTTTAAAAATGTTATATAAAATCTTATTTTATTAAGAAACCACTACAACGACTTATAATAAATTCATATTTGCATAGCATTCTGTTTTTGTCTCTTACTACTAAAATAATTTAAAAAATGATGATAATTTTATCCTTATGAACAGTTTTTTCTAATAACATTCGTTTTGAAAATTCCTAGTCTACGAGTATTACATAGGAGTAGGTTCGTGCGACCCAGTCGTGCATTTTATTTATACATACACAAAGACTTTCTCTCCACCCCCCCTCTGACAATGTGGAATTGCATCATATAATCTACTTAAAAAAAAAACAACAAAAAAAAACCTATTTTATTTACTAAATTCAAAAATGCAAAATACGTTTTTCACTCAATATTTATTTAATTTTATTTTTTGTGTATGTATAAATAAAATGCACGACTGGGTCGCACGAACTTATTATCTATTATCTATCGAATAAAAAAAACCGCATGTGAAAATTCCTGCTGTCGTTTTGGAAAGTTGAGCCACAAAGTCTGACATAGACGGAATAATATTTTCCGAAATTCATGACCTGAAGCTGAAGAATGCAGCTCTTCAAGAGAAGTTGCATCTGATGGAGTTAAAATGTCTGGATCTGGAACGGCAAGTGAGCTGGATAGCCAAAAAAGCAATTGAAAAAAACATTATCCTGCACCTTCCGGTGGTAACAGGCCAAATTGCGGCAGAAAAAGCGAAAAGCATCTGCATGGATTTGCTGCCGTCTAATGATTCAACAGCAATAACTGAAATCCGCTCATTACGGTCAAATAATCCAAAAGTAAATAACGTTTTGGTAGAAATGAAAAAGAAAGATTTTGTAGACACTATTGTTAGCACATCTTACGCTCCGACTTCAAAACTTCGCGACGAAGGCATTTCCTTGTACAGGGATTATCCAGCGGCGGCGCGCGAGAAACGACAACGGCTGATTAAGATCAAAAAGGAAATCCTTGCAAAGGATAATAAAATTAAAATACAAATTCGTGGAGAAAAATCACGGTAAAAAAACATATTTTTTATCTCGATGCTGAAAACAAACTCGCATGCGAAGACGATGACGGAATGACTTTTGTTCAACATTTGCTTGGAATTGAATTGAATTGAATTGAACTTTATTGAGACTTTTAAATTTTCGATTACATTATTATACTTATTCTACGAGTAGCAATAGCTTAAATCAGACTGAAGTGGCTATAATGTATTGCCTTCTTTTTCGATTACATATTAAGAACAGCCTCGTGGCAGACATTTGATATATAATGTATATTATAAAGTTGTACTGCATGAGCATTTATATATAGCTTGTGACGATTGTCATTAATACATACAATTCTTAACCTAACTTATAAACTAAAATAAAAACGATTAATGCGCCTGAGCATTTTCTTTTTTACATTCTTTTGGTGTGTTTTTAGTAGAGCGAGAGCTCCATGCTATAGAAAATACATACATACAAATATTATCACAGTAATTGTTAAATGAGTGAGTGGAAGACTCAGTGAATTGTTGAGAATTGCGATGGTTATGGTATACTGGCTGTGTTTCTCTTGTGTTTATCCAGCCAAAGCTCTGAGTTGTAAATTAGTTAAAGAGTTATTGTTTTAATAGGCGTTTTTCTTTTTTATTTCAGAACAGAACCTGAGTTGTCAAAAAATAAATTATGTTTCTTTTTTAGTTCAGAGTGTTCAGAGTTTCAAAATGTGTTTCTTTTTTCGTTCTGAGCATGTTCTGAGCGTGTTCAGAGTGCGCTCTATGAGCTCAGAATAAAATAACTGAGCAGACAGAGTAAAATGCTTAACACAAGCATTTGACAGATGGAAATTTAAAAAAAAAATGGCGACATCTAAGTGTTCAGGTGTGTTATAAAAATATACTTAGAGCGCTCAGAGCACGCTTGGTTCAGAGAATGTTCGGAACGTGCTCGACATGCTCGGACTCTGTTCAGAGCTCTATACTGAACTAAAAAAGAAAAACGCCTAATATGAAAAAAATACACATTTTGTAATTGGTTTGAATTAGCTCTACACTTTGTTTACATGGTACAAAAGTTTTCACAGTTTACAAATAGTTCTCTAGTTATAGAGTTTAAAGGTTAAAAAGGTTTTGAACTAGTAGGTTAAAGTTAGTGTTTAGTGAATAAGTTCTAAAAGTATAAAACTTAACCTAAGGGAGTAAGTACTGTCCTACAATATTATGGAAATGTAGGAAATATTATTTTATGGATTTTAGTTGATTGTCGTTGATTTAGAATCGGTTTCAAAATAATGTTCTTTGAATTAAATTGTGGTAGATAGAGTAGGAGTAGGTGAATGAATTTGTATTTCAAAGGTTTTAGCCACGATTTTGGTTTAACGTGGCGGTCAGATAGAATTGTGGAGGAGTTATCTCTGCGGTTTCAAGATCCCTTGAGGAGACTCCGATAGGCGAAAGGTAGTTAACATTGTCCCAAGAGGACCCGGTCTGGGATAGAGTTATATAGTTAATTAAATCATTATCAGAAAGATCGAGTCTAGATATGGTTTTCTTCATTTGAAGAAGAGCATATCTGAGAAACGGAATGGTGTTAGTTTCGTTATGTAAATGTTCGTTGGAGAATCTTTTAGTTCGGTTTTGAAAGTTTATGGCGGCACAGAGCCTTAATATTTTTCGTTCCAGTGCTTCTAGTCCCAACGCCGCCGTGGGGGAGATGGTGAACCAAATAGGAAAAGCATAAGCCATTATTGGTCTGATCAGTGTTTTGTAGAAAAGTAACTTGGCTTTTTTGTTTAAGACTTTATGTTTGAAGTATTGCATAAGAATATTTGAAGCTTTCCTAGATTTTTCCAAGGTGGATCTAGCATGTTTGTTGAATTTAAACAGGTTGTTAAGATTAAAGCCAAGGTATTTTAAATTATTCTTGGCGTGAATAGTGCTACCGTTTAGATTAATGAATATGTTTTTACTTTCACTGACGACCCCTTCGGGACCCTTCCCACTTGCATTTCTAAAAAAGATTAGCTCCGTTTTGGGGATGTTAAGTTTAATGCCCCAGGTGTTATAGTAGTCGTTGATGATTTTGAGGTATTTTTCTAAGTGACGAGTGGCAGTAGTGGGGTATTCATGACTGCAATACGCAATGGTATCGTCCGCGTAGAGGAGGCCAGTTGAAGAGAGTTGATTATCAGAAAAGTAATGCGGGAAGTCATGCAGAAAGATGTTAAAGAGCTGTGGTCCCAGGATTGAGCCTTGCGGTACACCGCAGTCACAGATGTCTGATTTGGTAATCTGAATTTGAATAAAAAAAGTTCTGTTTGAAAGGAAGCTTTCAAGAATATTAATAATGTAACGGGGAAAGTCGAGAGACCCAATCTTAAAGAGGAGACCGTCCCTCCACACGCAGTCGAATGCCTTTTCAACATCAAGTGAACAGGCAACAGTACAGCATTTGTTACGAAGATTTAAAACAACATCGTTTTGAAGTTTAAATAGGGCGTGGACTGTTGAGTGACCTCTCCGGAATCCGAATTGGTAATCCGGGATTGGGTCTACGGGGATATATGTGGAGTCATTCAGTTTATTGAGAATGATGCGTTCCAAGATTTTCCCTACGTTTGAGAGAAGAGAAATTGGTCTGAGGTTATTAATGTCGGAGTTGTTCTGCTTTTTGATAATGGGTAGGATTCTTGCTTAGGAAAGTAACCGTTATTAATGCAGTTATTGAAAATCACTGTTAACATCTTAATCGCCAAGGTGGAAAGTTTCTTTAAAGCAAAGTTCGTGATTTCGGCAGGGCCTGAGGATTTTTTTGGCTTGATGGAGTCAATGGTTTTTTTAACAATATCCATGTTAGGGAAAATCTCAGATGCTATGGGGCTCAAGGCTGTGTTCTTTTGGCTAAAGAGTAGGATGTGTTCTGGTTTAGATTGCCTTATCTCTGAGGCTGAAGATTTAGCGGAATCAGTTACAGAATGGTTGAAATCTGGAGTTCTTTCCCTGTAAACATGTTTGAAGTGGTTGGCAAAGGCTGAGACAATGCTCTCTTCGTTAGTTATCATATTGTTATTTACGGAAACCTTGTTACATATGAATTTTTTCTTGTTCCCTACTAGCTTGAAGATTTCCCTAAATGCATGGGGGCCCGGGTGGATTTTGGATAATCTGTCACTAAGTTGTTTGTTAAGCCATAAATTTACTTTGTCTCTGATGATATTGTTGAGTAACGAAACTCTAGAGGAAAGTTCTCTATATGGAGTGTTAATCCTTTTATATGAATTATGATAAATGATCTTGAGGCGTTTTTGCCATTGATGTTTTACCTTAAAGAGGTTTTCAATTTCATTTGGAAGATTCCGATATTTTTTGAAAGAGACAGTGTTCCTGGTTGAGTTACTCTCGAGACAGGTGAGAAGTGACGAGTTGAAGCTTAAAATATGATTATCAATTTCGATGTTGGATAAGCAGGATTGGAGAGGAGGGAAGAAATCCCAGAGGGCGGTGTCCAGATCTTCTCTCAATTGGTTACAGTTAGTATTTTTAAATTACCTGGATGAAAGTGGTTCTTTAATGCAAATATTAGCATCATCTTAGTTTATCTTAAGAAGGAGGGGACAATGATCAGTGAAAGTAGGAAGGGTTTCAATAGTAAAATTCGGATCTATTCGATTTATCAGGTCGCTAGAGATTAGGAAGTGATCCAGAAATGATGAGCTTCGAGGAAATGATGGAGTGTTCGAAGTAATGTTAATTAAAGAGGGGTTGAATGTCCTTGACCAGTTTAAGAGTGAGTTTCCATTCACATTTTGCCATGCGTCCCTCCAGATAGGGCTTCTTGCATTAAGGTCTCCACCGATAATTGCTCCATCGAAGGAGGAGGCGAGAGTTTCAATTTTGTTAAGTTCAGCTGTTAATAGGGATGGGGAACAGTTAGTTGGGAAGTAGACCGAGCCCAGGAGTAATTTTTTGGGGGTATTATTAACAATTAGTTTAATGGACACAAAGATGGTAGAGATAAGTGTTGATTGGAAGTACACAGATTCATAAAGAATGTTTTTCCTTACGAGGAGAGCAACCCCTTGAAGCTCATCATTTCTAAGAGCAAAGAACTCATCGATGAACACTATGTTTATTGTTTAAGTGGGTTTCTTGAATGAACGCCACTGAAAAATTGCTGGCTTGGAGAATTTTAGATAATTCTATTCTCCTTGCCTGACTAACTAAGGACGAAATGTTAAAAGTAATGAGTTTGAAAATCATTATTTCGAACTGACTAAAAGCTGGTTCACCAGATCAAGGTACGCTAATCGCTTGCTGATTATAGAATCGAATTTTCCGAGGTTTGACATAAAGCGTTCGAGCTTTGAAATGAGTTGGTTCATCTCAACTCCAAAAAGGTCTTTAGATAAATTTATGAAATCGTTTATGGCACTGGCCCCCGACTGTTTGTTACTATTTTTTGATGTAAGAGGAACACTGGGAATATTATTGTATGTAGAAGACTGAGTGGCGCCAAAGTGACTAACGTAAAAGACCCCAGGAGCAACAAGGTTTCCATTTGCAACAGCTTTAGAGAGAGCTTTGGCATTTGTGATTTTTTCTTTAGCAGAACTTATTTTTTGTTTTCTGTTTGCTTCATAGTGTTTATAGGCTACTTAGCCCTTGAAATTAGCTGGGTGATCTTCGCCACAGTTAACACATTTTGCTTTGCTACCCTCTTGTTTCGCGACGGCACAGCAGCCCCGGTCATGTTTCTGTGTGCATTTAACACAGTTGTAATTATTGGCACAATTTTTAGCCAGGCGTCCAAAGTGCTGGCACCGTCTGCATTGCAAGGAGCCCTTGTTGCTCCTTGGTTTCTCCCAGTATACCCGCGTGTTAAAAAGATATCTGATTTTTAGGAGCTCGTCCGGGCTCGTGCCAGGTTGAAGACGGACGAGGAATAAGTTGTACCGCATTTTTGCCGCTTTAGAGCGTAAAGTTTCAAAAATAGTTACCTTTTCGACGTTGGCAACTTTACTTTTTAGTTCTTCCAGAATTTCCGATTCTTGGAAGTCCAGGGTGAGTCCCCTCAGAACAATGTTCGAAGTTCTGTCCTTCTTCAGAGTGAAGGAGTGAGCCTCAATGTTTTCGGTACTCCTGAAGAGCTCCATGAGATCCCGATGGACTCCACTATTGTCTACGTATAGCCTACTTGAGCTACCACGATTTATAATTTTATAAGAGAATGGAACCGAGTTTTCTTTGAAATCGCAAATAAGTTTCCTAACGTCTACATTTCTCATAAATATTGGAGGACAGTACTTACCCCTGGTTTCCGGTGGCACGTCCATCGCTGTTATGGTTGTCTTTTGGGTTTGCTGAGGTTTCTTCCTCCTGTTCATCAATCTCAATTGGCAACTCGTTAATAGTTGATTGGTTCAGCTGGTGCCCCAAGTTTGGGTACATGTTAGCGTTGTTGGAGACTTGTATTTTAAGTCCCAAGTCCAATATGGAGTACCTGTTGCTATTGGGTATTGCGCCCGTGCTTGAGTTGTGTTGAGGATGTTTGGCCGAGAATGTCAATTTGTTGCTTGGAGTAAGCCATGAGTAGTCGTTGGACTCTTGGTGCTGCACTGAGTTAACAGGCTGACGTTTTTTTGCTGCAGTGTGAGACTTGCTGAGTGCCAGTAGTTGGTGAGCGGCTTCCAGCTTTCTTTTGCCAGGTTTTCTTTTGTTAGGAGTATCCCCG
This sequence comes from Chrysotoxum bicinctum, assembly GCA_911387755.1. Classification (NCBI taxonomy): domain Eukaryota; kingdom Metazoa; phylum Arthropoda; class Insecta; order Diptera; family Syrphidae; genus Chrysotoxum; species Chrysotoxum bicinctum. The sequence goes on along the minus strand of OU426987.1, from coordinate 128,815,117 downwards.
ATGTGCCTCATTATGGGGCGATGGGCTGCCCCCATTATGTTAGGGCACCAACAGTTCTTTAGTGCTTGAATTCACTGAATGAAAGGAATAAACACGCACGAGTTTTGTTTCTTTATTCTTTTTTTAATTTTTTATTTTTATTTTTCATCATAATTTTGGTCAAATAGATAATTCACCGGGGTTAACAAACTTTAAATATTGTTTTTGTCAAGTCTTAATGGTTTTTAATTAGCGGATCACAATTAAAATTTGGGATTATTGAAAATTATTTAATCAGCCGCGTGTGTGTAGTCGAATCGCCCACCGGAAACCAATATTTGCTTGGTGACAGCGCAATTCTGACAGCTAATGCCAGAGGCTATCAAACAGTTGGCAGTGTTCAGCAACCAATTTTTTTAATAATAAAGCCGTCAGCCTATCAAATAACTTTTCTATTAATAAAACTAGCTATTTAAAAAAATATGGAATTAAACCAAATGTAAACAAGAAGAAGGAAAAACGAAAAATAAGTTATTGTTTTTGTTTTTGTGGACTGTATTGATTAAATCAATTGAAAGTTTTTTTTGCGACCTTTAGTCCAAATGCGTTTCGCCCAGGTACGACAGTTGGGTCTTAGAAGAGTACGACAGCATCTAACTGATGAGCCCAACTGTCGTACCTGGGCGAAACGCATTTGGACTAAAGGTCGCAAAAAAACTTTCAATTGACCAAATGTAAACAGTAATTTAAGTAATAATTGTATACAAAATACTTTCACTTTAAAAATTGTGTCATATAATATTGCAGGGTTACGTAGCAAAACACAGTTTAGGGAATTTTTTGAGATAATTAATCAGTATGATATCTTTTTCTTATACGAATCATGCATCGAATGTAATGAAGATACCTTCTCACAATTCTTCGAGGATGATGAATTGCACTGGATCTTGGCGTCAAGTACATCAACACATGGAAAAGCTAGTGAAGGATGTTTTTTCGGACTAAAGAGGAATATCAAGAAAACTTCTCAATGTTGCTTCGTTCATCAACTTGACAGAACCTTTAGGCTAGTCGCGCACTGGCAACTGTGATCGAAATCAAATAGTTTAATCACCAGTTGAAAGAACACCGCGCACTGGCAACTCTTTACTCAAGCTCACACTCTTTTCTCTCTTGCGCTTATAGCAAACAGCTCAACTGTTGCGAAAGCAATCGTATAGTTTGTGTCAAAACACAAACGTTTTAGTTGCTCGAATCGAGTTGCTCTAAGTGCGCGGTGTCCCATATAAGCCCATATGTTTCATTTTAGCAATCAAACAGTTGCGAAACTAAAAATTGAATGTCCGCGCCTGGCCTTATAAAAATAAAAATAATGCTCAAGAGCTCTTCATCATCCCAGTATACATCAATTGTAGCTTTTGGCAGCAAGATCTTGCCTCCCTGTACAACTTCTTTCTGGAATTTAAGGAACAAAATGTGATGCTATATTGGAGATTGCAATGCAAGGGTCGGCGAAACACAATTATGGAAATTTCATCCAAAACTCGCTGGGTATTCAACTTATATTCCCAGGAAATCAAAAGACAAAAACTCGACAGTAATGGTAAAAAATTTATTGAAATGTGTGAATCTCTCAGTTTGTCGCTTCTGAATGGCCGAACAAAAAGCGATGAGGATGGTTCACTTACTTTTTTCAGAGGAAATGCTTCTTCAACAATAGGCTAGTCTAGTAAAAGAAGATTTGTTTAGCTGTATGCCGGATCTCAAGATAGGCGGATACCCTTTCTCCGATCATCTTCCGCTTTTAGTCACTGCCAAGCTTGACACTCAAAATATGAATACCGAACCAGAAAATCAACTTCTTTTCGAAACTAGTATAGAATGATAAATTTATACATCGCTATCAAAGAGATCTAGATAATGCACTAGATGCAGCTGGCTTTGCCGAACCAGAAACAAATCAAGGAATAGATACTTTGACGTCATGTGTAGCTATTGCGGCGAAACCTCTCTAGCCAAATGGAAGGGGAAGATCGACAAAAAAACAACCATGGTTTGATGCAGATTGTCTTAGTGCGAGAGACAAATCTTTTGTTCATCTACATCTGGCAAAAAAGACATCAACCCTTGTTTCAAAACTAGCTTACCAAAAAGCAAACAGAGAATACAAAAGTATCTGTAGAGAAAAACAAAGTGAAGTAAGGAACAGTTGCGACTTTTGGAAATTTGCGAGAAGACTGAATAGTAGAGAAGTGGTTAGTCGTTCAAGAATACAAGTTAAAGCAGAGGTTTTAGCAGAATACTTTCAAAATTTTTTAAACCCCCCCAACTAGCCCAAATCATCACTTGTTTGCCCTCAGAATGTGGAACTTGATGCGAGAATAACACCTCTAGAGATAAAAACTGTAGCCTACGCTTGCAATCTCAATAAAGCACCTGGAGTATACCGTATGAATTCTATAAGTCTTGTAGATAACATTTTCACGTTAACAAGCATAGCGAAGATATACCTTGATAATGGAAGGAAACTATACGCTTTTTTCGTGGATTTTAAGGCAGCTTTTGACTCTATAAATAGAAATGCTCTCATTATAAAGCTTAGCAGTATAAGCGTGTCAACGAAAATCCTGAAAGTAATACAAAGTATGTATGAGGAAAACCAAGCGGTCGTGTGGGATGGGAACCCATTGTCTCGCTAGTTTGCAACAAAAATGGATGTTTACTAAGCCCTTTACTCTTTTCATTATTCCTTGATGATATTACTTCCTTCCTACCAGGAGGAATTGTTTTTGATTGAATAAACATTAAATGTCTAATGTATGCAGACGACATCGTCCTGCTGGCATATACGCCAAATATGATGCAGCTTATGGTCAACAAATTAAAGCAATATTGCCGAACATGGAACTTAAAAGTAAACACAAATAAATCGAAAATGATGGTTTTCCGAATTGGCAGTGGTAGATACGCTAGAAACGAGAAATGGACCTGGGAAGGAAAGGAGCTAGAAAATGTCAAAGAGTATAAGTATCTAGGAGTAATACTGACTCCCAAGCTCTCTCTCTTGAAAAGCATTTCAAATCAAAGCTTCACGATTCTAAAATGGCTATCAATTGTAACTGGAAAGGAATTCTTGGCAAAACGGACGTCGCAACAAGTGTGAAGTACAGATTATTTGAAGCAGTAGTAAGAACCATAATGTTTTATGCTGCTCAAGTCTGGGGTTTGTTTCAGCATGAGGAAGTAGATAAACTCTGAAGATACTTCTTAAAGAAAATCTTTCGTCTACCAGAAAATACTCCGACGTACATGCTCCATTTGGAGACTGGACTTCTAACTCTCTACCTGTACACTCAAACTACATTTCAACTATATAAGAAAGGTCATGGAATATCACCCGCAAAGGCTTCCAAAATTGTGGCATCTTATATGATTAAACGAAAATCTCAATTTTTTGATGAGTGGTCAAAACTGTGCTTGGAGCATAACGTGCAAATGGACCTCGACAACCCAGCAACATGGGAAGACCCATTACTTTCCCTCCAAAATTCTATCAAGGAATCCAGGTTTGAGTTTTTACGTGGACGAGCGAGGCTAAGTGAGTCAAGGAATCTATATCGAGCACTGGATCACAACTTAACAAACAACTATTTTCACGACAATAACAGTATTGACACTATTTCCACAATTTTCAAAGTAAGAGGAGAATTTTCGCGCTTAAACTATATCCCACATCGAAATGACCAAAATACTGAATGTACACTGTGTAACCGACATACATCAGGGGACGTTATTCACTTTGTTGGAACTTGCCCCATTTTTAGCTTCATCAGACGCGCCCACTGGGGTAAAAACAGTCTAAGCATGGATGAACTCAAAATTATTTTAAACGACGACTGCTGGCTTACTCTGGTTATAGCTACGTTAAACCTTCCTGGAAATATCGTTCCCAAATAATAAACGAAAGTTTCTGATTAATCTACTTCTTAGAATATCTGTGAGATACTAAAATGTTTTATAAAACAGCTTTTTCATTATTTATATTCAATAATCAATAAAATATTATATGCTCTCTGTTTTTTTCGGCTGACGGCTTACGCCATGCATTGTGAACAATTTATGTAAATTATGAATATTGAATAAAGATCACATCTTACTACTACTTACTGCTACCTGAGTCCAAATATAAATGAAATTACAGAACAGCACACATTTCTGCTCGGACTCCAACATTAAGGTGAGTCGATATTAAACTATTTGGCTGAGTTAAAAAATCTAAGCGCATGCTGCAATTTCACCTGTTAGTTATGCAAAAAGTCCACACTTAAAACTCATCTACGTTCTCAATTCTTTCGAGGACTGTGGGACTCCGACATGAAAGAAAGACTTCTGCGGGAAATGGAGATGACATTGGACAAAACAGTTGAATACGCAATTTCTATGGAAGTTCAAAAACTGAGAAATGCAACAGGCAAAATACTCACCAAGTGCAGGCGAAGGGGTTGTTAGTTCAAAAGACGAAACCAAATACAAAAATCAGTGGCGCAAAATTTTAAACATTTGAAACCTGCTCTTAATCGATTTTAGAATGGGAGTCGACTCTAAATATTATGTATAAAACGAGAACCGAATTTTTGTTAATTTTAAACGTCATATACGAGTAACGTTAAGGAGCTCGTCAAACTTTAACAGTATCTAGCAAATAGCTACTTTATCTTTTAAAAGCATACTTTATCCAGATTGACAATGGTCATTTCATACCAAAGCAAATCGAAGTTAGAATGGTTACTGATGTTTTATTTGTTTTCTAAAAGATGTGCTTTGTAAATAGATTAAATATTAAAAATGCGGAACAATCGTACAAAAATGCTTTACGATCTTGAATTTGCAATATTGTGGCGGGCGATGGACAAACAAGTCTACAAATGTACATACATATGTATGTATGCATGTAAATATACTTTATTTCCATCTAAAATAATGTGAATAAGGATACAAAATCAAAATCTGTATCTTTTCTCGGCGAAAAATTATTTCGTTTGAAGTTGTTTCTGTTCAATATTTGTTTGTTTGTGTATAGACTAAGAGCCCACAGCAGTTTTTGGGTGTGATTGATAACAAAAAACAATTAGCATAATTAGATAGGCCTTTTATAGTTATTTACAAATGTGAAAGTCTTGACTACTCTAGTGCGAGCAATAGTGCATAATAGTGCATCAAGTATGCAGTTCTTTCCAAGTCCAAATAATTCTGATGACAAATTTGCCAAAATGTAGAGTTAAGCCCCCTGATTGAAAATATCGAGGTCCAAGACATTTTACAGACAACCTTCTGCCTGCCAGACGCGATAAGAATAGGCTACTTCTTGCACTAAGAAGGCCACCTTCAAAACGTTCTGGACCTCGATATTTGCAATCAGGGCACTTAGCTCTTCATTTTGAAGTTATGTCAAATTTTGTATCAATTTTTTAGACTTTGGAAAGAACTGCATACTATGTGGGAAGAATAATCACATGGTAAACAAATAAAGTCTGATAAACTTATTTTGTAAAAAGTGTGGATGCAATGCCCATGTGTCCTCAGTGTGTTTGTGCACAAAGATCCTAATACACTACAAGTTTTGCAAGAATCTGATGATATGCAGCACAGCTAACAAGCTGAAGATGATCGTTTCGGATTAAATGTGCTAAATTTAGGACCAAATAAAAATAAAAGGCCAACATCGAAAGTCGAAACACATGGTACTTCATAACCTTAAAAATAAACAACAAGAAATTCGCAATTGAATTCAATACAGGAGCAGTCATAACGGTTATGAATTACGATACATTTACATTCCAGTGGCCCACTGCGAAAATTACACCAACAAAAATAATGCAACATTTTCAGCTTATGGAAAATCCAACGTGGAAGTTGTGTACCATGGACGTAAGGTTATGCGCTATCTTTAAATTGTAAAAGAAACTTTTGATACACTTGAGTACATATTGTACATATTAATGCAGTTAATATTTTACAGAGGGAAACATCCATAAATTGAAGCAATAAATGTTCGAGAGCCATAAGAATGTTTTTCAATCAAAAATCGGAAAGATACCAAATAACCCAATGTAAAATGGATTCTCAAACTAAGAGAGGGAGTATCTCCTATATTTATAAAACCACGGTAGGCTCCATATGCTATATGACGTCTTAAAGAAGATAAGACCAAAAACATACATAAATGCTAAAAAAAGAGCCAAGTTCTTCTATACAAAAACCTTCGTGTAACAAGTCAGCCGTGAAAATTACTGAGATCTTAAAGTGCGCCAAGTTCTTACTTATTGAATGTTTAATACCGCATATTTGAAGTAGATTGAAGTTATGGATTCTCTTCTAACCAGCTGTGTTTTATTTTGCTCTTCAATTAAAAATTATTAATATGAATTCTAAATGTCATAAGTGTCTTAAAGTCATTCCCGACGAATGTTTTCTTTCGTGTGATTTGTGTGGCAATAAAATACATTTGGAATGCTGTGCATTAACCAAAAAAGACTTAAAAACAATAAAATCTTGTGCATGTTTGTTCTTTAAATGTAAAATTTGCATGCAAATTCCATTGCAATTCTGTATTGAGAAAATGAGATATCTCTCAACGCATTTCTTAAAAAGTTCTCAGAGCGCAGTTGGCAAAAGTGCTAATACACATGCGATTTCAACTAAATTGGATTCAAGTCGTCATATTCGCGATACCACTCGTGCTCAGAGAAACATCAATGTTGATGGAAGTGGCAAACAGTTTTCGGTTAAAGCTGGAAAAAAGTCGTCTCGTGCGGTATCTTCCACACCACAAGATGGGAATGCAAAAAACTCTCTTTCTCCGTCTCAGCCATGTCTCACACCTACGCTGCCAAAATCAAGAAACTCCAACAAAACCATTTCGACTTCTCTTTCTACCCCCCCTGTAATTGAAATCGTCGACCATCACAGTAACGGATCCAGCGAGGTACACAGTCCAATAACAACTGATGCTGGTGTTTCTCTTGATGTTATTGATGACCCAAAAGAAAGTAAGGAAAATGAAAAACAAGAAAACGATAATGTTGCGGTTGGAAATGTTTCCGTCAAAAATGTAAATGATGCTAGTGCTGATGTTGCTGCTCTGGCTGCAAATGATGTTGATGTTGCTGTTAAGTATGTAATTCATGATGCTGTCGCTGATACCAAAATTCAAAATAAATTTTCTGGAAATTCTAAACTGAATGTGGGGTTTGGTAATGATCCGGATGCTGTTTCATTGCTCCCATCTGTTCCTAGACTCCGATTCATTCACGTCTCACGGCTTATAAAAACTGTCACCGAAGATGATGTAAGAAATTTTGTTGCACAGGAACTTAAATTGCCAGCAACAAGTATAGTTTGCTCTAAGCTTGTAAAAAAAGATGCCGATGTTTCATTGCTCCACTTTATTAATTTCAAAATTGGACTTCCCGTCAGTTTTTATAACGATGTTCTGCAAAAATCATTTTGGCCAATAGGAATTCAAGTCAAAGCATTTATAACTCGTCCAACAAACGAGTCGGACCCAACTCTGAGAACAGTAGACAAATAGATAAATTAATTTCTATCCGTGACGATTGTTTCTCTATGTATTATCATAATACTGGAGGTATGAGAACGAAGTCTCATGAATTTATTATTGCTGCTACTGACTGTTTATATGATGCTATTGCTCTTACCGAAACATGGTTAAACAAGAACTTTTTAACCAGTGAATATTTCAACACAAAATTCAATGTATTTCGCAAAGATCGTTCTTGTGAACAATCTAGGCTAGTAAGAGGTGGTGGTGTTTTGGTTGCTATAAAATCTGAATATACAAGTAAGGAAATTATTTTATCTAATGTTTGTTGTATGTGTAGATATACCTATTCGACCATCTTTTAATATAATCCATGTTTACTTTTTTGTTTCTTACATACCACCTTTATCAAATTTTGAAATTTATGAAGCTCATGTTAAAAATATAACCAATATTTTCGATACTATCGATGAAAATTGTTATTTTGTTGTTGTTGGAGATTTTAATCTGCGAAATGTTAAATGGTTGTTTTCAAATGAAGAAAAAAGAATGAATGTAATATTACCAAAGACTTTGAACTTAGTTTAATTGATAGCATTACATCTTTGAATATGTATCAAATTAATGATATTTTGAATTCTATTGATCGTATTTTGGATTCGGTTTTTGTCGATAGTGGTCTAGAAGCTTATTTAAATGAAGCAAGTTTTAAACTACTAGAAAATAGCATACATCACAAATCGCTTGAAATTAAATTTTACTTATCTGTTTTAAATGAATTTAAGTCGCTTTGTAATAATGTACCAAAATATGATTTTAAAAATGCTGATTATAGTACAATGAATAGTTATTTAGAATGTATTGATTGGCAATCTATCTTTAATTGTTCAAATGTGCAGATAGCTTTTACTCTGTTATAGAGGATCTTGGAATCTATGGTTTCGGATTGCGTAACTAAGAAACTATTTAAAAATTCAAAAAAGCCTCCTTGGTTCAATAAGAGCCTATCTAGGCTAAGAAATGTAATGATTAAATTCCTAAAAAAAGAGCAAGGTTTGTGTCTCTTTTCATAATCATTTTAAGCAAATAAGAAAAGAATATGAATTTCTGAGGAAATTTACTTATAAACAATACATGTGTTCTCTAGAATCTTTTTTTTTTTTTGTTTTTTTTTTTTTTTTTTCTTATAATCAACTCACGCTCAAGGGAATATGATTACCCTTTAAATGTGTTAACACAGCGCGGGCGTGAAGTTACGGAAGAGAAAGAAGGATAGGAAAGATGTGTGGCACGATGTTCTGAGACTGAAGGTTGTCTCAGATTTTTTATCTCCAGGGATGGCGGCTGAACTAAAGCGGAGAATTGCCCTGTCTTATTTCTATATCTCTTATAATTCGCATTATTTTTTTATTCGTTTTTCATCCTTGTTGGGCATACTAGTTTAACTCAATCACATGTTGTTAGTGTTATGCCTAAACAACATGTAATGAGTAAACCAGCAACCCATTGATGACAATTTTTAGAAGGTTTTAATGGAATTAAAGACGACATAGACGACGGCAGGGATCGAACCTGTGATACTGAGGTTTACAGGCGAGCACACAACCATCGCGCCACGTCCACCCCTATTTGCTATTAAAGCAAATCCAAAATGTTTTTAGTCTTTTTTGAATGCGAAAAGAAAATCGCTTGGGATTCCATCCAGCATCGCTTACAATGGCATTTCCTCCGATAACATTAATGTTATCTGCAATAGTTTTGCATCTTTTTTCCAATCCAATTTTATCGATTTCAATTTAAAGTGTGATAATTTCGTTGACTATAAATCTTCCATCGATGTTGGTAATTTATATTTATCAGAATGTGACTTACTAACTTATTTATCCTCTCTCGAAAATAATTTTTCGGTTGCGCTGGACAATATACCATCAGCTCTTTTAAAAAATTATCAACCTTGTAGCGCCACTCTGCTTTATCTTTAACATGTCCTTAGACCAAGGTGTATTTTTAGATGAGTGGAAATATTCGTTCATCACTCCATTACATAAATCTGGATCAAAGGGCTTAGTAGAAAACTATAGACCCATTGCTAAGCTTCAGCTGATCCCTAAAGTCTTTGAAGCAATAGTTAAAAATAAATTGTATAATTTAGTTCAAAACCATAATAATATCAGATTTTCAACATGGATTTATGAGTTTTAGGTCAACAGCGACGAATTTGAGTATTTTTACTAACTATTGTCTAAATAACATGGAAAAGCACCTACAAATTGACACTATCTATACTGATTTATCCAAAGCTTTTGATCGTGTTCAACATAATGTTTTAATAAGAAAACTTGAAAGGTTTGGTTTTCACTCCTCTCTTCTGAGTTGGATAGGGAGTTAATTAGTTGGTAGAAAACAAATTGCCAAAATTGGAAACGTTTTGTCAAATGGCCCATTACTATTCATTATTTTTATAAATGATTTGCCAAATCTACTTTCATTTTCAAAATGTCTTTTATATGCTGATGATTTTAAAATTTTTAGCTGCATCGAATCCTTATCTGATGCAGGTAAAGTTCAAGAGGATTTAGATCAAATTCATCAATGGAGCAAATTAAACGGACTTAATTTCAATGTTAACAAATGTAGTGTTGTAACATTTACAAAAATTCGAAATCCCTTGCATTTCGAATACAAGCTTGGTAATGATTCTCTACAGAGATGTGAAAATCAGAAAGATCTTGGAGTGGTATTTGACACTAAAATTAATTTTTCTCTCCATATAGACCATATAATTTCAAGAGCCAATGCTATGTTAGGATTTGTTATTCGAAACTCTAAAGGTTTTGAAGATCTGTATACACTTAAAACCCTTTACATCAGTATTGTTAGACCGTTGTTGGAATACTGCAGCGTTATATGGAATCCTTACATACAGTCAAATATAGGACGGATTGAAAAAGTTCAAAAAAAATTCACTAGGCTTGCGTTACAAAAGATATATGGAAATTTAAACGTTCCATGTTATGAATGCAGAACCATTCTTATTGACCTTAAACCTCTCGTGTCAAGAAGAAAGTTAAATTCGATTCTTTTTGCTTACGATGTAATTAATTCTAACATAAATTGCCCGGTTTTGTTATCTATATTCAGTATATACATTCCTACCCGCTGTTTACGACCAGAAATGGTGATTTTTTTCATGTTCCATTCCATAGTATAAGTTACGCTAAGCACAATCCAATTACCAATGCCTACTTAAATTTTAATGAAGTTGATTTTGCCATTGATTTTAATGTTAATAGAAATGAAATTAAGAAAAATATATTAAATTTATTGTAATTGTTACTATATTATTTATTTATTAAATGTGTAAGATTGACAATACTTAATTTAAGCTCTTTTGTAATCTTTAAAAAGTTTTGTTAACTTGAAAGATGGTAAATAAATAAATAGAATAATATTGAAACAGCTACAATGTAATAGAGAAATTTTATTATTTAATAATTACTGACTAAAATTTGATGGGTTTGCTGGTCAAGTTTTTAAAACATTTTGCATTGGGCATAAAAAAAAACTTGCTAAGTAAGCCCATCAAATTTTAGACAGTAATCCAATAACTAAATAATAAATTTTCTTACTTACGTTGAACAACCCTTAATTTGACAGACAAAAATATATCATATTAAACTACACAAACAAACAAATATTAAAAAGAAGAGAAACAACTTCAAACCAAATAATTTTTCGCCAAGAAAAGATACAGATTTTGATTTTGTATCCTTATTTACATTATTTCAGATGCAAATAAAGTATATGTCGCTAATTCATAAAATAAAACTTAATTTTGATGTTTCAAGGTGCAAATTTATTTGGCAATACATGCATACATACATATGTATGTACATTTGTAGACTTGTGTGTCCATCGCCCGCCACAATATTGCAAATTCAAGATCGTAAAGCATTTTTGTACGATTGTTCCGCATTTTTAATATTTAATCTATTTACAAAGCACATCTTTTAAAAAACAAATAAAACATCAGTAACCATTCTAACTTCGATTTGCTTTGGTATGAAACGACCATTGTCAAGCAGGATAAAGTATGCTTTTGAAAGATAAAGTAGCTATTTGCTAGATACTATTAAAGTTTGACGAGCTCCTTAACGTTACTCGTATATGACGTTTAAAATTAACAAAAATTCGGTTCTCGTTTTTTACATAATATTTAGAGTCGACTCCCATTCTAAAATTGATTAAGAGCAGGTTTCAAATGTTTAAAATTTTGTGCCACTGATTTTTGTATTTGGTTTCGTCTTTTGAAATAACAACCCCTTCGCCTGCACTTGGTGAATATTTTGCCTGTTGCATTTCTCTGTTTTTGAACTTCCATAGAAATTGCGTATTCAACTGTTTTGTCCAATGTCATCTCCATTTCCCGCAGAAGACTTTCTTTCATGTCGGAGTCCCACAGTCCTCGAATGAACTGAGAACGTAGATGAGTTTTAAGTGTGGACTTTTTGAATAACTCCACAGGTGAAGTTGCAGCATGGGCTTAGCTTTTTTAATTCAGCCAAATAGTTCGATATCGACTCACCTATAATTTCATTTAGATTTCGACTGAGGTCATTTTTCAAAATGATGACTAGGATATTGTTTGATTTTGCGTCGGGCTCATCTGGGGCTGTTAAATTTGACACAAGTTTATAGTATTTGGCACCAACGCAGTTTATAAGTACTTGTCTTTTGCTTGTTAAATCATTTTCGTTTCGTAATGCAGAATAATTTTCCAGTCGTTTAATATAATTTTTGAAAGGTTCTTTATTTACGTTGAATTACTTGGGTTTTTTTACTCGTAAATATTTTGTAGTGCATCTCTTATGCCGCGCAGAATCAGCCATCGCTAAGATTTTTGTTAACCTTAAAACTCCTCGTCGCCACTGTTGAATATTTGCCTAACTCCAAAAACGTATATTAAAAGAAGAACCACTCTGTAGAATAGTGCCCAAAAGAATAACTTCTATTTCATCTCAATTTAGATAGCTAATGTCTTATAATTAATTCACAATTGCATAGTTAGAAATTCATTAAAGTATTCACAATATGTATTCATACATATACAACGGTTATGTATTCTTTCAGTTTTAATACTCTGTTCTGAATTTCTTCTAATGAAGAGAAGTTTGGACAGCACCTGCAGAAAGATGTGAGTTACACACGAGCTTCGGATACATTAATGTATATCTACGGGAAAAATTAATTCATATCCTTAATTTAATAGATATTCGGATAAGATCGGATCTAATGGAACAAGCCAGAGGCTCATCACGTCGATCACTATATCCTAAACTTGCATACAATTTAAACGTATCTGAACTACTTCACCGATGAAATTTCCGAAATTTTTCGTATTAGAGGAGAGCTTCTTGAATTTTAGAATTTTAGACCATATTTTAATGACCGGAGGACGTTTTGTTCTTACAAGAACAAGAAACATTATACAACTTTTTATCTGTCTGTCCCATTTTAAAAGAACTAAGATTTCTATACCTACTTTCAAAAGTCAATTTTAAATGAAGCAGAATCGATAAGTATACTAAATGCAGAAAACTGGAAACTTCTTGCTTAATATTGCATTGAAACTATTAAGTATCGGAAAGACTTTGTTGATTTTTTAACAGATATATCATTCCCCTTTCCCTTTCTTTTAAATTTAATTTCCCCTTTCTTTTAAATTTAATTAGTCTCAGAATTGAATTCCGTTTATGTTTGAGCAAGCGATATGCATATACGAGTAGATATACATCAAAACGTTTATTTCTATCTTATGTTAATAGCATTTGAAATTTATAGTCACTTTAAAAATTATTCCAAAATTCTAATTATTTTGTATATTATTATTATTTTTTATTTTTTTGGGTTAAATTTGTTTATTTTGCAAAAATACGAGTACTTTAAAACTTTTTTTCGACACAACCAACATCACAAAAATTAAACACAGTTTAAAATTTAATCAACAAAATTAACAATAGAGTAAAGTCTGGTAATGTGGACCACTCGGATAATATGGACCACCAGCTTTTCTCGCCTTAGGCTAGCCGCGCACTAGCAATTTTTAGTTGCGAAACTGCTTGGTTCGAGCAACTAAAAAGTTAAAAGTTTGTGTTTTGACACAAACTAAACGATTGCCTAAAATAAGTTCGCCATTTTATTGAACATATAATTATCTGCAAATTCACGGACATTCAACCAAACAGTTCATCTGTTTTCTATAAGTAACCAAACAGTTTCGCAACTAAAAATTGCTAGTGCGCGGCTAGCCTTACACAAATGCAATCGGGGAGACTATTGGTTGCGATTGTGCGTGACCTGCTTGAACTTAACTCAGTATAGTTTGAGTAGTCAGGAGTAGCGCAGCGCGTCACGAAGTTATCCGGATTAAAAGAAAATCCAAGGCATTGATTATTTTTTTTTTCGTAGGTATTTCTCCTTTTTTCTATAGTTAAAAATATAGTTTGTTCTCTTTTTATTTTTTAAATATAAGAAGTGAATATTTGTTTTAAGGTTTTTATTTATAAAACTATTGTAAAGAGTCTCATTTTGTAAAATTGCTTTTTTTTCTAACATTATGTTGCGGGTAATATGGACCACGGGAGAAAAGGAGTATTCGGACTAGTGGTCCACATTACCCGCCATTTCAATATAAGAAGTTTCGGGTCTGGATGAGGATGAATGATCGACCGTTGATGATTTTGATATGTGTGAATTGTTTGGCAAGGCATCTGTCAGAGTCCGAACTGGATAAATAGCCGTCAATGGATTAAAGACCAGGTGGTCCATATTACCCTCCGCTTTTTTTTGTTACGTTTTAGAGTTACTTAACTTTTTGTTTTTTGTTATTTTTTTATTAAGTGAATTTATTTTTTTGTTGCTATTTTTTAATCAGAATTAACTGATGTATTTTTTTTAAATATCTTTAAGAAAAACTTACACCGTTTGTGGTTTATTAACAAAAATATGATTGGTGGTCCATATTTCCCGACTTTACTCTATAAGTGACGAACGATTTCAGAAGGAAAATATTAAAATCATAAAAAAAATTTTACGCATGAACAATTACCCAACACACATAACAAATAACTTAATAAAAACTATTATCGAAAAAGAAAAACCAGAAACCAAAACAACAAAAAAATCGACAGATGGGAACACCAAATATTGCAATTTGCAATATATACCTAATTTAACTGACAGTAAAAGCCTTCATAGAACTATTAACAAACAACAAAGTAACTTATGCATACAAATCAAATAGAACACTGAGAAACAAAAAACTAACAAAAAAACACCTATCGGAAAGGAACAACAACACAATGTCATTATACCAAATTGGTTGCAATTGAAAAGAGGGGGAGAGTTGCGATCGAATAAACATTGGGACAACAAAAAGACAATTGGGAAAGAGAATTTCTGAACATAGAGCAGACATAAAGAAAGGAAAGGAGACAACGAGGTTATCACAACACATGATTGAATGAAAGTGGACACGCACCAGATTTTGACAACACCATAATACTTGACAAAGAGAAGAGAACAACCCCAAGGTACACACTTGAAAGCTTACGAATACAACAAAACCTTTCAAGAGCAATGGAAGACAGAGACAACACAATAGTGAGCTATGCTTTAGCAATAAAAAACCCCACCTTCAATCTGTGATAATACTGTGACGTTTTTTCTGTTTGTTTTAAGATAAAATTTGTTATTTTCTTCTTTTTTCAAAAAGTTTTTTATTTAAAAAATTTTCTCTAAAGTGTTTAAATTTTTTTTTATGTCGTTTTTATAATGTATTAGGGTTAATAAAGCAGAAAATTTTGTAAGTTGTTTACCAATACATACTTATACATAAAAAATAGTAAATTAAATGTAATAGTTTTTATATATAAAAATATAAAAAAATAAATATTTCTAATTAAAGACATTCCCCTGAAGAAGTCGTGAAACACCGACGAAACGTTGGGAGAAGATGAAATATTTTTGTTTTTTTTGCATCGATAAAATTTTGACCAAAAAAGCCTGCTTTAAAAATAAAATCGATATAACAAAGAATTGGTCACATACAAAGAAAAATACATACTTTAAAACTTATCTTTTCTTGTTAAATATCTAAAATTGAAAACAAACAAGTAAAAACTATAAGTTGGCATGTGGCAGACGGTTCCGAACGGTTTATAAATTGTAAATTAAATTGAATTGAATAAATAAATAAATTAAAAGTCTAAAGCGTTATTGAATTCATCTATGAACATTTTTACAAAACTTCTTGCAAACGGTTCTACGATTGGGTTTACAACAACAATTTACTGACCGAGTCACAAGTGGGACTTCGAAAATTTTATTCGACAATCGACCAATTTTTTTCGCTTACCAATATAGCTGAAATATTTTGGATAAAAAAGAAAACCTTATAGTTTTTTCATCGACAGGAGAGCACTAATGCTGAAGGTGTGCAATAA
Source organism: Chrysotoxum bicinctum (assembly GCA_911387755.1). Taxonomy (NCBI): domain Eukaryota; kingdom Metazoa; phylum Arthropoda; class Insecta; order Diptera; family Syrphidae; genus Chrysotoxum; species Chrysotoxum bicinctum. The sequence continues at coordinate 128,799,073 of OU426987.1, read as the reverse complement.
AGGAGTATCTTCGAAGTTTTTGAACGTTTTGAAGCATCTCTATAATTCAGCAAGGTCTGCTGTCGGTCTTGGAACCAAAGTATCCGAACAATTTCAAGTATAAATAGGACTTAGATAAGGATGCAATTTGATTACCCTATTATTTGTTCTATTCATAAACGACTTAGAAGAGATAGTGCAAGGTGTACCGTGCTTCGGATACTTTTAATCAAAGTACTTATGTTCGCTGATGATATTGTGGTGCTAGAAGAGTCGCCTGGAAGTCTCCAGTTGATGATCAATAAATTGTTTGAGTACTGCAACAAGTGGAGGCTTCAGGTGAACCTAGACAAGTCCAAAATCATGATTTTCCGAAGCGGTGGAGGCCGAAAATGCTGCAGTGAAACTTGGAAATTTAGTCTCAAAGCATTGAAGTCGTAAATAAATACAACTATATTGGTGCGCAGATATCTAGCAACCTGAATTGGAAAAACCATATGGGTGATAAGTTGGCCAAGTCCAAACACGCTTTAAACGCAACATGGAAGACTGTGGGTCAATGTAAAGGTGTTGACTAAGAATCTAAATAGCTATCGTATTATTGAAACCACAGCTAAAGCTATAATGTGCTGTGAAGCTAAAGTTTGGGGTCACAAAGAGTTTGAAGAAGTTGAGCAGATGTTGCGTTATTTCTCAAAAAGAAGTTTGAAGCTACCTAATAGTGCTGAAAAGCATATACTAATGCTTGAAACTGGTCTTCCTGCTTTGTTTATTGCAACTCTCAAACTACAGATAGACTAGGTTCTAAGAACGATAGCAATAGATGATAGAAGACTACCAAAAAAAATTACGATGCTTGTGATTCTAAAACAAGTATCATGGTTTGAGTCGTGGAGAGATTTAGCAGAGTACTGTGGACATACACTTCTTCTCCGGAGTGATGGAATGGACACGTGGAAAAGGGAACTCTATAGTCTCATAGCTCAAGTAGACGAATTAAAGAGATATGAAACTTCACAGGGACGTATATGCAAGGCTTCTATAACCTGGTAGCAAATAATTATTTCAGGACGGAGTATCCAACTGATCTCTTATTTTTGGTTTTAAAAGTAAGACGGGAGATACTTCCACTGAACTTTATTCCTCACAGGAGTGGTTTTGAAGATATTGTTGCGAGGCAAGAGGAAGAAGGAGAGGAAAGTAGGCAGAGGATTTGGGTATGAGATAGGATACAGGAAGAGAACAGATCGGGCAGGAAACGGATAAGAATGCCTAGCTCGGGAACACGGCCTGCTGGCGTAGCACGGCTTAGCTCGCCGGAATTGGGGGGGGATCTTGTCCCCGAGCCTAGACCTCACCTCACAACAAAACACTTATCAGGCCTGAACAAAAAGATTATGGAAACGCGGACGGACGGTTCACCACACTGAGGGTGCTGCGGATGGTGGTGCAGCAGGGCCTATACCCACCCAGCCTAGAAGTTCGGATGCCCAGTTAGAACTTCCCCAAAATATTGCCCAATACTAATGGGTCCAGGTCACTCCATGGTCACGGTCAACTCGGCTTCGCGTCCACGCCCCTGAAAATTAAAAATCTAGGGAAACATTTCGCTTTAGCGAAACAAAGCAAAATCGATTTTTTTTTTTTTCAAACAATCACCGTTAAAGATCTTTTATTCTGATTTCATATCCATAACTCTTATTTCTATGATTACATCTATACATATATTTCGAAATAAAAATGCCACCGCCAAATGCATCCCAAAACAAATAAAGCCTTTTGTAACCAATAACTTTAACGCGACTCCTAAACGCCTACCTCGAAAGAGCTCTTTAAAGGGTGGTATTAGGGGATTAATTCCCAGTAACGAAACGAATCCGACTCGATCTCGGGATACAAATATGGCTGCTTACACTTCAGATTAACATTTCACCTCAACCTAGGTGTTCTTTTATTTATTTTTGAAAAGAAGACGATTTATTTAACGGCGTAGCTCTTAAAACTAACAAAAAAACACAACAGAACACATACAAAAATGATGATTTTAAAAGTTTGAAGTTTCAATTTAATATATTGTGATTAGAATTCAAAATTTTCTTTCTTTCTTTGAACCAAAATTAACTTGGACAATATTTTTCTTTCTTTTTTTGTTTTGAGGTCTAGAACAACAGGCTTTAAAAAGATCCAAAAACAAATTTTAATCTGACAAGTTTTCACACACAAAAAACATAGACACAAAAAACCTCTTCTGGCCAAATGAATCTGCCTATATCCTCGGATCGCCGTGTTTTTCGTCCCGCAGGACTTCTCATTTGAAGTTCTTTCTCTTCTTTTTTTTCAGGAGCTCCTGGGAATGTGGTGGTCCAATTATTAGCGGTTCAGTCTCAAGGACTTATGATTGGCGGCCACTACTTAGGCTGCCAGTCGAGGGCCGCCAAATCACCTATAGATAAAGAAAACTCTGTTCAGCACTTGCTTTTTTTCTTCATTCGGTTTCTAGACGAACTCACCCTTTTTCTCGTGTAACAGTTTTGAAATTTTCCCACTTTCTTCTAGCTTTAAAGTAAACTTAGCGCGGAATTCTAATATAGGTTGGGTACACTCTTCGGTCTTCGACTCTTTTTCTTTAATTTTGTATAATAATTTTTTTTTTCTACTGCCGGTCCCGTCAAAGTAACAAAAATTCTCTCACGCCAAGATACGAGACGAATGACACGAGTGGTGGCTGACGAGTGTCCCTTACTTAGGCTTAATTCCTACTTGTATTCAACTTGAGATTCTAAAAACGGTTTCGGTCACTACCACATCTGCACTTTCAGATCATGCCATCTTTCTATTTCTTCTTCACACGCGTGTATTACCATAGGATCATACGATTTTATCGCTTCAACCTAAAACTACCCGTTATTCTACTTTTACTTGTATAGGTAATCCTATAGATTTCAGAGAATGATTTCCCCTCTTTTAAAGTTTTGTTTGACAAATAAGTTTCCTTCCGGACCAGGTCGCAGAAACAATAAACATCCTGGAATGTAGACGGGCGTATTTTCCGGCGCGTTTTCCCTTCCAATACGTTTCTGTTTTTGGTTCTGACTGCATCCCTACAATTTTTTTGTAAAATTCTACCAACTGTTATACTAAATTCCGGGCTTATTAATATTCGAGTAGGAGCTAATGCACAATTGCACAGTTTTGTTTTCTCATATTTTTAGTTCCGTAGGTCTATCTGAGCGGTTTGGGGGGTCTGGTTTCTTGCCCACAACAATATGTGGGGATTTTACAACCTCAGAGAAGTGAAAGTGCGTACTATTTTTTGGGAAAATGTCCTGTTTCAGTGGAAACTAGAAGGAGTACACTTGAAAAAAACTACCTTAATCAAGATGAAATCATAGGTATTTTAGATGGAGGTATGGGTTGGAATACCCTTTACAACTATGCCAAGATTGCACTTATATACAAAAAACGAATCTTAAATGAACTTTTTTAAATTAATGTTACAATTTTGTATATTAAACAATAAAAAATGTATTAATACTTGCCAACTGATAGACGGCGTACGCCATGAATGATACACACTTATTGTAATTTGTATTAAATAAAATCATTTTAAAATCTAATCAAAAGAAAAAGATGCAACCTGCTTCTTGATAAACTATAAAAATTCAACTTTCATATAAACAAGTCTAAATGCAAAAATTTCGAAAGAATCGTCATCTATTTGGGCACAATTGACAAGAACGGCTTACATAAAACACCTGATGAAATACACGCCATCTCAGAAATAAACAAGCTACAATAATTCCTTGATATGGTTAGTTACTTCCACAAGTTTATACCGGACTCAACAATAAAATTGCATCCTCTATACAGTCTCTTGAGAAAGGACCTAAAGTTTGTATAGTCATCTGATTGTCAACATGCATTCGAAGTAATCAAAAAGGAGATAACTGGTGAGAATGTGCACGCTCCATTTGGCGAAAATCTTCTTACTTATCCAATTACAGCCAATTGGACAAGAAAGCGACCGTTAGCTGTTGGGGATTGTATAAATTTTTTGGTTACTACTACGGAAGGGAATTTACCCTTATAACGAAAAATAAACCAGTATTACTTCAATATTTAGCCCAGAGAAATGTTTACCCCTACTTAGCGTTTACTACAGTACGCCCCGTTTCTTATTACATTCAATCACAGAATTAAATACAAAAATACAAAGGAAAACACTAACGCAAATTTTCTTTCCATACAGAGAAGAATTATTTAGATGGCGAAACAAAGCAAATTTATCAGCTTTGGGAAGATATTCTACCTGTGAGTAAGAGTGACATTTTGAGGGAAATGAAAAAGGATAATGAGCTATCCTTATTGCTCATTTTATTACAAACTGGAAGTCCTATTGATAACTTGCCATAAAGTTTTATGGAAAGTGAGCTTATGTTGGAAGATGGTTGTATTTATAGGAGAATCAGAGTTCTGAAACCAACAACACTTCGTTTCGAAGTTTGTATCCCAAAAATGAAAGCAATGACAAGGAGGTTTTGTTTTCGGCCAAGAGTAGATCGCGATATCAAGGAACTAACCAAAAGCTGCCGTACTAACAGAACCAAAGAAAGCTTCAATTCATCCTGCCTAACCTTGGCAGCGCTTCCACGTTGATTTTGCGGGACCAATCATGGAGCAGTTTTTCTTTTGTGATCGTTGATGTGCGAACAAAGTACTCCCAATGAAACGAATAACAAGTTTCTACATAATTCAGGCACTGAGGGAAGTTTTTTTTTTAAAAAAGGTCAACACGAGCTTCCTTGACACAATGCCCAATCGAAAGTCGAAGTAGCCAATGGTATTCCTTCCCGCAATCAGTTCACATGTGATATCCATTTTGCTATAAGTATGCTCATCAGTTCTCACTTGAGCCTAATTTTGGAAGTACCGTTACATACAGAGATTCGTTTTCAGACATGATTATGGAATAATTTACCCGGCAAGTTTTTTTCGCCATTTCAATTTGCAAACATTCAAGACCAATAATCACCTCGCCTCTCCTCCTCAACATTATAAACTCTTGAGCGCGTGTGAAATTAATTTTTCGGAATTTTAAAATTTTAATATATGAAGGTTTTTATAATACAAACTAGATACTAATGAAATAAATAAATGAAATAAATGCTTGATAATAATTGAAGTTAATTTTGAAATTAATGCACAAAACTAAAGGGATTCGATTTTTTTTTATTTCTAGTCATGCGATCTGAAACGCTCTTTAATGCCTGTGACACACATCTACTATAGACACCATAGTATAGGAATGAACCAAATGTCTGTCAGGGTATACTATACTGATTTTTGTGCGTAGTATAGTCTTCTCCTTAGCGAAAACAGCTCCATTTTTCCAAAGTGAATAATAGTTTAACTTAAAATCATTGTCATTTTGATGTTTTTTTTTTTATGATTTTTTAATATTTTCAAATTTGTGATTTCAAAATCGCCACGAATTTTAAATAGGAAAGTTTTTGGTAGCGACCAAATCATCAAAATTCTGAATATTTGGAGGGAAGTTTAAGGGGGAATATAAAAAATTCCCATATTTATAAAAATATATGTGCTGAGCTGGCAGAGAACATCCATCACGAATTTTAAATATCTACATTTGAAAGATTGAAAATTTTTGTGTGCCAGAATATGACTAGCTGTCAAACTATACTACGTTCTGTAGTGTGTCACCTAGGATGGTATTGGGAATACTATATATAATATAGTAATATAATACTAGATGTGTGTCAGGGGCATAAAGCTCTTATTAGAAAGTATTTTCTTTTATACAAAATATATGTAAGAATAAATATATCAATGAATATTCTTGACAAACAAACCTTATTAAATTCCTTTCCTCATCAAAAAATGAGTTTGGTTGATTTTCATAATATCGTTTCATAGTAGATTTGATTTGAAGAATATTTTTCGAGTACCTTTTCAGAACGGCAGCTTTAAATGTATTGTTTATCATTTTTATGTAATTAGTATGGACAAGCATCGGTCCCATTAACCAACAAAATTTTGACCAAATTATCAAAGAACGCACTTTCTCTATTTTCGCCTGTTCTTCAAAAATATTTATACAATCAGTCTCATATATGCCGTATGGAGAATTGGCTATAATAACAAGTAGTATTTCTATGAATTTAACATCCATTTTGAGTTCAAGTGTACATAACAGGTTCTCAATCAATTTTCCTGAATCATAGCTGTCCGTTTTAACTCCAAGTGATAATAATTTTGAATTTATTTTAGCTTCGAACTCATTATTCGTTTTTGTTGAACTACGTAAAAGTGGCAGTAGATTTTCATTTGGTACTCCTCGTTTAATAAGTTCTTTCGCAAACAAATTGTCCGTGGGGTCTTCATTGCATGCTATTGATAAAATAATTTTAGCATTTGGTTTTGGTATCTTTGGGAGCCAATCATTATCTGCAGCACCAATCACTTTATCAACAGAGTCAATAATTATAACTATACAAAAACGACTGCTCTCAAGTAATCGCTCTATTGTGTGCTTGTAATTGAGAACGCTCTGTTTAAATTGAAAAATATATATGTATATTAAAATATTTGTACAACTTCTGATAAGTAAGTTGATTAACTTACATGTTGTGTATGACACGGTTTCCCAGCAACGATAATTGAAATTTGATCTGCTATAGAAGCTAACAGAGATGTTATTTCGGACGATACTACAGTCAAGCGCGCATATCTAAAATGTAATTAGATTTCTTTAGATACAATTGTCGGACAGTTATATATCATAAAATAGAATAAAAAAAAAAAAACAATTTTACCTCAATACTAAATGAAAATCTTCAACCCAGTTTTCCATGTTTGATGCGACCTGCGATGCAAAAACATTTTCACGTTCTTCAGGTGTGGAAAAAACAGCTAAAGGAAGTAAGGAATCACTGCGAATATATCTAAGAAAAACAGTAATAAAGAACATCATGTACCGCAGTTCGTTCCTGTTTTTATTTATAAGTAGTGTATATGTATGTATATGTATAATGTCTAGCCTGTATGGAGAAGTTGTCCTGAGACACCGTACTTTTATATACGAGTACATATAGAAGTATTAATTAAGGCATGAATATACAAAATTATTTAATTATAAAATATCGGAAGGCGGAAAGATTAGGATTAAAAAAACTATACTAAAAAAATATATATATTTATACTATGTACATATTTTATGAAGTCTCATCCGGTCCCTTCAATTAATCGTCAGAGAAACTGATGGACATTTAATGCTCTCGGAATGTTTATCAGTCTTTGCTGATATAATAAAATAACACAAAATCTGAGAATTTGTTATTGATTTACGTGACCTTTTTTATACGAATTTAATATGAACTGGTTAAAGCGGGCTTTAGGTCAATGAAAGATGTTGATTTAATGCAACGTTTCGAACGTGTATACGTCCTTCATCAGGCCTTTTTATTATTAAGCAAAATAAAAAATAAAATAAACACGCATTAATTCACCAAATAATGTGAAAAGTCAAACAAATAAACTTACAAAAATTATGTTAAAAATGTTCTTAAAAAACACAGTAAGAATCAAAATTTGATACAAAGAATTAAATGCATTGCAACTGAAAACACAAAAGTTATTTTATAAATAAAAGTTAGGTTGACCAGTATATGTTTTTTATAAATTACTTATTGTAGTGCAAGCAAAACAAAATTATTCACAAAAGAAGAATAAGAAGAAGAGTAATAACAATCGGCTTGTCATCATCACCCCCGCACAAGCAGACACACTTTAATCAACCAAACTTGTTTGGTCTCTTTATCAATTGGCTGTATGTGCTGCTTAGATTCTCACAATCCGATCGTCGGTTCACTGCGTTGTCGGTGTTGATGATATGCAGCATCTCAAGAAGAAATCTCTTCACTTGGTTTTTCTCTGTCTGTAAGATTTTGACTTACTCCAAATCTGGTTTATGGATCTCTTTTATACAGTGAAGAGCGAGTGCTGTTTTTTGCGCACTCCCACTATTGATGTCTAACCTGTGGCCAGAGAGACGCTTTTTTAACTTCTGCTTTGATGTGCCAACGTAAACAGAGGAACATGGTGTACCGTTCCCTCCTAAGCAATTAATTTGGTATATGACATTGGATCTTTCCATATCATCTAATTTTCCTTTGGTGTTAGTGAAAAATTTTGAGCGTGTAGGATTTGCAGGTTTGAAAGCTATTTTTGTTTTTTCTTTGTCTCTTATAGGTGCATGGAGCATGCGGTTCGAAAGAAGGGGGATGTATAGAGAGCTTCTGTAAATTGCTAGTTGTTGGACATTTTCTGTGAGTACTTTTTCTTTGTTATGATTGCGTATCAACTTGTTGACCAAAGGTAGTGGGAAAGAGTTGGAACATAGGGTGTTTCGTATAATATTAATATTTTTCTTATGAAAAATTTTGTCACTAGTATTAAGTACACGATTAATGAAATTCTGTGCTGTATTAATAATGACCCCTTTTGGCTGTTTCGAATTGAAATTGATGAGTCGACCGGATGAAGTGGGCTTCATGTACCAATCGAAAATAATGCGGTCATTATTTCTTCTTATCACATTCACGTCTAGATACGGGAGTTCACCTTCTTTCTCAATTTCTACTGTGAACTTAAGTTTGTTGTTGAATGAGTTGAGTGCTTCTAACGTTTCATCAAGTCTAGACGATTTTACTACAGCGAACAAGTCATCTACATATTTGGTTAGAATTTTCGGTTTGATGCTAAGCTTGCCTTAAACTTCATCCAATAATGTCTCCATTACTATGTCTGCAAGGACAGGTGATGCTGGGCTACCCATTGGGACACCTTGTTTTTGCTGATATATAAGGCCATCGAACTGCACATAATTGTTGTCAATGATGCAGAACCATTACATCTCGATGAACATTGATTTTTAATCACTGTATGCTCTTTATACGGTTCCAACTTTTCTCAACTGTTGTCAAAACCAATTGGATCGGTATGTTGGTAAACAATGACACTACGTCAAACGATACCATAATATCATCCTCTTCTAAACAAATTGGAGAAACAATTTTAATGACCGTTTTTAACCGTTCTAGTTTAGGTTTTTGTGTACTTTTGGTTTCAATGGAAATTGCTAAACATTGCTATCTCGCTCAAACAACTACAAACAGCTGCACTCAAAAAATCGCTTAAGAAACTACATGAATATATTAAGAGCAAACTAACAGAAACTAATCAGGAAGAGTTTTTTAATACTCAAGAGAGCAGGAAAAATAAAATTAACATTGAAACCAAAAGTACACAAAAAACTAAACTAGAACGGTTAAAAACTGACTTGAAACAGAGCAGGGGCGTAGACTTTCAAGAGAAATGGTTTGTTAACAAAACAAATGTGAAATTTCCCCCGGACGTGAAATGGTTACTCTCACTCGGTCCCAAATTTGCTTTACCCGTTAAGAAAGGAGAATTTCCACTCTTTAAAATTATCGCAGATGGGGAAGAGATGATAAAAACGATGGCACAGGGTGACCAAGAAATAGCTCGCTCTAATTTCACTAATTTGTTACAAAGCTACATGAGAACAGCATCAACACCTTACTCTGATAAGTTTATCAACAAAATCCATGATGATACCAGAAAATTCCTACGACAGCATAAAGACGTCTATATTGTTCCGGCGGACAAAGGAAACGTCACAGTCGCCATTTATAAGTCCGACTATATGAACAAAATGAAAGATTTGATGGCTGACAGAAGTGTCTACCGTGTTTTGAGAAGCGACCCTACTACCACGTTGCAATCGACTAACAATGATTTTGTGAAAAAACTCTTGCAGAAAGACATAATTTCTGAATTTGAAAATAATCACTTGACCACTTATACAGCGAATAGTCCCAAGATTTATGGCTTACCGAAGATCCATAAAGCTGATATGCCGTTAAGGCCAATCTCTTCTTCTATTAATGTTCCGTGCTATGAATTGTCAAAATTTATGGTCATATTATTAAAAAAAAACACCGAAAACTCGTCTTATAATGTCAAGAACGCGAGCGAATTCATTAAAATTGTTTCTCCAATTTGTTTAGAAGAGGATGATATTATGGTATCGTTTGACGTAGTGTCATTGTTTACCAACATACCGATCCAATTGGTTTTGACAACAGTTGAGAAAAGTTGGAACCGTATAAAGGAGCATACAGTGATTAAAAAATCAATGTTCATCGAGATGTTACAGTTCTGCATCATTGACAACAATTATGTGCAGTTCGATGGCCTTATATATCAGCAAAAACAAGGTGTCCCAATGGGTAGCCCAGCATCACCTGTCCTTGCAGACATAGTAATGGAGACATTATTGGATGAAGTTTTAGGCAAGCTTAGCATCAAACCGAAAATTCTACCCAAATATGTAGATGACTTGTTCGCTGTAGTAAAATCGTCTAGACTTGATGAAACGTTAGAAGCACTCAACTCATTCAACAACAAACTTAAGTTCACAGTAGAAATTGAGAAAGAAGGTGAACTCCCGTATCTAGACGTGAATGTGATAAGAAATAATGACCGCATTATTTTCGATTGGTACATGAAGCCCACTTCATCCGGTCGACTCATCAATTTCAATTCGAAACAGCCAAAAGGGGTCATTATTAATACAGCACAGAATTTCATTAATCGTGTTCTTAATACTAGTGATAAAATTTTTCATAAGTAAAATATTAATATTATACGAAACACCCTATGTTCCAACTCTTTCCCACTACCTTTGGTCAACAAGTTGATACGCAATCATAACAAAGAAAAAGTACTCACAGAAAATGTCCAACAACTAGCAATTTACAGAAGCTCTCCATACATCCCCCTTCTTTCGAACCGCATGCTCCATGCACCTATAAGAGACAAAGAAAAAACAAAAATAGCTTTCAAACCTGCAAATCCTACACGCTCAAAATTTTTCACTAACACCAAAGGAAAATTAGATGATATGGAAAGATCCAATGTCATATACCAAATTAATTGCTTAGGAGGGAACGGTACACCATGTTCCTCTGTTTACGTTGGCACATCAAAGCAGAAGTTAAAAAAGCGTCTCTCTGGCCACAGGTCAGACATCAATAGTGGGAGTGCGCAAAAAACAGCACTCGCTCTTCACTGTATAAAAGAGATCCATAAACCAGATTTGGAGAAAGTCAAAATCTTACAGACAGAGAAAAACCAAGTGAAGAGATTTCTTCTTGAGATGCTGCATATCATCAACACCGACAACGCAGTGAACCGACGATCGGATTGTGAGAATCTAAGCAGCACATACAGCCAATTGATAAAGAGACCAAACAAGTTTGGTTGATTAAAGTGTGTCTGCTTGTGCGGGGGTGATGATGACAAGCCGATTGTTATTACTCTTCTTCTTATTCTTCTTTTGTGAATAATTTTGTTTTGCTTGCACTACAATAAGTAATTTATAAAAAACATATACTGGTCAACCTAACTTTTATTTATAAAATAACTTTTGTGTTTTCAGTTGCAATGCATTTAATTCTTTGTATCAAATTTTGATTCTTACTGTGTTTTTTAAGAACATTTTTAACATAATTTTTGTAAGTTTATTTGTTTGACTTTTCACATTATTTGGTGAATTAATGCGTGTTTATTTTATTTTTTATTTTGTTTAATAATAAAAAGGCCTGATGAAGGACGTATACACGTTCGAAACGTTGCATTAAATCAACATCTTTTATTGACCTAAAGCTTGCTTTAACCAGTTCATATCAAAATCTGAGAATGCAGTGGAGCACTTTAAGCTGTTATGCGCATCCTTCATTATGTAAGTCAGTCTATTGTTATCCTTTCTGCCGAACAAACACAAAAAAAATTAAGAAATTCATAAGATTAGTGTTTGTATCTGGTTAACATCTATTGCTAGCGACGTATATAAAACTAAATAATAATAGAAGTAAATAAACAAAAGATTATAAATTAAAAAAATAAACTCAATACTGTTAATTGTCTGAAAAGCTTACTCGAGCCAATACTAAGACAAAAAAAATCGATCGAACATATGACAATATATATTATAACTCTGGAACAAATTCTGAAAAAAAGTGCATAATATATTGTAAGATTTTTGCTAGGTTCGTTAAATAAAACTTATTACTCTTTTTAGTATTTCTTCTTTATTTACACTTTCCAATTCAAACAATAAATCTCAATTTATAATCACCTCAAGTACTTTTATTCAAATTTAAATCACACTTGTTTAATAACACTTTCCACAATCCAATAAGCAAGGCTTTTGCACACTTTCATAATCAAAAATCAACTGTCGTGTGCTCATCGTGAACACTCCCTTATACATATACTCAAGTTGGTTGTTCTCAAAATCAATTCGCGAAGGTTCTCGTCTTGGAATTTTCTAGATGGTTGGAATAATGGGAAATACATTTGACATTGGAAAAGAGCTTTTTGTTTCTTCCATAAAGTAGATATGCAATTTTCCAACAGATGTAGGAGTATATAGCTCTGTATCGGTGTTGTGTGTGTGCGTAACATTGCCTCCTTCTTAAGATTGTGTAGTAGTTTATATATTTAAGAGAAACAGTGTGCTTAGTTTGATTGTTTTATTACAAGTCCTGCTTCCTGCATGACAAATAGCATCTTGATTACAATCGTTACTTATTCTAATGAGTAGTACAGTAAGAGTAGAAAGTTATAAGGAGCTTATAATAAAATCTTTACATCTCACCCTTTAAAATACAATTATATTTTTAATAAATTCATTAAGATATAGTACGTAAGTACGTAAGATATTTTATATTTTTTATATATATATTTCATTCTTTTATCTCTGTATTTTTGAAGAATTCTTATAAAAACAAAAATCATACAGAGAAAATGAAAAGTTGGCTAAGGGGTTTTGTTTTGAGTTTTGTTTTAAGTTTTGTGAGAATTGTTTGTTTTTCATTTTTAATACAAAAAAACAATAAAAATTATCTATAAAGAAAAAAAAATACTTGGACAAAGGAATTAACACGTGAGTTAAATTATTTTATTTATTTAACCACTGAGCCAACGCTTTTTTTTTGTTGTACATATAATTATTTAAGTTATACTTTTTGTTTTTCGTCTTTCAAATAACGATACGTGGTCATTATTTTACCTTCAGGCATGTTAATATCTCGCGAATTATTTGTGTTATATATTTTATTATTAATAAATGCACGATATGTCGAGTGAGAGTGTATGAGTTGTATGCCGTTAACATACGAAGATGTGCGTTCTCCGGCTTCGTGTGTTTTTAGAGCTGTATCGAGAGTTTACAACCACCTACTAGAGTATCGGTTCGAGTTGCGCGTTCTCCCTCCTCGTTCGCAGCTAGAAGGTCTATACACTCCGGACAAGTTCATAAATATTTCTAATATTTATCTTATTGTAGATTCTTCATACGCTTTGCACTCACATCGATTAAAGTACCGTGTTCTTTTATTTATATTTTTAAAATTCGTGTTAATAAAAGGGCTTTGAGTGCTCATGAGTTCTTTTCTCTTATTTTTACAGATTCTCTACGACCAGAGGAACTCTCCAAGAAGTTATAAGTTGTTCAGTTTTATTAATTAATTCATTTTGTTTCAATTATTATCATTTAAAAAAAAAATCTTTTAATATTAAAAAAAAAAGTTAAAACAAAGGTTAAGTTTTTCTTCTTTTAATTCAGAAGTAGGATACCTGGTCGTGGAGAGTAATATATGGACGCTCATGTTTAACAGAGTAATATAAAGTACATTAAGCATATGTACCCAACTATTTAGTTTTATTTTCTGTAAACTTTTCTAGTCAAAGTACTTAATATTTTTTTTCCCATTCCACTCTTGTTGTTCACATTTTATTTTTTTTTTTATATATTATACCCTTTAATAAAAACATAAATGTAGATTTATTTATTTAATCCGTTAAAGTACTAACGTTACAAAACTTAAAACTAGATAACGTTACAAATATGAATTTACTTACAATTATGTATTAAAAAAGTTTTCTTTGAATTTACTACATTTTAAATTGTCACTAACTGAAGAAATTAAAAAATTATACTTATTGAAAACTGAAATCAATTGATTTAAGGGACTGTTCATACTAGAGATGCCGCGAATAGTGACTCGGCCGAATACCGAATACCGAATATTCGGCCACACTCGTCGGCCGAATACCGAATATTCGGCAGCCGAACATTCGGCCAACGAAACGATATGTGTTGTGTTTTGTGTATATATGTATCTCCTACGTGATTTTTGACGACGCATAACATTCACACATATTCTGAAACTCGTATTTATGACTCGTATTCGACTACAGTCGTAGAAACAGTCGTATGCGATGTTTTTCGTTTCCCAATATTAGTACAAGTTAGTGAAGTCGGATGTTCGACTCCTGTAATAACAACATACGACTCTAGTCGAATACGAGTCATAAATACGAGTTTCAGAATATTGATGAGTTTCTGGGAATGTTTTGAGGAAGTTACTATAGACAAAATGATAAAGATGTTGAAAAAACTGCCATTGAAAACAAAATAGATTTTTTTTAAAAACTTTTCGACAAGATCGGATGGCAGACCCTTACAAGTGGTGGTCAGCAAATACAAAACTGTTTGAAAACATTTGCTGAAATCTACATCTCGTCTCCTGGTACTAGTGTATTAGTGATAGGTTATTTGCAGAAGCTGTAATTGATTTCGAATATAGACGTTACATAAAACATATGCTACCAAAGAATGCTGAAAAAGCTGTTTTTATTCACTACAACTTACCATTAGTAGATTTTAAATACTAAAATAAAAAAATTTAATTAAAATACAACATTTTTTGTAAGATAATAAATCTTTTTTTATTCTCTATTCAATATTCGGTATTCGGCCGAATGTTGTGAACTATTCGGCCGAATACCGAATATCAAAAAAATAGGCCGAATACCGAATAGTGGCCGAATATTCGCGGCATCTCTAGTTCATACCATAGTTTGGTCTGCTAAAGTTAGGATATAGAGACCGTTGATTTCTCAAGCTAGCTTGACTAAAACTAAAATTCAAGCAGCACAGAGCTGATGGAGATATTATATAGTCAACGGATCGACTAATTTTATAATATAACATAGTTGTAGATATTGTCTATGCTTTGAGAGTAAAGAAAGATTTATTAAGATGAGTCTATTGTTATAGGGGGGCAGTGTCGATCTTTGGGACCAAGGAAGAAAACGAAGACAGAATCGTAAGAATCTCCTTTGGATTCCCTCAAGTCTGTTAATATGAACTGAATAGTATGGCGCCCAGACTACACAGCCATATTCGAGTACTGGTCTGACAAAAGATATGTAGAGAAGCGTTCTTAGTAAGGATCCACGAAGTCACGGGAGAATCTTTTTATAAATCCCAAGGTTTTATTAGCTTTTTTAATAATAAAGTTAATGTGATCAATAAATGTTAAGTTAGAATCTAGAATAATCCCTAGATCGGAAAAAACGGACACTCTACATAATGTAAAAGAATCTAACATGTAGTTGTAAGTTAACACATTTTTTTTGCGCGTAAAACACATTGTTTTACAATTGTCAATATTTAACAAAAGACGGTTAGTATTGCACCATTCCCTGAACCTATAAATGTCTTCTTGAAGTTGTTCACAGTCGCTGATGGAGGCTATTCTTTTAAAAATTTTGATATCATCGGCATAGATAAGCACAGATGATTTTTTTATAATTGATGACAAGTCATTGATATATAGAACAAATAGTAATGGGCCTAGATGACTCCCTTGTGGAACACCTGAGTTGACCAAAAATTGATCAGAACGCTCATTACGAAAAGTAACACTATACCTCCTGTTTTCTAAATAAGATGATATCCAGACTAGAAAGTTTTCATTGAACCCTAAGCCAATTAGTTTATTAATAAGAGTTTTGTGACCAAGCTTATCAAAGATATATCAAGCAAGGAATATATACAAAAAAAAAATGGGCAAACATAAGAAAAAAACTAGCCACCGAAGAGATTCTAGCAATGATTCTGTATCGGTAGAAAAAAAAGCGTCGACGTTTGAACAAAACAAAGTCAAAAAAACAAAAGAAGATAGGTGTTCGACTAACTGTTCAACAAACTCATTTGATCGATTCACAGATGTAGTCAGGGAATTGTTAGATAGATCGACTAATGTAGGTATTTGTGGTGGGAAGGGAGATGCAATTCCTGTGTTTGATCCTGAAAATGAAAATCAGTCAATTCAAAAATGGTGTGATCAGTTTGATGAACTTAGGGATATTTATGGATGGTCTGAACAAGTAACTATTTACAATGCACTAGGGAAGCTAAGAGGATTGGCTAAAGTTTGGTACATGGGACTTCCTAGTCTAAAATTTTCTTGGGTAGAATGGAAAATTAAATTATTGGAATCGTTTCCTGGAGAAAGAGGCTTTTACGAACAACTTTGCGAGGTAACTCGAAGATATAAGAAATCCAGCAAAAGTTACATGAAATACTACCACGAAATGATGACATTATTGAATGTCTTTCCAAGGATTCAATCCCTTTAGGATCTCTTAAAACGCCCACTGGGTGCTGGACAGAGTCCTGCAATGAGACTCTTGAGCACCTGATAAATACTTACTTCCCGGGTTGTGGGTCAAATGACAGCAACCCGTAAACAGAATCCTACACGGAACACATCATACCATCGGATATTATAACGGAAGAAAAGATAAGATAGGCAATCCATTCTTTTTCTCTGTATAAATCCCCTGGCCTTGATGGCATCTTCCCAATGATGCTACAGAAAAGCGAAATCCAAATAATACCGCTCCTTAATAACATATTCCTAAACTGTTTAAAATGGGGATATGTTCGTTTATCATGGCGCGAAGTCAAAGTGGTTTTCATTCCAAAAGCTGGCAAGCCCAGTCATACAGAAGCAAAAGATTTCAGGCCAATTAGTCTGACATCGTTTATTCTTAAAACGTTTGAAAGACTGATAGACCTACATATTCGTGGCACTCTGAAACTGGTTGATTTATCCCCAGCTCAGCACGCCTACACAAAGGGGAAGAGTGTAGAAATGGCACTTCACAGCGTCGTTAGCACGATTGAGAAGACAATGAGCGACAAAGAATATACCCTTGCTGCGTTTATCGATATTGAAGGAGCCTTCAATAACGTGAACAATAAAGCGGTAAAGGCAGCTCTAGTAGACAATAAAATCGATAATTCGATAATACGTTGGGTTAGTGCATGCTAAAGAACAGGCAAATTAACTCGGAACTGGCAGGGATACAGATGAGAGTATCCACATCCAGGGGCACCCTACAGGGGAGAGTTCTCTCACCACTCCTTTGGGTGCTGATTATGAACAAAATTCTCATTAACCTAAAACACTGTGGAGTAAAGGTAGTAGCCTACGCTGATGATCTTGCGTTATTAGCTACAGGTAAATTCTTACCCACTATCAGTGAACAGATTGAATACGCCCTTTTTAAGGTTAGTAGATAGACTAGAAAGTGCGGCCTGATGGTTAACCCGTCAAAAACTGAATTAGTCCTCTTCACAAATAAAATAAAAATACCAAACTTCAGAATACCTTCAATTGAAGGCACCCCGTTGAAGATTTCACACCATGCAAATTATCTTGGTGTGATTCTAGATAGGAAATTAAACTGGAGTCTTAACACTAAGGAAAGGGCGAAAAAAGGAATGATTGCATTCTACGCCTGTAACAGAATCTTTGGGAAATCCTGGGGACCTAGTCCAAAAATTATCAGGTGGATGTATTGGAGATTATCAGATCAATACTAACCTATGGTAATTTGGTACGGTGGAATGCAACGGAAAAAAGCACGAACCTTAAAACTCTGACAAAAGTACAGAGACTCGCGTGCATTGGAATTACGGGTGCCATGAGATCCACACCAACTGCAGGGTTGGAAACGATACTCAACCTGAAACCCCTAGACCTTTTCGTACAAGAATCCGCAGCATATAGCGCCTTAAGGCTAAGCCAGACTAATACCTGGAAAAACAGCGCAATAGGACATGCTCAAATTCTTCAGAAATACTTGGGTGATAGCATCATTACAGATTATACAACACCTGAGCTTGACTTTTATAAACCATTCCAAAACGCCTTTCCAAGCAGAGAAGAATGGCTGAATAACCAACCCTACACCAGTGAATCAGAAATAGCAATCTATATACTGATGGCTCCAAAATGGACACAGGTGTTAGTGCAGGCTTTTTCTCATAACCTCTTGAGCTAAACAACTCACTTAGGCTCCCAGATCATAGCAGTGTCTTCCAAGCGGAGGTCCTGGCAGTGAAAACAGCTGCTAGACAGGTATCAATGATAAAGCGATTTTTGCCACTGTGATAAAATCGAAGCTTGTCTCCTGCTGCCGCGAAGAGCTTAATGTTCTTGGCATGCAGCACAATATTAGACTCTACTGGGTACCGGGACACAGCGGCATACCAGGTAATGAAAATGCCGATGAGTTGGCAAGACAGGGATCAGCGCTCGACGCTAGTCAAGCAGAGATGGTAAGTATTCCACTCTGCAACATTAAACAGAAAATTTCAGATATAATCCTAAGGAAATCCGATGAAAGGTGGAGTCTACTTGACACCTGTGATACTACTAGGAAAATATGGCCCTGCTTTAACAAGCAGAGGACTGACAAAATTATACAACTTAGTAAGAAGTCCCTTCGCTCTCTTACGAGCATAATCACCGGACATAATTTATTGAAATACAATAAATTTAAAATGAAACTAAGTACAGATGACGTATGCAGAAGATGTGGTGATGAAGAGGTACATGAAAACACATCACATTTTCTCTGTTATTGCCCGTCACTATGCCACCAATAAAAGAAATGGCTTGGTAGCTACTTCTTTGACAATCTAGAAGATACACATATTGAACTTCGTCAATGCCTCAAAATGGCTTGACTGATTAATAGAATACATAGGTTTTATCAGGAAAGAGTGATTACACTCACCGGTATCACAATGGATCTACATTGATCTAAGTGTGACGATAGCAACATCAATTGTCAGCCCAACAACCTAACCTAACCTAACATGAATGTCTGTGACATTTCAGGTAGAAAGGCGGTGGCTTGCCTAATTGGTGGGCTTGATGATAGAGTGGTTTAGATAGGAGCAAGAGCTGGGCGCTTCAAAACACCTGAAGAACTATACGTTTTTCTGAGCCAACATAATGATCAACCGTGGAAACGTATAACAAATCAAAATTTCATAAACCAACCTCGTCAACAGAAACCAATCGATAGAAAGGAAGGTTTTTTTCGAAAACCTGAAAATAATGAAAATGTCATATGCTACAAGTGTTCCGAAAAAGGACACTACGCCGGCAGTTGTAACGCGAAGCTCGATAAGCGATGCGACTCATGTAGGAGTTGTTTTCATGACACGAAACGGGAAAAACCGTAGCTATATTAGAAGGTACAGCTTCCAATTATTCAAGTAATGGAAAATATCACGAAAATATAGAATTGAATGGAACAAAACTTGATGCTTACATCGATTTTGGTAGTTCATGTACAATAATCAAGAATACGGAAGCAGTGCGGCTTAATCTTACCGTAAATCGGAAAGACAAAATCCCATTGCATGGTTATGGAAAGGGCTTCGTCGTAAGTTTAGGTTCGGTTATGGTAAATCTGAAAATTGACGAAGTTGAAGACAATGTTTTAGCACTGGTTGTTAGAGATGAATACCAGAACATCCCTGTATTAGTTGGTCAATCTTTTACAGAACTTCCTGAAGTAATCGCTATTAAAACTGATAAATCACTTTATTTTTCCCGAAGAAACATGGAACTCTCTTAATTCAATATACTACCAGCAGAATGCAAAATTATTTTACGATCATCAGGGCAAGTCTATATGGCACCGAGGGCCGTCCACATGGTACCAGTAAAAGCCAGTCACGAGAATGTTAATGTTTTAATAGAAGCGACTATACGATCACCAGAAGGACTTGAAAGCTGTATACACAGGGGTATACTCCACACAGAACAAAATGGAACTTCTTTTGTGCCAATTTGTAATCTTTCCCATCAAGAAATATAAATTCAAGAAAATGCTATCATCGCAAGAGGATACCGATGTGAAGAAGAGCATGAAAGCATTTTACAAATTAACAAAGAAAAGTATCCACTAGGGTGGGTCAAAAAAATCAAGTATTGTTTTTTTTTTGGATCCGACACATGAAAACTAGTTCCTAGGTACTTTTAGAAAGTACTTACCAAATATTAGCTCTTAATATTAACGGGAAGAATATGCTCATCATAGTTTTCCATTTTCAATTTAGTATCATATAAAAATGGTCATATCTTATCAACAATAGATCGTTTAACCAATCGCATAGTCAATATTTGTAGGAAATTGAACGCTCTACAAAAATGGTCTTATATACTTTTTTCATAAATCCAACCATTTAAGAGATATTCAACGTCAAAGTTTGAAGTATTTTAAGGAAAGTAACTTTTTCGTTTTTAATTTTGTAACTTAATAAAATATAATTATTGTCAAATGAGTTTCAATTATTTCTATAGGAAATTAAACGCTCTACAAAAAAGATCTCTGTAGTTAATCGATTACTCAAGCCATTCAACAAAAGATATTCGTAGTAGAATTCCAATGCCTACTGATTTTAGTAGTTTTTCAATAAATATTCCCAATTTATCCAGTTAATTTTTGAATTTTAAGATAGTTCATGTTCTATTTCAGGAAAAGAAGGTTTTTATTTCAGAAATATAATTTAACATGTCAGCAGAAAAAAAATTCTATTTCACCATATGAAATTTTATAATTTAATACAGTATTGATACAAAATGATTCAAATTTGATTCAAATATAAGTCTTTAATTCGGTCATCGAGCACTTTTAAAGACTTCTGATCAACAATATCGAATAACATTTTGAGTTCATTCTGAAATGTTGCTTCTTTCTTTTTTTGTGCTGGCGATTTTTTACGCGTGCAGTTTTTTTATCCTTAACCATTTGTTATGACATCGAAGAACTCTTTTCACTACATTATCATTACTAGAAGTCGGAATATCATTTTTTCTCCATAGCTCTATAACCTGATCTGCTACATTTATAGCACTTTGTTTCACAGAATATTTAAGGATATTAAGTTGATAAAAAAAAAAAAACACACATAACCTCTTTCACTGTTGGTAATTTCAGTTCAAGAATTTTCGACATCGGTATGCCAATTAAAGGGATTTCCTTATTCATATTAGATGATTAAAAAATTAGAATCCGAATCGCATTAATCAATAATATATTAAAACTCAGCTGTTAGTTAATTGGTTTTAGTTATATACAAGCAGACAACTCAGAGCTCCAAAAACTATATATGCAATGTAGAAATATAAGAGGAAACATAGAAATGACCTGAAACTACAGATGGCGCTAGTATGACAAGTACTGAGTAACAGAACTACCAACATTCGAAATTAAATTTTCGAAAAAAGGAATTTAAATGACACTTTAAATAAACCCGTTGAAAAATATTAAATAACAATCCTAAACTGTAATAAAAGTTATAAAAAGAAAATATCGTTAAAAAATTGATTCAAAAAAAATATATTCTAAAACAAAAGATAAGATATCGCTTGCAAACCGTCATCCTATCGAAATAAACTCAAATTCTCATGAATATTGTCAAAATTCATAAATTAACTGGATAAATTGGGAATATTTATTGAAAAACTACTAAAATCAGTAGGCATTGGAATTCTACTGCGAATATCTTTTGAATGGCTTGAGTAATCGATTAACTACAGAGATCTTTTTTGTAGAGCGTTCAATTTCCTATAGAAATAATTGAAACTCATTTGACAATAATTATTTTTTATTAAGTTACAAAATTAAAAACGAAAAAGTTAATTTCCTTAAAATACTTCAATCTTTGACGTTGAATATCTTTTAAATGGTTGGATTAATGAAAAAAGTATATAAGACCATTTTTGTAGAACGTTCAATTTCCTACAAATATTGACTATGCGATTGATTAAACGATCCATTTTTATATGATACTAAATTGAAAATGGAAAACTATGATGAGCATATCTTCCCGTTAATATTAAGAGCTAATATTTGGTAAGTACTTTCTATAGGTACCTAGGAACTAGTTTTCATGTGTCGGATCCAAAAAAAACATTACTTGATTTTTTTGACCCACCCTACTCAAGTAGCACACTGGTGTATAATTTTGTACAATTTCTTGAATTTTGGTGTAAAATTGAGAAAACTGAAGAAAATTTTAAGATTTTGGTGTATTTGACAAAATATACCGGTATAAAAATTACACCATTGTCTTTTCTGTGCAAAATTTCAACATTTTTGTTCCAATGCGGTGCAAAAAATAAACCGATTCGCAGCTGTTTTTTTAATATGCCATTAATGGCGTATAAAAAATCCAATTTTGAAATCAACAAAAATGACGTATTTTTTACACCAAATTTGGTAGATAAAATATACCATTTTAAATGAGCAATCATTTTTCGGTGTAAGATTTAAATTTTGTGGAGATTAAATACACTAAACTACACCATTGTCTAACCATAATGTCAACAAAATGTTTACCTCAGTTCAGCTGTCATTTGTTTACAGTCACCGCGCGTTTATTTCTTTAAAAAATAAAAAAATTGGGTAGCTCGAAGTTCAACAATTAATTGAAATGGTATCGTAGGAAAAAAACTTTTTAAAAAAATTAAAAAACTGTGTGAAACCCAGTAGTATTCAGCAAAATCATCAAAATTTATTTGAAACGACGAAAATCAACTTTTATATTCTACAAATTGTTCAATATCGCGAGAAAATATTATTTCAAATGAACCTAATATTAAAGTAGGGCCAAATGAAATATTATTAGACTCAATTTCGAACAGATTTGGATGATAATGATGAAGTTGTGGAAAATATAAATCGGGAAGTAGAACCCTCCTTCGGAAGATTGCGTCATTGATGATTTGGACGAACACATTGATTTTATGTCTAAATTGGCTGATTGGGCTGTTAAATATAAAATAACACATTGTGCTATGTCTGAGCTACTTCTTTTATTGCGAAGTGAAGGAAAAGCTGAACTGCCGAAAGATGCACGTACGGCTCAAAAATAATGATCAAGGTCAATGCGTATATTGCAGACACACCAGCTCGGGCATTTATCAAATGTAAGTAGAAAATCCAGTTTGACTTCAATTAATTTAATATTGTTGAACTCCGCAGGCATCAAGACACACACTGCATACAATAGTTGTACAAAATGTAATGTATCTAATTGGAGAATTTGATCGATCAGGAAACCATATATGAGCTTTCCTAGATTAGATTGTCGACGAAGAACTCATTCGGATTTTATAAGTAAATCCGATGAGGGCCATCATTTATTCAATCCCAGAACGAGGCTATTCTACAAAGGATTAAAAAAAAAATGTAAAATTGGGTGAAAATACCGAAGAAGAAGATGAAGAAGCTGCTTTAGATACTGAACCACAAAACGGCCGTCGAAGGTGAAACCAAATGAAAGCAAAAATTCTTTTGAAAAAGTGTATGAATGTATACATACATTATGTACAACTTTATTAAATATTAATAAATATTATGTATTTATTTTCTTGAATTCCAATGTTAACTATAATTTTGTTTTTGTTTTGAACATTTCTTACACCATTTACAGCAAATTAAACATACTAAAAAAAATTACTGGATATATTTTTCGCAATGGGGCATTTTTTTTACTGCTTGGTGTATATTTTGTACAGTTTATAGCATAATAAATGTACCGAAAGCAGAATATTGGATATATTTTGTACAATGGTGTATTTTTTGTCTTGTTCTTTGAAATTGGTGGAATATTTTGCACATTTTCCGGCATACAAAATGTACCGAAAGCAGAATTTTGGATATATTGTGTACAATGGTGTTTTTTTTTCTTCTTGTTCTTTAAAATTGGTGCATTTTTTTCCAAATTCAGGAGTTAGAGTATGCATATATGTACATACAGGGTGTCCCACTGTGACCGCGGCAGACGAAAACCATTAATTTTAATTTAGCAAAATAATACGTTCGATAGTTAACTGTGGAAAAACCGTTAATCCGTTAATCGCATAGAAAACACCTGTACGGTGGAAAGAAAATCTTACCTGTTCTTGTTTTAATAAAAAAGAAAAAATCAAGAATAATCGGTTTTAGTTTTGCCAAGTTTAGAGCCAGTTAAATATCGGTCTCAAAAATGGACGACATTTATAAATAAAGCATTAACCTGGAAGTATTTCTATGGTTTTTTCTCACCAGTATTTCCAAGAGCACGTCCTTAACGGGATATCGGAAAAAAGCATCGACTTAAGATGCGTTCTTTTTTTCTTGGCGAACTGCTTTGTCGTATCATTTACCATCTTTAGTATATAGGTACTCAATGCACTCTGTTGCATTTTCAATGTAAACAATTCTATGTGATTAAAGATCTTCCCACAATTTACTATCAAAAGTATTATATGTATATAGTGAAAACCAGAAAATTACTTCATAAGTTTTTCGACTTGAAAATAGGTCTTAGGAACCTACGTGTATGATGGTTTTCGTCTGTGGTGATTACTTTGAGACACCCTGTATTTTGGACGACGGCCATTTTTTCCAAGAAATATTAAAAAAATTTAAATATTAAATAAAAACAATGATTAGTTATTTTAATATTATAGCGACTTAATTATATACCGCATTTGGTATTTTCGACTCGTTTTTAACATAACGTCCCTAAAAAATTAAAAAACAACCAACAAATTTTAGATTTCGAATAATTAATTTTCACGAATTATTTTAGAAATCTTTGATTAATTGATATTTTCGAGGCGCTAATTTTTAGGCGGGGTAGGATCAAAAATCATTCGGCAGAATGTGCTTCGTTTTTAAATTAGGCACTCGCATTCATACTAATTCATGATTTTCTTGCGGCCATATAATGCAGGTGAATAATAATTAGAATCATAGAAACAATTACAAATTCTTCAGATACATTTTCAATCAGAAAATAAACTTCGGTGTAAAATTAAATTATCTCCAATTTAAAAAATAAACTTCGGTGTAAATTTTATTTCAAAATAAATTCTATGTTTCAGAGTTTGGTTTTAAACCAATTATCAGTTTATTATTTACACTTCCGGGGTATATTATATTCTAGTAACCAGAATAATTTGTATACCACTAGCACAATTTATGTACCGAAAATCGGTATAATTTGTGTACAGCCGGTGTAAATTATAAACGACAACGAGGTATCTATTATATACACCGAATTTAAATTAATTGTACAAAAACTGCACTCAAAAGTGGCATATTTTTTATATTTAAAATGTATATCACGAAAGCGCAAAAAATACCCCAAATATTTTGGTGTATTTTGGACGTTTGTGCTACTTGAGTAGTATCCACCTATAACAATTGAAATGCTGTCCGTTTGTCCTGTGAATGAAACTCAAAAAGAAGAATTGTTGCAAATATTAAATGAATTCTGTGACTGTATCGCTTTGGATATTAGTGAACTAGGGTGCGCAAATTCAGCGGAGATGAAAATTAAACTTGACGATGAGAAAATTTTTTTCTTTCGACCATATCGGATAGCAGTAAAAGAGCAGGAAGTAACTCAAAACATTGTGAAAGAACTCCTTGACAACAATATAATACGAGAGTCTCAATCTGATTATGCCTCGCGGATATTATTAGTGACAAAAAAAAAATGGAAAACAAAGATTATGTGTAGACTTTATGAAATTAAATTCAAAGACAATTAAAGACTGTCATCCATTGCCACGTATCGACGATCAGGTTGACAAGTTACATGGTGGTATATGGTTTACTAGTTTGGATCTAAGATCAGGTTATTATCAGATAGCAGTAGAAGAATCTTCGAAGCGATTAACGGCATTTGTTACTTCAAGTGGTCAATACGAATTCCAACGTATGCCGTTTGGGCTATGCAACGCCCCCAGGGTATTTCAACGCTTTATTAATCGCATTCTAAATCCAATTCAAGACATTGCAGCCCTTTATCTCGATGACATTTTATTACATTCCAATATAGTTTCTGAAGCTTTACAAGGACTCACGCGAACATTAGAAATTTCACGGACAGGACAGATTTTCTAGGATTTGAAGTTACTCAGGGCAAAGTGAAATCAGGAAGTGGAAAATTCATCGCCATACGCGACTTTCCGGTTCCAAAAACTGTTCACCAAGTGAGACAATTTCTTGGACTTACAGGATATTTCCGACACTTTGTTGAAAAATATGCCATCATCACAAAACCATTAACAAGCTTCTTGAAAAAAAACGAATCAGTGGATTTGGACTGAAAAGGAGAAAAATGCGTTCTGTCAATTAAAGCAAAAACTTAGTAAACAACCGATATTAGCTATTTACGAACCCGGAGCCAAAACTGAGGTACACACTGATGCGAGTTCTATTGGCTTGGGAGGCATTCTATTACAATATCAATCTGATGGTCGACTTCATCCTGTGGTCTATTACAGTCGCCAAACACGAGGAAAAGTACCATTCGTATGAGCTGGAAACTCTAGCAGCTGTAGAATCTATACAAAAATTTCGCACATATCTCCTGTGAAAATCTTTTACGTTGGTAACTGATTGCTCGGTTGGCAAGCCGATGATGATTATGATGTGTTACCACGTATTGCGCGATGGTGGCTGCAACTTATGGAATACGATTTTGAAGTAAGATATCGATCCGGAGAGCGTATGAGACATGTCGATGCACTCAGCCGAAATCCTTGTACTACAGACAAAATTGAGATAATAATGCGAATAGAACAAGCAGATTGGGTATTGGCAGGACAGTTGACAGACCGTAAACTTCAGCGCATACGCGGCCTTCTCGAGAAGGCACCAAATAGTGAAGAAGAAAATTACATACAGAAGAACTATTAACTAAACAAAGGGAGAATACCAGTAGGTATGCGACATCAAGTAGTACATGCAGCTCACGATGAAATGATACATTTCGTAATAGAGAAAACTCTTGTCAAACTTTGTTCTCATTATTGGTTTCCAGATATGCGAAATACGTAGAAAAATATATAGCATGCTGCATTCAGTGTCTATATAACAAAAAGATAACAGGAAGACGTGAAGGTTATCTTCATCCCATACCTAAAGGCAGTACGCCAATGAAAACCGTTCATGCAGATTATTTGGGTCCTTTTCCTAAAAGTAAACGCGGTAATCTTTATATAATCGCTGTTGTTGATGCTTTCACTAAATTTACATTTATCCGAGCTGTTAAGAATACCACCGCAAAATTGGTCATTGATTTTTTTAAAGACATTTTTACTGTTCATGGTGTACCATTAATCTTGATTACAGATCAAGGAAGTTCTTTTACTTCAAGAGAATTTCAACGGTTTTGTGAGTCCAATAATATAAAACATATTTTAAACGCCGCACAGTGAGTCCCCTTCATACTAAGCAGTGCTCAAAATTCAAAATCTTGTTTCAAATGCTAAGAACTGTTATAAATAGATACTAACTGCTGTTGAAAATGAAAATATTATTAATAATGAATATAGTTCTGACCAGAGTAAACATTTTCAAGGTCATTGATTGATTTATTTTAAGAAAACAAATGTTCTTCGAGTAACATATTTATAACTTCAGGATAAAACATTTTTCGGTGAATGACTGTCGTTGTGCGCGATGTTATCAAGGGATTGGCAGAGATAAACAACCTATTTATAACATCTCACATGTTATCCTTCTTTTTTTTGTAATGTCTTCCCTGAATTGTTGCAGATATATGAAAATCGCTATTTCGTACCTCCTGGACTTCTTCGGATAACTGGCTAACTGGAAGTAGGGCATGAGTCATTATTTCACTTTCATTGATAAGGATTTGGTGCAGACTTGTGGTCATGGGATACCAAGGACAGAGCTTACCTAAAGTCGATCTGTTTCTGGGAAAAACACCTAAATTCTTCCGCATGTATCTGAAAACCGATCTCATATTAAGCAAAAAATTAACAAAAAAATCGATATGGCTCACTAAAAAGCTTATATTTTAAGTTCTATCAGTCGGATGGTCAATATTCAGGTATGTTAGCTTAGGTTTAATTACAGAGCATCAAATTGCATATTTAAATTTTATATTTTTTTTTTTTATTTATTTATTTATTTATCTACAAGCAGTTTTACAGCTAACAGATATATGGCACTCCAATACAAAAATTAAAAATTTTTAAATAAATATGTACATAATTTCAGATTTAAATTTTTCACGAGTAAGACATAAAAAATCAATGCTTAACGACACTTCATTGAAATAAACGATGGATCTGGATAGAGGTTCATTACAGCCATATCTAGTATTATGTGCTCTTTGAAACAAAAAAATCCTAGCTCTCAGTGTTCTAGCTGGAACATATATTGGGACCAGTGCAAGAAGTGATGGACACTTTATGTTATAACAGAGTAAATCTCTAATGAACATTACACTATGAACTTTTCGACGAGATTCAAGAGATTTTATACCAAGCAGTTGACATCTAGCCTTATATTCTGGACTAAAGCTCCAACGCATTTGTCGGAATATATATTTAGTAAACCGTCGTTGAACCTTTTCAAGTCGGTCAGAGTGAATTTTATATGCAGGGCTCCAAATAATATCACCATATTCTAGAATAGATCTGACTAGAGATGTGTATAATGTTAAAAGAACGTAAGGATCTCTAAAATCTTTACCATTTCTCTTGATGAAGCCAATTAACGAATTGGCTTTAGGGATCAAATAATCAAAATGGTATTTGAAAGAAAGGGTAGAATCAAGTATAATACCTAAATCTTTAATCCTTGAGACTCGATTGATAGTTTTAGATTCAATTGTATAGTCAAATAAAAAACAACTAGTTTTTCTTGAGAAAGAAATCGCATTACATTTTTTAATATTAAGTTTAAGACAATTAGCATAACACCAATAAGACAAACCATTGAGATCAGATTGGATCATCTGACAATCTTCTAAGCAATTGACTTTTAAAAACAGTTTCAGATCATCAGCATAGATCAGACAATTGCAGTAATTAATAACTGAAAGAATATCATCAATAAAAATAATGAAAAGGAGTGGACCAAGATGGCTTCCTTGGGGAACACCTGACGTGCATAAAATGTCTTTAGAGCATACATTATTTATCTGCACTTGTTGACTTCTACCAGTGAGGTATGAGGATATCCAACGAAGCAATTCTGAATGGAATCCAAACAATTCAAGCTTTTTTATAAGAGTTTGGTGATTCACTGAGTCAAATGCCTTACTAAAGTCTGTATATACTGCATCGACTTGTGATTTTTCTTCCATTGTGTTAGTTACATATAATGTGAAAAAAGCTAAATTTGTTACCGTAGACCTACCAGATACGAAGCCATGCTGTTCTGCAGCTAAAAACTCACACGTAAGGAAATCTAGTTTCTTTTTAACTAAGCTTTCAAACAACTTGGGAATTGCAGAGAGTTTACAAATACCTCTATAATTTTCTATGTTATTTTTAGCACCCGATTTATGAATTGGTACG
Organism: Chrysotoxum bicinctum; assembly: GCA_911387755.1. NCBI lineage: Eukaryota > Metazoa > Arthropoda > Insecta > Diptera > Syrphidae > Chrysotoxum > Chrysotoxum bicinctum. The sequence continues at coordinate 128,769,431 of OU426987.1, read as the reverse complement.
AGGTATGAAAGTTTCCACTCGTTTAAGAAGTTGCCTTCAGAAAGCGATTTATTGAAGATAGTAAGCAACGGACAATAAATTGAATTACAACAATTTTTAAGAATTAAGGCAGGTATGCCATCTGGTCCGGAATTAGCATTTGGCTTAAGTGAATTCATGGCGGATAGAATTTCATCACCACTTAATTGGATAGATCCAAGATCAATCTTATTTACTAAATTATTCAAGGAATTACTATTAAACGCAGAAGAAGAATAGATAGATTGGAAAAAATCCGCAAACAATTCTACTGTAGAATTTAAATTCGAGGATTCGATGCCCCTAAAGAACATAGAGTTAGGAGTCCCAACAGATTTTCTTTTCAAATTAATAAACGACCAAAACGATTTGCAATTGGTTTTGATATTACTCTCGATATTGAAGATGTAAGCTCTGTATAGAAATTTACTGAGAATAACAAAATCCTTACGAAGTTTACTAAAATGTAGGTAATCAGCTTGATTTTTTGATTTCTTATATTGAGCATAGGCATTGCGTTTCAATTTTTTTAAGTTACGGAGCTGTTTATTACTCCACGGAGTTTCAGAAGACTTTTTTCTATAAGTAATAGGGATAAACTTATCAAAACCCATTATTAAAATTTCAATGAAGCGATTATACATGTTTTTTAAATCTAAAAACATTAGTTCATTAGACCAATTTATATTAGAGAAAAAAATATTTAGTTCTAAATAATTAGCTTTTAGAAAGTTATAAGACTTGATATTTAAACTAACATCGTTTTTTGAATAATTATAATACTTTATTTCGAAAAAAAGTTCTTTATGATGTATAGATTCATTTAAAAGAGAAAAAGGAGCATTAGTTACGTGAACGTGAAAATCATCGCAGCAAATAAAAATTAGATCTAAAATCTTCCTCAAAGAATTGCAAATATCATTAACTTGGATCAAATTTAAGGAATAAATATAATCTATAAATGTGAGCTCAACATCTTTTTTCATATTATAAGGAATTAACATTTGATCAGTTTCAGACCAATTCCATTTTATATCGGACAAATTAAAGTCCCCTAAGACACATACATTATCGGAAATAGAGCAAAGATTATTGACATGATCAATATTACGAATGTGTTTTTCATATAAATCAATACAACTATTTGGAGGCACATAACTTACAATAAAAAATACATTTGATTTAGGAATAATATCAACTCTTACAGAAAAACATAATTGTTCAATATCACCAAGAGGAAGAATGATTTCACTGACTGGTAAATTATTCCGGACAGCTACAATTATTCCACCTCCACGTTCCTTAGATGAGTTGCAGCGATCCCGACGAAAAATGTTAAAAACTCTACAATCAAAGAGTTCATTGGAAGCAATGGAATTGTAAAGCCAGGACTCCACAATAACAATAATGTCATAATGCATATGGCATGAGTTATTAAAAAGATCAACTACTTTTGTTCGAAGACCACTAGCATTATGGAAATAAATTTTTAACGACGAAAAATTCACATTTTGATGATTTATTGAGTTTAAGTCATTGTAATTGGAGCTGTTATCACTGATAAGTTTTTTGGCTTGTAAACAAACGGTCGGATCTTAACCCCTGTAGGCCAGAAAGTGTCAGTAAATACCAAACCAGCAACATCAACAGGGACACCGATTTTAAAATTTGCGAAATTATATAAGTGGTTACATTCCTGGAACAAAGATAGAAAAAATAGATAGTTTTGAACTTCACCCCTACTCCCTACCCATGGCTGAGAAAAAACCTGCCCACATAGTCATATTTTAGCTAAACATCCACTACCAACATTTTATGTCGGCCTTTGTATTATCTATTTATTCAACCGCGAACTCAAACAGTGATATTTCAAACTGGCGCACCTAACTTTTACTTCTGTCTTCGGATTTTTAATAACAAATATTTCTTCTTTCATGCTGTATACTTAGTTTTAAAAGTTCTCTGCGCCAGTTAAAAAAAAATCATTTTAAAAATTTCATTGCCCGTGAGTAAACCCGTCATCCATTTATGTATTTTATACACTAAGTAACAACTTTCAATCGAAAATAAAAATGTTTTTGCAATCTACATGCCTTCTTGAACAAACAACATATTTTTAATTTTTTTTTGTTTAACGGAGTTAACTTTTAAAAATAAAATAAAACTACACAAAATTAAAACTTGCGCATGTCTAATAAAAACTAATGACAAAGAGTCACTTGGCCATTAGACAGAGAGGGAAGATAATACTTACAAATGACATGTGCTATAATATGTATATTAATTATGCATTTTTATTTTTTTTTTAAGGCAAAAATTAAAAATTGTATTTTGAGCACTGATGTGTATGGAGAGGACCCACTGTGCGCCGTAGCAACTCCAAGAGCGAATGGACAAGTTGAACGTTTGAATCGTTCTATTCTCAGTGCTATTTGACTACCACACTGGAAGAAAATTTATGGGATTTAAATATACGTCAAGTACAGTTCGCAATAAACAACGTCACAAACAAAAGTACCGGAAAAACACCGAGTCAGTTATTATTGGGTGTTGAGCCTCGGAGTGGCACCGATGCTGTATTGAAAGATGAAGTTCAGCAAGTTGTGGAAATAATAGCATATCTTGAAGCCGAAAGAAATATTTTGATAAGCAACGTAAGCGACCTAAAAAATATAAAGAAGGGGACCTAGTAGTTATAAAAAAACAAGAAATGGTAACAGGAACTAGCCGAAAGATGGCATCGCCATTCAAAGGACCATTTGTTGTAAAAAAGGTGTATCCAAATGACCGATACCTCGTTTCAGACATCGATTGTACACAACGTAAGACGAGAAATACGAATTACGAGAATATAATTGCTGTTGATCATATGAAACCTTGGGGTAATTATGAATCTCTATCAGATTATTCAGATGACAAAGAAAAACGAATTGGTGACACTCGAGACGAGTTTCTGTCAGGATAGGCGAATGTGAGATATCTTATATTTTTTTATATATATCTCATTTTTTTATCACTGTATTTTTGAAGAATACTTATAAAAACAAAAATCACACAGAGAAAAGGAAAAGTTGCTTAAGGGGTTTTGTTTTGAGTTTTGTTTAAGTTTTGTGAGAATTGTTTGTTTTTTTCATTTTTAATACAAAAAAAATAATAATTATCTATAAAGAAAACAAAAATACTTGGACAGAAAAATTAATACGTGAGTTAAATAATTTTATTTATTTAACCACTGAGCCAACTCCAGACCTTTTTTTTTTGTTGTACATATAATTATTTAAGTTATACTTATTTATTTAAGTTATATTATTTTACCTTCGGGCGTGCTAATATCTCGCGAATTATTTGTGTTATATATTTTATTATTAATAAATGCACGATATGTCGAGTGTGAGTGTATGAGTTGTATACCGTCAACATACGAAGATGTGCGTTCTCCTGCTTAGTGTGTTTTTGGAGCTGTATCGGTAGTTTGCAACCACCTACTGGAGTATCGGTTCGAGTTGCGCGCTCTCCCTTCTCGTTCGCAGCTAGTGGGTTGGTTAGTATGTTTCGATTGCTATTGTTTTGTATTGTGATGGGGTGGTTACAACTACCCAATGGAGTATCGGTTCGAGTTGCGCGCTCTGCCTTCTCGTTCGCAGCCGGTGGGTTTGTGTGTAGATATGCTTCGATCACTTATACATTTTCTTTTGGTCGGTACGGGTTGCGTGCTTTCCTTCCCCGTTATCACTCCGTGTGATAACAGCCGCCCTCTGGAGTATCGTTTCGAGGTGCGCGTTCTCCCTCCTCGTTCGCAGCTGGAAGGTTGGTCTGTACACTCCGGACAAGTTCGTAAATATTTCTCATATTTATCTTATTGTAGATTCTTCATACGCTTTGCACTCACAACGATTTAAGTACCGTGGTCTTTTATTTATATTTTTAAAATTCGTGTTAATAAAAGGGCTTGGAGTGCTCATGAGTTCTTTTATCTTATTTTTACAGATTCTCCACGACCAGAGGAACTCTCCAAGAAGCTATGTTTTTTAGTTTTATTAATTAATTCATTTTGTTTCAATTTTTATCATTTAAAATAAAAATCTTTAAATTAAAAAAAAAAAAATAAAAAAAAGGTTAAGTTTTTCTTCTTTTATATATAGTTACGTTTTTCTGTGTACATACAGTTACACATACATATATGTACTTCTGAACATGTAATATACATGGTTTATACTGAAACGTCTTCATGAATAGTCCATTTAACATCCATAAATCTAGATTTCTATCTATATCTATCTAATCATATTTAAATTATATATTTTTCCAAATTTTTTATAGAAAGCAATTTATTAACTGTGGGAAACATCCAAGAATATATACATAGGTATAATCAATTTTTGCATTTTGAAATTTAAAAATAAACCAACAGTCGATTCAGTTTGAGGCGATCTGGGGAGCACTAGCAAAAACCTGAACCCTTTTTCCATTAGATTTATTACAATTCAATTCCAGAGATTTTGCGAATGCTGATGATGTGGGTGGAACTCCGTCAAGTGTGGTGAATAAATCAAGTTATTGAGAACCTATGCCAACATAAGTCAGTTGCTGACAACCTCCATTTTACGTGACGTGGACATGGAAAGAGATGGAGATAGCGATACAAATACTATTGCAAAGAGAACCCATATATACGAAAATTTAGGTTTGGCCTGTCATGGAAGTGCTTCCGGGAGGTGTGTTCTTAGCTGATTTTGACCAAGAAATTAAACTTTTGTCACATCCATTTTCAAAAAACCTTAAATGATTTTTAAGATAAAAAGTTCGATTTCTTGGTTAAAGGAAAGCTCAGGAACAGCTCCTTCCGGAATCGCTTTCATCGCCATGATGATGAACCTATCTCCCATGAAATGTCGGATGCACTGTGGATTGCAGGATTGCCGAGCTTCGCTCTCTTTGGTTTTTATTATTTTGTGCAGTTCGCCTCGGTATCCGTCTGTAATAGACGTGAACCATAAAAAAAAAAATCTCACCGGTTCGCAGATTTGCAAAGTAATATTTTTTTTTGGATTCATATATTAAAAATGAAAAAAAAAAAGTAGTTTTGTTTCGTTAAAATCGTTACATGCGTCGTTGAACCAAAATATCTTCAACCATACTTTTCTGTAACATTAATTCTAAAATTAGTGTTAAATTGCCAAAAATGGAACAAAAAACCGCAAATCTGATCTAAAAGTTGCTACCACAAATGTGCTTAAAACTAATCTTAAATGTGCTTAAAAGAGAAAATTGTTTCAAATACTTTACTTACATCTAAAATAAAACACATAGAAAAACGTGCATGTGGGCTATCTGCCTTGGTGACAATAGTGCCAAAATTAAAACGGAGCTTCCAACATCTACGCACAGAACTATTACTTCAGGCCCCTATTTGGCCAAACTAAAGTCCAAAAGAGCACCCCTCGACTACGAGCTCACTTTAAGAACTGCAAAAAAAAACAGAAAATCTCGACATATCCGCTAACCTAGAGAAGACTGAAACTCCATTTGGCAGACTGTACCCAAGAAAGCCAATACCCCAACATTCTGCTGAAAGTCAATAAGTAAAAAAAAACATCTGGAAGCTTTCTACAAAGAATTGAGGTGATCAAACCGGGCAAGTTTTATTCACCAGCTTACACCACGGGTTCATACACATCATCGTCACACGCAAAACCATTTCCAACATCCTTATCATCATTCCATCTACTAACACAAATTATCTACATTGAACTTCATTTAACAATATTTTTTTCATATAAGTTATACGATTGTACTGGTCCGCTCCCTTCTCCTAAGTTCACCATAATAATTTTAAAATAAAATTTCGAAAAGTTAAAGTAAAATCCAAACAGAGTCAAAAAGAAAAAAGAATTCATTCATCGGAAGGTGCGGTATTATATTTTTTTTTGTTAACAAAAATTTAAAGATTCTTCCAGCTGAATTTGAAAACAATCAACGTGTGAAGCGGTGCACCACCTCACAAAATACACAGAGCTCAAAGCTTTGGTAAGTTTCCTACAACAACAACTTGCATATCATAAAAAAAAGAAGAGTACAAACGAGAGGATTACTCGGATTGCCGATTTTTATAGTTCATAAGTTCTTGCGAGATTCATTCAAAAACTGTTGTGGTGAGCTTTGTAGGAGTCATAATATTACAGCGAGCAAAATTATGTTGACCATATAAATCTTTTAATGCATTGAAATTGATGTCTCATCATCATCATCGGCTCGACAACCGGGTTCCGGTCCTGGCCTCTTTCAACAAGTCTCTCCACCTATCCCGGTCTCTAGCCGACGCCATCCAGTTGCGCACCCCAAGCATGGTCTACCACGCTGTCGTCTACCATAGAATGTACCACAAAGAACTTTCCGAGCAGGTTCCTCTTCGCTCATGCGAGCTAGGTGCCCTGCCCACCGGAGTCTACCGAGCTTAATTTTTGTCACGATATCTGCTTCTAGGTAGATTGCGTACAATTCATGATTGTACCGTCTCCGGAATCGTCCTTCCTCACATATGGGGCCAACAATTCTCCTTAAGACTTTTCTCTCGAACGCAGCTAAGAGGTCGGATGTCTACCTTTTTTTATATACTAGTATTGTAGCATGGTTGAGTGGGGGAATTTTTTTGAAAATTTAATCTTTGTTTTTAAGTGCAATGGACGTGGCATGCTAGTGGTTTCTCGGCTTAATCTCGCCGGAAGTGTGGGAACTTATCCACGCAACTTGATTCTCAACTGCCACAAAACACAAATCATGCCAATACAAAAAAAAAAAAATAAGTTAATTTAAATCAATTTAAGATTGAAATAAATGAAAACACGGACGGACGTTTACCACTAGAGGTCGCTGAGATGTTATTCAGCGAAGGCCTGACCCAACCTACCTTGGAAGTTCTCTTGGCCGTGTTTTTAACTTCCCCTTAATTGTTTGTTACCATATTCTCAGCTCAGGTCATATTCACCGATCCTTTTGAGTCACCATCCACATCCACTGAAATTAGAATCCTAGCAAGTCATCAAGCTATATTCTTGAATAAAACGAAATAATTCAGCCTTCATGGTGCAATTTACAAATATATATTTTATTAACCATTAATAAATAAATAAAGGAAAACAAATATGCATTTACAAGAAAATTTTAACAAAATTTAAAACAAAAAAAGAATGGTGGTAACCCTGACCAAATATTACAACAAGAATCTTTAACATAAATTAAACTCACGTATTTAGGAATTTTTACGAGTATCTTACTAATTAAACAAAAATAAATGTCAAAGAGGAATCTATCTAGCTTCCTTATTTACCTCTGAAATAACGTTGCAAAATTACACACACAAATTTTCCGAACCCTATCAGCTGCCCTACCTAAACGAGCTCAATATACATAGGTGAGAGGATCTGATAAAATGGAATAGTTACAACCATTTATATTATTTTACAAAAAAAGGAAACCAAATAAAAAAAAAAATTCCCAATGACAAAAAAAAAAAAAATGAAAAAAACTAAAAAAAATCCCTATGTACGTTTACAATATTCCTTTTAATTAAAAAGAAACGATTGCACCAAGCAAAAAAAAACGAAAACTAATAACAGTAAGGATCCCAGGAACCAAAAACGACATTAACGTACAATATATTGTATCTCGTCTATATATATATATATAATATATATATATATATATATATATATATATATATATATATAAAAGGGCCTAGAAGAACCAAAAACGACATTAACGTACAATATATTGTATCTCGTCTATATATACATATATATATATATGAAAGGGCCTAGAAGGACCTTTATAATAAATTTGAATCAAAAGGGCTGTTGAAAATGTCTAGGTCGTATTTCAATTTCAACGACTTGATTCTTGAAAAGCTACGATAAGAATGCCCCTATTCTCATCGTTTCACTTTTCACTAGACGAAAAATATTTATTTTTTTTTGTTTCGTTTTCAAACAATCCTTAACGAAGTTTTCAAAGCTTATAGATCTCCTAATAACTAAGTTTCAATTTGTAAATATCTTTATCTATCACGGCCATCCTGCAATATGCAGTGCTCTAGATGCATTTTATAAGTTTTAGTTCTTATAACCAAAACAAATCATTTCAAATTTATAAGCTAACAATTTATTTTGAATTCGATTTAATATCTCAAAAAAGTTATATTGAATCAACATTAAGGATAATATGTAATTTTAAACATCAATTTATAACAAAGAAATTAACCATTTAACAATTCAAAGAAAAAAAAATAACAATTATAATGTTTTCAGCATTTTAATCAATTAAAAAAAATTAAATTGAGTTCAGGTATAATCATCACAATGATTCGCATTCCCAATTTGTTTTTAAATCGTTCCAGAATCTAAAACAAAACCAATTTTGTTATTAAGCAATAACAACATTTTATCTTTATTAATAAAATAAAGAAAACAAAATCAAGATTTATTTCAAAAACTTGAACATGTTCACCATTGAGAACAAGTACAATTTACTTTTACATTAGCTCAGAGGCAACTTTAAGCTTGTATATTATGTAAATAATGTAATTTAATCAACGATATTAACAACAATAGCTCAGAGGCAATCTTAAGCTTGTCTATTGTACCAACAACTTCAAAAGTGATTTTTCAAAAATTAACCAATTAAACTTTAAATCCTTACAATAGCTCAGAGGCAATCTTAAGCTTGTCTATTGTACCAACAACTTCAAAAGTGGTTTTTCAAAAATAAACCAATTAAAATCATTAATATTTACAATAGATCAGAGGCAACTTTAAGCTTGTCTATTATGTAAATAATATAATTTAATCAACGATATTAACAACAATAGCTCAGAGGCAATCTTAAGCTTGTCTATTGTACCAACAAGTTCAAAAGTGATTTTTCAAAAATTAATCAATTGAACTTTAAATCCTTACAATAGCTCAGAGGCAATCTTAAGCTTGTATATTACATAATTCAAACAAATACTTTCAAACGAAACATAAAATAACTCAAACAGATCACCAATTTCTCAATTTGACATTTAAATAAAATTACCTTTAAATCTATTGATCAACATCATCCTGAACAATAATACACTCAAAAAATGTATTAGTAAAATGGCTACGAATGATATTCGTAAAGAAAATATTCGTGCATTGTACGTAAGATGTACGAAGTATTTGTACAGTGGTATATCTACGAATGCATTCGTAAAATTTTACTAGTAACTGTCGTACTATCTACGAATCTATTCGTTAAATACACTAATTTCATTCGTAAACAAGAAGTAAACAATTTGTTTGAGTACATTGTACGAATTATTGTGTACATACATATAACTAATAACAATCGTTAATTTCTCGTACGAATGACTTCGTACTTTAATCTTTTGCATTCGTAGTATTTACTAATAAATTCGTACTATTTACTAAGTAAAACTAATATTAGTAGACAGAATTCATTCGTAGGTTGACCGTACGCATTATGCGTAGAATGTACTAATAACTTCGTATTTTCATGAAGTGCATTAGTATTATTTACTAATCATGAGTAAGAAAAATAATATGTGTTCAATTCTGAAAATTAAATGTATTCCATTAGTTAACACGTTCAAACGTGATATTATTTATAAAGTGCTGCAGTGGTGGATCAGACTAACATCTGCTTTTTTCTAAAAGATAAGGTAAGTACCTAGACATAATGTATGGTACATACATATGCTTTAAAGCTTATTTTATATTTAATATACAGCATCCAGAAGCAGTAGAGCATACATACAGTGGGTCACATCTTATTTGACCCACCCTTTACTCAAAACTTTAAAAGAGAATATCTCTTCAACAAAGCAAGTAATCAACAAAATAGAAACGCGGAAATGTTAATTAAGTTTTAAACTAAAACATAACAACTTCATTTATTTATTTTTAATTAAAATTAGAAAACAAAATAACAAAAACAAATTAAAATCAATATTTCAGGGTCACAGTTTATTTGACCCATTTTAAAAATCGAGTAAAATTATTATTATTTATTAATACAAAGACACGTTTTGCATAATTTTAGTATTTGGTATGTCCTCCCTTTTGTTTTATAACTGCCTTAAGCCGATTTTTATAAGAATCCACCAGTTTTTTGTGTCGTTTCCACAGGTATTCTTGTAGTCCAGTCATTTTAGGCATTTTAAAGCCCAATCTGCGGAAAAATTCCTAGTGAGCTGAATTTTTGTATACACCTTTATTACGGCATTGTAATGAAGATGTGAAAAATCGACATTGATATCGTGCCGGCTAAAAAAGTTATAGGGGTCAAAAGGTCACAAAAATCAGTTTTTCGCAAATATCTCGCGATCTATTGCTCAGAGGTCAATAGAGGTCATTATAAAAATTGTTTGTCGTGAAATTGTCTACAAAAAATGTCTTTTGCATTTTTCTGTAAAATTAACCGTTTTCGAAGTAGAGCGCTGAGAAAGCGAATAAATTATGACGATGCACTCGTTTCCTCACCACCTTCGAGGTAGAATGCTGTGCGCGTTTTTTTTACATGTTTTCCCCCGTAGGCATAATCCATGATATGTAATCAGAGGTTTTTTTTACTTACGAGTGAATAATTTTTTATTTGAATACAGAAAAATACAGAAAAATTAACTTTAGTATATAATTTTTTTTTATCATTCATTGTCGATATCTTCATCAGTTTCTGTGTCATTAACATTTGCATACCGCAATCTTCGATATTAGATAAAAATGGTCTTCAGCTGTGAGCGGTTAACTCGCTGATTCTATTCTGCGTTTACACCAGCGATCTAATAGGTAGTCTAACTCGGGCAATTATGTATGCCGTCGACCTAATAGCGTACAGAACAGCTCCCAAGGTCGAGGTCATCAGAATTCTTTTGCACTGTGATTTCAACAAGATTCAGTGATATTGCGATGATATGGAAGTCAGTTTCAGAAATCTGAAACTATTCTGCTTAGGACTCGATCCATCAGTGTGCCACTTGATGATATTTGTTTCGAGGATCTCAAGATAACTCCCATTGCTGCACTTCTGATGGCCTCGTGTAGAAGGGGATAGATAGAGGAGAACCTCTATAGCTGCGGTAGGGCAGGTTCTCATTGCTCCTGTAATACAGATACACGCGAGCCCTTAGACTTTTTCTAGAGCTTTCCTTGTTCTTGATAATTCGGTTCTCTTGTGCCATGCGACCGCCCCATATGTAATGATTGGTCTTACCATCATAGTGTATATCCAGCTAAGGATGTTCGGTTTGCATCTGCATGACTTGCCTGCAAGTCTTGCAAATCATTAGGGCTTTTGTGGCTTTCCCGAATATAGCTTTTAAGGCTCGTATTCACCGAGCGCTCCTAAACGGCTCTTAACTTTACGAGGCTCTTAACTTGAAATTTCTGTGGGGTATTCACCAACCACTCGCAAGTGTTTTTCGAAATTCACTCTCTCTTGTTCAGGCATACCCAAACTGTGAAATGTTGTGTAATGTTGGTCTTGACAGCAAATGGATACTCTTCTACTTGGCATTGCTCACATGGATTCGAGTTAAATGCGTGCGTGGCACACGCACAAGCGAACAAATTTTCGAAGAGAGCGCTCTTAAGTTAGTAGTGGTCGGGACCACTCCTAACTTTTAAGAGCGCTCGTAGATCTTCACTAATATTGCTTGGTGAACAGGTTTATGAGCTTCTTAAGTTATGAGCGCTCGGTGAATACCAGCCTAATGCCCGATTTCACGAAGGACTTTTAAACATTTAACAGGCTTCTAAACCTTAAAATGAGATGTTTTGGTTTCACCAAGCACTTTTAAATTAAACAAGCTTGTAAACACCCTTATAAACTAAATGCCCATTTTTGGCTCATTAAATTTTAAAAGTGTCATTGAAATGTCATCAGATGTAGATAACAACAATTGGTTATAGGTATAGCAGCTGAAATTATTGTTTTGTTAAGATTTATGTTCAATTTTTGAAGATACAAAATGAATAGGTTAATACTAAATATTTAAATGATTTGTTTCTTTATTTCGAAAAAAATATTGATCGTCTTCATCCAATAATAAAGTGCAACACAAAGTTATTCGCTGAGCAAGAATATTCCCGGTTCACAGAAATACATTATATGACTTCGAAATGTGGTTCCGACTTTCTAAAGCATCTGTGGATGAGTTTGTTGAATATGTTTGGTCTTCATTTGGAACCAAAAAAAACCCAACAATGCAATACAAAATAAATTAAGTGGTTATTACTTAATGATTTTATGCCACAGAATGTCAGGATTAGAATCTTTCCAAATATTTTGTGTGCATTTCTTTTTTTTTTTTTTCATTTCTTGGCATTTGTTTGAACACATAACGCTTTCTCATTTCTTCTCATACATTTCGCTTGTTAGAAAGAAAAAAGCAATTTATTTTTCCCAGGGATGTGAAGAGAACTCAATTTTAACAAAAATTTCCCCAAAATGTCCCTTTTATAGATTGGTGAAACTAAAAATTTTTAAGAGTCTGATAAAATTTAAGAGGATTTTTGATAAAAGTGCTTTTAGTGTTTGTTTATGAAATCGGCCATAAGTGTTTGTTCAAAAGGAGTTTACTATCTGGTAGAATTCCTAGATATTTTACCCCTCTCTGCGTTTCAATCACTTCACCAGCTAGATGGATAGGTTTCATATGTGGCAGAAGTTATTCCTTGTAAATGGTATGATTGTCCTCTTGGAGGGGTTTATTGATAATCCTACAGATGGACACCATTTCCGTGTAATTGTTAGTCCTCTTTGGATTACCTATGGCTATGATAGCAGCATCATCAGCAAATCCAATGGAGAATATACCTTGGGAGGTAAGATTTTCTAACAATTCATCCACTCTTCAACAAGGGTGATAATACACCACCCTGAGGACAGCCTCTTGCTGTGATTACTTTTTTTTACATTTTGTCCTTTTTGTGACAGTATGTTTAGTGCCTAACATTTCCATCTACTTATGGTGATGGGTACGCATTTCCTAACAAAAGTTGTGACTACTTTTTTCTATATTTTGGAAATAAATATTAGCTTTCCTGTTCTCCATATACTTGCTATATACTCAAACGCAATGCTACTACGAAGAATATTAGTGAAGAATATTGTTAATGACACGGAAACTGAAGATATCGACAATGGATGATAAAAAAAAATTATATACTAAAGTTAATTTTTCTGTATTCAAATAAAAAATTATTCACTCGTAAGTAAAAAAAACCTCTGATTACATATCATGGATTATGCCTACGGGGGAAAACATGTAAAAAAAAACGCGCACAGCATTCTACCTCGAAGGTGGTGAGGAAACGACTTCGAAAACGGTTAATTTTACAGAAAAATACAAAAGACATTTTTTGTAGACAATTTCACGACAAACAATTTTTATAATGACCTCTATTGACCTCTGAGCAATAGATCGCGAGATATTTGCGAAAAACTGATTTTTGTGACCTTTTGACCCCTATAACTTTTTTAGCCGGCACGATATCAATGTCGATTTTTCACATCTTCATTACAATGCCGTAATAAAGGTGTATACAAAAATTCAGCTCACTAGGAATTTTTCCGCAGATAAAACCTAAAATGACTGGACTATTGCCCATTCTTTAACTAAAGCCGTCGTTTGGTCATTTTTGTTAGAAATATGGCGCTCGCGTATTTTTGTGTCCAAAATTGACCAAAGGTTTTCGATGACATTCAAATCTGGACTCTGTGCTGGCGGTTTCATGAGGTGAGGGCAGTAATAAATTAGCCAAGTTTGAATAATGCCCGATGTACCTATGTTTCGGATCATTGTCTTATTAAAATCGAAATGTATCCTTTATGCCTAGTTTTTCTGCGCTTTGGAGCAAATTATTTGTGAGAATATTGAGGTACACTAATTTGTCCATGGTACTCTCAATAAATTGCAGCTTGCCGACTCCAGCTGCCCATGACATGCCCTCCCCCATGCTTCACTGTTGCTCTTAAGTTTTTATCTTGAAGGTCTGTATTGGGTTTTCGCCACACATAAGACCGCCTGTCGGATCCAAATATATTAAATTTGGATTCATCCGCGAATATAACACTCTTCCAAAACGTGGAATCCTTTGTTATATGCTCTTTTGCAAACTGAAAACGGCTAAGTCAATTTTTTTTTATTGATAAAAGGTTTCTTGCGTGCTACCCTTCCATGCAAATCATTATCTCTAAGGATCCGGCTAATGATTTCGGGGCAACAAGGTTTTCCATTGGTATTCGCCATCTCACTAGCCAGTTTTGGTGCCGATAGCTTTGGATTTTGCTTTACTCTTCGCACAATATATGTATCGTTTATCCTATGCACTAAATATTTTGTTCGGAGGTTTTGTTCCTTTATTTTCAATTCGATTCTCGAATACAAAACGGTGGATAATAGCTTTGACCGTGCCATCTGGTATGTTAACAATTTCGGCTATTTTTCGCCGAGAAAGTCCATTTTTATGATGATGAAGCACTATTTCACGCTGTTCAACTGTTGTTCGTTTTCCCATCTTCGTAACACGTATTGCATTTGCGAAAAATTACTAAAACTGATAATTCTATTTGAATATAGAACAAATAAGAGAAAGAAGCAAAAACCACCGTTATCTCGATATTTTTTCTAAGGCAGGTGATCTCTAAACACAGTGGGTCAAATAAGCTGTAGTACTAGAAAATGTAATTATTTCTTTTTTTTTAAGTTAAACATGGTGTTTTAAAATAAAATTAATTGATTCAAATGTCATGTTCAGGTTAAAAACTTAATGAGCCTTTCTGTGTTTGTACTTTCCAAATAACTTTTATTGTTAAGGAGCCATACTCGATTAAATGTAAATATAAGGTGTGGGTCAAATAAGCTGTGATTCACTGTACATGTGGGAATGTTATTCCTAAAAGAATTTCAATGTAAGTACAATTTTTTTCCGAAGTTTTCAATATTTTAAATGTTAAATTTATTTTCAGTGGCCCTTAGTACATAAAATAAGGAGTTTTGAATATTTAATTGATTTCTAATTATATTTATATTGAATTAATTAATTTTTAACTTTATTCATATACATACCTATATGACAATAAAATGAATTAAAAAACTATTTTTAACTTACAACATAAATATGTTTTGTTATTATTTCTTACAATAGGTATTTAAGGAAATTTCAGAAAACATATTTAATGGTAGTAAGTTCTACAATAATATTCGTACAATATACAAATGGAGCTGTATAATTTACGAATGAATTACAAGGGCATAAGTAAATATTACAATGATATTCGTACAATATTCGAATGGTATTGGTAAATATTCGTACATTGTACCAATGGGATTCGTACAATATACGAATGGCATTGGTAAATATTAGAATAATATTCGTACATTGTACCAATAGTATTCGTACAATATACGTTTGATTTTCTACGAATACTAATAAAATATTAGTAATATGTACTAATAAACCTCCATTTTACGAATACTATTCGTGGCTGAAAACCACGAATAAAATTCGTAGAATGTACGAGTGTAAGCCTAAGAGATTCTCGTAATGCGGTAATTACAGTATTTGAATGTCTTCGCTTAAGCTTATACCGGTCAAAAGGTAATATTCCCACTACTTCAAATACTCCTTGATATTGAACATCTAGCTTGGACTTCCGAATCTGATTACTTTTATAAACAACTTTTGTTCCTATTTCTAGCCGTGTTGGCTTATGGTAGTTTTGTTTTGATCAAATCTAACCTTCATTTCATCTAACCTTCATTTTTCTTTAATATTTTTATCAGCTATCTCTAATGGAAGTTATATCATCATACTCTGGTTCCAAATTTAACTGAGAAAATAAAATCCCAACTTGTGGGGTTCTGCCATTTATTCCTGATAGTATTTTTAAAAGTGATAACTTTGTTGTCTTACTGATTGTTGTGTTCAACGTCAGTTGTATTCGACTAAGGTAAGTTGTCCATTCTATGTTTATATCAAAATTAGTTCTTAAAAGATTTGCAACCGTGTCATCATATCGTTCTACTTGACCATTTGCTCTGCTTATTCCTGGAGCAATCATATGGTGTTCAATTCCATATGATAAACACATTTTCTTAAAGTCATCACTTGTAAAATTTGTTCCTTTGTCACTGAAATTTTTTAAAGGCACTCCAAATAAAGCTATAAAATTATTAATAGATTGTATTGTATGTGATGCTTGCAACGTTTGCAATGGACGTAGAACTATACATTTGGTAAATGCATCAATCAAGTACATAACGATCAACTCCTTCAGATTTTGGAGCAAAATGACCCATACAGTCGATGTGTATAGTATGAAAAGGAATCGGTTGTTTATCAATTGGATGCAACGTTATTTGTTTCTTTCCAGATGGTCTTTTGGCTACCAAACAAATTATACATGATTCTATAAATTTTTTGACAGTCCTTGCCATCGACGGCATCCAAAAATGTTCGCTCATTTTCAAAATAGTTTTTTTCCTAATCTTTATGGCAATTATCTTCATGGTATTTTCTAATAAGAGACAATCGACATTTTTGAGGAACATATAACTTGTTGCCACTTTTATCTTTTCGGTAAAAAAGCCCTCCGACTATAGTGTACTTTGAAATAGCAGTATCTTTTTCTTTTACTTGATTCATTACATCGATTGTCATAGAATCTGTTTGTTTTTCTACATGTAACCAGTTATCTGTTAAACTTGAAAGCCTGTAACAGATTTTAGAGGGTGGATTTCTACTTAGATAATCGACATGTTGAACCATTATCGCCTTGCGATAAACTATGTATATCAAATTCAAAATCTTGTAGTGAAATCCACCATCGTGCAATTCTTGGCATTAAATCGCGTTTATCTTTTGTAGCTTTTATTGCGTTACAGTCAGTACTAAAGTAAATCGAATACCTAACAAATAAGTTCTAAAATGCAAGTGTTTCCAATTCGTAACTGTGATATTTTGTCTCATAAGGCTTAGTAGCTTTACTGAAATATGCTACTACTCGTAATTTATCTTCAATACGATGAAAAAGCACAGCTCCATAACCAAGAGCACTCGCATCTGTGTGCAATTCTGTTGGTAAATCCGGGTTGAAAATTGTAAGAACCGGTCTTTGCGTTAATTGGTTCACAATATATAACCTAGCTTCTTCACACTCTTGACTCCAATCAAATTTAACATTATTTTTAATAAGTCGTGTAATACAATGAGTTTTTGCACTAAACTCCGGAATAAATTTACGAAAATAGTTTGCAAGAGCCATAAACTGTCTGACTTGTTTCACATTTGTTGGAAATGGGGCTATCATAAGTGCATCTATTTTTCTGGAGCTCGGTCTTATACCTTCAAGATATTCAATTTGTAACTGAAGAAATTTGCATTTTTCAATATTCAATGAAAATCCACATTCAGTCAAAGCTTTCAATATCAGGTCAATTCGCTTTATGCCTTCCTCAACACTTGTTGATGGAATAACTACATCATCCATATAAACCAATGCAATTTTACTTTTTATTTCATTCCTTAATGCGTGATCAATTGCTCGCTGAAAAACTGCAGGAACATTTGCTAATCCAAAAGGCATTCTTTAAGAATTCAAAATGCCCTTCAGGAGTAACAAATGACGTCTTTTCAATTGAATCTTCAGCTATAGGAAACTGATAAAATCCCGATGCCATATCCAAAGACGAAAAATATTTATTCCCAGCAAATTGGTCTAAATGATCATCTATTCTTGGCAATGGATAACGGTCTTTAATTGTTATTTTATTTAATGCGCGAAAATTGACACACATCCAATGTTTACCATTCTTTTTTGAAACCAATATAACAGGGCTAGCAAAAGGCGAGTAACTATCTCTTATAATACGAGTATTATGTATTTTCAAATCCGAAATTATGTCCAATAGTATTTTTTTTTTTTTTTTGATACGATAATTTACCACTGTATTCTAAATCAGGCGAATATTAAGGCAACCTGTTTTAACTTTTTCATCCGGAAAGCCATCTATAATACAACGAGAATATTTACTTAAAATTTAGTTTAAACCTTCACTTTCTTTAACTGATAATTTAGCCATGGTGGATGAATCTATTTTTAATAGGCAATTCACGATATGTTTTTGTTTTCTTAAAGCTGATCCTTTAGAATCTGCTACTATTCTTAAAGAACTATCCTTGAATACTTCTTTACCAATAATTAAGTCAACATCTAAATATTCTTTTCCAATAACATAAAAGGTCACCTCAAATCGTATGTCCTTGAACTCTACAAGCAATGTCAACGGATTGGCTACATGGTTCCATATTTTTTTTTTTATATTTAAAAGCGATTCTCTCATTTATAAGAGAACAATCCGAACCAGAATCAAAAAGACAATCATAATGTTCATTATTTATTACTACATCCGAATAATTTGATTGACATACTTTGTTGCACGCATTAACTTTCATTTTATCCAAACGTTTCTTAGCCCAACATGAATTCTCAACATGACCAGATTTCTTACAAAAATTGCAAAGGTTTTCATTTTTCTTTGTAACTTCTTTAAATTTAGTATTTGTTGTTATAATATTCGGACAATTAGTCCGAATGTGGCCTAGTTTACCGCAAGCATAACAATTTTTTCAATTTTGATACGTTTATTTGTAGATGCGTAAGAATCTGCAGATCGTTTGAGTGACTCATGTGTTTAAAGTTTCAATATGCCTTGGAGAATTACGTATTGAGGATAAATGATAAATAAGGCTCTGAACATTGTTTGGCATAACAAAAGTTAACGAATTTCTCAAACTTGAATCAGATATACAACCAATAACAATTGGAACTATCATATATTCAGGAATTTCAAATGGTAACTGGTGAATTTGAGCAATTTTTTCATTATAAAATCGTTGTATGAGATGGACTCACAACTTTTAAAATTCGCCACGGATAAGCCAAGCCACCACCTCAAGAGCTCCCGGAGGCCTTTCATCATAGTAGATTTTCCTGTAAGTATCCGTGATATAAAATATAATTTAAGCCTCAACAATTTTTTTATATTTTTTCTTTGCAGGAATATTTTACACATCATGGAAGCGCCCTACACTATTCATTGTGCAACAGTGCGGAGAGCCGAAACACCGCAAATGGTGTCGCAACAGCACACCTTAGATTACCTGTGGATAATATGCATTTAAAAAAGAAAACCATTTAAATGTTTAATTTGTGGAGCGGCAATTTATTGTACAAAAAAAAAGTTATTTAACTGATCATAATGCTACTAGGAATGAAAGTAAGTTTATTTCATTTTTATTGAATTGCATTCGTTAACAAAAACAAACAAAGCATATGAAAGAAATTATCAATGAAAAATTTGCCAAAAGAAGTTTGGAACCTGTCAGATACTGAAAACCCATAGGTTTATGAATTCAATTGAAAGACCACATATTTGCACAGTACCTATGCCATAAGGGTTTCAAAAGATTGGCTGTTCTAAAATGTATGTAAGTTAGATTTATTAATTTATCTTATTTGACTTGTTTATTAATTTTTGAAAATTTTTAATTCAGCTCACATGACTCGGGTGCATCTATGGAAAAGGGAGCATGCTGACGTTAAGAACAACACACTCCACGAAGAAGACAACTAAGACACTGCAGTCGGTCAAAGAAAAATGTCCATAATAATTCAAAAAAAAAACTCAACAAAAAGACAAACACATTGCATAGTTCCAACCTTTGACAATAAGATAAAACACGGCAGCCGGTGTCGCAACAGTATCGCCTGTGGTCGAAATTCGACCATTTGTACTTATATTTAATCAGTGAGCTCAAGAAATTAAGCCATCAAATTGATTGAACCCTACTTGCCGCGACATATAATTGACCATGAGTGAAAACTGGTTGCCGTAATAATATTCCAACTCTAACGAATGTTTGCCCTTGTGACTTATGTACTGTCATTGCAAATGCAGGAATCACTGCATATTGAGTCCCTTGAAAACTGAATGGCAAAATTGTTCCAGAATAAGTCAAATTGATTCGCGGAATCAAAATTCATTGATTCTTGGAGGTTCCAGTCAACACTTCGCAATCAATGGTATACCGATGCAAGCCCTTCAAACACTAATGCTTTTGACGTATTCAAATTTCTAATTAATAGAAAAATGGAATTTACTTTTAATGCTAAGTTATGTGGTGACAAACCACTAACATTCAAAGAATTCAAAAAATCTACTGGGCAATTATTGATTTCAGAGTCATTGAGGGCTTTCGTGAACAAAAGTTCCCTCGGAATTCTCCCCATCTTCCAAAATTGGAAAAAAAACAATATTTCTGCACTGTTTACTGAAAGCTGGCTGGTGGCCTTTTGAAATGGGAGCCAAAGGCCCTATAAAACTTAATTCCCAATTAGGGCTATTCTGCCACATCTGTTATTCTGTTATACACCCTTATTGCGATTGTCAATTTTGAATTGAAAGTTGACATTTATCAACAAATTTTTTAAAATGCTATTGCGATTGTCAATTTTCAATATATTTTTGATAAACCTATTGTGAATGAACATAAACCAACCATTTTAAATTGAAAGCCATATTGCGAGTGTCAATCGTTATCAATTAAATTGCTTTTTCACAATATTTATGTCAACCACAAAATTTCCATTGATGCTGCTGTAAAATGTAAGTTTTTAATAATTTGAACCATAAACAAATTAAAAAAAATTATATTTTCAACAAAAGGGCTAAAATAGTTAGCAATAAAGTGCAATTAACGAAACTGGTGATGCTGATGGAAGAAAAATTTGGAAGTTGCAAAGGGACTGTGCTAGGAATACCACTCCTCTCATAGAAAAACGCTTTTGGCCGAAACTTGTCAGCTTCAGAATAGTTGAACCTTATCCATTTCGGGCAAATGAACTCTTCAAAGATTTGAAATGTGTCTTTCATAATCAAAGACACAGTAGATTGTCCAAGACCTATAGAATGCTCATTTCCGATGCTGATCTGGTATGATCCATGTGCACACAACCTCAAAGCTGTTGAAAGTCTTATAATGTTTGGAACCGATGTAGACCTTTTTGCTGGTTTAAATTTCCCTTCTATTTCTCTTAAGATATATAAAAATGCTGGTTTTGACAGACGAAATTTTTTAACAAAACTAGAATGAAGTACATTATTATTTTCTTTTATGTTCTTAAAAGCATTCCGTACTTACATAATTTCTTCTAATTCTAGAGGATTAGAAGAATTCCGAAGCTGTCTTCTTCTCCTCAAAATATCCAAAAAACTTGATTGGTCATCGTCGTCGTCGTCATCGTACCAAAACTCCACGGAAGTCATTTATTTAAATTATTTTCTTTTTAACCATTCAATTAAAATATATGACTGAATTTGTTTTTTTTTCTGTAATTTCTAGTATGAAATATTCAAAGTCAAAAAATGTGCTCATTCAAAGCTATCAATTTTATTCACAATCGAAAATGTCTTAGTCAATTGAGTTACACAATACCAAATTTTAAATTGATTGATACATTTTTTCAATGTTCAATCGGTTTATAATTGACAATCGTAATAAGGGTGATAGATTTCCTGTTATGAATCATAAAAGATTTCCACCTTAAAAGATCTTTTATGATTGGTATTCAGAGGTTCGAACTTTTATAAAAGTCTGTTATGCTACTTCGAAAACGAGATATGTTATGAAACTGAACTAAATCTGTTATCATAATCAGCTGTGATTATGTAAAATATTTCATCTGACATAATTAAAATGGATGACGAAAAAAAAAGTAGACTCTTAGGCTAGGCGCGCGCACATTGAATTTTTAGTTGCACAACTGCTTGGTTGCTTATAGAAAACAGATGAATTATTAATTTGAATGTCCGCGCAGGTGCATATAAATACTCGTATGTTACACAAAATAGCGAATTCATTTTAGGCAATCGCTTAGTTTGTATCAAAACACAAACTTTTAGTTGTTGGAACCAAGCAGTTGCGAAACTAAAAATTGAATGTGCGCGCCTAGCCTTACACATTATTGGTATCCATACAATGGAACACGATTTTACCTCATATGTTTCTGGGAATACCATGGCCATACTCTACTTAGGTATATGTTTATATGATATGTGTTTTAATATATTTTCTTTCATTTGTCTCCTTTAAAAGAACATTTCGTTGCAGAAATAAAAGATAAATATTCATTTTTAGTTGATGCACCTGTGTACTTATTGAAATCTTTTATGATAAAAGTCACAGAAGTTTGTCTTTTATTCTTTTATTATTTTTAACAGATTTCATAACAGATCATGGCATGCTGAATACCAAAAATGCTATTCGTAAAATATTTTTTCTATGTTCGAACGTTTGACAGTTCATAAAAGTTTTCCTAGCAGATTTTATAATAGATTTTAGCGTGATGAATACCAAAATTAAAATTCATAAAATATTTGTTGACAGCTCAAACATTTGTATGGAAATTCAGAATAACAGAATAGAAGAATAAAAGATCTCGCCGAATAGGCCTAAATATCAATAAATTCCAAGGGAAACTATCGACGTTATTCAAGTTTACAATTTTGAAGGTTATGAAAAATTCCAAGGGAAATTTTATTGACGATAGCCCCCATTATCACAAATTAATTTATCATAGCTATAATACATTTTCTGTTCACCTGGTATACGATTCAATGTATCATTATTGATTAACGAACAATCTTCATTTGTGGGCGCTAAGACAACAGAGTTAAACATGCGATCAGATAGAATGTTTTCTACAATGTTCTTTTCTTTCAGAAACGATCGCACCAAAAAAGGGTTAAAATCAATATTAGCCGTGTTTTATTATCACCAAAGATCCATATGGATTTTTCTTTGAAAATAAAACGGTTCGGATCATAGTGACAGAAGTATTTTATGCTCGCCTCTCTTTTGCTTATATTTGTTGATTTTCAAATTTGTCCTTTTTCTTTACACTATAGCTTACACTACCTTACCATAAAAAGCCATCTACTCGCCAGTGTAATAACTAATTTTTGGATCTTTGAAATAGATCCCGATAGAAAACAGGATTACATGTTATGA
Organism: Chrysotoxum bicinctum; assembly: GCA_911387755.1. Lineage (NCBI taxonomy): Eukaryota > Metazoa > Arthropoda > Insecta > Diptera > Syrphidae > Chrysotoxum > Chrysotoxum bicinctum. Next base: position 128,746,299 of record OU426987.1, on the reverse strand, counting down.
AGCTGAAGATCGCTGCATCGAAATTTATGTTTTCATTTAGGATAGCAGATCTCGATAAGTATCAAAGATATTGGAATATTTTAAACGCCAAAATATTGGGCGTAAATTTTCCTAGGGGCGATGTCCGTTACTAAATAAATAAATATTTTTCAATTCAAATTTGTTAAACATATCTCATAATATCTATCTAATTATTATAATAGTTATTCTATAAAGTATATTCATTCTGGAATTTTCTTTTTCTTTGTCTTTGCTGAAATTTTGTTTTTGTTTGTATAACAATTAATCTTTTCTTTATATAATTCCAATTTTGTATAATTATTATCAGAATTATTAAAACTTGAATCGAAAAAATAAAAATTCATATGAAGTAAATATTATAATTTTGATAATATACAATTATTAATATAATGCAATAAAAAATATAAAAATATTACAAATAACCAACATCTTAACTAACTAACACAAAACGTAGATATCTATTTTCCTTTTTGTTGTAATTTGTTGCTAGACAACAAATGACTCAAGAACATGAAATAAAACAAAAAGAAAAAACATCGCCTTAAGAGTTTGAAAATTCTAATTTTTGTATGTACCGTTCTTATACCTACGATTAGTTGATCCAAAGTTATAACGGTCTAAACTTTTTTTTTTAACTTTCATGTTTAAAAAAATTTAATAAACAAACAAATAAAAGAAAAGAAAAGACTTCGCCTTTAAAGCTTGGAAATTCTAATTTTTTCATGTACCGTTCTTATACATACGGTTAGTTGATCCAAAGTTATAAGGGTCTAAACTTTTGTTTTATAACTTTCATGTTTAAAAAAATTTAATAAACAAAAAAATAAAAAAAGAAAAAACATCGCACCTAGAGTTTGGAAATTCAAATTTTTTCATGTACCGATTTTTTACCTACGATTAGTCAATCCAAAGTTATAAGGGTCCAAACTTTTTGTTTTTTTTTTTGTTAATTTCATGGTTAAATCATGGTTAAATAAGCTTAATAAAAAAAAAATAAAAAAAGGATAAACATCGCCCCTAGAGAAACGTATATTCTACATTGGGTCATATTTATTTTATTTCTAAAAAAATTATTGCGGTCTATATCCTCTCCTAAAAATTTTTTTGTCTTAAAAGTTTTAAAACTCACTAAAAATAAATATAACGAGATACAATTTAAAAAAAGTAACGGACATCGCCCCTAGGAAAATTTGCGCCCAACATTTTGGCGTTTAAAATATTCCAATATCTTTGATACTTATCGAGATCTGCTATCCTAAATGAAAACATAAATTTCGATGCAGCGATCTTCAGCTTCATTACATGTTAATGCTTAATCCAGATCCGGATCCACATATCGACGGTTAACTATGAATACCTCCTATGTCGCATTTTGTAAACTTTAAAGGGGACACAAAAAACTCATTATAGTCTCAAAATTAAAACGCATAATAATAAAATTTTATACATAATTATCAGTTTTGAATATGTTTGATGTGAAATAGTTTAAATTTTAAAAATTCAGCGAAGCAGATGGAAATTATTAACGAAACTGCATCAAAAAGTGAATTTCACAAAAAATTATGTTAGGAGATATTCATAGTTAACCGTCGATATATCTGTAGATAATAAAACGCACATATTGTTTACCTGTTTTCACTTTTTTGCAGCTTTTGGCTCTACTCATTGTAAGTAGATGTACTCTGTTCGAAACGAAAAAACAAAGATTGAATGTGAGCAACATGAAACACGTTGGAAGTGAACTTTGTTGACAAACAATTTTAGAGATTTTGTATGGCGAATCCATGATTTCTATTTTTTAATGCAAATAGTCGACGGATTCACATAATCTCTTCTGATGGCACTTCTCATCAAATTTATCTTTCAAATGGTATATTTTTTATTGTCGTGCGTTCAGTTTAAGTATATTAAAAAGGAACTATAAAAAAAAGTGTTAACGTATTAATATGTAGATATTGTAGTTTAAGTCAGCGTAGAAACATATCGTCGCTTTTCCGGCAGAGTGGCATAAGTCGAAATTTGTCGTTTTTTAGTTTAGAACACAGAACTGAGCTGAAAAAAAAAATTTTTTTTCTGTGTAATCGGCATTAACCTACTTCTTCTAGTTTCCGAGTTACGAGTATTAAAAAGCGCCGCTCTCAATTTTCACAAACATCCCTGCCATTTTCTACGTATAAATACGGCATAAATCAATTTTTGTTTTTTTTTTATTTCGTTTTTTATAAAACTTAACAAACAAAAAATACAATTTTTTCACGTATTCAACATTCGAGCTTTGTTTTTTTATGAATAACGATTTTGTTTTCAGTATGAAAAAAAAACTTTAAAAGGCTCTCCTGAAAATTTGCAAATTTCGACTTATGCCAGTCTGCCGGAAAAGCGACGGTATATAAAAACGAAAGAAAATATCTACCGACAAAAAAAAAATTAAAATTAAATTCATTAAACCAGCCTACAAGTATGCTGGGTTTGTTACAATCCTTTGATCCGGTATATTCTCTTTCTCTTATTCTCCATCACTTAATTATCAAAAAAAAAAAACACTTAAGAAAATTGAATAGTTTCTAGCTTGCAGAAAAAAAACTGATGACGAAAGCAAATAAGTTTTAATAATAAATTTAATCAAATCATTTTTCTTAATAGGATTTACCCTTTTGTTTAAGCTTTATTTTGTTTAAATCTAATAAAAAATAAGAAGATAACTAAACCTAAGATATTTTTGTGCGGAAAAAACTTTGAGTGAATTGTGTATAAATTCAATGTTTTAAACAGATTTATGAAAACGATCGACTGTTGGTAATATTTTTTTTTTCGTTGTATACATTTTTTTTATGCTCTTTCTTGTTTGCCTCAGTTAATTTCATAAGTGTACATATCTGCATGATTATGCACTTGCTAAAATTTCTGTAGTTTTTTATAAAAATATTGTTAGGGTAGGTCATTCTTATTTCAATAAAATAAATTTTGGATGTTTCTCTTAAAAGTACAGTTACGACTTCTTATTTTTTGATCCGCTAGTGTATTGTTACAATGGGAAGATTCATTCACATATTTTTTTTTGAAGATTTAGATACAATGAGCCTGTTTTAAGAAATGTCACTGGTGGATGTGGCTATGAAGACCTTAAACAGATGAAGTCAACGTGAAGTTTGAATGGATAAATTTTAGTTTGGATTCTACTCTGAGTGAGTGTTGAAGATACTAATGGAAAGTAAGTATAGTAGGTGTTTCTCTACATTTTTCCTGGAGTCTAGTTCATGAATGTTTAAGATGAGAGATTAATTTTTATTTGCATCATCATGTTAGGGACGGTTATAAATGAGGCTATGAGTGCAATAGTGGCGTAACCCACTTTTATCAAAAAATGAGGTTGTCATAAAAATGGATCTCTTAATATATCTATTTTAATACAAAAATAGTTTTATGCAGCTATCTACACTCAAAACTAGATGGCACTCAAAAAGTTGTTATTGCATTTTATAATTTGATCATAGTTTGAGTGCAATAGTGGCGTAAACTTCTCGTACCTCTAAAGTGAATTTTATGGGTTACGCCACTATTGCACTGACAGCCTAAAATAATCGTCATGGTTCTCTCTTTTGTGAGACGTAGGCGGGCTACCCCTCAGAGAGGCAATATCGCCAAGCTCTCTCATCACTTTGGAATTTTCATTAACTTATCATGATGTGATGTTAGGATGATTTCGGTCTCCGATTTAAGGATCCCGAACATTTCTACGCAATAAATTTTCCGGAATGTAATTAAAAGTAACCACCGTTCAGCGTTACGATGGCAAGAACCTCCCCACCGACGAGCTAGGATGTGCTTATGCTAGCATGCCACGCTTTCGTGACCTGAACACCCTGACCTTCCTGCTGCCAGGATCAGCCCACTGCACCTGTAAGCAGTGGTGGTGAGGGAAGGCAAGGTTTTAAGGGACCTCTTTTCTAGATGTTCCCCAATGTGCTGAATATGGTTATGATCTGAGGGTTATAGCACCTTTACTATAAAAGAATATGGAACTTCCAGTCAAGCGTCCTTTTGCCGACAACACCTCAGACTTACATAACATAGATGGTGTTCAGGAAGCCGTTCATCAAGAAACCAAACACAGCATACCTCACCTTATGTTTATAAATTTTGACTCAATTGTGTCATACTGTTAATTCTCTCTCTTAATCTTTTTTGTATTAGCACTCATATTGAAGAAAAACATGTTATTTTACTGTAACTTATAATCTTTGCTGTTAACAAGCATTCATTCGTCATTAAGAAGTCATTAAGAGCAGTCGTCCGATTTTGCCTAATTAAAGCTCCTTTTTGCTATCTTTGTACATTTTCACACATAATTATACACTTACACGTAAAATTCATTAAACACATTTTATACATTTATTAAACATTGAACTCATAGTTTTTTATTTCACAAGACACCTTTTTTTTTAAACAATACACATAGTGACAAAAACAATAAAACACAAATCCCAGAATTCCAGTTCCGTTCCCTAACATAATGGTCCTTCGAGCCGGATGTTCGCATCAGCTTCATGATTTGTATGAATGGTTTCAGGAATTCTTGGATCGAAAATTATTATTGAAATCAAGGAAGTGATAAAATAAAATTTGTATTGTAAGTACTTTTAAAACAAATGTTATATTTTTCATGATTTCTAAACCATGATTTATGAGCAATACAAATTACAACACAAACTGTGCGCGAAACGGGAACAATACGAATTAATTTGAATTTAATAGATTTACCTAGGCCTGTTCCTAATAAAGCTCAATCAAAGTAAATCTAGTGTTTATTACATCTTTTAATATAAAATACGTGTATATATGGCATATTTATGTATATTATATTTGTGCGATTTTGCCTTTGACCGCGTAGAAATTTGTCAGGGCATACCTGTATACATATAAAATCACGCGTTTGGGAACATAGCGGTACCATAGGCTTACCGTATATTAGGAACTTTTTATACCTATCTAACGGGACAATAATTAAATAGAAGCTTTATTGAAGCCATATATTAATTCGCGTTTAAATCAAAAACTGAACTTTAGTAACAATGAACAAAATCATTGCTAAACGCGGTCGAACAAAAAGTTGTATTACGCTTGCCTCATCATTTTCCGATGCAATTACTAGCACTACGAGCTTGCATACATTGGAATTCCGCCTTAATAAACTTGACGAATCGTGGCGAGAATTCGTAACTTTACAAAATGAATTGTTAGACTTTATAGAATCGGCAAAATACATAGATCATGAACCCGAATACGCAGAATATGAAGAAAAATATTTTCGTACGCACGCGGTTATTACAGACGCCATTTTTAAGTTAAAGGAACCTGTTGACAATAAGGTTTCCCATACCAATAGTAATCGCGAGTCGCCTTCAAACGCTGCATCTGCTGGTGCTCTGAACCCAATGCAGGATATCCCTGAGGAACAGAGCGAAGCTCCTACACGCCCCTTACACAATTCGATTCAATTGCCAAAGATGACGATTGAACCATTTTCTGGAGATTATAAAGACTGGCCAGCGTTTCGTGACATGTTTTTAGGAACCATTGATTCCAATAATACGATATCGCCCGTACAAAAACTTCATTTTCTTAAATCTTTTCTCCGTGGAAGCGCCGCGGATTTAATAAGTCATGTCAAATGCTCGGAAGCAAATTACGTCGAGACGTGGGATAGGCTGGAGAGACGCTACGATCAACGTCATTTAATCGTTAAATCGTTTATTGAGTCATTTATATCGCTTCCAACCTGTGCCACTGGAAATGTTAGTGCGTTAAGTAAGATCGCTGATGGAGCGGAAGTAGTCGTAAGGGGGTTGAACGCACTTGATTGCAATAGTAGGGACCCTTGGCTCATTCATATTTTATACGAAAAATTGGATCATGAAACCAAAAAGGCATGGGCATCATGTTCAAGGGATGAAAAAACGGTAGATGACTTCTTAGATTTTCTCCAAGCGCGATGTCGATGTTTAGAAGCATGTCAACCACTAGGTCGTTCTAATCAGATTCGTGGAAAGGTCTCTAAGCTAGTTCATTCTCATGTAGTAGAAACTCGCCAAGTTTGCCCAAAATGTAAGGGCACCCATTTGCTCTCACAATGTCTGGATTTTAAGGGTTTTTCTGTAGCCGTTCGACGCGATTTTGCCAGAAACTCATCACTGTACTTCAATTGTCTTAAAGAGGGCCATTCATCTCGGAGATGTCAGTCGAAATCTCGTTGTCGACTATGCAATGCTAGACACCATGTTTTAGTGCATTTAGAAGAGAATCCAAGTATACCTTCGTCGCAATCCTCATCGCTTCTTAATTCAACTGCTAATTTTTCGAATCATAACTCTGAACAAGCTGCCATTGTTAATCTATCGGTTGAGCCTTCTCACCGCACCACTTCTATTCTGCCCACCGCTGTTGCTCGGATTAAGGATAGATCTGGTATTTATCAGCAAGTTCGTATGCTTCTAGATTCAGGATCCCAAGTGTCCTTTATCACTGAAAGGATTGTTCAAAGGTTAGGACTAATTCGAAAACGCTCTTGTATCCCCATAATGGGAATAGGATCTACCTCAGCAGGCGTTACTAATGGAGTGGTATCCCTTCATCTGAGCTCTTGCTATAGCTCGGAGTCTATTGATATTGATTGTTATGTGTTGCCCAAACTAACTTCAAATTTACCTCGGATTATTTCAAAGCACATTCCACAAGCCTTGTTTCAGTTTAATAAAAGGAGCATCTACCCGAGTTCAAAATTCAAATCTTAGGTCGATTCCGACTATCTTTGGTTGTGTTATCGCTGGAAGAAACTTACATTCTGACAGCTATGAAATCAATTCTTTTTGTACTACATTGGATTTTGCTAAGGAATTCGACCTGGAGCGGTTTTGGAGACTTGAGGAAGTCTCAACTGAAATTCCTTTATCTGTGGAAGAAGAATTGGCTGAAGAAATTTTTGCTAAAAATCACATCCGCCGATTGGATGGTAGATATGAAGTCGTACTGCCCTTTAAACCTTCAACTAAAACGGACTTTGGTAATTCCCTTAGCACTGCCATTAGTCGCTTCCATTCTGTTGAAAGAAGGTTTAAATTTAATAGGGATTTAAAGGCGCAATACTCTGCATTCATAAATGAATACATATCTCTTGGTCATATGGAAGAGGTTCCACCGCATGATCTAGAAGTGACAGGAAACATTTACTACCTGCCTCACCATGCTATTTTTAAGGGCGACAGCACAACGACAAAAATAAGAGTCGTATTCGATGCATCGGCTAAATCTGATTCGGGAAAATCATTAAATGACACTCTTCTCGTAGGACCAACTATACAACGTGACATTTTCTCAATTTGTCTACGCTATCGACAACATTTATATGTCGTGTCGTGGGACATTGAAAAGATGTACCGTCAAATTTGGGTAGCTCCTCATCATGCTGATTTTCAACGCATAGTCTGGCGAGAAAATCCTGAAGAGCCCTTGAGACACTATCGACTACTCACTGTTACCTACGGTACATCTTCAGCTCCATTTTCAGCAGTTAGAGTTCTTCAGCAACTGGCCATGGATTCTGCTAAAACGCATCCCATCGCTTCAAAAATTCTGCTGAATGATTTTTATGTCGACGACGTAATAACTGGCACTGACAACATCAAAGACCTTTTTACTCTTCGTACAAAGTAAGGCTGAGCGAAAATTCCACTAGTACGAAACGTCGCATACTTTCGGACGCGTCGCGATTATTTGACCCGTTAGGTTTCCTTGCACCTGTTATTGTTGGCGTCAAAGTACTTTTCCAAGAGCTTTGGAGAAGAAAATTAAAATGGGACGAAGAAGTTCCCGACGACCTTGCTCTTCAGTGGAGCATCATAAGGGATGAACTTCCTATTTTAGAAACTTTATCTATTCCGAGGATGATGCTAAACAATAAATTGAACTGGGAGCTACATGGTTTTTGTGATGCTTCATTAGATGCATATGCTGCTGCTGTTTATTGCCGAAGTACCTCTCCAGATGGAACAATTTCAGTGGCACTTGTCGCAGCCAAATCTAAAGTTTCTCCTATAAAGGTCTTATCTTTACCTAGGCTCGAGTTATGTGGAGCAGTACTGCTAACTCGTCTAATTAACAAAATTAAGTTATCTTTGCAGGAACCAGATGTGAAGATATTTGCTTGGACCGATTCAGCTATTGTGTTACATTGGTTGTCAGCTCCTCCTAAGAAGTGGTCAGTGTTCATCGCAAATCGAACGTCAGAAGTGTTGTCCTCGATTCACATTAAGTTTTGGAATCACGTCCGATCTGCCTCAAATCCTGCCGACATCGCCACACGAGGAATTTCACCATCGTCATTACCATCCGCTGATTTATGGTGGAAAGGGCCACCATAGCTAAGAAAGGAACGAAGTGATTGGCCTGTATCAATTGGTCGCCAGGAAGAATTAAATTCCGAAATTCTGGAAGAGAGAAAAGTATCTCCAGCGCAGGTATTCGTATCAAATATAACTATTTCTGACGCTGTAGATAATCTGCTGAATAACTCATCCTGTTGGATTCGTTCGGTCCGTGTAATAGCCTATGCTTTACGTTTCTTGTCAAATTGCCGGTTAACAAAACCTTGTCGTATTTCAAATACTTTGTCACCTAGTGAAATAGACATGGCAAAAACTAAACTTATTAAATCTGCACAGATGTCTATATTTCGCACAGAAATTCAATCTTTGAATCAGGGAAAAGATCTACCCGCTAAAAATCGTCTCCTTTCGTTAAGCCCATTTCTTGATTCTTTTGGTGTGCTTCGCGTTGGTGGCCGCTTGGAACATTCAGAACTATCTTATGCGGAAAAACATCCTATTATATTGTGCAAATCTCATCCTATATCGAAACTTATCGCTTATCATCTCCACGAAAAATATTTACATCCTGGAGTATCGCTACTGTTCGCGTTGATAAATCAAAATTATTTTATATTGGGATGCAGAAATCTCTCACGTAAGACTGTACATGAGTGTGTAAAATGTTTTCGAGAACGGGTATCTACAACCAAACAACTTATGGCAGATCTGCCAGTCGAACGTATTCGGTACGCAAGGCCTTTTAGTAAGGTGGGTTGTGATTACGCCGGGCCTATTAATTTACGCTTAAGTCGAGGAAGAAATCCTAAGTTTGTAAAGGCCTACATAGCCCTATTCATCTGTTTTGTCACCAAGGCCATTCATGTCGAGCTTGTGGGAGATTTGTCGTCCGTCGCGTTTTTACTGGCACTAGATCGTTTCGTCGCGCGTCGTGGTAAGCCACAAGAAATCTGGAGTGACAATGGGACAAATTTTCGTGGTGCAAAACGGCTTTTAGATGACATGCATAAATTGCTGTGCAGCCAACAGCATAACAACATCGTTGCTGATCATCTTGCTAATGACGGTATTAATTAGAGGTTTATACCACCTTCTGCACCTCATTTTGGAGGCTTGTGGGAGGCTGGTGTAAAATCAGTAAAACTACATTTAAAACGGGTCATAGGTGACACAAAACTCACCTATGAGGAGATGTATACTCTATTGGTTAAAATAGAATCTTTGCTTAACTCTCGCCCCATGTGGAAAACCTCCGATTCCGAACCTATAGCGCTTAGCCCTTCACATTTCCTCATAGGGGAACGCTACACAGCTGTTCCACAACCATCTGTTCCTAATTCAATCATTTCTATGAATATTAACTGGTCTATTTTACAGGCAATGTTACAAGGGTTTTGGTCTCGCTGGCACAGCGAATATTTGACATCACTGCAGCAGCGACCAAAGTGGCAAAAATCGCAGCCTAATCTTTGCATCGATGATGTTGTTCTAATAAAAGAACCAAATTTGCCACCATCAAAATGGATCATAGGAAGAATCACCAAATTACACCCTGGAAGCGACAGCAGGATCAGAGTTGTTACCGTCAAAACCAATCACGGAGAATTTGTTCGTCCAGCTGTTAAGGTATCCCCATTACCTTTTTCTGAAAGACCGTAATCTTTCAGAGGGGGCTGGATGTTCAGGAAGCCGTTCATCAAGAAACCAAACACAGCATACCTCACCTTATGTTTATAAATTTTGACTCAATTGTGTCATACTGTTAATTCTCTCTCTTAATCTTTTTTGTATTAGCACTCAATTGAAGAAAAACATGTTATTTTACTGTAACTTATAATCTTTGCTGTTAACAAGCATTCATTCGTCATTAAGAAGTCATTAAGAGCAGTCGTCCGATTTTGCCTAATTAAAGCTCCTTTTTGCTATCTTTGTACATTTTCACACATAATTATACACTTACACGTAAAATTCATTAAACACATTTTATACATTTATTAAACATTGAACTGGCCCCCTCCCAGGAGACACTCTGAGGAGGCTTATCACTGATGCAGATAGGCAGAAGACTGACCTCATTATTGGAAGTGATGCTAACGCCCATCATACAGTGTGGGGTAGCACGAATATAAACGACAGAGGTGAGTCTCTTTTCGATTATATTTTGAACACTAACCTAACAATATGTAACGTTGGAAATGAACCCACATTTGTTACTAAAAACAGACAGGAAGTACTTGACATAACTCTTGTCTCAGATAAAATTTATCATACTATCTCGAATTGGAAAGTATCAAATGATCATTCTTTCTCTGATCATAGATACATACAATTCGAAATAATGGACGAACCTCCTAGCCAACCTTCCTTCCGTAACCATCGGAAAACAGATTGGCTTCTATATAGGGCAACTCTATTAAGGTCAATCAGGCCTGAGTTATACAGCATACCCTACAACACTGAGGATCTTGATATTAAAGTCAATGACCTCACAGCAGCCCTCAACAAATCTCTGGAAACTGCCTGCCCTCTTATACAAATAAGAGGTAAAAAGAAACCACACTGGTGGTACTCGGGGCTGGATCCACTAAGAAAAGAATGCAGGAAACTCTTTAATAGAGCGAAAACCTCCAGAGAAGCTTCTGATTGGGATTCATATAAAGACTCCCTCAAGTTATATAAAAAAGAACTGAGGAAAACCAAGCGTATGTCCTGGAGAACTTTCTGTAACAATATAGAAGGCAACTCAGAGGCATCAAGGTTAAGAAAAATCCTCTCCAAAAATCCAGTAATGCCAAGTTGCCTAAAAAACAATGACGGTTCCTGGACAAACTCAAGCGAAGAATCGCTCAATCTGCTCCTGGATGTACATTTTCCAGACAGCTCTCCTTACGTTAATAGCACTGATCCTGATCCTAACAACATACTCAGTAGCATAACTCCTCCACAAGGTCTGATTACAGAGGAAAAATTAAAATGGGCAATAAACAGCTTCAATCCATACAAATCTCCTGGGCCAGATGGAATAATTCCAGCGGAATTACAGGAAAATTCCGATATTCTGATACCCATTCTGGTAAACATCTTAAATGGTTGTATCGCTCTGGCTCACATTCCTTTGTCATGGAGAGAAGTAAATGTTATTTTCATCCCCAAAGCTGGCAAACCTAGCCATGTTAATCCTAAAGATCTAAGACCTATTAGCCTTTCATCATTCCTACTTAAAACATTTGAACGTCTGATTGAAATCCATTTGAGGGCAAACATTGATAAGTCCTTACTATCCAATGCTCAACATGCTTATAACAAAGGGAAATCTGTAGAAACCGCTCTACATACGCTAGTTCGTACTATCGAACACTCCCTTCATCATAAGGAGTTCACCTTAGTTGCTTTCCTGGATATAGAAGGAGCTTTTAACAATGTCGACGCATCCGCAATCACATCTGCGCTGTCATCTCTAAAGGTGGATAAGTCAATCAGTAATTTGATAAATCATATGCTGATAAGCAGGATTATTAATTCAAAACTGGGCGATTTTACTACTCGAAGGACTGTCAGTAGGGGTACGCCGCAAGGCGGCGTCCTCTCTCCTCTCCTTTGGAACCTAGTCGTAAATGAACTACTAGTGATTCTTGAAGGGGAGGGGCACAGGGTGATTGCCTATGCGGACGATGTTGCGATAGCGATATCTGGTAAACATCCTAATACTCTGAAGGAACTCCTACAAAATGCTCTAAACAAGCTTACTAACTGGGCAGATCAATGTGGACTCGGTGTCAACCCCCACAAAACTGAACTTGTCCTATTTACCAGGAAATATAAAATCCCACACATAGACCCTCCCCTCATCAAAGGTATACCGCTTAAATTCTCAGACAAAGCAAAATATCTGGGTCTTATTTTGGACAAGAAATTAAGCTGGAAGCCCAATATCCAAGAGAGAGTCAACAAAGCCAACATAGCTCTTTTCTCTTGCAAAAAAGCCGTAGGTAATAAATGGGGTCTACAAACTCATATAACACACTGGCTATACATCTCAGTCATTAGACCGATACTTACATATGGAGTGACAGTATGGTGGACTGCGCTGGAAACAGCAACTAACCGCGATAAGCTCAGCAAAGTCCAACGAACAGCCTGTTTAATCATGGGTGGAACTCTCCGCTCAACTCCTTCTGCTGCACTTGATGTTCTTTTTCATCTCATACCGCTAGATATTTTTAGCAAACAATCGGCCGCTAACACAGCCATTCGACTTAAAGCCTCCTCGCAGTGGATCAATAATGATATTGGTCACTCTACTATACTGAACTCGTTCAGTAGTCTACCTAGTAACGTCGATTACACCACCCCTCATCCAAAATTTGATAAAAATTTTCAAGTATCCATCCCTTCCAGGTCTTCATGGGAAAATGAGTCGTTTTTGATAGACGAAGCAATTCATTTCTATACAGATGGATCTAAAACCGATGACGGGGTCGGTGGAGGCGTATACTCCGAAAAATTAAATCTTTGTCTATCTTTTCGTCTTCCCAATCACTGTAGCGTGTTCCAGGCAGAGCTTTTAGCAATAAAAGAAGTCCTCTCTTGGCTAAAAGAAAACGTTATATCGACAACCGATATACGTATCTTCTCAGACAGTCAAGCTGCCTTAAAGTCACTGGACTCTGTCTCCATTAACTCACAAACAGCCCAAAATTGTCGATCATCTCTGGTGGAGATGTCAAAACAGTTTAACATTCACCTTACATGGGTGCCGGGGCATAGAGACATTCCAGGAAATTGTAAAGCTGACGAACTTGCAAAAAACGGAACAATATTACCTTTGTTGGATAGCAAATCTAACATCGGTATACCCCTAGCTACTTGTAAACTTATGCTAAAGCAAGATACCATAAAGAAAGCCAACCACAGGTGGACCAGCACCCCAACTTGCCGGTCTACTAAACTGATTTGGCCATTGTTTGATGCTAAACGCTCAAAACAACTAATTTCTATTGGTAGATTGCATATTAGCTCCATTATAGGTGTCCTTACTGGGCACTGCCTAATAGGAAGGCATGCTTCTCGTCTTGGAGTTCCTGCAAATGACTTTTGCAGAAGCTGCATGGATGAAGAAGAAGAGGAGTCAATTCCCCACCTTCTATGCTCTTGTCCTGCCCTAGCGCAAAGACGTAGACTCCACTTGGGAGACTACTACTATAACGATCCTAGTGATCTAAATAATTCCGACATTCACTGTCTCAAACGCTTCATTATTAGCTCAAAATGGTTTAACGAGTAAGGGGGATTTTTGAAATCCTTGTGGTATCACAACGGACCAAATATTGGTCTAAGTGTGCTGTCCTTTTCCGGTCAGCAGCCACTTTAACCTAACCTAACCTAAACATTGAACTCATAGTTTTTATTTCACAAGACACCTTTTTTTTTAAACAATACACATAGTGACAAAAACAATAAAACACAAATCCCAGAATTCCAGTTCCGTTCCCTAACAGATGGATTTATAAAAATTTCAATTTAATTTCATCTTTTTTTCAATAGATACAATTTTTTTTTTTTTTTTTTTTCTTTTATTTATGTACTCGTAGGTTATAAATATTCCTTTTTTGTTTAATATTAATGCTTGCAATTTTCGTTCCAAGTGCATGTAAGTTAGACCTTTTACTGGCGTTTCCTTATAAAAAAATGAATTTCTTCGAAATAGGTGGTATGCATAAAAGACAGTAAATGCTTTTACTCAAGATTTTCTAAGTAAATATTAATTTCGGTATGCATAAAAATGGAGTAAATACTAAAAACTAAGTATTTACTTTAAATCAAAGTATAAACATTTTTGCTATGTTTTCTGTTTTCTATTTCATCTTGCCGCATCCGTATCAGTTTTAATTGTTTCAACAGAACTAAGCGCTGGTGCTCACCATTTGTTAGGTTTTTGGTTTCATCAGTTTCGTTCAACTTTCTTTTTCTTAGGTGTGGAAGATCCTACCGTTTCTTCTGCAGACGATGCGTTAGACACATCTTCTTCCGCCCGTCCTTGGCTGCCATCATTATCTGCCCCAACAGATAAACCACCTTCATAAAACGAATATTAATTAAAAGTCATGTTGATTTCGAAACTTACCAGGAATGCAATTTATTGTTGGATTTTCATAGGCGTTAAGTCAAGAATGTCAAGGAAACCCTTCTCCTATTCTTTTAGTTTAATGGGCTTATTTCCCGTTTTTTTTTTCAAATCTTTTTTGATGTTAAATATCAGTCTTGAAATAATTTTTTTTTATTTGGTCTGCATTAAATTCAACACCCGTTTCGTTTTTATATTCATCAATGAATAATGCTAGAGCTTCTGCTTTAGCTCTTTTAACTGATAGTTGCTGAGATTTATTTAATAAAACAGAATGCACTTTTAATTTGTATGCCCTTTAGTTGTTATTACTTTGCTTTCCACTTGAAGAAACGAATTAAAAATGACTTAAAACCTCAAGGTGATGGATGTTTATAATAAAAACGAAGTATTAGCTATGTTTTTGGATGAATTTTAGGTATTTACTTGAATGAATTCAGTAATTACTTATAGTATTTGCAATCAAGTAAAAACTGTTTTTTATGCATACGAAACAAAGTTAATACTGAAAATCGGAGCTTCTACTTAAATTTTAGTATTTTTTTTTTTTTTTTTTTTTTATAATCTACACGCGCTCAAGGGATTATGATTACCCTTTAAATGTTTGAACACAGCGCGGGCGTGAAGTTAAGGAAGAGAAAGAAGGATAGGAAAGATGTGTGGCACGATGTTCTGAAACTGAAGGTTGTTGTCTCAGATATTTTATCTCCAGGGATGGCGGCTGAACTAAAGCGGAGAACGCCGTGTCTTATTTCTATGTCGCTTATAATTCACATTATTTTATTCGTGTTCATCCTTGTTGGGCATACTAGTTAAACTCAATTACATGTTGTTAGTGTTATGCCTGAACAACATGTAATGAGTAAGCCAGCAACCAATTGATGACAATTTTAGAATGTTTTTTTTTAATGGAATTAAAAACATAGACGACGGCAGGGATCGAACCTGTGATCATGAGGTTCACAGGCGAGCACACATCCATCGCGCCACGGCCACTTAAACTTTTTACTTTAAGTAAGTACTGCAATTTTATGCATACCAGATACCACCCAATGTTCGACCATCTTCAAGTTGTATCCAGTATGACCTTGGAGAATCTTTAAGCTTTTCTATTTTCGTACTCAATTATCGTACTCAAAATTTTGCATCATTCATCCATATTTTTTCAATTTTTATTAATCCTGTTATTGTTATTTAAAACTGGTAAAATTTGTCGGTTTATGTGGGTGTTTTTAAAAAGATTGGTTTTGCTTGTAACTTGTGTTCTTGTTTTTTGGCCTATTATAATCTCGGATGGTGAGAGAGTTAAGGTTTTAATTGGGAAATTTCTATATTCTAGTAGCGCCAACCATAAACTAATTCCAGATTCCTTGCATTTTTTCATTATGTTTTTTGACACCTGCACTAATCTCTCTCCAAACCCATTGGATTTTGGTTATTTTGGACTACTTGTAAAAATATCTATATCTAAGTTGGTACAGAAATGACGAAATTCAAAAGATCCAAACGGAACATTATCAGCAATAATGATTCTTGGTATGGCATGGGTAGCGAACACAGGCAAAAGTGCGTTTATGACTGACTGTGATGTTTTCTTTTGAACTTGTATAATCTCTAGATATTTTGAGAAATAATCACCTACCACCAAATAGCTTTTACCTCCCACTTCCATAAAATCCATTCCGATTTTATGAAACGGAATTTTAGGAATCTCATGATTAATCATAGTTTCTTTTTTGTTTTCAGCTCTGAATTTTTGACAAATTTTACATTCTCCTATCATTTTTTCTATCTCTTGATTTAGCGATTGCCAATAAACTAACGTTCTAGCTCGAGCTTTTGTTTTTTTCGACGCCTAGATGAGCACTATGTAATTTTTGTAAGGTATCGTTTCGCAAAGCCGTCGGAACAAATATTCTATCGTTTAAAAATAATAAATCGTCACTAACGTATACATCTTGCCTTACATTCCATAATCCTCTTAACTTTTCCGGTAGTTTTAATTTGCTATTTGGTCATCCACCTAATATAATTTCCTTTAAATCTTTTAATTCTATGTATTTTTCCGTTTCCATTTTAAAAACTTGTTTTTTCTTCTCACTTATATTTATAGAATGGTAAATTTCATTTAGATCCTTAATCTCTTCTTCCTCATTTTTTTTCTGAAATTCCTTCACAACAAATCTGCAAAGTACAAAAACTTTCCAGGTAAATACTTAAAACTCAGTCTATATTTTTGAAGCCTCAATTTCATTCTCTGCAACCGTGCTGACGGTAATTTGTTTTTTTTTTTTTTTTTTTTTTATAATCTACCCGCGCTCAAGGGATAATGATACCCTTTAAATGTTTCAAAGCACACGGGCCTACCCTTTTGCATCAGACAACACCCAAGTCCAAATTGAGATGCATCAGTTTGTATTGATATGCTCTCTCGACAATCAAATGGACTTAATGTTGGGGCACTAATTATAAATTTTTTAATTTTATCCAGACACAATGTATGACAATCAAACTACTGAAATATAACGTCTTTTGAAAGTAATTCCCTTAGAGATGTCAGCTACCTCAGGAATAAAATCCCTTACATAGTTAATTAACCCCAACAACTTTTGCAAATCGTTTTTCGTTTTCGGGAGTCCAATGTTTTTTATACCTTCGATTCTTGTCTTATCTATCTCGATCCCATTTTAAAAAATTATATGACCCAAGAAATCAGCTTTAGTCTGCTTATACTGAATTTTCAATTTATTAAATTTTACTCCTTTTTCCATAGCTCTTTTCATCAACTTTTCTACTATTTCATCGTGCTCTGACTCACTTTCAGCTGCAACTAGAAAATCTTCTATACAGGGTGATTTGCATAAGGTGTGACAAAAAGCTAGGGCGTGTAGGTTGGACTTAGACAAGAAAAAAATCGTATGGGAGGGGAGGGTCTATTTCCCCCCGTTTAGGCGGGAGGGGCAATTTAAGAAAAAAAGCACTTAAAACAGAAAAAAAAATATTAAAAAATAACGGTGATACCTACAGAGTAATGCTATAGCATTTTAAAAGGCCAGAAATACATTCTTTAATTTTGTTTTTAAATAAAGTTGTTCGAGTGAATAGTTTTTGAAAAATTAATTTTCAAAATCAAAATTTTGAAAAAAAAATGAAAAATTTGTTTTTAAACAATTTTTTTTCAAAATTTTACGTAATTAAGTATTATTTTTTTATTCAATATTCAATGCTCATATTAATTTTTGATCAAACACAAAAAACCGGATGTCAAAATGTTTTGTAGTTTTTGAGAAAATCAAAAATAACAAAAACTACTTTTGTTCTAAGAAAAGCCTTTTATTTTAGTTTTTACGTTTTTGGATTCTTAGGTGAATTTACGATTGAAAGGATTAACTTTCTTTTTACTATTTTTTTAATTATCGTCTTATAAGCATACAATAATGTGACAAAGTACTAGATTAACCATATTTCACACATTTTTTCATTGAAAACACCTGCGTGAGAGCATTGGTTTAAAATTGACCTGCCACTTTTTTATTATGGTGGGCTCGGCTTGGCTTAGGTGCATTTACGAAAGAAAGGATTAACTTTTTTTGTACAATTTTTTTATTATCAGTCTTATAAGCATACAATAAAGTGACAAAGTACTGGATTAACACATTTTTTCATTGAGAACACCTGCGTGAGAGCATTGACCTGCGAATGTTTTTTAAATAATGCAACGTTACACGCCCTAACTAGTGACAGAAAAATGCAATAGCGAAATAAGAACAAAAATGTTCCTGAATCTTGAAATCAATTAAAATAAGAAATACATGCATATTTAGATAAAATACAAAATTACTGATTATTTAAATTTTTAACTATTTTTTAACTAAAGCTTATTACAAAAAATTTTCGATATGATCCCCATTTTGTAGTTACTACGAGACCTTCTGCCCGATTTGAATGACAACGTTCCCTTGGCCATAGCAGACAATTTAATCAATTACAATTACAATTACAGCCGCACTGTAAGGAACTGGCTTGATGAACATTTTAGTGACCATTGGATTGGAAGAGGAGGTCCAATAGAATGGCCGCCTAGATCGCCAGATTTAACTCCGTTAGATTTTTATGCTTGGGAATTCATGAAGAACTATGTGTACGAAGTAGAAATAGAATCTTTGGAACAACTGATACAACGAATTGAAGTGGCTGGAGTCAAATTACAGGAAAATTTATCAAGTATAAATTTATGTGCAGCAATAAGAAGGCGCTAAACTCTTTGCCTTCTACAAAATGAGGATCATATCGAAAATTTTTTGTAATAAGCTTTAGTTAAAAAATAGTTAAAAATTTAAATAATCAGTAATTATGTATTTTATCTAAATGTGCATGTATTTCTTATTTTAATTGATTTCAAGATTCAGGAACATTT
The DNA here is from genome assembly GCA_911387755.1 of Chrysotoxum bicinctum. NCBI lineage: Eukaryota > Metazoa > Arthropoda > Insecta > Diptera > Syrphidae > Chrysotoxum > Chrysotoxum bicinctum. The sequence continues at coordinate 128,727,356 of OU426987.1, read as the reverse complement.
TTGTTCTTATTTCGCTATTGCATTTTTCTGTCACTAGTTAGGGCGTGTAACGTTGCATTATTTAAAAAACATTCGCAGGTCAATGCTCTCACGCAGGTGTTCTCAATGAAAAAATGTGTTAATCCAGTACTTTGTCACTTTATTGTATGCTTATAAGACTGATAATAAAAAAATTGTACCAAAAAAGTTAATCCTTTCTTTCGTAAATGCAGGTCAATTTTAAACCAATGCTCTCACGCAGGTGTTTTCAATGAAAAAATGTGTGAAATATGGTTAATCTAGTACTTTGTCACATTATTGTATGCTTATAAGACGATAATTAAAAAAATAGTAAAAAGAAAGTTAATCCTTTCAATCGTAAATTCACCTAAGAATCCAAAAACGTAAAAACTAAAATAAAAGGCTTTTCTTAGAACAAAAGTAGTTTTTGTTATTTTTGATTTTCTCAAAAACTACAAAACATTTTGACATCCGGTTTTTTGTGTTTGATCAAAAATTAATATGAGCATTGAATATGGAATAAAAACATAATACTTAATTAGGTAAAGTTTTGAAAAAAATTTGTTTAAAAACAAATTTTTCATTTTTTTTTTTCAAAATTTTGATTTTGAAAATTAATTTTTCAAAAACTATTCACTCGAACAACTTTATTTAAAAACAAAATTAAAGAATGTATTTCTGGCTTTTCAAAATGCTATAGCATTACTCAGTAGGTATTACCGTTATTTTTTAATATTTTTTTTTCTGTTTTAAGTGCTTTTTTTCTTAAATTGCCCCTCCCGCCTAAACGGGGGGAAATAGACCCCCCCTCCCATACGATTTTTTTCTTGCCTAAGTCAAACCTACACGTCCTAGCTTTTTGTCACACCTTATGCAAATCACCCTGTATATATAATATCTAATACCTGTTATGTCATCAAAATGTTTTTGTTCATTTTTTGAAAAACTTCCGCTGCTATTTTTAAACCGAAAGCTAATCTTTTGAATCGGTGACAACTAAAAGGCGTACTAAAAGTGCATAACTTTTTCGATTTGTCATCTAACTTGACTTGCCAGTACCCATTCTTCATGTCAAATACAGAAAATTGTTTTTTGTTTGTCAATATCGATTTAATTTTATCAAATGAGGGAATCTCATATATGTGATCTTTTACAGCTTCGTTTATAGCTTGTGGGTTCAAACAAATCCAGATTTGATTGTTTGGTTTTTCCACTATCACGATATTTGAAGCCCATTCCAAGGGTTCATTGACAGCCCCTATAATATTCCTGTCACACAGAGATTTTAAATTAATTTTTTTATGGTTTTTCCAATGACATGGGAATCCTGTGAGCGGGCTTTACAACAGGAGTAATATTTTGTTTTTAATTCAATATGAATATCTTCACAAAAACAGCCTAGTCCTTCAAATAAATATGCATAATTTTTTAATAGTTTATCTTTTTCACTTATATCAATGTTATCTATTCTTTTAATTAATGCTAATTTAATACAACTTCCCAAACCTAAAATTGGAAAATTACCTGCCTCAACCACAAAAAATTTCAATAAAACAATACTATCATGCATCTTACATTCAAGTTCACGTTTTTATTTCAGCACCTCCATACCAGCGTTACCATTTCCGGAAAAAAAGTCGAAGTAGATTTGAAGAAAAAAGTGAAATAAATTAAAAAAAATCGAAGTAGATTTCAAAGTGACTTTTTACTTGCTTTTAGAAAAAATAATGCATAAAAACATTTTTTTTCTTAAATTAATGTTATTAAATATTTAAAATTGTCACTACATTTCTTTTAATTTTAAAGAAATTTCGTATACAATTACTCATTTGTGTATTTGTATTGTATTGATGTTCTTTTATTTTATGATAATTATGGGGCTACATACTACTACTAAGAGTGAAATAGAGAAAAAGAAGTAGATTTGGGCCTTATTTTGTAAAATTGAAGTAGATTGAAACAGAGATTTTTAAAATGACGTAGATTTCAGTATTTTGATGATGGTGCGAAGTAGGAAGTAGATTTTGAAATATTTTGAAAAAAAGAAGTAGATCTACTTCAATTGAAGTAAAGTGGTACCACTGCTCCATACCCTTCTAAACTTTCTTTACATGGTACCAGTTTAAAGTTTTTTAAATGTTTAATATATTTTACAGGTATAACATTTGCATCTGCCCCCGTGTCTAATTTGAATTCAATATTTTTAGATTCAATTTGAAGAGTCTTAAAAACTGCTGATTTTTTCTCAAAAATATTATCAATATGTAGGTTTTCATTTTGTTTGTAATATATAGCATCAATAAAAAAATTATTTTCTTCTTCACCTGTTTCGCGACATTCCGTTGTGATTTCTTGAACACCTCTTTTTTACATACGTAAGAGAAATGATTTTTCCCTCAACATGATGAGCAAGTTTTACCGTAGGCCGGACAGTTACCCTTCACATGCCCTTGTCCACAAAAATAGCAAGCATGATTTTTATACATTTGAGAATTTAGATTTTTGTTACAATTTTTGGCACAGTCCCTGCAATTTTTGTTAAAATAATTTTTTTTTTCATAATTTAAACTATTTCCAACATATGTATTTTTATTATTCTAAAACTACTTCCCCTGTTCTGAAACTTTCCCACTAGGTCGATAGATGCCTTCGATGTTCCCGCATGCCCTTCCATTTTCCTCATTTGTTCCGCCGATGCATCCTCCGCCCTTGCCATTTCAGCCCGGTCAAAATAGATATTCAAGGTTACATTAATTCGCACAAAGCTGAAAATTGGCATGAATGTTGAGAACACTACTACAAACAATTTGTAGAAAGTCCCCATCGATCCGACGTGTGGAAAAAAAATTATTCAATGTCAAATGTTGCAAAAATCGGTTTTTTGCATTTTTCAGCTAAACGGCAAGTTTTATCATAAAATAGGTAAGACATAAATTAATTATTCATCATGTAATTATCTATAGAAATTGTCTTAATACTTTTTCTCCTAAAAATCACCATTTTGGAGATACAGTGATGCCATAAGTTGAAAAAGTTGTGTTCTTCATAATTATGTATGTCAATTACCCATATATACATTACGGAATGGTTATACAAGTAAAAATATTAGTTTTCGTGGCGTATACATACATATTATACAATTCTAAAGTCATATATACACTGTTCAAATGCATGACAAGCACTCGCAAGTGTATTGTTGAAAAAATCACACGTATGGTATAGATTGGATGTAGGATTGAAGCAAAATGAAAATCTTTTGATTTTCTTTCAATCTAGCGTCCTGCATTGAAGTAGTGTATATGCAATATTGATGATTGATCATGCATTTATTGGTTCATTTGCGTATAGTACTTTGAAGAGATGAGAACACAGTACAACATAAGCACTGATTTAAATATTAAAACAGTAAACATAAATTGCTTCGTTTATAGCTTGTGGGTTCAAACAAATCCAGATTTGATTGTTTGGTTTTTCCACTATCACGATATTTGAAGCCCATTCCAAGGGTTCATTGACAGCCCCTATAATATTCCTGTCACACAGAGATTTTAAATTAATTTTTTTATGGTTTTTCCAATGACATGGGAATCCTGTGAGCGGGCTTTACAACAGGAGTAATATTTTGTTTTTAATTCAATATGAATATCTTCACAAAAACAGCCTAGTCCTTCAAATAAATATGCATAATTTTTTAATAGTTTATCTTTTTCACTTATATCAATGTTATCTATTCTTTTAATTAATGCTAATTTAATACAACTTCCCAAACCTAAAATTGGAAAATTACCTGCCTCAACCACAAAAAATTTCAATAAAACAATACTATCATGCATCTTACATTCAAGTTCACGTTTTTATTTCAGCACCTCCATACCAGCGTTACCATTTCCGGAAAAAAAGTCGAAGTAGATTTGAAGAAAAAAGTGAAATAAATTAAAAAAAATCGAAGTAGATTTCAAAGTGACTTTTTACTTGCTTTTAGAAAAAATAATGCATAAAAACATTTTTTTTCTTAAATTAATGTTATTAAATATTTAAAATTGTCACTACATTTCTTTTAATTTTAAAGAAATTTCGTATACAATTACTCATTTGTGTATTTGTATTGTATTGATGTTCTTTTATTTTATGATAATTATGGGGCTACATACTACTACTAAGAGTGAAATAGAGAAAAAGAAGTAGATTTGGGCCTTATTTTGTAAAATTGAAGTAGATTGAAACAGAGATTTTTAAAATGAAGTAGATTTCAGTATTTTGATGATGGTGCGAAGTAGGAAGTAGATTTTGAAATATTTTGAAAAAAAGAAGTAGATCTACTTCAATTGAAGTAAAGTGGTACCACTGCTCCATACCCTTCTAAACTTTCTTTACATGGTACCAGTTTAAAGTTTTTTAAATGTTTAATATATTTTACAGGTATAACATTTGCATCTGCCCCCGTGTCTAATTTGAATTCAATATTTTTAGATTCAATTTGAAGAGTCTTAAAAACTGCTGATTTTTTCTCAAAAATATTATCAATATGTAGGTTTTCATTTTGTTTGTAATATATAGCATCAATAAAAAAATTATTTTCTTCTTCACCTGTTTCGCGACATTCCGTTGTGATTTCTTGAACACCTCTTTTTTACATACGTAAGAGAAATGATTTTTCCCTCAACATGATGAGCAAGTTTTACCGTAGGCCGGACAGTTACCCTTCACATGCCCTTGTCCACAAAAATAGCAAGCATGATTTTTATACATTTGAGAATTTCGATTTTTGTTACAATTTTTGGCACAGTCCCTGCAATTTTTGTTAAAATAATTTTTTTTTTCATAATTTAAACTATTTCCAACATATGTATTTTTATTATTCTAAAACTACTTCCCCTGTTCTGAAACTTTCCCACTAGGTCGATAGATGCCTTCGATGTTCCCGCATGCCCTTCCATTTTCCTCATTTGTTCCGCCGATGCATCCTCCGCCCTTGCCATTTCAGCCCGGTCAAAATAGATATTCAAGGTTACATTAATTCGCACAAAGCTGAAAATTGGCATGAATGTTGAGAACACTACTACAAACAATTTGTAGAAAGTCCCCATCGATCCGACGTGTGGAAAAAAAATTATTCAATGTCAAATGTTGCAAAAATCGGTTTTTTGCATTTTTCAGCTAAACGGCAAGTTTTATCATAAAATAGGTAAGACATAAATTAATTATTCATCATGTAATTATCTATAGAAATTGTCTTAATACTTTTTCTCCTAAAAATCACCATTTTGGAGATACAGTGATGCCATAAGTTGAAAAAGTTGTGTTCTTCATAATTATGTATGTCAATTACCCATATATACATTACGGAATGGTTATACAAGTAAAAATATTAGTTTTCGTGGCGTATACATACATATTATACAATTCTAAAGCCATATATACACTGTTCAAATGCATGACAAGCACTCGCAAGTATATTGTTGAAAAAATCACACGTATGGTATAGATTGGATGTAGGATTGAAGCAAAATGAAAATCTTTTGATTTTCTTTCAATCTAGCGTCCTGCATTGAAGTAGTGTATATGCAATATTGATGATTGATCATGCATTTATTGGTTCATTTGCGTATAGTACTTTGAAGAGATGAGAACACAGTACAACATAAGCACTGATTTAAATATTAAAACAGTAAACATAAATTGTATGATGAAATGGACAGACAAAATAAAACAAATTATCTACTCGGATAAAATTGAAAAAATCTCAAGGAAATTCGTAAAACACAATTTTGAGGAAAAAAAACTCACAAAGCGCAACGACCTCCCACCACATGTAAAAATAAAAGATTGAAGGCTCATGCTTGATGTGTGTATATGCAACTTTAACCCGAATTTACGAATACACTTGCACGTGCTTGCCATGCATTTGAACAATGTACATATATTTGGCTTAAGAATATAAACTCGAAAGAAAACCCAGTCCCTCATTTTATGTGACCGTACGGTCTTGAGCAGCATCTGTCTGCTATTCAATTGTCCGTATGGCGACGCTCGTATACCTGCTCCGTTGCTAAGAGCCCAAACAAAATAATATTAGTCCCAAGCGTTCCTTCGTAGTAGAGATGTGTAAATCGTTCATTTCAAATGATCGAATCGTTCAACAATCGATTACGAAAATGATCCGATCTTTTCAATCAATCGATCATTCGATCATTTTCATTTCACTGAAATGATTCAATACTGTTCCTATTCGATATTAATTTCGATTTCGATGATAAGATTGATTAGTGGCTTTGATAGTTCTCACAAAATACTCTATGATGAGGCTACTTCATGGATTAAAAAGTGTCAAAAAATTCAAGAAAAAGAGATTTTATTTGTTGCTCCGGAAAAGTGCAATTTTAGGGCTTTCGGCTGACATTTTGTACGAAATATACCTTGTACGTCATAACTGAATTCGTCCTCTATTCGTCAAGTCATAAACTGTCAAATTCCATCAAAGGATGGCTACGATGTCAATGGATTAAAAAACGTCTAAAAATGCCAAAAAAAAAGAGATTTTATTTGTTGCTCCGGAAAAGAGCAATTTTAGGGCTTTCGGCTGACATTTTGTACGAAATATACCTTGTACGTCATAATGAATTCGTCCTCTATTCGTCAAGTCATAAACTGTCAAATTCCATCAAAGGATGGCTACGATGTCAATGGATTAAAAAACGTCTAAAAATGCCAAAAAAAAGAGATTTTATTTGTTGCTCCGGAAAAGTGCAATTTTAGGGCTTTGGGCTAACATTTTGTACGAAATATACTTTGTACGTCATAACTGAATTCGTCCTCTATTCGTCAAGTCATAAACTGTCAAATTCCATCAAAGGATGGCTACGATGTCAATGGATTAAAAAACGTCTAAAAATGCCAAAAAAAAAGAGATTTTATTTGTTGCTCCGGAAAAGTGCAATTTTAGGGCTTTCGGCTGACATTTTGTACGAAATATCTTTGTATATATATCTTATAGTAATATCGACAAGTCAAACGATTGTGGCGGCATCTTCAGGCTACGGACCGCATTTGCTAAAATGTGTCTCTGCTAAATTTTGGAGACTTCAAAATATGGGTGTAGAGATAATGGAAGAATGAGAAAAAATTTAATTGAGAATGTGCGCAGAAAGAAAAAATAGGAATAGTAACAGAACGAGAAAATTATATTCATGGATGTGTATGTGACGTTTTGTGAGGATAGGGAAAATATATTTGTATGAAAAAATATAAATCTGTCAACATGGTTGCCACAAACAAATAAATATAAATATAGAATGTAACGATGAACTATAGAATTAAAGAAAGTTTTTTATGTTTTGGTAAACCTTATTTTACTAAGTACCTTAAATACTTGTAAATAAAATTAAATATATATGAATATGTGTACAGTAAATTATTAGGATAAACAGTACTAACTCGATTTACGCAACTAATAGAAATTAAGGCAGTTGCAATAACCGAGTCTGATGTTGCACTTACTGGGTTATATATTTTTTTAAATAAATAAAATGCACGACTGGGTCGCACAAACTTGCTCCTATGTAATAGAATAGGTATTTTAAAAACGAATTTTATTGGAGAAAAATGTTCATAAGCATAAAATTATTTTTCTTTTAATTCTTTAAGTAGTAAGAGATAAAAAAGAATGCTATGCAAATATGAAATTAAAAAAAAATTAGTAGGTCAACTTAAAGCTTCTCTTATTGTACGAATAAACAAAAATAAAATTCAAAAAATATTTTTTTTAGTTTTGAAATGCAATATTTTTCAAACTTTTTAAAAGCTTCTCTATACAAAATTTCATTAAAATCCATTATGTAGATAATGAGTAATTCAAAATTTGTAAAAATGGTTCTATGGTAGGTACCGTCAGTAATATCTTAATTTCAATTTTTTTATTAAATTATAGATCGAGGATTAATCGAAAGAAAACAATTTTAGCAAAATTCTAGATGCCATTTTTTAGCATTTGTATGGTGGGTAGCGTTATTTTTGGGTTAAATACATTGAAATTAGTAGTTTTGCACAAGTAAAGGAACACATTTTGAGAAAATGAAAAAAAATAATCAAAATTATATAAAATAAATGATTCGAAAATAATCAATTTGGCAACCATGACTTTCTGTCTGATTTTTCCTCTGCAAATTTTAGCGTTTTTTTGTGGATTTGTGAATACATGTATATTTTGTTTACTATGCCATATCAAAATATTTTCTTGCAAATAATTTTCCCGCTTTTTTGAATCAGTTGCAGTGCCAGTAGAAATACAAATTTCTTCTTTTCTTAATATAATCAAGATATTTGAAAAAATGTATTTTACCTAAAAATAAAGGTACCCTCCATACAAATGTCAAAAAATGGTTTTCGAAAATCGCATTTTCCTCAAAAAAGGTTCCGAGAAAATTGTTTTCTTTCAATTAATTCTTACGATCTATAATTTAATAAAAAAATAATTTGAAATCAAGATACCTTTTACTGCCTGTACAAGTGTATACAAACCCTAGAACGATTTTTTTGAATTTTGAATTTCTCATTATCGGCATAAAAGATTTCAATGAAATTTTGTATAGACAAGCTTCTAAAAAGTTTAAAAAACATTGCATTTCAAAATTTTAAAAAATATATATTTTTGAATTAAAAAAATCAATTTTTTTTTTTGGAAAATTCAATATTTCAAAAACGAATCAATATTTTTTTTTTGGAAATCAAATTTTTATTCGTACATTAATAAACACATTAAATTGGGCTTCCAAAACTGTTTCTTAAAAATGTTTTTTTTATATAAAAGCTTATTTTTTAAATAAACGACTATACTTGGAATTATAATTTTGTTCTTACATAAACTAATTTTTCCTTAAAACACATGGCATCCTGTTTTTAGCTCCAACTGCTAAAAGAGTTGTTTTAGTCAATTGAAAAATAAATTTTATGCTTATGAACAGTTTTGTCTAATAACATTCGTTTTTAAAATTCCTAGTCTATCTATTACATAGGGGAGAGTACGATAACTTGGCCGGCAAGATTTGATGACGGATTTTTGTAGAGGGGTCAAAAACAAGAACTTTTTACTACGGGTGGGGGGGTCTATCTCCCCCCGTTTAGGAGGTAGGGGCACTCTTAGAAAAAATAGTTTAAATTTAAAAAAAAAATATTAAAAAACAACGGCAACACTTAAAATAAAGTGCTATACTGCGTTTGAAAGCCAGAAGATTGTTCTATAATCGTGCATTTAAATTAAATTACTCATGTCAATGGTTTTTGAGAGTCCAAATTTTGATAAAAAAAACGTGAAAAAAAGTTTAGACCGATTGTTTTCAAAATTGTGAAATGAAATTGTAAATTAACTTATATGTGTTTCATGTATCTATCAGTTTTTAATCGAACACAAAAAACCGCATGGTTCTATGTCTTCTAGTTTTTGAGAAAATCGAAAATAACTTAAACTACTTTTCTATAAAATGTTTGTTATTTTTTGCTTCCTTACATAAATAAATCAGTGCTAGCTTCCAACATTACAATATATAAACAGTAAAGTATGTATGGGGGGCCATGCTGCCCCCCTGCAACCCCCCTGCTTGGCTCACTGTAGGATTTCGGGTAGGTGCGAGGTTGGGTGCATGCAAAGTTTCTTTTGCATTCACAGAATCTGTATTTAAAAAAATTCAAATTTATTCTATTTATCCAATGTCCACTAAATACATATATTTATATAAGTATTTATTTATTTGAATCAAGCTAATTAATATCTAGCGTACAAAAAATATTACTTAGAATTAAGAATTTATAAATTATACAATATTATAGAACATTTTTTTAAAACTATTATTTGAGACATCACAAAAATTTATTAATAAATTATGATTGACGTTATACAAATTAAACATTGTATTCAATGGTGAATTCTGCTCATAGTTGGTACGATAGTGTTTTATGTAAATTGGGTCACGAAAACCTCTTAGATTTCGATTTGGAACATTAAAATTAACACGACACACAAGGTTTAAAGCATCGATATTACCATCAATAAGATTAACAATAAAAACAAAACATAAATAAGAACGTCTGCGCTCCAGACTGGGTAAATCTATGAGTTTTAAACGGCTGCTATATGAAGGAAGATTCAATGGATTCTGCCAGCCTAAGCCTCTAAGAGCAAATTTTAGGAATCTTTTTTGAATTTGTTCAATTCTTATTTTGTGACAACTGTAGTAAGGGGTCCATACCTGGCAAGCATACTCTATAATGGGTCTGACAAATGTGGTAAATAGTTGTTTGATAACATAAGGATCAGAAAACTGACGTGATTCCCTTTTAATCCAACCTAATATTGAATTGGCTTTATTACATGCCATATTGATATGCTGTGTGAATTCGAGTTTCTTATCGAACAATACACCAAGGATAGATACATCATTTACATTTGATAGATTTACGCCATTGAAACTATAGTCAAAAGATAAAACGGACAATTTTCTTGTAAAATTTATAATCTTACACTTATCGATATTTAACAACAAATAATTACGTGCACACCAATTATACAGGGTGATTGGCATAAGGTGTGACAAAAAGCTAGGGCGTGTAGGTTGGACTTAGACAAGAAAAAAATCGTATGGAAGGGGGGGTCTATTTCCCCCCGTTTAGGCAGGAGGGGCAATTTAAGAAAAAAATCACTTAAAACAGTAAAAAAATTATTAAAAAATAACGGTAAAACCTACAGCATAATCCTGTAGCATTTTGAAAAGCCAGAAATACATTCTTTAAATTTGTTTTTAAATAAAGTTGTTCGAGTGAATAGTTTTTGAAAAATTAATTTTCAAAATCAAAATTTTGAAAAAAAAAATGAAAAATTTTTTTTTAAACAATTTTTTTTCAAAATTTTACGTAATTAAGTATTATTTTTTTATTCAATATTCAATGCTCTTATTAATTTTTGATCAAACACAAAAAACCGGATGTCAAAATGTTTTGTAGTTTTTGAGAAAATCAAAAATAACAAAAACTACTTTTGTTCTAAGAAATGCCTTTTATTTTAGTTTTTACGTTTTTGGATTCTTAGGTAATTTACGATTGAAAGGATTAACTTTCTTTTTACTATTTTTTTAATTATCGTCTTATAAGCATACAATAATGTGACAAAGTACTGGATTAACCATATTTCACACATTTTTTCATTGAAAACACCTGCGTGAGAGCATTGGATTAATATTGACCTGCGAATGTTTTTTAAATAATGCAACGTTACACGCCCTAACTAGTGATTTCGAACTATGTGTACGAAGTGGAAATAGAATCTTTGGAACAACTGAAACAACGGATTGAAGTAGCTGGAGTCAAATTACAGGAAAATTTATCAAGTATAAATTTATGTGCAGCAATAAGAAGGCGCTATAATCTTTGCCTTCTACAAAATGGGGATCATATGGAAAATTTTTTGTAATAAGCTTTAGTTAAAAAATAGTTAAAAATTTAAATAAACAGTAATTATGTATTTAATCTAAATATGCACGTATTTCTTAATTTAATTGATTTCAAGATTCAGGAACATTTTTGTTCTTATTTCGCAATTGCATTATTCTGTCACTAGTTAGGGCGTGTAACGTTGCATTATTTAAAAAACATTCGCAGGTCAATATTAATCCAATGCTCTCACGCAGGTGTTCTCAATGAAAAAATTTGTGAAATATGGTTAATCCAGTACTTTGTCACATTATTGAATGTTTATAAGACGATATTTAAAAAAATAGTAAAAAAAAAGTTAATCCTTTCAATCGTAAATTCACGAAAAGTAGTTTTTGTTATTTTTGATTTTCTCAAAAACTACAAAACATTTTGACATCCGGTTTTATGTGTTTGATCAAAAATTAATAAGAGCATTGAATATTGAATAAAAAAATAATACTTAATTACGTAAAATTTTGAAAAAAAATTGTTTAAAAAAAAATTTTTCATTTTTTTTTTTTTCAAAATTTTGATTTTGAAAATTAATTTTTCAAAAACTATTCACTCGAACAACTTTATTTAAAAACAAATTTAAAGAATGTATTTCTGGCTTTTCAAAATGCTATAGCGTTACTCTGTAGGTATCACCGTTATTTTTTAATAATTTTTTTTCTGTTTTAAGTGATTTTTTTCTTAAATTGCCCCTCCCGCCTAAACGGGTGGAAATAGACCCCCCCCTCCCATACGATTTTTTTCTTGTCTAAGTCCAACCTACACGCCCTAGCTTTTTGTCACACCATATGCCAATCACCCTGTAGAAAGCATTTAGGTCAATTTGAAGCTTTTCACAGTCAAGATTGCTAGAAATAGTTTTTAATATGTTAACATCGTCTGCATACATAAGACAATTAGAGTACTTTAAAACTGAAGGAAGATCATTTACAAACAATATAAAAAGAACTGGTCCCAAATGGCTACCCTGGGGAACACCAGAATTTACGACAAAACTATTTGAATAGTAGCCGTTAAAATTCACTGAATAGGATCTGTCAAGTAAATAAGATTTTAGCCAAGCAATGAATTTTACGCTGAACCCCAGCATACTCATTTTATTAAGCAAAACTCTATGCGATAGTTTGTCAAATGCCTTACTAAAATCTGTAAGAACACAATCCGTCTGTTTTTTGTTTTTAAAGGAATCGACACAAAACTCCGTTAACTCCATAAGTAGGGTGACAGTCGAGCGGCCCTTTGAGAAACCATGTTGGTTATGAACAATAAATGATTTTGTGTAAAAGCTTAATGTTTTGCAAACAATTGCTTCAAAAAGTTGGGGAATGGCCGACAGTTTAGCTATTGGACGGTAATTAATAATTTGATCCTTTTTACCTTTTTTATGTAAAGGAATTATAAAAGATTGTTTCCATACATGAGGAAACTTACAAGTAGACAATGAACAGTTAAAAAGAACAGAAAGTGGCATCGACAAGTTATTGACACATTTTTTCAGAACTGAAGCTGGTACCCCATCAGGACCAGACGCGTCATTATCTTCTAAATTAGCTATAAATTTCATAATATCGTCAATAGTTATATGAAAATATAAGTAGCCCAAAGTTCCAAACTTACAATTTTCAAATATTAAAATGCATTATGAAAAATTGACAGGTAATGCATTACTGCTCGACTGCAGCAAATATATATAATTTCTTAATACCTATGTATAATGTATCTATGTTTGTGTCTTACATACCAATTTATATAAAGCAACTGAAATGTTCAAAGTATACCAACTTAGATAAAAAAAAGCTAACGTTCCAATTTGTACCGTTGTTTTTTGTTCGTTAATGAAAATGTGGTACAAGTTATTGTTTACCAAGGTCATTCGTTATTCAACTTTTGTAAGAGTGAAGTGTTTTTTTTTTCTCTAAATGAAAAATGGCGGTTAAACATCCACTACTCCATCCCAAATTGAATAATTTTCCAATATTTTCCTCTTTCGGTGATTTAGTGTCGACCAACGAAAAAACTTTTTCGAAGAAATTGGTTTAATACCAAATGAAAATTCAACTCCCGTGGCTGTGTGCAATTCTGGGTAACGCTAAATGAATTGCTGTACTGAACTAACAAAGATGCATTATGGTATGTTTATTAACATTAATCCTTTAAATGGAATCACCGTCACCACTAAAAATCAAAAGAAGCAGTTTTGGTAATTTTCGATTTTCGCAAAAACTGGAAGACATAGAACCATGCGGTTTTTTGTGTTCGATTAAGAACAAATAAGCTAATTTAGAATTTCATTTCACAATTTTGAAAACAATCGGTCTTAACTTTTTTTCACGTTTTTTTTTATCAAAATTTGGACTTTAAATGCGAATTTCTCAAAAACTATTGCCATGAGTAATTTAATGCAGGATTATAGAACAATCTTCTGGCTTTCAAACGCAGTATAGCACTTTATTGTAAAAGCTGCCGTTGTTTTTTAATATTTTTTTTTTAAAATTTAAACCATTTTTTCTAAGAGTGCCCCTACCTCCTAAACGGGGGGAGATAGACCCCACCCCACCCCCACCCATAGTAAAAAGTTCTTGTTTTTGACCCCGCTACAAAAATCCGTTATCAAATCTTGGCGGCCAAGTTATCGTACTCGTGCCATTACATAGGAGCAAATTCGTGCGACACTGTCGTGCATTTTATTTTTGTTAATCTACAAAAAAACGATTACTTTGATAATTACTTGATAAAAAAGGTACAAATGATATGTGAAAAAGGTAAGTTTTGAGAGAAATTGTTATTATTTTGAATGAAAAATCATTTTTGTGTAGATTATGAAAAAACATAAAGTTATCAACAATTATTATACGTGAATAAGTGCGTTTACATGAACATTTGAATCCCTGAAACTAGTATAAGTTAACATTTTTTTTCATCCTCGATTTTTTTTCATCAATCCGACTCAAATACGAAAGTAAAACAAAAACATTCTAGGGAAAAAAAATATTTTCTAAAATTTGGAAACAAAATTTATGGCAGATATACTTATTTAAAATTAAAACAGTTTAATTACTAATTTCCATAAAATTTATCGCCAATATACTTTTTATAAAGTTTTTCATTGCAATTATTATGCTTTTTAGAACACACTGTATCTTTGTAGCATAGGTTGAGAGTTCTCGCTTCAGATAGTAATTGCTTGATTTTTCACCAGAATTGAAAATTTCAAATCAAATGATAGGCATATCTTTTTATTTCAATACCTACAAAAACCATACAAACACGAAAATGTATTCAGACAAAAAAGTTCAAGCAAAAAATATATCTACCTCAATACATACTCACAAAAACATACAAACAAGAAAATATATTCCAACAGAAAAAAGCATTTTTTTTTCATTTCCACCACTCGGAAATCTCCCTTACTCTGTCTTTCGTTGAAAAATGAAAATAATAAAATTTCTCTTTCTTACTACTTATTTCTATCTTTCTTATCCTACTCTCCACTAAAAAATTTTGCTGATTTCAGCGACACCACAGGCTAGGGACTCTAACATAAAATCACGTCAATTGATAATACTATAAGATATATATACAATGGAAATATACCTTGTACGTCATAACTGAATTCGTCCTCTATTCGTCAAGTCATAAACTGTCAAATTCCATCAAAGGATGGCTACGATGTCAATGGATTAAAAAACGTCTAAAAATGCCAAAAAAAAGAGATTTTATTTGTTGCTCCGGAAAAGTGCAATTTTAGGGCTTTCGGCTGACATTTAGTACGAAATATACCTTGTACGTCATAACTGAATTCGTCCTCTATTCGTCAAGTCATAAACTGTCGAATTCCATCAAAGGATGGCTACGATGCCGATGGATTAAGAAACGTCCAAAAATCCACATTAAACATACCGGATCCTGATACATCAAATAACATCAGTTCAACCCAACAATTGTTTTTTGCGGCCTACAACATCAACGACCAACCCGATCAATCATGTTGTTCAATGCCGAGTTCAACCCAGAAGATCCAGTCCACCGTCCGTTGGCGTTCATAATCCACGTTGATTGAATCGGATGAAATAGAATCAAGTAAATCGTGATCATGATTAATCGAGTCAACTGATATCGAAAATCGAGACTCATTGAAATGATTGAGATTGAAATAGAAAATCGAGAATCCAGAATCGAGAATCATGTAAATGATTGAGATTGAGATCGATTAAAATGATTGATTTCGATCATCAATACTTTTCGATGATCGGATCAAAAAAATCGAATCGATCCCGATTGACACAGCTCTACTTCGTAGTAAGAACAAGTAGTTATTGCAAACAGAATTTGTGCAGTTTCTTGTTTGTAAAAGAAATATCTCAATTTTGCTTTATGTATTTGTAGTAAACATTTGGCCGAAAGTGAAATTGTTACTGTTGAGCGTGGCCTAAAGACGTTAATTGATGCAAGTGTTGAAAGAGGTGATGAATTTCCGTAATACTTAAAAGACCAGACTTCTGTGACAATTCATGTGCAGTGTCGGAAAAAGTACACTCGGAAGAGTATCATTACCGCAGTTAAAAGACATCACGAACAAGAACAAGCTGGTACATCAATTATAAGTCTTCCGCGTACTAGAGCACGCGTAAATGAATCAGTTTTTTGTTTAGGTAACATTAGGTTAAGGTGGCTTCTGACCGGAAAAGCCAACACACTAAGACCAATATTTGGTCCGTTGTGATCCCACAGGATTTCAAAAATCACCCTTACTCGTTAAACCATTTCGAGCTAACAATGAAGCATTTGAAACAGTGAATGTCAGTGAATGTTTTTTGTTTAAAAGAGCGCTGTTTAAAAGAGTGCTGTTAAGACTGTGGCAATGAATTGAATGAAGCGTTTGAAATGAAAAAAGCACTGCAATATCGGCGTCAAATTTGTAGTGTAAATACGTGCTTAGATAAGTTTCGGTACTTATCTTTTGTAAAAAATACTCATAATCGCTTTCGTCATTTCCAACAGTAGTATTTTTCAATTAGATACAAAATTTTCAACTCAACAGGACCACAATAGATCGTTGAATAGGCCTATCGGGGAAGCCACCTTAAAAAAAACGCATCGCTATATCTCCAAAATGGTGATTCTTAAGAGAAAAAGTGTTAAGACAATTTCTATAGATAATTGCATGGTGAATAATTTTTGTCTCACATTTTTTATGATAAAACTTGCCGTTTAGTTGAAAAATGCAAAAAACCGATTTTTGCACCATTTGACCTCGAATAATTTTTTTTCCACGTCGGATCGATGAGGACTTTCGACAAATCGTTTGTAATCGTGTTCTCAACATTCATGCCAATTTTCAGCTTTGTGCCAGTTAATGTAACCTTGCCCCTATTTTTGAAGCTAATTTGGCCGGGCTATTTCTATAGTTTTTTCCTCAGTTAATCCATCCGTCTCCAACAGCCTTTTTTGAATATTCTGATCAATCAACCCATGCACAAGTCGATCACGCAACATTCTACTCTCTTGCGTTCCATAACCACACTTTTTCACCATTTTTTTAGGTCCAATAAAAATTGGTCGAAACGCTCTCCAGAAATTTGAATTCGGCTCTGGAAAATGAAACTTTCGTAGACTTCATTGCATTTTGGTTTGCAAAAAGTATGAAATGCTTCGACCACCTTAGTATATATTTGCTTGTCAGCATCTGTTATACCGAGCGAATTAAACACCTCTATTGCATCTGATCCCAGAGAATTTAGAAAAATCGCAACTTTGACGGGTTCAGATTTTTTGCTTAGCTCAATTGCTGTAGCGAAAACTTCAAAATTTTGCCAAAATATTCGCCAATTTTCAGCTATATTTCCTTCTAATTTAAGTTCATCAACTTTGCAGATGAAATCCATGTTGGTGTTGTAACAAATAATTTTTTGTTTCGGTGGCCTTCCACGAGGTTTTTTATGAGGTATACCGGGATCAATATGAACCGGGTTGACAATTCCCATTTACGTTGGTTCACACTGACTGCGCCATGTAGTAGTTTATATATTTAAGAGAAACAGTGTGCTTAGTTTGATTGCTTTATTACAACTCCCGCATGACAAATAGCATCTTGATTACAATCGTTATTTATTCTAATGAGAAGTACAAAAAGAGTAGAAAGTTATAAAGAGCTTATAATAAAATCTCTACAGATTGTTCGTCCCGAACGATTCTATCTCCAGCTTCGCCACTGTATCGGTGCAGTCGATCGCTATGCAGAACTTTTAACTTTCCTCTTGACCCTCTTTGAATTCGGTAAACGACATCATCGATTTTCGGGCCTTCCCAGTTTTGTTGAAGTTTCGGCGACATTCTCTTTTGACCATGTGAATTATACAGCCATACACGATCTCCTACTTGCAATCCTGTCGTGTTTGCCCTGGTGTCGTACCTAGTCTTCATTCGATCGCTGTAAGCGCTCATTCTAGTCCTGGTCCTTTCGTGGATGTCGATTAGCCACTCTTTTAAGTCACTCACGTAATCCCCTGTTTCCTGAGACTCTTGTGGTGGGTGTCCAAACCTTATCTCACTAGGCAGCCGTATGCTTCTTCCGAACAGGATTTAAGATGGTATTTGTCCTGTTGAGCTATGCACTTCGGTAGGCCATCAAAAATAATGGTTCCCAGTTTCTTTGGTAGTCGCCTACGTCTTTAGTGAGGTGCTCTTTTAAGGTCCTGTTGAACCTCTCGACCATTCCATCAGATTGGGGGTGAAGTGGTGTAGTTCTCGTTTTCTTAATGCCAAGAAACGCGCAGACCTCTTAGAATATATTCGACTCAAAGTTCCTTCCTTGGTTGGAATGGAGTTCCATAGGCACACCGAACCTGCTTACCAAGTTAGACACAATCTGGTCGGCCACGGTCTTGGCTTCTTGGTTCGGAATAGCGTATGCCTCAGACCATTTGCTGAAGTAATCCATTACCACCAGAATGTTTTTGTTTCCAGCAATCGTTTCCGGAAATGGGCCAGCTACGTCAGCACCATACCTTTCAAATAGCGAGCCAACATTATATTGCATAATTTTTCCTTGCAGTTTTTTACCAGGTCCTTTGATTGCAGCACAAGCGTCACATTTTCGGCACCACTTTTCAACGTCGTCTTTTGCATGCAACCAGTAGAATCGTTGTCTCACTTTTTCAAACGTCTTGTTGACTCCCAAATGGCCTCTTGAAGGTCCATCATAAACCTCTTGAAGAACCTCTTCGATTGAGGTAACACAAGCTGCATCACATAGAATTTACCTGATTACGCTGATGTAATAAGTAGCAAGACCAAGAAAACTTCATAGTTGATGTTTGTCCTGTGGTGTTGGTCAATTTTTGACGGTGTCAACTTTTTCAGGATCAGTCTTGACACCTTGGGACGAGATGATATGTCCCAAATAATTTACTTCAGTCTTAAACAGTGCAGATTTTTCTGGGTTCGAAGTCTCTGGAACACACCCCTCAGGTTCTTACAGTGTTGGTCGTATGTTTTTCCATAAACGATTACATCATCCAAGTAGACAAGACAAGTTTTCCACGTCAGGCCTTGAAGGACGCACTCAATCAAACGCTCAAATCTTGCTGGAGCGTTGCAAAGACCAAACCCAAAGAGCCAAAGAGCCCATTACCTGTGGAGAACGCTGTCTTTTCTTGATCTTCAGGGTGAATTTCAACTTGCCAATATCCAATTTTCAAGTCCAGTGTTGAAAACCAGTGTGCTCCTTCCATCGCATCTGTGGTGTCACTTATTCTGGGCAGGGGGTAGCTGTCTTTCTTGGTTACGTCATTCAACACAAAACCGTGTACTTCCGTCCTTTTTTTTGACTAAGACCGCTGGTGACGCCTAGATTCACACTTACCGATAACTTCTCCTTTTGCTAACTTTACATCGTACGGTTTGGTGTTGAGTATCCGTACGGAGACCATATTGTTCTTTGGAGCCACAAGTGTCTTCCCAATGATGACGTTTTGGGAAGAACAATCTGGGCCTGGTTCCACCATTAAGTATTGATGGCGTCCACACTCACCTTCTAATTTTGTCCAAACAAATACCTCAGAAGAAGTAGAAATAACCACGTCTTCTTTAATGACAGTCCTAAGAGCTGTTGTTCCTTCGTACCCATAGATCATTGGAATCTCTGTATTCTGGTATTTGAGTACCAGGTTGCCAATATCCAAAACTAGTCGATGTTCTTTCATGAAGTCCATTCCGATGATGCACTTGTTACATATTACTGCCACCAAAAATTTGTTTGAGAATTCTAGATCTGCAATTTGAATTCCAAGACGGACTTCACCATAAACCCTAGCTGCTTCTGCTGTGGCAGTTCTCAGACGGTAGCTATTGGTGTTGTGTAGCAAATTCAGGTGAACTAGGTCTTTTAGCACAATGGAGGCTGTGGCATCGGTGTCGATGGTGACCACACGTTTGTTGCCATTTAAAGTTGCCTCGATAGTCAGACTTTTATTGTCTCGTTTAGTCTGAGAGACCTGGATGGTACTTCTGGGGCCATCGATACCAGAAACCAGCTTCTGCCCCTCGTTTCCCTGTTAAGAAAACTGTTCGAGAACTAACACTGCTGTTATTGTTACCTTGTTCTGAGTTTGAAACTCCGTGTCCACAATGCTGACAAGTTCTTCTTGGTGGTAATCGACATTGACGCTGTAAATGTCCGGTCTTGTTGCAATTACAGCACTTTGCAAGTCCGTTTCGTTGGCTCCTTTGGACATCAGTTTTTTGGTATGAGCATTTTTCGACGATGGCTTCTCTAAATCGATGTACTCCGTGAGAAGCTTGCTCTGCTGCTTCCATTGTCAAGGCAAACGCTAATGTTTCAGAAAGCGTTCAGTAGCTCGCACGGCCCTTTGAATATGTATGTCGGAAATGGCGCGAACAAATGCTTCAACTGCAAACTGGTTTCGGATTTCTTCTCCAACATCTGGATATGCAAGATGAACAAGCCTTTCAATGTCCGCTTTAAGCTGTTGTAGAGTTTCGCCCCTCTGCTGAACTCTGGAATAGAGTCGTACTTTGAAGACTTCTTTCATATTGCCTCAGCGTTTGTCTATAGCCTCAACCAAGAAATTAAAGTCGCCGCTCTTATCTGCTGGTATGATTTGAAATAACTCAGCAGCTGCTCCTCTAAGAGCAAGGGTTAAGGCCATATACTTGTCAGCCTCATCCCAGCCATTTGTTATGGAAGCTGCTTCAAATTGCGTCTTATATTGACCAAGAAGTTTGTCCATCAAAGGTAGGAGGTTGCATCTCCTTTTTTTTCAAAATTTCCCCAGAACTTTCCCGAATCTTTATATTTCGAATACGGTCTTACTCTTTTGAAAACGTCTCCATTTTGTTGCCGACTTGATTCTCTAGCAACGAAACACGTTCATCAAGCGCAGACACATTATTCTCGATGTTAACAAGCTTGCCTTCTAGCATGTTTCTCTGCTCTTCGAGAAGGTCCTTTTGTTCGCTATGCTGTTTCTCCAGGCGTTCTAGAATATTCTTTTGTTCGTTTTTCTGTTCATTTCGTTGCTCTTCGAGGTGTTCGAGAACATTCTTTTGTTCATTTGGTTGATCTTCGAGACGTTCGAGAACATTCTTCTGTTCATTTCGTTGCTCTTCGAGACGTTCGAGAACATTCTTTAGTACTGCAAAGTGGAAATGTAGTTTTATTTCGGCTTTTTTGGTCGCTGTAATTTTCGCAATGAAACAATCAAGTTACATTAGCTTTCCCAACGTTTCGGCAGGGGTTGCTGCCTTCTTCACGGGTACTTTATTTACACAAAAAAATACAAATAACATTAATGGTTGATAAGTAAAGTAATAACACAATTATGAATACTCACTTAGACAAAATAAGAAAAATAGTCAAAGCATTTATAAATTACAATAAAAAGTTAAATAAGCACTTCAAAGAATGAAGTTGAGTCTGTATGCCTTGAACAAAGCACAAATTGCATTTAGGAAGAAAGAAGAGAGCAATACACAGCAGAGATGTTTTGTGTGTCTTGTTTTCGATTCATGTTGTTTTTGTTGTTATCAATGTGTAATGTTTCTAACGTGCATCGTTTTGAAACATGTTTCTCAGTCTGTAGGATTTCAACGCCTTCAAAGTTTGGAGAATGACCGTTTTCAATACTGTGACTGGCCAAAGCTGTCTTTTCGGAATTTTTAAGTTTTATGTCAGATTTGTGATTTGATATGCGTTGTCGAAGAAGTTGTTTTGTGCTTCCAATGTAACACAGGTTACAAGGTTCGTTTGCTTTTCCATTACAATTAATTTTGTAAATTACATCTGTTCGTTTGTCCTTATCAGGTTTCGTTTTGAGTTTTGTAAAACAATGGTCGAGTGTTTTGTTTGATTTAAAGGCAAGGCGAACATCTGTCAGATTTTTTGAAATGGATTTCTTGAAGTTGTCACTTAAAGTTGGGACGTAAACTATACTTTTGTGGTATGTGTTTGTCGGTTCTTCAGCATTATTTTTCGGTGGAATTTGCATGTTTCGTTTTGAAAGAAGACTACGAGTTATGATGGAGGGATAACCGTTATCACTTAGTTTTTTGGTGACTTTCTTCTCGTTGATGGCGTGGAATCGTACATCGCTTATTTTGAAAATTTTATTCGGGAGGTTGGACGCGGTATTGATGATGATGTGTCTTGCTTGATTTGATCGAAAATTAATTAATCTAACAGACGCTGTTGGTTTTTGGTAGCAATCGAACAGCAAACGATTTTCTTCACGATGAATTTTTACATCCAAAAACGGTATTGCTTTGTTGTGTTCGTTTTCAACAGTGAATTGAATTTTTGGATGTAATCCGTTGAGGGTCTTAAGTACTTTTTCTATGTTTCTTTTGTCCATGATCGCAAATATGTCATCAACATATTTTGACATGAAAAGAGGCTTCTATTCCATGTTAGTTAAACATTCATCCAAGACATAGTCCAAAACCAGATCTGCAATCGTTGTAGATAAGGGGTTTTCCATAGGCATCCCAAAAATTTGTTTATAAATAACACCTTGATATTGAAGATAATTGTTTTCTTTGAGACAAAAGTCAAGAACCTCCAGAAATTTGTATTGGGCCATATTTGTGTTTTTGCTTATTAAACACCATTTTTTTTAACAATGCTGATGGCTAATTGAATGGGAATGTTTGTAAATAATGACACTGCATTAAACGGGACTAATACATCTTTTTGGCATAGTTTTACATTTTTTGCTTTTTCAACAAATTCAAAGGAATTTTTGACAGAGTGGCTTGATTTTGTTGTCACGCACTGTAAAATTTTGCCAACATATTTGGATAGTTCATAGCACGGTACATTCGTGGATGACGTACTCGTGCGCAGATGCATGTCTGCTTTATGAATTTTTGGTAAGCCGTAAATGAATGGAAGCTGTGCGGTGTACGTGGTAATCTTTGCTTTCTCTCTATCATCAATGTAATTGTTGTTTTTAAGCCATTTGACTAAGTCATTGTTTCGCGTTTGAAGTGTTCTTGTTGGATTATTCCTTATTGTTCTGTAGGTGTTGCGTCACACAATAATTCAAGCATCTTCTCCTCATAATCTATGCGTTTCATGGCGACTGTGACGTTGCCTTTTTCAGCTGGTACAATGACAATATTTTTGTGCTGCTTGAGGAAATTAATTGTTAATTTGTTTACATAGAGAACATATTTTGCGAATCAATCGTTCTTTTGATGACGTATGAACGAGTGTAACATGTTACTGTATTGTGCTCTCGTTTGTTCTTGTTGTCTTTCGTCTTGTGTGCCTCGAATTACTTCTTCCCCATCGGCTATGAGTTGAAAGAGAGGAAAACTTCTCTTTCAACTCATAGCCGATGGAGAAGAAGTAATTCGAGGCATACAAGACAAAAGACACAATATACGAATGGCGCTGTATAATTTACGAATGAAATACAAGGGCATTAGTAAATATTACAATGATATTCGTACATTGTACCAATGGTATTCGTACAATATACGTTTGTTTTTCTACGAATATTCGTAAAATGTACTAATAAACGTCCATTCTACGAATACTATTCGTGGCTGAAAACCACGAATAAAATTCGTAGAATGCACGCATGAATTAGTAATATTTACACACGAAATTTTTTGAGTGTGTATAGCTGTATAATCCACATCGTCAAAAGGGATTGTCGCCGAAGCTTCAACAAAACTGGGAAGGCCCTTATACTGTCGTCACGAAAATCAATGATGTCGTTTACCGAATTCAAAGAGGGTTAAGAGGAAAATTAAAAGTTGTGCATAGCGATCGACTGCACAGATAAAGTGCCGAAGATGGTGATAGAGTTGTTCGGGACGAACAATCTTAAGAAGGGGGCATTGTTGCGAACAGAGCTTTATACTCCTACAGCGACATCTGTTGAGAATTGCATATCTACTATATGAAAGGAACAAAAAAAAAGCTCTTTTCCAATGTCATATATATTTCCCCTTATTCCAAACAACTAGAACATTCTAAACAAGAACCTCCATATGAATTTCCCCTTATTCCAAGCAAATAGAACATTCTAGACAAGAACCTTCGAGAACAACTAATTTGAGTATATAAGGGAGTTTTCACGGTGAGCAGAACACAGTTTATTTTCGATTATGAAAGTGTGCAAAGCTGACCTATTGGATTGTGGAAAGTGTAATTAAAGAAGTGTGATTTAAGTTTCAATAAAAGTATTGCAGTTGATGATAAATTGAGATTTATTGTTTTGGATTGTGAAAAGTGTAAATAAAGAAGAAATTCTAAAAGGAGTAATAAGTTTTATTTAAAGAACTAGGAAAAATATAACAATACATAAGTGATAGGTGACCATAACTGAAAGAGTGGCGGTCACTGGATAGTTTACCCTATAAGCCCAGTAAAAAACTTTAGTGCCGATATTTGAGGAGTAAATAAGGGATTTGTGCTCTATTTTATATACAGATAGTAAAGTTTTATTGTTTCAAGGAAAATTTCAAAGCTTACAATAATTTTTAAATCATTGCACAGTACAGAGATATGATAACAATTTGTATCTTTCTGCTGGAAATCGATGTTAGGTTAGTGAGAGGCTTAATTGAGTATTAATACAATCGAAGGAAAATATTAAAGTTAGAAAAACACTGCATTAAAATTTTGTTTAAGAAAATTAAATATACAAATAAATAAAATAATTCGGAAAAATAGAAATAATGCAAGTATGAACATGTTGTATACAGGGCCCTCGGTAATTCGCCTGCCATACCTTGGGATGTGATTTTTGGGCATAATCTAAAAAAAAAATGTTCTACAGTAAAGTCTGCTTTTCAACTTTGACATCACTTTTTGACAATTTAAAAAAAAGGCTAACTTTGGTGTACCCTGACCCATGTTAAGGTCAATTTCTCTGTCAGTACTAATGGTAGGGACCTAATTTTAGACTTGTTTTTAGTAAAAATACTAACCTTTAAAACTACGTTTAAATTTAGCTGATATTGTTGTTAGGGTTGCCAGGTATTCAATTTTAAATGGTGTTCAATTTTTCTTGCCCGAGCGAAGTTTTGACTTTGCGGTCAATTTTTTTCAAAAAATGCATAATAAACATAAAGTTTCCTTATTTTTACCTGATGAACAAAACAATGATAAAAAAAAACTCATTAACAACTACACCCAAAAACCCATATATTTTATCATACTTGGGAAAATCCAAAACAACCAAAAAATTGAATTTTGGGTTTTTTACTTATTTTTATTGCAGCACTTGGCAATTGGAGTGGTTTTCCAAAATTTAATAGTTTTTAGGTAATTTTTAAGACTGTGAACTCATCAAAAGGGTTAAAGTTTACTTATGCCTACTTGACTTGCTCTTAAAACCCTAATTACCTTACCTCTTCTCAGTGAGAGTTAAATTTGGGGTATAAATGTTTAATGGGTAAATTAACTAAATAAGTGGTAGAAAAGAATAGAAAAACAAATTCATTCATCAGATTATCAAGTTAAGTCACGAATATAGTTGGATAAGAGCGCTTTTTGAAATGCCTTCATTTACGAGCGAAGAATACGCAGACATTTTAATCGTTTATGGAATGTGCAACGGAAATTCAAGAAAAGCACAACGAAGATACCAGGAACTTTATCCTAACAGACGACTTCGTTGTCGAAATGTTTTAGAAATACCTTTCTAAGGCTTCGAGAAACTGTAACAATTTCTACTGGAAGACCTAACGCGGGAACTGCAATCACAAGAAGAGTTTCGGTGGATGAAAGAATACTGGCAGCTGTTGAAATCGATCCTTCCATCAGCTTAAGACGCTTGGCTCCACAATTAAATGTTTCCAAATACAGAATTTCCAGTATACTGTATGGAGAAAATATGTATCCATATCACCACAAACCTGTGCAAGAACTGCTTTCCGATGATTTTGAAAACTGACTCGAATACTGGTTGCTAGAGAAAAGCTTGGATAGATAGGAGAAGCATAGATTCAGTGTCAATATGTGGGCAGGTGTAATTGGAAATAAATTAATCGGGCCTTTCAAATTACCACCCTGACTTAATTCTACTAACTATCTGGTGTTTTTACAAAATAATCTACCTATTTGAGGATGTTCCACTTCTTCAACTAGTTTCATCATATTACCAACAACATGGTGTTCCGTCCGATAGTCAGAAATGGACCAATTCACTGGCCTGCAAGACCTCCCGATCTCACTGTACTGGATTTTCTTGTATGGGGACGAATGAAAGAAAACATTTACTCATCTGAAATAACAACTTTAACTGAATTAGAACAATGTATTTTGGAAGTATCACTAAAAGTAAGGCAAGAGTTATCGAGAACAAACATTCAAAATAAAATGCAAAAACGAGCTCTAGCATGCATTCAAAACGCAGGAGGGCACTTTGAGCACTTATTATGACTGACTTTATGTTTATAACGCAGTTTTTGAAAAAAAATTGACCTTAAAGTCAAAATTTTGCTTGGGCAAGAAAAATTGAACACTATCTATTTAAAACTGAATATCTGTGGCAACCCTAAAAACCCATCAGCTCAATTTAAACGTAGTTTTAAAGGTTAGTATTTTTACTAAAAACAAGTCTAAAATGAGGTCTCTACCATTAGTACTGACAGAGAAATTTACCTAAACATGGGTCAGGGTACACCAAAGATAGCCTTTTTTTAAATCGTCAAAAAGTGATGTCAAAATTGAATCTCAGACTTTACTGTAGAACAATTTTTTTCTTACCAAAAATCACATCACAAAGTATGGCAGATGAATTACTGGACACCCTGTATAAATGAATAAGTGAATATACATGTTATATCAGGGCCCAGTTGTGTGCCCCAACAAACACTCTTGACTATAAATTTAATAGATAAAGAAATGATGCGATCGTAACTGTACCATAAAATTGCACACAAGCCTTCAGCAGCTTGTGTTTGAGTATCATTGGATACCAAAAAAATAAAATGCACGACTGGGTCCCACGAACTTGCTCCTATGTAAAAGACTAAGAATTTTAAAAATACATGTTACGAGTATTAGAGAAACTGTTCATAAGCATAAAATTCATTTTTTAAAATGACTAACAAAAACTTCTTTAGCAGTTAAAGGTAAGAATAGGATGCCATGTGATTCAAGCAAATATAGATTTATGCAAGAACAAAAATTATAAGTCTTTGTAGTGGTTTCTTAAAAAATAAGGTTTTATATAAGAAAATTTTAAAACATTTTTAAGAAAAACTGTTGGTACGCCAATTTGAAGTTTTTATTATTGTTTGAATAAAAATTAAATTTACAAAAAAAAGTATTGAGCCGTTTTCGAGATATTGAATTTTCAAAAAACAAAAAATTGATTTTTTTTTTTCAATATTCATAAAAATATTTTTCTTAAAGTTTTGAAATGCAATGTTTTTTAAACTTTTTAGAAGCTTCTCTCTGCGAAATTTCATTAAAATCCGTTGTGCTGATAATGAGAATTCAAAATTTTAAAAAATCGTTCTATGGTAGGTACAGCCAGTAGTATCTTGTTTTCAAAATTTTTTTTATTAAATTACAGATATTAAAAAATAGAAAGAAAAAAAATTTAAGCAAAATTCTCGGAACCGTTTCCGAGAAAAATACGATTTTCGAAAACCATTTTTTAACATTTGTATGGAGGGTACCGTTATTTTAGATTATTTTTCCAAACTTTTATTTATCAAGTTTTGAAAAAATCGAGCATGGGGTTTTCGAAATATTGTGTTTTCAAAAAAAAAAATTGAAAGTTAAAACTGCTGGGAAGCTTTAGCATAAAAAAATGATCAAAATCGGGCGTACCCTTTTTGAGAAAATCAAAAACAAAAAAAGTGGTCCCAAGGAAGGTACCAAAACTACTCATATTTTGGAAAATTTTTTTCAATTTTTTTTTTTTTTAAATCGTTGGGACAGTTTTTGAGAAAAAAACAATATTTATAAAATTTCGAAAAAAAAAAAATCGTATGGCAGGTACCGTTATTTTTGGTCTTAAAAAATCAAATCAAAAAACGACCGGGGGTAAAAAATTAAAACCCATATCTACCAAGTTTGAAGAAAATCGGCCGAACCGTTTAGCTGTAATCGAACAGACAGACAGAATTGCCAGACCCACTTTTTTCGTCTTCGCTATCATCGTAATGTCAACTTTGATCAAAATCTCGAGTTCGATTTTTTTACGAATGCATAACTTGCCTTATAGTACCTATAAGTCGCAAGTAAAAAGAATAATTATTTGAATCATTGCATCATCCACAGTCAAAGCGATTCAATTTATTGTTAGCTCACTCATTCAGTTCAGTCCAGTCATAATTCATATTTCATACTTGTCTCTTCATATAGCCTAAGATTTCCCCCAACTAATGGTAAGGGTCATAAATAAATAAATATAAAAACAAGCAACACATCAATGTACAAATAATTAAGTGTTTCTAAATTCTTTTTTTTTTTTCAAACAAGATTTCTTGTAAGCGAATTTTCACATTTTCAAAAGATCACATTTTTAGTTTCATTGATGAATTTTCAGGTTCATTTTCAAAATTATATTCATTATATTCATAGAATGTTTATCGGATGACTATACAGCAATATCGTCTGCATACATACCAAAATCTTAATTTTTTTGGACAGAAAGATACTCTGATGTAAAAATATTAAGAGCGTGAAGGTTAAGACAGACTCCTGAGAAACGCCTGCAAGCACATTTTTCTGTGAAGAGCTGATTCCGTTTAGTGAAACTTTAAATGGTCGTAACATAAAAAACTTTCTATTATCTTAATTAGAAAACCTGGACATTCATTCATATTAAGCTTATATATGAGTGCATTATGCCACATTGTATTAAAAATCTTTTCTACAAGCAACACTGATCCTTTAGATTTTGTTTCTCGTAATTTTTCTTTAGATACTGGGCTTATTTAATCTAACAACTTGGTCTGATTTGTTATATTGTTTTCTGAAAACAAATTGCTGCATTGGCATTACACTTTTCTTGTTTAAAAAAATTCTAATTTATTTTGAATTAACTTTTCTAAAATCTTACTTACGAGTATATTACTGAGTAAGTTTGTTGGCCGGTAACTCAAAGTATCACTTCGAATTTTTCCTGGCTTTAATATTGGAACAATTTTCGCCATCTTCCATTTGAATTTAAAATTTTTAAATCTGAAACAAGCATTTATTAAAAAGTTTAACACAAAAACCCACTTAGGAATTTGTTTGAGAATTTGATTTTTAATGATGTCCGATTCTTGAGTTTTCTGATTTTACAGTTTACATACTACGACCCAAACGCGAAATAGTTGGCCTACTCATCAATTAACAAATTAACATTTTTTATGTGCCTATATTTTCTGGTCCCCAAGCAGTTGTTTTTTATTTTTTTTTGTCGATGTAATAAATTACATTTAATAAGTAAATTAGACCAAACAGAACTAAATTCGAGAAAGCACATATGGCTCCAGTTTGCATTCTCTCAAACAAAGATAGTGCATAATACCATAGTTGGACTACTCTCTCTGGGATGCAAAATAGTTGGCCTATGAAGATTTAAATAGATTTTCAGTTAACCGTTATTAAAAAAATGACATGCACTTGTTTCGTTGTTTATTGATCTCCTGTTTTATGCAAGCCAGCAACAGTTTAATGTCAACCATGGTGCGTGGCGTTGCATTATCAAGAGACTTTAGGGAATCCATAAATAAAGCCTTCGAAACGGGATTATTGAGCTATAAAATCGCAAAACAAATCAATTTACCGCGCTCATCAATTCGAAACATTATCTCAAAGTTCAAAAATAGTGGAAATGTGGAGATCGGTTAAAAAACGGGACGCCCACCAATTGCAAAACCTCGAGATTGCCGAGTTTTAAAAAAATAATTAAAGAAAATCGACGTCAAACGGCCGCTGCAATAACTGTTCAATGGAGGGAAAGAATAAAAAAAAAGTGTTTCGGTCGACACTTGCAAACGGACTTTGAAAAAAATTGGATACAAATTTTATAAGGTTTGTTTTAGATTTATTTAAATTAGAGCAATTTTAATTCGTTAAAAACATAGGCCAAAGAAAAACCACTTTTAACACCTAAACAAAAGAAAAAGCGGCTAGAGTGGGCCAAACAACGTAAAAACTGGACTTTAAGTCAATGGCGGTCCGTTATTTGGAGTGATGAGTCCAGGTTTGAAGTTTGCGTGGGCGACGAACGAAAACGAGTCATTAGAAATTCAAGAGGTTTTTCACAAAGATTGCCTTAAAAAAACGGTCAAGTTTCCAGCATCTCTAATGATATGGTGATGCATGTCGGGGCGGGGTTTGGGCAATTTACATTTTGTAAATGGAATTGTCAATGCTGCCAAGTACAGGATATTCTGGAAAATTAGCTTCTCCCATCAATACCACGACTTCAAACTAGTGATGGAGACTATATTTTCCAACAGCATGGAGCTTCTTGCAAGGTCTACAATGGCGTGGTTATCTGCTGAAGCTATTCCTTTACTGGAATGGCCTTCCAGCAGACCTTATCTTTCACCAATTGAAACTGGGTGGCATAAAATGAATCAAAAACTGCGAAAAGAACCATGCCGGACTCTTCAAGACCTTAAAGCTAATATCATTAATATTTGGGAGTCTTTTGGTACGAAGAATGTCAAAAATTAGTTGACACAATGCCACGACCCATAGAAGCAGTTATCAAGGCCAAAGGCGACGTAACACCATGGTAAAATAAAAATTAAGACCCATAGGCCAACTATTTTGCACTTAAAAAAATGTTTAAATCGTTATTTTATTTTGTAAGATTGCTCTATACCGTTATTTAATTGAAGTCATTTTGTTTTTGTTTACTTAGTTCTATTCAAAATAAATATATCTTAAGAAAAATACTAAAATATTGATTTTATTTCCGATAGAATTTAAGAATCAGAAGATTTTTGTTTTTTATCATAGGTAGTCCAACTATTTTGCGTTTGGGCTCGTATATAGGTATTCTACATCCTCTTCCTTAATTTGTTCATTGGGACTTAAAGCAATTGAGGACCTATCAAATTCATTGAAACATATATCTAGAAGATTACTTACTATAGGTTCGTATTTAGAAGATGTAGTTACACAATGATTACTGGTAAAAGTATTTGAAAGTAAATCAGCTTGGGCTTCCTTAGATGTAAAGATTTCTCCTGATGTTTCGAATGGTGTATTTCTCTTCTTAAATATCTTATAAATATTCCTATTCCTAAATGGTTTGAGCTCGGAAATAAAAAACCAAGTTTTCTATTCCACTCAACATTTCTGAATTCTGAGATTTTTTAAGATCGGTTGAGATTTCTCTATTACTTTTTACCGTTCTTGTCAACTCGATTCATTTCTAATATTTATTAATAAAAATGTAACCTTGACAAAAGCACATTCAACAAAAACTGCATTAATATCATAAAACAAATATTTGTGCATATACATTAGACTGGGCCAAAAAAATTGACTATTTTTTTTTTTGAAAGATATATCGAGAATATCATTCAGAATGACAAAAAAAAATTTTCGTAAAAGTTTGAGCCCTTAATATCAATTTTAAGAGGGCTATCATCGCTAATTTTGATTTTTAGTCATAATTTCATGTTTTGCGTCAGAACTGACAAAACATTGAAGTAAAAAAAAATTCATTTTGACTTACTTTTATATAAAATTAAATTCCCTACAAAAAAGGTCTAATTGAAAATTTTAGTCAGACAAGCCGTTTTTGAGTAATTAAGCTTAATAAATTGTTATTTTTCTTCGATTTTACTTTTTTAATTTGGAATTTTGTAACTAACGAAAAATAACAATTTATTAAGCTTAATTACTCAAAAACGGCTTGTCTGACGAAAATTTTCAATTAGACCTTTTTTGTAGGGAATTTAATTTTATATAAAAGTAAGTCAAAATGAATTTTTTTTACTTCAATGTTTTGTCAGTTCTGACGCAAAACATGAAATTATGACTAAAAATCAAAATTAGCGATGATAGCCCTCTTAAAATTGATATTAAGGGCTCAAACTTTTACGAAATTTTTTTTTGTCATTCTGAATGATATTCTCGATATATCTTTCAAAAAAAAAAATAGTCAATTTTTTTGGCCCAGTCTAATATACATATGTATGTTATATGTACATATCTACTTTTGAATAAATTCAGAAGTATTATACGTATGTTCGTTTCACAATAGAGCTATTACCTTATGTTATAACATACAATACATGGACTGCTCTTTCATCATGCTGTTACCTTTTGACATAGAATGCAATAGAGCTGTTGCCTTTTGACATACAATACATGGACTGCTTTTTCATCATGCCACAGGGCCTCGAACCAGCGTTATCAACCGCCTTATTCAAAATTATACATCATTCAAAGAAAAGTAGATAATATGTTAATTAAAAAAATACAAAACAATTGCAATCGCAAGTTAAAATAATGATAGATACTAAAAATTTGATTATTTTTTTTCCTTTAACAAATATTGTACAGAGCAATAATTGCAACAAAATTGGGCGACGCTTTCAAAAGATATCGTTGTTTAAGTAAAGAACAAGACCTCAATTTTTTTAATTTTGTCGAAACAACGAAAGGAAGTTGAAACCATTTAAACTCATTAACTTTGCAACTTTTCAAATTACAATTGAAAATGAAAAGTTACATTTTTAGTTAGTGAAACGCCTACTCTTTTCACATTGAAAAGTGAAAAGTGCAAAGTTAGGGACTTTCCATTTTTGGTAAAACACTTCGCATTTTTACTTTGCAGGAAATTATTATTTTGTAAAGTTGCAAAGTGGTTGGTGCAGTAGGGCCTAGGTTTTTCTTGAGAAAAGAAATCCCACTCGGTCGAACGTTGTTCCTGGGTGGTGGAGGCATAGGTTCTGTCATTCGCATCGAATGTTGCTGTTGCGGTTGCAGCTGATATTGTTCTGTAGAGCGTGGGTGCATCTTTCAATGATTTGGTGGTTGTGGGAGAGAGAAGAAATAATGTATACTCCCAATATTAACTACCTAGTTTGTAATGTTTGTCTTAGGAGGAGTAGGTAAATGACATTTAGTTTTTCTAGTGAGCCCATCTTTCAGTTCCAGGTATCTTAACCGGCTATTCCAAACATGATCACTTGATCGGTGGCTTTGCTTGCAGTTCGTAGATTTGGAGGAACAACTATCTATAGCATAGAGCTGTGCAAATCGTTCATTTTGGAAGATCAGATCAATCATTGATTGATTGGTTCAAGGATTCAGTCTTTTCAATCAATCGTTCATTCAATCATTTTGTATCCATCCGTTTCATTCCGAACGAGATATAGACCGACACATTCATTCAACTAAAATATTTTTTTTCTACTTGTTTCGTGCAGACTGAGACCGAAATAATGTGAAATGATTGAGAACAAGTTCAATGAACGAAACATAACTTTTTTTCCTTCGTTTCGTTCATCGGTTTCAATGCCAAGAGATTGACATTCGGATTGATTGATTTGGTCTACTTTGATTGCAATCAATCAATCTGTTTGGTGAACGGGTCACAAAGACCGAATCAATCGCGATTGACACGGCTCTACTATACACCAATGCACTCTTAAGTCTTATGCGAACCAGAACAATTAGCACAATTCTTTTTAATACTGCAGTGTTTCTCTCCAAACATTTGGCAGTTGTGGGCACCAAATATTGTTTTTTATAGTGTTTCTTAAATGTGTTATTCGGGCAGAACCATTTTCTAAATATACAATATAGAAAACATTCACAAATATTTCCTGGGTTTTTAATATTTGTTTTATGTCTTTGCACTTAAGGCCAAGAGATATTACGAGTAATTCTGTTTTCAGATTTCAATCGATTATGACCCGAACAAAATAGCTTTAAATGACCTTTCGTTGTGAAAATCATGTGAAAAAAATAGCTTCTTTCTTTTAATAATTTTAATAGAAATTTTTCGAATTGAATAATCATAAATACTATCTAATTCGTTCATAAGCGCATGAATAAATTCACTAGTTTTGTTCCAACACTTTTATCGAAGGAATCGACTGTTTTTTCTCTGGCACGTGCGCATAAGTATTGATAAATGGGTCATATACATTGCCTTGCATAAGTATAACCGCACCCTGTAAAAATGAGTTTTGTAGAAAATTAAAATGGTAATGACACCTTACTGTTTTTTAATTGATCAAGTAAATTATTTTCTCTTCTGGTGTTTAAAAATTAAAAACAGATTTTTATGTTTTGCAAAAGTATAACCGCACAATGCAAACCTCTCTAAAGCTTCATTCAGTTATGGGGTTTGAAATGACAAACAACAATGCCGCTTGGTACACATTTAAGATGAAATTCAAGCTTTTCGTTTAAGTGGCCTAAGCTTAAGGGCTATTGGTAGAAAAATTTCAAGATCCGATCCTGTCCTTCGAAATTTTTTCCAAGATCCATAATCTTATGGGACAAAAATAAGACCCGGGCGTCCGCAGAAGCTGGTACGCCGCAATAAGAGGCGTTTAATCAATGGTTAGGAGTTTCGGTTTCAACGGTTTTTCGTGCCTTAAAAGCAGTGGAGTGATTGTGTGGGGCAAAATGATGCCAGCTCCAAATCTAACAAGAGCCCACAAGCAAAAAGGTTAAAATTGGCCCGTAAAAACATGAACCGGAATTGGAAAACCGTAAGTAACATTCCATTAATTAACACCTAACACTTATTATTCCAGGTGGCATAACCCAATGAGTGTTTTTTTTTTTAGATTATTTTCAGTGCCGAAAAAAAGTTTAATCTTGATGGGCCAGATGGTTTTAACGGATATTGGCATGTCTGAGAAATAAAAAAATATTTTTTTCCAGGAGGAACTTCGGCGGTGGCAGTTGTATGGTTTGGGGGGCCTTCTGCGACCGCGGTAAAGTTGCACTTGCCTTCACCTCTACAAGGATGAACAATTCAGCTTACACCTAGGTGCTTCAGGATAATTTGGTGCCCTACTTAAGACGATTTCGTCGAGTTCGCCATGTCTTCTAGCAAGATAATTCCTCAATTCACGTTAGTCGTTAAAGTTTGGAGTGTTTCGAATCCAATAACATAAATTTGATGGAGTGGCCGGCACGTTCTCCAGATTGTAACCCTATTGAAAACCTTTGGGAAATTTTGACCCGCAAAATGTATGCCCATAATAGGCAATCTGTCAGTGTTGCTGAGCTGCGAGAGGCGATTGTGGAAGAATGGAACTCTATAGAAGATTTTATATTAAAAACCCTTGTCAACAATATGCCAAAAAGGATTTTTGTCTTGGTCGAAAATAGGGGCAGCAAGATGCCTTACTAGTTTTTCCTAAAAAATTTACTTAAAATAAAGAAGAAATAAAAATAAAAATGCGGTTATACTTTTGCAATACAAGAAAATTTGTTTTTAATTTTTAAACACCAGAGGAGAAAATAGCGGAACTTTTTTTTCTTCTCAATTTACTTGATTAGTAATGCCATTCAATAAAAAAATAGTAAGGTGTCATTCCCATTTTAATTTTCTACAAAACTCATTTTTACAGGGTGCGGTTATACTTATGCAAGGCGCTGTATTTCATCATCAACTGAAATAATGTCAGAGGTATAATGGTTGTACAGAGACATTTTGGGAGTATTCGATGTCATGGATTTGTTAACCGAGAATTCAAATCCTCGTCGCTAAGTGAAAGTTTTCTTTTATTTTTGAGGGTTTTGATACATATATAAATAATTGATAATATTTGATAATTTGGAAATTCAAGTACTGCATCGCACGTCTGTCACGGTAACTATACCACGGACTGAACTGGAATTTCCCATTTTATAACTTAATGACGATGTTTTATTTCCTGTCTTACAAAGAAACGAAAATTTTACAAATAATACAAAATATTATATAAAAGGACTTAAGTCATCGAAAAAAAGTAAATGAGAAAGTATTTTGAAAAATGTATTAGCATAAATAGGCAGACCTGTGAAGTATTTATATTATATTATATTATATTATATTATATTATATTATATTATATTATATTATATTATATTATATTATATTATATCTATTATATTATATTATATTATATTATATTATATTATATTATATTATATTATATTATATTATATTATATTATATTATATTATATTATATTATATTATATTATATTATATTATATTATATTATATTATATTATATTATATTATATTATATTATATTATATTATATTATATTATATTATATTATATTATATTATATTATATTATATTATATTATATTATATTATATTATATTATATTATATTATATTATATTATATTATATTATATTATATTATATTATTATATTATATTATATTATATTATATTATATTATATTATATTATTATATTATATTATATTATATTATATTATATTATATTATATTATATTATATTATATTATATTATATTATATTATATTATATTATATTATATTATATTATATTATATTATATTATATTATATTATATTATATTATATTATATTATATTATATTATATTATATTATATTATATTATATTATATTATATTATATTATATTATATTACTTACTTTAATATTGCTTCTATATCAAAATAGTTGTCGAAGTTTTCTCCTATTTCAAATGAATGTCTTCTCACGGCCTCAATCTCATCAGCAATTGGTTTACAAATACCTAGCGTATTCCTCGAGTTATATTTTACAAAATGTTCATGCATAACACTGTCAATATTTGATTTTAAAACATCTCGTAGCATATCGTAAATTTCTTCATCTTCATCAGTAGATGGCAAAGTTTGTATAATATTTCTTATCGGAATTTCATCCTTTAACTGACAATTAAGGTTCAGATGCCTGCTAGATACTTCTGCTTTAATCAATGGACTGTCTGTTTCACATATTTCGGATGAATTATCAACTTGAATCCATATACAATGCTTGACCATATCCTTCGAATTCAGTATAACATTAGTTATAACTTTTTCAATTCCAGTTGCAAGATACGTTGTTTTTAAATGTATGGGCATGAGTGTTATAAATGTTTCAAGAATTCGTTCAGTCTCCTCTTTGTTTAATAAAGAATTTGAATTTAAACTGTACAAAGCTGACTGCTGAAAAGGGGTTTCAGCTTTGTAAAATTGTTGCAAAAGATCACTTTGCTCCTTTGATGTAATTGAAAGTAAAAAACTGAAATCTTTTTGCTCTATTTGCAAAGGACAATGAGGTTGTTCTAAGGCATTTCCAAAAAAAAGAACTGGAACTATAAACGAGTTTTTATGTCTATTGATTTCATCGTAACAATTTTCCAACTCCTCGTGATGACGCCAGGGATCTCCATTATAATTATTCTTTGGGGAAAGTTCGTTTTTATATTTAGTTAATGTTTCATGGTGTGAAAAAGAAACAGTTAATTCGAATCCTTTTGCTCGAGTATGAGTTGAAAGATCAGACAGAATTCGATTAATTACGCACAGTTGCTTTTTGTACTCATGCTTGTTGCTCATTATAATATAAAGTACAATTTTTTTAATATTTTCGGGGTGTTTTTTTAAACCTAGGCTGACATTAGCTGTAGAACAAGCGTTTACTTTGTTGATTTTTTCATTTTCATCACAGCTTCGATGTTGAGTAAATTCTTTGATATCTGTTTAAAATGAAAAACAATTTATGCACGAAATTTCTTTTTTGTCCATTTATACATTGAAACCCAAAAAGACCATCAAAAATATAATTACCATTTCTTGGGGTCACAGTATTATTTGAATCAGGAGTACTTATTTGGTAGATTTTCTCAGACATGTCTTTTTCCTCATCTTCATATTTAGCTGGAGATTTATATTCGCTATCAGACCCACTGAAAAAAATTAAATAAAAAAAAAATAGGCACACATATTTAAATAATACCTACTCTTCTGATATTTCAACTGACTCTGAATTTTTGCGTTTTTTTTGAGGTGAGCTGCATATGTTTCCCATTTTAAAATCTTGAGAGGAACACCCTAAAAATATAACACAATACATAATTACATTTTGACAGTCATATTTCTAACTAAATCATAGTTTATAACATTAAAAATATTGGCGCAAAATTGTAAACAGCCTATTATTAAGGTATTAGTATGATACTACTTAACAATTTGCTAACTTTATAGTAGTTTACTAACTTATTCTTAATTTTAAACATTTTCTAACTAGTATCGTACTAAAAGAATTTTCTTAATAAATTGCTTCTGAACACACCTAAAACAATGACTTTTCGTGAAAAAAAGTAAGTACACGAACCTTTTTTGATGTTTGCAAATGTCAAAGAGTCAAGAAGCTAGCACGATACTAAAAAAATAAAATAGGTATCCGATGATTTTAACTTTAATAAAAGGGTAGAGAAAGTATTATGCTACATTCGGGGAGAGTACGATAACTTGGCCGCCAAGATTTGATAACAAATTTTTGTAGGGGGGTCAAAAACAAGCACTTTTTACTATGGGAGGGGGGGTCTATCTCCCCCCGTTTAGGAGGTAGGGGCACTTTTAGAAAAAATGGTTTAAATTGAAAAAAAAAAAATATTAAAAAACAACGGCAACACCTACAATAAAGTACTATACTGCGTTTGAAAGCCAGAAGATTGTTCTATAATCCTGCATTTAAATTTTATTACTCATATCAATAGTTTTTGAGAAATTCGCATTTAAAGTCCAAATTTTGATAAAAAAAAACGTGAAAAAAATGTTTAGACCGGTTGTTTTCAAAATTGTGAAATGAAATTGTAAATTAGCTGATATGTGTTTCATGTATCTATCAGTTCTTAATCGAACACAAAAAACCGCATGGTTCTATGTCTTCTGGTTTTTGAAAAAACCTCCATTTAAGAGGTAGGGGCACTTTTAGAAAAAAATGGTTTAAATTGAAAAAAAAAAATATTAAAAA
This sequence comes from Chrysotoxum bicinctum, assembly GCA_911387755.1. Taxonomy (NCBI): domain Eukaryota; kingdom Metazoa; phylum Arthropoda; class Insecta; order Diptera; family Syrphidae; genus Chrysotoxum; species Chrysotoxum bicinctum. The sequence continues at coordinate 128,688,441 of OU426987.1, read as the reverse complement.
ACAACGGCAACACTTACAATAAAGTGCTATACTGCGTCTGAAAGCCAGAAGATTGTTCTATAATCCTGCATTTAAATTAAATCACTCATGTCAATGGTTTTTGAGAAATTCGCATTTAAAGTCCAAATTTTGATAAAATAACGTGAAAAAAAAAGTTTAGACCGATTGTATTCAAAATTTTGAAATGAAATTGTAAATTAACCTGTATGTGATCCATGTATCTATCAGTTCTTAATCAAACACAAAAAACCGCATGGTTCTATGTCCTCTAGTTTTTAAGAAAATCGAAAATTACCAAAACTACTTTTTTTGATTTTTGGTGGTGACGGTGATTCCATTTTAAGGATTAATGTTAATAAACATAATGAATCTTTGTTAGTTTAGTACCGCAATTCATTTAGCGTTACCCAGAATGCACCATGAGGAGGTAGAATTGCATCTGGGTCAGTTATTTTGTCAGTTAGACAGGAGTTAGTCAGTCATAGTTAGTTAAAAAAGATCAAAATGTATTAAAAAGGTGTGTAAGTCTCGTCGATAAAGCCATCGTCCGTACTATAACTGTCGAGTTCGTTGAGTTACTCTTTTATGGTGGGAAGCCGAGGATGTTTTGGCGGTAAAACACTTTCTAAATTTTCGCTCTGAAGGGTGGGAGGATCGATGTCTTTTAACTGTAAACCCTCACATATATCACCATCGGTATAACAAGGGTAAACTTTTTTTACACCTGATAAAAACTCTATTATTTGCGAACCCCAGTCGTCCTTATATTTCCTTTCTAGGCAGTATTTTCAAAAGAAAAATAGTGCCATGTATTGGTGAACATGGTCAGAAGTTTGTTTTGGTTTTCAAGATCGTTTATTGTATTTTATATGTATTTAGTGGACATTGGATAAATAGAATAAATTTGAATTTTTTTAAATGCAGATTCTGTGAATGCAAAAGAAACTTAGCATGCACCCAACCTCGCACCTACCCCAAATCCTATAGTGTGCCCAAGCAGGGGGGTTGCAGGAGGGCAGCATGCCCTCCCATACATACTTTACTGTTTATATATTGTAATGTTGGAAGCTAGCACTGATTTATTTATGTAAGGGAGCAAAAAATATTAAACATTTTGTAGAAAAGTAGTTTTAGTTATTTTCGATTTTCTCAAAAACCAGAAGACATAGAACCATGCGGTTTTTTGTGTTCAATTAAGAACTGATAGATACATGAAACACATGTTAAATAAATTACAATTTCATTTCACAATTTTGAAAACAATTGGTCTAAACTTTTTTTTCACGTTATTTTATCAAAATTTGGACTTTAAATGCGAATTTCTCAAAAACCATTGACATGAGTAATTTAATTTAAATGCAGGATTATAGAACAATCTTCTGGCTTTCAAACGCAGTATAGCACTTTATTGTAAGTGTTGCCGTTGTTTTTTAATATTTTTTTTTTTCAATTTAAACCATTTTTTCTAAAAGTGCCCCTACCTCCTAAACGGAGGTTTTCTCAAAAACCAGAAGACATAGAACCATTCCGTTTTTTGTGTTCGATTCAGAACTGATAGATACATAAAACACATATAAGCTAATTTACAATTTCATTTCACAATTTTGAAAACAACCGGTCTAAACTTTTTTTTTCACGTTTTTTTATCAAAATTTGGATTTTAAATGCGAATTTCGCAAAAACTATTGATAAGAGTAATTTAATTTAAATGCAGGATTATAGAACAATCTTCTGGCTTTCAAACGCAGTGTAGCACTTTATTGTAGGTGTTGCCGTTGTTTTTTAATATTTTTTTTTTTTCAAGTTAAACCATTTTTTCTAAAAGTGCCCCTACCTCCTAAACGGGGGGAGATAGACCCCCCCTCCCATAGTAAAAAGTGCTTATTTTTGACCCCTCTACAAAACTCCGTCATCAAATCTTGGCGGCCAAGTTATCGTACTCGTGCCCTACATTCGATTAAAATTTGCAAATTCGTTGTTTTTACCTAGTGTCATACTAAAACAGCTTTAGCATCGTACTAATTCAATTAAAATTTTGCGCCATTTTGTCTACAAGCTTTTTTGGGACTTAACCCTCTACCGCATACGGACCCATATATGGAACACCATATTCAACATGATTAAAATCTATTATTTTTGCACGAGGGGGACAAAAATGCAATCTAGTATTAAACTAGGCCTAATTTACAATGATAAACCGTTTTTTATTTTTCGCGAGCTATCTGTCATTCGCCAATAATCTCATTCTTCAATCAAGTGCATTTCAGTGAAAAAAGTTCAATTTTTGAAACAGTTTTTCTTATAATATACAGGTAAGTTCGGCCGATTGTTCCGATGACGAACCCGAACCAATTCAACCGAAGACGACAAAATCCAAATCGAAGAAAACAAAGCCTGATAAAGTTAAATGGGTAACACAACACTTAGACCCCTTTGACGGGGAACATTTTAAGTTTACAGGATTAACGCAGCTACCAGAGTTTATTGAAAAATTGGAATCACCTGCAGAATTTGTCATGTCAATAGTAAACCTACCTGCATCTGAAGTATTACAAAAAAAAATTTCACTTTAACGACAACAATAATTTTATTCCCTTTGGAAACCCAAGACACGACAAGCTTTTTAAAGTGGGACCACTTTTGGACGGCATCAGGCAGCAACTTTTACTTGTGCCAAAAGAAGAATTTTTGACAGTTGACGAACAAATAATTCCAACTAAAGTTCGTCATGACCTGAAACAGTACAACCCCGCAAAACCTCATAAATGGGGATACAAAAATCAAGTCTTGAGTGGGGTATCAGGATTCAGTTATGATTTTGATATTTGCAGGTGATCAAAGTAACACTCGTCCTGAAGGCGCTCCTGACTTAGGTGTTAGTGGAAATGTGGTGACTCTTCTTTCGGAAACTGTACCGAGAAATGTAAATCATAAAATTTTCTTTGAAAATTGGTTCATTAGTCCTAAACTCCAGGTTCATCTAACGAAAATAGGTCTATTGCCACTAGGCACTGTGCGTCTAAACCGTATTCCCAATATAGAAATGCCTTCAGAGAAAGAACTTAAGAAAAAAGGAAGAGGATTCTGCATTGAAAAAGTTGCTATAATAGAAGGGGTTCGGATAAGTGCTGTCACTTGATTAGATAACAGGCCAGTTCATATGCTTTCAACATATGTAGGAAGCGAACCAGCTGCTACAAAACAAAGATATTTTAGAAAAAAAAAAGGTATAAGGAAATAAAGTGCCCTCAGGCTATAACAGTTTACAATCAGCACATGGGAGGTGTTGATTTATCAGATTCTATGCTTGGTTTATATAGAATCCATTTACGGTCCAAAAAATGGTATAAGAAGATTATTTTTCATATGGTGGATATGTGTGTTGTCAATGCTTGGATTCTGTGGCGAAGGAATAATCCACAATTATATATGGCTCTTTTTGACTTCAAGCAAGCAATCGCCGAACACCTGTGCAGATCTGGAAAACCCCTAATGTCACGGAAAAGAGGCCGCCCTACAAGTCAAGCTGCTGACCAAAGCAGAGATGGAACTCCACTGCGTGGTGGAAGTCATTTTAATTACGGAAGTTCAGCGCCATCAGAAACACCAACTCAGCCTAAAACAACCACAGCAAACCGAGCTAGTAACCAGGACTATCCCTTGACCTCAGTTAGAACTGATAAAGTTTGTCAACTAAAAACCTTCACTAAATGTAGGAAATGTAATGTCTTCTTATGTTATAATGATAAGAGAAATTGTTTGGTTAAATTCCACGAATAAAAGATATTCATGGTTTGGCCTTTAGTGTACGATATATGGACCCTTAATTTTTTGGTTGAAATTGTCTTTAGTGCATGATGACCCATATATGGGTTCTTAATATAAATATATATATGTATATTTGTAAAAAAAAAAAAGAAAAAACTATGTAAAACTTTTTCTTAAACATAAATAAATATAAATTAATGTTACACATTTTTTTGTTCATTGGATTCATAAGGTTAAGCAATTTAACCCATTTCCACAGTACTTTTCAAAATACAGACGATTGAACATACTTAATATGCTATGTGGTTTAAATGAATTTGTCGATTTATTGATTTACTTATTTATTTGAACTTTATTTTTTTTATTAAATCGCGGTATTCGTACATATTTTCAAATTTATTTTTTTGTGTGTTCACACATGGAGTCACGGCACCTTTCAGTCAGCGTGTGAACCTTCAATTGGAGATACATAGATTTTTTTCAATTTGATGTTCAATGTATTTCCCATAGAAGAAAAGCAAAAAAGGATATCAAAATCATTAATTTATCTAATCAAATTTATTTGAACTGGTATCCATATTATAATTGTAAGAGAATAGTAATATGTGTTAATTTATAATTCAGGTGAAAAATATATAAAAAAAGCTTAGTTGATCCCTTCCAATTTGTTTTCAAAAACGTAAACAAATCGTGTATGAATAACAGATGAAACCATTTTTTTTGTACAAGCAGCATTGTTTATTTTCTGTCAAGGTGTCAAGAATAAATTAATTTTTCAATGCAATTCGGCCGGCACAACAAGCTAACCCTAGGAATACATCGTCTTAAAGCGATTTAATTCAAATTAAAGTTATTGCACAAGCACTATTTGAGCCCTATATTTTAAAAGTAGGCTGCTCCCTTAAAGTGCGATATAGTCATTTTATTTGGTTTATGCGTGCAACAGATTAAACCAGCAAACAGCACCAGCATCGTCAACAGCAAACAGCACGCTGACCGGCAAACATTTCTCAAACACATTGCCACCAGCAACGTTATTTCATCTGCTTGACATTTCATATTGGAAAAAAGTTTTTCATTGTGGTGCCACTGAATATTGCAGTGAAAAAGTTGACAACACTGCACCAGCAACAGCAAATTTAGGACTTTGGCCTAATGACGCTGTTGGCGTTGCTGTTGCTGTTCTTATGTGTGTTGAACAATTGAAATACATTGGCTCTAAATTAATGGCGGCCGCTGTTGCTGTTGACGGTGCTGTTGCTGGTTCAATCTATCCCGCGCTTTAGTCGATTTTGGGTCTTGGACTTTCTGAATATATTCTATACTCTGTTCAACAAAAATTGTCAGTACAGGGAAGATAAGACGTTTTTCTCTTACACTGGTTTCATCGGCTTGCATAAGTGTGTCGTCTTTAAAAGCTCTGACAGGATTTCCTTAGTTTGCATTATAAATCGCCAACACTCAACATACTCAACTCTATAAAACTTGTTCTCAAAAGCTTCAAATCTCAAAAGCTCTTTAATAAAATTCACTGAATAAGCTCCTTGCTTGTAATTTAGAATGATAATGGTAGCTCTGTTCTGATGTATATAACAACACGAACGTTTTGACTTGACAGTATCCCTTTCCCTTCAGCAGTGGGTTTCAACGGTCGTGTTCGGGTGTACAACTTTTTGCTAAGAATTACAACAACAATTCCTTAAGGAAAGTCAGTGGCTTGCTCTTTTTTAAGTGGCATTTTTCCCAACGTAGTGCTTCCCCACACACGACCGATTTTGGCCCGTCCTCAGTCCATTTATCTTATTGGTTCAGGCGTGTATGGTCAGCTTGATATCTCAAAATAAGAATTTTGTTTTTATCAAATTGCATTTCTTTAGTTTTTCTTAAAGGACGAAAACCACTTTCATTTGTTTTAGTTAACACTACACTACACAAAATAACGGGGGTAATAAATTCACTTTTGTTCACAAACAACTAAGCCACCGAGATCGTACTACTTACCCTGTTGTGCCATAAAACTTAGAGACCACACAGAACGTAACTCAATTCCCATAAATCGCTTTAACATATGTAGTTCGATTACGGCCAAGTGTTCCGCAATCCGCATGTGTCATGCATTATTATACAATGGTATACGAGTACAATAGGAACGGCAATCGAACTATGTCAGCCAAGACAATCCAATACAGTAATACAGGTTCATATTGCAAATAAAAGCAATACTAATACAACTATGTCAAGTGCGACATATGTTGCATTAGTGAATAGTGACCTCAAAGCAGAGAAGTCGCATTTTTAAATTAATAACATTGGTGGAAACGGTGGGATTGTAAAGTTTAAGCGTCTAACTTTGCTCCCAAAATAATCAAAAGTGAAAAAAAAAATGTTCGCTTAACCATTTAAAAACTTTACACCCGCATAAGCAAAAGTGAAAGTGGACAAAAAATATTACCAATAAAAAAAATATATAAGCCAAAAAAAATGAAATACACAAAAAAAAAAACAAAAATCTAATAAGTGGACACAAAAAAAGTGAGCATACATTTAAGTAAATAAAAAAATATTATAAAAACAAAATATATATAAGATCCCACACAGGAAATCCGATACCTGTGGTCGGAGAGAAGAAAGGAAGGAAGAAATTGCCACGCCGCACAGTGGGGCGACTTGTATGGGAGAGCGGACAAAAGTCCATAAAAACCGAACCACTTAACCAATTTGGATGAAATTTTCAGAAATAAAAGTAGTTTTGGAAAGAAAGCTTCACAAAAAATTTCCACCCACTGCCACGCCCACTAACAAAAAAATCGTCAAAATTGATAAAAATCCATGTTTTGTGCCAAGAAAAGGTTCAAGATGGTGTTTTTTTTTAAGGAAGTTGGCCATTGACGTTTTACACACCCTCTTTTTGGGCGGTTTTTAATCTTTTTCTTAAATTTCTTGTACTTGTTTTGTATGTAGACAGGTTTTGTTATTGCGATAAAATCGGAACCACACAACTGATTTAAATAATATTTTCAAATATTATAAGGGATAGTTTTAGAAATGACAACAAACTATTTCCACCCACTGACACGCCCACACAAAAGTTTGTCTAAATTCCAAAGTTGGTAGGCTATATTTTGAGTAATTAGAAAAATATATTTTCGCGAAAAGAATCAAATAAAATGCTTGATAAATGCAACCATTACGTATCTATCGGTTCAGACGTTCAGTGTTTTTATGATATATATAATGGAAAGAAGCGATGCTGTTCTTATTTTATGTGGTGGTAAATCATAAAAATAATGTAACCATTAAAAGCCGACAAGTGTTAATTTACAAACGCATAGTCAAACAGCAACAGCAACAACCAGCAACACGTTTTATGTTAAGTGTTCACTACTGAAACTTGCATCAAATAATGAGCAAACTTCAAAGCAGAACCAAAAAACAACGCACAACATGTTTAAGACATTTTTCTCAATTTTGAAAAAGAGGTTTTTGATAAGAAGGAGTACGTTACAAAATAGAACTATATGAATGTAAAAAAAAACAGAAAAAGATTTTAATTTATATTAATATTTATTCTAAGTCATTAAAAAATGTATACAAGTTCTCCCATGTTACACCTAATTCTTACTGATGCGACATTTAACTCTGTTTAAAAAAAAAATTTAAAAACACTAATTTATTCAATATTGTTATCATATATTGCAAGCTGTAAGTAAATATTGTAAATTTTTCCTAATTATTGACTAAAGATTGTACAAATACAATACAAATATTCCTTTTTAGGACACAGAAGTGAAAAAAAAAAGATTTTTTTGCAAGATTTCGTAACTTTAAACCTGCTCACTGTGCGGATTTGCAGGTATTTGCAGCTAAATTTTGTTTGAATGTAAACTTGGACATGTCTACATCGAGAAATTAGCTATCTCAGAGCAGAGGAACGTGGAGCTTTTTTTATATGACTACAACTTTCCATTACTGTGGACTGAGTCTTATTTTGTGCTGCCGTAATTCACTCAAATTTTTTTTGCTGAGTTTGACCGCTGTATTGTACTCGTATTATTAGGCATCCCAAATAAGCAAACAAAAAACAATCCCATTTTTAGTTCATCCCGAATAGACGTAACACCCTAGGAAAGTCAAATCAAATTCCCACACTATTTCAAATATTTTGACTTTGAGCGCCTTTTTACGTGTTAAGACTTCAGTTTTGGCCCAAATCCTTAGTGTACCCAGATTCTCTGGCTAATTTACTGTGAGAAACATGAATCAGCTAATCGAAATCAGCACTTTTGCAAAATCGAGTTTTGTCCGCCTTGGCCCCACTGTGCGCCGCCGGCGCACATATGTGGTCCAAATTTGGTTAAGAAATAATTATTAGAAAAAAGTATGAGTTTTTGATGTTGTACTGAAATATTTTTTTTTGTTTTAGTAAAATATGAACTTTTTATTTTGAATAAAGTAGAACAAACTATGTGTTGAGGGAATGATTTTTCCCTATATTTTCTTAGGAAGAAACGTTTTGAACAATATTCGATGGCGATAATTTAACCTAAGAAAAACTACGAAGATCGAATTTAAGAAATAAAACAAGTTTAAGTCAAGTTTCTTTAATTCACAAATTTAATTTTTATTGTACACGCAAGTGTGGTATAACGACGACTGACTCCTTGATATCTTCTTTGCTCTTTTTACATTTAATGAGCCGTAAAATTGGGTGATTATTTAACAGTTGTAGATTAAGTACATAAGTAATTTCTTTTACATAGGTTTGACAGTTTTACTTCATGATTTTATTTTACATTTTTTTGCATGTTAAAAGTTTTACATTTTTTTTTTTAAGATTTAAGGTTTATTTTTACTTTTTACTTTTTAAGTTTTAGATTCTAAGTTTTAATTCAAATAGATTTAAAAAGAAAATTAGTATAAGGCATGTTGCATGATGTCTTAACATACCGCCGGCTTTGAATAAGCCTAAGGCTATTCAATTATCTTCTATAGGTAGTGGTGCAATTCTATGAATGGTTCTTCGAAGAATGCCTCTTTTAGTTTTCAATTCTACTACGCGAAGGCGAACACGTCCATCTGGTCCAGGTATAACTTTTATAACTCGCCCCAGTAACCATTGTTGTGGCGGAATGTTATCTTCCGAAATCAATACCAGAGTTCCGACTGCAACATTTGGTGACGTTGACCTCCATTTTACTCTTTGCTGAAGACTTAGCAAATACTCCTTTGACCATCTTTGCCAAAAATGTTGTTTTATCACGGATATTTGTTGCCACCTGTCTAAAAGAGATAATTTTTTAAAGTTAGTACTATAAGGTTCAACCATTGCGACCAGTGCTTGGCCGGTCCAGAAGTGTGATGGTGTCAAGGCTTCTTCATCATTCGGGTCTGCTGATAGAGAACACAAGGGCCTTGAATTTAAGATGGCTTCAACTTCAACACAAGCCGTAGAAAGTTCCTCAAAAGTCAGGAATGTGGAGTTCAATGCGCCAACCAATAGTCTCTTTGCCGATTTGACAGCTGACTCCCAAAGACCTCCAAAGTGGGGTGACCGAGGTGGAATATGGTGGAATTCAACCATCTGAGAGGAACACCAAGATGCTATCATTCTTTGGGTTTGTTCTTCCAAAAAGCGCTTGCGGAATTCGATCATGAGATTTCGAGCGCCCACAAAATTTGTGCCATTGTCACAGTACAAGTGCTGACAAAATCCACGACGCCCAATAAACCTTCGAAACGCTGCAATAAATGATTTGGCAGATAGGTCCGATACGACCTCAAGATGAATTGCTTTAGTAGCAAAGCAAACAAACACGGCGATGTATGATTTATAGGGCTGCTTCCCCCGAATGCGATGCGTCGTCTGAATTGGTCCGCAAAAATCCACGCCTGATATTAGAAATGGCTTTTCAAATTTGACCCTCGTTTGAGGAAGACTTCCAATGATTTGGTGATTCAGTTTCGGTTTGTAGTGGAAGCAGTGAATGCAAGTTTGGACTACCTTTCTTGCAAGAGTTCTAGCGTTTATCACCCATACTTGCTGTCGACTTATTGATACCAGTGCTGTGGGACCTGCATGATAAAACTTGGTATGTAAGTAGGTAAAGTAAGTTTTTATAAATTTAGAATTTTTCGATAAAAGTAGAGGGTGTTTGCTTTCATATGGGAGGGCTGCGTTTCGAAGACGACCTCCTACTCATAAGACACTAATGTTGTTTTTACTATCTAAAAATAGACAAAGTGATTTTATAGCACTTTTTGATTTAAGTTCCTGCTGATTTTGAAGGTCACTAATTTCCTCCTCGAATTCACGTTGCTGGATGTTCCAAACAATGCGTACAAATGCAGTGTGAATTTCATTTACACTAAGCTGTAGTCCAGGTTGATAGTTTTTTCCTATTTTCAAGCGATTGAAATATCGAAATATGATTGCAAATACTCTACATGTTTTCTCGAAGTCGCTGAATTTTTCATAGGCCAAAAACTCGGATGTGGTTGAAAGTAAAACAGTGGGTTTTGTTCGTTTCTCTAGTTCCGATCTTACCGCATGTCTTTGTTGACGTGGCCATTCATCTTTTGGTCCCCATAAGAATTGAGGGCCTTTAAACCAAATCGATTCCGGGAGATCAGATACTTTTGACCCTCTTGACACAATATCTGCAGGATTGGATTTCGAATTAATATGCAGCCACTGCGATGTTTTTGTTAACTCCTGAATTTTTGATACTCTATTGGCTACGAAGGTATTCCAGTTTGATGGGTCTACTGAAAGCCAATCCAACACGACCTCAGAATCTGTCCATAAATACGTACAATCACTGTTATATAAGTGTTCATATATAGAACCTATGTTGTTTTTAACGCGTTCCATTAGCTCTGCAAGGAGAAGAGCACCACAGAGCTCCAACCTAGGTAACGACTGAGTTGAAAGTGGTGCTACTCTGGATTTCGCAGTAATTAAATTTACAAAGATGTTGTCCATTATGTCAACAGAGCGAACATATATACAGGCTCCAAATGCGCGTATAGATGCATCTGAAAATCCATGCAGTTCTATGTAGCTTATTGCGTTCTGTGAAAAATCGTACCTTGGAATTTTGACGTGAGGTAATGCCGTGAGGTCATCTAAATAGTTTATCCAACTATCATGTATTTCCATAGGTAATGACTCATCCCAGTTTAAGCTGCTTTTCCACAATTCTTGCATGAATATTTTTGCTCAAACAACTATGGGATTGATTAGTCCTTAGAGGATCGAAAAGACGGGAAAGATCTGAAAGAACCGAACGCTTGGTGATTTTTCCAACCTTACTAATGGATGGTGAAATTAATCCAAAAGCATCACCACGAGGATGCCAAACTAGGCCTAATACCTTGATAACGTTAGAATCATTAATACGAAGCGGTTTTTCTACATCTTCATCGGCAATACCTTCCAATGTTGAGAGATCGTTTGAATACCACTTTCTAAGGGTAAAGTTAGCTGATAAAAGCAATTTATTTACGCCTTCTTGAATGATTTTTATTTCTTGTTTTGTAGCTGCTCCAGTAATAAGATCGTCTACATAGAAATCTCTAAGAACTACCTGAGCTGCTTTTGGGGTTTTAAATTTATTGTCTTCTGCAATCTGCTTTAAACATCGCGTAGCCAAATAAGGTGCTGGGGCCGTTCCATATGTGACGGTTTTTAAACGATAAGTTTTGAGTTGATTGGTTGGATCGTTGCGCCACAAAATGCATTGATAATAGGAATCGTTATTCTTTACATGCACCTGACGATAGATTTTAGAAATGTCTGCAGTTAACGCATACTTGTGGAATCGAAATCGAAGTACTATATCAAACAGGTCGTCTTGTATTGTGGGCCCAACCATCAGCGCATCATTAAGCGACAGGTTTGTTGATGTTTTGCAGCTGCAGTCAAACACAACTCTTAACTTTGTCGAAGAAGAGTCGGGTCGGATAACACATTGGTGTGGAGTATAGTATTTGAATCTAAATATTTCGCTTGGATCCACAACCACCATATGCCCTAAGGCTTCATATTTCGATAAAAATGCTGAGTACTGTTCTTTTAGCATAGGATTCCTTTCTAATTTTCTTTCTAAATATAGAAACCTCTTATATGCGCATGAAAAAGATTCACCAAGTCTCTGTACCTCTTCCTTAAAAGGCAACTTTACCAAAAAACTTCCGGTCGGCAATCTAATTGTTGTACTTTGGAATAATTCCTCACAGCGTTTTTCCTTTTCACTGAGTCCCACATCCATTGAAATAAGATTTTCAATCTTCCAAAAGCGTTCCACTAAACTGTGAAGATCTTCGTCAGAGACGTTCTTTTCTATGCTGCTTGATATAACATGGCTGTACTGTTGTTGATTTGGTCCCTTTTCAAATCTGCCTGCCACAATCCACCCCAGTAAAGTTTTTTTGTAAAATACCAAGTTTAATTTGACCAACTGATAATACCTTAAAGAACGTATCAGCGCCTACCAACATATCGATTCTACTTGGCAGATTAAAATAAGGGTCGGCCAGATCAATGTTGTTGGGAAGATTCCATTCATCAACATCTATTTTCTCATTTGGTTGAAATCCTGTTATGCATTTGAATACAGCCAATTGCAAAGGGACTGAAAAGTTGTTGAGACGTGAACCTATGGCAGCGTTAGTCTGGTATCTGTATGCTGACTTGCTCATACCTAATCTATTCGCTTCCGCATAAACAACCTCTTGTTTAAGATCAAGGCGGTGAGCAGCATTTTGGGTTATGATATTAAGCTGAGAAGCTGAATCAAGTAACGCACGAATCGGCTGCCAAGTACCAGTTTTGTTACGAATATTTACTATCGCTGTAGCAAGGAATACGTAACCACTCGCTTGAGTAGTACTTCTGCCGACAAGTGACGTGGGTGTTACGGCTTCCGGAACAAATATATCAGAAGAACTCTGCTGAATACATCCAGGTGAAACTACAAACCTGTGTAACTTCGGATGATGGGGACGGTCACACACCTCACAGTTGCGTCGGGAACATTGCCTTACAGTGTGACCTTTAGTCAAGCATTTAATACACAGTCCTAAAAGTTTGGCTTGATTAAAGCGTTCCTGAGCTGAGAGTTTCAGAAACGATGGACAAATATCTATAAGATGTGAATCCTTGCAAAATGAGCAAAGTGTACTTGGTCCAGCAATTGCAAATGTACTCTGCGAGTTTCTTTTCGGTTTTTTCCGAAAACGACCCTTCGGTTCATGATTCATGGATGAGCGACGCTCCGTTGACGCAGAGGTTTCACTAGACTTTCTCGCTTCTAAAGCCTGACAACGACGAACAACGATATTTGAAAAGTCTGCCCATGATGACAGCTTATTAAAGTCTATAGAATCGTCCCACTTTGCCACCGATTCATGATCGAGTCGCTCAGTAGCAAGTCGAATTATAATTGCATTTGTTACATTCTCGTAACTACCTAACGAAAGCCTCGCACTCAAATGTGCACTCATACTGTCCATCAGAGCCCTTATTTGGTTGGCACATGGCTTGGATACCTTTCCTAATTCAAACATATTTGTAATGTGCTCTTGAAACATGAGTTTCTTGTTATCAAATCGTTCCTTCAACTTTTCCATAGCTTTATTATAATTAACGTCAGTAACCTCTAAGTCACAAATGGTAGACAACGCAGCATCTTGTAGACATCCCTTCAAGTAATTAAACTTTTCTATACGATCTAGTTTCGTGTTGTTGTGAACTAGCTTATTGAATATCCCAATGAAGTTTGGGTACTCAGAATATTTTCCACCAAAGAATGGAAGCTTAATTTTTTGCAAACTGGAACTACACCCATTATTGGGCACTGAAAACGAAGTACTTAGAATACTTGAATCAACTGATTTTGCTTTATGGCTTTCTATTAAGCCCATAATCAAAACTTTGGCTTCGACATATGAATTTTCCAAATCACCTCGAGTATTAGCATTATCTTCAGTTGGAGTAAGTTTTTCTATATTATTTTGTGTAGTTAGCAGTTGCTTGAAATATGCTTCTAAAATGCCTAACCTACATTCGAGTTCCGACAAAGATAAATATTCTGATCTATCTTTTACGTACTGACGTATGCGCGTTATACTCCCCTTTGTGGTTGATCGCAGTGTTTTAAGCTCACTTAATCCTTTCGAGAAATCTGATGCCTTTGGATTATCCAAATCTTTGGTTTTCTCCTTGGCCAAGGTATGAATTTTATTATATTTTTTAAATAAAGGTACGCATTTTTCTAAAAATAATGGGCTTAATCAGCTCGTTCTGATAATTAGAACCGAAGAAATTATTACTATTTGATATACACCACCTTCAAAACCGAGTTTTTGAAAACCGATTCAATAAGACAAATTTGAACATAACTTCCAGATTCGCAGGCATCCGCAGCTGATTTTTTCTGTGTTGTTACTTGAAGGTATGGAGCACACATTAGGGTACTTCACTACGTGTAGGCAAGTGTAGATAAAATTGAAGCTCAAAAAGTTTTCATCAAAACCATTTTTTGTTAGTACCCATATCCGACGCTTCTTATAGAAGGCTTCTTTTATAAATCACTAATTTTTTTTTAGATAACCAAGAATAGATCAACCAAACGGTATATAAATTTTAAGAATTTAATTTAAGGAACTTCGGTAAAAACATCTAAAATTTTGTTGAAAATACGGTTCGCGACTTGAATAAATTTTTCTTGGATTTTGGGGGCTTGTAAAATATATATGCAAAAAAATACTCTGAAATCATATATACTCCGGATATATAAAAGTACTTAGACATAAAACTTAAAAGGCTCCTCATTACTTTCTGAAATGGATTTTTTTTCGCTCTAAAACCACTGTGCGCCGCCGAGGCAATTAACATCAAATCAACATTAATCGTGTAACACCACTCAACATCAACCTCAACACCAATTTCAACACGTTATCGTAAGCAATAATTTTATTAGTTATTATTATATCTATTATTTTTTTTAACTATATCACTATATCCACACACCATACATATAATAATAATTATTCTTTGCGTGTAATCAGTTTTCCTGTAACTTTTTTTTTCTGTTCATTATTGTTAATGAATCCCCGTCCAAACTCCAAATTAAAGTTTCTGTTCTCCCATTCGGTTGGTATACGTCTGGTTTGAATCTTAATATTTCGCTAAGAAATAGAAAGATCCCACGTCCCCGTAGATCCTCAGATAGTGAGTTTATGGTTGTTATTCCACCCACACAAAGTGGGTCAAAAAATTCAGACTCCATCCTTTCCAAGTCCAACAAAAAACAAACCACAATGATTTTTAACGTTTCTCAAGCTATTAAACTCATACCTAAGTTTAATGGTAGTGCAAAAAATATAGATAGATTCATTTAGTTGGTAGACTTGCAATCTGAAAAGACTACCACTGAACCGGGCATATAATGTTATAATCAAGTATAACGTGTATAATGCCTGGGAAGAGTTGAAAGTAGCACCTATAAAAAACTTTTGAAAAACTATATGCAAGTGATACAGACC
This sequence comes from Chrysotoxum bicinctum, assembly GCA_911387755.1. Taxonomy (NCBI): domain Eukaryota; kingdom Metazoa; phylum Arthropoda; class Insecta; order Diptera; family Syrphidae; genus Chrysotoxum; species Chrysotoxum bicinctum. The sequence goes on along the minus strand of OU426987.1, from coordinate 128,673,126 downwards.
GACGATTTTCAATTTAAACAAGGGCTTAACGAGCCCATAAGTGCCTTCGCGGATAGGGCTAACTCCCTTTTCCATGAGATAAATAATGCTAACGCTAGCACTGGAGATAACGCTGCTAATACAGCCATCAGGAACCTCAACAGCAAAACTATTTTAAAACACTTCTGTAAAACTCCAGCTAAAAATCCTGGTTTAGTGCGCTAGATGTACAGATTTAGATGAAGCTATAGATATTGCAATGGAAGAACAAATACTCGTAAAAAACAAAAATAATGTCAAAATCGCCGAACGATGATGCACAACACAGCAAATTAAAACAGATTTTTAAACAACAGAACTTACATACCTAATTCTAATCTAAGTCAGCCTGAGAGAGTCACACACCTCAATATGGAGCCACGCAAAGTTCGGGAAACTACCAAGGCCCTGGCCTGTCAAACACCCGGAGCCAGGTAAAGCACATAAATTAAGGTGTAAAGACAAAAACAAATCCACTGCATCAAGAATCTCAAAATGAAGATTCAATTTCTATGTACCTATCCACTGAATCCACTGTATCATGAATCTCAAAATAAAGATTTAATTTCATTTAATCCGTCACTAAACCCACTGAATCCACTGTCTTAAGACAAAAAAGTAGACCCATTTAGAAACAAAAACGTCGAGTTGCCAAATTTTAGCAAAAAAGGGATTAAATTCTAAGTACGACAAAGACTATTGAATAAATACAAATATTGTACTACATCAAAAGCACCAGCAAAATAGAAGTACCGCACAAATAAATAATTTACAAGATTTCCCAAACGAACTATTGAGCTCTGATTTAAATAACTTTTATAACACCCATTCTAAAAATATGCAAAATCATAACGAAAAATAAAAACCTGTCTACAGTCTCAAAAGCGAAAATAATACAACTTCTAAGGATATACTATCTCCAACCAAAACATTATGCTCTTAGACACAGGTGCAAGCTTGAGATTAATAAAAACTAGCCGACCAGCTTTCGAAATTCGAGTGCCAATTTATTTATTTGATTCATTATCATTCAATAAGACAGAGAATTCATGATTTTTTTAAATTGTTGAATGCAATGAGAAGTACCTACTAAGCACTCAATCCTCGAGTCCAAAGGAAAACAGTTAATGGTAAACAAACTTTCAAATCTATACATATTTTTGACACATTAACAATTATTGTTTCTATTCTTTCCTGTCATTGTCCTTCAGCTGTTGTTATGGCCATAATATTGGAATCGAACCCACGTCGCCGGAGTGACGTCAACCTGTGAATTTTGTGTTACATCTAAAACTTTCACTCTCATCATTTGTTCATATCGCGGCAATAAAAAAATATTTATCATTCTATTGGGACTCGAACCCACGACGTTGCAGTGACGTCAACCTGTGGATTTTGTGTTACATATATGTGATTTTTTTTTAAATTTCATTCTCATCATTTTTTCATAATGCGCCTAAAGAAATATAGCTAATTTCAAAAACATAAATTCAATTTACTTTTGTAAAACTTTTTTTGTTTGCACATCGATCGGCCAGCTTTTTATTGTCAACAAAAAATGATATAAATGGAAGTGTTCCGAAAATGAGGTAGGTTTGAGTTGAGCCCATGGAACGCATTCAGCCATGGAGATTTAAATTTGTATCGTAAGTCATGACGACGCGACGTTTCACGTCTGCAATTTTTTTTTTTCTCAAAAAATACATTTCGAGTAGATATTCTCTTTTTTCGCAAATATTTAAAGTTTAAATGCAGACAAATTTAAATAAGTTTTGAAAATAATTGACTTATACAAATACGCAGAGCTTACACTTTTGAATGAATACCCCTATTATTGTAAAGCCATAACTGCAATGAACTTGAAAAGTGAAAATGTTAAAAAAATCTGCTCTAATTTTTCAACTCAATTTAAAATTTTATCTCCCATCTCAAAAAACCAAAAAGTAAATGTTTCACTTTTTGAATAAATTGCTTCAGAAAATGACCGATAGATGCCGCCAAACTGAAAGCAACAGATGTCGCTAGTGTATGTGTGTATTCTTATTCATTTTTGCACTTATTGTATTTTTTGGAAAAATTGCCAATTGTAGTTAACGCTTGATGGTTTAAATGGTTCTACCTTTTTACTTTTTCACTTTTTAAAAACACTATTACATGGAATACATTTTTTTCAGAAAATCACCGATAGATGTCTGAACTGAAATTGTATGGTGTAAATTAAACGCTCAGTCGATTTGACATTTCTAATTATGTGTCAGTCGATTTGACATTTCTAATTTTTTTGTTTTTGTTTTCCGGGCATTTTTTTTGCAGTTTTTATTTATTGTTTTAAACAATTTCGGTGTAGTATATTTAAATAATTTTGGCATTCTGCACATCTATGCAAAAAATGCTTTCGTTTAATATGCAATTGATGGACCTTCGGTTTTTGTGGGCCGCTAAAAGTGCACCACAAAGAACATGTTCGCCGTTTTATTATATGATAAGTAAACTTAATGAAGAGCTTTTTGTTCATACTAACAATATAATTGAAATTATGGGCATATGTAACACTCCCACATCAACACTAGGCACACTTCTTTTTAATATAGCAATATCAGGCGTAAATCCAAAATTTTTATTTCGTGTAGTGCCTGAAAATTTTCCAATAACACGGGATGGAATTTTAGGTGAAGACCTGTTTCGAAATTTTAACGCTAAGTATAAAGACAATACTTTAGTTTACCATTTCAAAGATAAAAGATGAACCACAGATTTCATAGGTAAACGAAAGTCTATGAATGAGCCCACAAGCGGATATATGGGCATTGGGCATATCCACAGAATCTTTCATTTTCAACAATTGATTTTTTTTTTTATTTTGAGGCACACCTATAAACCAACATTTTTTGGATTGTTTGTCATCTAAATAACAAGAAAATTCTTGCGTGATTCATTTTAAAACTTCGTTAACAAGGGCAAGAAAAAAAAACTTCATTAAATAATCAAAGCAAAAAGCAGAGTAGGTACGAGTATTTAAATACAAATAAATTTCCATATATGGTAAAATTAAATTATTTGAATATATTTATTATGCCAATAAATCACAAAATTACTTTCGTTCGAAACTATACTATGTGCGTGTAAACACATTCTTTTAAAACTATCTTCAAAATATTTACGCCGCCCAAGACTCGAACCCAGAATCCTTGAGTCAGCGTAAGGTCATGCAACATCGCTTTTACTGCGCCAAGCCAGTTTTGTTATTATTATCGTTTTTTTTATATTTTTTTGGAGTTATTTAACTTTACGAAGCTTGGCTTTATTTTGATTTCGTTATTTACTAGAAGAATATCTGAATTTAAATATCTTTCGTTTTGTGCAGTACAGTGAAAATGTCTGCATTCAATGAAAAACACTTATTTCGTAATAAATTTTGATTTTGTACTTTTGTACAAACTTTAAAATTTCAAAATTTAGATCAACAGCCTTATTTTTACTGTTGATTATTAGTAAAATTATGATTCACAATCGTTTATTTTGTTCTAAGATCTTATCGATAGGTGTGCCGCTAAGAAAATCACATTGTATTTGTATTTGTATTTTATTGTAGCTCAAATTATAAACATTTTATCTTAAATAGTACTTATATTGCACACTTTACAGAGATATGGTATAACTCTACCTTACAACTGAACAAATATTATTATTATTACAAATATCACAGATTAATTAGAGAAAATTAGAAGGAAAAGCTACAAGAAAAACCTTCATAATATTTAGTTTGGGATTTCCATGAGAGAGGATAAAAGGGGCGACAGACGTACTTAATCTCAAATATTAACATTGACTTAACGTTGATAAATTGACAAACATATAATAAATTAATAAGTAAATTAACATTTAATCACAGAGAATAAATAAATACAGGAAGTAATTAACAGATAATAAATAAATAAATAAATAAATTAATAAATAACTAAATAAATAAAAAAATAAATAAATAGATAAATAAATAAATAAATAAATAAACAAATAAATAAAGAAACAAATAAATAAATTAAATATATAAATAAATTAGTGATTTTTTTTTTTTTTTTTTTATTTTATATATATATATGTGTATTTTAAAGAGCCAAGTTTAAGATTAAGTAGTTTTCAGACATACTACATGAATGATTATAGCGCTGAAACAAATAAGAGATTCTACTCGAACTCTTATCGATGCCAGCCAATGCATGAAGATTATCAGTCGAATAGTGCCAAGGCAGCTTAAGCATCATTTTTTAAACTTTATTTTGGGTTCTTTGTAATCTAAGTAGGTGGGCCTTGGCGCAAGTACCGCAAACAGGCGAACCATAAAGAATAATGCTCTGAAATATTACTTTATAAATTATAAGTTTGTTTTCAATAGATAGTTACGATTTCCTGTTTATGAAGGGATATAGAATTTTAACAACTAAGTTTACTTTATTAATTATCTCCTGGATGTGAACTCCAAAGGTCAACGTTTTATCTAGAGTTATTCCTAAGTATTTTACACTTGATTTCCATTCTGTTTGTACACCATTTATTTGAAGCGTATTACTGGGTAAGAAGTAAGCTTTTCTTTTACGTGTGAAAAAGACAGCTTGAGTTTTCCCAGCATTAATTTTTATTTTCCAGTCGTTAAAATAATTTTGTACTGTATACAATGCAGATTGCAAGTTAGTTTCAATTATAAAACCAACCAAATCAGATGAATACAAACAGGTATCGTCCGCGAAAATTGCAGATTTACATTCCGTAAAATGTGGAAAGTCGTAGGTGTATATTGTATATAAGATGGGACCAAGGACTGATCCCTGAGGTACACCCGCAACGACTGAATGGATATCAGAAAAACAGTTGTTTACAAAGACTTTAAAAAATCTATCACTCAAAAACGAATGAATTAATTTAACAATATTGATTGGAAAATCAAGAACCATAAGTTTGTGAACCAAACCATGATGCCATACTGTGTCAAATGCTTTTTCAACATCTAAAAGTATCATTCCAGTACTCTTGCCTAAATCTAAATTGCTTTTGATGTCTTTTGTTATTCGATGTACCTGTTGAACCGTACTATGATGGCTTCTGAACCCGAACTGTTCTGCAGGAAGGATATCATGAGTATTTAAATGCATAATAATTTTATTTTTGATAAGTTTTTCAAAGCATTTGCTTAAAGAGCTAAGCAAACTGATTGGCCTATAACTGCAAGGTAAGGAATGATTTTTCCCAGGTTTTGGAATTGGGATGATTTTAGCTGTTTTCCATTCGTTAGGAAAATAGCTTGTTTTAAAACAAGCTACAAAAATGATTTGAAGAAACCTTATAGCTGTTTCGGGCAGGTTTTTTAAAACGATATTTTTCAATCCGTCTAACCCTGGGCTCTTAGAACTTCTTAAATTATTGAGAACTGTTTTGACATCTTCCAATGAGACTACAACATCATCAACTTGAACCTGCTGAGTACTTAAGAATGACATTGATCGATGCACAGTTTCTTCAACATATCTACTGGTTGCAATGTTATTTAAAGCTAGGTGATTGGAAGAAAATTCATTCGCAAGAGCATTCGCTTTTTCATTATTTGTCAAACAGATCGAGGTCCCAATTTTGAACGCTGGGATTTGAAAATTCTTTTTTTTAACAATTTTGACAAGATTCCAGAATGGTTTGCTAGCTTTATTTAAAGTTTGGAGTTTTTTGTTCCAAGTAATGTTTTTTAGATTATTGGTTGCAATTTTTATTATATTAGTAAGCAATTTTGCTTCTGATAAAAATATATAATTTCTTGTTCGCATCCATAACGATCTGTTCTTATTTCTTCGTTTAATCAACTCCACAAGTTTAGATGGAAGGCAATTCGAAATTTCAGTGGTTGATTTTTTTTAGGAACAGACTCAGCAACACTATCCAGAGTCACACTTGTAAAATAATCAACGGCTTCATTAATATCTTCTTTGTAGTCATCATTGAGGTCTATTAACGATGCATTTTCTAATTTTAGCCTTACTTTTTTTTTGAATCTCCCCCACTTAGCGTTTTTGAAATCTAAAACCCAGTTTTCATTTTGAATAGGTGAACAATAAACACTACATAAAACAGGCAAATGGTTTGAACTTAGTTCATTAATTGTAACAGACTGGCTAAAAAGAGCTGGCATGTTTGTTAAAAAAGATCGATTGTTGAAGGATTTGTTCTATCATTAGGTGGAATACATGTAGGATTTGGAGGATATAAAATATGAAAAGGATGTCTAGAATTAAGGTCTGACAAAATGTTTCCCCATGCATTGGCTCTGACTCATCCCCAGTTTCGGTGTCTATTAGTAAAATTATGATTCACAATCGTTTATTTTGTTCTAAGATCTTATCGATAGGTGTGCCGCTAAGAAATTCACATATTTTAAACGAATCACGTTCTCAATTTTAAACTTTAAAATGACTTTATTTATTTTTAAATAGAGGCATATGATCCAATTAAATTTTAATTGATTCATTGATTAAGCCTATAAAACACTACCAGAATCGATCGTTGAGATATTTATACAGAAAAAGATCAGATATTAAAATTTGTAAAAACGCAGGTACGCTAATTTCATTGCTTTGTACTAGTTTTTAAATGGTAGCACACCTTTCTTTCGAGGTTTTTCTATCAGTGTATATTTTTATTTATTATATTTTAATGATGTTAAGTTGTTTCAAAGGTCGTTGAAACGTTTTTCGTTTATAAAACTGAAGAAATTTGCATCTGGTACGCTTGAAATTTGCAATATTTAGCCAATTTTTTATTAATTTTAATTAAAAATTTTGATCCAATCAAGTCACAAGTAGGTTACATAATTGAAATAAGTCGTGATACAAAAATCTATCCACTTCGAAAGTGCCAATTTTATGTCTAAGGCTTAATCATACTGTGGTAACATAAAAGGTAAAAATACTCGTACTGTGGATATGCCCATATATATACTATATCCGCATTAAAGGCCAACAACGAAGATGTCGTTTTACAATATCTAAATTTAGAATTTGTAAATAGTAATGACTACTACATTTATAACCTAAATTCATTTGATACTCAAACTAATTTAAACGACAGATTGAGTAAAATCCGAAACCAACTTCTACTAGATCACCTAAATATTGAAGAAAAGAAATCGATTGTTGATATCTGCCGTAATTATACAACCTTTTATTTTTTCTCGATGGCAATACCCTGTCAACTACTTCTGGGATTACGCATCAAATAAAGACAAACCCAAACATTAGACCGTATCGACTAGCACAAATTCACACAAACGAAATAAGGAATTAAGTAGACAAAATCTTATCTTAATTAGACCAAGTTCAAGTCCATGGAATGCCCCCCCTAGTCGTGCCAAAGAAAGGTAAACAGAAGTTGCGAGTAGTAGTGGACTACAGGAAACTTAACGGAGTGACCATCGGGGATCCGTCTACTATACCTAATATCGAAGACATCCTCGGACAATTAGGTGATTCAAAGTGCTTCACAACACTGGACCTACACAAGTAGCACAGAATTACTTAACGAACTCTTTAAGAATTCTAAATCGGTATCTGACATCTTCTATAAGACGGATTTAAGTTCCTATTAAGTAGAGAAAAGGCGCAAGTGGGCGGTCCGATAGAAGGAAATAAGAAGATAAATTGAGTCTTAAAATGATCTTAAATCGGGATATCATTCTTCTTAAATACTTCATTACTCCTTCTTAAATAAATCCTTACATCTTCTTAAATACTTCTTAACTCCTTCTTAAAGAGTCTTAAAAAAATTATTAGAAACAATAAAAATAAATTTTTTTTATTATCTGTTTGTTTTTTTTTTATTATTGTTTATTATATTCTAGTCTTTATGTGAATTTTTGCTGCAATGAAAGAATTTTAAAAGTTAGTTTTTTTAATTTACCTCTGTGCTTCCACTGAGATTCGAACCCAAGTCCTCTCGCTTGCCGTGCTTGTGCTCTACCTATTGTGCCACTGTGACACTTAAAATATCTTGTCTCAAAGTGCTACTCAAATAACTCTCTCGTGTTTTTAATATTATACTCTTTAAGAAGACTTAAATACGTATTAAAGAATCGGAAAAATAAAGGAATGTTTTTAGAAGGATTAAAGAAGGAATTAAGTAACAAAAACAACCGATTTAAGAATTGCCAATTTAAGAAGTATTTAAGAATGCTTTAAGTAGAAGTAAACACACCATGTTAAGTTCTGTAAAGCAATACCTAAAAAAGACGAAATTAAGACGGAATTAAGTAGCCATAAATCGGCACACCTACCCAATAAAGAAGGAATAAAGTATGAATTAAGTATGGACATTTTGTCAGTTACATAAACGGATGTCATCAAAAAAGTCACATTTTACATAAATACTATTTTAATTGTTGTTTGTCTGCAATAATGAAACAATCTCTTTTTTTTTTTTAATATTTAATAAATTCGGTTAACACATTTTGCTTTCCACCTAAAACTAAAAGTACGAAAACGGCGTTATAAATCATACTATTTCAGAAGACTTAAATACGTATTAAAGAATCTGAAAAATACCGATTTAGGACCAAAACAAAAAAGTTATGTTTTTAGAAGGATTAAAGAAGGAATTAAGTAACAAAAAAAAAACGATTTAAGAAATGCGAATTTAAGAAGTATTTAAGAATGCTTTAAGTAGAGTAAACACACCAAGTTAAGTTCTTTAAAACAATACCTTATAAAGATCATATTAAGATGGAATTAAGTAGGCATAAATTGACATACCTAATAAAGAAGGAATAAAGTATGAATTAAGAAATCTGATACCGAAATTATACCATTTTGTGCTACTTGTGTAGACTGTGGATTTCATCAAATTGAAGTTAATGAGGAAGACAAAGAAAAAACAGCATTTAGTACACCAAATGGACATTTCGATTTCAACAGAATGCCATTCGGTTAACGTAATGCCCCTCTCACTTTTCAGCGGGTATATCTAGACGATATAATGATATATGGAAAGAATTTAAGTGATCATAAAAAAAAAAAACTAAATGAAGTATTTCAAGCTTTAGATAAATACAATCTAAATATTTAGTTAAAAAAGTGTGAGTTTTTATAAAAAGAAGTCATGTACTTGGGACATGTTATTTGAGAACCGGGAGTAAAACCTGATCCAGAAAAGATCTCGGCCATTCAAAATATAGAGAATCCCAAAACCCAGAAAGACATCAAATCTTTTTTCCTTTTTCTTTTTAGTATAGGTTAGGTTAGGTTAAAGTGGCTGCTGACCGGAAAAGGTCAGCACACTTAGACCAATATTTGGTCCGTTGTGAGACCACAAGGATTTCAAAAATCCCCCTTACTCGTTAAACCATTTTGAGCTAATAATGAAGCGTTTGAGACAGTGAATGTCTGAATTATTTAGATCACTAGGATCGTTATAGTAGTAGTCTCCCAAGTGGAGTCTACGTCTTTGCGCTAGGGCAGGACAAGAGCATAGAAGGTATGGAATTGACTCCTCTTCTTCTTCATCCATGCAGCTTCTGCAAAAATCATTTGCAGGAACTCCAAGACGAGAAGCATGTCTTCCTATTAGGCAGTGCCCAGTAAGGACACCTATAATGGAGCTAATATGCAATCTACCAATAGAAATGTTTTGAGCGTTTAGCATCAAATAATGGCCAAATCAGTTTAGTAGACCGGCAAGTTGGGGTGCTGGTCCACCTGTGGTTAGCTTTCTTTATGGTATCTTGCTTTAGCATGAGTTTACAAGTAGCTAGGGGTATACCGATGTTAGATTTGCTATCCAACAAAGGTAATATTGTTCCGTTTTTTGCAAGTTCGTCAGCTTTACAATTTCCTGGAATGTCTCTATGCCCCGGCACCCATGTAAGGTGAATGTTAAACTGTTTTGACATCTCCACCAGAGATGATCGACAATTTTGGGCTGTTTGTGAGTTAATGGAGACAGAGTCCAGTGACTTTAAGGCAGCTTGACTGTCTGAGAAGATACGTATATCGGTTGTCGATATAACGTTTTCTTTTAGCCAAGAGAGGACTTATTTTATTGCTAAAAGCTCTGCCTGGAACACGCTACAGTGATTGGGAAGACGAAAAGATAGACAAAGATTTAATTTTTCGGAGTATACGCCTCCACCGACCCCGTCATCGGTTTTAGATCCATCTGTATAGAAATGAATTGCTTCGTCTATCAAAAACGACTCATTTTCCCAAGAATACCTGGAAGGGATGGATACTTGAAAATTTTTATCAAATTTTGGATGAGGGGTGGTGTAATCGACGTTACTAGGTAGACTACTGAACGAGCTCAGTATAGTAGAGTGACCAATATCATTATTGATCCACTGCGAGGAGGCTTTAAGTCGAATGGCTGTGTTAGCGGCCGATTGTTTGCTAAATATATCTAGTGGTATGAGATGAAAAAGAACATCAAGTGCAGCAGAAGGGGTTGAGCGGAGAGCTCCACCCATGATTAAACAGGCTGTTCGTTGGACTTTGCTGAGCGGGTTGTTGCTGTTTCCAGCGCAGTCCACCATACTGTCACTCCATATGTAAGTATCGGTCTAATGACTGAGATGTATAGCCAGTGTGTTATATGAGTTTATAGACCCCATTTGTTACCTACGGCTTTTTTGCAAGAGAAAAGAGCTATGTTGGCTTTGTTGACTCTCTCTTGGATATTGGGCTTCCAACTTAATTTCTTGTTCAAAATAAGACCCAGATATTTTGCTTTGTCTGAGAATTTAAGCGGTATACCTTTGATGAAGGAGAGTCTATGTGTGGGATTTTATATTTCCTGGGAAATAGGACAAGTTCAGTTTTGTGGGGGTTGACACCGAGTCCACATTGATCTGCCCAGGTAGTAAGCTTGTTTAGAGCATTTTGTAGGAGTTCCTTCAGAGTGTTAGGATGCTTACCAGATCTCGCTATCGCAACATCGTCCGCATAGGCAATCACCCTGTGCCCCACCCTTTCAAGAATCGCTAGTAGTTTATTTACAACCAGGTTCCAGAGGAGAGGAGAGCGGACACCGCCTGGCGGCGTACCTCTACTAACAGTTCTTCGAGTAGTAAAATCGCCCAGTTTTGAATTTATAATCCTGCTTATGAGCATATGATTTATCAATTTACTGATTGACTTATCCACCTTCAGAGATGATAGCGCAGATGTGATTGCGGATGTGTCGACAATATTGAAAGCTCCTTCTGTATCTAGGAAGGCAACTAAGGTGAACTCCTTATGATGAAGGGAATGTTCGATAGTGCGAACAAGCGTATGTAGAGTGGTTTCTACAGATTTCACTTTGTTATAGGTATGTTGAGCATTGGATAGTAGGGACTTATCAATGTTTGCCCTCAAATGAAATGGATTTCGATCAGACGTTCAAGTGTTTTAAGAAACAATGATGAAATGCTAATAGGTCTTAGATCTGTAGGATTAACATGGCTAGGTTTGCCAGCTTTGGGGATGAAAATAACATTAACTTCTCTTCATGACAAAGGTATGTGAGCCAGAGCTATACAACCATTAAGGATAATTACCAGAATGGGTATTAAGATATCGGAATTTTCCTGTAATTCCGCTGGAATTATTCCATCTGGCCCAGGAGATTTGTATGGATTGAAGCTGTTTATTGCTCATTTTAATTTTTCCTCTATAATCAGACCTTGTGGAGGAGTTATGCTACTGAATATGTTGTTAGGATCAGTGCTATTAACGCAAGGAGAGCTGTCTGGAAGCAGGAGCAGATTGAGCGATTCTTCGCTTGAGTTTGTCCAGGAACCGTCATTGTTTTTTATTTATAAGCAAGTACTGAAACCAGTTTGGACGTACGGTATACAACTTTGGGGTTGTACCAACGAAAGAAATATACAAATTTTACAAACATACCAAAACAAAGTACTTAAGACAATAGTTAATGCTCCATGGTATGTAAGAAATAGCAACTTACATAGAGACTTAAATATAGACAGGCGAATCTATAAACAAATCTTAAAGGTTACTTAATTTTAAAATACCTCTAAATAGCTCTTAAGTATGAAATCGGTATCTATAATCAATTTTCACATTTAAGTAACGTTACTTAAAGGCCTCTTAACTTAAACGCCATCAACCGCGTTTAAGGATCACTTAGAGGCATTTTAAAATGTATTTTGACATATCAATTGTCATCTTTGAAATTTTGAAGTTTCAAATTGTGAGTTTGTATTGTTTGTTGTGATATTTTAGAATTAGAAAATGCAAATAATTAAGAAACCGAAAATTTGTATTGATTAAAGAACGTGTACGCGCAAAGAAGTTTCGTCAACGCTTTCCGCTTAGCCTTTGAAGTGTTTGTATCGACACTAACTTTATTCCTCGTTGTTGGAAGAGAATCTGTGCATAAAATAATTTGTTTTGTAGTGTTGTGTATTATTGCAAATTCTAAAATAAAAAAGTTTTCTTGTCGGAAACATTCCAATTTTCAGATCTTTTTCTTTTGTTTGTGGCGGCGGGTGTGGGTTTGTGTTCCATGGCCATTTTTTTTTTCTATTTCACAAATAAAAAAATGTGTTCCAAATATTTATTGATTGAAAATGGCACAAAACAGCTGTGTTGTATAAAATGAAGCAGAATTTGTTTTTTTTTTTGTACTAGATTTTCACATTCTTTTACGTTACGTGACATAACCATTGTTTAGTTAAGTACCAACGAAAAAACGATTATAGATACGAATTGAAGTTTCGTCATTTAAAGGCAAATTAAATATTTAAGTATGCTTAACTAAATAACCTCTAAGATGCAGTTTAAGAAAATCTTATAGATACGGCTGAGAAAGTGTAGAAAACGAAATTAAAAAATTTGCAACAGAACTAAGATCACGACTTAGAGATCATAGAAACAACGAAATCCGACAATCGCTTAGCGAGACGAACGTTTTTCGGCGATTGCACCGAACAAGACCTCTTGATCTAGCGCAACAAAATTAATTTCTCCACTCGAATCTTGTGGAACTTTCAGGTCCTCCCGTTGGGGAGCTTCCTGACAAAATGCGAACGAAACTGCTGCCAAAACTACTTGTTAAGCTCGACTTAGTTGTAGTATCTCTATAGAAGATAAGGGAGGTGTTTTTTAGTCAGTAAAAATCTGACACTACTATAAGCATCGGGCTTATAGTGTCTTCCTGAAGAATTCTCACCTTCCTACGCAAAAAAAAAAAAAAAAAAAAAAAAAATTGTTTTTTAGGCAACTTGGCATTACTGGATTTTTGGAGAGGATTTTTCTTAACCTTGATGCCTCTGAGTTGCCTTCTATATTGTTACAGAAAGTTCTCCAGGACATACGCTTGGTTTTCCTCAGTTCTTTTTTATATAACTTGAGGGAGTCTTTATATGAATCCCAATCAGAAGTTTCTCTGGAGGTTTTCGCTCTATTAAAGAGTTTCCTGCATTCTTTTCTTAGTGGATCCTGCCCCGAGTACCACCAGTGTGGTTTCTTTTTACCTCTTATTTTTATAAGAGGGCAGGCAGTTTCCAGAGATTTGTTGAGGGCTGCTGTGAGGTCATTGACTTTAATATCAAGATCCTCAGTGTTGTAGGGTATGCTGTATAACTCAGGTCTGATTGACTTTAATAGAGTTGCCCTATATAGAAGCCAATCTGTTTTCCGATGGTTACGGAAGGAAGGTTGGCTAGGAGGTTCGTCCATTATTTCGAATTGTATGTACTTATGATCAGAGAAAGAATGATCATTTGATACTTTCCAATTCGTGATAGTATGATAAATTTTATCTGAGACAAGAGTTATGTCAAGTACTTCCTGTCTGTTTTTAGTAACAAATGTGGGTTCATTTCCAACGTTACATATTGTTAAGTTAGTGTTCAAAATATAATCGAAAAGAGACTCACCTCTGTCGTTTATATTCGTGCTACCCCACACTGTATGATGGGCGTTAGCATCACTTCCAATAATGAGGTCAGTCTTCTGCCTATCTGCATCAGTGATAAGCCTCCTCAGAGTGTCTCCTGGGAGAGGGCCAAGGTGGTCATGGCCAAGATATGCCGACGCCAGCCAGAGAGTTCCTTTGGCTGTTTCCAGTCTTGCGACGGTTACATCTCGATCACTGAAATTAGGTAGTAAAAATACATTTAGGCTACTTTTAACTAGTATGCAAGATCTGGGTTCACCTTTATCTAATGCATACAGCAAGTAGTAGTTTGGAGTCCTTAGTCCCCGAACGATGGATTTCACAATCCAGGGTTCTTGGATTAGGACGATGTCTTCTCCGCTGCTGGATAGACGAAGAAGCAGGGAGGCCGAGGCCTTAATAGAGTGTTGGAGATTAATCTGAAGAAATCGCAGCATCTTTGCTACAACCCTCCCGATCAACCTCCAACACGGTGACGTTGGAGTCTTCCGATTCCGAGGTTGAGCCCAGAAGAGCGTCCTCACTCAGAAGATCTTCATTGTTGTGGTCATCGATCTCCATGTCGCTGACTGTTTTTATTGTCTCCACTGTTGCCGAAGATGACCTGGATGCCTCTTCCTCTTCCAGTGATGGGAAGGTGATAGATGCACCAGGGTCTGCAGCAGCAGTTTCGACTGTTATGGAGGAAGTGGATGCACCAGTAACATCCGCGTCCTTTTTGTACACCTTCAGTGTGATGGTCTCAAACCCAAACCTAATCACACCTTTGGTCTGCGCCAGGGGAGCAAGGGACTCCTTATTTAGTACAATAATTGCACCTCTGTAGGGCCTCTTTTTCTCCTCCAGTTTCGCAACTTTCCAGTTGTGAGTAGGAAGGGATGGGATCGATAGCCGGATCATTTGGAGTATTACATCCATGCTGGAGAGTTCGGCTGTAACCATGGCGCGAGCTCTTGGTCTGCACGGGATTTTCTCCTTAGCAACAACCTCGAGCCTAGCACCAGGCCAGACTTCCCCTAACCGGCTAACGGCCAACGATAGAAGATCACACGATCTGTGATCGTCACAAACCATGAGCTTAACATGTCCTTGATGCCAGCCTCCATCGTTTGTGATTGGAGGTGGTCCCGGGTTCTCCATCATGATACTCATGAAGCTCAACTGGAGCTTTCCTTTGACCACCTGCCAATTTTCCGCAGAGACCGTGCCATCGACGTCGTTCCCGTCAATGATCGCGACCACGATTTTGTTTTTAACCACATCACTGAAGGTCTTATTCCCTCCACAGGGATGTGATGGAGCGCTGATGTTGTGCACTCTGGGGCGTTTGGGTACTGAAATTGTGCCCTCCATAGACCTTTGACGCTTCGACTTGGAGTCTCCGCTGGCCTGGACGCTATTATTAGCTAAAAAGCTTTTAGCCCACTTGATTTTTGCATCATGCTGAGAGTTCCCCCCGGCGCCAGGTTGTTCACCAAACACCCTGAGTATTCTCTTAGCATTGCGAATATCCTTGTAGAATGTCTTAGAAGGGTTGGGCTTACGCTCGCTCCCCCCAGGGCCTTCTTTAGGATTTGTGGAGTTGTTAGAGGTGGAGGGACCATGCTTCACAGTCCTACCACCGCTGGAATGAGGCAAAGAAGTGCGGGGAGGTTTACTCTCCTTAGTGGTAGCAGGACCATGCTTCACAGTCTTACTACCACTGAACTGCGGTGTCGAAGTTTGGAGAGGTTTACTCTCTGAAGTAGTAATAGAAGGGCCAGGCTTCACAGCCCCCCTGTTACTGGAAGGAGGTATTTCTACCATTTTACTCCTGCTTTTGCTTTCGGCAATAGGACTGTGAGAATCCACAGTACTACTACTTCCAGCGCAAGCCGGAGAAACAGCAGACGGCTTTTCAGTCGCACTGCTGGCCTGTCTCAAAGACCAGGACTTTCCACCATCTTTTGAATTTAAATTTTCCATAAGATCCCACGAGTAACGGAGAAAGGGTGGTCCATCTGCACAGAGATCCGTATATGCAGATAAGGCTAGTTAATCCGGAGGTCGCCTGGTATCCGGATACTCCGTTAGCGACTGAGCTAGTTTTTTGATTGGGCCCTCAGCCAGGCTGATCATCGGCACGGGTCGTATAACACCTTGAATCCAGCCCAATTGGGAATTTGCAAAAATAGGAAAAGGAGAGAGTGGGCGGGGAATCAGACAGTAAGCACCGTTCTGAAAAGAAGGACGTTAAGGGTGATAGAGGAGCTGGTAACTTTGGATAGCTTTTTCGCATTTCCAATGTGGGAGAGGGAGGGATATAGGGATGTGTAAGAGGATGATGAGCGTCCTTTGGTTTCAGGACTCATCTGGAGATAACATCTCGAGAATCATTGACCCTACTCAGCTTCTACAACTCGACAAGTTCAACGCTCAGGTAAAATGTCTTTTTAGTATAGAAATACTAACCTTTAAGACTACGTTTAAATTGAGCGGATTTATTTTAAGGTTTGCAAGGTATTCAATTTTAAATGGTGTTCAATTTTTCTCGCCCGAGCAAACTTTTGACTCTGGGGTCAATTTTTTTTTCAAAAAAATGCGTTATAAACGTAAAGTTTTCTTATTTTTACCTGATGAACAAAAAAATATAGAAAAAAAACTCATTTATGAGTGCACCCAAAAGCCAAAATATTTTATGATACTTGAATAAAACAATAATTTGTGTAGTTTTAAGTAATTTTTATTTTTCTGTTCACACAAATACAATCATAATAAGTGCTCAAAGTGTCTTCCTGCGTTTGGAATGCAAGCTAGAGCCCATTTTTGGATTTCATTTTTAATGTTTACTAGCCGACCCAGTTCTCGAAATTCGAGTGCCAATTTATTTATTTATTTCATTATCATTCAATAAAAGACAGAGAATTCATGATTTTTTTAAATTGTTGAATGCAATGAGAAGTATCTACCTACTAAGCACTCAATCCTCGAGTCCAAAGGAAAACAGTTAATGGTAAACAAACTTTCAAACCTTTACACATTAACAATTTTTGTTTCGATTCTTTCATGTCATTGTCCTTCAGCTGTTGTTATGGCCATAATATTGAAATCGAACCCACGTCGCCGGAGTGACGTCAACCTGTCTAAAACTTTCACTCTCATCATTTTTTCATATCGCGGCAATAAAAAACATATTTATCATTCTATTGAGACTCGAACCCACGTCGTTGCAGTGACGTCAACCTGTGAATTTTTTTTTAAATTTCACTCATCATTTTTTCATAACGCGCCTAAAGAAATATAGCTTACTTCAAAAACATAAATTCAATTTACTTTTGTAAAACTTTTTTTGCTTGCACATCGATCGGCCAGCTGTTTATTGTCAACAAAAAGTGACATAAATGGAAGTGTTCCGAAAATGAGGTAGGTTTGAGCCCATGGAACGCATTCAGCCATGGAGATTTAAATTTGTATAGTAAGTCATGTTCGTCCGCATTTTTGACGACGCGAGGTCTCACGTCTGCATTTTCTATCTTCTTTCTTTCCCTAAAAAATACATTTCGAGTATTTTGTATTCTCTTTTTTCGCAAATATTTAAAATTCAAATGCAGACAAATGTAAATAAGTTTTGAAAATAATTGACTTATACAAATACGCAGAGCTTACACTTTTGCATGAAAATGTGAAAATGTTAAAAAAAAATCTGCTCTCCTTTTCCAACTCAATTAAAAATTTTATCTTCCATCTCAAAAAACCACAAAGTAAATGTTTCACTTTTTGAAAACCCTAATACATTGAATAAATTGCTTCAGAAAATCACCGATAGATGTCTGAACTGAAATTGTATGGTGTAAATTATACGCTCTTTTCACCAACAGTTGTCGCTAGTGAATGTGTGTATTCTTTTTCACGTTTTGCAGAAAGTGGCGATTGTAGTTAACGCTTAATGTTTCAAAATTTTATTATAAGAGCTCAAATACTTAACAAACACATGCCTAATATTTATATTGATAATATTTCTTCACTTAGGGGGGTTCACATTCAACAACATGTTCATCAACTTTTATCGTGTTGGCGGATTTATGTAATGTGAATCCACCTTAATGTTTCGGGTTCTTGCTTTGGGTTTTCGCTGAATCCTTTCATTTCTCATATTCTGGATTTGACATTTTATGTGTTCTAATTATGTGTCAGTCGATTTGGCATTTCTAATTGTTTTTGTTTTCTGGGCATTTTTTGCAATTTTAATTTATTGTTTTAAGCAATTTTTTTTTTGTTTAGTATATTTAAATAATTTTGGCATTCTGCACATCTATGTTTTCGTTTAATATGCAATTTATGCCCCTTCGGTTTTTGTGGGCTGCGAAAAGTGCGCCACAAAAAACATTTTCGCCGTTTTATTATATGATGATGATATGATTATTATTTTATTACTTGCGCTTTATGTATTTAAGGGGAAGTTTAGCATTTGGAAAAATAATAGGACTCGAGATTTTGATCAAAATTGACATTACGATGATTGCTTTGGAAAGGTCTGAATTTTTTTTTAACGAAAAATCGATTTTTTTGCTCATTAAAATTGTGCAGAAAGTATGAACGTCCAACACGAGCTCATCTTGTGTGCATGCTTTATGCATATTCCATATGTCGTACCTGTGGATACTGAATTTGTGCCAAAACAAAAGTAACGACATCGTGCAAGTAACGACTCAGATTTGTGAGTAACGTTTCGTTATTTGGTATTTCATTGAATGCCCGTTACTCAGTAACGAATACATACGATTCGCTACAGCTCTAGTGTCAGTGGATATGACATTTCTAATTGTTTTTGTTTTCCGGAGATTTTTTTGCATTTTTTATTTATTGTTTTAAACAATTTCGGTGTAGTATATTTAAATAATTTTGGCATTCTGCACATCTATGCAAAAAATGCTTTCGTTTAGTATGTAATTTATGCACCCTCGGTTTTTGTGGGCCGCGAAAACTGTACCACAAAGAACATGCTCGCCGTTTTATTATATGATTCTTGATAACTCTTGCCCTTTTAGTGGTCCTTCGGAATCTTCACTTAAAGTTGTTTTCGAGATAAGGAAATGATTTTTTTCATTCATCTTCATACACAAAAAAAATTTAGTACAGTGAGATCGGGAGATCTTGCAGGCCAATTCTGCCTATCCATCGATCACCGTATTTTTAATCCAGCTTAACCTTAACTTCACGACCACAGGGAGCCGGAGCACCATCTTTTTGGAAATATGACGAAGCAAGTTGAAGCAGTGGAACATCCTCCAATAGTTCTGGTAGATTATTTTGAAGGAACTCCAGATAGTTAGTAGAATTATGTCGGGGTGGTAATTTGAAATTCCCGATTTCCAATTACACCTGCACCTGCTGAAATAATCTTTCCGTCTTGAATGTTAATATCTATAAGCCCATGTTTGGATTATATGAAAATCCTTAATACCATCTCTTGTGAATTAAGATTCGTCTGTCCAGAGAATTCTGTTTATAAAATGGTTGTCATCCAAGCTTCTCTCTCTGCAACCAGTTACAAAATTCGAGTCCCTTTTCAAAATCATCGGTTAGCAATTCTTGCACAGGTGTATGGTGACATGGATACATATTTTCTCCATGCAGTATATACTGGAAATTCTGTGTTTGGAAACATTAAACTGTAGAGCCAAGCGTTTTATGCTGATGAAAGGATCGATTTCAACAGCTGCCAATATTCTTTCATCGACCGAAACTCTTCTCGTGCTTGCAGCTCCTGCGTTAGGTCTTGCAGTTGAAACTGATCCAGTTTTGTGGAGCCTTAAGCTAAGTGTACACGAATGGTAGATCTTACAATATTGTAAGATCTTACAATGTCTGACAATTATCTACCAATCAGCTGACAAATAAGTTGTGTGTGTACACGGTTGGTACAAAATCTACCAATCTCTTACAATTAATTGTCAGAAGTTGGCTGACAATTCATTTTCAGATAGCCGGCTTAATACCTACCAATTAATTGTAAGATATTGGTAGATTTTCTACCAACCGTGTACACACACAATTAATTGTCAGTTTTTGTTGGTTATGGAAACTGTGACAATTGAACCTTGGCTGCAAATTGTCTGACAATGAAAAAATTGTATGTAATTGTAAGTCGTCTGTTAGGATAAAGTTCCTGGTATCTTCGTTGTGCTCTTCTTAAATTTCCATTGCAAAATCCATAAAAGAATAAAATGTTTGCGTATTCTTATCTTGTAAATGAAGTCATTTCAAAAAGCGCTCTTATCCAACTGTATTCGTGACTTAACTTGATAATCTGATGAATGAATTTGATTTTCTATTCTTTTCTACAACTTTTTAGTAAATTTACCCATTAAACATTTATACCCCAAAGTGTATAGGGTTTTAACAGCAAGTCAAGTAGGAATAAGTACATTTTAAAATTACATAACAACTATCAATTCTTGGAAAACCACTCCAATTGCCAAGTGCCGCAACAAAAGTAGGTTAAAAACCAAAAATTCGATTTTGTGCCTATTTTAAATTTTCCCAAGTATCATAAAATGTTTGCGTTTTTGGATGCACACTTATTAATGAGGTTTGTTATTATTTTTGTGCTCATGAGGTAAAAATAAAAAAACTTTATGTTTATTACGCATTTTTTGAAAAATAGCTGGCAACCCTAACCACATGTCAGCTCAATTTAAACTTAATTCTAATGTTAGTATTTCTTCTAAAAAAAGTTCAAAATGAGGTCTCTAGCATTAGTACTGACAGAGAAATTGACCTTAACATGGGTCAGGGTACACCAAAATTAGCCTTTTTTAAATAGTCAAAAAGTGATGTCAAAGTCGAAAAGCAGACTTTACTGTAGAACATTTTTTTTTTTAGAATATGACCAAGAATCACATCCCAAAGTATGGTACACGAATTACCGGACACTCTGTATGTGTACTAAAATAGTTAAAAGATGTGTTCAAAGTATCCTCCTTGATTTTGTATGCATGCCCGTTTTTGGATTTCACTGCGAATATTTATTGATGATACGAGCACCATCTTCTTCAGATTTGATGACGCTCCGAAAATACGTTCTTTTAATTCACCTACATTTAATATTTCGGTTGAATAAACAAATTATTTCATTCTTCTCCATAAAAAAAAAAAAAAAACCAATACTGTAAGGTCAGAAGATCTGGCAGGCCAGTGAACCGGTCCATAAATTGCTATCCAACGATTACCGAACTCTTATCTAAACAATTCTTAATAATACTGGAGGCGACCGTCAGATTACCTACCTCATTCGGGGATAGAAAAAAACTATAATTAGTCGATAGTGTTCATAAAAACATTTGTAAAACCACTGGTTGGGCAAACTTTTTCAAGGAAGTTTGGGTTGAAAAGGATCACTTCCGGTACCGTTTTTTGAAGAAAAACTACCTCATAGGGAGAACGAAAATCTTTATGCAGTATAGGATGGGTATTATATCTAGGTTTGAAAACTTTTGGTCGGGAAAAAAAAATCAAGGAATAAATGCTTGCCCAACCAACTCAAATAACGGTTTTTTTGATGAAAATCTACCTCATCGGGAAATGGATGATATTAGTACCAAAACAAAGGCAAGACAGTCTTCTTTTCAAATCCATTGGTCGGGCAAACATTTTTAGGGAATAACCCTCCCCCCGACCAATTTTAGAAAAAAAAAAAATGACAAAAACAACTTTCTCTTATTTTTTAACTTCAAATGTCTAAAAAATTATTGCAAGTGCATAATATTACTATAAACAAAAGCCAGAATAGTATATTTATCAAATCCAGAGATTTTTTAGCTAACCACCCCCCCCCCCCCTTTCGCTTCTTCGATGAAACGTATTGTTTATCTAATATTATTTTTCGTATGTTAAGTTCACTTCAAAAGTAAAATAAAAACAACTTTCTTGATCAAATAGATATTATTTTACAATATAAAGACAACATACATTTGCCCCTTTAACAAAGAAATACTTACTACTTACAAGGTTTTCTCTTCAACACTATTTGTCTTACCATTACTGTGATTTGTAACATAAAAAACACAATTATTTATACAATAAAACTTTATAAGAATAACCTTAATTTATTTAGTGTTATGGGACACTACTCATACTTAAAATACACCTCAATACTTAACTATTAAACAAAATAAGCCCAGAGTACCTGATGGAATAGAAACCGATAAAAATTTAAGTACCCATGTAGCATTTAGTAATTTTGATCGGTATGTCGAGACTTTTAATGGAAAAGATACTCTTCATGATACAGTTGGTATAATATATCAGTTTACAGCTAATCCAAATTTAGCGCATGTCGCTAGTAGTTCTGTAGAAGTTCCGAACAACCCTAACGAACAGAGTGAGTGTTCTTCTAGAAAAAGAAGACGATTTGAGGAAATACCACGTGATATTCAACCCTATATGAATAGAATTACTTTTAACACAACTTCGTTTAGAGGATATCATAAATGCTACAACCGATTCAACACGATTTACGAAAGAAAATGCAATTATTAAAGATTTAAATTGGTCTATATCGCTCTCTCAAATTTCTGAAACACCAATGTGGATAGGTTTCAACACTAAAACTACAATAGACAAAAGCGAAACTCAGATTATAGATTATTTTCCTCAAATTAATATCACACCAACATCCTATACTGTTGTACATACAACATTAAAATATGCCCAAAAGATTACTAATGAAATTGGCCAAAAAGAAATCGTATTAACCTATGATTTAGCAATTGCTAAAATGGCTATGCAGATTCAAATATATGAAAATCAAACTTTAAACAATGTTTTTATTAACTTGGGAGTATTTCATACACAAAATGGCTTTTTTTAAAGCTTTGGGAAAATTAACCGATGGATCTGGTGTAGCTGATATTTTAGTTCATTCTGAAGTTTTGGCCGAAGGATTAGTAAATGGATTTCTTGATGGCAAACATTTTAATAGATGCAAAAGAATACATCCTTTGCTATCCGGGGCAATTCAAACTTTACATTTTGAACAATTTTGTTTAAAAAATGAGGTTGATATTGTAGGAGATTTATATCGCATACACGATAACCCAATAGAACCAAATGAAGTCCTTGTTATGAGTCCATTATTAGAAGATGTCATATTTAAATATAGGCAATATTGTAATGTTACTCTAAAAGGAGGTGATGGAAAAACTCCACAATTTTTCATGCAATACGTTGAGCTTGTGAACGTATTTTTTCGAGAAGTATCAGAACGAGTGATTTTGATTTGTATGTGGATTCTATAATTGAGTTGTCTAATTTATTTTTTGTATTTAATCAACCCAATTATGCAAGATGGATATTGAAATACCACAGTAACTTAGCAGAGTTAAAAATTCGTAATTCTGTGTTGCTTTTGGGAGAAAGAGGTCCTGTTGACAATAAATGCCGATGCCGCGAACTCTTTAACTGGTGTTACTCATTTTACAAATTCGATTTCAGCAAGGCAGCGTTGGGTCCTCAGTCATAACATACGCACAAAAATAATTTCCAAAATGTTCGCTGAAATCAAGTTTGATCAAAAGGATGACATACCCCATGAACTTGCACATAATCGCATCAAAAAAGACAGAAAGGCGTTATTTGAAATAATTCTTTTAAACAAAATATTATTTCAATTTGAACCAAATGTGGAAAAAGTAATTTATTTCATATTACAACAGGAATAGCAGCATCCGAAGAAACTGCAGATTTTCTTTTTAGTACTTTTCAAACCGGAAACAGTCAAAAAATCGCCACAGTCAAAAAACCCACGTCGTTGCAGTGACGTCAACCTGTGAATTTTGTGTTACATACATGTGAATTTTTTTTTAAATTTCACTCATCATTTTTTCATAACGCGCCTAAAGAAATATAGCTTACTTCAAAAACATAAATTCAATTTACTTTTGTAAAACTTTTTTTGCTTGCACATCGATCGGCCAGCTGTTTATTGTCAACAAAAAGTGACATAAATGGAAGTGTTCCGAAAATGAGGTAGGTTTGAGCCCATGGAACGCATTCAGCCATGGAGATTTAAATTTGTATAGTAAGTCATGTTCGTCCGCATTTTTGACGACGCGAGGTCTCACGTCTGCATTTTCTATCTTCTTTCTTTCCCTAAAAAATACATTTCGAGTATTTTGTATTCTCTTTTTTCGCAAATATTTAAAATTCAAATGCAGACAAATGTAAATAAGTTTTGAAAATAATTGACTTATACAAATACGCAGAGCTTACACTTTTGCATGAAAATGTGAAAATGTTAAAAAAAAATCTGCTCTCCTTTTCCAACTCAATTAAAAATTTTATCTTCCATCTCAAAAATCCACAAAGTTAATGTTTCACTTTTTGAAAACCCTAATACATTGAATAAATTGCTTCAGAAAATCACCGATAGATGTCTGAACTGAAATTGTATGGTGTAAATTATACGCTCTTTTCACCAACAGTTGTCGCTAGTGAATGTGTGTATTCTTTTTCACGTTTTGCAGAAAGTGGCGATTGTAGTTAACGCTTAATGTTTCAAAATTTTATTATAAGAGCTCAAATACTTAACAAACACATGCCTAATATTTATATTGATAATATTTCTTCACTTAGGGGGGTTCACATTCAACAACATGTTCATCAACTTTTATCGTGTTGGCGGATTTATGTAATGTGAATCCACCTTAATGTTTCGGGTTCTTGCTTTGGGTTTTCGCTGAATCCTTTCATTTCTCATATTCTGGATTTGACATTTTATGTGTTCTAGTTATGTGTCAGTCGATTTGGCATTTCTAATTGTTTTTGTTTTCTGGGCATTTTTTGCAATTTTAATTTATTGTTTTAAGCAATTTTTTTTTTGTTTAGTATATTTAAATAATTTTGGCATTCTGCACATCTATGTTTTCGTTTAATATGCAATTTATGCCCCTTCGGTTTTTGTGGGCTGCGAAAAGTGCGCCACAAAAAACATTTTCGCCGTTTTATTATATGATGATGATATGATTATTATTTTATTACTTGCGCTTTATGTATTTAAGGGGAAGTTTAGCATTTGGAAAAATAATAGGACTCGAGATTTTGATCAAAATTGACATTACGATGATTGCTTTGGAAAGGTCTGAATTTTTTTTTAACGAAAAATCGATTTTTTTGCTCATTAAAATTGTGCAGAAAGTATGAACGTCCAACACGAGCTCATCTTGTGTGCATGCTTTATGCATATTCCATATGTCGTACCTGTGGATACTGAATTTGTGCCAAAACAAAAGTAACGACATCGTGCAAGTAACGACTCAGATTTGTGAGTAACGTTTCGTTATTTGGTATTTCATTGAATGCCCGTTACTCAGTAACGAATACATACGATTCGCTACAGCTCTAGTGTCAGTGGATATGACATTTCTAATTGTTTTTGTTTTCCGGAGATTTTTTTGCATTTTTTATTTATTGTTTTAAACAATTTCGGTGTAGTATATTTAAATAATTTTGGCATTCTGCACATCTATGCAAAAAATGCTTTCGTTTAGTATGTAATTTATGCACCCTCGGTTTTTGTGGGCCGCGAAAACTGTACCACAAAGAACATGCTCGCCGTTTTATTATATGATTCTTGATAACTCTTGCCCTTTTAGTGGTCCTTCGGAATCTTCACTTAAAGTTGTTTTCGAGATAAGGAAATGATTTTTTTCATTCATCTTCATACACAAAAAAAATTTAGTACAGTGAGATCGGGAGATCTTGCAGGCCAATTCTGCCTATCCATCGATCACCGTATTTTTAATCCAGCTTAACCTTAATTTCACGACCACAGTGAGCCGGAGCACCATCTTTTTGGAAATATGACGAAGCAAGTTGAAGCAGTGGAACATCCTCCAATAGTTCTGGTAGATTATTTTGTAAGAACTCCAGATAGTTAGTAGAATTATGTCGGGGTGGTAATTTGAAATTCCCGATTTCCAATTACACCTGCCCACATATTGACACTGAATTTGTGCTGAAATAATCTTTCCGTCTTGAATGTTAATATCTATAAGCCCATGTTTGGATTATATGAAAATCCTTAATACCATCTCTTGTGAATTAAGATTCGTCTGTCCAGAGAATTCTGTTTATAAAATGGTTGTCATCCAAGCTTCTCTCTCTGCAACCAGTTACAAAATTCGAGTCCCTTTTCAAAATCATCGGTTAGCAATTCTTGCACAGGTGTATGGTGACATGGATACATATTTTCTCCATGCAGTATATACTGGAAATTCTGTGTTTGGAAACATTAAACTGTAGAGCCAAGCGTTTTATGCTGATGAAAGGATCGATTTCAACAGCTGCCAATATTCTTTCATCGACCGAAACTCTTCTCGTGCTTGCAGCTCCTGCGTTAGGTCTTGCAGTTGAAACTGATCCAGTTTTGTGGAGCCTTAAGCTAAGTGTACACGAATGGTAGATCTTACAATATTGTAAGATCTTACAATGTCTGACAATTATCTACCAATCAGCTGACAAATAAGTTGTGTGTGTACATGGTTGGTACAAAATCTACCAATCTCTTACAATTAATTGTCAGAAGTTGGCTGACAATTCATTTTCAGATAGCCGGCTTAATACCTACCAATTAATTGTAAGAGATTGGTAGATTTTCTACCAACCGTGTACACACACAATTAATTGTCAGTTTTTGTTGGTTATGGAAACTGTGACAATTGAACCTTGGCTGCAAATTGTCTGACAATGAAAAAATTGTATGTAATTGTAAGTCGTCTGTTAGGATAAAGTTCCTGGTATCTTCGTTGTGCTCTTCTTAAATTTCCATCTTCCATCCAGATCTTACAATATTGTAAGATCTTACAATGTCTGACAATTATCTACCAATCAGCTGACAAATAAGTTGTGTGTGTACATGGTTGGTACAAAATCTACCAATCTCTTACAATTAATTGTCAGAAGTTGGCTGACAATTCATTTTCAGATAGCCGGCTTAATACCTACCAATTAATTGTAAGAGATTGGTAGATTTTCTACCAACCGTGTACACACACAATTAATTGTCAGTTTTTGTTGGTTATGGAAACTGTGACAATTGAACCTTGGCTGCAAATTGTCTGACAATGAAAAAATTGTATGTAATTGTAAGTCGTCTGTTAGGATAAAGTTCCTGGTATCTTCGTTGTGCTCTTCTTAAATTTCCATTGCAAAATCCATAAAAGAATAAAATGTTTGCGTATTCTTATCTTGTAAATGAAGTCATTTCAAAAAGCGCTCTTATCCAACTGTATTCGTGACTTAACTTGATAATCTGATGAATGAATTTGATTTTCTATTCTTTTCTACCACTTTTTAGTAAATTTACCCATTAAACATTTATACCCCAAAGTGTATAGGGTTTTAACAGCAAGTCAAGTAGGAATAAGTACATTTTAAAATTACATAACAACTATCAATTCTTGGAAAACCACTCCAATTGCCAAGTGCTGCAACAAAAGTAGGTTAAAAACCAAAAATTCGATTTTGTGCCTATTTTAAATTTTCCCAAGTATCATAAAATGTTTGCGTTTTTGGATGCACACTTATTAATGAGGTTTGTTATTATTTTTGTGCTCATGAGGTAAAAATAAAAAAACTTTATGTTTATTACGCATTTTTTGAAAAATAGCTGGCAACCCTAACCACATGTCAGCTCAATTTAAACTTAATTCTAATGTTAGTATTTCTTCTAAAAAAAGTTCAAAATGAGGTCTCTAGCATTAGTACTGACAGAGAAATTGACCTTAACATGGGTCAGGGTACACCAAAATTAGCCTTTTTTAAATAGTCAAAAAGTGATGTCAAAGTCGAAAAGCAGACTTTACTGTAGAACATTTTTTTTTTTAGAATATGACCAAGAATCACATCCCAAAGTACCGGACACTCTGTATGTGTACTAAAATAGTTAAAAGATGTGTTCAAAGTATCCTCCTTGATTTTGTATGCATGCAAGAGCCCGTTTTTGGATTTCACTGCGAATATTTATTGATGATACGAGCACCATCTTCTTCAGATTTGATGACGCTCCGAAAATACGTTCTTTTAATTCACCTACATTTAATATTTCGGTTGAATAAACAAATTATTTCATTCTTCTCCATAAAAAAAAAAAAAAACCAATACTGTAAGGTCAGAAGATCTGGCAGGCCAGTGAACCGGTCCATAAATTGCTATCCAACGATTACCGAACTCTTATCTAAACAATTCTTAATAATACTGGAGGCGACCGTCAGATTACCTACCTCATTCGGGGATAGAAAAAAACTATAATTAGTCGATAGTGTTGATAAAAACATTTGTAAAACCACTGGTTGGGCAAACTTTTTCAAGGAAGTTTGGGTTGAAAAGGATCACTTCCGGTACCGTTTTTTGAAGAAAAACTACCTCATAGGGAGAACGAAAATCTTTATGCAGTATAGGATGGGTATTATATGTAGGTTTGAAAACTTTTGGTCGGGAAAAAAAAATCAAGGAATAAATGCTTGCCCAACCAACTCAAATAACGGTTTTTTTGATGAAAATCTACCTCATCGGGAAATGGATGATATTAGTACCAAAACAAAGGCAAGACAGTCTTCTTTTCAAATCCATTGGTCGGGCAAACATTTTTAGGGAATAACCCTCCCCCCGACCAATTTTAGAAAAAAAAAAATGACAAAAACAACTTTCTCTTATTTTTTAACTTCAAATGTCTAAAAAATTATTGCAAGTGCATAATATTACTATAAACAAAAGCCAGAATAGTATATTTATCAAATCCAGAGATTTTTTAGCTAACCACCCCCCCCCCCCCCCTTTCGCTTCTTCGATGAAACGTATTGTTTATCTAATATTATTTTTCGTATGTTAAGTTCACTTCAAAAGTAAAATAAAAACAACTTTCTTGATCAAATAGATATTATTTTACAATATAAAGACAACATACATTTGCCCCTTTAACAAAGAAATACTTACTACTTACAAGGTTTTCTCTTCAACACTATTTGTCTTACCATTACTGTGATTTGTAACATAAAAAACACAATTATTTATACAATAAAACTTTATAAGAATAACC
The DNA here is from genome assembly GCA_911387755.1 of Chrysotoxum bicinctum. Lineage (NCBI taxonomy): Eukaryota > Metazoa > Arthropoda > Insecta > Diptera > Syrphidae > Chrysotoxum > Chrysotoxum bicinctum. The sequence continues at coordinate 128,644,103 of OU426987.1, read as the reverse complement.
TTAATTTATTTAGTGTTATGGGACACTACTCATACTTAAAATACACCTCAATACTTAACTATTAAACAAAATAAGCCCAGAGTACCTGATGGAATAGAAACCGATAAAAATTTAAGTACCCATGTAGCATTTAGTAATTTTGATCGGTATGTCGAGACTTTTAATGGAAAAGATACTCTTCATGATACAGTTGGTATAATATATCAGTTTACAGCTAATCCAAATTTAGCGCATGTCGCTAGTAGTTCTGTAGAAGTTCCGAACAACCCTAACGAACAGAGTGAGTGTTCTTCTAGAAAAAGAAGACGATTTGAGGAAATACCACGTGATATTCAACCCTATATGAATAGAATTACTTTTAACACAACTTCGTTTAGAGGATATCATAAATGCTACAACCGATTCAACACGATTTACGAAAGAAAATGCAATTATTAAAGATTTAAATTGGTCTATATCGCTCTCTCAAATTTCTGAAACACCAATGTGGATAGGTTTCAACACTAAAACTACAATAGACAAAAGCGAAACTCAGATTATAGATTATTTTCCTCAAATTAATATCACACCAACATCCTATACTGTTGTACATACAACATTAAAATATGCCCAAAAGATTACTAATGAAATTGGCCAAAAAGAAATCGTATTAACCTATGATTTAGCAATTGCTAAAATGGCTATGCAGATTCAAATATATGAAAATCAAACTTTAAACAATGTTTTTATTAACTTGGGAGTATTTCATACACAAAATGGCTTTTTTTAAAGCTTTGGGAAAATTAACCGATGGATCTGGTGTAGCTGATATTTTAGTTCATTCTGAAGTTTTGGCCGAAGGATTAGTAAATGGATTTCTTGATGGCAAACATTTTAATAGATGCAAAAGAATACATCCTTTGCTATCCGGGGCAATTCAAACTTTACATTTTGAACAATTTTGTTTAAAAAATGAGGTTGATATTGTAGGAGATTTATATCGCATACACGATAACCCAATAGAACCAAATGAAGTCCTTGTTATGAGTCCATTATTAGAAGATGTCATATTTAAATATAGGCAATATTGTAATGTTACTCTAAAAGGAGGTGATGGAAAAACTCCACAATTTTTCATGCAATACGTTGAGCTTGTGAACGTATTTTTTCGAGAAGTATCAGAACGAGTGATTTTGATTTGTATGTGGATTCTATAATTGAGTTGTCTAATTTATTTTTTGTATTTAATCAACCCAATTATGCAAGATGGATATTGAAATACCACAGTAACTTAGCAGAGTTAAAAATTCGTAATTCTGTGTTGCTTTTGGGAGCAAACGCACGGCAAAAGAGTCTAGAAAGAGTTGACAATAAATGCCGATGCCGCGAACTCTTTAACTGGTGTTACTCATTTTACAAATTCGATTTCAGCAAGGCAGCGTTGGGTCCTCAGTCATAACATACGCACAAAAATAATTTCCAAAATGTTCGCTGAAATCAAGTTTGATCAAAAGGATGACATACCCCATGAACTTGCACATAATCGCATCAAAAAAGACAGAAAGGCGTTATTTGAAATAATTCTTTTAAACAAAATATTATTTCAATTTGAACCAAATGTGGAAAAAGTAATTTATTTCATATTACAACAGGAATAGCAGCATCCGAAGAAACTGCAGATTTTCTTTTTAGTACTTTTCAAACCGGAAACAGTCAAAAAATCGCCTTTATCGAGGAGTGTTTCGAAAATTGTGAACGTTTCGTTAAACAGTATTCGAAATTTCTCATCTCAGTGTTTCAAAAAAGTAAAAACGGCCGCCGAAAAACAAGCACTGATTAAAATGGAGAGAGATGTGTTTGGGCGACTTTTAGCTTTAGAAAAGAAAATTGATATGGTATCCACTTCCACCTGCACCACTTTCCCTTTGTCATTACAGTGGAGAAATGCATTAAACTGACAAATCTGTTTTGGTTAAATAGCTCAAAAACCGAATTCCTTTATGTGAACCAATTTGTCAAAACATTGAAATTATAGATGGTTTTTATTTTTTCATCTTTTAGGACCTTCAGTTCCTGAAACATTTGAAAAAATTTCCGAAATGATTTTAAGGAGAGTATGCTCAACAAACGCTTCGGAAGTGCATTTAGTTTTTGATAGGTATTTGCATCCAATGTTGAGCATATTTTTCGTAATAAACAAGAAACAGTTAATTACACGATTCTTGGACCGTTACAAAAACGAAATAATGACTTCCTAAAGTGTCTGAAAAATCCCAAATTCAAAGAAGCTCTGGTAAAATTTTTAGTACAACATTGGGAAAACGACTCTTTAGTTCCGATTCTTGGAAATAAAAAAGTTTTTTTGACCTTAGATGACACATACTTCTCCTATACAGTTCAAAATCAATCAATTTTTAAATTTGAAGAAATTGCATTTAATTGTAGCCATGAAGAAGCGGACACGCGCTACATTTACCATATAAGCAAGTCAAAATCTCACTCAAAAATATTAGTAAAGGCATCTGATACTGATGTGTTAATAATATTACTGGGCAATATGCATAAGCTGAAAACTTTGGAGATTTGGCTAGCTAAAGGAAATACTAAATCTCGAGATATTAATTGCATCAATTGAACTCAGCTATAGCTACCGCATTAGGCAGTAGTTTATGCGTTTCTTTGCCAGCGTTTTACGCATTTACAGATTGCGATTATACGGCATGTTTTTTTAGGAAAGCGAAAGCAAAACCATTAAGTCTTTTAGAAAAAAATGAACGTTTTCAAACAGCGTTTGCAGCGTTGAGTAAAAGTCAGAATAATCTAGATGATGTTGACACTGAAACGATTCAAAATTTTACGTTGCAAATGTATGGCGTTAAGAATTGTAGCAACGTAAATTTAGCGAGGGTTCAAATGTTTCAAAGCCTTTATGCTGCGAAAAATAACACTGCTGGAAATATTTTCAAAAATATGAAACACTTCGACTCTAGTTTAATTCCGCCTTGCTTCAAATCTCTTCAACAAAAAATTAAAAGAACAATTTTTGTTAGTTCGATGTGGGCAAACGCGAAGTTGGATTGAAAGGTTGCAAGGCGAGGAAAAAGCCATGGCTCTCAGAAAAAAGCAGAAAGTGGCGGCTAGAATCGGCAAAAAAATACCAAAACCTTACTGAAGAAGATTGGAGTAACGTTTTGTGGTCAGATGAATCAAACTTTGAAGTAAGCATTATAATGAAGCCCCGAACTCGGAAACTTTAAAAATTGTTTTAAATTGCCATCCACTTAGTTATTTTGAGCTTTTGAAAAAGGTTATTTGTTTTTATTTTTGCAGGTGTTTGGAAACCCTGGTGTAAGCTTTATGAGGCGGCAAGTTGGTAAGGAATACAACCCAGAATGTGTAGTTCCAACCGTTAAACACGGAGGAGGAAGCATTATGATTTGGGGTTGCATGGCTGCGGACGGCGCGGCGTGGGCAAAATGGTCATTTGTGAGGGTCGCATGGACTCAAAAAAATACATTAATTTGATGGAAAACACGCTGATGGCATCTTTCCAGCATATTTTTGGTGATACAAATATACGGGGCGTGTTGTTCTAGCAGGACAATGCACCCTGAGACAAGTCCGCCCTCTCAGTGAAGTGGTTTGCTGAAAATGCCATTGACCTGCTTCCATGGCCTGCCCAGTCCCCGGATCTGAACCCAATTGAGCATCTATCGGAAATTTTAAAGCGTAAAGTCCGACAATACCCAACAACATCAAAAAAATGCTCAAAAAGGTTCTTGAGCAAGATTGGCTCAAATTAATTTCTGACGAATGCCGCTAGCACGTAAGCTCTTATGCCTAAACGAATAGCAGCAGTCATAAAAGCGAGGGGTGGCCATACAAAATATTAAATTTTCTTTAATAAAAAAAATTTACAACATTTCTGCATACTTGTTTTTTTTTAAATTTTACTTGGTTTTAAAATTATGGCATCTTTTTGGGGGTGCCTAATACATTTGGCAAGACTGTACAAGTACATCTATATTTATTTTGAATAAGAAATATTTTTTTGCTAGGTATATTGTTAGAAAAGAACTGAAAATTTATATAGATATAAATGAAATTTTTTTGAATTAAAAGCTTTTTGTAATTTATTTTGATCCGATTTGAATAATTGAAATATTGTAATGCTGGATATTAAAGTGGGTCTCTTTGGTTAATTGTTAAGAATTAAGAAGTCCTTTAAGTAAGTGTGATACAAAATTTCAAAACACTAGAAAAATGAAATATAAATACTATGAATACTAAACTGTTGGAAGTTACTAATTTTATTTTGGGAATAGTCACAATAATGGTAAGACAAATAGTGTTGAAGAGAAACCCTTGCAAGTAGTAAGTATTTCTTTGTTAAAGAGACAAAAAATGTATGTTGTCTTTATATTGCAAAATAATATCTATTTGATCAAAAAAGTTATTTTTATTTTACCTTTAAAGTAAACTTAACATACGAAAAATAATATTATACAATACGTTTCATCGAAGAAGGGAAAGGGCGGGGGGGAGTGGTTAGCTAAAAAATCTCTGGATTTGATAAATATACTATTCTGGCTTTTGTTTATAGTAATATTATGCATTTGCAATAATTTTTTAGACATTTGAAGTTAAAAAATAAGAGAAAGTTGTTTTTGTCATTTTTTTTTCTTAAATTGTCTTGCCTTTGTTTTGGTACTAATATCATCCATTTCCCGATGAGGTAGATTTTCATCAAAAAAACCGTTATTTTAGTTGGTCGGGGAAGCATTTATTCCTTGATTTTTTTTCCCGACCAAAAGTTTTCAAACCTAGATATAATACCCATCCTATACTGCATAAAGATTTTCTTTCTCCCGATGAGGTAGTTTTTCTTCAAAAAACGGTACCTGAAGTGATCCTTTTCAACCCAAACTTCCTTGAAAAAGTTTGCCCGACCAGTGGTTTTACAAATGTTTTTATGAACACTATCGACTAATTATAGTTTTTTTCTATCTCCGAATGAGGTAGGTAATCTGACGGTCGCGTCCAGTATTATATGGTATTGCATTCCGAAAAGTCACTCATTCTTTTAACTTCAGAAATCCATTCCCATTCTATTTTGAAGTCTTAAATAATGCAATCATCAAAAGCAGTCAAAAGACTTTAAATAAAAAGAATGCATTCTTTTTTTACTGCTTGCAGTCTTTGAAAAGTCTTTTACATTCCTTGCAGTCTTAAAGTCTTTTAAACGCATTCAATGTATTGAAGTCTTTTTACTGCTTTGAAGTCTTATTACTAATTGAAGACTTTTAACTGTAAATGTAAAAGACTTTTGAAAGACTTCAAAGACTGCAAGCAGTCCAAAAGAATGCATTCTTTTGATTTGAATTCATTTGACTACTTCAAAAAAAAAAAGATTGCAAAATTAACTGGGACTTTAGTTTGAAAGTCACAGTACTGAGGTTAAATCAAAAGACTTAAAAAAAAGTCTTTCCATTCAATTGACTGCAATACTAAAAAGACTGCATTCTTTCACATCTCTGGAGGAGTTGTTGGAATTACGCAGCATACGAGACATAGACGAGATTATAGTAGCTATAATTAGTACGGTGAAAAAGAATGCGGAATAGGGGTACTGACCTAACATTTCGTAGGTTGGTATTAATGGGAATCAGACTTATTACCAGTTAGTATGTCGTGTATAAAAACCACATCTGTGGCTTCACGCCGTTTTTCAAGCGACTGAAGGTCAATTAGCAGTAAACGATTCGAATATGGAGGAAGTCGATAATTATCATCCCACGGAAGATTGCGCAAAACGAACAAACCTAAGCTGGACGGCTTGGATCCTTTTAATTTGGGTTATTTGATATGGTGTCCAAACCTGAGACGCATATTCTAGGATGGGACGGACAAATGATATGAAAAGAGATTTGGAAATGTACGGGTCAGAGAACTCTTTTGACCAGCGTTTTATAAAACCAAGCGTCGAATTAGCTTTATTAATACATCACATAACTATATCGTGCAATCAGAATGGTAATAGATAATTATTATCTTGTAATTTGTAAGCATCCTTGCTAATTCCATTATTTGCAGAGCTCATTTTTAGTATCTTACGCACTTCTTTAATTAAACCTTTCAACAAAACATCACTTATCTACACTACAGATGCGACTGTTCGTAATAACCTATCTTCACTTATGACTCATTTTTACAGTAAACTGCTTAAGGCAAAAGAACATAAGTCAACTTAGATTTGTGATTTTTTAAATTGAAACACGGAAAAACGGCCTAATTCGATTTATGATTTTCATACAATCATAGTTTGGTTAGCCAAAAGAACTTAAGTCCAGTTAAGTTTGTCAAGAAATAGAAATGTGATTTGCCATAACAACCTAACTCAAGTTAAGAAAAGTAAATATTTTTTCTACTTTAGGGAATAAGAGCCTATGTTGACATAAGAAAAATGAAAAATAAGCGTTTTTAATTCTCGGCAGATTTTAAATTGAGTAACTTGACTTATGTTGTTATTCCTCATTATTTTTTTTTTCAATGCAGAATAATAAAAACTTAACTTTAGTTATGAAACCGCCGTTGTATTTTTATTGAGTTAAGTTGTTATGGCAAATTATAATTTTTGAAAAGCGAGTTAGGTTGTTAGGTTTTTTGTTTATAACTTTTCTTTAAAAAAAGATACAGACGTAAAAAATTGAGTGGGCATAGATTTGTATATTCTCGGCACGATTATGATAAAAACTCAATTTCGTCATAACTCGAGTTAGGCGGTTATGGTTTGCGGCCACAGAAATATCAGCGGCAGTAGAAATGCGTTTAAATATTTTCATGTCATCGGCATATATTGATAAACCACAAGCGAGAACTTGAGCAATATCGTTAATAGCTAAGGTGATTAGCAGTGGACCAAGATGGCTGCCTTGTGGTACTCCTGATGGTGCATCAAAAGGAATGGAAAGAGATGATCTAAAACGGACAACATAATTTCTATCAGTCAAATATGAATTGAACCACAAGATAAAAAGTGTAGGAAAGCCCATGGAATTTAATTTTAACATGCTGATATTATGTGATATTTTGTCGAAGGCTTTGCTAAAGTCAGTAGCAATCACATCGACTTCATCCCCATCGACCATTGTGCATAGAGCATTGGAAACAAATTCTACTAGGTTCGTTGTTGTTGATCTACCCGATATAAAACCATGTTGTACTGGGGAAAGAATTGATTTGCAGTGGAAAGAGAGAGTTTCGTATATGTATAATACTTTCAAATATTTTTGGAATGCCTATCATTAGCTATAGGGCGATAGTTCGACACATTATTTTTTGGTCCCTTTTGTGGACAGGAACTATGTAAGAAACTTTCTATGATAAGGGATAGGTGCTCTGCAGAATGGATAGTGTAAATAAATCAGTCAATGGCTGAATAAAGGCATTAATGCATTTTTTTAGGATGATTGCCGGTACACCATCTGGTCCTGTGGAGAAGTCATCTTTAAGCTTTTCAATTTTATCTCTTACCATAGCTGGTAGAATATTCGGTGCTGTAAATGTGGTTTGAGAAGAATTCTTTAAGTAGCGGAAATATTGGGTATCTGGTTAAATGTCGCAATCAGTAAAGGATTGTTTGAAAAAGTTTGCAAAGAAATTGGTTATCTCTGTTGGATCAGTTGAAGATTTCCCATTATATGTTAGGGAGGATGGGTAGCCATCGGATTTTCTTTTAATATTAATAAATTCAAAGAAACATTTAGGATTCGATTTAATCGAAGATTGCATACGAGTAATGTAATCTTTGTACAGACGAGCGCAAAGGAGAGAAAATTCTGTCGAAGCATCTGAGAAAGCTTGATTATGGTAAGGAGATTTCGATTTTAAGTATTTCTGCCACAAATTATTTCTTCGGTTACGAAGAGATCAAAGTTTTTTGTTATACCAAGGTGGAGAAGAAGAAAAATTTTTACGTGGCATAAAAGGAACAGTGTGCGCGAAACATCTGAAAATTTCATCGTAAAAAATTGGTAATGCGTCATCAATTGAAATATGAGTAAAGTTAAATCTGATTTTGCTGAGAAGCATGTTTAATTGTTGGAAGTTAGTTTTACGAAAGTTAAAAAAATGTTCAGGAACAGTGGCAGCATAACATTTTTCATAAGAAAAAGAAATAAGGAGAGGAGGGTGAAAATGATCAAGATTATTAAGAAGGTGATCACTTTCGATCACAATAGTGTTATCTGGGTCGGATGTGAAAATGAGGTCAAGTTGTCTGTTAAGATTATTTTTGACACCACTTACTTGAAAAAGATTTGAGTCTGCAATACAATCTAACACTAACATTTCTTTTTCCGACTTGGCATTGGTTGAATAGAAATAGTTGCCCTCGTCGGTGGGAGACTATTCGATGCGAGGTAGATTAAAATCGCCAATGCAGATGTAATCGTCATTAGTGCTAGCAGCATCAAAAAGAAAATCAATTGCGTCAACTACTAGTTTATACGAGCTTAAGGGTTGAGATGGACGAATATTACAACACATGATAAATACATACCGAGATGACAATTTTATTTTTACTATAATGAATTCAAAGTCTGTTGACTCAGAGGACTTGACAAATGTGGCATCAAAACAGTTATTGATGGCTAAAAGAACGCCACGACCAGAAGTGTCATTGTTATCATTATTACCATCAGTTCGAAAAGTAACAAAATCTGAGGTGAATAATTCACTATTTAGAAAATCAGGAGTAAGATTGGTTTCAGTTAAAGCAAAAATGTCGTAAGGTAATTTTTGTGAGTTTAAGAAGATAGTAGATGTTTTTGTACGCAGTCCTCTTACATTTTGGTAATTTATTGTGAGACAAGTAGGAAGATTATTATTTAGTTGATTCGGAGAAACATGGTTAGACACGAAAAAAGTTACGATTGACTTGATTGCGCAGAGGATGAGAGAATTTTCTAGAATTTACATATGAACCGTAGGCAGCCAGGTCGCCTGAAACCATTTGCTTAGTGAAGTTTAAGGCTTCATGAAAAGAGTTGTATATGTTTCGTAGAATGACGGGGTTAGTAGGAAGACCTTCTTGGTGAATAGAAACTATAACGTTTGTTTTAGTCTTTCCCTCAAAACAGACAGACTCCGGCTTGTCATGACGGTAAGCCAGGTAAAGCCGAACGTTATCATATATGCGACGGTCTCTAAGTCTTGACATAGTGTATCGGACTTCAGTTGAATCCGAAGTTTTCCTAGTTAATTTGACAGTGGTAGGAAGAAGTGGATCGAGGAAAAGAGGTACGTAAGTTGTAGCGTTGGAACATGATGGGCTATATATAGGAATTGATTGGTTGCGAGAAGTATTTTGTGCAGTTTCGGTAGCTACTTTTTTAGAAGCCGGAGTACCTGGGTTAAGAATGTGTGAGAAAGTGAAATTGGGATATTTGACATGAGGATTACTTGATGATTTCTTGTGTATAGGTATATTGTTTATTTTGGGAGGATGTGTATTATTTATTTTGGGAGGAGTTGAATTATTTACTTTAGAACATAACTTAGAATTAGACATTATTTTTTATTTTAGATGGTTTTTGAGTCCAAGGAGCTATTTTCATTTTACTATTTTTAAGAAACAGAGCTTTTGAGAACATCCAATCATAGGACTGAGAAAATGAAATCTTAAATGTTCCAAATTTGAGGGGATTATAGTTGGCATTGGCAAGACGAAAACAGTAGTTTTTTTTCAAAATAGTGTTGAAGCCAAGTGTCATTAGCATATCGGGGTGCTCTTCTTACAATAAATGTTACTAGCTGGCTTGCTTTTAGTTTCTCAAGGCGGCTTTTCCATTCGTCTAGGGTCCAGTTAACACCGAGTCTATTAGTACAACGAGACTGTCGTCGAGGGGCAGGTGATGTGATGGGAGGATCTAGATCGTGCATTTCCATATGTAGTGATTTGTTGTTGATTTCTGGTGAGGTTAAGTAATTTTTGCTTCTAGTATTCGGAGAATCTGGTAATGTAGAGTTACTACTTCTGATAGGGATCGCTGAGGTAGGAAACGTAGAAGAAGATAGAGAAGAGTCTAGTATGGTTGATGACTTGGCGTTTGTAGTTTCTGCGGCGGCGTTAAGTTCAGCTTGTAGAGAGTTGTTGTTTCAAGGGTTACATGGGATAGAAACATTTTTTTGTGATCCTAGCTTCACTTCCTCTGATAGCTCAGTAATCGCTAAGTGAGTTGATTTAGTTTCTTTTATTAAAAAATCTGCGAGAATAATAGAGTTGTTATTGATTGCCTCATAAGTAGTGTTAAAATCTTTGTCAATGGATTTTATCGCGGTCGATTGTTCTTGAATGATTTCAGCAATAATTGACAGATTATCTTCAATAAAGTTTACTGAGGAAGCTGTAGTATCCATCGAAGACTGGGTATCAGTAATAGATTTTGAGATGTTTGTGATAGAGTTCAAAATATCGAGGCATTCAGACGTTTTCTGCAGAGTCTTTTTCAAAGATAGCTCGATACTTGAAAGTTTTGTTTTCAAGCCCGTGTGATAAATATCCAAACATTTGTTAGTAGACTCATTATTTTTGGCTATAAGTTCATTTATTTTGTTAGCATTAGCACGAATATTGGCTTTTAATTCCTTGATGGAGTCTGACAATTGAGTTACACATTCGTTGTTACATTTGATTGCCAGCATAATATGCGACTACGTGATAGATTGGAATTATTCGCAGTAATATTTAAAATTAACAGTATATTCTGCCAGGTGAGCTTTAGCATTTCTACTCAGCCCAGCGCATATTGGATGAAACACTTTTCCGCAAATACCCTTACAAGTTACCCATTCATGGGATTTTGTGGTAATAGTGCAGTAACTATTTCCACAAGTTGTAGGTTTATCCAATACTAATTTGATGATTATATTTATGTATATATTTTGTTTTTTAATAAGCTACGTATTCGTCCCCTTTGATTTCTTCAGCAGTGTGAAAAAACAAATCAGGATAACGCAGTGTTGTTAACAAATGATTGGTTTGTGCAGCAGCTTAATGTAAGGAAAGGTAGTTCTGTTGATAACGTAGGATTATTTCGATCTCAATTACCAGATGTTGTTGTTGAATTAGTCAGCGAGAGAAAAATCGAATGTATATATGTTTATATAGTATATATAGAGCTACAGGCAGAACATCTACTAAAAATTGTACTCACCCGGACAGATGAGAAAAGAAAATGCAATGGGCAAGGAACCAACCAAGCTGTGTTAATGTTTATCTTCAGTTGACACAGCTTGTCCAAAGCGGGGGAGTGTTTAAGATGTAGGAGTGAGCGAGTACGATGAAGTCTGACGTTTGTAAGATACTCAATAAATAAATTTTACACAAATTAATCAGATTATTATTCCAAATAATATATTAATTTAAATGCAAAAACCACTCGCGAAAAATAAAAAAGAAAAATAGTCAGGGAGATTGTTAATGTTTTATGTATCGAAGATTTAGATTCAAAACAGGGGCATAGACGGTATTTCAGTTCTTGGAAGGCTTTCTCACACTCACCTGACCATCTAAACTGCTTATTCTTTTCCGTAAGCTGATGCAAACTTTTCGCAATTCCGGCAAAGTTCTTTACAAAACGTCTGTAATATGTAGCAAGACCAAGAAAACTTCGTAGTTGATGTTTGTCCTGTGGTGTAGGTGAATTTTTGACGGTGTCAACTTTTTCAGGATCAGTCGTCCTTGGGACGAGATGATATGTCCCAAATACTTAACTTCAGTCTTGAATAGTGCACATTTTTCTGGGTTCAGTTTAAGGTTAGCCTCTCGAAGTCTCTGGAACACACCCCTTAGGTTCTGACAGTGTTGGTCGTATGTTTTTCCATAAACGATAACATCATCCAAGTAGACAACACACGTTTTCCACGTCAGGCCTTGAAGGACGCACTCCATCAAACGCTCAAATCTTGCCGGAGCGTTGCAAAGACCAAATGGCATCACCTTGAACTGCCAGAGCCCATTACCTGTGGAGAACGCTGTCTTTTCTCGATCTTCAGGGTAAATTTCAACTTGCCAATATCCACTTTTCAAGTCCAGTGTTGAAAACCAGTGTGCTCCTTCCATCGCATCTAAGGTGTCATTGATTCTTGGCAGGGGGTAGATGTCTTTCTTGGTTACGTTATTCAGCCTGCGGTAGTCAACACAAAACCGTGTACTTCCGTCCTTCTTTTTGACTAGGGCCACTGGTAACGCCCAAGGACTTTTGGAGTTCTCAATCAAACCATCCTTCTTCATGGTGGTAATCATTTCCTTGTTTGGATAGTGGCAGACGTCTTGCGGGCTGACGAATGGGTCTTGCATCTCCTATATTTATTCAATGCTGCACCATTTGTGTCCTTCCATATTTCCCGTTTCGCTGGCCGAGAACTATAAGGTTCTATATTAAAACAAATTTTTCCGAGATAATCGCCTTTAAAGTTTTAGAAGGCTGGTTTTTGCATTAAACAGTTAGATATCAGTAAAGTGTTAATGCAATATGATAAAGAACCATCAAAAAGCCATAAAAGCATTTAAATATTGTTAATTTAATCACTTTAGATGATTTGACAAGCATTTTAAAAAACGACATAGAACCTTGTTGGGAAAAAATTGATTAAAAATTCCAAAAAAGGTTTTATGTACAACAGAGAACCTTTTAGTACTGAAGAGATTATAGGGGATGAGATGTTCTTGTATGGAGAAAAAAAGCATTTATCCTAATAACAAGACCTAAATTGCCTTTGATTGATATTTTTATATTTAAAAATAAAACAAAATCAATAAAAATATATTTTCTGAAACAAAATAGTCCACAAATCACGTACTTGATGTAAAAACCATACATTTAAAAAGAAAATGATGTTTTATTTTAATTTATTTCAAACACCATAATTTTGAATTTTTCTAAAACTCAAAAGCACAGTCAAATTAAAAACACCATAAAATTTATAACATAAATAAATTAAATTTAATTCTTTTAGAACTAAATAAATAACAATAAACGACTGCATTTTTGCAATAAAAAAATTCAAGAAATGGAAATACACAAATATTAATTACTATTCTGAATTTGTTTTGATTAATGTTTTTAAATAATCAAAATCGACTTTCGGCATAAACGGAATGCATTGCTTTAAACAATTTTATTTTAGCCTAGGATATTCTGTTTCGTTATTTTTTTTTTCAATTTCAATATTCGGATATTCCTACAGTGATGTATTTTTAGCAGGGTTGCAAAAACTTAAATCACTTTTTAGCTTAAGCTTGGCTTTAATTCTCAAGCTAGTGCATGACTTATGAAATAAGAAAAATGTAATTCAGCAGCTAGTTACTGACTTATGAATTAAAAAAAATTAATTCATAAGTCAGCTGATGACTTGTGAATTAAAAAAATTTAAATCATAAGCTTCTTAGTGACTTATGAATTAAAAAAAATTAATTCAGAACCTACTAAGTGACTTTTGAATTAAAAAAATTTAAGTCATGAGAAAATAAGTGACTTATGAATTAAAAAAAAATAATTCACAACCTACCAAGTAACTTATGAATTAAAAAAAATTAAGTCATGAGCAAGTAAGTGACTTAAGAATTTAAAAAAAAAATAATTCAAAAGTTACCTAGTGACTTATGAATTAAAAAAAATTTAATTTATAAGCTAATGGATAAATTCTGATTAAGAAATTATTAATTAGAAAATATATAAGCTAGCATGATAATTTTATGACACACAAAAGCTTGAAATCTACTTTCGTTAATAATTAAATAATTATGTAGTCAAAACAAGCTTAATTTACCAATTAGCTTATGAATTAAATTTTTTTTAATTCATAAGTCACTTAGTAGCTTGTGAATTAATTTTTTTTAATTCATAAGTCACTTATATGTAGTGAATAATTTTTTTTAATTCATAAGTCACTTATAGGTAGTGAATCAATTTTTTTTATTCATAAGTCACTTAGTAGCTTATGAATTAAATTTTTTTAAATCATAAGTCACTAACTAACTTATGAATTAGATTTTTTTTAAATCACAAATCATCTACAGACTTATGACTTATGGTTTTTTTAATTCAAAAATTCGCAACCCTGATTTTTTTCTACTCTTCTTAATGGCTTTATCATACTTTAAGCTTTAAAAATCAATCTTCTTTGTATAAATAGTTTTGAACCCGACAGTAAAAATATTTTTTGAAAACACTATCTCACATACCTTTGTGAAAAATATTGTTTTGAAGTTAAATATTTTTGAGCCATCTTGATAATTTTTAAAATCCTGTGCTTTCATTTGAAGAAAAATTAAATTTTTATTCTTGTATAATATTTTCAACAATATCCGAAACTGAGAAATTGGCGAATAATACTCAAAATTTTTCAAATTTCTTTCAATAACTCTATGTTATAAGTTCATTTTAGACTTACCGCCAAAAATGCACATAAAATCATTGAAAGATAGTTCTTTATCTTATTGTTTACAAAACTAAACGGGTTTGAAATTATGAAAAATGTCATAGAAAACGTAGGACTTTTTGCTTCAATCGAAAAGTACTAAATTGAAAAAGGTTCTATGTGGATTAATTTTGAGCAAAAAAGTTCTAGATATGTAAACTAAACGCGTTGGTTTTGTGTGTGACAAAAAGTATGTTAAAAGTTCTATGTTTAACATAGAACCTTATAGTACTGAATAATAGTGCGAATTCAATGAAAGTTCTATGTCGTTTTTGGCTGTAGTGTTGCTAGTAATTTTTTTTAATTTTTCTTTTTTGTTCTATCCGAAAGCCGATAAAATTACGAAAAATTTGGTATATAAAACTCATTTTTGGTATTTTGGTCGACATACAACCTTATAGTTCTCAGCCAGCGGTTTGGTGAAACGAAAATGTCGGCATACTCATTTAGAAGGCTTTCTTTCGTTTTAACTTGATGTTGGTCTAGGTTAGATGAATTGAGTATCTTTGCCTTGATAGTATTGAGCTCCTCAGGGTCTAATGTCTTTCTCGGTGTTTCAGCATCAATTTGTGTTATGGCTGCGACAGATTCGCACTTACCGATAAATTCTCCTTTCGCTAACTTTACATCGTACGGTTTGGTGTTGAGTATCCGTACGGGGACCATATAGTTCTTGGGAGTCACAAGTGTTTTCCCAATGATGACGTTTTGGGAAAAACAATCTGGGTCTGGTTCCATCATTAGGTATCGATGGCGTCCACACTCACCTTCTAATTTTGTCCAAACAAATACCTCAGAAGAAGTAGGAATAATCACGTCTTCCTTGGCGACAGTCCTTAGAGTTGTTGTTCATTCGTGCCCATAGATCATTGGAATCTCTGTATTCTGGTATTTGAGTACCTGATTGCCGATATCCAAAACTACTCGATGTTCTTTCATGAAGTTCATTCCGATGATGCACTCTTCACATATATCTGCCACCAAAAATTTGTGTGAGAATTCTAGACCTGTAATTCGAATTCCAAGTCGGACTTCACCATAAACCCTAGCTGCTTCTCCTGTGGCAGTTCTTAGACGGTAGCTATTGGTGTTATGTAGCCAATTCAGGTGCACTAGGTCTTGACACACAATGGCTGGGGTACCGATGTCGATGGTAACCACACGTTTGTTGCCATTTAAAAAATGCCTCGACAGTCAGACTTTTATTGTCTCGTTTAGTCTGGGAGACCTGGATGGTGTTTCTGGGGCCATCGATACCAGAAATCAGCTTCTGCCCCTCAAAGTTAGTTCTTACTTGTTGAGAAACTGTTCGGGAAGTAACACTGGTGTTATTGTTACCTTGTTCTGAGTTTGAAACTCCATGTCCACAATGTTGACAAGCTCTTCTTGGTGATAATCGACATTGACGCTGTAAATGACCGGTCTTGTTGCAAGTCCGTTTCGTTGGTTCCTTTGGACATTAGTTCTTTGGCATGAGCATTCTTCGACGATGGCTTCTCTAAGTCCATGTACTCCGTGAGAAGCTTGCTCTACTGCTTCCATTGTCAAGGCAAACGCGTTCGTTTTCCAGCAGTTCGCACGACCCTTTAAAGATTTATGTCGGAAATGGCGCGAACAAATGCCTCCACTGCAAACTGGTTACAGATTTCCTTTCCAACATCTGGATATGCAAGATGAACAATCCTTTCAATGTCCGCTTGAAGCTGTTGTAGCGTTTCGCCCCTCTTCTGAACTCTGGAATTGAGTTGTACTTTGAAGACTTCTTTCTTATGGCTATTGCCAAAGCGTTTGTCTATCGCCTCAACCAAGAAATTAAAGTCGCCGCTCTTATCTGCTGGTATGATTTGCAATAACTCAGCAGCTGCTCCTCTTAGAGCAAGGGTTAAGGCTTTATACTTGTCAGCCTCATCCCAGCCATTTGTTGTGGAAGCTGCCTCGAATTGTTTCTTGTATATTGACCAAGAAGTTTGTCCATCAAAGGTGGGAGGTTGCATCTCTTTTTTTGTCAAAGTTTCTCCAGAACTTTCCCGAATCTTTCTGTTTCGAACACGGTCTAACTCTTTTAAAAACGTCTCCATTTTGTTATCGACTTTATTCTCCAGCAATGAAACACGTCCGTCAAGTATTAAATCACATTATTCTCAATGTTAACAAGCTTGCCTTCTGGCATGTTTCTCTGCTCTTCGAGAAGGTCTTTTTGTTTCTCCAGGCGTTCGAGAATATTCTTTTGTTCGTTTTTCTGTTCATTTCGTTGCTCTTCGAGACGTTCGAGAACATTCTTTTGTTCATTTTTTTGCTCTTCGAAACGTTCAAGCAGAAGACTAATCATATTTGAAACATCTACATTTTTACTTACGTCTGCTTCATCAGCGTCAGCTTCAAAGACGAAAATGTCCGGGTCTTCATTTTGTTGTTTCAAATATTCGGCCAAACGCAAAACAAGCTCGATTTTCGATCCTGCTCTAGAAAGTTCTCGCTTGCCTAATTCACTTTTCAGCTCATTGCAGTTGAGCTGTTTTAGTAACTTGCTCATTTTTTTCCGGACAATTCACTGCACAATAGGTTTTATTCCACTTTTCTGACACCAATGTAATATTTTTACTAGGTTCGTTAAATAAAACTTATTACTCTTTTTAGTATTTCTTCTTTATTCACACTTTCCAATTAAAAACAGTAGATCTTATTTATAATCAACTCAAATACTTTTATTCAAATTTAAATCACACTTGTTTAATAACACATTCGACAATCCAATAAGTAATACTTTTGCACAATTTCATAGTCCAAAATCAACTGTGTCTCGCTTACCGTGAACACTCCCTTATATGGGTAATTCTTTTACAAACCGTACGAAATCGAACAAAAAATGACCGACCCATTTCCGATTTGGCTGAAATTTTTTTTACGTGTTCTTTATCGAAAAAGAAAAGACACCTGTCCGAGGAATTAATTTTTTTTTTGTTTTTTCGAAAATAGAGGGGGTTGAAAATTTCAGATTTCGGTGATTTTTGGCTTGAAGACTGATTTTCAAAAATTCATAACTCCGGTTCATTTTAAGCTAGAGACACAATTTTTTTTTCATTTTGAAGGCAAAAGAGTGAATTTTAAGAAAAAAAAATAGATTAAGAAAAATTTTTGAACAGTTTCATATTGTTATAAACAATTGAAATGTTTGAATCAATTTTTAACAACGAAACCCACCACTTAGCGTGTTTAAGGTATGACCACAGATAATTATATACAGATGCCGCATGCCCATAGAAAAAACTGACATATGAAAATGAAAATCTTCATTTGAAAGAGCTTTTAAGAAAGCTGTTTTCAATTTATTATTTTAAGATTATGTGAGAAGTGCTTTTTCTCTTTAAAATGTGTGCTCTCTGAATTCACGAATAAAATCTATTTCGTCTGTTGCTCTTGCGTATTCAACTCTGTGTCTGTATCAGGGATGGAAAATGAAATTTTTCAATTGTACTGAAATCTGGAATAAAATTGTACTGAAATGACATCAATTGTACCGAAAACGAATTTTGTATAAAAAAAAAAAAATCAATAATTCAATTACATAATTAAAAGATTTCCAAAGTATTTTATTTAAAAAAAATCAAAGCAGAAATGATCATTTTGTCTTTTTATAAAAAAATATAAATAAATACAAATAGCTCCACAAAAAAATACTGCTAAAATTTTCCAAGACGAAGAACCCCAATCACAAATCACATCCACAAGTTTACAGTTTAGTGTTTAGTAAACAAAACGATGCGATGTCGGAAAAAAATCTTGGGGCCAAATTACCATCAGTTTTCGAGTAATACGTGATTGTATTATGTGAGTTTGGCATTACCGCTTACGTCATCCAGGAAGCGATTACTCTAATTTGACATTTTCATTCGATCACTGATAGGACTCACTCACTCTGTCACTGAAGCGGTAATTTGACTCCTGATTGATAAATACTACGTTTATATGAAGAATTGAATCGGAATTGAATCAGGATTTAGCTCCATGTATACCTGGATCGAATTGAAATAGGATTTCTCGATCCGATCCCACTAAACGAGCTGAATCGAATCGAAAATATGCTTGTATACCAGAATCGAAGAATCGAGTGTATGTACAAAACCATATTGTCATTTCGATCCCATTTCAATTCGATCTCTAGATCCAGTGCCACCATATACCTGGATCGAAATATCAATTCGGATTCGATTCCTCAATCTTCTTTGTAACCGGGGTAAAAGAGACAGAAAAGCAAGAAGTGAAAAGAAAACTGTAATTAAGAGTAATATGGGCTTACAGCTGAGAGTTATTGTTCTGGTATGAAAATGAATGCATTCAGGATGATGTATTCAACTTTCAATTTTATTTTATGTGCTTTTGTTTGTTTTTTGTGAAATACATAAAATTGGAAATTTTAAAATTGTACTGAATTGAGACAAATTGTACTTTTGTACTTGTACAAACTGAATTGTATCGAATTCGGTACAATTGTACCGAATTTTCCATCCCTGGTGTGTATTTTTCATTTTTTTTTTCAATAACGCCAGACCCTTTTTTTTAAATAGATTTGTTATGGACACAAGAACACAAAATACCTACATACATTTTTCATAGAGGGATATTGGCAAGAAGAAATTGTATTTTGTGTTTATCTGGGAATCTAAGGCAATTTTGTTCATAAAAAGGACACTTACTTAGATATATTTTGTTGCATTTAGAAGCAAATTAGGAACTTATGTAGGTAGGTATTTCAAAGTCTTTGGATGGATTTGTGAAAATTATTCTCTATCTTTTAGGTAGGTATTTGTTCTTTACAATTCCCATACAAATTATTCTAATTTCGTTGCTCAATGTTGTCTATCAGAGCCAAAAACAGAAACAGTATTGTTTGTTACTCCTAGTCCTAGTTGCTACATACCTACGAGCCCAAACGCAAAATAGTTGGACTACCTATGATAAAAAACAAAAATCTTCCGATTCTTAAATTCTATCGGAAATAAAATCAATATTTTGGTATTTTTCTTAAGATATATTTATTTTGAATAGGAATAAGTAACAAAAACAAAATGACTTCAATTAAATAACGGTATAGAGCAATCTTACAAAATAAAATAACGATTTAAACATTTTTTTAAGTGCAAAATAGTTGGCCTATGGGTCTTAATTTTTATTTTACCATGGTGTTACGTCGCCTTTGGCCTTGATAACTGCTTCTATGGGTCGTGGCATTGTGTCAACTAATTTTTGACATTCTTCGGTGCCAAAAGATTCGCAAATATTTATGACTTTAGCTTTAAGGTCTTGAAGAGGTCCGGCATGGTTTTTTTCGCGGTTTTTGTTTCATTTTATGCCAGACAGTTTCAATTGGTGAAAGGTCAGGGCTGCTGGAAGGCCATTCCAGTAAAGGAATAGCTTCAACAGATAACCACGCCATTGTAGACCTTGCAGTATGACAAGAAGCTCCATGCTGTTGGAAAATATAGTCTCCATCACTAGTTTGAAGTCGTGGTATTGATGGGAGAAGCTCATTTTCCAGAATATCCTGTACTTGGCAGCATTGACAATTCCATTTACAAAATGTAAATTGCCCAAACCCCGCCCCGACATTCATCCCCATATCATTAAAGATGCTGGAAACTAGACCGTTTTTTTAAGGCAATCTTTGTGAAAAACCTCTTGAATTTCTAATGACTCGTTTTCGTTCGTCGCCCACGCAAACTTCAAACCTGGACTCATCACTCCAAATAACGGACCGCCATTGACTTAAAGTCCAGTTTTTACGTTGTTTTGCCCACTCTAGCCGCTTTTTCTTTTGTTTAGGTGTTAAAAGTGGTTTTTCTTTGGCCTATGTTTTTAACGAATTAAAATTGCTCTAATTTAAATAAATCTACAACAAACCTTATAAAATGTGTATCCAATTTTTTTCATAGTCCGTTTGCAAGTGTCAACCGAAAAACTTTTTTTTATTCTTTCCCTCCATTGAACAGTTATTTCAGCGGCCGTTTGACGTCGATTTGCTTTTATTTTTTTTTTTTAAACTTGACAATCTCGAGGTTTTGCAATTGGTGGGCGTCCCGTTTTTTAACCGATCTCCACATTTCCACTATTTTTGAACTTTGAGATAATGTTTCGAATTGATGAGCGCGGTAAATTGAATTGTTTTGCGATTTTATAGCTCGATAATCCCGTTTCGAAGGCTTTATTTATGGATTCGCTAAGGTCTCTTGATAATGCAACGCCACGCACCATGGTTGACATTAAACTGTTGCTGGCTTGCATAAAACAGGAGATCAATAAACAACAAAACAAGTGCATGTCATTTTTTTAATAACGGTTAACTGAAAATATATTTAAATCTTCATAGGCCAACTATTTTGCATCCCAGAGAGAGTAGTCCAACTATTATGCACTATCTTTGTTTGAGAGAATGCAAACTGGAGCCATATGTGCTTTCTCGAATTTAGATCTGTTTGGTCTAATTTACTTATTAAATGTAATTTATTACATCGACAAAAAAAAATTAAAAAACAACTGCTTGGGGACCAGAAAATATAGGCACATAAAAAATGTTAATTTGTTAATTGATGGTAGGCCAACTATTTTGCGTTTGGGTCGTACATAGATACATATGTACGTATTTTGCATTCAGGTTCATGAGGTTATGATGACACCTGCAGGCAGGAAGGTTGGTTTTATTTGATTTGGTGCGATCTTTTGATGATGGCGAAAATAACGTGGTTGACTTTTTTGGGTTTGATAAAAATAAAAAAAAATCTGAAAAAAATAGTTAAATTAAAACTTCAA
This sequence comes from Chrysotoxum bicinctum, assembly GCA_911387755.1. Lineage (NCBI taxonomy): Eukaryota > Metazoa > Arthropoda > Insecta > Diptera > Syrphidae > Chrysotoxum > Chrysotoxum bicinctum. The sequence continues at coordinate 128,622,836 of OU426987.1, read as the reverse complement.
TTTGAAGTAGGGCGACAAAGAAAAAGAAAATAAAGTCCTAAGAAATTGTGGATACAGAGTTTTTTACGGGTTAGGTACCTATTTATTTTATACCACCTACTTAATTAAGAGGTTGTATGGTTATGATAGGTTGTAGGTAGGTAGGTATGTTTGTATGAAAAAACGCAACCAGAAGAATAACTGTAGGTACGAGAATATACATTGTACATACATACGTATAGTACATACAATTTTTCAAAAACGTATGCCTAGGAATTCATTGCGTTTGTGAAAATTTATTAAAAGGTGACAATTTTCTAGTTATCAATTAGATACAAACATACAAATTAGCTGGGTAAAGCTAACGATAAAATTTAAACGAATCTAAAAATTGTTTTTTAAGAAAAAAAAGCGTGCGGATAACTTCGAGTTTCGGTTTGGAATAATTTTATTATTCTTCTTGTTTTTCATTTTTACAATTTAATATGGCCGGATGGGCGGGAAATTCAAATTTTAGACCAAATTTAAATAGTTCATAACAGTAAATTTTATTGTTTTAATTAATTCATTTTGATTTTTAAAATTGTTTGCATCGTCAAAACACTTTTACTGTAGCAGAAGTTAATTTATAAATGTTACGAATTGTCAAGTGAAACAATTTATACCTACTACAAATTTCAAAATTATTTCATTTCAGTATAAATAAGAAAACGTAGTATGTATATATGTACATACATACTACGTTTTCTTCATATGAAATGTCTGAAGCATTTATACTGTTAATTGCGTATTTGCTTAGTTCACCCACCCTTCGTCCTGTTTTACATTTATTATTTTTACAATCCATTTTTGGTTTTTCATACTGTTTAATTCTTAATTTTTTCAAGCATTCACTAGTTCTGTAGCTTCTTATTTTTATTTTAAGTCCATTTACAAATTTTTGAGAGAAAAACAATTATCAAGAAGTTAACTGTATCAAGTCTGTGCGTACGACATTCATTCTTATTGTCAAACCAATTTGAAAAATATTATTTTTTGTTTAAACATATTAATGCAAAATCTTAAGCATTGTAGACATTTTAGTAAGTTACTAAGTTGAAAAGAGGATTTCGCTAATTTTAAACGATTTTATCATCTTAATATCTCTAAACATCTTACTCGTACTTAAATTAAAATAACAAACTGGTTACTTTAACCTTTATTAATTTACTAAATTAATACTATGAAATCTGTCATTTTCCTAAAAAAAAAAACTATCTTGGCAGTTTTATTTGAAAGAGTTAAATTGTGTTTTTTTTATTTCGATTCGTGAGTTAATTGTTTTTAAAAGTAAATAAAATAATATAAAATGTTTTCGGAAGACGAAGATTTTGATATACACATGTATATGATTGAAGACCCAGCTTTAATGAGAATTTTACTCCAGAAATAGGTTTGACAAGATAGCAGTTCGGTTTTTAGTTGAAAAAGTTAAAGATCCAAGATCGAATTGTAAGCCGTAGGCTTCCGATTGCAGCAGAATTTCAAGTACCTACTATTTACATTACACTTTTTTGGAAGAAGGCTGGAATAGTCCAATCCAAAGTGGCGCAATAATAAAAAAAACATTTCGAAAAAAAGTTGTCAAAAATACATAAACAAATAACATAATAAATTTAAGGTTGTCCTTTTGACTTTTGAGTTTCCGACATTTCAAACTATTCTGTCCGTTCTCCAGATTTAGTTAAGTTTGGTTTGTTAATATTAACGAACTGTCATGATTTAAATGTGTTCAGATGCACCGTTTTTAATAAAAGGGCATAAGTCTATTACTATAGATAGTAAAACGAAAAAAAAAGGTTTAAAAATTTCGAAGAGCTAGTAAATTACTAAACAAATTACTAACAAATTGCTTACTAATAAAATGCTAAGCCCTTAATAATATGTTGTTTAAAATGTTGTTCCTATGTTTCTACCATCACGTGTGAACGCTTGTTTCCTATTAATAAATCATATAATCTATTTATTTATCTAATAAAATTGTATGTTGGGCTTGCATAGGTATTCAACTAAATGTTGTAAAAATTTGTGTAAAAGCTGAAGTAATTCTCTTCTAATAGCAACTGATTCATTTATTGTCCGTACCGCCATTCCGACATTCATTTTTTTTTGAAAATCTGTATAATGTATACGTGCCAGTTTGTAAGCTTTGGGCATAATTTTTTTATTTTTTCATTGTTGAAGATAAATTCGATTACCTTTCAGCTAACAATTCCATCAGGTGGTTCTTAAAACAAAAACAAACTTTAAACAACGAAGGTATATGAAATAATAATAATATGTGCGTTTAGCCCAGGTACGACAGAGGGCTCATCAGTCAGATGCTGTCTGCCGTACCCTTCAACATCTTAATGATGAGCCCACTGTCGTAACTGGGCGAAAGCACTTTGGATTTAAGTTCGCTTGAACTTCAATTTAATTAAAAACTTTATTACACAACTTAAAAACCCAAAAAATATAAAAAAAATAGAAATCAAGTACACTGAAATTAAGGACGAAAAAAATATTGTCAAAACTTAAACCTACATACCAATAAAAATTGAAAAAAAAAAATATATTTTTGAAAAACCTATCTATACTAAATGTTTGTTTAATAGGCATAGAATACTTAACTTACATAGAATCGGGAGTGTTTATATTCCAATATTTGCAGAAATATAGATCTCTTATACCACCTACTTAATTAAGAAATAAATACTTTTGATTACAAGTAGTATTCGACTAATACGTGAAATTCAACTGTATGAAAAAGAATCAAAAAATAAAAATATATTTTGTCTAGCGTTAAGTTAAAGATATCTATAAAACTCGTCTTTGAAAATTGTAACTTCTGAAAAGCACAATCAATCATTATTTTGGTGCTATCATTAATTTTTTGTATTTTATTTGTACATAGGTACAATCATTTCTGCGGCCCAGAAAAAAATTATTTTAACCAACCTACCACAAAAAATCAATTATTATATTTCAATAATTATTAATATGTTATTCTTGTTTTAAATTTTCGGATTAACCACGTAGGTATATAAAATAAATTTTGCTAGTGCAATATGCAATACTGTAACCACCCCGAACGTTTCTCTCAAATTTCACTGAGCGTGGTCCCGGTATATAACCAAGGCCGTCTTAAACTAGGCTGGGGCCCTTGGGCACACAAGAATTTGGGGCTCTTTTGGAAAGTAAAAAAAGCGAATTATAATAACATTTTTTTACTAATAAGTATGAGTATGACCATTTATTATAGGTAATCAAATATAGTATCATATAATATGTCATTAATGATATTGGAATGCTGCTGGTTTTTTGGTGACGATTACGATAACGGTTTCTTTCGGGATTTCTGTTGAGCAAAATCTTCTATTATATCCTTAAAGTCAATTTTTTGAAGGATATCACTTTCTATGCACATAATTGACAAATTACTCAGTCGTTCTTGTAACATTGTTGTTCGCAATTCATTTTTTATTCTCTTAAGCTGCGAAAATGACCGCTCTCCACTACAATTGGTAACCATTAGGCAAAGGAATATTCTTGTAGCAATTTCTACGTTTGGAAAAGTTTCTTCCAATTTATCTGATTTTATTAGGTTATGTAAGGTTGAGATATTTAAATCCACTGATTGCTTTGCTATGTTCTTAAAATATTGGCTTAAATGAAAACATTCTGTTTCGAGCTTATCTGCATTAATGCCTTCATGATAAAATTCTGCAAATTCTTTACATTTTTTGGTCAACTCATCAGATTCGATTGTTGTTAACTGACAAAGAAAACTAAATCGACTATCAATTTCTTGCTATGCTGCCGAACGTTTTTTTAAATGCGTATTTAATCTGTCAATTTTGGGAATGAAAGTATCTACACGAAACTTTTCCTTGCCTCTCAACTGTGCAGTCTCTGATGATCCTTCAAAAAAAGTGATGCGTGTGCAGTGCTGCGAAATGTTTTAGATAATATCGAAATTGAACAACGTTGCTTTGTTGCGTATGAAATAGACAAAACAAAACAAATATTCTTGACAAAAAAAAAATATAACAACAAAACACAGAAGGTCCTTCAAAAGAAAAATGCTACAAAACAAATTTGATTTTCTAATTCTCGTCTTTCTCATTGCCAGAGCTGATCAAATTTTGTCGCTCTATCCTCAATTACCATCCCCCCAAATCAAAAGTCACCACATCAATTTTTTCCGCCGACAGCGCCCTCAGTAGAATGTATTCCCCAACTTTTTTTTCTGTTCCGTGAGAGTACTATAAATTTTATATACAAGGGTTTAATACATCATTCGGGGATTCCCCCAACCATAGACAATGTCGACATTTATGTAAGGCCTTGTTTAAACGATGCAACTTGACTTAGGAATCGGAGGGATTGCGTAAGTGATCCCCAGATAGTGTACTTAGTAAATTAGGTAGGACACGTTCGGAAATATTATTAATTAGTACAGTAGGAATAGGCGCAGTCATCGATATAATGGCGTAGTATATGCCTTGTAAATACCTTCTGATAAGATTACTGATTTGTGAAAAAAGTGTAATGTGCCCGACAAAAATGTTCTGAGAATAAATATGTGAGAGAAATTGTCGGTCCTTCGGGGCCCCCCTGAGATTGGGGGCCCTGGGCACGGGCCCCGTGTGCCCTTATGGTAAAGACGGTACAGTATATAACGCCGGCTAGTCCGAAAATTTAAAAGTTCTTATTTTGCTATTAAATAGTTCATAAAAAAAGATTAATTTTAATTTTGACACAGTAATTGATGATGTGTTTAAAAAGTGAATACAAAAATATAAGTTTAAATTAATAATAATAATAATAAATCTTTATTGTTTTCATTTAATGTAGTACATAATAAAAACTTAGAATATACATAAAGATTACAGGCATGGCTCATAGGCCGTCTGCCGGTTAGTTTTCAACTAAGTATTAACATTGTGAGAGAAAAATAAAAAAAAAAAAAAATACAAAAATTAGGAATTATTTAAAAAAGCTAAAGATTAATTGTTATACAAACAAACAAAAAAAATCAGCAAAGACAAAGAAAATGCCAGAATTACTTGGTTTATAGAATAATTGGAACAGGAATTCTGAGATAATTATATACTAGGTATAATATGTTTCACAAATTCAAAATGAAAAAAAAAAAATAATAATTGGCTTTTAGTTTAGCTAAAACGAAATAATTTATATGTAGTGTTGATTATGAAAAGATAGACAAAAATTATTAACATAATAATCTAAACATAATTATAATATACTCTTCTAAAGCTTTTAGTTTAGCTAAAACAAAAAAGGGGGTAAAATAAAGACTTGCAATATCAATGGTGTTGGGCTTTTAGTTTAGCTAAAACAAAATTATACAGTTCAAACAATGAACTAAAGAAAATTGACATATGTATGTATTTCTATATGAAATTGCATGTGAGGTAAACCGAATAAGTAGCCTCCAGCCACATTCTCCATTTAGAACACTAAGACATTCTCCTATAGATAAAAAACTTTTATTAAAATGCAATCGTCTAATTTCCTGCAAGATTGGACATACCGCCAGGAAATGAAAGATGTTTTCAGTTTGATTGAGGTTGCACAATGTACAAAGGGGATCAGAATCAGTCCTGTGTGGCCTATAGTTGAGCTCCAGCATCTCCGTGCGAGCCATAAAAATCAGATTCATCTCCCTTACTGTGAATTCATTCCTAAAGTAATTTGCTGCCTTCAAACTGTGGTTGAATTTACTGTATATTGTCCTCGACACAGACTCCCTCGCCCTAACAAGACAGCTCTGGAACATTTGTTCATCGATGATGGAAATGCACTCGTAGAGAGTATTCCTCCAAAGGTCTGGGCTATCCACAGAAAGGCTCAAGGGAAAGTTGTGTGCCGAGGCCAACTCATACCAGTCCCTGAAAGGTGTATACTGACACCTTAATGAAACTAAGAGAATCCTCTTTTGCAGATTATCGTTTGATCTTTGCATTACTTTGATGAGATAGTCTGCATTTGCCTTTAAACTCTTTATAAAAATAGGGGGCAGTCCCGATTCGACGTGTATTGCATACGTCGGTGTGCTTGATGGTAGCCTAAATACACGCTTAAAAAAATATCTTTGGACAGCTTCAATTTTTTCCAGTTGCTTGTATCCATAAACTTCAATGCCATAACAAAGACAGCTCTTTATGGTTGCATCAAACACCTTAAACTTAGAAGCTGGATCTACATGTCTGTTATTAAAGCAATTTGACCACATACAGTTTATTGCTGCTTTTGCTGCACTTACTTTGTTTTTTATGTGAACACCAAGATTTAAATTGTGAGTTAGTGTAAAACCTAGATATTTGAATTCTTTCACAACTTCAATATTGGAGCCTTCGAGGGTCCAGGTACGGTCATTTCTAGCACTTCGATTTTGGGATCTAAAAACCATTATTTTAGACTTCTCTGCATTGATTTTCAAGTCCCACATATCACAAAAAAATTTGAGCTTGTTTATTTGAAGCTGAAGTGTGGCTGCATTATCCGATAAAATAACTAAATCATCCGCATAAAGCAAGACTTTGATAAATAGATCTCCAAAAATAACGCCACCAGGAATATGATCTTCAATATCATTTATAAAGAGTGAAAAGATTAAAGGACTTAAAACGCAACCCTGTGGTACACCCGCATCTGATCTAAACTGTTTTGATTTTTCACAGCCATTTGAAACCACAGCAGTCATATTTGAAAGGAGTTGTTCATAAATTCGTATAAATTTAGTTGAGAGTCCAATAGCTGCGAGTTTAAATAGGAGCGATCTTCTATTTACAGTGTCAAACGCTGATTTAAAATCGACGAAAAATGCGAACAGATTAGTTTTTTTCTCTAAGAAACGCCTAGCAACACTTGTGAGAGTGAATATTTGGTCGATTGTTGAAAGAATAGCCCGAAATCCAGCCTGGAAGCAGCTTATTTTGTTGTTCCTTTCAACCCAACTCACAAGTCTAAAGTAGAGAATTTGAGTGAATAGTTTTCGAAAAGAACTAAGAACAGAAATGGACGATGAATAAAAACAATCCGGAAAATTCTCTTCATTAAACATTTTGTTGAAGAGCACTAGAATATAATCCAAGAATTGTGAAGTAGCGTTTTTGTAAAATTCCGCTGGTATACCATCTGACCCAGAGGCCTTATTATTCTTCATATTTTTGAGTGCAGCAAGCAGTTCTAACATTGAAATCGGTTTATCCAGTTCTTCTATATATATAAACGGAATCGCAAAACTAATAGACATTTGACTTGGGTCTGCTAAAAGAAGTTTTTCGAAATGTAATGCAAGTGTATCCACTCCAATTGGTGCAACTGACCTTTTATGTTCACTTAAAATACGTACCTTGCTCCAAAATGTCTTAGAGTCACGGCTTTCAAGCAGATAAGTTGCTGATTTTCTTAAAAAAAGTTCTTTTTTCTGTTTACATACATTCTTATAAGCATTGTTAAACTGCAGATATAGTGTTTTAAAAGCCACATCATTTGTGTCTCTAAAAAGTTTTAAAAACTTGAAAGATTTCTCCCTACTTTTCCTACAATCATTGTCATACCAGCTGGATTTAAAAAGTCTTCTATTATTATTTGGGTAAGTAAACATGGACTGTCTTATAGTTGAGAAAACTAAATCTGTAGCTTCACTAATTGTGCTAGTAATTTGATTTGGGAGATTAGTTGAATTTCGGATAAGATTTCTTTTGTACATTTCAGATTTTTTTTCATTCCAACGAAGCTTGTTGTTAACATTTTCTTTATGATGTCTAAAACAACTATCTTGAATAATAAACTCACAGGAAACAAAGATAGGTAAATGCATTCAATAGTTGGCAGGAAATACTTCGAAGTCTTTGACAGCGTTAATCCATTCTCCTTTCACAAGACAATAGTCAATAACAGAGCAACCCTGCGCTGAAATAAACGTGAAATTACCACTAGTATCACTCGGGGAAATACCATTCAAGATAAGAAACCCAAAGTCTTCAACCAGATCCATAAATCGATGTCCGTTTGAATTTATACACTCATCTAGTGAATTTCTCTCGAAAGAAAAATATCCATTGTTCATAAAGGGAGAATTTTGTAAGTTTGCTATTCGGCTATTTAAATCCCCTATTATTAAAATATTTTCATTATTTTGCCTTAAAAGAAAATTTTGGAGTTCCTCGAAATCGGAATCCCAATGGCTAAAGTTAAGGTAAATAGGAACTATTAAGAAGTGTTTTGAATTAATAAACAAATCTATTACAATTTTGTTCTCAATAATTCTAAAAGTAATGTGTTTGTTTGAGATATTTTTTTTGATGCCACATAACATGCCACCGCTTGCTCTACCAAGTCTATTATTTCTAATAGCAGGTATCCATTTTAAATTAAAATCTTCAAAATACTTTAAATATTGCAAATCTTTACCCTCTTCCACAAAAGTTTCCAATAATATAAAAATATCATGATTTAAAAATACTTTAAAAAACTCTGGCATCAATAATTTGTTTTTAAGTCCTGTAACGTTATAGCAAAAAATATTTAAATTAAAACTAATTAAATGGCAGACGGCATCTCTATCCTATGTTGATGTTGAATGATGATGGTGGTGTAAGCCGGGATCCAAACCGTGTTGTTTTGCATATTGACTCAGAGAGGGCACTATTGGTGCATTAGCGTTATTCTGCTTGACCCTGATGGCGTTGTCAAAAAAGCACATTGCCTCCTCTCCAAAGGTCATTTTGACAAATGACAGCTCATCACTTGTTGTTATTTTCAGTCCTTTTACTGTGTTGTACGCAAACGAAAATTCGCCAATCCTAAGTTTAGATCCTCTTATTGAGATGTTCGCATTCGAGTTTACTTCCAAAAGTTTTCTTCTTATTTGAAAAAGCGTCCTCCTTTTATTTCTAAAAAGCAAAGATTGTTCTCTATGTATAACAATTCCGGTGTTTTTCAATTTCGGTGCGGCCTCTATGATTTTTTGTGCGGTGTTGTTGTTGGTGAATTTTAACACCATAGTGGTTTTGTTGTTGTGCCGATTTACAAACTCTTGTGTCTTATCAAAAGAAAGCTCTGCATTTTCATTTAGATTGAGAAGGCCAAGACATGTTTGTTTTGCAAGATTATTCATGTTTGTCTTCTCGTCTGAGGGTAAATGCAATACAATCGAATTTTTATGTGAATCCTGGTGTAAAATTTCAAGTTGCCTCTCAAGCATTTCGCAGTAGTTCTCAACGACAGCTAAGCGTTCCGTAAGATGCTCGTTTTGGGACCGTAAGAGCTGTATTTCAGCGGAGACAGCCAAAACGTCGTCCTTTGTTGCGATATTTTTTAAATGCTCGACCAAGCAACCATCAAGAATGGATTTTAACTCCTTGGATTGTGAAGATGTATGCGCCATCACAATTTTACTTTTGGGCAGCAAAGAATCTTTATGATGTGGTGTTGATTTTTTACTGTTTGGCGATTTGTTCGGAGATATTTCCCCCAATTTTCTCTTCGGCTTCATAAATCAGTTATACACAGAAAAAAGAGACTACCTCTGCATGATATATAAGTGACTTAAATAATAGTACCTTATTTAAAACTTTAAGATTTTAAGATTTTCCACTTTTTTGTTTTGAGCTTTAACGCAAAAAAAGATTTTAAAGTGACTTTTGTTTTAAATAACCTTTAATTTAAGAAATAAAGACAAATAATCCGGAGCACTAAGAAGTTGACCTTTACTTTTCTCTCACTCTCACAAAAATTTTCAATGATGAGTTTTAATGACAACCTAATTAGATTCATCTGTGTGTATGTATGTATGTACATATAAACTCTAAAGTTGAATTAATATTTTTTTTTAATATCAAGATTTATGTGCTAGATTTGTCTGTTTAAATACGATATACATATTACATTTTGATATTTTTAAAAAAAAGTGTAGGTATAATTAACACTTTATAACAACATTAAAACCTTTCTGTATTTTTTGTTTTAACTTTAGAAAACTCTTTCCTTGCTTAGAAATTTGTATGAAGACAATAATTATTGTTATTTATTTCTTATTCGTTCTTCTAATAGAAGCTACGTTTTGTGAAATGAATTCGCAGTAAAAATATACCCTGTTTTATGGCGCAAAATTGTAAACAGTTCTCGTTTAAGCAATAAAACCGGCTCTACTTAACGCAGTCGTTTAGCTTGGAGGCTTTGTCTAACGTTTTCATAATTTTAAACACTTTAGACAACTCTTCTAATTAATGTGGATTTAACAACATAATCTAAGCGAATTGACGTTGAACAGCCCTTATTTTGACAGATACATAACTCAAACACAACAACACAAATAAAAAAAAAAACTTTAAACCAAATAATTTTTTTTTTTGCCGAAAAAAGTACAACTTTATTTACTACATACATACCTCGGTAGAGACTGTTTATAAGTTGTTTACATTATTTTAGATGAAAATGAAGTATGTAGCTAATTAACAGTATACAAATTCACAAATGTACAGATTTGCTGATCGTAGAGCACTTTTGTACGATTGTTTCGAATTTCTAATAGGTATTCAGTGATTGAGTCTATTTACAAAGCACATCTTTTAAAAAATCGAATAAAACATCAGTAAACATTTTTACTTCGATTTGTTTTGGTATGAAATAACCATTGTCAATATGGACAAAGTTCACTTTTAAAAGATAAACTAGCTAGGTATTTGCTGCTGTTAAAGTTAGACTAGCTCTTTAACGTTAAAGTATGGTTTATGTCCCTTAAAATTAACAAAAAGTCGGTTCTCTTTTTATATACAATATTTAGAGTCGACTCCCATTCTAAAATTGATTTAGAGCAGGTTTTAAATGTATACAATTTTGCGCCTGTCTTTTATTTGTCTCACTCGTGACAAAAAAAAAGATCCTGACTATTTTCAAAATACATAAAGGTGGTGTTTTTTTTTTCATTTCAGCAAAAATGAAATAGTAATAATATTATTAGTTCTAAGAAAAACCATGTAGATTTTATAAAAAAAAATTAAACACTCTTAACTGCGGAATTACACTTTAGGAAACTTCATAAAAATGTTCTGTACAAAAATTGAAATTCATTCACCCGTGCGCGGTGTGGGCTCTGTATTGTCAAACTTATAGAAAAACAAATGCACATTCTTCATAGAATACCGACCTATACATGCGGCTACTCCATGGATGAACACACACAAACAAACAATATCAACATGACGAACAGGTGTAAGGTATTTAAAAAAAAACAAAGATTATAAATTAATATAATACAAATGATGGAGATATTAATAGAATATGTTCTATCTACCTAATGCCTTACCTTTTGCCTTTTTTCTAAAAAAAATAGGATACCCCAGTAGGAATTTGCTTTTTTTGATAGATACCTACCTATGTACATACATCTATTCCACATGAATAAAGGTAGCCGCATTGTCTGCCAGTTCTTAAACAAAAGAGAGAATATTTTATTGTTCTCTTTTTAATTCAGAATGACTATAAAATTCTCTTCTTCTCATGAAACCTTCTTAAGAAAGCTTTTGTCTGCTGGAGATTGTCTGCTGGAGAAAATTTTCGATGACAGAATTTTGTATGGAGGTGAGACATCTGTATATAATTATCTGTGGTATGACCATCATATTCTACGTCCAATTTTCCATCGAAAAAGCTTTTTTTATTAATGGAGAAACGATTATTATTATTGCAAACAAATTAAAAAGACGAGCGCATCTGCGCGCCAGTTGCATAGTAAACCGGAAATGGGTCGGTCAGAAAGGTGTTCGATTTGTAAAAGAATTACCCATATACTCAAATTAGTTTTTCTCGAAGGTTCTCGCCTTGGAATGTTCTAGATGGTTGGAATAAGGGGAAATACATTTGACATTGGAAAAGAGCTTTTTGTTTCTTCCATAAATAAGATATGGAATTTTCCAACAGATGGCGCTGTAGTAGTATAAAGCTCTGTTCACAACAATATATATGTAGTTACATATGTACTCGTAAAAAGAAAATCTTCGTCATGTAAGATGTAAACAAATATATAGAAACAACCATTACCAATAAGGAAAAATGCATGCACAAACTTTTTTTCTTCAGCAATAAAAATTGTAAACAAATTTCAAAACAAAATATTGAAGCATCATTCTCATGGAAACCAAATCAAATTTATTCAATGAAAAAATTTAATCTCATATGCTTTATTATTTCTTTCTGTAAAAACAACTAAAATTTGTAGGTACCTACAATAAACTTTAGTGTATTACCTATCCACACTAATGTTCTCTTATCCACAAAAGGGATTTAAGCACCCTTGATCAAGAAGAATTCGTTGCATAACAATATTATCAACCAAAAACACAAAAAAACACGCTCACCTTACACAAAAGTCAAGAAAGGACGAAAACCGAAGAGATAAGCCAAAAAAAGGAAATACAACAAACAACCTGATAACACAACAAACCACAACAAGCCATCATGTCCTAGTATAGCATCCGGACCGCCGCCGACAAATTTTGTGCAGACCGCAAGAATACAGCAAACTTGCACTACAGAGTACGTAATGTATTTAAAATGTATCCCTCCTATTTTCTTTGTTGACGTCAATTCGAAAAGGGGCCGACTCATAGAATCCGCCACATGCGTTGCTGATTGCGGCAGCTCGATCAATTACACACACCCATAGGGTAACGCATTCACCGGACGCAATGCAAAAAGTAGCTGAACTTTTATTTTTTTTCTCTCCGGCAGGTCCGTTGACATCAGTTGTCAAAAATAGGCATGTTCGATGAAGACATTGGCATACAATTTTAAACAGATCTCGTTTAAGCAATAAAACCGGCTGTATTAAACGCAGTCGTTAAGCTTGGGAACCTTGGCTAACTTTTGGATAATTTTAAACACGTTAGACAACTCTTCTAACTAATGTTAATTTTAAAACAAAACCTAAGAGAATTTATGTTGAACATCCGTTAATTTGACAGATACATAACTCAAGCACAACTACACAAACAAAAAAAAAATAAAAAGAACAGACAACTTCAAACCAAAAAAATCTTCGCCGAAAAAAATGCATTTTATATACTACCTCGTTTTAGATTTTGATTGTTTTACAAATTATTTACAGCATACAAATTCAATTTTGTTGGTGCAAGGTGCAAATTCAATTGGCTGTAGTCGTCTCCGCATGCATACATAACATAATGTATGTACATTTCGCATGCTTAATGGAATACTGACCCATTAGGAGATAGGTCAAAATTGAGTTACGTACACAGGCTTTTGCAAGCCTCAGATCTCATGAATAGTTTATCATATTTTAAGAATACCAGTATTCATGAATAATTCATGAATTAGTTTTTATTTTATTCGTCAACAAGTAGGACAAATCTTCATAGGAAGATCTTTTCTTGCAACTTCCTAAAAATTCGAGTTAGGTCTGTATGTAACGTGTTATTTATCTGCGAACGAGCTACACTGAGAAGGTTGTCTGTTTTCAAACACGTCTGTGGCTTGCTAGTGATCGCACGTACTTAGCTCGTCGGTGGGTGGAATCTTGACTTTTGAAAACTAGACTATGTTACATTAATTACAATTTATTTCAAGCCAAAATGGTTCGAGATGTTTTTAACCGGTAAATGAATATTTTTTGTATAGCAAAATTTATTTTGCGGGGCCCAAATCTTACGTAACCAGAGATTTATGAGTTATTATGCTGAAGAGCATAGATGTTAGTGGTCTCTGAGTGATTCATACCCTCCCCTCTTATATAACAGTGTGTTCTGTGATATTCCTCGGTTACCATCTTCACTCATTACAAAAAAGTTACCCCTTTTTATTTAGGAAACTCCTTCCAACTAAATAAAATGAGTTCCCTCTTATCTCATTACAAAATGATTCCATCCATACTCCATTCTCCCCTACACTTTCATCCCCTAATATGTACTACGTTTTCACCAAGAGTAAATCCGAGATTTGAGTGGATTTACCATAAATCTTCTTTAAATCTCGAAGATTTACCATACAAATTTATTTCGTAAATCTAGTAGATTAGAAATAAATCTCTACTAAATCTTCATAGGATCGATCGGTCGAAGTTCGAACTGACCTAACATCCATACGGTGCTATCTCGATGATTTTTCATCGTTTGGCACAAATGAAACTTTCTTTCTCTCACTTTTACTTTATAAGAAAAAATAAAACATTTGCATTTTGATAGATGCTTACAAAGTTAATCTTCCTATTAATCTTTCAGTGCGGTGAAAACACCACATAAATCTCTTGCCTTAAACCTCAGATTATCTTTTGGTGAAAACGTAGTATTACATAGATTCAGCAAGACAGCAACACATCTTTAGTCTTTAGCTGTCGAACAAGTGATCACATCTCTTTATAAAAATCTCAACAACCCAATGTATTTACATAACTATTTTTATCTTTTTATTTTCAGTTCCTTTCTTTATAGTTCGTTATTATTCTTATTTATACAAAAACCCCTTCAATATTCAATACATTTGAAACTTGACCAGAGTCAAATCTTTCATTAAAATCTCCCTCCTTATAATATACAACGAATTGTTGGCTTATAAACAGAGTTCGGAGAAATAGAAAGAAACCGAATTTACAACAACAAACTTGAATGACTAATAAAAACACTAGTCCTCAAGTGCTAATATTGATAAACGATAAAACCTAAATTGAGATGGACCTGATTATGTGGTCTCGGTAGCGTGATGCGTAGGGCATTGGCTTCTGACGACGCTAGGTCTGGGTTCAAGTGTCAGTCAAGGCAAAACGTTTTTCGATTAAACTTGATAGTATAAAGGCTAAGCACCACTAATAAAGGAGTCTGATGATCGGCTTGGCAACCGTGAAATAGCTATAACTCCAGCCAAATAAGAACCCCCTTGGTGGTAGTTCATTCAAGTTGTTGTTGTAATATTCAAAAATTCATAAATATATGAAGCTTCGCAGGCACACTGCATGTATGTAACCATACAAAAACCCCTTCAAAAATATTTTTTATTTCTTTGTTTGTATATACAGGGTGTCCCACAGTCACCGCCCCAAATGAAAACCATGGATTCCTGAGGTCAGTTTAAGTCGAAAAACTTAAGAGGTCATTTTCTCGTTTTCGTCCCGTTTTCGAGTTATAACGGTTTTTATGATTTTTCCTTTAACTGACTTTATCTTTGCCAAACTACGTCCGATTCGTAAAATTTTTTTTATTTTTTTTATACAATCAAAAATTTATTACAGTTTTAGTTTGTCCAAAGATTTTTTTTTCTGCGGACAACCGTTTCTCCGCAATTTTGCACCAAACCCAAAATTTTTTCGGTTTTTAAGTAGTTTTTTTCACTTTGATATCATTTTATTCAAAAAAACACGTTAATGGGTATTAATTTTTTTCACTTATTATTAAAGCCGAGTTCATTTTCTTAAAAAAAATATTTTTTTTTCCTTAAGAAGAATACTAAATGTAATTAACAAAAAATAAACAAACTGAGTGAATTTAAAAAAAAAATAATTTTTAAATACAAAATTAACTTTTTCTGAGCTATTGTGGTTAAGAAAAGGACAAATAGATAAATTTGTCCCATTTCAGCGTATATTAATACCATTTCCAGATTTTCTTGATTGGTGTAATCCATTGTTCGCAAATAATTGAAAAAAAACTACAACTTGAATAACAAATCCAAAATGGAGTATCAAGTGAAAGAACACGACGCGGACACTAGATCACACGAGAAAGATATTTACAACCTTCAAATCATAATGCAAATCTTTACTGTTTACATTAGTTAACGGTCTTACTAATTAACTTAACACAAATTAAAAAGAAGCAATTTTTAGAACTTTTACGTTTTTGCATAGTTGATAATAATTATTTACAATAATTATTTACAATTTAATAAAACTTATGAACAAAAACAAGTTGTTCCTATGGGAAGTCCTAAATTTTAGCAGATATAGTTATGGAAACTTTACTCGATAACGTTTTAGAAAAACTATCGTATACACCAAAAGTTATTAAGAAAATGTGGATGATTTGTTTTTAATTATAAAATCAAATGAAGTCAATTCAATTTTAACAGCACTAAATTCCTTTCATCCCAAAATTAAATTTACATTTGAAGTTGAAAAACAAGGAATGCTCCCCTATCTTGATGTTAAAGTTATAAGAAAAAATACATATCTAATTTTTGATTGGTACAAGAAACCAACATCTTCAGGCCGTTTCATAAATTTCAATTCAAAACAACCCAAACTAATAATTATTAATACAGCATAAAATGTCATAAATAGAGTTCTAGACAATAGTGATATTATATTTCGACAAAAAAATATTAGAATAATAATAGATACATTGTACTCTAATTCATTCCCAAAAGAAATAGCTAAATCACTAAACAACTATTTTAATACTATCGGACGATCAAATCAAAATACAAATGAACCACAAATAATAATATAAATACGTTCCAAATTTTTCAAACCGTTGATTGAAAGCACCAATTAGAGATAAAGAAAAAATTAGAATAGCTTTTAAATCAGCAAATACTCTTAAAAATTCAATTTTCTTAAAATTAAAAGATAAATTAGAAAACGAAGAAAAATCAAATATAGTGTACAAGACTAAATGTGTAGGTGATGGATCAACATCATGTCCATCAATATATGTAGGAACATCAATGCAAAAACTTAAAAATCGTATATCAGGTCATAAATCTGACATAAATAGAGGAAAATCATCGCTCTGATTTCAAAAACGTTACAATTTTACAATCAGAAAAGAATTACAGTAGAAGAATATTAATAGAAATGTTGCATATTAGAAATACCGAAAATAGCGTTAATAGACGTTTAGATTGTAATAGACTTAGTAGTATTTACGGTCAATTTATTAACTATCAAACAATATCTCAAACAAAACTCAACAATTGAATATATTATACATATGTAAATACAAATTTTGAATTTATTTTCAAAATTAATTATTTGAATTTTAAAAATTCAAATAATAAAACTTCATTTTGTTTGAAATAAATTTTCAAACAAATTTAAAAAAAAAACGAAACAGATAAAAAAATACATACTAAAAAACTTTTGAAAGATCTTCTAAAGATTATTTAAAAAAAACCACGGATATAAAAAAAAAACAAGCAAATAAAATATTTTTATTTATTAAAGTGTCAACTCATTGCTTAGTCCAAGGCAATCTGGTTTTCGTAAAAAGCACGGTTGTATTACTGCACTATTAAATGTTACTGAAGACCTTAGGCAAGCATTGGATAAAGGTGAGATTACTTTCTTGGTTTTACTTGACTTTTCAATGGCCTTTGATACTGTCAATCATGTCAATTTGTGTAGAAAACTCATGCACAATTTTAATTTTTCCTCCGGTGCTGCAAAATTAATTTTTTTTACCTGACTAACAGAAGACAAGCAGGGCAAGTTGGAGATAGCTTATCTAATTTTTTGCCAAATGTTACTGGTGTGCATCAGGGATCCATTCTTGGACCCCTTTTGTTTTCAGTTTATGTGAATGACCTTCCATCTTCACTTGCAAATTGTTCCTCTTACATGTGCGCTGATGGCATTCAGCTGTATTTTAGCTGCCCATTGGGACTTATTGAGCATGGGGGATTTTGCGTCAATGAGGACTTGGAGAAAGCGGTGAATTGGTCGGAATTGAATAGTCTTGTTCTAAGCCCTGAAAAATCTAAGTGCCTTGTCATTTCGAGAAAATCTATTGATCTCACGTATTTCCCACCGATTGTCTTGAGCAATGCTCCAATTGAATACGTTTTAGCAGTAAAAAATTTCGAAGTGACCTTCAACCGCTTTCTGACCTGGGATAACCACATTAATGGACTTGTTGGCAAGGTATATGGCGCACTTCGTAAACTTTGGGTAACCCAGGCTTTTACTCCAGTAAAAACGCGTTTTCTCCTTGCTAAGACTTTGATTATTCCTATCCTGATATATGGTTGTGAAATTTATTGTAATTGTAATTATATAAGCAGGCGTAAACTAAATGACGCATTCAATTCTACCGTACGTCATGTATACGGGCTAAGTAGATATGACAGGTGTTGTCCTAGCGAAATGCAGCCTTTCAAATAAAAAAACGAATTCCTTTATGTTGTTCTTATTCAAAGACTTTTATTTCCTATTTAATTATTTTTAGTTATATTTTGTTTTTAATAAATGATATTAATTTTAACTTACTTTAGTTTTTTTTTTTTCTTTTATTTTTTCGTTACAACAATTTTTTATATTACGGGACTATAATTTTGTCTTCTCGACCCTTCCATGTGCTATTTCCAAATGACACTCTGCAATTGCATTTGCATAAAATTAAAGATGGCTGCCGAGCGCATCCGTTTAAAGTGTATCGTTGCCAGGTTTGACAACACTCCCCCCTGTAAAGGCGGTTTCAAGAATCGACTTTCCATCATCATCAAATCGGCCAACGTCTAGAACTGCAAGCTTTGCTGTAGGTCGGGTGTAGACTCCTGTTTTTGTCTTCACTACTGCACTTCTTATTTGGCCATCTTTTCCTGGCATGGTTTTAAGAATAATGCCCTTCGGCCATGAGTTTCTTGGGTTGTCGGGATCAGCTATGATGACGATATCTCCCTCTCTAATCGGCTTAGTCATTTGAAACCATTTTGTCCGTCTTGTGAGATCAGGCAGATACTCACTAACCCATCGCCGCCAAAAACGGTTAGCGAACTGTACGCTGATAAGCCAGTTTTTTCTTAATGAGACACCATCGTCGTTTAGTTCTTTAGATGTTTGTTCACCATTTGAAGAGCCCATTAGAAAATGGTTGGGAGTCAAAGCTTCTTCGTTGAGATTACCTAAAGGAACGTAAGTAAGTGGCCTTGTGTTAATTATTCTCTCTACCTCTGCAAGCATTGTTAACAAAGTTTCGTCGGAAGGATTTCTTGTTGGCGTTATGAAACTAAGAGTTCTCTTCACTGATCTGATCAATCTTTCCCAACTGCCACCCATGTGGGGTGATGCTGGTGGGATAAACTTCCACTCCAGATTAGGTCCCGTAAATGTGTCTGCTATTTTTCTCTGGTCAACGTGTTCCATAGCCTCTTTCAGCTCATTGCTGGCACCCCGAAAATTGGTTCCGTTATCACTATTGATTTCCAAAGGCCATCCTCTTCGACTTATAAACCTCTTAAGTGCCATTATGCAGGAATCCGTCGTGAGTGAATGTGCCACTTCAATGTGAACTGCGCGTACTGTCAGACATGTGATGAGTACTCCCCACCGCTTTTCTGAACGTCTTCCTACTGTGACTATCATTGGACCGAAATAATCGATTCCAATGAAAGAGAACGGTCTGGTGAATGACTGCAGCCTTCCTGAGGGTAAATCACCCATTATTGGTGGATGCGGAGTACATTTCGCGTTCTTGCAAAGTTGGCAGCTCTTCTTTATTAATTTTGGTAAAGCAGATCGAAGTTTAGGAATAAAGTACTTTTGTCGCAATTCGTTGATGACAGTTTCGTTGTTTTGATGACAAAATCTTTTGTGATGAGATAGAATGATGAGTTCTGTTATATAATGTTGGTTTGATAAGATTATAGGACGTTTAGTACTAATTGGTACCCCATACGCTGCATCGATTCTACCTTTTACTCTCATGACTGAGTTCTCATCTAAGTATGGCGTTAATTTATAAATTGTGCTTGTTGGCTCAACTCCTATCTTTGTGCCATTAATGTCTTTTTGATCTGATTCAAGGATTGAAATTTCTTCGGGAAAGCTTTCTCTCTGGCAAACTTTAAGTAAGTAGATTTCAGCCCTGTACAGATCAAGCGAAATCAGGGATTTTTCTGTGGGTACTCTCGACCTTTTGCCTTTGAGGTTTCTGACATAACGAAAAATTTGCGCAGTTACGCGGAGCAATCGTTCCCATGTACTGAAACTCTTAATATCCACTATTTTCGTGAGTTCACAATCCAAGTGATGAATGTTCACATGCCTTATTTCTTCTTCTGTTGATTCTGTACTCGAGAACTCACTAGGCCACTGGTAGATGGGATCATACAAGAAGTTTGGACCTTGGTACCATGGACTGTTTGAGCTGAAGTCCAGATTGCACTGCCATTTAGTACCTTCATCAGCAACGTTTACTTTACTTTGAATCCATCTCCAGTTTTTTGCCTCGGTTTCTTCCAAAATCTCTCCTACTCGAAAGGCAACGAACTGCTTGTACTTTCTGTGATCAGAGTTTATCCAATTTAAGACAGTTTTTGAATCGGACCAAAAATATTTTTCTTTTATTTGAATTGTGTGGCTTGTCAATACTGATTTAGCTAGTCTTACTCCCAACACCGCAGCTTCCAATTCAAGTCTTGGAATAGACATGATTTTCAGTGGGGCGACTTTAGTCTTGGCCGAAACTAGAGCAACTTCAACTGACTTTCCATCTGTGAATCGAAAATATACAACCGCAGCGTAGGCCCTTTCGCTGGCGTCTACAAATATGTGCATCTGCACTGTCAAGTTCTCAGTAAATGAAAGTTTCATTAAATATCGTCTGTCGATGATTATGCTTCTTACCTCTGGTATCAGGTTTTTCCATTTAAGCCATTTATCAAAATGCTGCTGGTGAATTTTTTCATCCCATGACACCGCTGAAAGCCACACTTCTTGAATCAGAATCTTTAATAGCACTAGAAAGTTTGCAATGAGTCCTAAAGGGTCAAATACCGACATTAATGTTTTCAGGAGTTCTCTTTTTGTCGGCCAGGTGTCTTCTGAAAGTATGTTTGGTTGTAATGCATTCGATTTGATAGCAAATGAGAACGTGTCGTCTGAAGGAGACCACCACATTCCAAGAATCTTTTCATAACTGGGTAATAAGTGCCAATCCCTAAATTGCTTCTCGTAACAGGCAGATTTTTCTCCTAAGCTATGAAGAACGTTTTTGGAGTTCGATAAAAAGTTTCGTATATCGAAACCGGCTTTGGAGTGAATAAAGATGACATTTTTCGCGAGCTCTATTGCGGCTTCTTCTGAATCTACACTATCCAGGTAGTCGTCGACATAATGGTTCTCTATAATTCCTTTCACTGCTCTCGGATATTTGGTTAAGAAATTCCTTGCGTTTGTGTTTTTCACATATTGTGCACAGAATGGTGAACAAGTTGAACCGAAAGTCATGACTTGCATGACATACACGTCAATTTCATTTGTCTCTTGATTGCGCCACAAAAAACGTTGCGCGTTTTGATCTTCGGCTTTTATCCACACTTGATGGAACATCTCTTTTATGTCCGCACATATGGCTATCTTTCTTTCTCTGAAACGCATTAGTACTGAAAGAAGGGATGGCACAATATCTGGGCCCGATATGAGCATTGCGTTGAGAGAGATTCCATTGACGGCGGCAGCTGCATCCCACACCATCCTTACCTTTCCCGGTTTGTTTTGATTGATGACTGGGAATATTGGCAGATACCAAGTCGGATATGATTGCGAATTAACTTCATCAATAGTCAACTTACGTGCATAATGCTTTCGAACGTAATCTTGTATCTGTTCATTCATTACCTGTTTCAGTTTTAGATCAGACGACAGTTTTCTTTCTAAGTGTTTAAGTCTTCGCTCAGCCATTGGGCGACTATCAGGCATTTGTATTGAACTTGTTTTCCATAGTAAGGGAACTACAAAATTATTTGCCTGGGAGCGTCTTGTCATGTTTTGAGATATTATTGACAGGGCTTTTTCGTCGTCGACTGAACGTAAGATCTTTTTTGTAGTGACACCTTCCAAGTCTATTTCAACAAATTGTTTGAATAGTGTGCTCAGCTTTTGTTCTTCATGGTCGTGACAGTCGCAGCTGTGAAAGTTTTGATAATTCGGGTTTTCGTTCTTTGACGAGGTATGCAAGCAGGATCCATACACCGTCCATCCTAATCTAGTCTTCGATGCAACTGGTTCATTTGCTCTTCCTTCATGAGACCGGAGTGGAATGGTCAGCTTCCATTGATCTAAGCCCAGCAACAGTTGTGGTTTCGCATTAGAATACGTTTGGAGAGGGATATTTTTCAAGTGATTGTGTTTGCGACACAACTCTTCAGCGTTGATACTTTGCTTGGGCAAATCAAGGGACTTGACTGTATGTAAGTTGGAAATTTCATATTTTTTGCTTGAAGAAAGGGATGAAATTTTTATGTTTATTACTCTGGAGCTCTTCTCTGTGCGATGGGTGTTTGATGTCCATTTGAGACAAAGCGGTTGCAATTCTCCCTTCACTTTTAGCTGCGTTGCTATCTCTTCATCTATCAATGAAATGGAAGAGCCATCGTCCAGGAAAGCGTAAGTATTTATCTTTATTTCTTCATTGTATAACGTCACTGGAACAATTCTGAATAATATAGAGCACTTATCCAACTTGTGATAGCAATTAATTCTTGGAGCAGGATTCACTATTGTTGCCTCGCGCACTTTGTGAAGAAGCTTATGATGCTTAAAGGTACATCCATTCACACCGCATTCTTTGAGAAAACGACAGCGGTTTCTCCCATGTCGACGAAGGCACGTTCTGCAAAAAAAGAATCTACTAATGGCATTCCACCTGTCATTCAAGCTCAGGCTTAAAAACTTTTGGCATTGTTCGAGTGAATAACAGCTTTGCTCACATACCGGACACTTCGAATTTCTAGAAGGTGATGACTGTGTTGTTGGCGGCTGCGACTGCGATCTTTGGTGTAAGTTTAATGAGGATTTTTGAGTACTTCGTTCGGCCCGAGTTGAGAAATTGTTGGCATTCAAAGGCATTACCTCACATGCAGACTGTGCAATGTTTTCCAACCATTCACTAAACGTCAATAGAGTCACTAAATTCAGATTTTTTCGATATTCTCCCCAGTTCAAACGAATCGGAGGAGGAAGTCTTTCGGTTAGTTCTCGAAGAAGAGATGGATTCGATAAATGATCGTTTAACCCACTTCCAATCATAACCGCGCAAGCATTTTGTACTGACAAGGAGAATCGAATTATTGTTTGAAGCTTTTCCATGCGAGGCATTGGTTCCTTTCGTATTGTTTCCAAGAGGCTGTCGATTATAGCTTCTGGGCGGCCGTATAGCATCTGAAGTGATTTCATAGCGCCCGGAACTTGATCCGGAAGAAAGAGTCTAACACCAACTGTTCTCAAGGCGTCATCTTTCAAGCAATGTTGCAGTCGGCTTAGGTTATCAGTGTTGGTATACCCGCATGAAACTGTAGTGTTGTTAAACCAGCTAATAAACCTTGGCCATTCCTCTACGCGACCGCTGAAGGTTACGATTTCCTTCGACATAATCTGCCTGGCTGCCAGTTGCTGTTTATTCGGCATGAGCGTTTCACACGATTTGCTGAAGCTGAATTGATTTGCTGTTGGCTTGTCATTATAGGCTGCGTTGAAGTTCGACGTTGTTGTGGTCGGATGATGAAGGGCACTCTGCTGTTGCATGGTTGACATGAAGGATTGGTTGACTGGCTTGTGGTTAAACGTGCTATTCCAACAGTTTCTAGGTCCAATCAAATTTAACTTTGCCGTTGGTACCGATTTAGCTTCGTTTGGGGGATGTTGCTCCATGTAGTTTTGTTTAGTTGGGTAGTCATCGTCGGCTTCGATGTCCAATTCTTTCATCAGAGCATATTTTTTCTTAATAAATTCCCTATCACGCTGAGCTTGCAGCTCCCTTTCTTCTTCCAACTGCTGTAACCACAGTGAGCTTCTTTTATTCATAGGCGTAGTTGACTGTAGTTTTTTGTTTTCTAGGGTTGTGTCCTTGTCTTTACGTCCTACAAGATCATGTAGCGAATGTGCTACAGCAACATCTTCGGAAACGAATGACGTTTGTTTTGAGCACCTGGGTTCTATCTGCCTATTTGGTGGTAACGTAGGCTGTTGAATAGGAGGAGTTTCTAATTGAATTTTTTCAGGACTTTTGGCTGCGGTCTGAGAAGGTGATGGAGGTTGCCCGGCGACATTAGGGTTGGTATCGTTGTGGACCTTTTCTATTGATGAAGTTCGGCACTTGACACAGTTCCACTCGTGGTCCTCTATTTCGTCATTGACTCCCACGCAGACGTAATGGTACCACTCGTCGCACTCGTCACATTGGACCATCTCATCATCGTCTTCATTTTCGCATGCTTTACAGTTATTTGGCATATTCGAAACAAGAATAAAGAACTCAAATTATGGAGGATGCGACGTAACACAATGGCTGAGAGTTGAAATCAAATACGGATGGTGCGGCGGCGGCGTAACACAATGGCAGAGTTTAAATACGCAGGTCCGACGTAGCAAAAGGCAGAGAGAATAACTGAACAATAAATGGCTTTGACTTACCTTGCGTTCCCTTGGATGTCGTAATTTATAATTGTTGTAAAGGTGATTTGTTGCAATTGATAGCGCTGATTTGAGGCTCGGCTGTGTAGTCTTTGGTGTGTTTTCTTTGTTTCCTTTCCTTTGACTGCAGCAAACTGTTCTGTTCAGCTTCTAATTTTTCGCTTTATTGCAACAATCGTTTAAAGCACTTATGGTGAATAAAGAAATAAAAGAATGTTGTCCTAGCGAAATGCAGCCTTTCAAATAAAAAAACGAATTCCTTTATGTTGTTCTTATTCAAAGACTTTTATTTCCTATTTAATTATTTTTAGTTATATTTTGTTTTTAATAAATGATATTAATTTTAACTTACTTTAGTTTTTTTTTTTTCTTTTATTTTTTCGTTACAACAATTTTTTATATTACGGGACTATAATTTTGTCTTCTCGACCCTTCCATGTGCTATTTCCAAATGACACTCTGCAATTGCATTTGCATAAAATTAAAGATGGCTGCCGAGCGCATCCGTTTAAAGTGTATCGTTGCCAGGTTTGACAACAACAGGATATCTGGTTTTGCCTCGCGCATACTGAATATGCCATTTGAAAACTTTAGCAATTATCGAATTTTAATTTTGTTTTCTGATATACTTCTTACACGCCAGCCACAATACTGTTTTGAAAAAATTAGAAGTAGATCCTCGCACAGATCTCATCAGTTGATTGTCCCTCGCTGCTCATTCCTTACATCAGAGCGACAATTTTTCGTAAATTCTGTACGTCTTTGGAACTCATTTATCAAAACGGCGCACCCCAGCGCTAATTGAGTCGCGGGCCCAGGGCTGGCGACTACCATCTCTAACTTGGAACTCATTACCACGTAATAAAAGAGAAAACCAAAATGCAACAAGTATAAAAAAAAGTGCGAAAATTTCCTTTTTCAATTCGAATTTAAACCTGAAGTTATATTAATTTGATTTTTTGGATCCTTTTAATTTTTAAATGTTTTCAATTTTATTAATTAAAGTAATCTTTTTGGCTCATTTGTGTAAAATTAGCTTACTAGAATCTTAAATAAAACAAAACAAAACAAAACAAAATAAAATAAAATAAAATAAAATAAAATAAAATAACATAAAATAAAATAAAATAAAATAAAATAAAATAAAATAAAATAAAATAAAATAAAATAAAATAAAATAAAATAAAATAAAATAAAATAAAATAAAATAAAATAAAATAAAATAAAATAAAATAAAATAAAATAAAATAAAATAAAATAAAATAAAATAAAATAAAATAAAATAAAATAAAATAAAATAAAATAAAATAAAATAAAATAAAATAAAATAAAATAAAATAAAATAAAATAAAATAAAATAAAATAAAATAAAATAAAATAAAATAAAATAAAATAAAATAAAATAAAATAAAATAAAATAAAATAAAATAAAATAAAATAAAATAAAATAAAATAAAATAAAATAAAATAAAATAAAATAAAATAAAATAAAATAAAATAAAATAAAATAAAATAAAATAAAATAAAATAAAATTAAAATAATTTAAAATAAATGGCTGACAAAAAGGAAGAAGGTAATGAGGAAGAGATAAAGAGGAGGGGAAGGCCGACGAACCTCGAACGACTGTCGTGGAATGGTGGCAATGGACCGATGGTGGACATAACCGAGTTATTTAAGAGGAAAAGGGAGCAGGAAAGCGGAGTTGGGCAAGAGGTGGAGGAAGAAGTGGAGATATTGCAGAAAAACAAAAAAATTCAAGGGTCACCCCAGAAGAAAGAGGAAGAAGGGTCGAAATTAGAGCGGATACTCAAGGAGATGAGGGACGAATTTAGACAAGAGCTGCAAGAGGTCAAGCAAGAGGTGAAAGAAATGAGATTTGAGATGAAGGAGGAAATGGGAAAGATGAGAGAAGAAATAAGAAGAGGGGAAAAGGAGAGAGAAGAACTGAAAGCTGAGGTAAGAGGGCTAGCTAGAAGGATGGAAGACTTAGAGAAGAAGGAACAAAGCGTACGGGAGATAGAGGAGCGAATCAAGAAATATAGAGCTGAAACTCAAGAAGGAACAAGTATAATGAATAATGGAGAGGGGAAAGAAAACCTAGAGGAGAGGATGAAAGAGATGGAAGCAAAGGTAGAGAGACAAGAAAAAGAAAAGAGAAGGAGGAATTTGATAATTAAAAAAGTGAAGATACAAGGCACAATAAAAGAAACGGTAGAAAGAATATTTGAAAGGATAGGAGTCCGAGCAAGGATAGAGGAAGCAAGGGAGGTAGGAAGGAGAGGATTAGATGGGATAGAAGGTATGATAGAGGTAAAGATGGAAACTCTAGAGGATAAAGCAATGGTGATGAGAAAGAAAGCGAACCTAAAAGGAAGGAGTGAGAGAATTGAAGATGACTTAACGTGGAAAGAAAGAAGAATGCAGTAGCTAATTAGGGAGAGAGCAGAAGAAGAAAAAGGGAAAGGAAAGAGAGTCATTATAAGATATGGCAAACTGATAGTGAATGGGGAGACATGGGTTTGGGATCAAAAAAGAGAGGTCATTAGGAATATAATGGCTAGGGAGGGAGAACTGGAGAAACAATTGCAAGAGGAAGGTAGAAATGAAGAAAAACAAGAAGGAGAAGGAGAAATTGTAGTACAAATAGACCCAAAAAACGTATAAGGGAAGAAGGAGAGGAAATAAGTAGAGATGAGTTGGAGGATAGGTGGAAAATAGGCTTCTGGAATGTTGCGGGGCTAGCAAATAAAGATAAAGAGTTCTGGGAAGGGATCAAAGAATGGGAAGTAGTAGTGATGATAGAAACGTGGGTTGAGGAAAAGAATTGGGAAAAATGGAAAATAAAACTGCCAAAGGGGTATAAATGGACGATGCAGGGAGCAAAAAAGAAGAACAAGAAGGGAAGAGCAATGGGAGGGATGATGATGGGAATTAGAGATGAAATGGCGATGGAGGGTGACGAGAGGCAGGATCAAGAAGAAGGAATAATGAGCAGGAAAGTTAAGACAGAGAAAGACGAATGGGTTATAGTAGCAACGTACGTAAATGGTGACATAGACAAGAAGTTAGAAAGCTTAAGAGGATGGATGGAGAGGCAGTCTGAGGAAGAAAGAGTGATAATAGGGGGTGATTTCAACGCGAGAACAGGACTGGAAGGTGGGAGAGTGAGGGATTTGGAAGACGAAGAGAGTGGGAGGAGGTCGAAAGATAAAAAAGTAAACGCTGAAGGAAAGAAGCTAACGCAAATGTTAGGAGAATTAGGGTGGGAAATTTTTAACGGGAACATAGAAGGTGATGAGGAAGGAGAGTTCACGTACACAGGAGGCAGAGGGGAGACAGTAATAGATTATGTTTTGGGTGACGAGAGGACGAGAAGAGGGATAGAAAGGATGGAAGTAGCAGATAGAGTAGAGTCGGATCATCATCCTTTAGTGATAACGATGAAAAAAGGAAGAAGGAGAAAGAAAGGAAAAGTAAAAGAGGACAAAAGAACAAAAATGGGTAGGTGGTCGGAGGAAATGAAACGAGAATTCGAGAGGAGAATGCGAGGAGTGAGACTGGAGGAGGACGGAGAAGAATCAGAAAAGCAGATAGGAGAGAGGATAAAAAAAGAGATTGAAAGAAGTGAGGAGGTAGGTGGAAGAAAAAGAACACGGAATAGGAGAGGATGGTGGGATGAAGAATGTAGGGAGAAAAAAGGAGAAGTAAGAAAGGAGCTAAGGTGTTGGAGAAAGGGAAGTGGGACGAAGGAAAAATACAGCGAGAAAAAAAAGGGAATATCATGCGATGATTGAGAGAAAGAAAAGGGAGGAGCAGGAGGAAATGGTAAGAGAAATTGCAGAGGCCAATACTGAAAATAAAGTGTGAGAAATAATAAATAGAGACAGAAAGAAGAGAAAAACAATGGGGGAAGGGATTGAAGCAGAAGAATGGAAAAGTTATTTTATGAGCTTAATTGGAGGAGAAGAAAAAAGGTTGAGAATGGGAACAGAGGGAACAAGAAGAGAGGGAGACGAGACAGAGATTAGTAAAGAAGAAATCAGATTGGTGATTAGAAATCTCAAAGAAGGAAAAGCTGTAGGAATAGATGGTATACCAAATGAGGCATGGAGATATGGAGGGGAACAAGGTATAGAGGTAGCGTGGGGAATCTGTAGGAAAGTCTGGAGAGGAGGTGGATGGCCGGAGGGCTGGAAAGAAGGGGTGATCGCGCCGATAGTAAAGAAAGGGGCAGGAACAAAGGTAGAGGAATACAGAGGAGTAACGCTCATGCCATCGCTATACAAAATATATACGGCGGTTCTAGCGAAGAGGTTAGAAGAAGAAGCAGAGGAGAAAGAGATGATACCACCAA
The DNA here is from genome assembly GCA_911387755.1 of Chrysotoxum bicinctum. NCBI lineage: Eukaryota > Metazoa > Arthropoda > Insecta > Diptera > Syrphidae > Chrysotoxum > Chrysotoxum bicinctum. Next base: position 128,594,090 of record OU426987.1, on the reverse strand, counting down.
ATCAAACAGGTTTTAGAAGAGGAGTAGGAACGATAGACAACGTATTTGTGCTGAACTATGTGGCAAACAGGGAGGTTGCAGAGGAGAGGGGTAAGCTAGTGGCACTGTTTATAGATTTAAAAGCTGCGTTTGATTCAGTAGACAGGAAAATAATGATGGACGCGCTGGAGGAAAGAGGAGTGAGAAAAGGGCTAAGGAAAAGAGTGGGGGAAGTCTACGAAGAAACCACGAGTAGAGTAAAAGCGGCAGGAGTGATGGGAGACAAATTTTGGACGGGAAAGGGAGTAAGGCAGGGATGCCCGATGAGCCCAATTCTGTTCAACTTGTTAACGGCGGATATAGAAGAGGAACTGGGAAAAGGGAGCTGGGGAGGGGTCAAAGTGAAGGGAAGAAGGATTTGCTCACTGGCTTACGCAGATGATGTGGTGGTAATGGCGAAAAATGAAGAAGAGATGCAAAGTATGATAAGAAGACTAGAGAAGTACTTCGAGAGGAAAAAACTGGAAGTGAACGTGGGAAAGACGAAAGTGATGAGGTTCAGAAAAGGAGAAGGGAGGAACACAACAGTAGACTGGAGATGGAGAGGAAAGAAAATAGAAGAGGTAAAAGAATTTAAATACTTAGGGTATGTGTTCAAAAAAATGGTGGGCAGGAGGCACATATAAAGGACAGAATAAAGAAGGCAGCGGCGGTCATGAAGGAAGCATGGGGAATTGGAAGAAGGAAATTTGAAAAGATATGGGAGAGGAAAATGTGGCTTTTCGACACCCTGGTGTGGACGGTGATGGGATATGGGGCAGAAGTATGGGGATGGAAGGAGAGACAAGAAATGGAAAGGATGCAAGAAAGGTACCTTAAATGGAGCCTAGGGGTAGAATGGCAAACTCCAGGATACATGGTGAGAGAGGAAACGAAAAGAGATAAGATTATGATAAGAGCAGGGAAAAGGGCATGCAATTATGAAGAGAAGTTAGCATCTGGAAAAGGAAGTGAAATAGCTAGGGAATGTTTGGTGGAGATTAAAGAGAGACAGAGAGATGGACGGGGGAGAAGATCACGATGGGAAAAAGAGAGAAGAAATGAAGGAAAGGGAGGGAAGAGAAGATAGTTTGAATGGATATGAGATACTGGAAATGGAAAGCAGAAAAGAGCAGGAGAAGGAAAGACGAGACCTAATCAAAGAATCCAGGTATAACAAGTGGTATAAAGAAGTGATGACGGAGGGAATACCGAAATATTTGACAGAGGGATGGAAAACAGAAAGGACAAGGAGAATAGCAAGAGTAAGGCTAGGAAATGAGGTGAGAGAAAGGTGGTACTGGAGGCGGGAAGAAGAGAGGGTGTGCAGGGTATGTGAGGGTGAACAAGAGTCGTGGGAACATTTAATAGAAAGATGCAGGTCAGGCGGAGATGAAGGGAAATCAATAGGGGACAAAATGAGGGAAATAATGGACGAAACAGGGAGGGGCGAAGAATGGATAAAGGAAATAGAGAGGGTGAGAGGGGGTAGGAGGAGAGAGAATGAACAAGAGGAGGGAGAGTGGAGAGAGGAGAGAGAGTGGAGAGAGTGAGGAGGCGGACAGCTTGTAACCCTTAGGGGAAACAATACAATTAAATACAATAAAATAAAATAAAATAAAATAAAATAAAATAAAATAAAATAAAATAAAATAAAATAAAATAAAATAAAATAAAATAAAATAAAATAAAATAAAATAAAATAAAATAAAATAAAATAAAATAAAATAAAATAAAATAAAATAAAATAAAATAAAATAAAATAAAATAAAATAAAATAAAATAAAATAAAAAAAAAAAAAAATAAAATAAAATAAAATAAAATAAAATAAAATAAAATAAAATAAAATAAAATAAAATAAAATAAAATAAAATAAAATAAAATAAAATAAAATAAAATAAAATAAAATAAAATAAAATAAAATAAAATAAAATAAAATAAAATAAAATAAAATAAAATAAAATAAAATAAAATAAAATAAAATAAAATAAAATAAAATAAAATAAAATAAAATAAAATAAAATAAAATAAAATAAAATAAAATAAAATAAAATAAAATAAAATAAAATAAAATAAAATAAAATAAAATAAAATAAAATAAAATAAAATAAAATAAAATAAAATAAAATAAAATAAAATAAAATAAAATAAAATAAAATAAAATAAAATAAAATAAAATAAAATAAAATAAAATAAAATAAAATAAAATAAAATAAAATAAAATAAAATAAAATAAAATAAAATAAAAAAAATAAAATAAAATAAAATAAAATAAAATAAAATAAAATAAAATAAAATAAAATAAAATAAAATAAAATAAAATAAAATAAAATAAAATAAAAAAATTTTGATGTAGGTATACAATGCATAATGTTTTCAATTAAAATTTCATAATAAATAGAGTTGAAGAAGGGTCTCATCACATCCGAAACGTCACAAACAAAGAAAGAATAACAAAAAACGACCTTGAGCCCACCTAAGGACAAACATAACTTTGTGTGTGGTAGTAAATATTCAGAATTACAAAAATGAGTTTTGAAACGTCATGTTAGAATTTTATTTTAATAAACCAATGATGTAAGTAGTTACCCAAAACTATTGATAATATTATGTGCATTTTAGTTAAATATCTAATAAGTTTTATTTTCAAAAGCATAGGCTTATACAAATATTTATAATGAAATAACAATTTACTTTCAATAAGATTTTTTATTAATAAAATTCTTTTCTCCGAGCTTTCTGTTCCGCAAAAGTATATATAACATTAACATCATCAAAGTATAAAGATTGGGCCATAGAATTTTCAAAAGACAGAATAGCCAAGCTACGTAGCCTGTCTTGTGCCATAGAGTTTCTTAAATAGGTTTTTATTAATTTTTGTTTCGAAAATGATCGTTCAGCACTAGCTGTACAGGAATTGTAACAAATAACATTAATGTAGTACATATTTCAGGAAAGCTGTACGCTATCAAATGATACTTTATTATTAATAAATCAGCAAGTTCTCTAATACACCAAAACTTTTTTATTTCATCTCTGAAAATGGACCGGAAACTGAGAATTTCCCTGGCAAATGATTCAGATATGTCCTTTTTATATATATACATTAACAAATTCTAGAGCTCTTTTTAATAAATCAGTGTCATTTAAAATTTGCAAAGTAAAGTGAAAAATTCGTACGTCAATCGATAGTTAATGTACGTGTTGATTTAGTAGCTAAAAATATGTTAAATAAAATTTATTATTATAAGAAAACAAAAATGTTTTACTTTACCGCAGTTTTTGATGAATTTTAGTGCAGTTAATAGGAAATTTCGTGATTTAAGAGACATTTTTTTTTACCCCTCATCACCTATACCCTTCCGGCCAAATGACGTTTGTCAGCAAAATTGTCGGTTAAATCGCGAAATTTCCTATCGAATGAACTAAAATTCATCAAAATCCGCAATAACAATAAGACACATTTTTGTTTTTTTGTAATAGTAAATTTTGTTTAATATATTTTCGGCTTACTAAGTCAACGCATACTAAGCTGGTTTTATTCATATAATTGTTAACTATCTATTTACATATACATTTTTCAAATCCGCGATGACAGGACTTTTAGTGTCACTGGCTTCTGGCCTATTTGGTGAACAAAATGAGGGAATTCTCCGGCCGTCACTAGCTCGCCCGCGTCACCAACGTACCTAACGCGACAAAAAATGAAGCAACCAATGGAAAATCGACATCTTTTTATTTCGAATGTGTTGAAATTTTAATGATTAGTTTGAATTTACTCGTATATATGCACTTTAGTTGTGCCTCACTCTGATTGATTTTAAGTATTTAAAAAATTATAATTTTTAAGTAGTTAGGTACACAATTTTGTTAAAAATGTTATAGACTGAGAGCGCACAGCAATTTTTGGGTGTGATTGATAACAAAAAATAATTAGCATAATTAGATATGTAAGCCCTTAGTAGTTATTTAGAAATGCGAACGTCTTGCATCCTCAAGTGGGAGCAATAGTGCATCATATACGTTCTAAAGGGCGGCAAAATTTATCAGCCCGGACGCCAAATCCTAAAATACGCCTCTAACAGTCAGTAATATCTTAATTTCAAAAACTTTTTTAATGAATTATAGACCGTTAAAATTAATTGAAAGAAAAATAAATTTAACAAAATACGATTTTCGATAACCATTTATTAACATTTGAATGAATGGTGGGTACCGTAAATTTAAGATGAAATATAATTTTCTTATCTCAAAACTTGTAGATTGTTACAAAAAGCTTTAAATTATAAGGTTTAACAAAAAAACTGAGCATGAGATTTTCGAAAATTGGGTTTTGAAAAAGGAAATTGATTTGTTTTATGATGCATTTAGCCATTCCATTGCAAAACTGTTTATAAGAGTAGCAATATGATATGGAGTGATATGAAACATTAATTCCATGTTTAAAATTTCAAATCATAAAAAAGACATGGTAACTACAAAGTGATTTGTTAATGTTGTGAAAAAATAGGATGAAAAATGAACGGATATTACAATTACAAGCATGTATATAAGTTTATTAGTTTATTTCTTGTAATTCAGCTTGTTTAAGGAAGCATAAGAAACTGTTAATTTCCAAGAAAAAATATCAAAGAACTAATATTTTAAATTCCACGTCTCATAAACATTTTTTTTTAAATTCATATATTGTGTACCTGCACATTATGCGTGCTTTAAATAGAAATAAACAGTTTCATATTATATTCATCAATTTGTGGAAGACTTTTGTATTCTGATACGAATTGAACATTTATGTACATACTTAAACCTTTTTAAAATATCACTTTGTTTGTTTACTTGTTGATTTCTTAAAATGAATGTACTTACGGTAGCAATTTGTTTCGCCTTCAACTTTGTATTAAAGTTAACAATTTTAATCATCAAATACTTATCAAGCCAACGTCACATATCTTTTATCGAAAACAAAAAAAAAATAAAAGCGCTCATGCGCATTAGTCGGTACAAAAGTTTTCTTAGTATTTTCCTTAAGTAACCAACGTTATTTTCTTATTTATAACAAACCCATCACATCAGAACTGTATTTTACTTTTTTATAAAAATAGTTTCAATCTTATTTTCGTGTGAAATTAATTTATTTTCTTTAAATCATTTAAGTTCTTTGCTAGAGCATATAGAAAATGAAAACACTTAGCTCTGGAACCGTATATCCTCAACGCATCGAATTTTCTTTTAGTACTGAGACCGTCTATATACATCGTTATATCTCATTTTCTTTTATCCGAGGAAAACTTCAGTAGACAACATTATGTATTCGATGTAGCTATGTATCGAAATTAAAATGTGTATCTAAAATATCCCTTACAATGAAGGAGCTCCTGCTTATTAGGTTAATGAATTGTACAAATACAAGAGCAATAATTATGTTTCAATAACATAATAAAAGGGTGATTGTATCTCGATTTTATATCAATTTATCAGTAACTATGATAACCAAAAATTAAAACCAGAAATTTTTCTTTTTTTTAAATGACTGAGGTAAGTAACAATTGAAAAGAGAACAATAAAATTAAAAGAAATTATTTTATTTTCTCAGAGCTTCTAACATAATAAGGTTTGCGATGCAATTTTGCATTAACCTTAAATTTTTAATTATATTTGTAGGTATATATGTACATATGTAATTTAAATCTAGAGAGCTTTTATCAAAGTATTTAAGCATTCCTAGTCAAACTATTTGTCCAAAACTACCATTGCGTGTCTAAAGTCGAAAAAATTCATATAAAATAAATTCGAAGAAATTGGCAAATTTGAAACAAAACGAACGTATCATTTCATTTCGCAGGAGAATTTGTGTATAAATGTTCTATAGGAACATATGTTCAAGGAACAGAAAAATTTGTTGGCATGTACACGAGACTATTTCATCCGGACTAAAACCGGTTTTGTGGGCAGGGGAAGCGAAGTGTTCAGTATGAAACAGACTAAAATTTCAACCCGAGATTTCGTCGATGAACGAAGACTGAAACTAACACATACACAACATACAACAACAACATACACATAGAAATATTAACACATACCTATGTATAAAAGAGGTTCATGTATACATTTCTTAGCTCAGGTTGAAATCATCTCGTGTGTGCTTAGACTAAAGACTAAAACCGGTGTGAAGGCCCATTGACTTTTATAACGATTTTCTGTTTTTTTTTTTATAATGACTATAAGAACCACATCCAAGCAAGAAATAACACTGTTATATATAGGTATGTAATGTATGTACCAGGGACGAAGCGTCCATATATTGAGTGGAATGAGTGCTTCCGTTAAACCATTTGAAGAAATCGTACCTAGCAAGGAATTAAATTCAAAATTCCAAATTGTATTAATATTTTTATTATTTTATTTGCATCTATTAATGAATCTTCATTTACTCTGTAAATTACATTCCAACATCATTATGACAACATTATCATCTTTTACTAAAATTACTAAAGGAAATCAAGATCTCTCTGGTTATTACAACTTAAAATGCCACACTGCAAACCAACTGAGAATGCTGAACATCACTCCATTATTTATAATGCTCAATCTCATGAAAGTTCTTGCTAAAATGCTTAACAGCTATGCATTCCTTATTATCGCCTCCATAACTCAATTTCAAAATACCCTTCCACTCCAAGTCAACTGAAAATATACCTACAACATTACTCACCAATATTCACAAAATGCTCAAACAAAAATGATTCTCAAACAATATAGAATGCACAACAGCTGGGCATTCCATTATTTCGCATACTTAACTTATGTCGATTTCCTTTTACACTAGGGATTTTATGGATTGCGATCCCTTGTCAAATTTTGTCTTTTTAGTGTGGGTATTTCGTATACATGTAAATCCCTCTCCAAATACGGATTCGAAGGATTTGATCTCTGTCAAAAAAAATCGATTTTTTTGGTGTGAAGGAACGTAAAATCTGTGGTAAAAGTCAAAATTTGACAAGGGATCGCAATCCCTAAAATCCCTAGTGTAAAAGGAAATCGACATTAGATCTCACCCCAAAGTCAAAATAATTTTGTCTCGTTTCTTGCCTTTTGCACAATGTGTGAAGAATGAGTTGAGTGAATACATTACGAGAATTTCCTACAAGAGAGATAAATAGAAAAACAAAAATGTATCTATTGAGTTGCTTATTGTCTCAAACTGATAATGAGTTTAATTTCGTGTGTGCAAATTTAGGTGCAATTCATTCAAAACAATCAGAAAACAAACAAATATGAATTTAAAAGATGGTAGTTTTTTAATTATTTTCGTGGCGATAAATAAAATCCACCTGTTTTCTGTTTATTTTTTGTTATTATAAAAAAAGTGGTCAAAAATAGTATTTCTTATATTCATATCTGAGGTTTCTTGACATTCCAGCAGAAATATAACTAAAGGTTATTTTCAATTATGAGAATTTTAAATCAAAAAAAACTTCAAGGAATCTTAAGATTTTTAATATCCCTTAATAATGGCATCTGTAGAGAGATCATATTCATGTTTTAAGAGAATTAAATATTTTTTTAGAAATAAATGTGGACAAGAAAGGTTATCTACTCGTAGCTTAGTTCTTATCAAATCGTACTTAGATAATTTTGCCTTAAAAGAAAAAGGATAAATCTTTGCGCAAGGCATTAAGCTTTTTTTTTAATAAGACTACTGTAATATATTATTTATGTATATTATTTTATGTGTATTACCATAAAGTGAAATTTAAAAGGTTGGATCTCAAAGGTCTTTCATTTTTGGTTTTATGTTCAGTGCTTCCGCTATCTAAAAAATCACGCCTCGTGCCTGGTATGTACATTATGTATACATATATTTCAAACCCACTTTTATTAGAAAGGTACTAGATTTTTAGATTTTTGCTATGCCGTTTACTTAGGACTTATAGTTACATTATGTACCATATGAGCAAGTTATGCATTCGTAAAAATAAATCGAATTCGAGATTTTGATCAAAATTGAAATTACGATGATAGCGAAGACTGTGTGTTCGACTACAGCCTATACCGCTTGACATATTTTCTTTAAACTTGGTAGATATGGTGTTTAAAATCCCCCACTCATATTTTTCTTTTGTTCTTAAGACCAAACATAACGGTATCTGCCATACGACTTTTTTCGAAATTTTATAAATAATTTTTACTTTCGACTTATAAGCACAGTGGCGTGGCATGGATAATTTTAAATGGGAAGACGTTATAAAATTTTGTCACCTGAAAAAAATTAAAATCTTAGAACCTTATAAACAACATTTCTACGAGTTGTAGAATTCCACATTTTGTTAGCAAAAAAAAATTAAAGCTATATTTTTCATACTTTACATATGTATGTATGTTTCAAATCATTTTCAATATCGTTGGCTAGAACAGAAAACAATGAATTGTTGATAAAATTTATTTGCGAGTGAAAAAAAATATTAAAATGGAGTTTATACATTTACATTTGGTATAATGGTATAATATAAAAAGTAATAATGATACCAAGTTACAATTACATTATAGTTATACGTTTAAGAAATGGTGCCATACACGTTGGGTATTGCCAGCTATTTTCAATACGTTTCCTCAACGTGGATGTCACTTACATTTGAAAAATAAATCGTTTATTTAAGTTCAAATTCATAGCAAAGAAATCGTTAATTTAATTTTAATACAAAATTATTAGGTTGACTCAAAAATAATAGTTAATTCAAATTAAGCTTCAAAGGCAAAAATATAGATCGTTAATTAAAATTCAAAAGTTTTACACATTTTTCATGTTTGGATTTTGCTAAAATATCGGCCACATTATCTTCGGATGGATAATATTTCAAATCAATTTATTGATTTTGTATTACCTCTTTTTCTTCTACCTGAGCGTCGAACTTGCCGAGTTATATCCCTCCCTCTCCCACATTGGAATGGCAAAAAAGCTATCCAAAGTTACCAGCTCCTCTACCACCCTAAACGTCCTTCTTTTCATAACGGTGCATAATATCTGATTCCCCGCCCACTCTCTCCTTTTCCTATTTTTGTAACTTCCCAATTGGGCTGAATCTAAGGTGTTACACGACCCATGCAGCATGACGCAAAAATCATATAGGCTAGAAGCTTTTTAGCTAATAATAGCGTCCAGGCCAGCGGAGACTCCACGTCAAAGCGTCAAAGGTCTATGGAGGGCACAATTTCAGTTCCCAAAAGCCCCAAAACGCACAACATCAGTGTCTGTCACATCCTTGTGCAGGGAATAAGACCTTTAGTGATGTTGTTGAGGATAAAATCGTGGTCGCGATCATTGACGGAAACGATGTTGATGGCACGATCTCTGGGGAAAATTGGCAGGTGGTCAAAGGAAAGCTCCAATTGGTTTTTATGAGCATTATGACGGACAACCCAGGACCACCTCCAATCACAAACGATGGAGGCTGGCATCAAGGATATGTCAAGCTCATGGTTTGTGACGATCAGAGATCGTGTGATCTTCTATCGTTGGCCGTACGCCGGTTAGGGGAAGTCTGGCCTGGTGCTAGGCTCGAGGTTGTTGCTAAGGAGAAAATCGCGTGCAGATCAAGAGCTCGCAACATGTTTTCAGCCGAACTATCCAGCCTGGATGTAATACTCCAGATGATCCGGCTATCGAATCCATCTCTTCCTACTCACAACTGGAAAGTTGCGAAACTGGATTAGAAAAAGGGATCCTATAGAGGTGCAATTATTGTTATCAATAAGGAGTCCCTACCTCCTCTGGCGCAGGCTAAATGTGTGATTAGATTTGGATTTAAGAGCATCACACTGAGGGTCTATAAAAAAGACGCGGATGCTACGTGTGAATCCACTTCCACCAACGCAGTCAAAACTGCTGCTGTAGACCCTGATACATATAATTACCTTTCCATCAGTGGAAGAGGATGAGGCATCCAGGTCATCTTCAGCGGCAGTAGAAACATCCAAAAAAGTCACCCATCTTCCCAAGATGGAGATCGATGACTACAATAATGTAGATCTTCTGAATGAGGACGCTCTTCTGGATTCATCCTCAGAATCGGAAGGCTCTAATATCACCATGTTGGAGGTTGATAGGGAGGGTTGTAGCAAAGATGCTGCGATTTCTTCAGATTAATCTCCAACACTCTATTAAGGCCTCGGCCTCCCTGCTTCTTCGTCTATCCAGCAGCGGAGAAGACATCGTCCTAATCCAAGAACCCTGGATTGTGAAATCCATCGTTCGGGGACTAAGGACTCCAAACTACTACTTGCTGTATGCATTAGATAAAGGTGAACCCAGATCTTGCATACTAGTTAAAAGTAGCCTAAATGTATTTTTACTACCTAATTTCAGTGATCGAGATGTAACCGTCGCAAGACTGGAAACAGCCAAAGGAACTCTCTGGCTGGCGTCGGCATATCTTGGCCATGACCACCTTGGCCCTCTCCCAGGATACACTCTGAGGAGGCTTATCACTGAAGCAGATAGGCAGAAGACTGACCTCATTATTGGAAGTGATGCTAACGCCCATCATACAGTGTGGGGTAGCACGAATATAAACGACAGAGGTGAGTCTCTTTTCGATTATATTTTGAACACTAACTTAACAATATGTAACGTTGGAAATGAACCCACATTTGTTACTAAAAACAGACAGGAAGTACTTGACATAACTCTTGTCTCAGATAAAATTTATCATACTATCACGAATTGGAAAGTATCAAATGATCATTCTTTCTCTGATCATAAGTACATACAATTCGAAATAATGGACGAACCTCCTAGCCAACCTTCCTTCCGTAACCATCGGAAAACAGATTGGCTTCTATATAGGGCAACTCTATTAAAGTCAATCAGACCTGAGTTATACAGCATACCCTACAACACTGAGGATCTTGATATTAAAGTCAATGACCTCACAGCAGCCCTCAACAAATCTCTGGAAACTGCCTGCCCTCTTATAAAAATAAGAGGTAAAAAGAAACCACACTGGTGGTACTCGGGGCTGGATCCACTAAGAAAAGAATGCAGGAAACTCTTTAATAGAGCGAAAACCTCCAGAGAAACTTCTGATTGGGATTCATATAAAGACTCCCTCAAGTTATATAAAAAAGAACTGAGGAAAACCAAGCGTATGTCCTGGAGAACTTTCTGTAACAATATACATAGAAGGCAACTCAGAGGCATCAAGGTTAAGAAAAATCCTCTCCAAAAATCCAGTAATGCCAAGTTGCCTAAAAAACAATGACGGTTCCTGGACAAACTCAAGCGAAGAATCGCTCAATCTGCTCCTGGATGTACATTTTCCAGACAGCTCTCCTTGCGTTAATAGCACTGATCATAACAACATATTCAGTAGCATAACTCCTCCACAAGGTCTGATTACAGAGGAAAAATTAAAATGGGCAATAAACAGCTTCAATCCATACAAATCTGCTGGGCCAGATGGAATAATTCCAGCGGAATTACAGGAAAATTCCGATATCTTAATACCCATTCTGGTAATTATCCTTAATGGTTGTATAGCTCTGGCTCACATACCTTTGTCATGAAGAGAAGTTAATGTTATTTTCATCCCCAAAGCTGGCAAACCTAGCCATGTTAATCCTACAGATCTAAGACCTATTAGCCTTTCATCATTGTTTCTTAAAACACTTGAACGTCTGATCGAAATCCATTTCATTTGAGGGCAAACATTGATAAGTCCCTACTATCCAATGCTCAACATACCTATAACAAAGTGAAATCTGTAGAAACCACTCTACATACGCTGGTTCGCACTATCGAACATTCCCTTCATCATAAGGAGTTCACCTTAGTTGCCTTCCTAGATACAGAAGGAGCTTTCAATATTGTCGACACATCCGCAATCACATCTGCGCTATCATCTCTGAAGGTGGATAAGTCAATCAGTAAATTGATAAATCATATGCTCATAAGCAGGATTATAAATTCAAAACTGGGCGATTTTACTACTCGAAGAACTGTTAGTAGAGGTACGCCGCCAGGCGGTGTCCGCTCTCCTCTCCTCTGGAACCTGGTTGTAAATAAACTACTAGCGATTCTTGAAAGGGTGGGGCACAGGGTGATTGCCTATGCGGACGATGTTGCGATAGCGAGATCTGGTAAGCATCCTAACACTCTGAAGGAACTCCTACAAAATGCTCTAAACAAGCTTACTACCTGGGCAGATCAATGTGGACTCGGTGTCAACCCCCACAAAACTGAACTTGTCCTATTTCCCAGGAAATATAAAATCCCACACATAGACCCTCCTTCATCAAAAGTATACCGCTTAAATTCTCAGACAAAGCTAAATATCTGGGTCTTATTTTGAACAAGAAATTAAGCTGGAAGCCCAATATCCAAGAGAGAGTCAACAAAGCCAACATAGCTCTTTTCTCTGGCAAAAAAGCCGTAGGTAACTAATGGGGTCTATAAACTCATATAACACACTGGCTATACATTTCAGTCGTTAGACCGATACTTACATATGGAGTGACAGTATGGTGGACTGCACTGGAAACAGCGACAAACCGCGATAAGCTCGGTAGAGTCCAACGAACAGCCTGTTTAATCATGGGTGGAGCTCTCCGCTCAACTCCTTCTGCTGCACTTGATGTTCTTTTTCATCTCATACCGCTAGATATTTTTGGCAAGCAATCGGCCGCTAACACAGCCATTCAACTTGGGGCCTCCTCGCAGTGGATCAGTGATGATATTGGCCACTCTACTATACTGAACTCGTTTAGTACTCTACCTAGTAACGTCGATTACACCACCCTTCATCCAAAATTTAATAAAAACTCTTAAGTGTTCATCCCTTCCAGGTCTTCTTGGGAAAATGAGTCGTTTTTGATAGACGAAGAAATTAATTTCTATACAGATGGATCTAAAACCGATGACGGAGTCGGTGGAGGCGTATACTCCGAAAGATTAAATATTTGTCTATCTTTTCGTCTTTCCAATCACTGTAGCGTGTTCCAGGCAGAGCTTTTATCAATAAAATAAGTCCTCTCTTGGCTAAAAGAAAACGTTATATCGACTACTGATGTACGTATCTTCTCAGACAGTCAAGCTGCCTTAAAGTTACTGGACTCTGTCTCCATTAACTCACAAACAGCCCAAAATTGTCGATCATCTCCGGTGGAGATGTCAAAACAGTTCAACATTCACCTTATAAGGGTGCCGGGGCATAGAGACATTCCAGGAAATTGTAAAGCTGACGAACTTGCAAAAAACCGAACAATCTTAACTTTGTTGGATACTTGTAAACTTATGCTAAAGCATGATACCATGAAGAAAGCTAACCACAGATGGACCAGCACCCCAACTTGCCGGTCTGCTAAATTAATTTGGCCATTGTTTGATGCTAAACGCTCAAAACAACTAATTTCTATTGGTAGATTGCATATTAGCTCCGTTATAGGTGTCCTTACTGGACACTGCCTAAAAGGAAGACATGCTTTTTATCTTAGAGTTCCTGCAAAATATTTTTGCAGAAGCTGCATGGATGAAGAAGAAGAGGAGTCAGCTATTCACCTTCTATGTTCTTGTCCTGCCCTAGCGCAAAGACATAGACTCCACTTGGGAGACTACTGCTATAACGATCCTAGTGATTTAAATAATTCCGACATTCACTGTCTCAAACGCTTCATTATTAGCTCAAAATGGTTTAAAGAGTAAGGGTGGTTTTTGAAATCCTTGTGGTATTACAACGGACCAAATATTGGTCTAAGTGTGTTGACCTTTTCCGGTCAGCAGCCACTTTAACCTAACCTAACCATTACCCCTTTGATGTGATGATATCTTATATCAATATGTTTACATAGTTCGCTTGTGAAGTAGGTACTGGATTCCTTGCTAATTTCTGCGCCCCCTGGTTGTCGATATTCAATGTTACTGCTTCGCCATTTGACCATTCCACCTCCATTAGAAGTCTTCGCATGTAAACTGATTATTTTATCGCATCCGAAGACGCCATATATTCGGCTTCTGTACTACTTAACGCAACGGAGTGCTGTTTTCTCGACTCCCAACTTATCAGTGAGTTTCCAATGAAGAAAACAAATCCAGTGATTGACTTTCGATCGAAATCATCGCCATGGCCATCAACGTAGCCAGTTATGGAAGATGTTTGGGATTTTCTAAACACTAGTTGTTTCTCAAAAGTGCCGGACAAGTATCGAAAAATGTGTTGTATTGCTTGGAGATGTCCTGTGTGGGGATATGTGTTGCACTACAACATTTTTGCTATGGAATATAATATATCTGGCTTTGATGCTATGGCGAGATTGTAACGTATTTGCTGTTCCTACTCCACTTAAGAGCGATATCCTGCATTTCTAACTGATAACTTTGAACCACAGGATTCTCAAAGGTACCACCGAACGTGGAGTAGGTTGTCCAGTGGGCAAAGTGCTGGTAGGCATGCTTGCAATCGCCATAGGCTCACTCGTCGGTGGGGTGGGATCTTGCACTTGCCGCTAGACTAACGTACCTCTTTTACATGCCTTATGTTAATAAAAAAATAACGAATTAACACCACTAACCTATCTTTTATCACCAAATCGATAACTACTTTCTTAATTTGAACTAAAGATGACTTTATAGTTCGGAGTGTAGCCCTCCTTCTGTTCACTACCACATGTGTAGGAATTCCTTGGCTACCGTTCCACTCATGTTTTTAAGTCGGTAACCCCTATCTTAAAGGTAAAAAGATAATTTATCTGAGATTCATGTTCTCACCGTCGACACTTCTCTTAACAAGTTCCGATTCTCTGAGCACAAATTATTAAAATTATTCAAACATATGAAATAATTATTAAGCAATTACGTAAATTCATAACTACAATAATGTAATCGTTTTATTAAAAAAACATAAATTCAAAAATGTTTACATATATGTAGTTATATAGAAAAAATATATGTATAGGTATATACATATTATGTTATATGTATATTTAAATCCTGATAATATTGTCTTATCAAGAAGTTATAAAAAACAGGAGTAAATGACTTCAACTAAATATTAAATAATATTATCATCGATTGAAAGGTTCAATGACCTAAACTAAACCACTACGTTAAGTAAAAATATGTGACGTCATTAGATGATCTTAAGAGTAGAGACTAAATTAAAATAAAACAAGGCTATTTCGAAAACACTCAAGATCTTTCTTTAAGAGAATTTCTCCTTATAATGCTTCAGATCTCACTCAATCTATCGACGACCTGCGGTGCCTTAGACACCCATTTCTCTTCACCCATATTTAGCAATTAATTATCAACAATTTGATATAACGACTCATCGAAAATTACTCTCCTCCAAGGAAGTTGTGCGCACTACTTGTTGGTGGGAAGGTTCCGGGGTGTAAGCTTTTCTCCGAGATGAACTCTTAGTCTTATACGTAGCTATGATGTTAAGGAAAAAGTATTAATAATTAAGAGCTTAAAATATGTATGAAGGTATGAACATGATTGAGTTTAAATTGTTACTTAGCTTGAGCGCTTTCGTTACATATGATAGGTTACTTAATTCATAAACAAACTTTTTATGTCATCAGCTGTTAGATGACGGCTGACTGCTAATGAGTGCTGATCGCTGATGGACGTTGTTGGCTTGGGGATCAAGTGGTCCATGAGGTAGGGATGCTGGATGCGAAAGGGTATAGTGGAGAGGATTAGTTGATAATTAGCTGAAACTACAGTTGTTGTTTTTGAGGCAGTAGTCGGTCCGATGGCCATTTAGATCGGCAGATGGCCCGATTCTTTTCCCATTCAACTCTTACGCTGACTGCGCCGAACGTAGCAGTACGTTCTCAAGTATGACTTAGCTTAAGTATGCAGCAGCACAGTCAGCTGGATATATTGGCTGTATGGATATATTCTTCTGGGATTTAATTTTGAAATTAATATAAATCGTGGATCTTATGTAGGCAACGCAATGTACAACTCGAAGAGTGGCTATCGATTTTTACGTTGTGAAGTTAGAGCTTTTGGACGTGTAGCTTTCGATACTTTTTCGGCACTGAAAGAGTTTTTGCTTTTCCAGTGATGGAATATTGAAGGCAAACACTGTTGAAACTCACGTAGATCGCTTGTGAAAGAAAAAAAAAAATACCACGTGGTCTTTACTTATGTCGATTTATGACCTCCACTGATTTAATGCAGTGCCCTCGAGAACAAACGTGGTAGATATATATCTAAGGGTATGAAATAACCCAAATATCCGTGCTTCCTGACTTTCAGGGAAGAGTGTATATGGGGAGAATTTAGTTTATTAAATGAAAGATTATTTATTAAATTTTATTTATTAAATGTTTTTATTCTCGCAAGGCCCGCTGTCTCAATGCGTAGGCTGCAACCTTCGAGTTTAATGTATGGCTAAATTCTAGTTTTCTCTAATCATCCTTTACTTATTTATACTGATTTTAAAGAACCAATTTCCATCCCCACCATTCAACCACTTGATAATGAAATTCGGCATTTCCATATGAAAATGCATTCTTACGCAACCTCATATGAAAAGAGCGTTTTCATCATAATTCCCAACATCCGTTGCCAACACGCATTGACACCAAATCAATATTGCATTATTATTATTGCCTAAGAGTTCAATGGATCATATTTCATTTATACTGGCCCAATACAAAACATATCCAATAGATACACGTATCTATTGTAGTTCCAGATACACACAGTCAATATAGTGACCTAGTGTATTGAAGTGCCATATGATGTCCATAGAACCCAAAAAAAATGCATGTGCATAATTGTCATTCTTACTTTGCCTTACTTTTGGAACCTTCGTTCGTACCGGCTCATGTTATAGTCGTAGCTATAGTTATGACACAGAGCTGGCGACAATTAATTAATTGCCGTGGTGTTAGGTTTCACCAAGTGGGCTCTCGAAGATGACACATTAATGTGCCGCAGTGTTGTGGATCGGTTGCGCGAATTACAAAGAAAGATGATACCGTACAAGATCGTGTGTGGTATCTTGGGAATGGAAATGAATATTTATATGATATAAGGCTGTCAGAGTGGTCGCATGTAGTGGATCACTACATCCCGCTCCCCTTGAAGAAAGAAAATTATACCTTGAAGAGGTTAATTTTCTGTAAGGTTGCGAAAGGATGATAAGGTTACATTTTTGGTATAATTTTGATATGGTTTAAATAATATTTTTATAGTTTTTTTTTTTTTTTTTTTTTAAATTTCTTTTTGTTTGACATTTAAATTTTAAAATATTTATGTCTTATAATTAATAACATAAAGTTTTATATTTGAAGTTTAAGCATTTTTTTTTTTTTTTATATCATTTTTTTTTTATAGATTCTTAAGATTTTATAAAAGTTTTTTGTTATTATTTTTTTTTTGATTTGTTATTATTATTGATATATTTTTTTTTTTTTTTTTCAATATCTTAATAGTTATAAGCATTTAATATTTTTTTTTTTTTTGATTGTAAGCCCAATTTAAGTTTGAAAATATTTCTATTTGTAAGATATTTATTTAAAAATTAATAATAAAAGGTTTAAGAGCTTAAATATTTGTTTTTCTTATAATAAACTATGTGTCTTTTGTTTTTATTATCAGGTTTTTTCTTTTTTTTTTTTTTTATTTTAACAATCTTATATTTACATATATTTTATTATATAAATTCTCCTTTTTTTTCAATTTTAATAATCTTATATTTACATATATTTTATTGGTTATTTGGGATATTGGCGTAAGGCAAATTTTGGAGAGGGTTCGGGTTTTGAATTAAAATTTGTTTCTACTATGGTATCTTTAGGTGAGGATTCTTGGGAGTTTTTGTCATAGGTCTGTAAGTCTGTTTGTATTTTGTCATTTCTGCTTGTTTCTGTTTTTGTTTCTGTTTCCGACGGAATTGGTTTCAGTTCAATTTTATATTTGAAGATATAGATAAGAATGATGAGTAAGGCAGTTGCCATACTGTAGATAAGAGCGTAATGATGTATGTCGTGTTTGTTTAGTGGTTGTAATTTTTTGTTTTCTTCCCTTTTTAGGTAATCAATTTGTTGTGATAACTCTGTGAGACTATTATCGTCTTCATACTTAAGTAATTTTATTTGTTTCTTATTTGATAACTTTGGTGGGGGAGAGGAATTTAACAGACTTATATTGATTGGGGGAATAAATGAATTTTTTAGTATAGTATTTTCTGAATTTTGACCAAAAATTGTTAACTCTTTACTACGTAGGTAGCATTTTCCAGTGAATTCTATTAATCCTGTTCCCTTGAATTTATGGGTAGTTATTTGGTGTCGTGGTGATTTTCATGGGAATTCGTGGATTTTGTATAAGCTTGTTTGTTTGACAGGTTTTACATTGGAGTATGTAGTTTTTTATGTCTGAGTTCATGGTTGGCCAAAAATATTTTTCTTTTATTTTTTTCGTAGTTCTTGTTATACCTTGATGATCTCCGAGTGGGGAGTCGTGGAAATCATATAATACCGTTTTAATAGACTCGATATCATCCAAAAATATCTTTTCATTGGTAAAAATGTGAATGATTTTATTTTGTTTTTGAAAAATGCCTGTAAGAAGTGTTTTAATTTTAATTTTTGATTCATTATCCATGCAGGGTAATGAGAATGCAATCGACTGTTCATTGATATTTAAATTGCTAACCGAAATGAGACATTTTTTTATTAGTTCCATATCTTTGTATGTTCTAATTGGGATAGGTAAAGTGATTATAAAAAATGTTTCTTTATTATGTGGGAATGTTGTGAGTTCTCCTATATCAGGTTTAATATAGTTTGGACATTTATTTTGTAGGTATTCCTCATCTGTTGATTCGATAATTGGAACTATTAATACTTTTATTTTAACTATTTTGTTTTCAAAGATTGATCCCTTATCTTCCAAAAGAGTGAATGTTGATAGGTGTTCTATACTATCTTCTCCGTTATCTTGCACAGTTTTGTGGTTATTCTGGTTTCTTGCTTGATTACGAGTTGTCACCAGGACTTTACTTTCATTGTCAAGCTTTACTCTACTGAGGGCGTCTGCAATAACATTGCATTTGCCTTGCTTGTGGATGATATTGAAGTCGTATTCTTCCATCAATATACGCCAACGTAATAATCTAGATGTGGGGTTCTTTTGCCCAATCAACCATAAGAGATTGTTGTGATCAGTATAAATGGTGAACTTTCGCCCATAAATATACGGTCGAAATTGTTTGAGAGCGTACACTATTGCTAGTAGCTCTTTTTCTGATGTGGTGTATCTGGTTTCTTGGTCATTTAGCGTGCGGCTTATAAAAGATATTGGCCTGTCTTGTCCAATTCGACCTTGGGAAAGAACTGCGCCTAATGCTAGATCGCTGGCGTCGGTAGTGACAATAAATTCTGCTGTGAAATCAGGGTAAGAGAGTATTGGAGGTTCTATAATTTTTTGTTTAAGATTTCTAAAAGATTCATCACAAAATGCATCCCATTTGAAAATAACATCTTTCCTTAAAAGTTTTGTCAATGGCTTGGCTAGATGAGCAAAGTTAGGAATAAATTTCCGATAATATCCTACGAAACCTAGAAATGACTTAACATCTTTTGGTTTCTTAGGAATGGGAAAGGTTCTTACTGCCTTGATTTTTTCGGGATCGGGTTTGATTCCATCTTCCGAAATAATATGTCCTAAGTAAATTAATTCCTTTTTTAGAAAGTTGCATTTAACTGGCTGGAGTTTTAGGTTATGTTCCCGTAGACGTTTTAATACAGTGATGAGTTTTCCATTGTGATTGTCAAGATCATACCCATAGATAACTATGTCATCTACGTAAACAAAACATTCTAGGCCTTGTAGACCCATAAGTACGTTATTCATAAGTCGTTGGAACGTAGCAGGGGCGTTTTTCAACCCAAAGGGCATACGATTATACTCCTAGTGGCCAAATGGTGTACTAAAAGCAGTTTTTTCTTTGTCGGAATCTGCCACCAATATTTGGTGAAACCCTTTAGCTAAATCCAAGGTACTAAAATATTTTGCTTTACCTAATTGGTCAAAAATGTCTGTGATATTCGGCAGTGGATATGCATCTCCGATTGTTTGTTCGTTAAGTTTTCTGAAGTCTACAACAACTCTCCATTTCTTTTCACCAGAAATGCCAGACTTTTTCGGAACTAAAAGAAGAGGTGAATTCCAAGGACTAAAACTAGGTCTGATTATTGAATCATCCAACATTTCTTTCACTTGCTTGTGAATTTCATATTTCTGACTCTCGGGGAGTCTATAAGGTTTCAGAAATAATGGGGGATTAGTGTTATTTGTTATTATTTTGTGTTGTATTGTATTCGTGTAGGTGAGGTGGTCGCCCTTTAAAAAGAACAGATCATTGAATTCTCTACAGATTTTTAGTATGGACTTTTGTTCTTCTCGATTACAGTGGTCTAATTCTATTACGGCTTCCAAGTCTGAAAGTCTTTCCTGTAAACGATCTTGGTGACCATTAGGTGAAATAATATTAAAATCGTTAAGGGTATCCCATTCTATATTTAAGTCATTATAATTTAAAGTTTTCTCTTCATCCAAAATGTTCATTAAGAGTATTTTTATTCTGTGATTTTTTGGTGTTACTATTGATTCGCCCAGATATATTCCAGGGATAATTTCCTTCTTTCTTATTATTATGTCTTGTGAGTTTAAAAGTTTGTTCTCAAAAGGAATTTCTACCAATTTTTGACTACGTTGCTCAAGTGTTATGTATGTGTTTTTATTTTTTGCTAGCCCAGTCTTACTTTCTGCTGAGGTTTCTATCATCTCAGTCTTACTTTCCGCTGGGTTATAATTGTTTTGTGCTATGGTTTCTGTTACCATAGGCTTGTTTTGAATTGTTTTACCTTTAACTTTCCTTTTACGAAGTGGTTTGCTTACAACTTTATCGTAGTCTTGTTTTAATGAATCTCCTGATCCGGCCCGTAGGCAAGCCCGAAGGCAGTCGGTATCATTCAATGATTCCCATACTTTTTCTGTATTTCCTACACTGTTGTCTGTAAGACATTGAGAGGAATTAGAGCCAGTATGGTTTGACACTTCCGTTGTGCAATCTTCTAGAAAGTTAGTTTTGGTTTTAAATGGTTTATTATTGAGCAACTTTGCACCACTATTGGTAATTAATTTTTTTTCTGATGCCGACTTGGGAATTCCTTTGAATTCATGTTTGGGGATAATGTTGAGTACTTTCCCTGAACTTTGAATTGAAGCTGTTGTGTGGTTATTGAGGAAGGGATAGATTTGAATAAAGTTTTCATAATAGTTTATGACACATGAGTATTTTTTCAAAAAATCGTTTCCTATAATTCCGTCGAAATTCATGTCGGTACTCATATCAATAATATGGAAAGGGTGAGTGATTTTAATTCTATCGTCATTGCAACCTAATAATAGAGTCTCGTTTGTAACACTGGTACTCATTAACTTATGACCCCCCATGGTTGAAATTGTAGTGCTTTTTCTTTTGTTTTCTTTGTTTTGGGTACAATTTTTTATGATGCTAATTTCAGCACCAGTGTCAATAACAAGTTTCCTATATTTTCCATCTGTAAAGGGAATGCTGATTGTGGTCAAGTCGTTATGGGGAAGCAATTCAATTATTATACTTGGAACTATTCTTGCGTTTGGTGTTGGTGAATGTCGGCTTGAACGTGTTGTCGAGAATGATAGCCGATCTGATCGTCCCGACAATCCTCGTTTCCCGAATCATTCAAGGGCAAATGACCCTCGGGCGTTATATGATGAAGGTTTACTTGCCGTTGATCAGTATTTTTACCCATGTTAGAATGATACGTATTTTGTTTGAAAGGATTTCGTGGATTTAATTGAACTGTTTGTAAGTGTGATTTTTTAAGTCTACACTCATTTTCAGTGTGGTAATTCTTTTTGCAATAATTGCAATTTTTTATTTCTTCCCGTTTTGGGATTAATGTTGGGAAGGAGTTTTTTTTATAACAGGTTTGAGCCGTATGACCCGGAATTTGGCATATCTGACAGATAGGTCGGGGAGACAAGCTAGAGGGAAAATTTGGTTTATGTCTCTCTATTCGTGCAGCATGATTTTCTGCGAAGTTGATTGAATTTTTTAAATTTGCTTCACCACGAGCTTGCACTAATAACCGCAGATTTTGATTCGAGAGACCATCTTCAAAAGTTTGGAGAGCTAATTTCTCATTCTCTCTGATTAAATATTCCCTGACAGATGTGTCATCTGTGCTCGCAAAAGTTGCTGAGTTAAGAGCGGTCAGTAGCTGGCAAATCTTATCGCCGAATTCTTTTACACTTTCCCTGGCTCCTTGTCGTCGTGACAGTAACTCGTTTTGGGTCACTGTACGATTTTTTGTATCTTTGTACTCGTTTTCGAGTTTTTGAACCAGGTCACTCCATGTTTTAAGCGAATTGAACTGAATAAGTTCAAAGGCTGGACCTTGTAGCCTCGTTTTAACTATTTCGAGAAACGTGGAGTGTTCCTCCTTTTTGCATGACGCGAACAATATGTTCCCATATGCTATAAATTTATTTAATTCGACTGGGTTACCATTAAAAGTAGGTACGATATTAAATATGTCGTTGATACTAACTTGGAATGACATGATTGTCTCGGATTCTAATTCAGAGAAGGGTAAATTTTTAAAGAGATGGAGTCTCTGTATGTCTCTTCGTGTCTTAACAATTTTGGAGGGAAAAGTTTAAAGAGGGGAGGAAAAATGGGGTTTACCAAAATATATATGTAAATATAGTTTTTTTTTTTTTTTTTTAATTTTCTTATTCTACTTTCTGGTGCTGCTGTTGATAATGTTAGCGTTGACGTTGACTTTAATTTTGTTGTTTTTGTTGTTGGTGTTGTTGTTGTTACTGCCGTTGTTGTTGTTGCTGTTGTTGAAAAAAAAATTTTCACTTGCCAGGCAGGCTTCGCGCCCTATAGTTGATGGTTACGGCCTGGTCTTTTATCACTGCCTAAATTTTGCCTCCAGCGTCCGCTTGGGAGTTCGCTAGGTCTTATGGTTATAGGACTTTTTTTCACTTTTTTTTTTCACTTTTTCTGGTGTATAGCCCCAGAACGCCTCAAGAGTCAGTTAGCTCTTGTAAATGGTAGGGAGATTTTTATTTCGAAAATCCACCGCTGCCACCATGAAATAACCCAAATATCCGTGCTTCCTGACTTTCAGGGAAGAGTGTATATGGGGAGAATTTAGTTTATTAAATGAAAGATTATTTATTAAATTTTATTTATTAAATGTTTTTATTCTCGCAAGGCCCGCTGTCTCAATGCGTAGGCTGCAACCTTCGAGTTTAATGTATGGCTAAATTCTAGTTTTCTCTAATCATCCTTTGCTTATTTATACTGATTTTAAAGAACCAATTTCCATCCCCACCATTCAACCACTTGATAATGAAATTCGGCATTTCCATATGAAAATGCATTCTTACGCAACCTCATATGAAAAGAGCGTTTTCATCATAATTCCCAACATCCGTTGCCAACACGCATTGACACCAAATCAATATTGCATTATTATTATTGCCTAAGAGTTCAATGGATCATATTTCATTTATACTGGCCCAATACAAAACATATCCAATAGATACACGTATCTATTGTAGTTCCAGATACACACAGTCAATATAGTGACCTAGTGTATTGAAGTGCCATATGATGTCCATAGAACCCAAAAACAATGCATGTGCATAATTGTCATTCTTACTTTGCCTTACTTTTGGAACCTTCGTTCGTACCGGCTCATGTTATAGTCGTAGCTATAGTTATGACACAGAGCTGGCGACAATTAATTAATTGCCGTGGTGTTAGGTTTCACCAAGTGGGCTCTCGAAGATGACACATTAATGTGCCGCAGTGTTGTGGATCGGTTGCGCGAATTACAAAGAAAGATGATACCGTACAAGATCGTGTGTGGTATCTTGGGAATGGAAATGAATATTTATATGATATAAGGCTGTCAGAGTGGTCGCATGTAGTGGATCACTACATCCCGCTCCCCTTGAAGAAAGAAAATTATACCTTGAAGAGGTTAATTTTCTGTAAGGTTGCGAAAGGATGATAAGGTTACATTTTTGGTATAATTTTGATATGGTTTAAATAATATTTTTATAGTTTTTTTTTTTTTTTTTTTTAAATTTCTTTTTGTTTGACATTTAAATTTTAAAATATTTATGTCTTATAATTAATAACATAAAGTTTTATATTTGAAGTTTAAGCATTTTTTTTTTTTTTTATATCATTTTTTTTTTATAGATTCTTAAGATTTTATAAAAGTTTTTTGTTATTATTTTTTTTTTGATTTGTTATTATTATTGATATATTTTTTTTTTTTTTTTTCAATATCTTAATAGTTATAAGCATTTAATATTTTTTTTTTTTTTGATTGTAAGCCCAATTTAAGTTTGAAAATATTTCTATTTGTAAGATATTTATTTAAAAATTAATAATAAAAGGTTTAAGAGCTTAAATATTTGTTTTTCTTATAATAAACTATGTGTCTTTTGTTTTTATTATCAGGTTTTTTCTTTTTTTTTTTTTTTATTTTAACAATCTTATATTTACATATATTTTATTATATAAATTCTCCTTTTTTTTTTCAATTTTAATAATCTTATATTTACATATATTTTATTGGTTATTTGGGATATTGGCGTAAGGCAAATTTTGGAGAGGGTTCGGGTTTTGAATTAAAATTTGTTTCTACTATGGTATCTTTAGGTGAGGATTCTTGGGAGTTTTTGTCATAGGTCTGTAAGTCTGTTTGTATTTTGTCATTTCTGCTTGTTTCTGTTTTTGTTTCTGTTTCCGACGGAATTGGTTTCAGTTCAATTTTATATTTGAAGATATAGATAAGAATGATGAGTAAGGCAGTTGCCATACTGTAGATAAGAGCGTAATGATGTATGTCGTGTTTGTTTAGTGGTTGTAATTTTTTGTTTTCTTCCCTTTTTAGGTAATCAATTTGTTGTGATAACTCTGTGAGACTATTATCGTCTTCATACTTAAGTAATTTTATTTGTTTCTTATTTGATAACTTTGGTGGGGGAGAGGAATTTAACAGACTTATATTGATTGGGGGAATAAATGAATTTTTTAGTATAGTATTTTCTGAATTTTGACCAAAAATTGTTAACTCTTTACTACGTAGGTAGCATTTTCCAGTGAATTCTATTAATCCTGTTCCCTTGAATTTATGGGTAGTTATTTGGTGTCGTGGTGATTTTCATGGGAATTCGTGGATTTTGTATAAGCTTGTTTGTTTGACAGGATTTACATTGGAGTATGTAGTTTTTTATGTCTGAGTTCATGGTTGGCCAAAAATATTTTTCTTTTATTTTTTTCGTAGTTCTTGTTATACCTTGATGATCTCCGAGTGGAGAGTCGTGGAAATCATATAATACCGTTTTAATAGACTCGATATCATCCAAAAATATCTTTTCATTGGTAAAAATGTGAATGATTTTATTTTGTTTTTGAAAAATGCCTGTAAGAAGTGTTTTAATTTTAATTTTTGATTCATTATCCATGCAGGGTAATGAGAATGCAATCGACTGTTCATTGATATTTAAATTGCTAACCGAAATGAGACATTTTTTTATTAGTTCCATATCTTTGTATGTTCTAATTGGGATAGGTAAAGTTATTATAAAAAATGTTTCTTTATTATGTGGGAATGTTGTGAGTTCTCCTATATCAGGTTTAATATAGTTTGGACATTTATTTTGTAGGTATTCCTCATCTGTTGATTCGATAATTGGAACTATTAATACTTTTATTTTAACTATTTTGTTTTCAAAGATTGATCCCTTATCTTCCAAAAGAGTGAATGTTGATAGGTGTTCTATACTATCTTCTCCGTTATCTTGCACAGTTTTGTGGTTATTCTGGTTTCTTGCTTGATTACGAGTTGTCACCAGGACTTTACTTTCATTGTCAAGCTTTACTCTACTGAGGGCGTCTGCAATAACATTGCATTTGCCTTGCTTGTGGATGATATTGAAGTCGTATTCTTCCATCAATATACGCCAACGTAATAATCTAGATGTGGGGTTCTTTTGCCCAATCAACCATAAGAGATTGTTGTGATCAGTATAAATGGTGAACTTTCGCCCATAAATATACGGTCGAAATTGTTTGAGAGCGTACACTATTGCTAGTAGCTCTTTTTCTGATGTGGTGTATCTGGTTTCTTGGTCATTTAGCGTGCGGCTTATAAAAGATATTGGCCTGTCTTGTCCAATTTGACCTTGGGAAAGAACTGCGCCTAATGCTAGATCGCTGGCGTCGGTAGTGACAATAAATTCTGCTGTGAAATCAGGGTAAGAGAGTATTGGAGGTTCTATAATTTTTAGTTTAAGATTTCTAAAAGATTCATCACAAAATGCATCCCATTTGAAAATAACATCTTTCCTTAAAAGTTTTGTCAATGGCTTGGCTAGATGAGCAAAGTTAGGAATAAATTTCCGATAATATCCTACGAAACCTAGAAATGACTTAACATCTTTTGGTTTCTTAGGAATGGGAAAGGTTCTTACTGCCTTGATTTTTTCGGGATCGGGTTTGATTCCATCTTCCGAAATAATATGTCCTAAGTAAATTAATTCCTTTTTTAGAAAGTTGCATTTAACTGGCTGGAGTTTTAGGTTATGTTCCCGTAGACGTTTTAATACAGTGATGAGTTTTCCATTGTGATTGTCAAGATCATACCCATAGATAACTATGTCATCTACGTAAACAAAACATTCTAGGCCTTGTAGACCCATAAGTACGTTATTCATAAGTCGTTGGAACGTAGCAGGGGCGTTTTTCAACCCAAAGGGCATACGATTATACTCCTAGTGGCCAAATGGTGTACTAAAAGCAGTTTTTTCTTTGTCGGAATCTGCCACCAATATTTGGTGAAACCCTTTAGCTAAATCCAAGGTACTAAAATATTTTGCTTTACCTAATTGGTCAAAAATGTCTGTGATATTCGGCAGTGGATATGCATCTCCGATTGTTTGTTCGTTAAGTTTTCTGAAGTCTACAACAACTCTCCATTTCTTTTCACCAGAAATGCCAGACTTTTTCGGAACTAAAAGAAGAGGTGAATTCCAAGGACTAAAACTAGGTCTGATTATTGAATCATCCAACATTTCTTTCACTTGCTTGTGAATTTCATATTTCTGACTCTCGGGGAGTCTATAAGGTTTCAGAAATAATGGGGGATTAGTGTTATTTGTTATTATTTTGTGTTGTATTGTATTCGTGTAGGTGAGGTGGTCGCCCTTTAAAAAGAACAGATCATTGAATTCTCTACAGATTTTTAGTATGGACTTTTGTTCTTCTCGATTACAGTGGTCTAATTCTATTACGGCTTCCAAGTCTGAAAGTCTTTCCTGTAAACGATCTTGGTGACCATTAGGTGAAATAATATTAAAATCGTTAAGGGTATCCCATTCTATATTTAAGTCATTATAATTTAAAGTTTTCTCTTCATCCAAAATGTTCATTAAGAGTATTTTTATTCTGTGATTTTTTGGTGTTACTATTGATTCGCCCAGATATATTCCAGGGATAATTTCCTTCTTTCTTATTATTATGTCTTGTGAGTTTAAAAGTTTGTTCTCAAAAGGAATTTCTACCAATTTTTGACTACGTTGCTCAAGTGTTATGTATGTGTTTTTATTTTTTGCTAGCCCAGTCTTACTTTCTGCTGAGGTTTCTATCATCTCAGTCTTACTTTCCGCTGGGTTATAATTGTTTTGTGCTATGGTTTCTGTTACCATAGGCTTGTTTTGAATTGTTTTACCTTTAACTTTCCTTTTACGAAGTGGTTTGCTTACAACTTTATCGTAGTCTTGTTTTAATGAATCTCCTGATCCGGCCCGTAGGCAAGCCCGAAGGCAGTCGGTATCATTCAATGATTCCCATACTTTTTCTGTATTTCCTACACTGTTGTCTGTAAGACATTGAGAGGAATTAGAGCCAGTATGGTTTGACACTTCCGTTGTGCAATCTTCTAGAAAGTTAGTTTTGGTTTTAAATGGTTTATTATTGAGCAACTTTGCACCACTATTGGTAATTAATTTTTTTTCTGATGCCGACTTGGGAATTCCTTTGAATTCATGTTTGGGGATAATGTTGAGTACTTTCCCTGAACTTTGAATTGAAGCTGTTGTGTGGTTATTGAGGAAGGGATAGATTTGAATAAAGTTTTCATAATAGTTTATGACACATGAGTATTTTTTCAAAAAATCGTTTCCTATAATTCCGTCGAAATTCATGTCGGTACTCATATCAATAATATGGAAAGGGTGAGTGATTTTAATTCTATCGTCATTGCAACCTAATAATAGAGTCTCGTTTGTAACACTGGTACTCATTAACTTATGACCCCCCATGGTTGAAATTGTAGTGCTTTTTCTTTTGTTTTCTTTGTTTTGGGTACAATTTTTTATGATGCTAATTTCAGCACCAGTGTCAATAACAAGTTTCCTATATTTTCCATCTGTAAAGGGAATGCTGATTGTGGTCAAGTCGTTATGGGGAAGCAATTCAATTATTATACTTGGAACTATTCTTGCGTTTGGTGTTGGTGAATGTCGGCTTGAACGTGTTGTCGAGAATGATAGCCGATCTGATCGTCCCGACAATCCTCGTTTCCCGAATCATTCAAGGGCAAATGACCCTCGGGCGTTATATGATGAAGGTTTACTTGCCGTTGATCAGTATTTTTACCCATGTTAGAATGATACGTATTTTGTTTGAAAGGATTTCGTGGATTTAATTGAACTGTTTGTAAGTGTGATTTTTTAAGTCTACACTCATTTTCAGTGTGGTAATTCTTTTTGCAATAATTGCAATTTTTTATTTCTTCCCGTTTTGGGATTAATGTTGGGAAGGAGTTTTTTTTATAACAGGTTTGAGCCGTATGACCCGGAATTTGGCATATCTGACAGATAGGTCGGGGAGACAAGCTAGAGGGAAAATTTGGTTTATGTCTCTCTATTCGTGCAGCATGATTTTCTGCGAAGTTGATTGAATTTTTTAAATTTGCTTCACCACGAGCTTGCACTAATAACCGCAGATTTTGATTCGAGAGACCATCTTCAAAAGTTTGGAGAGCTAATTTCTCATTCTCTCTGATTAAATATTCCCTGACAGATGTGTCATCTGTGCTCGCAAAAGTTGCTGAGTTAAGAGCGGTCAGTAGCTGGCAAATCTTATCGCCGAATTCTTTTACACTTTCCCTGGCTCCTTGTCATCGTGACAGTAACTCGTTTTGGGTCACTGTACGATTTTTTGTATCTTTGTACTCGTTTTCGAGTTTTTGAACCAGGTCACTCCATGTTTTAAGCGAATTGAACTGAATAAGTTCAAAGGCTGGACCTTGTAGCCTCGTTTTAACTATTTCGAGAAACGTGGAGTGTTCCTCCTTTTTGCATGACGCGAACAATATGTTCCCATATGCTATAAATTTATTTAATTCGACTGGGTTACCATTAAAAGTAGGTACGATATTAAATATGTCGTTGATACTAACTTGGAATGACATGATTGTCTCGGATTCTAATTCAGAGAAGGGTAAATTTTTAAAGAGATGGAGTCTCTGTATGTCTCTTCGTGTCTTAACAATTTTGGAGGGAAAAGTTTAAAGAGGGGAGGAAAAATGGGGTTTACCAAAATATATATGTAAATATAGTTTTTTTTTTTTTTTTTTTTAATTTTCTTACTCTACTTTCTGGTGCTGCTGTTGATAATGTTAGCGTTGACGTTGACTTTAATTTTGTTGTTTTTGTTGTTGGTGTTGTTGTTGTTACTGCCGTTGTTGTTGTTGCTGTTGTTGAAAAAAAAATTTTCACTTGCCAGGCAGGCTTCGCGCCCTATAGTTGATGGTTACGGCCTGGTCTTTTATCACTGCCTAAATTTTGCCTCCAGCGTCCGCTTGGGAGTTCGCTAGGTCTTATGGTTATAGGACTTTTTTTCACTTTTTTTTTTTCACTTTTTCTGGTGTATAGCCCCAGAACGCCTCAAGAGTCAGTTAGCTCTTGTAAATGGTAGGGAGATTTTTATTTCGAAAATCCACCGCTGCCACCATGAAATAACCCAAATATCCGTGCTTCCTGACTTTCAGGGAAGAGTGTATATGGGGAGAATTTAGTTTATTAAATGAAAGATTATTTATTAAATTTTATTTATTAAATGTTTTTATTCTCGCAAGGCCCGCTGTCTCAATGTGTAGGCTGCAACTGCAACCTTCGAGTTTAATGTATGGCTAAATTCTAGTTTTCCCTAATCATCCTTTGCTTATTTATACTGATTTTAAAGAACCAATTTCCATCCCCACCATTCAACCACTTGACAATGAAATTCGGCATTTCCATATGAAAATGCATTCTTACGCAACCTCATATGAAAAGAGCGTTTTCATCATAATTCCCAACATCTGTTGCCAACACGCATTGACACCAAATCAATATTGCATTATTATTATTGCCTAAGAGTTCAATGGATCATATTTCATTTATACTGGCCCAATACAAAACATATACAATAGATACACGTATCCATTGTAGTTCCAGATACACACAGTCAATATAGTGACCTAGTGTATTGAAGTGCCATATGATGTCCATAGAACCCAAAAACAATGCATGTGCATAATTGTCATTCTTACTTTGCCTTACTTTTGGAACCTTCGTTCGTACCAGCTCATGTTATAGTCGTAGCTATAGTTATGACACAGAGCTGGCGACAATTAATTAATTGCCGTGGTGTTAGGTTTCACCAAGTGGGCTCTCGAAGATGACACATTAATGTGCCGGTTGCGCGAATTACAAAGAAAGATGATACCGTACAAGATCGTGTGTGGTATCTTGGGAATGGAAATGAATATTTATATGATATAAGGCTGTCAGAGTGGTCGCATGTAGTGGATCACTACAGGTATATAAATCAAAATTTTACGATATCACGATAGGTTTCTAAAAGCATCAATCACATTCTCATGGGGACACTTGCAAAATCTAGTTCTAATGGCCAATTACCTGTCTTCGAAGATTTTTTTCCCACGATCGCGCAGATTAACTGCAGATCGAATCGCTTAGCGTGGACAATATTTCGCACTACAATTATGGGTTCGGTATTATCGTTTTAAATTAAATTTTCTTGTGCATATATTTATATTTATTTAATTTAATGAGTTTAATCTCTGTGACACCAAATTTTATAAAATATCCGTCTAGTACCACCGGAGGTCCGTATGGGTCGAAGGTTGCCAAAGAAAAGAAGCGCAAAAGCATCTTCGGAGGTTAATTCCGCCACTTTCCATCTGATTCCAGTTGTACTTGTGAAAATTGAAATCGAAACGATTCTCGCAAATGGTGTTATCGAAAAAATTGATCTTGTTATGAGTACAGTCACTCAAAGTTTGCGCCGAGATAAAAAAAATTTTACAGATTTGTAGTAAGCAGTGCAATTGAAGGTAGCCCATACACAACTTTTCAATTTCGGACACCTTATGAACGAAAATGAAATGAAGAGGGCTGTATTTTCTCCAACTCGTCAACATAACTGCATTTGGGTATCTTTCTTTTTGTTTGCATATTCTTGACTTGACTAATGACGTATATCTTTAGCGTGCACTATCCCCAAAATGTTTCCCTTCAAATCCGTCAGTTCGTATAAGTTATTACCAACTACACTTTTAACTTTAGCTGATATAAATTTAGGGCACATATTCGCATTTCGGTTCTTGCTTGCGTCACTAAGAATAAAAGTATAAAAGTTACGTTTCAAGACGATTTGTCCAATTTTGTATACACGCGCTTTGCTTCTGAGATTATAAGATTTTTCATAAATTTTATGAGATTTTTCTAACGATTCTTTTAGCCTTTCATGAATAATATTCATCTTCGTAGATTTTGGTAACACATTGAACTCTGAGTTATTAAGGCTCTGGAGTCTTTTTAACAATTGGTAATCGGAACCATGTTCCACTTTGTTCTGTCCGAAAAGAGCTTCATGGGGCGACATGCCTATAGCCGAATGAATGGTTGACCGTAAAGCGCTCATTATAGACAATAAATGTTTGTCCCAACTGGATTGGTCAGAACCAATATAAGAACGAATAGCCGCAAGTATCGAGCGATTAACCCGCTCGCTCGCATTAGACTGAGGCGAGTATGAAGCAGTTTTGATGTGTTTGGTTCCATATGCTGCAAGGAACTTAGTAAAATCTTTACCAACGAACTGTTTTCCGTTGTCTGACAGAAGTGATTCGGGTACCCCAAACACTGAAAATACTTCTTCTTCCAAAAACCTGATTGCAGCTTCACCTGTAGCTTTCCGAATGGGTTTTGCTAAAACAAATTTTGTGAGCTGGTCAAGACATACGATTATGTGAATGTTTCCTTTTTTTCATCTAGGGTAGGGCCCTAAAAAGTCAACATAAATATGTTGGAAAGGATGATCGACTACGAAGGCTTATCCCATAGGTGGTCTTAGGATAGAGTTTGGAGCTTTTGACGCCTTACAGACCATGCAGCTTCCGACAAACGTCTTCACCTGAGCCGCCATATTAGGCCAGTAAAAACTATCTCTCAGACGATACAATGTCTTCGCAACCCCACCATCCGATGCTCGTGGAGGATCATGAGCCAATTTGATCAAACGATTAGTTAGCAAGGATGGGATCCAGAGTTTCCAGATGCAATCATCTTCTCTGGGATCCCTTGTGCATGGTTTGACCTTCTTATAAACAAAATTGTCTGATACTCGAAGGTCAGGTAGCTGATTTTTATTTTTCTCTATTGTTTTTATTAATCCTACATACTCATCTGACTTAAAAGCCGAATCTGTAAGATCAATGCGTAGAACATCAGAAGGATTCTCATGGATGTTTTGCTCAAAATCTATCTCGTCTACTGCGTAGACTCGAGAGAGGGCATCTGGCACCACATTTTGAGTACCCTTCCTATGCACTATTTCAAAAGAGAATCGTTGAAGTCTGAGACTCCAACGAGCTAACCGTCCGTTCAAATCTTTTTGACTCATGAGCCACCGCAAACTCGCATGGTCGGTCACTATCGTAAACTCTTGCCCTTCCACATATGAGCGGAATTTTTCTACCCCCCACACCGCTGCTAAGCACTCTAGCTCCGTAATACTGTAATTGCGTTGGGCAGACGTAAGTTTGTGGGAGTAGTAATATATTGGTCTTTCGACCCCGTTCTCGTCTTCTTGACACAAAACGCTACCGACTCCGGATGTTGAGGCATCGCAGAGGATCTTAAATGGTCTCTGAAAATCTGGATTGACAAGAACTGGTGCTGTAGTTAATGCTCGTTTTAACTCCTCAAACGCTTTCATCGCCTCTGGAGTGAATTGAAAAGACTTACTTTTCTTGAGTGTATCTGTCAAGGGAGTGGCTAATGACGAATAATTGTTGACGAACCTACGGTACCATCCTGACAGACCCAAAAATCGTCTTACCTGTCGGGCTGTTTTTGGAACAGGGAATTCTTTTATCCCTGACACTTTGTCTAGATCAGTCTGGATGCATCCCCCTCCTACGATAAAGCCTAAAAATTTCAATTCTTTGAAAGAGAATTTTGATTTTTCAATATTAATGGTTAGACCAGCATTTTTCAAAAGCGAAGAAAGTCTTGTTAGGATTTCCAAATGTTCCTTTAACGTTGACGAAACTACCAACAAATCATCCAAATAAACAAAGATATTTTGTCTCAACTCATGGGGAATCACTTTGTCCATTAGTCTACAAAGCCGTTGTGCAGCATTGCAGAGGCCAAAGGGCATTACCGTGAATTGATATAAGGTTCGGCCGGGCACGGTAAACGCAGTCTTTTCCCTTGAAGCCTTCTCCAGCGGTATCTGCCAGAAGGCGTCCTTCAGATCCACACTCGATATGAAGTGTGTATCTGATTGACGACTTAGCAACCCGTCAACATGATGAAGTGGATAGGCATCGTTTTTCGTAACTTTGTTAACTTTCCTAGAGTCAAGGCACAGGCGATTTTTCCCGGGCTTCTGTACCAGGACAATAGGAGAGCTCCACGCACTATTGCTTTCCTCGATGACGCCTAACGAAAGCATCCTATCCAATTCATCATACATGAGAGCTTGAACCGCTGGAGAGACAGGGTAGTACCGTTGTTTAACGGGCTCAGCATCACCTGTGTTTATTATATGTTCCTCCAGCTTTGTTCGTCCGAGCCCAAATTTGGCCGCGGACGGAAACAACTTAATAACATTTTCGAGTTCTTTGGATTGATTTGTTGTCAGCTCGTGGGCGTTTGGATCACTTGTTCTTTCCATTTGTGAAATTTCCGAAATTATGTGGGGTGCAATTTCAAATGATCTCCAAAAGTTTACCCCTAAGTGTAAGGGTTGTTCTAATGAAGGGACTAGATAGAATGTGATATCTTTTGATAAACCCTTGTAGTTGACTTCTGTAGTCAATTGCCCTACAATCAACTGTGGATCTCCACTTGCAGTTTTGACTTTCGATTTAAAATTTTTGAAAGAGACACCCTTTTTTTTTGCTAATTCGAGACACCCTGATCCCAAACAGCTAATACTGGCTCCGCTGTATAGGAGACCTAGCATTTTTTTGCCGAAAATAGACACGCTGGCGTAGGGTCTAGGATCGTCAGTGTTGCATAGTTTGGTTGCAGAAATAGCTTTATAAACTTCTCGCTTCTGCTTAAATCTCGCTCTGAGCTTGAGGGTTTGTTTAGAAGCTCCGTTAAAAATTCGATTATGAACACTATAATAATGTTGCAATCGTTGGTGTAGTGAAAGTGGTTTCGAGTTATCTTCTCGTAAGGATATTTCTTTGTTAACGGTACATCCTGTAGCTGGTCTTTTAAGGATTGCGATATTCGGGCTTGGTGTTGTATTTCCCGTGTTTTTGCGGGTCAATGTAGGAGCATTGTTATATTCAGGTAGTTTAATAAAATTGGTAGTATTTAGGATAATATCTGGGTTTGAAATAGCCGGTGAAATTGAAAAATCTGGTTGGATTGAAGGTTCTACCATGGTTTTTGTTCCGGGTTCACTTTTGGAGGACAAAACTCCCCGGTTGGATCGCCCCGTTTCTGGTTTCCCGAACAATTAGTACACTTGAGAGATGTTGTGTTTTCTAAACCACATCTGAAGCAAAATAAGTTTCTTTGCGGACTGGGGCATTGAATAAATATGAGTGTCCCTTCGTTTTGCAGTTCCAGCAAGTATTAAAACTATTATTTTTCTTTGGAGTGACATCTAACGCATCGATGTCATGAAATTCTTCATCTGGAAAATCCAACTCGTTAACCTTGGGCTTAACAAAGTTCTGGTTTAGAAAAGTTTTCGAACGTAAGCTTTCGTATTGAGCAATTCGTCTCTCAATAGTACGACAAGCGAAAACCATTTCCGGTAAACTATTAGTATTAAAAGTTATTAGAAGCTCCCCAGTTCTTCTTTTAACGTTTTGCTTAATGAGATCGATAAGCTCTCTAGGTGACTTCGGGAAATGTAACCTTGCATTTAAAACTAAGATATCCTTATAGAAGTCATCAAAACTTTCTGTAGGACCTTGACGTCGATCGAACATCCTACGTGAAAGTTCAGAGTTAGTCTCAAGAGATCTGTACTGCTCTATCAGAGAAAATTGGTAGTTTTGCCAGTTGGCACCAGGGTTGGCCTTAAGGAAGGTCCAAAACCACCTTTCTACCTGTCCAGCTACGAACAGATGGAAATGAAGAAATATATCTTCCCAGGTAACCTTATAGCAAATTTTAAGTCGATTGAGTCGGAAAAGAAAATCGTCTACAGTCATTCTTTGATTGTCGAATTTAAGTCCCCATTTTTGGAACTCGACTGGACGACTCAAAGATATGGGAAGTGATGATCGCTCGTTAGAACCCGTCGGATTCAGATTTAGAGCGTTGAGCTGGCTTATGAAATCTTGAAGGTTCTCGCTAGGCTGAGTAGGTTCGATACCTTCTGGTTGGTTTTGAGGACGACTATTGTGTGTATTGATATCTTGAGCATGTATAGCACTTGTATTTAGTGTGCTTTGATCTAATGGTTGACGCATAATATTATCACCTATAGGTCTTGAAAGCACTGAGGCTCGAATCTCTTCCTGTATAGTCTTCATGATTTCTTTTCTTAAATTTAGCCTTTCGGCTTCGTACTCGGCCTTACGAGTTTTTAAATCTTCAGCCCTACTTAGACCTAAGGACGCAGTTACTATGTTTTGAATATAATTCTTAAGGTTATCATCGGGAATTTGATCGGTTCATTTGCTTTGTTGTGAACTACTAGGAATAGGAGAATTGTTCTGTGGTGCAGATAATGGCTGGTTATTACTATTAGCTTGACTATTATATGAAGGTTGTGCTTGGGACTGGTGATTAGAGGAGTTTAATACGTCCTCCTGATTAGCTCTCCTGACGCTACGCGTGTTTGTGTTTTGCGGTTTGGGTGGCATTTCTAATAGTACTTAATTCTGTAAATGCGTTTATGTATATAGCAAACTAAATAAATTATGTGATAATAAAAAAATATAGTGAACTAAAATAAAATAACTGTAACTAAAAAGTGTCTCACGTATCTTAAAAAAAATGTTATATTCATTATGTTTGTGCTCAGAACATTGGAACGTTTTGGTAGTATCGATTGTAGAAAACAAGTTTTTGAGTTTGTGATTAAATGGTGTTTTGAAAATTTCGTTTTGGGATTGAACCCGTGCCAATGGCGCTGCAAATCGGAATACATATCCTTAACTTGATTCCTTGGACGCTATAACTCGAACTCAACCTTAAACCAAAAACTGTTTCAAAATTTTGAAACTCTGTAACAGTCATTTCCTTAGTGTGTTTTATTTTGTCTTATTTCGTTTTATTTTTTTTTTTTTGTTTGTGGGAATTTTTTTTTTTTTTTTTTTTTTTTGAAAACAGCATTTTGTCAAAGCCGATAAATTTCTGAAACATAACTCGGGCGCAACAGACGGAGAAGAGGTTTCCAAGTACCGTTATCCCCCGGTCGTCCGAAGAAATCCTCCAAGCTACTACTGAAACTTTCTTAATGACTTCTATAAGTCAGTTCTCGTTCTGAAAGTTTTGTAATTCTTACACGAATTTCAGGAAACTGACAACAAACAAAATCACGAAAATCGCTTAAAGACCCTTGAAAAAATAATGCTACACGAAGTTATGGTCTTTCAAAACCTTACTTCTGGACAAATTCTTACGGGTGCTTTAATTCCAAAAATTTCATTTAAAAACTTAGTTCTATAATACCACACTAGCTTATGGCTATGCTAAAACTAAAAAAGACAAAAAAAAAATTATCTGTTTCAGGTGAAATGAAACTAAATTTTTGCTAAAGTTCTTGTCCCACTATGGGCGCCACCTGTGTAACGTATTTGCTGTTCCTACTCCACTTAAGAGCGATATCCTGCATTTCTAACTGATAACTTTGAACCACAGGATTCTCAAAGGTACCAGCGAACGTGGAGTAGGTTGTCCAGTGGGCAAAATGCTGGTAGGCATGCTTGCAATCGCCATAGGCTTACTCGTCGGTGGGGTGGGATCTTGCACTTGCCGCTAGACTAACGTACCTCTTTTACATGCCTTATGTTAATAAAAAAAAACCGAATTAAAACCACTAACCTATCTTTTATCACCAAATCGATAACTACTTTCTTAATTTGAACTAAAGATGACTTTATAGTTCGGAGTGTAGCCCTCCCTCTGTTCACTACCACATGTGTAGAAACTCCTTGGCTACCGTTCCACTCATGTTTTTAAGTCGGTAACCCCTATCTTAAAGGTAAAAAGATAATTTATCTGTGATTCATGTTCTCACCGTCGAAACTTCTCTTAACAAGTTCCGATTCTCTGAGCACAAATTATTAAAATTATTCAAACATATGAAATAATTATTAAGCAATTACGTAAATTCATAACTACAATAATGTAATCGTTTTATTAAAAAAAAATAAATTCAAAAATGTTTACATATATGTAGTTATATAGAAAAAAATATATGTATAGGTATATACATATGTTATATGTATATTTAAATCCTGATAATATTGCCTTATCAAGAAGTTACAAAAAACAGGAGTAAATGACTTCAACTAAATATTAAATAATATTATCATCGATTGAAAGGTTCAATGACCTAAACTAAACCACTACGTTAAGTAAAAATATGTGACGTCATTAGATGATCTTAAGAGTAGAGACTAAATTAAAATAAAACAAGGCTATTTCGAAAACACTCAAGATCTTTCTTTAAGAGAATTTCTCCTTATAATGCTTCAGATCTCACTCAATCTATCGACGACCTGCGGTGCCTTAGACACCCATTTCTCTTCACCCATATTTAGCAATTAATTATCAACAATTTGATATAACGACTCACCGAAAATTACTCTCCTCCAAGGAAGTTGTGCGCACTACTTGTTGGTGGGAAGGTTCCGGGGTGTAAGCTTTTCTCCGAGATGAACTCTTAGTCTTACACGTAGCTATGATGTTAAGGAAAAAGTATTAATAATTAAGAGCTTAAAATATGTATGAAGGTATGAACATGATTGAGTTTAAATTGTTACTTAGCTTGAGCGCTTTCGTTACATAGGATAGGTTACTTAATTCATAAACAAACTTTTTATGTCATCAGCTGTTAGATGACGGCTGACTGCTAATGAGCGCTGATCGCTGATGGACGTTGTTGGCTTGGGGATCAAGTGGTCCATGAGGTAGGGATGCTGGATGCGAAAGGGTATAGTGGAGATGATTAGTTGATAATTAGCTGAAACTACAGTTGTTGTTTTTGAGGCAGTAGTCGGTCTGATGGCCATTTAGATCGGCAGATGGCCCGATTCTTTTCCCATTCAACTTTTACGCTGACTGCGCCGAACGTAGCAGTACGTTCTCAAGTATGACTTAGCCTAAGTATGCAGCGGCCCAGTCAGCTGGATATATTGGCTGTATGGATATATTCTTCTGGGATTTAATTTTGAAATTAATATAAATCGTGGATCTTTGTAGGCAACGCAATGTACAACTCGAAGAGGCTATCGATTTGTACGTTGTAGAGTTAGAGCTTTTGGACGTGTAGCTTTCGATACTTTTTCGGCACTGAAAGAGTTTTTGCTTTTCCAGTGATGGAATATTGAAGGCAAACACTGTTGAAACTCACGTAGATCGCTTGTGAAAGAAAAAAAAATACCACGTGGTCTTTACTTATGTCGATTTATGACCTCGACTGATTTAATGCAGTGCCCTCGAGAACAAACGTGGTAGATATATATCTAAGGGTATGAAATAACCCAAATATCCGTGCTTCCTGACTTTCAGGGAAGAGTGTATATGGGGAGAATTTAGTTTATTAAATGAAAGATTATTTATTAAATTTTATTTATTAAATGTTTTTATTCTCGCAAGGCCCGCTGTCTCAATGCGTAGGCTGCAACCTTCGAGTTTAATGTATGGCTAAATTCTAGTTTTCTCTAATCATCCTTTGCTTATTTATACTGATTTTAAAGAACCAATTTCCATCCCCACCATTCAACCACTTGACAATGAAATTCGGTATTTCCATATGAAAATGCATTCTTACGCAACCTCATATGAATAGAGCGTTTTCATCATAATTCCCAACATCCGTTGCCAACACGCATTGACACCAAATCAATATTGCATTATTATTATTGCCTAAGAGTTCAATGGATCATATTTCATTTATACTGGCCCAATACAAAACATATACAATAGATACACGTATCCATTGTAGTTCCAGATACACACAGTCAATATAGTGACCTAGTGTATTGAAGTGCCATATGATGTCCATAGAACCCAAAAACAATGCATGTGCATAATTGTCATTCTTACTTTGCCTTACTTTTGGAACCTTCGTTCGTACCAGCTCATGTTATAGTCGTAGCTATAGTTATGACACAGAGCTGGCGACAATTAATTAATTGCCGTGGTGTTAGGTTTCACCAAGTGGGCTCTCGAAGATGACACATTAATGTGCCGGTTGCGCGAATTACAAAGAAAGATGATACCGTACAAGATCGTGTGTGGTATCTTGGGAATGGAAATGAATATTTATATGATATAAGGCTGTCAGAGTGGTCGCATGTAGTGGATCACTACAGGTATATAAATCAAAATTTTACGATATCACGATAGGTTTCTAAAAGCATCAATCACATTCTCATGGGGACACTTGCAAAATCTAGTTCTAATGGCCAATTACCTGTCTTCGAAGATTTTTTTCCCACGATCGCGCAGATTAACTGCAGATCGAATCGCTTAGCGTGGACAATATTTCGCACTACAATTATGGGTTCGGTATTATCGTTTTAAATTAAATTTTCTTGTGCATATATTTATATTTATTTAATTTAATGAGTTTAATCTCTGTGACACCAAATTCTATAAAATATCCGTCTAGTACCACCGGAGGTCCGTATGGGTCGAAGGTTGCCAAAGAAAAGAAGCGCAAAAGCATCTTCGGAGGTTAATTCCGCCACTTTCCATCTGATTCCAGTTGTACTTGTGAAAATTGAAATCGAAACGATTCTCGCAAATGGTGTTATCGAAAAAATTGATCTTGTTATGAGTACAGTCACTCAAAGTTTGCGCCGAGATAAAAAAAATTTTACAGATTTGTAGTAAGCAGTGCAATTGAAGGTAGCCCATACACAACTTTTCAATTTCGGACACCTTATGAACGAAAATGAAATGAAGAGGGCTGTATTTTCTCCAACTCGTCAACATAACTGCATTTGGGTATCTTTCTTTTTGTTTGCATATTCTTGACTTGACTAATGACGTATATCTTTAGCGTGCACTATCCCCAAAATGTTTCCCTTCAAATCCGTCAGTTCGTATAAGTTATTACCAACTACACTTTTAACTTTAGCTGATATAAATTTAGGGCACATATTCGCATTTCGGTTCTTGCTTGCGTCACTAAGAATAAAAGTATAAAAGTTACGTTTCAAGACGATTTGTCCAATTTTGTATACACGCGCTTAGCTTCTGAGATTATAAGATTTTTCATAAATTTTATGAGATTTTTCTAACGATTCTTTTAGCCTTTCATGAATAATATTCATCTTCGTAGATTTTGGTAACACATTGAACTCTGAGTTATTAAGGCTCTGGAGTCTTTTTAACAATTGGTAATCGGAACCATGTTCCACTTTGTTCTGTCCGAAAAGAGCTTCATGGGGCGACATGCCTATAGCCGAATGAATGGTTGACCGTAAAGCGCTCATTATAGACAATAAATGTTTGTCCCAACTGGATTGGTCAGAACCAATATAAGAACGAATAGCCGCAAGTATCGAGCGATTAACCCGCTCGCTCGCATTAGACTGAGGCGAGTATGAAGCAGTTTTGATGTGTTTGGTTCCATATGCTGCAAGGAACTTAGTAAAATCTTTACCAACGAACTGTTTTCCGTTGTCTGACAGAAGTGATTCGGGTACCCCAAACACTGAAAATACTTCTTCTTCCAAAAACCTGATTGCAGCTTCACCTGTAGCTTTCCGAATGGGTTTTGCTAAAACAAATTTTGTGAGCTGGTCAAGACATACGATTATGTGAATGTTTCCTTTTTTTCATCTAGGGTAGGGCCCTAAAAAGTCAACATAAATATGTTGGAAAGGATGATCGACTACGAAGGCTTATCCCATAGGTGGTCTTAGGATAGAGTTTGGAGCTTTTGACGCCTTACAGACCATGCAGCTTCCGACAAACGTCTTCACCTGAGCCGCCATATTAGGCCAGTAAAAACTATCTCTCAGACGATACAATGTCTTCGCAACCCCACCATCCGATGCTCGTGGAGGATCATGAGCCAATTTGATCAAACGATTAGTTAGCAAGGATGGGATCCAGAGTTTCCAGATGCAATCATCTTCTCTGGGATCCCTTGTGCATGGTTTGACCTTCTTATAAACAAAATTGTCTGATACTCGAAGGTCAGGTAGCTGATTTTTATTTTTCTCTATTGTTTTTATTAATCCTACATACTCATCTGACTTAAAAGCCGAATCTGTAAGATCAATGCGTAGAACATCAGAAGGATTCTCATGGATGTTTTGCTCAAAATCTATCTCGTCTACTGCGTAGACTCGAGAGAGGGCATCTGGCACCACATTTTGAGTACCCTTCCTATGCACTATTTCAAAAGAGAATCGTTGAAGTCTGAGACTCCAACGAGCTAACCGTCCGTTCAAATCTTTTTGACTCATGAGCCACCGCAAACTCGCATGGTCGGTCACTATCGTAAACTCTTGCCCTTCCACATATGAGCGGAATTTTTCTACCCCCCACACCGCTGCTAAGCACTCTAGCTCCGTAATACTGTAATTGCGTTGGGCAGACGTAAGTTTGTGGGAGTAGTAATATATTGGTCTTTCGACCCCGTTCTCGTCTTCTTGACACAAAACGCTACCGACTCCGGATGTTGAGGCATCGCAGAGGATCTTAAATGGTCTCTGAAAATCTGGATTGACAAGAACTGGTGCTGTAGTTAATGCTCGTTTTAACTCCTCAAACGCTTTCATCGCCTCTGGAGTGAATTGAAAAGACTTACTTTTCTCGAGTGTATCTGTCAAGGGAGTGGCTAATGACGAATAATTGTTGACGAACCTACGGTACCATCCTGACAGACCCAAAAATCGTCTTACCTGTCGGGCTGTTTTTGGAACAGGGAATTCTTTTATCCCTGACACTTTGTCTAGATCAGTCTGGATGCATCCCCCTCCTACGATAAAGCCTAAAAATTTCAATTCTTTGAAAGAGAATTTTGATTTTTCAATATTAATGGTTAGACCAGCATTTTTCAAAAGCGAAGAAAGTCTTGTTAGGATTTCCAAATGTTCCTTTAACGTTGACGAAACTACCAACAAATCATCCAAATAAACAAAGATATTTTGTCTCAACTCATGGGGAATCACTTTGTCCATTAGTCTACAAAGCCGTTGTGCAGCATTGCAGAGGCCAAAGGGCATTACCGTGAATTGATATAAGGTTCGGCCGGGCACGGTAAACGCAGTCTTTTCCCTTGAAGCCTTCTCCAGCGGTATCTGCCAGAAGGCGTCCTTCAGATCCACACTCGATATGAAGTGTGTATCTGATTGACGACTTAGCAACCCGTCAACATGATGAAGTGGATAGGCATCGTTTTTC
This sequence comes from Chrysotoxum bicinctum, assembly GCA_911387755.1. Classification (NCBI taxonomy): domain Eukaryota; kingdom Metazoa; phylum Arthropoda; class Insecta; order Diptera; family Syrphidae; genus Chrysotoxum; species Chrysotoxum bicinctum. The sequence continues at coordinate 128,550,825 of OU426987.1, read as the reverse complement.
GTAACTTTGTTAACTTTCCTAGAGTCAAGGCACAGGCGATTTTTCCCGGGCTTCTGTACCAGGACAATAGGAGAGCTCCACGCACTATTGCTTTCCTCGATGACGCCTAACGAAAGCATCCTATCCAATTCATCATACATGAGAGCTTGAACCGCTGGAGAGACAGGGTAGTACCGTTGTTTAACGGGCTCAGCATCACCTGTGTTTATTATATGTTCCTCCAGCTTTGTTCGTCCGAGCCCAAATTTGGCCGCGGACGGAAACAACTTAATAACATTTTCGAGTTCTTTGGATTGATTTGTTGTCAGCTCGTGGGCGTTTGGATCACTTGTTCTTTCCATTTGTGAAATTTCCGAAATTATGTGGGGTGCAATTTCAAATGATCTCCAAAAGTTTACCCCTAAGTGTAAGGGTTGTTCTAATGAAGGGACTAGATAGAATGTGATATCTTTTGATAAACCCTTGTAGTTGACTTCTGTAGTCAATTGCCCTACAATCAACTGTGGATCTCCACTTGCAGTTTTGACTTTCGATTTAAAATTTTTGAAAGAGACACCCTTTTTTTTTGCTAATTCGAGACACCCTGATCCCAAACAGCTAATACTGGCTCCGCTGTATAGGAGACCTAGCATTTTTTTGCCGAAAATAGACACGCTGGCGTAGGGTCTAGGATCGTCAGTGTTGCATAGTTTGGTTGCAGAAATAGCTTCATAAACTTCTCGCTTCTGCTTGAATGAAAAATTGGGGTATAAAAAAACACTGCGACCTAAAGATCTATTGTGTCCCCCATCTAGAACTGGATGAGGTTGGCTCATTACTACAGTTCTTCCTCCAAATCTGCTCCTCTGAGGAATCGAAGTATTTGGAGTATTTTAAGGGATGATAATTCGCCCTCCTTTATGTGGTGCTTGCCCAGATACCTGTGCCTTTGATGCACGAGTGCATCACATTTCCCCAGTATGTGGTCAGGTGTCTCTTCGTGAGTGTTGCAGAATCTGCAAGTCGCGTTGCTCACTAAGCCAAGGATGTTGAGGTGTCTTCTCAACTTACAGTGGCCTGTGAGAAGCCCCGTGATTTTCCTGAGGTTGTTCCTACTTAAGCTAATGCAGGTTAGAAAACGCTCTCGGTTGTAGTCCCCGAGTAATAGTTTTGCCTGTCTTAGCTTAGGGAGTTCTTTCCAGATCTTTGATCCTTCTCTCCTCTTCTGTTTTGATTTTGTTTTTGATCACGTTTTCTCCTATTCCGCAGTAGGGCTCTGGCCCTGTAAGGGGTGTCGATGCACCTATTTTTGCTAAGGAGTCTGCCACTTCGTTGCCCTGGACACCAACGTGGCCTGGTACCCAATGAAGCGTGACAGTGTTATTCTTGCCCAGTTTATTAAGCTTAATCACGCATTCCCAAACAAGTTTGGAGCTGATGGTGTAGGAGCTTCTGCTTAAATCTCGCTCTGAGCTTGAGGGTTTGTTTAGAAGCTCCGTTAAAAATTCGATTATGAACACTATAATAATGTTGCAATCGTTGGTGTAGTGAAAGTGGTTTCGAGTTATCTTCTCGTAAGGATATTTCTTTGTTAACGGTACATCCTGTAGCTGGTCTTTTAAGGATTGCGATATTCGGGCTTGGTGTTGTATTTCCCGTGTTTTTGCGGGTCAATGTAGGAGCATTGTTATATTCAGGTAGTTTAATAAAATTGGTAGTATTTAGGATAATATCTGGGTTTGAAATAGCCGGTGAAATTGAAAAATCTGGTTGGATTGAAGGTTCTACCATGGTTTTTGTTCCGGGTTCACTTTTGGAGGACAAAACTCCCCGGTTGGATCGCCCCGTTTCTGGTTTCCCGAACAATTAGTACACTTGAGAGATGTTGTGTTTTCTAAACCACATCTGAAGCAAAATAAGTTTCTTTGCGGACTGGGGCATTGAATAAATATGAGTGTCCCTTCGTTTTGCAGTTCCAGCAAGTATTAAAACTATTATTTTTCTTTGGAGTGACATCTAACGCATCGATGTCATGAAATTCTTCATCTGGAAAATCCAACTCGTTAACCTTGGGCTTAACAAAGTTCTGGTTTAGAAAAGTTTTCGAACGTAAGCTTTCGTATTGAGCAATTCGTCTCTCAATAGTACGACAAGCGAAAACCATTTCCGGTAAACTATTAGTATTAAAAGTTATTAGAAGCTCCCCAGTTCTTCTTTTAACGTTTTGCTTAATGAGATCGATAAGCTCTCTAGGTGACTTCGGGAAATGTAACCTTGCATTTAAAACTAAGATATCCTTATAGAAGTCATCAAAACTTTCTGTAGGACCTTGACGTCGATCGAACATCCTACGTGAAAGTTCAGAGTTAGTCTCAAGAGATCTGTACTGCTCTATCAGAGAAAATTGGTAGTTTTGCCAGTTGGCACCAGGGTTGGCCTTAAGGAAGGTCCAAAACCACCTTTCTACCTGTCCAGCTACGAACAGATGGAAATGAAGAAATATATCTTCCCAGGTAACCTTATAGCAAATTTTAAGTCGATTGAGTCGGAAAAGAAAATCGTCTACAGTCATTCTTTGATTGTCGAATTTTAGTCCCCATTTTTGGAACTCGACTGGACGACTCAAAGATATGGGAAGTGATGATCGCTCGTTAGAACCCGTCGGATTCAGATTTAGAGCGTTGAGCTGGCTTATGAAATCTTGAAGGTTCTCGCTAGGCTGAGTAGGTTCGATACCTTCTGGTTGGTTTTGAGGACGACTATTGTGTGTATTGATATCTTGAGCATGTATAGCACTTGTATTTAGTGTGCTTTGATCTAATGGTTGACGCATAATATTATCACCTATAGGTCTTGAAAGCACTGAGGCTCGAATCTCTTCCTGTATAGTCTTCATGATTTCTTTTCTTAAATTTAGCCTTTCGGCTTCGTACTCGGCCTTACGAGTTTTTAAATCTTCAGCCCTACTTAGACCTAAGGACGCAGTTACTATGTTTTGAATATAATTCTTAAGGTTATCATCGGGAATTTGATCGGTTCATTTGCTTTGTTGTGAACTACTAGGAATAGGAGAATTGTTCTGTGGTGCAGATAATGGCTGGTTATTACTATTAGCTTGACTATTATATGAAGGTTGTGCTTGGGACTGGTGATTAGAGGAGTTTAATACGTCCTCCTGATTAGCTCTCCTGACGCTACGCGTGTTTGTGTTTTGCGGTTTGGGTGGCATTTCTAATAGTACTTAATTCTGTAAATGCGTTTATGTATATAGCAAACTAAATAAATTATGTGATAATAAAAAAATATAGTGAACTAAAATAAAATAACTGTAACTAAAAAGTGTCTCACGTATCGATTGTAGAAAACAAGTTTTTGAGTTTGTGATTAAATGGTGTTTTGAAAATTTCGTTTTGGGATTGAACCCGTGCCAATGGCGCTGCAAATCGGAATACATATCCTTAACTTGATTCCTTGGACGCTATAACTCGAACTCAACCTTAAACCAAAAACTGTTTCAAAATTTTGAAACTCTGTAACAGTCATTTCCTTAGTGTGTTTTATTTTGTCTTATTTCGTTTTTTTTTTTTTTTTTTGTTTGTGGGAATTTTTTTTTTTTTTTTTTTTTTTGAAAACAGCATTTTGTCAAAGCCGATAAATTTCTGAAACATAACTCGGGCGCAACAGACGGAGAAGAGGTTTCCAAGTACCGTTATCCCCCGGTCGTCCGAAGAAATCCTCCAAGCTACTACTGAAACTTTCTTAATGACTTCTATAAGTCAGTTCTCGTTCTGAAAGTTTTGTAATTCTTACACGAATTTCAGGAAACTGACAACAAACAAAATCACGAAAATCGCTTAAAGACCCTTGAAAAAATAATGCTACACGAAGTTATGGTCTTTCAAAACCTTACTTCTGGACAAATTCTTACGGGTGCTTTAATTCCAAAAATTTCATTTAAAAACTTAGTTCTATAATACCACACTAGCTTATGGCTATGCTAAAACTAAAAAAGACAAAAAAAAAATTATCTGTTTCAGGTGAAATGAAACTAAATTTTTGCTAAAGTTCTTGTCCCACTATGGGCGCCACCTGTGTAACGTATTTGCTGTTCCTACTCCACTTAAGAGCGATATCCTGCATTTCTAACTGATAACTTTGAACCACAGGATTCTCAAAGGTACCAGCGAACGTGGAGTAGGTTGTCCAGTGGGCAAAATGCTGGTAGGCATGCTTGCAATCGCCATAGGCTTACTCGTCGGTGGGGTGGGATCTTGCACTTGCCGCTAGACTAACGTACCTCTTTTACATGCCTTATGTTAATAAAAAAATAACGAATTAAAACCACTAACCTATCTTTTATCACCAAATCGATAACTACTTTCTTAATTTGAACTAAAGATGACTTTATAGTTCGGAGTGTAGCCCTCCCTCTGTTCACTACCACATGTGTAGAAACTCCTTGGCTACCGTTCCACTCATGTTTTTAAGTCGGTAACCCCTATCTTAAAGGTAAAAAGATAATTTATCTGCGATTCATGTTCTCACCGTCGACACTTCTCTTAACAAGTTCCGATTCTCTGAGCACAAATTATTAAAATTATTCAAACATATGAAATAATTATTAAGCAATTACGTAAATTCATAACTACAATAATGTAATCGTTTTATTAAAAAAAAATAAATTCAAAAATGTTTACATATATGTAGTTATATAGAAAAAAATATATGTATAGGTATATACATATGTTATATGTATATTTAAATCCTGATAATATTGCCTTATCAAGAAGTTACAAAAAACAGGAGTAAATGACTTCAACTAAATATTAAATAATATTATCATCGATTGAAAGGTTCAATGACCTAAACTAAACCACTACGTTAAGTAAAAATATGTGACGTCATTAGATGATCTTAAGAGTAGAGACTAAATTAAAATAAAACAAGGCTATTTCGAAAACACTCAAGATCTTTCTTTAAGAGAATTTCTCCTTATAATGCTTCAGATCTCACTCAATCTATCGACGACCTGCGGTGCCTTAGACACCCATTTCTCTTCACCCATATTTAGCAATTAATTATCAACAATTTGATATAACGACTCACCGAAAATTACTCTCCTCCAAGGAAGTTGTGCGCACTACTTGTTGGTGGGAAGGTTCCGGGGTGTAAGCTTTTCTCCGAGATGAACTCTTAGTCTTACACGTAGCTATGATGTTAAGGAAAAAGTATTAATAATTAAGAGCTTAAAATATGTATGAAGGTATGAACATGATTGAGTTTAAATTGTTACTTAGCTTGAGCGCTTTCGTTACATAGGATAGGTTACTTAATTCATAAACAAACTTTTTATGTCATCAGCTGTTAGATGACGGCTGACTGCTAATGAGCGCTGATCGCTGATGGACGTTGTTGGCTTGGGGATCAAGTGGTCCATGAGGTAGGGATGCTGGATGCGAAAGGGTATAGTGGAGATGATTAGTTGATAATTAGCTGAAACTACAGTTGTTGTTTTTGAGGCAGTAGTCGGTCTGATGGCCATTTAGATCGGCAGATGGCCCGATTCTTTTCCCATTCAACTTTTACGCTGACTGCGCCGAACGTAGCAGTACGTTCTCAAGTATGACTTAGCCTAAGTATGCAGCGGCCCAGTCAGCTGGATATATTGGCTGTATGGATATATTCTTCTGGGATTTAATTTTGAAATTAATATAAATCGTGGATCTTTGTAGGCAACGCAATGTACAACTCGAAGAGGCTATCGATTTGTACGTTGTAGAGTTAGAGCTTTTGGACGTGTAGCTTTCGATACTTTTTCGGCACTGAAAGAGTTTTTGCTTTTCCAGTGATGGAATATTGAAGGCAAACACTGTTGAAACTCACGTAGATCGCTTGTGAAAGAAAAAAAATACCACGTGGTCTTTACTTATGTCGATTTATGACCTCGACTGATTTAATGCAGTGCCCTCGAGAACAAACGTGGTAGATATATATCTAAGGGTATATAAATCAAAATTTTACGATATCACGATAGGTTTCTAAAAGCATCAATCACATTCTCATGGGGACACTTGCAAAATCTAGGTCTAATGGCCAATTACCTGTCTTCGAAGATTTTTTTCCCACGATCGCGCAGATTAACTGCAGATCGAATCGCTTAGCGTGGACAATATTTCGCACTACAATTATGGGTTCAGTATTATCGTTTTAAATTAAATTTTCTTGTGCATATATTTATATTTATTTAATTTAATGAGTTTAATCTCTGTGACACCAAATTCTATAAAATATCCGTCTAGTACCACCGGAGGTCCGTATGGGTCGAAGGTTGCCAAAGAAAAGAGCGCAAAAGCATCTTCGGAGGTTAATTCCGCCACTTTCCATCTGGTTCCAGTTGTACTTGTGAAAATTTAAATCGAAACGATTCTCGCAAATGGTGTTATCGAAAAAATTGATCTTGTTATGAGTACAGTCACTCAAAGTTTGCGCCGAGATAAAAAAAATTTTACAGATTTGTAGTAAGCATTGCAATTGAAGGTAGCCCATACAAGATACATTAAAACGTCAACCATAGATTAATATTAGTTCTTATCTTATCAACCTTTTGACACTCACCATCGAATTACAGCCTATGCCCAGGATCCAAACGCACCGAAACATTTTTGCAATTTTCTATACCAAATCGCTGGAGGATATCTTTTATGTACTGCTTCTGACATATCTATATAATATACATATATAACTGCACCCTTGTCGTACAGGTCAAATTCAGCACGTAGATTCTTTTTTAAATTAAATACGCTCTTCAAGTTCTTAGAAGCGATTAACAAGTCGTGCACACATACTACTATCAGAATTATTTCTTAGTTTCGTCTTGACAGGTACAAGCAAGGATCGTTCTGGCTTTGTTAGAATCCCAAGTAGCCGCAACATCTTCTCTGGATTTTTCTTGTCTACGAAGTACTCGGGCTTACGCATATAAATTTCTTCGCATAAATCGCTGTTCAAGTATGCGTTTCCAACATCGACTTGGTGTAGATGCATTTTCTACTCAACTGATAATGCTAGTAACGTTCTAATTGGCCACTGGGGAAAATATCTCTTCGTAGTCAAAACCATATCGTTGACTGCATCCCTTAGCCACCGATCGTGCCTTTTAGCGCTCGACATTCCCTGCCTTGTCTCGTTTTAAGGAGAAAACCCATTTGCAATCTATGGAACTTCGCTGTTCTGGCAGTTCAGCTATGGACCACGTATTTTTTCTTAATGATGTCATTTCTGCATTCATTGCAGCATGAAACCAAATATTGTCATCTGGCTTCTTACTACTAGTATTCTTATTTATGTTATTGTTGTTGTTGTTGTTGCCGTTAGCACCGTTTCTGTTGTTGCCGTCGAACATCTTCTCATCGAAAACGACGTCTCACCGTTCCACCACTTTCTTGTTACTTTTATCAAAAAGTCGATATGCCTTCGAAAACGTAAAGTATCCGATCATGATACAAGTTTTACCTCTTGCCTGGAATTTACTGTCTTTTGGTTTCTTTATGCTCAAAGCTTTACAACCGAACGTACGAAGATGTTTGACATTTGGTTTCTTGGCTAAAAATACTTCAAACGGAGTTTTATTTTCCAAAATAATATTTGGGCACCTATTCTTGATGTAGGCCGCAGTCATCACAGCCTCTGCCTGACTCATGAATGAAGAAGCTCTTGTCCTAGGAATGCCATCACTGCATGCACGGATTCGATTTATGGAATACATATTGCACCTAGGTTATAACTTAAGCTTTAAAGCGTAGAGGACTATTTAAACGAATTCAAGCGGAATTCATATCAAAGGTTGGAATAAAAGATAAAAGTTGTAAAGCAATGATCTGAAACAACGATTGAGGCCAATATGTTATGGTTGGGAGTACTGGTGGGAAATCCCTTTTAAGCAGCAGATGGCACGCTTGTCGACGCACGGCTAATGCTCGCCGGATGGGGGGGATCTTGCTGCTACAACTACCACACAATAATAAAATTTCGTGCCACTAACAACAGAAAAACTAAACACACACATATGATAAATTTTTGTTCAACATCTCAATTGACCTTAATCACACTGATAGTATTATGTGCTAGCCTGAAGGCTAGGTGGCAGCCCTTATCCAATAGTAGCCCTTAAGCTACCTCCATACTGCATTCGCCAGTGTTTATATGCAGCCCCTTAATGATCACTGAATGTTTATTTACCCCCTTTTCCGTCTAATTCATCTTTATATCCTCCACCTTCCCCCTTAAGTATTTCTCTATTCCCTATGCATATTTAAATAAGACATAATGCATAATTATTTGTTTTAAATTCATTTTTCATTTATTAATTTTTTTCAGATAAACGTTATAAAAAAAAATCAAATTCAGTGAACTAACCTATCCTAACATTGAGTTCATTAACCTTAGCATATGTTTTTGTGCAGATTTCTGCAAAACAGAATGTTCGACTCCAATTAGTGGAATGGTGTTCTCTTTAATATTTGAAGCTGCAAACAATTGAGTTTATTTCTTACACATACAAAATACAATTTAATTCATCTGTTTGTTCTATGAGCTGAGTATTCATAATAAACTCTTCAATTACTTATATCATCGATAACTACTGATCTAACTATTATTAAGAGAGTGCGTTTTGTTATACGTCACTCCCACACTAGTATGAATAAAATCTAAAGCAAACATTTTCGTCACAGATATGACGTATACTTTCAAGAGAAGATAAACTTAACTATTTTAAGATAATGCTGATAAGAATTTAAGTTCTAATGCACTTATTAAAACAAAAACTATGAATTTATTTTTAAAGTTTAAACATACAAAATAAATGAATAACAAGTGAAGAAAAAGAAATTATGAAGAGGAACTTTTACTCACGGTTAACCTTGGCTTGATGTGTGGTGATCCATCCAACGATGTGCGCACATTGCTGTGATGTCGATCTTGATCTAATTGATTAATTATTTGGTTCAAATATGTATGTACATACATACGAGTATGTACGAGAATCAATATTTTTTTCTTTCACTGTCACTGAACAATTATAAAGTTATTTTTCTAGTAAGTTTGATATGCATTTTATGTATGGATTAGAGAATAGTTTTTTTCTTAAATGAACTCAACGCAAGAATGGAATGAAGATAAAAAAACATATGATAAATACAAATTTTTTGCGATTTTTTTCCATGGAACACGTGGTCTTTTAAACGAGATTGTGAGCTTGGCCACGCGCATTCCACGATGGTGGAACCAAGCGGTACAGTTTCGATTCACGCCAGTGGCGTAGCGTACGGGGGCGGGGATGCGGCCCGCCCCGGGCGGCAGAAGGCCGGGGGCGGCAAAATGTCGCCGGTGAAGCGTTTAGAGTAGAGATCATTTATGTTTCATGACAGAACGTTTTACAAGTCAACAAACAACAATGACGTACATTTGAAATTTGCCACCCTGTCTGTGATTCGTCGTTGACGCTCTCTGCTGATTTCCGTGAAGTCGTTAACGGAAAGTAAGGCCGTAAGAGTGCATTCGAAGTGCGACTTACGAAACTAAAACGGAACGTTCCAAAACTCTCGCGAAACTGAAAGGCGTTCCGAACCATATGTATGCTGGCGGGGGCGGACATACAAAACTTTAAAGGACAGGCTTATGACAACGCTGCCACAATGGGTCTTGTGAATAAAAAAAAGTTAAAGCTTTTCTTGGAGCCAGCTAAAACCATTTAGTCATAGCTTTTACTAGCAGCTAAAGCTAGACAGTTCTAGCTTAAGCTTTGTTTTATGTGAATAACAAAATGATAACGCTAAATAACTTGTGCTGGAAAATTTAAACTTACGCTTTGTAATTTTAGCTGTTGGTGTTTTATTCACATGTTTAGACTAGGTAGCTTAAGCTAGAACTGTACTTGTATGACCGAAAGGAAAGTTGTTTTGGATTTTGTTTTGCCACGATTTGTTATCTGTTCAAGTATTGATTTCGGGTAAGAAATGTTTTTATCATATCGTCCGTCAGTCTTTTCGTCTATACGTTCACTGTCTTTTTTTTGACCTATTTATATTTAATTAACAGCTCGCCTTTCCCGTTATCTTGTTGGTCACGTGCTTAACAGTCTTACATACAGTAGAACGTTCCACTCCAAAATCTTGTCCTCGCCGTTTTTAGTTTCAACTATGAACGTGAGAGGCAAAAACTGTGTTGGAGTGAACAATAGCCCATTAGATGTATTGGGAAGTGTAACTTGTATCATATGTTATGAAAAATTATTTATTAATTTGCAAATCTTAATTGTAAAGTATAATTCAATGTCTTATCCTATAATTCTAGGAAGAGATTTCATGGGAAAAATTGGTTTGGTGCTGCAAAAACAAAAAGCGAATATTCCAGTTGAAATTGATCGTGATCTCGACGTGACATCTGACGTTCATAATGGTCCAGCAACAAGTAAAAACAATGAGCTGATTGATGCTGGTGATGATGACAACTTTATAAGTGAGGTTATGAATATAAACGTGAGTTGCAATGTAAGTAAGTTAGATCTTTAAATAAGTGAGAATTTACCCGAGGTTATAAAAGAAAAGGTTATTAGAATAGTTACACCAGCTTTCTTTATTTCTAAAGACAACAAACCCTCTAATAATTATTTTAAAATGCAAATTGTTTTGTCCAAAGATACTCCTTTTCACTGTCCGCCTAGGAGATTACCTTATGTACATAAAATAAAACTTCAAGAAATTTTAGATGATTTAATGAAGAAAGGCATTATTCGCGAATCGACTTCCTCGTTTGCGTCGCCCATAGTTCTTGTGCAGAAGAAGAATGGGGAGCTGAGGCTTTGCGTTGATTACCGCGAATTAAACAAAATGACTCTTAGGGATAATTATCCCTTGCCGTTAATAAAAGATCACATCGATCGTCTCAAAAATAAAAAGTTTTTCACAACTTTAGATTTAAAAGATGGATTTAATCATGTTGAAATGTCAGAGGAATCAATTAAATACACGTCATTTACAACACCTCTAGGACAATTCGAATATGTTAAGATGCCATTCGGGCTCAAAAATGGTCTTTCCGCTTTTGAAAGGTTTATCAAGCAAGTTTTTAAAGATTTGATTGCGAAAGGTAAAATTTTTAGCTATTTGAACGATTTTTTGATTGCTACGGAGTCTATCGATGAAAATTTAAATATTTTAAAAGAAGTCATTCAGGTTTTGATTCAGAATGGTTTGCACCTCAGATTCGATAAGTGTTCATTTTTGCAAACTGAAATTCAATACCTAGGATACAAAATAAATGAATATGGTGTTCGGCCAAATAATACAAATATTAACGCCATACGAAATTTTCCAATACCCAATGGCCTTGGCGCGATGGATGTGTTGTTACGGTAAAATTTTCCGTAACAAGAATCATTCTTTCGGTTCCCTATCCTTATTCCTTTCTTTTAATAACTTTCTTAAAACAGGTGTTTCTTTCAACTTACTGAGAGAGAAAAGGACAGCCATGGTCCATCAGCCATTGGTTCACTCTCTCAGTACTTTGAAGAGAACAATATGACATACTTTATGGATAGTTGACCCACAGTAACAAACCGAGTAACAGACGGGCGGTCTGATCAATTAGCACGGCGACACTTTGTCTCCGATTGCTGAGGTAACTCTTTTTTTTAGAGAATGGCTGAATGCCCAACATAAATTCAAATTTCATGAAATTTTGTAAAAGGTGGAACGTTATTTTCGCGTCCTACGAAATAAAACCAAATGAAGATTTCACTTCACGAAATCCAAAATACCTTTAAATTAGTAAACCTTTCACAAATCTCAAATATTTTATAATTTTAATGATCGCGTTTTTGTTTTGTTTCATAAAACTTTCTTTTTTTTGGAATTGAAATAGAAGTGGGAGAATAGGGTGGCTGAATGCAACCATTGAATTGCCGCCCACTGGAAATCTTATCAGAGTCCGGCGAATTCAATGGTGATGATGGTGCATAAGGCTGGGGTTTAAAGTGCGAGTAGGATAGGCGGTGGGGTCTCAACTGCGTTGGCTCACTCTAGCGAAATATGCATTGTGTAGCTGAATGATGACGCGATCGAGATCCACGCTTTCTGATTGGCCGAAAGCACTTGGGCATTGGAAAAAGAAAGCGGCCTTCCAGACATGGTGAAAGTCTGGGAGGACACTTTTTACCCAGAGCTTGAGAAAGAAAGTTGTGTGGAATTTAGAAAAAAAATCAAAAAAAAAGGAGAAAGTTTTTGAAACTAAAAGATCTAAGATTATTTTGAGTTTTAATTGACTAATTAGAATAGAATATCGAGACTACGAAAATAATAAAAATTGAGGTTTGTGAAAGGATTTGCCCATCCGATAGGAGTTCGGAACCAGAGAAAAAAAAAAGCTAAGTATAGTGGTTTCTTTTATCCTCTTTTCTTTTGTTCAAATCGCGGTCCATTTGGTTTTATTTTGTTGTATCGTATATTCCGAAAAAGCGGAACACGCGACCCGTTTTTCAATATCATTGTTCTTTCGGGACAACGAAATTAACGGTCCACCTTCCTTGGGTTAATTTCTTTGTAATACCTTTTGTCTTAAAAGATCTTGGGTTTTTCTCCTGAAAAAGGTTTCCCAAGCAAAACCAGATATAATTAAAAATAATTGGATTCAAAAATTACAAAATTCTTTTATCTTTATTCCAAAATTTTCACCGTCGGGTTCGCTCCGAAGGTTTGTGATTTCCTTATCTTCAAAAAAAAAATCACTGGCGCCCTTTTTCTTTTTTTCAGGAACGCACCTGGTGGTATTAAAGTAAGTTTCGTTTGATATAATTTTATTAGGGATTGATTGATAAATCAATTAAATTTCATAATCGCTGAACCCACCCCCTTAACTGAGCATAGTTGTGGTGACAGCACTTAATTGCTGCCTGTTGCAATTTTATTCAATTTGCCTTGTCGCCTCTTCGCCACTGTAGTTTGATAGTTCGGCTTCGGCATTGTATGTGGTTATTTCGCGCGTGATAACCAATTCGTAAATTCGTGTATATTTCTCTTTTTTTTATTGTTTAGGGTAATAAATTTTGCAACAGTGTGCTCGCCTGTGAACCTCATGATCACAGGTTCGATCCCTGCCGTCGTCTATGTCGTTTTAATTCCATTAAAAACATTCTAAAATTGTCATCAATGGGTTGCTGGTTTACTCATTACATGTTGTTCAGGCATAACACTAAAAACATGTAATTGAGTTAAAACTAGTATGCCCAACAAGGATGAACACGAATAAAATAATGTGAATTATAAGCGACATAGAAATAAGACACGGCATTCTCCGCTTTAGTTCAACCGCCATACCTGGAGATAAAATATCTGAGACAACAATCTTCAGTCTCAGAACATCGTGCCACACATCTTTCCTATTTTTCTTTCTCTTCCTTAACTTCACGCCCGCGCTGTGTTCAAACATTTAAAGGGTAATCATAATCTCTTAAGCGCGTGTAGATTATAAAAAAAAAAAAAAAAAAAAAAGAACAAGAGAAGTTCATAGTTACGTGGGCCTTTGTTCCTATTTCCGAAAATTTATACAAAATTTCTCGAATTTAGCCAAACCACTTTATGACCTCTTAAAGAAAGATGCACCATTTGTTTTTGGAGTTAACGAGATAGAATCTTTTAATTTATTGAAAACTAAGCTTTCGGAATCTCCAGTTCTTTCAATTTATAGTCCTCATAATGTTACGGAGTTGCATTGTGATGCTAGTAGTGCAGGATTTGGAGCAGTGTTACTGCAAAAACAAAATGACAACAAATTCCATCCAGTTTTTTTATTTTTCCAAGTGGGCGACAGAAGTTGAGAGCAGGTACCATAGTTATGAGCTGGAAACTCTGTCCATAATTTATGCCCTAAGAAGATTTAAAATTTATCTTATTGGATGACCTTTTAAAAAAGTGACTGATTGTCAAGCACTTACACTGACTCTTAACAAAAAGTCACTTAATCCGCGGATTTCTCGCTGGGCATTAGAGCTGCAAAGCTTTGATTCTACAATGTAGAGCACCGTAAAGGGAACATGATGAATCATGTTGATGCTCTTAGTAGATCGTTTAATATACTACACGTTGATGATGAATCTTTTGAGTTTATTTTGGCAGCGGCGCAGAGACATGACCCTAAAATTAGTTTGATCGTCAAAGAGTTAGAGAAATCTGAAAGCCCATTCTTTCAGATGATAGATGGTTTAATATATCGCAAAGTAAAGGGAAAAGTTCTGTTTTATGTCCCTTCAAACATGGAAGATCAGGTAATACGGACACACCATGAGGCATTGTGTCATTTAGGAATCGATAAGCTTTTCGAGCACCTAACTGAAACCTACTGGTTTCCTAAAATGAAGGATAAAATAAGAAGCTTTATTAAAACCTGCCTTAAATGCATTTATTTTTCTCCTGATTCAGGACAAATACAAGGAATCTTGCATTCAATACCAAAAGGAAATATGCCTTTTGACACATTGCACATTGGCCATCTTGGTCCATTGTCAACTGGGAGCAAAAAGCACCTTTTCTGCGTTATAGATGGTTTTACGAAATTTTTGAAGCTCTACCCAGTAAAGACTACCCAAAGTAAAGAGGCCATAATGTGTTTAAAGTCATATTTCGAGAACTATTCAAGGCCAAATCGAATTATATCTGATCGTGGAACTTGTTTCACGTCAAAAGAATTTTCCGACTTTTTGAGCTCAAATAACGTTCATCATATCAAAGTTGCAACACATTCTCCTCAATCCAATGGCCAAATAGAAAGGATAAATCGAATTCTTGTTCCCATGTTAGCTAAGGAGGCTGATTCTAGTACAACAAGTGGGTGGGATAAGCATGTTGCATGTTGCGGAACTAAATTGTCAGTGCCGTGCTCTGTATCCGTTCGTAATTCTGCCTCCGTCCCCGTTCCCGTCGCAGACGCATTTAACAAAAAAAATACACAATACACACTAAATACACAAAATCAAACAATACAAAAAAAAAAAAACAACACACATTAAAATAGACAATTTAAATTAATAAAAAAAATTATAACAACACTCAATATATAAAACGAAACCAATAGGAAAACCAACAACAACAAACAAAAAAACACTCATGCCTAGGGGATAACAACAAAAAATACCTATGTTAGTCAGAGCACAGTAAATGACATTTTCCTTTCTCCTCTTCTTTTTCCTACAGTTGTGTGGCTTAGCGGGTGCATGCATTGTGCTGAGCTTAGGTATATAAGCTCTCTCAGTGTTTGCATCTGCTGGGTCGTACGATAACAGATGTATAGAGAATTATGGCCAAATCACAATCTCGCGTTCGTCGGTCCGGCGTTAAATGGGCGTTTGATCGTATATACGATTTTGAGGGTCAAAAAGCGCGACCGTAGCATTTGTAAAACGAAATTAAGCTTCAAACCTCGAGCGTTGACTGACATTTCCATGACATCTTTGAAAAGTACCTACTTAATTGTTATATTCCAATGAATTTTGTTACTGTTTATTAATTTACAAGGTATATAATATTGCGTATTTTTAATTTTGGGCATTTAAAATAGTTAATTTATAAAGCTATTTTCTTAAACAAGAGATGGATATGGCCGATTAATAGGGTTCATACAGCCGGGTTAAAGATTTCTGAAACAATATAATTATTTAAATAAAAACAGAACCACACTTTTTTGATTTAATTATTTATAAAAAAAGAACTTCAATTACTTACTTCTTATTTCACTTCAATTTTCAACTTTCAAAACAAATACAAAATACGGCCGACAATGAACTGTCAAACGCCCGACCGAATAGAAAATAGATCTACTTTTGCTTTGGCCTGGCGTTGGTCTGACGTTTACGATATTACGATATAAAGCGGTCGCAACGCCGGAGGTAACATTTCAGATTGCCTCATAAGAGTCTATTGTTTTTATTCAAAATGTCAAAGCCCGACCGACCAAACACGGGATTGTGGTTTGGCTATTACTGTTCTGATTGGTAGGGTTCGGATCGATTCAACGTCACTACTAAAGGCATAACACTTTTTAGTGATGTTGTGTTGAAACGACTTTTTATTAGTCTTACACAGTGATTTTCTTAGATTTCGTCTGTTTTGGTTTTTGTTATTTTTTTATATTGCAATGGCTGGTTATTTTAGAGTAGACTATTGTAATATTCGTGGGCTGAGAGCGAATTTTCTGGCTGCGTATATCCACACTGTTTCT